>OY776112.1:363879554-366697054 GCA_963675035.1 Allygus modestus
TTGAGCCTGCCGCTGAGCTTGCTCTTCACGTCGAAGTTGTCGTTCTTCTGGCGTTTCTTTTGCTCTGTGTGCTGCCTACAGTAAAGCTTTCCGTTTGTGTTTTAAGTTGTTTGACTTCTAACCACTTTAATAAATCGGGCTTTTTCAAACTTTATTAAGTTTGAGACAAACTTTATTTACGTTTCCCCGGCATTATTGTGATACAGGTACCTTCGTGTTTAAAGGTGCAAAAAAAATGTAAACCAAAATATAAAATGCAGAACACCTGTTTTAGTTATAATCTGATCCAGTAAATGTTAATGCCCATAAAATGGGAAGTTTAGTAGCCATTGGGGCTAAACTATAAAGGAATTTTAAAACGTGATTAGGCCTATATGTTACATTAGGATATTAGCAATCCTACCAAAATCAGCTCAATCGGTTTAGTAGTTAGAGCGTGATTGAGCCACAAACTAATAAACAAACAAACAAAGAAAACTCACAAACATTCAGCTTTATAATAGTATGATTAGTATGATAGCTGGTACTTTAAATTTTGTCGGTTGTATCTTATCTCTTAAATCTGTAACATATTTTAGTAGACACGTTAACGTATGCTTGCGAACCTTTATAATAGCAAAGCTCCTCAGTTTTGTAATATGTCAATCCAAATTTTCTCGTATTTTTAAATACAAGTAAACTGTTGCAATCATTAGTATTTTTACTCGTATATTCACACATTTGTAATCTGTCTCTGTCTGATTACAATATAAACAAATTATAATTATTTAGATATGTTGCATATGGTTTAGATATTTGTTGACCTATTGAAAAAGTTTTGGCAAAACAAGGTGTAAGTTAACAAAAGCTAAAGACGCAACATGTCTATTCAAATATATCTTTAAAAATTCAGTATTCGTTCATCCTCTTACGGGAAGAATGAGCGTACACCTAGTATAGTAGTGACTGCAGTTGTGTGCACCAGAGTATTGCCATTATACCCCCGTCGCAGCAAACCTGCATACTCAGCGAATTTACAATGAATATATAACACAACACATTAAAACACTTAACAGGAGTAATAAGAAATGTATTCACAAACAAGCGTATTTGAAATATTAATTATTCTCTATAAGATAACATTGGGGATGAGTACGCAGGTTTGCTGCAACAAACACAAAATAATGGGTTTTTATGCAAATACCAATTAGAAATCATCTTAGTGAAGCCACATACCAAGTTTCATCCATATACATTCATAAATAAGCGATATATAACATTTTAATTATCTTCCATAAGAATAACATGGGGACCAAGTACCTAGGTTTGCTGCTACGGTAACCATAGGCGAAAAGTTGTTTTTTTGTGCAAAAAACCAATGAACCACAACCAGATGAAGCCATATACCAAATTTCGTCAGTTTATGATCATGAATAAGCAAGATATTCAATTTTTCTTTTTCTCCATAAGAATAACATTAGACAAAGTACTGTGTTTAGCACTTTCAATATCTCAGTAACCAATTGACGTAGAGCAATGATCAAAATACCAAATTGTTTGTTTTTGTATGCTAAATTCAATAGTAAAAATTAAAATTTGATTTAAATAAAAATTACATGTGAAAACCTCAAAAAAAACATTTTTGGGGTACAAAACCCCCCTTGTGCGATTCGTCTGGTTTTCGAACTCGTTCAAATAAATGGTGCTTTACACATTTTTACAAAATGTAATTAAGATCTATCTTTTTTACGAGAGTTATCGGGCTAACGGACACATATAATAATATAAATCTTCAATTTTTATATACATATATACAAATTTGAACGAATGGTGTTTTTGGCATCTTAGGAATGTAGTTTTTGGCAACTTGAGAAAGAGTTCGATATACAACACTATATAGATCGTGTGGTTGTTTCAGTGGCTCCTGTAATATATTAATCTATGTTTTGTTATAAAAAGCTGTTTTAGAATAAAACTGAATCAAAATTGATGTCTTTGTTATCGTAATGGTAAAAACACTTACTTTGAGGGCGGTCTTTGATTTTTAGAATTAAACATTGAAAACCACTTTGCAAAATTACGGATTTTGATACCTTAATCAACGAATCGTTCTAGAAATAATAAAGGATTCCGATATGATTAGATCGCTTTAGCGTTTTGTAGATTTACAAGAAGACTTCAAAGCAAATTAACATGTCATATTTTAAACTATACATATAAACTGGGTCATTTAATGTCAATACCATTGCGTTTTATAATAGTGATGTTTCTTATACATTTATAATCGAGTCCTTTCTTCTAAGTATTACAAATTAGAAAATAAACACTCTTCAAACCTGAAGAGGAGTTATGATGGAACCCGTTACCATATAACAATTGTTAATTTCGAAAATGACCAGAAAGAAATCTTTGAATATCAGTACACACTATGTTTGAATATCAGTACACACTATGTTTGAATATCAGTACACACTATGTTTGAATATCAGTACACACTATGTTTGAATATCAGTACACACTATGTTTGAATATCAGTACACACTATGTTTGAATATCAGTACACACTATGTTTGAATATCAGTACACACTATGTTTGAATATCAGTACACACTATGTTTGAATATCAGTACACACTATGTTTGAATATCAGTACACACTATGTTTGAATATCAGTACACACTATGTTTGAATATCAGTACACACTATGTTTGAATATCAGTACACACTATGTTTGAATATCAGTACACACTATGTTTGAATATCAGTACACACTATGTTTGAATATCAGTACACACTATGTTTGAATATCAGTACACACTATGTTTGAATATCAGTACACACTATGTTTGAATATCAGTACACACTATGTTTGAATATCAGTACACACTATGTTTGAATATCAGTACACACTGTTTGAATATCAGTACACACTATGTTTGAATATCAGTACACACTATGTTTGAATATCAGTACACACTATGTTTGAATATCAGTACACACTATGTTTGAATATCAGTACACACTATGTTTGAATATCAGTACACACTATGTTTGAATATCAGTACACACTATGTTTGAATATCAGTATACACTATGTTTGAATATCAGTACACACTATGTTTGAATATCAGTACACACTATGTTTGAATATCAGTACACACTATGTTTGAATATCAGTACACACTATGTTTGAATATCAGTACACACTATGTTTGAATATCAGTACACACTATGTTTGAATATCAGTACACACTATGTTTGAATATCAGTACACACTATGTTTGAATATCAGTACACACTATGTTTGAATATCAGTACACACTATGTTTGAATATCAGTACACACTATGTTTTTTATACATAATTTAAAATCTTCAACATTAACTGGTAATGTGTTTGAGTAATTAGCAATTTCATATTAATATTTGGACGGGCTCGTAGCACCTTTCATTGGGAGTAATACTGTACATTTAAATGACAATTTGATTTTCCCTACGATAATTGAAAGTTGCTTTGAGTGACTATTACCCCTAACCTTTTATTTAAGATCATAACAATACGTAGACAAAGCAGACTCTTAAATCGCATGGGGAAATGTTAACAAGATGGACAGTTTATAATCCCCATATTTTTCATAGGGAAGACATGTACCTAGTCATTATTTGTAGCTGGCAGTTTTTGCTAAAACTAAACTAAAATTTATCCCGAGCCTCTTGGGCCATTACTTTGAGCCATCTCCTGTAGTTCTGTAATTTACCAAACAGCAACAATTTATGTTTCCTAATGGTTCTTTAAGGAAAAATAATAAACGAAATATGGATATTTCACGTTTTACGCATTGTAATACGGAATATATAGTCTAATACCCCCGTCGCAGCAAACCTGCGTACTCAGCGAATTTCCAATGCATATATGGGTATCATTACTACCTAGAGCCACTCACCAAGTTTCACAAAAATACATTCATTAATAAGTGATATATAGCATTTTATTTATTCTCCATAAGAATAACATTACACTTGAGTACGCAAGTTTGCTGCAACAAGGAAGATAAGAAATGTATTTTTTTGCAATTATCAATATAACTCAACCAGGTGAAGCTACATACCAAGTTTTATTAATTTGGGTTCATAACTAAGGGAGATATAAAACTTTACTTATTACTTATCCATATGAATAACATGGGGCGCGAGTATGCAAGTTTGCTACTACTGGGAAAAATCAAGAAAAACCTTTTTTTGTGATAATATTAATATACCACAACTAGTTGAAGCCACATACCAAGTTTCATCAATATACATACATAAATAATCGAAATATCACATTTTATTTATTCTCCATAAGGATAACATTGGACAACGTACTGTGTTTAGCACTTTGAATATCGCTGCAACGGTTGGACGTAAAACAACAATTAAAACGCCAAAATGATTGTTTTGTAGAGCTAAACTGTTTGGTAGAAAGAAATGTGGAGTTTTTAGCGAAATTATCTGAGGGAAATCTAAAAACCGTATTCCCATAAGATTAACATGGGAAATTTTATGGACACATTTTTTGACTTTTCTCCACAACCACTAAACCTAGCTTAATGATTCAAAATACTAATTTTTTTAAGCTCTTTAAAATGGCTATAACCAAAATCTAGTTTTTTTTTTTAATTTTAGGGTGAAAAGTTCAAAAAACTGATTTTGGGAAAATTTTAAACCCCCATAAAACCCCCTTTCCATAGACCGATCGATCTGGTTTTCGAACTTAAAGTCATAAATGTTGCTCTCCACATTTGTGCCAAATTTCATCAAAATCGGGCGCTTCTTTCAAAAGTTATCGCGGTAACGGACACACACACACACATATATATATATATATATATATATAAATTTGAACGAATAGTGTTTTTGGCATCTGAGGACCTCAAAACAAAAATTTGTCATGGTCTCGGGCTTAAGTCTTACCATGCCACCTACGGTAATAGCTTCTTCCCTATAGGGGAAATTCGCTAAAAGTAATAATTAATCCTACAATAAAATCGTAAACTGTTGCAAACGTTGTGTAAAACGTTTGAATAAATGTTGGAAAACAAAGTGACAAAATACCATAGAGATATGACGACACGAGAGATAGGTTGAAGGGGAAGTGACGTGTTCGCCGACAAGAACCCCTCGGGGCACAACTACTCGGGGGTGGGATGGGGCACAATTCATAATCAAATCTCACCACATACTCGCACCCCTCCCAGTGGACTAACTTTAATCTCATTATATTAATACAAAATATGAGTAGACATTTTCTGTTGAAATGATTATGATGGTATCCGTTCGCAGATGCACGTCCCAGATCACCACGCAGCGTGGCGAAACCGTTACACTATTATGGGTTCGAAGACGCTCCCGTGAAACACCTGATGCCGCTGGATCTTTTTATTTCCATGGATGAAACCTTACCTTTTTTATTAACTAAAAGACCAAAAATTTTCGTACTGGGTATTATTTTGAATACATTGTTGCAATGTTATGTTAAAAATGCATACTTTAAAACTCTCTCGAGTCATATTTACCTGCCAAATTAAATATATTTCGGGCAAACGATTTGAAGTCCACAGGTACATGTAAAAATAAGCTTGATAATTGTTGTTTTCTGTGAAAGCTTTTGCAGTGTGGACTCTAAAGCGTTCATGACTTCTTCTTTTTTGGGGGGGGAGTGGGGCACATTGACATGTTTTTTATGACCTGGGGTTCCTATTTGTGAGGTTGTTTTTAAATATTGCTCTTTCTTTAAAGTTCGGATAGCACGTGCCTCCCCGACGGGTCTGAGCTTGTAATAATTAAAATTGGTCAAGCCTTGGATTCATCGCTTAAATTTCCATTTAACAGCTAAACAAGATCAGCCAGAGACTCACATAACAAAAATACAGGATGCAAAATAGCAAAAATAATTTACTGGATCAACAAGACTCTTCCTAATTGTCTGAGAGCCTGACTACCCAAATTAAGATAATATATTATATAAGTAAAGAGATTATTATTATTAGATGAGTGAATTTCTTAGCATCCACATTAAGGTACTGTATTGTAAAACAAAAAGTTCACACAGTATATAGCCATTGCCTATAAATACTGAAGGAGACATCCCATCCATATGGCCCAGCTGTCCCACTTTTAGTGTATGCTAGAATTTAAAATTGAAGTAGTTTGATTGGGTCACCGACAGATTGTGCTGCTGTCAACTTTTTATTTTAGTTATTTACGTTAACTTTTAAAATAGCTCCACCCCAGAGAGCAAGTGATAATCAACTTATGTTTGCTTCCTGACACACCAACTGTTGTATTATCCCCTCCTTGAGAGGACAAGTAATAGTTGACAGCAGTACACTCTGTTGGTGATTGGTGTAAACTACGACCTCTTTCAATCCTGGCATACACAAAACTAGGGACACATTTTACAATGGCAATGAGAAGTCTACTTCAGTATTTATGGTCAAAATGCTATAACTAAAACAATAGCTTCTCTTTACCCTTACTATTTTCCGAAAGTTTGCAAAGATATATTTTTTCCAACCTTTTTAGTTTCCCAACGTCCTTCAAATTTACTATATCGAACCCAACCAGTAATAATTCGATTAATATGATAAAGATACAAAAACATATGGCTTCATTCCCATATAAAGCCAAAGAAGGCAGTTGAAAGCATGAGTTTGTAACGGTGTGTTTTATGAGTACATGGCGTTTGGGGGATATGACAAGGGGGGGAGGTGGTGACGTGCCCCCTGGGGGTGACAAGTCGAGGCGCGCAGCTCTTATTGTGATCCGAAAAGGGGAATACTGCTCCCAGAGGCCCCGGGTTTCATTCTGTTTACGTACGACGACGGGCTCACTTTTCTATCACATTTGTAGTTTCTAGTAAATGACGTTTCTTTGTTTGTTTTATCTAACACACGTTGAGTAATGCGGGGTTTGGCAACGAATACACGAGTGTTTACTTAACTTCCCCTTTAAAGGGATAAACCACATAAGACAACCTAAAATTGCAATTTGTATTTACAAACTAATTGGGGCATGCTTGCATGCTGTAACTATATTGTTTCACCAAGGGAACACAACAGACGTGTTTCACAGAAATCAATCTATGGTTGACTTGTTAGTGAATTTCCTATGGAAAGCATGACCTGCACGGTGAAACTTAAGCCTGGGACCCACCATGAAGTACCTAACTTGACCCCCTGAACACGTTTTTGGGGGTCGTTCAAAATGATATATATATATATACATATGTGTATGCACTCTAGCGGTCGCGTTTTTTGTACGATTTACTTCAAATTTTGTAGGGATGTTACTACAAAACGTTCTACGTTATCATTTGAAGAAGTTCGTTGTGCAAAACAATCGAAAAACTCTAAACTCCTTTTTTGGGGATTAATCTTTCAAATTTCGAGTTTTTGGTCTCAAAAATGGTTAGAAAAGCCCCGGATGTAACATTAATGTAAATAAGAAGATGGGAATTAGTGATGCGAAAGTTTTATGCCCTCTCTCGTCATTCTAGCATAAATATTTACCCAGTTATTAAAGAAAATGTGTATCGACTAAACAAAGTACGTTGTCTTATAGGGGTTTTACATTAGAAAAGCCTGTTATTCATTTGTTGGTCTAATTTTATCATCCCCAGTAAACTCACGCCTAATTTCAAGGTCTGGACCTTCTCCTAACCTTATAATGTGCAAAATTGTATTCCACGCATCGCAGGTAAATGAAGCCAAGAGCATCAGAACAGCCAAAAAAATCAATGTTTTCAGATTTCAATAAAATTGGAATAAATGTATGTTTTTACATTGGTTTTGAGTTTTAAAAGTTTTGTATGTGGAAATTCACTTCCCACACGTCAGCGTGCTGCGTGCGAACTCGTTTAACTGTTTGGAGTAATGAACCTCTTTTAAAGTTATTTTATGATAAATTAAAAGTAAATTTCCTTGAGAATAACATTGGAAATTTGAAGACCCGTTTGGCGAAGCCCTATAGTATAATCTGAATATAAACCTTATACTTTTCTTATTTTAAACCTAAGGAATCAGTATACTACATTTCATCTCTCTAGCATATTGGAAAGTTATCGAAGAGTTAGTGAAGAATCGGTTAGAGCTTAGGACTTTTTTGTGACACTTTGATTTCTGTGTAGTATTAAGATAACAGTTCAAACCACTCCAGAATATTAAATGTTAAGATCTTTTGCTAATATGTTTAATATTTGTATTGGGTGAATTATTCAACGTTTCAAAAGTCTGCTCACTGGGTTCCATCTGTCTTCTTATTTATAAAATAAGTCACGAATCAACTACTGTGGGTTGTCTGCATAGAAACTACTAACAACCAAATTATTTACAACAACCCGCTATTTACAACTAACATTTTTCTTCTACAGAATCGCGAGCCCTTTAAATTGGTAGGACCCCTTCACAGTTGTGACAAATAATTAAAATATACCCCCGTCACAGCAAACCTGCATACTCAGCGAATTTCCAATGAATATATAACGTAACACATTATAACACTTAACAGGATTCATAAGAAATGTATTCACAAACAAGCGATATTTAAAATATTAATTATCCTCCATAAGAATAACATTGGGGATGAGTACGCAGGTTTGCTGCAACAAGGCACACAGAATAATGGGTTTTTATGCAAATATCAATAAAACTCATCTTAGTGAAGTCACATACCAAGTTTCATCCATAAACATTCATAAATAAGCGATATATAACATTTTAGGTATTTTCCATAAGAGTAACATGGGGACCAAGTACCTAGGTTTGCTGCTACAGGAGCCATAGGCGAAAAATTGTTTTTTTTGCGCAAACAACAATAAACCATAACCAGATCAAGCCATATACCAAATTTCACCAGTTTATGTTCATAAATAAGCGAGATATACAATTTTTCTTTTTTTCCATAAGAATAACATTAGACAACGTACTGTGTTTAGCACTTTCAATATCTCGGTAACCAATTGACGTAGAGCAATGATCAAAATACCAAATTGTTTGTTTTTTAAGCTTAATTCAATGGTATGAATTAAAATTGTATTTAAATTAAAATTAAATGTGAAAACCCCAAAAAACACATTTTTGGGGTACAAAACCCCCCAAAAACCCCCCTTCGGATGGTGCGATTCATCTGGTTTTCGAACTCGTTAAAATAAATGGTACTTTACACATTTGTACCAAATTTCATTAAGATCGGACCTTTTTTACGAGAGTTATCGTGCTTACGGACACATATATATATATACATATATAAAAATTTGAACGAATGGTGTTTTTGGCATCTGGGGACCTCAAAATGAAAAGTTATCATGGTTTATCATGGCTTAAGTCTTACCATGAGACCTACGGTAATAGCTTCTTCCCTATAGGGGAAATTCGCTAAAAAGAGAGGTTAAATATTGCAACAGTTTCATACACAACCTCCTATATTTTATTCTGATTAAATCTGTGTCATCTCTCTTTCATATGGGGGATATTTATTTAGCAAAATATAAAACAATAAGAAAATTAATAAATTTATAATACTACTGAAACTCGAATTTGACTATGAATTTAAACCACTCAATGACTCGTAGACTGTTACTGTCAAAACCGATCAGAATTATTTGAAAAGGGAATGAGTTTTTGGAACTGACCGTTATAAATTCTTCGGTCCTTGTCGAACCGATGTTGAATACAGAGTGGACGGATCCAACCCGCTAACACATTGACAACCGTGAAATGGACGTGGCGTTTTAAAACTGAGGGATAAAAACCCACGTAAACGTCAGAGAGAGGTCTGAGGATTTGGAATGGGCGGGTCAATTAGATGTAGTAGCATTTCTATATGTTATGATTATTATTATTGTTGTTGGTTGTGGTTGGTTTTGGTTGGCTGTTGGTTAGCTGTTGGTTGGTTGTTAGTTGTTGTTGTTGTTGTGATGGAAGTGTTGTTGGTTGGTTGATAGACCAACGAAAATTGATCTCCGATCTAGGGTTAGTTGTTGGCGTAGTGGTCGAGGCGTCAGACTCCGAGCCTACGACAGCAGCGGTCGAGGGTTCAAATCCCAGTCCTGGCTAGTAAATTGTATGAGAACCTGTAACTACCCACCCCTTGCTTTGTTGGATACGTTCCACGAACAGATCTATAGTCCATGTAGAAGGTCAAAGTAAGGCAAAACGAAACTGTCAAACTCCTAAAAAAGGAAACACTTATGATTTTATACTTTTGTGAATTTGGGAAAACAAAATGTAAACAAACAAATAAAAATAACTAAACAACAATTCTGGATATGCAAATCTCCAGGGAGATCCATCACAACAAATGTTTACATCGTGAATTTGTCACCCTTAAACTCCCCCCCAACTCCTTAGACAAGCCTGAATCTCAAATTAGGTGGCACTTTTAACGTCTAATACTACAGATAAAAAATTCAATTTGGACATGAATTCCCAAATTTGGTAAACTTTTCCCAATTGCTATTGCCCAAGAAACATCAATTAGAAGACATTTTTACATTTCAACTGTTGATACTACAAAAAGAAACCCAACTTGCAAGTTTTTATCTTTAAAAACCCCGTTAGAAGTTACAATGATATATAATTATTTTAAACTTACGGTACATTTTGTCGCATATAAAGTGTCAAACGCTTATTTCCTTAGTTGATTTGTTAAGGAGAACTGTTAGAAAAATATTAGAAAATGATTTAATAGAATTATTTTTTGATTTTTACAAGTATATGATATTAAATTATCTTAATTCGACAAATATCAACTGATCAACACGCTATTATCTGTAATAACCTTATGTGTTATTATCAAATTAACTATTTTTCGTTTTTGTTTTGATTACGTTAAGTTAAATTTACCGATTATCTAAACACAGTTTTTGAATCTCTAAAGAATATAACACGTCTTAACAGCCAAATAAACATTAATATCTATAGTGTAATGACTATTTTCAACACCATTATCAAACTGCAACTCGAAAAATTTATTCGAAACAAATTAACTACATTAATTAATTTAAATCACCGACTTTATAAATTTGTAACATGTAAAATTGCAGGTCGCAAGAATGTGGCTAACGCAAGCAATGAATACATTGTGTTCATTGACGAGAGTCCGCAATATCGGCGCGCTCTCGGCAAAGTAAACAAGCCCGTATATTTCACTAGCATTGAAAATCAGCCTCTCTGGCCACATAAGCGCTTCGGCTGACAAACATATTTGGTATTTTTGAGCCCCAAGCAGAATTCTTGGTTTGAATTTATTTTCGTTTGTCGAGGAAAAATATTTATTATACATTTATATAGTTGGGAATATATCAGCAATTGTAAAGGCGTAACTAATAGAGATTAAATATGTTTACAAAATTGGAAGGATAACCAAACCGATTATCACAAAGGTATACTCTTTTATTGTCAACCTTTATCGTCAAGAATAGTTTATAGACTACCAAGTTTTAAATCATGCAACCACTGTAAGTCATTTCATACAGTAGTTGTTAGTGAATTTCCTTTGGAAAGTGAACTATTAGCATGACCCGCACGGTGAAACTTAAAGCCCGGGACCACCATAGAAGTTCCTAACGTGACCCCCTGAACACGTTTTGGGGGGTCGTTCAAAATTATATATATATATATATATATATATATATATATATATATATATATATATATATATATATATATATATATATATATATATATAGACATATATATATATGTGTGTGTATGCACTCTAGCGGTCGCATTTTTTGTCCGATTTACTTCAAATTTGGTAGGGACGTTCCTTTCTATAATTTGTTGGACAAGTTCGTTGGGCAAAACAATCGGAAAACTCTAAACCCATTTTTTGAGATAAATCTTTCAAATTTCGAGTTTTTGGGCCCAAAAAGGATCAGAAAAGCCCCAGATGTAAAATTAATGCATGTAAAAAGATGGTAATTAGAGAGGCGAAAGTTTTAAGCCCTCTCTCGTCATTCTAGCATACATATTTACCGAGTTATTAAAGAAAATGTGTATTGACCGAACACAGTACGTTGTCTTATGGGGGTTTTACATTAGAAAAGCCTGTTATTCATTTGTTGGTGTACTTTTAACATCTCCAGCAACCTCACGCCTACTTTAAAGCCTGACTGGACCTTTAAAGCCTTATAATGCACACAATTGTATTCCCAGCATTGCAGGTAAATGAAACCAGGAGCATCAGAACAGCCAAAAAATCAAAGTTTTCAGATTTCAATACAAATTGGACAAATGTATGTTTTTACACTGATTTTGAGTTTTAAAAGTGGTAAACTTATATACTACAAATACCAGTTCACTACAATACCAGTTCATCAGCGTGATAATTCTCTCGAAATTCTTTTGTTGAAGTCCAGTGCGCACGAATCGGTTCGAAATTAAAACGTAGGTCTGACTTTTGACCCCGTCATTAGTCCGAGGCATTAGAGGAAGCGCCCGGGTCATTAGTCAGGTCATTTTCCATCAGTTCACAATTAATGACTGACACAGACGAATGGTAGGAGGTGGGAGCCTCGCCTCCTCCCACAGTCGTGATGTGACGTGTGTGTGCGTGTGCGTGTGTGATGGGTGCGTGTGGTGTATGGGCCGGATAAATAAACGACCGCTGCCGGAGAGCACCGACGAGTTTTTCTTTTGTTCTTTGTCTTTATTGAGAGTTAGAATCGTACGGTAATTATAAGAATTATAAGACGTATAGTTAGAATGATCGTTTTCAAAAGTCTAAAACAAATAAGACCAAGACGATTCTCTTAAGCATAATTCGTTATCCTTTAACAACATGTATGTTTTCGACTTTTGTAGCCTCAGGTTATTCCATCCAGGCTATTATTATTATTTATTTGATTGTTGGTATTTTGATATTTCACTACGCATTTGAACTATTATTTCCTCCCAGAAATCCGCTCACTGGCCTTAAAATAAACCATGTAAACTTATGAATAATATTTAGTTTTGAGCACGCGATTACTTAAAAGATATGTTTATCCAAAGACAACACATAAATGTCTTTCATGAGTAATTTTATTTATGTTAACTCACATTTACTTCAATGGAAATGTTCTCACATAATATGCAAGTCAACTTATTTTATTAATGACCTAAAATAATACAACACACCTTTTTTAAACATTACAAAAAATTGTGAGTGACGATTTGTCATGTTTTTTTGCGATTTTTGGGAGATTACTAAAAAGACATCTTTAGTGAATAGTGTTGAGAGAAACAGTTCTTTAGAAAGTAAATTTGACTCATTTTGATCAATTTAGCAAAATTTTAGTATTTTGAAAGCAACACTTTATATTTAAACAAACTTCATCCTCCTCCAGCAATGAAGTAATTTTATGACATGGATGTTCTGACGCCAATGTTTTTATATTGCAAATGAAGGCAATTACTTTTTAAATGTTTTAATTACAATACGTCTGTTTGAAAAAATGCCAATTGATAATGTCAAGTAGTCGCACACAACTAAAAACAGAAAATGAATAATACCTATTAAAATCCCAATAAAGCACAAATTATAAAACGTGTCTCACAATTTAAGTACCCGACTTGGTTTTTACGAAGATCCGCCAAAATTATGTAACTCTGAATGTTCCATATTATGGGAACACATTCACGAACAAAAAGTCAAAAGATAACCCAATGAAAAGTTCACGATAACGCTGACAGCTCGGGCGGGAACAAGTGGTTTGCGTGACATGAGTAGCGATTGGGCGGGAACTTCGTGTTTCATATGCGAGATATTGCGGGGCGAAACGACATGTCGTTTATTTTTGATATTTTTGACATATTACATTATAATACCAATTATAAATACATACATACATACACATAATTTTATTTAAAAAAAATCATACATTTGTAGGATCACATATTTTTCTTATAATAAGTAAAAATATATTTGAAGATTTTCTTAATTCATAATAATTATTTTATAATTTTGTTAGACCTACCTTATTTTACCTTAAGGAATATAATTTTATAGTAATCACATTGCAGTATAACATTAAATCATTGTTCTTGGTCCCCCCCAAATAGTCAATTTACATGGAGGTCATCATATCCGAGTAGTAGGATTTTATTTAACTAAAACTAATGTATTAAAAAATACCCACATCGCAGCAAACCTGCGTACTCAGCGAATTTCCAATGCATATATATGTGACTCACTACTACATAGAGCTATTTACCAAGTTTCACAAAGTTACATCCATAAATAAGTGATATATAGCATTTTATTTATTCTCCATAAGAATAACATTAGGGTTGAGGACGCAGGTTTGCTGCAACGAGGAAGATAAGTAATGTGTTTTTTTCAATTATCAATACAACTGAACCAGGTGAAGCTACATACCAAGTTCTCTTAATGTAGGTTCATAATTAAGGGAGATATACAACTTTACTTATTCTCCATATGAATAACATGGGGGCCGAGTATGCAGGTTTGCTGCTACGGGGACTATCAACAAAAAACTTGTTTTTTGTGCTAATATCAATATACCACAACTAGTTGAAGCCACATACCAAGTTTCATCAATATACATTCATAAATAATCGAGATATAGAATTTTATTTATTCTCCATAAGGATAACATTGGACAACGTACTGTGTTTAGCACTTTGAATATCTCTGCAACGGTTGGACGTAGAACAACGATTAAAACACCAACATTTTTTTGTTGAACTAAACACATTAATAAACAGAAATGTGAAGTTTTTAGTAAAACTATCTGAGAAAAATCTAAAAACCTTTTTCCCATAAGATTAACATGGGACACGTTTTTTTTGGATTTTCTCCGCAACCACTTAACCTAGGTTAATGATTCAAAATACTAAATTATGTGTTTTTTAAGCTCTATAAAATGGCCTTAACCAAAATTGAGTGTTTTTAACATTTTGGGGTAAAATTTGCAAAAAACCGATTTTTGAAAAATTGTAAACCCCCATAAAACCCCCTTCCCATAGTGCGATCGATCTGGTTTTCGAACTTAAAAGTCATAAATGCTACTCTCCACATTTGTGCCAAATTTCATCAAAATCGGGTGTTTCTTTCAAAAGTTAACGCGGTAACGGACACACACACACACACACACACACACACACACACACACACACATATATATATATATAATATATACTGTACATATATATAAATTTGAACGAATATATATATTCGTTTTTGGCATCTGGGGACCTCAAAACGAAAAGTTATCATGGTCTCGAGCTTAAGTCTTACCATGCCACCTACGGTAATAGCCTCTTCCCTATAGGGGAAATTCGCTAAAAAACGAATACATAGAAACATTAATTTGTACCTGTTTTTCATCGCTATCTCACATCGACATTCTACCTTTCTTCAGAGATCCCTTAAGTCATTTATTAGGGGAATAAAAATCACAGAGATTGTAAATTGTGTTCGATTTCAGTGGCATATTACAGTGAAAATTCACTTTTACTTAAAATACTTTCTGAGATTATAGACACAATCTCTCAACAGAGATATCATGGTAGAACCTTTTTAATGAAGCCACTAATATTAATAATTAATAGGCTATCGTATTTTACCCTACATAGGTACAGAAACATTACCCATAGAAAATTCTGTCATTAACAAATTCCCACTCTGTATAATTCACATAATATGTGCAACTAAAAGATTCAAACAATAATATATGCGACCTATGCGAAAACAATACATTTGGTACTTAAGAGAAAGTGAGTTTTGAACAAAGTGACACACCTTAAATGAGAATTACGTCAGTGGTCATTTTAAATGGGCAATTCCATTCTTGACTTCCAATTCCAAAAACGTTACATCTGGGAACATTCGTCAGCCGCAAACTCACTTGAAACGTACCTTCGCGATTTGTCTGCCTTTCCTTTCGCAGACAGAACAATCTGGAGAACTCGCATGATCCCCGGTATAGTACAATCAAAGCATTCCTTTGCCGTAAAGTAAGTTTCACTTTCTAACTATTGCACTGACATACTCTGTTAGAAACACAATTGTACGCTACACTGTAACAGTACTGTAACTGAAGAAACAATCGGATAAATGCAAAGCAATTAGCGAATTTCCCCTATAGGGAAGAAGCTATTACCGTAGTCGGCATGGTAAGACCTAGACCCGGGACCATGATAACTTTTAGTTTTGAGGTCCCCAGACCCCAAAAACACCATTCGTTCAAAACTGTATATATGTGTGTGTGTCCGTGAGCACGATAACCCTCGTAAAAATTATCCGATTTTGATGGAATTTGGTATGAACGTGTAAAGCAGCATTTATGACTAAGTTCGAAAACCAGCCAGATCGCTCTATCCGAAGGGGGGTTTTGTACCCCAAAAATGGGTTTTTTGAATTTTTTACATATAATTTTGAAAATAGTTAAATTTTAGTTTTTACCATTCGGTTCAACTTAAAAAACCACACAATTTGGTATTTTTATCATTCCTCTACGTCAATTGGTTACCGAGAAATTGAAAGTGCTAAACACAGTACGTTGTCTAATGTTATTCTTATGGAGGAAAAGACAAATTTTATATCTCGCTTATTTATGAATGTACACTGATGAAACTTGGTATACGGCTACATCTGATTGTGGTGTATTGATGTTTGCTGAAAAAAAAATTTTTGTCAAAGGCTCCCGTAGCAGCAAACCTGCGTACTCAGCCCCATGTTATTCTTATGGATAATAATTAAATGCTATGTCCCCCTTAATTATGAACATAAATGATTAAAAAATGGTATATGACTTCAGCTAGTTGAGTTATATTGATATTAGCATAAAAATCTATTTTTTGTGTTCCTTGATGCAGCAAACCTGCGTACTCAGCCCCAATGATATTCTTATGGGGAATAATTAAAATTGTATATATAGCTTATTTGTGAATATATTATTATGAAACATGGTAAGGGGCTTTATGTAGTATTAAGACATTTATATCTCCATTGGAAATTCGCTGAGTATGCAGGTTTGCTGAGACGCGGGCATATGTTAAAGCTACCTTCATAAGTTTTTATTTTTAGTGCTTATCTTGGTGTCAGGGAAAAACGGCGTCTAACAACAGTAAAAAAATATATTTACACTTAGAGTATACGTACATCCAAGACGGCAAATATAAAAAAATGTGTATAAGGCGATCGATTTCGACTTGTCACGCCGGTTATCATCAGGCCCAATCCTCCATACTGAGTGTCAATGGTTGAAATATATCGCCTTGTACCATATTTTGTTGTATATTTACCGTCTTGTATGTAAGTACAGTATCAGTACAAATATATTTTTTAGTGTTGTGAGACGTTGTTGATTTTTTCCTGTTAATTGTAACAAAACGTATTATTATGCTACTCAAGAAATTATTTATCTTGGTTTGTCAATTTTAATGTTCCACAGTTTCGGTTGAGAGAGAGGTCTGTATTTGGAAGCATTTTAATGCTATGAAAACAACGGATCAGATATTAGAGGGGAACAAGACACACAAATACACAAATACGTCGAGACTTAAATCAAACGAGGAAATCGTTTTGTGTCAACCTCTATATTACATAGTTGTTCAGATATATCGCCTTCTTAAATGATGAGTACTCAACTCTCGTCGGTGGACTCTTGAGGCTCCAGTAACTACAGCTTTCGACACAATGATCCCGCGATGTTCATTAGTTCCGCTGGCGCTGTTCCGCTTGCTAAGTACCGTAACGCAAGTAAAAGGAATAGACTCAATAACGACTCTCTGATGTCTTGTTTTACTCCGTTACAATAAGTTTAAGCACCTTATAAAGTGAGCCAAGCTGTTAGAAGTGGGCAGTAATGTGAGTTCTCAAGTAAAATTACTAGAATTAATAGATTTCCTCCTGAACTTTTCTTGTGGTATTCATGATTTTTAACTTGGGACGAAACGTTTACTTGTAATACTTGTAACCAAGTGATTAATGTAATGTTTGTAAAACAAGTAACGTTTACTTTCAGTATTTACTTGTAATATTTCTTGCCAGAAACTGTGGGAATGTCCTCTCAGTGTTTAATGGAAGGGGAGTTTATTTTTTTATGGTAATCCAATCTCCCTACATATAAACGTGCAAAAAGAATTTGAATAAGAGCGAGACCAAAGGAACTGCTGAACCGATTGTTATGCTTGAAAAGTGGTCAAGAAGTAGAGTCTATTACATTCTCCTTCATAACACTTGTCTTTAGGGGTTCCCCTAACAAACTTCAATAGGTTCAATGTAAATTAGGAATTGTATATTTACCAGTTGTTGACACAAACAAAAGACCGCACTTCAACAAGAATATGTAATTAAATCAACCAAACAAATCACTTGCATTATGTACAATACTTCATAAGAAGTGTTGCAAATTTGGAAGCATTAGAGTAAATTTGTTCGAGTCCGATCAGTCGGTCCTACAATTTTCAATTTAATTATTCGTCACCACCTGCGTTAGGCATCTTGCTGCCCTAGCGGTTAGCGTTCGGTTTAAGGAGTCACGGGTTCAATCCCGGAGAGTCATATTAGAGGGGGTTGGACTGCTAAAGCGTTTGTGTCTTATAACGAAAACGCTGTTGGCGTTGAAATAACCATGTGCTCCGAAAGTAACCGAGTACAAAAAGTAACTAGTTATCAGTATACAAGATACTTTAAAGTATCCGGTTCCGCTACCACGCGGCGCACAGGCGCGGGTGAGAACGTTCCGTTGAGGTTGGGAACCGGAGGAAGCGGTAATGACGTGCCCGGAGGTTCCGGATGGAAGGGTTTCCCAGGGTAGTCGACTGAGACTGAGCATTGTCCTGGAGGTTCCATGGCTACCGAGGTTAACCTGACTCGATAAATATTAGTCTGCCGCCTTCAATGGCGAGGATAAGCCAGGGAAAGGAGCTGAAACGTGTGTACAAATTAAGATACTTCTTTAATGAATTTCAAGAAGGTTCTCTTGAGAGGACCTGTTTGGATAGCGTTAGATAGAACAGTTACAAACCAAACACACACACCCAATACCCAACTGAAATAAAAAATAGAATATGGTCTTAAAATCATTCTGTATTTATGATATGCCAACTATGCTAAGACCTCCTTGGTCCATACTATCAATTGGCAAAATATATTCAATAATTCAAAAATTATTATACTATACTAAATATAAGGTATTTTTAGCCAATCGTGCATACAGGCTTTAAGCATACAGGCTTTAAGGCGCCCGTGTGAGCGCCTTCCTAAATGGTTATTTTAATTATTTAAAACAGTGTATTGTTCATTTAACATTGTTTTAAGTGATGTATTTTGAATTTCAGATTTAAAAAATTTTAATTTTTGAGTTAAAAAATATGGTATTTAGTTAACTTATAGTATTTTATGTGATGTATTTTGAATGTTTGTCAAAAATCAATACAACCATACACATGATGAAGTTATTGACTACGCCATATCACTTTTCATAAAATATTTGGGTGAGCCTGCGTTTTAAACTGACTTTTAACTACATTGCTACAAAATGTAAGCAAATATGTATTACTTTTGCATACGGTGCACCGAAAATAATATCACTACATTCAAATTAGTAAACCTAATTAAAGTATTCTGCCACCTTTCATGTTCGCTTTTCGTAATTTATGGACGGTCCATTCTGTACAAACTACCCTGACCACGGAGATAAGAGACTGTACAACCCCCCCCCCCCCCACCAAAGTATCGACAAATCTGTGGTCGGCGAGGTCAACTGAGAGGACGGTATTGTTTGCCCCAGTTTTTCAGTTTTCCACGGCCCTCGCCTCCGATTGCTCAGACATTTCCACAATGTTTCTTTCTCCTTTTGTTTGCTTTTTGCCTCCCTAACAGTTCTGCGGTCTCTGAATCAAACTTTTCCACGGACAAACACTAACTTATCGGTTCAAGAGTTTGGCCTTTTCTATGGAATAAATTACTTAAATATTTTGTTATATTAATTACATAATAAATATTACTGTCAGGTAGAAACAAATTCTGACAATAATATAAATCCTAAGACAAGTTTACTTGAGGGTTAGTCAATAGTAATATTGTTATTACAAGATTTATGAAAAAAACTGGATTGTATCATTGTAACCTAATTATTATTAATTACAGATTAATTTCCAGGCAACAATATTTAGAACAATAAAAATCACCATTTGAGTTTAAAGCTTTGAAGAATAAATTATTGATAGGTAAACTCCTTATTGAAAGCAACCTTTGTTTCAGCGAGAAATATGACGAGTATCTTTCAAGCCTCGGAAAAGGTGTCATAATTTGGTCCCCAGATTTTACTACCAACTCATCAAGTACATTTTAGAATGTTCTAAACATTTTGCTGGCACAGTTGAGCGTTGCATTGATTACATCAAACCCAACATTTATTACAGTCTGATCCAACAACTGGCTAGGTAGGGTGGTGGTTAGGGTTCTCCCCTTGCGATCTGAGGTCAGAAAGTTACGTAATCAATCCTGAGCGAAATCTAAAATTGCTGTAAATGTTCGATAATGGACCTAGCTGCAATTTTCCATTGGGATATTAATAAAATTACGGTTTCTTAGAAAAGGTAAAGCTTAGATAGTAACAAGACCAAGGATTGAACCGTTCCCTTTAAAACGGGGAAATCACCTCTATACTTAATCACAAATACAAAACTAATAATAACTGATATCGTGCACAGATGAGCAGGGGGCATACCGATACATAGCCGCATTCCGAACACGCCTGTTTCCAAATACCCAATTACCCGATCAGAACGTTACCCGTAGAAGCATTTAACATCCTATGGTCCGACTCTATAGTTTAAATTCCAGAGACGAAACTGACCGCATCGAGAGCCTCTTGACTAATAGCTTCTTGAGCGGTCCTAAATTAAAATACGATTTAGCGTGGAGTGAGCACACGGCCTAGTCACGACCATCCCACCCACCGGGCGCGGGGCGGCGGGCGGCCTACCAGGGGCAGTGAAGAACCGCCGGACCGACGACGGCTTACCAGGGACAGTGAAGTACCGCCGGGCCGACAACGGCCTACCAGGGGCAGTGAAGTACCGCCGGGCCGATAAAGGCCTACCAACGGCAGTGAAGTACCGCCGGGCCGACAACGGCCTACCAACGGCAGTGAAGTACCGCCGGGCCGACAAAGGCCTACCAACGGCAGTGAAGTACCGCCGGGCCGACAACGGCCTACCAACGGCAGTGAAGTACCGCCGGGCCGACAAAGGCCTACCAACGGCAGTGAAGTACCGCCGGGCCAACAAGGCCTACCAATGGCAGTGAAGTACCGCCGGGCCGACAACGGCCTACCAGGGGCAGTGAAGTACCGCCGGGCCGACAAAGGCCTACCCAACGGCAGTGAAGTACCGCCGGGCCGACAAAGGCCTACCAACGGCAGTGAAGTAACGCCGGACCGACGACGGCCTACCAGGGGCAGTGAAGTAACGACGGACCGACGAAGGCCTACCAGGGGCAGTGAAGTACCGCCCTCAGCCTACCAGGGGCAGTGAAGTAACGCTGGACCAACAACGGCCTACCAGGGGCAGTGAAGTACCGCCATCAGCCTACCAGGGGCAGTGATGTAACGCGGGACCGACGACGGCCTACCAGGGGCAGTGAAGTACCGTCGTCAGCCTACCAGGGGCAGTGAAGTAACGCCAGACCGACGACGGCCTACCAGGAGCAGTGAAGTACCGCCGTCAGCCTACCAGGGGCAGTGAAGTAACGCCAGACCGACGACAGCCTACCAGGAGCAGTGAAGTACCACCATCAGCCTACCAGGGGCAGTGATGTAACGCGGGACCGACGACGGCCTACCAGGGGCAGTGAAGTACCGCCGTCAGCCTACCAGGGGCAGTGAAGTAACGTTGGACCAACAACGGCCTACCAGGGGCAGTGAAGTACCGCCAGACCGATGGCGGGGTACCAGGGGCAGAGAAGTACCGCCGGGCAAACGACGGCCTATCAGGGGCCGTGAAGTACCGCCGGCTGGGCCGACGACGGCCTACCAGAGGCAGTGAAACCACCTGACCGACACCGGCCTACCAGGGGCAGTAAGTACCGCCGGACTGACACCGGTTTGTTCCTATACAAGTTACGATCATGAGATACAGTTAATCATACGGAGGAGCCTTGAAGAACATTTTGCTACCAGAGACGATCTAAAGCTTTTCTATACATCTACTGATATTCACACAGATAATTTTGCTGCCCAGGTACTTAATATTAAAAGAGTTAAATAGTCATACTATCAAAATCCAGTGTCTATGAAAAGTGCATAGTCTTGGCTGAATCCGGCACTTGTACTCACATAAAAATTTAGCGGATTTAATCCCAATCCCATCAATTGATAAAATACGACAATATCAACATACGGATGAGTTTCGTCTCAATACAGTACAGTGAACACAGACGCATCCCTAACACATTATACTATTCCTCAACCCCTATTTCATACGTACGGTATATCATGAAATGCATGCACGAGGGAGAACATGTCACCGAAGCTAACATTTACTCGTACAATGTGAAGGTGTATTCGAGGGGCACCGACTCCAATCTCAGTGCGGCAACAGCCACATGAAGGTGTGGATCAGCATCGAGGATCAACATCACATAAGGATATAGCCCCGTCTCAATACTGCAACATCCAAAAATGAACTTGAGTAATCCGGGTCGTGAGCGGCGATACTTTGGCGCTGATGATGCATTAAAAGTCGCTATTACGGTTACTTTGGCCGCTCGGCAGGGCAATTTTCAAGAAGTAATTACCGAAACGTGCGGTTGTAGTCAATAATAATGGGTAGAATTACCGGGAACTAGCGCAGCGCGGCAGGGCGTTTCTCCGCGGCGGTAATGGGACTGAGTCACTCACAGACGTGGATTTCCAGATCTTTGTTTCTTTCGGTTTTCGTTTTAAATAATTAAAGTTTGGAAGTTACACAGGTATTTTGTGGGTTTCCATACGCCCTTGAATCTTCTTTCCTCACCAAGTGATTCGATTCTTCACGAATCGTCGTCTCCACCAAGTGAATGAAAGTGTGCTCAAAGAAAAGAACATCCGTGTCAATAATAGTTTGAGTTTCAGAGTGAACTGGAGCAACCCAACCAATAACACGTCATCTTAATACTCATCCTGAACCCAACTTGCAACAGAATAGTAGTTGGACATTTTGCTAGCCAAATGGGTAACATATTGAACATCCAAAGTGCTCACATATTAAAACATCCAGGGTGTCTGTAGAGCCAATTTGGTATTGGATATTTTTCCTTAAAAAACGACTAACTGACAAATTGTCTGTTACGGTGTGTTGAAATAAATTAAAATGCAGATAGTAAAACAAAGATGACTTCCTTGCTCAAAGCAAGTTTCAAGTACTCTACAAACTCTACACTGTGATCAACCTTCTAGCTCTCAAAAACATCTTTCTGGATGCACCTCGAATATGAACTCAGCTAAATTTTCCTTCTAATAAATTCCTTAACAATCTTCTTGTTGATCTTAATACCAGTATAAAACAAACAAATAAACAATAGTCGGCCTGGGCAACTGACGTTCAGCTGGCAGGTCGTCAAGGCCACGGGCACTTCCTCTCTTTGTCTGCTCCCTGACCGACTGTCTGGGCATTGGCCGGGTTGGGCCGGTCTGCTTGGCTCACTGATTGGTAGATGATCACCGATCACCTAGTGGACTGAGCTTTGCTCAGAAAAGGCCAGTAATTTTTTTCAATCGACCTAGAGTAATTTTTCCTCGGCTCCTCTTCATTGTGAGGAGTTTTTCACAGCTTCGTTTATTCCCCTATTTTATGCATGGTGACGCCACTCTAGTTGATATTAGGACTCAATGTCTTTCAGGTAGTATATATTCGTATCAATACTATTGTCCATAATATAATAGTAATAAGTCAACGTTCAAAGACAGTTGAATGAGTTGTGACTGCAGATAATCGGGCGGTCACGGCAGGCTTGTGGTGAAGTGTCCTGCCTTTCGTACGTTTCTAAACTTAGTTCAAAAATCGTGCTTGCAACTAAATCTGCCAAAATTCTCAAACCGATTGTTGTAAATAGGCCTATAACAATTCCAAGATTCATTCAGAAACCAAACAATTTTAATTTCATATTGAACCCCTTTAGCAATTTTTATACAGAACTTGTGATGATTTGAGCAACAGAGGAAGTGAGGTACGACAGATTGTACTACGGCTTCACCCCAACTTGTCGTTCACTGTTCTAATCAAAGCTGTACTCAAAGCTGTAATCAAATCTGTCTTAACTACACAGATTGTTAGATATATCTAGCAAAGGGTCTTTACGAAGGTTACTTCTCAGGACCAAGCAATAGTAGCTATGTTTTTTACTCCCTAAAATGTCAACTATAACAACGTTAGCCGAACTGTGTTATTAATCGTATTTCGACATTCGACGATTTCCTAATACTGGACGTATTCACGACCACGGTAACCAATAATATCCAAACAGCAGACTCAAAATTTAATTCCAAGGGACCAAGTACTGAGGTAACATTCGTTAAGCAATTGTGACAAACGATTTATTAAGTTATACTTCCTACTAACGTAACACCACTCATATATCTAAAAAAATCCAGAATCGTCTACTGCCAGCCTTACAAAGCTGGCAGCAGACTTACAGCAGCCTTACAATGTCTCCGCAGCGCTACGAACAAAGATTCACAGACCTTACACACCGTAATTTAAAATTAAGATTTCCAGGAAAATAATACAAATTTCCTCTGACGGTCGGCCGTGAAGGGGTAATGCGAGCACAATGATAGTTTTATGGTCGGAGTCGATATCAACAAACAATGGGTCGTTTGCCACTTGATTGCCCTTGCATAATTCATCCTAAACGCCAAACGCCTCAAGAGCGAGAGGATCGGCGCGCGGCGGGCGGCGGGCTGTGCTTCGAGGCGAAGGTGGGTGGGAAAAGCCAAGACTTGTTCTGCGAGGACAGTTACGAATAGAAGAACGAGAGATGAGACGAGTTCCAACATCAGAAAGGTAGTTTTCGATTTCAAACGGTAAATACATTTTCAATGTTTTACTTTTTGTGTTTTGGTTTGTTAAAACGTGTTTGTTAGATAAGCAATTCTTTTAAACATAAGTACTCCTCAACGGATTAAGCTGAAATTTTGAATAAAGGTACTGATATAGATGGTGCGCAGGATAGGCCTATTCGCACTTAAAAAAACCTTGCTAAAGGTGTTTAAAGTTCCAATCAGGCAGATCAGGCAGCTAGTAATTCTTTAGGAAAATAACATGATTTACAGCGCGATGGAACATGTCTGTTCCCTAGTTTACTTAAGGTACTAGCTCCTGTTTCGTGATTCTACGGAAAGTTGTTTGAATATTTTACAACGCATTTTTATTTTAAATTCAATACAAACACGATTAAAATATTCAAGAAGTAAAGGGGTTCCATGGTGATAAATTACACCTTCCTCAAAAATGTACTCTTAAATAATTTAAATATCTCAATACAGTACAGCCAAGGATTGAGCCGTTCCTTCAATCGGATTGATTGAACGGCTCAATCCGAGATGCTCATTTATATAAATATAGATTTATCTGTGATTTGCAACGATCAGCAATATAAAACCTATTATAAACGTTATCAAAAGAAGGATATAAGGGACTGGAAGGAAGAGGAAGAGGAGAGAACGAGTGGAAGACGTATGGAGAGCGGATGGAGAGAGATGGGGAGTGGTAATTGAACGATACGCTGACCAAACCGTTAGAAAACCAGAAGGAAACCAGAACAGAGAAGGCCGAGGGACGCCGAGCGCGGGCTCTGGAATTGTAACATCTTCTTCAGAATGCGTTACTGTGCATGTATTGGCCTAATTGTGACGCTAGATTTTATTTCTATGTCCAACAATAGTTTTTGTTCAATTCTGATGTACTTTCCTTTTTTGCTTCCTTGGCTACGAGAGTGTCGTCTATAATTACCGCTAACCGTTCCAGGATCTTATTATGAGGAAACCCCAAGTCTGCACTAAAAACCACGTACTTTAGGCTAATCAAAGTTCTTACCAAGGAGAATGAGAAATAATATTGGTTTCATTGTTAACAATTTCCTAAGGGTTTGAATCAAATTAAAGTGCAAAGTTTAAACACATCTAAGTATTGCGTGGTAATCAGCTGTTTAGTTTTAGTATATTTCATCCCTAGGGCCGAAAGTGACGCTTTTCGATACGAGCTCAAGTTTAACGACCGAGGCGAAGCCGAGGTCGGAAAATGAGCGAGGATCGAAAAGCCACTTTTGGCCCATGTGATGAACTATATTTTTCGTCTTACTGCACAATATATTAAGCTAACTGCTTTCTCAAAACTAATATTTTACAACTTGTGTACCTTTAAAAGCCTGCTCTCAAAATGGCTTCCATCTTGTTCTTGCTATTTAAAACAAACAGCTGTTACTACAGATGTATTCAATAATTGTCTGTTACATCTGTGTTAGTGTTAGGTTAAACTAACTATAACGATAGGTATATCGAATGCTGTGGACTATCGGTTACAAGAAGGAATACTTTAGTCAACCGTTTCGAGCTATATCAGGAATCAAACTCGCTGCAAACAGCGGTATCGCTTAGAGCTTATCTTCTCCCTGAGGCAAAATTAAATTGTAATATATATTTATTACCCGTGTGACTCATCTTGTCGGACTGAAACGCAACAAACACACTTAAACCAGCAACATTGCAATAATGAATTCCAATCGATAAAATAATTGATTACAACCCTCGGTACAACCGATTACTTACAATCGACGTACACAAGTTTGCAGATTCACTACATTGATATTTATAAATGACAGAAACGGAACAGCTGATGACCTCAGCACCAGCTGATTCTTTTCCGTCCTAGGACTGAAAAGAACTACTTACTTTCGCCCAGCAACGCATGTATTGAAAACAGCCGTTTTCCAAGCAGTATGACGAAAAACATTGTTTTATACCTGAACGGAACTCATGAGCCCAGCTTGTTAGAAGAAACGCCTAAATCAAAGTAATTTAAGTACTCCAGTAATCGAACCTGTGACCTCTTGAACCAATCCGAGATGCTAAACGTTACTTATTGATGCCGTTACTATTACGTTACTTATTGACGCCCAATCGAATTTGAATGCGAGTTGCTTGTGTTTTCGGTTTTGTAGCAATTAAAATTGGTTTTAATGTAAATCAAGTGCTTTTATACAGCACGTAAACTAAGCCTGTATAGTGTAATGGTTAGTATGATAAATATTAATTTAGTGTTTGAATTGTATGTTGTGAATGGCTTGTAATATGTTTCAACTTGATCCCAAACATAGCACTGTAATTTCACCTTGAATAAAGAATCTGAATTAATAATACTTATGTTCTAAATATTTAATTCCGTTTGTCGCGCTTCCACAACATTTGTTTCTTAAATAATCAATAATATAGAGATTATATTACACTTCACACCTATCATTCATGAAGTAACGAATAATATTTGCTTATTTCCAATTTAGTAATCTTCCAGGATAATGAGTAGGGAAAGTCGAAACAAAGGTATGGTCGGATACAATTCTGAAACTTTAGGATCACAACTTAGAACGTTAATGCAAAGTGAAATAATATATGTTTAGTTAGATTGAGGTTTTTCAGCTTTAACTCTTTTAAAAACATTTTTTATGAAGGATTGATACGCTGACCTTCATGTTGGCGAACAAAACTGTAACACGTTCAAAATGCACATCAGCAAGCAAAGCTACTTCGGTAGTTACAAATTCCTTGTTTGTTTTTTAACGAAGTCCTGCAAAAAAATCGGCTTAGGCTGTTCATAAAATATATACAGAAAATATTATATATTCATGAAATAATTAGTTAGGCCTACAGTAAAATTCGCTGATTAATTTAGGTAACGTAATTGGTCGACAACTGTGGTTGCTTTGCTTTCACTTGAGCAAATTGCACATCCAGACGTTTAAGTCTTTCAAATAGCACATAAATAATCCAGTTACGTAACCTTTGGCGTTTCTAACTGCTTCCCCATAATATTAATCTAACTTAAGCTAACTTTTAAATCTCGTCCCTCTTGAACGATTGATGATTTATGGCTCATTTTAAAAAGCCAAAAATATACCGAGCGATTTCAGTACTGTAAGCACAATTATTATATCACAAATAATAATTCTTAAATAACATTTTAAACTGTTACATATTTGCGTGTTTTCATGTACTAACTATTTGGGGTTGCAAAATTCTGCTCACTAAAAACGCTAAGGTTTTTTTATGATCTTCGGATTTCGGATAATCTGTTGTAAGAAGATTGTGTATAAAAATTAGCATTGACCTTATGGGAGATGCGGGTAGAGCCGCAAAACGTTTCGTGGCTGAAGCCCACTTTTAAGACATAGTAAAAGGTTTCTCATTTTTGAACACCATCTTTCCCGAAGAGCATGGTTTTTCAAAAGGACGATCTACAGCAAATTACCTTTCGTTGTATTAAGGTTCATTTGTTCTGCCTTCGCTGAAGCAGAAAGTGAATAAACAGACTTCAGTAACCTTTGACCGGATCAGCCATAAACACCTACTAGCAAAGCTGAAGTATGCTTACTTGGTTTCATTCCCATCTCGAAGGCAGGACTCTGCGGATTTTTTAATGCAACATCTAGGGTTTGTTAGATGTTTCGGAGTTCTTCAAGGTGCTCTCTTGGGATCATTCCTTTTTAATTTATTTATTAATGACACAGCCAACATCAACGATTTGATTAGTTACCAATGTCTGATGAGATGTAAAGATATTCCACGTTATAACAAATTCTACGGATCGTGAGCTACTTCAACAGGATTTTATAAAAAATCAAGAATGGTGCGTCAATAACAGAATGGCCGTTAATGCCGCAAAATGCTCTTCGGTTTCCTTTAGACGATTGCGATTTTCAAGTAAACTTGATGTGGTTCGTCCCGAAAGCGTCAATCCAGTATTCGTGACTTTCGCGTCACTTTTTCTTCTGACCTCAACCCTGAAATCCATTTCATCCAAATTTGTGAAAAATCTCTCAGATCTTTGAACTATGAAGCATCTAGAAATGGCCCTAGTAGCACTGATTTGAATAGCCTACTCTATATTTACTTTGGTCAAGTCAACGCTAAAATATTGCTGTGTTGTGTACGGTCCCTTTCAGATTGGTCAAATTGAGTGACTGGACGCTTGATTGGTGCCAAAGTGGGCTATGAATTGATTCTTGTTAGTTGTGGAACAGTCCAACTTGGACACGAGCTCCAACTTCTTCTTTCCCCAAGAAGACAACATGCTTTCTTCACAGAATGCTCAATGGATCCATTGATTGCCTGATCTTCTCCAGCTCTTATACCTACGAGCCTCAAGGCACTCTCGGTCACAGAACCTCCTGCCTCTCTCATTCTGTGAACTACTTGCTGCATGCACCAATCCCTAGACTACATCGCTCGGGCAATAGATTATCTTTGATTGATTTTGCGGCAATGTGTCCACGTTAAAGCATTGTTGTATGTGAAACCAATCCTCCAAAATGTTCTACTCGCTATGATGCTTTCTATCGGGACATGTTTTCTTGTATTATTTATCTTTGATATATTTTGTTGGTTATATTTTCTCTGAACTTTGATCCTGTATTCCAGCCACTATAAATTGTTTAAGTATAGGCCTTAAGTCTCTGTATTGTTATTACTGTTGCTTATTTAAAAATTTTGTTTAGCATATTTCTTTCTATCATTACTTTTTGTATTAATACTGTTTGTAATCTATATCACGTCATCACGGTAGTCTGACTATTGCCAGTTAAGAATGCTTTATAAGCCAACTGTAACCGTAAGAACTTTATAAAAGCTGCTCTATAGTTTATTAGTGAATTTCCTATGGAAAGTGAACTATTAGCATGATCCACACGGTGAAACTTAAGCCCGGGACCACCATAGAAGTTCCTAACGTGACCCCCTGAACACGTTTTGGTGGGTCGTTCAAAATTTTATATATATATATATATATATGTGTGTGTGTATATATATATATATATATATATATATATATATAGACATATATATATGTGTGTGTGTGTGTGTGTGTGTGTGTGTGTGTGTGTGTGTGTGTGTGTGTGTGTGTGTTTGCACTCTAGCGGTCGCATTTTTTGTCCGATTTAATTCAAATTTGGTAGGGACGTTCCTTTCTATAATCAGTTGGACAAGTTCGTTTGGCAAAACAATCGGAAACTTTAAACCCCTTTTTTGGCGATTAATCTTTTAAATTTAGAGTTTTTGGGCCCAAAAAGAGTCAGAAAATCCCCGGATGTAAAATTAATGCATGTAAAAAGATGGGAATTAATGAGGCGAAAGTTTTAAGCCCTCTCTCGCCATTCTAGCATAAATATTTACGGATTTATTAAAGTAAATGTGTATCGACTAAACACAGTACGTTTTCTTATGGGGGTTTTACATTAGAAAAGCCTGTTATTCATTTGCTGGTGTGCTTTTCTCATCCCCAACAACCTCACACCTACACTACTTTCAAGTCTGACTGGGTCCTCTTCTAACCTTATAATGTGCAAAATCGTATTCCCAGCATTGCAGGTAAATAAAATCAGGAGCATCAGAACAGCCAAAAAATCAGTATTTTCAGATTTCAATAAAAATTGGAATAAATGTTTGTTTTTACATTGATGTTGAGTTTTAAAAGTTTTTTATGTGGAAATTCATACTTCCCTCACGTCAGCGTGCTGCGTGCGAACTCGTTTATTATCAAACAGAAATAACGTAAAAAGCTCTTATTTCAGAGGGGGCTCTTAAAACTTTTTAGGATTACTATTCAATCTTCTCAACGGTCAAATTACTCTATTAGGCTAAACAAACATTCAAAATCATCCGGGGTTAATTACTTTTTCAATTTAAGACTTATGTGATTGAAGTTTAACATAAGAGCAAATTGCATGCTGATCCAGCATTGTAATGTATTTTGAAAATTTTTAATAAAGAAAATGTCTCACTGTATTGCGCACCAACCGTTATAATTACAAGGATGGCTTTTGGCTCGGGAGGGGGGAATGGTGGGTAGGGGGGTAGGGGGAAGGAGTTTCAGTATTCGAATAATGACAAGTCTCCAGTTTCCAAAACTCCAATTTGGAGACGAGCTTCTCCAGTCAGTTAGATAATTTTGGGTCATCTTTTATTCATGAGGCCTGCATCCTTACACTGAAAATACTTCTGAGATGACAGCTCATGTTGTGTGTGATTGGTTTTATATAGAAAATCTTGAGTATTTCTTTTATGAATGAGTTTAGGCCTATAATGACTATTATAATTTCTTGGACACTTCCAAAGCCGGGTTTACACTATGTAGCAAAACGTGTTATATGTTACATATAGCAAAAGTTATATAACATTTTCCAAAAGTTCGAAAAATACTTATAGCAGAATCTACTACATCTAACATTTAGCAAAAGTTAAAAAACATTTGCTATAAGTAGAAAATTTAAGTTTTTAAACGGCTACATATAACATTGCTATATTTAGCAGATTCTGCTACATTTAGCAAAAATCGTGCTATCCATTCGGAGTCGGTAAAGATCAAAGAAAACCGTGCTAGGTATAGCATTTGCTATATCTAGCAATGTTATACGCGGATTTTTCGTCTAGCATCTGCTACATGTAAAATTGTCTGTCAGTTAGTGTCTTTCTTTCCAATTTTGTGCCCAATCATAAAGACAATAAACTCAAAATGTTCACTGGTAATTCTTAAGAAGTTTTTGAAACTACCGTCACACCCACCAAATGTCACACCTCAATGAAGGATCATTCGTAACATCATCTGCCACAGGATCGTTCAACAGGTCAGTTCCACTATACCATACCTCACCCTCGCAGCAAGTGACGGCCTGACCCAAAACCTTTCCCTCCTCTGACAGGCCAACATCACAGTTATCGCAGCCGCGAGCGCTACATCTCGTCTCCGCGACATTTTCGCCAAAGGAGAAAGGTTTTGCTACATGTAGCATTAAAAAAATCAGTGATTTTAAACATTATATAACATATGCTATATGTAACATATAGCATTTGCTACACGTAACATCTAGCAGGAGTAAAAGGTTTCGAATTAAAATGTTATATAACATTTGCTACATATAGCAAATGTTATATAGCATGTTTTGCTACATAGTGTAAACCCGGCTTAAGATAAATAAGTTGTTGGTGTAAAAATGCTTTCAAAATACTGAAAGCACATAAGACTCTTTTTGTCTACGAATCAAAACATTACGATCGTTACAAGAATTAAAAACATGTTGCTTGCATGAATAAATATCACAAATTTACTATTGTTTAAGATATTCCATATATATTTGTAAAAATATATAACAATTCACTGGCCTCCATTGGATCACCAGTGTGTGTAGTTTTAAAATAATGTCATCGTGCACAGCAAGTCAACTTGCAGTAGTGTATTTAATTATGTTTTAATTTGACTCTTCTATTTGGTTTATGTATACTTCAGAGAAATTTTATCAAGAAACTAATATTCTTTCCGCAGATTACCACATTTAACGACCTTTAACCAGGTCTTATGTGACCCGTTATTTTAATGGTAAAAAATATTATACTGTGTATAAGCGCGATACCTAATTGTAGCGTCTGCCACAAAATTACAATTTTGAAAGTGCATGTTTTAGCATGTAGTACTCATTACATCCCTGCGGCGACAACGTTGTAAATAAATAATCGTAATTTAGATACATGAAAATTAAAGAACTGCCACTACGGGAAGCCCTCACTATTTCTTAACGGTTATCGGCAGCCATAGAACTTTATTAATACACCATAGAGTTCTATGGCGGCAGCACTTCGGTGCAAGAAGGCACGTGTTCGATTCCCGGGGTTACCACATGAATTTGAGACGTTTGAACCATTGTTCTATAACAACTTTTGAAACTTTACTGGCGAAAGCAAAGAAAAAAATCCCGTTTTTCAGGTAGCCTACTCCAATTTTTAACAAGGTTTTTTGTAAGAATCGTTTTATTGGAACTTGTGTTCCCTATCCTATTAGCACACTGAGTACAGAATTTATAAAAAGTCATTTTAAATCATTATTAGTAGTTGAATAGTAGTTACTAGTATTAAGTAGTTTTACATCAGGATCAGATTGATTGTACTTTGAAGTACATTAGGCTGCAGTAGCCTAATAATCTTTAGCAATGAAATCTCATTTTGAAGATTTTTTCAAACAATACGACTCCTAATATAAATATTTAAAATGTTTTAAATTAATGAAAAATGCATTAAGCCTAATCTTTTATAATTACGTGACTCTTCCAGGAATAGTTGGCAACATGTCCTCAATCTCAGGACTTCTATGATTTCTACCAGCGACCAAAGAATAACATAATAATTACACAGGTATTCTTTGGTCGCTGATTTCTAGCTACAGTAGTAGATTTGAATTATTTGGATTATGGTAATTTTTCTTTTCCTACACTGGAGGTATTATCGGTATTTAAAATGCATGTTATCTTATAGGATATACGTCAATACGTGGTGCTAACCTTGAGTGGAAAAAGTACTTTTATTATATCAACCATGATCATTAACATGCAATAATGCTGAGTTATTTCCTGATGATTAGAGAATTTAAACAGTGTTTATCATGGAGATTCAAAATTAGCAACAACCGAACGGTTGAGTTTAATTCAGTCCTTATTTTTATGGGTTTTATTTCCAAATAGGCATTTACTTTTTTGAAGAAAATGTAATTACTGGCGTTTAAGGGGCCTATTTTATACTTCCGACGACTTTGATAGATTTTTTTAAATCTCTTTTTAAGTATTTTAGGCTATATTTATATTTAGTAGGCTTACGCAAATTTTGACGCTTGTCCATTCACTGTTTTTTGTTTTTTTTTGTTTTATGACAGTAAAGAATCTTGAATCTTGAATCATGGCCAAAAATGAAGTTCAGCGCCAGTCTTGAGATTGTGACATTGTTTTATTTGATTATCTTAAATAGTTTAGCAGATTTTTCTCATACTTATTCATTTGTTGTATTTGCTAATTTTATCTTAATTGTAATTCATATAAATTAAAATGAATCTTTAATATACATTGTTTACATAATTGCTAACGCAATGTAAGTAATTTCAAAGCAATGGGCATATAGCATTCCATAGAGGCGACTTTTTGTTTGTATTCTCTTTCTTAATGTTAGTACCTATGTAAGATGTTTTAGTACAGTCCATCCTGGCAGTGGCCAATTGCAGTGGCAAGACAATTGTCAATGTATTTATGTAATCTACAATCGCAAATAAACAGTTCTGATTATAATTATGAACAGGTACATTTCTCAAAATGTAGAAAATATTAGAAAATCTATTTAGGCTTCGCGCCGCGTCGTCGTCGCGCACCACAACAGTGGCATTTCAAGCTTGTTTATACAACGGAGAGGACGACTTTGTTGATCAGATGATTATACACACATCCATAAGCATATTATCCAAAACTTAACAGTTTATTAGTTTCTATTAGTGTAACTGGGATTATCATGCCTACTTAAAATTTGTAACCAAAGATTTAGCAAATGAAATCCACACATAGTTCATGAATTGTCACGGACAAATTTCAGTTATTTGGCTGAAAAACACAAAGAAATTATCCACGATAAAAGATAAAAGCTCGAAAGCTATAAGTCTCAATAGAAGTTGATCGTAAAAATGAACAAAGTAAATAGAATCAACGGAAAACTTTTTTAAGCTATCGTAAGTTTTACTATATGGTGTCAAGTAAATTAAAATGTTCAGAAATATAAGATCACTCACTATTCCGGGGTTTAATGATTAACATTTACTTGCTATCGATGTCCAACGAAAGTAAAATCAAAAACAATAACTCCCTCTGCAATGATAATATATACCCGGTACGTCCATACACCGGCATCTAGTGATATAATTATAAGTCACTAAACTGACCGGGGGATAACCAAGACTTGTACTTGTACTTCTAAAATAAGTAAATCAACTTTAATATTATATTTTTAAAGGTCTGTAAATCGTTGGAGAGACGAAGAAAACCCAAAATCGAAAAGCACCCTACTTATAAGACTGGAAAACCATAATAACCTGTCACTCAACCATTTTGTTAACACCATCACGCATTTATAACAAGTTAACAATTATGTATGAGTGGATCCAAAGCTAAGTAACTGATCATTGCTTAATTGTCCCATACATCAAAGTTTACAATAATTATATTGTTAGCCACAAACCGGTTTTTATCCACGATTTATTCAAGAACACACACAAGCTATTCTAACTTAAAAACATCTGGATAAAATTATCTACCTGCATAGAGAGAAGGTAATCCACAGAATCACAGGGACAACGCTCACAGAACACGAAACACTGAGGTGAAAGAACAACAACCTCTCGTAACCTCGCGCCAAACCCGACTACCAGACTGACAGAGCGGGAGCGACAAACGACCCGACACTAGCGCTCTGCGGTCGCAGCGCTGCGGCAGACGCGGGAACTACCGACCAGACAGGGCTACCACCACAACCAAACAATCGGGCTATTAGTGCTCTCATTGTTGCCAAGGCCTTGAAATTATGCTGAGAAAATTCTGTCGCTCTCCGAATGCTACGCGCGTTTCTAATTCAAATGTCTAAAACTTTATTGGAAAAAATTGTACTATTTTTCCATAAATTTTAGAGAAAAAACTAAATATGTGGGGTAACAAAATGAACTATATGTGGATACCCAATTTTGATTATGTAGTTTATTTCTAAAACCACCCATATAGGCTATTGGTTTACAGATTGGTTTACAACTGGTGTTGTCTCTTGTCACGTTGTCTCAGATTGGTTGAATGATAATTTCAACGAACTGATAATCCAATTTTCCCTCGTGAAATTTGTTATTATAAAAATGCATTCTTTTGTTTGTAAGACAAATTAAGATCTGGACTTGTAAGCCAACACCCAACGCTCCGTAAATGACCCAACGCGAAATGGTTGATAATAATTCATTAGTTGATTCAGACTCAAATCAAATCAATCAAATATATTTATTGCCACAAAACAAAATAAATTGCATTAGCATACGTCATTACAAACATTTTTCTAAAACTAAACATATTTCTTGTCAAAATAATCCTTAACACTATAAAAACTACTTTTAAGTAAAAACCTTTTTACATTTCTTTTGAAGGTCACTATATTACATTCTTGTTTAAGAGTGGTCGGAAGGCTATTGAACATTTTTATACAATTATAAACTGCGTGGTTTTTGAAAAATGTTGATTTGTGTGGTGGTATATTATAATTGTGCTTGTTTCTGGTTTTACTATTTGACAATGGTAAAAATTCTTGAAAAATGTGCTGGTTCTTTTTTAAAAAAATAAGTGATTCAAATATATAAATAGATGGAAAGGTGAGCAGATCAAAATCCTTGAAGTAGGAAGCACATGATACTGCTTCATCGATTCCTGCAATTATTCTCACAGCTTTTTTTTGAAGAATGAAAAGAGTCTTCGTATATGAGCTCTCAGACCCCCAAATCACAACTGCGTATGAAAGAAATGGATAAATGAGGGCATAATATGCTGAGAGAAGAACTTCAGTACTAGAGAAGGTAGATAGACGTCTTAACACAAAAACACCTGAAGACAAACGGCTAGCGACATGCTCTATGTGAGAAAAAAATTTTAAATTTGAGTCTAGGTGAAGCCCCAAAAATGTTACGTCATCTGCTGCAGTAACGACACTTTCACCTATGGACAATTTTAGAAGAGATGTTTCTTTATGGCCAATGGAGAAATCAAGCAGTTTGGTCTTATCAGAATTGACACACAACATATTTTCATGGAACCATTGCACAATACTATTTGATTTAACATAAGAGTCAATTTCCAAATCTGTTCTTGCCTGATGCGATATGGCAAGTGAGGTGTCATCTGCGAAAAGACACAGATTAACATTAATAACGCATGATTTTAAGTCATTGATGTATAAAATGAACAACAACGGGCCCAGGATTGAACCCTGAGGAACTCCGGAGGTGACAAGCTTCTCATCTGAGTATGAGTATGTCATACAATCTTTATCTATAGAAGGTATCTTTACTATTTGTCTACGTCCAGTAAGGAAGGAGGAAAACCATTTTAGAGCAGTGCCCCGTATTCCAATGCTCTCAAGTTTCTCAAGAAGCAGACCATGATTTACCATGTCAAATGCCTTTCGGAGATCAAAGAAAACACCCGCTACGGATTTCTTTAGATCTAGCTCTTTTACAATAAAGTTTATGAGGGAAAACATGGCATCAACAGTAGACTTGCCCTTTAAAAAGCCAAATTGACCAGAAAATAAAATACTATGTTTGTCAATAAAAGAAATCAACCTATTTAAAACTGCTTTCTCAAAAATCTTGGAGAATGAAGATGTTATCGCAATAGGTCTATAATTGTCGAGCATTTCTTTTTTTCCTTTTTTAAAAATTGGGCTTACAACTGAAAGTTTCAGAAAGTCAGGGAATACTCCAGTTTCAAAAGATCTGTTGATTAGATGTACGAGAGGATTTGCTAGGGAATTAGAGCAGTATTTTAGGAGTTTGGATGACACATTATCAATTCCAGATGCAGTTTTGGGCTGTAATGAATGTATCAAATCGATAACTTCTGCTGCGTTTACTGGTTTTAAAAAGAAGGACTCTAAAGTAGAGCTTTCATTTGAAGAGGAACTCACATTCTTGCTATTAAAAGTGTTACACTGTGATATATTTATGAAGAAATCATTGAAAATGTTGGAAACCTCCTTTGGATGAGTAACTAATTCTCCTTTGCTATTTTTTACAGCAAAAATAAAATCATGATGAGACTTTGAAGTGACCCTATTTTCATTTATGATGTTCCACATAGTCTTTGACTTGTTTGAAGAGTTATTTATTTGTTTGGATACCTTGAGAGACTTAGAATATTTAATACTCTGGCGATATTGAGCTTTCAATCTTAAGAAGTGTTGCCTCAGTGGATTGGATCTCTCTAAATCCTTGGTAATAGAGTACCACGATCTGACTAAATCCCGAAGATCAGCCTGTTCTTTGCTTAAAGAAATATTGCTATGAAAGCTTTTTTTCTTGCACCTTACTTTCTTCTCTGGGAAAGCCTGGTCTATATTAAATGAAATAGTAGAGGTGAAGTTCTTCATTTTTGATTCAACAGAATCTGCACTAAAAACCTCTGCCCACTGCTCATGAGCAAGGCAATTGTTGAATATCCACATGTTTTCATCTCTAAATGATCGGCACAAACGAAATTTTGGGGAAGCCTCTCTTTGTGGAAGCAGCTTGACTGTAGTCATTTGAGCGTGGTGATCTGCTAAGGCAGTCACAAGAACAGAAGCAGCAACATAATCCTTGGGAAAATCAGTGTATGCATGATCAATAAGTGACCTAGAGTTTTTAAACTCTCTTGTAAATGACCAAACTATGTTCCTCAATCCATGACATTCCATGGTATTCATTAGCACATCAACCTTCAGGTCCGAAACAGATAGGTCTACATTGAAGTCACCTACCACAAGTGTACTATTATTCGGTGACATCACTTTATCAAGGAAGAATGATAAATGATTGTAGAAAAACATGTGTTCCTCAAGAGAGGCAGAAAATGGAGTCGGCTTATAAACGACAACAATAAGAAAAACTCTACCACAAAAGCTAACTTTTACAGCCGCCAGTTCACACTTACCCTCCAAACAAAACCCCAAAACATCAAGCTTTTCAATATTTAACCCTTCCTTTGCAAAGATACAAACTCCACCCTTACTTAGGTTACTACGGCAAAAAGATGAAACTCCAACGTACCCAAGCAATCTTAAAACATCAAATTCAAACTGTTTCAGGTAGTGCTCGGATATACAAATCACGTCAGGAGCATCAATATCAATAACAGATTGAAAAACATCAAGCTTATTTTCAAGTCCTTGGGCATTTCATCCTTTTCAAAGTTATTGTTTTCCAGCATGTTTTCCCACCTGAAACCTATACAATAATAATATTAAATTTACAGAAAATAAATTAAATGATAAAACTGAATCCTGAGAGCTGGTTCAAATTTATAATTTGGGTTCATAGTATATACTAACCGTCTGACCAGTTGCTACTAATATCCTATACGTCTTTTATTAGCATTTTCGTCACTTTGACTTTGATATCGTTGGTTGTCTTGTTCATTTCTAAGTTTCTACATTAAAAACATGATGATGTATATCCCTCCCAAAATGGTGTATTATTGTAAAAGTTAATACCGTCAATAAAATATCCAAATATTGTATAACTCTGACCTTAACACGACGGTATTATTTTCAGGTAAGAAGCAAATCATGTACCATAATAAACACAGGTTTTATTATACAACTATAATATTTTGATTTGTCAAATATCTCCAATAATTATCAGTTTAATTATAGTTTCATTATTGTCAGTTTCTCTGAACATATGATAAGTAGGCCTACCGCAGTCACCTGTTTCACAGCACTCTTACAGCTGTTCATACAACAGGTGTTTCGTCCGACTCCACCTGACTTCATTGGATGGCTATATTGGTGTTCTTCTCACTTATTGCGCCAGCTAATCGTAGCCTTTGCTGTTAGATTAAAGTAAGATTCATTCAACCTCAGTCTCGGGAACTCACTAATGTTTTGGTGACTTTCGAGTGGTTTATAGTTAGTTAAAATCGTTGGCCACATCAATCAAATCCTCCAAAATTTGGCACATTTAACGGCCTTCAGTTGGTGAAGCTTGTTTTAAAACATGCTCACAAAATCTCAGTGTACGAAAATGGTCGTTTATCGCTATTTTCAGTTGTTCTTACTATGACTAAAAGTTAGTTGGGGTACCGCGCACTCTGTTTTTTTTCAACAGAACTCTTCCACTGGAAATATTTAGGTTCGTGATTATTTGGAACAAATCGACTCAGGGGAATACATACATAAGATCATATCTGTAAGGGGCCATTATATATTACGTGACGGACTTAAGAGGGGGAAGCGTCACGCTGCGATGTTTAGGGAGACGGGAGGGGGTGGGGTGCGTATAAATGTTAAGTAACGCACAAACCTTAAGAGGGCGCTCCAGTCACGAAACTTTTCGCGTTTCTACTTGCTTTGCCCATAAGGCCAATGTTAACTTTCAAAGCCCGTTCCTCCTCAACGGATTATTCGATATCGTTGATTTATGGCTCATTTTAAAGAGCAAATATAAACCTAGCGATTTCAGTAAGCAGAATTTCTATATCGCAAATAATAATCGATCAATAAAATTCAAAAATATTCAATATTTACGATTTTTTTATGTGCGAACTATTTATGATAACGAAATTCTGCTTACTGAAATCGCTAGATATATTTTTGATTTTTAAAACGAACCATGAATAATCAATTTCGGTCCCGTTGAGGAGGGACGGACTTTGGAAGTTAAAATTGGTCTTATGGGAGAAGCAGAGGACTGGAGCCCCCTCTTAACGGTATAAATCTTTTAAAATAAAATAAAAATAATTTATAAACTAAAAACTAAATCGTGCATTATTCAAATTACTGTTGTCGAATATGCTTAAGCAATTCTTAAATAATTTCTGAAACAATGAATTCGTTTTCCCTACTACTTACTTATTGTACTATACCACTACAGTAATATCTAAATTTTTAAATAAAGCGGGTGTTTAGTGTAGATTGTTTTTCATTAAAAATTATCTAGATATAAACCTAAACCTTAATAGGAACCTTTGAGGATAACATGAGTCTGGCTCCCACAAATCGTACACTTGAATAAAAGGTCTCCGACAAGAAAATTTGAGGAATAATATTCGTTTTTTCATACAAACTGACCAAAGGCCGTACATTAAACAAAAGTATCAAGTTAAAAACCAATTTTTAAATATTTGATTTAATCAGCTGAATGATTTGATTTTTCTACAAAGCTGACATCAAGTAAACAAGAGAAGCTGTTGTTCAAAACTAGTTAGATTTAAACCCTTGTAAAATTACTCATTTAAGGATTTAAGATTTGTTAAGTAGGCTAAGTAATAAAAAAATCGTTATTTGCCATTTGACAATATAACATGTATCAGCAACGACATTATTACAGAAACAGCTATATTCAGTAATAATTACTAACCACTAACTAAATATTAAGTAAATACTAACGATTACGTCATGCCAGGAGGTATGTGGTGTCTTTAAGCGTTACGGTGCGTTATGTAGGGGAGGGAGGGTTTAAATTACGCAAACAGCTTTACGTAGTATGTATATATGACCCCTAACATGACTGCTCCGCCTGCCGCTATCCCTCCGAGAAGAATGCGGCGCTCAGAGCCAGAGAACGCGTCGTTCGATTGCTTTTTTGTGGCCTCAGGCTCAGGGCTCGGGCTACTGGTTTTGGAAAAGTTATGCACACTCACACTCCCGTTACTTACTCCGTCGTTACTGTACCTGTTACTGTTATTGGTTGCCAGCTGGTAGCGACCGGTCCGAGATCCCGTTCCTCCGCTGGACCTAGTACTGACGGTGAATTAATTAACTAACGCGGTTGGTCCTTTAAGTGTAAAGAAATCGTTTTGTTAATTAACTGGAACGGGTCTATCAAGAATCGAGGATATAGGGTTTGGCCGTTCCTCTACACTGTGTGGAAATATTTATCATGAGCCTGAAAAAGTAACGGAATATTCGCTCTTTTAATAACAAAAAACAAAAAAAAAAAAACTGTGAGACCTCAAACAATAAATTCTATTCAAAAATCATTCAACTATGAAATGTAGCCTACAACATAAATTGGCCTGCTACGGTATTATATTATACTTTTATTAACATTTGAATCTATAAAAGAATTACGAAAAACTTTCCTTTTAGTGCTTGTTAGAACTGTTAATGGCGGCACGTTTTGAATATGAGCAATATTTATTTATTACTAGCCGACCCGTTGCAGCTTCGCCCGTGTAAACTATGATAGTTGTGTGTGCTTCAATATGTGACTAGCCCATGGAACTAATACGAATCAAGATCAGCTGTTTGAATTTTCATCAACTCAAAACAGAGTGAATCTCCGTAAGGAATACATGAGAACTTTGGACCCTGCGGGGCGAAACACACGAGGAATTTGTAATACCGTTTCTTAGCAAACACCTAGGGCCAAATAGGAACCCATATGTCAATTTTCAACTCTGTAGGCCTTATAGTTATGGAGATTTCATGATAGGTCAGTCAGTGGTAATGGTTTCAACTTTTTTGTTGATTATTTTTTCCGTTTCTGTTACATATTAAAATTAATAATTTATGTTAAGTAATTTACAGTATCTTTATTCTGCTACGCGTATAGTCATTTGAAATCACCTCTAAATTTGGTATAATCGAATGCCACAGCTATTTCAAAACCACTTGTCTCAAGTCGTACTGTTATGTCAAAACAAAACTGACGTTGCATTTTAGGAATTTAAATAACCGAACAATACATCAAACAGAACCTCATTCGCGGCCTGTTTAAAATATTAAAACTTTGACCCACATTTTATTTCCAGGCCAAAACCAAGCGTCGCGGGACCAAACACCTAATCGGAGGGATTGTACTTTCACCGACGGGGAAGGAGTGAGTGAGAGGGACCGATGGGAGCAGTGATGGGCGGGAGAGAGAGAGAGAGAAGAGAGAGAGAGAAGAGAGAGAGAGAGTTTGTTAGCGCCAGTTTCACACTCTCGGATCTACTAATTGGTACCAATTATTGTTGGAATCAACACCTTCCCCCCCCCCAAACTAAACCATCATTCCCCCTCCCACTACCGCATTGTTAACTGATACTATTAATATAAATTAAAGTTAAAGTAGCATAAAGAGGAAGAAATTATCTACTATTGCACTTTTTTACTATTTCAATTTTTAGAATTGTGTTGTTCAAGTTTTTTAAATGGACGAAAAAGTATTTTCAAATCACAGCAACCTAAACAAGAAACATATTTCGAAACGCTGAAAATTCTATGATTGAACTAAAATCCTGTGGACCTCTGAATCAGTCCTTCTCTCTATTTTTATCGTTCTTTTTTCCTTTTTTGAGTATTTTCACGCGTCGACGCACATTTTTCCGTCAGGTAGGTCGAAACCTTAATTTTAAAACTTGTCATTTGATGAGTATTATATGATTATAACAAATACGAATAAGGGTTAGTATAACAATGATCGAAATTGTAAAATCCTTTAAAACTATTAAGTTTAAACATACCAAGCACACTTGTACCGTTACTTGTGTATGTAAAGCGTTACAGTTGAACAGTTTGGCGCACTGGTTGATAGCATGTAGTTAGGCCTATGTTATAATTGTCAAGTTGAATCAGTTGCCGTAGTATAACAGGCTGTGTGCAATTATCATATTCCCATTATTGGCAATCTGGCTCGGCTATCGTTTGTCGATAATTCGAGGCAACTGCACAGTTGCACTCCAATATAATAACTCTTATTTGAAACGAGATCGCACGCAGCACGCTGGCGTGAGGGAAGTGAATTTACACATAAAAACTTTTAAAACTCAAAATCAGTGTAAAAATATACATGTATTGCAATTTTTATTGAAATCTGAAATCATTGATTTTTTGGCTGTTCTTTTGCTCCTGGTTCAATTTACTTTCAAAGCTGGGTATACAATTTTGCTCATTATAATGTTAGGAGAAGGTACAGTCAGGCTTGAAAGTAGGTGTGAGGTTGCTGGGGATGATAAAAGTACTCTAACAAAGGAATAACAGGTTTTTCTAGTGTAAAACCCCATAAGACAACGCACTGTGTTTAGTCGAAACACATTTTCTTTAATAACTCGGTAAATATTTATGCTAGAATGACGAGAGAGGGCTTAAAACTTTCGCCTCACTAATCCCCATCTTTTACATGCATTAATTCTAGATTCGGGGCTTTTCTGACCCTTTTTGGGCCCGAAAACTCGAAATTTGAAAGATTAATCCCCAAAAAAGGGGTTTAGAGTTTTCCGATTGTTTTGCACAACGAACTTGTCCAACTGATTACAGAAAGGAACGTCCCTACCAAATTTGAAGTTAATCGGACAAAAATGCGACCGCTTGAGTGCAAACACACACACATATATTTATATATATATAAAATTTTGACGACCCCCCAAAACGTGTTCAGGGGGTCACGTTAGGAACTTCTATGGCGGTCCCGGGCTTAAGTTTCACCGTGCGGGTCATGCTAATAGTTCACTTTCCAATGGAAATCCACTAACAATGTAAGAAGTTGCACAGGCGACAGTTGACTAATATCACTAGACAGTGTGCAGGCACTAAGAAGCAATAATTCTACTGTAGAACAACTCTGTTCAGAGCCATCAGAGCACTGTGCCGCCAGGCCCGTGCCGCTGCCGCTGCCGCCAGCTGGTATTAGTAAATTATCAATCAGCTGGTGACTGATGATCAGCTGATGTTGACGCGTCATCGGCACGCACCTGCGCTGCCTGGGTGTTGTGCTGCCTGACATTAATTGATTGGACTCTCATTGCCGACAGGAGTGAAAAGCATGTCTGCCGCACCCATTTGGAATTTTACTATTTAAATAAATCCACTTCGATAGAGACTATATTCACAACTAACTTTGGAAGCACCCCTAGCATAATAGTGACACAATAGGTATCACTTGTATCAGTGTTCACGTGGACAATTCAAAGCTCATTACATTCGATTATTCGTTGTAAGTTCAGCGGTGTGAGAGATGTTGTTTGCAATTTCGTCAAGTAGGTTTGAACACTTTTACTTATGAGAATTCGCTAAGACACACAAATGGCAAATTTGGAATGGCAATCACACGGCAATGTATGTAAAATAGTAAGGTAGAGATTATATCCTGTTTGGCCAGACTTTCAAAACTGCGTAAAAAGCGAAAAAACAGGCCACACAGACTAAACAAAATAAGCTCAGTCTTTTTTGGAGGTTTTCGCATAGTCTCAGAGAGAAATATTATATAACTAGATGTTACCCGGAGGCAAGCCCCGCAAATGATTTATTAAAACTATGACAGTTATGTGTGCTGCATTCTGTGGTTAGCCCGTGGAACTACTACGAATCAAAATCAGCTGTTTGAATTTCCATCAGCTCAAACAAAAATGAATGTCCATATGGAATACATGAGAACTTTGAACCCCCGTGGGGCAAAGCCCAATAGGATTTTTGCAACTTTAATACCCCTATAAGTCACTCAGGACCTATCAAGTACCTCTCTGCCAAATATCATCTCAATCAATCCAGTGGTTAGAGCGTGATTGAGCCACAAATATCTTAACAAACATACAAAAAACTTACAAACTTTTACATTTATAATGTTAGGAGGATATGTAATACTTTATAAAGTAGAATATTGTCCTTTACATTTATTCATTTATGGTACTTTTATGATTGAAGATTTGCCTTACAGAAAAGATCCAAAGATGCCTTCATACAAATGTGCAGTTTTAGAATACCCTTCCACCGGTTGAAGTTACAATTATTGGCGTCATTAGCTACATATCATCCCATCCCTTAAGTTTAGGTAGTCAATGTTGAGGAACGGTATAAGATAAATGCCAACTCGAGTTGTCGATGCTTCTGCTTATCTTGCACTTTAACAATTTCAACCAACCACCTTCTCATCTTCATCTGCCTCAAACAATTCAAAGTTGTGTGAAACCATTTTTCCGTTTATTATTACCGCCAGAGAGAGTAAATCATTATTTTCTTTGAAACCAGAAAATTTATTGTTTTGTGTAATGTATTGTTTAATTTAGAGGTTAATGGTTCTATTTAAATTAGTAATTACATACTCCATTGAGGTTTAAGGTTAAATATTGACTTCCAAACAAATTGATGGGCAGTACATCAGATTTCAGAGGTTTAAAGTTGATTAAAGCAAAAGCTAACCAAGGTTCGTAGAGCTTTCAGACCAGGTGTGCTTATTTCCATAAGAGTAATGTTCGCAGCAAAGTGTCTTACGAGGGCGTCCAGCTGATTCATAAATCAACAACATACCATAAAGTGTTGCCAACCTTAAGGGTATAATAATGGTACAGCCATTTTTAAATCGTCACTGGACATGCAGAAAGAAAATTTAAACCCTTAATCCATTAATCTAATAATATAAATAAATCAAAACTATATACTATTTTCATAAAATAACAGCTTATCATAGAATGTAAGCAGTTAAACAATGCTAATTCTAATTAAACGGATGAGGAAAATATGGTACTCGTACGATACCTATCGTGTTTCCAGCAACACTGCAGATTGGATTGATGATCACGTGACCTTCCAGCTGTTTTTACGAGGTCTCTTCCGGTAAAGTAGGAAACCTTAAATAGATCGACTCAGCACACCTGGTCTGAAAGCTCTACGAGCCTTGAAAGCTAACTGCCGGTTGTGAACAGGGCACGTCAGGAACATGGCTTCATTAAAGTTTAATGACAGTTTTATTGGAACTAAAGAGTTTGTTTTTAATGTCGTGCTGTTTTTTTTAGTTTCACAAAGAACAATGCAAGCTTGCTTATAATTGTTAAGCCAATTTCAATCGATTCAGCAGCATAGGTAACAGGAGTAATTCTATCATGAGACATTAATTTTCACAAGTTAAATTACTGTATTACTCATACGGAAATACATGAACATAAATATAATTCATACATAACAGAATAGTCTGTTATAGATTGTATCCTGCATTGTCTTGTGGATCTTTACTAATACCATAGATTAAGCATACTCCTTGTTGTAAAACGTTTTTGAAATGGGACAAAAATGAAATGTATAAACTTCTCTTTATACTAATTTTAATCCGACACCCCTAATTAATGTGAAAATTAGAAACAAAAGCCAGAAATGTTGTTGTGTGGTTGTTAAAAAAACTAAATTTAACTTTCTATCTACTGCAATACAGATTATTTTGTAGAGACGTACAATAATTGAACATGCAAAACGCTTTGACTTAGGATAAAATTACGATTTAATGTATACAAATAACGTATTTAAAGTTGGATTTTTGTAGAGCTTTCAAGCTTAGCCTAATCATTTACATAATAGCAACCTTAAATCACAATCTTCTCCCATTAACTTGTTTGTACTTTTAAAACTGAACAAAGCTACTTACGGGTTCAGTTTCATAAGCGGCCACCAACTAATCGGATGCAATATATCGATCTTAAACATTCGATACATCGAATTGCATTTTAAATCGAGCTTTAACGTAAATAACACATACACCCAAACATACTAGTCCTCATGGAGTGTGTTGAAACGGTCTCTGAAAACTGGGATTAAGAGCGATGATGTAAGTTACAAATATATTTTAATGAAACGTTTAACAAGTAACAAACAAACGAAAACTAAAATTTAAAAATACAACAAATAATAAAAAAACGTATAACAAAGCTGAAACTTAGTTATCTTTGCCATGGTTCCGTTCATTCAATTCATGAAAGCAGCCCATAAAGTTTACCCTGACAAAGATAACTTAAGTTTTAGCTTAGTATACGTTTCTATATTATTTGTTGTTTCTTTATTGTAGTTTTCGTTTGTTATTTGTTCATTGGTTCATTAAAATATATTTGTAACTGGCATCGCATATTATTATTGATATTGATAAATATAGAGTGAATAATTTTCGATAAATGTACTGTTAAAATATTATTCAAAATAACTAATGTTCCGAATCAATATATCGAATGTTTAAGATCGATATATTGCATCCGATTAGTTGGTGGCCGCTTATGAAACTGTACCCCTTTCTTATATCTATCGTTTTGTAACGCCAACGCGACAATGGCGTATTTTAAGGCGAATTTGAATGAATGATGAGTGTAGAATGGGTGAGATGCCTTGTGTAGCATTGTTAGTGAATTTCCTATGGAAAGTGAACTATTAGCATGACCCGCACGGTGAAACTTAAGCCCGGGACCACCATAGAAATTCCTAACGTGACCCCCTGAACACGTTTTGGGGGTTCGTTCTAAATTATATATATATATATATATATATATAAACAATCCAGGAAATATATATATATAAAAAAGTAAATATATATAAACAATCCAGGAAATATATATATATAAAAAAGTAAATATATATAAACAATACCCCCGTCGCAGCAAACCTGCATACTCAGCGAATTTCCAATGAATATATAACATAACACATTAAAACACTTAACAGGATTCATAAGAAATGTATTCACAAACAAGCGATATTTAAAATATTAATTATTCTCCATAAGAATAACATTGGGCTATGAGTACGCAGATTTGCTGCAACAAGGCACACAAAATAATGGGTTTTTATGCAAATATCAATAGAACTCATCTTAGTGAAGTCACATACCAAGTTTCATCCATATACATTCATAAATAAGCGATATATAACATTTTAAGTATTTTCCATAAGAATAACATGGGGAACCAGTACCTAGGTTTGCTGCTACAGGAGCCATAGGCGAAAAATTGTTTTTTTGTGCAAACAACAATAAACCACAATCAGATCAAGCCATATACCAAATTTCGCCAGATTATGTTCATAAATAAGCGAGATATACAATTTTTCTTTTTCTCCATAAGAATAACATTAGACAACGTACTGTGTTTAGCACTTTCAATATCTCGGTAACCAATTTACGTAGAGCAATGATCAAAATACCAAATTGTTTGTTTTTTTAAGCTGAATTCAATGGTATAAATTAAAATTTGTTTTAAGTTAAAATTACATGTAAAAACCCCAAAAAACACATTTTTGGGGTACAAAACCCCCCCAAAACCCCCCTTCGGATGGTGCGATTCATCTGGTTTTCGAACTCGTTCAAATAAATGGTACTTTACACATTTGTACCAAATTTCATTAAGATCGGACCTTTTTTACGAGAGTTATCGTGCTTACGGACACATATATATATATAAATATATATATATACAAATATATATATATATATACATACATATATAAAAATTTGAACGAATGGTGTTTTTGGCATCTGGGGACCTCAAAATAAAAAGTTATCATGGTCTCGGGCTTAAGTCTTTCCATGAGACCTACGGTAATAGCTTCTTCCCTATAGGGGAAATTCACTAAAACACAACTGACGTTGCATTTTAGGAATTTAAATAACCGAACGCTACGTCAAACAGAACCTCATTCGCGGCCTGTTTAAAATATTAAAACTTTGACCCACACATATATATATATATATATATATATATATATATATATATATATATATATATATATATATATATGTGCACATATATATATGTGCAGGCACTCTAGCGGTCGCATTTTTTGTCCGATTTACTTCCAATTTGGTAGGGACGTTCCTTGCTATAACCAGTTGGACAAGTTCGTTGGGCAAAACAATTGGAAAACTCTAAACCCCTTTTTTGGGGATTAATCTTTCAAATTTCGAGTTTTTGGGCCCAAAAATGGTCAGAAAAGCCCCTGATGTGAAATTAACGAATGTAAAAAGATGGGAATTAGTGTGGCGAAACTTTTAAGCCCTCTCTCGTCATTCTAGCATATATATTTTCCAAGTTATTAAAGGAAATGTGTATTGACCAAACACAGTACGTTGTCTTATGGGGGTTTTACATTAGAAAAGCCTGTTAATAATTTTTTGGTGTACTTTTAACATCCCCAACAATCTCACGCCTACTTTTAAGCCTAACTGGACCTTCTCCTAACCTTATAATGCGCAAAATTGTATTCCCAACATTGCAGGTAAATAGAACCAGGAGTATCAGAACAGCCAAAAAATCAATATTTTCAGATTTGAATAAAAATTGGAATAATTGTATGTTTTTTAACTGATTTTGAGTTGTTATAGTTTTTTATGTGGAAATTCACTTCCCTCACGTCAGCGTGCTGCGTGCGAACTTGTTACTGACTAAGACCGACTGAGTCTTTAGCCAGGATCATTAATAATTAACCCACTGACTATTTATTGTTTTCCATTTCATGTTAAGCTACTTACGGGTGAACATGTGGAAAGAACGTATATCGACCTCTTAAGTCTTTATATATTTTGAATGGCAGTATATAGTAAATTTAAATTATATATTACGGCATTTTCATATATTATTTCAACTAATATGTTATGTCCCGCAATGTTATTGTAACAGTTGCGATCATATTAAAAGTTATCATTATAGCCATTAAGTTATGCAGTCGCCAAAGAAGTTAGTGACATACTTTGTTCAACGGGTTTATTGATCACTTGCAATATCGTAGCGTTGATAAATACCCCCGTCGCAGCAAACCTGCATACTCAGCGAATTTCCAATGGATACATAATGTCTTAATACACCTACTACAAAAAACCCACTTACCAAGTTTCATAAAATATATTCACAAATAAGTGATATATACAATTTTAATTTTTCCCCATAAGAATAACATTGGGGCTGAGTACGCAGGTTTGCTACAACAAGGAACACAAAAAATTGGCTTTTATGCTAATATAAATATAACTCAACTAGGTGAAGTCGTATACCAGTTTTTATTCATTTATGTTCGTAATTAAGGGAGTCAGAGCATTTAATTATTCACCATAAGAATAACATGGTACGCAGGTTTTCTGCTACGGAAGCCTTTGGCAAAAAATGGTTTTTTGAGCAAATATCAACAACCACAACGAGATGAAGCCGTATACCAAGTTTTGTGAGTATACGTTCTTAAATAAGCGAGGTAAAATTTTTCTTTTCCTTCATAAGAATAGCATTAGACAACGTACTGTGTTTAGCACTTTCAATTTCTCGGTAACCAATTGACGTAGAGGAATGATCAAAATACCAAATTGTGTGTTTTTTAAGCTGAATCCAATGGTAAAAACTAAAATTTGACTATTTCAAAAATTATATATACAAGATTCAAAAAATCCATTTTTGGGGTACAAAACACCCCCAAAATACCTCTTCGGATGGAGCGATCTGGCTGGTTTTCGAACTTAAAGTCATAAATGTTGCTTTACACGTTTATACCGGGTTTCATCAAAATCGGATTATTTTTACGAGAGTTATCTGCTCACGGACACTTACATACAGTTTCGAACGAATGGTGTTTTTGGGGTCTGGGGACCTCAAAACGAAAAGTTATCATGGTCCCGGGCCTAGGTCTTACCATGCCGACTACGGTAATTGCTTCTTCCCTATAGGGGAAATTCGCTAAAATAATATTTTGTTCTTAATCATGTGCTAAATTGATCGATTTGTTTTTGATACATTTAGGATAACTAGACCTGATCATTCGAGGAGAGCGAAAAAACATCTGATTGTTATGCATTGTGTTTAGAAGCTCATGAACTTATACAACTAACATACAGTATATCCTACTAATATTATAAATGTGAAAGTTTGTAAGTTTATTTGTATGTACTTGATAGTCCTGAGTAACATATAGGTTTATTGAAGTTGCGAAAATCCTATAAGGCTTTGCCCCACGGGGCTTCAAAGTTCCTATGTATTCCTTATGGACATTCATTTTTGTTTGAGCTATTGAAAATACAAACAGCTGATCTTGATTCGTATAGTTCCAAAGGCTAAAGGCGGTCCCACACTCCTCGCGAACAGGTCTGAACATTCGGCCGAACATTCTTCCGAATGTTCACTGAAAATTCCGTCTCGTATGTTCCCGTGTGTATCAAAAGTTCGTGCTGCTCCCACATTTCTTGTGAATACCCTGAACATTCGGAGTTCGGTCGAATATTAGGCGTGTCGCGAGAGGTTTAGTACCGCCTTAACCACAGAATGCAGCACACACAAATGTAATATTTTTTAAAATCATTTGAGGGGCGAAGCCTGCAAGTAACATCTATTATCCTATACTCTAATATGAGTAAGGTTTGCTTGCTTGCTTGCGACACGGATCTCAAAAACGGCTCCAACGATTTCCTTCAAATGTTCGAAATAACTAATTTCTGGGATAAAAATAAGTTCTAGACAGGCCTCATCCCCAGGAAAAGTCAAATAATGTAAAAAAACTAATCCTATACTCTAATATGAGTAAGGTTTGCTTGCTTGCTTGCGACACGGATCTCAAAAACGGCTCCAACGATTTCCTTCAAATGTTCGAAATAACTAATTTCTGGGATAAAAATAAGTTCTAGACAGGCCTCATCCCCAGGAAAAGTCAAATAATGTAAAAAAACTAAATTGAAAAGTTAAAAAAATTAACATTGGGCTTATGGAGTTTCAAATCAAAACAAAAGAATTGTAACAGCTGTTCATAATCAACCAGGGAACTGTCAAAGTAATACTCATGTTGTATATGATTATTGACATGTGGTTTCCTGAAAGCAGAGATTAAAAGATTTGAGTGAAGATTACATAAATAGAGTATTAAAATAAATCAAAGGGTCATTGAGCTATAAATAACAACTGGAGTGAGCTTAAAAATGTATAAAAGAGGCAAATGAGTTATACAAATCTGATTATCAGTAGGGGGAAGTGGTGAAATATTACTCCAAGTCATCTAAACAAACTGACTGGCCTTTCCCCAAGCAAAGCTCGGCCCCCAGGTACTGTTTATATAATCACCTGACCAAACGTAATCATCTTCATCCAAAGATAAACATTGAACCTTTCAGCGCCCCTAGGATATTTTGCCATATGGAGGAATCCTAAAGAACATTTTGATATGCAATATGTTAGAGTTGTGTCATGACCTTCAAATCTTTCACGGCGGATTTACCATTTGACTTCATGCAAATTCAAAATTAACGTTTAAACATTAGATATGGAACCTTATTAAAATCTTTTGATCTTTTAGTGCAACGTCGCACTCCAGACGAAGATGAGTTTATGTTCCAGTAGGTTTGCTAGTTCCATCCAACACGTTGATAATAATTTCGTTATTTTATACAGTAGCTATTCGCAGCACAAGCTATAAATATAGGCTATAAGCATTGATACACGTTTATGAATCATAATTCTCTTCAAACGACATTAATGGCGCAATAAACCGACGACAACCTGCGCTATTGGGACTGTTTGTTTTATGGAACAGGCATTTTATGGATTACATTTCATCGACCTTTACTTAAAAATCCCACGCTCTATAGGAGCAATGACTACATAAAAATTAATCTAGGAATGCCAAGGAAGGCTTTTCAAGTTTGAAAATAGGGAGTTTTCGGCCTCAAAATTCGATTAGCAAAAACCCCAGGGAAAATTACATATAGCCATTTGAGGATTGGAAATTTCAGTATTGTGATTAAGGAGTATCAAATTATTACAAAATAATATATAGGGTTTTATTACCCCTAATAAAAAACATCCAATGATCTTTATTAGAAACATTGACGTGGTAAAATAAACGGTATGAGGAAACTGACACATACTTTCTCCCTTATAGACCAATTTTAATGAATAAATTATTTTTTATTTACTATATAAATAAAGCAGAGTTCTTGTTTGTGTGTGGATCGCCGTACGGCTAAACTACAAGGAGTTAAGGCATGGAATGTTCAGGGTAGGTTCCTTTAGGTCACAGCTGTTGTACCTGACTCTCAGTTTCCTCTCTAAGGCTTCTCTAAGGCTACTCCCCGTGGGACATCAAAAATTCCAATGTTAATCAAATGAGACCATACGGTTACAGTTTTCTGCTATTTATTTAATGTTATTCAAATAAACGTAAGTAGAATGTACAGAAAATCTAGTAAAAACTTGTTTTCAAAAGTTTTTCACCCAAATCCCGTTTTTGGAGGCACTACGGAATCCTTTGCTACATACAGTGGTTTTAAGAGGGGATAAGCCCCCTCATCACCCCCCCCCCATAAGGGTTAAGGTGCAACATATTTCGAATACTCTCTGTAGGTCAATGCAAACTTGACCTGCATATTGAGTTTTAATGAAAACGACAATTAACTAAGAGAGAAATGCGAAGTTTGTTATTCCCCATAAGATTAACATTGGACAACGTACTGCGTTAACCGCTAAATGAAGATTTCAATTTTCTCCGCAACCAGTAATTGTAGAATAATAATTCAAAATAGTAAATCATTTAGTTTTTCGAGCTATTTTTAATGATAATAAGTCCATTTTATTTTACATTTATGGTAATGCGGGTACTGTCATTTTGTTGAAAACCAATAGCTCTACAAACCACAAAATGTTAATCAAAATCGTTCGAGTCGTTTTAGAAACATCAAGATTTTTTTAATTTTTTAGCGGTTTTTGTACCCTTAAATATCAAAATATAGTTGCCCATAAAAATAAAAATTCAAAAAATCAAAACAAACGCATGGAGGTATGGTGAATTAGTACCTACATACTAAGTTTCATCAAAATCGGACCACGGGTGCGGTCTTCGGCCCTGTACACATCCAGACAGACACACAGACAGACGGGCAGACAGACACACAGACATCATTCCGAAACCCATGTTTTTTAAATTAGCGATTATTAAAATAAATATTTCCACTAATAACTCAAATTCGAAAAATTTTACAAAAACAATACTTTCTCCATATACGCAGAATAGGCGGGGTATAGGCGGGAGAAAGTAAAAATCATAATGCAATTTTCACCCGAGCAAAGATCGTTTAAGCCCAAGTTGCTGTGAACTATGCAAGGAATGTTACAATAACGACTACGCGAACAGCTTGATTAACTATTAATGGGATTAGAATTGTTTAAGTAATTTGAATAACGACGTCAATTAAACATGTAGGAAAACAACATTTTTATATCGACCGAAAGTTAACCTCCACTGACGCTTTTTATAATTCTTTATTTAATACATTGCCAAAAATTTCTAGGAAATATGGAATATATAATGCAAACATAATGAGGGTCAGAAAGTTTGGCTATTGTCGGGTTAGGGGAGGGACACAATAATGGGGATTGATGTTGATTCGAAGCAATAATTGGTGCCAATTAATATTGCTGGGGTAGTGTCAGCTTCACTCGAACCCTGCCTGCATAAACATGCTGATGAAAAATCTAGGCTGACAAACGTCAACTTGCCATCGCCCTTCACAAAGCGTTTTAATTTCGAATTAATTTGGTGCGTAATAAACTTCCATGTACTTATATTAAACTTCATTAGTTAACGTACAATATTTCTATGCGAAGTAATCTTATAATAATTATGAACTAACATTTATTTATAATAAACTAAATTTTTGAACACATGTTAATTTGTGAACAAATTTGACTAAACAAATCAGTCGTTTTACATTTACCATGCTTTTTTTAAGGACGATTTGTTATTTATAACCGACCAGCAAAAAACCCGTTGTAACAAAAAGTACAACGGTTTCTAGAAAAATACATAATGAACATCCATATTATTTTTATAACGAGTTCGCACGCAGCACGCTGACGTGAGGGATGTGAATTTCCACATACAAAACTTTTAAAACTCAAAACCAGTGTAAAAACATACATTTTATTGAAATCTGAAAACACTGATTTTTTTGGCTGTTCTGATGCTCCTGGTTTAATTTACCTGCGATGTTAGGAATACAATTTTGCGCATTATAAGGTTAGGAGAAGGTCCAGTCAGGCTTGAAAGTAGGCGTGAGGTTGCTGGGGAAGATACAAATACACCAACACATCAATACCTTGCTTTTCTAATGTAAAAACCCCATAAGATAACGTACTGCGTTTAGCCGATATACATTTTCTTTAATAACTCGTTAAATATTTAAGCTAGAATGACGAGAGAGGGCTTAAAACTCGCTTCACTAATTCCCATCTTAATTTAAGCATTAATTTTACGTCCGGGGCTTTTCTGATCCTTTTTGGCCCAAACACTCGAAATTTGAAAGAATAATCCCCAAAAAGAGGGTTAGAATTTTCCCTAGGAAATTCACTAATAATTACTAAAGTCAACTATTGTGAACGATGATATTCTTGAAGCTCAGAATGTGTCCTACAAAATTCAATTATATATTTCTAAAAATACTAACAAAACCGAGCCAAAGCTAAATGAAAACAACACATACTATATTTTTTAATTAATTGTTACAGAATTTGCTTAAAAGTAGATGTTTATCCCCTAATTTTTTACCCTATTAATAAAAGAAAATTTTCATAATTTCTGATTTTCATAATTTGAAAATTTACACGATTAGAGATTTCCAATAGTGGCTGAATATTAAAATCAGTCCAGTAGACCTTCAAATTTAGTTGCACAAATATACAGACCCCTTACATACATTTTATATATTACTAAAGATAGATTTCAAATTTGCAGGTTGTTTTGATTTCTGATCTATAGTTAAAAAACAGAGATGAAATAGATCACAATAAATGTGATATTCTTGAAGTTTTTGACATTTCCGACATATTGATATAGGGGATTAGTGATATAATTGACAAAACACAGAGGTTGACCGGAATAAACAATTAATTTGTATACAAATGTCTAACTATTCCTTACGATTTAATATTTTACATTTTCCTTCATAAATTTAAAATATATCATACTTTAATAACTTTTTGACAAACTACAAACATTGTTGGGTAGCCTACGTTAAGTAGAGGACTGCTTGTTAAGTGGTTAATTTTCTTAATTGTTCCAGCTTAGTTTCCAAAATAATTGTAAAAGTCCAAAACAAATCCAAATCCAGTCATAAGCAAACAAATAACATTTATGTATTAAATATTTCCCATAACCGTATACACCTCTTCGTACAGTGCGTTGCACGAGCGTAAGCCCAGGCCGTATATAAGACTAGTGTTAATTTTAACATTGAGCTTGTGGGCGGCTTGGTTTACTCATGAATGTGCTGTAGGGTTGCCAAAATTTAGAAGAAATAAGATATCAAGATTTTAAAGTTAAAAATATATAGCCTAGCTAACGATCTATAATACACCAAATTTAAGTTTAATAATATTTTGTGAACTAAAAACTTTGCCTAATTCATTTCAGCACGACTTGGTAAATGATGCAGGAAGGGGAATTTACCAGCACAATTTGTTATAATTAATAATTTGTTCTCGATTTGAATTTCTAATTTTAGTAAATTTATTGATATTTTTGCTTATAAGGATACAAATATCGTATCCTATGGCAAAGAATCTTCCCACGATTCACGTTCTACCGACTACGTATTAGAACCTTGGAGCATATATGACTATTAATGTCTGTATCAGTTGTAAATATCGTCTTTATTATATAAAGTATACGTCTTAAACATATAAACACAGTGGCCAGAACGATTATGAGTATTATTAATTAGAAGACACCACACATCATTTACCGGTATATCAATAATCAACTTCGCCTACCGTACGTGCTTGATTACCCCCAGGAAATACTTTGTTTAACGTCGAAGATGTTGTTTATGTTGCCGTAACTCCGGATCAGCTTCAACAGCTGAAGTTTTGCCATTCAGTAGTCAAAGTTGAACAATCGAAAGTTGTAGTCAAACAACATGTGCAAGATAAGCAGAAACATTGACAACTCCCCCCATTAGACAAGTTATACCGGAGCGAAGAGGGAAGATACGTTATAACTCATCTTACGCGTCACGGACTAATCGAATGATTTATTCGATAGTTTAACCTTATAATTGTACCTAATCAGAAAAATATTCTAACCTTAGTTTTGTCATATATTCATTAGTGAATTTCCTATGGAAAGTGAACTATTAGCATGACCCGCACGGTGAAACTTAAGCCCGGGACCACCATAGAAGTTCCTAACGTGACCCCATGAACACTTTTTGGGAGGTCATTCAAAATTTTATATAAATATATATATATATATACGTGAGTGTGTGTGTGTGTGTGTGTGTGTGTGTGTGTGTGTGTGTGTGTGTGTGTGTGTGTGTGTGTGTGTGTGTGTGTGTGTGTGTGTGTGTGTGTGTGTGTGTTTGAACTCTAGCGGTCGCATTTTTTATCCGATTTACTTCAAATTTGGTGTGGACGTTCCTTTCTATAATCAGTTGGACAAGCTCGTTGGGAAAAACAATCGGAAAACTCTAAATTGCTTTTTCGGGAATTAATCTTTAAAATTTCGGGTTTTTGGGCCCAAAAAGTCTCAGAAAATCTCCATATGTAATTTTGATGCATGTAAAAGATGGGAATTAGTGAGGCAAAAGTTTTAAGCCCTTTTTCGTCATTCTGGCATAAATATTAACCGAGTTATTAAAGAAAGTGTATATCGAATAAACACAGTACTGTACGTTGTCTTATGGGGGTTTTACATTAGAAAAACCTACTATTCATTTGTTGGTGTATTTTGACTATCTCCAGCAATCTCACGCCTACTTTTAATCCTGATAGGACCTTCTCCTAACCTTATAATGTGCAATATTGTATTCCCAGCATTGCAGGTAAATAGAACAAGGAGCATCAGAACAGCCAAAAAATAAATGTTTTAAGATTTCGATAAAACTTGGAATATATGTTTGTTTTAACACTTATTTTGGATTTTTAAAAGTTTTTTATGTGGAAATTCACTTCCCTCACGTCAGCGTGCTGCGTGTGAACTCGTTTTTGGTTGAAGTCATAAGTATTATGAGAGCACATAAAACTTAATTTTACGGTAGTATCTAAATGGTGTTCAAAAGAACAGTTAGAAACAGGTCATAATTATTCGTGAACAAATTGTTCATAAAAAGGTATTTCTTAAAACGATTGGTTTCCCAGTTTTACCAGTGTGGAAATTTTATATATTTTGTTTATGTATTACTGCAAAACCATTCACAATACAAAGATGAAACTTTCTTAATAGATTGTGCTTCTTAAGACGGTAGTCGGAAAAATACAAAAAATCTGGTAAAATAAGAATTTTATATAGGGTTCACATTATTAGAAATTGTGTTCCTAATTTATGCGTGAATATCATTTCCTGAATCCCTGAAGGACTCATAGAACTCTGAAAATTCTCTTTTGTTATTTAAATGTGTCTCAAAAGTGGTTAATCAAGAGTGTTTCAAAACCATGTAATACGGTGATGTAAAAGCCGTGTAGTAACTCTACCATTTCATTATACCGGGTGTTTACAAACTACCTTTACAACTTTAGACATGTGCAGACAGTAAAATGACAGTGATATTTAAATTATTGTTTGTCATTTATGAGGTCCGATGTTTGTTTTCATTTTCATCGTTGATATTTACCAGTATTTTCTTCATTTCGTAACTATCTCATTTACAAAAATTACATTTTCTCCTAAAAATATCTTACTTACTGTAGTTAGGTACAATTAGTCTAATAACGCATTTCATATACTACACCTCATGTTTCTATGAATTTTTCCAATGCGCCGGATAATGGGCAACAGATGTCCCTGTGATATAAGGTTTAAACATTAATTTTAATTTAAACACTAGACCTTATAATATTGAACCAATAACCATACATTATACCTATTTTTCAAGAGATTTTGATATAAGTAAAAGTAATTGATGACGGGACGAAGTGAAGGAATCTATGAATTAAGAGAGACAATGATTCAGTGTCCGTCAGTGTGTGTTCGGAATGCAATAACGTTCCACGCTTCCAGTTCAAAAATAGAACACATTCGTTAAACACTTTATTATTAATTAACATTTAAAAGTTGTAACATTTCCATAAGGTAAAGCATTGGTTCAAAATTACTGGTTTTATAGTACGAGATACTAATGCAATATTGTTTCCTAATTATAAGAAACTACTAAAAAATGGTTTTATTCATATGTTTTATGATTAAATAAATCAAGTACTGTCTGTTTAACATGATTTAATTCAATTTATCAAAGGTTTTAAACATTTTTATGTTAAAAAACTAATACAAGTTTTTACAAATAAAGGTAACGTTCTCCTATAATGTGAGTGAGTTAACAATTTATCCGCTAGATTGCAGCAGCCATTTATTAGCGAATTTCCCCTATAGGGAAGAAGCTATTACCGTAGGTCTCATGGTAAGACTTAAGCCCGAGACCATGATAACTTTTCATTTTGAGGTCCCCAGATGCCAAAAACACCATTCGTTCAAATTTTTATATATGTATATATATATATATGTCCGTAAGCACGATAACTCTCGTAAAAAAGGTCCGATCTTAATGAAATTTGGTACAAACGTGTAAAGTACCATTTATTTGAACGAGTTCGAAAACCAGACGAATCGCACCATCCGAAGGGGGGTTTTTGGGGGGTTTTGTACCCCAAAAATGTGTTTTTTGGGGATTTCACATGTAATTTTAATTGAAATCAAATTTTAATTTTCACCATTGAATTCAGCATAAAAAAACAAATAATTTGGTATCTTGATCATTGCCCTACGTCAATTGGTTACTGAGATATTGAAAGTGCTAAACACAGTACGTTGTCTAATGTTATTCTTATGGAGAAAAAGAAAAATTGTATATCTCGCTTATTTATGAACATAAACTGACGAAATTTGGTATATGGCTTCATCTGGTTGTGGTTTATTGTTGTTTGCACAAAAAAAATTTTTCGCCAATGTTTCCTGTAGCAGCAAACCTAGGTACTCGGTCCCCATGTTATTCTTATGGAAAATACTTAAAATGTTATATATCGCTTATTTATGAATGTATATGGATGAAACTTGGTATGTGACTTCACTAAGATGAGTTCTATTGATATTTGCATAAAAAACCATTATTTTGTGTGCCTTGTTGCAGCAAACCTGCGTACTCATCCCCAATGTTATTCTTACAGAGAATAATTAATATTTTAAATATCGCTTGTTTGTGAATACATTTCTTATGAATCTTGTTAAGTGCCTTAATGTGTTATAATTCATTGGAAATTCGCTGAGTATGCAGGTTTGCTGCGACGGGGGTATTTCGTATTTACTTCTGCCAGCTGTGATATTTTGTCAGTTTACAATATTAAATACCCCCGTCATAACAAACCAGCGTACTCAGCTAATTTACACTGTACCTCACTTCATAGGCAACTTACCGTGTTATTTTTTGTTGAAGAATTTGCACCTCTAATTGATGAACGAAGTGAATCACTGTATTGATGAAGAAGTTTCAGTGGCCGTGTGTGGGTGTGTGTGTGTGTGTGTGTGGGTGTGTTATCGAAATACTAAATAACTGTAAAACATTTCTTAATGAAATTTTGAAGGAGTCATTTGGGATACCAAAGGGATGTTTTAACACAGCATTTGTATTTTATTTTGGATTATTAATAATTATTAAAACTAATTTTAATGTTTGATATTCAGTAGTTGAATTGGTTTTCGTAGTAAGCTATTGACTATGGTTGTCTTTAAAATGTCAGCTGGGATTTGTCTGTGTTTCACTTGAGGGATTTTTATCCCCTATATGGGATATTTTTACTGATTGTGGGATAAAATGGGATTGTGGGATAAAGTGGGATTTTTTTGAAATCGGAATTACGTCTGCTAGTTTGCTTACAACTTACGACCAGAGCACCTTAGCAGTAGCACTTCTAGTGGATTTTCTCGCCGTACTGGCAGTTGCGGGGTTTCCCATTTTTAACCTCGCTGTCCGCACCTATTATGATTTTATAAACGTTACAGAACGAACACTGAATCATGTCAATTTCGCTGGCCGAGCCATGTTGGAATTAACAAGCAAACTATTTGCCATTATTTAGTACCTACTTCGTACTCTTTAGTACTACCATTAAAAATATTAGTACCTCTCACGTAAATAAATTATTTAATTAGGTTAATTCACCGTATCATTTAACCTATGTCGCATTGCTCAAAATCCTTTGAGGTACTAAAATGTAAAATACCTATAGGTAATTAGTAGATCTAAATAAGCTCTATCTAACGGTATAAATATTGTACTAATACATTATTCAATAATCATATAATATTTAGCATTAATTGTGTTGCAATGTTTAACAAATCAGTGGGAAAGTGTGGGATATTACGAGGGATACTATAAGGGAGAGTCTGGGATAAAGTGGAATTTTTTGTATCAGTGCGTGGCATATTTTTACCGTAGAGGGGAAACACTGCATATTTGTTTATAAATTACTCAAATGTAAACATAACCAAAACTATGGATTTGGTTATGTTTTGTTCCATCAATTTTTTTTATTTCGAAATAGTTTAAAATGTGAGTGTTATGTAAATTAATAGTGTTTTGTCGTGTTTAAAACAATGCTTGTATCTATTTAGATTTATTATCAGTTTATTTTTTACTGTAAAACTTCGATGTAACAGCTAAGTGTTTGGACTAGTGATGATAAATTAATACAATAGGTTTTGGAATTTTTGAATTACTGGGACAGTATAACTCTGTAACACGACTAACTGTGATTGATAATCAAGCGTGTTGTAGACCTATAGTAGTTTCTTTACATTGTGAACAAATTACTTGATGGCAGACTTACTAAACTATCATACGTGCAAACTATCTTTATTACATGTAATGTACCAAATAAGCCTCACTGTCACCTAATGACATGGGATTAAAGTTTTGTAATCTACCGGTCAGTAAAATAGTCTGGTTACAGTTTATATTTGTTTGCATTTTCTGTGGTTAATATTGATTTTCATAAACAATCAAGATGTCCAAAACTCCGAAATCCTAACCGTCTACATTGTTCAACTAATTACGATGTAGACAGATTGCCCTCCTGAAAAATTGTCATTAATGTAGATGTTGGATTTTGCTTTTAAATCTCTCGTGCTGCGATTTCAGTAGCTTGTGTATTTAAATTCAAACTAACATATATTAAGGATGTAAACATTTTTAAATTTAAGGTATGAATTTTATAAGATACTGTTATATAAATAAATCATTGAATACCTTTTTTTACATTAAATGGGTTTAAAACAAGTATATTTCTGTATATTTAACCTCCTGATTTTGGAGCTGGAAATTAATAGGTCTAATAATTATTGGCAACTTTTCTCTCAGGTTATATATTTAAAACTCGTCGAAAACCATCCGGTACCAAAAATATATTAGTCATTGGCCGAGTCTTAAAAAAGAGTGAACAGGAGCTAGGACATGTGACCAAATAAACGCAATCAGTTTAATATAATTTGCTAGGTACACACAGTGGTTTTAAGAGGTTAATTGCTCCACCTCACCCTCCAGGGTTAGATGGAAACGTATTCCGCATATTCTCTATTCATTGTTGCTAGATTAGGAAACCCCAGCATAGCTGCTATAGGCACGTTTTCCATAAGCGGGAATTTTGCGCAGGTTATCAGAAGGTTAGGATATAGCAGGAAAGGAAAGTATGGGATGGGACAGGCAGCCAAATTGGCCTTTCAGAGTACCAACTCCCGTGCCTTGTGACAGCTGTGATCAGGCTCAATGTGGACCCGCTCTGCCCTCCAACTGGCCAACTCAACGGATGGGGTATCCATGTACAACAGCCAGGGACCATACATTCTCAGGTTGGGGACCAACCCCTGAGTTTCCGCCCCGAGCCGCTGCAAGTGGAGGGACCAAAGGTGAAAGGGAAGTTTGTCATAATGGACATCCAAAAAACTTCATATGTAATGACAATTTCATTTGCTGTACCCAATGTCAGCATCCAAACTGGTATGGACCAGTTTTAAGGTTGTCCTGGGATGAATATTCTCTATTGGTCAATGCTAACACACCAAGTTTTAATAAAATTAATAAGTATACAAGAGATATATGTTTTTTATTTCTTATAAGAATAACATCGGACAATATACTTAGTTTACTGCTGAATGGAAATTGAAATATTCTCCACAACCATTAGCCGAATAGCCTACTAACGAAATACTAATTTAACCGTGTGTGGATTGGAGTACTAATTTTTCATCTTTTAGAGCTTTTTATGGCAATGAGATAAAACTGTTGAAACCTGCTAAAAATATTTAAAGTTTATGGTACTAAGAAAGGTAAAAAAACTGAAGTTTGGGATCTCTTAAGCCCTGTAATTTCTGAACCCAAATTTTTCTAAAAAATCAGGTGGTATATTTTATTAGAAACCTAATATAAACCACCAAATAAAAAATCCAAAGATTTCGAAAGCGGCTCCTCAAAACTGCTCCAGACCTATACACTACGTTGTTGGGTACCAAAATATTATGGATACCTCTTTGTTCTTCCCTCAGGGCTCTGCCTTTACTATCACTCCCAACTTTTAATTTTAACGTATGATTCGTTGGATTTATTTTGTTAAAGCAGCATCTCCTAAAAGATGTCCCCACGTTTGATACGCCGCCCTACTCAACCATAGACCTCCACCGCACAGGAAAATTTTCTTTGTTATTATTTACACCTTTTTTAGTAATTTTAGAAAATTTTCAATTATACAAAAAAATGTTGTTATTTTCTTTTAACCCCGACCTTAGAGCTCCGCCTCGCTGGCTTTAAAAGTTGCCTTGTTAAATTTATGGAGGAAAGATGATCCTTGGGTAAGCGTTCGGGAGTTCGGGTCAGCGTTCGGGTTGAGTACTACTAGCTGGTCAGACAGACATTATTCTGTCCTAATGTCACTGAATTTGTTTTATGTCAAAGATTCTCGTTCTTTTTCAAGATGAGCTCGTTAGCTACGCTCACTTGCCTATGTTTATATAGAGCTTGCTTCGGTATTGAAAATGAGTTGCTATTCAAATAGATTTATTATGTCTATAATAAACATATGTTTATATGCTTTTCAAGTATATTTAGATATCATCCTTATAACAGCTGTTTGATGAAACTAAATAACTAACATACAATCCCGACTTTGTTTTATGTATTTAGATAATGAAAATCACTTAATAATATCTTGCCATGACAACGTTGATATACACTAGGCAGCAATACGGATTTTAGCAATTTGAAATTTAAGTAACTGCACAACGCCATCTGTAGAGCCTGATATAAGCGTAGGTTATATTATATAAATCAAACAGGAAAGTTGGCCGGGCTGGTAAGGGCCCGCACTTGCATTTAGGGTGTAGACCAGAGCCTGTACAGACCTAAATTCAGCCCTGGCCGTCTGTATGCAGAACTTCAAACATGCTAGAATCCAGAATCATTGTCCCTGTCTCGTGTACATTCTATGTGCCTAAGAGTAAAAATATGTTATAGTCAATCAATACAAATGCTGAATTATTTTGACTCAATCCTATCCTACACTATAATATGAGTAAGGTTTGCATGCTCGCTTGCTTGGTTGATTGCTTGCAACTCTTATCTCAAAAACGGTTTTCCAACGATTTTCTTAAAAAATAACTAATGTGTCCTTCCAACTACTTGTGTTGTAAAACCTGATGTCTGGGTTAAAAATAAGTTCTAGACATGCCCCATCCCCCAAAAAATCAAATAATGTAAAAAGCCGCTATGGAAAATTGAAAAAATCACATTGGGCTTTTGGAGATTAAAATAAAAGCAAAAGAGTCATAACAGCTGTTCAAAATCTTTCAGCGAACTCTCAAAGTTATACTCATATAGTTTAAGTACTACCTGGGACTGAGCTTTGCTAGGGAAAGGTCAATCTTGTTTATGACTTGGAGTTGTTTTTCACCATGTACCCTACTAACGAGCATTTTTGAGGTCACAACAGTTGTTATTATAATGCACCTTTGAGTCATTCTGGATATGACCACTCTACATGTAATCTTCATTCAAAGGATTTATTATCTGATTTTATGGAACCACATGGAACTCATGTTGTTTATGATTATTAACATGTGGTTTCCTGAGAGCAGAGATTAAAAGATTTGAGAGAAGATTACATACATAGAGTAGTAAAATAAATCAAAGGGATATTGAGCTGTAAATAACAACTGGAGTGACCTTAAAAATGTAGACAAGAGGCAAATGAGTTATACAAATCTGATTATCAGTAGGGGGAAGTGGTGAAATAAGCTCCAAGTCATCTAAACAAACTGACTGGCCTTCCCCCGAGCAAAGTTCGGCCCCCAGGGATCATCCTATACTCTAATATGAGTAAGGTTTGCTTGCTTGCTTGCTTGCTTGCTTGCGTGCTTGCTTGCTTGCGACACGGATCTCAAAAACGGCTCCAACGATTTCCTTCAAATGTTCAAAATAACTAATTTCTGGGATAAAAATAAGTTCTAGACAGGCCTCATCCCTAGGAAAAATCAAATAACGTAAAAAAACTAAAATGAAAAGTTAAAAAAAATAACATTGGGCTTATGGAGTTTCAAATCAAAACAAAAGAATTGTAACAGCTGTTCATAATCAACCAGGGAACTGTCAAAGTAATACTCATGTTGTTTATCAAATCAGAGACACCTTGAGACTATTTTGAAAACTAAAATGAACTTAATAAAATGTTTCTTTTGAAAAAAAAGAAGAAAAGGGTTTAAACTAAAACAAACTAAATAAAAACAAGGTTTACATGTTTGGCAAAATATCTTGGTACAATCTAGGTTTCAGTCTTCTGTTTAATAGTTGCAATCCAAGTCCAAAATGTCTAGCTATAAATAACAACTGGAGGGACCTTAAAAATGTAGAAAAGAGGCAAATGAGTTATAGAAATCAGATTATCAGTAGTGGAAGTGGTGAAATATTACTACAAGTCATATAAACAAACTGACTGGCCTTCCCCCGAGCAAAGCTCGGCCCCCCAGGTACTATACTCTAATATGAGTAAGGTTTGCTTGTATGTTTGCTTGCTTGCGACACTAATCTCAAAAACGGCTCCAACGATTTCCTTCAAATGTTAAAAATAACTAATTTCTGGGATAAAAATAAGTTCTAGACAGGTCTCTTCCCCAGGAAAAATCAAATAATGTAAAAAAAAAATAAAATGAAAAGTAAAAAAAATTAACATTGGGCTTATGGAGTTTTAAATCAACACAAAAGAATTTTATCAGCTGTTTATAATCAACCAGGGAACTGTCAAAGTAATACTCATGTTTTTTATGATTATTAACATGTGGTTTCCTGAGAACAGAGATTAAAATATTTGAGTGAAGATTATATATATAGATTAGTAAAATAAATGAAAAGGACATTGAGCTATAAATAGCAACTGGAGGAACCTTAAAATATAGAAAAGAGGCAAATGAGTTACACAAATCTGATTATCAGTAGGGGAAAGTGATGAAATATTACTCCAAGTCATCTAAACTGACTGATTGGCCCTCCCCCGAGCAAAGCTGGGCCCCCCAGGTACTGTCGTGTTAAAACGGATATGAGAAGGGTGTTACCACTCCAGTAGTCAGTAGTATTTTTTATTTACATTAGTCCTAAATTATCTGTTCTTGCCGTTGTGGAGTTAAAACGGATATGGGAATGGTGTTACCATTCCATTAGTAAAATGTTTGGTTTATTAATTATCTGTTCTTGCTGTTGTGGAGTTAAAACGGATAACAGAAGAGTGTTACCAATCCAGTACATGCCTACATATCTTTAAAAATTCAGTCTTCGTTCATCCTCTTACGGGAAGAATGAGCGTACACCTAATATAATATAATTAAGAACGATTTATCGTATTACCTAAAACTAACGAAAAGAAAAGTAGATATTTTCCTAGAGTTCCCAGAGCTATTTCTTTCATATTTTGTGACGAAATTTTGGTTAGAACTTACGTTAACGGCAGAAACTTTCATCTGCAATTTCTGAGTTCGGTCATCCCATTACGCATTTGAGCGTATTCCTTGTTTATGAAATGAAGTAAATAAAAAGTACCAGTAGTACCGTTGAAAATATTGGCAATTAAACAACAGAACATGTTTTAACTACAAATCAAACCCTACTAAAATAGTTTATTTTATTTTATTTTATTTATTTCACATACCAACGGTTTCAGCCAATTACAAACAATACATTGTTCTGTTACAATATTAATTCTAGTTTACTCTCCTCACTCGTTTAAAGCTGTAATTTAAATTGAGTAATGCTTAGTGTAACCAGTTTTACAATATTAAATTAATCTCGATGATTGTAACTGCAATCCTCCATAATAATCCTTCAGTAAGTTCCTCCTCTGGCACTTCAGTAACTGTACTGGGTTTGATGTGACAGACGAGTGCCTGGTCAGTGTTTCCACCCCGTCGGAAAAATATCCCACGGAATTCCAAAAAATCCCACTTTATCCCTCGACCAGCTGAGAAAAATCCCTCAAAATTCGCTCATTTTCCTCGCGCTTCTAAAACTAGTATGTACTTATATTAGTTAGTTCATAATCAAGTTTAATATTGCATTCCCCTTGAATTCATTAGTTTAAACTGTAAATCAATAAATGATTGAACAAAATTTGATAATATTACAAATTGGTTTCTAGAATCAGTATTTTTTTGTTACATCATAACTTTTCCACTTGAGACTGAGTCGAAACCTTATTTACACAAATGATCCAAATATACACGATGCCACAGATGTGCCACAGCCACTGGTCTCTTAGTTATATATCTGTGGTTAGTGCATGGGAATTTTGAAAACCCACTCCACACAACATAAGAAACCGGGTCCTAAGGATCATAAATTTTTATTAATGTTTGATTTTAAACCACTGTGCATGTACGAGTCTATTGGAAATATTTCCGCCCTATCGGTGGCAAAATGTATTATGAATTTAGTAACTAACTAACCAAATTTGTACATCATCGGTTCTAAAAATTAAGGTCGTCCAAAATTAAACAAATTATCCCACAGTATTGCATTTTATCCCACGGGACGCCGAATTATCCCTAAAGTGGGATGAAAGTCCCTCGTGTAGTCGCTGTCGCCTCCTGTCAGATGACGCGACACGCTGGAGACTGGGTTGGAGGCACTAACGGCTGATGATTACTTAATAACAGACCACTCACCATGACTAGAGGAGAGGCCGAGATGGAGGGACCGGTAAGCTGGCCATTGTGCAGTAAAAGCTGCTGAACACCTTCTACAGTGGTAATGGCAACTCTGGGACAACTCGTAAACATTAGAAACTACTTGTATAATTCGTAAACTCGCTTCGCTCGCTGGAGGCTCCGCCCCCAGACCCCCGTTAGGGGTTGCTCCAGTTTGTTATTATAACTCAATGTCCCTCTCAAGTATTTTTTATATAGTATACTATTTTGATTCATTTGGGAAATAGCCAATCTAGATGGCATCTTTTTTCATTGGACCTATCATTTGTTTACACTTTACCATGTGAAAGTTACATTGACAGTTTACTGGATATTTTTTTACAGATGTTATGATTTCTTTTATTTTTATTTGAAACTCCATAAGCCCAATGTTAAAATTTCCAATTTTCAACATAAAAATTTAAAACTGTAACTTTTGGTAATTTTCCTCGGGGTTTCTAGGTACAAGCTACCTGCATGCCAAATTTCACGTTTCTAGCTCGTCTAGAAGTGGTCTAGAATTAGTATACCTGAGTTACATATCGGGCTGTATATACATTAGATAACTTAGTGTTTCGGTCACCGTGCTGATCCAAAACGATGGACCGACACATGATTTGTCACATGGACACAGAAATGTCAGTTTACCAGGATTATCGTGGTTTAACAGGACGCGAACTAAGCAGCTTCATCGTGTGCGAGGAATTACCTCTGCCATTTTTGTTTATATGCGTCCTATTTGAAAATGTAAACAAACAAACTTCAAAACACGTATTTCACAAAAATCAAACATTACTTTTATATAAATTCGCGAAAATATCACTTTTATTTTTCTTACCAAACACGTTTATAATTATAAAGGTAATTTATGGACACCTGGTACCAAAACATTGGCATTGTCAAATCCACTTTAGGCGACCTAAGCGATGCCACTATCATCACACTATGTACAGTACGATGTACAGGCCAAGCGTTGTGGATGTACGTGTACAGTCAGCATTGCAATCTACCTTTGTCCCTCTAATGTACAGTCTCCATTCAGCATGTCCATCTCTCTGTTTGTGGGTCCCCCATTGTCGTTGATGCAATACCATCGATGTTTGTCATTGTAATACCACTATATTTTGGATAACTGTTAGAAATGTTTTAGTAATAGAAGTTAAAGACAAGTTGGGATCGTAATTTAATTTATAAAAAAGGTTCAATTAATTAAAAAAAATCTGGTACCCCATTTTTCTTGTGATTAAAGAGGTTGGCAGTCTCTTATTAATAGCGTGGCACAAAATTACGGAGAGTGTGGTTCTTGCTTTTTTATAGCGAATTTCCCCTATAGGGAAGAAGCTATTACCGTAGGTCTCATGGTAAGACTTAAGCCCGAGACCATGATAACTTTTCATTTTGAGGTCCCCAGATGCCAAAAACACCATTCGTTCAAATTTTTATATATGTATATATATATATATATATATATATATATATATATATATATGCCCGTAAGCTCGATAACTCTCGTAAAAAAGGTCCGATCTTAATGAAATTTGGTACAAATGTGTAAAGTACCATTTATTTGAACGAGTTCGAAAACCAGATGAATCGCACCATCCGAAGGGGGGTTTTGGGGGGGTTTTGTACCCCAAAAATGTGTTTTTTGGGGTTTTCACAGGTAATTTAAATTTAAATCAAATTTTAATTTATACCATTAGGTTGAGCTTAAAAAAACAAACAATTTGGTATTTTGATCATTGCTCTACGTCAATTGGTTACCGAGATATTGAAAGTGCTAAACACAGTACGTTGTCTAATGTTATTCTTATGGAGAAAAAGAAAAATTGTATAGCTCGCTTATTTATGAACATAAACTGGAGAAATTTGGTATATGGCTTGATCTGGTTGTGGTTTATTGTTGTTTGCACAAATAAACTATTTTTCGCCTATGGTTCCTGTAGCAGCAAACCTAGGTACTTGATCCCCATGTTATTCTTATGAAAAATACTTAAAATGTTATATATCGCTTATTTATGAATGTATATGGATGAAACTTGGTATGTGACTTCACTAAGATGAATTCTATTGATATTTGCATAAAATCCCATTATTTTGTGTGCCTTGTTGCAGCAAACCTGCGTACTCATCCCCAATGTTATTCTTATGGAGAATAATTAATATTTTAAATATCGCTTGTTTGTGAATACATTTCTTATGAATCCTGTGAAGTGTTTTAATGTGTTATGTTATATATTCATTCGAAATTCGCTGAGTATGCAGGTTTGCTGCGACGGGGGTATTCTAACATCGTCATCAGGAAACTTCTAGCACTGCTTCCAAAAAAACTACGAGAAAATTTACTTTTACGCTAAACTTTAAAATCTGGAAACTTACAAAATTTAAGATTGAATTGATTCATTTTTGCTATTTAAATATAAGGATATAAAGATTTGATACTGCAACCGCTCCTAAAGTGCTTCATTATTATCTATATAAAAACACATCGTCAAACAGCTGTGGTTGGCGAACGAAACTTTATTTTTCGCTCGTCGCGCCTTACTTCTCTACTCGCTAACAGCTAGTCAATAAACCGCTCATTGACTGATGCCTTGGACCATGCTAACTTACTCACTGTTATAACCTCAATCTCGTTAATTCAGCCGAAATGAACGAAACTGAATTGTCGCATATTGTGTAGTATCAAAAGGTAAAGTTTAGGGTAAATCGTGTAAGCGAATCGAGTGTAAAGTGTCAATCACTTTCGGCACAGCCTTTTTACACTCTTAATTAATAAAACAACTATTACGTGTAGTAAATGTCATACCAATGATAGAATTAAAAGTAACATTTAGGGTGGCAAATAAATGTTTCAGAATCTTTACCTTTATCAGCGTCTCGGTTCTTCAATCTTTATATATAATTCTGCGAGCAAAATGTGTACGTCAAAATTGTGGGAGTTTGGCAAATCGCAGGATGATGGGAGACGGCTCAAATTAAAGGTCTCGATCCCAGGGACTCGGGAAAAATAGCAGTATTTCTAAAAAGTCACTAGCAAACGAGAAATAACCTAAAACATCCCCCATAAGAAAAGCGCGGGGATTTGTGCTTTGCTTACATTAAAACATGTGATTAAGAATCTATTTTGTTCAGGCATGTAAAGAGTAAACCATCAGATGAGGCAGAGTATTAGAACAAGGTTAGGGGCTACGGCCCCTTCAAGCCACTAGTAATACACTAGTCTGTGGATAACTATATCCATAGAAAAATAAATCAGGTACAGAAGTGTCACGAAATAGCGTACACGGGTATCATGGAAATGCAGGCGCTGTCGCGTCGTTCAAGTCTGAGTTAGCGGTGCCTTGTTGCCAAGTCGGGCAGTGCGGGATTCCCAAATTCGCGCAGGGAGCAATCTCGGTCGCTTCCGCCACGGCCACGGCATCGGTAGGCGGTAAGGCTGATCTGATAAATGTGTGGCTGTGTAGCAGTGGAGATCACTCTCCCGTTGTATGCACAGGAAGTGGAGGATGTGCACAAATTTCCTTTCGAACTGATCTGGTATTTATTAAATTTCTGGAATGTTATTATTACAGAAGGATAAAACATGAACTGCATTAGACAAATTCAACCTTTTAAATTCCATAAATTGCAATGATGATTAACAATAAAATACCCCCGTTGCATCAAACCTGCATACTCAGAAAATTTCAAATGGTACTTCACTACGTCATGAACCACTTACCAACTTTCATCAAAGCATATTCATAAATAAGTGCAATATGAAATTTTATTTATTATTCATAAGAACAACATTAGGACTGAGTATGCAGGTTTGCTGCATCAAGAACAACTAAAATCTGTTTTTTTACAAATAAAATAGATCACCATAACATAAAGCAACATTTCAAGTTTTACTAATTTATATTCATAAACAAGCAAGATATCACTTGTTTCTTATCCTCCATGAGAATAACATTATAGCTACTGAGTACGCAAGTTTGCAGACTTGGGGACCACAAAAAATTGGTTTTGAATGCAAATATCTGTACGAAAAAAAGTTGTTTAAATATCAGTAAAACCTAAACAAATGAAGCCACATTACAAGTTTCGTCAATATATATTCATTAATAAGCGAGATATAACATTTTACTCTCTCCATAAGATTAACATTGGACAACGTATTATGTTTAGCACTTTCAATATCTTGGTAACCAATTGACGTAGAGTGATGATAAAAATACCAAATTGTTTGTTTTTGTAAGCTGAATTCAATGGTACAAACTAAAATTTGGGTTTATAAAAAATTAAATGTAAAAAGTTAAAACAAATTTTGGGGTACAAAACCTGCTTTAAAATAGAGCGACCTGTCTGGTTTCCCAACTCATGAAAGTAGACGCTGCCTTACACGTTTATACAAAAGGCATTTTTACGAAAGTTATCATGCCTACGGACACACACACACACACACACACACACACACACACACACACACACACACACACACACGCGCGCGCGCGCGCGCACGCACGCACGCACGCACACACACACACACACACACACACACACACACACACACACACACACGCACGCACACACACACGCACACGCACACACGCATACATGGTGTTTTTGGCACCTGGGAGCCTCAAAACAAATGTTATCATGGTCCCGGGCTAGGTCTTACCATGCCGACTACGATAATAGCTTCTTCCCTATTGGGGAAATTCGCTAAAACTATTAAAATTATTAAAAATATATGCATCTTTCATCTAAATAATGTGTACCGTAAGAATAATTCTAAATTAATATCTCGATTATTTATGAATGTATATTGATGAAACTTGGCCTGTGGCTTCACCTAGTACTGGTATATTGATATTTGCATAAACAATTTTTGTTATTGTCCCCGTAGCAGCAAACCTGCATACTCAGCCCTAATATTATTCTTATGGAGAATAAATGAAGTTTTATCTCTCCCTTAGTTATGAACATAAATAAAAAATAAAACTTGGTATGTAGCTTCACCTGGTTAAGTTATATTGATAATTGCACAAAAACATATTGTTTATATTTCTTGATGCAGCAAATCTGCGTACTCAGCCTTTAATGTTGTTCTTTAGGAGCACACTGTACATAAAATGCAGAGTGTATATAACATGTTGAAATGTTAGCAGCCGATTCCAAACAAATTTACTATAAATACTCTGAACAAATTAGCTCTTCACGTAGGAACAACTTACTGTAAAATATTAAATTCAGTTATAAAATGCATTACAATTTAATCGTGAAACATAGTTTAGTTTTAAAATTATGAGTTTACCTATTTTCTGTAACCCTTTATTTATAAATCAGGGTATGTTTATAAAACATACAGAGAGAGCTTAAGCTTTTAATCTTATTATTGACGCGAACCCATACACGAAAACCATCCTCGAACTAAAAAATGTTTAAAGAAATCGTCAGTCAACATTAAACGTACCAGTATCTCAGAAGATTTTAAATGTATTTTTAAAGTTGGTAAATCGATAAATTAACATTGAGGCAAAATCTTTAGCATCATTGAATAGAAAACTAACCAGAGAAGTAGATAATGCGAAGAGCGCGTAAACACTGCACTCAATACGACAAGCGCCAAGCAGGGCGAGGGAATTTTTCCCTACCGGCTGGGCCGGCCGGCCAGCCGGCTGGAGTGCACAGACAGGCAACGTCGCTTGGCCGGTTTTGCTCGTATGATCTGGCCGGTTGAATTAACAATTTTGTGTTAGCAAATTTTAGCATTACGTGACACTTCTATACCTGCTTTATTTTTCTATGCTATATCCTAGTGGTCCTTGTTTTGATATTTCTATAGGTCTAAACACGACGGATTGCACCTTCCTAAGGAATGTCGTGCCAACAAAATTTGTATTTTAATGTTTTTCATTTTTCTCAGGCAGACTTAAAACAATGAAATTTAACTTTTTCCCATTCACACAAGCAAACATTTTTTAACATAGGTTCACACAAGCGAACAAAAAACACATTCCTATTAAATTGTTGATCTATTTCAATTAGTTGCAGAAATATTAAAAGATTCAAACACAATAAACATACATGCTTATCTTGGCTTTATTTAGTTAGGATAATTTAATTTTACCCGGAATCCCTATCCTTAGGGGTTTTGACCGAGCATTTCTGCGTAGTGCGCCTAATGGTATTCAAATTTTGAGTTTAATGGCACATGCTTCACTACGAATTGTATTGGTATTATCACATCAATAAAGTGTGAAACAAAACTCCATAGCATTTATCAAATAGACTCGCCGCAAAAGCTGACGAACAGATAGTTAGGAGGTGGAAGTTATGTGTTGCAGCAGACTCCCGTTTCACCTCACAAAATACCGTTTGTTTGTCCACAATGTTTACCCTTCCGTTTACTTAGGACCTGTGTATCGCATAGTAACTATAAGACACACAACACCTACATATACAGTACGGTATCTACGGGGGTAAAACAATATTTGCAGAATGTTTCCCAAATCATCTTTTTATCGAAATTTTCCGATAAAAATAATAATTGTTAACATGTTATACTTGAATTATGAAATAAAAACATGACAATAACATTGTGAACTGTGTAAAACTTGAAATAAAACTCTACGTAAAAGTCACTTACGTATGCAAACAAAAAAGTCAATTTTAGAGGAACTAAGGGGGAAATCGCCATACAAAATCCATATTTTTTTCTAATATTGAATATGAACGCTATAAAATCAGAAATTAAACACGGAAAACTCTCACAAAAATAAATACCCCCGTCGCAGCAAACCTGCGTACTCAGCGAGTTTCCAATGCATTTATATGTTTCTCACTCCTACATAAAGCCACTTACCAAGTTTCACAAAAATCCATTTATAAATGAGTGATTTATAACGTTTTATTTATTCTCCATAAGAATAACATTAGGACTGAGTACGCAGGTTTGCTGCAACGAGGAAGATAAGAAATGAGTTTTTATGCAATTATCAATATAACTGAACCAGGTGAAGCTACTTTACTAAGTTTTATTAATTTATGTTCATAATAAGGGAGATATACAACTTTATATATTCTCCTTAAGAATAACATTAGGGCTGAGTATGCAGGTTAGCTGCTACAGGGATAATCAACAACAAATTTATTTTTTGTGCAAGTATCAATGTACCAGTACAACATGAAGCCACATACCAAGTTTCATCAATATACATTCATAAATAATCAAAATATTAAATTTTATTGATTCTCCATAAGGATAACATTGGACAACGTACTGTGTTTAGCACTTTGAATATCTCTGCAACGGTTGGACATAGAATCGCGATTTAAACACCAAAATGATTGTTTTGTGGAGCTGAAGTGATTGGTAACAGCAAATGTTAAGATTAAAGTAAAATTAACTGAGGAAAAGCCAAAAACCTTTTTCCCATAAGATTAACATGGGAGATTTTATGAGCAGGTTTTTTTGGATTTTTTCCGCAACCACTTAACCTAGGTTAATAATTCAAAATACAATTTTATTTGTTTTTAAGCTCTATAACATGGTCAAAACCAAAATTAAGTGTTTTAAAAATGTTAGGGTGAAAAATGCAAAAAACTGATTTTTGGAAAATTTAAAACCCCCATAAACCCCCCTTCCCATGGTCCGATTTTTATGGTTTTCGAACTTAAAGTCATAAATGTCACTTAACACATTTGAGCCAAATTTCATCGAAATCGGACGTTTTTTACTCAAGTTATCGCGCATTCACGGACACATATATAGATATATATAAATTTGAACGAATAGTGTTTTTGGCTTCTGGGGACCTCAAAACAAGAAGTTATCATGGTCTCGGGCTTAAGTCTCACCATGAGACCTACGGTAATAGCTTCTTCCCTATAGGGGAAATTCGCTAAAACAAAAATGTAAACAATAAACACATGTATTGTAATGTGCTTCATGTCTGCTTTCGTGTCTTTTTAAAGAACAAGTGGGATTAATACAAATTTGTTGTTTAAGTAGCCAAATAATTATATAAAATAACTCTATATCATTGGCAGTAGAACTATGAAAATTGCTAAAATCAAGAAATTTGCTTCAAAAAAGTATAACAACTTTTTTAAAGCAACATTATTAAAAAGTAATATATTTATTTTCGATGAAAGGAGGTTACTCTGGAAAGAGCTTTTGACGAAACGAGCAATCCAAATCTTTTCAAACTAAGTAGCCATTGTTAAACTCTTGCTTTGTTTACAGCCAGATTATTCTTGATATTAATTAAATCTCTCTGGGTTTAAAACGCAAGTTAGTTCAGGTGTGCCCACTTTGCTTTGGTTTTGACATACGTTGTCCACAACAAATATTTACTTTAAAAACACACTAACTTACAGAAGGGATAAATATTTCCACATTTAAGAAGCGTTCTTTACAAAAATGTTTAATATTTTAAATTTTATTTATTATATATGTATTTGTTTCAAAGAGTATACACCACTTACATTGTAACGATTTTTACGGTTAATTATCCTGCAATTATTAGTAAACAGAAAACAGGAAACTGACTCACCGATACACTCACAAACTAGATTACAAACTTAATTCCGTTGGTAAAAGGAACGCAGTCAAAATAAAAAATCTGGGTAATCAATGTCAAACTATCATGAAACATTTATAGATCATGGGGTGAATTAGCAGTTTTTGTTTTGGAGCAAAATTGTTGTTTTTGGTGCGCAATAGTGTTTTACGAGCGAGGCAAAGCCGAGTTCGGAAAAACGATTAAGCACAAAAAACATACTTTTGCTTCATGTGATGAACAATTTTTTTATCATACTGACCATATAAGCCTTTGCTAGTTACAAATTATGCGATTTATATCGTTTTGGTAGTTCAGTTAGAGGTTAACTTTACAATATTTACATTTCTTTTATTTACAAACAAAATAACTCGAGTTTGTTACCTTTAAAATACACAAACGTAAAAATGAACAATAACAATCATTGAGGTTAGCGCACTAAAGAAATTCCACAGCCGATTTTTCAGTGCCCTATTTTAAGGTATCAGAAAAATGTGATTATACGGACGAATTACAGACCCAAAAACAGCCGCTTTTTGTGCAGTATGATAAAAAAAATGTAGTTGCTCTATTTCTAAATGGAAATAAGTACTGAGAAGTTTTAAACAATTATAATCATTAATGAAAGCAAAAACTCATAATTTTATTACTGACTACAATTTCCGTAATTGGTTATCAATATAAACTGGTTACCTTGACATCCTCAATTCGTTACAGTAAAATTCGTTGACTATAGTTTCGGCTCACAGGGATCCATTTTCAACTGCAGAACGTTAATCCATTCTCCTTAGTTTCGTCAATTTTTGTAAATACACTGAACACATAAAGTTACACGAAAACGTTGAAAACCGTTCACGTTGGTACACGTCACTGAAATGGTTGATTTCCCGACATCCTAGCCAGCTATCAGCTGTTCCTCCAATACCATTGTTGCCAACAGAACTGTCATCTAAACAATCTAAAAAAATATAAATAACCAATATTAAATAGTATTTAGAACCATAATCTAGTTTATTGCTAATCATATTGTGATAATATTTTGTAGCGACTTTATTCATTTAAAATTCTTCAAGTATGTCTAGCACAAAACACTTTAAATAAATGTTGTATTCTCATTGAAGCTGTCTACTTAAGTATCCGGAAAATGTTGATTTTTGCTGAGATTGTTATGGTTAAGTTAACATTGGCCGGAGAATATTCAGAATATGTTTCCACCTAATCCTGGGGGGAGAGGGGTTTCCCTTGTTAAAACTGCTGTGAAAAGGAAATGCCTCTGTAATGTTCTCAATAAAGGGATTCAGGTCGACGTATCTGACAAAAAATACTAGAAGGTATTCTAAAACATGCTACCGTCATTTAGTCAATATTTTGTAAATATAAAGGAATTCATCGATTAAAATAGAGTTAAAAGGGAGACAATATGTCAGTTTACTGAGACTGTTACATTTCCTTTTGGCATTTGAAATGTAATAGTATATTTCGTACCAAGGGCCGAAAGTGGGGTTTTTCTGGTCCGAGATCGGGTATTAGGACCAATTGGAAGTCTGAGTTTTTGTGGTGGTTTAGAGTAGAGCCACAATTGTTCACATATGTTAAATGAAAAACTTTTTGATTAGCATACTACGTCCCGTATATATGTTAAATGTAAAGTTTTTAGCGAATTTCGCCTATAGGGAAGAAGCTATTACCGTAGGTCTCATGGTAAGACTTAAGCTCGAGACCATCATAACTTTTTGTTTTGAGGTCCCCAGATACCAAAAATACTATTCGTTCAAATTTATATATATGTATATATATATATATATATATATATATATATATATATATATATATATATGTGTGTGTGTCCGTTAACACGATAACTTGAGTAAAAAACGTCCGATTTTGATGAAATTTGGCTCAAATGTGTAAAATGACATTCATGACTTAAGTTCGAAAACCAGAAAAATCGGACCATGGGAAGGGGGGTTTATGGGGGTTTTAAATTTTCCAAAAATCAGTTTTTTGCATTTTTCACCCTACAATTTAAAAAAAACTTAATTTTGGTTTTGACCATGTTATAGAGCTTAAAAAAAAATAATTTAGTATCTTGAATTATTAACCTAGGTTAAGTGGTTGCGGAAAAAATCAAAAAAAACCTGCTCATAAAATCTCCCATGTTAATCTTATGGGAAAAAGGTTTTTGGCTTTTCCTCAGTTTATTTTAATGTAAACTTCACATTTGCTTTTACCAATCTGTTCATTTCCACAAAAAAATCATTTTGGTGTTTAAATTGTAATTCTACGCCCAACCGTTGCAGAGATATTCAAAGTGCTAAACACAGTACGTTGTCCAATGTTATCCTTATGGAGAATAAATAAAATTTGATATCTCGATTATTTATGAATTTATGTTGATGAAACTTGGTATGTGGCTTCACGTAGTACTGGTATATTGATATTTGCACCAAAAATTGATTTTTTGTTGATTATTCCCGTAGCAGCAAACCTGCGTACTCAGCCCCATGTTATTCTTATGGAGAATAAGTAAAATGTAATGACTCCCTTAATTATGAACATAAATTAATAAAACTTAGTATGTAGCTTCACTTGGGTCAATATTTGATAATTATATAAAACCCCATTTTTCTGTTCCTTGTTGCAGCAAACCTGCTTTCTCAGCCCCCTTGAGTTATTGTTATGGCGAATAACTAGAATGTTATATAGCACTTATTTATGATTGAATATTGATGAAACTTAGTATGTGGCTTCGCCTAGTTAAATTTTATTTATATTTGCATAAAAACCAATTTTGTCTGTTCCTTGTTTCAGCAAACCTACGTACTCATTACCAATGTTATTCTTATAGAAAATAATTAAAATCGCTTATATGTGAATATATTTTTATGAAACTTGGTTTTCGGCTTTATGTGGTATTAAGACATATATTATGCATTGGAAATTCGCTGAGTACGCAGGGTTGCTGCGACGGGGGTATTTTTTAACATTGTTACTTTTGAAGAATCAACTGCTTGGTTCTCAGTTGCTGTAAAGTTTATATTTTGTGTTTCACATGGATTGTTCATGATTTGCATGTCTACATCCCTCTTGAAAACATGTTGTTAAACAGCTGATCTTAGGGGTCATGGGTCGCAATATTAATTTTGTTGGCCTGGTCCGCAAGTTGAAACTTTCCGCCATCACATAATATTCCGAAAACAACTGATAACACTATGGTGAAAATGATTTATCCACATATACATTTCACATTCAGCAAAGAAACATTACAGAGAACTTAAACACAGTAAAGGTGGTAGTCAGCTTTACAATGATGGGCATCTCAGTGAAGGGCTACCAGCAGGCCCCGGGACGTCTCATATCTTGGGGGTGACCAGCGATGTAGGGGGGAGGGAGGGGGCGTCACGCACGACCGATGCCGCGCCACGTCACGCGTACAAGTCCACTTGACCGGCGAAAACTTCAATTTCCCTTTTCATGTCAGTGGACCGGAAAATACTAAAGGCTTTGGTAGCCAGACTGCTTTATAGTGAGATTCCTGTTTGGTTATTTTAGAAATCTGTATTCCCTTGTGAATAAACAAATGTTACATGTTTTTCCCCTTCAAGATCGACGCATGTACAACTATCAGTGTGGTAAGAATGAATATAGTTAGTTAACAAATAATATCGTCTGAAATCGGGAGGTTTGCGCCTACAAGCGGTTTGGCTTTAAAAATGCAAATATATTAGAATTTCCTTTTTTGTTACATCGTATTTTATACGTAATAGCAGTTCTTAATTTACCAAGATGTTTGCTTGAAATTAAACAGTTTTAGCGAATTTCCCCTATAGGGAAGAAGCTATTACCGTAGGTCTCATGGTAAGACTTAAGCCCGAGACCGTGACAAATTTTTTTTTTAAGGTCCCCAGATGACTAAAACACTATTCGTTCAAATTTATATATATGTATATATATATATATATATATATATATATCTATATATGTGTCCGTGAATGCGATAACTTGAGTAAAAAACGTCCGATTTTGATGAAATTTGGCTCAAATGTGTAAAGTGACATTTATGACTTTAAGTTCGAAAACCAGAAAAATCGGACAATGGGAAGGGGGGTTTATGGGGGTTTTAAATTGTCCAAAAATCGGTTTTTTGCATTTTTCACCCTAAAAGTTTTGAAACACTTAATTTTGGTTTTGACCATGTTATAGAGCTTAAAAAAACAAATAATATGGTATTTTGAATTATTAACCTAGGTTAAGTGGTTGCGGAAAAAATCCAAAAAAACATGCTCATAAAATCTCCCATGTTAATCTTATGGGAAAAAGGTTTTTGGCTTTTCCTCAGTTAATTTTAATGTAAACTTCACATTTGCTTTTACCAATAACTTCAGCTCCACAAAACAATCATTTTGGTGTTTAAATTGTGATTCTACGTCCAACCGTTGCAGAGATATTCAAAGTACTAAACACAGTACGTTGTCCAATGTTAGCCTTATGGAGAATAAATAAAATTTGATATCTCGATTATTTATGAATGTATATTGATGAAACTTGGTATGTGGCTTCATGTTGTACTGGTATATTGATATTTGAACAAAAAACAAATGTTTTGTTGGTTGTCCCCGTAGCAGCTAACCTGCATACTCAGCCCTAATGTTATTCTTATGGAGAATAAGTAAAGTTTTATATCTCCCTTAATTATTAACATAAATTAATAAAACTTAGTATGTAGCTTCACCTGGTTGAGTTAAATTGATAATTGCATAAAAACACATATTTTGTGTTCCTTGTTGCAGCAAACCTGCATACTCAGTCCTATGTTATTCTTATGGAGAATAAATAAAATCCTATAGATCACTTATTTATAATTTATTTTTATAAAACTTGGTAAGTGCCTTTATGTGGTAGTGAGAAACATATACATTCATTGGAAATTCGCTGAGTACGCAGGTTTGCTGCGACGGGGGTATTTTTAGAATTTTTGCGAACAGTTTTGTATGTAACTTATTTTACATTCATCGATGCGGTTGACGTTTTAAAAGCGTTGGACATTTCGCCCTTGAACAAACACGTGAATTAATTGTAATAACAGGTATTGTATTCCAAAATTTGTAATTATTGCGTAATTCACCAAAATGTTTTCCTCTACTTGTTTTTTCCAACACTTTTAAAGTTATTTTGATTTACATTTTACCCTATTTCTTAATTAAATTCTATATAAATTGACTAGCTGTTACCCGGCAGACGTTGTCATGCCTTTGACTATTACCAACTAAAACCAATATCACCAAGATCACCTGTTCAAGTAAACATGCCATTAGCTTTTATGTAAACAACAATATCTTTCCATAAGGTTCACATGGGAACACTTTTGGGCCTCTTGGGAAGACCCCAATTGAGTTAGGACGAAATGGATGGCTTAAAAACCTTCTCCGTGAAATTTTACATATATTTACCAAGTTTCATGGCAAACGGTCCAACAGTGTCCGAGTCCATAAACTTCAAATATTTATACAAACAAACAAACCAACATCCTTTTTTATAAATATATAAGAAGATTATCAGGTGGTAATTTTAAACGTTAATTCTTTACATTTTTAGAATTGATGTTATTTTTACAATTAAATTTTAAAGACAAACTGTCGCAATACAACGATCCAGTGTGCGGAAGCGTTAAGAATTACCTCTGTTTATGGTATACATCAACAATCGAGACATGTGTACTCATAACAGTACTAGGTGTACGCTCATTCTTCCCGTAAGAGGATGAACGAAGACTGAATTTTTAAAGATATGTAGGCATGTACTGGATTGGTAACACTCTTCTGTTATCCGTTTTAACTCCACAACAGCAAGAACAGATAATTAATAAACCAAACATTTTACTAATGGAATGGTAACACCATTCCCATATCCGTTTTAACTCCACAACGGCAAGAACAGATAATTTAGGACTAATGTAAATAAAAAATACTACTGACTACTGGAGTGGTAACACCCTTCTCATATCCGTTTTAACACGACAGTACCTGGGGGGCCCAGCTTTGCTCGGGGGAGGGCCAATCAGTCAGTTTAGATGACTTGGAGTAATATTTCATCACTTTCCCCTACTGATAATCAGATTTGTGTAACTCATTTGCCTCTTTTCTATATTTTTAAGGTTCCTCCAGTTGCTATTTATAGCTCAATGTCCTTTTCATTTATTTTACTAATCTATATATATAATCTTCACTCAAATATTTTAATCTCTGTTCTCAGGAAACCACATGTTAATAATCATAAAAAACATGAGTATTACTTTGACAGTTCCCTGGTTGATTATAAACAGCTGATAAAATTCTTTTGTGTTGATTTAAAACTCCATAAGCCCAATGTTAATTTTTTTTACTTTTCATTTTATTTTTTTTTTACATTATTTGATTTTTCCTGGGGAAGAGACCTGTCTAGAACTTATTTTTATCCCAGAAATTAGTTATTTTTAACATTTGAAGGAAATCGTTGGAGCCGTTTTTGAGATTAGTGTCGCAAGCAAGCAAACATACAAGCAAACCTTACTCATATTAGAGTATAGTACCTGGGGGGCCGAGCTTTGCTCGGGGGAAGGCCAGTCAGTTTGTTTAGATGACTTGTAGTAATATTTCACCACTTCCACTACTGATAATCTGATTTCTATAACTCATTTGCCTCTTTTCTACATTTTTAAGGTCCCTCCAGTTGTTATTTATAGCTAGACATTTTGGACTTGGATTGCAACTATTAAACAGAAGACTGAAACCTAGATTGTACCAAGATATTTTGCCAAACATGTAAACCTTGTTTTTATTTAGTTTGTTTTAGTTTAAACCCTTTTCTTCTTTTTTTTCAAAAGAAACATTTTATTAAGTTCATTTTAGTTTTCAAAATAGTCTCAAGGTGTCTCTGATTTGATAAACAACATGAGTATTACTTTGACAGTTCCCTGGTTGATTATGAACAGCTGTTACAATTCTTTTGTTTTGATTTGAAACTCCATAAGCCCAATGTTATTTTTTTTAACTTTTCATTTTAGTTTTTTTACGTTATTTGATTTTTCCTAGGGATGAGGCCTGTCTAGAACTTATTTTTATCCCAGAAATTAGTTATTTTGAACATTTGAAGGAAATCGTTGGAGCCGTTTTTGAGATCCGTGTCGCAAGCAAGCAAGCACGCAAGCAAGCAAGCAAGCAAACCTTACTCATATTAGAGTATAGGATGATCCCTGGGGGCCGAACTTTGCTCGGGGGAAGGCCAGTCAGTTTGTTTAGATGACTTGGAGCTTATTTCACCACTTCCCCCTACTGATAATCAGATTTGTATAACTCATTTGCCTCTTGTCTACATTTTTAAGGTCACTCCAGTTGTTATTTACAGCTCAATATCCCTTTGATTTATTTTACTACTCTATGTATGTAATCTTCTCTCAAATCTTTTAATCTCTGCTCTCAGGAAACCACATGTTAATAATCATAAACAACATGAGTTCCATGTGGTTCCATAAAATCAGATAATAAATCCTTTGAATGAAGATTACATGTAGAGTGGTCATATCCAGAATGACTCAAAGGTGCATTATAATAACAACTGTTGTGACCTCAAAAATGCTCGTTAGTAGGGTACATGGTGAAAAACAACTCCAAGTCATAAACAAGATTGACCTTTCCCTAGCAAAGCTCAGTCCCAGGTAGTACTTAAACTATATGAGTATAACTTTGAGAGTTCGCTGAAAGATTTTGAACAGCTGTTATGACTCTTTTGATTTTATTTTAATCTCCAAAAGCCCAATGTGATTTTTTCAATTTTCCATAGCGGCTTTTTACATTATTTGATTTTTTGGGGGATGGGGCATGTCTAGAACTTATTTTTAACCCAGACATCAGGTTTTACAACACAAGTAGTTGGAAGGACACATTAGTTATTTTTTAAGAAAATCGTTGGAAAACCGTTTTTGAGATAAGAGTTGCAAGCAATCAACCAAGCAAGCGAGCATGCAAACCTTACTCATATTATAGTGTAGGATAGGATTGAGTCAAAATAATTCAGCATTTGTATTGATTGACTATAACATATTTTTACTCTTAGGCACATAGAATGTACACGAGACAGGGACAATGATTCTGGATTCTAGCATGTTTGAAGTTCTGCATACAGACGGCCAGGGCTGAATTTAGGTCTGTACAGGCTCTGGTCTACACCCTAAATGCAAGTGCGGGCCCTTACCAGCCCGGCCAACTTTCCTGTTTGATTTATATAATATAACCTACGCTTATATCAGGCTCTACAGATGGCGTTGTGCAGTTACTTAAATTTCAAATTGCTAAAATCCGTATTGCTGCCTAGTGTATATCAACGTTGTCATGGCAAGATATTATTAAGTGATTTTCATTATCTAAATACATAAAACAAAGTCGGGATTGTATGTTAGTTATTTAGTTTCATCAAACAGCTGTTATAAGGATGATATCTAAATATACTTGAAAAGCATATAAACATATGTTTATTATAGACATAATAAATCTATTTGAATAGCAACTCATTTTCAATACCGAAGCAAGCTCTATATAAACATAGGCAAGTGAGCGTAGCTAACGAGCTCATCTTGAAAAAGAACGAGAATCTTTGACATAAAACAAATTCAGTGACATTAGGACAGAATAATGTCTGTCTGACCAGCTAGTAGTACTCAACCCGAACGCTGACCCGAACTCCCGAACGCTTACCCAAGGATCATCTTTCCTCCATAAATTTAACAAGGCAACTTTTAAAGCCAGCGAGGCGGAGCTCTAAGGTCGGGGTTAAAAGAAAATAACAACATTTTTTTGTATAATTGAAAATTTTCTAAAATTACTAAAAAAGGTGTAAATAATAACAAAGAAAATTTTCCTGTGCGGTGGAGGTCTATGGTTGAGTAGGGCGGCGTATCAAACGTGGGGACATCTTTTAGGAGATGCTGCTTTAACAAAATAAATCCAACGAATCATACGTTAAAATTAAAAGTTGGGAGTGATAGTAAAGGCAGAGCCCTGAGGGAAGAACAAAGAGGTATCCATAATATTTTGGTACCAGCGATGTAGGGGGGAGGGAGGGGGCGTCACGCACGACCGATGCCGCGCCACGTCACGCGTACAAGTCCACTTGACCGGCGAAAACTTCAATTTCCCTTTTCATGTCAGTGGACCGGAAAATACTAAAGGCTTTGGTAGCCAGACTGCTTTATAGTGAGATTCCTGTTTGGTTATTTTAGAAATCTGTATTCCCTTGTGAATAAACAAATGTTACATGTTTTTCCCCTTCAAGATCGACGCATGTACAACTATCAGTGTGGTAAGAATGAATATAGTTAGTTAACAAATAATATCGTCTGAAATCGGGAGGTTTGCGCCTACAAGCGGTTTGGCTTTAAAAATGCAAATATATTAGAATTTCCTTTTTTGTTACATCGTATTTTATACGTAATAGCAGTTCTTAATTTACCAAGATGTTTGCTTGAAATTAAACAGTTTTAGCGAATTTCCCCTATAGGGAAGAAGCTATTACCGTAGGTCTCATGGTAAGACTTAAGCCCGAGACCGTGACAAATTTTTTTTTTAAGGTCCCCAGATGACTAAAACACTATTCGTTCAAATTTATATATATGTATATATATATATATATATATATATATATATATATCTATATATGTGTCCGTGAATGCGATAACTTGAGTAAAAAACGTCCGATTTTGATGAAATTTGGCTCAAATGTGTAAAGTGACATTTATGACTTTAAGTTCGAAAACCAGAAAAATCGGACAATGGGAAGGGGGGTTTATGGGGGTTTTAAATTGTCCAAAAATCGGTTTTTTGCATTTTTCACCCTAAAAGTTTTGAAACACTTAATTTTGGTTTTGACCATGTTATAGAGCTTAAAAAAACAAATAATATGGTATTTTGAATTATTAACCTAGGTTAAGTGGTTGCGGAAAAAATCCAAAAAAACATGCTCATAAAATCTCCCATGTTAATCTTATGGGAAAAAGGTTTTTGGCTTTTCCTCAGTTAATTTTAATGTAAACTTCACATTTGCTTTTACCAATAACTTCAGCTCCACAAAACAATCATTTTGGTGTTTAAATTGTGATTCTACGTCCAACCGTTGCAGAGATATTCAAAGTACTAAACACAGTACGTTGTCCAATGTTAGCCTTATGGAGAATAAATAAAATTTGATATCTCGATTATTTATGAATGTATATTGATGAAACTTGGTATGTGGCTTCATGTTGTACTGGTATATTGATATTTGAACAAAAAACAAATGTTTTGTTGGTTGTCCCCGTAGCAGCTAACCTGCATACTCAGCCCTAATGTTATTCTTATGGAGAATAAGTAAAGTTTTATATCTCCCTTAATTATTAACATAAATTAATAAAACTTAGTATGTAGCTTCACCTGGTTGAGTTAAATTGATAATTGCATAAAAACACATATTTTGTGTTCCTTGTTGCAGCAAACCTGCATACTCAGTCCTATGTTATTCTTATGGAGAATAAATAAAATCCTATAGATCACTTATTTATAATTTATTTTTATAAAACTTGGTAAGTGCCTTTATGTGGTAGTGAGAAACATATACATTCATTGGAAATTCGCTGAGTACGCAGGTTTGCTGCGACGGGGGTATTTTTAGAATTTTTGCGAACAGTTTTGTATGTAACTTATTTTACATTCATCGATGCGGTTGACGTTTTAAAAGCGTTGGACATTTCGCCCTTGAACAAACACGTGAATTAATTGTAATAACAGGTATTGTATTCCAAAATTTGTAATTATTGCGTAATTCACCAAAATGTTTTCCTCTACTTGTTTTTTCCAACACTTTTAAAGTTATTTTGATTTACATTTTACCCTATTTCTTAATTAAATTCTATATAAATTGACTAGCTGTTACCCGGCAGACGTTGTCATGCCTTTGACTATTACCAACTAAAACCAATATCACCAAGATCACCTGTTCAAGTAAACATGCCATTAGCTTTTATGTAAACAACAATATCTTTCCATAAGGTTTACATGGGAACACTTTTGGGCCTCTTGGGAAGACCCCAATTGAGTTAGGACGAAATGGATGGCTTAAAAACCTTCTCCGTGAAATTTTACATATATTTACCAAGTTTCATGGCAAACGGTCCAACAGTGTCCGAGTCCATAAACTTCAAATATTTATACAAACAAACAAACCAACATCCTTTTTTATAAATATATAAGAAGATTATCAGGTGGTAATTTTAAACGTTAATTCTTTACATTTTTAGAATTGATGTTATTTTTACAATTAAATTTTAAAGACAAACTGTCGCAATACAACGATCCAGTGTGCGGAAGCGTTAAGAATTACCTCTGTTTATGGTATACATCAACAATCGAGACATGTGTACTCATAACAGTACTAGGTGTACGCTCATTCTTCCCGTAAGAGGATGAACGAAGACTGAATTTTTAAAGATATGTAGGCATGTACTGGATTGGTAACACTCTTCTGTTATCCGTTTTAACTCCACAACAGCAAGAACAGATAATTAATAAACCAAACATTTTACTAATGGAATGGTAACACCATTCCCATATCCGTTTTAACTCCACAACGGCAAGAACAGATAATTTAGGACTAATGTAAATAAAAAATACTACTGACTACTGGAGTGGTAACACCCTTCTCATATCCGTTTTAACACGACAGTACCTGGGGGGCCCAGCTTTGCTCGGGGGAGGGCCAATCAGTCAGTTTAGATGACTTGGAGTAATATTTCATCACTTTCCCCTACTGATAATCAGATTTGTGTAACTCATTTGCCTCTTTTCTATATTTTTAAGGTTCCTCCAGTTGCTATTTATAGCTCAATGTCCTTTTCATTTATTTTACTAATCTATATATATAATCTTCACTCAAATATTTTAATCTCTGTTCTCAGGAAAACACATGTTAATAATCATAAAAAACATGAGTATTACTTTGACAGTTCCCTGGTTGATTATAAACAGCTGATAAAATTCTTTTGTGTTGATTTAAAACTCCATAAGCCCAATGTTAATTTTTTTTACTTTTCATTTTATTTTTTTTTTACATTATTTGATTTTTCCTGGGGAAGAGACCTGTCTAGAACTTATTTTTATCCCAGAAATTAGTTATTTTTAACATTTGAAGGAAATCGTTGGAGCCGTTTTTGAGATTAGTGTCGCAAGCAAGCAAACATACAAGCAAACCTTACTCATATTAGAGTATAGTACCTGGGGGGCCGAGCTTTGTTCGGGGGAAGGCCAGTCAGTTTGTTTAGATGACTTGTAGTAATATTTCACCACTTCCACTACTGATAATCTGATTTCTATAACTCATTTGCCTCTTTTCTACATTTTTAAGGTCCCTCCAGTTGTTATTTATAGCTAGACATTTTGGACTTGGATTGCAACTATTAAACAGAAGACTGAAACCTAGATTGTACCAAGATATTTTGCCAAACATGTAAACCTTGTTTTTATTTAGTTTGTTTTAGTTTAAACCCTTTTCTTCTTTTTTTTCAAAAGAAACATTTTATTAAGTTCATTTTAGTTTTCAAAATAGTCTCAAGGTGTCTCTGATTTGATAAACAACATGAGTATTACTTTGACAGTTCCCTGGTTGATTATGAACAGCTGTTACAATTCTTTTGTTTTGATTTGAAACTCCATAAGCCCAATGTTATTTTTTTTAACTTTTCATTTTAGTTTTTTTACGTTATTTGATTTTTCCTAGGGATGAGGCCTGTCTAGAACTTATTTTTATCCCAGAAATTAGTTATTTTGAACATTTGAAGGAAATCGTTGGAGCCGTTTTTGAGATCCGTGTCGCAAGCAAGCAAGCACGCAAGCAAGCAAGCAAGCAAGCAAGCAAACCTTACTCATATTAGAGTATAGGATGATCCCTGGGGGCCGAACTTTGCTCGGGGGAAGGCCAGTCAGTTTGTTTAGATGACTTGGAGCTTATTTCACCACTTCCCCCTACTGATAATCAGATTTGTATAACTCATTTGCCTCTTGTCTACATTTTTAAGGTCACTCCAGTTGTTATTTACAGCTCAATATCCCTTTGATTTATTTTACTACTCTATGTATGTAATCTTCTCTCAAATCTTTTAATCTCTGCTCTCAGGAAACCACATGTTAATAATCATAAACAACATGAGTTCCATGTGGTTCCATAAAATCAGATAATAAATCCTTTGAATGAAGATTACATGTAGAGTGGTCATATCCAGAATGACTCAAAGGTGCATTATAATAACAACTGTTGTGACCTCAAAAATGCTCGTTAGTAGGGTACATGGTGAAAAACAACTCCAAGTCATAAACAAGATTGACCTTTCCCTAGCAAAGCTCAGTCCCAGGTAGTACTTAAACTATATGAGTATAACTTTGAGAGTTCGCTGAAAGATTTTGAACAGCTGTTATGACTCTTTTGCTTTTATTTTAATCTCCAAAAGCCCAATGTGATTTTTTCAATTTTCCATAGCGGCTTTTTACATTATTTGATTTTTTGGGGGATGGGGCATGTCTAGAACTTATTTTTAACCCAGACATCAGGTTTTACAACACAAGTAGTTGGAAGGACACATTAGTTATTTTTTAAGAAAATCGTTGGAAAACCGTTTTTGAGATAAGAGTTGCAAGCAATCAACCAAGCAAGCGAGCATGCAAACCTTACTCATATTATAGTGTAGGATAGGATTGAGTCAAAATAATTCAGCATTTGTATTGATTGACTATAACATATTTTTACTCTTAGGCACATAGAATGTACACGAGACAGGGACAATGATTCTGGATTCTAGCATGTTTGAAGTTCTGCATACAGACGGCCAGGGCTGAATTTAGGTCTGTACAGGCTCTGGTCTACACCCTAAATGCAAGTGCGGGCCCTTACCAGCCCGGCCAACTTTCCTGTTTGATTTATATAATATAACCTACGCTTATATCAGGCTCTACAGATGGCGTTGTGCAGTTACTTAAATTTCAAATTGCTAAAATCCGTATTGCTGCCTAGTGTATATCAACGTTGTCATGGCAAGATATTATTAAGTGATTTTCATTATCTAAATACATAAAACAAAGTCGGGATTGTATGTTAGTTATTTAGTTTCATCAAACAGCTGTTATAAGGATGATATCTAAATATACTTGAAAAGCATATAAACATATGTTTATTATAGACATAATAAATCTATTTGAATAGCAACTCATTTTCAATACCGAAGCAAGCTCTATATAAACATAGGCAAGTGAGCGTAGCTAACGAGCTCATCTTGAAAAAGAACGAGAATCTTTGACATAAAACAAATTCAGTGACATTAGGACAGAATAATGTCTGTCTGACCAGCTAGTAGTACTCAACCCGAACGCTGACCCGAACTCCCGAACGCTTACCCAAGGATCATCTTTCCTCCATAAATTTAACAAGGCAACTTTTAAAGCCAGCGAGGCGGAGCTCTAAGGTCGGGGTTAAAAGAAAATAACAACATTTTTTTGTATAATTGAAAATTTTCTAAAATTACTAAAAAAGGTGTAAATAATAACAAAGAAAATTTTCCTGTGCGGTGGAGGTCTATGGTTGAGTAGGGCGGCGTATCAAACGTGGGGACATCTTTTAGGAGATGCTGCTTTAACAAAATAAATCCAACGAATCATACGTTAAAATTAAAAGTTGGGAGTGATAGTAAAGGCAGAGCCCTGAGGGAAGAACAAAGAGGTATCCATAATATTTTGGTACCCAACAACGTAGTGTATAGGTCTGGAGCAGTTTTGAGGAGCCGCTTTCGAAATCTTTGGATTTTTTATTTGGTGGTTTATATTAGGTTTCTAATAAAATATACCACCTGATTTTTTAGAAAAATTTGGGTTCAGAAATTACAGGGCTTAAGAGATCCCAAACTTCAGTTTTTTTACCTTTCTTAGTACCATAAACTTTAAATATTTTTAGCAGGTTTCAACAGTTTTATCTCATTGCCATAAAAAGCTCTAAAAGATGAAAAATTAGTACTCCAATCCACACACGGTTAAATTAGTATTTCGTTAGTAGGCTATTCGGCTAATGGTTGTGGAGAATATTTCAATTTCCATTCAGCAGTAAACTAAGTATATTGTCCGATGTTATTCTTATAAGAAATAAAAAACATATATCTCTTGTATACTTATTAATTTTATTAAAACTTGGTGTGTTAGCATTGACCAATAGAGAATATTCATCCCAGGACAACCTTAAAACTGGTCCATACCAGTTTGGATGCTGACATTGGGTACAGCAAATGAAATTGTCATTACATATGAAGTTTTTTGGATGTCCATTATGACAAACTTCCCTTTCACCTTTGGTCCCTCCACTTGCAGCGGCTCGGGGCGGAAACTCAGGGGTTGGTCCCCAACCTGAGAATGTATGGTCCCTGGCTGTTGTACATGGATACCCCATCCGTTGAGTTGGCCAGTTGGAGGGCAGAGCGGGTCCACATTGAGCCTGATCACAGCTGTCACAAGGCACGGGAGTTGGTACTCTGAAAGGCCAATTTGGCTGCCTGTCCCATCCCATACTTTCCTTTCCTGCTATATCCTAACCTTCTGATAACCTGCGCAAAATTCCCGCTTATGGAAAACGTGCCTATAGCAGCTATGCTGGGGTTTCCTAATCTAGCAACAATGAATAGAGAATATGCGGAATACGTTTCCATCTAACCCTGGAGGGTGAGGTGGAGCAATTAACCTCTTAAAACCACTGTGTGTACCTAGCAAATTATATTAAACTGATTGCGTTTATTTGGTCACATGTCCTAGCTCCTGTTCACTCTTTTTTAAGACTCGGCCAATGACTAATATATTTTTGGTACCGGATGGTTTTCGACGAGTTTTAAATATATAACCTGAGAGAAAAGTTGCCAATAATTATTAGACCTATTAATTTCCAGCTCCAAAATCAGGAGGTTAAATATACAGAAATATACTTGTTTTAAACCCATTTAATGTAAAAAAAGGTATTCAATGATTTATTTATATAACAGTATCTTATAAAATTCATACCTTAAATTTAAAAATGTTTACATCCTTAATATATGTTAGTTTGAATTTAAATACACAAGCTACTGAAATCGCAGCACGAGAGATTTAAAAGCAAAATCCAACATCTACATTAATGACAATTTTTCAGGAGGGCAATCTGTCTACATCGTAATTAGTTGAACAATGTAGACGGTTAGGATTTCGGAGTTTTGGACATCTTGATTGTTTATGAAAATCAATATTAACCACAGAAAATGCAAACAAATATAAACTGTAACCAGACTATTTTACTGACCGGTAGATTACAAAACTTTAATCCCATGTCATTAGGTGACAGTGAGGTTTATTTGGTACATTACATGTAATAAAGATAGTTTGCACGTATGATAGTTTAGTAAGTCTGCCATCAAGTAATTTGTTCACAATGTAAAGAAACTACTATAGGTCTACAACACGCTTGATTATCAATCACAGTTAGTCGTGTTACAGAGTTATACTGTCCCAGTAATTCAAAAATTCCAAAACCTATTGTATTAATTTATCATCACTAGTCCAAACACTTAGCTGTTACATCGAAATTTTACAGTAAAAAATAAACTGATAATAAATCTAAATAGATACAAGCATTGTTTTAAACACGACAAAACACTATTAATTTACATAACACTCACATTTTAAACTATTTCGAAATAAAAAAAATTGATGGAACAAAACATAACCAAATCCATAGTTTTGGTTATGTTTACATTTGAGTAATTTATAAACAAATATGCAGTGTTTCCCCTCTACGGTAAAAATATGCCACGCACTGATACAAAAAATCCCACTTTATCCCAGACTCTCCCTTATAGTATCCCTCGTAATATCCCACACTTTCCCACTGATTTGTTAAACATTGCAACACAATTAATGCTAAATATTATATGATTATTGAATAATGTATTAGTACAATATTTATACCGTTAGATAGAGCTTATTTAGATCTACTAATTACCTATAGGTATTTTACATTTTAGTACCTCAAAGGATTTTGAGCAATGCGACATAGGTTAAATGATACGGTGAATTAACCTAATTAAATAATTTATTTACGTGAGAGGTACTAATATTTTTAATGGTAGTACTAAAGAGTACGAAGTAGGTACTAAATAATGGCAAATAGTTTGCTTGTTAATTCCAACATGGCTCGGCCAGCGAAATTGACATGATTCAGTGTTCGTTCTGTAACGTTTATAAAATCATAATAGGTGCGGACAGCGAGGTTAAAAATGGGAAACCCCGCAACTGCCAGTACGGCGAGAAAATCCACTAGAAGTGCTACTGCTAAGGTGCTCTGGTCGTAAGTTGTAAGCAAACTAGCAGACGTAATTCCGATTTCAAAAAAATGCCACTTTATCCCACAATCCCATTTTATCCCACAATCAGTAAAAATATCCCATATAGGGGATAAAAATCCCTCAAGTGAAACACAGACAAATCCCAGCTGACATTTTAAAGACAACCATAGTCAATAGCTTACTACGAAAACCAATTCAACTACTGAATATCAAACATTAAAATTAGTTTTAATAATTATTAATAATCCAAAATAAAATACAAATGCTGTGTTAAAACATCCCTTTGGTATCCCAAATGACTCCTTCAAAATTTCATTAAGAAATGTTTTACAGTTATTTAGTATTTCGATAACACACCCACACACACACACACACACCCACACACGGCCACTGAAACTTCTTCATCAATACAGTGATTCACTTCGTTCATCAATTAGGTGACAGTCTGGTTAGTTCACACGCCTATACTTTCGAATAAGGATAACATTAAATTCCTTTATTGCAATTAAAGTGTAACATTCGTTAGCAAACGTCATACAATGTACATAATCCAAAACTGAAACTATTTACATAATAAATTCAGGACGTCCTGATACTGATGCTTATCTTCTAAAAATTTCATTGTAATATCATTGACATAGTCAGTGGTAATATTCTTGATTAAAATTCTTTATTTTCAGATCTCGATTTTGAGATTTATTGAAAATCCTCATCGATATAAGTTGTACAAATATTTATCTGTTGTGAGCATGTAACTTAAATAACTCCATTTAAAAGCAACTAAAAGCGTTTGCAAATACTCAATGACCAAACTGTAGAATATTCGATGGCATTGTGTAACCATCTGTACCGATGTCACTATCAGTAGCGTCACTTCCACTGCGCACCGTGACTGAGGCTGTATACAAGAGGAACTGGGACATCGCCAGTCCACACCGTACTGATATAGTGGGATGCCAGCCGCCAGCACTGATATAGTGGGTTATAGCCGGTACTGTAGGGTACTGCTAGCTGCAGCTCTTGCTAGGTCATCGCCGTCTCTCGGCTCCCAGCTGGCTCGATGTCAGTCTTGTTAACGGGACGCACAAGTATCACACGATGTTATTCAATATTGCCGTATATTCAATTCACCTTGCTCGGACATAAACTTGTTTCAAAATTTTTTTAACAAACACTGTTTTTTGTAATTGGAACTTTTTGTTATGCTTACATTTGGGATTAAATCAACTGTCTGCGGTATTAAACAAATTTAAAGGTAACAAAGATTTTTGGAAATTTTAATATGGGAATATGGGAGGTTTACCTTTCTATACCGTAGGGTAATTTCTTAAAGTAAAGTAATATATTCCTACAAACTCACATGCGACGCTATACCCTTATAATATATTTATCCAGATCTAGTTTTTAGTGAATTTCCTATGGAAATTAAACTATTAGCATGACCCGCACGGTGAAACTTAAGCCCGGGACCACCATAGAAGTTCCTAACGTGACCCCCTGAACACGTTTTGGGGGTAGGTCAAAATTATATATATATATATATATATATATAGAAAAATATATATTATATAATATACTATACTATATAATATATATAAATACAGAAATTATTTATATAAATATATAAATTATATATATAAATTTTATATGTGTGTGTGTGTGTGTGTGTGTGTGTGTGTGTGTATGCACTCTAGCGGTCGCGTTTTTATCCGATTTACGTCAAATTTGGTAGGGACGTTCCTTTCTATAATCAGTTGAACAAGTTCGTTGGGCAAAATAATCGGAAAACTCTAACCCCTTTTTTGGAGATTAATCGTTCAAATTTCGATTTGTTGGCCCGAAAAAGGGTCAGAAAAACCCCGGATGTAACATTAACGCATGTAAAAAAATGGGAATTAGTTAGGCGAAAGTTGTAAGCCATCTCTCGTCATTTTAGCATAATCATTTATCGAGTTATTAAAGAAAATGTGTATCGACTAAACACAGTACGTTGTCTTAAGGGGGTTTTACAATAAAAAAGCCTATTCATTTGTTGGTGTACTTTTATCATCCCCAGCAACCTCACGCCTACTTTCAAGCCTAACTGGACTTTCTCCTAACCTTATAATGCGCAAAATTGTATTCCACGCATTGCAGGTAAATGAAACCAGGAGCATCATAACAGCCAACAAATCTATGTTTTCAGATTTCAGTAAAATTTGAATAAATGTATGTTTTTACACTGGTTTTGAGTTTTAAAAGTTTTGTATGTGGAAATTCGCTTTCCTCACGTCAGCGTGCTGCGTGCGAACTCGTTTTTGTTTTTAACAATTGTTTTCAAAATATATACAATTTTTTATTTAAGAAAACATCGCGGTAAGTTTCCATCACTGGTTAGTAAAAACCAAGTTTCACGACTTTTCGGGATCTGGAATCTTATAAATCTGAAAAATACCTGAACCATAGCAAAATTACACCAAATATGAGTAGTACAATCCAGGAAAAGCTGAAAAAACACAAAAAGCTAAAACAGAGAACTATAAAATAAGTCAAAATGAAAAAGGGAAATCAAACCAAATACAGGGCAAACAGAAAGGAACACACGGCACGGCACAGGACTGCGTACTAAACTCATCATCACCAACAATGAACTTTAAACAAAGAATAAACGATACTCTTATGCGAAAGGAGGATCACACCAAAATAAAAGTCTAAGGGATGTATAGTTTATCAAATGAGATGTAAGAGATTACAATAATTACAGACCCATATAATTTTACTATATAAACCATTTTTAAATTGCAATATAAATGTAAACAAATATATAAAAAACAAAGCATAAGTTCAATTGAAAAAGATAATTTATGAATCACTGACTATGGTAATTTATGCTTTATTTGTTCACAATATCACAATTCTGTCACTGTTTCGAACCCGCATATTGTGACAAATCTCTGAACACAAGACCAAGAGAGGGCCATCAATTTTTCCTGATGAACAATTTCCTTTCACAAACATGAAACGATTGTTACTGGCGTGTGTTGTTGAGCGATCACAAAGAGGGATCTCCTTTGAGATGTAATGTTTTTACAAAAGAAAACGTTTTCAGGTTTTGTTTCATTGTAATATGATTATTTTTTAAGCATATTAGAAAATATGTTAGGAAAAACAACTTTAATATAATTTCCATCTTTTTGTCCTACATAAAAATTGCGTAGTACTAACTATTAACTCATTATACGAAGCAAGACGGCGAGATCAAGAAGTTAGTTTTTATTATTTGTATTTATTATTATTATTTTATAATAATTGATTTATGCTGTGCATAAAATGCCTTAGGAATGAGCATTCCATGTTAAGTCATTTTGAACGGTAAAATAGAGAAAAATCAATAGTCTAAAAATGTAAATAAATTGTTTCAAAGTAAATATTTATTTTTTATTTACATGTTACGAACTTGTACCGTTCCGTTGATGCTACAAAAACTATTTCGGGGTGTTATTTCTCGTGTAAACTCGTTAAAACCGGCTAAACAGTTGTATATACATACTATTATATTTTTAATTATTTTGTTGTAAAATTGTTCTATGTATATAGTTAACCAAACTAATATTTTTTCAAACTCTATTTAGTTGAATCTAAAATAACATTGATTACATTTTACTACATTTTTAATAGTTTTATAGAAAATAAAAACGGTGTCGAACTTTTTAAAGTCAAATACACAATTAAATGTTTTTATCTCCTCAATTATTAGTGCATTGATTGCTTTTCGAACGAAATAATTGCCAATTTAACTCGAATTATTACGCCTCCCGGAGCAGCGTTCGGCCCTATACTCGCGCCCTGGGGCGTAAACTTGCTGAAATAATTGTGAACAACTTTTATATCATCTAATTATGTCAGAGCTCTAACATTTAAGTTTTTATTTATCAGTTGAAATAGCTATGTTTTAAAAATGTACATAAAAATATATTTTAATTCGCATGCGTAAGCTAAGAAGTAACAAATGAGCATTCTGATGTTTAAATTTTAAAGATAGTTAACCAAACTAATACTACTGTACTTTGCTGGATGCGGAGTTACAGTAAGCGTTAGAAAATACTAAACACTCTGTTCGTATTGTTGTTAGTACCAAGGGGGCTGAGCTTTGCTCGGGGGAAGGCCAGTCAGTTTGTTTAGATGACTTGGAGTAATATTTCACCACTTCCCCCTACTGATAATCAGATTTGTACAACTCATTTGCCTCTTTTCTACATTTTTAAGGCCACTCCAGTTGTTATTTATAGCTCAATGTCCCTTTGATTTATTTTACTACTCTATTTATGTAATATTCACTCAAAACTTTTAATCTCTGCTCTCAGGAAACCACATGTTAATAATCATAAACAACATGAGTATTACTTTGATAGTTCCCTGGTTGATTATGAACAGCTGTTACAATTCTTTTGTTTTGATTAGAGACTCCATAAGCCCAATGTTAATTTTTTTAACTTTTCATTTTAGTTTTTTTACATTATTTGATTTTTCCTCAGGATGAGGCCTGTCTAGAACTTATTTTTATCCCAGAAATTAGTTATTTCGAACATTTGAAGGAAATCGTTGGAGCCGTTTTTGAGATCCGTGTCGCAAGCAAGCAATCAAACCTTACTCATATTAGAGTATAGGATTTTGAGACAGATAGGTATGTTGGGGTTAATCGGCTACATGTATAAAGTAATATTTATATAATTACACTACACTATATTTTCAGTTGAATATCAGCTTATTAAATGCTTGACTGCACTTCATTAGTGGACTGAATTGTTCATATTAACGTAATGGTAGGATGACACCATACTAAATAGATATATCCTTCAACATTTCGAACTGTTACAAATAGCTACAATATATACTGCCATGGTTTTGGTACATTTTGGGTCATTATCCACTTCAGTTATGCACTGAACTTTTAGCTGATATTCTCCACTAAATATGTGATCATGACACAAAAGGTGTTGAAACTATAGTAACCCATTATTTTACTTTTATGATTGATGACGAAAGGTACGCAAACCATTAGTATTCTACGCAATCCTGGGGCACTCACAACAAATATGAATAAACTATAATGTATATCTATCGACGAAGGGAGGAGAGGAAATAAATAGTACAACCAAAACTAATATTGAAACATCCTCTGCATCTCCATTTAAAAGAAGCCAAAGTTCATGGGTAAGCAAACAGAAATGATAGAATATTAAATTCACTTCTTATACAGTGTAGAAAACAGTACTGACAAAAAGGCTCACTAAACAAATAAAAACAATGACACTATCTTTGACATTGGACACTCTATGTGGAAAATAATAATGATTTAAATGTTGATAAACCAATAATAAATAATACTATATTATAAAAGTACTATCACAATAACAATTATTTTAGAGAGATACATTTACGATTGGTAAAAAATACGAATGGTATATAGAAATAAAGTAAAAAGGCTTTCGCTATTGTTTCAGGAACAACATTCCAATAACGAACCCCACACAAATATCGGGACCCTCAGAGCAAACAAGGCCTTCTGTATATTGGATTTGGTTAACCCGCGCCGCGCCGTCTGGACCGCGTGGATGTACGAGCTAATAACGTAACGTGAAAATGAATGTTCCATCCCATCACTATGTTCGGTTAGTTTGGCTACTACCAGATACGCAATAGTGAGGGTAGTTACTATACTAAGGTTTAACTACCAAGTGATATCAAATCAGGATTAAATTAGCTGCCAAGAGCTAAGTGAATCTACCATTGGTACGTTTATCATTAAGTTAAAACGTTCCTTTTAATCACTGACAGAGTGAACATCAGTTACGTTTATAAAATCGTTGGCGGAAACCCGAAACAATAAAATACTGAACAGTGAAATACTAACAAGTGTGTATCACGACGTCGAAAAATTAGTCTTCACCGAATAAATCATTAGAAAATGAAATTACTCCCTCCGTGGTTCGAAACCATTGGTAGTTTCACCAAGAAATCCTACTTAATTGTATAAATGAGAAAGTTTAGACGTTTCGATGCATATGGATTTTGTTGTTCCATCACGCATAAACTAATGGACCGGTTAAACTAAAACTTTGCATGAACATGGCTTTTTTTCACATTAACATATACCTTAAAATTTCCATATCCAACCTCAGGGCTCCACCCCACGGTTCCTGTAAGTTCCAATAAAAATTGTATCGGGGGGGACATCATTTATAAAATTACCAGCTGTACTTGTTTGTCACTGAGGTCAAAGGAAGTCATATGGTAAAATTAAACAAAGATGTTATAGTGTCTGTAGGCTTGATATTTTTAACATGTTTTAATTCGTCACGAACGAAGCCGCGGGTAACAGCTAGAAATAATATAAACCTTTTTGGTAATAGAAAGTGATTCAACCACCATCATGATTCGTTTTAGGTTAACAGTTACCGGAAAGCACCCATTAGTAAATACAGTCATACACAATGAATAGGAAAAAATAACCTACTAATTTACAAGAGTTGTACGAATACAACTCAGACATGCCTAACATTGGAAACGGTAGAAAACTGACCGAATACTATTTCAGCGAATCGATTAACTTGTTGGATTCTTAATTCCGACGAAGTCAAAAGTTGATGGTTTAAGTGAATCATTATCGGACCCGTTGACCTCCGAGGTTTGATTGCCGCCAGCTGAGGTGATAACTGTAGGCGCCAATCACTGGCCGCCAGCTGAGGTGACAACTGTAGGCGCCGATCACTGGCCGCCAGCTGAGGTGATAACTATAGGCGCCGATCACTGGCCGCCAGCTGAGGTGACAACTGTAGGCGCCGATCACTGGCCGCCAGCTGAGGTGATAACTGTAGGCGCCGATCACTGGCCGCCAGCTGAGGTGACAACTGTAGGCGCCGATCACTGGCCGCCAGCTGAGGTGATAACTGTAGGCGCCGATCACTGGCCGCCAGCTGAGGTGATAACTGTAGGCGCCGATCACTGGCCGCCAGCTGAGGTGATAACTGTAGGCGCCGATCACTGGCCGCCAGCTGAGGTGATAACTGTAGGCGCCGATCACTGGCCGGCAGCTGAGGTGATAACTGTAGGCGCCGATCACTGGCCGGCAGCTGAGGTGATAACTGTAGGCGCCGATCACTGGCCGGCAGCTGAGGTGATAACTGTAGGCGCCGATCACTGGCCGGCAGCTGAGGTGATAACTGTAGGCGCCGATCACTGGCCGCCAGCTGAGGTGATAACTGTAGGCGCCGATCACTGGCCGCCAGCTGAGGTGATAACTGTAGGCGCCGATCACTGGCCGGCTCTGGGTCGGTGGAGAATTAGTAACTGACATTCACACAACACACTACTCGCTACTCGCTGGAACTGTTATACTTGTGTTTGCTTCCAATCTTTTATTTTTAAGATTCCAAGAGAAACTAAACTTACTAGTAATTCTTTTCGAGTCTTGATACAAGAAACGATTTACATAATTTTTGTTCCTAAGCTTTCGCAAAACAACTTATTGCGTATTTTTCCACTTAAACACTCAGTGACTAAAAACATAAAATGTAGTTTGATTCATTTCATAGGAATATTTACGTAATATTGTTTTGTTAGTTGCGTTAATGAGCTAGAAATATTGAGATGTTTAACTTGTATAAGTTACATATAGAAAGTTGTACAGTTGAATTATTTGTCTGTATAAATATAATACGGATTTCGTAAATGTATAATTCGTTTATCATGATCAAAACGAACGTCATATAACAATGGGTAACTCTTTTCATCCATATTGTATTTTCAGTAAATGCTCGTTCAAAGAACTATAGCGATTACAATTTAATTTATGTCAATAAAAAGACCTAGAAAGTAAATAAATGTTATGATTATAATTTAATTTGATTTGGAAAATATGTATTTATAATATCCAAAATCGTATTCGTTATACAATGTCTAATGTTTTTTAATGCAATTTAATATAAGTTAAAAGTTTAAATAATTATAGGATTTAAAAGGGTACCTTTGTATTTAGGCAAATAAAATAAAATGTGTTGCAAAATGAAATAAATATTCATTAAAAACTACTTAGAACAAAAGTTATTTCACTGATTATGCCCAACTTAAATAGTAAATTTATGCTCCCACAGATAACCATAAGCTTAATTTTAACCATTGCCACCCATTTTAATAAATAAATCACAGCTATGTGGAAGGTTGAATTATTCTTCATTTGGGACCGGTTTTAAGCGAATATTTAGTCATTGAGTACCATAACCGTGCTCACATTTGGTCTCCTTTTGCTTCGCGTGTTGTTCCTTACAGAACTAATTTGTAAGTCATAAGCAGTTTGTTGAGCTTAGAAAGTAGTTATCCATGTTAGGCTGGTTCCAAAGAAGCCGCCGCACAAATTACACATGTTTGTAATTTTACTTGGTTCTGTTCAAGTTTTTCCCCTTAACTACTTGTTCAGTACCAATTTCATGTTATTAGTGTTAAAGTGAGTTAGTTCACTAGTTACGCGTTTGGATTAAATATTGTTGATTAAAACTAACGTTAATAATATTTGTAACGTTTCCGTTTTTAAGTTATTTAAAATATATATATTTTTACTTTACTTTGGATAAAATTGTTATAATAAAAATTGAGTTGCTACCGTTATTTGACATTTTACTCAGGGTCGAAATTTAAAGAAGTTATGAGATAACTTAAGATGATTTATAAAAATAGAATTTGCGATTCATTATTTGATATTAATTACAATAATTAAATAATCAAAGTCATACAAGGCATACACACGTTACAAAATGTGTAACATTTTACATGTCTTCTTCGTTGATATATTAGCTTAACTTTATATTTGTTCTTAAAATGTTTCGGACTGCAAGTTTAAGCTTTGTGGGATGGGTGTTTAAAGATGTCAGAAAAAGTGAGGCTCCAGTTTAATAGGAGTTCGCGTTTTAACCTGTTTTTCCTAATAAGATCAGTGTTAATTTTACTGCAAATCTGAAGACCAGGATGTAATTTTAAAATCTATTCAACGTAATTACACTCAGATACAAATTACCTACCGAGTTAGTTTGTTGGCTATTCTCTCCTGGAGTGCCTCTTCATTTTGTCCAGCCGCTCCACCATTCCCGTTTGTATGCTAGCGGTCCCGCCTCGGCGCCCCACAGCCCAAAATCGAAATGATCCCCGTGTCCGTTCCGGTCCCGATGCAAAAATTTGACTCTATTTGAGAATCAGTGATTGTGTACAACACACCTCCATTCTTGCCGTCACTCGAGGCTTGGCTGTTTTCAGTGACCCATTGATTCTTATTTTTGACGGATTTAAGTGAAACCTGTTGACTAGACCCTAATTTTTGAAACGATGAAAAAAATGAGACATTCTTTGTGTTATAATGGTTCGCATAAGATCCACTTTTCAGGGTAATTAGCTTCGACTATTATGACTATAGTTTCACGGGGTTATTTGTTGTCAAATCATGCAAATACTACAATATAAGATGTGTCCTATCTCGATCAGTTTTCTGTAGGTGTTTTAGCGAATTTCCCATATCGGGAAGAAGCTATTATGAGAATACTTAAGCCCGAGACCATGATAACTTTTCGTTTTTAGGTTAGGGAACCTAAAAACGAAAAGTATATATATATACGGACTAGTAATAAAATCTCCCGTATTAACCATATGGGAAAAAAGGTTTTTAGCTTTCCCTCAGTTAATTTTATGGTAAACTTCACATTTGCTTCTACCAATCAGTTCAGCTCTAAAAACAATCATTTTGGTGTTTAAATTGTGTTTCTACGTCCAACCGTTGCAGAGATATTCAAAGTGCTAACAGTACGCTGTCCAATGTTATCCTTTTGGAGAATAATTAAAATTTGATATCTTGATTATTTATGAATGTATATTTATGAAACTTGGCATGTGGCTTCACCTAGTACTGTTATATATTTTCACAAAATAATTATTGTTTGCCAATTGTCTCCGTAGCAGCAAACCCGCATACTCAGCCCTTATGTTATTATTTTGGAGAATAAGTAATGTTTTATATCTCCCTTAATAATGAACATAAATTAATAAAACTTCATATGTAGCTTCACCTGGTTAAGTTATATTAATAATTGTATAAAAATATATTTCTTATCTTTCTTGTTGCAGCAAACTTGCGTACTCAACCTTCAATTTTATTGTTAAGGAGAATAAATAAAATGCTATATATCACTTGTTTATTCATGCATTTTAATGAAACTTGGTGAGTGGCTTTATGTGGTAGTGAGAAACATAAAAATGCATTGGAAATTCGCTGAGTATGCAGGTTTGCTGCGACGGGGTTATTTAATTATATTTTATTTCTTAACGTCTCAGAAACAGTTAAGGATAAAATGATGGGACTTGACGTGAACATTTCTATAAATAGGCGATGTGTGATTATAAAACCATATTAATCCGTAGGTCCTCCTACCTACAAAACCAAAATAGTTCTTTTAGGCCTTTGCCTAACTATCCCAGCAAGATATCTCACTCCACTAAAACCAATACTAGGCCCTCGACGGCTCTCTTAGTGGTCTATATGAGAATGACAGAGGTCGACATTGGGTATAACAAAATGAAGCTGTCACAGTATTGGTAAGTTTTTTTGGCTATCCAGTGTGACTAACTTCCAACTTCATTGTTTCCTCCTCGTCTCATTTGGGGGCTTGACTCCCAGTTGATCCTGGATACCCAGTCTAGTCCGAGTCCTGGAGGGAGTAGTGCTTCCTTGGAGCCTGGGACGGGTGCCTGGGAGAAAGGGCCCTTGCCCAGCGGTCTCCGGACTGCCGGGCTGGAGCACAACCCGTCCTGGGGCCCCCAACTTAGAGAGGTTGGAGACTCTTAGCGATGGCGGTCCCCGTCTGGGGAACTTGGGGGACGTCGGGTGAGAGGGCGAATCGTCCTGGGGTGTTGAGTCACCCACAGAGCCCGGGAGCTAGGTAGGGTTCTCCCTCACTTTCTGGAGTGAGGTAGACTGACCCCATCCTACCACCTTTCCCGTCCCTGAAAATCCCCTCTTTCCGGTGGCAGTAAAATATCCCCAAAAAAATGGGAGACATGCTGGCTATGCTGGGGTCACCTAATCCTCCCAAACAAACAAAACAAGCAAAACCAATGCGATAAATATGTCGTATTAAATAGATTAATCTTCGGATCGAGTCTATAAGAAAGGTTGTCTAGAAATATTAGAAGTTAGGCGAGACAGTCTGCAATTCCAGCGAAACATGTGGCGTGTGGACAAATTACCATCGATCTGAAGCGGTCTCCGACAACCGCTTTGGCAATTACTCCCGCCGCAACCGGTCATCACGACCAACTCCCACTAGCTAAACACTGCAGTCTTTAAACCCCGCCACAAGTCATCTTTTTGCATGCGGTAATTTAATCCTAACTATTCCCGGATAGTTAGTTATACATTCATTAGACGCGGGGGTCGATGACAGAGAGGTCGCCACAGCCCTCACATCCTGGTCGTAGACACGAGCTTGAACAAAGACGGAGTGGCGTACGATGATTAGAAACTTGCAGTGGATATGTTAACTACATATTCTCTGCGTGTATAAGTCATTTTAATAAGTTAAGTAAAAAAACTGAATATCTTGACGCTTTGGAAAAGTTTGAAATTAAAACAAGCTTCCTCATAAACACTATAAAAAATTCGCCATTATTTAATATTTTAGTTTGTAATCAAAAGATTTAAATTCTAAATATTATAAAGTTTTGCCTAACATAAGTATTTAACAAATTATATTTTTCAAATATTAATTTCTAAATACATCACATGATAATCATATGTATTGTTGTTATAGTTGATGGTCGGAAGATGATCGCATTGTGTTTGAAAGGCCTCACCGAAATTAAAACTTAATTTATTGGATAATTCAAAGTTTTAATTTTAAATATAAAGAAATTCCAATGAGAAAAGCTTCTCACAGTGAATTATCTGTGTAACTTGTCTGCGCTCATGATGATCATACGATGTCTGTCTCAGTGGTGGTTCTGATGTTCTCACAGTGAATTATCTGTGTAACTTGTCTGTGCTCTTGATGATCATACGATGTCTGCCTCAGTGGTGTTTCTGATGTTCTCACAGTGAATTATCTGTGTAACTTGTCTGCGCTCTTGATGATCATACGATGTCTGTCTCAGTGGTGGTTCTGATGTTCTCACAGTGAATTATCTGTGTAACTTGTCTGCGCTCTTGATGATCATACGATGTCTGCCTCAGTGGTGTTTCTGATGTTCTCACAGTGAATTATCTGTGTAACTTGTCTGTGCTCTTGATGATCATACGATGTCTGTCTCAGTGGTGGTTCTGATGTTCTCACAGTGAATTATCTGTGTAACTTGTCTGTGCTCTTGATGATCATACGATGTCTGTCTCAGTGGTGGTTCTGATGTTCTCACAGTGAATTATCTGTGTAACTTGTCTGCGCTCTTGATGATCATACGATGTCTGTCTCAGTGGTGGTTCTGATGTTACATCAAGTTATGAAAATGTAACAATGTTTTACTGATTCACTAAATAAAGTCGTAAATCTAAAGTAGTAAATTAATTTAAAAAATAAATACCAGACTTTTGGCTGTACCACATTCAAGGTCTAATAGAATAAGAATTCTCTTCTTGGTTTGCCAAAGTATGGTCACATTAGTGCGCATAAATTGTTAGAAATAAGATTGTTGTTAAAAAAAATAGAAATTCAGTGAACAATCAGTTGGAAACACAATAGATCACACAATAAACTATGAAGCTATATAAGAGTCTAAGAATTTTGTTATGTAACTTATGGTATATCTACAATGAAGAACAACCGATAAATCCCCAGAACAAACCTTGTCACATACAAACATGAAATTTGGTGTTAACCACTACCACAGGATGCAAAAACAGATAATGGGAGGGCTTGATCCCTTGATTTTAATTGATTCCCATGAAGTCACGAGTCATCAAAGTTACCATTCGTATGGGAAGTTACTTGAATTGGATCAGATAACAATAACTTTTAAAAGATAATTGATATTTCTAATAGTTTAGAACAGGGGTTTCCAGTTTTTTTTACTGCGTACCATTTAATTATTATTATTATTTCAGCGAATTTCCCCTTTAGGGAAGAAGCTGTTACCGTAGGTGGCATGGTAAGATTTAAGTCCGAGACCATGGTAACTTTTTGTTTTGAGGTCCCCAGATGCCAAAAACACTACTCGTTCAAATTTATATATATGGATGTATATATATATATATATATATATATAAATATACCGCGATAACTTTTGAAAGAAGTGCCCGATTTTGATGAAATTTGGCACAAAAGTGGAGAGTAACATGTATGACTTTAAGTTCGAAAACCAGATCTATCGGTCTATGGGAAGTGGGTTTTATGGGGGTTTAAAATTTTCCAAAAATCAGTTCTTTGAACTTTTTACCCCAAAATTTTAAAAACACTAGATTTTGGTTATAGCCATTTTACAGCCATAGAGCTTAAAAAAACAAAAATTAGTATTTTGAATCATTAAGCTAGGTTTAGTGGTTATGAATAAAAGTAAAAAAATGTGTCAATATAATTTCCCATGTTAATCTTATGGGAATACGGTTTTTAGACTTTCCTCAGATAATTTCACTAAAAACCCCACACTTCTTTCTACCAATCAGTTTAGTTCTACAAAACAATCATTTTGCCGTTTGAAAGTGCTTAACACAGTACATTATGAAGTGTTTACACAGTCCAATGTTATCCTTATGAAGAATAAATAAAATGTTATATTTTGATTATTTATGTATTGATGAAACTTGGTATGTGGCTTCGACTAGTTGTGGTATATTGATAATAGCACAAACAAAATGGTTTTTGTTGATTTTTCCCGGTAGCAGAAAACCTGCACACTCGGCCCCCATGTTATTCATATGCAGAACAAGTAAAGTTTTATATCTCCCTTAGTTATGAACCTAAATTTATAAAACTTGGTATGTAGCTTCATCTGGTTGAGTTATATTGATAATTGCAAAAAAACACATTTCTTATCTTCCTTGTTGCAGCAAACCTGCGTACTCAATTATAATGTTATTCTTATGGAGAATAAATAAAACTCTATATATCACTTATTAATGAATGTATTTTTGTGAAACTTAGTAAGTGGCTCTAGGTAGTAGTGATACCCATATATATGCATTGGAAATTCGCTGAGTACGCAGGTTTGCTGCGACGGGGGTATTTTTATAACACTACCTTGAGTCAAGATACACTAGAGTCTCACTAATTCGAAACAACTGGAATTGTACCCTTTTAATTTGGACTACAAAATGGTCGGCTAAACCGGAAAGTCGAAATATTACTGAAAAGTAGATTTATTTTTTTGTATGTACTATAATGAAACTAGCCAGAGTTACCAATACTGTTGGTAATCAATTACCAACAAAAACACTTTTATCGACAAACTGAAACAATACTTAACTAAAAAGTAGACTATGCTGTACCATTACCGAGTACATAGACAAACATACATACCAACAGCTCACTTATGGTTATGGCTCAATTCGCGACGACCCCATCGAAGGGGCGAAGATTGACGACCACTTAATCACTCAAGTTAATACAGCACAAATTCTACTGTAATATTGAGAAGTATTAAATTGTCTCAAAATTATTTCAAACTGTAGTTCAGCAATGCTTAAAACAAATTTTTGATTTTGCCATTTTTGTTAGTTATTACGTAACTGCATCGCCTTCTCTGCCGCCATAAATCCCTGCCTTTAGTGTTAACTTTTAAGGATATTTTATCTCTTTTCGGTAATATTCATGCTTTTTGTATACGATAAGCGATATTGAGTAATGGTAAGAAGGAAACATTAAATTTAAGGGAATTTTCATCGTGAATTATTCTAAAATACGATTATTTATATTATTTAATTAAAGACAAATCAAATGAGTAACGTAGAGTAGAGAAACGTTTTATCTCTTACAATGTGTCACTAATATAATGCAGTGTAATGTCCACAGGCTAATTAGTCGGGGCTATTAAACGTAATCGTTTATGCTAATTTAAAGCTGGAGGAAGGCAACTAACCTGTAATTGATTGCGGTTTGTTCATACGCAGTAAACATACTTTACTACACACATCGAATACATTTACTTTTGCCAATGCCATTTGTCAATATTTACAACAGTATTAGTTTAAAAAGCTCATTTCACTAAAGTGAGATAGTAACTTTATTTGTATGGTACCTTCACGTACTATAATAGTACGTGAAGGTACCATACAAATAAAGTTACTATCTCACTTTAGTGAAATGAGCTTTTTAATTTATGGGTAATTTTAATTTGATGGAACCCCCAAATAAGAAATTAAATAGGGATTCTAACCCTATAGATCCTTTCCAGATCAACTTGATTCTTTTGAAACATTTTTTATAAATTAATTTCAAAATTTAGTTGCGAATAATGACTTTGGATCTATTCAAAATCCACTTATCCAAAACCCGATTTGATATTTTTACATCTACCTTCGTTAAATTAAAATACTTCCCTGATTCCAATTCCAGTTTCACAACTTAATCAGCTGTAATTCATTTTGCATGTTTATACAGCCTCATGTTTTTATAGCCTGATGTTTTTATTTACTTAAATTTGTAACCTTAAATGTAGTTGTTCCCGAACAAACAGCCATGTGAAGATGGTTTCTTTGTAATCGAAAGGCCTCGTTCAAATAAAATGTACTGATTTATGTATATATTAATTTAATACCCCCGTCGCAGCAAACCTGCGTACTCAGCGAATTTCCTATGAATGAATATATTTCTTACTACCACATAAAGCCACTTACCAAGTTTCATAAAAATACTTAAATAAATAAGTGATATATAGCATTTTATTTAATCTCTATAAGAATAACATTAGGGCTGAGAACGCAGGTTTGCTGCAACGAGGAAGATAAAAATGCGGGTTTTTTGCAATTATCAATATAACTCAACCAGGTGAAGCTATATACCAAGTTTTAATGATTTATGTTCATAATTAAGGGAGATATAAAGCTTTCCGTATTCTCCATAAGAATAACATTAGGGATGAGAATGCAGGTTTGCTGCTAAGAGGATAATCAACAAAAAATCAATTTTTTGTGGAAATATCAATATACCAGTACTAGGTGAAGCCACCTACCAAGTTTCATCAATATGCGTTCATAAATAATCGAGATATCAAATTTTAAATATTCTCCATAAGGATAACATTGGACAACGTACTGTGTTTAGCACTTTGAATATCACGGCAACGGTTGGACGTAGAATCACAATTTAAACACCAAAATGATTGTTTTGTAGAGCTAAAGTGATTGGTAAAAGCAAATGTGAAGTTTACATAGAAATGAACTGAGGAAAAGCCAAAAACCTTTTTCCCATAAGATTAACATGGGAGATTTTATGAGCAGGTTTTTTGGATTTTCTCCGCAACCTCTTAACCTAGGTTAATAATTCAAAATACAATATTATTTGTTTTTTAAGCTCTATAACATGGTCAAAACCAAAATTAAGTTTTTTTAAAAATTTTAGGGTGAAAATGCAAAAAACTGATTTTTGGAAAATTTAAAACCCCCATAAACCCCCCTTCTCGTGGTCCGATATTTCTGGTTTTCGAACTTAAAGTCATGAATGTCACTTTACACATTTGAGCCAAATTTCATCGAAATCGGACGTTTTTTACTCAAGTTATCGCGGTAACGGACACATCTATATATATATATATATATATATATATATATATATATATATATATATATATATATATATATATATATACACATATATATAAATTTGAACGAATAGTGTTTTTGGCATCTGGGGACCTCAAAACAAAAAGTTATCATGGTCTCGGGCTTAAGTCTTACCATAAGACCTACGGTAATAGCTTCTTCCCTATAGGGGAAATTCGCTAAAACTATTGTATTTAAGTTAATTTTAATTGTTAATGATTTATCTTAATGATTGTTTATGTGTTATTTGAAAGTCATAACGTCTAGAAGCGCCTTTTGAGGCTTTGCAAAACACTCGCCTTCTTAGGCCTTCAAAGTTAAAATATTCATCTTATCTAAGAATAGAAATCAATTTAACCAAACGTTAACAGCTGTAGACTCAGTTAAAAACACAGTGCAGAAGCAAGACCAGCTGTTCCAAACTAACTTCTGGTATCATCACAAATAAAATAAAAGGATCTTATGAGCTGGGTAATCGGAAAAAAAATTTGCTCGAATCAAGTACCTGAACTCTCTTGTTACAATTAAATCAAACAACCCAAACACAACATAAAAATAAACCTGATATTTAACAAATTCTGGAACAAAATACATAATTTACATGTTGAGTTTCAAATTTAACGTTCCTGCTATTTTTGTTAACCGTTAGAATCAACCTCCAAAAGAACATTTCAAACCTTTAGTGAGAGTAGAGAACGTTTGGCCACATATCGAACCCGTAATGAAACGCCGCGTCTCGTCGCTCACGCTGTTGTTAAAGTAGGGATCAGACGACGACGATCAGACGATCAAATGAGAGGCTTATTTTAATTATCAGATACCGGAAAGTCGTTCGGTGAACGCACGGACGAAATGAAATCAACAAATTGCGTGGCTGCGTTACTACAAAGAGAGGGTGAATGTGTTCAAATACCTTTACCTGAAACGTGTGCCTTTGTAGCGTTATTACGTATAGACATTTGTAAAACGTTGCATATACAATTACCAAAGTGGACTAATGAACAAGCTTAAAAATCGTATCTTTAACATTAGTCCAGTCAAAATAAACACCCGCGCGTGCAAAAGGTCATGTAGTTTTAATTTTTTAGTATGTTGTTAGGACCTATACCACAAGTAAGAAACCAAGTTTGCAGCTTCAAAAGACCTGTGCCACTGGCGTAATAGCAAAAGAACAGTAACATTTTTGCACTTTTTCCAGTTTTTGCTAAAGTTTGCTTCTGGTAGGATATGTTGTCCAATCATTTCTTAAACTAGATAACATTTGCTAAAGTTTGAGATGATAAGGACTTCAATACGTCCATTACTTACTAAGGTACAATACTTTAAAAAACTCAACCCTCATTAATTATTCTCCATAAGAATAACCTTGGTTCTGAGTACGCAGATTTCCTGCAACTAGGAATACAAAAAATGGGTTTTATGCAAATATCAATAGAACTTAACTAGGTGAAGCCTCATACAGGTTTTATTATTTTTTCATAATTAAGGGAGACATAACATTGTCAATATTATTCATAAGAATAACATGGGGGTTGAGTGCCCAGGTTTGCTGCAACGAGATTCATCAGCAAAAAATCGGTGTTTTGAGCAAAAAACTATAACCTACAACCAGATGAAGCCTTATCCCCCAAGTTTCGTCAGTATATGTCTATAAATAAGCGAGATATACAATTTTTTCAATAGGGGCCTACGTCACCAAAAAATAGACCATAACGATAATTGTAATTTTTTTGGAATTTTTTCAAGTTTTTAAAGTATTGTATCTTAGTTAATAATGGACGTACCTAAGTCGTCATGGTCTCATATTTCAGCAAATTGCATCCAGTTTAAGAACGGACCGAACAACATATTCTGTCAGAGGCATATTTTCGGAGATTTTTAGCAAACACTGAAAAAAGTGCAAAAGTTTTACTCTATATTTACTACTACGCCAGTAGCCAGGTCTTTCGAAGCTGCAAACTTGGTTTCTTACTTGCCGTATAGGTCCCAACAACATACTAAAAAATCAGATCTACATGACCTTTTGCATGCAAGGACCCGTTTTAATGTCTAACTTGACTGGGCTACATATCGTTAAGGTAAGTTAGATTCCAATCAAGTTAATGTGAGTCGTTGGCGTAGTGGTCAAGGCGTCGGACTCCGGAACCATTGCCATTGGCAGCGACCCTGTCGTGGGTTCGATTCCCAGTCCTGACATGTTAAATGTATCAGTACTGTCCAACTCGTACTGTAGCGGCTCACTCCTTGCTTTGCTGGATCGTTCCTCGGATAGATATATAGTCAATGTGGTCTATAAGGCAAAAATATGCTGCCAAAAGTACTAACAATGTAATTTACTAGTGATTTTAAACAGTAATAAAAAGATAATAATAAAAAGTTTAATCTTTTCTAAACTTTTCTCGATAATGTAATGTAATATACTTTTAATGAAACATATCGACCACTACTTTTTATTTGAGGACATGACATAACCCTTCTTTACAACTTACGTCTGATGATGTTTACGTTTTTTTACATGGACCCTATCCCTCCAAATAGTAGGTTACATATAAAACAGAAATAGTACAACTATTATAGTTTAAATTTGAAGATTGTATTGTAAAAGTGTTTTTTCACGTTTTGTTATGACCATACAACTGCTAATCACCTTGTGCGATATTAAATTTTATAATATGTATGGGAAGTTGTAATTACTCTAAAATAAATGAATAAACGCCAAACATATTGGATAATATTAGCTGTGTATCACAGTGATCGCACGTCTCGTAATCTAAGGTTCACCAGTTCAATCCTGAGCAAAACTTGAAAATTAGGTAAAGGTTCGAAATTGGATTTCACTGCCATTTTAATATTTATCTGCAACTGAAAATGTTTCCTGATAAAAATATCAGCGAATTGACAAAATAAGGGTTTGGACATTTCGCTTTCAAAATTCAATGTCATTGCCTTTGACACAAACATAATAACCAAATCTTCCACTCAAGTTACTTACGTGTGACGAGTGCCCGGCCTTGCCTCTGACAGTTGACGGGACCGGATATCGCCAGGTGATGACCGGATGTTGGATAACGTGTCAAGAATGACCACAACCGGGAGGAATGTTGGATTCGGGCCAGGACAATCAGTATTCCAGTTTTACTGCGGCGGCCGTCGCGGCGGATTTATCATTCGGCGTTCCAACACAATGTCACGGCCGATAACCGTGTAATTTATGTTTTTCTAGGCAATAAATCAGTTCATTGAGAGTTCATTTATTGTGGGTAGTTTTCTTTTCAGGTGTCTTTTATAGGATCATATTTTGACAACAAATAACTGTTTTATGCCTTATATATAACAAACAAAGGTTAAATTTCGTGTGTCAAATGTATTAGGTTAAACACTAATATTTATATTCTTTGCACATTCAAACGAGTGATACCTACATTTATTTTGTAATAAACTATTGAAACAGGTAAAAGAACATAAAATAATTTTTATTACATTAAAATAATGAGTCAATTTTCATCAGCTGGAAACGTTATGGAAAGTGTATGCGTGCCACATTTCCTGGTTGTAAGTGTAGAGGTTTGGCCTGGGGATGATCGGTTTTTCGTATTTATAGATATAGAAAGAGAAGATTCCTTCATGATTTGTTCATAATGTACTCAATTATTACTAACAACTAACACGAAAAGGAAAAAGTACCAGCTCTGTAACTCGGAGTTCTTAGGAAGCGGGTCTTAGCATGTAAAGTATCATTGCATGTGAGCTCGACCATGTTCCGCTAACGAGATGCGGAGTGACGCCTCCTCAACCCGGGCGACGTGACGTGGATTCCACAACTGAAGTGACCCTTTCATCCTTAAATGATGCACATCATAACCGGTGCAAGAGCGTCCTACGGATGTAAAGTACCACATGAAAATAATAATGTTGATACCGATATAACCCTCTTCGAAGAAAACCCCAGTTACTGTACCAGGGTGTCAAATTTGTCCAGCACATGCCTGCTAATATAAACAAATAGATTATTTTCCCCTATTTAAGGAAACTTTGGAAAGTTATGTAGTACGGAAATGTTTTCAAACTTTTGATGAGTTTTTCACTGCTTAGTTTCTGTTTTAATTTGTTTTCTGGGGGTTCCTACCTGTTCCTTCCATGTCTTTAAATTACTTTTTCCCTTTGTCAAATTACAAAAAACTCCCTCATCAGTACTAGGGGTCCTGTTTAGTACTAGGATCTGCTTCTTATCTCTGCCTAAACATTCTCCACCAAGTACCTATATTTCCGGAGATCCTAGCCTTAGCCTTAAATCCTAACTCAGTTTATTTCCCAACGACAACCTCCCTTCGAGGAAGAGAACATTTTTGGACATTTTGACTGGTCCTATGCTGCAAATCAAGCAGTGACTCAGGACTCGTGAGAAATTCAAATTTGACACGAGGGTTTTCTCATTAGAATACATGTATTTAAAATTAACATTTTAAATACAGATTTTGGCAGTTTATTTTTTTCAATTTGAGCAAAGTTTATAACCAATTACTATTAAAGTTTGGCATTAACAAAAACGACAGTCTAGGTAGACACTGAAACAACGTACGAAGAAACTGCACCTCATTTGGAAAGTTATTAAAATATCTGTCCTTTGAGCAATTCGATTTCAGCTTTTAAAAGTCTCACGACTAAAGTTTAAAAGGTAGGTTTTTGATAACAAATCAAAATTGCCTTTATCCGTCGTGGGGTGTTATAAATCATGTTTAAGAAATAGACTGTATACCTATAACACTTATGTTAGTTTTACAGTTTTTACAACTAATATGAAAATACAAAAATATCCGATTCGCAAGTATCAAAAGAGCTTCAAAGTTGTCAAGCGCTCTCGACTACCACGGCGGCTCTAATTGCTACTGAACTCGCTTTTTTGTGTTCAAAGGTTCAGTAATTAGAAGCCAATTACTAACTCGTGTCTGCAAACATGTTTTCATTGCAAGTTCGCACTATAAATATTTATTTTTTTAAATTGAGACTTTTTTAAGCAAAATTAATTTAAAACTGGAACTGTTTATAGTTTAGATTTATGCGATTAATGAATTAGGTCAGCAATTATTGCAGTTCGTCGATAGCTTAATGCAGAACGTCATTTGCCAAAGCTGTACGTTTGACAATCAAACAATTCAAAAATACATCGTAATAAAGGTCAACTTAAAATAGTTTATTTTTTCTTTAAATACAAATATTGGCGTATTCCAGGAAATGGCTTTTCACCTATCGGGAAACATTATTTGCCTAGCAAAGAGCATAGTAAACGCTATCGTCACAAAACTTCCCTATTATTATTTTTACTCGTTACTCGTTATCAAATTCAGTATTCCAGCCAATCTTGGAATGATTATAACTCCGATATTAGTTTTGAACTTGACATTTTCATATAATTTATAACTGAAATGGACTAAAAACTAAATCCGTATATTTCGAATTTTATTTAATTATGACTTCATTTGTTTATTTCATTGTGTCACATAGTTTAAGTGAATTTCCCCTATAGGGAAAAAGCTATTACCGTAGTCGGCATGGTAAAACCTAGGCCCGGGACCATGATAACTTTTCGTTTTGAGGTCCCCAGATGTCAAAAACACCATTCGTTCAAAACTGTATATATATATATATATGTGTGTGTGTGTGTGTGTGTGTGTGTGTGTGTGTGTGTGTGTCCGTGAGCACGATAACTCTCGTAAAAAAGTCAGATTTTTATGAAATTTGGGACAAACGTGTAAAGCAAAATTTATGACTTAAAGTTCGAAAACCAGACAGATGGAGCCATCCGAAGTGGTATTTTGGGGGGTTTTGTACCCCAAAAATGTTTTTTTAGTTTTTACATGCAATATTTTAAAAAGTAAAATTTTAGTTTCCACCATTAAATTAAACTTAAAAAACACACAATTTGGCGTTTTTATCAATTTTCTACGTCGATTGGTTACAGAGATATTGAAAGTGCTAAACACAGTACGTTGTCCAATGTTATTCTTATGGAGAATAAAATAAATTTTATGTGTCGCTTATTTATGAAGGTATCCCAACAAACTTGGTATATGGCTTCATCTGGTTGTGGTATATTATTATTTGCACAAAAACACAATTTTTACCGATGGTTCCCGTAGCAGCAAACCTGCGTACTCTACCCCATGTTATTCTTATGGAGAAAAATTAAAATATTATATCTCCCTTAATTATGAACATCAATTAATAAAACCTGGTATGTGCCTTCCCCTAGTTGATTCCTATTGATATTTGCATAAAATCCTTTTTTTTGTTCCTTGTTACAGCGAACCTGGTTACTCAGCTCCCATGTTATTCTTATGGAGAATAATTAAAATGGCATATATCGCTTATTTATAAATTTATATTGATGAAACTTGGTATGTGGCTTGACCTAGTTGAGTTATATTTATATTTGTATAAAAAACCATATTTGTTCTTTGTTGCAGCAATCCTGCGTTCTCAGCCCCCATGTCATTCTTATGGAGAATAATTAAAATGTAAATATTACTTATTTATGAATGTATATTAAAGGAACTTGGTTTGCGGCTTTATGCAGTATTAAGACAAATATAATTATTGGAAATTCGCTGAGTACGCAGGTTTTCTGTGACGGGGGTATTTATAGTGAGTGATTGAAAACCAATCTAACATGAGATATGTCAATATACCTTTATGTATTTAAACTATTTTAAGAGATTTTATTTAGGAATGTACTAAATTAAAATTATTCACAATTAGAATAAATATAAATAAATTATTGCAAATATTTCACGATAGCGGTTATTCGCTTTAATAATACGCCGTACACCAATCTTTAACTGTGCCGGGACAATATTTGAGAAAGGCAATATGGGAGGGGGTGGGGGGATCTGTATTCTTACCTGAAGATGGGATCAGATTACAGATCTCGAAACGTCGTAAAACTTGTTTTTATTCAAATCAGTTATGAACAATAACATAAACTCACCATCCCAACAATAAATTGTAAACGAATAATGTGGAGAAGTTTTGTTATTCGATACTAGGTGAATTTAAGTTATGTGTGCTATTGGGCAACGTAGTGTGACGTCAACTGGTGGCCGACGCCACCAAGGTATTCTAACTAACCTATGTGAAGGGTGGGGGACATGATGGTAGTCAGAATACGTTCGGTGACACGCTTTAATAGGAACTAGTTTGCAACCAATAGGCAACTTCAGCAGTGGCGGCTATAGCCTATCCAAAAATACTACTTTAGGGTAGACGTTTTGATCCCGACCTGGGTTTTTGGGTAGGCTCTAGCCGAGAGTACTTCAGCAGTCACTGTAGCTAAACCAGCTGATAAAATAAACACCGTGACGTCACCTAATGGCTGCGCAGAACGTGCTCAATTTCTTAATAGCACAAATAATTCTCAATAGCACACCTTACTTAAATACACCTAAATTTGATATTTATTGGTAGCTTGTGCGGGATCAGCGTTATAAGTACCGGTACATGTATAAGGTGCTTCTATGCTTCTCTTAGACCGTGAGTTTAACCACAACTACGTATCTGTGCCTCAAACGGAATGAGTAACTAACTACCATAGTGCTGTTGGCGGTAGCATGGGAGGAGGTTAGTATAACATAAATAGCAAAATGGCTTACTCCCATTTCGAGAATCGTTTTGCCTCTGCCCTACTGGCCTTCATCTCTTAACATGATATCTTATTATCTAACTACTAATTATCTTATTGGAATTTATTTAATCTAACTACTAATTATCTTATTGTAATTTATTTACTTGGCCTATTGAGTTAGGATTGAGTAGGGTACATACTCAAGTAATTTAAATTAGGTAGTTATTTTAAAAACTTACATTTTAAAATAGGTTATAATAATATTAATTATCGCATGTTTTTAATTTTAGACTAATAACAGGTAGTTTTAAAATCAATTTCAAATTTCAAACATCTTTTTTTGCAGGTCGATAATAAATTGCATCCTAGCAGACGTAAACTTGCTGTTGCCAAGTTATAATATTGTCCAGTTAAGTTATAGGTAAAGATAACTCGATATGTACGAAATGATAATATTTTGTGTTTCAATTCGTAAACATGTGTTGGCCAACGACAGCAACAATTTGTTTTCATTAGTAACACATATTGTTGTAGCATGTCGCTACAACTGCTGTGTAAACGGTGACTTAATTACAACATTTCACCAATATTTTTCATATCAATTCAGGAACAACTACTATTTATTTATCACCGAACCTTATTATTATAAAAAAATCCTTATGACTTTAATGTTTATTACCTTTTTAATACTGAAATATATTCGTTTGATACGCTTTCATTACTACTTATAGAAACTAATATTTTGTATGATTGATAATAATTAACAGAATAACTATTTTCTTTTTGTACATAGATTTTTCTTTCATCAGCTTAGTTTACACAAAGCACCCAGTTTTCAACCAGCCTTCTACATGATACTTTCTTCAGGCATCAAGAAGCAGGTTTCAAACATATTCAACAATCAGGTCGCTCATTTTGAAACAAATATAATTATTTAGTTAATTTTGTATGCTTAATCACTCATTTTGGCTAAGGTTAAATAAACCAGATTAAAAACAAGGCTTTTTAACCCGTAAAAGAGAAACAACAGCTTATCGGCAACTACATTAGCTAAGAAGCTCCTGAATCCAACGAATTTACTTAAAACCAGCCATTTTGTGAGAAAGAGTAGCTCGAAAATACGCTTTGTTAAAGACAAATAGCTCCTAACTCACATGGAAACCATCTCCGCTGTCTAGGCAATGGGGGTAGTTTGTTAAGACTTATTTATTCGCTAATACATTAATAAAACTTTGATTTCTGACTTTTTCATATACAAACTTTCCTATTAAACAATAAAGTGTAGGAAATGAAATCCGCATTACAATTACTTATTTTAGTTGTGTATTTGTATATAAATTATTGTGCATTTAGATTAGTTGTTTTAGAAGTTCCCAGTATAACAGTTGTTGATGAGTATTGTTGTGCACATATATTTATCGACATTCCTTTTTTAAATTTATCTTTAAAAGTGCAACTTTTCCCAGTATAAATACAGATTTCTATTTACACATTTGTTTCATAGTTTTAGCGAATTTCCCCTATAGGGAAGAAGCTGTTACCGTAAGTCTCATGGTAAGACTTAAGCCCGAGACCATGATAACTTTTTGTTTTGAGGTCTCCAGTTGCCAAAAACACTATTCGTTCAAATATATATATATATATATATATATATATATATATATGTATATATATATGTGTGTGTGTGTGTCCGTTAACACGATAACTTGAGTAAAAAACGTCCGATTTTGATGAAATTTGGCTCAAACGTGTAAAATGACATTCATGACTTTAAGTTCGAAAACCAGAAAAATCGGACCATGGGAAGGGGGGTTTATGGGGGTTTTAAATTTTCCAAAAACCAGTTTTTTGTATTTTTCACCCACAAATTTTTAAAAAACTTAATTTTGGTTTCGACCATGTTATAGAGCTTACAAAAACAAATAATATAGTATTTGGAATTATTAACCTAGGTTAAGTGGTTGCGGAGAAAATCCAAAAAACAAACTCATAAAATCTCCCATGTTAATCTTATGGGAAAAATGTTTTTGGCTTTTCCTCAGTTTATTTTAATGTAAACTTCACATTTGCTTTTACCAATCTGTTCATTTCCACAAAACAATCATTTTGGTGTTTAAATTGTGATTCTACGCCCAACCGTTGCAGAGATATTCAAAGTGCTAAACACAGTACGTTGTCCAATGTTATCCTTATGGAGAATAAATACAATTTGATATCTCGATTATTTATGAATGTATGTTGATGAAATTTGGTACGTGGCTTCACGTAGTACTGGTATATTGATATTTGCACAACAAATTTATTTTTTATTGATTATTCCCGTAGCAGCAAACCTGCGTACTCAGCCCCATGTTATTCTTATGGAGAATAAGTAAACTGTAATGACCCCCTTAATTATGAACATAAATGAATAAAACTTGGTATGTAGCTTCAATTGGTTGAGTTATATTGATAATTATATGAAAACCCATTTTTTTGTTCCTTGTTGCAGCAAACCTGCTTTCTCAGCCCCCATGTTATTCTTATGGAGAATAACTAGAATGTTATAAAGCGCTTATTTATGATTGAATATTGATGGAACTTGGTATGTGGCTTCTCCTAGTTAAATTCTATTTATATTTGCATAAAAACCAATTGTTTGTGTTCCTTGTTTCAGCAAACCTACGTACTCATTACCAATTTTATTCTTATGGAGAATAATTAACATCTCTTATGTGTGAATATATTTTTATGAAACTTGGTATGCGGCTTTATGTGGTATTAAGACATATTTTATGCATTGGAAATTCGCTGAGTATGCAGGTTTGCTGCGACGGGGGTATTATTTGTTTAATATAAATCTCTCGCATCCTCTTTTCACCACACTCAAAATGGTATTTGAAGAGCCTAGGCCACCATTGTCCACGAACATTGGTCCCTGTCTCTGACAATTGAATACAAGATGAGGAAGCAATCACTCGCGAGAGGTCGGCTCAACGAGGTTGCTGTTATTACCAAATAGATTATGATTTATAAAACTTCCTTCCTATATAGAATAATGACTGAATAACTTTCACTTGTACAATAATTCGTGTGCTAAAACGTCTTTTCTAATTTTTCACGACTTTTGTTTTAGCGAATTTCCCCTATAGGGAAGAAGCTATTACCGTAGTAGGCATGGTAAGACCTAGGCCCGGGACCATGATAACTTTTCGTTTTGAGGTCCCCAGAAGCCAAAAACACCATTAGTTCAAAACTGTATATATATATATAATATATATATTATAATAAAATATATAATATACATATATTATATATATTATTATATATATATATATATATATATATATATATATATATATATATATATATATATATATATATATATATACACATTTTGTGTGTCCGTAGGTGCGATAACGCTCGCAAAAATGGTCCGATTTTGATGAAATTTGGTACAAACATGTAAAGCACCATTTATAACTTTAAGTTTGAAAACCTGCCAGAACGCTCTATCCTAAGGGGTATTTTGGGTGGGTTTTGTACCCCAAAAATGTTTTTTTTTGGGGTTTTTTACATATAATATTTCAGTAAATCAAATTTTACTTTTCACCATTGGATGCGGCTCAAAAATATGAACAATTTGGTGTTCTTATTATTTCTCTACGTCAATTGGTTACAGAGATATTGAAAGTGCTAAATACAGTACGTTGTCCAATGTTATTCTTATGGAGAATAAGAACAATTGTATATCTCACTTATTTATAAACTTATTCTGACAAAACTTGGTATATTGCTTTATATTGTTGTGGTCTAGTGATATTTTCACAAAACACAATTTTTTCCCCGATAGTTTCCGTAGCAGAAAACCTGCGTACTCAGCCCCATGTTATTCTAATAAAGAATAAGACAAATGTTATCTCCCTTAATTATGAACACAAATTAATAAAACTTGGTATGTAGCTTTACCTAGTTGATTTATATTGATTTTTGTATAAAACCCATTTTTGTGTTCCTTGACTCAGCAAACCTGCATACTCGACCGCCACGTTATTCTTATGGAGAAAATTTTAAAATGTGATAAATAGTTTATTTATGAATGTATATTGATGAAACGTGGTATGTGGCTTTATGTGGCATTGATACATGTATATGCATTGGAAATTCACTGATTACGCAGGTATGCTGCTACGGGGGTATTTACTCTTTGATTTATTACTAAAGGGTCTACTGGCTAATTTCCCTAGTGTGAAGTGAGGGTGCCGCCTTAAGTATTTAAAAATAAAATTATCTTATTAGAACCATATTTTTACGGGTTAAAAAGCCTTGTTTTTAATCTGGTTTATTTAACCTTAGCCAAAATGAGTGATTAAGCATACAAAATTAACTAAATAATTATATTTGTTTCAAAATGAGCGACCTGATTGTTGAATATGTTTGAAACCTGCTTCTTGATGCCTGAAGAAACTATCATGTAGAAGGCTGGTTGAAAACTGGGTGCTTTGTGTAAACTAAGCTGATGAAAGAAAAATCTATGTTAAAAAATCTATACTTTAAAAATAAACTAGTGGTTTTAGAGCTTATAGCCTATAGTCTAACTTCTTGTATTAAGTTTTACTAGTAGCCTTTCGCGGCTTCGCTCGCGATAACAACGTAATATTATACTGACATTCCCGTATAAATATTGTGTTACCGTTCCAAAGCCAACATGGCCTGCTGATTAACTGTGTTTACTCTATCCAGCTGAATGCTTAAAACTTATAGTTATTTCCCAATGTTAAGCTTATGGGAAAAAACTCAACTTTAAAGGGCCCCAGGGCCTCACTCACAAATTATTTCTCCATAAAAAAAGGTTTCCTGCACAACTTCAAGTTAGGATCTTTCCAATGACACCAAAAACATGAAAATCGGTTCAGTAGTTTAGGAGGAGTGATTGTCACAAAAAACCTGCTCTCCAATTAAGTATAGATAGATTGGATGTGGATCTAATAATTAATTACTGGATAACAAACCAATACTAATGTTTGCCTTTCACAGCTGCTTAAATTACATGAATATAAATAATCACAGCTGATAATTCGTTCATTTTACAGTTTTGACATATTTTTGTAATTTAAGGATAATTTAAAGGGAATAAAGGAGATAAGGGAAAAATCAAAATGGTAGTCCGGTAAGATCTCCCCCAGCATTTATTTTATTCTAATAATGTTCCAAGTTGCAGCCATTTACGTGGTACGATAGCTTCAGACACCTCTGCAAAGACTCAAATGTACCATTTTATTCTTATTTTCTCTTACGCAAGATATTAATACGCTTACCGTTAAATATAAGGTAAATGCTCATTATTCCTCCTACGTCGTTGAGGGCACTGATTTTTTAACCACCCAGAATATAAGACGACATAGTTTAATATCTCGAAAAATGTATTGATCTTAGCCTCTATTCAACCAATATAACAAGTTTAAAAATATCCGATTCGCAAGTATCAAAAGAGCTTCAAAGTTGTCAAGCCCTCTCGACTACCACGGCGGCTCTAATTGCTACTGAACTCGCTCTTTTGTGTTCAAAGGTTCAGTAATTAGAAGCCAATTACTCGCTAACGTGCATGTCAGTAGAAATATTCCCATTGTAAGTTTTGCAAGTGGTTTCATATAATACTTACGCTTTATAAAACAAATCCAGTTTAAGCTGAAAACTCTGTTGGTGTTTTTTAATCTCCGTGCACTGAAAACATCAATATTTTACGGTAGAACAATAATACGTGTTGACTGTAGGAATTTTTGGACAACCACACAGAAACTATTTAGTATGATAACTAACATGCCTTTACCTCGCAAGACAGAACTTACTCAAAACACGTCATGTATTTATTTTTAGTTTTACTGTTAGTAATAGTATGACGGAAGTATTTTTTATGTAACTAACTGTAAAATTGAGTTAGATATCAAACTGATTATTAGTGAATTTCCTTCGGAAAGTGAACTATTAGCATGACCCAAACGGTGAAACTTAAGCCCGGGACCACCTTAGAAGTTCCTAACGTGACCCCCTGAACACGTTTTGGGGGTCGTTCAAAATTTGATATATATATATATATATATATACCAAATATATATATATATATATATATATATATATATATATATAGAGAGAGAGAGAGAGAGAGAGAGAGAGAGAGAGAGACATATATATATGTATGTGTGTGTTTGCATTCTAGCGGTCGCATTTTTTGTCCAATTTACTTCAAATTTGGTAGGGACGTTCGTTTCTGTAATCAGTGGGACAAGTTCGTTGGGCAAAACAATCGAAAAACTCTAAACTCCTTTTTTGGGGATTAATCTTTCAAATTTCGAGTTTTTGGGCCCAAAAAGGGTCAGAAAAGCCCCGGATGTAAAATTCATTCACGTAAAAATATGGGAATTAGTGCGAGGCGAAAGTTTTAAGCCCTCTCTCGTCATTCTAGCATAAATATTTATAGAGTTATCAAAGAAAATGTGTATCGACTAAACACAGTACGTTGTATAATGGGGGTTTTACATTAGAAATGCCTGATATTCATTTGTTTGTGGACTTTTCTCATCCCCAGCAACCTCACGTCTACTTTATAGCCTGACTGGACCCTCTCCTAACCTTATAATGCGCCAAATTTTATTTCCAGCATTGCAGGTAAATAAAACCAGGAGCATCAGAACAGCCAAAAAATCAATGTGTTCAGATTTCAATAATTGGAATCAATGTTTGTTTTTACACTGATTCTGAGTTTTAAAATTTGTTCTGGGAAATTCACTTCCTCACGTCAGCGTGCTGCGTGCGAACTCGTTTTATAATTTTTAAAGATTTATAATAGTATCAAAAGATAAGGGATTGCGCTAGATGAGTTACGTAACGTTGATCCAACCCCCCCCTTATCCACATAACGCAGAATAACGTCACGCCATACTCCTCCCCCCCTTAAGTGCGTTACGTAATATGTGTATGGCCCCATAGGTGTTTGACAGGGTTTCCTCTTTAAATATGTGGCACTAAAATGTAATATCAGTTGTTTATGATCAAGTATGTTATTTTGTTTAACCTTTTGCATTATTTGGATTCAAGTAGTCATAAATATGCACAAAAAAGATTAAATTGCTGATTTGTTACTATAAAAAGTAGGATGTATTTTTAAATATTTATAATTTAACCGAGTTTAGATAGACTAACCAAATTATTTACTCAAACAATTCCTAATGCCGCTGATTTCTTACATTTATACAGTTGGTGAAAACCACTGACCATGTTAAAACTGTAAACCCACCATGTAAGACCAAAAAGGTTTAATACAAAAATATCCTTTTTTTATGAGACATGGTCCTAAGAAGTATGACTTGTATCAAGGTTTGATTGATGGCTGCCAACCAAAATAAGTGTATTCTGTAATTGGAAACATTATAAATTGAACTTTGTTTATGTTTGATGACAAGTATAAGAATTTTCTACCGAACATAAGGTTGTACGTAGGTGATGTTATGTAAAAATTAAGTTAGTATAAAATATCCAACAATCCCATTTGTCCCATGGCGCCACGGGATGTAAAAATATTTCTCAAATGGGATAAAAATCCCTTCCTCATAATTATGGAAACAGTGCGGCAAGGCGCAGCGCCGCAGCAGTGGCAGACGCAGACCGCGCTACTGGGGTGGTAAGATGGTGGGAGGGGGGAGCGCGGTGACCTTGAGAGCGACCTTCCCCCCTGCCACCCTGGCGCCCGAGCTGGCGTTATCTTATCGCTCATTCATTCTATTTCCTGGTATTTAATAATTTATCATTTCTCTGGAATGTCATTCAATTGGTTTCAATTTATATTTTCCTTTATCATTTCTATATTAATGTCTAAATCGTACGCTTTGTAGTTGGATATTTGGTCAGTTTATTTATTTAATTTCGTTCAGTTCATCTCGGTTTATTATTTTCAGTGTTTTTTATGCCGTAATTTATTCTACTTTATTACTATCTTAATGCATTTTTAACTGGAATGTTTTGTTAATATATGCAGGGCCTTATTTAGGGCCTCTGGGGCCCCAGGCGTATACGAAAATCTGGCCCCCCTAACATAAATTCACATTACAAGCATATATGTAGATATATGTACAGACTCAGGGTGTTTTAGCGAATTTACCCAATAGGGAAAAAGCTATTACCGTAGTCGGCATGGTAAGAACTAGGCCCGGGACCATGATAACTACTAGGCCCGGGACCATGATAACTTTTCGTTTTGAGGTCCCCAGATGCCAAAAACTGTTCAAAACTGTATATATATTGATTGTAATAAATACACCAAATATACAAATAAATAACAAATTTTAATTTATTAACATAATTTTTAAAAAACTCATTTAAAAGCTCATTAACTTTAAATTGTCCTTAAATTATCTAATAGGTAAGGTTTTACTTCTCTTAAGTCTATAACCAATAGTGAACAATGTATTAAGTTAATTAAGCTCGGAAAAACGAATAAGCACCAAAAACACACTTTTGCTCCATGTGATGAACAACTTTTTTATCATACTGCCCATATAAGCCTTTGGTAGTTGAAAATTTGGACCAAATATTATGTGATTTATATCGATTTGGTAGTTCAGACAGGTTAGCTTTACAATATTTACATTTCTTTTATTTACACAAAAATTTAATTACCTTTGAAATAAACAAACGTAAAAATAAACAATAACAATCTTTGAGGTTAGCACACTGAAAAAATCCACAGAAGATTTTTCGGTGCGCTTTTTCAAAGGTATCAGAAAAATGCGATTTTACGGATTAATTACAAACTCAAAAAAGGTGCTTTTCGTGCAGTATGATCAAAAATACTTTGTCCGATTGTCCGAAGAGGTATTCTTTACCGCAATATGTTGCAACTGCATCTGCTAGTAAGCAGATCATTGTGTGATTTAATTATGTTTACATTTTTACTTTCATATACGTAGTATATGGAGAAAGTATTGTTTTCGTAAAAATTTTCGAATTTGAGTTGTTAGTGGAAATATTCGTTTTGGTGCTCCCTGAACCCAAAAAAGTGATTTTTACGTGATGTCCGTCTGTCTGTCTCTCTGTATGGATGTGTACGGAGCTAGAGCCCTAACCAATGGTCCGATTTTTATAAAATTTGGTATGTAGGTACTAATTCATGATATCACCAGGCACTTTTTTCGTTTTTTGGAATTTTTTATTTTTAAGGGTAATTATCCCCCAAAAACCACCAAAAAATATGAAAAATCAAGATTTCTTAAAAACGGCTAGAACAATTTTTATTAAACTTTAGTCGTTTGTAGAACTTTAGTTTTCCAACAAAATGTTCGGGTTCAGAAATTACAAGACTTAAAATATCAAAAATTCTGGTTTTTTATTTTTAATTAAAAAAACATAAATATAAGTACATTACTATTCACCATTAAAAAGAGCTCAAAAAACTAAATAATTTATCATTTTTAATTACTACTCTACGATTACTGGGTGCGGAGAAAATTTAAATTTTCATTTTGCGTTTAACGCAGTACGTTGTCCAATGTTATTCTTATGAGGAATACAAAACTTACAATTTCTCTCTTATTTATAGATCAATTTTTTCAAACTTGATATGCTTGTCAAGTTAGCATTAACCAACAGAGGAAATTCTAAATATGTTGCCCCTTAATAACCCTGAGAGGGGGAATAGGGGGCATTTCCCCTCTTAAAACCACGTGTGTAGCGATGGATTCTGTAGTGCCTCCTAAACAGGGATTTGGGTGGATATTTTTGAAAAAAACTTGTTTACAAGATTTTCGGTACATTCGACCGTGCTTTGTATTCTATATTTAGTAAATAAAAAGTAATTTATTCTTTAAAGTTGGGCTAAAAGGGAGAAAGTATGTGCCAGTTTCCTGATACCTTTTATTTTATTTATCTTAAATTATCCTATGTCCTATACTCTATACACTTAAACAAGCACTGCATGTTTGTTTGTATGATAAATGGATTTTTCATTAACCCTTTATCCCAGGAAAATACCAACTTGGCTGGAAAACTCCTTTGAAAGTTGAAAACTTTAACACTTGCCTTTAAATAGTTTTATGCACAACAAAAATGTACAACCTTAATTATCGCCCTTGTTTTAATTATTATGCATTAATCTGTATTGTTGTATTTTTAAGTCATTCTGAATATAGACATTTTGTGGACTTTTAATTTTTTTGCTAAAAGAATGGGCATTTGTTAGACTATTATTTTTTATGTGCAAAATTTGAAAGTGTACAAAAATGTAATATTTTTTGGAGAAAATAAATTATTCTTATTCTTATTCTTAAATCGTAAAAACTTATCAAAACCAACCAACGTGTTTTCAAAGTGACACTCGCGTAGTGAAGGATCAATACGTGGTATTCTCCGAGCAAAGCTTGGCCCTCATGTACTATTACAAATGTATTCTAGTAAAGAGCACTAACAACCTGAAAACACGCTTTCTGGAGGTGATAGATAATAGAGCAACTTTATTCATAGTCTGTGGTGTATCGAACAGGCAACTGTATACATTTAGCAAGACGTATCGCTTGGTTTAGAGTCAACCACTTCTGCCCACAAACAAGCCTTCACACTCAGGAAATGACTCTCTATTTGTCTAGACCACAGTAAATCGTCATCCTAGCGTAGGCGCTGCCGCGTCATGCGTCATGCGGTGCGGTGTGGTTACACGGTGTGGGTACCTTACGGCCTGGAGTCCTGGACAAAAATAAACATTGCAATTATGAATAAACTGTGTCAGGAAACTGACACGTACTTTTTCCCTATTGTTCTAATTGTAATCAATCAATTACTTTACACTTACCAAATGTAGAATATAAAGTACCGCAGCAAGTATAGACAATCTTATAATGAATTTGTTTTCATAAATATCCACCCAGATCCCTTTTGAGGCACTACAAAATCATTTACTACATACAGTGGTTTTAAGAGGGGAAATGCCCCTTCATCCCCCCAAGGACTAGGGGACAAAATATATTTCGAATACCCTATGTTGGTCAATCCTAACTAGACCTACATACCAAGTTTTAAAGAAATTGATCGATAAATAAGATATAAAATGTAGTTTTTGAATTTCCTGTAATAATAACATTGGACAACGTACTGCTTTTACCGCTAAATAGAAATTTGACTGTTTTTTGGGAGGGGGCGATAATTACCCTTAAAAATAAAAAAAAATCAAATAAAACTAGATCAAAATCGGGCCATTGATTGCTCTAAGTCCTGTACACAGGCAGACCTTACTTCAAAAAACACTTATATTGATTGGTTCAGGGAGCATCAACATATTCCCACCAGTCCTCCACGATTTCGATGAACACCATACTGCCTCTATATATAGGATGATAAAGTAAAAAGGGACTAGGCGAAAACTGGAAATGAATTCTTCTCTTTACTAAATGTTTCTAAAATATTTAATTCGGCAACTCTTTTAAAAACCTACGTTTAATTAATTCTGTATCGTTAAATCGTTAAATCACTAAACAATAGTATATTTCGTCACTAGGATCAAAAGTGGACCTTTTTAATACGAGCTCCAGTTTAACTGCCGAGGCGAAGCCGAGGCTGGGAAATGAGCGAGTATTAAAAAGACACTTTTGATCCGAGTGACGAATTATATTTTTCGTCATACTGCCAAAAAACTTAAGGTTTAAATAAAAACAAAAAAAAAAAAAACAAAGGTTACGTACTTTGTCTTCATAACCTCAAATGTTTCTTTCAGCTTGTCTCTTGAAACAATCAGCTGTTGCACATGCATAATTTCGGTTCATTCATATCTATCGGTTGTTGAGTCGATCACTTCAAACCAATCATTGTGGTTCGAATCAATCGGTTGTTCTTCAAATAACAATACAACAATGAATGTTTCGATAATAACAATGAATGTCTCGATTATTTATAATCGAATGAATTTTAATCGATTTATGACGACCTCGAATCAAAAGTATCATCAACAATGATCTTTTTAGTACTAGTACGATAATGATCATCAAAACATATGTTATTATCCAAAGACTAAAAAGAAGAACTTTTGAATCTCAACGCATCTGTCAAAAACAGATGTTTTTGAAGCAGTATGACGAAAAGATGGTTTTTACAACAAAAATAATAAAAATCGAGGTACTTGATGCTATGAAAAAAGCTATCTATCCCAATTAGCGAGGTGACAATTAAATTTTAAGCTGTTAGTAAATATTTCGTTGTTTCGTTCATTATCACGACTCCTGGGTGAAGGCAGAAGTCGTGGCAACACTAATGCTCGAGTGATCAGAGGTAGCGACATTAGTGTCAGTGAAAGTAACGTGTTCGGCGGTTGTTACATCGACACCCGCAACTGTGACAGTAGCGTAACCAGTGACTCGGACTAGTTCACGGTCACTGACCCTGAGATAGCTGGTGGAGTTGTTGTTGAAAGAACCATATTTCTGTAATAAATCAGGGGAATGATGAATTATAATCCTAAAATGATGTTATCCTCTGAAATATATGCATATCTTTAAGTACAAATCTGTTGATATATTTTCAGATAAACAGAAAAAATACGTCATAAGTAAATTACGAAAAATTAGTCGGCTTGCAGAAATTTGCCAGGTCCTCAATATCTATATCCATTTATACGAAAACAGATCAGCCCCCAGGATAAACCTCTACTCATACAAACACGAAATTTGGCACGTGTCCTCTTTGGCAAGTACACTTTTTCCATAACGTAGGTATTCAATAAACAAGGATTTTAAGATATTCCCTTCGAAATCCGACCCACTGGGAGTCAAGTTCCAATCCAGTGTTATTCTTATGGACATTCACTTTAGTTTGAGCTGAAGAAAATTCAACCAGCTGATCATGATTCGTTGCCACGGTTAACCACAGAATGAAGCACACACCACAGGTTTAATCCCGGATGAAACCGGGTACCGTGACAAGTAGTCAAGTATAAACCTCGATGTTTGTGATGGTTAGTTTATGTTATTTAAGAAAGTATTGCTGACATTTTCCATCACTGATTGTAAAAACAAAGTTTCACGACGTTTCGGAATCTGAATCTGATTCCGTCTTCAGGTAAAAAAAAATACCTAGAACATAACAAAATTAGTGGTTTTGTTTTGGCTGCTGTTATATTTATCTGTTTTAAGTTTTCTGCGTTTTTTCAGCTTTGCCTGGATTGTGCCACTAATTTTGTTATGTCCTAGGTATTCTTTTCACCAGAAACGTCGTAAAACTTTATTTATAACATCCTTGATGGAAAATGTCCGCAATAATTAAACAACATTAGAGTAACTTTATTTAAACTAATATCTGTTATTCTCAATTTTATGCAGTTGCACAAATTATTACTTTAACTGGACGCAGTTAAAACACCTTTTCCCAAGATTACTTTAAGAATTTTTTCGTAGCTCCCAAATGTTCGAAAATCGTAACTTTCCAGGTTAATCCACGTCGCTGTTTGGCACCGACGATATCCGTATGAAATTGTTCTTTTCTCTAAGATAAATGACGGCAAAGCCACAAAATTTAATTCGGAACCGCAACACAACTGAAGACTGATGGCTTCTTTATATTCAAACTACAGAAGGTCCTTTGTGTAGGCAATTCCGTTTCATATTCTTTTCATGATGATGCACTTCCCACATATTTCATTTGTGTAATAATTTGCATGTGTACTACTAGTTTGGGGGTAATAATTTGACGATATTGCCATATGAATATTTTATCTTGGTCGTATTTCAAACAACCAAACGTTTTATTCAGACGATTTTATAAAAGACGAGCTAAATATACCGTTTATCGCAACCAAGTCTTTAATGAACTATATGACATTTTACATAAAAATAGTTGTATATTTACAAAAATATGATACTTTTTACGTAATCTTTTCCATTTAAAAGATAGTTATTCGATATTCATTTTTGTGATAGTTAATAATTTACTACTCGCTAGCACGAGAGAGAAGTCAGGTGTTCTGTTGAGATTCAGATAATAAGAAATAATTTATTAAATTAAAAGCTTTTTTAACCACTACGTTTTTAAAAGGGCTAAACAGTATAAAAGGGCTAAAAAGTATAAAATAATGTATCCTATCCCCATATAGATTACCTTGAACTTTTGTGATTGTGAATATTTAGTAGTGATGAAAATACTTGTAAGATTTGAAACGAAAAACGCGGGGCGCATTTAATAGCTAACTGACGATTACCTTCACCTACCGGCAATGAATTATGAGCTATTTTTGATCTCAATTAGGAATTATAGCTGTGAATGGTAGGAAATGAGTAATTTTGTGAAGCTGTTGCTCTCCTACCGACAGCTACTCCCTCACGTTAAATGCGCCCCATGTTTTTCGTTTAAATCTTACAAGTATTTTCATTGCTACTAAATATTCACAATCACAAAAGTTCAAGGCAATCTATATGGGGATTTTATGCTTTTTAGTCTTTTATGTTAAAACATTTCTAATAGATTTTAATCATCTATATCAGATTATGACAGAGGCATGTGGGAAATTTAAGGTTTATTTGAGTTTTTTCTTAATAATCATGTCTCAAATTGACATATCTACATCTATAAAAGGCAAAGCCCTGGCTGACTGACTGACTCACTCATCACTGATTCTCCACCTTTCCATGTAGGTAGAGAGCTGAAATTTTGTACACTGATTCTTTAGGCATAAAATAGGAAAACTTAATGGTTTTCATCCTGATCTGACCTTAGGGCTCCGCCAGAGATCCCCACAAATTTACCATGTATTTCTTATGGACATTCATTTTTGTTTGAGCTAATGAAAATACAAAAGCTGATGTTGATTCGTAGTAGTTCCACGAGCTAACCACAGAATGCAGCACACACAACTGTCATAGTTTTTATAAATTATTTGTGGGGCGAAGCCTGCCGGAACAGCTAGTGTTAATATATAACCAAAGTCAATAATTTTTGTATCTTTAATCAGATGTTCTTTGATCGCATTGAGATGTTTGGTTATGTTTACATTTAGGTTATTGTGAGCTAAAACTTAAAGAAATAATTGTACAGCAAGAAAATGATTTAATAATGCATTGTCATCTATTTCTGAGCTGTGTTTCAAGTTTCAAGTCTCTTCTAATCGGGAAGTTAGTTTAAAATCGATTGCAAAATTTGTACTGAACAGACAAGAAAGCGAGCAAATAAAAAAGTGTTAAAAACACTTTGTAAGGTACAAAAAAACTAGTCAGCTTGCAGAAATTTATCAGATCCTCAATATCTAGTATAAAATTAATTGTTTTTGATGGTTATTTGATCTTTATTTAAGAAATTACTTCGTATATTTTTCATCACTGATTGGAAAAATAAAGTTCATAACATTTTAGGTGATCATTTCCATTGATTAGATAGTATTCGATATTCGCTTGCTATCCTTAATAATTGACATATAGCTACTCACGAGCATGCGAGAGAAGGCAACTGTTGTCTGTTAGCTGTACACGACGATGGACGTGTGGCGACTGTCACGTCGGCGGTTAGTCGCCAGGTCACGTCTCCAGGTCACGTATGTTGTTGACAGTAGACCACGTGACTGTCTGGTCACTCGACGTTGTTTCTGCCATAAACAAATGCATCGTCCCAATCATAAAAATATATTTAATTGTGTTACTCTACCATAAATCTCAGTTATTTCCACAAATATTTCACATTAAAACGTTCTTTAGGATTCTTACGCGTGTAAAAATTCAGAAAAGTTGTCCAAGTCGTTTAAGACGTTGCTCCATTAGCATTAAAGTTTCAATGTCTATCCGTGGAGGACGATGATTTTATTTGGTCAGGATATTGTATAATACCCACGTCGCAGCAAACCTGCGTACTCAGCGAATTTCCAATTCTTATATATGTCTTAATACCGCATTAAGCTGCTTACCAAGTTTTTTTAATATACATTTATAAATATGCAATATATAAAATTTTAATTATTCTCCATACGAATAACATGGGGGCTGAGTACGCAGGTTTGCTGCAACTAGGAACACAAAATATGTTCTGTTATACAAGAATAAATATACCTCAACTAGGTAAAGCCACATACTAAGTTTCATCAGTAAACATTTATAAATAAGGGATATATGCTATTTTAATTATTCCCCATAAGGATAACATGAAGCTGAGTACGCAGGGTTGCTGCAACAAGAAACAACTAAAAATGGGGTTTTATGCACGTTTTTAGAACTTCACCAGATGAAATCCACATACCAAGTTTTACTAATTTATGTTCATAATTAAGGGAGACATAATCATTTTCTTATTCTCCATAAGAATAACATGGGGCTGAGTACACAGGTTTGTTGCAACAGGAACCAACGGTAAAAAATGGGTTTTGGTGCAAATAACAATAGACCACAACCAGATGAAGCCTAATACCTAGTTTCGTTGGTATACCTTATTAATAAATAAGCGAGATAATAAATTTGTATTTTTCTTCATAAGAATAACATTGAACAACGTACTGTGTTTAGCACTTTCAATATCTCAGCAACCAATTGACGAAGAGCAATTACCAAAACATCATATTGTGTGGTATTTGAAGCTAAATAGAATGTGCAAAATAAATTTTGACTTTTTAAAATATTTTATGTTAAAATGTAAAACAACACATTTTTGGGGTACAAACCCCCCCTCCCAAAATACCCCTTCGGTTAAGTCGATCCCTCTTGGTTTCGAATTGCTTTACACGTTTGTACAAAATATGTTTTTAATATATACCGTTTTGAACGAATGGTGTTTTTTGCATCTGGGGACCTTAAAACGAAAAGTTATTATGGTCCCGGGCCTTGGTCGTACCATATCGACTACGGCAATAGCTTCTTCCCTATAGGGGAAATTCGCTAAAAGTATGCGTTAGTTGTAAAAGTTAATTTTTTTACCAGAAGGAAAATGCTCTGAAATAGATTTTTTGGGAAGATCGATGAAAATCTATACCTATTTAAGCTTATTTTGTAATTCATGTAATCAAATAGAACAACCACCGTGCCGAATTAAAATACCTCCGTCACAGCAAACCTGCGTTCTCAGCGAATTTCCAATGCATATATATCTGACTCACTACTACATAGAGCTATTTACCAAGTTTCACAAATATACCTCCATAAATAAGTGAAATATAGCATTTTATTTATTCTCCATAAGAATAATATTAGGGTTAAGGACGCAGGTTTGCTACAACGAGGAAGATAAGTAATGTTTTTTTATTTTAAATTATCAATATAACTGAACCAGGTGAAGCTACATATCAAGTTCTCTTAATGTAGTTTCATAATTAAGGGAGATATACAACTTTACTTATTCTCCATATGAATAACATGGGGGCCGAGTATGCAGGTTTGCTGCTACGGGGACTATCAACAAAAAACTTGTTTTTGTGCTAATATTAATATACCACAGATAGTTGAAGCCACATACCAAGTTTCATCAATATACATTCATACATACAATATACATTCAATCGAGATATAGAATTTTATTTATTCTCTATAAGGATAACATTGGACAACGTACTGTGTTTAGCACTTTGAATATCTCTGCAACGGTTGGACGTAGAACAACGATTAAAAGACCAAAATGTTTGTTTTGTTGAGCTAAAAACATTATTAAACAGAAATGTGAAGTTTTTAGTAAAACTATCTGAGAAAAATCTAAAAACCTTTTTCCCATAAGATTAACATGGGACACATTTTTTTTGGATTTTCTCCGCAACCACTTAACCTAGGTTAATGATTCAAAATACTAAATTATTTGTTTTTTTAAGCTCTATAAAATGGATATAACCAAAATTGAGTGTTTTTAACATTTTGGGGTCAAATTAGCAAAAAACCGATTTTTGGATAATTGTAAACCCTCATAAAACCCCCTTCCCATAGTGCGATCGATCTGGTTTTCGAACTTAAAGTCGTAAATGCTACGCTCCACATTTGTGCCAAATTTCATCAAAATCGGGTGTTTCTTTCAAAAGTTATCGCGGTAACGGAAACACACACACACATATATATATATATATATATATAAATTTGAACGAATAGTGTTTTTGGCATCTGGGGACCTCAAAACGAAAAGTTGTCATGGTCTCGGGCTTAAGTCTTACCATGCCACCTACGGTAATAGCTTCTTCCCTATAGAGGAAATTCGCTAAAACAATTTTTTGTTACAAGACTCCTACATGTTGCAAATATTAAAACTCCGTTAGTTAAAACGAGTGTAAACATTCGGAAAATATTTAAAAAATAGTTTAGGGCGTCGCCCCATTCGCCTTGAGAGTTTAAATATTTATCTATAGCAGTTTCTTTTTGGTCAGGATATTGTATGAACGTGTATTTAGTCTTCAAGGTTTACCAGTGTCTCCACAGAATACAGCCAACATAAATGTTCCTCTACAAGAATCTTATGGGGAAAAATGTTCCAAAGTCACTATAATCTAATTCTAACTCTCGTTTTGTATTTCATCTAAATAACTTTCCAATGTGTAAAATAATAAGGCTAAAAACGTTAAATTGTAAGGTAGAAGTTATAAACAATATGGAGTACGTAATATTAATCGGTAAGTGAATTTAGTAATCACCTAATTTAATATCTGTATTAAGAACAGCAGTATATATCTAACGGCTTTTGTAGCAAAAATATTAAACCCTTCAGTCACTAATGAACCCTTTATACTAAATACTTCATTAGTACAACTGTAGGACTAATACTAGATTCTTGTTGCTGTTCGTAAGCAAATAATCACTTTTCCAGACAACAAAAATCGTTTAAAACCTACCTAAATACCTATGTTTCCAGTTTTTCTTGTCATTTATTTTTCAACATGGAACTCTTTTGTTTCGAATTTCGTTTTATTTTAGTCTACTATCTTTAAGTTACTTTTATTGTTGTCATAGATAAACTCTTAAATGTGACCGAAGAAAATCGGTAAGAGGTAAAATAGCATAAGGACTTTTAATTTTACTACTCAGCTATAAAGCGAATTTCCTTTGGAAAGTGAACTATTAGCATGACCCGCACGGTGAAACTTAAGACCGGGACCACCACAGAAGTTCCTAACATGACCACCTGAACACGTTTTGGGGGGTCCTTCAAAATGTTATATATGTGTGTGTGTGTGTGTGTGTGTGTGTGTGTATGTGTGTTTGCACTCTAGCGGTCGCATTTTTTGTCCGATTTACTTAAAATTTGGTAGGGACGTCCCTTTCTGTAATCAGTTGGACAAGTTCGTTGGGAAAACAATCGGAAAACCCTAAACCCCTTTTTTGGGGATTAATCTTTCAAATTTCGATTTTTTGGGCCCAAAAAGGGTCAGAAAAGCCCCAGATAAAAAATTAATGCATGTAAAAAGATGGGAATTAGTAAGGAAAAAGTTTTAAGCCCTTTTTTGTCATTTTAGCATACATATATACCAAGTTATTAAAGAAAATGCGGTTCGACTAAACACAGTACGTTGTCTTTTGGGGGTTTTGCACTAGAAAAGCCTGTTATTCCTTGTTAGAGTACTTTTATCATCCCCAGCAACCTCACGCCTACTTTCAAGCCTGTATGGATCTTCTCCTAACATTATAATGCGCAAAATTGTATTCCCAGCTTTGCAGTTAAATGATACCAGGAGCATCATAACAGCCAAAAAATCAATGTTTTTAGTTTTTAATAATAATTGGAATAAATGTATGCTTTTACACCGATTTAGAGTTTTAAAAGTTTTTATGTGGAAATTCACTTCCCGCACGTCAGCGTGCTGCTTGCGAACTCGTTTTACTTCATACAATTCGGTGTTACAAGTCAGTAAACACTATTGTAGCGAAAGTACCAGACCGGGCGGCGTGTTAAGTGACTTTCTGACTCGATTGTCTTAGTTGCTCGAGCTTCGCTTGCCCCGTTCTTTTGTAATGTCCGCGATGCCACTATAATGTTCATTCGAATTAAAACTTAAAAGAGGTGCGATAAAGTTATCACAAAACAAAATATGATGAAACAGCTCATGAACGTGAGTTTACTTTTTAAAACATTGGTTTTATTTAATTTTAGCGTCACTTTTCAACTGCTAGTAATTTCCTTACTTGCTTGAAATAACAACTTTTACCGCCCCCAATTGTAACCCTATAATCATAATTGACATTTATTAACTGTTACTCAGTTTTCCCATAGGTTTCCGCTAACATCTTACATTTATATTCCCTTAACTTGAGACCAGTAACCTCTACACTTTGTTCGGATGACTCTTACCATCAAATATATTTTCAATGAACAATATTTCAATGATTAACTTGAGATCGTAACCGTTAAAGACACCCTAACTAAAGTTCAGACAACCGACAATCATCCATCTAACTAACCCTTCAGTGGATTTTAACTTCAAAAAGAGTAGGAATTTTTATTTATGTGACGTTTTTCAATAAACCATGGAATATCTATCCGCTTACGTTTCAAAAGGTTCTTCTATGTTTAAAAACCAGTGTGCTTTGTTAAAATTACAGTTTTATATACTCTACTCATATATTGTCAGTCTAGGCTACAAGCATATACATAACTTCATACCTTAATATAAATATCTAAATAATTAATAATTTGGTACATCACCTTTAATGCCAGACTTTAGAATTGTATTTAAAACCAACCTGTTTGTAATATTCCACCAAGTTATTAAAAGTCCTGTGTTATTTAATATAGCTTCCACAGCTTAAAAGTTTAAGGCGAGGGTCTGTTTGAAGGTCTTCTCCCCATCACGTCCGTCAAATAAGAAGCCCAATTTTAACGAGTAAAAAAGTTTGAAGTAAATCTTCCATCTACGTTGGGGTGAACTTTTGTTTTTTTCATAAACGTTGAAAGATTTCACAAATAACAAGACAACATCAATGTGCAATAACTGTTAAATATATATTAAAACGCGACTTTTGGAATGCGTCTGATCAAGTAGGAGATCGACAGTACTAAACTGAAGGGTTTTAACGTCACACAAAACCATTGTGATATTAAGCATATTTATTAGAATATCAAAAGGTATGTTTATTCCTAAATGTTCCGAAATTTAGAAAATGTTTAATAATTCTATAGGTCTTTGCCCCTTTGGCCTTTGAATTTTCATTGTTTATCTGTTGCCGAAGATTATTTTAATTGGCCAGATGACTACTTAAACACATGTGTATATTTTACACCATATTTCGCAAATTTTTTATATATTCCATGTAACTATTTAAAGGTCTACTAATAAACGAGTTCGCACGCAGCATGCTGACGTGAGGGAAGTGAATTTCCACATAAAAATCTTTTAAAACTCAAAATCAGTGTAAAACATACATTTATTCCAATTTTTATTGAAATCTGAAAACATTGATATTTTGACTGTTCTGATGCTCCTGGTTTCATTTACCTGCATTGCTGGGAATACAATTTTGCGCATTATAAGGTTAGGAGAAGGTCCAGACAGGCTTGAAAATAGGCGTGAGGTTGCTGGAGATGATAAAAGTACACCAACAAATGAATAACAGGCTTTTCAAATGTAAAACGCCCATAAGACAACGTACTGTGATTGTTCAATACACATTTTCTTCTATAACTTAGCATAATGACGGGAGGAAGCTTAAAAGTTTCGCCTAGCTAATTCCCATCTTTTAACATGCATTAATTGTACATCCGGGGCTTTTATGATCCTTTTTGGGCCCAAAACCTCAAAATTTGAAAGATTAAACCCCCAAAAATGGTTTTAGAGTGTTCCGATTGTTTTGCCCAACGAACTTGTCCAACTGATTACAGAAAGAAATGTCCCTACCAAATTTGAAGTAAATCGGAAAAAAATGCGACCGCTAGACTGCAAACACACACACACACACACACACACACACACACACACACACACACACACACACACACATAAATAATTTTGAACAACCCCCCAAAACGTCTTCGGGGGTCACGTTAGGACCTTCTTTGGTGGTCCCGGGCTTAAGTTTCACCGTGCGGGCCATGCTAATAGTTCACTTTCCATATGAAATTCACTAATAAGATTTATTAGTTTGCAGTTACGAAATGTTTACAGACATGCACTTGCGAGAGTAATTGGCTTCTAATTACTGAATCTTGAACACAAATGAGAGAGTTCAGTATTAATTAGAGCTGTGCCGTAAGAGAGCGCTTTGAAGCTCATTTTAAATGTTTAAAATAAATATGTGCAATGAACGCAGGAATAAATACATAGCTAAAGTTCAGTTTAGTTTTTAAACGTTAAATATTGCATTTTACGTGGTAAATATAAATATTATTTTTGTAGCATATTGGTTTCAATTTCATATTGTGTCCTCAATCGGCTCTCAGATATATTCTCATTTTTCCCTATCTGCCAAGAGAGTTACTGGAGAGGAGATTTCACCTTGGATCAAGTTGAAGACTATTGTCTTCCATAACGGTCTCAAACTTGATGTTCTTCTTTTCCCCTTTAAACCTTCTTCAACCCGTCTTTTATACAAGAGTCAAATAAACAACAATAACAACATAGTTAAATTCCGTCTTGTTACCACAGTAAGTGTATACATATTATAGAACAGGTTTATCAGTAAACGAAAACACTCAGGAATCATAACAGTATGCTTATTTATCTGTAATTATTAAAATTAAAATTAAACGATGGAGCTGGCCGCACTTACAGTATCGATAGATCCACTGACTATACTGACTAAAATCAGGTGTTGTTGAGATTTGGATAATTAGCAAGCGCCTGCTTATCACGTGATAGACCGCAAAGCACATCAGTCAAGGAATTGCAGACGCCACACAGCAGGCGCTCGGCCTTGTTGACGGTCATGCGGGAATATGAAACAAACGCATATATATTTGTTGACTTGTCTTTATCACCGGAAGCCTCCGGATGTTGGAGTGTATCGTTTAAGAACGTGTTAACGTTGGGTCTCCGTTACTGCACACCCCTTACCCTGATCGTGACCAGACATTCGTTGTACCCGGTGATAAATTGTTAAACAATTATGGTTTCGTTATTCAAAATTATTTACACATGATTATAGTGAAGTGTTTTTTATAACTGCTATTATATGCTGACGGGAACAACACAGTTATATCCATTTAAATCACTAAAACATTGTGATTTAGGTTTGATCTAAATCGCCAGATTTTGTCCACTATTTTTTTTAGGTGAAAAGAATTTAATTAGAAAATATTATGACATGTTTTTGTAGCGGATTTAAATGATCATTGACCTATTTACTTTTATATGTACTTGAATATGTTAAAGTAAATGTACTTGAAGTAATTGCACCGTACTTGAAATTTTTAAGTATATGTACTTACTTGAATCTATCAATAGCTCCATTGACTATTTATAGATAGGGAACAAATCCGTTAAAAGCCCCCTTAAATTTAAAATTAAAAAAAAAATGAATCAAAGATTAACAAAGAAAATTTAAAAAAGCTGTTTTTACACTGGTGTTGTATTGGAAGTATTTAAGGAAGGTTCTAAGCTGTCCCATACTACTTTCTTAGTTTTAGAACAAGACAATAAAACTGTTATCCTACGTTGTATGACTCGGGGGTGAGCCAGAGAGGCTTGAACCATTGAATATACAGAGTTAGTGTATACTCAATGCTTGACTGCATCTAGGCCTACGCATACTTGACAAGAAAATATCTTAGAAGTGTAAAAACACTTTTAAGTATAGCGCACCTATTATTAAATTATTATTTTATTATTAAATTATTAAATTGAATTGACGGAATGTCTCTTATTATAGATAAACTGGCATTCAAGAAACTGAAGATTTCTTATGTGTTTTCTGTCATGTCATTTTATATGCTGATATTCAAGTGCTTATGAAGTTGAAGATCACAATAATTATCTGTCGAAGCTTCTTGAAAAAAAAAATCCATAAATGTTCTAATTAAAATCCTTTTCACTTCACACAAATATAGTGGACGTAATATGGCGATTTAGATAAAACCGACTTCACAATATTTTAATTCTGATAGTGGTGATAAATGTTGCATTGTTTAAATTATACATTTACTTAAGTATGTTTTATCTATGTATACCGCCAATAATTCTAGTTCCCTATAAACTATATAAGTTAATAACATCGTAATCTTATGTTCGATAAGGCATTATACTAACGGCGGAGACTTCTTTACATAAACTGCTCCAGATTATTTCCCCAGACACACCGAGGGAGTTGTGTACTCCGTTTATGACGCTGTCTGGAGACAATAAAACTCGCGAATAATCTTGTCTTTATATCTTCATCCGTCTGAGTGCAACAGACTGGATGAACACTCAGTTTGTGTTTGGTCCTGCTCATCAGGCACTCGTACCAAAGTCTTGGGAACCAAATGCACTTACTACATCCGAAATCTGTATGTCTGTTAATTTTAAAATGCGTGCAAATAATTTTTTTTTTATATGCCATGCAAATGGAAATCAGGAGTACCAAACTTAAAAGTGTTATGGCATGGAAATATTTTTTATGGTTACTAAATTCAAGAATATCCTATGGGCTTCACCACCCCTTAGCCTTGGAAGTTGTAATGATTAGAACGGAAATATGAATTGTTATCAAACGTGTGATTGTTTGCATATGTTTATTTTATAAAGTTTCAATGCGCTCTGAATATGTATTTGACTGGTATATACGAGATTGTCAGGCCTGGCGAATTGTTTTTACTCTAATAAGCCTGACAAATCCCAAGTTTGACCGGAAAGATGTTTATATGAGACGGGTGCTCCTACACCTGGCCAAAAAAAAGCCATCGTCTGTCACAGATAAACTTTGAAATTTCAAGTTCCTAAACGCGAAGCCCTAAGGGATTTTATAATTTGTTCTGAGTTTTAACATATGTAGGATTTACAACGGACTTTTTGATTTACTATAAAATAAATTTTTGTTACTACAAGACCTTCAAAATTTATATTACGGCTGAATTTCAATTTGATTTCATGTAGCGTTTTAAATATAGACTATTATCATCATTACTTATTACTATTACTAAAATTGTAAGTGTAGTTTTTCATAATTTAAATCAAAATTTTTTATTTGTATTCTCCAATACAAGTTTTGAAACCTCGGCAATTTACAAGTGTAAATAATAATTATTTCATACACAGAAAAAAGTTTATTGTTGTTGCAAGCAAATATTTTTAGCGAATTTCCCCTATAGGGAAGAAGCTATTACCGTAGTCGGCATAGTAAGACCTAGGCCCGGGACCATGATAACTTTTCGTTTTGAGGTCCCCAGACCCCAAAAAAACACCATTCGTTCGAAACTGTATATATATATATATATATATATATATATATATATATATATGTGTGTGTCCGTGGGTGCGATAACTCTCGTAAAAAACGTCCGATTTTGATGAAATTTGGTACAAACGTGTAAAGCAGCATTTATGACTTTAAGTTCGAAAACCAGACAGATCGGCCTATCCGAAGGGGTATTTTGGGGGGCTTTTGTACCCCAAAAATGGGTTTTTTGAGTTTTTTACATATAATTTTTGAAAAAGTTAAATTTTAGTTTTTCCATTGGAATCAGCTTAAAAATACGCAAAATTTCGTGTTTTAATCATTGCTCTACGTCAATTGGTTACTGAGATATTGAAAGTGCTAAACACAGTACGTTGTCCAATGCTATTCTTATGGAGGATAAGAAAAATTGTATATCTCGCTTATTTATCAACTTATCCTGACGAAACTTGGTATATTGCTTCATTTCATTGTGGACTATTGATATTTGCACAAAAACCCATTTTTTGGCCTATAGTCCCCGTAGCAGCAAACCTGCATACTCAGCCCCATGTTATTCTTATGGAGAATAAGTAACGTGTTATCTCCTTTAATTAAGAACATAAATTAATAGAACTTGGTATGTGGCTTTACCTAGTTGAGTTATATTGATATTTGTATCAAAACCAAATTTTAGTGTTCCTTATTTCAGCAAACCTGCATACTCAGCCGCCATGTTATTCTTATGGAGAATAATTAAAATATCATATATCATTTATTTATGAATGTATAGTGATGAAACTTGGTATGTGGCTTTATGTGGTATTAAGATAAATTCATATGCATTGGAAATTCACTGAGTATGCAGGTTTGCTGCTACGGGGGTATTTGTCATATTTATTTTGTTGAGGAAACAAAATATATTGTTAGTAGTAACACAACCATTTCCTTGTAACAACAAAATGGAATTGTTCAAACATTTTGTCTTCCCAACAAAATATTTTGTCCTGATATTTTTCTAAAGCTAAAATAGAAAAATGCCTATTTATGCCAATGGTAATATAATATCATATCTAAAACTTAATTAGTTGTAGTTAAGTAATCGTACCAACCAAACATTTTTTTAACAATATATTCTTTTGTTAGGATAAACAACAATGTTGTTGCAAATAACTTTCAACAAAATAAGTTGGTTATTTCAACAAATATTGTTGTTGTCCGTATTTCAACCAAAATATTTTGTTGTTGCAACTATTTTTTTGTATTTGCAACAAAATCGTTTTTTCTGTGTATGAAAGAAGATGAACGTTTTTCGATAAGGCCTAAGATTACTAACAAAAGAAATTGAAACGTATGGTCATTAGAAAGGTAGAACAGTAGGACACCAATTTCATATAGGGAAATATTTGGTTGGATTTTGTAAACAATGTTGCATGTGTGCGCAACTTTTCATATAAATGCGTGAAACATAGTAAACAGAGGGGTTTTGAACAAATTAATTCTCACAATGATTAAAAGCTGAATTACGAAAAATTAACGTCTTAAAATCTCCTGAGAATAAATTTAACCCAGGACCTCGGTATATTAAGCCTATTCGGGACACTGCCTTTCAGGGTACGGTTCCGCTTGGCCGACCTCATCCTTTAATAAAACACGTCAACGTTTTAAGGACACAATTTTCATTCAAGACTCCATTTATATTATTTCACTTTAAAAATAAAAGCCAAGTTTTAATGATAACAATATGGGAAATATTGAAACATTTTTATTTTCTGATGGTTTAGAATTTTGAAAAAGCTTTAACTCTGCTGAGTCCTAAGTTTTTCTATTAAATTTGTATTTCATTTTTCAAAATACTAATGTTGCAACTAATTAATTTATCGTGTTTTTTATAGTGGTTCCAAGCTTCTGAAACTGAAGTTGTTGGACATTTTCTAAGTAAGAGCTATCATAACAACGATCGTGAAGCTAACATCTATTCAGTCGATAGCTGTTACTCATTTAATCTTTAGATACAACGAGTTATTATTAGTGAATTTCCTTTGGAAAGTGAACTATTAGCATGACCCGCACGGTGAAACTTAAGCCCGGGACCACCATAGAAGTTCCTAACGTGATCCCCTGAACACGTTTTGGGGGGTCGTTCAAAATTTTATATATATATATATATATATATATATATATATATATATATATATATATATATATATATATATAGACATATATATATGTGTTTGCACTCTAGCGGTCGCATTTTTTGTCCGATTTACTTCAAATTTGGTAGGGACATTCCTTTCTGTAATCAGTTGGACAAGTTCGTTGGGAAAAACAATTGGAAAACTCTAAACCCCTTTTTTGTGGATTAATCTTTCAAATTTTGGGTTTTTGGGCCCAAAAAGGGTCATAAAAGCCCCAGATGTAAAATCAATGCATGTAAAAAAATGGGAATTTGTGAGGCGAAAGTTTTAAGCCCTCTCTCGTCATTCTATCATACATATTTACCGAGTTATTAAAGAAAATGTGTATCGACTAAACACAGTACGTTGTCTTATGGGGATTTCACACTAGAAAAGCCTGTTATTCATTTGTTGGAGTACTTTTATCATCCCCAGCAACCTCACTCCTACTTTAAAGCCTGACTGGACCTTCGCCTAACCTTATAATGCGCAAAATTGTATTCCCAGCTTTGCAGGTAAATAGAACAAGAAGCATCAGAACAGCCAAAAATCAATATTTTCAGGTTTGAATAAAAATTGGAATAATTGTATGTTTTTAACTGATTTTGAGTTGTTATAGTTTTTTATGTGGAAATTCACTTCCCTCACGTCAGCGTGCTGCGTGCGAACTCGTTTTATGCTTGTCTACACCAGTGGCATTTTGTATTAGCGAATTTCCTCTATAGGGAAGAAGCTATTACCGTAGGTCTCATGATAAGTATTAAGCCCGAGACCATGATAACTTTTCATTTTCATCAAGTTCCCAGATGCCAAAAACACCATTTGTTCAAATTTATATATATATGTGTGTGTGTGTGTGTGTGTGTGTGTGTGTGTGTGTGTGTGTGTGTGTGTGTGTGTGTGTGTGTCCGTAACCACTATAAATCTCGTAAAAATGGTCCGATCTTAATGAAATTTGGTACAAATGTGTAAAGTACCATTTATTTGAACGAGTTCGAAAACCAGATGAATCGCACCATCCGAAGTGGGGTTTTTGGGGAGTTTTGTACCCCAAAAATGGGTTTTTGGGGTTTCCACATGTAATTTTTATTTAAATCAAATTTTAATTTTCACCATTTAATTCAGCATAAAAAAACAAACAATTTGGTGTTTTGATCATTGCTCTATGACAATTGGTTACTGAGATATTGAAAGTGCTAAACACAATACGTTGTCTAATATTATTCTTATGGAGAAAAAAAAATTGTATATATCGCTTATTTATGAACATAAACTGACGAAATTTGGTATATGGCTCCATCTGGTTATGGTTTATTGTTGTTTGGACAAAAAAATTTTCGCCTTTAGTTCCCGTAGCAACAAACCTAGGTACTTGGTCCCTATGTTATTCTTATAGAAAATAATTCAAATGTTATATATCGCTTAGTTATGAAAGTATATGGTTGAAACTTGGTATGTGACTTCACTAAGATGAGTTCTATTGATATTCGCATAAAAACCCATTATTTTGTGTTCGTTGTTGCAGCAAACCTGCGTACTCATCCCCAATGTATTTCTTATGGAGAATAATTAATATTTTAAATCTAGCTTGTTCATGAGTATATTTCTTATGAATCCTGTTAATGTTAATGTGTTATGTTATATATTCACATTGGAAATTCGCTGAGTATGCAGGTTTGCTGCGACGGGGGTATTTAACGTTGGCAACGGTCCAAACCTCTCAAAGCCATGTAGGGGCCCCGGGAATCAAACCCGAGACATCTGCACCGAAATCAAAGATGGTAACTTTTAGACTAGCGTGGCGTTCCAAGAATAATTTAGTTAATACACGTTTTTAATTTTGATAGATTTGTAATATGTTTATGAACTAGCAAACTACTTTCAGGTCAGTAATACTAACTGTAAAAATAAAAATATTTTTATAGTACATCTGAATACAAATTGATTATAGTATAACTGACTTAATGAGTGTAACTGAATTTAAGGCACAATATATCTGTGCCTATGCTTCTTGGCGCAGTACCAATATAAACCAAAGAAAGCACATGTATGTGGCTTCGCGGGATATTCTCGGTCGAATTCTATTAACAAGTATTATAATGGATGAATAATACTCGTTTGAATATCAAATGCCGACCAACAACCTCCAATATTGACTTTATATCTGCCGGCATTTGCATAATACAAACGGTGTTGATTTAAATTTCAATGAATTATTATACGAGGTACGATTTTCCTTAATAATCTGATGTGGTTTATACTATTATTTTGCAGGAATACATTTCTTTAGAGTTGAAATATATCATATATTTGTTGTTTGAATTCAAAGTTTTAAATTTCCCTTCAATTTTAATTCAAAAACTAAATAAACACTGTTGTTAAAGAGATTGTTGCGGACATTTTCCATCATTCATGTAATGAATTTTAAACAAAGAAATAAACACCGTTGATGTTGAATTTACATGATAACTATCGGTAATCGTTTAAGACTAAGCTACTAAAAAAACAATAATTTGTATTGCAAAGAAGTAAGTAAAACTTATCGTGTCAAAATTAATTAATATCTTAGCTAAGAAAAAAATGGTCCTATATATATAAAATATAAATGCATAATATATATATTTTATATTATTTAGTTCACTGCATAGGGCTACTATTATTATTATTATTATTAAAATAAAATTACCAGACTACCCTTCAAAATTCATTTTTTATTCACTGACACGTGTTACGAGATTTACCTCATGATCACATGATCAATCTGTAAATAAACAAAACCGTATGATAATTGTATCAACATATGCTAAGTTATGTATCTAAATACGACTAATTACTTTTGATTTTTTTGATTGTTTCAAAGATTGGATTTTTTTTGTTGCACCTGCATTATATTAGTATATAATTATACTGCAATAGTACTGCATTATATCAGTTTTGACTTCTGAAAAATTCATGTAAATGTGTAGCTCTTCTTTTGCATTCATTTTGTAACCTTTCTTGTCAATACACAAAACTTCTAAACTTTCTTGCAGTGTACCAAAACTGTGTTCTGTAGTTAAAATGAGTATATATATATATATATATATATATATATATATATATATATATATATATATCCTTCAGGATACGAATAGAAATTCAGAAATCTACCTTCGGAAATTCCTGTATAGATATTTAAAACTAACTCAAAATGTTATAGTCTTTGGACAAATATATCTACACATTATAACTCCCACACCAAATGAGAGGTCAAAATATCTTTATCTCTATTATAGTTTTATCATCATACGTGTTTTAAAATATTCAGAGAATCTCGTCAAAGTGTTTCTTTGATGTCAAGTTTCTTATATAATTCCAGTCATTTTGTACACATTTCATAAATGATCCATTGTTTACACTCGTGTATTTAGACCATAATTTACTTGTAGTATTAAGCATTAGTATTTTGTTATTGGTACTAAACTCGGTGTTAACACCACAACTTGATTTGGCAAATTGCATATTCCGTGTTGCATTTATTCAATACAATCAAGAAAGGTTTTTGTTGTTTTTTTATTAGACCATTGATTAATCCGAAGAAAATGATATTAGTTATTTGGGGCTAAGAATTTGCCGCCAATATTCATCAGGCAGTAGTTTACACGAAGAATCCCAACCAAATTATTATACCTTTTGTTTTATCCTGGCATAAAAGCTATGTCGGTTTCTTATCATATGATAAGTTGAATGAATTATTTCTTAGCAAGTTCTTTCTTTGAAAGTGCTTTGCAAGTTCCTTCTCTAGCTCAACGGTTGTTTAGCGGTTAACCTAACATTTGACATTTGCATTTGGAATTTGGTTTAAAGGTCTTGAGTTCGACCTATAAACCTTTTATAGCACTTTCCGTTTTAATTTCATTCATGAATGTTGTTAACAAAATGCACTTAGTGTAAAAATTAACAATAACAAATTTGTGTTGCATTAAAATTATACCACTTATTAGAATACTTTCCCCATAAATCATCCCCTTAACAAATGGATCATTCCATTGTTAAGTAATTCGTTCTTACCTAAAATAGTTGTTAATAAAACTATAAAATGTAAAATGTACAAAAAACATGATTTGCCTACAATACAATATTGTAAGTAAAAGAAGTTTATTTTTTGAACTTGGATACAATTGAAACCGTATAAAATAAAAATGTATTAATTATAAATTTTAAGACAATTGAATTAAAACAGTTTATTCATTTATTTTTCTGTATTACAACGAATTTGTTTAGAATCACATCAACGCTTTTTACGGGAAATCGGCCCGAACCCTTTATTTTCAGTTAATATTCTAAGGTTGCAACTAATATAAAATAAAAAAATATAAAGTTATTAATTATATAAGAATAGTGAAAACATTTTCCATAAAGATGTAATTTAAAAATAAAAGAAAACATGCTTAGTGAGAATTTTTAGGTTCTAAGAAAGAAGATTTTTATTCTATTTCATCTATAGTATTTTCATGAACTGAAATTTGCTTATTCAACTTACAGCAAAATGGTTCCATTGAAAATATATCAACTTTACTTTTGATCCACTAAATTTGAAGGTACTATAAATTATCGAACAATGTAATAATGAATAACTCGCCTTACTCTGTGTAATTATGAGTGTTTAAAAGGGCAGATGTATCCACTAATGAATAATTACACACTAATTGTTGAAATTTATAGAAAATATGTTATTACAGTGTATCAGAAAACGGATTAAGACAACATGGCGGACAATCCGAGTTGAGCTTCGTGCCGAGCAGACGAGGAAAGCATTGGAAATAAGACACAAAAGATTAACAATTGATGAAATGACTATTAATGAGATCTCTTATAAGAGACGTTTTACTTCAAATAACGTCCCTTGACAATCGGCCTCCAATGAATACCTGAGAGCTCTAATTACGCCTTTTGAAACATTGAGTCCTGTTTGTGCGTCTATAAGCCTTCTTCAAGTAAGGGAATCGGCTTTATACATTTTTTATCGATAAATCATATTCAAACACAGGTCTTTTTCATCATTACTGTATATTCCCTGCATTTTAGATGATTGATTTATTTGTATAGGTATTACACGTTATACGTTATGTTTGTACTGACAACGTAGAAGTTAATAATTTATAAGTCCCATAATTTATGATATACAGTAAACCTCGGATTATCCGGACCCGAATCATCTGGATCCCGGATTAACCGGACGAGGCGATCGAAATAAAAAATATACATTTGATTAAAATGACGATTTTTCTGCCGCGCTAGCGCCTTCTAAGTCTCAGACGCACCGTAATACATTAATTAAATCGAGGTTAAATATATCTAGAGGCCTCGCCTCGTGTAAAACATTGCAACCTAATGCTCGGCCGCCATCTGCCCCTCTGTCAACTCCTCTCCCATGGTAACCAACATCAAATACTCTCATCACGAGTTACATGACTTTCAGCTGACAACAACTTTACTTGTGAAGAGAGGATTTTATTGGATACCTCAGTCAAATGGCGGTCGAGCATGTAGGCTACACTCTCAACGAGATATCTAGACATATTTAAATTCGTTGGTTGACCGTTCATTACTAACCCCAACTTGGGATATTATTAGCGAATTTCCCCTATAGGGAAGAAGCTATTACCGTAGTCGGCATGGTAAGACCTAGGCCCGGGACCATGGTAACTGTTCGTTTTGAGGCCCCTAGACCCCAAAAGCACCATTCGTTCGAAACTCTCTCTCTCTCTCTCTCTCTCTATATATATATATATATGTGTGTGTGTGTGTGTGTGTGTGTGTGTGTGTGTGTGTGTGTGTGTGTGTGTGTGTGTGTGTGTGTGTGTGTGTGTGTGTGTGTGTGTGTGTGTCCGTGAGCACGATAACTCTCGTAAAAATGATCCGATTTTGATGAAATTTGGTATAAATGTGTAAAGCAACATTTATGACTTTAAGTTCGAAATCCAGCCATATCGCTCCATCCGAAGGGGTATTTTGGGGGGGGGTTTGAATTTGTTATATATAATTTTTGAAAAAGTCAAAAATTGGTTTTTATCATTGGATTCAGCTTAAAAAATACACAATTTGGTATTTTGATCATTTCTCTACGTCAATTGGTTACCGAGATATTGAAAGTGCTAAACACAGTACGTTGTCTAATGTTATTCTTATGGAGGAAAGGAAAAATTTTATATCTCACTTATTTATGAACGTATACTGATAAGGCTTCATCTGGTTGTGGTCTATTGATATTTGCTAAAAAAACAATTTTTTACAAAAGGCTCCCGTAGCAGCAAACCTGCGTACTCCACCCCCATGTTATTCTTATGGAGGATAATTAAATGCTATGTCTCCCTTAATTATAAACATAAATTAACAAAAACTGGTATACGACTTCAAAAAACTTGGTTGTAGTTAAGTTCTATTGATATTAGCGTAAAACCCATTTTTTGTGTTCCTTTTTGCAGCAAACCTGCGTACCCCCAATGTTATTCTTCTAGAGAATAATTAAAATTGTATATACCACTTGTTTATGAATATATTTGTATGAAACTTGGTCAGTGGCTTTATGTAGTATTAAGACATTTATATATCCATTGGAAATTCGCTGAGTATGCAGGTTTGCTGCGACGGGGGTATTTTGGGTTAGCAGCTGTGATTGGATTGTGTGTTACGAAAATCAACACTGTGTCTATTCTGTTTACAGTCTTTCCACGCAATTGTCAGCATCAATGTAGTATAGTAGTCGCTTAATATATAGTGGCTTCAGATTATCCGGATGTTTCGCTATCCGGATCAATATGCCGCCAGATTTGTCCGGATAACCCGAGGTATACGTATGTATTTGTTAATTAACACATTTTAGAAAATCCAAATTATTAACTATTTTAAACTTGTCCATATCATAACTAAATCTTCTTACTAAGGAATAAAGCTTTTTCCATTAAATCAAACTTACAAAACTGCCTAGCGCTTAAGTTAAATAGACTTTAATAATATCCAACCCTTGTACCAAAGTAAGTGGAACTGTTGAATGGTTTGTAAGAATCACCAGCCTAACATCAGCGAGCAGATGTTAACCCGCTGAGAGGGTTGTAATTATTAAAGCGTAACTTACCCTGTTTACCCGCGTTTTCGCCCTCGCAGCAATGACGGGCGCGGGTTGTGCTCGGCTCCTGACACCCTAAATAATGGAGTACAAGAGAAAACATTTACAATCGCAACACTTAAGTAAATTTACGCGATAAAATCACGCAATTGACTTCAGTGGAATGATTTGCTGATGTGTTTATTTTAGCGTACGAGTGGGTTTTATTTTTCTTCCGCTAATAAAACAAATATTAACGTTCAGTGAACTTAAATTTCATTTGATATATATAGATTTTATATAAAATTTCCAGTTCACTGATATTAAAATATTACTAATTTCATATGTATGCTATAACATATGATATGCATGTGTTAATATTGTTGTTTAATTACATTCGTTGTTCTAATAAAAACAGTGTTGAGACCAGATCCAAATCCTTTATTTTATTTGTTAGTGAATTTCCTATGGAAAAGTGAACTATTAGTGTGACCCGCACGGTGAAACTTAAGCCCGGGGCCACAATAGAAGTTCCTAACGTGACCCCCTGAGCACGTTTTGGGGGGTCGTTCAAAATTACATATAAACATACATATACATAAGGTTAGGTGACCTTTACTATCACAAAAAAAATGTAAACCCAGTAGAATGTATCAACAAGCACCGATCCCCCATTAATTTAACACAAACACAAAAAGCACCCCAAAATTGTTGGTGTGTGGTTGGATTCCACTATTACAAGCGTGGTTTTTGTCTATTATGGTTTGGTTATTATTTATTTTGGTATATATATATATATATATATATATATATATGTGTGTGTGTGTGTGTGTGTGTGTGTGTGTATGCACTCTAGTGGTCGCATTTTTTGACCGATTTACTTCTAATTTGGTAGGGATTTTCCTTTCTATAATCGATTGGACAAGTTCATTGGGCAAAACAATCGGAAAACTTAAACCCCCTTTTTTGGGGATTATTATTTCAAATTTCGAGTTTTTGGGCCCAAAAAGGGTCAGAAAAGCCCCGGACGTAAAATCAATGCTTATATTAAGATGGGAATTAGTACAGTTTTAAGCCCTCTCTCGTCATTCTAGCATAAATATTAACCGAGTTATTAAAGAAAATGTATATCGGCTAAACACAGTACGTTGTCTTATGGGGGTTTTACATTAGAAAAGCATGTTATTCATTTGTTGGTGTATTTGTAACATGCCCAGCAACCTCGCGCCTACTTTCAAGCCTGACTGGACCTTCTCCTAACCTTATATTGCGCAAAATTGTATTCCTAGCATTGCAGGTAAATGAAACCAGGAGCATCAGAACAGCCAAAAAATCAATGTTTTCAGATTTAAATAAAATTTGAATAAATTTATGTTTTTACACTGGTTTTGAGTTTTAAAAGTTTTGTATGTGGAAATTCACTTCCCTCACGTCAGCGTGCTGCGTGCTAACTCGATTTTTACTGATATGTTTTTTAGCCCTGTATTTGGTCTTCCATTTATTATATCAGTCCAACATTCATATTTATGTAAAGATTACCGTTCTACTAACTATAATTATTACTACGTTTATGGTTGACACTGAAAAGGCATTTCTTAACACTAAAATGGATTACTGAATTCGGGGGGGATGAGAAATCATTTCGAAAAAATTCATAAAAATCATCAAAATACAGTATTTTGAATACATTTATCGTGTTTCTACTACTAAACAAGGTATTTTAATTACTAGGTCCGTTCTATCTAAGAACTCATACTGATGGATAAAACTTTTAACACTATTTTGACTTACGTAAATATATTAAATATATCTATATTTAGCAAACTCATTTGTTTTAGTGGGTTATCTTAAAATTTAAAACATATTCACATCGAATTTTGATGTAAAAATGAGCAAATACAAATCATATTGAGCCTGAACAAGTTTGAGTTGCTTATTTACTAGGAGAGGCCGACGCGGCTCGCGATACTGTTACGTGTTTATCCGCGTGTAATACGCTGCGTGCGTTCAGCTGATACGCAGTCCGTTGTTTGCTCACAGTGTTTGTTATTGGGCTTAAAAAGGTCGGTTACGAAAATAAGTTTACTCAGCAGAGCTTTAGACAATGTAACTAACATAACTAATGAGATAGCCCAGTTACCAATTTACCTAAAATTTTCACTAAGTTATACTTTTACGCATATGTCTTGGGCCCTTGTGGACGGGCAGAGTATATGGAAATACCACCGACGCAGCAAACCTGCATACTCAGCGAATTTCCAATTGAGATATAAATGGCTTAATACCACATAAAGCCACTTACCAAGTTTCATAAAAATATATTCACAACTAAGCGATATATGCAATTTTAATTATTCTCCATAAGAATAACATTGGGGCTGAGTACGCAGGTTTGCTGCAACAAGGAACACAATAAATGTTTTTTTACGCTAATATCAATAGAACTTAACTAGGTGAAGTCGTATACCAGTTTTTATTCATTTATGTTCATAATTAAGCATACATAACATTTAATTATTCTCCATAAGAATAACATGGGAGCTGAGTACTCAGGTTTGCTGCTACGGGAGCCTTTGGCAAAAAATCTTTTTGAGCAAATATTAATAGACCACAAGCGAGATATAAAATTTGTCTTTTCCTCCATAACAATAACAGTAGACAACGTACTGTGTTTAGCACATTCAATATCTCGGTAACCAATTGACGTAGAGGAATGATAAAAATACCAAATTGTGTGTTTTTTAAAGCTGAATCCAATGGTGAAAAACTAATATTTGACTATTTAAAAAATAATATGTAAAAAGTTCAAAAAAAAACATTTTTGGGGTACAAAACCCCTCCGAAATACCCCTTCGTTCGGATGGAGCGATCTGGCTGGTTTTCGAACTTAAGTCATAAATGTTGTTTTACACGTTTATTACAGATTTCATCAAAATCGGATCATTTTTACGAGAGTTATCGTGCTCACAGACACACACACACACACACACACACACACACACACACACACACACACACATATATATATATACAGTTTCGAACGAATGGTGTTTTTGGGGTCTGGGGACCTCAAAACGAAAAGTTATCATGGTCCCGGGCCTAGGTCTTACCATGCCGACTACGGTAATAGCTTCTTCTCTATAGGGAAATTCGCTAAAAGAGGCCGCCAACGTATTTTTAAATAAAATAAAGATATAATAAGTTCATAAATGTGTTCCAATATAAAAGTGGTTAGTGCCATACAATTCTAATTTCAGAGAAATTCAAAGTGAAAAATTGTGGTTTTGGAATTCATTATACGAGTCAGGAAAAATCCGGTTACACCGAGAAAGTTCGGTGTAACACCATGTAGGACGAAAGCTATAGATTAACGTGAAACTTTACAAGCCAGTAGGGTGAAACACTATGGGAATGCATAATATGTTTTAAGTGGTGACATGGAGGAATCATTTTAGTTTATAAGACCTTCAATTTTGACACGGCGAATTTCGTATGTGCATACATGGTACTAACAAAGAACTTCTCTACACCAAGAATAAACAATAATCTTAACGTTTAACTGTTTATATTTAACTGTTTAAATTATATATAAAAACAAATAATACCATAGGTTGCAAATGGTAACTGAAAAGTAGATTTCATAGACGAATAGTCAGAAATGTCGATCCGGCATATTTAAATGACATTTTACTTTGGTGCAACATTTATTCTTTTAAGTTACGTATTTATGTAATGAATCCGTTGTGAAATCCGTTGCATTGAAAGGATAATTGACTGTGAATCTTCTGCAACAAATAGTAAATTTAAATTGCTAATCGTAAAAGGTGACCATTAACATGAATATATTTTTTTAGAAGAGCTTTTTAGAATATACATTTTGTAATTAAAACAAGTAAACATTTATGATGAGCAGAGCCACCAAAGGAAGCAGAAGAAAACGTATCCTTTATGATAACATCGCTTAACCTTTATCTACATAATCTTGATTGAGACTTTTTTCCCAACAAAATCTGAATTGGTTTTGCTACCATTGAGATCTTGATCAAAAGAAACCTTTTTATGGCAGTCTGGTTTATAAGTATCTGACGTTCAAAATAAGTAAATAAATATACTCAGTCTTAAATATAAAAGCAATAACAGCTCATACAAAATAATTTAATAAAAAATTGATATAGAGTTTTAATACAAATGTCGGTATACAGTGTAATACAAAATATGTGAATCAATCTTAGTTGAAAACAGACTGTCTCACAGCGGATATCAGAGTTAAATGTCTCATGATAAATGTATTATTTCATAAAATTATGTAAACTGAACCCATAAACCTTTAGTAAATAGAGAAATGTGATTACTTGAGCCACAAAAACAATCTTAAGCTGCGCCAAGACCAGTCACAGTATTATTTATTATATTTGACACAAACTTACTAAACTTACAGATTACAAGCTGCTTTTAAACAGTACCCCCGTCGCAGCAAACCAATCCAATGGTAAAAACTACAATTTGACAATTTCAAAAATTATATGTAAAAAAATCAAAATACCCATTTTTGGGGTACAAAACTCCCCCAAAATACCTCTTCGGATAAGGCGATCTGGCTGGTTTTCGAACTTAAAGTCATAAATGTTGCTTTACACGTTTATACCAAATTTCATCAAAATCGGATCATTTGTACGAGAGTTATCGTGCTCACGGACACACACACACACACACACACACACACACACACACACACATATATATATATACACAGTTTTGAACGAATGGTGTTTTTGGGGTCTGGGGACCTCAAAACGAAAAGTTATCATGGTCCCGGGCCATGCCCGGAAAAGTTATCAGGACTTACCATGCCGACTACGGTAATAGCTTCTTCCTTATAGGGGAAATTCGCTAAAACGGGCATTTTAAAACAGAGAGTATTTTACAATTTCACTGCAATATGTTTGGCACAATGCATGAATTTTATGAAATTAAGAAACTTTAATTTCATATATGCCATGACTAAATGTAAAACGTATGTATAATTTAAATAGTATCTGTCCTCGAAACACTGTAAGGCCATGTAAAAGAGTTTGAAAATTATTTACAAAAACAAATAAACGAATAGCATCGTAGCTGGTTTACTGCCTTTCCCCATGTGAGAGACATTAAAGTCCAAATGGGCCGTCGGCGCCGCTAGGGCCCAGGCTGGCGACTGTTGAGTTGTAAAGCGATACAGTATAACTTTGTACAAAATATATCCACTAGATGTAATCCTGATGTTCTTCGAACGAGGATCTTGCAGGCCGGATCTGTTGAAACCATTACATCATAACAAGCAGACTAATTAACTAAAAACATTGAAAGTCAATGGGATGGAACCGGCAAGGGATGTTTTCCGATCACTCAAAAGACACGTCCAGAGGAAAAACATCTTATGATTGATAACAAACATCTACACAAAATAATTCGTACTGAGTGAATTGTCAATGCATTTATTATTATTAGTATTACCTCGCTACCACAAGAAGCCACTTACAAAAACATATCCTCAAGTGAGATATTTTATTTATCCTCCGAAAGAATAAAATTAGGACTGAGTTTGCAGCTTTTCTGCCGCAATGACGACCAAAATGTGTTTTAGCGAATTTCCCTATAGGGAAGACGCTATTACCGTAGTCGGCATGGTAAGACCTAGGCCCGGGACTATGATAACTTTTAGTTTTGAGGCCCCCAGACCCCAAAAACACCATTCGTTCGAAACTGTATATATGTGTGTGTGTGTGTGTGTGTGTGTGTGTGTGTGTGTGTGTGTGTGTGTGTGTGTGTGTGTGTGTGTGTGTGTGTGTGTGTGTGTGTGTGTGTGTGTGTGTGTGTGTGTGTGTGTGTGTGTGTGTGTGTGTGTGTGTGTGTGTGTGTGTGTGTGTGTGTGTGTGTGTGTGTGTGTGTGTGTGTGTGTGTGTGTGTGTGTGTGTGTGTGTGTGTGTGTGTGTGTGTGTGTGTGTGTGTGTGTGTGTGTTGTGTGTGTCCGTGGTGCGATAACTCTCGTAAAAAAGGTCCGATTTTGATGAAATTTGGTAAAAACGTGTAAAGCAGCATTTATGACTTTAAGTTCGAAAACCAGAAGGATCGACCTATCCAAAGGGGTATTTTGGGGGGGTTTTGTACCCCAAAAATGGGTTTTTTGAGTTTTTTACACATAATTTTTGAAAAAGTGAAATTTTATTTTTTTCCATTGGAATCAACTTAAAAAAACGCTCAATTTGGGGTTCTAATCATTGCTCTACGTCAATTGGTTACTGAGATATTGAAAGTGCTAAACACAGTACGTTGTCCAATGCTATTCTTATGGAGGATAAGAAAAATTGTTTCTCGCTTATTGATCAACTTATCCTGACCAAACTTGGTATATTGCTTCATTTCATTGTGGTCTATTGATATTTGCACAAAAACCCATTTTTTTGCCGATAGTTCCCGTAGCAGCAAACCTGCATCCTCAGCCCCATGTTATTCTTATGGAGAATAAGTAACGTGTTATCTCCTTTAATTATGAACATAAATTAATAGAACTTGGTATGTGGCTTTACCTAGTTGAGTTATATTGATATTTGTATAAAAACCCATTTTTAGTGTTCCTTATTTCAGCAAACCTGCACACTCAGCCGCCATGTTATTCTTATGGAGAATAATTAAAATGTCATAAATCGTTTATTTATGAATGTATATTGATGAAACTTTGTTTGTGGCTTTATGTGGAATTAAGATAATATTATATGCATTGGAATTTCGCTGAGTATGCAGGTTTGCTGCTACGGGGGTATTTATCATTCTGCACGAAATCCACCTGTTTTTTGTTCTCTAAATAGTACGCAAAACGTCACTTTATTGTCCTAGGACCTAAAAAATCAGCTGTGATATTTTTTAGGTCCTAGGACGTATAAATAAAGCTGTTTGCTTTATCTATACATGATAGAACCGTTCCTTACCACACGTTATAAAAAGTATTGTTTGTAAATAACATAAATGTAAACACTACTTACTTACTTTGTAAACAACCTCAAAAATACAAGTTTATATTTAACATTTTCAACGATTATAAATCTAATAAACGGTATCAGGAAACTGACACATACTTTCTCCCTTTTAGCCCAACTTTAATGAATAAATTACTTTTTATTTACCAAATATAGAATACAAAGCACGGTCGAATGTACAGAAAATCTTGTAAACAAGTTGTTTTAAAAAACATCCACCCAAATCCCTGCTTTGGAGGCACTACATAATCCATTGCTACACTCGTGGTTTTAAGAGGGGAAATGCCCCCTATTCCCCCCCAGGGATATTACGGGGCAACATATTTCAAATTTCCACTGTTGGCCAATGCTAACTTGACAAGCATATCAAGTTTGAATGCAATTTATCAGTATATAAGAGAGAAATAGTAATTTTTGTATTCCCCATAAGAATAACATTGGACAACGTACTGCGTTTACCGCAAAATTAAAATTCCAATTTTCTCCGCAACCAGCAATCGTAGAATAGTAATTCAAAATACTAAATTATTTAGTTTTTTGAGCTCTTTTTAATGGTGAATAGTAATCTTTTTTTATACTTATGTATTTTTAAGAAAAATCCAAAAAACTTAATTTTTAATGTTTTAAGTCCTGTAATTTCTGAACCCGCATTTTTACAGACATGCGGGTGGTGTCATTTTATTGGAAAACTAAAGTTCTACAAACGACCAAAGTTTAATCAAAATCGTTAGAGCCGTTTTTGAGAAATTTTGATTTTTCATGATTTTTGGTGGTTTTTGGGGGATAATTACCCTTAAAAATCAAAAATTCCAAAAAATGAAAAAAATGCCTGGAGATATCGTGGATTAGTACCTACATACCAAATTTCATAAAAATCGGCCCATTGGTTAGGGCTCTAGCTCTGTACACATCCACACAGACACACACACACACACACGGACACACACACACACACAGACAGACATCACGTAAAAACCACTTTTTTGGGTTCAGGGAGCACCAAAACGAATATATCCACTAACAACTCAAATTCGAAAATTTTTACGAAAACAATACTTTCTCCATATACTATGTATAGGGGGAGAAAGTAACTAGTGGCTTCGCTCGCGATCACAACGTAATATTATGCTGACATTCCCATATAAATATTGTTACCGTTCCAAAGCCAACATGGCCTGCTGATTAACTGTGTACTCTATCCAGCTGATTGCTTAAAATTATATTTATTTCCCAATGTTAAGCTTATGGGGAAAAACTCCCCAGTTAAGGTTATGGGGAGTGGGGCCCCAGGGCCTCACTCACAAATTATTTCTCTATAAAAAAAGTTTCCTGCACAACTTCACGTTAGGATCTTTCCAATGATACCAAAAACATGAAAATCGGTTCAGTAGTTTAGGAGGAGTGATTGTCACAAAAAACCTGCTCGCCTATTAAATAAGTAATAGTAGCCTGTCGCGGCTTCGCTCGCGATCACAACGTAATATTATACTGACATTCCCGTATAAATATTGTGTTACCGTTCCAAAGCCAACGTAGCCTGCTGATTAACTGTGTTTACTCTATCAAGCTGATTGCTTAAAACTTATGTTAAGCTTATGGGAAAAAACGCAACTTTAAGGAGCCCCAGGGCCTCACTCACAAATTATTTCTCTATAAAAAGTTTCCTGCACAACTTCGCGTTAGGCTCTTTCCAATGACACTATAAACATGAAAATCGGTTCAGTAGTTTAGGAGGAGTGATTGTCACAAAAAACCTGCTCGCCTATTAAATAAGTATAGATATATAGATTCCGCATTATGATAAAAAACGTTGTTCATCACTCGGAGCAAAAGCATTTTTTTTGGTGCTTAATCGTTTTTAAAAAACTATTTTCAAAAAGAGCCACTTTTGCTCCCAGTGATGAAAACTACTATTAATTAAAATATCAACAAACCTCAACCGTATACAGCCATATATAAAGTGTTATCAATTTATATTCGCGAGATGTAAAATTTTACTTATTCTCCATAAGAATAACATTGCACAACGTACTGTGTTACAAACTTTTAATATCTCTGCAACGGACGGTTTCTAATTTAAACACCGAAATCATTTTTGTTTACAGCGGAATTCTTCGGTAATAACAAAGTACCGGGGTTTCAATAAAACTATCTGTGAAATAACCATAAATAATGTTGTAATAAGAATAACATGGGAAAGTGATTAAATGAGTTTTTTTATTTACTCCGCAACCACTTTTAGTTAATAATTCAAAATAGTGAATTATAATTTGTTTACCTAAGATGCCTCAAATCAAATTTGAGTGTTTTATACATTTTCGGAAAGAATGAAAAGAAAAACAGATTTTTGACATGGTCAAACCCTTATAACACCCCCTTCCCATGACCGTATATTTCCAAGTTTCGATCCTAAGGTCATAAATTTACACATTAGTACAAAATGGCATTAAAATCGGACATTTTCCATGGTAACGATTTACAGCTATTATTTAAAACCTAGAGAACAATATTCCTGAATTTTAATTTGTCATGCCTCACTTCCCCAGTTATCCGTCCAGCTATGGAGTCTTATCAGGGATTTTAGTAAGGACAACTAAACTACCTTTGTTCTTTGATATTAATTTGTGATAAAAACGAACTTTGTGTTGAATGACGAGGTTGTTTTATATCTTCCTACAACCCCTTACAGCAAAATATTTCTTCCTGTTCCTCTTTGAGGAGAATCCCTCACCATGAGTTGAACCAGCCAGATAACCTCGAGAAACCCAAGGAGCTGAAGCTGAAGCAGTGATTGCTGAAGTATGCATTATGTAGCTTTCGAAGAGGCTAGATGATTTTAACAAGACTACACTTGTTTGCCTTATTATTTTCGAAATTTACTTGTACAATTGCAATCCTATCTTACATGACTCTATATTTTAATTCTTTTCTCAGTTAATGTGTAATACAGTCTAAACTCAAAATTAAAATTAATTCCAATAGTTGAAAAAACCATTAAATATCCATGATACTTTTATGAATTAGTAGAAATCCGTTGAATAATTTGACAAAAGAATTACGAAGCTTAAACGAGTTGTACATCATTTTTCCTAAAATATTACGATAGTTTTGTTTCAGTAATGGTGAAGACGTGTTGGCTGGCGACTGGAGCAGTTTTCCTGGGCGGAACCGCAGGTTTAGGTGATGTGTGGTGGGGGAGGCTGCCGTCGTGGCTACCAGCAGCGAGCGGCTGTGGGGAGACATGTTTTAGAGGAGTGTTGGGGAGTTGTGGAGCTCGGCTGGCAGGAACTGGTGAGAGTGATTTACTATGAGGCAGAGCCAGGCATCGACTAGAAGGAAAACTTCAATGAGGAGGAAATCGTCACTGAACATCGCTGCACCCCCACCAAAATCTTCAGGATGACCTCCATTAGTTGGAGAGTCAGAAAGCCCTGGAGAAGGAGTAATGTTATCGCTGCAAATCTACCAAAATCTTCAGGGAGGACCTCCAATAGTTGGAGAGTTAGAAGACCCTGAAGAAGGAGTCATGTTATCGCTGCACCCCCACCAAAATCTTCAGGGAGGACCTCCAATAGTTGGAGAGTTAGAAGACCCTGGAGAAGGAGTAATGTTATCGCTGCAAACCTACCAAAATCTTCAGGGAGGACCTCCAATAGTTGGAGAGTCAGAAGGCCCTGGAGAAGGAGTAATGTTATCGCTGCAAACCTACCAACATCTTCAGGGAGGACCTCCAATAGTTGGAGAGTTAGAAGGCCCTGGAGAAGGAGTAATGTTGTCGCTGCAAACCTACCAAAATCTTCAGGGAGGACCTCCAATAGTTGGAGAGTCAGAAGGCCCTGGAGAAGGAGTAATGTTATCGCTGCAAACCTACCAAAATCTTCAGGGAGGACCTCCAATAGTTGGAGAGTTAAAAGACCCTGGAGAAGGAGTAATGTTATCGCTGCACCCCCACCAAAATCTTCAGGGAGGACCTCCATTAGCTGGAGAGTTAGAAGACCCTGGAGAAGGAGTAATGTTATCGCTGCAAACCTACCAAAATCTTCAGGATGACCTCCAATAGTTGGAGAGTTAGAAGACCCTGGAGAAGGAGTAACGTTATCGCTGCACCCCCACCAAAATCTTCAGGGAGGACCTCCATTAGTTGGAGAGTTAGAAGACCCTGGAGAAGGAGTAATGTTATCGCTGCAAACCTACCAACATCTTCAGTGAGGACCTCCATTGGTTGGAGAGTTAGAAGACCCTGGAGAAGGAGTAATGTTATCGCTGCAAATCTACCAAAATCTTCAGGGAGGACCTCCAATAGTTGGAGAGTTAGAAGACCCTGGAGAAGGAGTAATGTCATCGCTGCAAACCTATCAAAATCTTCAGGGAGGACCTCCAATAGTTGGAGAGTCAGAAGGCCCTGGAGAAGGAGTAATGTTATCGCTGCAAACCTACCAACATCTTCAGGGTGGACCTCCGATAGTTGGAGAGTTAGAAGGCCCTGGAGAAGGAGTAATGTTGTCGCTGCAAACCTACCAACATCTTCAGGGAGGACCTCCAATAGTTGGAGAGTCAGAAGGCCCTGGAGAAGGAGGAATGTTATCGCTGCAAATCTACCAAAATCTTCAGGGAGGACCTCCAATAGGTGGAGAGTTAGAAGACCCTGGAGAAGGAGTCATGTTATCGCTGCACCCCCACCAAAATCTTCAGGGAGGACCTCCAATAGTTGGAGAGTCAGAAGGCCCTGGAGAAGGAGTAATGTTATCGCTGCAAACCTACCAACATCTTCAGGGAGGACCTCCAATAGTTGGAGAGTTAGAAGGCCCTGGAGAAGGAGTAATGTTATCGCTGCAAAACCTACCAACATCTTCAGGGAGGACCTCCAATAGTTGGAGAGTTAAAAGACCCTGGAGAAGGAGTAATGTTATCGCTGCACCCCCACCAAAATCTTCAGGGAGGACCTCCATTAGTTGGAGAGTTAGAAGACCCTGGAGAAGGAGTAATGTTATCGCTGCAAACCTACCAAAATCTTCAGGATGACCTCCAATAGTTGGAGAGTTAGAAGACCCTGGAGAAGGAGTAACGTTATCGCTGCACCCCCACCAAAATCTTCAGGGAGGACCTCCATTAGTTGGAGAGTTAGAAGACCCTGGAGAAGGAGTAATGTTATCGCTGCAAACCTACCAACATCTTCAGTGAGGACCTCCATTGGTTGGAGAGTTAGAAGACCCTGGAGAAGGAGTAATGTTATCGCTGCAAATCTACCAAAATCTTCAGGGAGGACCTCCAATAGTTGGAGAGTTAGAAGACCCTGGAGAAGGAGTAATGTCATCGCTGCAAACCTACCAAAATCTTCAGGGAGGACTTCCAATAGTTGGAGAGTCAGAAGGCCCTGGAGAAGGAGTAATGTTATCGCTGCAAACCTACCAACATCTTCAGGGAGGACCTCCGATAGTTGGAGAGTTAGAAGGCCCTGGAGAAGGAGTAATGTTGTCGCTGCAAACCTACCAACATCTTCAGGGAGGACCTCCAATAGTTGGAGAGTCAGAAGGCCCTGGAGAAGGAGTAATGTTATCGCTGCAAACCTACCAACATCTTCAGGGAGGACCTCCAATAGTTGGAGAGTTAAAAGACCCTGGAGATGGAGTAATGTTATCGCTGCACCCCCACCAAAATCTTCAGGGAGGACCTCCATTAGTTGGAGAGTTAGAAGACCCTGGAGAAGGAGTAATGTTATCGCTGCAAACCTACCAACATCTTCAGTGAGGACCTCCATTGGTTGGAGAGTTAGAAGACCCTGGAGAAGGAGTAATGTTATCGCTGCACCCCCACCAAAATCTTCAGGGAGGACCTCCATTAGTTGGAGAGTTAGAAGACCCTGGAGAAGGAGTAATTTTATCGCTGCAAACCTACCAAAATCTTCAGGATGACCTCCAATAGTTGGAGAGTTAGAAGACCCTGGAGAAGGAGTAATGTTATCGCTGCACCCCCACCAAAATCTTCAGGGACGACCTCCATTAGTTGGAGAGTTAGAAGACCCTGGAGAAGGAGTAATGTTATCGCTGCAAACCTACCAAAATCTTCAGGGAGGACCTCCAATAGTTGGAGAGTTAAAAGACCCTGGAGAAGGAGTAATATTATCGCTGCACCCCCACCAAAATCTTCAGGGAGGACCTCCATTAGTTGGAGAGTTAGAAGACCCTGGAGAAGGAGTAATGTTATCGCTGCAAACCTACCAACATCTTCAGTGAGGACCTCCATTGGTTGGAGAGTTAGAAGACCCTGGAGAAGGAGTAATGTTATCGCTGCACCCCCACCAAAATCTTCAGGGAGGACCTCCAATAGTTGGAGAGTTAAAAGACCCTGGAGAAGGAGTAATGTTATCGCTGCACCCCCACCAAAATCTTCAGGGAGGACCTCCATTAGTTGGAGAGTTAGAAGACCCTGGAGAAGGAGTAATGTTATCGCTGCAAACCTACCAAAATCTTCAGGATGACCTCCAATAGTTGGAGAGTTAGAAGACCCTGGAGAAGGAGTAACGTTATCGCTGCACCCCCACCAAAATCTTCAGGGAGGACCTCCATTAGTTGGAGAGTTAGAAGACCCTGGAGAAGGAGTAATGTTATCGCTGCAAACCTACCAACATCTTCAGTGAGGACCTCCATTGGTTGGAGAGTTAGAAGACCCTGGAGAAGGAGTAATGTTATCGCTGCAAATCTACCAAAATCTTCAGGGAGGACCTCCAATAGTTGGAGAGTTAGAAGACCCTGGAGAAGGAGTAATGTCATCGCTGCAAACCTACCAAAATCTTCAGGGAGGACTTCCAATAGTTGGAGAGTCAGAAGGCCCTGGAGAAGGAGTAATGTTATCGCTGCAAACCTACCAACATCTTCAGGGAGGACCTCCGATAGTTGGAGAGTTAGAAGGCCCTGGAGAAGGAGTAATGTTGTCGCTGCAAACCTACCAACATCTTCAGGGAGGACCTCCAATAGTTGGAGAGTCAGAAGGCCCTGGAGAAGGAGTAATGTTATCGCTGCAAACCTACCAACATCTTCAGGGAGGACCTCCAATAGTTGGAGAGTTAAAAGACCCTGGAGATGGAGTAATGTTATCGCTGCACCCCCACCAAAATCTTCAGGGAGGACCTCCATTAGTTGGAGAGTTAGAAGACCCTGGAGAAGGAGTAATGTTATCGCTGCAAACCTACCAACATCTTCAGTGAGGACCTCCATTGGTTGGAGAGTTAGAAGACCCTGGAGAAGGAGTAATGTTATCGCTGCACCCCCACCAAAATCTTCAGGGAGGACCTCCATTAGTTGGAGAGTTAGAAGACCCTGGAGAAGGAGTAATTTTATCGCTGCAAACCTACCAAAATCTTCAGGATGACCTCCAATAGTTGGAGAGTTAGAAGACCCTGGAGAAGGAGTAATGTTATCGCTGCACCCCCACCAAAATCTTCAGGGACGACCTCCATTAGTTGGAGAGTTAGAAGACCCTGGAGAAGGAGTAATGTTATCGCTGCAAACCTACCAAAATCTTCAGGGAGGACCTCCAATAGTTGGAGAGTTAAAAGACCCTGGAGAAGGAGTAATATTATCGCTGCACCCCCACCAAAATCTTCAGGGAGGACCTCCATTAGTTGGAGAGTTAGAAGACCCTGGAGAAGGAGTAATGTTATCGCTGCAAACCTACCAACATCTTCAGTGAGGACCTCCATTGGTTGGAGAGTTAGAAGACCCTGGAGAAGGAGTAATGTTATCGCTGCACCCCCACCAAAATCTTCAGGGAGGACCTCCATTAGTTGGAGAGTTAGAAGACCCTGGAGAAGGAGTAATGTTATCGCTGCAAACCTACCAACATCTTCAGTGAGGACCTCCATTGGTTGGAGAGTTAGAAGACCCTGGAGAAGGAGTAATGTTATCGCTGCACCCCCACCAAAATCTTCAGGGAGGACCTCCATTAGTTGGAGAGTTAGAAGACCCTGGAGAAGGAGTAATGTTATCGCTGCAAACCTACCAAAATCTTCAGGGAGGACCTCCATTAGTTGAAGAGTTAGAAGACCCTGGAGAAGGAGTAATGTTATCACTGCACCCCCACCAAAATCTTCAGGGAGGACCTCCATTAGTTGGAGAGTTAGAAGACCCTGGAGAAGGAGTAATGTTATCGCTGCAAACCTACCAACATCTTCAGGGAGGACCTCCATTAGTTGGAGAGTTAGAAGACCCTGGAGAAGGAGTAATGTTATCGCTGCACCGCCACCAAAATCTTCAGGGAGGACCTCCATTAGTTGGAGAGTTAGAAGACCCTGGAGAAGGAGTAATGTTATCGCTGCAAACCTACCAAAATCTTCAGGGAGGACCTCCATTAGTTGGAGAGTTAGAAGACCCTGGAGAAGGAGTAATGTTATCGCTGCAAACCTACCAAAATCTTCAGGGAGGACCTCCATTAGTTGGAGAGTTAGAAGACCCTGGAGAAGGAGTAATGTTATCGCTGCAAACCTACCAACATCTTCAGGGAGGACCTCCATTAGTTGAAGAGATAAAGGGCCCTGGAGAAAGAGTTAAATCATCGCTGCAAATCTACCAAAATCTTCAGGGAGGACCTCCAATAGTTGGAGAGTTAGAAGACCCTGGAGAAGAAGTAATGTTATTGCTGCAAACCTACCAAAATCTTCAGGGAGGACCTCCAATAGTTTGGGAGTCAAAAGACCCTGAAGAAGGAGTAACAATCAATTTTCAAAATCCATCGCTTCACTCTGACCAAAAACTTCAAGGACGCCCTCAACAAGGCCTTTTGTTAAAACCACATACGGAAACCACGGACAGCCCGGAGTATCCTGACCATAGTATCATAGATTAATGAGACGGTGAGCAATGATAATTTGTCTTACCCGACAGTCAATTTACACTAACCTATGTTATTATTTTCCAACAAGTGGTAGTGATGTAAATTTACAAATTAAATTATAAAAATCTAGAAAAATCTGGGGGTTTCAATTAAACGAAAGTTTATGTTGAATTTAAAAATTAATGTTGAACAAACATTTTAACATTTTGACAGATCAAATTAACCTCACGTTAAACTAGAGCGTGAAGAAATAAATAAATCCAATAAAAATATATATTGTAGTTAATTTATACTTTTTCCACACAAAGACCATGTTTTAATTGTTATTACTGTTAGTTTTAAATTTTAAACCAGTACTAATGATGTTACAGAATCATTGTGAAAATAAAAAATAAACAACTTCAAGGCAAAAACGAGTAGAAAATTGTCATTTTAGTAGAAAAATAATGAGTTAACAATGTTAAATCCTCCAAAAATGTATACTTTAGTAAAATAAATCATCACTAATAATATGTGGTGTGTTTATTTGCGTAGTTGGAAAGAATGATTGAATAACCATTGATTGGACAGTCACGTAGACGATGACGACGATGTCAACACTTGGTTTACGTGACCTGGTCAGTAGATGCGGACGTGAGGCGGTCCGAGTGACAAACAGTTTGATGCAAGGGTTTTACTGCTGCAGCATCATTAGTGGCTTGTTCTGCATACATATTAGGGCACCCATTTCTCAAACCAGAGAAAAGCTCTGTGTAAGTCTCAGGGAATCCAGTTTCTAACTTATCACTTTCAAGTACACTAAAACCATTATACAAAGTAATGTTCGTTATTAGGTATTGGTATTGTCCATAAAGGATTTATTAAAACCTCGTGCTTAGGGATGTCTGCCTTTTAACAGCTTTTAGGCAAATAAACGTGTGTTGTCTTAATCAGCTGATTAATGCAATAAAAGGAAAATGTTCAAATTAATTTTTAAATGTTGTTTTTTATAATCTACAGAGAAAATATCATTAAGTCAAATCTGAAAATATAGGAAAATTGAACTTTAATTTTTTTTCAAACCGCTTGTAAACGCGTCTTGTAGAAGTCTCAGATGAGCTTCCCAAAGAACTGCAAAAATGCCAATGTTTACGTAACATTAATAAGCGAACATTTGAATTTTTTAACATTTATTAGATAAAATACAATTTAATAATGCAATAGTTAATTCTTATTTTAACATTTAGGAAGGTATTTAAGACTGGTGTAATAATGAAGTGATGCTTTACCTGCAGAGTGTGTAATATATTGAACTATAAACATTTTATCCTAATTTGTTTACTTGTAGCTCCAAAGACGATCTTCATTTACCGAAAAAAACACTTAGTTCAAACTCAATCTCAAACTGCAAATCCTATACTCTAATATGAGTAAGGTTTGCTTGCGACACGGATCTCAAAATCGGCTCCAACGATTTCCTTCAAATGTTCGAAATAACTAATTTCTGGGATAAAAATAAGTTCTAGACAGGCCTCATCCCCAGGGAAAATCTAATAATTTAAAAATACTAAAATGAAAAGTTAAAAAAATTAACATTGAGCTTATGGAGTTTCAAATCCAAACAAAAGAATTGTAACTGCTGCTCATAATCAACCAGGGAACTGTCAAAGTAATACCCATGTTGTTTATGATTATTAACATGTGGTTTCCTGAGAGCAGAGATTAAAAGATTTGAGTGAAGATTACATATTAGAGTAGTAAAATAAATCAAAGGGACATTGAGCTATAAATAACAACTGGAGGGACCTTAAAAATGTAGAACTGAGGCAAATGAGTTATACAAATCTGATAATCAGTTCCTACTGGAAGTGGTGAAATATTACTCCGAGTCATCTAAACAAACTGACTGGCCTTCCCCCGAGCAAAGATCGGCCCCCCAGGTACTTAGAAATAATATAAACACGGTTATATGCTTACTCAGATAATATTAAATTGTATTGCCTATATTGAACAAATACAAAATATAACAAGAATAAATTAGGCATCCCAATCATCAAATTCGCCTTAAAATGCACAAAAGTTTGTTAATTGCCCAACAAATTAGTGACCAAGTTATGTTGTTTATTTGAATTAAAAGACAAATTACATATACAGTTTTCTTCACCTGCATATCAACATAACTCAAGAACCAATTTCAATGGAAATACTTCTTCATGATTTATATTAATACTAAAAAATATAACAAATAGCATAGTCAGTTGTGAAAATTTTAGAAAATGTATTTTAAATAAAATGTATATATGAATTATCAAATGTCTGCAGGCCTGCATTATATTTTTAATTTATAGTCAACCACCCCGAGAAATGCCCTTGCTGTTTGCAGTGTACTACGATCACTATAGATTATTTTGTCATTTTTTTATGAGCAATAAGTAATATTTATATAAATTTCGGCGTTTTATGAGCTGTTGGATTGATGCATCAGAGAGATTGCAACAGTTTAGGGTGACTCGAGTGCTGCTTCACCCTTGGTTCTTTAAGGGAGGGTCGGCCCTTTGAAGAGTGTCAAATTAGGCAGTAAAAATGTGAAAATTAATTACAGTGGATGAGCTCTGAAACTTCACCCCTCTCATCAACACTTTTACAAAAATTTCGTGTTAATGGAATCATTAATTATTGAGGGAGTAAATCTTGAACAAAACCTCCAATTTATGATTGGAAGCGTTTAATTTATTTTTGTTTTGAGCATGATAGTGTATGTGTGAAGTTTGTAGTTTGTATGAATGAATGTATGAAGTACGTATAAAGTTTTTTTTCAAATACAGATAATAAATAAAGTAAATTTATTTGTAAACTTATATATATATATATATATATATATATATATATATATATGGATTCATTAGAGATACGGTAAACAATATAGGCGAGATAGATCATGGCCTTTCAACCCCTGTGGGAAGATGATTTAAAAATCCTTCATTTCATAACACGATTATTTAAGTCCGGAATTTTATTGGGCGAGAGCTATAAAAGTCCAAAGTCATTAATCTTCCGATCGGATATTTTGGTATTGAAAAAAATACAAGATTAATATGGTTATAAAGTTTCTTGCAGTTGGAATTATTTATCTCATAATGTAAAATTATATCTACTACTCAAGTATAAACTAAAATCTTTATATTTTAGAACTTATAAAGCAGACAATATTAATTAACTTTTGATACGATAGTATCGTATCCAGGCACGCCAAAAACTTCTTTTAGAAATATATTTCTGTTTTATTAAATCAGTGTAGTTTTTCTTTTTCGTTTATGGAAAATATTAAAAATATTACAGTACTAGAAAAAGTACTTCGTGAAATGTACATCCAGTACTGAAAGCGAATTTTAACAAAAATATTTCTTCGAAGAACTACTAAAAATTTTAACCCAAAATAGGTTTTCGTTGTTCTTGTAATATTACGATGCCTACTTCGATCTTTCTAAACAAATTCTCCCTATCAAAATTATAAATTATATATTCTAAAATAAAACAGGGAAACATAACGAAAACCCATGTTTTTTCTAACCAAGCTTTGTAAAAGACCAATAACAAACAATATGATCAGACAGAGTAGCCTACATGTGTATCGGCTGAGCACACGCAGATAAACACATAACAGAATTTAACGTTGATGCCGTAAAAAACAACCAGGCATTTCCACAAACAGCTGTTGATTTTTACCGCACTGTTATTAGTTATTCTGACACCAGTAGCGCTATTAGCTTGTTTCATCTACCAACAGCAGTGTTGCATTCGAAATTAGCTTTTTTTATTAATATTATTACTAGACTAGCTGATGTACCCGTTCTTCGCACAGGTGTTTTATTTACCCTTTCTTTAGTCGATGCAATTTGCATTTTAGATAGCTTAAAACAGCTGTTCTTGCTTCTGCTCTTTAAGCTGTCAAAAGGAAGTATCCACAGCTGTTCGCATTACAATTTCTGAATGTTTACTTTCTTCTGAAATGTAAACATTGAAATTTGGGACGTTCACGAGGCGTAGCCCGAGGGGATTTCAAGGAAGTGAATAGGCCTATGTGGTGCATGGGTTCAAGATCTACCTTTGTGTAAAGTTTCAGCCCAGTCGGTTCAGTAGTTTTTGCGTTTACCCGGAACATCAGACAGACAGACAGACAGACAGAAACCACCTCTTCTTTATAATATTATAGATAGATTAACGTAAACAAAATGTAATCACTATTGTTGTCATTAAGTTGTGAAAAATATTACTCAGCAATTTGATACAAATATTCCAAGAAGATATTTAATTATTTTATTATTATTTACAGTGTAATAAACAATATCATTCATAACTCGTACCTATACTATATTTCATCACTAGGGCCAAAAGTGACGCTTTCCGATACGAGCTCAAGTTTAACGACCGAGGCGAAGCCGAGGACGGAAAATGAGCGAGGATCGAAAAGCAACTTTTGGCCCATGTGATGAACTATATTTTTCGTCATACTGCACAACATATTAAGCTAACTACTTCACAAAACTAAAATTGTACAACTTGTTTACCTTTAAAAGTTGTCTCCAAAAATGACTTGCATCTTGTTCTCGCTATTTAAAACACACAGCTGTTACAGATGTATTCAACTACCGTCTGTTTCGTTTGTGTTGGTGTTAGGTTAGAGTAACTATAGCGACTGATATATCGAACGCTGTGGACTATCATTAAACCGACAACAATGCAACAATGAATTACAATCGATAAAATAATCGATTACTACTCTCGATTCAATCGAGGTACACACGTTTTCGGTTTTACTACAAACGATATAAACGGCAGAATTGGAACAGCTGATGACCTCGAAACCAGCTGATTCTTTTCCGTCCTAGGACTGAAAAGAACTACTTTCGCCCCGCAACGCAGGTATGTACCGAAATAGTATATTTAGTCACTAGTATCAAAAGCGGATCTTTTTAATACGAGCTCCAGTTTAACTGCCGAGGCGAAGCCGAGGCTGGGAAATGAGCGAGTATTAAAAAGACACTTTTGATCCGAGTGACGAACTATATTTTTCGAAATACTGCCAAAAAACCTAAGGTTTAAATAAAAACAAAAGTAAAATTTACGTACTGTGTCTTCATAACCTCAAATGTTTCTTTCAGCTTGTCTCTTGAAACAATCAGCTGTTGCACATGCATAACTTCGGTTCATTCATATCTATCGGTTGTTGAGTCGATCACTTCAAACCAATCATTGTGGTTCGAATCAATCGGTCGTTCTTCAAAACAAACATTCGATTTGGGCACGGTTGTCATGGAAATATGATTGTTTGGGCTTTTTCTATTATATTTCGATACGAATCGGTAGGCCTACTAACTTCGTCCACAGTTGACACTCACCAGTGGTGTACGGGAAACGAACGCAAAAATAATAACAATTCAACAATGAATGTTTCGATTATTTATAATCGAATGAATTTTAATCGATTTATGACGACCTCGAATCAAAAGTATCATCAACAATGATCTTTTTAGTACTAGTACGATAATGATCATCAAAACATATGTTATTATTCAAAGACTAGATACCCCCGTCGCAGCAAACCTGCGTACTCAGCGAATTTCAAATGCATATATATGTGACTCACTACTACATAGAGCTATTTACCAAGTTTCACAAAAATACATCCATAAATAAGTGGTATATAGCATTTTATTTATTCTCAATAAGAATAACATTAGGGTTGAGGACGCAGGTTTGCTGCAACGAGGAAGATAAGTATTTTTTTTTGCAATTATCAATACAACTGAACCAGGTGAAGCTACATACCAAGTTCTCTTAATGTAGGTTCATAATTAAGGGAGATATACAACTTTACTTATTCTTCATATGAATAACATGGGGGCCGAGTATGCAGGTTTGCTGCTACGGGGACTATCAACAAAAACAATTTTTTTGGTGCTAATATCAATATACCACAACTAGTTGAAGCCACATACCAAGTTTCATCAATATACATTCATAAATAATCGAGATATAGAATTGTATTTATTCTCCATAAGGATAACATTGGACAACGTACTATGTTTAGCACTTTGAATATCTCTGCAACGGTAGGACGTAGAACAACGATTAAAACACCAAAATGGTTGTTTTATTGAGCTTAACACATTAATAAACAGAAGTGTGAAGTTTTTAGTAAAACTATATGAGAAAAATCTAAAAACCTTTTTCCCATAAGATTAAGGTGGGACACGTTTTCTTGAATTTTCTCCGCAACCACTTAACCTAGGTTAATGATTCAAAATACTAAATTATTTGTTTTTTTAAGCTCTATAAAATGGCTATAACCAAATTTGAGTGTTTTTAACATTTTGGGGTCAAATTTGCAAAAAACCGATTTTTGGAAAATTGTAAACCCCCATAAAACCCCCTTCCCATATTGCGATCGATCTGGTTTTCGAACTTAAAGTCATAAATGCTACTTTCATTTGTGCCAAATTTCATCAAAATTGGGTGTTTCTTTCAAAAGTTATCGCGGTAACGGACACACACACACACACACACACACACACACATATATATATATATATATATATATATATATATATATATATATATATATATACATATATATATAAATTTGAACGAATAGTGTTTTTGGCATCTGGGGACCTCAAAACGAAAAGTTATCATGGTCTCGGGCTTAAGTCTTACTACGGGAATAGCTTCTTCCCTATAGGGGAAATTCGCTAAAAGAAGAACTTTTGAATTTCAACGCGTCTGTCAAAAACAGTTGTTTTTGAAGCAGTATGACGAAAAAGTGTTTTCCGGTACTTTATCGGCTATCGCCTCACACGGAAAACACGAAGAGCAAGGGAAAAACGATCAACTGATTATCCTTAGCTATAAATTTACTTTTCCTACAGTTACCTAACAATGTACATGTTCTCTCACTGATTTGAGAAAGCAAAGTGGCCAATTCGCTCATCAGTGAGACAATGTTAACATTGTCTCACTCTAATTACTTTGTCTCACTCCATATTTGCAACGTGAAGGCACGAAATAGTGAGCGCGTAACATGCAGACAAGGTCGTATGCGCGCGAAATACGTTGGCAGCACTAGCTGTAAATCAGCTGGTCAGCTGTTGTACTGTTGTATTTGTCACAACACTTCCGGTCACGGCAGAAGCCACCATTTCATTGATTTGCCATTTGTAAACATTGAAGGTGGTTTTGCTGTCGCAAAATGGACGTTAATGACGATTTTAGTAATAATAGTTCACCAGAAGAATCTTGTACTCCAGAAGAATTAAAAAATGTGGCAAGGAATGTGTCTCTAAATCTTCTTCCAGAGAAATCAAAACATAAATATGAAAAAAATATGTTACGTTTCTTTACCAATTTATTTGTTTTATGGTAACTGTAGGAAAAATATAATGTGCAACTCGAGTGCAAAGTGCAATCGCCTCACTCGAGAAACCATTCCTCACTCGCCTACGGCTCGTGAGTAAGGATTTCTCTCGAGTGAGGCAATTGCTCACTTTGCTCACTAGTTGCACAAATAACTATTCCCTTGCTCTCAATCAGTTTTCCATTTGTCCACTACGCGCACTAACGTTTCTTTACCATTTATTTTTACAATTTATATCAGCTGTTTTTACTGTTTAACAATCTAAATGTAAACATAAATAGGCGTCGTGATGAAAAGTATCGTTCATAACTTTTACCGAGAGTGATTTTCCGGCACTTGCTCCAATTATTCCCTCTCGGCTTCGCCTCACACGTGCAATTTGGTGTTCCTGTGTTCGGTTCCACCTAACACATGAAACTTGAGCGCGCACCGGAAAATGCCACTTTCGGTAGTTGTAAATATACTGATTCTTAACGATGCAAATGCTCTACAGTTTTTAGGAACTTGCAATGTGAAATTTCAACTAATTTACTAATTAACTTTACAATTAGTTTAGTAGAACAGTTTACAACAAATAATAAACTATTTAAATGATCGGTAAAGTACTCAATGTTAAAAACAGTCTAGTGGAAACTCAAAGGAGAGTGACTAAAGACACTTCCTCTATGATAAAATCTGAAAATCGTTATCTCCCTAATCTTTACTGAAGCGGAAGAATCTGCATTTGCTCTCCAACTACAGAGGCCAAGATCAAAGGGAATTCCGTAATGGTTGTTAGTTTTTAAAACCATCCCATCGTGAATGCTTCTTTCGTCATTTCAGTTTTATCTAGCTTTGAAAATTTTGATCTGGAACTTTGTGTAATAATTGTGGTAGTTTTAAATATAATACTGTATTAAATTAGTTACAACGTTTTGATGTATTGAAGTTAAAAGCTTTGGTGGGAATGGCTGGAGTATTGCTGTTTATATTGATTTAGTTTTTAATTCAGCGATGTAGTATTTCAAAGGTAGACGTTAGCAGACAGAGAGTACCTTAACAATTAAATATAAGACCAGAGGTTCAAGCTTTTTTTTTAATTCAGCCTACAATCTCCAACGGTAGTTTTTTTTATACAACTGTAAACGTAAAATACACTTTACTTATATTTTTAGTTATATATGGTTTTATTTGAAAATGTTTGAATGAGTTTTGAATATTCACACCTAACTTTCACTTGACCTTCCCACTAACTAAAAGCTCAGTTCAGCAAAGTTCTTTTAAGATCTGAAGTAACATTGAAGAAAATAGTTTTAAAGGATATTTATCATCGTGACATAGCAGTGACTACAGTTGGTTTTAAGAATATATGTAAGTAATGTAATTGTATGTATAATATGCAATAATAATGGATTATTTTTCGATGTGAAATCGTAACTTACATTTAATTGTGTGGCGAAAAATCAACTTGTATCTTATATATTGAGGGCAAGTACAGTGGTATTTCACAATATCAAGCTAATATTACGTAATTTGGTTATGTTGACATATTCAAGAGACGCATAGTCGTATGAGCAATAAATGTTCGGAAACGTAATGCAAATGTAAATCTAATATTGAAGAACATTCGAACGATAAAAAAATAAAAATAACACTGCAACGTCTGCCTTTTATCTCTAACTTAGTAGTACTTCGTAGTGAGGCTTTGGCCTGCGTACATGAAAAACGAGTCCAACTCTCTTCATTTCCATAACGCGAGTTTACTATTGCCACGTTTGCTTCATTTCCGTTGCAAACGTATTGTGTGAGAAACAGACAAAGAACACGGAACGTTCCTAGGGAATAGGTGTGAAAAAGTCAAAAATTTAAAACCTAATGAAGGTCTGTTTAGTATTCAACCGCGGTATGTTCGTTCAGTCACATCGGAGGTGGTGGAGCCACTCGATACATTCATGTGTTTATCTGTGTGTGTTCAGCTTCAAACAAATCTTCCACATCTCCAATGTTTGTCCGCACTGTTTGTTTTGGGCTTTTATAAAGCTGGATTTAAAACGTGTTATATCCGGTTCCCAAAATGTTTACACCCTGTATTCTTTAGGATTTAAGCTTGAATAGTTTGTTTAAGGTTTCAATATTATGTTTAGAATTGATAACGTATTGTAAAATTGAAAACATTTACAGGTTTCGCTCAAAAAGCAATAGAAAACTTCCGGTTTCGATCATGGACAATACATTTAGACTTAATTATCATGTTTTATCGAAAAGCGTTGCCTCAATTCATCGGTAACAATGTTTCAATATATTGCAATGTTTTGTATATTTTAAACCAAAGAAATATATATATAATTATCTAAGGTGTATCCACTCGAACTATCTATTTGTACAACCTGTAAAGTAAAAAACCCCACACAGTTTGATGAGAACGCAGAGATAAATATTTATTTTAATTAGCTTAAACAAGATAACAGAGCATATACATCTGCATACATAAATCAAGTCATAAACCCAAAAACCAACAAAACAACAAACTTGGGTAAAATTTTACAACGTACACCACAACACTATCTTTGACACAACTGATGTAATATTGAACAATGATAAAACTAACAGCAACAATCTTTATAACAAATATAACTAACATGACCATTAATCATTTATCATTCTTTAAATATTATAAATATTTAACTTGTTATTGTTATCCTTGGATATCAATAAAAGAGGATTAAGTAATACCCCCGTCGCAGCAAACCTGCGTACTCAGCGAATTTCCAATGCATAATATATGTCTTAATATCACATAAAGCCGCATACCAAGTTTTATAAAAGTATATTCACATATAAGCGATTTTAGTTATTCACCATAATAATAACATTGGTAATGAGTATATTTTTATACCCTATTTTCCAATCAAATACACATAGTCTTGTGAGAAAAAATCGAACATACTAATAGCATAAGCCTGAACAGCAAGTGTAGAAGATTCTTCATAGTATAAGTAGTATTTTTCTTTTAACTTGACTGCTGTAAATAAATCGAGATGCAACGATAAGGAATTCCCTAGTGAAAACTATGAAGTTCACGGTGAAGCACCACCGACGCGATGACAAAGAGATCTTAGGTCCTAGTAACTCCTGCACAACAGTAAGTTGCTCACTACAGTCCACTGTCCACTCCACCGTTGAAAACACCCACAGGAAAGTTGAGACAGCTAGCTTCATTATAACACTGAAGACATCTATGATATTCAGTGAATGCATTACGTATGTTAACACCGCTAGTAACAAAGCTGTAATGTAATTTTCTTACCGTATTTGACACCAACCGTTAACGCATAAACTACATATTGGTACTCGCTAAACTACGTATGATTTCGATGCCTAGACATCGTTCCTTTATTATTTTTTTTATTGACACAACAACGAATTCCATCATCAATTTAATTCGCTAAAAATTAATAGCAAACGGTATTTATTAGTTTAAGAGCGATTACTGTGTTACTGTGATTATATTTTCAAGAGAACTTTAATTTAATACGGATGATAAGAATTCCTGTTAAGTAAGTCATTGTCACTTTACTCCTGATGTTTAACGATACGATAAATAATTTCATGAGCCCTTTGATATATGTTTAACTTCTACTTTAAATTTTGTTCGCTTATTCAGAAGTGTCCGTGAAAAACATAATAGTTAAGCTCTTTTATTTATAAAACATTTACAGTTTCTAAAATGTGGGTCAAAATAATATCCTAACAAAGGTTATTCAATAGTAATCAAATTAATATATTTTTAACAATTTATTCGGGACACAACTCTTTCTACGGTTTAAACATTGTTCAGTGTTTCAGAACTTCCAGAGTTGATATCTAGAAGCAGGTGTTTAGTCTTCAAGGAGGGGTTGGAATTATTAAAGCGTAACTTACCTTGTTTACACTTGTTACACCCCTGTTTTAATAACAGAGCGGGGCTTGGGAACTGCCTAAATAATGAAGTGTGCGTTGCAGCCTTTTGAACTCTTGAATTCAGATCTACAGAAGGTTTGTTGAAGAATTAATTATCGTTTACTATTTAGTCTATGGGAGTGATACAAAATAAATTCAACAACAGCATTTATTTATTGATTAAGTAAATACTGTAATGTAACTTTCATTAATAATATTGTAAACTATCATTGCGCACTTACTTTACTTTAAATCAAATTGTTTAGTTATTTCTAAAATAGAAACAGCAGTTCAATAAATGTTTAAAACTATAATTCTATTTTGATTTTGATTTGTTTATAAATTAGTACCTTTTCTGTTGGTGTATGAATGTTTTCTGTCCAAGTTTTAATCAGCTCGTCGCGTCGAAGGATTTTTTTAAATTAAAAAAAAATCAATTTTGTAAAATAAAAAACATTGATTAAAGTTTAATATTGGTCTGCCAAACCTTAAGTTAACAGATACAACAATTTAAATTATTCCTAAACTCTCTTAGTTCGGATTGTAAACTTAATTAGTATTCCCTTCTTACAATAATTTACCTAAGAACAGGCTAACTTATGAAGCCTAAAAAATAAAACTTTCAACCTCACACATTCTAATCGTCCCACTTTGTAGATCACCACCACCTAAATTTCACAGTCGTAACCCTCGTCAAACAAAATATATTTTAAGAAGTACTGGGGCATCTTAAACATTCTGCAGTTCTTACTTTTACACTAGAATTTTGTTTATTTAGAATCAAAGAGAGAAAGTGTTTACATTTCTACAATATGTTAGTAATTTGTTTAGTTTTATGTCTCACTAATCTCACTAGAGCCTTAAAACACTTCTAATACACTAATACTTCTAATACACTAATACTTCTAATACACTAATACTTCTAATACACTAATACTTCTAATACACTAATACTTCTAATACACTAATACTTCTAATACACTAACACTTCTAATACACTAACACTTCTAATACACTAACACTTCTAATACACTAACACTTCTAATACACTAATACTTCTAATACACTAATACTTCTAATACACTAACACTTCTAATACACTAATACTTCTAATACACTAATACTTCTAATACACTAACACTTCTAATACACTAATACTTCTAATACACTAATACTTCTAATACACTAATACTTCTAATACACTAATACTTCTGATACACTAATACTTCTAATACACTAATACTTCTAATACACTAATACTTCTGATACACTAATACTTCTGATACACTAATACTTCTGATACACTAATACTTCTGATACACTAATACTTCTGATACACTAATACTTCTAATACACTAATACTTCTCATACACTAATACTTCTCATACACTAATACTTCTAATACACTAATACTTCTAATACACTAATACTTCTAATACACTAATACTTCTAATACACTAATACTTCTAATACACTAACACTTCTAATACACTAATACTTCTAATACACTAATACATCTAATACACTAATACTTCTAATACACTAATACTCCTATAGCATTCACCTATAACGTTTCATTAGACTCACTGAAACTTGAGAAGGAAAATAAAACTAGTCACATTATGTATTTATTTCTCATACGGCTTTTATTGGCTTTTAGAGGTAATAAAGAAATACACCTCTTACCTCAGAGATCCATCCATTTTTTCAAGGTAGGTGAACCTACAGCTAATGTGGGATCCGAACAACCAGGACTCGTTATCAGATAGCTCTTACCCCATTGACGGGATCGAACCCAGGGGCCTTAGTAACTCGCACCAACCACTACCCCAGGCCGCTTCCAGTTGGTAAAATTGTTAATAAGCTAAATTCACTAACTAAAAATTTGATGCCCATCCTAGCCTTTAATTTGGCAATAAACAGCTTAAAATATTTCTAGAAGTCGGTTTCCTTCCTCCAAGAAGATCTGAAGAAGCACAAAAAGAAATCAATGTTTCAAAAGGCTTAATTAGTGCACTTACCTATTCATTGGCCCGATTGTCGAGAGGACAGGTTCGCATTGAAGTAAAACTCTTTACAACCGATCTCTTCAATAGTCATCTCTTTGTTAATCTTTTGATTTGCGTCTAGAACAATATTCACGGCATAAGAGGTTATGTAAAAAAATCCAACAATAATATTTGCCTAATTTTCTAAAGGTAATTTAACTTAAAACTATAACGGATTTATTGCGATGATTATGGCTTACATATTATAAGTATTTTTAAAGTATTTACAAATATGTAATATTCTACTACATTGTCAAATGTTCAATAGAGTACAATTTACAAGACCATGGGTATACCGCAAATTGCCCTACAAGACCGTAAGTTAAAGTACGAAATGACGAGAGTACTCAAGTGTTCAGCACATAACAGTCTACCATTAAATTAAAAATCGTTTCCATCCATAATTCATAGTAATTTGTTTACCTTTTCCGTTGAAACAAAGGTTAAGAAAAAGGTTTTTAAAAATTTTCAATTTGTTCAGTAACAATACCTACTCAAAAACTGATCATTTTTAATGAACTAAACTAAAACATACAACTAAATGAGAGTTCAAGAATTTTAAATATAAAAATATTGACTCGTAAATAACTATTTTAAACTATATTACAGATTAAATTAAAAGTTTCATCGTTTTAAATAAATAATGATAAAATCACCCAAACTTATTAGTTCAAAACAGTGCTGTTATCAGTACTGTTCAACTCGTATTGTAACGGCTCACTCCTTGCTTTGCTGGATACGTTCCACACATTGATGTCTAGTCTAAGTGGGCGAGTAAAGTAAGGCAAAAAGAGGCTGCCAACCTCTTTAAAAAAAGGAAGATTTTTCTCACTAATAAAAACAACAAAATAATACCCCCGTCACAGCAAACCTGCACACTCGGCGAATTTCCAATGGAGATATAAATATCTCAATAATTCATAAAGCCACTTACCAAGTTTCATAAAAATATATTCACAAATAAGCCATATATAGATATATACAAGCAATGATATTCTCCATAAGAATAACATTGGGGCTGAGTACGTAGGTTTGCTACATCAAGGAACACAAAAAATGGGGTTTTATGCTAATATCAATATAATTGAACTAAGTCAGTTACCAGTTTTTGTTAATTTATGTTCAAAATTAAGGGAGTCAAAGCATTTAATTATTATCCATAAGAATAACATGGGGCTGAGTACGCAGGTTTGCTGCTACGGGAGCCTTTGGCAAAAACTTTTTTTTTTAGCAAATATCAATAGACCACAACCAGATGAAGCCATATACCAAGAAGTTTCGTCAGTATACGTTCATAAATAAGCGAGATAATTTGTTTTTCTTTTCCTCCGTAAGAATAACATTAGACAACGTACTGTGTTTAGCACTTTCAATATCTCGGTAACCAATTTATGTAGAGGAATGATCAAAATACCAAATAGTGTGTTTTTTAAGCTGAATCCAATGATAAAAACTAAAATTTGACTATTTCAAAAATTATATGTAAAAAATTTAAAAAAAAGATTTTGGGGTACAAAACCCCCCCAAAATACCCCTTCGGATAAAGCGATCTGTCTGGTTTTCGAACTTAAAGTCATAAATGATGCTTTACACGTTTGTACCAAATTTCATCAAAATCGGACTATTTTTACGAAAGTTATCGTGCCTACGGACACACACACACACACACACACACACACACACACACACACACACACACATACGCGCGCGCGCACACACACACGCGCACACACACACACACACACACACACACACACATATATATATATATATATATATATATATATATATATATATATGTGTATACAGAATTGAACGAATGGTGTTTTTTGCATCTGGGGACCTCAAAACGAAAATTTATCATGATCCCGGGCCTAGATCATGCCGACTACGGTAATAGCTTCTTCCCTATAGGGGAAATTTGCTAAAACTGTATAACTTGTATAGCATTTATTTAAATAATCATAAACAACATTTAAACTGGATAGTATAAGACTCAATCACAACACTACAAAATATATTTACTATTCTGCACTTACATACATGACGGTAATAACCATAAAAGATAGTACAATGGTTTGTCCCATCCTTTATTTTCTTGTACGTAATTAGAGTATAACTGTAATAATTATATTTTGCAGGGCTGTGTGAAGTAGTTTAGTTTATCCTGTTTCATTGATAACACGTGACATACTACTCAAGAAGTTGTTTAAAATACTATACCCATACTTGTTGCAATTATTTTTTGTATAAAATATACAACACCATTGTTAATATAATATATACAAATATAAATATTTTGTTGTATTTGTAAATAAATATAATATCAGTCTAGCTGGGGACAACTGCGTTGTTCATCCCCTTATCAATTACCGGTAATTCCCCTTGTCGCGCATTTTCTTTGTATGTGCGTGTGTACTGTTCATCAACTCAGTTGCGTTGCCTTCATTTGTTCGGATAAACGTTCATCAATTTCCACTTAAGTAATTTCCCGAGTAATTTGTTAATATTTAGAGGAAGAACAGTGGAATTCAATTATATGGCAGTAATATATTATATGTTATATTGCGTATGTTCGCATTATATATGTGTGACACCAACCAGGACAAAATAATCTATATATTTTCCCTTTTATTTAAATCGTCAACAAAGACTTTTGTTTGTGTATCTTATGTTATCCTACACTAGAACAATCTTACTTTGCCAACGAATCTCCATTTTAATTTCTGGCTGATTCCAGAGAAATTATCGTTGAAAGAACAATTTTACATGTTTTCTATGTTTTACATGTTTTTCCCGGAAAAACTCATGAAGACAAAGATTAAAGTTTTTACCATTTTGAATTTTGTGGAGGTTTTAATATCTTGTTCAAAGTTATAATAACAACAAAACTTAAAAATATGAAAAATTATAAAGTTATATTTATTCAATCAAGACTCGTAGAGGTTACGATACTTGTAAGACATACTATTTTTTTATTATTTTCACTCTATTAGCATATTCTTAGCTGGACGCAGCGGAAGGCCTGTATTTTGTTTTAGGAGAGTATATCTAATTCAATACAACGGTACAATAACAACAATACGGTAAATTGTTTTTAACCAAAGCTATTTGAAAAAGCCCATTGAATTGTTTAAGACAAGGCGAAAATAAAGTTCCCCAACCTTCTCAGTTTTCTTATGTCTTTGATCTAAGAACCCGGGAAATTCCTAATGCGATTCTTTAAATTCTTGCGAATATCTTTAAATTCAAATATTAGGTCAATGATCTATGTTGCGTGATGACATATCTAAGATATACTACCTATTATATTGAAGAAGAAATATGCTGATCGGCCCATCTGAACGACCTGGCGGGACGTTTGTATCAACCTAATACTAAATATACAGTATATTTAGTTTATTAAAATTAGTAAAAGGAAGGTCTAGTGAAGTTACAGTCTGCGGCTATGATGTTGCCACGAAACCCTCGCGGGCTTGAGCTCGTAACATTATAACAATTTAATTAATATTATAATATTTAACATAATAACAATTTTATACTGCAGTAATAGGGTGGTTCATAACTTAACCGTATTGGATATGCCTTTCCCAGCGAGCACATAAAAAAACAGCGGCCCATCCCCGCTAGTTTACCACTACTCGCTGCGACTAATAGAAATAGTGCGTAGCGGTGTGTGGCAGACGCTCGGACTAGGGCGGCGCCGCCATCTTGGACTGTCTCATCCGTCCCCCAGGCTGGCCGCACTCTCCGCTCCGAGTAGCTTCTCTATTATATTATGTGCTCGCTAGTCTTTCCACTAGAAGACGAGGTGTAATTTATTTATTTTATCTTTACGAATTGGTTTTTGTTACGAAAAAGTCAAGTAAGTTAAAACTTAAAGATAATTACAACTAGCAGAATGACATGTATTGTGTGTTATAGAGAGTGTAATAATCATTGTGAAAGTTCCTAAGCATCTCAAGAATGAAGTTTGGACTCTGTAAATTGGTTTTATCCTTTAATCGTAGCCTGAAGTAAAAAAGACTATTAACATACCCTAAAACTAAACCTATTTTTACAGTTTTATAAAAAATAATCCACTTTAAAGTTAATACTGATAAAAAGTACACGAAAAATTATTGTTGGATTAACCCATTTTTACAAGTTGTTTTCAAGTAAGGTAATGAGATCACAATTACATAACAAATATATTTATTTTCACGATCGACGCATCTGATCATAGAAAGCCGACAAGTAGCATTTTATTTTATCAAAATTCCAATTAAATTATGTTCTTAATTGACTAGGCCTTTCAGTATTGAATCTTCCTTAACTCATAACATGTTGTAATAGGTGGTTGTGTCATTGGGTGATGTGAATACAAATTGCATTTAATTTTCCCAATAAGTTAGCATTAATTATAAAACTAACGGAATTGGCTTTTTAAATCGCCCATTATGTCTTTTATAAACTACTATCCGTTACCCGTTGAGCCTTCGCCAGCGTTAGTAACTTCTATATGCAAGTAATATATATGCAAAACAGCTTTTTTATTAACATATTCCGTGTTGTTATTACTTACGGGATGTAATAAAAAACGTCTTACAACACTTAAGATATATTTACACTTATACTGATTCACATACAGACGGTAAACATATATAAAAGATGGTACTTGGCTATCGATTTCGACCAGTCACACCAGTCATCATCAGGCCAATGAGAGAACTGACGGAATCAAAATTGCGTCCTTGCTTATATCCTATTGGCTACCGGAACTTCCGGATACAGTGCCTAAATGTGCCAACAGAGTCGAATTTAACTTGTTCGTTAATCAATTTATCTCTATTTTTACATTTTTCTTTAAATATACAAAATTCTCCCCATGCATTCATTTCATTTCCTTTTTTACAATTCTTGAGGATGCTGAGGTTTCCTTCTATTTTCCCTATGGTGTGGCCATTTTCTAAAAGATGTTTCGCTACGTTTGATCTTTCCGGTTTCCTGTTCTTCCAAGCTGATACATGGTTCTTAAATCTTTTAATGCAATTAACAATTTGACCAATATAAAAGTGATCACAGTTGTTACAACTAATTTTGTAAACGCCGGGCATATCGAATTTGTTACAATCTTCTATCTTGGGATTTACTATTTTGTTCATGGTGTTTTGCGTTCTATTGGTTATATTAACTCCATATTTCTTGTATCTTAGTTCCTGTTAAGCTGAACGTTGCAAAATTACTTGATATTTCTTTTCTTCCGTCTAACGTTGTTGTTCTACGCAGTTTTTCTTGGTTCTTTATTTTCCTATGTATTTTCGCTCCAATTTTGTCTATTATTCTCGGGTTGAATCCGTTGGCTCGAGCAATCGCCTTTATAGTTGTTACAACAAACAAACTCACAAACTTTATAATATTAGTATGATATAGGGAGTTAATATAGGGAATATTGAAAACGTACAAAACTAAACTAAACAAATCCTACAGTAATACATCGATTCTGAGAGCAAAATAATGTTGGAACCGAAACGAACATGATACCAAACTTGCACAAAGACAGCGCCTGCCATTAGTCGGCAGTTGGCTAATTAGCTCTTTAATCATTGAATGGCAGTTCAGAGAGAAGCACAATGCAATGTTGTTTACAGGTGATGCCACTGTACCGATCGTGTGCAAACAAAAGCCTTTTATCTTAATGCAGTTTTCTGGACAGGCAATACATTTTGGGAACTGACACTGGCTTGGTAATCATGAACTATCAAGGACTATTGGCAACAGACAATAGGCATGGACTAGAAAACTTAAAATAAGGTTTTCCGTTTCAAAAAACCTGTACCAAACGGGTTTCATAATAAGTTGCAACACATTCCTGTGCATTTTAGAACAAACTTACACTGAAACCAATGCCGTAATTTTTTTGTAATTTTAAAATATTTAGTTGACAGCTTTAAATTTGATGTATTTTCTAACATACGTTACCAACTTGAATGTTAAAATATTTATCAATAAATATCTTGGCTGAGGCTTTATGTTATTTTACGCAATAACACCAATGTAATTACAGTTAATTTATGTAGTCTAGAACTATTTCATTACATAACATAATGTACTTAAATGCAATATTTTTATGTAAAAACAGTTTAAATCAATGCTTACATTTACGCTGTATTATTTTACTGAACTGAGTATATATTAATTTTTGAAATAGGTATATATTTATTGTAAAAGTAAACAACAGTGAAATCTAGGCATAAAGCTCTTTTACATTTATTTTATAAGCTTACAATAGTTGTAAATGGTTGTACTTGGCATGGCATAGCTGTAAATGGTAATCATATTTTTGTAAATGGCTGTACTGATGTCTAAACTAAATGCTACTAAACACTTTTTAACTGTTAAATGGTATCATAAGGGTTTATGCATTTAGCATCAAGTCATATATTTTTTGCAATTGTAGTGGCCAATGTAAAACATATAGTACTAAATACTAAGGTTATGTAAGCGAACTTAAAATCCTGCTACATTTAACTGATACGACTGTTCCTCCCTTTAAAAATGAAGTGTTTTGACACGAATTTACATTTAAATATTTTACGATCATATTTAAATCAAAAGTTGTTATTCATTTTTCACAGAAACGCTATAAAATAATGTAAAGGGCGGAATCAAAGCTTTACACAATTACCAGCAAAGACTTTCCAGCGAACACTTTCAAAAGTTAATATATTTGTAAACACTAAATAGTGAATATGGAACCCTTGTGCAAATGTGAATATGGAGTTTTGTTGTATTTCACTGCGCAGTGCTACAGCCCGGGGGACTCAGTTCCGACTTCAACAGATTGTCTGGTACAAACACCGACTCCACTGAGATTGTGTACTACATTTTTCATTTTTATAGTTTTTACTTGACCAAAATACTTTAGACTCTTTGTTTCTACAAATCAATTTGGAACAGTGATTTATTCAACTTTTATTTTGCTTCAATCTCACATTTGGATGTCCCGAAAATACACTTCGTGCATAGTACATGCGGGCAAAGAATCCAAAGGTTACAGATATTCAATCAGAACCACCTTCAATAAATAGTCAATGATAAAAAGAAATACGTTTGCCAAATTAGAAATCTTTAACGTAAAATAAATAGTCTGATATTCTTATGTAGGATATACTACTTGGAGTTATAACTGTTGCATAAAAGTGTGTAAACGAATATTTAAATTATCAGATGTACAAAGACAAATTATATTAAATAATAATTCAAATCAACGCTACTCAACTGATGCAAGTATTCGCAGATCAACGTTGATATTTTGAGGTCAACATCTGTCAGTTTACAATCAATTTATCGGGTTTAATTTCGGACAAAATCCAAGATAGCCTAGAGATAACCTAAATCGTAAACTGGCATTAGGATTGTTTCTTATACTTAACATGTTACTCTTATGTTGAGGACCTTTTTACTTTCTCCCTCTATAATAATAGTATGTAAAGATTGAAGGACTTGTTCAATTAAAATTACTACATATTTGCCTTTTCACTACACAAACTGTATTGTGAGCACTGTCTACTGTTATTGTAGCCTAAAATATTTTCCTTTGAAATAGAAAACTGCATGATTTTCTTTTGTTTTTTTTTTTCCAAGCCCGTTGAACAATTAGTTAGTTTTCATGCTCCGCGAACCAAACTCACTCAATTAATAGCGAGTCGTTTCCCACGAACCCAGCATACCACCATTGTGCTGTTTGGTGTAATCACACTGGTCCTCTCCTGGTAACGCGGAGTTAATTAAATTTAACTGGGCGTTTCAATTAGACCAAAGTAACAAACCTGTGTAACTCCTAATTACGAGTTGTTTGACTCAGTTATAGTGTAAACAAATAATGTACTGTGACGAGATATATATTTGTCATGTCAACTCAAACAATTTAATTACTACGAATTATAAACTAACATTACCTATTTTATTTGATTTACACATTAATGTAAATAGGATTAAAACAGATTTAGTGGCAAGATTTTTTCTCAGTAAAACTGGACTCAGTTTCAATGTTATTAAAACTGATTTTTATTTTTTTAACGTTGTCACAATTACTGGATGCTGTGACATCGTAATTCCGGAACATATTTCTGTGTAAAGTAATTACAATGCAGAACAAAAAATATTGTATGAATAAAGTATTTTTTCATATGTTTATATTTCAATAAACTAATAATTATTTCACAAAGAACCAATTAAAATAATACAACAAATTTAATTACTGATGACCTCTTAAGATTTGGTTAGTTACTGGATCCACTACAGTGTTATCGGTAAATTGTTTAAGTGGTCTGCTTTGCTAAAATTTCAAACTTTAATAAAACCAAATATTAACGGCCCAAAAATGTCACATTTGTATTTTGTAGTAGTTTTGAATACTAACTATATTTTAAGAGCCGTAAAAAATGTTTGATTAAAACAAAATGAAACGTATGAAATAGAATACTGTGTTATATCGTAATCAACATTATAATCGTATTATAATTTATTTTTCAAGTGAACTAAAATCATAATAAATAAAAACAAATTGTAGAAATTTGAAATTACGTTTGCGTAATTCTCTGTAGATCTCTCGCAACGGTTTAATAAATCGTTCTAGCGATAAACTTGATGGGACTCCCTCGATTGATATGTATAGCCCAAGTTTTGTTTGGCTTTGTTGTTTGATCGCGTCCGAACTTTATTCCTTTATTAAAAAGTTTCCTCAATCTTAATTTCCAAGGGGAGACTAACTTTGTTAATAAAACTGCATCAGGATTGGCCCGCGTACAAAACAGAATAATCGAGTAACCTGAGTGATCAAGTAAAGGTGATACACATACATTTAACTTAACATGATCGATGAACTGAAAATATTGTTGTAATTACGAGAAATCATAAGAAAATCATTCGCGTCCAGTTTCGCGTCCTAAATGTATAAACAATCAATGAAAAAAAGTTTCGTCACCGATTGTCTTAAATTCATAAACAACTCGACATTGCAGGATGTTTTTTTAAAATTTTTTTGAAAATAACCCACTCATTTAGACCAGGAACGAGATATTTAGACTTTAGCCAAAAGTGTCCCAGAAGCATTCTGCATAATTTTTACAAGAGCCCAATAACATACAAAAATCGGAGATCGGGAGCTCCACCAAAAAGGAAATTAAATACCCCCGTCGCAGCAAACCTGCACACTCAGCGAATTCCCAATGGATAAATAATGTCTTAATACTACAAAAAGCCACTTACCAAGTTTCATAAAAATATATTCACAAATAAGCGATATATACAATTTTAATTATTCTCTATAAGAATAACATTGGGACTGAGTACGCAGGTTTACTGCAAAAAGGAACACAAAAAATGGGTTTTTATGCTAATATCAATATAACTCAACGAGTTAAAGTCGTATACCAGTTTTTATTCATTTATGTTCATAATTAAGGGAGACAGAGCATTTAATTATTCTCCATAAGAATAACATGGGAGCCGAGTACGCAGATTTGCTGCTACGGGAGCCTTTGCAAAAAATTGTTTTTTTGAGCAAATATCAATAGATCACAACGAGATGAAGCCGTATACCAAGTTTCGTCAGTATACGTTCATAAATAAGCGAGATATAAAATTTGTCTTTTCCTTCATAAGAATAGCATTAGACAACGTACTATGTTTAGCACTTTCAATATCTCGGTAACCAATTTTCGTAGAGGAATGATCAAAATACCAAATTGCATCTTTTTTAAACTGAATCCAATGGTCAAAACTAAAATTTGACTATTTCAAAAATGATATGTACAAGATTTTAAAAAAACATTTTTGGGGTACAAAACCCCCCTTCGGATGGAGCGATCTAGCTGGTTTTCGAACTTAAAGTCATAAATGTTGCTTTACACGATTATACCAAGTTTCACGAAAATCGGATCCGTTTTACGAGAGATATCGTGCTTACGGACACACACATATATATACAGTTTCGAACGAATGGTGTTTTTGGGGTCTGGGGACCTCAAACAAAAAGTAACCACTGTCCCGGGCCTGGGTCTGACCATGCCGACTACGGACTCAAGTAGTTTCACTGTTTACTTTCTGTTACAAACAGTGTGTTTGTTTTGTTTCTTCCCTATAGGGGGAATTCGCTAAAATGGTGGAGTAAGGAATAAATGTATTTAATGTATGTATTTAATATAATAATAGCTCATATATTATAGGTACTAGATCCCATCTAGATTGCTCTTAGGTACAACACGCGTACGACTGGGGCTTGCTCTTGGTTGGATATACTTACATTCTTCTTAGGTCGCGTGGACAACACAATTTCATCATTAACGCAATATTGAATTCAAGATGGCGGATCAGTGATTATTTGGAACCGTCATAACTCAGTCACTCGTCGATTTTTCTGAACATCTTAAGAAGAAAATATGCTTGACATATTTTGTATTCACAATATTTCTTGCTCATTGAACAATTACTGTAGAAAAGTATGTACTAAATGAGTTTTAAATGCCCCTCTCTTTTTAGCTCTACATTTGTTAAAATATCAACTCTATCTACCACTGATTATTGTTGGGTGGTAAGTATAATTTTAAATTCGAAGTGACTGCGTACACGTCCAATGTAAGGGCAAATTCACTTCGCTACCGCTTAGGTTAGGTTGGGTTAGGTTACGTTACGTTATGTTACGTTAGGTTAGGATAGGTTAGGTTACGTTAGGTTAGGTTAGGAAGTTTTCTGGCTCTCAATTTGTTTTAAAAATCACAGGAAAAGTAACGTACTGTGCATAATTTGGAACGGACGTGAACAGTAGCGGCTCACGTCGGACGTGTACGTAGCCACTGCCTTTTAAATTATATCAAATAAATAAGTACGTAAGTAAGTATAATAATTAAATCATTATTATAATTATAAATTACCGGCTAAACATTAACGATTTGATGTTTGTGAGTAATTTGTTTCAAAGTAATAATATATGATTGGAAGATCAAGATGCGATTGGAAATCTGTATACAACCTATTAAAACTGATTTTTTTCATCAGTTCAGATATTTTTAAATGTAAGAGATTACACGGAGTTTGTAAGTTTAAAAAAATACAATGGGAAAGCTGACTCGTGCATGACATTATTACAAAACACTGTTGGCTAGATGCAGATAAACAAAATATACACACTAAATTGTTGTACCAATTATGTAGGATATATCCGAACACTTGCAATCGCTAAATATTGTATCGCATTAAAACATGTAATATGATGAAACGCATCTAGAAGCTGCAATATGATTAAACCTAATTTAATTGAAAATTAGTATTTTAGCGAATTTCCCCTATAGGGAAGAAGCTATTACCGTAGGTCTCATGGTAAGACTTAAGCCCGAGACCATGATAACTTTTCATTTTGAGGTCCCCAGATGCCAAAAACACCATTCGTTCAAATTTTTATATATGTATATATATATATATATATATATATATATATTTATTTATATTTATATATATATTTATATATATATGTGTCCGTAAGCACGATAACTCTCGTAAAAAAGGTCCGATCTTAATGAAATTTGGTACAAATGTGTAAAGTACCATTTATTTGAACAAGTTCGAAAACCAGATGAATCGCACCATCCGAAGGGGGGTTTTTGGGGGGTTTTGTACCCCAAAAATGTGTTTTTTGGGGTTTTCACATGTAATTTTAATTTAAATCAAATTTTAATTTACACCATTGAATTCAGCTTAAAAAAACAAACAATTTGGTATTTTGATCATTGCTCTACGTCAATTTGTTACCGAGATATTGAAAGTGCTAAACACAGTACGTTGTCTAATGTTATTCTTATGGAGAAAAAGAAAAATTGTATATCTCGCTTATTTATGAACATAAACTGGCAAAATTTGGTATATGGCTTGATCTGGTTATGGTTTATTGTTGTTTGCACAAAAAAACAATTTTTCGCCTATGGTTCCTGTAGCAGCAAACCTAGGTACTTGGTCTCCATGTTATTCTTATGGAAAATACTTAAAATGTTATATATCGCTTATTTATGAATGTATATGGATGAAACTTGGTATGTGACTTCACTAAGATGAGTTCTATTGATATTTGCATAAAAACCCATTATTTTGTGTGCCTTGTTGCAGCAAACCTGCGTACTCATCCCCAATGTTATTCTTATGGAGAATAATTAATATTTTAAATATCGCTTGTTTGTGAATACATTTCTTATGAATCCTGTTAAGTGTTATGTTATATATTCATTGGAAATTCGCTGAGTATGCAGGTTTGCTGCGACGGGTGTATTTACTATTCAAATGTGTATTTTTATTTTTACAATGAAGAATAAACTTCACAATTTACACCATTAGCTCAGTTTTTAAAGTACGTTAACATTAAATAAAAAAATATTTTCTAGGATATAAAGTACCTTTTTACTTATCTTTTACATAGGACGTTTGTACATACTAATCCTTTTATAAGTTAGGCACTAAATACATGAATGCGGACGTTAATCGCTGACTGAGTATTGGCTGCGTTCCCAGTTTGCAAAGAACCTCACATCGCAAATCCTTTTTAATTGGGAAGTAATTCTCAAATCCGTTAAGCTATAGGGATGTTTTATAAGTAACAAAACATTCTAAACCTCGATTAAGAGGGAAATTAAAATTATGTTTAATATATTAATTTCTTTTAAATTCAACTAAAATAAAACAATTATTATGGATTCGTAGAGAATTTGCAAAACTGTGTAGTAGCTTTAAACTAAAATCCCTCTAGTTATAAACAAATTGTCTTACAACACTGTGTAATTGCACTTTCAAATCAAATCAAATCAAAATATTCTTTATTGCCATAGAAACAAAATTACATGCATTGGCTTGCGTCATACAAAGGTAATTATAATAAGAATACAATAACAATAACAATGTAAGAACCATACAAGTAAGATCAGGAAGTAGCATATCTACCACTAATGTAGTCATCTACGGAATAAAAACACTTCTCCAACAAAAAGGACTTAAGCTTTCTTTTAAACTGAATGTCATCCGATTCAGTTTTAAGGACATCAGGTAGAGCATTAAATAATATTGTTGCATTATAGTATGTATGGATTTTAAAGAAGGAAGTGATAAGGAATATTTAGTTTGTTTCTTTTTCTGAGGCTATAGTTAGATTGAGGAACAAGGGAATTGAAAATACTGTGGTTCTGCTTTAAAAAAAATCAAAGTTTGATAAATATAAATACTAGGGAACGTGAGAAGTTTTAGTTCCCTGAAAACAGTCTTGCATGATTCCCTCCTTCGAAGACCAGCAACAATTCGCACTGCCCTCTTTTGGAGGACAATAATGGGTTTGGTTATAGATCGTTCTGAACCCCAGATTGCGACAGCATATGAAATATATGGAAAAATCAACGCGTAATACGAAGTAAGAAGAACCTCAGTATTTGTAAAGAAAGCTAGTCTACGAAGTACACTCCGGAACACGACAGGGAATATACAAAGGAATATATTGCTAGGTATTGTTTATGATCAGTCTTGTTTTTCACTAAATCTAAATATGTTTTATTTTATTACAAGTCATACGTAATATGTGTCTTTTACGTATGTAAAAGAGTCATACTTTTACGTATGTAAAAGAGTCATATTACATGTTTTAGCGCAATACAATATTTAGCGATTGCAAGTGTTCGGATATATCCTACATACTTGGTACAACAATTCAGTGTGTTTATTTTGTTTATCTGAATCGAGCCAACAGTATTTCGCAATATTTTCATGCACGAGTGAGCTTTCCCATTGCATTTTTAAAACTTACTTTTCACTTAAGTTTAAATCGGATGATTTCCTTAAACTTTAGTAATTCTAAAAAATATATTAAAAGGTGAGAATCAGTGTTCAGCCAGGTTTTGATTAAGCTGGTTGTATTTTGGTTCCGCTTAAAACTTTTTTACAAAATATTGTGCCATTAATTCATTAAAAAAATAATTGTGCCATGATATTTTAATTAAAATAACTTACACGCTATTAAACAGAATGTAAATTTCATAAGCCACTAGATCGCTCATTATTGGTGAAAATGGTTTATAATTATCTGCTTCTGACGAGTGATCGTTAAGTTGGTACCACTGGTTCAGACAACTTTAGGACCCATTACCAGTGGTAGTGAGTACCAACTTAAGGCCCGAAATGAAAATACTTCTAGACCACCCCTTGGCTCATGTGCCCGTGTCTTATAATGAAGGAGGTATATGAATAAATTAAACTGCATAATTTCAGGAATACAAGTAGTCTGTATCTTTTTATGAATTGCCTCTGAGGCACAAAAATAAGTTTTTCCCAACAATTTTCTTGTTCGCCTGATTCCAGTTTAATAGTCAAATCAAATTCCAATATTTAACAATTTGTGTTAACCTTTATTCAATTTGAGGCCCTAGGAGAGATTTTATCAAAAAAAGACTACTTTTCCTGCAATTCATCAACGAGACCAATCATTGAAGAATGTGGCTATTTGGGTTCATACTTGTAGTTTTGTCGAATGTTCCTGTTACGGTTTAATTTTATAGGATTTTGAACTTACCTGTGATACTTTATTATAAACTCAAGAGTCTAAATCTAATATAACTATGACAGTGTAATTCCAGCCAAAAACACATTTTGACAATATAATTGGAATCTTTATTTTATTTCAAAGTATCAACGAATTACTGAGTTGGTTTTACCGTTCATAAATACAACTTACTGTTTTATGAAATACTTCTTCATTCCAATTAACATGACCATTTATCACCATCTAACCTGAAACAGTTAACCACTGTAGTTTTATTTTAGTAAAAATGTTTTTCCTCAGCTGATCCAGTTAGCTTAGAACCTTAAGCCGTATCGGACGTAACACATTTCACTGCCAGGGGTGTTCAATTGGATTAAACAAATCCCATTTTAATTGGTGTCACCGATGCCAAAGCTTAAAATTCGTAATTTGCTTTAATGTATTTTATCACTTTGTGCATTTAGATTGGCTAAGTATCTCATAGTATTCTCTAAAAAATAAAAAAAATGTTGTTTTATCTGTGTATTATATGTATTGTTTAAATTGTTTTAATGTTACCTACAAACTGTTGTTGATTAACATTGTAGGTATTGTTATAACACTTCTTTAATGTTTACAATTATATAATACTATATAGCTGTCCGTGCTTTGCAACAGGGTAAAAATTCAGAGTAGAACTATTAATTGTAAACAAAACAATGACAGTCTGTAGTTAGATAAACTCCTTATAACTTCTGTTTATTTAAATGAATTGAATTAGACAACCTCACATGTGCCATAAACCAAATGCAACTCTCCTCCTTAGGAATATCGTGGGAACTTGGAAGTCCAGTGGGGCAGAGCCCTGAAGACATTTCTTAACGGCAATAGGCCTATGACACTCCTGGGTAGATAGACTTCATTTGTGCAAACTTTCAGCAGAGTTGGTCCAGCGGTTTTGGCGTGATGGAACAATACAGACAGACCCCACCTCATTTTTATAAGTGATTATAATTAAATGAATTACACAATTATTTAAGCAGTTAAAGAGCTTATGACAAAAATAGGTTAGACCTTGCATGGAAAAGGAGGCAAAAACTAACTAGTGTTTAATATCTGTTTTTGTTTATTCTATGGCTTAGATAAAATGTCTTAATTTCGTGTTTTAATTATTTTATTAACATTAAAAATTTAACATCTGTTATAACAAAGAAATAATAATTTATTTTTCCGCAAAGAAATTTAAGAACATTACGATGTTCGGGTAAAACTGGAATCCTAAGCTTGTTACAATTGAAATAAAACAGTAAAATGCAATGCACATTTCATCCTGAAATTAAATAGGAACATTGTAGATTAACGATATGACATTCTCCAATTCCTCAGCAAGAAAGCTTTATTAAGAGGCAGACATAATGAGGTCTTAAGCGGCCCTGAATTAATGTAAATTTATGCTAATTCGTCTCCAAATGCGGAGATGTGACACCGAAACATCCCCCCCTCGCCTTTAACAACTCCCCTCTCAACCGCCTGCCATCGCGACCTGGCTTTAAAAACCCCCTCATTAGACCACATATTTGTAGTTTTAATGTTATTATATTTATCCAGACTGGTCAGACTATCAGCTCTGTTATCACTAAAACACCCGCACCCCTCACGCATTTCCCCCACCACCGCCAACCCCTCCTCTACGGTCGCTGTTCGCTGCAACACGTTTAATCAACTCGGACTGCAATTGTGACGTCACAGGTCATGTGATTAGCACCTAATCTCCCTTGCTTTGTCCATCAAGAGCAATAGGAACTAAAATACTAGTTGATTTGTTGCTACACATACAGGGTGTTTCTTTTACAACGCAACTCTGGATTTGGAACTAAAAACTACAAATATTTGACAAACCTCAAATAGCTTTGATTTCTTTTGGCACTTGCTAAAACTGCTTCATATACCTCCATGATTTAAAACTTAATTCATTGACAAATTTGCTCAAAAATCCACCTTAATAATTTATGTAGCAGCTCACCCTTTTAAGCAAATTTGAAAAATCATAATTTGCCCAACTTCAAAACAATAGCAAATAACACAAACAACATGTCAAGGAAGTAGGATTGCCAACTTTTGATCTTATATTGATCTTAATCACTAACCTTGTACTGGTACTTGTGAATTAGGATGCGTTTTAAAAGAAACACCATGTATTATGGAAAATAATAAAAGTACTAAGTATATTTTCGTGATTGATCTACATAACTTCGAATAGGTTAATTTTTGGCAACTGCAACATTTCGTCTTTGTATTAAGCTTGTTTATTAGTATAATAGATTTTAACTTAAATTGTTGATTAGTTTTAGAAATAAAATAAACGTACATCGAAAAATTGTTACAACATCGTGGAAAAAATACTTCTTGCATTTACATTAGTAGGTCACCGAAGTCACTAAAACAGTAGACAAACAATATAAAAACAAACTAAAATATTGCACACAAATATTCTCTCCTACCTAAGATTTTCAAAATTAAATTAAAGTATTAAATATTCAACCTGAAATAATATTTTATCGGGTTAATGTTAATAAAGTGTTATGAATGTAAATGTTCGATTATTCATAACGCTTTTATTGCTTTTGAAATAAATATTTAACCCCTAGCGTTGGAAGACACAAAAACAAAATAAACGTTATCAGGAAACTGACACATACTTCCCCCCTTTTAGCCCACTTTAATGATTAAATTACTTTTTATTTACTAAATATAGAATAGAAAGCACGGTCGAATGTACAGAAAATCTCGTAAACAAGCTGTTTTCAAATCCCTGTTTTGGAGGCACTACAGAATCTATTGCCACACACGTGGTTTTAAGAGGGGAAATGCCTCCTATCCCCCCTCCAGAGTTGTTAAGGGGCAACATATTTCGGATTTCCTCTGTTGGTCAATGCTAACTTGACAAGCATATCAAGTTTGAACGAAATTGATCAGTAAATAAGAGAGAAATAGTAATTGTTGTATTCCCCATAAGAATAACATTGGACAACGTACTGCGTTTACCGCAAAATGGCAATTTAAATTTTCTCCGCAACCAGCAATCGTAGAATAGTAATTAAAAATACTAAATTATTTAGTTTTTCGAGCTATTTTTAATGGTGAGTAGTAATATTTTTAAAATTTATGTTTTTTATGTAAAATCCAAAAAACTGATTTCTTTATGTTTTAAGCCCTATAATTTCTGTACCCGAATTTTCACAGAAATTCGGGTGGTGTCATTTTGTTGGAAAACTGAAGTTCTACAAACAGCTAAAGTTTAATTAAAATCATTAGAGCCGTTTTTGAGAAATTTTGATTTTTCATGTTTTTTGGTGGTTTTGGGGGGATAATTACCCTTAAAAATCAAAAATTTGAAAAAATGAAAAAATACTTGGAGATATTGTGGATCAGTACCTAAATACCAAATTTCATAAAATCGGACTATTGGTTTGGCTTCTAGCTTTGTACACATCCATACAGACAGACACACAATACTTTCTCCATATACTATGTATAAGGGGAAAAAGTAAAAATAAAAGCAGAACAACGTTATGCGCAATAACGTTTTATGTGCGTAAAACTGTATTCTACTTCTTGTTATTCCTGTGGGTTTGTTCAACCCTACGATTTAAACAATTGCTCTTGCTTGTGATGATTAAAATCAATTGTAATAGCTTAGTCATTTGCTGTAAAGTAAAACTAGCCTTTAGATACAGTAAACATATGTATATTACGAAAATAAAAGTTTTTTCATCAATTAAATTTAAAACACTGATTACATCAATTCACTGACGAAATAATTTTTAAATTAATCAAGTCAACAAAAGATGTACAGTAACAACAAAATATGAACAGTAACCTGTTAAGTAATAATCCGCTGTATATTCATGTTTAATTTTGTACGGTTGAAAGTAAAATCTTTAATATTTTTAATCTGTTTCTTCTGCCAGTTTGGACAACTGATTACAGATTGCATTCATACAATTATATGTACAGGTATATCGTAAAAATACACAAATCAAATAAGGTACATGACATTTCACTTTGTAAACCAAGAGGCATAAAAAGGATGAAGTGTGTTTTTTTAATTTAATGTAACGGTTACTAACCTATATTTTACATGCAATTGGCAATAGTTGCAAGCTAGTAGAAGCCTCAAGCGACTCACAATATTTTATTATTAAGAATTTAGTTAGGTAACCGGCTTGTAAAGACTATGCCCTAACCTTTGGTTCAAGATCACATACATTAACAAAGCACATGTGACAATTTTATCAAAGCAGACATTTCATATTCCATTGAAGGGGGGTAACTTATCCTTATTTCTGGCTGACATGCAATTTACAAAAAAGCTAATATTTTCTCGAGTTCAATACTTTTAGTTTGAGCTATTTCCCTTTATCTTCCAGTTTAAAACAATTCCACTATTTCTCTTAAACCTTTTTTACAGAATTAGTAATAAAGATAGTATTATACTTATCATTACAATTTTGATTTTAATTACCCTGTAAATGCAATCCTGCGTTCTCATGACATTTATTAAAGTGTTCAACAGGAAACAGATAACACATGTTTCTAAAAATATGGGACTGAGCGTAAAATAGATAGTAATACATTTACTATTACAATATTCATTATAATAATGCTGCATCGACAAACCTGCGTTCTCGTAAAATGTCTTAAGGTATCTAAAGGGAAATAGATCACATAAATTTCTAAAATATTGTACTGAACGTCATTATCCAACGGTAAATTAATCTAACATTTTCCTACACTATTTAAAACAAATTATAGTTATGTAAACCTATTTGCAAAATGTTTATCTTTTAAAAATTCCGTGTAAAAATAATGTCAAAATCACCTTTTTGGGACAGAATAACCCTCCAAAATAATCCCTTTGAATGATTTTCAACCTTATGAATTCAGTAAAGCTATACTCATTTGTAAAAAAATATGGTTATATGTTACGATAGTCATATATCTTATAGAAACTATGTAATACCTAACGGCAGAAAGCTAAACATACTTTTGTCCGTTCCTTAGTTCAGAGTAAATACGAAGCTCAAAGGACTGAATAAACATACCCCGAACAAATTAACGTCAGAAGACCTCAAGTCCTTTACTCAAAGATAAAAGTAACATTCAACAACTGCAAATATAAGTAAAAAATTAAAATGCTATTCGGTTCATACTGCATTTTCTACTATGGTCAACCTCAATAGTATATTTCATCCCTAGGGCCGAAAGTGACGCTTTCCGATACGAGCTCAAGTTTAAAGACCGAGGCGAAGCCAAGGGCGGAAAATGAGCGAGGATCGAAAAGCAACTTTTGGCCCGTGTGATGAACTATATTTTTCGTCATACTGCACAATATATTAAGCTAACTACTTCACAAAATTAAAACTGTACAACTTGTTTACATTTAAAAGTTTTCTCCAAAAATGACTTGCATCTTGTTCTTGCTATTTAAAACACACAGCTGTTACAGATGTATTCAACTACCGTCTGTTTCGTTTGTGTTCGTGTTAGGTTAGACTAACTATAACGATTGATATATCTAACGCTGTAGACTATCATTAAACCGACAACAATGCAACAATGAATTACAATCGATAAAATAATCGATTACTACTCTCGATTCAATTGAGGTACACACGTTTTCGGTTAGTAGGGGGCAATAGCCGATTCAAAACCAGCAGCAACGGCAGTTATCCACTGTGGATCAATCCTCCCCCCCCCGTCACGTGACCCATTAACCTAACTTAAACCTGGCGCCTGGCGTGAGGAGCCTGAGGAGCCCCCCCCCGACCGAAATCAGCATGTAAGTGAGGAGCCCCCCCCCCCGACATTCCCCATAGCCAAGCTCGGACCCCCCCCCCCCGACCGAAATCAGCATGTAAGTGAGGAGCCCCCCCCTCCCCCCTCCCATCCTCCCCTCCGGTCGCCAGCGGCACTTTTCGTGATGACCTTGAACATGAGGAAAAAACTTTCAAAAATTAATAACTAGCCTATTTATCCACCGATTCCCACGGGACTTTTTCCAGAGTGTAGGCCTATCCCCAAGGAAGCGAATGACGAAAGAACCCCATAGATCCGCCATCAAACAAGCCCGTTATTAATTTTTAAACGTGTTTTCCTTATGGGATCTCGGCTGTTTACCGGCCGATTTTGATGAAACCTCACCACATGTCGGGCGGCGGCCTAAGTAAACCATCGCTTAAAGAAAATTGAAAATCCACCATTAAACAAGCCCGTTATTAATTTTTAAACGCGTTTTCCTTATGGGATCTCGGCTGTTTACAGACCGATTTTGACGAAACCTCACCACATGTCAGGTGGCGGCCTAAGTAAACCATCGCTTAAAGAAAATTGAAAATCCACCATTAAACAAGCCCGTTATTAATTTTTAAACGTGTTTTCCTTATGGGATCTCGGCTGTTTACCGACCGATTTTGATGTAACTTCGCCACATGTTGTATGTCGACCTAAGCAAACCATCGCTGAAGGAAACCCAAAAATCCACCATCAATCAAGCCCGTTATTAATTTTTAATCGCGTTGTCCGTATGGGATCTCGGTTGTTTTGCTGACCGAACTCGATGTGACTTCACTACACGTCGTATGCCGGCTTGGTCAAACCAAACTGCGAGCGGCTCCGCGGCGTCACGTGTCGAGGCGCGTGCTAGGGCCTACGTGACTGTTCCAGCCTGTTTACTCATTAGCGGTTCCGAGAACTGTTTACTGCTTTCACCGCCTACTGTACGGTACGTAGCTATGTTACTTCAGTGATTGTCATCGCTTCCTTCATTCAGTTTGTGTTTGGAGCCCAGTGTGTGTAGACGTTCTACTTCAGTGCTGTGCTAGTCCTTACCGCACCATATTCCGAGATCTGTTAAACGTAAGTATACGTAGTCTTATAAATTGTAGTGTGGACCGCCTCAGGCTGTTTACTCATTAGCGATAATTGCCGCGACTTCGAGAATTGTTCACCGCCTTCTACTGTACGGTACGTAGCTATGTTACTTAAGTGATTGTCATCGCTTCCTTCATTCAGTTTGTGTTTGGAGCTCAGTGTGTGTAGACGTTCTACTTCAGTGCTGTGCTAGCCTTTACTGCACCATATTCCGAGATTGTTAAACGTAAGTATATGTAGCTCTTTTAAGTTGTAGTGTGGAAGACTATTACATTCCCCTTTATAGTAAGATTCTCATTTAAGGTATGATCGTTCAGCAACTTTCAATTCATAATGTGCAAAGAGAGGTCTGGCTTGTTAATAGAAGTTGAATAAATTTCATTATGTTTTAGGGAAAAACGATTCGTTATTGCTATAGAACAACTTACACGTCATTCTCAATTTCTTGGAGGAAACCTGTATACTAACATAAAACGAGGAAACCCGTGCACTAAAATTACATTTGCCATGGCCTTGACTCTTGTCTACCACGCATAAAGTATGTGTTATGTTACCAATGAAGTGTTCTCGTTGCGACTAATTTGTAAATGCAAGAGACTTATCATATTCGTTGTTGCAGATGAACAACCAACACCTGTGCGAGGTCTGCGGCCGAGCCTTCAGCCTGCTCGGAAACCTGAGGCGACACGTGGAGTCCGCCCACAACGCCAGACGTCACGACTGCCACGTCTGCGGTAGACACTTCACAAGAGGCGACAGCCTCCGCCGCCACGTCGCCACGGTTCACGGACCACACGCCGCGGTGGAGCCCCAACCGCAACGAGTGGACCATCCCTGCCGACTGTGCCCGACCATCTTCGCCAGCCTGGAGGACGTGCGCCGCCACATGCAAGCGGCTCACTCCGCGATGCCAGCAGCAGCTCCTTCCTCCTCCTCCTCAAGCCCCGATCGCCACGTGGAGTGCGAGCGATGCGGTGGACGCTTCGACCGAGACCTGGAACTGAGACGACACATCCGGACCGTCCATCCTCCCACGTTCCGTTGCGCCTACTGCGACCGCGGGTTTACCCGTCGCTTCAACCGCGACCAGCACGAGTCTCACAACTGCCCTGTTGTGAGGAACCTGGCTCAAGAACCATCCAAGTTCCGCTGCGTGTACTGCGACAAGGGGTTTACTCGCCGTTTCAACCGCGACCATCACCAGTCTCACAACTGCCCTGTTGTGAGGGACCTGACCCAAGACCGACTGCCTAGGTTGTCCTCTCCTCCTCTTCCTCACAGCAACCAGTCGTTGCGCCAAGGAGCCAGCGCCGAGCCCCGACCGCACCAAGTGCCTAGCGCCGAGCCACGACCAGGACCGAGCACCGAGCCACAGCCAGGGCCCAGCACCGAGCCCCAGCCCCGCCCAGGACCTAGCGCCGAGCCTTTGACCATCGATGACGAGATGGAGGGTGGCGGCCGCCCCGTGTTCCAGCTCGTGCATCGGGCCTTCCGGAGTCGCCTCCTCACCTACCGCCTGGCCCGGCCGTTAGACGCCTTGCTGACCGTTGAGGATGCGCTGACCCTGTTGTTTGACGAGGTTCTGGACCTGATGGAGAACGTCATGACCCAACATCCGAGCATCAAGGCGAACATGGTCCTGGAATGTGAGTTCTCCAACATTCATGGGGCCACCTGCCTGCGCTCCTTCAACACGAAGAACGTCCCACTGACCGAGGCCTCCGACTTGGAGGCTTTCCTCTCCGCGACGTTCGAGACGATCGTGAAGAAGAAGGAGCAGTGCGAACTGGTAGGCAGCGGCTGGACATACCTGCGTATACGGGACCTGGAGATCCGCGTGAACGAGTACACGCCGCTCGGAGGCAGAGCGTATCTCCAGCTGCCAAGGGCTATTGCAGACACGCGCGCTGTTGTCAATGTGCTAAACGCCGACGACATGTGCTTCATGTACGCTATCCTGGCCAAGTTCGTTGCGCGACACGCGGAGAGACCTGCAGCGTACACGCCGGACATCATCGCTCGCTACGACTGGACCGGTTTGCGTTTCCCCGTGACGCTCAAGGACATCAAGACCTTCGAGGGCAAGAACAACATCAGCGTAAACGTCTACGGGACCGAGCGCGCGATGGTGGGAAGACGCCCTGACGGAACTCCCAAGTTCATGGATAGGGTCTACCCCTTGAAGATCTGCAAGCGAGAGCTTGAAGACCACAGGGACCTGCTGTACGTGACCACCGACGGGGACAGCCACTACGCATACATCACGGACCTGAGTCGACTGGTCCGTCGCCAGCTCACTGACCACGGGCATAGGATCTACGTCTGTAAGCGGTGCTTCGCTTACTTCGACAATCAACCCAACAAGCTAGGGTTGACGGGCGCTCAGCGTCTGGAGGAGCACAGGCGTTACTGCTACGCCAAGGCTCCCCTTCGCCTGGACTTGCCAAAGAAGCAGCAGATCCGCTTCACCCATCCAGAGTACACTAGGCGGGAGAGGTTCAGCATCTACGCGGACTTCGAGTGTGCTCTGCAGCCTGTCGCTGTTGACCCGGTGGAAGCGCCGCCGCCCGGCACGACGCCTCTGCAAATGCACGTCCCGTACGCCTTCGCCTACCAGATCGTGGATTCGCTCGGCCTGGAGGAGTTTGAGCCGCGGGTATACTTCGGAGCTGACGCGTCCAAGGTCTTTATGGAACGGCTCAAGATGGACGTGCTGAGCCTGTGGGAGTTCCTGTTCAGCACGAGAGCTCTGCACCCTTCTCTGACCCGGCAGGAAATGGACGAGTATCTCGCAGCGACCCGCTGCTACCTCTACGGCAAGGAGTTCACTGAGCTGGACGTCAAGGTGCGGGACCACAACCACGCCCCGCCTTACGAGTACCGAGGAGCGGCGCACCGCTCGTGCAATCTGCGGTACAGGGAGCAGCGGGTCATCAACTGCTACTTCCATAACCTGTCCAACTACGATGCCCACTTCGTAGTGCGGGAGCTGGCCATCGACCCCGGCGATGTGGACGTGCTGGCGCACACCGAAGAGCGTTACATCGCCTTCACCAAGCGGTTCCACTTTGGCCAGCCCGGGGACAACCCACGACAGAGCAGTTTCGCGGTGCGGTTCCTCGACACCTACAGGTTCTTGTCCATGAGCCTGGCCAGCCTGGCAGCGGGTCTGCCCACCGACAAGATGCGCGAGCCCAGGAAGCGGTTCCCCGACGACCGGCTGTTCGACCTGGTGCGCAGGAAGGGCGTGTTCCCCTATGACTTTGTAACATCGTACGAAACGCTGTACAGGACCAGGGAGCTGCCGCCCAAGGAGGCGTTTAGGAACACCATGACCCTGGAGGACGTCAAGGACGAGGACTACCAACACGCCCTCAACGTGTGGCGAGCCTTCGAGTGTCACCACCTCAAGGACTACGCCGACACGTACCTGCGCTGCGACATCGCCCTCCTCACCGACGTCTTCGAGCAGTTCCGTGACACCTCTTTGGCCGAGTACGGACTGGACCCCGCTCACTACTACACCCTGCCATCCTACGCTTGGGACGTCATGTTGAAGACCTGCGACGTGGAGCTGGACACGCTGCAGGATTTCGACATGTACCTCTTCGTGGAGCAAGGCATCCGAGGAGGCATCTCTCAGGCCGTCACCCGCTACGCCAAGGCCAACCACGATCGGTGCCCGGACTACCGCCCCGAGGAGCCGACACGCCACCTCCTGTACCTGGATGCCAACAACCTCTACGGCTGGGCCATGTCCCAGTACCTGCCCACCGGAGACTTCCAGTGGCTCAGCCGTGAGGAGATCGACTCCTTGGACATTGGCGCGCTGGATGCCGAAGCGGAACGGGGTTACATCCTTGAAGTGGACCTCCACTACCCCGCCCACCTCCACGACCTGCACAAGGACCTCCCTTACTGCTGCGAGACCAAGCGTCCGCCAACAGGGAAATATCCCAAACTGATGACCACCCTGGACGACAAGATGCATTACGTCTGCCATTACAGGGTCTTGCAGCAGGCGCTGAACAACGGACTGGAGCTTGCGGCTGTGCACAGGGCGATCTCGTTTCACCAGTCTCGGTGGCTAGAGCCCTACGTCCTCATGAACACCGAGCTGCGGAAGAAGGCCAAGACCAAGTTCGAGCAAGACTTTTTCAAGTTAATGAATAACGCGGTCTTTGGCAAAACCATCGAGAACGTCCGCAAGCGCCTGAACGTCAAGCTGGTCTGCACTCCGGAAAAGTTCTCCAAGTACGTGGCCAAGTCCAATTTCCTGGACCGCACGTATTACACGGAGGACGTAGCTCTCGTGCACCTCGCCAGGGTCAACATCGTCCTGGAAAAGCCCATATACGTCGGCATGTCTGTCCTGGAGCTGAGCAAGTGGCTCATGTACGAGTTTCTGCGGAAGATGAAGGACCGCTACGGTGACCGCTTAAAAGTAGACTACATGGACACTGACAGCTTCGTGTTCGACATCCTATCCCGGGACATCTACAGGGAGATGATGGAGCACTTGGACGACTTCGATACCAGCGCCTACCCAAGGTCCCACCCCTGCTACAGCCCCGACAACGCCAAGGTGATTGGCAAGTTCAAGGACGAGTGTAACGGCCGATCCTTGTTCGAGTACCTCGGCCTGCGCTCAAAGCTCTACTTCATGGACGTTGAGGACGAAGACAACGGATCCAAGGCGATCAAGCGAGCCAAGGGAGTCGCTAAGGGGGTTGTTAAAAACGTCCTAACCCCCGACGACTACAGGGAATGTCTGTTCGACGGGGTGTTGAAAACCACCGTCAACACCCGTTTCCAGTCGTACCTGCACCGTGTCTTCACCGTACAAGTAGAAAAGCTATCCTTGAGCCCGGCCGATGATAAACGCTACATCTTGGCCGATGGTATCAACACCTTACCTTGGGGGCATAAGGACATTCCACCACTGCCCGCAGCAAGAAGGCGAGGCAATCCCGAGGAGGAGCGAGGCGAGCCTATGGAGGTGGACGAGGAGGAGGACATGAACGAAGAGTTCCCGGTGTAGATTTAAGTGTAAATAGAACTAGGTTAACTTTGTAAATATTTTGTAAATAGTATTCGTAAGCAAATATAGTCAAAACAGTTTAGTTTACAGCATACATCTGTGTTGTTACTACCCCTTGCATTTCCCTGACATTTACTTTCAAAAGACTCTTCTAATGCAAACCGAATTTGTAAAACTATCATGTTTTAAAAACAAAACTTTCAAAATTGTTAAAAATTCGATATTCTTTCTTAAATACTAAAGAGAAAGACAAGTGAAAACAACAGTTAATGAGAAACAAAACATTTATTGAAACACAATAAGAATATACACACAAACATATTACAATCAAGAACTCAAAAGGTATTTACACAAAAATAGTCTTAAGCGAAGATGGAGTAGAAGAGCCTGCGGACCAGTGCGTCGTTGATGGTGGGAGCGACCGGGTCGAAGAGCTGCACGTAGTCGCTGAGTGGTATACCGAGGACCGCCCCGACAGTACAGGTAGGTGAGGCAGTAGTGGTCATAAACAGAAGTACCGTAGCCCTGGAGTCGATACCTGTTGTAGAGACCGCCACGTAGCTCAGTCCGGGGATTGCCACCAGGCGCTTCTCAATCTGGGTGGTGTTCATCGCGGGCGGAAGCAGTCCCCACCGATTGTGTGATACCCTCATTACTACCAGTTGCACGCTTTATCACCACCGGCTTCACTGTATGTGTCAAACCAGTGACTCTGGGGACTCCTGAATAACGGTTCACCCAAAGGTTTTCCAATCGCGTTATGATGTTCATAATCATAATGTAGATTTCATAGTCTTTATTTTCATCCAAATATAAGTTGCAACCATGTGTATACTGACCTCTATGATGTAACTGGATGTTCAAGAACACATTACCCTGATTGGCGGGATTTTGTACTGTATGTTGATAACCGGAATCGACCCAACTGACAGTCGGTGGTGAATCGTTCGCGCGCGCGACGTTCATGCATCCTCAAACCTAACTTAAACCTGCGTCTGTAAACCTAACCTAAGCCTGCGTCTGTAAACCTAACGCACGCATTGGCCTACCTTAAGTACTGTAGTCGTGGACCGCGGTGACGTCATCACCCCGCGCCTACGTGACTGCCCCAGGCTGTTTACTCATTAGCGATAATTGCCGCGATTTCGAGAATTGTCCACCGCCTTCTACTGTACGGTACGTAGCTTTGTTACTTCAGTGATTGTCATCGCTTCGCACGACGTTTATGCATCCTCAAACCTAACTTATACCTGCGTGCACTTGTCTGCTGACTCTTGACCTACCCTAAATAGTGTAAGCAAATGCGGGTACTGTGATTGGTGGAAATATCCTGCCCTCTGAGTGGCTATAATTAGACGTTCTACCCTATGATTGGTCGAATTAAAGAAACACTTCTTGAGATGGATTTTGTGAATATAAATGCAGACGCGCACCTTCAGTTTGTCTAGTGATGTTGCAGAGTAAACACAAACATGGCTAGTGCAATCGAAGTGGATGAATCAGTCCAGACGTTGTTGAAGGAGTTGGAAGCGATGGAAGGCTACAGCACCATGTACTTTTCTCCACGAAGTCCTGAACAACCACCGCCAGCACCATCACTGAAACGGTCAGTCGCCACACCATCGAAGCTGGCGACCTGGAAATGTCCATACTGCGAGGAGTCGTTCACGTCGCGAGATGGACTTCGTCTCCATCATCGTCAGCACCACCTCTGTGTTAGAAGGAAGCGAAGAAACAATCGTTCCTCACAACCGAGATCGTTCATACAAACCTCAGCAGGAAGAGGTCCGCAGAAAGTCAACACATGTATTGATAGCAGTTGCATAAACGACATTGAAAGTGGCAATGCTCCGGAGATATCTGAAGACTTTGCATCACCATCATCCAACCAAATAACCGAAGGGGGAGGTTCCCAGAACGTCAGCATATGTGTCGATAGCAGTTGCATAAACGACAACAGTAGAAGTGTAAATCCCCCGGAACTACCTGGAGACTTGGAGCTTGTGGAAAAAGATTCGAACGATTCACCACCGACTGTCAGTTGGGTCGATTCCGGTTATCAACATACAGTACAAAATCCCGCCAATCAGGGTAATGTGTTCTTGAACATCCAGTTACATCATAGAGGTCAGTATACACATGGTTGCAACTTATATTTGGATGAAAATAAAGACTATGAAATCTACATTATGATTATGAACATCATAACGCGATTGGAAAACCTTTGGGTGAACCGTTATTCAGGAGTCCCCAGAGTCACTGGTTTGACACATACAGTGAAGCCGGTGGTGATAAAGCGTGCAACTGGTAGTAATGAGGGTATCACACAATCGGTGGGGACTGCTTCCGCCCGCGATGAACACCACCCAGATTGAGAAGCGCCTGGTGGCAATCCCCGGACTGAGCTACGTGGCGGTCTCTACAACAGGTATCGACTCCAGGGCTACGGTACTTCTGTTTATGACCACTACTGCCTCACCTACCTGTACTGTCGGGGCGGTCCTCGGTATACCACTCAGCGACTACGTGCAGCTCTTCGACCCGGTCGCTCCCACCATCAACGACGCACTGGTCCGCAGGCTCTTCTACTCCATCTTCGCTTAAGACTATTTTTGTGTAAATACCTTTTGAGTTCTTGATTGTAATATGTTTGTGTGTATATTCTTATTGTGTTTCAATAAATGTTTTGTTTCTCATTAACTGTTGTTTTCACTTGTCTTTCTCTTTAGTATTTAAGAAAGAATATCGAATTTTTAACAATTTTGAAAGTTTTGTTTTTAAAACATGATAGTTTTACAAATTCGGTTTGCATTAGAAGAGTCTTTTGAAAGTAAATGTCAGGGAAATGCAAGGGGTAGTAACAACACAGATGTATGCTGTAAACTAAACTGTTTTGACTATATTTGCTTACGAATACTATTTACAAAATATTTACAAAGTTAACCTAGTTCTATTTACACTTAAATCTACACCGGGAACTCTTCGTTCATGTCCTCCTCCTCGTCCACCTCCATAGGCTCGCCTCGCTCCTCCTCGGGATTGCCTCGCCTTCTTGCTGCGGGCAGTGGTGGAATGTCCTTATGCCCCCAAGGTAAGGTGTTGATACCATCGGCCAAGATGTAGCGTTTATCATCGGCCGGGCTCAAGGATAGCTTTTCTACTTGTACGGTGAAGACACGGTGCAGGTACGACTGGAAACGGGTGTTGACGGTGGTTTTCAACACCCCGTCGAACAGACATTCCCTGTAGTCGTCGGGGGTTAGGACGTTTTTAACAACCCCCTTAGCGACTCCCTTGGCTCGCTTGATCGCCTTGGATCCGTTGTCTTCGTCCTCAACGTCCATGAAGTAGAGCTTTGAGCGCAGGCCGAGGTACTCGAACAAGGATCGGCCGTTACACTCGTCCTTGAACTTGCCAATCACCTTGGCGTTGTCGGGGCTGTAGCAGGGGTGGGACCTTGGGTAGGCGCTGGTATCGAAGTCGTCCAAGTGCTCCATCATCTCCCTGTAGATGTCCCGGGATAGGATGTCGAACACGAAGCTGTCAGTGTCCATGTAGTCTACTTTTAAGCGGTCACCGTAGCGGTCCTTCATCTTCCGCAGAAACTCGTACATGAGCCACTTGCTCAGCTCCAGGACAGACATGCCGACGTATATGGGCTTTTCCAGGACGATGTTGACCCTGGCGAGGTGCACGAGAGCTACGTCCTCCGTGTAATACGTGCGGTCCAGGAAATTGGACTTGGCCACGTACTTGGAGAACTTTTCCGGAGTGCAGACCAGCTTGACGTTCAGGCGCTTGCGGACGTTCTCGATGGTTTTGCCAAAGACCGCGTTATTCATTAACTTGAAAAAGTCTTGCTCGAACTTGGTCTTGGCCTTCTTCCGCAGCTCGGTGTTCATGAGGATGTAGGGCTCTAGCCACCGAGACTGGTGAAACGAGATCTCCCTGTGCACAGCCGCAAGCTCCAGTCCGTTGTTCAGCGCCTGCTGCAAGACCCTGTAATGGCAGACATAATGCATCTTGTCGTCCAGGGTGGTCATCAGTTTGGGATATTTCCCTGTTGGCGGACGCTTGGTCTCGCAGCAGTAAGGGAGGTCCTTGTGCAGGTCGTGGAGGTGGGCGGGGTAGTGGAGGTCCACTTCAAGGATGTAACCCCGTTCCGCTTCGGCATCCAGCGCGCCAATGTCCAAGGAGTCGATCTCCTCACGGCTGAGCCACTGGAAGTCTCCGGTGGGCAGGTACTGGGACATGGCCCAGCCGTAGAGGTTGTTGGCATCCAGGTACAGGAGGTGGCGTGTCGGCTCCTCGGGGCGGTAGTCCGGGCACCGATCGTGGTTGGCCTTGGCGTAGCGGGTGACGGCCTGAGAGATGCCTCCTCGGATGCCTTGCTCCACGAAGAGGTACATGTCGAAATCCTGCAGCGTGTCCAGCTCCACGTCGCAGGTCTTCAACATGACGTCCCAAGCGTAGGATGGCAGGGTGTAGTAGTGAGCGGGGTCCAGTCCGTACTCGGCCAAAGAGGTGTCACGGAACTGCTCGAAGACGTCGGTGAGGAGGGCGATGTCGCAGCGCAGGTACGTGTCGGCGTAGTCCTTGAGGTGGTGACACTCGAAGGCTCGCCACACGTTGAGGGCGTGTTGGTAGTCCTCGTCCTTGACGTCCTCCAGGGTCATGGTGTTCCTAAACGCCTCCTTGGGCGGCAGCTCCCTGGTCCTGTACAGCGTTTCGTACGATGTGACAAAGTCATAGGGGAACACGCCCTTCCTGCGCACCAGGTCGAACAGCCGGTCGTCGGGGAACCGCTTCCTGGTCTCGCGCATCTTGTCGGTGGGCAGTCCCGCTGCCAGGCTGGCCAGGCTCATGGACAAGAACCTGTAGGTGTCGAGGAACCGCACCGCGAAACTGCTCTGTCGTGGGTTGTCCCCGGGCTGGCCAAAGTGGAACCGCTTGGTGAAGGCGATGTAACGCTCTTCGGTGTGCGCCAGCACGTCCACATCGCCGGGGTCGATGGCCAGCTCCCGCACTACGAAGTGGGCATCGTAGTTGGACAGGTTATGGAAGTAGCAGTTGATGACCCGCTGCTCCCTGTACCGCAGATTGCACGAGCGGTGCGCCGCTCCTCGGAACTCGTAAGGCGGGGCGTGGTTGTGGTCCCGCACCTTGACGTCCAGCTCAGTGAACTCCTTGCCGCAGAGGTAGCAGCGGGTCGCTGCGAGATACTCGTCCATTTCCTGCCGGGTCAGAGAAGGGTGCAGAGCTCTCGTGCTGAACAGGAACTCCCACAGGCTCAGCACGTCCATCTTGAGCCGTTCCATAAAGACCTTGGACGCGTCAGCTCCGAAGTATACCCGCGGCTCAAACTCCTCCAGGCCGAGCGAATCCACGATCTGGTAGGCGAAGGCGTACGGGACGTGCATTTGCAGAGGCGTCGTGCCGGGCGGCGGCGCTTCCACCGGGTCAACAGCGACAGGCTGCAGAGCACACTCGAAGTCCGCGTAGATGCTGAACCTCTCCCGCCTAGTGTACTCTGGATGGGTGAAGCGGATCTGCTGCTTCTTCGGCAAGTCCAGGCGAAGGGGAGCCTTGGCGTAGCAGTAACGCCTGTGCTCCTCCAGACGCTGAGCGCCCGTCAACCCTAGCTTGTTGGGTTGATTGTCGAAGTAAGCGAAGCACCGCTTACAGACGTAGATCCTATGCCCGTGGTCAGTGAGCTGGCGACGGACCAGTCGACTCAGGTCCGTGATGTATGCGTAGTGGCTGTCCCCGTCGGTGGTCACGTACAGCAGGTCCCTGTGGTCTTCAAGCTCTCGCTTGCAGATCTTCAAGGGGTAGACCCTATCCATGAACTTGGGAGTTCCGTCAGGGCGTCTTCCCACCATCGCGCGCTCGGTCCCGTAGACGTTTACGCTGATGTTGTTCTTGCCCTCGAAGGTCTTGATGTCCTTGAGCGTCACGGGGAAACGCAAACCGGTCCAGTCGTAGCGAGCGATGATGTCCGGCGTGTACGCTGCAGGTCTCTCCGCGTGTCGCGCAACGAACTTGGCCAGGATAGCGTACATGAAGCACATGTCGTCGGCGTTTAGCACATTGACAACAGCGCGCGTGTCTGCAATAGCCCTTGGCAGCTGGAGATACGCTCTGCCTCCGAGCGGCGTGTACTCGTTCACGCGGATCTCCAGGTCCCGTATACGCAGGTATGTCCAGCCGCTGCCTACCAGTTCGCACTGCTCCTTCTTCTTCACGATCGTCTCGAACGTCGCGGAGAGGAAAGCCTCCAAGTCGGAGGCCTCGGTCAGTGGGACGTTCTTCGTGTTGAAGGAGCGCAGGCAGGTGGCCCCATGAATGTTGGAGAACTCACATTCCAGGACCATGTTCGCCTTGATGCTCGGATGTTGGGTCATGACGTTCTCCATCAGGTCCAGAACCTCGTCAAACAACAGGGTCAGCGCATCCTCAACGGTCAGCAAGGCGTCTAACGGCCGGGCCAGGCGGTAGGTGAGGAGGCGACTCCGGAAGGCCCGATGCACGAGCTGGAACACGGGGCGGCCGCCACCCTCCATCTCGTCATCGATGGTCTGAGGCTCGGCGCTAGGTCCTGGGCGGGGCTGGGGCTCGGTGCTGGGCCCTGGCTGTGGCTCGGTGCTCGGTCCTGGTCGTGGCTCGGCGCTAGGCACTTGGTGCGGTCGGGGCTCGGCGCTGGCTCCTTGGCGCAACGACTGGTTGCTGTGAGGAAGAGGAGGAGAGGACAACCTAGGCAGTCGGTCTTGGGTCAGGTCCCTCACAACAGGGCAGTTGTGAGACTGGTGATGGTCGTGGTTGAAACGGCGAGTAAACCCCTTGTCGCAGTACACGCAGCGGAACTTGGATGGTTCTTGAGCCAGGTTCCTCACAACAGGGCAGTTGTGAGACTCGTGCTGGTCGCGGTTGAAGCGACGGGTAAACCCGCGGTCGCAGTAGGCGCAACGGAACGTGGGAGGATGGACGGTCCGGATGTGTCGTCTCAGTTCCAGGTCTCGGTCGAAGCGTCCACCGCATCGCTCGCACTCCACGTGGCGATCGGGGCTTGAGGAGGAGGAAGGAGCTGCTGCTGGCATCGCGGAGTGAGCCGCTTGCATGTGGTGGCGCACGTCCTCCAGGCTGGCGAAGATGGTCGGGCACAGTCGGCAGGGATGGTCCACTCGTTGCGGTTGGGGCTCCACCGCGGCGTGTGGTCCGTGAACCGTGGCGACGTGGCGGCGGAGGCTGTCGCCTCTTGTGAAGTGTCTACCGCAGACGTGGCAGTCGTGACGTCTGGCGTTGTGGGCGGACTCCACGTGTCGCCTCAGGTTTCCGAGCAGGCTGAAGGCTCGGCCGCAGACCTCGCACAGGTGTTGGTTGTTCATCTGCAACAACGAATATGATAAGTCTCTTGCATTTACAAATTAGTCGCAACGAGAACACTTCATTGGTAACATAACACATACTTTATGCGTGGTAGACAAGAGTCAAGGCCATGGCAAATGTAATTTTAGTGCACGGGTTTCCTCGTTTTATGTTAGTATACAGGTTTCCTCCAAGAAATTGAGAATGACGTGTAAGTTGTTCTATAGCAATAACGAATCGTTTTTCCCTAAAACATAATGAAATTTATTCAACTTCTATTAACAAGCCAGACCTCTCTTTGCACATTATGAATTGAAAGTTGCTGAACGATCATACCTTAAATGAGAATCTTACTATAAAGGGGAATGTAATAGTCTTCCACACTACAACTTAAAAGAGCTACATATACTTACGTTTAACAATCTCGGAATATGGTGCAGTAAAGGCTAGCACAGCACTGAAGTAGAACGTCTACACACACTGAGCTCCAAACACAAACTGAATGAAGGAAGCGATGACAATCACTTAAGTAACATAGCTACGTACCGTACAGTAGAAGGCGGTGAACAATTCTCGAAGTCGCGGCAATTATCGCTAATGAGTAAACAGCCTGAGGCGGTCCACACTACAATTTATAAGACTACATATACTTACGTTTAACAGATCTCGGAATATGGTGCGGTAAGGACTAGCACAGCACTGAAGTAGAACGTCTACACACACTGGGCTCCAAACACAAACTGAATGAAGGAAGCGATGACAATCACTGAAGTAACATAGCTACGTACCGTACAGTAGGCGGTGAAAGCAGTAAACAGTTCTCGGAACCGCTAATGAGTAAACAGGCTGGAACAGTCACGTAGGCCCTAGCACGCGCCTCGACACGTGACGCCGCGGAGCCGCTCGCAGTTTGGTTTGACCAAGCCGGCATACGACGTGTAGTGAAGTCACATCGAGTTCGGTCAGCAAAACAACCGAGATCCCATACGGACAACGCGATTAAAAATTAATAACGGGCTTGATTGATGGTGGATTTTTGGGTTTCCTTCAGCGATGGTTTGCTTAGGTCGACATACAACATGTGGCGAAGTTACATCAAAATCGGTCGGTAAACAGCCGAGATCCCATAAGGAAAACACGTTTAAAAATTAATAACGGGCTTGTTTAATGGTGGATTTTCAATTTTCTTTAAGCGATGGTTTACTTAGGCCGCCACCTGACATGTGGTGAGGTTTCGTCAAAATCGGTCTGTAAACAGCCGAGATCCCATAAGGAAAACGCGTTTAAAAATTAATAACGGGCTTGTTTAATGGTGGATTTTCAATTTTCTTTAAGCGATGGTTTACTTAGGCCGCCGCCCGACATGTGGTGAGGTTTCATCAAAATCGGCCGGTAAACAGCCGAGATCCCATAAGGAAAACGCGTTTAAAAATTAATAACGGGCTTGTTTGATGGCGGATCTATGGGGTTCTTTCGTCATTCGCTTCCTTTGGGATAGGCCTACACTCTGGAAAAAGTCCCGTGGGAATCGGTGGATAAATAGGCTAGTTATTAATTTTTGAAAGTTTTTTCCTCATGTTCAAGGTCATCACGAAAAGTGCCGCTGGCGACCGGGGGGGGAGGGGGGGAGGGCGGGGCTCCTCACTTACATGCTGATTTCGGTCGGGGGGGGGGGTCCGAGCTTGGCTATGGGGAATGTCCGGGGGGGGGCTCCTCACTTACATGCTGATTTCGGTCGGGGGGGGGCTCCTCAGGCTCCTCACGCCAGGCGCCAGGTTTAAGTTAGGTTAATGGGTCACGTGACGGGGGGGGGGAGGATTGATCCACAGTGGATAACTGCCGTTGCTGCTGGTTTTGAATCGGCTATTGCCCCCTACTTCGGTTTTACTACAAACGATATAAACAGCAGAATTGGAACAGCTGATGACCTCGACACCAGCTGATTCTTTTCCGTCCTAGGACTGGAAAGAACTACTTTCGCCCCGCAACGCATGTATTGAAAACAGCCGTTTTCCAAGCAGTATGACGAAATAGTATTTTACGTTACTAGCCCGGTAAGTGGTGTTTTACCGTACGAGCACGACAGTTCCCGCGCGAGGCGTAGCCGAGTGCGGGATTTTCGTGCGAGCACGGTAAAGCTTACCGGGCGAGTGACGTACGATACTTTACATCATACTACACAGAAAAATTAGTACATTTTAATTAGTTCATTGTATTCCTCACTGAAATGCATTTTCAAAAGTTTCCTTTAGTATCAAATAGAATGGTTTGTTCTCTCAAAATGTGTTTACTATTCAACACTCGTAATTACTCATGTGGTTTAACGTTGTATTGTTGCAATCAGCTGTTTATTTCATCAGCTGACTAAGTGCACGGTAAAGTAATTTTCCGTGTGTAGGCACAGCAAAGGGCAACTTTCCAGCCTATCAATACGGATGGAAAAGTACCTCTTTCTGTGTAGTATGATGTAATAGTATATTTCGTTACTAAACCAGAAAAGCCCTCTTTGCCAGTGCGAGATCGTGTTTACGTGCGAGACGAAGTCGAGCACGGAATTTAGACCAAGCACTGGTAAAGAGCTTTTCGGACGACTATTTAACTTTCATAGTTCAGTCATTGAACTTTCATTGTCTATCTTTTCGTCATACTAAACAAATTCATATAATTACAAACCAAGAAACAAATTTTATTCTAGAATCAAGGTTTATTTTACTAAAAAAAACACATAGGCCTGGTTATTATTTTACTATTTACATATTTTATGAAACAAAAACCATAAGCCTAGGCTACTTAGTTTTAAAAAGATTTCTTAGAAGCTATTTTTTATCAAAATTCAAATTGATATTTATGGTGCAATTTTCATTGTTAATGACATTTATACCTTTGTTTGGCAGTTTGTTTAGCAACAAATTAAGATAATGTTACGAGATACTTGAGGTAGCAATTCATTTGATAATTTACTTACTCTGTCCAACAAGTTTTGGGATAAATTTACACTTCCGCTAGCCATTATTTTATAAATCACAAAACACAATGCCATAATATACTTCTCACGTGTAACATCAATGAGAGGTTAACTGTGGCCAATGATTTGACAACAATGAAAATCAGCTGTTGCGTCGCGTTTGTAACTTCTGAAACTGATCGGAAAAGAACTGTCCGGCAAAAATAGGCTTTCACCATAAGATTAACATGTAGCTAATTTTAGTGATCGGAAAAGAAGTGATCGGAAAAGACAACAAAGGAACATATGTTATTTTAAATTAAAACAGCATGTTTCCAGCGGCATTTTAGTATTGAAAGTCATATGTTCCCGCGTAGTATGACGAAAATATTATTACGATGTTTAAATTAAATTTATTTTGAGAGAACACCAACTAAACCATAAAATGCATATATTAACTTTAGACTGTTCTAGTTGTTACGAAAAATGGAAAACTCAAATTAATCTCACAGCAATTGAAATGGGTTTAATATGCAGGTTGTTGGGTAAATTATAAAAACATTTTCTTCTTCAAGGTTAGTTGATACAAAACCAACGTAGGATAACCATTCGTAGATTGAATTCAGAGACTATCTTATTGGGTTGTCTCACTGGAATGACCGAAAATACCACAAATAAACAGAAATATATATTTACGATGTACGTATATCTTATCGTTTGATTCGATATTAAGCTTTTGTCACTACCCTTGAGCCACGTTATTACGAAATACGCTAATTAATTTAATAACTTTGTAAATCACATATTTAAGTGTTTATTAAGTTTTAACAGGATTATTTAGAGAATTTCACTTTATCGTTATCAATAATTGTATACTAAATTTTCATTTGGGAGGACAAATTTTAATACTGGATATGTTTTTTTTTACCAGCCATTTTCGTTATATTAGCAATAATTGTCCTAACACCCTTAAATCTGTACCCTCACATCTGTTGTACAGGGATGAAAATATTAAATATTGTCAGCCATAATTATTATTTGTAAATTAATAGTATATTTCGTCACTAGGATCAAAAGTGGATCTTTTTAATACGAGCTTCAGTTTAACTGCCGAGGCAAAGCCGAGGCTGGGAAATGAGCGAGTATTAAAAAGACACTTTTGATCCGAGTGACGAACTATATTTTTCGTCATACTGCCAAAAAACTTAAGGTTTAAATAAAAACAAAAGTAAAATTTACGTACTGTGTCTTCATAACCTCAAATGTTTCTTTCAGCTTGTCTCTTGAAACAATCAGCTGCATAACACACACATGCACATGCACATGCATGCACATGCACATGCACATGCACATGCACATGCATAACTTCGGTTCATTCATATCTATCGGTTGTTGAGTCGATCACTTCAAACCAATCATTGTGGTTCGAATCAATCGGTTGTTCTTCAAAACAAACATTAATAACAATACAACAATGAATGTTTCGATAATAACAATGAATGTTTCGATTATTTATAATCGAATGAATTTTAATCGATTTATGACGACCTCGAATCAAAAGTATCATCAACAATGATCTTTTCGCCATACTGCTTCAAAAACAACTGTTTTTGACAGATGCGTTGAGATTCAGTATGACGAAAATGAATTTTTTGAACAGCTGAAACCCCCCCTACCGCCTGTACATCTAAAGGCCACGTGATCGAAATTTTTAAATCGCCTTGGAATTTGTTCTTCAACATTCTTTCCGTTCATTAAGAATATACTTAATGAATTATGATAATGACAAAATCCACCAAATCTACAGGTTGGTATAGAGTATGAAAATCGTAGTAAATCGTTTCGCACTGGTCTTCTTAGACCGCAACTTTTATTACTACAATAATAACATGGTATAGGTGACACTCAAAATTATCAACAGCACCATTTCCAGTAAATTTTAACTGATACGGGGTTTACTTATAGCAATGTAGACACAAGAAACAATCGTAAATCGGTTTATTATCTTTGTTTTTGCCGTATTAGTTGGGAAAAACTAAGCTAGTTGGCATAGTATTGTAAAACTATTTTCCAAATATCATTTCTAGTAAGTGTTTAATTGGATTAGATAAATTCCGTTTTAATTGGTGTAACTGTTGCCAAAGCTGAGAAAATGAGATTGGATTTAATGTTCTGTATCACTTTGCCTTAAGGGGGTTAAACCAGAATACGCTTTAAAATACCTCAAAAAATAGTTTTTAACCTTAAACGTTTCCAGGAAGTTTACTTAAAATGGTGAGTTGCTGAAATTAAATCTCCATAACCAGCATTCTTTAGTTGACCATTTTTTAAGTGGGGCTATTTATTTTATAGAACTGAGATAAATAATACATACTTAACATGATCTAAAAATTATGAACGACATGGAAAAATAAAAGTACGTTGAATACACACGGTATTTCACAAGATTTTGTATTAATTAATTAAATTTAATTTCCACAGTAAGAGTTTAAGACTCAGACTAGTATATGATTGAAGTATTCGTGATCTTCAGACATTTTTGATGCAAAAAACAACAATTTGAATTTTACAAACGAATAAACATTTTAGTTCAGTAGGTTTTCGGTTTAATACTACAAATCAATAAGCTGATAAGCAAAATTCTGGGATAGATCTTAATATGAAAACTAAAACTTATTAGACATAATAAAACATAAAACTATAGGCAACATGTTAAAGTCATTATATTTAGATTAATTAGTAGTTTTTGTACACTATTGAACGTAATGGTTTGTTATGGATTGTATTAGGTACAAGTTTTCAGATTTTAATAATCGATATACATACTCAACTGTGAATTTTACTCATCAAATAAATTTATATCACTTATAAATAAATGTTAAAACGCAAAAAGTAACTGTTTTCTATCCTCCCCAAAAGTATCTTTATTTTTTCCTTCCGTTCAGATTCAAAAGCAAAACTTCTTATCGAGAAAAGGTGACGAGAAAGATTTTGCGAAATCTTGCGTTTTCATGAGTGCTGACACACTTTACTTTAACTCGTATTGCCCTCTTACGTCAAGCAATTCGCATACGGAATTCATTCAATTCACTTGCTTTTATTGTTATTTTTTTTCTCGGTTTTTAGTAAATAGAAACGTAATTATAAATATTTCAGCTGTTGCTCGCTCTAACTTGAATAGTTTAAATATCCTCCAATATAATAAAAACTTTCATAACAAAATTCAAAAATATTTTCATTAATTTAGTTTAATTGTTAATTTTACTCTTTAATTTTCCACTGCAATCTACTACGAATTTTGATTCCCAAATGAAAGAGTGTATTAAAAATACATGGTTCTATGCTGAGGGCATTGAATCATTAAACAATTTCTTGTGTTATTGCTGTGGACCAATATTGACATATCTAACTGAACATGCATTAAAGGTTTGAGGATCTTAACACAAGAGATTTAAGTACTAAGTTGAGCTACTCCGAATTAAAATATTATATGTAACGGCAGAGTAAACGTATGTATCACTTATATTTCTAAAATGTCTGATGAATACAAAATTTCATAATAGACTTGATTTGGTTTGATGGCCTGACTTATATGACCTTCCCATTTTTCATCAAATTTTAATTGTAGAAAACGTTCCTTACTTAAGAATTTATAGTTTGGGTGAAAAATAATAGCATCAATTTTTGTTCGTTGAACAAGTGTCCTCTTAGATAATCAAAGAATTAAATCATGAAAGTCCTCCATTACATTAAATTAAAATGATTTTAAAAAATAATTTTAAATACGTCTAAAAAACATGTTTCCTGTCTGTCCCTATAGCCGCCACCTGCATTTTATCTTCCTTTTATATAAGAAGATAATTTCGTCCATAGAAAATAATTCATAAGCACGCAGGTTTGTTGTTACGAGGTATTTTATAGTTGGATTTATTTGTAGTAAAAGTCGTGGTAGGTCATTACGGTCGATTCAGAGTTCAGAGTAAGTAGTATTAAAATAAAATTTTAGAATTTATATTACCAAGTACTATTAACAAGTAACGTATAATCATTTCGTTTACATTACTTCGTATTTATTCTCATAATGAAAATTCAATAAATAAAAGAGTAGTTGACAAAATAAATTAAAATTGATGCATTTTTTAGTAAATTTTATCTAAAATTATAATGTGTTTGTTTTGTTGTTTAGCGAATTTCCCCTCTAGGGAAGAAGCTACAGTATTACCGTAGTCGGCATGGTAAGACCTAGGCCCGGGACCATGATAACTTTTCGTTTTGAGGTCCCTAGACCCCAAAAACACCATTCGTTTGAAACTGTATATATATATATATATATATATATATATATGTGTGTGTGTGTGTGTGTGTGTGTGTGTGTGTGTGTGTGTGTGTGTGTGTGTGTGTGTGTGTGTGTGTGTGTGTGTGTGTGTCCGTGGGTGCGATAACTCTCGTAAAAAAGGTCCGATTTTTATGAAATTTGGTACAAACGTATAAAGCAGCATTTATGACTTTAAGTTCGAAAACCAGACAGATCGACCTATCTGAAGGGGTATTTTGGGGGGGTTTTGTACCCCAGAAATGGGTTTTTTGAGTTTTTTACACATAATTTTTGAAAACATGAAATTTTATTTGTTTCCATTGGAATCAGCTTAAAACGATGCACAATTTGGTGTTTTAATCATTGCTCTACGTCAATTGGTTACTGAGATATTGAAAGTGTTAAACACAGTACGTTGTCCAATGCTATTCTTATGGAGGATAAGAAAAATTGTATATCTCGCTTATTTATCAACTTATCCTGATGAAACTTGGTATATTGCTTCATTTCATTGTGGTCTATTGATATTTGCACAAAAACCAATTTTTTGGCCGATAGTTCCCGTAGCAGCAAACCTGCATACTCAGCCCCATGTTATTCTTATGGAGAATAATTAAAATGTCATAAATCGTTTATTTATGAATGAATATTGATGAAACTTGGTATGTGGCTTTATGTGGTATTAAGATAATATTATATGCATTGGAAACTCGCTGAGTATGAAGGTTTGCTGCTACTGGGGTATTTGTTGTATGAAATTGATATTATCAATATTGTTTATGGGCAGTGATTATGGAGTTCAATGGTAAACCTCTACAGCCATACATTATTTTCAAGAGGAATGTTTCTAACTATGACTATGCAATAATTGTACCTTATTGATTTATAGTACACGTTACTTAGTGAGACCAGTTTATGTAAAACCAGTTTTTACTGAATAAGTAAAATTCCGAGTTTAAAGGAGCTTCTCATTCAGCTTGGAAGCCCCTTTTAGCAAGATGGCAGAACAAGGCAATAAGTTGTCAAATGTTGGAGTTAATGGAAGTTTATTGCTGTTAATAGAATCATATCTTAAAAATAGGATGCAATGTACTGAGATTATGTATGATGATGGATACCTAATAGAAAAGAGATCAGATGTTAGGGTAGTAAAATTTGGTGTGCCGCAAGGTTCAATTTTAGGGCCATATCTATTTATATGTTATGTTAACGATTTTAAGATTTCACTGGACAATAGTTTTTTCCTTAGTATGTATGCAGATGATACATCTGGTCTTTGCTGGGCGAAAGACTATCCCGCTTTGAAAGATAAAGTTCTCACGTTTATCAATGAGTCCAAACTTTATTTTCAAGAAAATAATTTGTTGCTTAATATAGATAAAACCCAACTAGTGTTTTTTAGCCCAAGTGGTGTAAATGAGGAGTTTGTTGTAAATAGCAATGATTTTAGTGTTAAATCTGTCGCATCTTGTAAATTTCTTGGTATTAATATTGACACCAAATTTTCTTGGGAAGTACATATTGACTATGTTTGTAAAAAAATATCACCTAGCCTATTTTTATTACGAAGAATTAACTCCTATCTTCATCCTGATATGTTAATGAAAGTTTACTATGGCCTAGTGTACCCTTATCTTTCTTATGGCCTACTGTTATGGGGAAGTGCAGCCAAAACACACATGGACAGAGTTTTTATCCTCCAGAAAAAATCCTTAAGATTACTAGCTAAGGTGAATCCTAGAACATCATGTAAAAATATATTTATTGAATTTAATGTTTTGACAGTTTATGCTTTGTATATTTTTCAAGTTATAATGCTATTGAAACTGGATAATAAATATATTTGTAAAAATAGTGATGTCCATGCTCATAATACAAGGAGAAAATTTGATTTTTATAGAGTCAATAGAAAATTCAAAACAACAGAAAATAGTCCTTATGTTAAAGGTGCAATATTTTTTAATTCACTTCCTCAACACATAAAAATCTTAGATGGAAATAAGTTTAGGACAGAACTCAAGAGATATTTAATCATGAAGTGTCCTTATGATTTACAATTGTAGAAATATAAATCGCGTGTACTTTGTAAATTTTTTCTGTAGATATTTCATGTACATATATTGTGTTGATATTTAGGCCTAATTTGACTTTTACTGTGACTGAAAAATGAATATAAATATGCACTGTGAAATAGATTAAGAACCTTTGACAATGTTTATGCATGTAATTACATGTTTCGAACAATAAAGAAATTTGAATTTGAATTTGAATTGAAAACCGTCTTGCCCTCTTTACTAAGAGACTTGTTTTGCATGTAATCTTATTTTAGCCTTACGGCAATCAAAAGGACAATGTCTAATCACCCCTAAATACTACCAAATCAGTAATGATAAGCTCAAGGAGGGCTCCTACTGTGGTCTCTGTGTAGCAATAATCCAATTAACAGGCTCTTTGATTAGGCTTCCGGTCGGATCGGGGCTTTGTGGTAATTGGACGTGAGCTATTGGTAGATATGATTCTTAAAATACTTTACTATCACCATTATTATAACCTAGTCATATTGAATAAATTTGCACACGAGATATACCAGCGATTCTCTAAGCTAACAACTCTGATGAGGACTTGGCATTCAGGGGGTGAATGCTCGATAACCCGTGCTTAAAGAAATGTTGATATTAATTACGTGTTTTTGGTTTCCAGAGATGATTAGTAATGTGAATACCTGTCTGTCATCTACAGTATATCTGGCAGGTATGTACAGAAACAAACCATAGATGGATACCATTTTGAGAATTATGTCATAGTTTGAATTAAGGTATGATTTATCACCGTATCAACAGAGTAAATATATTGTAAGGTGAAAGGGTAGTATGATAATCTCCAACAAATAATTCTCTATGATTCTTTTAGAATTTATTGAGTAGGCCTACTATCTGTTTCTCGCAGGCTTCGCCCCGCAAATGATTTATAAAATCTATGACAGTTGTGTGTGCTGCATTCTGTGGTTAACCCGTGGAACTACTACGAATCATGATCAGTTGTTTGTATTTTCATCAGCTCAAACAAAAATGAATGTCGATAAGGAATACATGGGAACTTGGAAGTCCCCTGCGGCAGAGCCCTATACGATTTTCAAAACAAAAATAGGCCTAAAAGTTTATTTGGTATATTAGGAAAATTCCTGTAAATTTGCACGCCGATCGCTTCAGTAGCTTTTGAGTGATTGAGGGACACACAGCAGACAGACAGACAGACAGACACCATCCCATTTTTATATATTAGTAAGGAAGGAAATAATATGGTTGCATAAAAATACCGTACAATTTCTGTTGACTGTAAAAAAATCAATATTTCATTAAGAAAACCGAGTGTGGTCGGTTGGATATTAAGTAATGTTGAACACTAGGTTCAAAAGAGATATTGTAACCTCATGCCATCAACACAAATTAGAATTTTATAAGAAAAAAACAACTTATGCAGGATATTTATTTTTTAGAAAATTGCCTGCAAGCTTAAAGAATGAAAATAATACTAAATTGTTTAAAACCAAATTAAAAAGATTTTTAATAGAGAAGTCATTATATTCAATTGAGGAATACTTTAACTGATTATCTTTTAATGAGACCAACTTAATGTATTTTTGAATTCTGGTTTTGAATTTTCGACTCTGAAAAGTAGTTATAATATAATATTTATGTTTGTATTTGAAATAGATAGGCTAAGTCTTGACACTATTTATTATTGTACAACTGTGCATGTATATTGTAAAATAAAGATGTTTTGATTTGATTTAATTTGATTTGTATTGCAAAATATTTTAAAAATAACGTTTTTTTTAATTTCGACCTACACTTCACATGACTTGTTAGACAAAATTCTTTGAGATCGGAGAAACCACAAATTGAGTTTACAAACTAAAAAATAAAGGCTATTTTTATGATATTATGATTCATGATTTACTCAGGTTGTGATAAATAATTTATTGCAATGCTACACTGTAGAAATCGTTTTGTATTTTTAAACACTAAATTTCAAATATACAATGGCGAGAACGATGCAAGACAATTTATTTCAGTCAGTTACAATAGTCTTGCAACATGAATACATGAACTGTACACACACATCAACTTTAGTCGCCAAATAGAACATTTATAATATTAAGTATGTAGACTAAAACTTGTGTATTCGCTGACAAATAGAGTGGGAAAATGCTTAGGCGAACTGATGTTGAGTTTTATTTTAATTTTGACCCTTAATAAGACCGACCCGTACTGTTTGCAAAGGACGTTAATCTGACATTTCCAACGACAGCAGTTACAGAGGCCTTTGACATCGTGACAAATAAACGTTTGTCTCAGTCCCCGTGGACTTGAGCTTATTTGATTAATTTCCCCAGGTTATGTACAGTGGCTTGTAGTTTAGGCTTTCTGGAGTGAGGAGATGTATCATTATCAACACAGTTGTATAAATATGTTTCTTTAAGTTTGTTTTGTAAGGTGTACTTATGAAATGTAGTCGACAAATAGTGCATTAAATATTTTGTTTGTATTACTCGATAAAATAAATTTATAGTTTGTTTCCAACATAACGAGACCTTTGTTGAATGGTATCCGTGTTGTCTTCCCAAACAATAGGTTAGGAGATTGTTTTACGACAACATAAAACATATTTCAAAGAAATTCTGTATTTTTACTTAATTAAATACATTTAGAAATTAAATATGAAAACTATACGCCCAAACCTTCAAAGTGATGTCAAGATGATCTGGCAAAAATGTTACAAAAGGTAAAACGCTTATAGATTTATCCAAACTATCATGAAATGCAATTTTGTTGAATCAAGGATTAAAGTCTACTGTATAATATTTTCTTACTTCTGACACATAGTTTCAAATATTAATTTTTGTTTAAGAATAAAAATGTCAGATTGGTATACTGTACAATTTTAAATACATGTTCAAAATTTCCCAGTAATTAAAAGTATCTTATGAAAAATTGAAATATTTTAAAAACTAAAAGTGGCTTATAGTTACAAAGAACTTCCTTAATAGTCTACTATATGATAAAAATTACAGACATAATCAAAAGTTAATATTCTTGCAACATGCTATATTTGTTATGTAGATTATTATTTAGTATAGAATCTATCTCTTTTCTTTACATCCAACACTAACAGGATTGTCAGTATCTTGACACCAATAACATGTAATTTGTTTATTAATAATGTTGTTTTACAATCCAGTAGTCACATATTCGTTATAAAATATAGTATTTTTGCGACCTCAATAGTGCAAATATGACTTGTTTTTATTTCTTAAGTTTAAGATTGGCAGAAGGCAGAAATTCAACTTGACACTTTGATTAAAAGTTGGTGGATGTTATATTTACCTCCCTGAGCGGGCCGAGGCTGACATTAATGTGTTCGGTTGGTGTTTATTTAGTCCTTTGAGCTTCATATTTGCTCTGGACTAAGGAGGATGGACAAAAGTATTATTAACCTTGCCACACACGCTAAGTTTATAGCTACAAATTAAATAGTCCGGACTGTTTATCATAAATTGCGTTTATTAAATAAACAGACAAAGGTTACCCTGGATTTTGAGTTGTTGCTGGTATTTTAAATATTAAACTTTACTAGTCACTTTAAACGATTTAGGTGCTTGTATTTGGAAATCAGGTTTAAATTTTATTTTAGTGAATTAATTATTAAATAATATTTTGGAAAGCATTGTTTTGGTAAATTACAAAATTCCCTTAATAATATTTGTTTATAATAAATTGTACCAAATACATAAATATGTCTTGTATTATTTGAATATTCTATAGCTTTTGCTAGAAATCTTTCTCCTTTATATACACTACAAAAATAAAAATAGGGTATGTATATACTCCTAACGACAAGGTGCAATGCAAGGATTTTCAGGATTTAAATTTACAGTGGCTACCTAAAGCACTTTGTTTAACTAATGCTAAAGTCTCATGTTAAAGAGAAAGAAATCAAACACACCCCACACTCATGCACTATTTTATTTTTGTAATTTTTTTAATTAGGTTGTGTTTACAGGCCACCAGCATATTTATTTGTATGATTGTGTTTTGTCAGATTTTTGCCACCCTACCATACTTTTACATTTTTGTCTTGGATTAATGAAACAAAAAATTAATGAAGTACAAAAAATAAAAAAAATATCCAGGAGGGGAGAGGGGGGCAAAAATATAAAATCGAGGGGGGGTCATTAAGATCGGGGGACGGAGCGCGCAGAGTTCCCCAATACCCCCTTCTCTCGCCTATCGAAAAAAGAGTTTGAGTTGCCATTCAAGTAGTTTTTTTATTTCCATCATGAGAGTTGCCATTCAAACAGGCTTTTTATCTCCATAATGATAAACAGCTGTTTACAATATTTTAAGTTGTAGATATAACTATTAAGTCATCATCTGGTTCAATATAAATAAAAACTTTGTCTATAAGAATAACATAGGATCTTTAAAACCCCGTAGGGCAGAGCCCTAAGGTGATTTCCAAAAATTCAATTAACCTAAAATCTTCTAACGCACATATACAACATAGAAAAAAAGTTTCATCAAAATCAGTGGACCCGTTTCCCTGAAATCGCACGAAATCACGTTTTTGAGCGGCCGCCATTATTTTTCCAAAAGGCGTATGCCGGTTTAAAGTGGCCTAAAATCTTCTCACGCATGTATAGAACAAAGAAACAAAGTTCCATCAATGTCAGTGCACCCGTTTTCCCGTGAAAAGCGAACAAAAACCCGTCCTTGAGCAACATCGACAGACAGATAGACAGACAGACAGACAGACAGAAATTGAGATAAGATGAGTTTCTGCTTTCCTATGATATGAAAAGTAAAAATATGCAAAAATTTTATAATTCCTAGCAATGTACAGACAAAACTCTAATTTATTTATATAGATAAAGTGACTGTTAAAAAAAATACTTGTTATGTTAAGGAGAGAGTCAGTGCTCCAGAATGTGAAAGTTGTATCTTTCTATTACTTCATTTTTTGTTACTTAAATATTCATGTCAAATTTAAACCCAGAATATGGGATAATTAGTGTTGTGAAAGAAGTGGGAGTTAGTGAGTGGTTTATAAGTTTTTAGATGACTTGAATAAAACTATTAATTTGATTGTGCAATGTTTAAATCAAAAACTATGTGCGATATTATAGGTGGTTTTCATTAAGGCAGGTGACGCATGAAATTGTTTTTAAAATCAAATACCCAAATTACTCTCACTAGATTTGGTGCTTCTCGCAGGAAACTCTGATCATTATCTCTACACAAAAATAATACCTATATTGTTTCAAATCGTTTATCAAATGTGCCTACTTTAGTCAACACTTCATTGCTAAATATTTGGGATCGAGTCTAAATTGTCCAGTCAATTTTGAAACAAACTAAAAGAGGTATTAATGGGAGAATGTCTAACGTTTGTTAAATGTGTGTACTTCAATAAGCAACATATAATTGTATAATTTGTTGTGAGAAGTTATGCTTTATATGAATGACTTTAGCAAATAATTTATTACTTCTTGTCTGTTAACTGGGTGGGGAAAAATGTATATACTAGCAAATGCAGCTGCTCGATTTTGAGCAAATAAGTTAGTTTTATTTGTGGTGTCATTCCAAAAAATATCTTAAAACAGCTAATCTTTCTTCTTTACTGTGTTTTGTTACCTTCGACAGCTGTCAAACACTCAATTTCTATTTTTACTGTTCTTCCACAAGCAACTTCGAAGGCCTGTGGGCATAGCCCTAAGGGCCGATATAAATTTTTATGATTTTCTGCAAACCTACAAATTGAGGCCTTTCCATAGATTCTTCAATCATAAAAATGAGTCCAGTGTTTCCTGAGATCTCAGTGTGACACATAATCTGTTTGTGTATTAAATATTAGCTTGTGTATTATTTTTTCCAGTGACAAACTTACTATATTTAATTTGATGAATTTTCAGGCTGAAACCATCAGTCGAAAAAACACATGTTACTAAACAGTTGCACCATAGAATAGAATAATATGGTTGCAAAGAGGAATGCAGTGGCTACATGTGTGCTCTATAGCTGCTAAAACCATGGAAATAAAGAACTAACAGCCAAAATTGGGTCGCTGAAACAAACATATATATATATATATATATATATGTGCAACAAACAGTGTGAAGCTAAGGCAGACACCCCTTTGCATAGGTTGTGCCAGTTACAGCTATAACAACCAGTTTTACTATTTTAGTTTAGTAGTTTTACAATTGTTTGTATATCTATTCACAAATTCTATAAGAAGGTCGGTTATTCAGTGGCCCGACTATAGTTAATTATTGCCATGATGAATCTAGTGAACAGGCCTTAATAGCCCTAAAGTCCACATTCATCATGATGGGCATTATACTACTCAATCGACCGTTCATCATGATTTGAACGTTTTGCCAGTTCTGCACAGTGAGTCACAATAGCTGGTGATTTTAACGTGCCTGGTATTGTTTGTACTGAGCAGAAAAATGCTTTTATTCCTCAAATCGTTACTCATTTACTGGACCTGGCAAATTTTCGGATTTGAAGCAGTTGAATACTTCCTCAAATCACTGTCGGAACTACCTGGGTTTAATTTTCACCAACACATCTTCTACCGTCTCTCGTAGCGTGGACGCGCTACTGCTTGAAGAACTGGCTCATCCAGCTTTAACTGCACTGATTGACACCCCTGAAGTTTCTCGTATTGTTAATGAAGACTCATTTATCCCCAACTTCCGGAAATGCAATCTTACCAAAATATCTGGAGCTGTAGCTGATATTGTGATCCTGAATGAAGGCTGTCCTGACCTTGCCTTCTCTGAATACTGCAATGAGTTGAGAAATATCATATAGGCCAATAATCCTCTTAAGAGGGCTGGAATAGCTAAGTTTCCATGTTGGTTTCCTAAGGAGCTTGGAAGGTTGGTCATCTTAAAAAAGACCTTACACAAAACATAAAAATCAACTCTATCTTCCAAATACTACAGGAGATTTTCCGCCATCAGAGCCAAATGCAAATAACGTTACCAAGAGTGTTTTAACGCATATAACGGCCATGTGGAGGATTTGTTACCTACCAATATTAAGTCCTTTTGGAGCTTCGTGAAACAGCTTCGGAAGTCATCTTCTACTCCTCGACTACATCACAGTGGTGCAGTTGCTGATACTCCCCAACAAATATGCAGCTTCTTCGCAGATTTTTTTTCTTCTACGTTCAATCCTCTAGATGATTCTCTTTCATCTAACATTCAAGAGGGCAATTTCAACCTAAGTTTTTTCCATTGTCAACGAAAGTATGGTTAAACGTAAATTGGATGAACTGGACATCAACAAAGGATGTGGACCTGATTTAATCGCCCCGATAGTGCTCAAACACTGCAGTCAGAAGCTGGTTACACCTTTAACTACTCTTTTCAATAGGCTCTTTGATAAAGGTGTTTTCTCCTCAGTACTCAAAACTGGATTCCATCTCACCATTCCTAAATCTACGAATGCTGATAATGTGGCCAGTTATAGACCAATTGTAATACAGTTCACTTTGGCAAAGGTGTTGGAAGGATTGGTCCTTGACATAATTTCTCGGGACTTGATGAACATCATTGTTCCTTATCAGCATGGTTTCTGCAAAGGTCGTTCTACACAAACGAACCTCGCTGGTATACACAGACTACATTCTATCAGCATTTAACAGAAGTCTTCAGGTTTTCAGTGTGTATTTGGAGTTATCAAAGGCCTTTGATAAGACAAACCGCCATCTCCTCATCTCCAAACTCAAGGCCTACAGCTTCATTGGAACTTCATTGTTATGGTTTCATAGCTACTCAAGTGATAGAGAACTAAGAGTCAAACTTGGCATCTTTGTTTCTGAGTAATTTTCTGCCACTTCTGGGTCCCTCAAGGGTCCAAACTTGGGCCTATTCAATAGCTATGTGAATGGCATGACGGACCAACTAATTTAATGTCAAACTATCTTCTATTCGCAGACAACTTGAAACTGTTTAATGGAATACCACATATGATGATTGTTTGCTACTCCAGCGCAATCTTCATACTATTGGTGAATGGTGTGTCAACAACGGGATGGTCCTCAATATTAACAAGAGCTTTGTGATTACTTTTGCCCGTATTAAGAACCCTATCAACTTTCAATATACGCTCACCAACACTTTGGAGCGAGTTACCTCAGTGAAAGATCTTGGTGTTACTCTCCTGCCGACTCTCTCATCTGAACCTCACATCAACAACATTTCAGCCAAAGCCAACCAAATGATGGGTTTCATCTTTCACTTCTGCAAAGGGATTTTAGTGAGAAAACCTTGCTGCTCCTGTTTAAATCACTCGTTCGCACTCCCCTAGAATGTTGTTCCTTAATTTGGCCTCCTCACTATGCAGCTCATGTCCACACTATCCAAACAATTCAAAACAAATTCTGCAGACTCACTGGGGTTCGTAGAGGCAATCCATACCGTGAGGTCGCAGTTCTTGATCTTCAACGAGATCTCCTGTTTCCCCCTCTTGCGACCAGAAGAACGATACGGACATCATGTTTCTTCATAAACTTGTAAATAAACTGCTATACTCGCCTGAACTTTTGCAGCTCATATCTCTCCTTGTACCATCGGCTACTCGTTCCAGAGATGTCTTCGCTACTGGTCACTATTCCAACAACTACAGCTGCTTTGGTCCCATAGCTCGCAACAACATTCCTCCAGGAGTCGACATCTCTTTCGACAGTGCTGCTGCGCTCAGGAGATGTATGCTACAGTGTTCCCAGTGCTTTAAGTGGTGCCCTTAGAGGGCCACACCAGTGCTCGTGCCCAAGTGGTGAATCGCACCGAGTGTGTTGTGCATGGTTGTCCCCAGTGACGTATTCTTTAAAATCATATCTAGTTCATCTGGAGCATATTGTTATAGTTAAGTGTTATTTTTGTCAATGAAATTTATTTTTGTTAAGACATAGTTTCTATGTTTGTTAAAGCATGATCAGTATTTATTATTGTAAACAAATATCATTCGTGCATCAACTGTGGTTACCTTCACTCCTTTTTCTAGTTTTATGCAAATTGTCCACTACTCTAGTTAGACTAGGTACTCTAGAGTTAAAATATTCACCATTGTATCTTCTTATAAAAATTGGTGTTGCCAATAAATGTTTATAAATAAATAAATATAGCATCTCAGATGCATCAATCGCAATCCCATCTAACAACTGATGGGTGAACACCTCCTGCCCATTGGTTGTGTGAACAGTTTAGATAACTTTCTTTCAGTCTGACGATATAATGCTGGTATAAATTGCTGATTTTCCAACTCTAGCTGGTGCAATTACCTTACTGTACCTTAATGATTTTCTACACCAAATGTATTCAAGTAAATTGGTTACTGCACCATTTTGTTGGAAGTTGACATACATCACTTGTAATTTTAAGTTCTTTACATAGATCTTAGTGAAAAATAAATAAACAATTACACAAGTGCAATTTTATGTTTTTTTATAGATATGTCTTATGAGTCTTATTTTATAAAAATTAATGGCAACAGACATATGTAATTCTGATAAACACTAGAAACTCAACGTAAAGATACACAAGAATACACAGATTTTGTAACCTATTTTTACTTTAAACACACGGTTATTATGTTAAAACTTGTTTTATTGTATCAACAGTATTAACGATTACAGCATACATCAACATCGACAGACATAACTTCACATCAGACTACGGCATTGGACTGGAGGCTACAGCCAACCCCTATCATCCCGTACCTTCTAGGACCTCCGGGCGTTGGTTCGCTCTAGGCAGGCCTACAGCAACATGTCGTTCCGGGTCCTGTGAGCATGATATCCCGGGAGGGTTGTGATGGCTGAGCGTGAGGGGGCTGTTGGTTGTGGACACCGGGAAGAACATGTCCCAGGTCCAACACCATCACTGGTCCGACATCAACTGCGGGGCCTCCTCTTGGAGTTTGGGTCACCTGGTGTGTTTGGTTACTTGGGAGGTTTCCTTGCGTTAGGAATGGACCATGTTGAGGAGCTCCCTGCTGGCCTTGGCCTAGAGCCGAAAGATCTAACACTCCCACCACACCATGCTGGGGAACTTTTCCACCAGCGATGAATCCTAACACCTCTTGGCCTGCCCCTCCATTATAATACCCCTGGCCTGCTCCCCCTGGCTGCCCTTGAGGACCTTGCTGTAGTCCCATTGGAATGCATATTTCGGGATTTATTGGTCCAGTTTTCAGTGTTTTTTCCCCATAACTCTGTGTTCCTGGAAGTAAGTTGATAAACGTTAGTAATGGCAGATTGCTGTAACATTTTGTTAAATGTTTACATTAGTTCAAAGTTAAAATAAATGCCAATATTCATTTTGTCTACGGGCTCAATTTGTTCCCTTGAATTCAATTTTAAAATCAAATCAAATGACACAACTGATAATTTATATATATTTCTTTAAGTGTATAAAGGATGTGTTTTTTTAGCAAATTTCCCGTATATAAGGAAGGAGCTATCACCTTAAGTGGCATAGTAAGACCCGAGACTGTGGTAACTTTGTTTTAAGGCCCCTAGATGCCAAAAACACATTTTTTTTTAATATGTCGGATCTTTATCAAATCTGGTACAAACATGTAACGTAACATATTGGGTCTTCAAACTCAAACTAACTAATGTCTTAAGTTGGTGAACCAAACAGTCCGCACCAACCGAAGAATGGTTTTGTGTGTGTTTTGTTTCAACACAATTTTATTTTTCGCAAAGAATATGTTGTAATCAAAACTGTTTTGTATAATTTATTTCAGCTTAAAAACACAATTAAACAATTTAGAAATTTGAATGATTGCTCTACATCAACTGAGATATATTGAAAGTGATAGTAAAGTGAAAGTAATAATATGTAGTCCAATGCAATTCTTAGGGAGAGTAAGTAAAACTTTTCATCTCACTTACTTATGATCTTATATTGTTAAAACTCGGTATCTGTTATCTTCATCTGGTTGCGGACTATAGATAATTGCATGAAAACCCAATTTCGTGTGGGGTCCATTTCAGCAAACCTACGCAGCTGCGTAATCAGGCCTAATGATTTAATATGTTGTACTTATAGAACATATAAATATTCCTTTATATCTCGCAAATTTATAAATACATTTTGAAACTTGGTAAATAGCTTTATGTGTTAGTGAGGTACTGAAGTATGCTTTAGACATCTGCTGAGTATGCAGGTTTGCTAATATATGCCCTAAATTGAGTTTTTATTACAAAAACTATTTTTCCCTTTGATTTGTTGACCAAAACCGTTTTGGGTTGACAGGTGTTGAACTTAGCTCTCTCAAATTTGTCTGGTATGTTTTAACATTCTGTACAGATGGAAGGGAAGTTACATTGCAGAGCATTACAGTATCTCAAACTCCTCTTTCAAAAATTGTAATTGCCATAGCCCCATGAATTAAATAGTCACTCAATCACATGTTTTAATGTAAACAAAGCATACATTTTTAAATCCCCGAACATTAAAAATGGGGGATGTTTTTTCCTTATTTCTCGATTACTGGTAACTTTTTACAAATACTGCTATTTTTCCCGAGTCCCGATAAAGACCTTTAATTAATTTGAGCTGTCTCCCATCATCCTGCGATTTGCCACAATTTTGACTTAAAAATTTCACTTACAGAATTATATATATAGGTTTGTTAATTTCGCAAGGTAAATCGATTGCATCAAAATTTAAAGCACTACACTTTACCTACAGCCTTCAGCAATGGCTCTTTTTAAAGCTTGAGGGCCAAGGGGGTAGGAAAAATATCAGAAATGTCCAAAATTACTTGGGCTACGCCCCCACTGGACTTCAAGGATCCAATGATTTTCTTATGGAAATATCACTAAAGTGTTTTTATTAATAAGTAAAAAATGGACTAATGATCAACTGTGATTATTTATAATGCAATTTAAGCTTTTGCTTTGTTTTTGTTGTTTATTTCCCCCTCAAAATTTATTTTCCTTAGCATGCAAACAGTAAATTAAAACAAAATTGTAGGGGTTATAGCCACTACTATTTGTTAACACGTTCAATGCTTGCAAACATGTTTAAACATGAAAATCACAAATGTTTCAATATTAATTATAATACGTTAATTAGCGTACTCCGCGCCCAATGTGTTAAATGTGTAAGTTGTGTAGCTCAACAACAACGTTCACACATACACACGTTTTGATAAACATACCTAGTGGTGCCGATCCCTCTGTCTCAGTAGGTCTGTTGCCGTATCTCCTGTCCCCTCGGATCGGCTTGGGCCACTGGCTAGGAATGCAGCAGGGACCTGGGTTGACGGCCAGACATTCTGGCCGGCCACCACACTCCCATCTGAACAATCATAGAACGTTCATTTAATGCAATATAAAGACATAACATTATTTTGTTTATATTGTGAACTTTATAGCTCTTGATTATATGTGATAGAAAATTTTGCATAAATGATAACGAGCTACTCCACCGCAATATTTTGCGGTTATAATCCTTATAACAGCTGTTTTTAGAATTTAAAAAATGTGATTTTAAAACTCGGAATGTTAGCAAAATATAAGTGTAAATCAAATATTTAGCTTTACGGTGACTTCAAAATTGAAATTATCATTTAAATAATACCCCAGTTGCAGCAAACCTGCATACTAAGCGAATTTGCAATGCATGTATATGTTTCTTACTACCACATAAAGCCATTTACCAAGTTTCATAAAAATACATTTATAAATAAGTGATACATAGCAATATATTTATTCTTGATAAGAATAACATTAGGGCTGAGTATGCAGGTTTTCTGCTATGGGGACAATCAACAAAAAATCATTTGTTAGTCTAAATATCAGGGTACCAATATTAGTTGAAGCCACATACCAAGTTTCATCAATATACATTCATAAATAATCGAGTTCTCAAAATGTTAATTATTCTCCATAAGGATAACATTGGACAACGTACTGTGTTTAGCACTTTTAACAAATTACATAGAATCACAATTTAAACACAAAAATGATTGTTTTGTAGAGCTGAACCGATTGGTATTAGCAAATGTCAAGTTTACAGTAAAATTAAATGTGGAAATGCTAAAAACCTTTTTCCTATAATATAACATGGGAGATTTTATGAACACATTTTTTGGATTTTCCACTTAACCTAGGTCAATAATTCAAAATACCTAAAATAAAATACCAAAATACCAAAATTCCAAAATATAAAAATACCATTCAAAATGGTCAAAACCAAAATTGAAGGGTACAAAATTCAAAAAACTGATTTTTGGAAAATATAAAACCACCATAAACCCCCTTCCCATGGTTCGATCTTTCTGGTTTTCAAACTTAAAGTCATGAATGTTGCTTTCCATGTTTGCATCAAATTTCATAGAAATCGGATGTTTTTTTTAAAGTTATCGAGTTAATGGACATATATATGTATCTTTATCTATAATTCTATAAGCAACATTTTTAAGTCAAAATTGTGGGAATTTGGCAAATTGCAGGATGATGGGGTCCGGCTCAAATTAAAGGTCTCAATCCCAGGGATTCGGGAAAAATAGCAGTATTTCTTAAAAATTACCAGTAAACGAGAAATAACGTCCCCGACGCATGGGGATTTAAAAACGACTGCATTTATTTACATTAAAACATGGGATCCTATACTTATAATGTTCAATTTTTCTCAGCATGAAAACCAGATGAGGCAGAGTATTGGAGGAAGGTTAGGGGCTTTGGCTCGTTTGAAGGACACATATATATCAGTTTGAACGAATAGTGTTTTTGGCATCTGAGGACCTCAAAACAAAAAGTTATCATGGTCTCAGGCTTAAGTCTTAACATGAGACCTACGGTAATAGCTTCTTCCCTATAGGGGAAATTCGATAAAAAATAATCATCAAAATCGGTTAGTTATTAACTTTAGGAAGTGAGTGAATAATACCCCCATCGCAGCATACCTGCGTACTCAACGAATTACCAATGCATAATATGTCTTAATCCACATAAAGCCGCAAACCAAGTTTCATAAAAATATATTCACATATAACTCATATAAGCGATAAATGCAATTTTAATTATTCAATAATCAAAGCTGAGTTGATTGGTAAAAGCAAATGTGAAGTTTACATTAAAATGAACTGAGGAAAAGCCAAAAAAACCTTTTCCCATAAGATTAACAAGGGAGATTTTATGAGTAAGTTTTTTGTATTTTCTCCGCAACAATTTAACCTAGGTTAATAATTCAAAATACCATATTTTTTTAACTCTATAACATGGTCAAAACCAAATTAAGTTTTTTTTAAATTTTAGGGTGAAAAATGAAAAAAAAGATTTTTGGAAAATTTAAAACCCCCATAAACCCCCCTTCCCATCGTCCAATTTTTCTGATTTTCAAACTTAAAGTCATGAATGTAACTTTATATATTTGATCCAAATTTCATCGAAATCGGAAGTTTTTTATTCAAGTTATCGCATTCACTGACACACACATATATATATAAACATACATACATATATATATATATATACATACATATATATAAATTTGAACGAATAATGTTTTTGGCATCTGGGGACCTCAAAAAAAAAGTTATCATGGTCTCGGGCTTAAGTCTTACCATGAGACCTACGGTAATAGCTTCTCCCCTATAGGAGGAATTCGCTAAAAAGCAAGATTTTTTAAATATATAGATTAGATGACCCACAAAAACGTTAGCAATTATTTAACCCATTGAGGTAGTAATTTTATTCTATTTACAGTAGCCTATAACGGGAATTGATTGGTGCTGCACTCTAGTAGCAAAATATGTAACTAATGACCGCGGGCGTCTACGATTCTATCCGCTAGGGGCGCGGACTGACTGAAAAACCTTAATATCGCCGCAAGGCCTTTGGTCATGTTAGCTGAGTTGGCTACGTCGTGGAAACACCTTGGCCAGGTGGTGATACAATGTTCGTGGGTTCGATTCCCGCACACGACCAAAACTGACCAGTTGTGCAACTCTCAATGAGTTAACCGGTCTGTGGCAACGTTGGTGGGAGGGCCCAAGTAAAACAAACGGTGGCAGGCTTGCTTGGAAGTTGACGGGATCGGTTAATTCTTTGAGACTTGCACATGGTCAACACTGATTTTGCTAATTTTTACTTATGTCTACTGTGTGTGTGCCAATGTGACTCTCTAAACTGAAAGAAAACAATATTTTAATTGAAATACGCCATTAATCCATTTAAAAACACCAATTTTATACTCCAATTCACAGGTTAGTAAAATTACAAGTAAGGAACGAGACCAGCTCGTATGTTGCCAATGGGTTGCTCCTAGGTATCACCTAGAGACTCAGCCTATCCTTGCAATTTATCAAAAGTAAAAACTGATTCACTCTCACGCTTCATTTGTTATCTTTATTCGGTACTAGCAGGCACCAATAATTTGTTTGCAAGATCTTTCTTGATTCCCATTTCTCTTCCCATCAATTCCCATTTATTTTCCTGTTGGTGACCATGGGAACCCAAATAAAATCATTACTTGATAAGGTTAACAATAATAATTTTAAAGTACTGTGGGGCAGAGCCCTTATAGGTTTAGGACTTCAATTGATGGCTTGAAACCTTTTTATGTAAAATTGAACACATTTATGGACAGCAAAAAATCAGTTGCAATACCTCAATCATTAACATAAGTTTGAAATAACAGTGAAGTTTTATAAAAAACTTTGACTTGTTGTGAATAATGATATTTCATTAATAGTTTATCTATTTTAAAGTCTTAACACTGACCAGGACCAATTAAAAAAATTTGAATTGAATAATCAACTGACTAAAAGTAAACCGAAAATGTGTTAAGATCAGCTGACAAATGGAAATAATCTTATCCCTTTGGGATCTGGGGAATCGGTTTTATGCTAAATGAGATGTGTAAATGTGTGAAGTGCTTGGTGACCTTGGGCAATCGAGTTGTAACCCGTCGCGCTTCAGACACCGGCAGTCGCTGTAGAGGGATCCTGCACGCAGTTCTTGAGATGGGGAGCGGGGCAGGTCCCATGGGGCTGGAGGCTGGAATCAATAATGTGTATGAGAGCAAAAGAGTTAAAAACAAGTTGAAATTCTACAAAGTACAAGAAAAACAAAAAGCAAAATCCAGAAACTAACTTCCTCAAACTATAACACCCGAGAAGCTAGCACGCTGACAAAAAAACCTTTTTTTAGGAGGCGAACCTACATCACGAGACGCACCACAGTAAACATGTCAACAGGCCTAGCATTCATGTGTGTTGTTATTCCTCTCTCATAATAATTTAAATCTGCTATTACAACCAACTTAATTAACCTAGCCACTCAATTTTATTTATTCAAACTTCGTCCCCTAAAGACAATCCTGACTCACCACTCTCCTCCATTCCTCGGATCCCCTCCTTCCGAACATCAAAACCCGCTGACTCACCACTCCCTCTTCCCTCCCCTCCCTCCAATCTTTCACTCCCCTGGCTCACTACTCTCCTAACCTCCCTCAAATCTTCAATTCTCGCTGACTCACCTCTCTCCATTCCTTCCCTCCTTCCAACCTTCCACTCTCCCTGTCTCTCCGCTCTCCTCCAATCCTCTCCTCCTTTCAAACTTCCAGTTTATCTGACTTACCACTCTCCTCCCACCTTATCTCCCTTAAACCTTCCACTCTCCCTGGATCACCAATATCCTACACTCTTCCCTTTTCCCTACAATCTTCCACGCATCCCTTCCCTCCTGTCTTTCACTCCTCTGGTTCACCTCTCTCCATTCCTTCCCTCCCTCCAACTCTCCCTGACTCACCATTATCCTCACCTCCTTCAAACCTTCCGCACCCCCTGACTCCCCACTCCTTCTCCCCTCCCCTCCCTCCAATCTTCCACTCTCCCTGACTCAACATTCACTATCCTCCATTCCCCCTCCTTCCAAACTTCCATTATCCCTGTCTCACCCCTCTCTTCTCTTCCCTTCAACCCTTCACTCTCGACTCACCACTCTCCACTCCTCCCTCCAACCTTCCTATCCCCTGACTCACCACCTTCCTCCACTCCTGTCCCTCCTGGCTCGCATCCACGTAGGTGAGCTGGCTGCTGTTCTCGTGTCTCATGTTGGTGTAGTCGCTGGTGGGTCGGGTCTCATGGAGGGCGATGGCAGTGATGAGGGGAGGCGTGCAGTCTCTTCGCTTCCTAAACTGGCGGCATTCATCTTCCAAGTCTCTCATGCCCGGGACTCCCCTGCCCGGCCTTCTTGTTTGTCGAGGCTTTGACTTCTCCCTGAAAACAATAGTTAATGATATACAACTATAGTGTGATCATATTTTTATTTGGGCCACCATTTTGGTATCTCAGAAACCAACAGACTTATAGAGAATGTTAAATGGGGAACCTTCACTACTTTTTAGTCTCCAAAGTTGTGCCATATTCCAATATGAAAGTCAATTTCAAAACTTTTGAATATAAACCTTTTATAAAAATGTCCAAGTATAAAAATGTAGAATAGTTACATTTTACCTATGTATTTTCAATACAAAATTTACCTTCTGTTATTTTATTTAACTTACAATTTCAACTTTTAATAAATTGAAAAATATTTGGAGGTTTTTTATCTGACCGAACCTTTTTTTCAAAATAAAGGCTGTCATAGTTGGCCCCATGCATTTCTGTGGGGAAAAAATATAAAAAACACCCTATTACCCATTTTTTTAAGGAAATATTCCAGTAGAAGATGTTCAAACCATAACAATAGAAAACCATACTTAAACATGACAAAATTTATCACTAAGAACTTTGAGTTTCAGGTTGTTTATAGCTTTCAGAAATGCAATACTTACTCATGTTCAATATTTCCAATTAGTTGCTTAACTTCATTGATTAGTTGGCATCTTCTGTCGTCTTTTGGTGGAATACTATTCTCAGCACAACTCTCCTGACCACAGCATTTCTGAACTCCCATTTTGTCTTGATAATGTTGTGAATGTGGTTTCAAAAATGTAATGTGTGTTTGTAAGTGTACTACTTAGTATCTGTATGTATGTGTGAGTATCTTGTACTGGCAATTTTAAGTGGGTTTGGTTTGTGAAGTGTTAATGTATTTTGGAGGAATTATGTTAAGTTTGTTGTGTTTTGTGAGTTGTGTTTGATGTAGCCATATGTTTACATTGTTTTGTGAAGCCAGATGTTTGGATAAACCAAATATTTGACTAAAAGCAAACTATATTATACATACAGTACGTTGAAAGGAGAATAGACAAACTTGTATATCATCATTGATTATTATACAGTGCAATATGTTGTAATTTTATAGAGTTATCAGAAACTTTAATTAATTCAGTTACAAATTAAGAAAACTTGGATTATTAGTGAATTTCCTTTGGAAAGTGAACTATTAGCATGACCCGCACGGTGAAACTTAAGCCCGGGACCACCATAGAAGTTCCTAACGTGACCCCCTGAACACGTTTTGGGGGGTTGTTCAAAATTGTATATATATATGTATATATATATATATATATATATATATATATATATGTATATATATATATAGACATATATATATATATGTGTTTGCACTCTAGCGGTCGCATTTTTTGTCCGATCTACTTCAAATTTGGTAGGGACGTTTCTTTCTGTAATCAGTTGGACAAGTTCGTTGGGCAAGACAATCGGAAAATTCTAAACCCCTTTTTTGGGGATTAATCTTTCAAATTTTGAGTTTTTGGGCCCAAAAAGGGTCAGAAAAGCCCCGTATGTAAAATAAATGCATGTAAAAAGATGGGAATTGGAGAGGTGAAAGTTTTAAGCCCTCTCTCGTCATTCTAGCATAAATATTTACCGAGTTATTAAAGAAAATGTGTATCGACCAAACACAGTACGTTGTCTTGTGGGGATTTTACATTAGAAAAGCCTGTTATTCATTTGTTGGTGTACTTTTATCATCCCCAACAACCTCACGCCTACTTTTAAGCCTGACTGGACCTTCTCCTAACCTTATAATGCGCAAAATTGTATTCCCAGCATTGCAGGTAAATAGAACCAGGAGCATCAGAACAGCCAAAAAATCAATGTTTTCAGATTTGAATAAAAGTTGGAATAAATGTATGTTTTTAACTGATTTTGAGTTTTTATAGTTTTTTATGTGGAAATTCACTTCCCTCACGTCAGCGTGCTGCGTGCGAACTCGTTTTTTTTTTATTTTGCAATATTATGTGTTACGCATATTAACAAAGATTGCTAAAATAGTAGGTTATCATTATTTTGATATCTTTAAAAAACTCACTCTCAAGAGCAATCCTATCATTATTTTGATATCTTTAAAAAACTCACTCTCAAGAGCAATCATATCATTATTTTGATATCTTTAAAAAAACTCACTCTCAAGAGCAATCCTATCATTATTTTGATATCTTAAAAAAACTCACTCTCAAGAGCAATCCTATCATTATTTTGATATCTTTAAAAAACTCACTCTCAAGAGCAATCCTATCATTATTTTGATATTTAAAAAAAACTCACTCTCAAGAGCAATCATATCATTATTTTGATATCTTTAAAAAACTCACTCTCAAGAGCAATCATATCATTATTTTGATATCTTTAAAAAAACTAACTCTCAAGAGCAATCCTATCATTATTTTGATATCTTTAAAAAACTCACTCTCAAGAGCAATCCTATCATTATTTTGATATCTTTAAAAAAACTCACTCTCAAGAGCAATCCTATCATTATTTTGATATCTTAAAAAAACTCACTCTCAAGAGCAATCCTATCATTATTTTGATATCTTTAAAAAACTCACTCTCAAGAGCAATCCTATCATTATTTTGATATTTAAAAAAAACTCACTCTCAAGAGCAATCATATCATTATTTTGATATCTTTAAAAAACTCACTCTCAAGAGCAATCATATCATTATTTTGATATCTTTAAAAAAACTAACTCTCAAGAGCAATCCTATCATTATTTTGATATCTTTAAAAAACTCACTCTCAAGAGCAATCCTATCATTATTTTGATATCTTTAAAAAACTCACTCTCAAGAGCAATCATATCATTATTTTGATATCTTTAAAAAAACTCAATCTCAAGAGCAATCCTATCATTATTTTGATATCTTTAAAAAACTCACTCTCAAGAGCAATCCTAAGTTTCCTACAATTGAACAATAGTTTCAGCACTGTTCCTATGACAGATAGGTATAGATAGTGGTTGTTATTGATTATTGTTTCTCCTTTACTCAAATCATTCAAGCCATAAGTTTCAACGTCAATTAAAATATTTCCAAAGTAAATGTTTTATCTTTTATTTATTTTAAACAAAGCAGTTTCAAAAATCAGCTGGGTTGAAGTAAAATCTTCAGTCACGAATTGGGTGACAAGTTGTTGAAAATTCACAAATGTTATTTCATATAGGTAGTAGATTCCTTTTTTTATTACAATCCAACGAGTAGAGTATGAGAGTGGACATACGATTTAGCCAAATTGAAAAATTCTCTTGAATTTCATTCTTAAATAAAAATGCAATTCCTCCCAACAACTCAATAATTGTTTTCTTAGCCCAATTTAACGCCATACAAATTATGGTGGATGTAGTGTTTATTTGTTTATAAGATGAGTTGCAGCAACAATGTAAAATACCCCCGTTGCAGCAAGCGAGATTTTAATTATTCTATATAAGAATAACATTGGGGATGAGTATGCAGGTTTGCTACAACAAGGAGCACACAAATAGTTTTTATGCAAGTATCAGTATAACTCAACAAGAGGTGAAACTAAATACCAAATTTTATTAATTTATGTTCATAATTAAGGGGGACATAAGATTTGACTTATTCTCTATAAGAATAACATGAAGGCTGGGGATGCAGGTTTGCTGCAAAAGGAATGCAAACAATTGATTTTGATGCAAATATCAATAGAATTCAACTAGGTGAAGCCACATACCAAGTTTTATCAATATTCATTCATGAATAAGCGATATATAACATTTGATTCATTCTCCATAAGAATATCATGGGGGCTGAGTAAGCAGGTTTACTGCAAAAGGAACGAAAAATATGGGTTTTCATTCAAATATCAATATAACTGAACTAGGTGAAGCCACATACCAAGTATCATCAATCTACATTCATAAATAAGCGATGTATACCATATTTTAATTATTCTCTATAAGAATAACATGGGGGATGAGTACGCAGGTTTGCTGCAACAAGGAGCACAACAAATGGGTTTTTATGCAAGTATCAGTATAACTCAACAAGAGGTGAAACTACATGCCAAATTTTATTAATTTATGTTCATAATTAAGGGAGACATAAGATTTGACTTATTCTCCTTAAGAATAACATGGGGGCTTAGAACGCAGGTTTGCTGCTACGGAAAGTGTCGGTAAAAATTGCTTTTTGTGCAAATAAGAATACCCATATGAAGCCAATACAAAGTTTGATTTATATTTGTTCATTAATAAGCAAGATATAAAATTGTACTTATCCTCCATAAGATTAACATTGGACAACGTACTTTGTTTAGCACTTTTAATATCTCGGTAACAAATTGACGTAGAGCGATGCTCAAAATACCAAATTGTTTAATTTTTTAAGCTAAATTTAATGGTCTAAACAGAAGTTTGGGTTTATAAAGAATTACATGTAAAAAGGAACAGACACGCCACATCAGTTTCAGAAGAGAGTTGTAAATTTAACAGATATTCAATTTTGTAAAGAAGAAAAGGATATATTAAAATATGGTTTAAAACACAATTTTGCCATCAACAAAAAAGCAGAAAACGATCTTTTAGCCACGGATATAGAAGCTAACATAAGAAGACTTAAAAATATGGATCAAATCGCCATACGGCAGGAAGTCACAAAAGATATCCCGACCGACAGAAAACAATCGGCCCAAGACAGAAAAGAGATTTGAGGAAATATGTTATAATAAAAAATAAGATATAAGATAATAATGCAATAGCAGTTAAAGCCGACAAAAGCAATGCCATAGTAATAATGAAAAAGATGTGTATATCAAGAAAACGGAAGAATTCATTAAAGAAAACAACTTCAAAGAATTGCCAAAAGATCCCACGGAGAAATATCAAAAGAAGCTCACCAACGCTGTGAAAAAATGTACCAAGGTTATTACTGAAGATTGTAGATTGAAAATGAACATTTTAAACTCTAAAGCACCTGTAATGAGGGAAATCCCATAAGAAGAATGTACCAATTAGACCTCTAGTAAACTTCAAATGTGCTCCTACATACAATGTATCAAGAATGATAGCAAGTCGACTTAGTAATGATCTAGAGCTTGAATATAAATACAATGTAAAAAATAGTTATGATCTTGTTGATAAAGTTATGGAGATTAATGTTAGTGAAAATAGTAGGCTAGTTTAATTTGATATTTAAAATTTAAATAGAAATATTCCTGTGAATGAAACGATTGAACTAATCAAGGCTAGACTCATACGTAATAAGTTGGATAATGAGTATGTAAATCAGCTTGTAAAACTGCTCAGAATTGTATTGAAACAAAACTATTTTAGGTTTAACAATAGATTTTATACACAAACTGATGGTTTAGCCATAGGTAGCCCCCTTTCATCAATATTATCAGAAGTATTTTTGCAACACAACGAGGATAATTTTGGAAAAGTTGAAGAAAGAACATGAAATAATAATGTATGTCAAATATGTGGACGATATATTTATTATTTTCAAGGAAACCGAAGAAAAGGATGAGATTATTTAACAGTCATCATAAAAACTTAAACTTTACTAAAGAGTACGAAGAGAACGGCAAGATAAATTTCCTAGATCTCAAGATATCAAGAAGAATTGATGAGCTAGAGTTTGACAAATACAGGAAGCCTACGCAGACGAATACTACAACAACAAAGCATTCAGATCAATGTTATATAGGGCCTTCAAGATTCCTCTAAATGAAGATAACAGAAGAAGAGAAATAACAACTATAAAGGCGATTGCTCGAGCCAACGGATTCAACCCAACAATAATAGACAAAATTGGAGCAAAACTCCAAAGGAAAATAAAGAGCCAAGAAAAACTGCATAGAATAACAACGTTAGACGGAAGAAAAGAAACATAAAGTAATTTTGCAACGTTCAACTTCACAGGAACTAAGATACAAATGGTCGCAAATCGATCCAAGAAATATGGAGTTAATATAACCTACAGAACGCAAAACACTATGAACAAAATACTAAATCCCAAGATAGAAGATTGTAACAAATTTGACATGCCCGACGTTTATAAAATTAATTGTAACAACTGTGATCACTTTTATATTGGTCAAACTGTTAATTTTGTTAAAAGATTTGAGAACCATGTATCTGCTTGGAAGAACAGAAAACCGGAAAGATCAAACGTAGCGAAACATCTTTTAGAAAATGGCCAAACCATAGGGAAAATAGAAGAAAACCTCAGCATCCTCAAGAATTGTAAAAAAGGAAATGAAATGAATGTATGGGAAGAATTGTTTATATTTAACCCTTTGAGTGCCACGCAACAATATATCGTTGTGCACGGAACATCCGAAAAATACTTCACAACGATATATTGTCGTCGGTGGTCTTACCAAAAAATACATTGCAACGATATATCGTTGTTATAGAAAATTTTTCTTACGTCATTACTTTTTATTATTTCTTTCAGGTCATTTCCAGGATATTTTCTAGCTCTATAAACCTAGTAGTTATTTGGTGAAAAATCTTATATATGAACAATGTTTATTTATCTGAAAAAAATATTAAAAATGTCCGCATGTATAATATGTACTATTCAAATTTTTAATTTTTTAGATATTATATATGTGCATAATATTAAATAGCTAAACTTTAAACTTACAAAACAAAAAAGTTTCACAATAATATCTTACCAAATAAAAAAGTTATTGATTTTATGTACAAAACCCTTGCAAAATGTTGATTTTGTGTATCGTTGTTATAGAAAATTTGTCTTACGTCATTACTTTTTATTATTTCTTCCAGGACATTTCCAGGATATGTTCAGGTAAACATATACTCCATAAATATACGAGGCCTAGTTAGTCTGCTTTATGAAATAATATTGTAATAAAACTTAAACCCTTTAATAAAGTTAGGCTACTGTCTTGAGTACTAATTTACCGTTTTTATATTTTTTTTACATTTATTTTATTTTGTGCCTGGCACTTTTTGGATATACTCTGTTAAAAACTCTGGCACTCTAGGGATATGACGACCGAAAAACTCTGGCACTCAAAGGGTTAAAGAAAAGTGTAAGGATAGAGATAAATTTATAAATGAACAAGTTAACTTCGACTCTGGTGGCACATTTAGGAACCTGTATCCGGAACTTCCGGTAACCAATAGGATATAAGCAGGGACGCCATTTTGATTCTGTCTGTCAGTTCTCTCATTGGCCTGATGATGACTGGTGTGACTGGTCAAAATCGATAGCCTTGTACCATCTTTTACATATGTTTACCGTCTGTATGTGAATCAGTATAAGTGTAAATATATTCTTAAGTGTTGTGAGACGTCTTTTATTACACCTGAGAGTATAGGGTTCAAAACCCCCTTTAAAATAGAGCAATCTGTCTGGTTCTCAAACTCATGAAAATAGATCCTGCCTTACACGTTTGTACCAAATTTCATCAAGATCGGACCATTTTTATGAAAGTTATCGTGCCTACGGACACACACATATATATATATACATATATATGACTTTGAACGAATGGTGTTTTGGCATCTGGGGGCCTCAAACTAAAAGTTATCATGGTCCCAGGCCTAAGTCTTACCATGCCGACTACGGTAATAGCTTCTTCCCTATACGGGAAATTCGCTAATAGAGGAGCCAGCACCATCTATCGGGGAGCTATTGAACTATCAACACCGCTTAATCACGTGATGTTTACAATCCCACTATTCAGATTAGAATCCCCACTCCTCCAGTCTACCGGTACCGGCTGACTGGATTGAAGCAGACAGACCTACGCAACATCACGATCAGACGATCAGACTCCGCCAATCGCATAGTGTCTGTGTGTCTGTCAACGACAGCTGCAATCTCACTACCATGGTTTTGGTAAGTAGTTAAGTAAGGTTACAAAATTAATATAACATTTTACCTTTTTTAATTGCATTTCAATTTTTATCCTAAATGTCATGCATGTATGGTTTTATCAACCAATGGGAATAATGGGATTTTATCTTTATATTCTCTTCCAGTTTTGTTTACCCACAGAGAGAAGTTTCTGGGGTTTATCATATTCTAACGTATAAATAGAGTAGACCTAAGTGTTTATTTATCATTCTGTCACATGATAATTTCTGTGTGTAAACTTGTTCTTATATTTTAATCTGCATACTCTATTACTTTAGTTAATTTTTATTTACAAATAGTCAATCCGGTTTACTTGAGGACACACATGATTTAGGTTTTCTAAGTCAAATAAAATGAGGTTATAATTTTCAAAAATGTTTATACGTGTGATTATATTTTTAATCAAAATGACCCCATCAATTAACAACAAAACACTCAAATATTTACCATACTCTGTAATACTTTTAAGAGGCTGTTTTGAAATGTTGTTTTGACTTATCTAATAATTTTGTAGCTAATACATAATACTGGTATTTAAAAAAATAAACTTTGATTTATGTAATGACTAATATGCGTCTTATAATTGGTTTAAAGTAATAAAATATTACATTCCCCACTATTAAAACTGTTATAAAAACAAAGTTATTTTATTTTTAAATTATCGTAAATTATTATTGGGAAAAATTTTAATTTAGAATAATAGTATAGCTCATCTCGTTTCTAAGTAAAACTCAGTCTTGATTTATATTCTAAGAAAATTCAGTGTACAAAGCTGAATTGTGTTTTAAATATTGCATAATAATTGGAGAAAGTTTGTTAATTTCTTTAATAATGTTTCACTTATAAATAAAAAGAGTATTATACTAAAAGGCAGCACTGTATCCTATAGAAGATTGCTACCCAAAGTCAAAGGCCTTTTTAAATGTTGTTGTAAGTTATTGGAAAGATAATTAACAATTTTCTGAACATGTGAAATTGAATTACTTATTAAAAACTGTAAGAACATATTATAAACTATTTATGTGTTTTTATTTTAGGATCTAAAATTTAAAGGGTTTATGGCCCCAGTCTTCACCCCTTTCAATAGAAAAACGTAAGTAATCTTTTTAACATTGTACGTAAAGTTTGAAACTATGAATTTTGCACCTTTGGTTACAATACACAACACAACACAACAATACAACACAATACAATACACATTTTAAAATATGTTCTATATTTGTTTCCCTCCAAACATATTTATTCCACCATTATAATTTATAATCTGATTAAAATATACGGTGTATAAAAATCGTTTGATCAAGAGGAATTATTTGTATCCTACACTACACTAAGGCAATTTTTGCAAACAGGACTCGTCCATTATATCTGAACCGATTTTGTGATTGAAGTATCAGATACAAATTGGTCAGAACCATAGCTGTGCAAAGTGTTTTCAAAACTCCCACTCTTAAGATCACAGTTCACAGGTAGTTTTTTGCCCATGTGGATAGCATGGAGTTAAATTTCAGTTCAATTGCACGGTTTCATAGTATCAACAACGGTGTGCTATGAGTGCTTGAACTACTGAAATGGCAACAAAAATTATCTTAATCAGATTCGAGGTGGAACAACTGAGCTCAGTGTCGAGCAACAGGCTCACTAGCGGGGTCCCATCTCCTTGAATCCTATTTCACCGAATCAGAAATTTTTAACTCTCGAAAATGGGATGTGTGCCTTTGCCCGAATTCGGGGAGTTGGCGCAAACAAGAGAATTTTTCGGAAGATTGAAACTTATTCCACTTTTGTTTGTTTAAAACCAGCAACGTTTTTGATGAAGTCACTTTCCATTTTTGCTAGGTTAAAAAAACCTGTATTTAGGCGAGTGAAACTCATTCCGTATTCAGTAAAATTAGACAAATAAAGCTTTCAGTCATGTTGAACAGTTAATAATTCGGTGAAGTCAAACAGACCATGTTTTCGGTGAAGTTTGAACATTTTAGAAATAATTCAGGCTGTAGTACAATCATAACCAGTTGTCATTTCAATAAAATGTTGTTAATTTGTATTAACCTTGAAAGAAACAGAAAAATCATTCTTTAGAAAAAGGCTTCTTTAGAAAAAAGTCGCCATAGCCTTTTGGCAGGCCACGCCAGTGTTGCATGAATTTAATGTTAAAAAAGCTAACCTTCAACTTTAGGTTTGGTTAATTTTTGTATATACATATGTATTTTTTGTTCTACTTGTCCAATTGGTCACTAGGAAGTTGGACCCGTCAAGTTGTTTCCTCAAAGAACACAGTCAGGTGGTGAAGTGATTGTATTTGGTTTAATTACATTTGATTCAATTTTGATGTATGAATGTATGAATGAATGGGGTAAGGGTGATGGTGTCAGGATTTCTCGCAAAATTCTTTTATGTTGTAAAAAGTTTGACGTACTAAAAATGATGTTAGTTCACTCTTAATCTTTGAAAGTTTGTTCTCTAGCCTAATTCTTACTGGTAATTTCTGAAAGATTTTTTGTCCTAAGTAGGTTTTTTTTCAAAATGTGATCGTCTCGCAGTACCGGCTCTAGGGCAGTGCGAGCCGTGCTCCAGCACAGGGCGCGCGGCGCTTTTGGGGGGGCGGCGCTCATGCGCTCATGACGGGGTATCGCATGGTGGGGGCGGAGTCCATAGCGCAAAATAAATTATTTGCAATGATGGGGAAGCTACATTTTTAAAGTAGCTAGCTACAATTTTAGCTACTTTCACAGTCTGGTCCTTACTTTCTTTAATAATGTTAGTAAATTTTATCGCCCCACACACTCATATCTAATAGTGTTTTAGTTATGAATTTTCACAAATACATAAGTTGCCTTATTTTGTTGTTTTTTAGTCCTAGTTTTCTTTTTAATCAAATATATTTTTAAATCTATGGTTGGTGTAAACAGATTACTAACATGACCAAATAACGTCTTAAAATTAATTCAAATACATAGGCCTACATCAAAGAACAGCTGAGGAACCAAAAAATTTTCAAGCATAACGAGCTGCTCCCCCACAATATTTTGCGGATATAATCCTTAGGCCTATAACAGCTGTTGAATGAATAAAGAAAAAACACATGTGACATAAACCAAGTAAAACTCTCCTCCATATGAACTTACGGGAACTTAGAAGTCCCGTGGGGCGGAGCACTGGGGCCTAAATCAAAATTCTGGCTCGACAGTGAGTTAGAACTTGAAATTGCCTTTTAAGTAAAAAAACAATCCTCAAAATCGGCTAAGTATTAACTTTAGGATGTCGGTGAACAAAAAGCAGGAATTTGTTAAATATATAGATATATTCAATAATCTATGACAAATAACATAGGCATATTTAAGTTACATCAGAATGGTTTCACAATTTACAATAGGCCCACAGGCATACATTGCATAATATATGTGGTATTGAAAAAACGTTGGTCTTTGCAATAATTTATTTGTAAAGTAACTCATAGAATTATAATAGACTTGACCTACATAACAGTTTTAAAAGAACTAACCTTAATATGTAGCTTTATATTAAGTTTTGAATTTCTAGAAACATTAAGGCCACAATTGCACCATAACTTTCATGTTACTACAAAATTACTTTTCTTTACAAGTTTGAAAAAATGTTCTTGGCCGGTCATGGTAGTGCTTTTTGTATGTCCACCGCCCTATAGAAGTACCAGCTTATTTATCAATAAATAACATTAATGTCATCGTCAATTTTTGTTTTTGGTGCCATGATATAAAGTAGTTAGCAAAATAAAAATAGAATACAAAGTACCTTGTGGTATGATGTACATACATTAAATATAACCTACATGTTATTTTATTGAAAGTTTTTACTTTGCAAAACATCAAGGTCAGAGTTTGAGGTTATGTTAGGATTAATTAATTAAAGTCAAGTATGTAAACGTAATTATATCAAAACTGTAAAAGTAGCTACATAATCCACTACATCTACTCTAAAAATGTAGCGTGCTACAGCTAAAGCTACTTTTTTTCTAAAGTAGCGGAGCTACAGCTGATGCTACTAAAAAAGTAGCGTGCTACTGTGCTACTCCCCAACACTGATTATTTGTAAATTTGTTGTACTGTATGTACTAATACTAATATTATAAGTTGTAGAAAGGCGTTATTGGGAAGTCAGTTGTGTATTCACCATGACCTTCATTATATGAGTACATTTTCATATCAGATAACACAACTTCCGCTCCCCTCTATTCCAAATCAAGAAGTTGTTTTGACCTCTTATCGTTTTGTGAAAACTTCAGGGTATTCTGATTGGTATAGTGTGAATAAAACGCGCAATACGATGCAAGAAAATTGCAATTGTTAAAATATCAATTTGCACGTTTTAACTAATTTGTTTTAATCCGCCCTCGTCGATTATTTTAAACTACTCCCTAGATGAGAAAAGATATGGTTTGAGGATTGGAGAGTATATTGAAACGGGATTTCATCTTTAATTGAAGTTGCAATGATTTGAGTTTAATATTGCTATTACATATAACAAGGGGGGGAAACATGATGTGCCCTCCTCAGATGTTTGCGCCCCCTTCAATCTTTACTGTTAAGGTTCACTCCTTAAGTTTATTTTGAAAAACATAGTTTATCAAAAATAAGTTAAGGCAGTATATGGTATCAGAATTTTGTATAACAAAAAAACATGTTTACACCCAACTTGAGTTTTTAAAGTCACTGGTATTAAACTAAAATGATCCAAACACTTATATGGCAAGATTCAATTATCAGAGAATCAAAACAAATTAAAAAATTAAGCTCTATAACTAAACCAAACCTTAAAGATTAAATTCTCGAAGGTAGAGTCTGTATAACTGAAAAACGTGTAATACATTAAAAATAATAATTATATTCAGAAAACGTTAGTTTTGTCAAAAACAAAAATGATTCCAACAACAAACTTTGCTGTTTTTATCGCAAACTTCAGCCTCACAGATTCCCGAAACCGTAGAATCTTGGTCGGTTTTGATGATTGTTTTGGTTCCCCCGGACGAAATATTTCCAACCCTCTGAACAGCGGTGTACTTTTATCAGTATGTACTTCCCCCTTCCTACTCAGTTTTGGGGTTTGTTTTCATTATTGTTTTTCTTAAGAAACATATAATTGTGTTTTTATACGCAGTGTTTTGTGATACGTCGACTACAATTGTGTGCATTTGTTGTTTTAAATATTTAGAGTTTTTAAAATTATTTTAGGTTTTGAGTGGTCTGTTTTTTGTTAATGTCAACAAATTTTAGTGGCACGGAACATAAGAGTAATTTCTGTATTTTGATTGGAGGGGCAAACATGGTAGTGATTAGTGTGACTTTTCATATATTACAATCATATGTTCTAAACATTTTTGGTGGGCAACTTGCACCCCCGAATTACGCCTATGGCGCGGAATATCGGAAATCTAGGCGCTTTCCCTCAAACTTTGCCCTTGATTTAACAGTTACGAATACTAATGCAATGCAACTGTAGGCTATAAGCTGTAGATTAGTAACAATTGGGAAATTGTCGAAATGTATAAGCTCGCCGCGATCTCACCGAGAATAGATCGCTCGTGGGATCACGGCGATCCTCTCGCTCGTGTGAACCAAGCCTTACTAGACTAAGTATAGACTACTAGACAAAAATACTACAAGTACTAGTAATTGTAATTGTCATTAGTTGTTTAATTTTTAATCGCCAATAGCCTACAAGTTTCCTCCCTGCCATGGCCATGACGCCTCTAGCTTCCCCGTCAAAATCAAAATCTCTCAAGCGCGAGGCCTTCGTAGGCGCGATGCCCTATGCGGCTGAATCTGGTGCATTGCCCTAAGGGCACTGGGGGTGGGGGCAATCTTGGTCTTTGCACGGGCGCTGAAAAACTGATGGGCCGCCCCTGATCGTCTGTATTGCTTTGATATCTGGAAACACTGCCTTCAAACTCTTTCCTCCTCCGCCAACCAATGACAAACTTAGCACTGGCTAGCCTATGAGATTCCTTCCTGCCTGAGTAGACCAACCCTACAATCCTAGGAAGTCTAACTGCATGGGCTTTCGATCGAAACTAACAAAATTGGATTTTGATCAAGTCTATAACATCGTTTGTTTTTTGTGAACCTTAATAAAATTGGTTTTTAGGCGAGCATAACAACTAATTATGATCTAGTCTAACATACATTACTTTCGGTAAAATAAAACTAGTTTTAAAACTTTTCGGAGACTTGGCAGGGTTTGAATTTCAGTATTTTTTTTTATTCGGTGATTTGGAACATATCTGCTTTTCTGAGTTGTCAAACAAACTCATATTGGAGCAATGGGGTTCGGTCGTTTGGCATCGCACCACCCATTTGTGAAGTATAATGGATGAAAGTTATCATAACAATTACTATTTCCTTTTATAATAACAAATAATTTCTTTATTATCATGATACGTGTTGTTACAACTAAACAGGATAAATAAAATACGCCTTACAACACTATAAAGTATATTTACACTTATACTGTACTTACAACACAGTAAAATATACACAAAAGATGGTACAAGGCGATCGATTTCAACCAGTTACACCGGTCATCATCAGGCCCAATCAAAGAATAATGATAAATGATCATTCTCTGATTGGGCCTGATGATGATCGGTGTAACTGGTTGAAATCGATCGCCTTGTACCATCTTTTGTGTATATTTTACCGTCTTGTATGTAAGTACAGTACATTATAAGTGTAAATATACTTTATAGTGTTCAAAGATGTATTTTATTTATCCTGTTTATAATAACCAACCGTTGTAATGTTACAGAATGTTGTTCATAATTGTAAAAACCTGATGATGAATAAATTCTGCTTTTGATGTTGACGCAACAATTTTTCGTGTATTATAAAATAGTATATCTCCTCTTTTCTTTATTTCCAAAACACACAATATAAATCTAAAAAACTAATACAAATTGAAAAGTACTTATTTATTTTTAGACGAGAAGTGGATACCAGTATTATCACATCTTATGTTCAGCATCTGATAAAAAGTGGAGTCCAAGGAGTATTAGGTAAGTAAACGTAACCAAATACAGTAAATTACTGCTTTTAAAGAGCAAACAGTGTATCACAAACATTGTATTTCTGTATACCAACTTACAACGTAACTACCAATAACTTTGTAGGTACCGTGGTTTTTTTGTATTATGTGTGAAATTTTAGTCAAATACAATTTTTTTTAGTTTCCAAGCACTCATTCTGAAAATCAAACGTTTTTGTTGCTCCTGGTGAATTGCCTGAATAGCAGTTGTGTGGGTTCCAAATTAGAGCCACTTGTCTGCCAGTGTAGGCTTGAAATTGACTGTCTTTTGTTTGTTTTAACTGTTGATGGGCTAGTCCAGATGTTATTACAGTAATCTAAACATTTCTGATTTTATTTTTATCTTTTGTTTGTTTTAACTGTTGATGGGCTAGTCCAGATGTTATTACAGTAATCTAAACATTTCTGATTTTATTTTTATCTTTTGTTTGTTTTAACTGTTGATGGGCTAGTCCAGATGTTATTACAGTCATCTAAACATTTCTGATTTTATTTTTATCTTTTGTATGTTTTTCTTTTGCTACAAAATAAGTAAAGAAGACAGTCTTACAGAAAGAAGTTGCACTAAACATCGATTTCATCCTTTGCCCACTCCATAATAAAAGCCCGAACTCATTGTATTCAGGCAAACAAAATATCTTCAATGTTTAGCAAAATAAAATATATAATTTATTGAGTAACATAAAAAATATCTACTTGCTGATATGAAAACAAATATATTTGGTACTAGCAGACCCATAAAATGGTTTTGTAGGCTTTGCTACGTAAACTAAAATTTAAACAGAATTAAATGCAAATTTACTTATATGTATTGCAAGTGTCATAACCTTCGCTCGGAATCTTAAAAGCCCATAAGTAATGTTTTCATGGTAAGAATAAACGAGTTAAAACCCCCAGGAATAATATTAATCATCCCTGAGGGATTTTTGAAATGTGAATATAATTACCCAGAACCCATGTTCTGTGAAAACTTGAAGGTAGCTACTCTGGCATATCAGCTTTTAGAAAAAGTAGCATATGTTTAAGCTGTCATCTGCTAAAATAAATCTAATGTCCATAAGAATAACAAGAGAACTTTGACAACCGTGGGGCGAAGCCCAACACCTTTCCTCAGCGAGCACCTATGACCCAACGGTAAGCTACCAATTACATACAAATCTGTTGGGTAGTTTCAGTCAGTCAGTCAATGGTATTTGAGTTGCATATATACATGATATATTTTTACTGTTAAACTTGCTGCTAACAATTAAGTTATATAATTTCACCGATCCAACATCTCTTTATTTATAAAGTTCATGGTTTTTGTATTACGTTTATTTTAATGTACGAAGTGGGAGTCGTGGACCAGAAAGCCTTTATTACTCCACGAAACATACGGATGCAAAGTTTATAAGAACTTCTAAAGTTAATAATTAAGATTAAGATTTTTTTAAAGAATTCCTTCTTAAACCTAGGTCTACAATTTATAATTCACTACCAACTTTTAGAAATTAAATCATGCTCAGAAGTAAATTTTGGATTAAAGTAAAAAATGTTTATGGGAAAAAAACGGACAGACTTTTTAAGGATTAGCTTAGTATAAATGTAGACTAGAAACTGACTATATACTAAGTAGGTGAAATTGTTGTGTGAATTAGTTATCTCCACCAGATAAGTTTGTTTATGTTGTTGCCTTCAGACTGACATTCTGTTTGTAAAAAGAAGTGAACTCATGTTAATATTTTGTCTATTTTTGTGACAATAATTAACTTCTGATCACATACTGGTAACTGTGATCAGTTTTCCTGAGGTTTTATTTTTGTATGCAATTTTTATCATAAAGAAGGAAATCAATCATTTATTCATTATTGAGTTTGTTAATTGCTGTATATATTTGTGTATAATGTGTTAGTGTACGAAGTTTGTTTCTTGTAATAAAGGTTCGTTTCCACTATGCCTCTAATTCTGTGCAATATTGCATGCAACGTTGCATACCTCTTGTAATATGCGACTTACCCTATGCGCTTTGCCCCTGAGTGTCCACTATCCAAGCGCCAATCGCAGTCAGTTTGAGAATGCTATATCAGAGCGACATCCCACTTTTCATTTGTTTAATTTCATTTGCTCACGATGGAAGTAAGACCTTAGGCTTTAAATTTGGTTGAGTACACCTTGATAATCCAGCAATTTGGTTAGTTGCATCTCTGCGTTTTGCATGATTTTAAATTCGATGTGGGTTGCTTGCCATAACATCGGTTTTTTTCTAACAGTTGTTGATAGTCTATTGTTTTATTAGCCTCTCCATAACTAACTAGGAAAATGAATTAATTAATGGAAAGATAGATACAGTATTAACTAGTCCGAAGAATAATGTGTAACTGATGTAAACAGAAAGACCAAACCTGAAGATGAAACTATAATTGTAAAGATCCGCTGTCACACTAGTGAGACACGAGTGTTGCAAGATGCTCCGTTGGTCTCGGGGAGCACAATGCAACTAGTTGTGGGGCGTGCAGCGTTGCATGCATCACCGTGCGTCTCCCCTGCGCCACGCAAGACGCAGGACGCATGAAACACAGGCATAGTGTTTACGAAACTTTACTGTGGTTTGTGGCAGTGAATGGCACAGTGGGGGAGGGGGTGTGCATGAGCGTGGCCGAGAGGAAGGCAGTGCTGGAGGCGTGGCTGGAGGCTGCCAAGGAGACCTCCCTCCACGTCATGGTCCAGGTGGGCGGCCCCGCACTCAGGGACGTGCAGGAGTTGGTGAGTCAGGAACCGGGAGAGGAGTCCTCAAACCTTCACATTAACCTCCCTCACATGCTGCTCACAGGCTCCTTGAGGGGGATTTAAGGCCGGTTTGAGGAACCTTTGATAATTCCACATAGAATAAGACGACCTAGGTCTCTAATTAATGTCAAGTCAATTGCCGACTTGTTCAGGGCTATGGACATGATTTACTAAGCTTGATGACTGAACTTAATATTTTTTAAATGAGAACCATTCACTGCATCTAAAATTATTTAAACAAATAAAATACGTATTTTGTATGAACCTTTGCAGGAGATAAGAATGTGAGTATTAAAGCTCCCCTAAGTAGTAAGATGAATGTCAGAGATTACTTGACCACAGCCCAAAAAGCAAAACACGAGAGGCGTAATCAACGATGGATTATAGGGAGGCAAATTTATATTTATATTGAGTGATTTATCTACAAATAACAAATACCCCTTAGCAGCAAACCTGCGTACTCAGCGAATTTCCAATGCATATATATGTATCTTAATACCACATAAAGCCACATACCAAGTTTCATCAATATATATTCATAAATAAACGATTTATGACATTTTTATTATTCTCCATAAGAATAACATGGCAGCTGTGAGTATGCAGGGTTGCTGAAGCAAGGAACACAAAAAATGGGGTTTTATACAAATATCAATATAACTCAAGAAGGTAAAGCCACATACCAAATTGTATTAATTTATGTTCCTAATTAAGAGAGATAACACGTTACTTATTCTCCATAAGAATAACATGGGAGCTGAGTACGCAGGTTTGCTGCTATGGGAACTATCGGTCAAAAAAAGTTATTAGTGCAAATATCAATATACCACAACGAAATGAAGCAATATACTAAGTTTCATCAGGATAAGTTGATAAATAAGCGAGATATACAATTTTTCTTATTCACCATAAGAATAACATTGAACAACGTACTGTGTTTAGCACTTTCAATATCTCTGTAGCCATTTGACGTATAGCAATGCAAAACACCCAATTGTGCGTCTTTTTAAGCTGATTCCAATGGGAAAAATTTGACTTTTCCAAAATGATATGTAAAAAACTGAAAAAACCCATTTTTTGAATACAAAACCCCCCAAAATATCCCTTTGGATAAGTCGATCCGTCTGGTTTTCAAACATAAAGTCATAAATGCTGCTTTACACGTTTATACCAATTTTTTTCAAAATCGGACTATTTTTACGAGAGATATCGTGCTCACGGACACACACACACACACACATATATATATATATATATATATATATATACATATGTAGATATATAAAGTTTTGAACGAATGGTGTTTTTGGCATCTGGGGACCTCAAAACAAAAAGTTATCATGGTCCCGGGCCTAGGTCTTACCATGCCGACTATGGTAATAGCTTCTTCCCTAAAGGGGAAATTCGCTATAAAGAGCCGAGGGATTTAGAACTCGCCAGTTTTCAAGAAACTAAAACATAACAAATGTGTGCTTTTTGTATATGAGTAATCTAAATAAAAGTTACTTTATTTCCATGTTTAAATCTGACCATATGAATGACTCACAAAAGAATAAGACTATTTATTCTCCTAGGGGAAAATTCATTTGTAACAAAATATGTACTAACAATAGATACTCTTACACACAAAACTGTCAGGTTTCAAGTTGTACTACCCCATATTGTGTTGCAGGCAAGGCATGCGGAAGCTAAAGGGGTTTCATCGATTCTGTGTCTTTGTGACCTGTTCCATCGGCCCAGCAACGTAAACGAACTCACACACTACCTGACTCTCGTTAGTAAAGCTGCACCGAACACTCCTCTTCTCTACTATCACATACCTTCCTGTACTGGCGTTAACCGTAAGGATTTCTTTTTTAGCTAAGACAATTAGTTTTTCCCCAGTAATAATATTTTATGACTAAACTAAACATGGTTATTCTTAATTTTGTATATGGATTAAAATCCTACTACTGAATGGTTCAACATTCATTTTCCCCTTTTACAATAATAGAATAATGACCTCTGAATGCCAATAAGACCTGATAACATCAGTTTTTTTTATATTGCCACATTACTGCTCAAACAATTGTTAATACAAGTATACGAAACAGTACCATTACAATCAAGGTCTGCAGTCTATGCCAATCATATAGTTTATCTGGTGGGCAGAATGAGAACTATACGCCTAGCACATATGGTTTAAATGCCACTCAGTTGGACACAGCTGCTAGTTGTCAGTGGCTGAGTGGTCTGAGGCGCTATCCTCCCGGTCAGGAGATAGTACTTGGATCAAGGGTTCATATCCCATTTAGTCGGTTGTTTTTCTCTGATTATATATAGTTCACCTGTCTGTGGTACAGTTAATGTGGAGGGCCTAGCACAATCGGTGGTTGGCACAGACTGTCAGGTTGGATTCTCTACGAATTGCACACATTTAGGAATTTTGCTACTTTTTACCTATCTTTACAGTGTGTTTACTAGAAACACGTTTTGAGTTTTTAATGTTCAAGCGCTCAAAGCATTAAACAAAAATAAATATAGATAATACAATCACTCCATCCTAACACCTGACAGTCAAAGGGATTACTGATTTATGAAAGAAAGTTTGTATGATAAAATGAAGGCTTTAAAAATATCTGGGAAGACCACAGATCTCACATTCACTGATACCTAAAACTTATACAGCAAAAAAGTCTCTTAGAAGCCTAAAAAGTCTTAGTTTTCCTTAACCCATTGCGGGCGATAGACGCCACGTAGGCGTCCCTACGGTGAGTGGACCGAAGGCCGAACGACGCGACCCCTGCGTCCAAAGTTCTGTGTTTACCAAAGTTAGTACTGTTTCTAGTCATTGCCACCAGAGTGTGTCATGATGTGTTTCTTGGTTTAGCCAATAGATTGCGCATGGATGTATACTAAAAAGTTTGTTATTTTCCGCCAATTCCGATAGACTGTGCGCTAATTCGTACTCGATACTGCTGTCAGTAATATATAAATAACTTCGGCCGCTAGGGGCCGCGTGGCTCGGGTTTCCGCCGCCCGCAATGGGTTAATGGCATAAAGCATCAAAGGTAAAAATTAAATTAAAAAAAAAATAGTTACAAAAAATGTTCTTAAGGCAACGAGAAAGCAGAATACAGTAGTTCTAAAGATGCAAGCTATATCATTTGTTTTTTACTGGTTTTCCAGACTTTTATCCACCGCCTTCTGAAATGAATCTTATAGACTGAATTTAAACTAACAAGAAAGGACCCTACGAACCTATCCAGTTTTAAGTAACTGAACAGGATATTTAACTTTTTTACAGTGGACATGGAGGATTTTCTGAAGGCTGCCAGTTCCAAAATTTCTACTTTAGCCGGGATAAAGTTTACCCACAACAACCTGGAAGAGGGGTCACGCTGCCTCAGACTAAACAACGGACAGTTCACTGTGTTACTAGGGAACGACCAGGTCAGACTTTACTTAAGTGATTTAACAAGCGAAGTCTGATTTAAATCGTCTGATTTAAATTGTTCAAACTCATGAGTCATTTTGGAAAAGGCTGGTTCAAGAATTTAGTCAGCAGAGGAGGAGCTTAGAGGGCTTTCCATCATAAAACTTTTACAGTCTTCATCACCAAAAGCTGCTCACACCATCTTGGTGTTTGATTCCACCAGAACAATGCTAACTTTGTGGCTACGTTATTCCTCACCTCATTGCCATAAAAATATGTTTGATTGTTAAAATTAAAGGTGTGGTGGTTCACAATGAGCAACATTTCCAATTTTCTAGACAGGGTTGCCACTAAAGTTGCATTTCAAAATTCATGCATAATTCCAGGTTTTCCCAGGTAAAAATCTCAAAATTCCAGGTAAAAATCGTGCAACATTTTTTATGTATTTGCGAGACCTATAACGATTTACAATATAAATAAAAGTGCTATTTTAACAAAAAATTATATTATTTTTTAAACTTAAGTTATATGTTATATTGTTATGCTTTCTACAAAAAATGGGTATACGCGCTGGGCCAATTATTTATATTACTGAACGTGATTTTAGCAAATTTCCCCTATAGGGAAGAAGCTATTACCGTAGTCGGCATGGTAAGACCTAGGCCCGGGACCATGATAACTTTTCGTTTTGAGGTCCCCAGACCCCAAAAACACCATTCGTTCGAAACTGTATATATATATATATATATATATCTATATATATATATATATATATATATGTGTCCGTGAGCACGATAACTCTCGTAAAAATTATCCGATTTTGATGAAATTTGGTATAAACGTGTAAAGTACCATTTATGACTTTAAGTTCGAAAACCAGCCAGATCGCTCTATCCGAAGGGGTATTTTGGGGGGGTTTTGTACCCCAAAAATGGGTTTTTCGAATTTTTTACATATAATTTTGGAAATAGTCAAATTTTAGTTTTTCCCATTGGATTCAGTTTAAAAAACACACAATTTGGTATTTTGATCATTTCTCTACGTCAATTGGTTACCGAGATATTGAAAGTGCTAAACACAGTACGTTGTCTAATGTTATTCTTATGGAGGAAAATAAAAATGTTATATATCGCTTATTTATGAACGTATACTGATGAAACTTGGTATACGGCTTCATCTGGTTGTGAACCATTGATATTTGCTCAAAAAAACAATTTTTACCAAAGGCTCCCATAGCAGCAAACCTGCGTACTCAGCCCCATGTTATTCTTATGGAGAATAAGTAACGTGTTATCTCCCTTCATTATGAAAATAAATTAATGAAATTTGGTATGTGGCTTTACCTACATGAGTTATATTGATATTTGTATAAAACCCCATTTTTTGTGTTCCTTGCTTCAGCAAACCTGCATACTCAGCCGCCATGTTATTCTTATGGAGAATAATTAAAATGTCATAAATAGTTTATTTATTAATGTATATTGATGAAACTTGGTATGTGGCTTTATGTGGTATTAAGATACATATTTATGCATTGGAAATTCGCTGAGTACGCAGGTTTGCTGCTACGGGGGTATTTCTCTATATATACAAACATTACAATATTTTAATTGATAGGAGGAGGAAATTATGTCAAATTCCAATTAACTTTGGCAATATACTATCTATTATAAGAATAATAAAATAGTATATACCAATCTTTTTTTAATCTTTTCTTGTATGTCTATTACCACAAAGGCATTTTTCAATGTTCTCGATAGGGAGTGGGCCCAAACCCTGATCTCGTTACTATCCTAAACTAAACATTTTTTTAGAAAGCATTATTATGGCGGCTGGATCCAGTTTTGAACTTTCCAACATTTTCAAAGAAACATTTTCAAGATTTTTGATAGGAATCAATCTGAAAACAAACCTCAGATTATGAAGCAACCACCCTGACCACTTATACACTACCCAGCCCTTAACAAAATATCCAGCGACTCCAAGGACTAGATATTAGAAACTGAACTCCATATCAACGATTAACAATTTTTAGCAGACCACAATAATTACAAATGAGCAACTTCTACTACCCACTGTTTGTGACAACATACAAATTAATCTTATTGATCTGAATAAAAAATGTCACCAAAAGTCGCGACTGCGTTTTGTACAGTTTCCTCAACAATAGCTCTCACACTCACATGGCTAACGTCACCGATCATCGAGAACGCATCGCTAACGTTGACGATCATCGAGAATGTTGAATGTATCGCTAACGTCGCCGACTATCAAGAACGCATCGGTAACGTCACCGACCATCGGGAACGCATCGCTAACGTCACCGACCATCGGGAACGCAACGCTAACGTCGCCGATCATCGATAATGCATCGTTAATAACGCTGGCAATCGAGAATGCATCGCTTACGTCGCCAACCAACGGGAACGCATCGCTAACGTCACCGACCATCGAGAACGTATCGCTAACGTCGCTGACTATTGTGAACGCATCGTCAACGTCCGCCGATCATCGAGAACGCATCGCTAACTTCACCTACTATTGAGAACACGTTACGCAATCGACGACAATCGCGACCTTAAATTCCTGGTTCGGCCGAAAATTCCCGCATAATCCACACACTTTTTCTCGGTCACTAAAGTTCACGCATAATTCCCGGTTTTTCAGGTTTTCCCAGTCGGTGGCAACCCTGCTAAATTCATGTCTTTGGATGTTTCGGATTTGTTTTCTTAGCGGTCTAATTATTAGACAGAATCCTATATTAATTTGCAGATTGTTAAAATTTGAATATGTATCTCACCAGAGGACTGTCACACCCTTGAAGAAGGCTCTTAAAGGTTTCAGATGTATTATACCAAGTAGCTTTGCTCAGTCAAGTCGCACAGACATATATACCCTCCCTCCTAAAATTTTGTTTGGGTTTTAAGTTCTAAGCTTGGGTCAAACTGAACTTGGGGACTATAAATTGCACAAACAACAAAATGTAACATACAGTTATCAATCATGGGTCTAAGGGAGGGGCTCTTATTTTTATCTAGGCTTACTTCAGTTTAATCTAGTCTAAGTTCATGAATATGTAACAAAAAAAGAAGAAAACCAATATCTCCTTTTAAAACACCATTTTTATGTTAAACATGTTTCTGATCATGTTTTATGTAAACCATTGTTCTATGTGGTTTGTTTACAAAAATATCCTCCCTTATCTATATCACTCCAGACGAGAACTTTAGATGTATTAGATCGTTAGCACGGCTTAATAAAACCTCAAAATAAATTTCCAGCTGATCGCGGCCGCTTTCTTTGAAGGATTCGACTCCCTGATCGCCACAACCCTCAACATGTTTGCTCCCCTGATCTCCGAGATCCACGCGGCAGTGAATGAACGAACTCACGTGAACCTCGCGCGCAGCAAGCAACTTCAGCTGACCACCATCATCAATACAATCATCAAATATGGTAATTTCAACGGTTAAGTTAGCAAATATTTAATTTATAGTACAATCCAGGGGTAACCTAGCACAAAATGTAGTCCACTGTGAATTAGGATTACTTTGGCCAATAACACTCTGACTCAACTATAGCAGCCCAAATTTAATGTTAGGCTTCAGTATCTGCCTGTCAGCACTGGATGAATTCGGGAGGGGAATTTCCCCACCTATATGGTCACGAGTAAAAATCTACAGTTATGATTTGTGAGCTTATTCTCTCAGTTGATGAAGTGTAACCTATTATATTTTCTCTTATTCTATATGGTTACGAGTAAAAATCTACAGTTATGATTTGTGAGCTTATTCTCTCAGTTGATGAAGTGTAACCTATTATATTTTCTCTTATTCTATATGGTTACGAGTAAAAATCTACAGTTATGATTTGTGAGCTTATTCTCTCAGTTGATGAAGTGTAACCTATTATATTTTCTCTTATTCAATTCTGGAGGCATGAACATAATTTGCACCTTTACTCATAATTACCCCTCCTATCCAGGTAACCAACCTAGTTCCTCTTTTCTAATTGTGATTGTATGTGATTGAGCTTGTATCCTGGCTCTGGTATACACGTGCCCTTAGAGCTTTTAATTCATTCATATTCGCCTTAAAATACGCCCTAGTTGCGTTGGCGTCTTAGACAATGATTTAATAACACATTAGCTGCCAAAACCTACTTGCCCATATTGGGCCATATTGCCCATGTTGGGTATACTTTTTTTTGTTTTTCATACTTACAATACCAATACACAAATAAATATTTTGTATTAAGAATTCTTAAGTCAATTGGAATCACCATTTGGCAATTTTTATTCATTTGAATGATTTTTTTGGCTTATTCATTTGAATAAGTTTGTTCATAACAATGCTAGAGTAACTATGCTAGAGTTTATTGTTTATTGTTTTGCTGGTAGGTCGCTCCCTGTTGACTTTGCTACTGAAACTACTCTATTTTTAGTCTGGCTCCATTCTAACCCATTTTGCAATCAACGGCAACTAACTAATCATTATGTTTCAGTCTTTAAAAAAATAATCATTTTCAAATGTTATGAACTGAATATTTAAAAATATAAACAACAATGTAGTTGAGACCCAGAAATTATTGAGAAAACAGACCTATTCTTTTTTTATCAGTATGTTATATTCCTTAGATTAGCTATTTGTATATATCGAGGAAGAAATATCAGTTGTTCCCAGTTCCAATTTAAAAGTAAATACAGATATTAGCCTCTTATCTGGTTTCAGATAAACCTTTTATTATCTAAACTATCCGTAGTTTAACCTGTTATTCGGTTATTAAATTCAATTGGTTCACCCTCTTCAGTTTAAAACCCAACGAGTTTCATATTTATAAAAACGTACTTATTTAACAATAAGAGTAATATTTTTATTGCCATTACAACAATATATGTTTAGCAGCTATTTTGGAAGTTAATAACAGTAATTACCAAATCTTATTTTTCATGCTAATTTAAAGAAATAATATTTCATAATCTAGAATCTAATCTAATATTAAAATTGTTGGTTCAATTTCCAATAAAAAACAAATGTTTTATTAAATTATCGCTTTGTTAAATTTTGAGAATGTTCTAGAAATTCAATTCATCAACAGTATAAAATTTAAATAAGTTTCCCTTTCAATTTAAATAAAGCTTACAATAATGACCACTAATAACATATGTATGTAAGACACTCTCTTCCAAATTTTTTTTTTGTGTCGACAGGTAAGTGGGTGCCAGCGATGAAGGAAGCGATGAACATAATAACCGGACTAGATTTCGGGGCAGCTCGCGAGCCCCAAGGCTGCTTAAAACCAGAGCAGATAATTCAGATGAGGTTTGACCTAACCTCGCTTAACCTGGTCAACTGATAACAAGACTGATAACACAGTATCGAACATCTATTAATGATAGTGGATCACTTAATGCTTCATTTTATGACGCAGATTCAGTTGGTGATTCACTGACCTCGTGACTTGTTGCACGTAGACTCTTGTTTTACAAATACGTGAAGGGTTATTTGGAATATCCGAAAATGTATTATATTTATTAGCGTCTACATTGACATTTCTTGTAATTTTTAACATTCATATTAATAAGTGGTTTAATGTATATTACAACTGAGATTATTACAATTCAGTTAGCTGATTTACTTGTTTTGTGGAGAAGTCAGAAATATACTGCTTATCTTTGTGTACGGTTTCATTATTAGCCCACACTACTTTCATATCCAATAATAAACATAGCCAATGAAAATGTTAAGTAAGTTGTTTCTTGGAGTCCTAATTTAATGCTCTGTTAGGTACTACATAAGACTACCTTCTAACAAACTCAAAAAGCCCTTGTATTGAAATAAAGAGGCACCATCCTTCCTTATAATATTATGTAAATCATCAAATACCTTTCTCCCCCTAGAAGGGTTAAATTTATAGAACCACTTCAAACTTTTATGTACGTTTTATGAAATAAAACCATGAAAAACTTTGATATGTTTAAATGTTTCTATTTATTTCAGTGATTGGCTGTTTTTTCTTCAACACCTATCTGGCCTTTAGGAGAAATAGCAGTGAAGTAGTTAGTATTTATCGACTGAGTTGTGATCACTTTTTTAATAATGCTGGCCTCGTTTCATCTGACTCCATTTTTAAGATACAAAATACTAAACTAAATAAAAGACTGAACCTACAAAACTTTTAACCATTCTATCATATTGACAAAAGGACTGTGACGACTTTCTCGAAAAAGAAACAAAATTGTTTTTTCTTTAAGCCAGGAGAAAGCCGTCTCAGACTTAACCAGCGGATTTGCTTGAGTCTGGCGTGCTGGGTCTGTCCAGGGTTCTTTAAAATTCAATTTCGTTATGGTACAGATTTAGATTAATTAAATAAAAAAATAAAATAAAAATATATAACTTAAATCAGGTGCGACTCAGTACCGGCAAACACAACGATACTGTACCATCATCATCGCTCACACCTGCATAAGATGTCAATTAAAATAAAACAAATTGAAATTTATAAATAAAATGATTTAGAAGTTGGAAGTTTGAATCAACTAACTTACTCACGCGTTACAACTCCCAATCACCCACTAAGGTTTTAATATAAAACCTAGTCCAACCAACTACCTCTACTCCCTCTGCAGGAATGGGTTTGTTCAGACCTGTTGTGACGTGCCCGTGGCACCCAAGCAGAAAGGTCACCTCGTCGGCTCACAACTTGCGGTTTAAACAACAACAATCCAAATCGTTCAAATATCTAGATATCTCGGAAGTAATTTAATCAATACTAAACTCGAAACCACCCGTACAGAATCTGTATCGGGAGTAGGCGTAATTTAAAACGTGCGATACGGCACAAAGTTAATATCCTGAATAAATATAAGTACGATACGGCACTGATAATTTGACTAAAAAATATATAATTTAAGAGCAAACAAAGTTTAAACCTACTCCAATATACGAAAACGAAGGTCGTACCTGTAAACACAGTCCTGCCATAGTACACACTACACGAGGTATCACGACTCAACACAACCTGTCTCCACAAAACGTAAGGAACGAATGACCTCCTCGCTGTTACCTTATCACTCACCCTTCCACCCCTCCCCTTCCCCTCGGAAGGGGAGAAGGGATAAACAGCTGTTCATAATTTCCAGCGGTTTGGTTTCATTTGGAAAAATCAACATCACCGCTAATCAGCTGTCTGGATGGCATTTGAAAAAAACAACGCCACAGCCAGGTGGCTGTCTGCAACTGCGAGCGAGGAGGTTATGTTTGTTATTTACAAACATACATCGTCGACGTCCGTAAAACTCTTAATATCTGCTACATCTTATGTAACCTTGTTAGGGGTGATAAATTTGCTTAATGGAGTTTACAGCAGTGTTTAGAAAAGTTGTATCCGCCAACCTATTCAACACTAGTGTTCCTTGGATCACCGGTGAATGTCCGAGGTTAACCTAGCCAAGGGGTTATTTAATCGTCTAGTGCATAAATTGTCGAACCACTAGTTGATTATTTCACCCCCTTTGTGCTGCAGAACCAAAAGTGAAGTGATAGCCAAAAGTGAGTGTTCTGAAGCCTAGGCTATGTTGGTAACAGGGTTGTGACTGTGCTAGGCCTAAGCCCACTTGTAAGGACCTAGGTTCATGGCTATGCCAAGTAACCTTAACAGATAATTCTAGGCCTAGTTAGACAGCTTATATTCCTTGTGTAGCGAATTTATACCCCCCTCAAATTTTGGCTCGTTACAGGGCAATTAAGAAAGAGTTGTTAAATTTACGATGAAGAAGTTTGTTTGCCAGCTGTTAAAAGTGAACCATATTTTTCTTTATAACTTGTTGGTAACACATGTTTTTTATTCACACTGTGATTATGTTTTGAATTTTGTTGATTTTTGTTGCTATCCTATTCTCTGAGTAAGGTTTGCTTGCTTGCTTGCTTGCGACACTGATCTCAAAAACGGCTCCAACGATTTCCTTCAAATGTTAGAAATAACTAATTTCTGGGATAAAAATAAGTTCTAGACAGGAAAAATCAAATAATGTAAAAAAACTAAAATGAAAAGTTAACAAAATTAACATTGGGCTTATGGAGTTTCAAATCAAAACAAAAGAATTGTAACAGCTGTTCATAATCAACCAGGGAACTGTCAAAGTAATACTCATGTTGTATGTGAGTACTTGGGGGGTCGAGCTTTGCTCGGGGGAAGGTCAGTCAGTTTTTTTAGATGACTCGGAGTAATATTTCACCACTTCCCCCTACTGATAATAAGATTTGTATAACTCATTTGCCTTTTTTTACATTTTTAAGGTCCCTCCAGTTGTTATTTATAACTCAATGTCCCTTTGATTTATTTTACTACTCTATTTATGTAATCATCACTCAAATCTTTTAATCTCTGCTCTCAGGAAGCCACATGTTAATAATCATATACAACATGAGTATTACTTTGACAGTCCCCTGGTTGATTATGACAATAGACAATAGACAATAGACAATATTTATTAGTCATTCAGTAATTTACGATTCATCCTGAACTAGCTACATTGTTTATGTGGTGTAAGCGTAAACAACTAGCTTAGTTATCTTCTGTGCTAAAATCCGTTTTAAAATAATTTTCTAAACTGATTAATATTTCAATTAGTGTGTTTACATCTAAAATTTAATATGTGATTCAATAAATACTAGTTTGTGTTTTAAAAACTTTTATCTTCACAATAACTGCCCAGCCAATTTAAGGCAGGTTTGTTTACCGTTTTTTGTTTGCGTTTTGTTTTGTAAGTTTACGACTAGTTATCATTATGACTTCATCTTTTCAATCGAGTTCGACAAACTTTAAGCCTTCCTTTATACACAGTGACCATGACTACGCTCGGATGAGTGTATCTAAAGATAACATCACGTTAAATGCTAATCCACATGACATTTACACGATACCGGACACACGTGAACCTACTAATATGAACTCTTCTCGTGATAGCAATGAGGAAGAAAAAATATGTACTATTGAAGACAAAGGTGGTTCATGGAAAACAGTACAAAACAAACGAGGGTCAAGTACGCCAAATGCTCCGCTGCTCAAAAAAGCCAAACCAACAAGCGTATCTCTTCACAACAGCTTTGAAGCACTAGATAACAACGACGAAATGGACGATTATAACCAATCACCACATATCATCCAAGCCAAGGATTCAAAACCTCCGCCAATCTTTGTACCTAACATTACAGATGTAAAAACTATGGTCAGCTCAATAGAGTCTGTTAAGCCAAGAACGATTACACTTACAAATGTTCAAATCAGAACAGTATTAAATTGTGTCCTCTGACAATAGAAGCCTATAGGAAGCTTGTGAAACAACTCACTGATTTGAAAGTAAACTTCCACACATTTCAAATAAAACAGGAAAAGTCCTATAGAGTTGTTTAAAAAAATATGCACTATTCAACTGACATTAGTGAAATAAAGGAGGCAATTGAAAGTTATGGGTTCAAAGTAAGGAACGTAACAAACGCTAGAAATTTTAAAACAAAATCCCCAATATCGATGTTTTTTATTGACCTGGAACCCAGCCCAAACAATAAGGAGGTCTTCAACGTCCAGTACCTCCTGAATGCCAAAATAGTGTTCGAACCACCGTACAAAAGGATTGAAGTGGTACAGTGTAAACGATGTCAAAGCTACGGCCACACAAAGTCCTACTGCTGGCACCCACACCGATGTGTCAAATGTGGCAATAACCACAACTCACTCGTTTGTAAAAAACCAAAGGAAGAGCCCCCCAAGTGTGCTTTATGTGGGGGCAATCACCCTGCAAACTACAAGGGTTGTACGGCGTACAAAGAAATTAAACAAAAGTCTTTCCCGCCTTTGAGACGAAAGAACTACGTAACAGTACAAGAAACAGAAGAAGCAACTAAAACCAACGAACCAAGACCGACTTCAACTGCAGCCTACCTCGACAGCCCAAGCGTTGAACATACTCAAACTTATGCCCAGGTCACCTCCTCGGAAAACAAACATCCTATTCCTGCTGATAATAACAACCTCACTCAGGTAATCAATAACTTTTTTGACAAATTTGAAAAACTTATGTTACAACAGGCACAACAGATAGGGACACTTATGAACCTATTGTCCACCGTTATCAGCAAACTAAAATGAACTATTTCTATAGAGTAGGACTCTGGAACGCCAATGGCTTGGCCAAACATTGCCAAGATATAAAGCTATTCATTTTTCACAACAAATTGGACATAGTCTTAATTTCAGAAACCCATTTCACTAATCTAAGTTATTTTAAATTACCTGATTTTACGACATATTTCACCAACCATCCTGATAACACTGCTCATGGTGGTACTGCGGTATTGATTAAAACGTGTATAAAACATTTTGAGCACCCCAAATTCCAATTAGATTACTTACAAGCTACAAGTGTGACTATAGAAGACTGGCAAGGTCCTTTGACATTGTCATCAGTCTACTGCCCCAACACTACTGGCACAACATAACTCATCCCCAATTTCATAATTTTTTCACCACTCTTGGACAGAGATTTTTATCTGGTGGGGACTATAATGCTAAACATCCAATGTGGGGATCAAGAATAACTAATCCACGTGGTATGCAACTTAGGAGAACTATTTCCGATAACAACCTTAGTCACATATCCACTGGGGAGCCTACATACTGGCCAACGGATCCAAATAAACTTCCGGATCTGTTGGACTTTTTTTTAACAAAAGGAATCTCAAATAACTACCTCAAAATTGAATCAAATCTTGACCTATCATCTGACCATTCGCCAGTAATTCTAAGTGTAGGAACGTCCTTAATTATTACAGATAACCCTCCTAATTTGTGTAATAAATTTACCGATTGGAATTACTTCCGTGACACGCTTTCAGAACAAATTAATCTAAAAATTCCCCTAAAAACTTCAGATGAAATAGATATTTCCGTTGAAACCTTCACTCAGTCAGTACAACAATCAGCCTGGATTTCGACACCAAAACCCACAAATTGTAGTGAACATCATAGAATAATTTATCCACTCTTCATCAAAAGAAAAGTAGCCGAAAAGAGACGCTTAAGAAGAATTTGGCAAAACTCTAGAAATCCAGTAGACAAAACCAACCTCAATAGAGCATCACGGCAACTCACCGCTATGTTGAAACAACTCAAAAATGATTGGTTTAGAGATTTTACAGAAAATCTATCTCCAACAGAAGCGACCAACTACTCATTGTGGAAAGCTACTAAACATTTCAAACAGCCGAAAACCCCGATCCCTCCTATTTTGAAGACAGACGGCTCATGGGCAAAAAGTACAAAAGAAAAAAGTGAAGTTTTTTCTAGGCATTTTGAAAAAGTTTTTCAGCCAAATGACACTGGCATTGATATCAGTCACGAAATTGATGAGTTACTTGAAGCCCCAACTCAAATGGACCTGCCAATTCAGCCTGTTACCACAAATGAAATAAAATCAATAATTAAGAACGAACTAAACCCGAGAAAATCTCCCGGCTACGATTTAATAACTGGTAAGGTGCTTAAAGAACTTCCTGGTAAAGCGTATTTATTGTTAACTTTTATTTTCAATGCCATTTTAAGATTAGAATACTTCCCGACCCAATGGAAAATTTCCCAAATTGTTGTGATACAAAAGCCTGGGAAACCTTCTCACCAAGTCTCGTCTTATAGGCCAATAAGTCTCCTTCCTGTAATATCAAAGGTCTTTGAAAAAGTTCTCTTAAAACGATTACTGCCAATAATTTACGAAAGAGACTTAATTCCTAATCACCAATTTGGGTTTCGGAGACAGCACTCTACAGTTGAGCAAGTCCACCGAGTTGCTAATTTGATTAAACAAGACTTGGAGAAGAAGCAATACTGCACAGCTGCGTTCTTGGATGTAAGTCAAGCATTTGACAAGGTGTGGCACAAAGGCTTATTGTATAAAATTAAGAAAATGCTTCCACATACACTTTACAATATTCTTCGGTCGTACTTAAGCAAAAGATTTTTTCAAATAAAACTTAAAGACGTCCTATCAGGTTTCCACGCAGTTGAATCAGGAGTACCTCAAGGTAGTGTGCTAGGTCCTGTCCTGTATGTGCTATACACTGCAGATCTCCCAATAAGCGATGGAACGAATACTGCTACTTTTGCAGATGATACAGCCATACTAGTCTCCCATCATAATGCAGGGACTGCCACAACAATCTTTCAAAGAAGCTTAAACTGTATATCAGACTGGCTGAAGAGATGGCGGATAAATGTCAATGAAGGCTCAAATAACATTCAGCTCAAATAACATTTACCCTGAAAACCGATACTTGCCCTCCTGTTTATTTAAACAATGTTGTTCTACCTCAAGTAACCTAAGTAAAATATCTAGGAATGCACTTAGACAGAAGACTAACATGGAAATCTCACATTTGGAATAAACGATTGAATCTAAATTTACAGTACAGAAAATTATCCTGGCTTCTTCACAAAAACTCAAAACTGTCAAATGAAAACAAAATTTTACTCTACAAAGTGATTCTAAAACCAATTTGGACTTATGGTATACAACTGTGGGGAACTACCAGCATCTCTAACATAAACATCATTCAGCGATTTCAATCTAAAGTGATACGAGCAGTACTTCAAGCCCCTTGGTACGTCAGCAACCTCACTCTTCATAAAGACACTTGTATACCTTTTGTAGTGGAAGAAATAGAACGCTTCACTGTAAAATATCTTTCAAAATTAGACAGTCATCCTAAACACCTTGCAGTGAACCTTCTGGACAACAGTGACCACATCTACAGACTAAAACGCCATAGTGTCCTGGATTTGACATTACGGTTCAAGACATAGTTTAAATATATATTTATTTTGTTAGATTTGTTGCTGGACAAATACTAACTCATGCCTTTGTAAATTTATCACATTTGCTTATTGTTTTGTAACTAAACAGATTGTAAATAAATTATATATGTAAAAAAAAAAAAAAACAGTAATTTACAACAATTACAATAGACCTCGTCACAGTACTTATTACTACAATAAAATTAACCATATAACATATGACAGCTGTTACAATTCTTTTGTTTTGATTTGAAACTCTATAGGCCCAATGTTAATTTTGTTAACATTTCATTTTAGTTTTTTTACATTATTTGATTTTTCCTGGGGATGAGGCCAGTCTAGAACTTATTTTTATCCCAGAAATTAGTTATTTCGAACATTTGAAGGAAATCGTTGAAGCCGTTTTGAGATCAGAATCTCAAAATCCACCCAATCATTCTGAGGAGCTTGTCGTATCTTGGGAAATACAAATACCAATCTATAAAGTTTTCTGTATTCGACATTAATGTAGTCGTCTGGAATTTTTTCTTCAACTTTTTTCTTACGGCATCTTCATCACATTCGTTACTGTGATTCTGATCAGGCCAGTTGTCAGGAGATTCTTTAAGCCAATGTGGTCTCTCCCACCATCTTGGCTTGATTTCCTGCATCACCATGGTGGGGCGGATGGTGGGAGAGGCTTGTAAGACTGTTGAAACAACTACTTAGAAAAGTTTTGGGCAGAGCTTACTTGAATTATGAAGAGTTGACAACCATATTGTGCGACTGTGAATCTGTAATGAACGTAAGACCGTTAACTTATGTATCTGAAGATAGTGGAGATATGGAAGTGTTAACTCCTGCAATGTTTCTTCATGATTCAAAAGAGTATGGAGTAACAGATATTAACTGCATTGAGAAAATGGATTTGTCTCGTCGCTGGAGTTATCGACTGAAGTTAAGAGAAGATTTTTACAAGAGATTCCGAAGGGAATATTTAAGTCAGTTGATACTTCACTCAAACAAAAGTAAAAATTGACCAGTTACTGTTGGAGGAATTGTGTTAATTGGGAGTGATAATGAAAAACGTACTGATTGGCCTTTAGCAAGAGTTCAGAAGACCTTTAAAGGGAAAGATGGCAATGTGCATTTGTTGGAGTTAAAGGCAAGTAAAGGTACTCTATTACGACCAATCCAACATGTCTACCCGATGGAAATAATTGGTATGGAAGATCATCAACATGAACAAGTGAAGTTTGGATCGAAACCAAATGACCAAAATGAAGATATTAGTGATGGTCAAAACCAGAAATTTCGAATCTCGAAACCGAAACCGAAACTTACAAAATCGAATCTCAAATCTCGAAACTCAAATCGCGAAACCCTATTTACTTGCTTGGGTATGGTTATGAAAAATAAATCCAGTTACTCCAAATAAACCAGTTAACTTACTGCCATTCTCAAAGTATCCTAGAAAAATATTAGTTTCAGAACTACTAGTGAACCAATTATTTGTAACTTAATTATAAACTTTGGTTATAGTTGTTCTTTCACAAATAAAAAATCAATAATCCACAAAAGGTGAAGGTAGACGACCGATGACAGTAGGCTTTTGACCTTCACATTATTAATCAACATTCGGGCGTGATTTCTGTTAAAAAAACAACAATGACACAACAAATCTCGGCAGTTTTGAGTTTTGATTCTCGAAACTCGCCGATCGAATCTCGAAACCGAAACTTTTCCAAAGTTTTGGTGGTTTTGAGATTTGAGTTTTGGTTTTGACACATCACTAGAAGATATTAAAGTACATGAAATAAAAAAAACATGCTAACCAAGAAAAAGTTACAACAAGAGGAAGAATTGTAAAATTACCTAAAAGACTTTGTGACTGAATAATTGTTTTGAGTCTTAAGCCTGACAGTATAAGTAAGACTCAGAAGGTAGGAGAATGTTAAAAGTGAACCATATTTTTCTTTATAACTTGTTGGTAACATATATTTTTTTATTTACACTGTGATTATGTTTTGAATTTTGTTTATTTTTGTTGCTATGTTTATAAATTAAAAGAAAAATACACACCAAAATAAATAGAAAAGTTCACATCATGGTTTAAAGTCTTATTTTTCTTAGTACAGTAGAAGTCCGATTATCCGAGCTAAACGGGACCGAGACTAACTCGGATAGTCAAAAACTCGGATAACACGGCGGTAAAAATTATAGTTTATAATTAGACAAAAATCGTATTGAAACTGGAGAATACGGTTTATTAATACAGTGATTGAAAACGGGACTGAAGCGCACGGTTAATCAGACTGGTTGCATAGACTGAGACAATGGCACAAACACAGTCGACCGATAAGACTATTGGTCCTAGCAACAACCAATAGGAGTAGCTTGTAATACTCGACCTAGCAACAGTCAGTAGAGGCCCTCATCGCGACCTAGCACACAGCCGCTACATTTTTCAATCGATTTACGATTATTTATTTATTTATGATTTATTTCCGAGGCTATATACAGTACTGTATTTGCCTCGGTTAACCCGGCGGCTCGAATAATCGGACCTCGGATAATCGGACTTCTACTGTATTTAGTCTTTTAGCATTTCAGCTCGCGTTTTCATTGAATAATTATTTTATCTCAGGACCAGTAAATAACTACACAAGTAACAAAATATACACCGTTTTTTTTTTTTGAACAAAATTCTTTATTACAAAATGTAAAAAAGCTGCAAGTATAAAATAACAAATATATTTGTAAGGAAAAATTATAATACTCAATAATAAAAATCATCACAATCATTTTCTTATTAACGGAAATGAATTGTGATTTTTTTATTATTATTCCTCTTTTCAAACTTGTCACTTGACTTTATTTTTCCCAAACATGTCCTTAGCATAAGAACTGAAGGAAAAGTTGCATAAAACAAAAATAAATATAGGAAAACAAGAAAATTTGCTAAGATGAATTTTGATACCTTTGCAATCCACCAAGAAATCATCCGGTTCAAAACCAAATATTACTAGGAGGCCCAAATTACTCTCTTACTCGTTTGTGTAAAACGGGAGATTCATTGTTCAGCCTTAAGCGTTTCGTACAGCAATCACTTGAATTTAAGTTAACATACTATCTTCAAGCCGCGTCTCCACGAAGCAGGTTAGGGTGAAGATAACCTTGACCAGGTAGCCTTGCGTAGGGTGTGTGGACAGAAACATGACGAGCAGCCTGCATGATTTTTGATCAAGGTTCTGCCCCCACACCCTACGCAAGGCTACCTTGTCAAGGTTATCTTCATCCTAACCTGCATTGTAAACGCACCTTTAAAAATTGGCGTGTATAGCTCGTGCGATTAAATTTACCAGGAAAAATCTTTTTTAACAGGTTTTACATTGTACAACTTAATTAAAACGTACTGTATCCGTCACAAAGCGCTGGTTTAAAAGTCCATGTGATCAGAGTAACATTCGCTGAGGCATAGGAGCTTCTCTAGCGACTCACCTAGCTCAGTGGGCTCCAGGCCGGAGTCAGAGAAGTGGTGGAGGGTGCGGACATTGATCCTCTTCGCTTCGCCATGTAGCCCCGCCAACAGGGGGCCTAGCGCCTGGCTGCTGTGGAGCCCCGCCAACACTGGCACCTGGTTGACACCTGAGACAAGGCCACGTGTTAGTCTGCGGCCTAATCCTGATAGGAAACTCTGCTTGAAGCTGCAATACTCTTTACCGGGTGTATAGTAAAATACCCCCGTTGCAGCAAACCTGCATACTTGCAAATTTAACCCTAGGAGTGGCGCCATGTTAACGCGTAGTGTGGTGAGCTAAATTTGGCGATTTTGCAGACCTTTTTTTAAAAATCCATATAAATTCAACCGTTAGAGTAAACAAGTTAACTTTATATTCATTTTGTTCAGAAATAACAGGAGATTCTAGAGATATTAAAATAATAAAGATCTAGACATTTTTTTCTTCCGGTAAAGTGAAAAGAATAAGAAAATTTTGATATTTTTTTTTGAAATTTCAAAAGCAGCCAGGGTAAAATTTTTTCCACAGATTTTTTATGGAAAATTCATTATATACATTTTGTAGACAATCTAATTCCCTACATAGAAATATATAACATGTTGGGGAAAGAATTTTTTTTATAAGTTTTTTGGGGCATAATGTAATAATAAACGGAAACCCGAAAAATGCGTAAACTGTAGAGTGTTAGTTTGTGATGTAAATAAGTAATGTAATATATATGTATACTAATAATGATATATATATATTTGTATAGCTAATGAAGTAAGGAATCCAACAAAGTCATAGGTTTATGGTAAAAAAATTTTGTCACTTATAAATACATGTAAATAAAATAACGTTTTGGAATTTTTGCATATATGGAAAAACAAATTTCACAGTTTTTAGTATATAACTTTTTGACCAAATATTTTACCCCCAAACCAATATAACCATGCTGTAGTACATTCAATTACCTACATAAAAATGTATAACACTTAGGGTAAATTATTGTTTTTATATGTGTTATGTAGCACTAAACAGTCGCGGATTTGGCAAATTTCACTAGGCCTATGTAGGAGTAAACACAACACTTTATAAACACTATTTGTCAAACTTCAGTAATATTTATGCATAATATAATGCATAAAGATTTCTGTTATATACACACAAACACTTCACTAACACTAAAACTCCGAAATACTAAATTATTTAGTAATAACTCACGGATAGAAATATCACAACGCACATAAAACGAAACTCAAAACGGCTGATACAAGCTGTTGACAGAACAAATATAACACAATGGAACGTTTACTCTATCGAGTGCGGCTACATTCAGTGCTGCCATCGCGCAACACCAAATTATTCGCCATTCTTTCTTCTTTCAAATAAGATATTATATGTCATGCAAATATAACATTACACTGGATATATATTCGATTTTGCATTCCGCCGGTTTACGGCGGTTCAGCATTTTACAGAAGAACAAAAATCATCTGTGTTTATAAAATCATATTATCTGTCAAATCAATATATCGATCTAAAACTCCATACCAAAATGAAATATAACTCCTTGGCTGTGCATTGGTACTACCCGCAACATCGTGCGACGAAAATTACCCGAGGTGGGTAATTTCAAAAAAGTCATGTTTTGACATTTCCCAAGTGTCGGCTGCAAGTATCGTGTCGCGCCTAAAATTCATTTGATTTCTAATCGCGGTGACATTGTTATATACCTGCTACAGGGTTTGTTTATGTAATAAAATGAAAGTTCAGAATATTATCTTTCGCATGATATATATATTATTCACTTTTGAGTTGATTAATAGAGGTTTATTTACGTTGCAAAATTTTCGGTCACATTCCGCCGGAAACCGGCGGTCAGCACAGTAGGCGACACAAAATCCCGCCGGAAACCGGCGGAACAGCACTCCTAGGGTTAAAATGGTACTTCACTAGTCATGTCAACCTAGTTTAAACAACGCAAGAAAATTCCAACAGGGATTAGTATTTTCGTGAGTCAGGATTGGTTGGGTTTTGGCTACTCACCAACTTCCATCAAAGCATTTCAAAAATAAGCGACATTTTACATTTTATTTATTCTTCATAAGAAAACCATTATAACTGAGTATGCAGGTTTGCTGCGTCAAGGACCACAAAAATCCGATTGTCATTTAAATACTAATGGATCACCACTAGATGAAGCAACATTCCAAGTTTTACCAATTTATATTCATAAACAAGCAAGGACATCACATGTTTCTTATTCTCCGTAAGAATAACATTATAGCTGCTGAGTACGCAGTTTGCTGCCATGGGAAACACACAAAAAATGGGTTAAATGCAAATATCAGTAAACCCCAACCATATAAACCACATTCCTAAGTTTCATTAATATATGTTTATCAATAAGCGAGATATACAATTTTACTTATTCTCAATAAGATTAACATTGGATAACGTACTGTGTTTAGCACTTGCAATATCTCGGTAACCAATTGATATAGAGCGATGACCAAAATACCAAATTGTTTGTTTTTTAATGTGAATTTAATGGAGTTAACCAAAATTTGAGTTTAAGAAGAATTATATGTAAAATATTTTTGGGGTACAAAATCCCCCTTAAAATAGAGCGACCTGTCTGGTTCTCGAACTCATGAAAACAGATGTTGCCTTACAAGTTTATGCCAAATTTCATCAAGATCGGACCATTTTTACGTGAGTTATCATGGCTACAGACACACACACACACACATATATATATATATATGAATTTGAACAAATGGTGTTTTTGGCATCTGGGGGCCCCAAAACGAAAAGTTATCATGGTCCCGGGCCTAGGACTTACCATGCCACCTACGGTAACAGCTTCTTCTCTATAGGGGAAATTCGCTAAAACGAGGTTCGATTCCCACGCTCGCAGTAGATGTCGAAACTAGATTTCATTTTAATTTTATTTATTCATGTTAAAAAAGGTGATAATATAAATTTGTTATCAACCAATTCTTTAAACACTTTACAAAATCTGTTATAATTTCTTGTTTCCGATATGTTTTGTCAGGGCATTCCATCTTGTATCCAGTCGCACAGAAAGATGTTTTAAACTTAACTGTTCTGTGTACAAAGATTGGCATTTTTTTAAAAACCACTTATTGTGCCTTGACTACAAATTTAATTTTAGAAAACAAAAATGCTGTTATAAGTAGACAGGACAATTTGAGTGAATAGCTTTAAGTTCCGATGTGGGGCACAGTTTTCCAGGTACTGCGCCCTGGACTAATCTTTGGTTGAAGTAACATTGCTATTGCAGGGAGCAGCCATCCACCACACCATCATGATCCCTCCGATATTTCTAGAAACTTCATGTTCTACAGTATGAGTCATATTGAACGAGAAGGTTAACAGCATCTACTTTCTTTTGTCAAATAAAAACAAACTTTAATCACAGTTCTTGACATAACAAGTAATTTGAACTTTATCGTTGCTGGCAATCCAGGTCACTGAGGCACTAAAAAAATCTAGGACATCGAATTTATTTTTTTTCTAGTTTTGAACGAATGGTGTTTTTGGCATCTGGGGACCTCAAAACGAAGTTATCATGGTTCCGGGCCTAGGTCTTACCATGCCGACTACGGTAATAGCTTCTTCCCTATGGGGGAAATTCGCTAAAAGAGGTGTGTCTTATCTACGATCTTTTTCCTGACTTTTTAAACAACAGATACATTAAGCCATCCATGATATGTTGGCAATGTAGATAACAAAAATTAAAACCCATCAAATTTTTTTAGCAATGAAACATTTTTTATTTTAATGACGACTGTCATCTCATGCCTCACAACATAATCAAATGAGTACACGGGTGTTACAAAGTAAACCTCACCATATTGCGGCAGTCTCGGCCTTTCCCCATCAAAGTGGCCGTCAGAGGTGATGTTCTCGCTGAAGATGTGAGGGAAAGGTGCCGGTGTTTTGAGTGGCGAGTCCAGCGTTGCAATGTGTGTCTTGCCCTTCGAGTGGCCCATGAACGAGAGGAATGTCGTGAGCAGCTGGGCTCGAGTGCGACAAGAGTACGCAGGATTGGATCCTTGCATCGCCTTGTGTTTGTCTCTGAATAGGAAAAATTATGGGTCATAATTCGGGTAAATTCTTTATCTCGGTTAACCTTTAAGGTAGGGTTACCACCAGACGTCCGGGTTTAGCCCGAACAGGTTTTGAGGCTCTGTCCTTAGAGATGGGCGTTATTTAACATAACAGGATGAATAACAGTGTTGCGGCCGTGGCAACGTTATCGCGGCAACACGTTGCGGAGAACTCCCTGTTATTCTAATAACGTTTCTACACCCGTTGCAGAAAAGCCGCACGGACAACGGGACAACGTACAATGCCGTTTCCGTAACGTTACCAGAGCAACGATAACTTCGGCAACGAACTGAATAATTATTACTGTTATAAGTTTCAAAACGGGCTTTAAATTGCAATTTTTGTTTGATAATTCTCAGTGGCTGCTAATGAGAATTCCTTGATATTGTAATCAAGTTTTGGTTTGAAGTGTTGTGGATCTTTACTATAATTAAAAAATATGCTACAAATTGTTTACACTAATAACCAGTTAGTTGTTTTTCATTCTTTAGCAATAGTTAAATTGATTTATGGGTAATTAATTAGAGATGGTTCTAAGCAGACGGTGTCGAAATAGTTTTTAAATAATTAATTTAAGTATTGTATCAGGTAAAAGGTAACACCAACACCATGGAGTGAATCATGCTGCAATAACCTAGCACAGTAATGTAACGTTTAAATAACGTCCTGTCTGTATAACGCCCTACTTACAATTTTGAACAACCGACAACGACAACGTCGACAACTGAAAGCCGCAACGCCGGCCGACGGACAACGGTTTTTTAGCGGCAACGAGTTGGCAATCGTTATTCAAATAACAGGTTGCCGCAACACGTTATTGGATAGCTGCGTTATCGTTACAACCGTTGCCGGAAAACAACGATAATTCCCATCTCTATCTGTCCTGTGTCCGGTCCAGGGATGCTAATTGTCTGGGGTCAGAAAAAATTGTTATATATAATTCTGTAAGCGAAAGTCAAAATTGTGGGAGTTTGGAAAACCACAGGATGATGGGAGATGGTTCAAATTAAAGGTCTTGATCCCAGGGACTTGAGAAAAATATCAGTATTTCTAAAAAGTTACTAGCAAACGAGAAATAATGTAAAACAGCCCCCATAAGAAAAGCATGGGGATTTAAAAACGTCTGTTTTGTTTTCGTGTCTACTTTGTTTACGAACTGACACGTGTTCCAACTTGTATTGTTCTATTTTTCTCAGCATATAAAGAGTAGACAAAATCAGATAAGGCAAGGTATTGGCAAGGGGCATTGGCCCCTTCAAGCCACTAGTGTACAAGAATTTAGCAATATTACATCTGGAGTCGCATGTTTTATCTTAAATAAGGTTTCCTGGTGAGCGACAAGGTAAATTTGATATAAAAAGACTAAATGTTGGCAAACCTGCTGTGAGAAGACAGTTTGTAGTCAACTGTGTAATACCAGCTGTGTGCGCTTGGAGTGATAAATAAACATGTTCACCGGTACAAACCTGCACGTCTGTACAGCCTTGATTGGTGCTGTTTATTTTGATTTTAATGCATTATTGAGGGACTGGGGATATGTCGATTGACCATCCCTCAAACTGTCCTGGGTTGGCCTCATGAATACCTGGTAACCATACCTTTAGGTGTCCAATGAAAAACCCCTTTAAGTCACAAGATTTTCCACTCTTTTGCAGAGTTATATAAGATTTCAAACGATGATTCATATATATAGATCTTACTTTATGTACCAGAAAAATCACATATTTTCAAATCCAGAAATAAAAAACTGTTTTATTTCTCTTATAAATCCACATTTCGTCTTAACAGTGCAAAAATGGACTACACTTTGTCTCTAGTATAACAAACCGAGAATCTAGCAAAACAATATAACCTTCACTCAACTGTAACACAAAACCTCCAGGCTACTTAATTATCTCTGATTAGCATATAAATTATACCAATAATCTTAAACTTTTAAAATAAAAATTACTTAATTGTCAAAAAAAGGTACATAAATAATGATTTTATCTGTTTTCCCTTGGAAGAATGTATACAATAACTACTGTTTAAAATTTTAAATTGAACAAAGATTAATTCACTTTTTCATCTGCTGAGGCAATTGTACTTCCTTGAAATGTCCATAAATGATCTGTTTTTGGGATTGAAGTCAAAGCTCGTGTGAACAGATTAAAGTGATTCTGGAATTCATAAATCAACCAAGCTCCAAACTCATTAGTTTTGATCCTATAATTTTCATTTATATTCAAAAATAAATATCTAAAAATTGTACCTTAGTTCAACTCAAGGCTCAAATGAGTAATTTCAAGTAAAAACCACCTACTCCACAAAAAACTGCAAGGAGGTAAAATACCCCCCGTCACAGCAAACCTGCGTACTCAGCGAATTTCCAATGCATTGATATGTTTCTCACTAGTACATAAAGCCACTCACCAAGTTTGACAAAAATACATTCATAAATAAGTGATTTATTACATTTTATTTATTCCCCATAAGAATAACATTAGGACTGAGTACGCAGGTTTGCTGCAACGAGGAAGATAAGAAATGAGTTTTTATGCAATTATCAATGTAACTGAACCAGGTGAAGCTACTTACCATGTTTTATTAATTTATGTTCACAATTAAGGGAGATATAAAACTTTACTTATTCTCCATAAGAATAACATTAGGGCTGAGTATGCAGGTTAGCTGCTACGGGAACAATCAACAAAACATTTATTTTTTGTGCAATTATCAATATACCAGTACAACATGAAGCCACATACCAAATTTCATCAATATACATTCATAAATAATCAAGATATCAAATTTTATTTATTCTCCATAAGGATAACATTGGACAACGTACTGTGTTTAGCACTTTGAATATCTCTGCAACGGTTTGACGTAGAATCACAATTTAAACACCAAAATGATTGTTTTGTGGAGCTGAAGTGATTGGTAAAAGAAAATGTGAAGTTTAAAGTAAAATTAACTGAGGAAAAGCCAAAAACCTTTTTCCCATAAGATTAACATGGGAGATTTTATGAGCATGTTTTTTGGATTTTTTCCGCAACCACTTAACCTAGGTTAATAATTCAAAATACCATATTATTTGTTTTTTTAAGCTCTATAACATGGTCTAAACCTAAATTAAGTGTTTTAAAAATTTTAGGGTAAAAAATGCAAAAAACTGATTTTTTGAAAATTTAAAACCCCCATAAACCCCCCTTCCCATAGTCCGATTTTTCTGGTTTTCGAACTTAAAGTCATAAATGTCAGTTTACACATTTGAGCCAAATTTCATCGAAATCGGACGTTTTTTACTCAAGTTATCGCATTCACGGACACATATATAGATATATATATATATATATATATATATATATATATATATATAGATATATATATACATATATATAAATTTGAACGAATAGTGTTTTGGACATCTGGGGACCTCAAAACAAAAAGTTATCATGGTCTCGGGCTTAAGTCTTACCATGAGACCTACGGTAATAGCTTCTTCCCTATAGGGGAAATTCGCTAAAAATTGCACAAGTAGTCTGTACTCGCTTGCAGTAATGATTAAAATCAAAGTCTAGCTTTCCCTTTCACAAAGAGTTGAGGTTATGGTTAACATTTTCGTTATATCCTGTCTACATTTTGTACAGCAAGCTGAAAACTAAGTTCAATTGAACTAGTGTTACTGCAGCTATGTTTTTGTTAGTGAAATTTAGTTTCTATCAAATCCTGCAATGGTATTGAACATTTAACAAAATACTGCTTGCTACTAAGTAACATTTTGTGAAGGTGTTCAATGTATTTGATGAAGATGGATTATTTTATTCGCAAGATAGACTGCCTATTGTGATCCAAAGAAAGCTGTTTAACAATAGTTTCTAGACAAGTGTATAGTTACTTCATGAGCCTGCCCTCCCCCACCCCTCTCAGCACCAGAGATTGTACACACTGACGAGACGTGACTGGGTCGTCGAGGCGCGGCGTGAGTGACCGAGTCAGAGGCCCCTCCCACCCCTCCAACAACTCCAACAGGGTGCCATCCGACTGGAAACCAACCATCCATTAATTTCACTAAAAGTACATGTTTACAAAAACTAGGGGTGTGTGAGTTGATTTTTTGAATCGAGTCGAGTAATGCCAATTACTTTCGAGTTTAGAGTATTTTCGAGCGAGTATTTCCCATCAGTTGGTAGTTTAAAATAGTGTTGATGGATTTGGATACCACCCTAAATTTGAAAATCTAAACATGGTTTCTAACTAATACATGAGTAGCAATACAAAGTTTTGGCCAGTACAATAAAACTGGATTAGGTACAGTAGAGCCCCGCTAATCCGAAATCCGGTAATCCGAAAATCCGCTTAATCCGAAACCGAAATCGGGATATATTAAGGAATAAATAAAAACTAAGAAAAATATTAATTAAGTGTATTTATGAATATTACAATACGTTTCAAAGTTAGAAAATGTAATTAGCAAAACAGAACAGTGTTACAGAACAAAACTACATTAGTTTAAAAAAGTCTGTAACATTTTTTTGTCGAAGAGAAGAATACCTCCCTTTTGATGCGTAATATCGCCAGCGCCTCAGGAACAAGGTATCGGCTGGGGTCGCGGCGGACTGTTGTTCTACGTAGCGTAGCGCTAGATCAAAGGCAGCCGCGGCGTCCGAATGGGGTACTCTCTGCTCGCTGTCGTTGTCTGCTTCTCCTTCACTGTCGTCTTGAGCCGTGTTGTTGTCCGGTTCTCTCAAAACCATAGCTACGATTTGCTGATCGGTAAAAATTTCATGATCGTTGTCATCAGCTTGCATCCAATCGTCCACATCATTTGCATTTGCGTCCTCGCAGCCGGGAATATTTTGGATCATCTGCTGCAGCTGTACAACATTGTTTCCATCTGGTTGTTGTTGTGAGTTTTCTTCGTAAGTAAGACTTGGCCAAAGTTTACTCCAGGATTTTCTCAGGAGGTGTTCTTTTGTAGATTCCCATGAATCTGATACCCAATAGATAACATCTTTAACGTTTATCATTTTGAGCTTTTGAATCAACGAGAGGGTTTCGTCTTCGTTTTCGAGGATTCGTCTCAGTAGTTTTTTCCTGTACGAGAGTTTAAGATGCTGCAGTACGTGTTGGTCCATGGGCTGGATCAAAGGGGTCACGTTGGGTGGTAGGAAAACGGCCTTTATTTCTCCATTAACTAATTCGTCTTCTGAGGGATGTGACGAAGCATTGTCGAGGAAAAGTAAAGCACGGATTGGTAGCTCATTTTCTTCACAAAATCGAGTGACTTCGGGGACAAATTGGGTCTGAAACCATTCCTTAAAAAGTTGTGACGTCATCCAAGCATTTTTGGAGTGTTTGTAGACGACAGGTAGGGTTTTTAAGTTTAGGTTCTTGAATGCCCTTGGTTTTGCTGCTTTGCCAATAACCATGAGGGGCAGTTTATGATTTCCTGCAGCATTACTGCAGGCTAAAACAGTTAACCTTTCTTTGCTTATTTTCAAACCGGGTGCATTTCTTTCTTCTTGAGCAGCTAGACTTTTCTTTGGCAATGCCTTAAAGTTAAGGCCTGTCTCGTCAGCATTGTATATTTGCTGCGGCGAATAGTTTCCAGCAGCGATCAGGTCAGCAAATGTATTTAAATATTCAGACGCAGCAGCTTCATTAGATGACAACCGCTCCCCAGTTATGGCTAACTGACGTATCCCGTGACGGTTCTTAAAACGATTAAGCCAACCTGAGCTAGCTTTAAATGACTCGTCTCCGTTCATTAATTGATTTAATTGCAAGGCTTTTTCTTTTATCAAGGGCCCACTAATCGGGATACCCTTTTCTCTCTCTTGAGAAAACCAAACAAATAGAGCGCTGTCAAGCTTGTCTAGTGATGTGCTTTTAGCTGTTTTACGAGTTTCAGTACACTTGCTTGTTGTTGCTATGCAAAACTGTTCGATTTTTGACCGGTTTTTCTTCCAGTCGGTGATTGTAGAATTTCCCACTCCAAACTCAACGGCCAATTTTGACGCACTTTCACCATTGTCTAAGCGTTTTAACACTTCAAGTTTATCTTGTAAAGTAACCGAAGTATGCTTACGTTTCGAAGCCATTTCACTACATTCACAGAAATAAAAATGTTTAAAAACAGTAGGATAAACAACGAAGATTGCGTATACGAATGCTTAGTAGAAACTACAGTAAACAGTCTGTAATTGTAAAAAATAACTGTCAGAACACAACGCGACGTGACGACTCAGTAACTGACAGGAAATTGCCACCAATGGCGGGCAGTCCCGGTGTGCGGCGGCGAACGCGATTGGCACAGACAAATCCAAATATTTCGGTCTGACGAATCGCAAAAGACTGTGCGGAGCGGTACTTCGTTACCACGAGAGTGGACGTAGTTCGTTGAAACACCCACAGGTAGCAGCGCTGCCTGGATATGTAGTAGCTTTCCCCTTGTATTGCCAATCGGAGGGAGGAAAACTGGACAAAAAGTGGTTTTGTAAGCATTCCCAGACGGGAATTTAACGGGGAAATTTAGTCCTGTACCAACCGAACTAAAATAAATTAGGCGATTTGGCCGTTTCTCGTACCGCGATTGGCGTGATTCGGCGTTTCGGCGCTTAGTTTATGTAATTGCACGTTGTATTTTATTGTTATCTTTATTTTAATAATAGTTCGCTTAATCCGAATTATTCGCTAATCCGAAATGGGTCCGGTCCCAATTATTTCGGATTAGCGGGGCTCCACTGTATTGACAAACAAAACGCAGTTTTTAATTTGTTTCCGGCCGATAAAACCCGGTCCGGTTGTCATTTGGTCAATATCACCTTGTCCAGACATCGCTTATAATCAATATTAGATGACGAAATCGTTAGTTATGGCCGAAATTACGTGGTCCCACCGTCATTTGCGGCCATTACTACGCGTTTTGGCTGGTCGCAATCGTTAGCGATCATCCGGAAATCGTCGAGAAATACTCGCTCAAACTTTTGAGTATTTTTCAAAACTTCCGAGTCGAGTTTAAGAATTAAAATACTCGACCGTTCGAGTACTCGCACACCCCTAACAAAAATTTAATCAATAATGAAAAAGTCCTCAACAAGGGCTGAAACCTGTAGGTGGGTAACGACTCATTTTTTCCAGTTTGTGAATTTATCAAAATAAAATAACTGCTCTATTTTTGATAGAAAGAAAAATAAATAATTATGACCTGCCCTATAAATATAATTGAAGAGTTTCAAAATTTACAATATGAATTTACATTAATCTTTCCAATAGGAACAGCTGATTTCAAATGCAATACTGCTATTGCTATTGGTGCCCGAATAAATACTAACAGTACAGTAAAAATCACCAGCTGTTTTGTGTGGAAAAGTATCACTTTTGGTACTCATAGCTGATATCGAAAATGGCTACTTTTGACACAGAGTGATGAAAAGATAATTGCACTACGACTATGACTATTATTCCAACCTGAAGGCTGAAGGGCAGAGTGACACTGAGCCCGGCGGCCACCCGGCCATACATGGCCATCCTCCCAGTCACATCGGCCAGCCGGTCAGTTGAGGAGCGAGTGCGGTAGAGCAGCGTGACAGTGTCGAGCGCCGCGGCCACTAGCGCGGAGGAGTGGTACAGTAGGTCCGGCTGTGACGGGGAACACTGGTCAGTAAGATGGTAGAGACTACAGATATTAATGTTTTGCGGTTATCTTGGAAAGATTCAAGATCTTTATTACTCGTTAAAAACAATACAACAGTGCAATAGACATTGTCAAGATTTAATTAACTTACATGCTCACTACATGCTAGACATTCTTAAACAAACTTCTTAGCTAAACATACACATCACCCTCTAAGGGCTAAATAACAAAGTAATTAACATGTGCAAATAAGTAAATAAAAATCTCAAGTTATCCATAAAAATGGTCAACTAATCATATATAACAACTTCTAAGGGCTAAATAACAAAGTAATTTAGATTTATAAAAAGGTTAAAATCTCAAGTTAGTCATACTACACGAAAAATAATCATTGACTGAATAAAATGCTTCTAATTTAAGCCAGTCACTTAACACCGTCTTGAATTTTTTCATGTTTACCGCCCATGCATCATAAGGCAGTTTATTAAATAATTTTATTCTCATACATAAATGACTAGTGTTTCTCTTTTGTAATCTAACTTGTAACAAGTCTAGTGAAGTCCTATCCTTGTATCATAGCTATGTATATCCTGCGTAGCTTACTAAGTTTTCTTTAACATTTAACAGACAGCTATAAATATACAAACATGTCTTCAAAAAAAGGGTAAACATATATGGCTTATACATTTATGGCTTTGTTAGGAGTTGCCAATAGGAAAAGAAGGCTTACCTTGGTAAACTCCTTTAAATAAAAGTAAATTTTATTTTCTAAATAATTACCTTCCTTTCATTCTGTTTTTGTACTCAGAACGACTGCATATGTGTCACCCATAAGAAATAACACCTGACTTTGGCTTCAAAATTAAATATACATCTTGTAACAACAAGTAGATACTTAATAAAAAATAAATAAATATCAAACAGCAACAAGTTTTGAACTGATGACATAATTTGTTACACCAAATAACAAATCACCATTGATTTCCAATAATTGTTAAATAACTGGTTTTACCTGCAAGAAAATAGATTGCCCGAAGACTCTATTCTCAGCCAAAGGCAACTTTTTACATATATAAAAGGAGGTTTATGTTTAGAAACAATTTGTTGTACCATGACATGATCATAACCATGGTGTTTTGCTTGTATGACTACTAAAGCTGTTGAAAAAGTTGAAAACACCATACCACAATATTGTAGGGATACAACTATTATTCGCCAATAACTGAAAAAATGGACAATTTTCTACAAAATGGAATAGAACCTTTTCACACAAAGAATAAAACATCTCCAATTTTTGTCAAGACAAAGATATATTAAGGTCTGTTATATATGAAAAACATACTCTGACATTTATCGAAAATATAAATGCAAGCTTACCTTATATAAGGTAAAAAACTAGCTTATAATAGACACATCTAAGAATAAGTGTGCTTAGTATTAGTTTGCCTGGAATTGCAATCTAACAATAGTAACGATACTAACGATACAGTTTACAGTCAGACATTCCTCACCCGGTAGTTGAGATGAGGCATGGTGACAGGTGGCCCCAGGTCCCGCCAGGCTTGCGTGGACCCACTGATTGGAGTGAACAGGCTGGACAGTTCCGCCAAGCTGGAGAATGCTAGGGCCTGGTTCAGAACCCTGGAGGAGCCAAAAGATAGATTCAACATTTCTTTATTCACAATATACAAGTCATGTTGACATGAATAGTATACAACAATTTATTAGTGAATTTCCTTTGGAAAGTGAACTATTAGCATGACCCGACGGTGAAACTTAAGCCCGGGACCACCATAGAAGTTCCTAACGTGACCCCCTGAACACGTTTTGGGGGGTCGTTCAAAATTGTGTATATATATATGTATACACACATATATATACATTTATATATATATATATATATATATATATATATATATATATATATATATATATATATATATATATATATATGTGTGTTTGCACTCTAGCGGTCACATTTTTTGTCTGATTAACTTCAAATTTGGTAGGGACGTTCCTTTCTGTAATTAGTTGGACAAGTTCGTTGGGCAAAACAATCGGAAAACTCTAAACCCCTTTTTTGGGGATTAATCTTTCAAATTTCAAGTTTTTTGATGTAAAAGCCCCGGATGTAAAATTCATGCATATAAAAAGATGGGAATTAGTGAGGCGAAAGTTTTAAGCCCTCTCTCGTCTTTCTAGCATAAATATTTACCTAGTTCTTAAAGAAAATGTGTTTCGATTAAACACAGTACGTTGTCTTATGGGGTCTTTTACACTAGAAAAGCCTGTTATTCCTTTGTTAGAGTACTTTTATCATCCCCAGCAACTCACGCCTACTTTCAAGCCTGCCTGGACCTTCTCCTAACATTATAATGCGCAAAATTGTATTCCCAGCTTTGCAGGTAAATGAAACCAGGAGCATCAGAACAGCAAAAAAATCAATGATTTCAGATTTCAATAAAAATTGGAATGCATGTATGTTTTTACACAGATTTTGAGTTTTAAAAGTTTTTATGTGGAAATTCACTTCCCTCACATCAGTGTGCTGCGTGAGAACTCGTTTAAATTTATAATAAAACAATGTGCAAATAACTAAACTAAATTAGCTATTAATATTAATACCAAATTAACGTTTTCAAACTTAGCATTCAGGAATTCCTCAATTCTATGCGGAGCCAGATTAACCAAAAATAATTTCAGCTTCTCTATGAACTTAGCTTTGTTTTCATCCTTTTTATGAGATAACAAATAAATCTCATAAATAACCCGTACCAGAGAGACCGAGCCATACTCGGTGATATTTGGTTAGTTTCGTAGGTGAAAAAGATGACCACTCTACATGCAATCTTTATTTCATGGTTCTAGTCACTGTTTTCTAGAAATAATTTGTTGATACTTTACCGTGTGTTGTTTTGACAGTTCATTATTTTAACAAATTGTTCCGCTAGATTCTGAGACAAACAGAGACATGGCTCTTATTAGAGTAGACTACAGGATAAGTACATTCATTTCAGCTTATTATTTGAGAAGATTTGAGATACAATTTTGAATAAATTACCAATAAATAATATATTTCCTTGTGAATTTATAAAAAAAATGTTCAACCTGTATATACGGTTGATCAGACTGACTCACTGCAATGTTTTTAGATTATTTTAAGGATGCAAGTGTTTCCTGTAATTTTTCTAGATAAACTTTGACCGATCTCTCATAACTTTCAGTCTGTTTTAATGTCTTACTTATTTTCTCTCTGGCTATTCAATTGTTTTAGGTTAGATCAATGTAAGTTATGTACTGACAATGTAATCTGTTATCTTATATGTAATCTTATATGGGATTAAAAATTTATAATCATATACCTGAATCATACAAAAGCTTAGCAAAAACAAATTTTACATCTAAACTGAAAGAGACATTGAGCCATAAAGCTTATTATAGAGATGATGAGTTTTTTATAGATAAAATTTAGCGTATGATTTATACATGGTTTATGTATACATTTTATATAAGGTAGGAAAGCTTGAGGTAGGGAACTTGAATATGTTAGGCTTAGTTAATATTAAACAAACTTGACTATGTACCTGCTTAAAAATTACTTATGTAATGTTTCTCAGGCGTTATGTACAATAAAGACTTGTCTATTGTCTATTGTCTATTGTTCTGTACTATCTTTGCTAATTATAAAGAATGTTTTTTTATGACAATAAACATATTCTTATTCTTTCAGTGGTTCTATGAATGCTCACCATTTGTTTCAAATGCTTCCTCTCATAGAGCACAACCTAAGAAAATAGATTAAAATAATAGTGTATCGTATTTGAATGACTATACTAACATTAGTTAGTTAAAATAGAACTCTTCGCCACAGTTTTGCCTCAATTTAGCAAATAAAGAAATAAGAAAATAATAATGCTGATCTCTTCTCTAATTCTTCTCTAATTTAGTTTATTCTACCCTATAAACATACCTGACAGAGTCTTCCTTGATTGTGGTTAGAGTGACGGGTGGTTGACAGGCCACACAAAACACGGGTTTGGAGGGATATTCGTCTCTGACGTGTTGTAAGATGCCACAGGATAGACCAGCAAACCCGTTGTAACTATCCAGGAGCATTTGGAAACCCTGGGATGAATAAAACACTTTACTATTTTTATTTTCTTGGTTCCTCTCCAGAGATACATACAACAGACTCTACTGCAGCCTGATCAAGCCGGAATATGAAATGGCCGAAAGAACTAAATATTAGAGATGTGCGAGTACAGGTTTTTTAAGTCGAGTCGAGTAAATAGCAAAAGATTCGAATCTCGAGTTCGAGTCGAGTATACAAATAAAAAAAAACACATAGGTCGAGTTGGATTGGACTAAAACAGTGTATATAGGGTTCTGTTTATAAATGTTGTTATTAAAATATATTTTTCTAGTCACTATGACCTGAAATTAACAATAGTAAGTAAAATAAATGGGTTCCTGCTTCATGAAAAAGGTAAGTACGTTTCTGAAAATAAATCATGCCACAGTTATTGCATAACATTTTGCAATGAAGATTAAATAATCTTAATCTTTTGGGATTAAGGTTGTTATATCCTATATGGTATTAATTAACAGATTAATTAACAAATAATCTCGGTTTTTTATTTTATTTCCTCCTTTTTATTTATCCTATGTTTTGTATATTATGTTTATAGGCCTAAGCTAAATCTTTCTACGAATGGAGAAAATAAAATTACATTTAGGCCTATAAGTTAAAATAAACTTTATTTTAATATTTAAAAGGCCTATTGCATGGTAAAACATTAGCCTACTTACTTACCACAAAAAATGTATTTACTAACATATCTTAGCATTACTTTTAACACTGATAGTCCTAATAAGAACAATCAGTTAGTAACAACATGAAGATATGTATGAAAGTTCCTGGAAAATCAACTGATGAAATAGAGGCCATGTCTTAGAGATTTAAAATATTACTATTATTAAAAAATCAGTAATGAAACTTAAACAAGGCCAAAACAAATCACTTGTCTTTAAAAACAGCTCAACGTCAAAGGACAGTTGAGCCTAAAATTAATGGATTGACTCAATTACTATGGAACAAAAAACAAGCACAAACATCTTATGCTTACCTATTAGATTTCATTACAGATATGTTTTTGATATTTTACTTTAAAAAATAGCAAGGTTAGGTTAACCTCAATAATATTTATTACAGCCATTACACAAAACAATTTTTGCAATAGGCACAGTCAAAATAAAACAATACAAAACCACACATTACATCAGCCTTTTACATGTCAAATAAATATAAGGTAAACTAGTTAAAATCTAAGTCTCACATACTACAGTTTGTATATATTCTCCAATTGAGTACCTAAAAGTGGACTATACAGTGTTCATACAACTCAATCTGAAGGTCCTGGAAAATCCTCCATTTTGGTATAAAGAGTAACACAAATTTATAAGCCACAACTTACTTATTTATTAATAAAACACTAAAATCCACATCACAGCTCTTAACACCTCAAATGCGTTCACACTCAATTTGAATTTACAGCCGACGCGCGGCCGCGGACGACCCTTGGTAGCGCGGGTATACGGCAGGAGTAAACTCGCTCAAAACTTTCGAGTTTCAGTGCCGAACTCGGCTCGAACATGAATTTTCGAGTACTCGCACATCTCTACTAAATATGCAATATGCAGTAAATACAATTACATACATCATAAACAGCATTCGGTTCAACTATTTACCAAAAACAAACTATAGCCACCCCCTTCACTCTGTCTACATTAAAAGAGCTATTCAAGATGTTGCAGATCTATGCTTGGTTACAGCCCGTCATTTAAATTACAATCCTTCACCTCAATTAAATATCAAACAGATTACATCCCAGACCAACACTCCACACCTGCATATTATCAGTCTCCTCCAGATAGAGTCGGATGCGTTCGCAGAACTCTTCGCTGAACGACGGCGCGCCCCACTGCGCCAGTCCCTGCGGCACCGAGGCGAAGGCGCCGGTCGTGTCGCCGTGGTGGTACTCCTGCACCACCGTCACGGTGCGGGGGTGGAGGTGGGGGCGCAGGAAGTCCGGCCATGACTTGACACTGTCTTCCAGGTGGTAGAGCTTCGGCACGGCTAGTCCCCGCTCCTTAACACCTGGGGATGCAGATGCGTTGAACTATTAGTAGGAGTTGATAACTTTTTTACAATTACATTTTATCTTATTACAAAATAAGGTGATTTTTTTGAACAGGCTACCGGCAAAACGATTAAGTTTAAAATCATGGTCGATGTGTTATTTGAAAGCCCTTAGCGTCTAGATGTGCCTTTTGGGGGTTTGGAAGACGTCCACATTCAGGGCTCTGCCCCCTGGGCTTCCAAAGTACCAATGTTAACCTTATATAAAAATAGAAAACAATTTAGAAATAAATAACATCTAACAGCAGTAGTTTATACTAAAAAACAGTACAGAAGCAGGATCAGATGTTTTAAGAAAACTTCTGGAATGGTATATCAATATCATGTAATAGACGGTATATGATCTGGATATTCCCAAAATTAAACAAATATTTGCTTGAATTCGAGCAGCTGGATTTGCTAGTCTATATAATTTAAATACCACATACCGAATCATCATGAAATCTCAGGAACCACTGAACGGATTGAAATGAAATCTGAACAGTAGCTTCTTCTTAGGTCATTATACGCTCGGTAAGAAACAGTTCTATGAAATTCCCCGAGGACTCTGCCCCGTTGGCTTCCAGAGTTTCAATGTTAATCTTATGGTCACAATAGTAATAGATCAGTTGGTTAAATAAACACATCAATTTCCAAATCAGATGATATAAGGTTTTTTGTAGAGTTAGTGTTGTGTGCAAATTGTATGTAATCAAGAGCGGAGCCGCAGATAACAGATAGTTTTCATATAAAAACTGACTATTAAATTTTTAATTTGGTTTTCTTGAATATAACAAGTCCTTCTATTGTATCAAGTACTAATGCATTAATGCGTCAATTCTCAGTACAATGTCTTACATCTCGACATGTAAATCTCTATTCTCATCTCTATTTTCAAATTATAGAATAGGCCCTACTAGTTGCACAGACCTATCCTTAATGAGGTTGTAGCACTACATGTTTCTGGCAACTCCACATCTCCAGGCAATCCTCAGGGTGATTCGTCGTGTTGTGTTAGCTGAGATATTGAAACACAAAATCGCAATTACAATGCCTCGGTGCCGGCCACACCACGATAAAACAGTGCTCGGTCACAGTACAAGCGAGGTTTAGAGCAGGCTGGCAGCGACTAATGAATCATTCTCACCACAAGGCTGACTTGTCCTGTACTAGGCTGTTTCTGCTCCATACCTAGCTTGATTATGGTTTCAAACAAAGCATTTGCCGGGCTGTTCACTTTGTCGTTTAGGACATACTTAAGTGTACTGATCTGTATATTTCAAACAATTCAAGAACTGTTATTTTATTTCTATTTTTTCACTGACGGAGACTTTGATGGCTTTTAATCATCAATAACTGAGTGGGCTTTCAACTAAATGTTCTGCATGTTCTGCATATTACATGTTTGTGAGTCTAATTTAGCATACACAAACTGCACCAGTTATGCATTTACACAAAAGTTGACATACCAACGGGCAAGACTTATATGTGTAAAAATGTTAACAAATAAGCTTGTGTTTCAGCATGTGAGGTCTTTAAAATAAAGTTGTAACGGTAGACTCCAATGCGACCTAAGGTAATATCTTCTTCACTATGGGAAAATTGCTAGTACCTACATAAAAACTTATAAATCCCCATTTATGGCAAACAAGCATACTCAGCTAATGTAAAATTGTATTTTATAAAGGCGGTCCCACACTTCTCGCGAACACGCCTGAACATTTGGCCGAACATTCTCCAGAACATTCGGCCGAACATTCTGCTGAACGTTCTCTGAACGATGGACTGGTTGAAGCTCCCACACTTCTCGTGATCACCCACCGAACATTCGGGCGAACATTCCCTCGAAAATATTAAGTACATTTTATCAGCTGTTGGCACATTGTCCATCGTGTCCAACAAGCATTGTCGTGACAAAATGGACGACTCTACAGAAAATGTCACTGTTGTTGCATCTAAAGTTGTAATTATAAAAGGTGTACACTAGTGATGTGTCAAAACCAAAACTCGAATCTCAAAACCACCAAAACTTTGGAAAAGTTTCGGTTTCGAGATTCGATCGGCGAGTTTCGAGAATCAAAACTCAAAACTGCCGAGATTTTTTGTGTCATTGTTGTTTTTTTTAACAGAAATCACGCCCGAGTGTTGATTAATAATGCGAAGGTCAAAAGCCTACTGTCATCGGTCGTCTACCTTCACCTTTTGTGGATTATTGATTTTTTATTTGTGAAAGAACAACTCTAACCAAAGTTTATAATTAAGCTACAAATAATTGGTTCACTAGTAGTTCTGAAACTAATATTTGTCTAGGATACTTCGAGAATGGCAGTAAGTTAACTGGTTTATTTGGAGTAACTAGATTTATTTTTCATAACCATACCCAGGCAAGTAAATAGGGTTTCGCGATTTGAGTTTCGAGATTCGAGATTCGATTTTGTAAGTTTCGGTTTCGGTTTCGAGATTAGAAATTTCTGGTTTTGACCATCACTAGTGTACACTTAATTATAAAAGGTGTAAAATTTAGTCGTGTAGAAGAAACCAACAAAAATATGAGAAACCTATTTTTCCCGAAGTAAACAAATCAAATAAAAATACATCATATATACTAGCTGATACAAGTGTTTTGCACAGCTGATACAAATTCCTACTGCAGCTACATATGTTAAGTACTTACCTGATTGATTAAACCTATTGCCCATAAGAGTAACATTGTAACTTTAAGGGCGAATGAGGCGGAGCCCTAAGGGATTGCCTATGGGGTTGAAATGGAACAGACAGTCACCGCCTTTCTTTTATACATGTATAGGATAGGATAATTAATAATTAAAAAAACTGTTAACAAACATTGGAAATTGTTTTAGCGAATTTCCCCTATAGGGAAGAAGCTATTACCGTAGGTGGCATGGTAAGACTTAAGCCCGAGACCATGATAACTTTTCGTTTTGAGGTCCCCAGATGCCAAAAACACTATTCGTTCAAATTTATATATATATATACACACGTATATATATATGTGTGTCCGTTACCGCGATAACTTTTGAAAGAAACACCCGATTTTGATGAAATTTGGCACAAATGTGGAGAGTAGCATTTATGACTTTAAGTTCGAAAACCAGATCGATCGCACTATGGGAAGGGGGTTTTATGGGGTTTACAATTTTCCAATAATCGGTTTTTTGCAAATTTGACCCCAAAATGTTAAAAACATTCAATTTTGGTTATAGCCATTTTATAGAGCTTAAAAAAACAAATAATTTAGTATTTTGAATCATTAACCTAGGTTAAGTGATTGCAGAGAAAATCCAAAAAAACGTGTCCCATGTTAATCTTATGGGAAAAAGGTTTTTAGATTTTCTCAGATAGTTCTAAAAACTTCACATTTCTATTTATTAATGTGTTTAGCTCAACAAAATAAACATTTTGGTGTTTTAATCGTTGTTCTACGTCCAACCGTTGCAGAGATATTCAAAGTGCTAAACACAGTACGTTGTCCAATGTTATCCTTATAGAGAATAAATAAAATTCTATATCTCAATTATTTTTTAATGTATATTGATGAAACTTGGTATGTGGCTTCAACTAGTTGTGGTATATTGATATTAGCACAAAAAACAAGTTTTTTGTTGATAGTCCCCGTAGCAGCAAACCTGCATACTCGGCCCCCATGTTATTCATATGGAGAATAAGTAAAGTTGTATATCTCCCTTAATTATGAACCTAAATTAATAAAACTTGGTATATAGCTTCACCTGGTTCAGTTATATTGATAATTGCAACAAAAATTACTTATCTTCCTCGTTGCAGCAAACCTGCGTCCTCAACCCTAATGTTATTCTTATGGAGAGTAAATAAAATGCTATATATCACTTATTTATGGATGTATTTTTGTGAAACTTGGTAAATAGCTCTATGTAGTAGTGAGTCACATATATATGCATTGGAAATTCGCTGAGTACGCAGGTTTGCTGTGACAGGGGTATTATTACTAGGCATAAACATTTAAATATTAAGTTTATTAAATTGTCCATTATTGAGGTTGGCGTCAATCTGCTGCCACGAAAACGCAAGTACTTGTATGAACTGAATGATTCGAAACAACAAACTGCCTCGACACACTGACGCATAGAGCAGCTGAGTTGAAGAAGGGACGCAAGCCCTGAATCCAGCAGAATCCATCGACAGTATAATAATAAATGTCAACCCCCTGCGCCTTAAAACAAAACTTGAATTTACACAAATAACAATAAAATAACTTATTTATGGCTATAATTATTTAACTGATATACGCATGGTATGTCAGTACAACTAGAAATTTACATTTAATTATAGAATATTCATAGTCGATGCGACCACTTAAGTGGTATTCAATACTTACTTGAAAGCAGAACAAATAAATTCAGTACGCATACAAATAAAAACGCATGTTTTATATTACTGTCTCAGTAGAACAAGATCGTTGACTACCAATGACGCATTGAAGCAATAATGTTTGTTCGCAACAATGAGAGCCTCCTGAATATTCGTCGGAATGTTCGGCCGAACATTCGCCCGAATGTTCACTGAACATTCGGTCCTGTATTCAAAGTTCGCTCAGCTCCCACACTTCTCGCGAATACTCCAAACATTCGGAGTTCGGCCGAATGTTCAGGGGTGTTCACGAGAAGTGTGGGACCGCCTTAAGGAATATTGCAAGACAAATATTTGAAACCAACAGTTTTATACTTCATTTAACTATGTTTATCGCTAATCCCCTCCAGGACAGTTGTTAAAATACTGTTTTCTAAACAGTCAGAGCTATAATTAAACCAAATAACATTTCAATCAACACCGTTCTATATTTGTACTAGAATTATTTAATACTTAGGCAAATTACGAATTTATATGATTTTATATGAGTTAAACATGGAAAATCATCTTAATACTGAGAAAACTAATGAGTTGGTAATACAAGTTTGGACTCAAAAAATACAGTTTTCCTCAAAATACTTTTACGAATTATTTATGAAATGCGGTTATTTTTACCAAATGAAATCTTAATTTCTCAAATTTAATTCAAATAAACTATGTTATCTTTTAATAAAATAATTTGTCATTTTACCATTGGGAAGTGCTGCAGCTGAAGTTTCTGCTTGTTCCATATCTCGCTGGAATTCATTTTTGGGCTCAATCGGCTCACTTTGTGTCACCACCACCTTACAGCAGAATAACTCTTTTAAAAAATATAAATATGTATCAATAACTTTCAAACAAAACAAGTGTTAGATTTTACGATTCATGGTAGGGTGATGATTTTTTAAGATCAAACGATTTTGATAACAACTCTCAAAACAAGTGAGAGTACGGCAGTTGGCATGGTACGACAATAAATAATTGCTTCAACAAAACAAAGGATTCAGCTAATTATATCAATAAAGCATTGATTTTGTTATATATCACTAGGCTAAGTGGACTAATAACAAGTTGAATACAAATATTGGCTTAAATACAACCCCTGCCTTAAGGCAAATGCCTTGTCCTGCCTTGCTTAAGGCGAGTATTGTAACTGCAATATTTCATTTTCAAATATCGCTTGGATATAAAAACACATTAAAATACTCGTGGACGTTACCTCAGAATTTGTTTTTTCCCCAAATATTCCTTAAACCTAACCGGTAATTTTAAAATTGCTAATACGATTGTTTAAACAGTAGTCCAAAGTTATGTTGTTCAGAATCATAACTTTTGTAAAATCACGTTTTTAGCTGTCATAATTTTCAACTATAGTATAGAAATGTTAAAAAAATACTACTGCATTCAGACAGAAGAAAAAATGTTATTTTGTGAGTTTCATGCTGACTACTGATCTTCTACTGGCTCAGTAGATCAGTATCTGGGCATAGACAAAACCACTGATCTCCTCTTCATCCGAAAAATGTAATACAACTCACGGAACACTGCCATAAAGATGGTGAAATACTAGTCATTATTGTTGTTTACTAAACAATATTTTTAAAATTAAAACTAAAAGTTACCTAAAGATAGTCTATACTTAGCAGCAATCGATATCATGATAGTGGGTAAATATTATCTTAAGGAATCTAAACCAAAGAAAACAAAAATAAAAACATTCAACAAGTGGTAACCTAAAAATATGATCATTAATAAATCTATAATGTTATTTAAGAGAAATATTAACCATTTACCAAAATAACTACAGCACAAGAAAACAAGAATTACCTTAGAACGCAATTTTTTAAGTAAAAGAATTGGTTCTACACTTCCATAAAACTCTATAATTCACTACCTTTAGACATCAGATCTCTACCACATGCTCAGTTCAAGTCCAAATTAAAATCCATTCTGATAGCTAAGTACCTGTACAATACTGCTGAATTTTATGATATTGAATACTGGTACCAAAGTTTTTAGTTGTAAGTACCAGTAGCTTTAATTTGTTTTATCTATGATTTTGTTCATTTAAAATGTATATTAATGATAAATTCTATGAAATGAACTTCCAAAGTTTTAGTTTTAAGTATCTTTTCCTATAAACTTAGGATTGGTTGAATTAAGACAGGAATTAGGGCCTACGTTGTGAACTTGTACTTCTGTGATAATTGAAAAGTTAACCTAAAACTAATTTACATGAGCCATAATTTTGTTTTGTTTTAATTTAAATTTGTATTAGTCATAACAATTCTGACGATTGTCCATGAATTAATCTATGTTATGTACGCCATAATAGCAGTACATTACAATTAAAACTTTGAAACCCGTGTTATGTTTTATGACAATAAAGATTCTGATCTCTTGAGTAATTATGTTGACAATAAACAAAGTATATTTAAATATGAACTCATCGGTACTCACATTGTCGGGGGGCCACAGAGGCAGGGTGCGCTCCGGTGGGGGCGGGGGCTCGTAGAGGGAACCGCCGGCTGGCAGAGCCCCCAGCGACCCCTTGAGATCCACCAACAGCAAACGAGGAGTATAAGTCACCTCACCCTATGATCAAAAATGTTGCACAGTAAAAAATAGTAAACCATTTCATTCCTTACTGATTGTGTTACGTTCACTTTTCAGACGTTTTTTAATGACTAACTAGCGATCGCCCAGAGGTTGAAATTCGACCAAAAATAATGATACGTGAACCCAAAGCGACACATACGAATAATGGCTGTTTGCGTGAATCTTTTGCCACATACAGTGTGAACAGTTAATTAAACACATTTTAACCTGTGACCTTATGACAAACTTCAAGAAACACCAATTTTCTCTCTCTCCCTCTACCCCTCCTCTTCCCCCCACATCTCCCTCTCCCCCGTTACACTCAGGTTTAATTTTTGTAATGTGGAGTTAAAACAGATGAGAGAAGGGTGTTACCATTCCAGTAGTCAGTGTTATTTTTTATTTACTTTAATCCTAAAACATCTGTTCAAGTTGTTGAGTTAACATTTTTTATTATATCAGTTGTCAAATATACAATTTCACTGATAACTGTTCTGCCATAGGATTAACATTGAAACTTTGAAGACCTGTAGGGCATAGCCCTAAGGGCCAATATAAATTATAATGGGTTTCTGCTCATCTACACAGAAATACTTTTCTAACAGTATGCGTGAATTTAACCTACGATGTACATAAGCTGATAAAAAAGGAGGGACAGTTTTGTACTTGCCTATTAATATAAAGAAGATTGCATCTTGTTTTGCCGGCCCCTAATATCTCCCGCCCAAGGCACATGCCCCCGATGACCTCCCCTAGATCCAACTCTGGGAACAAGTGTCCAGGGATGTGTGGTGTGCGCAAAACATTATTAAGGATCCACCCTTCACTAATTGCAGGTTAGTATAGCTTAAATAATTTGGATCGTTCATAAACCACATGCCAATTGAGCCTGCAGCACAAAAATATTTCCTGATTCCAATAAAATATAACTATCTCTCCTCCAGCAGTCAGATAGCCTTTTCACCATGGTTTTAAAGAAGTCGTAGTTTACTGGAAGTAAAGCTGTATTTCGAAACCTGTCAGATGACTGTAAACTTGAATAAACTAGTTTATGTATTTCTTAAAATAAAAAAAAATTGCTGCATTTTGATTTTTTATATTCAACTGCAATTTAGCTCAGCTCCTTTGTAGTAGAGAACAGAATGAAAACTGAACAGATGCAAATTTGTTGTTTATTCCTAAAGCCTAGTCGACTAGCCGATTCAGTGAAACCCAAATTCTAGTGAAGAATTAAAAGATTGAACAATCTTCCCTTGACAACTGAACAGGAACCATCTGAGAGAATAAAGAGTGATAGACAAAAATAGTTGTTATGTCGTTGACAAAAATTTAGCTGAATAATATTGAGTAATATCCCTACAAATTTTCTTAGGCCTATAAAAAAAATCTTTCAAAGTTGTAAATACAATTTATCACTAGATAAGTTCAAAAATTGTATGGGGGAGTTTTGTGACTTGGGAGTAAACACGCAGTGTGGTGAAAAATGACTTTATACTGCAATTTAATATTAGCAACTAAACAAATTAAGTACCAGGTCTATTTAACAAAATAATAAAAATAAATTAATGGACTATCTGCATGAACCAACTTGCATAGACTATGTTCAAATTAACTGTCTGCATGAAAATCTGCCAAGTGACACATATAGACTAAACTTAATCTGTAATGTAATCTTTTTGTCCTCGCGTACTATGCATAGCACATGGACTTGTAAGCAAAATTGTAAAATGTTCTGGAAATAGGTTAAATTAATTTCCTAGCAACAGAACTCACCCTCTGTGTCTGACCTTCTCTAAACAACACATCGTTATTTATTTCTGTAGGAGAATCTGGGTCGTACACAAAACCACCTTCCTGAAAAAAAAATCAAACATAAGGTTAAAGCACGGGGCTAAGGCTGTTAATATGTTCAGGAAATTTAAAAAAGTTGTTATCATAAAGCAGTTGGACATACCAGCAAACACTCAGTCAAAGATGTGTAGTTGCTTAAAATAAATTTCATCTGAGACTTCCTTGAACCATTTTAACTCTTATTACAGTTGCATAGAAATATTATACAAATCCGAGTAGTGTACTACCAATTACTCAAATAAGCCTATTAATGTAAAAAATGTATACTAGTTTTTTTTTTTCATTTATAAACCAGTAAAAATTTAACTATTGCACAGTAGTGCAGATTTAAAAAATGTATAAATAATGTTTATAAAGTGTTGTGTTTACTCCTTTATAGGCCTAGTGACTAAATGACCGCAATTATATTTTGTATGACAAAGTAATAAATTTTGGGTGAAAAACTACCTCTAATGGTTTTATAATTACCTTGACGAAATAACAACTCAATCTTAATTATAAGTTGATAAAATGTAATTCCTGATATTCAATTTACTGCTTATAAAAACCCGAACAAATAGTCAGTTCTCAAAATTCCGCCCGTACTTTTTCAAACTATCCAAAAAGAGGGCGTGTCAGGGAAAAGAGGACGTATGGTAACCCTATCAACGTGTTAACAGTGTTTTTAGATGGCAGGTTCAAAAGCCCTCAGTGCTAATAGCCTAATTGGTAAAATTGACATATCCAACACAAAGCTTATTAAGAGATTAAAAAGTAAATTATGTTCCAGGATTTGAGTTTTTAAAGGGGAGGGGTGGCACACTTGCGTGATAACCCACAGGCTACAAGGCTACACATTTATTTAATAATGACCATCCTGGCTGTAGCCTTTCTATATATATGTGACAACTGTCGATGCATCTATGTAATGTCTACTGACAAATAAAAGATTCTGATTCTGATGTTTGTAAACCTACCTCGTTAACCTAGTGCCTACTTACTTGGCAATTCCACCAATGAGTTCCAATAAAATTTGAATAGTGTCCTATTTGAAACGTAATTATTTCACTCCCGGAATACGTCATATTAATAAATATGATGTTTATTCACTGATAATTATTGTAACCTACAAACTTAAAACACTACAACGTTAGAGGTTACTTGTTTGTTTATTATATCGAAGTGACTACGTACACGTCCAATGTAAGGGCAAATTCACTTCGCTACAGCTTAGGTTAGGTTAGGTTAGTTTACGTTACGTTAGGTTATGTTAGGATAGGATAAGTTACGTTCGGTTAGGTTAGAAGGTTTTATGGCTCTCAATTTAATTTAAGAATCACAGGATAAGTAACGTACGGTGCATAATTTGGAACGGACGTGAACAGTAACGGCTCACGTCGGACGTGTACGTAGCCTCTGCCTTCTAATATTGTGTCTTGTACAGTCTTGCCAGCAGGGGGAAAAATGTCCCCACTAAGAGGTATAAAAATTCCCCACTCTGTCCCTAATTTCCCCACTCATTCTGAACTTCTCTGTTGGCGCGCGCACACACAATATAATACTATTTTAAATATGTACAAATGAATTACTAAACTGCATGGGACATTTAATAAACGGTATCAGGTAACTGACACATACTTTCTCCCTTTCAGCCCAACTTTAATGAATAAATTACTTTTTATTTACTAAATATAGAATACAAAGCACGGTCGAATGTACAGAAAATCTTGTAAACAAGTTGTTTCCAAAAACATCCACCCAAATCCTTGCTATTGCTACACTCGTGGTTTTAAGAGGGGAAATGACCCCTATTCCCCCCCAGGTTTATTAAGGGGGCAACATATTTCGAATTTCCTCTGTTGGCCAATGCTAACTTGACAAGCATGTCAAGTTTGAATGAAATTGATCAGTAAATAAGAGAGAAATAGTAATTTTTGTATTCCCCATAAGAATAACATTGGACAACGTACTGCGTTTACCGCAAAATTAAAATTCCAATTTTCTCCTCAACCAGAAATCGTAGAATAGTAATTCAAAATACTGAATTATTTAGTTTTTTTAGCTCTTTTTAATGGTGAATAGTAATATTTTTGTATGTTTATGTTTTTTTATGAAAAATCAACAAAACTGAATTTTTAATGTTTTAAGTCCTGTAATTTCTGAACCCGCATTTTTACAGAAATGCGGGTGGTGTCATTTTGTTGGAAAACTAAAGTTCTACAAACGACCAAAGTTTAATCAAAATCGTTAGAGCCGATTTTGAGAAATTTGGATTTTTCATGATTTTTGGCGGTTTTTGGGGGATAATTACCCTTAAAAATAAAAAATTCAAAAAAATGAAAAAAACGCCTGGAGATATCGTGGATTAGTACCTACATTCCAAATTTCATAAAAATCGGCCCATTGGTTAGGGCTCTAGCTCTGTACACATCCACACAGACACACACACACACACACGGACACACACGGACACACACACACACACACACACAGACAGACATCACGTAAAAACCACTTTTTTGGGTTCAGGGAGCACCAAAACGAATATTTCCACCAACAACTCAAATTCGAAAATTTTGACGAAAACAATACTTTCTCCATATACTATGTATAGGGGGAGAAAGTAAAAAGTAAAGTAACTAACCTGCACAGAATGTTTATTTTATTTTATTTTATTTCCCAACGGCAATGCCACTTTACAACAATATAATATGATGATCTGATTGTGATTTGCTAGTGCTAAGATACAGAACAAAAAGAGTGATGTGATTATGGAAAATGAGTAATACTTATTATGCTATATCAGTAAATAGCTAACAATAAACAATACTTATGCTATAATCAATAATTAGATGCCTATTAATAATAAACAATACATATGATATAATTAATCGATAAATAGATAACAGTGAAAAATAAAATAACAACGTACAAAGCCAACAAAGCGTAACAAAGTAATTTGTGTAGCAGATAATACAGCAATGTAGTTCACTATACAAAAGGTCCATACAATTAAGATGCCTGTATACTAAATAGTCAATGAGACAAAAAATACATAATGAATCACTTTTGCAATGTACTTAATCCTAATAAAGATAATAATAATCCTATACTCTAATATGACTAAGGTTTGCTTGCTTGCTTGCGACACTGATCTCAAAAACGGCTCCAACGATTTCCTTCAAATGTTCGAAATAACTAATTTCTGGGATAAAAATAATTTTTAGACAGGCCTCATCCCCAGGAAAAATCAAATAATGTAAAAAAACTAAAATTAAAAGTTAAAAATACCCCCGTCGCAGCAAACCTGCATACTCAGCGAATTTCCAATGGAGATATAAATGTCTTAATACTACATAAAGTCACTTACCAAGTTTCATAAAAAAATATTCACAAATGAGCGATATATACAATTTTAATTATTCTCCCTAAGAATAACATTGGGGCTGAGTACGCAGGTTTGCTGCAACAAGGAACACAAAAAATAGGTTTATATGTTAATATCAATATAACTCAATTAGGTATTAGTCGTATACCAGGTTTTATTCATTTATGTTCATAATTAAGGGAGACAGAGCATTTAATTACTCTCCATAAGAATAACATGGGGACTGAGTACCGTACGCAGGTTTGCTGCTACGGGAGCTTTTGGAAAAAAAATTTTTTGAGCAAATAACAATAGAACACAACCAGATGAAGCCGTATACCAAGTTTCGTCAGTGTACGTTCATAAATAAGCGATATATAAAATGTTTCTTTTCCTCCATAAGAATAACATTAGACAACGTACTGTGTTTAGCACTTTCGATATCTCGGTAACCAATTGACGTAGAAGAATGGTCAAAATACCAAATTGTGTGTTTTTTAAGCTGAATCCAATGGTCAAAACTAATATTTGACTATTTCCAAAATTATATGTAAAAATTTCAAAAACCCCGTTTTTGGGGTACAAAACCCCCCCAAAACACTCCTTTGGATAGAGCGATCTGTCTGGTTTTCGAACTTAAAGTTATAAATGTTGCTTTACACGTTTATACCTAATTTCATCAAAATCGGATAATTTTTATGAGAGTTATCGTGCTAACGGACACACACACACACACACACACATATATATATATATATATATATATATATATATATCCCCGTCGCAGCAAACCTGCATACTCAGCAAATTTCCATAGGAGCCATAAATGTCTTAATACTACATAAAGCCATTTACCAAGTTTCATAAAAATATATTCACAAATAAGAGATATATACAATTTTAATTATCCTCCATAAGAATAACATTGGGGCTGAGTACGCAGGTTTGCTGCATCAAGGAACACAAAAAATGGGTTTTTAAGCTAATATCAATACAACTCAAGTAGGTGAAGTCATATACCAGTTTTTATTAATTTATGTTCATAATTAAGGCAGACATAGCATTTAATTATTAACCATAAGAATAACATGGGCCTGAGTATGAGGTCTGCTGCTACGGGAGCCTTTGGCAAACAATTTTTTTTAGCAAATATCACTGGACCACAACCAGATGAAGCCGTATACCAAGTTTCGTCAGTATACGTTCATAAATAAGCGAGATATAAAATTGTTCTTTTCCTCCATAAGAATAACATTAGACAACGTACTGTGTTTAGCACTTTCAATATCTCGATAACCAATTGATGTAGAGGAATGATCAAAATACCAAATTGTGTGTTTTTTAAGCTGAATCCAATGGTAAAACTAAAATTTCACTATTTTAAAAATTATATGTACAAAATTCAAAAAACCCATTTTTGGGGTACAAAATACCCCCAAAATACCCCTTCGGATGGATCGTTATGGCTGGTTTTTGAACTTAAAAGTCATAAATGTTGCTTTACACGTTTATACAAAATTTCATCAAAATCGGATCATTTTTACGAGAGTTATCGTGCTCACGGTCACACACACACACACACACACACACACACACACACACACACACACACACATATATATATAAATATATATACATATATATATATGTATATATATATATATATATATATATATATATATATATATGTATGTATATACAGTTTCGAACGAATGGTGTTTTTGGGGTCTGGGGACCTCAAAACGAAAAGTTATCATGGTCCCGGGCCTAGATCTTACCATGCCGACTACGGTAATAGCTTCTTCCCTATAGGTGAAATTCGCTAATACAGGGAAACATTTAACCCAAACTAAACGAATGGAAGTACAGAGAATTGTTAAATAAATCTGTAAATTCCGGGAAATTAGAATGAATGGAGCGATAAAATAGAGATAATACCAGCTCAGGCGCCAGGGTGGCAGGGGGAAGGTGTTCCAGGAAATAGAATGAATGAGGCGATAAGATAGCGGTAGCGCCGGCCCAAGCGCCAGGGGCGGAGGAGGGAAGGTCGGCCGCAAGGTCACCGCGCTCCCCCACCCCCTCCACCAGCAGTGCTGCGGTTTGCAGTCCGCCACGCGCCGGCGCACAGTCTGTATACCCACCTTCTGCTTACGGCTCCCAGTGCCGCACGCCGCCGTTCTTTACACATAACAAGTAAACGAAAGACCGGCAACTTTAATATATAGTGAACACTCGCAAATCGGCGTTATATCGAACAGTTCGGTTCGACCAGTATTCAAATCATTCTGCCCGCTACAGAGGAGAACAAATGTTATGCAATTGTCTTGCAAAACGTCAATCTTCCATTTTGCGTGGTTTTTGAATATAAATGATAGACATTAAGCCTTGTCCACTATAAGCAAATGTTTGACAAACATGTTTGCTCAAACAGTTTTTTTAGTGTTTTAACGAACATTGTGATGTGTGGAAATAAGTTTTCGATGTTTTATTCTAGAACTCGATTGTTTGTCAGAACCCGATTATTTTGTTGGTAAAACAAAACTGTAGAAACTTTTAACAATTTGTTTTCTGTTTTATTCTCAACAAACATGTTTCGAAACATGTTTTCTCGGTGGGGGTAAGGCTTTAAAACTTACTTCATAGTGACAAATTAACTGAGCTGAGTATATATGCTGGTTAGATTGCACCAGCCCGACATACTGGATATCAGATCAATTGAGCGGAAATTTCGGAGAAAACAACTAATAGGCTACATTTTCAGAATTTCTTTAGCTCTCTGCTCAATAGGTCTTCAAAGTTCAATTATTAATCTTATGTGGACATTTACATCGGACCAGATGATCAGGTGAAGTCTACCACCGACTGGGATACAAGCCGAGTAGAGCAGCTGTTAATATTGACAATAATAATGATAACCAGCTAATAATGACAATATCATCATCGAGGTTGATGTGACCGATCTGGTCACAATGACAGCTTCAAAGTTTACAGAAGATCGTTAAATTCCACCCAATTGAAGATTTGGATATGGAATTCTGAGGTCAAGCCTTCGCTCAATGTTAATAAAACGACTAGGCAATGAAATCAATTTGAGAAGTTTCCACAGAGAATTGTGAAGGTGCTGCCACACTCGTTCAGATTGAAATCAATATAAAGTCAGGAGTAATGACATAAAATTAGGGTTAGGTTATTATTTTACTCCGGCTTACAAATATATATATGTGTATGTATATATAAATATATGGTGTTGGCTTGTTTGAACTAAAGAGACAGACCCGAGTAGCAACATCAGCGGTGTCTGGTCACAACACATTACCCCCGACTCCCGACATGAACGTGTTTGATACCATTGTGTTACACCGCAACATGTTCCACAACTGAATATTGGTTAGAAAACTTCCTAGAAAAAATATAAAATCAAGAAATTCCAGAAATTTATATCCTTTACAAAACATTGTTATGGAACAACTTTTTAATATTATAGTCCTCTTCCGCGACTACATAGGATTTAAAATTAAATTTCTACAAGTTTAGATCTATTTGATTGTCACCTTGAAAAATTAAAGACTGGAGAAAACGACTATTAAACTTTTTTTTTCATTTTAAGTTATTTAACAATTTAAGATCTAATATACAATGTACTTTAAAATACCCCCGCAGCAGCAAACCTGCGTACTCAGCGAATTTCCAATGCATATATATGTATCTTAATACCACATAAAACCAAATACCAAGTTTCATCAATATACATTCATTAATAAACGATTTATGACATTTTAATTATTCTCCATAAGAATAACATGGCGGATGAGTATGCAGGTTTCCTGAAGCAAGATCACAAAAAATGGGGTTTTATACAAATATCAATATAACTCAAGTAGGTAAATCAACATGCCAAATTGTATTACCTTATGGGTACTTTGGTATTATACGGATGCCACCCTTATACAGCGCGCTGCGGCAGTTATGTTAGGATGGGTTATCATAAAAATGATTGTAGGACTTTCCTTGTTTCGTTACAAATCGAATGATACCTGATGAGTCATACTTCCGGCCGCCAAACCCCCTCCAAATAGGCCAAGGTCAGGTTGTTGACCGGAGCGCGCGCATCAGCTGTCACCGCCTGTATCTGGGTCAGTGTCATGAGTGATTCATTGCCGTGCACTACGTTACATTTGTTTTCATAATGAGTGACGTTCTTTTGGTGTGGGATTTACCTCGAAATGAAGAGGAAACCGTACGTATTTTTATGATAACCCATCCTAACATAACTGCCGCAGCGCGCTGTATATTTTGCGGAGTACATGTGGCGATCGGGTGTGGCTGCTAGCGGCGGCGACGCATTCAACACGATCCTAGCGGACATCGCTGGCTTTTGGGAGGCACAACACAAAGACCGCTCATCAGAATGATGTAAAATTTTTACAGTAAGTCAATAAAAGTACGTTTTTTCGTATTATGTAGTTATCCTTTGTATCCGGTAAAAATTAACCTCCAAAAATAGTGGCATCCGTATAATACCAAAGTACCAATTTATGTTCATAATTAAGGGAGATAACATATTACTTATTCCCCATAAGAATAACATGGGGCAGAGTACGCAGGTTCGCTGTTACGGGAACTATTGGCAAAAAATGTATTTTAGTGCAAATATCAATAGACCACAACGATATGAAGCAATATACCAAGTTTCATCAGGATAAGTTGATAAATAAGCGAGATATACAATTTTTCTTATTCTCCATAAGAATAACATTGGACAACGTACTGTGTTTAGCACTTTCAATATCTCTGTAACCATTTGACGTAGAGAAATGGTCAATACACCAAATTGTGCGTCTTTTTAAGCTGATTCCAATGGAAGAAACTAAAATTTAACTTTTTCAAACATTTTACGTATAAAACTCAAAAAAAACATTTTTGGGGTACAAAACCCCCCCAAAATACCCCTTCGGATAGGTCGATCTATCTGGTTTTCGAACTTAAAGTCATAAATGCTGCTTTACACGCTTATACCAAATGTCGTCAAAATCCGATTATTTTTACGAGTTATCGTGCTCACGGACACATATATACCCCCATCGCAGCAAACCTGCATACTCAGCGAATTTCCAATGGAGATACAAATGTCTTAATACTACATAAAGCCACTTACCAAGTTTCATAAAAATATATTCACAAATAAGCGATATATACAATTTTAATTATTCTCCATAAGAATAACATTGGGGCTGAATACGCAGGTTTGCTGCAACAAGGAACACAAAAAATGGGTTTTTATGCTAATGTCAATATAACTCAACTAGGTGAAGTCCTATACCAGTTTTTATTCATTTATGTTCATAATTAAGGGAGACAGAGCATTTAATTATTATCCATAAGAATAACATGGGGGCTGAGTACGCAGGTTTGCTGCTATGGAAGAATTATGCAAAAACAATTTTTTGGAGCAAATATCAATAGACCTCAACGAGATGAAGCTGTATACCAAGTTTCGTCAGTATACGTTCATAAATAAGCGAGATACGAAAAATTTCTTTTCCTCCATAAGAATAACATTAGACAACGTACTGTGTTTAGCACTTTCAATATCTCGGTAACCAATTTACGTAGAGGAATGATCGAAATACCAAATTGTGTGTTTTTTTAAGCTGAATCGAATGGTCAAAACTAAAATTTGACTTTTTCAAAAATTATATGTAAGACATTAAAAAAAAACATTTTTGGGGTACAAAACCCCCCCAAAATACCCCTTCGGATAGGTCGATCTATCTGGTTTTCGAAAAGTCATAAATGCTGCTTTACATTTTTATACCAAATTTCGTCAAAATCGGATAATTTTTACGAGAGTTATCGTGCTCACGGACACACACATAAGTAGGGGGCAATAGGGCAAACTACCCCAGCACAGAAGTGAGGATGCGAGGATGCACCCCCCCCCCGGATGACCTTGACCTTGACCCCAAGGTCACCCCGAGGGCCCCCCCGGATGACCTTGACCTTGACCCCAAGGTCACCCCGAGGGCCCCCCCCCGACATCACCTGGGGTGAGGATATACCTGCCCCGCGACATAGCCTGGCGTGAGGATTCAACTGACCCCCCCCCCCCGACATCACCTGGTGTGAGGATATACCTGCCCCGCGACATAGCCTGGCGTGAGGATTCAACTGACCCCCCCCCCGTCTGCAGCACTTTTCGTGATGAGGAAAAAACTTTCGAAAATTAATAACTAGCCTATTTACTCACCGATTCCCACGGGACTTTTTCCAGAGTGTAGGCCTATCCTAGAGGAAGCGAATGACGAAAGAACCCTATAGATCCGCCATCAAACAAGGCCACTATTAATTTATAACCGCGTTTTCCTTATGGGATCTCGGCTGTTTACCGACCGATTTTGACGAAACTTCACCACATGCCAGGCGGCGGCCTAAGTAAACCATCCCTTAAAGAAAATTGAAAATCCTCCGTTAAACGGGCCCGCTATTAATTTTTAAACGCGTTTTCCTCGTGGGATCTCAGCTGTTTGCCGACCGATTTTGACGAAACTTTGCCACATGCCGGGCGGCAGCCTAAGTACCCCCCCCCCCCCGCGAGCGGCGTGTCGAGGCGCGCTAGGGCCTACGTGACCGCTCGGAGCTGTTTACTCATCAGCGACCTTCTAGACCCCTCACCACTCCCTCACTCCTCCGGCGAGTGCGCGTCGCACGAGGCCTCCTCCCGACTGGAGTGTTATTTAAGAGCGAGTCCTCGAGGGTTTCGCCAGTTTGTCTTTGGAGCTCTTACTGCGCGGACGAAGTATTGTCGTCTCTGTGATACACAACCTGCTGTCCAGTGCTTCTGCGACTGTGTGGAGTTTTCTCTTTGGATATCTTAAAATGTAAGTAACATTTAATATATCTTTTTCATCAGCCGATTTGTCAATGCTCTAAATCCCAATTAGCTAAAATTAATATTTAATATTTTACATATCCCAGTGCAAAATAAAATTTGGTTTTGCTTTTAAATCGAAATTTCGAGTGGCTAGTAGAATTATAGACAAGAGTAAAATCGCCATGTGCGAGCGAAACAAAGATAAAGACGTGTAACAGTGTTAGGAATGTCATAGGAGCTATTCTTGTAATTTATTTCTGTCTACTATTAGAAGGGTACTGCTATCAAGCCCCCCCGGTCCTCATCCACCCATCCATCCAGTCCGCTCCCCCCCCCCGTTGACGGAGAGTATAGATACCCGATGTTGCAGATGGCTGTTCCTCGTATGTGTGAGGTCTGCGGTCGCGTCTTCGCGAACGCTGGAAACCTGGCTCGTCACACGGCAGCCGCTCACAGGAACCGCCATTTCGACTGCAACGTCTGCGGGAGACGCTTTGGGCGAAGCGACAACCTGCGACGCCACCTCGCAGCAGTTCATCCTCCCACACCTCACGACCAAGCGCCAGGTACGGTTTTAGGTTAAATAGGAAACCACCAGTAGATTTGTTAAGCACGCCTTCTTCTCCGATATCCTCATCCAAAGTTCCTCACCCTTGTATTACTGGACTCAAACTGGCGATCGAGATAAGGAAGAGGTCACCAGTCCTCTGTACAGTTCCTCACGATCAAGCGCCAGGTACGGTTTTTATGTTAAACAAGAAAGGAGGCTGCCAGCCTCTGTGTGTTCCTCACCCTTGTATTTACTGGGCCCAAACTGGCGATTGAGATGAGGAAGAGGTCGCCAGTCCTCTGTGCAGTTCCTCACGATCAAGCGCCAGGCATGGTTTTTACGTTAAACAAGAAACCACCAGTACTAATGACTTGTTTTCGAGAGTAAACGGTTTTAGCCGAGTAAACAGATTCAAGTAGTAAACAAGGGACTGCCAGCCTCTGTTCAGTTTCTCACCCTTGTATTACTGGGCTCAAACTGGCGATCGAGATGAGGAGGAGGTCGCCAGGCCTCTGTGCAATTCCTCACCCTTGTATATACTGGGTTCAAACTGGCGAACGAGATGAGGAAGAGGTCGCCAGTTCCTCACCCTCGTGTATATCGAGGTAACTAATAGGACTTGTTTTTCCTGTTCGCAGGCCGTCCGTGCCCGTTGTGCTCCGTCGCCCTGGCGAGCCCCGAGGATCTTCGCCACCACATGGAAGCGGTCCACGGTGCGATCCCGTCGGCTTCGACCTCCTCCTCCGCCACAACGCCACCCGTCAGAGACCCACGGCCCGAGTGCGACGCGTGCGGGCGGCGATTCGCTCGCGAGGACCTGCTCCAGCGCCACGTGCAGCTGGTGCACGCCAACGGGGTCCGCTGTCCCGAGTGCGGCGCTCTTTTCCGCAGGGCCGCTTATCTCCAGCGACACGTGGCGAGCGCCCACCACGGCATGAGGTTCGCGTGCGCCTACTGCGACCGAGGTTTCACCCGGCGCTACAACCGGGACCAGCACGAGGCTGAAAACTGCCCCGTCGTGAGGAACCTCGTTGTGGACGAGATGCCGCGTCTGCCCGTCCTGTCACCCGAGCCCCGGCCCAGCCGCGAGCCCCAGCCCGGACCTAGCCACGAGCCTCGACCCAGGCACGAGCCCCAGCCCGGACCCAGCCACGAGCCCCAGCCCGGACCCAGCCGCGAGCCTCGACCCAGCCGCGAGCCCCAGCCCGGACCAAGCACGGCACCCGACGGGATGGTGGGTGGTGGTGGCGGTGGACTGCCCGCGTTCCGCACCATCCAACGGGGGTTCCGCGGACGGCTCCTGACTTTCGGCCTGTCTCGACCCATGGAGGACTTCTTGGCCGTGGAGGACGCGCTGGTGCTGCTGTTCGACAGCGTCCTGAACCTGTTGACTGACGTCAGGTCCCGACACCCAAACACCAAGGTCAACATGTTCCTAGAGTGCGAATTCGCCAACGTTCACGGAGCCACCTGTCTGCGGGCCTTCAAGACAAAGAACGTGCCTCTCACCGCCGCGTCCAACTTGGAGGACTTCCTGTCAGCGTCCTTCCACAAACTGGAGGAAGAGAAGGAGCAGTGCCTGCTAGTGGGCAGCGGGTGGAGCTATCTCCGGATACGCGACCTGGAGATCCGCGTCAATCTCTACACCCCGTTGGGAGAACGCGGAGCCCGGTTCGTCCAGCTTCCCAGGACCATCTGCGACACGCACGCTGTTATCAACGTGCACAATCTCGATGACATGTGCTTCACGTATGCCGTCCTGGCCAAGTTCGTCGCGCGACACCCGGAGAGGCCCGCATCGTACACACCGGACGTCATGGCTCGCTACGACTGGGTCGGCCTACGCTTCCCAGTGGCTGTGAAGGACATCAAGGTCTTTGAGAGGAAGAACGCCATCAGCGTCAACGTGTACGGGATCGAGCGCGCCATAGTGGGGAGACGCCCCGACGGATCGCCAAAGTTCCAGAACCGCGTGTTCCCACTGAAGATCTGCAAGCGGGAGTTGGAGGATCACCGGGACCTGCTGTACGTGACTACCGGTTGGGACAGTCACTACGTCTACATCGCAAACATGAGTAGGCTAGTGCGTCCTCAGCTGACGTCCCACCACGGCGCTATCCACGTGTGTAAGCGATGCTTCGCTTACTTTGACAACCAGCCCAACAAGCTGCAACTGTCCGGTGCCGAGCGTCTGGAGGAGCACATGCGATACTGCACCGCCAAGGCTCCCCTCCGCTTGGACATGTCTCAGAAGCAGCAGATTCGCTTCGCCCACCCCGAGTACACTCGGCGCGAGCGCTTTTGCGTTTACGCCGACTTCGAGTGTGCTCTGCAGCCCGTCGCCGCCGACCCTGCGGAAGCACCGCCCGGCACGAGGCCCCTGCAACTGCACGTCCCGTACGCCTTCGCCTACCAGATCGTGGACTCGCTCGGCCTGGAGGAGTTTGAGCCCCGCGTCTACTTCGGGGCTGACGCGTCCAAGGTGTTTATGGAGAGGCTCAAGATGGACGTGTTGATGCTGTGGGAGTTTCTGTTCAGCACGAGAGCTCTGCACCCTTCTCTGACCCGGCAGGAGATGGACGAGTACCTGGTGGCGACTCACTGCTACCTCTGCGGGAAGGAGTTCACGGACCAGGACGTTAAGGTGCGGGACCACAACCACGCCCCGCCTTACGAGTTCCGAGGAGCCGCCCACCGCTCGTGCAACCTCAGGTACCGGGAGCAGCGACACATCAACTGCTACTTCCACAACCTGTCCAACTACGACGCCCACTTCGTAGTGCGGGAGCTGGCCATCGACCCCGGTGATGTGGACGTGCTGGCGTACACTGAAGAGCGCTACATCGCCTTTACCAAGCGGTTTCACTTTGGCCAGCCCGGGGACAACCAACGTCAGAGCAGTTTCGCGGCGCGGTTCCTCGACACCTACAGGTTCTTGTCCATGGGCCTGGCCAGCTTGGCAGCGGGACTGCCCACTGACAAGATGCGCGAGACGAGGAAGCGCTTCCCCGACGACCGGCTGTTCGACCTGGTGCGCAGGAAGGGCGTGTTCCCCTACGACTTCGTGACGTCCTACGACACGCTGTACAGGACCAGGGAGCTGCCGCCCAAGGAGGCGTTCAGGAACTCCATGACCCTGGAGGACATCAAGGACGAGGAATACGAGCACGCCCTCAACGTGTGGCGAGCCTTTGAGTGTCACAACCTCAAGGACTACGCCGACAAGTACCTGCGGTGCGACATCGCCCTGCTCACCGATGTCTTTGAGCAGTTCCGCGACACCTCGCTGGCCGAGTACGGGCTGGACCCCGCCCACTACTACACCCTGCCGTCCTACGCCTGGGACGTGATGCTCAAGACCTGCGACGTGGAGCTGGACACGCTGCAGGACTTCGACATGTACCTGTTCGTGGAGCAGGGGATCCGGGGAGGGATCTCACAGGCCATCACCCGCTACGCCAAGGCCAACCACGACAGGTGCCCGGACTACCGCCCGGACGAGCCTAAGCGCTTCCTCCTGTATCTGGACGCCAACAACCTCTACGGCTGGGCCATGTCCCAGCGCCTGCCGACCGGAGACTTCCAGTGGCTCAGCCGTGAGGAAATCCAGGCGTTGGACGTTGTGGCGCTGGACGCGGAGGCCGATCGAGGCTACATCTTGGAAGTGGACCTCCACTACCCCGCGCGCCTACATGACCTGCATAAGGACCTTCCCTACTGCTGCGAGACGAAGCGTCCGCCAACAGGGAAGTTCCCCAAACTGTTGACGACCCTGGACGACAAGACGCACTACATCTGTCACTACAGGGTCTTACAGCAGGCGCTGCAAAACGGATTGGAGCTGGTCGCGGTGCATCGGGCGATCTCGTTTCACCAGTCGCGGTGGTTGGAACCGTACATCCTGATGAACACCGAGCTGCGGAAGAAGGCCAAAACGAAGTTTGAACAGGACTTCTTCAAGCTCATGAACAACGCGGTCTTTGGCAAGACCATCGAGAATGTACGGAAGCGCCTCAACGTGAAGCTGGTGTGCACCCCGGAGAAGTTTTCCAAGTACGTCGCCAGATCCAACTTCCTGGACCGGACGTACTACACGGAGGACGTGGCCCTGGTGCATCTGTCCAAGGTCAACATCGTGTTGGACAAGCCCGTCTACGTAGGCATGACTGTCCTGGAGCTGAGCAAGTGGCTCATGTACGAGTTCCTGCGCAAGATGAAGGAGCGCTACGGTGACCGCCTCACCGTGGACTACATGGACACGGACAGCTTCGTCTTTGACATCGTGTCCCAGGACGTCTACACCGAGATGAAGGAACACCTGGACGACTTCGACACCAGCGGCTATCCGAGGTCCCACCCCTGCTACAGCCCGGTCAACGCCAAGGTCATCGGAAAGTTTAAGGACGAGTGCAACGGCCTGTCCTTATACGAGTACCTCGGCCTGCGGTCCAAGCTGTACTTCATGGACATCGAGGACACAGCGACAGGCGGCAGTAAGGCTCTCAAGCGTGCCAAGGGGGTTGCGAAGGGCGTTGTCAAGAACGTCCTCACCCCCGACGACTACAGAGAGTGTCTGTTTGACGGGGTCCAGAAACACACCACCAACGTCCGGTTCCAGTCCCACTTGCACCGGGTGTACACCGTGCAGGTGGACAAGCTGAGCCTCAGTCCAGCTGACGACAAGCGGTGCGTCCTCCCCGACGGCATCCACACTCTGCCGTGGGGACACAAGGACGTCCCGCCGCTACCGCCAGCCAGGAGAGGAGGAGAAGATCCGCAGCGGATGGAGGTGGACGGTGAGGAGGAGGAGGGACAGTGCCAGCCCGAGGACGAAGACGAGGAAGAAGAGGAATTCCCCGTCTAGTTGTATATATTAGTTATAAGAGAAAAAAATTGTAAATAGTATTTGTAAGAAAATATAATAGCTTTATGTACAGCATGAACCCGAGTTGTTTATTACCTCTCTTTGCTCACTCAAAAGTCACAAGCCGTTAGGCTCGGAAAGGCGTTATGGGCCGAGCCGTGCAGCTTAAAAAGCCCCCGCCAACCGGGAGCGGTTGGCGGCGCGTGTCGGGGACGACCCTGAAGGAGTTGCCCAGGAAGGAATTACTCAGCGGTCTGCTGATGTCCGAGGGGTCACCCTCGAATTACTCAGCGGTTTGCTGATGTCCGAGGGGTCTCGTGGCGCGCCCTCTTTGGCGGCCTTCACTGCCGCTTGGCGGGGGCTCAGCCAGTGACACGCGCCGCTGGTATATAAACCTGAGGTCCAGCCCCGCTGCCTCAGTTTTGCTAATTTATTATTTTTTTTTTAATTTAGTAAGGAAAAAGGAGAAATGAAAACACAAGCTTTATCATTATGAGGCATGTATTGTACAGTAATAAGGTTACATACACATACTACAAAAAAAAAACCTTACAAACTAGTTTTAAGCGAATATGGAGTGGAAGAGCCTGCGGACCAGAGCGTCGTTGGCGGCGGTAGCGGCAGGGTCGAAGAGCTGGACGTAGTCGTTGAGTGATGTGTGGAGAACAGCCCGGCAGTACAGGTAAGTGAGGCAGTAGTAGCCGCAAACAGAAGTATCGTAGCCCTGGAGTCGATACCTGTTGTAGACGTAGTGGCGGTGATGAGGATTGCGCCTCAGGAACCTTTGAAAGTCGGCCTGGTATGGCGGCCTTCCGTAGCTGTCCAGGTACTCGAGTCTGTCCTCTTCCGAGCAGTAAAATGCCACCCAGTGTTCGCCTCCCTCGGTGTGTGCTACCGTGTTGGACACGATGGCGGTGAGAGGCTTGACTGGCACGTCCGGTAGTTGGTCAGAGGCGTAGACCGCGACGTTCCTCAGTCCGGGGATCCTCACCAGGCATTCTCTGATCTGGACGGTATTCATCGTGGACGGAAGCAACACAGGCAGCTCGAGGCGGACGAGTCCAGTCTGTCGTTAGCCACGAGCCAGTCCCGTAAGACGATACAGTTATGAAGGGCGCAACGGTTGTGGGAGCTCTTATGGTGGCGACAGCGTAGGGTCTGGTAGGTGGGCGGACCGTTGATCGACCCGCAGCCCAGATCCTCCATATCCTGAGCGGTGGTGGCGGCGGGCTCGGTTATGAGGTGGCGTTGTACAAAGTCCCTCTTCTGCGATCCTTTGACGTAGACCAAGGGGCGGTGGATGAGGCAGGAGCGCAGCTTGTCCAGCAGGGCGACGTACGCGATGTCCCCCTGGTCCCACTCCAAGCCGTGGCAGTGGCGCGTAAGCCAGACGCTCTCGCGCTGTTTCTCGGAAGTCAGGAGGTCCTTGCTGAAGGGTGGGCGGGCGATGTGATGTAGGAGCAGCGTGCCGGTAGTCACGTCCACCACGCAAACCTCTTTCAGTAGAAAGTCATTATCACTGTCTTTAAAACACTGCATATCCATCACCACGCTTCCGTGATGACAGCGCGCTGGCGGTGGCTCGTTGTAGATTGGTGGCGGCACGTCCATCCCGTACGGCTGACAGAACTCGACTGAGCGCTGGTGGGAGCGCGCCTAGCGGGATAACCTCGGGTGCGCGCGCACCGCCTAGCGGTGGCGGGACGAAGCGGAATCAACCGCCAAAGTCCACAGTCACGTTGCGGTTGCGGTCCACTTCCACTACGTTGTCCAACTCGGCATACACTATGCAGTTGACTGTCTCCGTCAAGGCTTCCGCGAACCCGACCTCTATGCGCAGATTGCCGTTGCGCACCAGGTTCCAGTGGCTCGCTTGACTGGCTGACAGGTCGGGCGTCAAGTCGAACGCCATCAACGTACAGCCGTACATGTATTGGGAGCGGTCTATATCGTTACCGATGTTCGAGTAATGGATACCGGTACCGCTAAACAGCGTGTGATATTCAAGCACGCACAGCTCTCCGCCCACGGAGTAATCCGGTTGCAGCGGTTTGCCGGGTACTTGCTCGCCGTCCACGTACAGCGCGAAGAAATTTACCTTATAATGATGAAAATTGAACGGGTTCTTCTTGTAGTCTCCGTTGAACGCCTGGTTGTTCACCAGCCCGACTATGACTCGTTTCGGCAGTTGACCGAGGAACACGCTGTCTATAGTCTTGCCGCGAATACCGCTCGGCAGCGTGACGGTTTTCACTTCCACGCGGGTGATCGGGTATTCGGCTGTGCCAGTCTCCAGCGTCCTGCTGTGCACCAACAGCACGCTGGGATTGATCTTGCAGCGGCGCATGAACAGGCTGACGTCGCTGATCGCCACCTTGTAGTCAGTGACGGTCTTGGACATGATGGCGAACGAGTCGCGCGATCTGATCAGACGGAACCGCATCTCGACACCGTTTTACATGAACTTGTCCTGGTTGCACAGATCGACGTGCAGATGTCCCACCATGTCCACCAAGCGGCTGCCCGCGATCCACGTCCGCCGCATTACGAGCCCCACGTTTTGATCCTCACACACTCGTCCATCCTAGCGGTGGTGTCCTCCATGAACAGCTCCGCGGTGAGATGTGTGCTCTTGGCGTCCTTGCCATAGGTCAACAGGTTCTCCAGGTAGGCGCGATAGGCGTACGTGTTGTTTTGCGGCGACACCAGTTTGTTGTTGAGGTACAGGTCCACTTGACTGAACAGCGAGTGAAGCCAGTTGTTCACCGGGCCAACCTGCTTGATTGCATCTTCCCCCGTCACTGCGGCCCCAGCAGCCGTTTTGATGGTTGCCTTCACGTACAGTAGCGTCTGCGACAGATCGGTGTATTCGTCCCCGTGACCGGGCACTACAAACTCTATCGGCGAGTCGTCCGTCAGCGACGAGATCGGCTTGTAGCAGACCCATTTGCTGCCCTCGATACTGGTATGTGTTGGAGGCAGGGAGAACAGGTCCAACTCGGTCTTGACGCACTCGCAAGATTTCTGATGTATGAACGACATCGTGGCGGGGCGGTTTATGTGAAGATGTCTTTCACCGCCCTACTCGTCCTCTTCTTCTTATTCTTCACGGCCTGCTTCTTTTTACCGCTGCTGCGTTTCACCGACTTACTCTTCACTGGCTTGACGTTTGTTCTCAGAAGTCTGGCCAGAGACTGAGGGGTGACCCGCTGTACACGCCTCCTCTTATAGGCGCCACCACCGCTCAGCACGCGATCCAGTTTTTCATCAGCCCTGCGTTTCAGCGACCCGGTAAACTCTCTGAGCCGGGTGTTGGCCGCGACTCGCGGGTTGGCCGTGCCTGCCGCCACGTCGCCCAAGAAGCCCACACCAGACCTCAGCGCCTCCTTGCCCAGCTCCGACGCGCCCGACTTTAGTAGCGGGGCCACCGCGCGGATCAGACCGCCCAAGAAGCTGCCGATGCCGTGACCGCGTTGGAAAGCGGCTCCTCTGAATACGGAGGATACGCCATGGCCCGCCTGCTGGTGGCGGTAATACGCCAGATAGGGATCGCTCGGATTCATTGCCGCTGCCTCTCTTTCCTGAAATGAAGCTTCATGCACGTGGTCCCGAAGTGGAATGGCAAGTGTCGCCCTTGGTCGTCCCTTAAATCGATTTCCACGCTCTCGAACGAGGTTTTAATCACCGGCACGTAGTGCGGGTCTATTATATACACTGTCGTGTGGGCGCCGTACGTGTAATTCCTGATGTCGATGTTGAGGATCTTCAGTAGTGGCGCCACAGCGTCGCCCACCAGTTGGGGTTCCACCAGGTCGCAATACACGTACATGTGTGATGGCAGACCGGCGAAGAGGTTAGCCGGCCTCACGGACCTGTGACGCTTGACGATATCCGTATCCACCTCGTAGCCAAACTGTAGCGCCAAACTGGGGCTCAATTTGAGGCTCTGAACGGCCGAAGACGTTGACAGCAATTCCACCCTGGAGGACCTCTCGTCATATGAGAAGGTGCACAGGTTACTCTTCATTTGAGGGTGGATGTTGATCGCGTGCACGAGTTCCTCGGTACTACCGTAATTGCCCGGCTCCACTTTGATTATCAACTTGTCCACCACGGCCAACTCGCCTTTCGAGTCCCTCATTCCCAGCACTAGTTTGATGTAGGTCCCCTCACCGACGGTCAGAAAAGAGAAGGGGTAGTGCGCCTCCGCAAGAGCGACCTCCCACTCCCCGTCCGACAGATCAACGGTCGAGGGTAGATGGGTCGTGTAGTTTGTCACCATGTTGTTAGGATAGTACTTCATTGAACTGTTGCTGGGCAACGTCAGGTAAAACTGGTCGTGCCTCGTCATCGCAGCTGTTGCACGTCCGCTGCGGGTACCCAAGAGTTGAAGTCCTCTCCGTAACCGGCCCACTTGACTAGGTAGCGCTTACTGGAGCCTCGCCCCTCGGTGTCCAGTATTTTATCTATTTGGTACAGGCGGTCCGGGGCGATCGTCACCTTTTGCATCTCGTGCTCGTAGAAGCGCCCTTCCAGCGGCGTCCCGTTCAGGTCGCGCAGCACGTACAATGGCAGAGGATGCGACCCGTATACGTGGTCTACCACAAACAGCTCCTTACTCCAGTTGGTCTCGTAACCTTTGGCGAACGTGCCCTTCTCCTTGGCTATGCGCACCGTGTCGCCCGGCTCAAACCTGGGCTTGCGCCGCCGGATCGCCTTTCCGTACATGTGACGCCACACCTTGTACACCGTTTGACCATCGCCGCTGTCCGCGTCCACGGGTCGTAGGCCACCACCCAGGCTCCTGTGTGGACTGCGGTTGTAGGCGTCCACAAGCCTATCCAACACGTCGATGTAGCGATACGTGTTTTTGTAGGTCAGGTAGCGCCACATGCGGGTCTTGAGCGTGCGGTTGACTCGCTCCACCACCGCCGCCTTCACGTTGGGGTTCTGCGTGGTGAAGTAGTTGACACCGTGACTCTTGAACACTCGCTTGGTTGCGGCCCCGGTGAACTCCGTCCCCTTGTCGGTCTGTAAGCAGCGAGGAGTCGCCTCAGCGAATATTCCCTCGAACGCAGCAGCCACCTCAGGCCCGCTTTTCCTCTTCAGTGGTACCGCGAACAGCCGCTTACTGAATACGTCTATCACAGTCAGCAGATAGTTGACTCCGTCGTTGTACCGGCTCAGGCCGCGCATGTCGTTCAGGTCCGCCTGCCACAGCTCCCGGGGCCCGAACACGACGTAGCGGTTGCGAGGAAACCGCTTGCGCGCCGGCTTGTGCAGCGTGTAGGTGTCCTGAGCGCGCAGCCAGTCGGCTACCCGACGTTTCGGTAGGCGCGCGGCTCTGGCCAGGGCGGTCACCCCACCGAGGGAACCGGGCTGGCTCGGGTCATAGTACAGCTTCTCCATTACGGTGTGAACGGCTCCCAGTTGTCCAATGACGATTCCCGGTCGGGTTCCTCGGGTATTATCCTTCTCCTGGCCGCTGGGGGTCGCGGTCTCAGGCGGTCCAGTATCGGTGTCAACCTCGGTGAGAGGGGTGTCGACGAGGCTGTCGTCGTGTCTCCCCAGGGGCTCGATGCCGAGTCCAGCCCCACGCCTAAGTAACGCAACGCCGTGGGATTGCTCACGTATTCTTTGGGCACGTTCATGTCCTTCAAGGCGGCCATCACTTGATGCCAGCCGGTAGGCAATCGGTCCGCCCTTCGCGCTCTCACTATGCTGTGCGCGATGTCCACTATATTGGAATCGGGGATCTTCACCTTGTCCACGTACACCGTCCCACTGGCGTCCCAGGCGATGGGGCTGCCTTGACGGGTCATGAATCGCAACAAGTTGCGCGCCACCGACCTGTAGATTTTTGAGAACGATTCCACAATGTCCTCCTCCGCCGAGGCGCTAGACTCGCGCTTCATCTGACTCGGACCCTCCGCCACTTCCTCCTCCCTCTCCTCACCCTCGATGATTGACAGACCTATGGGTTGACGTTTAGCCGCGGAAAAGTGCAGGAACCGCTGTAACACCTGCTGATATTGTTTCCATTTCTCCGTATCGTCCAGCTGCTTGTCGCTCAATATGCGATGCATCTCAGCGACCAGGCTGGCTGGCTTATTGGCGCTACCTGCTCCTCCTCTTGGCCCCGGTCCTGGTCCCGGTCCTTCTCGCAATCTCTCGATGAGCTCCTGCGGTACAACCACCATTTTCCTAGCGTACTCCATGTCCGATTAGCTTCTGCGCTAGAACGGGCAGAACAGCGTTCAACAGCAGAGGTAGGAGGATCCCTCCGCCCCGTTGGACGAGGTAGTGTCGCTTCTTGGCCCAACCCTCGCCGCGTTTCACCAGCCGTCTGAGCGCCTGTTTGTGTTTGCTCAATTTGCGTTTGAGACAGGGGGAAAGCGGTACGTTTCCGCGTAGCACGTTATACGCGCACTCGCACAATGACTTGATGCGACTCTTGTCGCACGCTTTTAACAGGGCCTTGCGTTCTTTGGGCGTAGCGTGTATTAGGGCCCTCAGCAGCGCCGCGTCCTTCTTCACGCGGTGTGACATGATGACTGACGCTGGCACGCGCTCGGCCTATTTATCACTTCTTCTTGGGCAGGTACACGTAGTTCACCGGGTCGTCTGGGAAAATGGCCGAACGTACGCGCATCTCTTCAGGCGTGGACTGTTTCAAGTCTATGAGCAGGTAGGCGTGCGGATCACGCGTGGCGTCCGCGTAAGCCTCCTCCACGAATTTGGGGTTCTCCGGGTATACTTGACGGGCCAGGTGTTTGATCTGAGCGCGGTCCCTGGGATTCTTGAAGCACACTATGTAGTGGGCGTTCAGCGATATGTCGCGCTGGCCCCTGCCCTGGTGAAACAAGTTTTGTGTGATGAAGAACACGCTCATGTTGCGGTGGTGCGAGCCCTTGGTGAACAGGTCCGCCACGCCGGGGCCGGCCTCGCGCATCATGTCATCGACGATGACCAGAGCGGGCTCGCTACCGTCGTAGTCGTCCAGGTCTGGTGGGCCGGCTACGTAGCGCACGGCAGAGTCCGCACGGCTCTTACCACCGCCGCCACCACTGCCATAGTGCCAAGTGATGCGGGCGAACCGCGTATCGCACATGTGGTCGGCGTGCTCTATGAAGCGAGCCACGAAGTGCGACTTGCCGCTGCCTGAGGGCCCGGCCACGATGGCGGTGAATGGGTGTTTCCACCTCAAGTCCATGGCGTCTACTGACTGCCATGCACTGCCACCTCGGCTCTTAAAACTAAATTCTTTTCTCGCTTTTTTTTATTTGATTTCTTTTAATTTTTTTAATATTGAAGGAAATAAGGGAATAAGGAATACCATTTATTTATACAAATTCTAGGAGAGGACTTTTACTGCCTGGAGAGCTGCTCCTCTTCACAAGGCTCATCCTCGGCCTCACACCAACGTTATACTGCGTGATGGTGTTATCGTCCAGGACCGTGAGGTACCGCCGGGGCATGTAAATCCGGATCGGGTCATCGCCGACAAGACCCTCCAAGGTGGCCATCACCGCCTCGCCGTACGGTGTGTCCACTCGTTCAAACGAGCGAATGGGATACACCACGTTCTCCTGTAGGTCTATGATGTGGGTGTAACCTGCGGCCTTGCAGCTGTTGAGGGCTGTCCTGAGGTCCATCTTCTGGTCCGTGTTGAGCATGACACAGCGGCTGGATGCAGAATGACCGGCTCTCGCTACCGAGTCGCCTTTTGTAGGCAACCGCGGAGGAGGTGCAGTGATGAAAACATCAACTGGCGGAGTGGAGGAGGAGTGGAGGAGGAGTGGAGGGATGGCGGAGTGGAGGAGTGGTGAGGCTGGATATGTATCTCGAGGAACACGCTCATTCGCCTTATTACGTTATTTATTTTTTTTAATTTTATTTTTACAATAGTGTACATTAAGGAAAAGTAGGAAAGGGAAGGATCGAATTACTTAATTTATTTCATTTATTTTTCGTCTTTTTCCGCTTTTCGGGGATGGCGACAGCAGCGGCGGTGGAAACGCACCGATCCGCGATCTTCCTCCAGGTGGGCAGTGGACTGACGGTCCTGACGATTCCGTCGAATCTAGGCTCTCCCGTCACGCTGTTGGTCAACCATAGGTTCTGCAGCCTAGTCAGCAGATCCGTCAGAATCATGCAGATCTCGTCGTCTCGCTGCTCGTCCAAATACAGGCCGCAGGCCCAAGTCGAGCGACCTCCTTGGAAAACGTTCATCTTCAGAAGGACGTTGCCATTGTTGGCCGGGTTCTTCACCGTATACTGGCGCTCGCCCGCGGTCCAACTCAGTGTAGGGGAATCACCAGGCACTTCTTTATTCGCGGTCCACCCGCCGTTGGACTTCCTCTTTTTAGCCGTCGTCCGTTGTTGCTGCGGCGGTATGGGGGTGGCGGCGTTGGCGTTCTCTTCATTGATCGCGTTCCACTCCTCCATAAAACAGCTGATCGTTCGATCCACTTCGGCCGCGTTGCTCATGCCGCTGCTGTGACCGCTCGTGAAGAAGTCTCGGACGAAACTGAGACCGTGCGCCGCCGGACCTAGGGTCTATTGCACTCCTCCGGAGACGCCCACGCCCGCCCTCTCGAACCAGGTGATGTCGGGGGGGGATCAGGTATATCCTCACGCCAGGCTATGTTGCGAGGCAGGTATATCCTCACACCAGTTGATGTCGGGGGGGGGGATCAGGTATATCCTCACGCCAGGCTATGTTGCGAGGCAGGTATATCCTCACACCAGTTGATGTCGGGGGGGGGGGGGCACGCCCGATATGTTTTGAGGAATTTCCGACTGTTGTTGTTTATCTAGGGAAAATTCCAACTGTTTATTTGTGTAATCGTCCCGCCGCCGCCGTCGTCAGTCTCTCCACAACCGCCCGACACTATGTACCCCTGCCCCTACTGTTCAAGACGCTGCAGCCGCACAGACAACCTGCTCCGACACGCGCGGAGGTTTCACGGTCACGCGCCGCTGTATGACTGTTCCGTCTGCGGATCGGCCTTCCAAAGTCTGACTGAGGGGAGGAGACATGCACGAACGCACGAGGCGGCTGAGGTACGGGCGATTCTACCCACCTCGACTCCGCCCGAGCCACAGCGACCCCCGCCGCCGCCTTATCCCTTTGCGGACGCCGCCGCTCCCGTCGAGGACGCCACCGCCCTTCCCCGGTACCCTGAGGAGGACCTCCGGACGTTGCTCCAGGACTTGGAGGACATGTCTGGGATGCCGGACGTCGCTCCCGTCGGGGACACCGCCACTCCCGTCGAGGACACCGCCGCTCCCGTTGGGGACACCGCCGCAGCCGCGCAGATGGATGAGGAAATGCGAAGGCTGGAGGAGCAAAGCCAACTCCTACTAGCGCAATTAGAAAATGTAATTGCGGAAAAATTCGATAATAAATAAATATACCTTTAAACCCTTTTCCTTAATTACCTCTTCTATGGTAAAATACACATTATAAAACCAAAAGAAATAATAGAAACGAAAGCGAGGTTTACAGATGAAGGCTAGAGTAAGGTTAGACGAGTTGGGGGGGGGATCAGGTATATCCTCACGCCAGGCTGTGTCGCGAGGCAGGTTATCCTCACACCAGTTAATGTCGGGGGGGGGAATCAGGTATATCCTCACGCCAGGCTATGTCGCGGGGCAGGTATATCCTCACCCCAGTTGATGTCGGGGGGGGGGGGGTACTTAGGCTGCCGCCCGGCATGTGGCAAAGTTTCGTCAAAATCGGTCGGCAAACAGCTGAGATCCCACGAGGAAAACGCGTTTAAAAATTAATAGCGGGCCCGTTTAACGGAGGATTTTCAATTTTCTTTAAGGGATGGTTTACTTAGGCCGCCGCCTGGCATGTGGTGAAGTTTCGTCAAAATCGGTCGGTAAACAGCCGAGATCCCATAAGGAAAACGCGGTTATAAATTAATAGTGGCCTTGTTTGATGGCGGATCTATAGGGTTCTTTCGTGATTCGCTTCCTCTAGGATAGGCCTACACTCTGGAAAAAGTCCCGTGGGAATCGGTGAGTAAATAGGCTAGTTATTAATTTTCGAAAGTTTTTTCCTCATCACGAAAAGTGCTGCAGACGGGGGGGGGGGGGTCAGTTGAATCCTCACGCCAGGCTATGTCGCGGGGCAGGTATATCCTCACCCCAGGTGATGTCGGGGGGGGGGGCTCGGGGTGACCTTGGGGGCAAGGTCAAGGTCATCCGGGGGGGGATGACGTCATGGGGGGGGCCCTCGGGGTGACCTTGGGGTCAAGGTCAAGGTCATCCGGGGGGGGGGGGTGCATCCTCACTTCTGTGCTGGGGTAGTATGCCCTATTGCCCCCTACTCACATATATATATATATATATACATATACCCCCATAACAGCAAACCTGCATACTCAGCGAATTTCCAATGCATATATATGTATCTTAATACCACATAAAGCCACATACCAAGTTTCATCAATATGCATTCATAAATAAACGATTTATGACATTTTAATTATTCTCCATAAGAATAACATGGCGGCTGAGTATGCAGGTTTGCTGAAGCAAGGAACACAAAAAATGGGTTTTTATACAAATATCAATATAATTCATGTAGGTAAAGCCACATGCCAAATTTCATTAATTTATTTTCATAATGAAGGCAGATAACACGTTACTTATTCTCCATAAGAATAACATGGGGCTGAGTACGCAGGTTAGCTGCTACGGGAGCCTTGGGTAAAAAATTGTTTTTTTGAGCAAATATCAATAGACCACAACCAGATGAAGCCGTATACCAAGTTTCGTCAGTATACGTTCATAAATAAGCGAGATATAAAATTTTTATTTTCCTCCATAAGAATAACATTAGACAACGTACTGTGTTTAGCACTTTCAATATCTCGGTAACCAATTGACGTAGAGAAATGATCAAAATACCAAATTGTGTGTTTTTTAAGCTAAATCCAATGGGGAAAACTAAAATTTGACTATTTCAAAAATTATATGTAAAAAGTTCGAAAAACCCATTTTTGGGGTACAAAACCCCCCCAAAATACCCCTTCGGATAGAGCGATCTGGCTGGTTTTCGAACTTAAAGTCATAAATGTTGCTTTACAAGTTTATACCAAATTTCATCAAAATCGGATAATTTTTACGAGAGTTATCGTGCTCACGGACACATATATATATATATATATATATATATATATATATACAGTTTCTAACGAATGGTGTTTTTGGGGTCTGGGGACCTCAAAACGAAAAGTTATCATGGTCCCGGGTCTAGGTCTTACCATGCCGACTACGGTAATAGCTTCTTCCCTATAGGGGAAATTCGCTAAAATTAACATTGGGCTTAGGGAGTTTCAAATCAAAACAAAAGAATTGTAACCGCTGTTCATAATCAACCAGGGAACTGTCAAAGTAATACTCATGTTGTTTTATGATTAACATGTGGTTTCCTGAGAGCAGAGATCATTCCACAAACAAATTGATGACAAAAACAGTTAACATGGATAGTTAATACAAGGATGAATTTATTGCAATACAAATTGCTGCAGTTTTAATGCAAGTAATTGCCCATTGAACTGTCACAATTAACTTTGCAGATGAAACTGCATCAACAGCTGGTCCTTGAAAACACTATCAAGAAAGAAAACACATGGTAAATATGTTTTCAATACTGAATTTTATGCTTAAGTTAGCAAAAAGGTAATAGTTTGTTTTCTTCTGTTCCTGCCAACTTATGTGCCTTTTACTCTATCGCAGAAGAGATCGCAGTCCTGGGCGACACGATTGCCCAGCCGAACAAGTCGAGCTAGTGGACTATTGAAGTTGAAAGATGTGGCATGGTGTCTACGACCGAAGAACACCCTGTGTCTGGTGCGAGTTGGGACTCAAGTCTATTGCAGCGAGGATATCCAGACAGTCCAGAAGACCCTTTATGATTTTTACCAGCAGCACCTACGTAACTTAAGTCTCTGCGTATAGAGAGTGGGTCAAGGTGCAGTTCACCGGATAGGGCCTCCACAGGAACCTCCATGAAGGCACCGCCATTGCGAACACCGCACCCAAGCGAATGAATCGTCGCTGCAGAGCCTCCAATCCATCCTTGGTGCCAGTGGTGTAGGGTGACCAAATATGGGACTGGCGTATTCCAAGGGCTGTCTCACCAGCGCGCAGGACAAAGCTCTCAGTGCAACAGGACTCTTGATCCCCCGGGTTGTCCTGGTAATGAAGCCCAGCATCCTGTTCGCCCGCTTACACAATCCATCGATGTGGTTGGAGGTCAAATAATTTTGTAAGACTCTACGCTTAAGTCCTTTATTTGATCAATCCTGGGTATTTCAACTTCTGAGAGCAAGTAAGTGGCTAACATTGGGGATTTTCTCCGATGGAATGAGACGACAGAACATTTTTGTGGGTTGGCTTGCATGTTGTTGGCAATAAACCATAGCTTCACGCCTTCGAGCCTATCTTGAAGAATGGCACAGTCTTCCTGGGAGGAAATCTCGGCAAAGATTTTCAAATCTTCCGCGAAGATTAGAGCGTTAGCATCCACATTGTCCACTAGGTCATTGATGAATGTGTTGAAAAGACTTGGGCGTAAAATAGAACCCTGTGGAATGCCAGATGATTGAATAAACTGTCTGGATTTCATGAGGCCAATCTTAACCATAAGGGGGCGATTAGATAAGTAATCAGTGAGGCACAAGAGAAGGGAATTCAACACACCATTGTTCTCCACTTATTTACAGTTGTTTCAACACTATTCTGTTGACTTATCATAGTTTCAAATATTTACTTTAAGCTATTATTTACAGGCGTTAATTATAAGTGAGTTAATTGTATAAGAACTGATTGTGACTGTTGGACTAATGGACTGTGCAATTCTTTGTTTTTGGCAACTTAATAGTGATGGGCAGCTCATGAACGAACTGGATCACGGACTGATCTGATCTGGTCTGAACCGTGACCCGTTTCTGAAATGAGCCGGTTCAATGATCTGAAAATAAACATGTTAGCAATGACTATTAGCTGCTCATATTCCACTGTAAATTTGCCACAAACCTATTTTGCAAATTTGCAGAAAACTATCATGAACACATTCTGCAAACAGTTTTTGAATAGTTGCTACAAATATTCAGTGAAAGTTTTCGGCAAACATTCAGTGAAAACGTTTCACAAACATTCCTTGCATATTTGCTACAAATATTCAATGCAAATTTTCCGCAAACATTCAGTAAAAACTTTCTGCAAATATGACAAGTGTAGACTTCCATACTTGCGGAAAGTTCTTCGCAAACAAACATGTTTGCAATGCATATTTTCTGCAAACATTTTTGTTTGCGGTTGAAAATGTTTTGCAAATGTTCTGCAAATTTTCCTTGCTATCTGGGCAGGGAAATTACTAGTTCACAAGTTCACGACTAGAGGGCAATCAGCCAAAACAAAACATCGTGAAAATAAAGAAAATAATTTAAAACAAGGCAAAAAACTCATGCATTTAAACAAAGTTAAGGGCAACAAACATTCCACTTTTATTGAAGGTTGACAGCAAATTTAATGAACTGAAATAATTTAAATCAGATGAGGTAAAGACACAAGAGAACATTTTATAAAATATAATTTATTGAGAACATAGGTTAATTCATAATATCAAATTTAAAACCAAACTACATTACTTTCAAAACAAAGTAATATACTCATTTATTTGTTTTCTAGGTCAGGTGGTAACAATTTTAAATTTCTGTTTCTGAAACGAAACCAAAATATATTTGTCACCAACATTCAGCAACATCAATCAAATACAGTGACTATGGTTGATAAATTATAGTCCGCGTCACATCATTGCAAGCTTCGACGCCAAGTACCTTTCCACCCCCCTTGCCTTGCGATGTTGCCGTTTGGTGTATCCCAGATGTCCGTATTAAAATATTTGGTTCAGAGAAAAGGTATAGCCATATGTGTTTACTATTACATTGAAACAGATGTTTTAAATTTTGTTTTGATTATTTGTTGTCACTGTGTATATTTCAGTTATTGGTTTTAGGAGGGTAAAATATGTAAGGAAATACCTATGTAATATTTAAAATTTATAATACACAAAATTATTTTGGGTGGACTCAACTGGTGCCGGGGCATTAAAAGTACCTGTCGGTAAAGGTGGTCAACTAATAATAGTGTATATTGGCTAAAAAAATACAAGATTTTTACTAGAGTGTAAATTTATTTTCCGATCAACAAAACTGAAACTGAACATGGACTACCGAGTGGTAGTCGGAATAGAGATGAATGGAGAAGTTTTTAAAGAATGGTCTGTCAATATGCTTTGTTTACTTGAAGAAGGATCACTGATCATTATGGATAACGCAAGTTATCACTCACAGTGGTGGACAAAATTCCACGAACCAACTGGAAACAATCTGATATTCAGCATTGGTTAACAAACCACAATGCGCCTTTTAGGTTTGACGAAATAACTTAAAAATAAGTCAAGTAGAATCGCCCCTAAAGTGTACGAGCTAGACAAAATATCAAATGAAAGGGGACATGACATAATCCGCTTGCATCCTTACCATGCTCACTACAACTCGATTGAGCTAATTTGGGGCAAAATTAAAACTGAAGTCGCAAAACGAAATAAGAAATTCAAGATAGCAGACGTCAAAAAAGTATGAAAATTTTACAGTAAAGGACTGAAGAAAATGAAAATATGTTCCGTCATACAGAAAACTGAGAGTGAATATGGTTGTGACTGTGACGATGAGCAAGAATTAGTGCCTACATTTCGGAGGATAATGCGGATGTGGCAGCAATTATTGTTTCAGATTTAATTTGATAGCATGAGTCATTAGCATTGGCTTATTATGTATTTACCTTTCACTCATTAACTATGTAATTATTTCAATCATCTCACAAACGAATAGGTTTCTAAAATTAAAATTAAATGCATTAAAATATTTGTTTTATTTATTTATAGAATTATATAGTTTTTGATCGTGTTCATACTCAATTTAGAGCTAGTATAGTACTTTTAAAATATAACAGATTTTAACATCGATTTTTTTAATGTACCACAACAACGAAAACAGACAAATTTGTAAACTATAGATAGTGTTTGTATCAGCTTATTTGGTATTATGTGGTCGCTGGTTTGTAGGCTGTTTTAAGTTTGAAAACAAAATGTTCACTGTTAGCGAATTGCTCCTATGGGTAAAAACTATTACCGTAGTCTGCATGGTAAGACTTAGGCCTTTTTGGTGGAGGGGATGTGGGGGTTTATAATTTTATTTTAATCTTTTTTATATATAATCTTTTTTGAAAATCAAACTTTAGTATGCACCCATTAATTTCAGCTACAAAACAAACATTTTAGGAGTTTAGTAGTTTGATCTACCTCAATCGCTAGCTGAGATAGCCTACTGAAAGTACTGATCACAGAACGTTGTCCAATGTTAATCTTATAGAAAACAATTACAATTTTATATCTCGCCTTTTTTTTTTGAACATATTGATGAAATTTGGTAAGTAGTTTCATGTAGTAATGAAGTATATGTATTTTAAATTTACTGAGTACATACTCAGGTTTGCTGTGTCGGGGGAATTTAAACAAATACCCGAAACATTGGTAATTGTTTGGAACGATGAAAATGTGACTATTTCATATGTGCATCAATAAAAATCTTATTTAAAAATGATATTGAGTTCATAATACATGACAAATACTTATTATTAACATTAAACCCCATATTACTGAACAATGTTTGCGATTTTTCCCACCAAATTTTGCCCCTTAAACTAGAATTTTGTGCTAATATCTGGCAGTTAAAGCCCTTTTACTTTATGTGTGGCTGCTTAGGGTAAAAACACTTTTTTGCAGAGGACTGCACAACAGCAGCAGCTAATTTTATTAATTTACGTTCAGCTGTTTACGGGATTTGCTTCTCAAACCTAAGTAAACGAATTGGCACAAATTGGCAACATAGGTGTAAACCCAAGCTTGCGATGATATGACACTTGGTACAGTAATATTTGTATTAAAAATATGTACAAATAGAATAACATGCATACAAAATAACTAGAAGAAAATATCTTATACCTATATCACAAGTAACACAAGAATTTTGATCCTGAATGTATGAGCACTTTTTAACTGCTATGATTAAATTAAAGATTTTGGTGAAATTTAATCCATCTGCCTTCTAAGTCTCTTGTGAAGGTCAGCTACATTGCTACCAGACCTTCACTTAGTAAATGTTAAATACATATAGGTGTTGCAATTAGATTGTAACCTCAGTTTGCATTTATAGAGTTTGATAATTTACAGTAGCATAGTGAGAGGAAAAATATCTTTACAATGAGGGCGAGTAAAAACTTGAAACAGTACGAGGAGTGTGAAACGGAGTATTTAGGGATCCTTTCAGGGAAAGTTTAATATTCAGTGAAACACAATTGTTACATTTACCTTTTCTTACAACTGTAGGCAGTAAATCAGGCTCAAATAAATACGCCATCTCGTGAGATGGTGACAGTTAAAACTACTTATGAAAAGCTTTAACCGATAGGCCAGTAGATAAAGATAATTGTGTTCAAAACAATTTATACTTTAGCAATAGATGACTACTTTATGCCGATAAAATACATTTTTCTGAAATTTAATTGTAAGAGACAGTAAATTATTCATTCACTTAGCCTACCCTTGATTAAAAACAACTGCTTATAAATTAACTACAGTTTATGAAAATCTGACAGAAAAGTAACACAAAACATTCAGAACAGTTTTACTCAATTGTAATAATTTAACACAATAAACACAAGAATATTATACTTACTGAAATAATTTTATAATTATTACGAGTAGGACTAAATGCTCGAACTCGAGCAAGTTTTTTTTTTCACACTTTGAAATTAGAACATAGCTCGAGAATTATAACTCAAATAGAAACCTGTTCTATATATATACAACTCTACGTTTTGTAAAGGCGGTCCCACACTTCTCGCGAACAGGCCTGAACATTCGGCCGAACATTCTCCCGAATTTTGACTAAACATTCCGTCCCGTATGTTCCTGTATGTATTCAAAAGTTTGTGCAGCTCCCATACTTCTGGCGAATACTCCCAACATATTTGGCCGAACTAGAAGTGTTCGCGGGAAGAGTGGGACCGCCTTAAGAGATCAATCTTTTAGGTATCAAGCATTAATCAGCTGTTACAAAGTGTTTTTCAAAATGGGCATAATATTAATTCACAGATTTAAAAGACAAACATATCTCATTGATAACCAATTGGAGGCACAACTTGTTATAAAAACGGGACAACAGAAGTTATAAAAAAGTTGGTTAACAGATTAGTAAAATGTAAGATTTAACAAAACTTTTTTACTTTTGTAAAACAGCATCTAATGACTATGCAGAATTAATACAGGCACACTTAACTAAATTATGAATAAGTAATTTATATTTATAATGTCATCCCCTAAAGACATAGCCATAATTTAGGATGGTAAGGGGGCAAGAATGGTTCCCCCCAATAATTTTGAGAACATATTATTGTAATATACAAACATTTTGCCTTCCAGGTCTGTTACATGCAAGACATTGCCAAACACGAAAACGCAAGAAACAAACAACAATGTAATCTCGACCGAGAGAATAAGCCAGGCAACCGGCGCAGTCACGTGACAGCCCGACCAACAAAACTCCTGGAAACCGCGAAATCGCCCCATTCCTCGTAACTTGACCGCGTGCTTCACTTCGTTCTTCAAAATTAAATCGCTACTTTAAACTCTCTCAAAATTCGTCGATTTGTTTGCGGGTGCACCCCACCAACGTAATTCTATTTCGCGAATTATTAACGGGAAAGTATAAACGCGCGATTTGAATTTAATTCAATTCGGTAACTTTAAACAAATTTTGTGAGCACATTTCTTTTCAAAATTCAGGTCGAGTCAGGCAAAAGTTGGGCAAAGGTAACAATTAAAGGGGATTAGTAATTTATTTGAAGTGCAAAATCATTTATCGTTATTTAGTTTATGGTGTGTTATTATTGTACTTCAAATGTTTACGTAAGTAACTAGATTTAATATTGTAATTTTAGTACTTGGTCACAGTTTCTATAACATTGTAGTATATCATTGTTGACGGATATTGTATTTAAATCTTATTTGTTATATTGTTAATTCTCATATCTTTATTCACTGTTAATTCTTGAAATTTTATTGTTATATTTTTAAAACACTGTGAAATAATCTGGTGTGAACTCATCCCTTAGGAATCATATTGAAACATACAGGAAATTCAGTATTTAAAATTAAAATTGTTTAAATGGAGTATATTGTAAAGAATTATTGTAAGAGCTGTAAATCGTGCCAGTAAATTAAATCAAATCTGAATATCAAAGGATTCATGAGTTTGGTTGATTTTACAAAATAAATAATATGCACAAATAAGCAGATAGTAGGACACTCTTATGTCATCCTCGATCTAGTCAATGCTGTGAGTACATCAAATGGATTAGTGGCAATTGTTGAAGGCTAGAGTACTGGAGGTTAGGTGGAGATAGTGTACATTATATTAAATTCCCAGGAACTCGCTTGCGGCAGTGCCACGTGCCAGTAAATATTATTCTATACCCTGTTATGTCCATATCTCACTGCTGACTCACATTGTGTAATTTACTAAAGTGCAATTAAACTCTTCAATAATAAGTAAATAGTAAGGCCTTAAAATCCGCCAAACGATTGAATAACCTAACTTAAAGTAATTATAATTCAAGATCACCCTTTATGGCTCTTTGTTCCTCCAAAGGACATGTGACAAACTTATACTTAATAAACTGATTTCCTTCAACCATTGTTCTCATTGAAAGCAACCCACACATATTCAGAGATCCACGAAGGTTTCCCGGGCCCAGCAGCCTTCCACATCTCTGTATTAGATTTTAAGTAAGTGAGTTAATTAAGATAAAGAGTTACATTTTAGTAGTTGTCAGCTAAAGAGGAAATATACAAGGTATTTTTCATAACAAGTGGTAGCGAGCTATCAACTGAATTGTGGGTTGCCAGAAACAGAAACGTGACCAAGTTATTGTTATTTAGTTTTAATCTATTTTTCTGTGATTCTTAAACATATTTAATTTAATTTATTTAAGTTGAACTATTTGATTTATAATGCTTCATGGACGTCAATATATCACAACAGCTAGGGATCGGGCAACGAGAATTCAATCACGTAATCTAAGAATTCCAAATGTAGATGGATCCACCCCAGTTGTGATTAATATTGAACCCCAGTCGCAGGCCGTAAATAATGTAGATATACCACAATCTCCCGCAGCGCCACGTGGTAGTTTAGAAGACAGGTTACACAGCGCGAACTTAATGCCTCGCCAATTTGCACCGCGCGGGAATTCAACGCATCTAAGGCAAACTCTGTCGAACGAACCGGAATCAGATCTTCTTATCACGCGTGATTTTACAGGCCAACACTTGGACACACTTTCAACAACTGATCGCACCGTGGTAATAGAATTAGTTCGTAAATTACAGCCTTGTTCGGGAGAGGATGAAGCCCATCTGATACATTTTTTGAAGCAAGTTAACACAATTTTTCAAATAGTTCGTTTTGGGCACTATGACGTCATGAAGTTAATTTTGCCACAAACTCAAGCACTTCTTTTCGAGATTTGGTCACAGGGATTAGAATTAAATTACACATGGGACAATTTGCACTTTTCAATATTAACAGCCTTTTTTCCTGGCTTACAGTTAGAACGAGTGACAAACAGGTTTGTAAAGCGACTACAGGGACCTCAGGAATCTTTTTCGAGTTTTGTTAATGATATTATCTCCTCCGCTACAGCATTACAGTGTAATTTCCAGGATAGTTATTTAATAGAGGTAATACTTTCAAACATGAATCCGCGCATGCGCAGTAGCTTCACATTCCAGAACAAGCCCCAAACAATTTGGGAATTGAGATCTTTGGCGAACTCAGTGAATGCGTCGATTCAGGCGGACAAATTTTATTTTCACACCTTCCCTGAGAATCAACAAGCGACCGCTGTCACTTCAGGAAGTCAACGGCAGTTTGCGCAGCGACCCCCTATCAAATGTTTCACATGTGGGGAACTTGGACACATCGCACGCAATTGTAGACAGGGAAACGCGAGAGGCAATTTGGCCTGGAGGTAGTTGAATTGCCGCAGATTAACACCTCTATTTCTGCTACTCCTTTGAATTTCTCCTTGCAGCTACCGACAGTCAAGTTTTTTATTCCACAATGTTTAATGACAGATGCACTCATAGATTCAGGATCGACAAACTGTTTTATAGACCAGAATTTTTTTCAAAATATCAAGTCATCACCAGGTGTCAAGGAAATTATTAAAACAAGTATGTCAGTTAAATCAATAAATGGACAAAGCGCTACAGTTAGGAAAATAGTTAAGCTTCACTTCAAGATAGGTCATTTCTCTTGGACATTTGATTTTTTTGTAGTAAATTCGCTACCTTTCCCGATTATTTTAGGGGTTAACTTCATGCAGAAATCACAAATGAACTTAGATTTTTCCAGTAATACCATAAGATTTAACTTCAATAGTAATGTCAATCTTCCAATGAAAGATATTTTTGTCAAGCAATCACAACCCAGTAATTCTTTATTTTTGGAGTTATCGGAAGCAAATAAAGCACATTCACATCAAACAGAAGAATTTTTACAGAAATTAAAAAGTGATTTTCCCTCTGTTATAACTAAGCGCATCGGTCAAGCGAAGGTTGCTCCTTATCATATCAGCTGTTTACCAACCAAACCAGTTTGTTCCCCTCCCTACCCCTTGCCCCCGGACAGATTAGCGGCAATGAGACAGATCACAGACGACTTACTGAATAATAAGGTTATTAGGAAATCAACAAGTATGCACTGTGCCCCAGCATTTCTCGTTTCTAAAGCTGATAAAAATAAATACCGACTTGTTTGTAATTATAAGAGAATAAATGAATTTATTTCCTATGATGCTCACCCGCTACCTACCTTAAATTCAGCATTTGAATTTTTAAGTAAAGCCAAGTACTTCACATCACTGGACATGAATAATGCCTTTTTTCAAATCCCATTAGATTCTCAATCAAGACAGTATACAGCATTTTGTACTCCGTATGGTTTATTTGAATTCAACACAGTTCCACAAGGTTTAAAAATAGGATCCCAAGCCCTTACTAGAGTCATGGATGAAATATTAGGAGATTTTAAATTCAAGTTTGTCTTCAATTTTTTAGATGACTGTTTAATTTATAGTGAAGATTGGGAAACTCATAAACAGCATGTAACACAAGTTTTAAATAAATTCAAGGAGTACAACATTACCATAAATCCCGAGAAAATAAAGCTAGGCCACACTTCAATTAAATACTTGGGACACATTATTTCAAACCGGACACTTTCCTTAGATCCCGACCGCATAGCACCTATCCTGCAATATCCTAGACCACGTAATTTGAAACAGCTTCAAAGATTTTTAGGATGCGTCAATTTTTATTCCCGTTTTATTAAGAATTTTTCTAAGATCGCACTACCATTAAATAACCTCAGGAAGAAGAACGTAAAATTTCAATGGACAACAGTACACCAGGAAGCTTTTGACAAACTAAAAAATTCTCTAGCAACATCGACAACGCTTGCATTGCCGGATTTTGAGCGAAAATATGTTATAACGTGCGATGCTTGTGATGAGGCAATCTCGGCAGTCTTACAAATGCGAGACGGGGACAATCTTTTACCAGTTCACTTCGCTTCACGCACCTTAAGCGAAACAGAACGCAAGTACCCGATGCACAAAAAAGAATTTTTAGCTTGTTTGTATGGAGTAGAGAAGTTTAGGCCATATTTAAATAGCAAATTTACATTACAAACCGACAACTCAGCAGTAATGTATATTTTGAAGGCTAATAAACAAGTTAGTAGTCAGTTATCCAGGTGGCAACTAAGGTTATCAGAATTTGATTTTGAAATAGAGAATATTAGGGGCAAGTTAAATGTTGTAGCAGATGCACTATGTAGGGTCTTCAAGGGTGATACGGACAAAAACGTTAAAATCACCGAAGATTCCGCATGTTGTACTCTGCAATTATTTCCAGAATTATTCACTTCAATTAGGGAGAAACAGGCTCAGGACACAGAACTTAGTTTAATTATTTCAGACTTGAGAAATAGAATTCCAGTTAAGGACTATTCATTGCGCAACAATATTTTATACTTTGGTAAACAGGGCAGAAAGAGTAAAATTGTAGTACCACAGTCCATGCACACTTTTATTGTTAAATATTTTCATGAGAACCCTATGTTTGCACATGCGGGCATAGCCAAAACAATCAATCACATACAGAAGCAATTTATTTGGAAAGGCATGATACAGTTTATTAGGAATTTTGTTAGGCAGTGTGAACAATGTCAACTCTCAAAACCGGCACAAAATCAGAAAATAGGTCAGTTAAGTTCCTACATTCCCACAAATTGTAACGAGCAATGGTTTTGCGACTTTGTTGGACCATTACAACGGACGCAGCGAGGTAACGAATCAATTTTTGTTTTGGTAGATAATTTCTCAAAATATTGTTTTTTATACCCAGTTAGGAAACAAACGTCAGACTCCGCTATAAATATTCTTCGAAACAACATTTTTGCTCAACATGGCCTTCCGCAACGATTAATTACAGATAACGCCTCCATTTTCAGATCACAGAAATTTTTTTCATTTCTTTTTGGTTTAGGAATTAAGCATATCACAACCTCCCCATATAGACCTCAGGCTAATGTCGCGGAACGAGTCAACAGGAACTTAGTCACAGCTTTAAGAATTTTTCACAACCAGAACCACAAATCTTGGGATATTTATTTGCCATATTTAATGCTTGCCTTTAATTCCGCTGCTCATGAAGCAACAAAGTTCACTCCAGCAAGTATTTTCTTGGGCAGAGAGCTAACACATCCGTTACAATTTCTTTGGAACTTGGAAGCCGGAAACACAAATAAGCCGAATTTAGACACAGTATTTCAGAATCTCACTAGGGCACATAATAGGACAAAATTGCGATACGACAGAAATCGAACTCCATCTACCTTCGTAATAGGCGATAAAGTCGTGTTGTATAAGCATTCCCTTAGTAACAAAGACAAGAAGATAACAGCGAAACTTAATCACAAGTGGAAGGGTCCTTATACAATAACTCGACTTACTTCACCAGTTAATGTTGAGATAAGCTTGGACAGTGGTCCAACTCACAAACAGATTGTAAATGTTGATCAAATAAAAAAGTTTTTTCCTTCAACGTAATTAATTGATTTCATTTTTAACACTTAAACTGTTGTGATCAATTGACCTTATATTTAAGCTTCATTTTGTAAACCCATATTATAACAGATTCTCATGTGTGGGAGACTCTCATCTGAGCAGAGCAGCGAGACATTGGCACCTGTCACCCTCAACCATCATCACTATCTCTGGGGCGACGACACATACAATAGTCACGGAGGTGCGCAGATCCACTGCACATCTACAACCAACTTGTATCCTGCTCATCGGCACGAATGACGTGAAACGCAACATCCCTCACACAGTCTCCACGCACAACATCAAGACAATATGCAACATCTTAACTTATTCAGGAAGGACAGTTTTTATTTTGACAGTGCCACAAACTCTTTTCAACAGTGAATCTAACAAGAAAATTAAGAAATTAAACCACTTCATTCAATCTTTAAACTCAAAATCGAATGTTTTTATCCTCAACCTACAAACAATTTTTTCTGGTCACAACATCACAACATTGATTGAACATTTTTATCGCAACGGCAGGAAAGATGGAATTCACCTAAATCACAAAGCATTTTTTCTAATTATGAACGAAGTACAGTTTAAGTTAAGTGCAACGCAACACAATGGACTTAGTTACAACATCGCTCTGGACAGTTAGGTTTCACCAAGTTTTGGGGGTGAGTCTTCGACCGAAGTGGAACTTACAGGTATCATCGCCGTAAGAGTCCACCACCTCTACTGCTATTGAAATTGAATTGTCAAATGTACCTTTAGTATTAAGCGCTCCTCATTTTCTGGAATTTTTAATTTTTGTGGTAGGAAATTTTTTTTAGATCAGGGTTGGACAAAAATTAAAAAGCTTTTAGGGGGGGAAAATTGTTACATGCAAGACATTGCCAAACACGAAAACGCAAGAAACAAACAACAATGTAATCTCGACCGAGAGAATAAGCCAGGCAACCGGCGCAGTCACGTGACAGCCCGACCAACAAAACTCCTGGAAACCGCGAAATCGCCCCATTCCTCGTAACTTGACCGCGTGCTTCACTTCGTTCTTCAAAATTAAATCGCTACTTTAAACTCTCTCAAAATTCGTCGATTTGTTTGCGGGTGCACCCCACCAACGTAATTCTATTTCGCGAATTATTAACGGGAAAGTATAAACGCGCGATTTGAATTTAATTCAATTCGGTAACTTTAAACAAATTTTGTGAGCACATTTCTTTTCAAAATTCAGGTCGAGTCAGGCAAAAGTTGGGCAAAGGTAACAATTAAAGGGGATTAGTAATTTATTTGAAGTGCAAAATCATTTATCGTTATTTAGTTTATGGTGTGTTATTATTGTACTTCAAATGTTTACGTAAGTAACTAGATTTAATATTGTAATTTTAGTACTTGGTCACAGTTTCTATAACATTGTAGTATATCATTGTTGACGGATATTGTATTTAAATCTTATTTGTTATATTGTTAATTCTCATATCTTTATTCACTGTTAATTCTTGAAATTTTATTGTTATATTTTTAAAACACTGTGAAATAATCTGGTGTGAACTCATCCCTTAGGAATCATATTGAAACATACAGGAAATTCAGTATTTAAAATTAAAATTGTTTAAATGGAGTATATTGTAAAGAATTATTGTAAGAGCTGTAAATCGTGCCAGTAAATTAAATCAAATCTGAATATCAAAGGATTCATGAGTTTGGTTGATTTTACAAAATAAATAATATGCACAAATAAGCAGATAGTAGGACACTCTTATGTCATCCTCGATCTAGTCAATGCTGTGAGTACATCAAATGGATTAGTGGCAATTGTTGAAGGCTAGAGTACTGGAGGTTAGGTGGAGATAGTGTACATTATATTAAATTCCCAGGAACTCGCTTGCGGCAGTGCCACGTGCCAGTAAATATTATTCTATACCCTGTTATGTCCATATCTCACTGCTGACTCACATTGTGTAATTTACTAAAGTGCAATTAAACTCTTCAATAATAAGTAAATAGTAAGGCCTTAAAATCCGCCAAACGATTGAATAACCTAACTTAAAGTAATTATAATTCAAGATCACCCTTTATGGCTCTTTGTTCCTCCAAAGGACATGTGACAAACTTATACTTAATAAACTGATTTCCTTCAACCATTGTTCTCATTGAAAGCAACCCACACATATTCAGAGATCCACGAAGGTTTCCCGGGCCCAGCAGCCTTCCACATCTCTGTATTAGATTTTAAGTAAGTGAGTTAATTAAGATAAAGAGTTACATTTTAGTAGTTGTCAGCTAAAGAGGAAATATACAAGGTATTTTTCATAACAGGTCAAAACACTATTTTACGCTATGCCTTTATACAAATGGAGACAAAATTTCATGTATTTACTTTTATTCGTTTCATTTGAGCTTTTACTCAGCAGTCAAACTAAAAATAAAAAAAATCAAACTCAAATATTGGCTGTTTTTTTCAAGTATTTGTTATTAAAAAAACACTTATTTTGAAATTTGAGAAATATGTGAGAGGGAATTCAATGGGACTTAGGAAAAGAATAGTGACATAAGCACAAATTTATAATATAGACTTGGGAGACAAAACTACAGTAAAAAATAACAAAGTGTGTTCTTACTTAAACTGTTATGTATAGGCTATAGTGACCATGTAAATTTATTATTTTAAACTCGGTTTAAAAAGTGTTCAAGTGCTCTATGAGAGGTGTGGCTCGACCATCAATATGCTAAAATTATTGAGTTTAACAAATTGAAATTGTTTTTGGTAAGTTTCTCCAGACCTGCACTTCTTTATTTAATAAGCAATATGGTGATAATATTAGCTTGCCAACAGCATAAGGCAGGTAATGTAAATACATATATCTGAAAATAACATAAAAGTGATGTGTAAGAATTGTATATATTATATAGAAAAAATACCCTTAAACCTTGATAAATAGAGGCAACCATACTGATTTCTAAATCACAACCTACAAATCAAATTCAACTTTCTTCTTTGAGACTCTGATACTCTTTCTTGAGAGAGTGTTTGAGACTTCTACTGACTGCACATCTTCTCTCGTTGTGACTTCAGAATTATTCTTGCTAATTCTTTTCTCTTGGGATTCTTGTGATCTCGGTTCTACTGAGTCCAAGCTCCTTTTCCTGGAAGTGGTCCTAGTTGCTTGTGATTGGGCATTAGACAACTTAGGAACAGAGGGTGTAATTGAGCTGTGGATTTGTTCTGTGGAGTTTGATTCCGAGTCAGTTGAAAGAGATTTACTAGATCTTCTTGCAGTTTTTTCTAGTAATTTCTCACTTTGACTTTTTGTTGAGACTGATGGTGATGTCGATTCCCTTAACGCAACATTATTTGTTGTTTTGTTTGGTAGCAATGCTTTACATGAGACTAATGATACTAGTTTATTTCGCATATTGGTCACGAGTACAGCTGAACTATTTAGTGTAGGTTTTTCATTTGATTCAGAATCATCTAAAAGTGATGTCGTCAGTTCTCCTCTGGCTTCTGGATTTAGGTTTTGAACGTCTTCTGAGCCAGACACCTTTGTTAGGTTAGTATTTTGCAAATTATCTGCTTTTAATTCTTTAGACTGAGCATTTGACTGAGGAAACATTTTTGAGCTGTGGACGTTATTTTTTTTATTTGAACCTGATACTATATTTTGGGGGTATGATATTAAACTGTTGACCCTGACAGATGCAGTTGGAGCTACATCAGTTAAATCAGCATTTTGTATTTTTTTGAAGTCTGCTTTTTGGGAATTCTTCATCAATACTTCTGATTCACAGAGTTTTCTTTTTCGGTATTTTCTTAGTTTAGAGCTTAATTTTTGGGAAGAACTGTTCTCCTCTTTTTTCTTATTCACAACGTCATCCAGAAGAGCATCAAATGATAGCTGGACATGTTCAGTCTCGGCTTTTGATAACAAATTACAAGTATTTATGTTTGTTACATCACTGTTTGACTTGGAACTATCATTTCCAATAATTACATTTTTTACTCTTCCAATATCTATGTTAAGGCTGGTTTCCTCAAAACAACTATTATCATCATCCAACTCAACATTTGTTTTATTTTTTTGAATCTCATTATCAGTCACTTCTTCCGCACATTGCTTTTCAGAATTCAAATCCTGTGGGTGAGGTGATCCTTCATTCAACTTGGTATTAGAACCACAGTGTTCTTCAATTGCTTTTTTACAATGGGATTTGTCTAACATTTCGCTTGACCCTTCTTTAGGATTAGCTGTATGCAGGGGGATTGATGGACAATTTTTGGGATCCTCAGAGGTGCTAGAGTTCCTAATCATCTTTTTTACTCCAACAGAATTATTTTTACCACTGTTTGACTTTATATCTTTACTAGATGTCAGAGAATTTATTTGTTTTTCTTTTAACATTTTACTAGATCTCTTCCTTAAGGTCTCAGGACCTTGATTTGATGAATTTGTAATATTCTTGTATAGGTCGTCTGAAGAAGAATTACAAATAAAGTTCACAGGTTGTTTTGGTTCGTCAGATTTTTTTTTTTCTCTGTTGAAAACATGGTGCACATCTGATGACTGACAGTTTTCATGGATTTCCTTTGGCAAATGTAACAATTCACAAGACGTGTCCCCCAAAACTTTCTTAGGCACTGTACTTGATAATGTGTGAATGTAGTCCAATGAAGTACAACCAATAGGATTCACTGAATGATTTGCTTTCATTGAGTCTTTCTTTCCACTGTTACGATTTATAACTTTACAAGAAGACTGGCTCATTTCTTGACTTTCTATTGACAAGTGTGGTGTTCTTAACAATGCATTAGATTTCTCTCCTAAAGTTAACTCAGAGATATGATTCAATGATATATTTTGGTCATTTTTAGAAAGGTGGGCTTCAGAAAAGTGGCCATTGGGATTTAAAAACTGGGTTTCTTCTATAAAGCTTTCATTTTCATTGATAGGGCTGTCAGTGTGAAGTTCAAGGCGTGACATTATAGTTTTATCTGTACTTATTTCACTGGGTGACTGGCAATTTCTATTATAATCCCTAGGAGAGTTTTTTAAAACAGGGTGTTCAAGAGTAGGAATTTCAGAAAGGTTTTTAAGGATTGAACCTTGCTTGGTATTGTTTGAGGTTATATCATGGACTTCATCATTTTTCTCCAAAGCAAACTCTTGTACGATTTCCGAGTTTTCAATAGCGTTTAACTGCATACTTCTGGGTCTCTCATCTTGCACAGCTTCACATGTTAATTTAGAAAATTTGTTCACTTTGCTAGTTACCTTTGACTCATTGGGTTTTGTTTCATTTACACAATTTTGTCTTACCACATTACAGTTCAAGTGATGTTTTTGGACCATATTTGATGAAGTTAATACTGCTTCGTTATATAGAACTGGATCATTGTTTATATTGATTTTATGTACTTCATGACATTTAATATCACCCTGTATTGCTTTACAGTTAGTTGTGTGATGGTATTGTGATTCCCTTGTAGAGGCTTCTGCCTCAGGAGGAAGGTGTGGTTCACTTTGACTGTCATTTTTACATCTATCACCCTCTAATCTCTGCCTTTTCTCATTGCAACTACTTACTGCTACATCTTTACTTTGAAAGTTGTTATCAATGGATATTACATTTCGAGCAGGTGTTTTTAACTTTGGCTTCTTAACAAACACTGTTTTGGGCTTAGCAAGAGGTTCTTCGAGTTGAGAATCTGATTTCCTTTTAGCTGCAATTTTCACATATTTATCATATAGTTCCTTAGCATCAAATGCCTCAGAAGATTTTTCAACTTTCTCTTTATTGCTTTCCGATTCATTCCTACTCAACACCTGAGGAGGAGGCTTGAAAGCGGCTTCGTTCCGCCCAACGTAGACAAAACTGTTCTCCCGAACATCTCTCATTTGTTCTTTTCCAAATACCTTAGGAACACATGATATATCAGACATATTATCTTTTACAAGAGGCATTTCTACCTGTGTAAGAGTAGGGAGAACATTCCCAGGGTCATCGACTTTCTCTTTAGTTCCCTGTGGCTGAGGGAGGCTTTTCTCAGGAGAGAGAAAAAAAGGCAACTGATCAGCAAAATTTGGTTCATTGACATCAGCTCGTAACAACTTCAATAACTTGGCTGAGGTCCACTTTTTCTCATTAACAGCAATAAAATAAGGTGTCCGTCCATTTTTCCTATCCTAAAGAAAACAAAACAAAAGTTAATTATAATTCATTTTTATTAATTGAGACTTAGAGAAAGAGTTAAATGCACATTAACAAAAGAAAAATAAGTAATACATGGTAAATTGTTTTAACTTGTTAAGGCTGAAATGTTACATTAAAAGAATTGCACAAGTATACAGACTTGTAAAAAGTTTTAACCAACTGACCGTTTAGCAATGTTCACTTAGGGCAAACTTAGGAAGGGGTGTAGGGTAATACTGTTTGGACTGTAACATTACAGCTTGGTTTTGATCTTAATTCCTATTACTGCTTTATTAACAACATTTACATCCATGCCAGAGGCATGCTGAAGTGTATACTTAATGCTTTTAGAGAAAGTGGTCCCCAATAAAGCAAATATTTATTTGGTTTGTAGATTTTCTGTTAGGTTATGTATTTTAAAGGCATCGTCCAAAAAATCACTTAAATCAGTACACCATCCCAAATAAAATTTAAACAAATGTATTTTAAGTCGATTAATAAATGTCATATTTATTTTTAACATAGCCCCTGAAGCTTTAAAGTAAACTTGAAATAACTTTGGTTGTTATTATGTAGTTAAATATTCAGCTTGCTAACATTTTTTAATGATTAATTATCTGAAATTAATAAAACTTATAATCAAGGAGTGCTTGAATATAACTGAATTATTTGTGCAATGTGTCCTGCGTAAAAAAGGAGCCAGTAGAAGAAGAGGCAGCCCCCACCGTCTTCCTCTAATGGCGCAAAAGGAAGGAGAGATGAGGGAAAGTATTCCCCCTCCACTATTCACATACAACCATAGGTGAGAAAAACCTGATGGGCTGATAGATTCTTTATCAATAACAGTTATAAATCACTAGGTGAATGCTGTTATGGAGATGTCAGTACAAATATATTAATGTAAAATTATCAGCTGCAATAAAACAGTGATATTAAAAAAACTACAAACAAATTGAAAAAGATTGCTTAAGCCAATTTAAGGACTGTGATCATGTTGGCTTCACTTTCGAACAACGCTAGAATATGAGAAACTGTCCCGCCAGCCATTATATCTCTCTTTCCAATAAGATATAAATAAACGGTATCAGGAAACTGACACATACTTTCTCCCTTTTAGCCAAACTTTAATGAATAAATTACTTTTTCTTTACTAAATATAAAATACAAAGCACGGTCGAATGTTCAGAAAATCTTGTAAATAAGTTGTTTTCAAAAATATCTACCCAAATCCCTGTTTAAGAGGCATTACAGAATCCATCGTACACACGTGGCTTTAAGAGGGGTAATGCCCGCTATCCCCCCCCCTCAGGGTTATTAAGGGGCAACATATTTCAAATTTCCTCTGTTGGTCAATGCTAACTTGACAAGCATATCAACAAACGTTTGAACGATATTGATCAATAAATAAGAGAGAAATAGTAGTTTTTTTATCCCCCATATGAATAACATTGACAACGTACTGCGTTTACCACAAAATGAAAATCTAAATTTTCTCCGCAACCAGTAATCGTAGAATAGTAATTCAAGATACTAAATTATTTAGTTTTTTAGGTATTTTTAATGGTGAATAGTAATATTTTTTATATATACATTTTTTATAAAAAATCCAAACAACTGAGTTTTTTATATAAGTCTTGTAATTTCTGAACCCAAATTTTTACAGGTATGCGGGTGGTCTCATTTTGTTGGAACACTAAAGTTCTACAAAGGACTAAAGTTTAATCAAAATCGTTAGAGCCGTTTTTGAGAAATCTTGATTTTTCATTTTTTTGGCAGTTTTTGGGGGATTCTTTCCCTTAAAAATCAAAAATTCAAAAAATGAAAAAAACGCCTGGAGATATCGTGGATTAGTACCTACATACCAAATTTCATAAAAATCGGACCATTGGTTTGGGCTCTAGCTCTGTACACATCCATACAGACAGACAGACAGACGCACAGACATCACGTAAAAACCACTTTTTTGGGTTCAGGGAGCACCAAAACGAATATTTCCACTAACAAATCAAATTCTAAAATTCTGACGAAAAAATACTCTCCATATACTATATATAAGGGGAGAAAGTAAAAAGGTTGCCATCTGTTACAGCAGGCTGTTTTTATTTTACTTATTTACAATCATCACATCACATCATATATTAGCAGATTTTTTGTTCACAATTCTTAACCTATAAGTCTCAAAATAAAAGACGTATGCAACCAAGACTAGCAGCTAAAAAAAGGCACGAGCCGCTGGAAGTGGTGACTTTGCCACCTGAAGGAAGCCTAATTCGTCTGATGACGAACAAACTATCCGCAACAGATGCTTTATTATGAGAAAACAATGTGTGTATTACATTACCAGTGAAATGTATTATTTTCAAATGTAAACAGATGAAACCTACTTATATTCAAAACAAACAAAATTACGCTACATTTAGCACAAAATTATAGTAAACTAAACTAACCTAACCTAACTCCGCAGAGCGCTGTATGGTGGCTCTTTTCTTTGTAACATATTACAAAAATAGGTTTGTCTAAAATATAGCAAAAAATGGGATCTCAAAAAGTAAACACGAAAAGGTAGAATTGAACCTGGTACTGCATGATCGTGAACCCAGTGCCATATCCATTAGGCTGCCCAAGCGTATCGAGCTTAGTAAAAGTTACAGTTCATCAAGCAGTAGATGGCGCTGTGATTTTAAAATTTGCCACTGGTAGCGCTCGGTGTGATTTCAAAGTTTTACACTGACAGCGCTCACATAGGAAATGTCACCACTTGCAGTGGCTCCTGCCTTTTTTAAGCTGCTAGTGCAACCAAGTGTGGTCATATAAGGCAGTTTGCTTATAAGAGGGCTGAGAACGTGATCTCATCTAATCACACAACCAGCATGATGGATATGTAAAGAATGCTTTGATCAGTGAATTACCTTGCAGCACAGTCAAACTAAACTTTCAGTAAGAAAAAATACTTGTATGATTCTGAATTTTTTTATTTGGTATAAAAGTTTATAGTATAATTTTTTCCATATTTCTGAATTTGGTAGGAAAATATTAAATCGAATGTGTTACGATGAGTTAAATGACCTAAGAGAAAATTGAGTGTTTGATCAGAAAACTAGACTCATGCTAGGGCTACATAACTTAAAAATCAGGAAGTTTCTTGATTTGCTCAAACCAGTTAAAACTTGCCATATAACTGAAATGCAGTATAATGCATATAAATTCAAATTGCAATATTCTGATGAGCAGGGATGGGGAAATTACCTTTACCAACCCCACCTGAATTCAATAAACAAGAAGTTTGAATAATACGATCAATCTGTATTTAGCTGTCGAAGCAGAACTCTTTCGACAAGCTCTCATCTTCTTGGAGCAAACAATTTTTAGTTGTAAAAATATAATTTCACACATAGATTTATGTCAGTATTAAACTTCTTCGAGAAATTGTAATAACATGTAAATTTCCAGCTTTTAATTTAAGATAGTAATTTTATCATTACCATGCATTTATTTTAGGGTCAATGATAAACTTAACATTTATGGTTAACAACCCTACTTTTGCAGATTTAATCCCATTTTATAAATATTCTAAAAAAATTATAAATTCAATACCTTACTGATCATAGTGAGTCTGCTTATTTTTGAAAAATTTTTTAAGGCAGTCAAAAGTGATATAAAAAATATATGTCCAATCTCCAAATAAAAACAAAAAGGATTTCAGTGACAACTCACAAATCTGAATCCCTCCCATTCATTAGGGTACAGTAACATATTTTTCTATAAAAGGAAAATGTTCTATCAATAACTTTAAGTACAATAAAGGTTAACTTATAATGAGTATGCAATATTCTTTATTATTTTAAAATGGTCCCTACATAACCACATTAATGATTTCCTTTCCTTTAAAATATTTAATTGATGTCCCCATAACCAAACAAGGGTGTTAATAAACGTTTTGGTCTAGTAAAACCAATGCAAGAAATTAAGTAAGCATTTTGGTGCAAACTGACAAACTAAGGAAAACAATTATAAATGTTTAATTTACCTTGACATTAATATCAATGTTTGTGCCAACCAGCAGCTTAATTATACCATCATATCCCTCAAACGCAGCAATGTGAAGAGGGGTAAAACCTGCAAAATGCAAACTTTTTTGTAAAGACTTCTCAATCTGCCATTTTAAATACAAATTAAATAACTGAAGTCAGCTTATATCCAAATTTTCCTAACCAGGGACTGTTTTTGGAATGTCCCTTTACCACTACTAAAGTAACTAGGATAGTTTATTAGAGAGGCCTAGGTTGTTAAAATTAATTTATTAAATAAAAAACTATGAAAGGAAAGTGATGCCAGAGAACTTACCCATTGAGAAGTGTGAAGAATCAACAGGAAAGATAAATCACTGACAAAAATCACACATAAACTTGATTTTTGGGACAACTTGTCCCTTCCTCCATCAGTCCTAAAAATTATCAAATTTAAGTGTATATTTGTGTGACTTTTTGCCAGTGATTTATCTTTCCTGTTGATTCTTCACATTTCTTCTCAAAGGGTAAGTTCTCTGGCATCTCTTTTCTTTCGTAGTTTCTACAGTATCATGGCCTAGAGCCTCCCTAACCTTTGACCATTTATTAAATATGAATAAGCCATAAAGCTCACAAATATTACACACACATACACATGAAATATGCAATATTGGTATGGTAGTGGTTAACAGTAAAGTAGCATCAGAAATTCGGATCGGCCAAATCCATAAAGATGATCTTGAATTTTTTAGTTTCTTGCTGCAAATAAAAGCAGCAAGTCATATTTTAGCGCCTTCAGTATTCATGTGATTAGCTCATAATACACAAATGCCATGTAGTTTGTGTCTTCGGGCGCTCCGTGTTGGTGGAAGTTGTAGCGCAGGAGAGGAGGGGACAGGTCATAGACCTGCACTCCACAACAGTCCCTTGCTCTCAGTTCACTGCCCGCTCTGTTAGTGCATATGACACTTTGCTTTGTTTGTGTCTCGTATTGAAGTGATATGAGTGACAAATTAAAATGGATTTACTTTTCAAATGAGAAATTGAGGGAGAAGAATACTAGTGAGTAGTGACGGCTGGTTCGACTGATGGAAAAAGCGATGGTATTTATCAACCCTCAGTAAGTTGGGACACTTTATCTGCCAACAAAACGCTGTTCCCAATTCACTAACGTTCATTAACACGTTCGCTGCGGCCCACTAATGGCGGGCTTGCGCCGAGTGCGGCAGCTAACCAGATTGGCACAGACGAATTCAATTATTTCGGTCTGACGAATCACAAAACAGCGGTACGGTGATGTGCTGCATTTCCACGAGACTGGATGTAGTTCGCTGAAACACCCACAGGTAGCAGCACTGCCTGGGTACTAGCCATTTCCCTTGTAATGTCAATTAAAGGGAGAATATCCCAGAAATATGGGGCAAAACTGGTTTTTTGTCCCGTATGAACGGGAATTTTACGGGGAAATTTACTACCAACCTATACCAAAATAAAGCTCACATTCCTAGCTAAAACGCTGACATAAAATACCCGTCCTCACCACAGTGCTGCCAGCACGAGACCAAATGGAACTTGCATCTAGACAGAGCGCCTTGTGGCGCTATCAGATCGCGGCGTTGTTCTGCCGAGCGCCACATGGCGCTCACCGCAGCGAACGTGTTAAAGGTAAAATACCGTCGTAGACTTCTTGGTTATTTGCAATTGGCAATAGATAATAGGAAAATGATTATATCATAGAAGAACATTGACATGTTGGATGTAATTAGCTGAAGGGAGGGAAGAAATCCCTGATATATCAATTGTTTCTTCATGGATGGCAATGTTGAACCATGAGTTTAACAATTCAATACCGAGGGAGGGGAGTATAAACACGAAAGTGGAGAAAGAACATGTTGTTTCACTGTTAGAAAAAATTCCCAGATGTGACGAACTGAATGAAAATTACATTAATGAGTGGATGTTTAATTACGATGAAGGTAAAATAACAGACGAAGACATTGTTAAAATGGTGAACTAAAAAAAAAAAAAAAATCTTGGAAGAAGAACTGCCCAAGAGTTAGGTAAATCTTATCCCACAGTAAGTAGGGTTTAAAATGCTAGACGGATTGCTAGAGTACATTACCAAACAAGAAGGAATTTCCGCAGCCGACATTATATTTGAGGAAGTTGAGGGACATTGCGGCAAAAAAAGAGCTAAAACGGTGAAACAGACATCCATTAAAAACATCTTCAATTCATAAGATACGTTAGTTATTTTTTAGTTTGTTTACAGTAATGTCTTAAACTTAAATTTCCATTTCTTATGTATTTTACGTAAATTTCAAACATTTAGTTTTGTGTCTGTGTTTTTGTTAGGGCGGAATTGATGACTCATGCCCACCTCTGGGAAATCCAGATTGTTTGAAATCTGGATCGGCTAACCGCCACATTAGTCTGGGTTTCTGAGAGTATACTGTATTTATTTGGCAATGACAGTGACTAACAGAACAGTGAGGTAAGAAATGATCCATTAGAAGAGGTTTCTTAAATTCTTAAACATAAAAACCCACAGGATCCATTTTCTTTAAGATCAGGTACTTTTGTAGTGGCGTTAGCTCGTCTGCATAGCCCACAGGCCAGTGCGTGGAACATATTCAGCAAAGAAAGTGGTAACCCATTTTTCCCATGTCGCCAAAACTCCTGCATATTTTCCAGATTTCTACTCAGAAATTGTTAACACAGCACTGAGCAGTTTGAAGCAATACGGTAAGGATAACCGACGAATAGATAATAGACATAACTAATAACAAAGGAACTAACCGTCGTGGTTGAACTTTTCCGTGACCTTGTCTGCATCATCAGCCGTCAACAACACCCTGACCAGCTGTTCGCAGCCATGCTTCACGGCATAGTGGAGGGGGGCGTTGCCCTCCATGTCTGCGATCCGCTGATCCGCCCCCTCTGAGACCAGGATGGACACAGCCTCGAAGTCGTTCGTATCTACTGCCACTTTCACTGCCAATATCAGTGCCGTCTGCAGGGAAAACAGCGAGATTTAACAAACTTGTAAATATACTGTAATTTAGAAGATAGGATAGGTTTACTACAAAAAAAGGGTGCCAGTGCAAGTTATTTATTGTTTTGGCTAAAACTAATCATTAACAAACTAAATAATGGTTGTATGTTGTGTTTTATATTTGGCCCCAACAATGTGATGATTACTGGGGTTAACTTTTGAGTGGGACACCCGAAGAGCATTACAGTAGACAGACGCTCGCTAATCTGGCAAGTTCGGGACATTGGCAGTGCCGGATACCCAAAAATGCCATATTACTGAGCGCCGTCTAGAATTAGCCAGTATTGTGAGAGTAGCAGGAATACCACTAAAAAAGAGAGTCAGGAGGAAATCATTGGTTAGCGCCAGTTAGTGGTCCATTATTCGTATTTGATTGTTATTCCTCTGGTTTGGTAGAGGTAGAAAATTTTTAAAACAAAAAGATTTCTTTATAGTATTATATTAAATAATTTCTTGAGTACCATAATGCGCGATGTTACAATTAACAGGATAAAATAAATTTTGTCTCACAACACTACCAAATATATTTACACTTAGTTTACTTACATTCAAAACGGTAATTGAGGCATATAAAAAAAATATGGTACAAGGCGATTGTTTTCAACCAGTCACACTGGTCATTATCAGGCCCAATCAGATGAATGAACCATTCTGATTGGGCCTGATGATGATCGATACTTAGTTTTACATTCAAAACAGTAATTTAGGCCTATACAAGAAATATGGTACAAGGCGATTGATTTCAACCAGTCACAATGGTCATTATTAGGCCCAATCAGAATGAATGAACCATTCAGATTGGGCCTGATTGGGTGTGACTGGTTGAAATCTATCGCCTATTAACATATTTTTTATAACTTATCCTCAGAAAGACTAAGCTTAAGTGCCAGTGTTTTGATAATGACAGTCAGTTATTATTAAAACTGTTCAAAACTTGAACACTTGTTGATGACAAAAAATGGTTTTTAAAACTGATAATTAAAATAGATTAAATAAACGACTTACTTCATGGGCCAGGTTGAGGTGGTTGAGGCCGGATCCGATGGTCTTCAGCACAATGCACTGGCTCTTCAGTTTAACCATGTCATTGTCAAGTGTAGCTTGATGTAGAGGGCTGCAAAATTATTCATTATCAAATATATGTTGGCGTCTTAAAGAGATATGAAGACATCAAGTGCAAAACCCACTGGTGCATGTAAAATTAAAACAATGAATGCACAAACACCAAGGTTAGGGTTTTATGGGTAAATTTGAGAAAAAAAGGAAAACCAACTTGTCTTAGTTCTGAACTTCAAACATGAGATAGCCTGCAAGAGTAGCTGATCCATGCACACATGAGCCTGCAAGAGGCAGAGTAGCTGATCCATGCACACATTAGCCTGCAAGAGGCAGATTAGCTGATCCATGCACACATGAGCCTGCAAGAGGCAGAGTTGCTGATCCATGCACACATGAGCCTGCAAGAGGCAGAGTAGCTGATCCATGCACACATGAGCCTGCAATAGGCACAGTAGCTGATCCATGCACACATGAGCCTGCAAGAGTAGCTGATCCATGCACACATGAGCCTGCAAGAGGCAGAGTAGCTGATCCATGCACACATGAGCCTGCAAGAGGCAGAGTAGCTGATCCATGCACACATGAGCCTGCAAGAGGCAGAGTAGCTGATCCATGCACACATGAGCCTGCAAGAGGCAGAGTAGCTGATCCATGCACACATGAGCCTGCAAGAGGCAGAGTAGCTGATCAATGCACACATGAGCCTGCAAGAGGCAGAGTAGCTGATCCATGCACACATGAGCCTGCAAGAGGCAGAGTAGCTGATCCATGCACACATGAGCCAGCAAGAGGCAGAGTTGCTGATCCATGCATACATGAGCCTGCAAGAGACACAGTAGCTGATTCATGCCACACATGAGCCTGCAAGAGGCAGAGTAGCTCATCCATGCACACATGAGCCTGCAAGAGACAAAGTAGCTGATTCATGCCACACATGAGCCTGCAAGAGGCGCGGTAGCTGATCCATGCACACATGAGTCTGCAAGAGGCAGAATAGCTGATTCATGCACACATGAGCCTGCAAGAGGCAGAGTAGCTAATCCATGCACACATGAGCCTTCAAGAGGCAGAGTAGCTGATCCATGCACACATGAGCCTGCAAGAGGCACAGTAGCTGACCCATGCACACATGAGCCGGAAAGGGCACAGTAGCTGATCTATGCACATGTGAGACTACAAGAGGTGCAGTAGCTGATTCATGCCACACATGAGCCTGCAAGAGGCACAGTAGCTGACCCATGCACACATGAGCCGGAAAGAGGCACAGTAGCTGACCCATGCACAAATGAGCCTGCAAGAGGCACAGTAGCTGACCCATGCACACATGAGCCGGAAAGAGGCACAGTAGCTGACCCATGCACAAATGAGCCTGCAAGAGGCACAGTAGCTGACCCATGCACACATGAGCCGGAAAGAGGCACAGTAGCTGATCTATGCACATGTGAGACTACAAGAGGCACAGTAGCTGATCCATGCCACATATGAGCCTGCATGAGGCACAGTAGCTGACCCATGTACACATGAGCCGGAAAGAGGCACAGTAGCTGACCCATGCACACATGAGCTGGAAAGAGGCACAGTAGCTGATCTATGCCACACATGAGCCTAAAAGAGACACAGTAGCTGATCCATGCACACATGAGCCTACAAGAGGCACAGTAGCTGACCCATGCACACATGAGCCTGCAAGAGGCACAGTAGCTGACCCATGCACACGAGCCGGAAAGAGGCACAGTAGCTGACCCATGCACACATGAGCTGGAAAGAGGCACAGTAGCTGACCCATGCACACATGAGCCTGCAAGAGGCACAGTAGCTGACCCATGTACACATGAGCCGGAAAGAGGCACAGTAGCTGACCCATGCACACATGAGCTGGAAAGAGGCACAGTAGCTGATCTATGCCACACATGAGCCTAAAAGAGACACAGTAGCTGATCCATAAACACATGAGCCTGCAAGAGGCAGAGTAGCTGATCCATGCACACATGAGCCTGCAAGAGGCAGAGTAGCTGATCCATGCACACATGAGCCAGCAAGAGGCAGAGTTGCTGATCCATGCACACATGAGCCTGCAAGAGACACAGTAGCTGATTCATGCCACACATGAGCCTGCAAGAGGCAGAGTAGCTCATCCATGCACACATGAGCCTGCAAGAGACACAGTAGCTGATTCATGCACACATGACCCTGCAAGAGGCGCGGTAGCTGATCCATGCCAGACATGAGCCTGCAATAGGCACAGTAGCCGATCCATGCACACATGAGTCTGCAAGAGGCAGAGTAGCTGATTCATGCCACACATGAGCCTGCAAGAGGCAGAGTAGCTCATCCATGCACACATGAGCCTGCAAGAGACAGAGTAGCTGACCCATGCACACATGAGCCGGAAAGAGGCACAGTAGCTGATCTATGCACACGTGAGCCTGCAAGAGGCACAGTAGCTGACCCATGCACACATGAGCCGGAAAGAGGCACAGTAGCTGACCCATGCACACATGAGCCGGAAAGAGGCACAGTAGCTGATCTATGCACATGTGAGACTACAAGAGGTGCAGTAGCTGATTCATGTCACACATGAGCCTGCAAGGGGCACAGTAGCTGATCCATGCACACATGAGCCGGAAAGAGGCACAGTAGCTGATCCATGCCACACATGAACCTGCAAGAGGCACAGTAGCTGATCTATGCCACACATGAACCTGCAAGAGGCACAGTAGCTGATCTATGCACACTTGAGACTACAAGAGGCACAGTAGCTGATCCATGCCACACATGAACCTGCAAGAGGCGCAGTAGCTGATCCATGCCACACATGAACCTGCAAGAGGCACAGTAGCTGATCCATGCCACACATGAACCTGCAAGAGGCACAGTAGCTGATCTATGCACACGTGAGACTACAAGAGGCGCAGTAGCTGATCCATGCCACACATGAACCTGCAAGAGGCACAGTAGCTGATCCATGCCACACATGAACCTGCAAGAGGTGCAGTAGCTGATCCATGCCACACATGAACCTGCAAGAGGCACAGTAGCTAAACCATGCCACACATGAATCTGCAAGAGGCACAGTAGCTGATCTATGCACACGTGAGACTACAAGAGGCGCAGTAGCTGATCCATGCCACACATGATCCTGCAAGAAGCGCAGTAGCTGATCCATGTCACACATGAACCTGCAAGAGGCACAGTAGCTGATTCATTCACACATGAACCTGCAAGAGGCACAGTAGCTGATCTATGCACACGTGAGACTACAAGAGGCGCAGTAGCAGATCCATGCCACACATGAACCTGCAAGAGGCACTGTAGCTGATCTATGCACACATTAGCCTACAATATGTACGGTAGCTGATCCATGCCACATATGAGCCTGCAAGAGGCACAGTAGCTGACCCATGCACACATGAGCCGGAAAGAGGCATAGTAGCTGACCCATGCACAAATGAGCCTGCAAGAGGCACAGTAGCTGACCCATGCACACATGAGCCGGAAAGAGGCACAGTAGCTGATCTATGCACACGTGAGACTACAAGAGGCACAGTAGCTGATCCATGCCGCATATGAGCCTGCAAGAGGCACAGTAGCTGATCCATGCACACATGAGCCGGAAAGAGGCACAGTAGCTGACCCCTGCACACATGAGCTGGAAAGAGGCACAGTAGCTGATCTATGCCACACATGAGCCTACAAGAGACACAGTAGCTGATCCATGCACACATGAGCCTACAAGAGGCACAGTAGCTGACCCATGCACACATGAGCCTGCAAGAGGCACAGTAGCTGACCCATGCACACATGAGCCGGAAAGAGGCACAGTAGCTGACCCATGTACACATGAGCTGGAAAGAGGCACAGTAGCTGACCCATGTACACATGAGCCTGCAAGAGGCACAGTAGCTGACCCATGCACACATGAGCCGGAAAGAGGCACAGTAGCTTATCTATGCACACGTGAGACTACAGGAGGCGCAGTAGCTGATCCATGCCACACATGAACCTGCAAGAGGCAAAGTAGCTGATACATGCCACACATGAACCTGCAAGAGGCACAGTAGCTGATCTATGCCACACATGAACCTGCAAGAGGCACAGTAGCTGATCTATGCACACGTGAGACTACAAGAGGCACAGTAGCTGACCCATGCACACATGAGCCGGAAAGAGGCACAGTAGCTGATCTATGCATATGTGAGACTACAAGAGGCACAGTAGCTGATCCATGCCACACATGAACCTGCAAGAGGCACAGTAGCTGATCCATGCCACACATGAACCTGCAAGAGGCGCAGTAGCTGATCCATGCCACACATGAACCTGCAAGAGGCACAGTAGCTGATCCATGCCACACATGAACCTGCAAGAAGCGCAGTAGCTGATCCATGTCACACATGAACCTGCAAGAGGCACAGTAGCTGATTCATTCACACATGAACCTGCAAGAGGCACAGTAGCTGATCTATGCACACGTGAGACTACAAGAGGCGCAGTAGCTGATCCATGCCACACATGAACCTGCAAGAGGCACAGTAGCTGATCCATGCCACACATGAACCTTTAGGAGGCCTAGTAGCTGATCCATGCCACACATGAACCTGCAAGAGGCACAGTAGCTGATCCATGCCACACATGAACCTGCAAGAGGCGCAGTAGCTGATCCATGCCACACATGAACCTGCAAGAGGCACAGTAGCTGATCCATGCCACACATGAACCTGCAAGAAGTGCAGTAGCTGATCCATGTCACACATGAACCTGCAAGAGGCACAGTAGCTGATTCATTCACACATGAACCTGCAAGAGGCACAGTAGCTGATCTATGCACACGTGAGACTACAAGAGGCGCAGTAGCTGATCCATGCCACACATGAACCTGCAAGAGGCACAGTAGCTGATCCATGCCACACATGAACCTGCAGGAGGCCTAGTAGCTGATCCATGCCACACATGAACCTGCAAGAGGCACAGTAACTGATCCAAGCCACACATGAACCTGCAAGAGGCACAGTAGCTGATCTATGCACACATTAGCCTACAATATGTACGGTAGCTGTTCTATGCACACATGAGCCTTCAAGGGGCACAATAGCTGATCCATGCACACATGAACATGCAAGAGGCACAGTAGCTGATCTATGCACACATTAGCCTACAATATGTACGGTAGCTGTTCTATGCACACATGAGAGCATTCAAGGGGCACAATAGCTGATCCATGCATACTCGCAACGCTAACACTTGTTTAAGAGCAGAACTTTGTCTCCAGGCTTCAAGATTAGAAAAAAGTATCTACATTTTTAACGTTAGTCCCTAACCTTCTCGGTGTTAATGAGTTCATTGTTTAAAAAATTTGACAGTTAACATATTCTGTTTTCTTACCGTAATAAAACAGTTTATAATCGCAGAATGTTTATAGAGGCCGTAAGCTAGTCTGACCATTGGTCACCAGTCTAGCAAAGAAATATACAGCCAGGCACTGAATTTTGCACTGCAGGAAAGGAATATAATCAACAAAATTGAATATAAAAATGTTACTGCTTCAAAATCATAGGGTTGACTCATTGGTTGGTATCACTAGCTGTATGAATAATGGAAATGTCTAATAAATTATGTAGGTCCACAAATTTTTATCTCTAGAATATATTTCCATATTCTGCCTTAGTTAAAAATATTTTTTTATAAATGCAAGTGCATAACATACGTAACAATTAAGATAACTAAACATGATCATAACGTAACAATCAACTAGATTATAATCATTGAATCAGAGTCAATTTCTATAAGAATTAATCATACCTAACCGACCTATTGATATTATTTTACAGAGATTACTTACATATTGCCAAGTGAGTCGATGGATAAACAAGTCCTAATGTCTCCAATAAGTTTGTTGAAAATGTCAACAACGGGTTTGGTGTTCGGAGTAGAAGACTGAATGTCCGGGTTGACAACTGGAGGCTGCTCAAGCACGGGTTCCGGTAAGGGTTTTTGACTGGAAGGCACATACATTTGTAGTTCATGGTTATACACAGTGTTAGTGTTTGTATTCTCTTGTTGACATGTAATATTTTGAAAAACGTTTTGATTGGCAAATGAATCAGTTTGAATGTTATTCTCAGCTTGCGAGGCAGAATTATACAAGCCCAAATCAGTGTATAGAACCTCCTGAAATGTGTTTTGAGGCTGATAATTACTCGGAATATTTTGAGGTGTATTTGGCTCAATTTCACTAATCTGAGCAACAGACTCTGTTTGGCCAGTTTGTGCTAAGACATTATCTGATAAATGATGATGTTCAAAATTATTAAAAACTGTTGGCTCATCTGTGACGGATATTTCGTCTTCTGAACCCACGTCAGATTCATAGTCCAAAGAAGACACTGGACTTGCAACATCCGTTTCTATGGGCCGTTTTGCAACTCTTACTGTCTCCACTGGCACTATTTCCACCTGTTTCCCCCCATCTGAAAAATAAAAAATACATATTATTAAGTAACACATTCAAATGGTTGAATAAAAAAAGTTACCGTACATAAAAATCTTCAAAATTAAAACTGAGTAGCTCTCCTCAAAATTTAAAGACTTTGTTTAGGTAATATATAAATATGGGATGAATCAGACCAGCCGTCCAGCATGTATAACAGGAAACAGTTTTATCTAAAGTCATCAAAAAAAATTCTTCCCCATTAAACTCATATGGGCAACCTACTGAAAATGTTTTAAATCCTTGTTTGTTCTTGCTTTATACAAATATTTAGTTTTGTATAAGAAAATATAAAGCTTAATGGTTACTGATACTTTATTTGAGTTATACAACTATCATTTTAATGCATACAAATTACAAATTTTCAGCAATTATTCTGTAAAAAAATACACACACTTATCTAGAAATGATTGGTACTTTACTCAGTGCAACTAGCGGCTTGGAAAAATTCTTAATCATGCATAGTAAGCGTAGCATGCTGTCGCAATGCATTTCAAGTGAGCCCAGCCTGTTACTGCCCGCGTCTTAATAATGTATGAAAGAACTTTGGCATTGTTTACACATTTTAAGCAAATCTAAATAAATAAAACAAAGTTGGGTTAGTATGTCAGTTAGTTAGTTACACCAACCAAACAAAGTTGGGTTAGTATGTCAGTTAGTTAGTTACACCAACCAAACAAAGTTGGGTTAGTATGTCAGTTAGTTACACCAACCAAACAAAGTTGGGTTAGTATGTCAGTTAGTTAGTTACACCAACCAAACAAAGTTGGGTTAGTATGTCAGTTAGATAGTTACACCAACCAGCTGTTATAATCAGGGTTGCAACCAAAGTTGGGTTAGTATGTCAGTTAGTTAGTTACACCAACCAGCTGTTATAATCAGGGTTGCCACCAAAGTTGGGTTAGTATGTCAGTTAGTTAGTTACACCAACCAGCTGTTATAATCAGGGTTGCCACCAAAGTTGGGTTAGTATGTCAGTTAGTTAGTTACACCAACCGGCTGTTATAATCAGGGTTGCCACCAAAGTTGGGTTAGTATGTCAGTTAGTTAGTTACACCAACCAGCTGTTATAATCAGGGTTGCCACCAAAGTTGGGTTAGTATGACAGTTAGTTAGTTACACCAACCAGCTGTTATAATCAGGGTTGCCACCAAAGTTGGGTTAGTATGTTAGTTAGTTAGTTACACCAACCAGCTGTTATAATCAGGGTTGCCACCAAAGTTGGGTTAGTATGTCAGTTAGTTAGTTACACCAACCAGCTGTTATAATCAGGGTTGCCACCAAAGTTGGGTTAGTATGTCAGTTAGTTAGTTACACCAACCAGCTGTTATACTCAGGGTTGCCACCAAAGTTGGGTTAGTATGTCAGTTAGTTAGTTACACCAACCAGCTGTTATAATCAGGGTTGCCACCAAAGTTGGGTTAGTATGTCAGTTAGTTAGTTACACCAACCAGCTGTTATAATCAGGGTTGCCACCAAAGTTGGGTTAGTATGTCAGTTAGTTAGTTACACCATAGAAAAATAAAGCAGGTATAGAAGTGTCACGTAATGCTAAAATTTGCTAACACAAAATTGTTAATTCAACCGGCCAGATCATACGACAAAACCGGCCAAGCGACGTTGCCTGTCTGTGCACTCCAGCCGGCTGGCCGGCCGGCCCAGCCGGTAGGGAAAAATTCCCTCGCCCTGCTTGGCGCTTGTCGTATTGAGTGCAGTGTTTACGCGCTCTTCGCATTATATACTTCTCTGGTTAGTTTTCTATTCAATGATGCTAAAGATTTTGCCTCAATGTTAATTTATCGATTTACCAACTTTAAAAATACATTTAAAATCTTCTGAGATACTGGTACGTTTAATGTTGACTGACGATTTCTTTAAACATTTTTTAGTTCGAGGATAGTTTTCGTGTATGGGTTCATCGCGTCAATAATAAGATTAAAAGCTTAAGCTCTCTCTGTATGTTTTATAAACATACCCTGATTTATAAATAAAGGGTTACAGAAAATAGGTAAAATCATAATTTTAAAAGTAAACTATGTTTAACGATTAAATTGTAATGCATTTTATTACTGAATTTAATATTTTACAGTAACTTGTTCCTACGTGAAGAGCTAATTTCTTCAGTGAATTTATAGTAAATTTGTATGGCATCGGCTGCTAACATTTCAACATGTTATATACACTCTGCATTTTATGTACAGTATTCTCCTAAAGAACAACATTAAAGGCTGAGTACGCAGATTTGCTGCATCAAGAAATATAAACAATATGTTTTTGTGCAATTATCAATATAACTTAACCAGGTGAAGCTACATACCAAGTTTTATTTTTTATTTATGTTCATAACTAAGGGAGAGATAAAACTTCATTTATTCTCCATAAGAATAATATTAGGGCTGAGTATGCAGGTTTGCTGCTACGGGGACAACAACAAAAATTGTTTATGCAAATATCAATATACCAGTACTAGGTGAAGCCACAGGCCAAGTTTCATCAATATACATTCATAAATAATCGAGATATTAATTATTTAGAATTATTCTTACGGTACACATTATTTAGATGAAAGATGCATATATTTTTAATAATTTTAATAGTTTTAGCGAATTTCCCCAATAGGGAAGAAGCTATTATCGTAGTCGGCATGGTAAGACCTAGCCCGGGACCATGATAACATTTGTTTTGAGGCTCCCAGGTGCCAAAAACACCATGTATGCGTGTGTGCGTGTGCGTGTGTGTGTGTGTGTGTGTGTGTGTGTGTGTGTGTGTGTGTGTGTGTGTGTGTGTGTGTCCGTAGGCATGATAACTTAGGTAAAAATGCCTTTTGTATAAACGTGTAAGGCAGCGTCTATTTTCATGAGTTGGAAAACCAGACAGGTCGCTCTATTTTAAAGCAGGTTTTGTACCCCAAAATTTGTTTTAACTTTTTACATTTAATTTTTTATAAACCCAAATTTTAGTTTGTACCATTGAATTCAGCTTACAAAAACAAACAATTTGGTATTTTTATCATCACTCTACGTCAATTGGTTACCAAGATATTGAAAGTGCTAAACATAATACGTTGTCCAATGTTAATCTTATGGAGAGAGTAAAATGTTATATCTCGCTTATTAATGAACATATATTGACGAAACTTGTAATGTGGCTTCATTTGTTTAGGTTTTACTGATATTTAAACAACTTTTTTTTTCGTACTGATATTTGCATTTAAAACCAATTTTTTGTGGTCCCCAAGTCTGCAAACTTGCGTACTCAGTAGCTATAATGTTATTCTCATGGAGGATAAGAAACAAGTGATATCTTGCTTGTTTATGAATATAAATTAGTAAAACTTGAAATGTTGCTTTATGTTATGGTGATCTATTTCATTTGTAAAAAAACAGATTTTAGTTGTTCTTGATGCAGCAAACCTGCATACTCAGTCCTAATGTTGTTCTTATGAATAATAAATAAAATTTCTTATTGCACTTATTTATGAATATGCTTTGATGAAAGTTGGTAAGTGGTTCATGACGTAGTGAAGTACCATTTGAAATTCTCTGAGTATGCAGGTTTGATGCAACGGGGGTATTTTATTGTTAATCATCATTGCAATTTATGGAATTTAAAAGGTTGAATTTTTCTAATGCAGTTCATGTTTTATCCTTCTGTAATAATAACATTCCAGAAATTTAGTAAGTACCAGATCAGTTCGAAACGAGATTTGTGCACATCCTCCACTTCCTGTGCATACAACGGGAGAGTGATCTTCACTGCCACACAGCCACACGTTTTTATCAGATCAGCCTTACCGCCTACCGATGCCGTGGCCGTGGCGTAAGCGACCGAGATTGCTCCCTGCGGGAATTTGGGAATCCCGCACTGCCCGACTTGGCAACAAGGCACCGCTAACTCAGACTTGAACGACGCGACAGCGTGTACGCTTTTTCCCTACTTCGTGACACTTCTGTACCTGATTTATTTTTCTATGGTTACACCAACCAGCTGTTATAATCAGGGTTGCCACCAAAGTTGGGTTAGTATGTCAGTTAGTTAGTTACACCAACCAGCTGTTATAATCAGGGTTGCCACCAAAGTTGGGTTAGTATGTCAGTTAGTTAGTTACACCAACCAGCTGTTATAATCAGGGTTGCCACCAAAGTTGGGTTAGTATGTTAGTTAGTTAGTTACACCAACCAGCTGTTAATCAGGGTTGCCACCAAAGTTGGGTTAGTATGTCAGTTAGTTAGTTACACCAACCAGCTGTTATAATCAGGGTTGCCACCAAAGTTGGGTTAGTATGTCAGTTAGTTAGTTACACCAACCAAACAAAGTTGGGTTAGTATGTCAGTTAGTTAGTTACACCAACCAGCTGTTATAATCAGGGTTGCCACCAAAGTTGGGTTAGTATGTCAGTTAGTTAGTTACACCAACCAGCTGTTATACTCAGGGTTGCCACCAAAGTTGGGTTAGTATGTCAGTTAGTTAGTTACACCAACCAGCTGTTATAATCAGGGTTGCCACCAAAGTTGCATTTAAAAATTCAGGCATAATTCCAGTTTTTTAGGTAAAAATCTCAAAATGCCAGGTAAACTCGCGTGGCATTTTTCATGTATTTGTGACACTTATAACAATTTACAATAAAAATAAACGTGCTATTTTAATAACAAATTATAACTTTATATGAAGTATATTATTATTTTTCTATTAAAGTTATATCTCATATTTTTTATGCTTTCTACAACAAATTTGTACATACGCTGGGCCAATTATTTATATTAATGAACTTGATTTTTCTCTCTATATAAAAACATTACAATATTTTAATTGATAGGAGGGGAAAATTATGTCAACAAATCCAGCTAATTCTATAAAATTCCATTTTACTTTGGCAATATACAATCTATTATAAGAATAAGAAAATAGTATACACCAATCCTTTTTTTTGTGTGTCTATCAACGACAAAGGCATATTTTGCAATGTTCTTGATAGGGAGTGGGCCCAAACCCTGATCTTGTTACTATTTAAACTAAACAATATTTTAGGAAGCATTATTATGGCAGCTGGATCCAGTTTGGAAATTTCTAGCGTTTTCAAGATTTTTGCTAGGAATCAATCTGACAACCAACATCAGATTATGAAGCGACTGCCCTGACCACTTAAACACTATCCAGCCAATTATGCTTTAACAAACTATCCAGCGACTCCAAAGACTACACATTAGAAACTGAGCTCAATATAGCAATTAACAAGTTTGTCCAGACTGCAATTAATTACAAATGAGCCACTTCTATTACCCACTGTTTGTAACAACATGCAAATTAATTTACTGAGCTTAATACAAAATATCGCTGCTGACAGTCATGACTGCATTTCGTAAAACTGCCTCAACATAGCTCTCACACTCACATGTCTAATGTCGCCGACCATCGGGAACGTATCGCTAATGTCGCCGACCATCGGGAACGTATCGCTAACGTAGCCGATCATCGAGAACACATCGCTAATGTTGCTGGCAATCGAGAACGCATCGCTAACTTTGCTTACTGTTTATAATGAGTTACGCAATCGCCGACGATCACGTCCTGAAATCCCCAGTTCGGCCGAAAATTCCCGCATAATCCACACATTTTTTCCCGGTCATCAAACTTTACGCTTGGTTCCCGGTTTTCCCAGACGGTGGCAACCCTGTATAAGGATTACATCTATAGTCTGTTCATTGAAAGTCTGAAGTAAAGCACCGCCTCACCATAGCGCGAGCGAAGGATTGGGGTCAATGAGGGTAGAGATTGTGTGTACGGTGTGTGTCTCGGGGGATGATTCAGTCGTTTCCTCAAAACAACTTTCTCTTCACATATCCCCTGTTCAACCCTTATGCGCTCAGTGGCTCAGTGGTCTATCAGCTGTCATACCGTAAAATTTAAAAGCTGTGTAGTGAATCACTTATCACTAATCACCATTATGTTTATTTAAAGTGTAGATTTTTTAGTTTGATTATTATTACATAGGGTAGTGATTTTAGTATATATTTGTAGAAGTAGTGGACAATTTGAATTAGACACAAGGATGGATGTTTTATTTCCAGTAAGAAAAAATAAAAGTGGACAAACAATACATAGTGCTAAAAATCAGTGTGTTATGAACGTTTACAAGACAGTATTGGATGAAAATCCTGGAATTTTGAAAGACAGTGCTATCCAGAAGGTGGCAAGTATGGTTGGAGTCAGGAAACTAGTGTTTACGGAATAATTTCCACTTACAAACGCAATCAAGAGTTAGGGCTCAAATCCCCTCAAAAAAAAATACAGAGACCAGATGCTTTGTTGCAAATCGATGACATGACAAGGTGTGCAATCAGAAGAAAAGTGCATGAATTTGTTTCAAAAATATTCCACCGATTAACAAAGTTTTGGACGCCATCAACGAAGACGCCCATTTACCGAACTTCGAAAGGACCACTCTGTTCAAAATTCTGAAAGGACTGAGATTTAACCCTAGCTGTGGCCAACCATCGTATTACGATGGTTTGCTGTGTCGCCTATTATGGCCACCGTCGTAATACGATGGTTTGGGACCGAAAATTTTGTAACGTTAAAAAACCACTAATAATCACCTCAAAAGTGAACAATATATATCATTCGAAAGATAATATTCTGAACTTTCATTTTATTACATAAATGAACCATGTAGCAGGTGTATAACATTGTCACGATGATTATAAATCGAATGATTTTTTGGCGCTAAGCGAGTACTGCAGCCGATACTGTGACAGCGTCATAACACGACTTTTTTGAAATTACCCAGCTCGGATGATTTTTGTCGTGGGAAGTTGCGGTTGGTACCAATACACTGCTGAAGAGTTGTTGTTCATTTTGGTATTGATTTTTAGGTTGACAAATTGATTCGACAGAAAATGTGATTTTATGAAAACAGGTGTTTTTTTCTATAGTGACCAACCATTGTATTACGATGGTTAGGAAAATCATAAGTGTAAGTTATAGTTACTAGTAAAATAATGTAGTTTTAAAGAGGAAGAAATGTAGAAGAATTTAGTTTTGCCATTGGCAGCACTGCTCCTAGCTTAACTCCTGTCAGACACGAAATAATTCATCATATGTTTAGGTTACTTTTTCGCCATTGCAATATTGGTTTATTCCTTTGTATGTTAGGTAATTTTTATCTGTGAATTATTTATAAATTAGGTATTATTTTGGATTTGTAGTGTTAGTGAAGTGTTTGTGTGTACATAACAGTAATCTTTATGCATTATATTATGCATAAATATTACTGAAGTGTGACAAATTGTGTTTATATAGTGTTGTGTTTACTCCTACATAGGCCTAGTGAAATTTGCCCAGTCCGCAACTATTTGTTTAGTGCTACATAACACATATAAAAACAATAATTTACTCCAGGTGTCATACATTTCTATGTAGGTAATTGAATGTACTACAACATGTTTACATTAGTTTTGGATACAAAAATTTGGTTAAAAAGTTATATACTAAATACTGTGCAATTTGTTTTCCAAATACACAAAAATTTCAAAACATTCTCTTATCTATAATATTATAAAGAAGAGGTGGTTTGTCTGACTGTCTGTCTGATGTTGCGGGTGAATACAAAACCGACTGGGCTGAAACTTTACACAAAGGTAGATCTTGATCCCATGCAACACATAGGCCTATTCACTTCCTTAAAATCCCCTTGGGCTACGCCCTGTGAACGTCCTTAAGTTTCAATGTTTACATTTCAGAAGAATGTAAACATTCAGAAACTGTAATGCGAACAGCTTCATCCAACATGGTGGACACATCCATTTAATAGCTTAAAGAGCAGAAGCAAGAACAGCTGTTTCAAGCTAACTAAAATGCAAATTGCATTGACTATAGAACGGGTAAATAAAACCCTGTGCGAAGAACGGGGACGTCAGCTAGCTATTAATCTATAATATTAATGAACAAATATTAATGTGGCTTCATCTGGTTGTGGTCTATTCTTGTTTGTACAAAAATAATTTTTACCGATACTTCCTGTACCCGATACTTCCTGTACCCCCCCCACGATTTTGTATTTTTGCTCCCTCCCAATTTTTATTTCTTCCCCACCATCGGTTTTATATTTTGCTCCCCCCCTCTCTGATTTTATATTTTTATTTTATGTCCCCCCATTTTATATTTTGTCCCCCCCCCACAATTTTATATTGTTTTGCTCCCCCCTCCAATTTTTATTAATGCCCCCTCCCGATTTTATATTTTGCTCACCCTCCGAATTTAATATTTTTGCCCACCCCCCCCCCACCGATTTTATATTTTTTTGACCCCGCTCCGATTTTATATATTTGCTCCCCCATTTTTATTCTTGCCCCACCCCCAATTTTATATTTTGCTCCCCCACTCTTCGATTTTATATTTTTATTTTATGTGGTCCCACCTCCATTTTCTATTTTTGCTCCCTCCCCGATTCTATATATTTGCCCCCCCGATTTTATAATTTTTTGGCACCCCCGATTTTATATTTTTGCCCCACCCCTAATTTTATATTTTGCTACCCCCCATTTTAATTTTATGTCCCCCCCTCCTTTTTTATATTCCCCCCCGATTTTATATTTATGCCCCCCCTCCCCCTCACGGATACTTTTTATTTTTTTGTACTTGAGTTCTAATATTTCTAAAAGCGAATCGAAAGTGTTACGTGTACCGATTTGGAGTCGCAAACCACACGCCGACAGAGTTTACTACCCGACAGAGTTCCTCGACTTAGCAACAGGACCCGAACTATCTGCCAGTATATTCCGTTAACTTTGATTTAATTGTACATTAAACGTGTAAAATGTAATTTTAATATTGTAAAATAATGTGGATTGTTATTTGATTTAGTTAATCTACCATTTATATACAACCCGTACGAAGGACGGGTACACAGCTAGTTTACAAATATTTATAAGTGATAATAATTTGTTATTATCAAACTTAGGACTTTCATTATTCCTTATTTCATTAGCTTTACAAATATGTATATATCATTATTAGTATATACATATATTACATAACTTTTTTCTACAAAAACTAACACTCTAAAGTTTACACTTTTTTTGTTTCTCCGTATGTTATTATATTACGCCCCTAAAACTTACAAAAAAGTTTTTTCCCCAACATGTTATATATTTCTATGTAGGGAATTAAGATTGTCATATATAATTAATTTTACATACAAAATCTGTAGAAAAATTTCACAGAGGCTGCTTTTGAAATAAAAAATTCTAATTTTTTTAGCGAATTTCCCCTATAGGGAAGAAGCTATTACCGTAGGTGGCATGGTAAGACTTAAGCCCGAGACCATGATAACTTTTTGTCTTGAGCTCCCCAGATGCCAAAAACACTATTCGTTCAAATTTATATATATGTATATATATATATATACATATACATATATCTATATATATATATACATATATATATCTATATATATAAATAGATATATATATATATATGTGTCCATTACCGCGATAACTTTTGAAAGAAGCGCCCGATTTTTATGAAATTTGGCACGAATGTGGAGAGTAACATTTATGACTAAGTTCGAAAACCAGATCGATCGGTCTATGGGAAGGGGGTTTTATGGGGGTTTAAATTTTTCCAAAAATCAGTTTTTTGAACTTTTTACCCTAAAATTTTGAAAACACTAGATTTTGGTTATAACCATTTTGTAGAGCTTAAAAAACAAACAATTTAGTATTTTGAATCATGAAGCTAGGTTTAGTGGTTGTGGAGAAAAGTCAAAAAATGTGTCCATAAAATTTCCCATGTTAATCTTATAGGAATACGGTTTTTAGATTTTCCTCAGATAATTTCACTAAAAACTCCACATTTCTTTCTACCAATCAGTTTAGCTCTACAAAACAATCATTTTGGCGTTTTAATTGTTGTTTTACGTCCAACCGTTGCAGTGATATTCAAAGTGCTAAACACAGTACGTTGTCCAATGTTATCCTTATGGAGAATAAATAAAATGTTATATTTTGATTATTTATGTACCATATATATTGATGAAACTTGGTATGTGGCTTCAACTAGTTGTGGTATATTGATAATATTACAAAAAAGTTCTTTGTTGATTTTTCCCGATGGCAGCAAACCTGCATACTCGGCCCCCATGTTATTCATATGGAGAATAAGTAAAATTTTATATCTCCCTTAGTTATGAACCTAAATTAATAAAACTTGGTATGTAGCTTCACCTGGTTGAGTTATATTGATAATTGCAGAAAAACACCATAACTTATCTTCCTTGTTGCAGCAAACCTGCGTACTCATTTATAATGTTATTCTTATAGAGAATAAATAAAATGTTACCTATATATAGCTTATTAATGAATGTATTTTTGTGAAACTTGGTAAGTGGCTCTAGGTAGTAGTGATACCCATATATTTGCATTGGAAATTCGCTGAGTACGCAGGTTTGCTGTGACGGGGGTATTATTACTGTACTGTTTCTAGAATCTCCTGTTCTTTCCGATCAAAATGAATATAAGGTTGGCTAGGTTTACTTCTACGGTTGAATTTATACGAATTTTTAAAAAAAGGTCTGCAAATTCGCCAAATCTGCTCTGCCATTCCACACTTTCACCATTGGACACTGCTAGGGTTAAGTTTTTTACTAGAGGAAGAAATGCTTTCCTCATACCCCCAAGACAATATATTGTGGCAACGGGATTACTTACAAAAGATTAAAAATATCGTCAAGAAGGAAGGCTGATTATTATCACGACGAGACCTGGGTTAACAAGGGACATGTAAGGAATAATGTTTGGGTGCATACCGAAGTCAAAAGTAGAAAGGATGCAATTCTCAACGGTCTTTCTACAGGCTTAAAACACCTACAGGGAAAGGAAAACGCCTCATCGTGTCACACATCGGCAGTGAAGATGAATTCGTGGAAAACGGGGATTTAATCTTTCAAACGAAGTCTACCCAAGATTACCACGAAAAAATGAATGGTGATGTTTCCTTAAGCTATTTTCAGCGCGTACTACCCCTTTTGAAGGAAAATGCAGTACTTAGTTTTAGATAAAGCTTCATATCATTCAACAAAAGTTGAAAAACTACCAACTAAGTCATGGAACAAAAAAAACAGTTAGTAGAATGGCTTCCAACAAAAGGAATAATAACAGATACGACTATGTTGAAAAAAGAGCTCCTTCAAATGGCAAAGCAAGAGAGAGGAAAATATGATAGCTAAATAATTGACGAAGAGGCGAAACTTCACAATAAAACTGTTTTACGGCTTCCTCCCTAACATTGCCAACTCAATCCAATCGAATTGCTCAAGTGAAGGGTCTTGATGCGTCGAACGTTTCGTTCAAGATTAAAGACTTGAAGCCGCTATTCGAAGAAGGGTTAAAAAAAGTGTCCAAGGAAGATTGGAGTAAGTGCATTGAACATGTCAACAAGGAAGAAAAATTTGGTAGTTGGATTGCATCGTAGATGATATGGAAGAAAGGTCCTTTGTAATCAATGTCCAAGCTGGTGACAGTAGCGAAACCGAATCTGATTTAGCCGAAGAACAGTTACACAGTGATTGAAGCTAGTTAGATCACCAACTGGGTTTTTCCGTACCACAGGTTTATATGGCCCAGGCCTGTGGGAGCCTCTTCCCTAAAAAGAGTGACTCCTGAGATGGTGGGGAGGTTGACGTCCTTCAGGGGCTCTTTACTAACATTCTACCGACCTTTTTAATTCCAAAATAAATATTTATAGTCATGCAAATATTTAAGTATGAATAACACATTATTGATACACTGTTCGTAGATTTATTTTGTGTTGTACTAATTCATACTTTCTGTAAATAGGAATAATATATCATGATTTTGTAACTGTACAGAATTAAGTAGGCTCTTAAAAAAGTAATGAGGCCTAAACACGCTGCAACATTTCATAGATTTGATATATTTAAGTTTACCATATAATAAATAAACCCCACATTAATGTATAATAGGCCTATCTAGGTAATAAGAAGGCTCACTAATTCATTCATGTAAACTGCTTCAAATTATTTAATTTTATTTATTTTTCAAAATTGATCTCATTCCAAATTTAATTTGATATAGTACAAGTGTTTAAAACAAGTGACAGTGTCTACAAGAACTTCAGGAACATATGGCAGTGACTAACATTATTGAGAACCATGTGGTACAATAAAAAAAGAAGAGAGTTTCCAAAAGTATAATGGCCAAGTGTTAGCTTTTTGTGGGTATCTACCCAAAATTAACATTTTTCCCTATAAAAAGTGTAGTGGAATACATCATCCACTCTTTTATTATGTAAGAAGAGTCACTGGCAAAGTCTTATCCCATTTTGCAAGGCCAAGAAGAAATGCCAGTGATGAACAATATAAAACTATGGTGAGACCCTTCCAACTTACCTTGTAGATTGCAGCCACATATAATTGATGTCCAATTTTCAAATCTAACATCATTTCTAGCATTTTGGAATACTTTAAAGTAAACTAAACACATCAACCTCAAGATTAATTCTCTGGACTTATACTTTTTATTAATTAATTTTTCAACAGACTAAAGTTTCAAGGCTTAGCCTATTTATTTCCTCAAGACTGAAAGAAGCCAATAACAGTGTATTACAAACTTTTGATTTCTGAGATCCTCATTGGCAAAACTTACAATGTGTCAAAATTCATATCATAACTAAACATTCAATTAAAATAAAAGATATTTTACTAAGACAGGAACAGACAGTCATTCTTGCCGCACGAGTTCCCCCCCTGCAGATCCTATAAACATTGTGTAAACCCTGAGCACTTCATGTATCAAATAATAATTATCTTATAGTAAAGTTAATCCTCTATATTTATGTGTCATAATTTGTGAATCCCTATTTTGTAACCTGAAATGTCAACTTCATTAATAAATCCATTCATTGTATTGTAAACCAGTTTTATTATTCGTAGTATAAACAGCCATTAATTATTGTCATGATCACGAAATGGAAGAATTAATTAAGCCAAGAACAGCTGTTAGGTTATCTATGTAGCGAAACCTGGAACTGAAATAAAATGCAGTAAAATAGGAAAGTCAAAGTAAAAAGGTAAACAAATAAATATCTCTCTATCTATCTATTGTTTATACATATGTTCACACTTATATTAAGCAAACAAGGTGTGCGTTTTGCAATTGGCGCTTCCAACGTAAGGCTTGAATGAGTGTCTGTTCTTAAATTTGAAGCAGTTAATTTAAGTAGGCATATTTGTTTAGAATAAGGAAAAATCAAGTAGGCTACTAAGAATTATTGTAAAGATAAGATTTATTCCCATACTCCATTTCTCCCCACTACAATTGACAAACTTTATAGTGAAGTAAGATTATGCCCAAACATTATAACTTAAGACCTAATATCAACCCACCCCGTCGTTTAATCGAGTCACCAACAACAACAACTATGAATTCCCCAAATAACGAATCTACGGAATCACAGACGTCCGAAACACTTACTGCTTCTGACATTACGACATTACACGAAGAACACACTATTACAGTAAACATTCCCACGCAATTTAACTTCAACGACGACACAAACACGCCATTCCTTGGTTTCGACTTGAGTAATGACGCAGACGACGTAAACAGTACAGACGCTTTACACGATAGTCCTGCCACGAACGCCATGACACCTGGCACAACCGGTGAAACCCCCACTCCCGCGGTTTCCATGACGACCACCGTTTCCCTGGCAACCACCCCTCCCCACCTCTCTATGTCATCACTACAGTCCCAGAATATACCGCTTGCGACTACACTAAACCCACTCAGTCCGCAGTCGGCAACTAATATAAATCCCGCTGACATGTTGTCCCAAATCAGTATTATGTTTCAACAATTAGACATTAAGTTAGACATTAAGCTAAGCACAGTCCAAACTGAAATAAACACTAAACTAAACGCCGTTGACGATAAACTAAACGCCGCTGATGCTAAACTAAACGCTGCTGACGCTAAACTTGACACGAAATTTAATGCTGTTCATGCTGAATTACATAATCTAGGCCGCGCTCAAGTTAAATTTCAAGACGAAATAAACCAAATCCGACAAAGACAGAGTGAACAATCCATTAGAATCGAAGAAATTGAAACCAAATTATCCGCTGAGATCACCAAACAAACGTCTGATTTAAAAGAACATTTCGAAATCGAATTTGAACGACAAAGAAACGAGACTAACAATCTAATCTATTCTACTAACAATCAAATCCGTACCGAACTAATCACTAAAATGAACGAAGACGTAGGTGACGTAAATAATCAGATCAGAGAACTTAAAGATGAAACATTACAACGAATAGACGACACCATTGACCGTCACACCAAAACCATTCAAGACGTGTTTTTACCACTAATTCAACAAAATCAAATCAAAATCGAGCAGACCAAAAACGAATTTAGCCAACTAAACGAAATTGTAAACACGGAAATTAAACTCCTGAAAAACGAAATCGTACAGAAGTCAACTATCGTCCCTTCAACCATAAATGTTGTTTGCGGAAACAATGGCAATGCTGTCGACCAAACCATACCCAAATTTTATGGACGCGCATACAATCCTCAAGAATACTTGATTAAATTAAAAAAATACTACGAACGGAATAGTCACAGAAACAATTGTACTGATCTGAGAGAAAATCTGATTGACACAATCGAAGCCAGCTTCGAAGGTCATGCGTCGCGTTGGTTCTCTTTGATAAAAGACGATATCAAAGATTGGAATGAGTTTGAAAATGCATTTTTGGCTAAGTTTTGGAATCGTTCAGTTCAGAGAGGAATACGACAAAAATTGGAGGTAGAAAAATTCCGGACGAATGGTAAACTGTCACGCTCCGAATACTTTATAGAACGTGTCATCACACTGAGATCTTTAACACCACCATTAAGCGACGATGAAATTGTATCCTGTCTCGCTGAACACTTCAGTGAAATAGTACAAGACGCAAGAAGAGTCCAAAACGCTAATACTATTCATGAATTCGAGTCACTACTACAAAGAGAGGACCTAAAGGACGCACAGAAGAGAGACAGACACAACTATTCAGCACATAACAACCGACCGACTTCACCCCAAAATCAACGTCAACCGAATTACCAAAACAACCAGAACGACAAGAGACCAAATAACAACAACAACTTCCAATACAACAACGGACATCAACATGGTAACCAGTACCGAAACCACAACATAAACCCACACTCCTACCAGCCTAGAGATAACCGTGCACAGTATCACCCCTACAACAACGGTTACAGAAACAACAACAACTACAACAACAACAACAATCACTACTATCGACCTCAACAACATGACAGGAATCCCCCGAACAACAACAACATACACAACTACCATTTCCCATCCCAACGACCAGGAACATCAAGTAATGAGAGAAAATATCCGTCACGTGAACAGCATAATGTCTGTACGACAATCCTAGAGAGGACTGACCCCAACCAAAAACCCCCATCACCCAACCCCACTGATACAGCGCTACCTTTAAACGGGTAAGCACTGAAGTAATCGAAGGCTGTCTTACGGATTTGTCACTCCCCTCCCGTTTGATGATGTCTTCAGTGCCCACACAACATATCGGACATAACAGGCCTAATAATACTAATGATACTAATATTATATATAATCCCATAAATAACGAGTATACTGTAAGTACGATCTGCTGCGACAGAGAATTTTTAATGAGAGAAGAATCTGATGTAAATAATAAATCCACTGATAAACAAAATTTTAACTGTCCAGAACTTAAAGTAAAAATTAACTATATATATGTAAATGCGTTAATTGATACCGGCTCTAACATCACGTGCATGTCAGAAAAATGGTTTGAAGAGAATAAACATAAGTTTAATAAATTTGAAGAACTGCCCGTAACCAATACATTCATTAAGACTGCAACAGGTGAACGATCGAAACGTATAGCGAAAATAATATTATTACCCATACAGATAGAGAAGCAACAAACTAATGTACAAGTTTTATTGGTTCCCAACCTAGTTAGACCATTCATTATAGGGATTGATTTGTTAAGTTACTGGGAGATGGAAATAAACTTTGAACATGAAACGATTATGTTGAAAATAAACAATAATGTTATCAATTTGAAGTTTGGAGAAGCGTATATTGAAGGTATATCATGTTACATTGTAAGAGATGAAAGCCACAGGCAAAATAACATTAACAATAATACTCATATAAATAATCATACTAATCAGTCTAATTATGATACCAATAATCCCACAACTTGTAGTATCTCTTATAATATCGTTCAGCAATCACTAAATAACAATGAATTATTAAACCATCAACAACAGGAGCAGATAACCGATTTCTTAATAAGTTACCAGAACGTATTCTCTGATGATCCCGGAACATGTAACAATATAAATTCGGACCATACTACATTAATGCATTGAAAAAGTATATTAGCAGACCTGTGAACACCTGAATACATCATCATCGTGAACCCCACCAATTCCCTTCCCTTTGTTATGTTATAAATAATTATGTTAGCATATAATATTCATTATGTTGTCATTTCAAAGTGTTATGTAATTTCCCCTATCAAGTGTTTTCCCCATTTAATGTATGTGTTTTCCCACTGTGTTTATATAACCCTTTACAAGTGTCTCCCTATTGCATGTGTCTCCCTCCCCTTCTTTCCTCCCCAAGACTCCCAAGTGACAAACCCGTTAGGATATGGACCAGAATAACAGTTTCCTCCCCCCCTTGAATAAACAATTATTATAATATTTCTTCCAGTGAGTTAGTTTTAAAAAAAAAAAAAAAAAATGTATTAATGTTAAAGAATAATAATGTCAAGTGGATATTCTCCCCACCAACCCCACTATGGACAGAGAAACCCATAAACATTTCACCCTTTTTGAAACTTATGTCATGATATTCCATATTTGTGTTTAATGTTTAATTGATGTTATTTAATCCCAACTGTCATTCATCCAACGTTATAATTTTGTTATGTGTTAACCTTCATGTATTTTCAATGTTATCCAATTGTTATGTGTGTTCATGTTATCATAAATATTCATATTATGTGTACCATCAAATCTATTCATGTTGTTTCGAAATCTCAGCTTCATTTCATTCACTTCGACTTCTGCGGGGATCATTGCAACATTTCATAGATTTGATATATTTAAGTTTACCATATAATAAATAAACCCCACATTAATGTATAATAGGCCTATCTAGGTAATAAGAAGGCTCACTAATTCATTCATGTAAACTGCTTCAAATTATTTAATTTTATTTATTTTTCAAAATTGATCTCATTCCAAATTTAATTTGATATAGTACAAGTGTTTAAAACAAGTGACAGTGTCTACAAGAACTTCAGGAACATATGGCAGTGACTAACATTATTGAGAACCATGTGGTACAATAAAAAAAGAAGAGAGTTTCCAAAAGTATAATGGCCAAGTGTTAGCTTTTTGTGGGTATCTACCCAAAATTAACATTTTTCCCTATAAAAAGTGTAGTGGAATACATCATCCACTCTTTTATTATGTAAGAAGAGTCACTGGCAAAGTCTTATCCCATTTTGCAAGGCCAAGAAGAAATGCCAGTGATGAACAATATAAAACTATGGTGAGACCCTTCCAACTTACCTTGTAGATTGCAGCCACATATAATTGATGTCCAATTTTCAAATCTAACATCATTTCTAGCATTTTGGAATACTTTAAAGTAAACTAAACACATCAACCTCAAGATTAATTCTCTGGACTTATACTTTTTATTAATTAATTTTTCAACAGACTAAAGTTTCAAGGCTTAGCCTATTTATTTCCTCAAGACTGAAAGAAGCCAATAACAGTGTATTACAAACTTTTGATTTCTGAGATCCTCATTGGCAAAACTTACAATGTGTCAAAATTCATATCATAACTAAACATTCAATTAAAATAAAAGATATTTTACTAAGACAGGAACAGACAGTCATTCTTGCCGCACGAGTTCCCCCCCTGCAGATCCTATAAACATTGTGTAAACCCTGAGCACTTCATGTATCAAATAATAATTATCTTATAGTAAAGTTAATCCTCTATATTTATGTGTCATAATTTGTGAATCCCTATTTTGTAACCTGAAATGTCAACTTCATTAATAAATCCATTCATTGTATTGTAAACCAGTTTTATTATTCGTAGTATAAACAGCCATTAATTATTGTCATGATCACGAAATGGAAGAATTAATTAAGCCAAGAACAGCTGTTAGGTTATCTATGTAGCGAAACCTGGAACTGAAATAAAATGCAGTAAAATAGGAAAGTCAAAGTAAAAAGGTAAACAAATAAATATCTCTCTATCTATCTATTGTTTATACATATGTTCACACTTATAATAAGCAAACAAGGTGTGCGTTTTGCAACGCTTTTTTATGTTTGTTTTAGTGCATATAACATATACAAATTGATATAGGTTAGTTGATTATTTCAATATACCGGTGCTAGATAAAATCTTATAAGAATTTCGATTGAGTTAATAATTGGGCGGGAATCGGCACGACCAAATATAGAAATTACAAAAGGCTAAACTAAGCATTTAACGAGAAAATGTGAAAAATAAATCAAAATTTATGTATTTTAAAATAACTTTCTTGCAAACAAAAATCACCTGACCAATAAATTAAAACAATCAAAACAAGACCCAAGTTTTTCATTTAATTATTTTAGACAAACTAGTTTTGCTGTGTTTCCTTTTTTTAAGACGTTAAAAATATTATTTCCATATTTATCTACTGCCATCACAAAGGTTATATGTTTTTATTAATTAACTCAAAATATCAAAATTATATCTTAGCTCTAACTGTACGTTTTTAAGGTGTTCATGAAACGCGGGGAATTAATATCGCTGCCTATTGCGGCCAGTAGAGCCATCACATGTTACAAGGTCTGCATCTGATACAGCCTGCCGAGGCCATAAATTTAGTAGGAGACGACGGCGCTTCACTTCAGACTCTCGATGAACAGACTATAAACATACTTGAAGGACATAAACATAATGATGTTCATTATGGAAATAAAAAATCTACTTGAATGGCAACTCAACCGCAACTCTTAAGTCGGGTTAGTATGTTAGTTACACCAAACAGCCATTGTAAGGATTACATCCCAACATAATTGAAAGGCATAACCATATGTTCATTATGTAAATAACAAATTTACTTGAATGGCTAGGTACTCAAACTCTTTTTTTCGATGCCGAAGTTAGCTCTATATAAAACTAGGTGAGTGGACGAGCGTAGCGATGTAGCTCATCCTGGAGGCGAGTGAGCGAAGCGAACGAGCTCACCTTGAAAATAAACGAGCATTTGACATAAACCAAATTCAATGACATTAGGATAGGGCAATGTCTGTCGGACTGCCTAGTATTTTATAAATGGTAATTAAATAAATCCCGACTTTTTATAACCCTGAACATGTTTGTCAATCAATTTTGTACTTACCATCAATAAATGAGTATAATTTTGAATTTTTGTACACCCAGGAATAAATATGCGTCTGACAAGATTGGTCAACAACAGTCTTTGTAGAATTATCCGTCTGGCAACATTGATCAACACCACACTTTGCAGAGTTTATAGGAACAGGAGACTCATTCTTCCTTGGGCTGTCGGAGGCATTTCTCAATAGTGATTCTTGTTGTTTGATACCTTTCAGTTTGATAACCTGGTTATTGAATAAAAGCATAGTTGGAGGAGCTTGATGTTCAGTGTTGGTACTGGTTACACTATTACTTTTTGTGATAACATTAGGATTATTTTGAATAAAAACTATTTTTTGGGATGTCACAACAGGGTTTCTAGTTGTCGGTTTACTGTTATCTGTCGCAGACATCTGAACCTTGGGAGCCGCTAATGTTTGTGTTATATTGCCTACTTTACAAGGCAGCTCGCCTTTTAAACCATTCATGTTTACAGGTTGTTTGTTAACACTAGCATGAACAAGTTTAACAATATTGCTCCCAGTGGAAATGCTGCTAGATATTTGTTTAGTAACTTTCCCTGTAAGAAATTTTGCAGGCAAAGTGACATATCTGACTTGCTGTTTGATTTTACTCCCAAATGTTTGTTGTGACCCAGGACTTAATCCATGGTTTTGCACAGTGGTGGTTGAATCATTATCCTTGTGATGATCATTCGACATTCCTGATGCTCTGTTTGATGACATGGGACTGCTGAAAGTCACCCCACTGGAACTTGAAGTATTTTGCAAAAGAACATTTGTATTTTTAACTCCATAACTCCAACCTGAATTACTCTCTTGAGGAGAACTTACATTTGAAACTATATGGTTTAAATTTGTACTTCTTTCTTTAGGAGTGCATACGTTAGAAAGTAATGTTTTGGGAATTAAAATTTTTGGAAATCTAGTACCCATTTCAGGATTTTCAATTTTATATTTTGCAGAACATTTAACAGGATCTGCACAACTGGCATTTGCCTGCTTCTCTTGACTTTCTAGTAGTGTTTTATTTGCAGGCTCACCATTCAAACAATCATTTTTAAGACTGTTTTCTGGAGGTATGGAGCCCGAATCGTCATCTGATATTTGGTTGGCTCTATTTATATCACTAGGGATAATTGAGGAACTTGTACTTTTATGAATATTATATTGGGATTTACTAATATATTTCCCTTCTGCAGCTGGAAGTGTTGAATTGACATTTAGTTTTGTCATAAAGTTTTTCTTTACTCTATCTTGGGATACTTCTCTTTCAGGAATAATGTGTTGTGTCTTACTTGTCGTGATTCTTTCTTCTTTTACATTTAATGGTTGAGTATTCTCTGGCAGTTCTGACGAAAATGTAAAAGTGCCCAAACATGTGATTTCTTCATCACTATCATGATCTATATTGATATAATCTGGAGGATAAACATTTTTAGAAATTATGATTGGTTTTGGTTCTTGTTTAGGTGCGATTCTTCTAAAATGACATTTAGGATTACGTTTAATCCTATTAGAATTCATGTTAGCTGCAGTCTTGAGGTCAAGTGCAAATTCAATTTCAGAAGAATTATCATATGTATTTTTCCATTGTAGCTGGAATGGTGGTGTCAAATTTATATATTCTTTGTAATATATATTTTTCATACATTTGTTATTCCTTTCTTTTCATATGATGGCTAACCTGAAAAATAACATAGGCCATTAAATACTAAGAAACTTAGTAAATTGTACTAGATTGTAAGTAAGGTTTCTAGTTATTAAGGCAGTGCACCTGAAATGTATACTATATTTAATTTCAGAATAGGCCCACAGCATTAAAATTATTGATTTTTCTGCTGACCTTAATAGTTACTGTTTATTAATTATGAAGCCATTTATTTAAAAGTTTAAAACTAGCTCTTAAAACATTGCCAAAAGCTAAAAATAAATTACAAAAAGCCAAAACAAAGAAATGAAAAAGCAGTCAAAAATTAAACCAAACCATAACACAAAAACCAAACATGCAAGAGAACACTCACACTCACAGCGTACACAGCAAAGGCTCGGGCGAGACTGATTTTGTCCATGGGGATATACATGTGAAACAAGGGTCAGTTTCACAAAGTCAAAATTAATACTAACGTAATTTAGTACTGAACATTTTTCATACCACATAATTAAGTTGATAGGTTTTAATATTTCTGGGTTAGGTGTTACTTTATTAGATTTATATACTTATTTGTAATGATTAATTAGAAGGTAGTAAAAATTATGGACTGGTTGTTTATTATACTTATTTCTATTCTATTTTGCAATATGGAGTTGAACTATGGGGAACATCTACAGAAATTATGACAATATTTAAAATTCAGAAAAAAATTATTAGGATCATGACTTTTTCAAATATTAGGACATCTTGCAAGCCCATCTTTAAACAATTACGTTTGTTGACGCTGCCTAGTTTGTATATTTATAGATCCTTGATTCTTCTTAAAGTTAATTTCTCGTCTGTCTTATCCAAACAGTATGAGCATAATTATAACACTAGAAACAAAAATGACTTGCAGTATCAAATACATCATTTAACTTTGTTTGAAAAAACCCATGGTTATATGTGTAAAAGGCTTTACAACAAACTTCCCTCAGCCCTAAAATCTGATTTTGACACAGTTGGTTTCAATTCTAAGTTGAAATCTTTTTTGCTGAATCGATGTTATTATTCTGTGAATAAATATTTAAATGATAGGTAGTTTTTAAATTGAAGTCCGGAACTCAAATTCTAGGTTTCAATCTAATTATTTTTAAAAATTAAGGTCTGTATCTGTGCAATCCCCTTTTTTCTCACTTTCCCTTTTATACTTTGCAGTCTTTTTTGGGTTGTTTATACAAGTTTTAGGTTATGTATATTAAGGTATATTAAGATATTGACAATGTCACCTGTTAAAATAGCTTTGCTGTTGTAAAACGTTTATGTGACAATAAAGAATTTTTATTCTGATTATGTAAATTCGTGCACCGTTGCATAGAACGCTGTATTTCCTTAGTAATATGTTATTAATTATTGTATTAACATTGTAATCATGAGCACCCAATGACAAATCTTTCATGATTTGTTGGGACTCAATGGAGTATTTTTTTTAATGGAAATATACTTTCTGAAGATACAGAACGTAAGCTAAAGATCCTATCTAAAATAATGCTAGATGTTAATGTGATTTCAGAACATAAAGGTACATAACATCAAGTCTCAGTTATTTAAATGTGAAATAATACTGATAAAATGTGATCTGATGTTGCTTCGCAAGATCTTAAGTGGAGCCATTGGTGCCCGGAACTGCTCGGCAGGCTGAACTTCAGAGCGCTTTCTCAGACTCGCTCGACTGGACCATTCGCTCTGCAGTACTACTCGACCAACTACGAGCTTTTCGGGCTGCTACCTAAGATCCAAAAGATGGCCAACAGAACCTTGTTTCAAGATTTAGATTTCTTCAATAAAAGTGATCATTCCTTTAAAAGACACATTTGGAGAATAATTTCTGAAAATATAGAATTACTTTAACTACTTAAAAGTTGCTTTGTATCTTTTTTAGTTGTGGTTGAATTATATTTGCACCTAAATCCCGCTTTTTGTACGTCCTGTTGAGGGGTTATACAGTTTGAGGGGTATTGTAAATTCCAAAGCACATGAGCATAGACTAACTACGGCAAATAATTATAACTAGCTGTCCTGTTGCTCGAATCCGAGCAAGTTTGTACCCAACGAAAGGTTTCTTCAGTTGCCAAACAAACATATCAAAACATCTGAAATTAAAACGGATGATAACAATGTACTTTCAATCAACACGAAATTTAGACTTCTGTCATCAGAGATAGCGCCACTGTTTTGTTCACACCGCCTGGCGCAGGTATTTCGTTCGCGTCTACCAGTTAAAGTTCGTCGGCCTCCTCCTCTTGGCCGTCCTGGTCGATGTCTTATAGTCTCCATTATGTCGAACGTTTTTTTGGTTATGTTTTGATTTTGTGCAAATAAAAACTGGTGTTTTGTTGCCAGCTGTACGTTCAATAACCATTTTTCAAGGTCAGATTTTATTTGTTTAACCACTTCCTTAAATAAACAGCTGATTTCTTGATCGTTGGTTTGTAACTGCATATTATGTCTATGGGGAAAATCACGACTTTGACCCCATATCTTCCCATGTCCACGGTGACTTTTATATTTTTTTTTAATTGATGGCAAAACTACATGCTAAGACCTTTCTAATGACACCTTGGACATGGTGATCGGTAGCACCACCGCACCCAAAACAATTATGACAAAAATATGCCTAGCGTATTAAAAATATAGATAAAATTCTTTAAAAGATCCTTATTTAAAAAACTACTAATCTCGACAGTATTTAATCAACCAGATATGTTACCTACACCTCATTGAACGTTTTTTAGACCCTTTTATGATTGTATAGGTAATATTAACAAATAACGAGTTTGCACGTAGTACGATGACGTGAGGGAAGTGAACTTCCACATAACAAACTTTTAAAAACTCGAAATCAGTGTAAAAACATACATTTATTGCAATTTTTAGCGGAGTCTGAAAACACTGAATTTTTGGCTTGTCTGATGCTCCTGGTTTCATTTACCTGCAAAGCTAGGAATACAATTTTGCACATTATAAGGTTAGGAGAAGGTCCAGTCAGACTGAAAAGTAGGTGTGAGGTTGTTGGGGATGATAAAGGTACACCAACAAATGAATAACAGGCTTTTCTAATGTAAAACGCCCATAAGACAAAGTACTGTGTTTAGGCGATACACATTTTCTTTAAAGATTTATGCTAGAATGACGAGAGAGGGCTTAAAAGTTTCACCTTACTAATTCCCATCTTTTTACAAGCATTATTGTACATCTGGGGGTTTTCTGACCATTTTTGGGCCCAAAAACTTGAAATTTGAAAGATTAATCCTCAAAAAAGGGGTTTAGAGTTTTCCGATTGTTTTGCCCAACGATCTTGTCCAACTGATTATAGAAAGGAACGTCCCTACCAAATTTGAAGTAAATCGGGCAAAAAATGTGACCACTAGAGTGCAAACACACATATATATATATCAAATTTTGAACGACCCCCCAAAACGTGTTCAGGGGGTCACATTAGGAACTTCTCTGGTGGTCCCAGGCTTAAGTTTCACCGTGCGAGTCATGCTAATACTAATGCTAATACCATAGGAAATTCACCAATAATTGTTTGACGGGATTGACCTAGGCCCGGGACCATGATAACTTTTCGTTTTGAGGTCCTCAGATGCCAAAAACACCATTCGATTAAAACTGATTACATATATATATATATATATATATATATATATATACACATATATATATATATATATATATATATATGTGTGTGTGTGTGTGTGTGTGTGTGTCCACGAGCATGATAACACTCATAAAAATTGTCCTATTTTAATGAAATTTGGTACAAATGTGTAAAGCAACATTTATGACTTTCAGTTCGAAAACCAGACAGATCGACCTATCCAAAGGGGTCTTTGGGGGGGGGGGGTTTGTACCCCAAACTTTTTTTATTTTTTACATATAATTTTTGAAAAATTTAAATTTTAGTTTTTACCATTGGATTCAGCTTAAAAACACATACAATTTGGTGTTTTGATCATTGCTCTACGTCAATTGCTTCCAGAGATATTTAAAGTGCTAAACACAGTACGTTGTCTAATGTTATTCTTATGGAGAATAAGAACAATTTTATATCTCGATTATTTATGAACGTACCCCAGCAAAACTTGGTAGGCTTCATCTGGTTGTAATTTATTATTTGAAAAAAAAATACCAATGGTTCCTGTAGCAGCAAACCTGCGTACTCAGCCCCCATGTTATTCATATGGAGAATAAGTCAACTATTATGTCTGTACAATACGGTGCGTGTCTTACAAAAAGGGAAATAATAATTGTCCATCCTTAAAATTTGCGCGATATACGCAACCTGCGGAATCTGTTATCTGTATAGCGCGAAACTCATACAGAATATTACCGGATAAGCTACATCAGACAAGTTGGGTCATTATAGTTTATGATATATGCCTAAACTGCACTCGAGTTGACATGATTCGCAAAAGAGAGAAATACGATGCACCTGGGTAGCAGTGGCGAGCTGTCGTATAGGTGTGGGTTGAGGGCCTCTCTGCATGGGGAATAAGGGCCTCACATCTAGGGGGAGAAGGCGCCTTCTGTGGGACCAGGGCTGGAGGAGTGATGAGCGAAGAACACGTATCGTCGGGCATGAGCTGAGTCGTGACGTCACGTCGTCCTATCGTTGGTTCACAGGATGAAGATGCGCACTTTATGGTCACAGTCCGGCACTTTCACATAAGTTAAAAGGCAATTCACTTTTCGTACGAAAAATATAACTAAAACGTAGGCTAATGTCAATAGCGCGTATGGACAATAAAGAGGTACCGGTAATTGTTTTTATTTTAACACTAAATTTAACGAGAGTTTATATTCGTAATTTGACGTAGTGCAAATTATGGAACGAACGATATTTATATATTAATTTAAAGCTGACTGTGGAAAACCACGAGAATTTAAATGTAACGCGCGACGCGGGAGTTCGTCATGAAGTTTAGCTCGGAACTGGCGAAAAAACATTAAAATCGGGTAAGCGTCCTTTACCCTTAGTCTAACTATTTTGGATCTAAGACGACGAAAGATTATCTGTGGAGAACTATCTTATCTGCCTTGTATTGTTAGTTTGCTGGTTTTTAATTCTGTAGAAATAAATACTGACCAATGTCATCCTTAACTATGAACATAAATAAATAAAACTTGGTATGTGGCTTCACCTATTTGAGTTATAAAAAATTTCGTAAAAAACCATTTTCAGTTGTTCCTTGTTACAGCAAACCTGCTTACTCAGCTCCCAAGTTATTTTTATAGAGAATAATTCAAATGACTAAAAGGCTTATACATAAATGAATATTTATGAAACTTGGTATGTGGCTTGATCTAGTTGAGTTACATTTATATTTGCATAAAAAACCATTTTTTGTGTTGCTTTTTTCAATAAACCAGCGTACTCAGCTCCCATGTTATTCTTATAGAGAATAATTTAAATGTTATATACTGGTTATTTATGCATGTGTATTAAAGAAACTTAGTAGGCAGCTTTATAAGGTAGTAAGACATATATCTGCATTGGAAATTAGCTGGTTTGCTGCGACGGGGGTATTTATTTACAGCGTGCTGCAGCTGTTAAGCTAGGTTGGGCTACCATATCAGAATAGGTAACAGTTTGATACATCATAACCTGATAATACATAACACTTTTATTTATACAACACACATAAACAAAACCTGCAACTAACCTGTGTGTTTTTCTTTATATTAACAAACAATTTCTTGTTTTGGCGAATTTCCCCTATAGGGAAGAAGCTATTACCGTAGTCGGCATGGTAAGACCTAGGCCCGGGACCGTGATAACTGGTACTTTGGTATTATACGGATGCCACCCTTATACAGCGCGCTGCGGCAGTTATGTTAGGATGGGTTATCATAAAAATGATTGTAGGACTTTCCTTGTTTAGTTACAAATCGAATGATACCTGATGAGTCATACTTCCGGCCGCCAAACCCCCTCCAAATAGGCCAAGGTCAGGTCGTTGACCGGAGCGCGTGCATCACCTGTCACCGCCTGTATCTGGGTCAGTGTCGTGAGTGATTTATTGCCATGCACTACGTTACATTTGTTTTCATAATGAGTGACATTCTTTTGGTGTGGGATTTACCTCGAAATGGAGGAAACCGTACGTATTTTTATGATAACCCATCCTAACATAACTGCCGCAGCGCGCTGTATATTTGGCGGAGTACATGTGGCGATCGGGTGTGGCTGCTAGCGGCGGCGACGCATTCAACACGATCCTAGCGGACATCGCTGCCTTTTGGGAGGCACAACACAAAGACCGCTCATCAGAATGTTGTAAACTTTGTACAGAAAGTCAATAACAGTAAGTTTTTTCGAATTATGTAGTTATCCTTTGTATCCGGTAAAAATTTAACCTCCAAAAATAGTGGCATCCGTATAATACCAAAGTACCCAATAATGCAGTTCCTTTGTCATTTATGGAACAATTAGGGTTTTTAATTTTTTTGAGGTGTTTACTTATTAAAACATGTTAGCTTATCGACTAATTCGTGAAGGGTAATGTGTAAACATATTGAGTGCCAAATATCAAGCCTTTATATACTAAATTAAAGTGATAGGAAATTAAAAACCACGAAAATAACCGTCGAAATTGCCTAAAATTGGAAAAATCTAGCGCTACCTAAGGCTGAAGGGAGCGAGATACGACAAAATGTCATAGGAATAAAGTTGTAGATCTTGCAAAATCCGTGGCACGCACGTGGTGGTGTCCGTTTTTCGATAGGTCAATCCGCCGTGGTGGTGTCCGTTTTTCGATAGGTCAATCCGTTCGGCCGCTAGAGCTCAAAAACTGTAATTTTAAAATAAGCCTTTTTTGGGGGGTTTCAAATATTTTTTTGGGGGGGTTAAGATACAAAACCGTCAGTTTTGGCGATTTTCCTGGGGGTTACAAGCTATAAGCTACCTGCATGCAAAATTTCAGGTTTCTATCACATCTATAAGTGGTCTAGAATTCGTATACCTCAGTGAGTGAGTGAGTGGGTCAGTTACACATGCGGCTCTATATATATTAGATATAGCGATTAGGTCTGCGAATGTTTGTTGTTGTTATATGGTGATACAGGCATTAATGCTTCCAGTTTTTAGGTTAGTTACTTTTTAGACTTATTACTTAGATAAAACTAAAACTATATATTATCTTATTCCTCATTAAATTTTGATTATAATGTATATCTTCATGTACTTAATTATGTGAATAAAGTGGTTTTACATATGAGGGTACTGAACAAAACAAAATTTCTTTACCTAATTTCTGGATTTGAACTGATGCCAAATTAATAAAACATTAGGTATGAATATCAACAGTTACATTTTTAGGTAGCCTATTAATAAGCTTTATGAAAATGTACAACTCTGTACTTAATTATCAGAAATTATATATTTTATTAATGTTTTTAATAAAAGTCTGCTAAATGGCCAATAATTAGTGGAATTTAAGGAATTTTCTAATGGGCACTCGGAGGGTTAAGTGCCAGGGTGAAAGTCACCAAATGGGACAATATCTAGATACTTTTCAAAAAAATATTTATAATTGTAAAAAATATTGATCTTTTAGGAGATAATAGATAATTATATCACTTAACCATCAGTATAACCAGCAGAGCTAATTTTTTTTAAATTTTTATAAAAAAAAATTTTTTTGCTGTCAAGGTCAAAGAAATTTTACTTTCCGGTCACACCTAAATTAACCTAAAAATTATTTATATCAAGTTGAATAAAGGAACAACTGTGGTGCAAAATGGGTTTTACAACCATATTACCATATTAAAAAAGTAATATCTGTCATAAAATATTACTTTAAGTAGCAATAATAACGAAAAAAGTCTTATTTTAAGAGTCTATGAATGATATTTCAAAGAAAAGTTGTTGAAAAGTCATAAAAAAAAACCATTAAATAAAGCGAAATAGTTATGTCAAATAATGAATCTATGCAATATATATATAAATTAAAATATATTACTTTTAATGTTCATGAATTTGATAAAAAAAACATTTTTTACCCGTGACCGGAATGAAACAGCCGTGACCGGACTGAAACGGCTGTGACTGGCACGGAACGACCGCGAGTGGCAAGGAACTTTACTGTTTATTGAACTTCTGCCGACAAAGACCTTGTTTATGTTAATGATTGTAGAAAATAACTTCAACATTGTATAAATAAATGTAACCAAATTATCATTTTAATAAGTTTAAAGTCAAACTTGGGGAAAAAACAATACAATTCTGAAGACGGTATTTTTATTCTTCAAAGAAATTACACACGAAATTCATATAAAATAACGAAACTACACTTGTTTGTCTAATTACAAGGGTTTCGACAACTTAAAATAAAACTAAACATAACGATATGACAATTACATCAAAGAAAATATTGTTATGGAAATTACTTAGTTAATAAAAATAATTAAACCATTATACATGTTTGTCATATTACAAGGTTTTTGAGAAGTTGAAATAAAAACTTAACACTACGATATGACAATTATAGTGAGGAAAAAATTGCCATGAAAATTACTTAGTTACCTATATAATATATAATATACTTAGGTATATAATATAAATGAATAAACTACACCGTTTGTCATATAACCAAACAACTAAAGAAGGAGACAAAAACTTATCTATAAATAAGTCTCGAAAACCAACATTTCAATGATAAAACTTACTTGCTACAGTAACCTAATAAAACAATAGGAAACCAATAGTAACAAGTTAAGTTGTGCGTGGCTTAAAACGAAAAATACCCACAACTTGAGACCAAAACCAGTTCATCGTTTCAGGGGATCTTCTAAGAACTTGTAAAATACTCTATTGCCTTTCAACAACATCTTAGGGGTCGGTAATATTGAAGTCACTTGTACTATGTTGACGTAAGATACGTCATTCTCGTCTGGGAAAAATGTAATGTTATCTTTCTCCGACTTCATAAACATTACTTCGAATTCATCATTTATGATTTCACTTTGACAGATTGCCACAAATTGATGAGAAGTTGAAGTGCTGGCTTTGATTGGGTTGATTTGAATGACAACGAAAGATCCGACGGCAATTTGTTCAATGTTGAAGGATGTATTAATAGCTGTGTCACCAGACTTTTCACTTCCTCTTCCGTTGTCATTAGAAGGCGGATGTTTTTGATGGTTTACCACATCTTCAGTTTCGTCATCAGTGTCTGAAGAGTAAACTTCATCCACCCTCAAAATCCTTTTTTTTTCCTTGGCAGGTAAATCAGGGAAAACTTTAAATAAGTTGTGATGCTTGCAGATGTTATTGGTCGGGCAATCGAAACAAGACAATAAGTTGGCATACATTGACCCTCCCGCTGAAAATGTTATTTGATGGGACTTAAGTATGCCATCAATCGAAGGAATAACTGTCCAACTTAACTCTTTTTTTACGTCCTCGATGGCCTTTGAACTTATTTCTAACAGATAAATTTCCGAAGTTGACAGCGCCCTTATAAAACCTGCTGCATCTTTGATGTCCTTCCCGTGTGACACTGCTCGGTCTGCTTCCCTCTTCAGGGTGCCACCAACACCGTCCATTGTTCCTTTTCCGTGGCCTGCCTCCGTGAAGTTCCACGACATAGTCTTCAATTTGGGGAAAATAGAAGGAACAATGGACTGAAAGAAATGGATATTCGTGCGGTTCCTGTATTGGCTTGATGGGGAGTCTGAAAAGAAATGGATTGAGTCAACGTCAGGGAACTGTCTTGCCGATCTCTCTAAAATTGGCTGAAGGTGGGCCCAAACAGCGTGAGACTGATGGTCCAAATTATTGCTGACTGTAAAAAAGCAAGATGTTTGTGGCTGATTGTCGTAATTCGAGTAGCGTACCCCAGTATGCATTGATATTTGTCGCTTTGAGGCGCCAAAATGAACTGACTGGACCTCTTTCGCATATTTGGCGACGTAATTCTCGGCAAAGTCGATTCTGAATACTAGCTGATTACGTTTCAGATTTTTTAGCAGTTTCTTCAGCTTGAATGATTGGTGGAGTGAAAAATACTTATGTTTCTTGAATTCAGCTAGGTCATTCTTGAAAATGTTGATTACTTCAGATACTTTTTTAACCATTTTAACTTTGGTGGTTTTTTTTCACTATTTTCTTCTTATTCTTTATTACCTTCACCTCTTTCACGTTCATCCATTTCCAGTACTTTACTTTGAAGTCTGTTTTAAAAGAAAATTCAATTTCTTTGTCTCTGCAGTTTTTGCAGTCACCAAACATGCACGATTTTTTCTTTTCCGAACAAGCCACTGAACGCACAACTTCAGTAATGTTCTTCTGTGTAATAACTTTATTCACCCTCAGGGATTCTACCAAAAACCCAAAGTTTTCATGTTTAATGCAACCGCACGTTTCTCTATCACTCCGCTTTGGGAATGTTACCCAGTACGGCCTAGATCTACTAAAAGATGTTAAGGAAATCTTGCATTTATTCTCTTCCTGAAACTTGGTATGCAAATTTTTCAGGGTGTCCAGTAGTATACGGCGTTGCATAACTGGTTTTCCCCTCTTAACACCGTCTCTCTTTCCAGGACAAACTCTGCTCACAGAATCGTCTTCAAAAAAGGCTTGTAGGTGCTTGGAAAGAGATTCTCTGACTCCCAATCTTTTTTTCCTGGAGTACTTTGAAGCGTCTTGCTGTACAATTTTGTTTGATTTGTAGGGGACAATTTTCTTGAAATGGGTTTGTGCTCGGTATTTTTTCAGTACTTCATTGCCAATTGTTTTTCGAAAGTGCTGTCCTTCTTTCTTTTGACCTATCTCCTTTTCCGCCTTTTTTTCTAATTGTTTCTGTAGAGTTAAGCCTAAAAACAGCTGTTTCTTTATTTTTGGCGAAACTTTACTTTTCCCAACAAGGCTTGCCACCTGTTTCCTTGGAGATGGTGATGAAAGAGAATTCATTTTTTTCTTTTCCCTTTCCAGTCTTTTTTTATATTTTCTTACTCTTCGCTCAAGTTTCTCTATATGCTTCTTTTGTTTATCTACTAATCTATTTGCTTTGCTTCGTTCTCTCCTCACAGCCTTTCTACCTCGCTTTTTCTGGCTTGATTCACGCCGAACTTCAACTGGGTCATCAATATTTGGAGAGCCTGGCGGTGTGTCGGCCAATGAGGCAGCAAGTGCTGCCTTCTTTTCTTTTTTTTTCTTGTACTGATCCCTCCAAAGCTTTCTAATTTTCCTCTGCTCACGCTCTGACATTTCTTTTATAGATTTCTTCTTCTTCGTTTCTTTTTCCTTCATGTATCTTAATCGGTCATATTGCCTTTTTCTCTCCAATTCTTCATCTGTAAGCTTCGCCCGTCTCTTCCTCTGTCTTTCTCTAGCTGCCTGCTTTTGTTTTTCATACTTTTCTTTTACAGATAACTGTTTTGCAGGGGCCATACACAAGCTCTCTTTTCTGAAAAAAAAAACAAACTGCTGCAAAAAATACTGGGTTGTAAGGACGTGAACCTTTTTATTTTAAACGACACTGAGTTATTTTTGGTGACTCATCATGGTCAAAAAAATAAAATGGAAACAATTACTGTACAAACAACGTAAAAAAAGTGAATTGTTAGTTTTAGTAAAGTAAATAACAGAATAACAACATAATTCATCGTTTGATGAGGTTTCCAAGTACCGCGGACACGTTCAAGAAAATCAACTTTCAACACGTGTAAAGTTTGTTTATAAAATAGTTTACTAAGTCTGAATTTGTTTTAAGTAAAATAAAACTAAAAGTTATGCTCGTTTCCTTTTAATTACAAGTAAAACATGTTCCAAATTAGCTTTCCACAGTTTTATTTCTGTTCCGGTCACATTTTTTCCGTCCCCGGTCACATAATTTTTTTCCGGTCACAAAATTCCGTCCCGGTAACGGGACCGGACGGAGTGTGACCGGAAATAATTTCGGCAGTGTTTAGTAATATCACTGACCTCGTTATTACAGTTTCGTGTTCGCCATTAGAGAGAAGAGTTAGCCTACAATGTTTACTTCAACAAAGTACTTCATTACATGGTTTGTAATGCTAAACTGACAAATATCAATGTGACCGGAATAGAAATGAATAAAAATACTATGAGTTTCTTACCTGGTTTTGCTGTGAAATACAATAAATAACTAATTTTCTTCAAAGAAGCGATGCCAAAACTGAACAACGATGCTATTACATAGCCAAACAAACATATCCGCGGGCTTTTTCGTCCAGTCTACTTTTTTCTATGCTTCATTTCTTTTCCTCCTCTCCCTTCTGGCGGCATTGGGAGACGGCGGCTTTTAGTGAAAAAAACTGTTTTATTCTTCTGCTATTGCTTCTCGTCTGTCTACAGTTGTTTCAAGTAGTAACAGCTGAGTTATTTTATTTGTGTTTCCAGAATATTTACGTATTTTGGCGTATTTAATTCAAAGCCAAAACAGACGACGCTACTGTGGGTGACAGTGACCGGAAAGGTAGATAAACATACATAACCTTAATTTTTCGATATATTATGAATTGTTAGGCCTTAAAACTTAGTTTATAATAGGAGGAAAAGGGTATTTGAAATAAAACAACACAAATTATAAAAGATTGACTTTTTATTTATGGATATTTTACATGAGACATAAATTGTCCCATTTGGTGACTTTCACCCGCCAGCTTACGTTTGGCGGGCTATACAAATTTTAAATTAAATATATGTGATGATTTTGTGTGTCAGATAAACGTCTCTAAAATCACTGAAACTGCAGTTTTTTGTACTGATCCGTATCAATATATTACTAATAATAGTGGTGTTTAAATTTACAGAAGATATCACAGGACTAAGTGACTTATTGGAAAACTTGTCCACATTTTAATTCGCAATTCATGATAGCCTACATAATCATTAGACAATGTTGTAGCATCTGGAATGATTCTATATACATGAAAACTATTGTTTTCACTCAATAGTAGATCTTGCCTTACTAAAGTTAAAAATGTTTGGAAATGGTTACAAATTACTAAGGTCTTTTAAAATGTGCAACTTATTAGTCTTTAGACTGGAATGTATTGTGTTTGTGTAGGTTAACTTGACTCACATGACTGCTGAGACTTCTAGCCTATTATTCACTTGAGGTCATTGTTTCATCTCCATCTCTGGTACAATAAATAAATGGGTGAGTAACTACCACGATAACCCTTCACACATCACCCACCATGAACTAATGCTAAGTGCTAAGTGCTACAACAACACCAACAACACTGTGACTAAACCAGGAAACCATGTATTACTACATTACCACAGTTCAGAAGCCAAATGGGATTTACAGAACTGCGAAAGGGACAGATAACCAGGTCTACCACAGAGTATTCAACAGGAGTAGAAGCATATACTAAATACGATAGTCCCTTTATCAATAATTTATGTATTAATTAATTATTGAAGTAGTTAGTCTACAAGGTTCGTAGAGCTTTCAGGTGTGCTGAGTCGATCTATTTAAGGTTTTCTACTTTACTGGAAGAGACCTCGTAAAAACAGCAGGAAGTTCACGTGATCACTAATCCAATCTGCAGTGTTGCTGGAAACACGATATTTATCGTACGAGTACCATATTTTCCTCATCAGTGTAATTAGAATTAACATTGTTTAACTGCTTACATTCTATGATCAGCTGTTATTTTATGAAACTAATATATTGTTTTGATTTATTTGTATTATTAGATTAATCGATTAAGGGTTTAAATGTTCTTTTTGCGTGTCCAATGACAATTTGAAAATAGCTGTACCATTATTATACCCTTAAGCTTGGCCACACTTTATGGTATGTTGTGTATTTATGAATCAGCTGGACGACCTCGTAAGTCATCTTTGCTGCGAACATTGGTCTTATGTAAATAAGCACACCTGGTCTGAAAGCTCTACGAACCTTGGGAGACATCCTAAAAACGAAATAATCCAAGAAATTATTGATTTGGCTATTCATTTGGTCATATATTCATTGGTCTATGCATGTCTTCAAACGATTTGCATACATTTATAAAGTCCACAACATTAAAAGCCTCAAAAAGGAGTAAAAGACAGTTTTACAAAAATAAAAAAAATTATAGAATGATATATATATATAAATATTTTATCATTTCTATATGATCAAATCTAGTCAAATCAAACATCTTAGGGCCGCATTTAGGTATAGGCTGCATAAGCACGCGCCTAAGGACCCGCACCACAAATAAAAATCACATACCATAGACTAACTACAGTACATACACACATGCACATACAGTACATGGACATACTAACCTAATAACAACATACTAAAGCCGTTGACCTTGGCGGTGAGCAATAAGGGGCACCACAAGTTAAGCCTAGGGGCCCACAGATCCTAAATTCGACCCTGCATTATGTACACACATTCAGTACAATAAAAAAGCAAATTAAAAAAATATTGTCCGAAACAGTGTTGTCACTTTTAGGTTGGTTAGGGTAATAGTAGGGTAAAATAACGAGTTCGCACGCAGCACGCTGACGTGAGGGAAGTGAATTTCCACATAAAAAACTTGTAAAACTCAAAATAAGTGTAAAAACATACATTTGTCCAGTTTTTATTGAAATCTGAAAACATTGATTTTTTGGCTGTTCTGATACTCCTGGTTTCATTTACTTGCAAAGCTGGGAATACAATGTTGCGCATTATAAGGTTAGGAGAAGGTCCAGACAGGCTTGAAAGTAGGCGTGAGGTTGCTGGGGATGATAAAAGTACTCTAACAAAGGAATAACAGGGTTTTCTAGTGTAAAACCCCCATAAGACAACGTACAGTACTGTGTTTAGTCGATACACATTTTCTTTAATAACTCGGTAAATATTTATGCTAGAATGACGAGAGAGGGCTTAAAACTTTTGCCTCACTAATTCCCATCTTTTTACATGCATCGATTTTACATATGGGGCTTTTGTGACCCTTTTTGGGCCTAAAAACTCGAAATTTGAAACATTAATCCCCAAAAAAAGGGGTTTAGAGTTTTCCGATTGGTTTGCCCAACGAACTTGTCCAATTGATTACAGAAAGGAACGTCCCTACCAAATTTGAAGTAAATCGGACAAAAAATGTGACCGCTAGAGTGCAAACACACACACACACACACACACACACACACATATATATATATATATACATATATGATTTTGAACGACCCCCCAAAACGTGTTCAGGGGGTCACTGGTTTTACTATTTTAGCCTTTGAGATACACAGGTGCGTGAGTTAACATTTTTCAGTAGCGAGACCTACACAATCATGGCCTGAAAAAGGAAAATTAATAAAGTTGCAATACTTATTTAATCTAAAAGTATTTGTTAACACATTTTTTTGAAAAATTTTCAAAAAGAGGATTTTTTATTTCTTATAGTAATGTCCCGGAGCTATATTTTTACTCTAAAAATCCAGTAAATCACCGTAGAAATGGGGTGAAAAGGGTGACACATGTCGCAGGGTACAATGTCTTGGGGTAGATTGTCACTCGGTAGAAACATGGCTGCCAATTCATTAATGTTTACACTTGGGAAAAACAAAATCGAAGTTACTACGTCCACGTCCAATGTAAGGGCAAATTCACTTCGCTACCGCTTAGGTTAGGTTAGGTTAGTTTATGTTACGTTAGGTTAAGTTAGGATAGGTTAGGAGGTTTTCTGGCTCTCAATTTGTTTTAAAAATCACAGGATAAGTAAAGTACGGTGCACAATTTGGAACGGACGTGAACAGTAACGGCTCACGTCGGACGGGTACGTAGCCTCTGCCAAACAAAATCCCCGGCAATTCATGTATGGCACCCTGTAAAATGTAAAATTTCCCTGTATGGAAATGTTTTCCCTACATTTTCCCAGTCTTGGTTAAAGGGAAATATTCATTTACTTTTAATTAGAATATGAAATTAATAAGCAATTTAAAGCTTTAAGAGACGAGCTCTGTTTGAATAATTTCCCGTTTGTTTTCAATGACTGAATGGCAAAGAAATATTAGCGAATAATTTTGGTGTTGATTACCTGTTTGACATTTTTATTAATTATGAGTACTTCTATACCTTTACTTTAAGTACTTCTTTACTTGACTTTAAAAGACTTTAAGTACTTCTAGTACTTCATTTGCACTGGTCATAAGCGTAATTTCAGTATTTTGATTGGAGGGGCAAACATAGTCGTGATGTGATTATTGTGACTTTTCATATATTACAAGAATTTGTTCTCCAAATTATTGGGGGGGCAACTGCCCCCCCATGCCACCCCCGAATTACGCCTATGGCACTGGTGTACAAATTATGAAATTAGTTTCATACAATTGCATGGTTTTAAAATGATTATAACCTTCCTTAGAGATGAGCATATTCATGGTGGAGTTATTGCAGACTATGTACAAAACTCATTGGTTTATGTTATAGCAGCAAATTATATATTAGTTTTTCATCTAGTGAACTAAATTTTGAAGTAACAGGAATATGTATTGATGATCCAAGATTCAAGATTCTTTATTCTCATCAACCAAAAAAATAGCGCATGCATGCGTCAAGATTTGTATACTAAATATAAATATAGCCTAAAAGATGTATAAAGAGTTAAAAAAAATAGTGCATGATAATTAAAACATGTACAATGAAGTTGATAATAATATATTTGCACAGGCATCATAAATAAGGGGACCCTGCTCTACTTTTTTTTAATCAGTAAGATTGTTTGAATTTTTCAGTGGTCACAGGTGAAAAAATATAATAACATGGGTGGTGACATGCACATTTTGATGTGGAAGAAGATAAACCTAGTGTACTTGGATTGAAAAATCTACGTAGGTGGTTTAATTTTTATTACAGTAACACTAAAGCTTCAAGAGGCTCATGGTCTGCCTTGACAATATTAAATAATACCCCCGTCACAGCAAACCTGCGTACTCATCGAATTTCCAATGCATGTATATGTGACTCACTACTACATAGAGCTACTTACCAAGTTTCACAAAAATACATTCATAAATAAGTGATATATAGCATTTGATTTATTCTCCATAAGAATAAAATTAGGGTTGAGGACGTAGGTTTGCTGCAACGAGGAAGATAAGTAATGTGTTTTTTTTGCAATTATCAATATAACTGAACCAGGTGAAGCTACATACCAAGTTCTCTTAATTTAGGTTCATAATTAAGGGAGATATACAACTTTACTTTTTCTCCATATGAATAACATGGGGGCCGAGTATGCAGGTTTGCTGCTACGGGGACTATCAACAGAAAACTTGGTTTTGTGCTAATATCAATATACCACAACTATTTGAAGCCACATACCAAGTTCCATCAATATACATTCATAAATAATCGAGATAAAGAATTTTATTTATTCTCCATAAGGATATCATTGGACAACGTACTGTGTTTAGCACTTTGAATATCTCTGCAACGGTTAGACGTAGAATCACAATTTAAACACCAAAACGTTTGTTTTGTTGAGCTAAACATATTAATAAACAGAAATGTGAAGTTTTTAGTAAAACTATCTGAGAAAAATCTAAAAACCTTTTTCCCATAAGATTAACATGGGACACGTTTTTTTGGATTTTCTCCGCAACCACTTAACCTAGGTTAATCATTCAACATACTACATTATTTGTTTTTTTAAGCTTTATAAAATGGCTATAACCAAAATTGAGTGTTTTTAACATTTTGGGGTCAAATTTGCAAAAAACCGATTTTTGTAAAATTGTAAACCCCCATAAAATCCCCTTCCCATAGTGCGATCGATCTGGTTTTCGAACTTAAAGTTATAAATTATACTCTCCACATTTGTGCCAAATTTCATAAAAATCGGGTGTTTCTTTCAAAAGTTATCGCGGTAACGGACAGACATATATATATATATATATATATATATATATATATATATATATATATATATATATATATATATACATATATCTAAATTTGAACGAATACTTAGTGTTTTTGGCATCTGGGGACCTCAAACGAAAAGTTATCATAGTCTCGGGCTTAAGTCTTACCATGCCACCTACGGTAATAGTTTCTTCCCTATAGGGGAAATTCGCTAATAACGCAAATTTTGTGCTGAAATCCAATCTGTGAACGAAAGTATTTACGTTGCAATTTTATCGTCATGCAACGATTGCCAAAGCTAAAGCCTGTCTTCCTGAACAGTCTATAAGTCTTCTATCCTGTCTATCAAAACTTTTCAAGAAGGTTATCCAGAGGAGATTAAACAAATCTATTGAAGCCACTGAAGCAATCCCTCCGCATCAGTTCGGATTTAGACCCCAACATTCAACAACTCACCAAATACAGCGTATAACAGAAACTATTGTACAAGGATTCGAAAAAAGAGAACACTCTGCTGCAATTTTCCTTGACGTCTCACAAGCCTTCGACAAGGCAGGTCTAATTTAAAAACTTGATTGCTTAGGATTCCCATTGTATTTAAAACGTTTACTAAAATCATTTCTGTTTAACAGACAATTTTGTGTAAAAATTAATTCCTCGTCGTCTGCATATCGCCGAATTTCTGCAGGGGTGCCCCAAGGATCAATTTTGGGACCATTACTTTTTAACATCTTCATGTATGATATTCCTATTCCACTAGACGCTACTGTGGCCATGTACGCAGACGACACTGCAATTATCACTCAGAGCAAGGGCATTATCGAAGCACAACAACAACTTCAAGCTTCAACTGATGGTATTGTTCAATGGTTCAACAGGTGGAATCTATGCTTGAATCCAACAAAATCCGAAGCAAAAATCTTCTCATTAAGAAAATTTCAAATGCCACCGGGAATCGTTATTAATGACAGTACAATAAATTGGAACCCTTCAGACCGGGCAGTAAAATACTTGGGAGTTCTTTTGGACCAAAAACTAAATTTCAACCTTCATGTAAATTCAAAATTAAACCAAGCATATTCTCGACTATCCATCCTTTACCCTCTCATTAACAGAAGATCTTCTCTTAAACCTTCCTGTACCATTTTAATATACAAGAGTATTCTTCGGCCCCTTATACTGTACGCCTGTCAGGTATGGGGACTCACTATTTCTACAAGCAAACTTTCAAAAATTCAAGTATTTCAAAACAAAGTGCTAAGAATTGCTGTAAATTCGCCTTGGTACATCCGAAACATTCAATTACACCGGGAGCTTGGAGTCGACTTTATAACAGAATACGTCAAGAAAGTTACAACAAAGTTTTCACACCGTCTGCCTAATGTACCGGGAGCTAGACATTTTGGACTTGGATTGCAACTATTAAACAGAAGACTGAAACCTAGATTGTACCAAGATATTTTGCCAAACATGTAAACCTTGTTTTTATTTAGTTTGTTTTAGTTTAAACCCTTTTCTTCTTTTTTTCAAAAGAAACATTTTATTAAGTTCATTTTAGTTTTCAAAATAGTCTCAAGGTGTCTCTGATTTGGGCGAACCTACTATGTTATTGTTAATGTTTTCCATCCTTCTTAATTAATAATTCTGTGTATAATGTAAATACGTTGAACCAGAAATAAATTATGTACAAACAAAATATAATATTTATTTTATTACTCTTTGGCTTTATTCGGCGGGAAAAGTCGTTAACTTTTACTATATCCGCCGTATCCGCAGTTATCTAATATCGAACTCTGATTCAGAAGAGTGAAAATCAGTATGATGTATGATGAAAATTTGTGACACTCTGCAGGTTGTAGGTCATTAAATTACGAATTTGAGAAGTAGGTATATTGTTTTTGGCTATTTATTTTATTGTTTATATTTTTTGTATAGTTTTGTGTAATTTACGATTAAAATGAAACAAAAAAATTATTTTCCTATAACATTGTCTTTCTATAGTAAATGATTTAATTATTTAATCTTCAATTAACTTAGTGTTTAAAACTCCCACTAAATTCGGGAAATGAAGGCATATAAAACTGGCCAATAAACTGATCATACAATTGATTTTGTCTGCTAAAAAGCATTAAAAAAACATTTGTTCACTACCTGATAGGCATTCAACATTTATCCGGGGGGGGGGGGGGGGACACCTCCGGCCTCCGGACCCTCCCCCATGGGGTTATTACGAAATCTCGTTTTTTCAGGGGTCGCCACTTAAGATCTCTTTTTCCTACACTACCATAAAAATCAAGAGAACCTATACCAAGGGGGCTTACCTATAGGGGTCACAGCTAAGCTCATCAGTTTACTTGAAGATAGGCCTATATATTTATTTATTTGTTTCCAACCGTTTACACCAATTTCATACATTTTTCATAACAATTGTACACCCCATTGAATGGGGTCCTCAATTGTACACTACTGAGCAGGTTTCATCTGGTAGGCCTATCCTTAGCTTGACTGAACATTTCCTAGATGAGTCTGAATTTAGTGTAATGTATCCCTGGTCTTTTAGCATAGTCTGTTGGCCTGATGTTGGGATTTGGTCAGAATGTCGGGGTTCCATGGGTTGGCGGGCCAACCGTTATTTGACACTGGCCCAACATATATTTTAGTTCCGTCAAGCCTCAGTGGGGAAATCATCTTGATGGGCCACAATCGTTTGGTTATTTTATAAAAGTGTAGAGCAGGGCCAGATTTAAGCATAGGCTACATAGGTGCGCACCACACAAAAACTACATACAAAAGCCTCAAACAAGCAACAACAAAAAAAGGTCACCAGGTGGCGTCCGTGCTGGTGATCGCTGAAGCCATCCCTAAGCTTAGCAAGGGAGAGGAAGGTGATTTATCAGAGACAAGGAAAGGACGCTGCCAGATCCGAAGAGCGCTCCCACACCTAATCTACCCGCAGTGGCAAAATAGTTGGGTCCAGGAGACCAAGAGACGCGACCAAGGGACTGCGAGACACGTCAAGCAAGTCCAACCGTGGGTGGAACGGTGAGCCGGATTAGTGATGCGCGATTGCGAGAAGTTAAAACAATCTAAATGTTCCTTCTCGAGATGTTCAGCTTATCGATTGTTTCGATTGCTTAGCGAGAGGTTTGTACAATAAAGAGGTTTTCTCTCGATTGTTGCATTTGTTAAACAAAATCGAATACTGTCAGGGGGAAGAAAACTCCTTATCCCGTACAGAAGTGGATGAGACGCAGCATCACAGTTTTAGCAGGCTTTAAACAACTTATCCTGCAAAGCTTATTCTCTCACGTCACTCATAATTTTATTGGATTTTTTTAGATCTACCTTTATAACCCCACGACAATGTACACATCTCTATCCACTAAGCATTTTCAAGCCACACAAATATAAAGCAAAAATTAAGCATAAAATAGATTAATTTTGAATAATAATTTCAGTGTATTAAATTTTTTTGTATAGGCTACTTAATTAACAGGCTTGTTAGGCTTAATTTTGACTTTTTCTCTCATTTGTTTATTATCTATTGTGTTATTTAAACTCCCTAACTGTAATGAGAGTAAATTAACAAAAAAACTGTTTAAATGTGACATTTCAATCACATATGAGCTAAGTTATATGGTCTGATTGTGTGGGGCTGCTCACCGCATAACTTATTGATGAAATTCTTAAAATTAAAATACCCCTGTCGCAGCAAACCTGCATACTCAGCGAATTTCCAATGGAGATATAAATGTCTTAATACTACATAAAGCCACTTACCAAGTTTCATAAAAATATATTCACAAATAAGCGATATATACATTTTTAATTAATCTCCATAAGAATAACATGGGGGCTGAGTACGCAGGTTTGATGCTACAAGAGAATTTGGCAAAAAATATTTTTTTTGAGCAAATATCAATAGACCACAACGAGATGAAGCTGTATAGGTACCAAGTTTCATAAATATACGTTCATAAATAAGCGAGATATAAAAATGTTCTTTTCCTTCATAAGAATAACATTAGACAACGTACTGTGTTTAGCACTTTCAATATCTCAGTAACCAATTGACGTAGAGGAATGATCAAAATACCAAATTGTGTGTTTTTTAAGCTGAATCCAATGGTGAAAACTAAAATTTGACTGTTCAAAAATTAGATATAACAAATTCAAAAAACCCATTTTTGGAGTACAAAACCGCCCTTAAATATTTTTGGATAGAGCGAACTGGCTGGTTTTCGAACTTAAAGTTATAAATGTTGCTTTACACGTTTATACCAAGTTTCATCAAAATCGGATCATTTTTATGAGAGTTATCGTGCCTACGGACATATATATTTATATATACAGTTTCGAACGAATGGTGTTTTTGGGGTCTGGGGACCTCAAAACAAAAAGTTATCATGGTCCCGGGCCTAGGTCTTACCATGCCGACTACGGTAATGGCTTCTTCCCTATAGGAGCAGCTTCTTCCCTTCTTCGCTAAAACCAGCAGTTCAGATAATAGCTGGTAGATGGAGCTGGAAACAGTGAACACTGTAAACCAATCTTTAAACATTAAAAAATTCTCACAGTTGTCAGTCCCGTCTGACATATTTTATTGTCTGGTCTATATTAAAGCTAATCTGGGAAAATTCTATACGAGGGGAGCAGTCCACACACATGGCACGCATTATAGACATAATTTAAACATTTCTCAAACTAGAATTTATAAGACTGACTCGTGTAGTTATAAGATCAAGTAGGTTTTATTGAAAACTTCCTTTTCAAATCCAAGACTATATGACAAATCATTTTGAAAGGCTTTATTTAATTTGTTATAAACAACCCTTTTATAAAACTAAACAGTTATTAATAAGCACATAGGTTATTGATGATTTTTAAAGAATGATCGATAGTTAGTTTTGTTGACGTGCCAATGAATTTATTATAGCCTAATGACTTGCCAATGAATTTATTATAGCCTAATATTTCTGGCAAGTAAAGAGTTCTAAGTTATAAATTGGCTATGTTTTCCTTAATGTCTATCATGCGTATTTAAGATTAAACAAATTAAAAATTTATTTATTCCAAAATTTGTATTTTTAGCGAATTTCCCCTATAGGGAAGAAGCTATTACCGTAGGTCTCATGGTAAGACTTAAGCCCGAGACCATGATAACTTTTCATTTTGAGGTCCCCAGATGCCAAAAACACCATTCGTTCAAATTTTTATATATGTGTATATATATATATATATATTTATATTTATATATATATGTGTCCGTAAGCACGATAACTCTCGTAAAAAAGGTCCGATCTTAATGAAATTTGGTACAAATGTGTAAAGTACCATTTATTTGAACGAGTTCGAAAACCAGATGAATCGCACCAATCGAAGGGGGTTTTTTGGGGGTTTTGTACCCCAAAAATGTGTTTTTTGGGGTTTTCACATGTAATTTTAATTTAAATCAAATTTTAATTTATACCATTGAATTTAGCTTAAAAAACAAACAATTTGGTATTTTGATCATTGCTCTACGTCAATTGGTTACCGAGATATTGAAAGTGCTAAACACAGTACGTTGTCTAATGTTATTCTTATGGAGAAAAAGAAAAATTGTATATCTCGCTTATTTATGAACATAAACTGGCAAAATTTGGTATATGGCTTGATCTGGTTATGGTTTATTGTTGTTTGCACAAAAAAACAATTTTTCGCCTATGGTTCCTGTAGCAGCAAACCTAGGTACTTGGTCCCCATGTTATTCTTATGGAAAATACTTAAAATGTTATATATCGCTTATTTATGAATGTATATGGATGAAACTTGGTATGTGACTTCACTAAGATGAGTTCTATTGATATTTGCATAAAAACCCATTATTTTGCGTGCCTTGTTGCAGCAAACCTGCGTACTCATCCCCAATGTTATTCTGATGGAGAATAATTAATATTTTAAATATCGCTTGTTTGTGAATACATTTCTTATGAATCCTGTTAAGTGTTATGTTATATATTCATTGGAAATTCGCTGAGTATGCAGGTTTGCTGCGACGGGTGTATTTACTTCTATGGTGTGTTACTACTTTTAGTGTCTTGTGTTTCAATTATACATTGTTACGAGTTAAAATTAATTATTTAAAAATCAGGACATTCGACTCGCAACAACACGCAGTAGGACAGGCAAGGAGACATGTGTACAGGAGTGACGGTTGAAACCGACACAGCCATGTGATTGGTCAGCATTGTTTTGCAGAGTTGATAAATACAACCTGAATCCTCCGACTCGGCCCATTTCTTCATTATCTTAGCTCGAGGGTGTTTATCTAAAACTTTTAATTTTAATACCAACGGCCACACCAGTCTAGACGGGATTAACAGTCTGAAGTGTTACTTGGAAATTAATTGATTTACTTCAACAAGTATTCAACTACTTTCTTCTGAAATATTCCGCCTGATGAGGTTGTAGTTCCGGCAATCAATTTTAATACGGTCTATGGAAAGATGATAAGAGGGTGAGTGCAGCTGGGACTTTTTGTTGCGTTTTGTCCAGGGCATCCTCCGCAGCAAAAAGACTGATCTAGACCGAAAAGCGGACTAGATCGAATGATCATACTGGAAACGGAGTGAGCCCTATGGGCTTGAGCCAAATTTAGGCCTAGCGGGAATAATGTAAAAAACAATCTCATGTTAGAGTCCTAAAACGAAGAGGGTTTTCTAGTAGGAGTCCCACACTATAGGTTGGCCATCTGTGTACGTAAATGCATTTTTTCCTCCTTCCCTTAAACAGATAGGAAACACATAAAATGTTGCAATAAGTGATCCCATATTGCACTTAATTATTCCAGTAAGATACCAAGTAGTTGTTCCTCTTTTTATTTGCACCCTACTACCTGTGAAGAGGTCATCAGTGTTATTGACTCACTTAGAGTGAGTAATTTGGCTGGAAGAGATTCTTTGCCAAAATTGTAAAGCAGACATCCAAGTCTATTGCTTATCCACTAATTAACGTATCTTTCAAATCTCACCTTTGAGGAAGGTTTACTTCCTTCAAGTCTTAAATCAGCAGTTGTGAAACCATTGCTTAAAAAAGGAAATCCTAATATCTTCTAAATAACTATAGACCAATATCACTCTCACCTCAAATTTCTTAGCTTTTTAAAAAATTCTCGAAAAACTTTATTTAATACTTTATTATTCATTTTAAATTTCCAATGTATTTTTTGATAAGCAATGTGGGTTCAGGACAATTTTCTCAATAGTTGATGCCATGTTTAGTTTTATTTTTAATGTTCCCAAGGCTCTGGATATCAGGGAGATGTGTATTTGTTGTATTCCTAGATCCTAGTAAGGTTGGGGGCATGATGAGACATGCGGTAATCTCTATGAGAATATCGTACGAGTGCCCGTGTAGTATTCTGGGAGGAATTGTGCAGTTTTTTGTTTCCGTGTCATGTTCCCATCGACACAGACAGGTGGGTAGCCACAGCTGTGACGTCACGTGCCCCTGGCTGTAGGTGGGGGTAACGGCTCTCTCGGACAAACACATTCGAAATCATTTATTCCCTCCCTAACATTTTTTGAAACTAAAAAGTTAGGTAGGCCCTATCAAAATTTAGGATTTTAAATAAATATTTATTTTAATTTGTTGTTGTACTTATTGTGTATCTAACTTTGTATAGAAAAATAAAGATTTATTTATTTAAAACTTGTATAGGCAACTTTTTTATGTAAATTGAACAATTAAAAGTAAGAAGAAGAACCTAAAACATGTTTTATACCTCCTGATTCCATACGCTGTAAGCCACTTTCAATTTGATATCCTTTATAATAATGTTGGTCATTCAACATAATATTATTCATCTTGGAATATTTTTTGTATTGTACATAATTACTTTTTGAATTCAAATGTTGCAATAACTTAAATCTTAAATACATTTGTGTGCATTTTCAATAAATCTTCCATTCAAACTCAAAATTGAAATAATACCTGTTTTAATTGATGACGGAATGAATTGAAGTAATCTATATATTAGCACAGACAATATGATTCATTGTCTGTCAGTGTGTCGTTGTGTGTGTTCGTGATGCACTAACGTGAAAACAGCTGTTCGGATCATTTTCAGACTTTATATAAATGTTTTCCAGTACACTTCACGCTTCCAGTTCAAAAATGGAACACATTTGTTAAATAGGTTTTTATTAATTAACATTTAAAAGTTGCAAAATTTCCATAAGGTAAAGCATTGGATAAACATTACTGGTTTCAAAGTACGAGATATGAATACAATATTGTTTGTAGGCCTAATTATAAGAAACTATTAAAAATTTATCAAAGGTTTAAAAATTGTTATATTAAAAAACTATTACAAGTTTTGCAAATAAAGGTAACGTTCTCCTATAATGTGAGTAATGTGAGTGAGTTAATAGTTTATCCGCTAGATTGCAGCAGCCATTTATTTTGTATTTACTTCTGCCAGCTGTGTTCTTTTGTCAGTTTATAATATTAAATACCCCGTCATAGCAAACCTGCGTACTGAGCTAATTTCCAATGTATCTCACTGCATAGGCAACTTACCGTGTTATTTTTTGTTGAAGAATTTGCACCTCTAATATAATATAATTAAGAACGATTTATGCTATGACCTAAAATTAACCAAAAAGTAGATATTTTCCTACAGAGTCCCCAGGACTATTTATTGAATATTTTGTGATCAAATTTCGGTTAGAACTTACGTAACAGCAGTAACTTTCATCTATCATTTCAAGTTAGAGGTCTCCCCAGGGGCGGCCCGTCAGTTTTTCAGCGCCCATGCAAAGACCAAACTTGCCGCCCCCCGCCTCCCTCCCCATCAACCAAAACCTCCCCCCCATAGCTCTGAGGTAAGACTGACGGTTACGTCTCAAAAGCCCCAAGCTATAGGCATAGGGAGGTCTTGGCTGGAGGACCCTTTACTCTCGCACGCACACTCTCAAGCCCAACGCCTATACGACCCGTGGTGCAGGTATACAGCTTCATGATTCAGCTCATAGCTCTGATACTTATGAATGTAGTCATAACTTCAGATAAGTTATATCTCTTTAATCGTCCACGCAATACATGGTTGTAATACAAAACTAATAAGAGTTTTTTTTGGTATACCTTATTTTAAAAAATAACATTATTTTTTACTAAATTACGGCACCAACTTTGTATAAAATCTGCACGAGAAACTACCAATGTCAATTAAGGCTCTGGTCCACCCCTTCCCCAAAGTGCTAGGAAATTGTTTGCAGGATCCCTCTTTACAGCTGTTATATAAACATTCAATTAAACTTTAAGTATAATATTAAAGAGGAAAATATTATCTAAAAATGTTCCTTTTTCCTAATTTTTAAATTTGTTTAATTATGTTGAATTTAAATACCCTTTTAAATGTACAAATATTACCTTTTTCAAACTATAACAACTTAAGTCAGAAACATTATTTTGAAATTCTAAAAAGAGCGTGAGTAGAATTAACTTTTTTTCTGTCAAATTCCGTTCATAGGATGTTGATAACATTGTTATTAGCCGCAAACAGGGATCCTGCGGACTTCCGCAATGCTCTTTTTCCCTATCTTAACACTGTATTTTCACACGACGGCACTGATTTTTCCAGAGCCGGTGACTAGGAGATGATGATCCACAAGTTGTATGAAATGAATTTAACAAATATTTCCTAGGTATTGTTGAAAAATTGGAGTTAAATAGTTCTGTATCTCAGAATTTTCTGTCACTGGACTATACAAATTACTTTCCTAGCAAAAGTGAAGTAAAATATTTGTTCTAGATGAAGTAAGGCCGGAAGAACTCTCGGCTGCAATAACTAGTTTAAAATACCCAGGTTTACTAAAGCCCAGGAGTAGATGGTGTAAGTTCTAATTTAATAAAGGAGGTTTTAGATAATATTTTGGGTGTCTTATATATAATTAACTCTTTCAAAGCGGGGTTTTTCCAACAAAATTAAAGAAAGCTGTTGTAATACCAATCTTCAAAAGTAGCTCTAAATTAAATTGGAATAACTACCGACCTATATCTTTGTTGTCTTGTTTTTCTAAGATTTTTAAGAAGGTAATGAAACAAAATTAATAAAATATTTCCATTCAATATATTTCTTTAGTAGTAATAAATTTGGATTCAGAGTAAAACTTAATACTGAACACGCTTTATTACATTTTTTCTGCATATTTATGATGGTTTAAATAAGGGAAAATGTGTTAGTGGTCTATTCCTGGACATAAAAAATGCTTTTACACTGTTGATCATAACGTTTTATTAAACAAATTATTTAAATGTGGGATAAGGGGTGTTGCTCAAATTTGGTTTAAAAGCTATTTGTTGGAGAGACAGCAGTGTGTGAAAATTTATTCTGAATATAGTGAAATGGGAGTAATTAAGAGCGGGGTTCCGCAAGGTTCAGTTCGTGGTGGAGTATTATTTATTAGTGAATTTCCTTTGGAAAGTAAACTATTAGCATGACCCGCACGGTGAAACTTAAGCCCGGGACCACCATAGAAGTTCCTAACGTGACCCCCTGAACACGTTTTGGGGGGTCGTTCAAAATTTTATGTATATATATGTATAGACATATATATATATATATATATATATATATATATATATATATATATATATATATGTATATATATATATATATATATATGTGTGTTTGCACTCTAGCGGTCACATTTTTTGTCCGATTTACTTCAAATTTGGTAGGGACGTTCCTTTCTGTAATCAATTGGACAAGTTCGTTGGGCAAAACAATCGGAAAACTCTAAACCCCTTTTTGGGGATTAATCTTTCAAATTTTGAGTTTTTGGGCCCAAAAAGGGTCAGAAAAGCCCCGTATGTAAAATGAATGCATGTAAAAAGATGGGAATTAAAGAGGCGAAAGTTTTAAGCCCTCTCTCGTTATTCTAACATAAATATTTACCGAGTTACTAATGAAAATGTGTATCTACCAAACACAGTACGTTGTCTTATGGGGATTTTACATTAGAAAAGCCTGTTATTCATTTGTTGGTGTACTGTTATCATCCCCAACAAACTCACGCCTACTTTAAAGCCTGACTGGACCTTCTCCTAACCTTATAATGCGCAAAATTGTATTCCCAGCATTGCAGGTAAATAGAACCAGGAGCATCAGAACAGCCAAAAGAAAACAATGTTTTCAGATTTGAATAAAAGTTGGAATAAATGTATGTTTTTAACTGATTTTGAGTTTTTATAGTTTTTTAAATGGAAATTCACTTCCCTCACGTCAGCGTGCTGCGTGCGAACTCGTTATTTATATAAATGACCTATGTGATGCGAGATTTCATGGCAAACTGGCATCTTCTGCCTGTCAACAACTTAAAATATTAATATATAAAAAATTAACAAAATCAGCCGGGTTAATATTATATATTTACAATTTATTTATTTAACAACTACGGATTACGCCCCCCACCCACACCCATCATAGTGCCTAGCGCCCCCCCCCCCAAAAAAAAAGTGCCGGGCCGTGCTGGAGCACGGCTCGCACTGCCCTAGAGCCGGTACTGGGTCTCTCCATCATGCGAATACTGTAGCGTACTCCTAGTATATATAGAGTACATTAGCTTGTATGGAAAATCTTCTAATGAACTTTTTCAGTTAGAACTTACGGAACAACAGTAACTATTATCTACCATTTCTAAGTTCGGTCATCCCATTATGCGAATATTTGAGCGTACTCCTAGTTTATGCGATTACAAAAAAAAGTAAATAAACAGAATAAATAAACTGAAACCTACTTTCTCCCTTTTCAAAAAATTCCCTTTGTATCTACCTAATTTTTAAATATATAATAATAATCTATATAAATAAAATTAGAGTTTTGTCTGTACATTGCTTAGAATAATGAAATTCTTGGTAATTTTTGCGTTTCATAGATCAGAGAATCCGAATCAAGCCTTATCTCAATTTCTGTCTGTTTGTCTGTTGGTTGGTTGTTTGGTAATGCTCTACATCGCACCCCCCCAAAACACCCCTTTAGATAAGAGCGATATGGCAGGTTTTCGAACTTAGTCATAAATGTTGCTTTACACGTTTATACCAAATTTCAACAAAATCGGACCTTTTTTTACGAGAGTTATCGCACCCACGGTCACACACACATACATATATATATATAAATATATATATATATATATACACAGTTTCAAACGAATGGTCTTTTTGGGGTCTGGGGACCTCAAAACAAAGAGTTATCATGATCCCGGGCCTAGGTCTTACCATGCCGACTACGGTAACAGCTTCTTCCCTATAGGAGAAATTCGCTAAAACCACGTGAACGAAGTTGCGGGCACCAGCTAGTATAATATAAATAATATATAATATATATATATATATATATATATATATATATATATATATATATAATGAATAGTAAAAAGTACGGTAGCATGTATAGAAAATCGCCTTGTAAACTATATTGTTCAGAAATGTTCTTCCGAACTCTAAACCCCTTTATTAGAGGCACTATGGAGTTATTTACTTCTCACAGTGTCTTATGAGGAAAATCCCCCCCCCCCTCACCGCCATCAAGGTGAGGTGGCAACATTTCCCCAAATATCGCTTATTGGCATGGCCGTCTTTTTGTTAATGATAACTGTGTCTACAAAAGTGGTTTTTAATGCAAATTATATCAGTAAATATAAGAGAGATTATAATTTTTCTAACCCCCAGAGACCCTGGACAGCGTACTGTGCTAAATGGAAATTTAAGTTTTTTTAACTAGTAAGTAAGTTAATAAGTTGTAGAATATTAATTAAAAATACTAATTTGTTTCGTTTTATGAGCTTTTTTAATGGTGATTAGTAAATTTGATTTCAAGTGTTTATAGTTGAATTTTGGGACCTTTTAAGACCAATAATTTCTGAACCCCAAATTTTCCCAAGAATGCGGGAGATGTCATTTTGTTGGAGACTCAAAGCACTATAAAATCTAAACTAATAAAAATCGTATACATTCATGTTTTATTAATTTAGATTTTTCATGATTTTAGCGGATTTTAATTAATAACATTGACTATACACTTGTACAAGTGTATAGTCAATTGTAGTAATTATTCTCTTAAAAATATTTGTAACTGATAAATTAGAAAATTTTAAAATTGGGACGACACTATAATACTTTCTCCATGTTCTATGTATAGGGAAGGAAGTAAAAATAGCTTTGATTCAAATTGTTAGAGTTAGCGTCACAAATAACAATGTATATATTTACATACATTGCAAATACAAATACTCAGCTTTTAGCGAATTTCCCCTATAGGGAAGAAGCTATTACCGTAGGTCTCATGGTAAGACTTAAGCCTGAGACCATGATAACTTTTCATTTTGAGGTCCCCAGATGCCAAAAACACCATTCGTTCAAATTTTTATATATGTATATATATATATATATCCATCAGCACAATAACTCTCGTAAAAAAGGTCCGATCTTAATGAAATTTGGTACAAATGTGTGCAGTACCATTTATTTGAACGAGTTCGAAAACCAGATGAATCGCACCATCTGAAGGGGGGTTTTTGGGGGGTTTTGTATCCCAAAAATGTGTTTTTGGGGTTTTCACATGCAATTTTAATTTAATTCAAATTTTAATTTATGCCATTGAATTCAGCTTAAAAAAGCAAACAATTTGGTATTTTGATCATTGCTCTACGTCAATTGGTTACCGAGATATTGAAAGTGCTAAACACAGTACGTTGTCTAATGTTATTCTTATGGAGAAAAAGAAAATTGTATATCTCGCTTATTTATGAATATAAACTGGCGAAATTTGGTATATGGCTTGATCTGGTTGTCGTTTATTGTTGTTTGCACAAAAAACAAATTTTCGCCTATGGTTCCTGTAGCAGCAAACCTAGGTACTTGGTCCCCATGTTATTCTTATGGAAAATACTTAATATGTTATATATCGCTTATTTATGAATGTATATGGATGAAACTTGGTATGTGACTTCACTAAGATGAGTTCTATTGATATTTGCATAAAAACCCATTATTTTGTGTGCCTTGGTGCAGCAAACCTGCGTACTCATCCCCAATGTTATTCTGATGAGAATAATTAATATTTTAAATATCGCTTGTTTGTGAATACATTTCTTATGAATCCTGTTAAGTGTTTTAATGTGTTATGTTATATATTCATTGGAAATTCGCTGAGTATGCAGGTTTGCTGCGACGGGGGTATTCTAATTCTAAGGTTAAAACTGTCAAAGTTTATTTCATAATAACAAACAGTATTTGGCCGCGAAATTCAAGATGACGTACTCAATCGGTGCTGCTGCATTCTAGTTGTAATTTTGATAACAACAATTTAAATGTGACGCTTTATTGATCTGTGTTTTCATTGGCTGTGCAACTCTTGTCTTTGGTGGTTGTTGTCCAATGACGTTTTGCGTGTAGTACTCTCATGAAGATGGCAGCTCTGCCCTCCCCTACGCAGGTAGAAATTTCTGAAAATTAATTAATTTTCCATTTCAGTAGTAGATTATTCAGTAAATCATCTAGTTTAGTCTCTGTTCCTTAGTCAGAAAATCTCACAAACGTAATATCGTACTAATTGATGTGAAATCTTGACTGTTGGGTAGGATTGATCAATCACGCAAAAATCAATGTTTTACTATCCTCTACTCATATTTTACAAAACTTTCATACGTATAACAGAATTCGATACCTCCGGTTGCCAGTAAATTGACAGATTTGTCCAAATATCCTTGATAAACATTACGTATATTCGACCTTTAATATTTTACATTTGGTCCTTTAGTCAGCAGGGCAGGAAGACCTGTCGTTTCAGCAATCACCAATATTAATTCTTTTAATATCGGAAAGAGCGTTAATACTGTTTATGTCCAAAATAATTATTTTATAATTTATTTAGGAACTCTCCACTATCCATTCTTTCTCAAAGTAATTATATGATACTTACCTAGCGTGTACATGAATAAATGGAAGAATCAGTTTTTGGGTGTAGCCTAGTAAACTAGGCCTAACCTAAAATGGTTGACCTAGCCCATTCAGCAGTGTAAGTTAGATTTTACAAAAAGTCAATCCCTAGTCTAGGCTGTTATAAAATCGGTTGTTCTCAACTGATATTTTTATAACTGAATAACTTAGGCCTAGGCCTATGAAGCAGGCAGGCTTGTTCTACTCGTTCAACTTCTCATAGACAACTCTACTAGGTACAAAAATAGTGGTGTGCACCTTCAAATTCTCGAAAATAAGGTTTAAGTCGATACCAAGTTTTAATATTTTAATTGCAATAGATTACATTTAACCTGACCTAATTTATGACAGAAGTAAAGCTGATAACTCCTTTCTGCTGTCATTAACATCTGTTAAACTTAGATTCACTTAAGACTATTGGGTAGGCCTACTCCTAAAATTCACAATTCTAACTTACCATTGACCAAAGATAATTTATAGACTGGCCATTACATATTATAAATACCGACAAGTTGTTGGGAGCTGCGGGGCTATAACATCTGCTAGGCAGCATTCCTTGTTAGTACAGTACAGGTCTGTTCCCAGTGTTTGGCATGAAGGGGAGGTACTGTAGTGTGAGAGAGATAGTGAACACCTCCCACTACTATTTAAACTACAGTTAATCACGTTTTCATGTAATAAATGTGTTCTTTGGTATTCCGACCTTTTCTGTATTTCGACCATGCTCTCGATCCCTTTGGTGACAGATTAAAGAGGTTTTACTTGTATTTCGGAGTGTTTAAAACTTGTTTCTGGATACACACATTAGCACATAAATGTAAACGCTTATTGTCATAATTAATTGTTCACTATTAAGGCTGAATTGATGATTCAAGCCTACCTCAGGAAAGCCAGATTTTTAAAATCCGGACAGGACGTCCGCCACAGTAGTCCGGATTTCTGAGAGTCTACTGTATTAGAATGTTTTTGGCTGGATGATCACTGATTTCTTTTTGGAAATAACAAGAACATTTAGGGACCAAACAATATCCTCCACGCGTAGGTAGATTTATAATGTTTTTAAAACCAAATATCTGACATAGGTTACAAAAGGAAGCTGTTGGTTGTCTGTCATAATCCAGTAAACAATGTACCTATATTAAACTCTCCAAGGATGACAGAAAATTTATTTAGCCAACTTAGTTAAAATAAGCAAGGCAAAAATGATATCAAAGTTGCCATTTGTCTTTCTAAACATGGTTACAACTATTATTTTAAGCTTAGTTACTTCAATTGCAGAAATTTAACAGTCAAATTCTACATTTAAAACTATTTTAATCATGCAAAATTAGAAAAAGTTGCCATTTGTCTTTCTGTACATGGTTACAACTATTATTTTAAGCTTAGTTACTTCAATTGCAGAAATTTAACAGTCAAATTCTATATTTAAAACTATTTTAATCATGCAAAATTAGAAAATTTAGATTACCGGTACATTTTACGATCAATGCAGAACCCCGTAAGCTATGGGAATTCAGTAGACAACACCCAGACAATAAGTGATATATATGTTTTCCAAATCGTTCTTCAACCAGTGTTTGTTAACAGACAGGATGTCATTATTGCCAAAGGAAAGGTTAGGTGCCCTAGTTTAAGATTTTTCCTGAGAACAACTCTGTTTATTATTTGCATACAACAGTTTATAAAAGAACCATGTTTCTCGGGTCAAGATGTTTCATCTGAGCTCCCCCCTAATTTTGGTACAATATGTCTAAACAAATTTGTTTTTCATGTAGGCCCTAAGGGCTTTATAAGGGACCCGTTGCTTGAATCCTAGCAAACTAAGGTTATTACTGTATACCGGTATGTATACCCTCTGACAATCTGTTGTAACGGTTACTACTGTATGCTTATTCCTAGATCTAAATAAAATACTTTATTGGCCTATCGAAAATAGGGGCCTTCTACCAGTAGAAATGTAATTCAACCAAATTTTTTTAAGTGTTATGATATTAAAAATTAGGTACTTCCAATGAATTACTGCTGTATTAACATTAAATTAATTTGAATATCTACTGATAAATGTTTGATTGTTATATGTCTCAATTATTTTGTGACAGATCAAATCTTTTTAGGATGTGAAATATGATACATTGTAAGAATCTTATGTTTTTCAGGTGGCTGGCAGTCACAACCCCATATATGAATCATATTACCTGCTGGTAAGTGTTGAACTATTGACATATTATATAACCTAGAGTAGGTAAACATTTGGCTTGATATTAAGCAAGATTTATTGGTATTAGTTTTAAAACATTTAATCACTAATTTCCCTTGGCAAATTGGCATAACAAATTAGCTTTAAATAAACTTATTTCTTGAGTCGAAACATATTACCTCATAAAAACTTCATACAATGTCCCTCAACATCGGCTTGTGTATCTTTACAATAGGTTTTGTCTCCGTCTCCAAAGCTGGGCCTTCTTGGTATAGAATAGCCAACATACATTTAGAGTTGATCTGTATAAGCCCTGGTCACATAAATGTCAGCGAAAAATTTGCAGAGGCTTGTGAAATACAGTAGTAAAAGGTTGAGTAAGTGTACTGGATCTTTGAACAGTAAATTATTGTTGTCACACAGTACGCTAAATTGTTATAAAGGTAAATGTATACACAAAAAAAACATGGTACAGTAAAGCTTAACAAAATTTTAGGCTACATAAATCTTGCAAAAATTACAAAATAAACATGAATGACAACAGTAAGGAAAATGTAAACGTTTTTTACTTCCCTAGCAGGGTGTCTACCGGTCACGGAAGTCCCCGAAAAGTCACGGATTTTTGTATGAGGTCACGGATTTTGATGCTTAAGTCCCGGAAAAATATCTGTCAAAATTAAATAATTATGAGAGTGAATAATTTATTATCAATTAATCATCGATGTTCACCCTAGTGCAAGTGACTTCACGATTTTACCAATTTAAACTGCTGATTTTAGTATCAGTTGTCTGCGTTTTGACGGGACATAATTATTGTACCCGCATACAATAATTATGCGGGTAATTATTGTAATTATTGTATATGCTGGCATCTCACCAAAGCCGCAGCTCTTCAGTGATTAAACTGAAATAAACTCTGCACCTGCAATGTAAAAAGCCAGGTAGACGTTAGCGATCCTGGTGCCTGGTAAAATAAATCAGAGCGTTTGGGCAGATTTGTTTACTTTAGCGCCAATCAACAGTTGCCCAGACTGTTACGTCAGAAGACTGTTTTTACGGACAGGCACCACGAGCGCTAGTGAAGCAGCCCATATCCTGCGCGATCGCAATATATCGCCCTACCTGATACGATATTTTGCCAATTGCATCATCTCACACTAACAACTTTCGTTGATGAGTGGTAGGATATGAAGGTTACGAGAGTGTTGACGCTTGTCAGAAAAAAAAGTTTTGCTTAAGCATTAGATTACATGGTAGTAAAAATCAAATTATTTAATATAAGTACCACCGGAGATTTAATTATAATTAATTATTGATATCTTTTATGATGTCCTAACATGATGTTGACCACAGCAGTTATCGTTGGAAGAGCTGAAGAGTATTGAGAGCGAATCGGTATTTGGAACAGACTCCCACTTTAGTATTCAATTCATTTAATTTTAAAACAAATATTTTATTGTTATTATGTAACTGAAACTTTTTAAACATTGTGAGCGTTTGAAGAATTTTTTTAAGAAAGCTAATTTTAAATTATATGAAAATGTTTTATGATTAATTGATACAAAATGCACTAATTAGGTTATAATTTGGTAGTCTGTTCGTTGGACGTTTTATTGAGTTTGAACTTCTAAGCGATTAGTTCAGCAGTTGTTGTTCGCACGTGATCGTGTGATTGTCACTGACGTCACTGTTAGTCTCGCGTGTGAATGTGAGGTACTAATAGTCAATTGTCAATAGTCAAACATGCTTTATTCAATGAGTACATGCATTGTACAGAATGGAGTCAATCATATATACATACATATTGTAGCAAAACATAATTTACAAATCTAACTTAACTTCCTTATCAAATCAAATAACTATTATTCACATACAAAACATTCGTCCATTGAATAGAATGGTTTAGTTAACATGTATTCCTTTAGTTTCTTTTTAAATTTAACATTGTCATTAATTTTTTTTATTTCAGCAGGCAGAAAGTTAAAATATTTTATACCAGCATAACTAGGCTTTTTTCAAATATTTTCCGTTTATGCTTGCAATAAGAAATCTCATTCCTATGTCTAGTATCAATCTTATGGTAATCACCCAGAGTACTCAGGCTACTAATATTACCTTTTATCCATAAAATTAGCTCAAAAATGTACAAACTAAATACTGTCAGTATACCTAACTCTGGGAAAAGGTGTTTGGTTGAATCCGACCATCCCATTTTTAGTATAACTCTTATTGCCCGTTTTTGGACCGTCAAAGTATCAAAGTATCTGTGATTTGTGGTTTTAAGATTTAGTGGCTAGACCTAAGAAAATAGTGGAACTTTTTATTTTAATCTCAAAATGCCTGGGAAGTGTCAGTTTCAAGGTACTTGGATAGAAGAAAACCAGAGTTGTAAGTGGCTTAGAAAAAAGGACAAGTTGACAGCATTTTGTTGTTTTTGTAAAAATACTTTAATGTTTCCCACTCTGGAATAACTTCCATCAAATCTCACGAAAAAGGAAAAAAACACATGCAGTTTGTTTCTGATCTACACAGTGGTAATCAGTTGACCTTGCATGCATTCTACCCAGAAGTTCCTTCTACCTCAGCACAAATAGACTGCAATACAGCAGCCAACATTTAAATGTAGGCCTATGTCAAAGTTCTAGTTCAATGCAAGTAGGCCAAGCCCTACCATCCAGCAGCCAGGACTGCAGTATGCCTATGGTAGAATCCTCCAAAAATAGGCCTAAGTCAGGGATTGAAATTTGTTAGTAAAAGACAATATAACCAAGAGCAAAATTTTGTGGTCAGCTTTTTGTGTGACTAATCATGTGTCAGCTCGTGCAAAATATTGAGAGAGAACTAAAAAATATTTTTAAAGTTTTAAATAGGAATTAGTTTTGTTTTCTCTTGTGTAGTTGAAGGATAGTTAAAAAAGTGAACTATTTATTAGTATGCCTATAAAATATATTTCAATAACTTAGTGTTTAAATTATGCCTAGTGTTTTTTACATGAACCAAGATTTATTGTGCTAGAGTTTTTGTTCACAACATGGAATGGATACAAGGTATGTGGGTCACTTGTGCATTAAGGAAGAACCACTGCAATGAAATATCCCTTATTTATATATTTTTTTGTAATTTTATATTTAGGGTAGACCCTAACATTGTTGTGCTGATTTCATATTAATGTTTACTAAAGTAGGCTAAGCATCCAATACACAGCAGTTGTTATTAGTTTTAAGTTTTGTACCATCGTCAGCTATATTTGATTTTTTTACATAAAACAAAACAGTACGGTTTAATTTCGAGGTCACTGATTTTTAATGATAAAAGTCACCAAAAGTTCCTAAAAAGTCCCCGATTTTTATTTTAGGGAGCTGGTAGACACCCTGCCTAGTCAGTTGTCCAAAACATTATATAGATTTGAAATTTGATGGGAAAAGTTTGATAAAAGGAAATCAAAGACTGAAGCATAATGGAATAGGAATGGGTTGTACATCAAGTAAGCTCTTGTATCAGTGGATGGTAATGTCCACTAAAACCAAAACCACACTCTAAGACAGTAACAATAGGTTTTATTGCCATTACAGCAAAACATGTCATCAGCAATGTTTAAGGACCTATTTTAAAGTGGACTATAGTAATTAATTACAAAAGTGGATTACATATGAAACTATTACAAATATTGTTATCAACTGCCTAACTAAGCAGTAGGCTGGATCACATAAAACAGTTAAAACTGACATAAGTCTCAATCGCGGTGATGGAGGTCATTGATCTTGCATTGTCCTACCTCTTAGATGGCACAACCTTCCTCACTCATGCGGTACCGTACTGCTGTTGTATTTGGAGTACCATTGCAAGTTTGTGTGGCATGATTCCGGTCAGTTATTGTACAAGTTTTAAACAATATTGTTCGGTCCTGCTATGTTGTATTATTAAAGTTTTTATAGGTTACGTTTTACATAATGTAATGTCTAACTGGAGGAAAATAAAGTCCTCCATAGGTTCTTTTACACATGTTATTAAATGTGTATTTGAATAAAGGTCATTTGATTTGATTTGAACTTTGTTTGCTTATTTTAACCCAAATAACCATATTAAACAACATAGGCCTATAGCTTCAACCATTTTTACTCAACTAATGCCATGACCTTTTTCAGGTTGATCCAAACAACCAGGGGAGTGTTGGTGCGCTAGATGCAGCAAAGTTTCTGAAAAAGTCTGGTCTACCGGATGCTGTACTTAGTAAGGTAAGCCAGGTTTTAATTCTTTGAATATTTGTTTAACCTCAACTGCCTGTTGCCATAGACTTTTGATCTCACAGCAATCTAAAGGCAGTTGAGGATGTAAAGGCATTAGTCATGAAGGCAAGACAGTGGTGATCACTTGTGTAAAAGTATCGTAGCAGTCAGCCAGGATCGAACTTGCGCCCTGGCTTATGAGGCAAGCTCTCTGCCTCCGAGCTACTGTGCCTAATATTCTATTAAGGGCCATGTTCCATCATCATTTTGTGAAAGCTGAAGCAAGTTTTCTTGTTTACTTGTGCTTAAATAAATCATGGATTGGATGATTTTTATTGTAGTATTAGTTTTAGCAGAGTAAATATTAGGTAATTTAAAGTTTTCATATCTTTACTATCTGTTTGGGATTTTTAAAATAGCAGTTTTTTTTATTTAAAAATAATAATGAGAAACCGCAATCCATTAGGTACATCAAAATCGACAACAATTTAGTTAAATGAACATAATAACTTTGGTAAAATAGAGTAAAACCCTTTTAATTCTTTTAAATTTGTAAAGGGGCTTTGTCTTAACTTTGAGATTGTAAACATTTCTATCTCTACTTAAAAATAATGAGGCTTAGGATTTTCTTAGTTGGTAAATTACTAAATTAAAAACCTAATACTGCAGGAGAAATTTATAACATCACTGTCCGACCGTTTTGACAATTAGTCCGATAGTTTGTCAACTGCAGAATGTCACATTGTCACGTGGCCTTGACGTGAGTTTGTATTTGGACTTCTGTATAATGGAGGTGGAAACTCAAACAGGCAGTTGTTTACAAGTGCAGAACTGGGCTATTACAGAGCAGATAAAGGGAGGAACTGTCTAGTTATCATTTTGATAACATAGTAGTTGATAAGAAATAATAGTTATCAGTTGGAGACAAAACTGGGAACGTTGCAGCTCCTGAGTTCAGTACGTTTTATTAGTTTGGTTAAAAAGGTTCTGAGTGAAATTATGTAAAACTAGCAAATTATTATTATTATAAAGCATTTTTTATATTAGCTTATGTATAAACAATTTTGTTTATATTTTTAAACCTACTTTTTTAATCTGATAACAAACTAATAATATAGCTTTTTCAACCCTAGAATTTTCATGTTCATTATTATATTTTAGTGATAGATTTAACTCAACAAATAACGCAAGAGTGATATAGGCCTAGTCTGCAAATTGCAATATAAGTCTTCCCAGTGAAATCAATTTTAAGATTCAACATTTCTTTGATATTTCCATTTTTTTTAGTGTAACTATGGGATTAAGTATTTATGGTAGTTGTTGAAATTTGAACACAAGGCAATAAGTATCCTTAAGTATGCTGAATAGCGTAGCCGAACATAATTTATAATCACAAAACTGACATCATTACAAAACTGTGCTTCAAAAGAATTAGGTGTAGCGTAACATAACGACACCTTATAAGCAGGAAATGGTATATTTACTGTAAATTTGTTTGTATTCATTGCTTGCTTAACTTTTTAGTTATAGTTATAGTGTTTATACAAACTAATTTGTTAATTTCCATAATGTTGGGAAACTCGTTATTAAAGTTATTATACTTAATAAAAGGTAATTTAATCCAACTACTATACGTCTATAGATGTTTAATCACTTACGGCATCTCACTAGAATTTAAAAAAAATCATTAAACCTGGTACAGCACAGACTCAAATTCTTCCATTTATCCCCTCAATACATGGAGCCTAAAATGAATAATAAATTACCACTATCCTTTCAAAATATTGATTTTTCTTCTAAATTCAAAAAACATTTAAAAGAGAAGTTACTGGAGAAGGCCTATTATTCAATAGAAGATTTTTTGTAAGGAGAATAATGTGTTAAATTTTGACATTTGGTGTTAGTTTGTAATTGTTTAATTTTGGTAATTATTCTTGTTTTTGCGGATAAGAAAAAAATACCTTTTATTTTTATAATTCTTTTAGCCCTAAGATATATTTGACTAATCACCTACGTCAATTGTATTGTTGTCATGTGATGATTTTGAATAAATAAATAAATAAATTTGTAGTCATTTGTATTCTTACAAATCTACTGCAGATGGTAGAATTGAAATTGATTTTATAATATGAACTGATCACTGACAAAACAGTCTATAACTAAGTGAACATGATAACAGACTATAACATACCTAACTTTTCTCAATGTTGGGAGACTCGTTATTAAAGTTATTATACTTAATAAAAGGTAATTTAATCCAACTACTATACGTCTATAGATGTTTAATCACTTACGGCATCTCACTAGAATTTAAAAAAATCATTAAACCTGGTACAGCACAGACTCAAATTCTTCCATTTATCCCCTCAATACATGGGAGCCTAAAATGTATAATTAATTACCACTATCCATTCAAAATATTGATTTTTCTTCTAAATTCAAAAAACATTTAAAAGAGAAGTTACTGGAGAAGGCCTATTATTCAATAGAAGATTTTTTGTAAGGAGAATAATGTGTTAAATTTTGACATTTGGTGTTAGTTTGTAATTGTTTAATTTTGGTAATTATTCTTGTTTTTGCGGATAAGAAAAAATACCTTTTATTTTTATAATTCTTTTAGCCCTAAGATATATTTGACTAATCACCTACGTCAATTGTATTGTTGTCATGTGATGATTTTGAATAAATAAATCAAATAAATAAATAAATTTGTAGTCATTTGTATTTATACAAATCTATACTGCAGATGGTAGGATTGAAATTGATTTTATAATATGAACTGATCACTGTCAAAACAGTCTATAACTAAGTGAACATGATAACAGACTATAACATACCTAACTTTTCTCAATTTAATGTAACTTAGTTGTATTATGTGAAAATAACTTATTCGTTTACAAATATTAAATAAGGCAAAATAAGAATGGGTTACTAAAGGAATTTTAGTGTCTAGAGACAGAATAAAGGTAAATCAGAGAGAGCAAACAATTTGTTGATGCTGTTAGATTGAACTCAAACTGATTTTTCAACACTTCTCCAATGTTTAAAACCCTCTTTTTTACCTTATTTTAACCCTTGTATTATTTTTTAACCTTATTGGCATTGTTCTGCATCGATGTATGTATATAAAACAATATTGTTTTTCGTTTTAAATCCATAAGGACTATTACAATTAAATTATGAAACAATAAGTCGGGTGGGCATCAGCTGTCATCTTCCTTGCAGATGGGTGTTAAATCTATAAATTGCCTTCTACCAAATCAATAGCGGACACTAAAAATTGAAATTGAAGTGAAAGAATTCTTGATAACACAAGCCTTATATAAGGTCAGGGAATATACTGGCCAATAGTTTCACTTGCCAATTGCAGTTGATACAATTGATCAGACCTTCTAAGTTGTCGGATGGTTGCATAACAATTTAGCATCTATTTTAGCATTTATTTTAGCATCAGGGAAAATGTAATAGCCTTATAGTGTAAAAATGTGATTAAACAATAATTATTTACTTTGCTTTATTTAAAAAATGTAGGTTTGATTTAATTTGTTGTAAATATGTATTAGATGTAAGAAAAGACACTTGACACTATTCAATGTATACTCTGTGTACTTCCTATGAATGAAGAATTTTGAATTGAATTGAATTTAATTAACAACTAAATTTAAATTATTACAATACATGCTGTTTTGATTTTAGAGCTATAATCAAGAAAAGCTTATTTTGATTTTTATCTTACTTTAACTAGTATGTTGAAGTTTTCAATTTTTTTTATGTTTTTAGCTCTAGAAGTTTACATTTTGTCTTTAGACGTAGTATTTTGTTAGTATTTAGTTGTTAGTTTATGTGTCTTGATGCTTGACTTATTATAATTGTATTTTGCTATCACGGTAAAGATAATTTAATCAAATTAGGGATTAAACAGTCAAAAGTAGATTCAACAAGAATAAGCAAAGTTAGTATAGGTAATTTCCAGTGGTTTTTATCACAAAACAATTGTTTACAGATTTGGGACCTTTCCGACCCTAATGGAAAGGGGTATTTAAACAAGCCTGGATTCTTCGTAGCATTGAAACTTGTTTCACTGGCACAAAATGGCCGAGAAGTCAATGTAGCTAACATTCTTTCGGATATTCCTCCCCCGAAAATGGTAAGAAACTGAATTAAGTTGTGGATTCTTAAATTTCCTAGGTATTTGTAATATTTGTTAATTGTAATTTTAATAATAAAAAATTGTATATCTTACAAAAGACCTGACACCAGGTAAACTTACAACATAGATTAACTCTTGTTTCAAAGAAATTAAAGAAAATGTGTAGCACATATTATAAATAAACAGTAGTAATTGCTTGGATAATTTTTTATTTAAATTTGTCATATATCTTCATTATTATTAAAACAAGTATGGTAATGATAAAGAGCAATTTGCCCTTGAAGACAAGAAATACACTGATGTAGTCAAAATGTTGTGGAGAGTGTAATGAAGTTTTAAAATACATTTTCTATGGTAATAATTGTTGTGTCAAATTATTTTTAAAAAACTTCCAAACTTGAATATTTAGTGGTTCCTTGGTTGTCTACTTTTTAGTAAAGAGTATGGTTGAAAAATGTTATTTATAATATTAGTATGATTTCCAAAGTTGTTGAAATAGTTTCATTTTGAGTTTGGAAGCGTAATAGTTTTTATTTATGGTTGACAATCCACGGTACAATAAAACTCGCTATAATAGTTTTTCTTTAAGTCAGGTAGAGAGGTCATTATCTTTAATGTTCGAATAATCATATTTTATTGATTTATTGACACAAGTCTTAATTGCCTTATTGACTTGCGATGGAGGTTTTCGTATTAAGTTCCATTTTATTGCAGCTTAAAGAGACTTGAATTGCCTATTAAGGAGCATATCCTTGGCTCTTGTTCAATTTGGCTGGTGTAACGGGGCTAGCTTGTGGAAAATGCTTGTTTGCGTAATAAATCCTTTCATTACTGGGTTTCAGTTATGAACAAAACTAATATGTTGTTAACAAATATAATACTAACTAGCGGCTTGAAGGGGCCATAGCCCCTAACCTTGCTTCAAGTAGGAACACATGTCAGTTCGTAAACAAAGTACCTAGACACTTAATAACATGTTTAAATGTAAACAAAGCAGACGTTTTTAAATCCCCATGCTTTTCTTATAGGGGATGTTTTACGTTATTTCTCGTTTGCTGGTAACCTTTTGGAAATATTGATATTTTTCCCGAGTCCCTGAGATCGAGATTTTTAATTTGAGTCGTCTCCCATCATCCTACACTATACTAGGATGATAACTCAATACTAGGATGATACTGTTGTTTTGTGGAATTTGCCAAACTTCCACAATTTTGACTTAAAAATTTCGCTTACAGAATTATATATAAAGATTACTATAGGCCTACTATCAGTACAAAATATATTAATTTAAACTCAAAAGAAAATGTTTCTTTTTTTAAGATGGTAAATATATATAACTGGTAGTACTAAGCAATTGAATTAGTCAGTCATTCCTAGTATCATCAGTTACAGAGAGAGAATGGGGAGTTATCTGTTTTCTCAATGATCTAATGATGGCTGGTGTGACTGATATATAGTTCTCCTAGTCTCAAGGCTAGCATAGATAGCCTGACATTTAACAACATACGGCTCTTTGTTCATACTGCAGTGGAACTTGTTGGTCCTACATTATCTTACTTTATACTAGATCATTATTTAATAGCATACATAATATTGTGCAAGTAGATGATGTCAGAATGTACAGGTTTATAGGATGTTTAAATTTGTCTGACATATTTGCCAAAATCAACTCAAAGCTAGACAGTTAGCAACCAAAATTAATTCAGAACTTAAATCTGTGGAAAATGGTTGGCCGCCAAGATTGACGTAAGATGTATATTGCTTTGTTAATTTGTTTAAATACATGAAAGTTTGACCATTAACAAATCTAAACAAGCTGCTTACACACACAGTGTTCGTGCGCAAAGTGCTTGTTTTGGTGACATCCTCGCCCTTTATACCTAAAGGGTGGAGGGGGTCTAAAAAGAATGCTCCGTTTGCGGGCAGTCTCGATTTCACATTTGAATGGGTCACACCCTAAAGCATCAAGCATTTTAAACAATACATTAAACATTCTTAAACATAAACGTTCTCTAACTTTTCACATTCATCACTCATCATTAAACAGTATTTGTGCAACATTAAAACTATTTAACTGGTTTAAATACCTCTACTCTCAAAGTGATTCTAGTATCTTTAAAGGGGCTACTGCAGTTTCGAGTCTTCTTCGGGCGAGGAGTCAAGATTGGTTCTCGTTCATGTAAACACGTCAGATTTTAAAAAACAGTGAAAGACACATACGAAAACACAGACAAACGGACATTGAAACGACAAATGTATATAAAACACAAATGCATATTTGGCCAAAACTGGTAAATTAATTGATAGTGCAGCTGAGGCGCGACACGTGCGAAGGACTTGCTTGACTCGTTGGACCAGTGTTTGCTCATTGTACAGTCCTGTTCGCGGTGGTTGGCACCTGGTTTGCATTTGTGTAATGCCTTCCCCCCTCCACGCGTCTTAGTACAGTAGGTCTACCAAAATGTATCTTTATGTCGAAACATATGTTTCGACAATTTTGGTCACGGGTTACATTTGTGCTGTTTGTCAAGTCGCTCCAGCCTTGAGAGAGCAATATGTGGTGAAGCGGCAAGTCATTTAACAATGTAGTCTAAATAATCAGCTCGGATAACACGAGCGGAAGCGAATTACGTATCAACACTCTTGTGATCTCTTCGCTCGCCTAGACTCGGCATAAACGTCAAACGTGATTAGCATTAATCCAAATGAACAATCTTAGTTATTATTATCTATAATCCTTCATTTATAACGGCTTCGTATTATTTCATACAGCTGGTTTAAAATGTAAACAAAGCAGAGTGTTTGTAAACATTGCAGAAGAACAGTCATTTATTAGTAATTCATCCTCAGACCCTTCTTGTATAACACCAGTGATTTGATCTGTGTGCAGGCAGACGTACCGGCTGTGATACAGAACAACGTGATCAACTCGGTGCAAGCGACATTGAGCGACTGGGCGATCAAACCTCACGAGAGGGAGAAATACGACCAACTCTTCGACTCGCTCCAACCCCTCAACGGAGTTATTCCTGGGAACAAGGTGATTTGGGAAACTGTTTGATGATGATTATATATAATAACTTTATTGCACTAAACGTAAAAAATACAGGTGCATTGCATTTGTTATGTAACTTTGGTAAATTGTAGCAGTTGTTTATGAGATACTTTTAAGTTAAATAACTTCTTGAGTAGTTAGTTTGGTATGGTTACATTTAAACAAAATAAAATAAACTACTCTTCGCAGCTACAAAATATACTGCATTTACATTTGTACTTTATGTACTTACACTCAAGCCGGCAATCAATTTCAACCAGTTACCCCCCCCCTCCCCCCGGTCATCATCAGGCTCATTTACTGTCCAATTTACTTCAAATTTGGTGGAGGCATTCCTTTCTATAATCAGTTGGACAAGTTTGTTGGGAAAACAATCGGAAAACTCTAACCCCCTTTTTTGGGGTTTTGAAAATGCAAATTTGGAGTTTTTGGACCCAAAAAGGGTAAAAAATGCTCCGGATGTAAAATAAATGCTTACAATATAATAGAACCAAAAAAATTAAGCCCTCCCTCATCACTGCAGCATAAATACAGAGATATTAAAGACAATTTAAATTTACTACACAGTATGTTGTCTTATGGGGGGGATTTTACTCTGGAAAAGACTGTTTTTTATACCTTGTACTTTTATCATCCCCAGTACCCCCACACCTACTTCCTGTCCTAGACCTCCTCCTAATCTTGTCATCCCAAAAAATTGCTATCCCAACATTGCAGGTAAGTAGAACCAGGAGCAACAGAACAGTAAACACATCCAATTTCCCCAAAATTGGAATAAGCATATGGTTAGGTTAGGTCAACACTGTATTCGATTTTTAAAGTTTTTTTATGCGAAAATTCACTCCCCTCACGTCAGCATGCTGCGTGCGAACTTGTTTAATTTTGATTATTCATAAATAAACTGGTCATTAAAAGAAATCAAAGGAAATAATCTTGTTTTATTTTATTTTGTTTGTATATTATTAGTTTAAACATAGATATATATTGCCAGTATTGCCAGTAACTTTTTTTACTTAAGCCCCGTTTCCATTCGGACAGAAACGCGTCGCACATGAGTCTTCGCAAGAGACAGTAACATGTTACCGCGAGTTGTTCAAATGAAAACACCTCGCGAGGCAGGTTTCGTCGCAAGAGACGACTCAAACCTGTCCCGGACAGTTTTGCCCCTGGCATGTTACCGTCACATGAGCCCCAGGTTAATGGAAACCTATCCCCGGTGCAACATATCTAATACGAGCTATGTCGGTTTGTTTGTTTGCAAAATTTATCTCGAGATCCAGCGGAAGGATTTTGCTGAAAGTTTGGGATTAGGGGCTTTTGGGTCTAAAAAATAGATTGGTGAAAACCACTACCTCAGGAAAACTCGTATTTTTCTAAACAACTCATTTGAAAATTGAAAATTTTAACATTGGGCTTATGGAGTTTAAAATCAACACCGGCTATTATGAATAACAAAAACAAACCATTAAATCAGCTTATATAAATTAAAATATTGTAAACAGCTGTTTATCATTATGGAAATAAAAAACCTACTTGAATGGCAACTCTCATAATGGAAATAAAATCTACTTGAATGCAGGGTGTCTAGCAGTCGGGAAAGTCGGGGAAGTCGGGAATTTGTATAGAAATTAATAAAAGGTCGGGAAAGGCGGGAATTAATATATAAAATTGTTATTAAGTCGTGAAAATGGATAAAACTTAAAAACAGTGATATCAAGGTACTAGTATTTATAATCAATGGCAATTGAAACAAGATGTACGTTGTGGAACAACCGAAGCAAATGCTTGGCCCATAGTTTTTCGGAGAAATTAAGAAAGCCAGTCAAGTACATGCCGTTACTATGGCAACGCGAACAGGAAGATGAGTCACGAGGGGGAGGGGTGGAGAGCGATGACCTTGAAGGTACCTCTACACTCTCGCCCGCGTCGTTCGCCATCCCTTGGCTATAGTGGACTCTGATAGAGATACTTCCGACCCGAGTAGGTATCGAAACTTTGTTTTCGGAACTCTGGGCATCGGTTAACCGATATTATCGTGGTATCGAAAGAAAAGTTGAGTATCGGTATCGCAAAAATAGTACATTTTTACGTTGTTAAAACATAGATTATTTTTTGTTTAATATACTTTTTAGCAAAATAAACACAAATAATAACTTCAAATATAGTTCTTGTAACTTATGATAGAGAGAATCGACTCCAAGTTATCTCCCGCGTTCCTCTTAGAGTAATGGGTATCAATACTTTAGTTTCGATTCGTAGCGATACCAAATATCGGGTCCAAGCCAGTAGCCAGTAGTGAGTAGTATCGTATCGTATCGGAACGTCACTCCGACTCTGATTCTCACACGCACACGTCGCGTCGTCGTAGTACCTGCGCAGTTGCGCGCATTGACGGACGCATAGTGAAGCATTTAAACCTGTAGGTTAAAGATTACATTGACGAGTGAAGTGAGTTAAAACCGGGATTTGTCCGTAAATATTGAATAATGCCTGCAAATTATTGGCGGTACAGGTTAACAACTTAACTATGATCTATTCTTATTTCCCTTTGCATTCCAACAATGCTTCAACTTTTGTTCAACGGTGAGCGTGAGCAATACACACTTAAGTTAATATTTTACGTGTTAAAACTTTTAAGTTTACGTTGCAATTTACTTCGAACACGGCCGAATTTCGTCGTCTGCACCGCTTGCACTGTGGCCTGGTTTCCACGGAACGGGGCGAAGTAACTCGCCCGACAGTTGTTCAGTAGTATTAAGTTATACAATTTTATGGTTTTAATTACAGTTGTCAACTATTTCTCAGATCACCAGAAGACCATTAAACAGTGGCTTAGTGACATTTGAACAATGTCCTAAATAATGTGTGAGTAGGCTCTCACTAAACTAATGAAGTTACTTTACTTTTACCCTTGGAAATATTAAACTGTGGTCTGAACATGTTTACTAATTAACTGTTTATAACATTTAATAAAGTGGTTCTCTATACACATAGGCTATATAGGCCTAAATATCAAATAAGCCTAGTCACTGTAATGTTTTAACTTACCTTTGAACACATTTTAACTAGGCCAAAGCTTACTATCGTCTGCGTAATTTTAAACTTTGATTTAATCGCCAAATTATGTCAACATGGGAGAAATTGGAAAAATTTAAGTTAGGCCTAGTTTTTTAAAACTGAACTCGATTAAAATTAATTTAGGTACTGATATAAAAAAATATATAAGTTAGATGACTTCTTAAATATTTTTTGGCCAGTGATGAGATCGACAGGCCTAGATTTATGCCTAAATATGTTTTCAAAGTTATGAGTAAAAATTAGTTATACTTTAGCCTTTTATTTTCATATGCCAACCTATTCGAAATTTTGTATTTGTTGCTGTACATGAACAGGCTACTAACTTACCGGTACTGTATTTTATTTTAATCCTCATTGCTTTCCAATGTATAAAGAGGGTACACTTTCATAAGCGGAACGATGTAAAAAACCAAAAGTAATTGTTCATACGGATTATCTAGGTTACAGTTACGTTCGGTCTAAAGAGTTGGAAGATACTTATCGTCTTGAAATTTGTCCAGATAGCAAACTTTGTTAGGAATACGTTCCGAGCACATCACCAACCATCTCTATGTGAATGCTTATTTAGAATTAGGGTGAACAACTCTGGAAAATATCCTTTTATGTTCTTTTAACATGCTGATATTTTATGCCCTTTTAAATTTGTTGACGTTTTTAGTTTTGTTTCTTTAATTAAATTATTTTGTATATAGCTAACCGGTAACGTTTATTTCATTTGTATTTTAAGTTAAATTGAAAAAATATATATTTATATATAAATATTTATGTTCATATATTATGCAGTATTTGAGTTTTTAATAAAAAATATTATATTGAGTTTTGGTTTTGTTAGTGATTTTTCTTCCAAGTGTCATTCTTTTTCACTATTTAAATTTGTTTACCATAGTTTAAATAAACGGTATCAGAAAACTGACACATACTTTCTCCCTTTTAGCCCATCTTTAATGAATAAATTACTTTTTCTTTACTAAATATAAAATACAAAGCACGGTTGAATGTACAGAAAATAATGTAAACAAGTTGTTTTCAAAAATATCCACCGAAATCCCTGTTGAGGAGGCACTACAGAATCCATCGCTACACACGTTGTTTTTAGAGGGGGAATGCCCCCTATTATCCCCCCTCAGAGTTATTAAGGGGCAACATATTTCGAATTTCTTCTATTGGCCAATGCTAACTTGACAAGCATATCAAGTTTGAACGAAATTGATCGACAAATAAGAGATAAACAGTAATTTTTGTATTCCCCATAAGAATAACATTGGACATCGTACTGTGTTTATGAAAAATGGAAATTTAAATTTTCTCCGCAACCAGTAATCGTAGAATAGTAATTCAAGATACCAAATTATTTAGTTTTTTGAGCTATTTGAGCTCCTTATGTGTAAGGGGGAGAAAGTAAAAATCCAAAAAGTGGTAAAAACATGATATTTTTACTCTTATGACGTTTTTAGTATATTTGTACTATCTTGCGAAAGTCTGGAAAATTTTGGAAAAAGTCTTAAAAAGTCTGGAAAAAGTCTTGAATTTTGAGATCAAATATTACTAGACACCCTGTGAATGGCAACTCAAACTCTTTTTTCGATAGGCGAGTGAGCGAAGCGAACGAGCTCATATTGAAAATGAACGAGTATTTGAAATAAAACAAATTCAATGCCTCTTCTGCGAAATAAACACCGAGCATGGCTCGGTCCCCCGGTACTATAGCCCAAAACCACCTGACCGGATGGAAATACCGCCTGATGCGGCAATTGAAATATCAACTGTTTTTCTTTGTTTAACAGTGGTTCAATAATAATTCTTTAAAAACGGGACCACAATTAATTGCACTTTTACTAATATTAAACAGTCTAGTCGTAGAATAGTAAAGCTTTGTGAATTAAAGTGGTTTATTACAGTATTAATACAAATACTGTAAACTAACCATGAATGTAGTTTACTGGTTTTTTCAACGACTTGTACTGACTTAAATATTTAAAACTTTCCATATTAAATATTAAATCTGTTTGGTTATTTTTTTGCATGCAAGGTGCATATACACGATACAGCTTTCAAGTTACGTACACATGCAGAGTAGAAATGTATTTATTCATTGCGTACATACAATAATGTTTAGTTTAGTTTACCTTTAAACTAATTAACAAGTGCGCTATATGTTCTTAAAACCTTATAGTTTCATGTATTTATATATTTGGTTGTAAATTAATGTCACTCACAAGTAAAAACAAAACATATCTAACACACGTTCGATGCAACTGCCCCGAGGCGGTTCATTCGCAAAATGCAGCCCACCAATCGCTAGTCGGGGTCACATTTCTAAATCTTGCTAACCAATGGCTGTGACTCTAGAAGGCGTTGTACTACGACAAAATAGCTGAACGTAGTTCTAAAAAGCGCCAACAGAAGGCGGCAGGAGAGGGGGACGAGAATTCCCGTCATCCGCCAATGGCGCGAGTGCCACGGGGCGGGAATTCACGTCCTCCGCAACGTGTTAAAAAGAATGGTCAAAACGTAAGTATGTACTACATAGACATCAATAGGCCCCCAAAAAGCATCACGACACATGTTGCAGCGAGGTATTGGAAACGGTCCTGGCACATCCGGTTACAAGCGTTCTAATGGTGTCTAATGGTGTCCTAATGGAAACGGGGCTGAAAAACCCCCGTGAAACTTGCGTCGCAACGTGTGTCGTCACATGAGCCCGGAACTTGTTAGAATAGAAACATACTTTAACCTAACAATAGGCTATTTCATTGTACTCAAAAACTAGGGGTGTGCGAGTACTCGAAACTTTTGAGTTTTCGGCCGAGTATTTTAGTACTCAGACTCGACTCTTAAGTTTTGAAAAATACTCGAAAGTTCGAGCGAGTATTTCCCGCCGATTTCCAAACGATCGCTAACGATTGCGACCGGCCAAAACGCGTAGTAACGGTCACAAAAGGCGATCGCGTCACGTAAAATCGGCCGAAAATGACGATCGCTAACGATCGTGACCGGCCAAAATGCGTATTAACGGCCACAAAAGGCGATCGCATCACGTAAAATCGGCCAAAAATGACATCGGACCGCGTAATTTCGGCCGAAAATGACGACGGCATACATAGTATTGGCAAAAGTGGCGACCGGGCCACTTAATATTGGGTAAATAACGATTTTGTCTTTTAATATTGATTATAAGCGATGTCTGGACCATGTGATATTGGCCGAATGACAACCGGACCGTGTTTTATCGACCGGAAATGAATGTCAAACCGTGTTTTGTTTGTCAATAAGTAATCCAGTTTGATTGTACTGGCCAAAATTTTGTTTTGCTACTCATGTTTTAGTTAGAAACCAAGTTTAGATTATACAAATCACATTACGTTATTTTAAACTACCAATTGATGGCAAATACTCGCTCGAAAATACTCGAAACTCGAAAATAATTGGCACTACTCGACTCGAATAAAAAAATCACTACTCGCACACCCCTATCAGAAACCAAATATATGTTTCAGGTTAAAGGCCTATTAATGGATTCTAAACTGCCTGTTGATACCTTGGGAAAAATTTGGGATTTAGCCGATATGGACAAGGATGGAAGCTTAGACAGGCATGAATTTGTTGTGGTAAGTTGTTGTTTCGTACTTTCAAATATTCATTGCTGGTAATATTATTTTCACATAACCACGATAAAACATTAAACATTAAAATTAATGGTGGTATGAACAGAAAACAGATGCCCATTTTTCAAGCATGTGTATTGTTGTCTGGGGAATTTGTGTTCTTGTGGTTTGTTGCCCTCTGGCTTTCAGACGATGCTGAAATTTGTACATTTAGCAGGAATCTCTCAACAGTTTTTCTGGCCATCGTCGGTGAATTTAAAGGGACATCTTCAACATTTGCATCATATGGTACTGTATAGTCGCTTGCTAGGTGGTAACATTTTTATGATGGGAGGATTCATAGAATTATTTTAAATTCTAAACAGTTGTACTGTAACTCATAACCTAGGGTTTTCTTGAGAAAAACCAACTAAATTATATGTATTTAACTCTAAGAATTTTTTTCTTTTAGTTCTTGGTGTCAGAAATTAAAAGTTGTTTTGTGAACCCGTATTTTATGTATGTGTGGTTTAGGATAATTTGAATGTTTGGAAAATTAAAATTCTAAAACCACAGGACCAGAGTTTATGTTTAACTGTATAAAAAAGTAAGTGGTGTATTTTCAATTGCACCAAAATTAACTGTACAATAAAATACTTCTGATTTATTTTCTCAACTTTTTGTTATATTTTCCTTGGAATGATGCGTAATGAGGTTGCAATTATAAGTTGTTTAAATTTATCCCAAAGAAATCACTGACCAATTAACCCTATCATCACATTGTACCAAGGGGCACTCCACTAAATACTATTCCTAACCAAAATGTGTTCAACGTTTTTAATCCAGAACTAACGCCCCACTGTGTTTTAGGCAATGCATTTGGTTTACAAGGCCTTGGAAAAATATGCGATTCCTAACAGCGTACCTCCGGAACTACTACCGCCGGGGAAGAGGAAAGATCCCCTTCCCCCCACAACCACTGCTCCTATCATCCCCATCGCACCCATCACCAAACCTGTTGAACCTGTCAAGGTATGCATGTATGCATGGTTAACCCATTCACATGAAATTTGACCAGGGATTTGTCGGTTACAATTTTCTTCGGTTTGTTTTAAATTCAAAATCGGTTCTAGGTTCTGAATCTAAATTTGAAAAAAAAATAGTTTTTGCTTTCTTCTTTTAAGATATGTACATAAATAACACGCAATTAAATTCATCAATATTGACGATCTGTGATCTATTTTCATTTGTCATTTACAACTGATTTAACGTGATCTTGCATTCTGATGAGAGCTGAAACCAAGAATTATCTCATTTATTTGGTTTCGGTTTCCCCCCAAACCCCATTAAAATTGAGAACCGGAACTGACACATCCCTAAATTTGACATTTAACTTGGACTCCACCCCTAATTTCAAAAGAAGTTTCAACTTGTTGTTGTCCTTAAGTTGGTATCATTGGGATGCGCAGGAGATGACATTTTTTACTCTTTTTCCATTCTAATCTCTTTCACTAGAATTGGTTGCAAACTGTAATAGGGAGATTAGATGATACAGCGAGTGTATATCTTTTTAATGTATTCCAACAAAAATTCAGTATTTGTTTGAAAGATTACACTGACCATTAGTTTCAGACCTTCCATAAGAGCTACATGTTTATTTTGATTTAAATCCACAATCTTTATTTTGACAGTATAAAAACATATAAAAGTAAAACATTAATTCTTTTCACTAAATATTTATTTTGGCCAGTCTATCTTTTCATAAATTTGTTTAATCACTCAATTTATTGATGTGTAAGAAACATTAATTTATAAATGCTGTGTTTAATCAACTAAAACTAGTTAAACTATTATTTTAGTTACAGGATTAATTCTATTTTTAAACATCTCCATTTTAAACATGATTAAATATTTATGGAATAAAAACCTCCAGTTTTAAAAATAAAATGAACATCAGATCTGTTTAAAATCAGTTTTACAAATCCCAAATGTGTGAATTCTCCCCCCCTCCCTTAAAAAAATGGAGTTTGGGTCTGAATAAAATTGTGTTCTGAGCTAAAAATGTTGTACCTACGTCAAATTAGGCATCTTTTATCTGAATTATAAAAGTACTAAAGTAAAAAGATGGCTTAATATTCGACTCATTATTAGTTTAAGTATAATAATGATTGTGAAAGTTACAAATGTTTTCAAGAATCATTTGATGCTCCCTGCCTTTAAGTTTCTGGTTTGTGTGCAATACTCTTAACAGTTTGTTGTGTCTTTAATAATTATAATATTTAAGTGCATATATTGTTGTGTTTTGATAGCATGTTATTGTGCCAATCACGTTGTATATATGTTGTGTGTTGTGTATGTGTTGTATATGTATCGTTCAATAGGCCTAATTGTAACGATAAACAATTTTAATATGTTTTGTTGTTCATCATTAAATTATCCTAAAAGTTGTTAGATCTTTTTCTTTGGTAGTTAAATAAATTATTACTTCAATACTTTATTAGATTAGGCCTAAATAATGTTTAGAACTGATTCAAAATAAGTTTTGAAAATAAATGGCTCGTCAATTTTTTACAGTCCTAATTTTTTTAAAGTATTATTACGAGTGAGACTAGTTTTTACCTGATATTTCAGCCAGCAGTGCCGCCTGCGCCCCAGATTCCGTGGGTCGTAACAGCTGATGAGAAGGCGAGATACGATGTTCTGTTCCTCCAAAGTGACGTTGACAAGGACGGCTTTGTCTCCGGCTTCGAAATCAAAAATGTCTTTCTACAGTCCGGAGTTCCCCAGCCCGTGCTTGCTCATATTTGGTAAGAAGTGAGAAACAAGTTGCGGCAACTCTTGTTTTGTTTGTTTTTACTAATAAGTGATGTTAAATGTATGTAATAATTCCTTAAACAACATAAACTCAGCATCACCTGCAATAATTCCTTAAACAACATAAACTCAGCACCACCAACAATGAATTTGAATCTTTAAAATTTGTAACACCTTAAAATTATTGATTGGTAAATAGGTCCTAGCAAAAGCTATAGTCAGCGTCATATCATTGCAAGCTTGGGTTTTACGCCTATGTTGCAAATTTGTACCAATTCATTTACTTGCGTTTGAAAAGCAAATCCTCTAAACAAATATTTTAAAACGGACATCAGGGATACACCATACACCAACATCGCAAGGTACGGGGGGTGGAAAGGTTTGGCGTCAAAGCTTGCAATGATGTGTAGATCTCAGTTTTTACTTAATACAGTAGTTAATTTCCCATACATTAATGTTTTTCATCTTGATATTATGAGGTTAAAGTAAAACTCGGCTCATGATCTCAGTCAATTGATGTTCAGTTGGCTAAAGTTTCCATCGAGGAACAGTTAATATGACTGATGCATTCTGCGGTAAACCTGATAAAGTAATGGTGGTGGTTTGTTGTGGACAGATCTATAAATTTACAGTTTAAAGGTTAGACAAATATTCCAATCTTTTAAAGACATATTAAATTATGTGCAAACCATTAATTACCCTTGTTCCATGTCAACCATGTGAGCCCCAAATGAGCTGTCCACTCAACGATATTGATATGACTTGTGAAGCATAGCGCACATAAAGGTAAAAGCTGAGTGGTGAAGAAATACGAGGGTCATCCAGAAAATAAAGAACGTTTGCTTACTGCACCTAGCGCAGCTCCCCCATCACCGCCATTGCATGTGTGGCAGTCCACTAACCTCCCCACCAAAGTATGAGCCGAGTCTCGTTGCTATGCGGTCACCTGTCTTATTTCTACAGCTATTCAAAATGGAGGCTGCAATCGAAAATCCCGCCAAATATGAAATACGCAGTATTATTCAGTTTCTGAATTTAAAAATGTTCGGGAATATATAATGTTTTTAGAAAAACGCCAAAGAAAGTTTATCGTGAAAGTGCAAACAAGTCTTCAAGTCGAATATTCAGGGGAAACAATGATGCAACCGGTTTAATGAAAGAAAATCCATCGTGAACGATGAGGATCGGCGTGACAGGTCATTGCTCGTTAAAGATGATTTGAAAGAAAGACTTGAGGAAAATTTGAGGAAAACAGCTGCTAAAATCTTAGCACATTACATCAATTTAAGATCTTGCTTTTTGCTCTTTCACCATAAAATTTCTTTGGTGTTTTCAAAAAATGTCTAGGTCTGGGCATTTTTTAACTCAGAAACAGAATAACACTGCGTATCTCATATTTGGCGGGATTTTCGTTTACCGTCGCTAATTTAAACCGCTGTATAAATAAAACGTGTGACCGCACAGCAACGAGACTCGGCTCATACTTTGGTGGGGAGGTGAGTGGACTGCCACACTCGCAATCGTGGTGATGGGAGAGCTGCGCTAGGTGCAGTAAGAAAACGTTCTTTACTTTTTGGATGGCCCTCGTATCTTGAGCTTTTCTGGCAATGACCGTGCAACCTCAGAGGAACCCAATTTGATTTCAAAGGGCAAACAATTATTTATCAGATCTCATGTTAGTAGCATACATTTAATTTGAATTGGTTTCCTTATAATCGTTACACCTTGTTTGCCTAGTTCCTCAAGTATCTATTTACTTGCAATTTCCTTGAATTCTGCAATCAATCACCAATCAAGATGACTGTAATAACACTTTCAAGTGATTGTAGGGAGTCTAACCTTGCTCGTGTTTCAGGGGTCTGTGTGACATCAAGCAGACGGGAAAGCTGAACGGGGAACAGTTTGCCTTGGCAATGTGGCTCATCAGCAAGAAACTACAGGGCAAAGACCCTCCCGCCGCGCTCACGCCTGAAATGATCCCTCCTAGTGCCAGGGGGAAACCTGCCGATACCGTAGTAAGTAGATATCAAAGTAGGTTTTTAAGTTGTTTTTTTAGTGTTTCACCTTTGGTTTTTCCATATGTACGTAAGTAACCTTATCTCACCGATTGTATTTCTTGTTTCCTGGAGTTCAAACAAACCGATTTTAAGCTCTACAAAAAATCCTAACCCTGCAACTGGTGAAAAATTCTTTTTAACGACTCAGGCACAAGTGACTCAAACAGTTGGCCTATTTCTAAGTGAACATGATCCGTTAGATTGTGTCTTCATACTTAGATCAATGATGTAACCCACTTTTGAATTTACCATTGCAGTTGTGATTCTATGTTCATAAATTTCTTACAAACCATCAAGATTTGTAAATTTGCTTAATGCAACGACTTAAGGTAAATCACCCAAACTCCCTGACCTTAAGCAATGTTGCTGTCAATTTTGTAGTATGAGGAAAGAGTATAATACAGTATATCAAATGTAATGGTACCAGCGCTTTACTCATGAATTTCTGGACAAATCAACTCTTTTAGAAAAAGAAAATATGCCAAAACAAATAAATTAAAGGGTAAAATCAAGTCAGAAGTCATTTCATCACAAGTCCGTGACACAAGGAATCTTAGTTAAGTAGCTTCTACTTTTGCAGATTTTCTTTTTACAATTTAGTAAAAAACTTTTATCACAGACTTTAGCGATCGCATTAGTAGACTAGAAGATTATATTTTGGTTTTTATACGTTTAATACTTTAAAATTAAGCTATTTAGAGCCGTATTAACAAGTTTTATTCAAAACCTAAACTCCGCGAAATGATCACGGACTTTAGATTTATACTGCATTCTTCAGCTAAATAATGTGATCCAAATTTGGTCGTTGCATTTCTGAAAATCACATTAAATTACCTTAAATTATTGAAATATACACAATAAACCACAAAATCTCACTAAGATTAGTTAAACAAAGTTGAATACATAATAGGGGTGTGCGAGTAGTGATTTTTTTAATCGAGTCGAATCGAGTAGTGTCAATTATTTTTGAGTTTCAAGTATTTTCGAGCGAGTATTTGCTATCATTTTGTAGTTTCAAATAATATAATGGGATTTTGATACCACTCAATATTTGATAATCTAAACGTGGTTACAAACTAATACTAGAGTAGCAATGCAAAGTTTTGGGCAGTACAAACAAAACACGGTTTGACATTTGTTTACGGCCAGTAAAACACGGTTCGGTTGTCATTTGGCCAATATCACCTGGACCAGACATTGCTTATATTCAATATTCAATGAAGAAATCGTTAGTTACGGCCGATATTAAGTGGCATGTTCACCACTTTTGCTGATATAATGTATCTCGTCATCATTTTCGGCCTTGATTACGTGATCTAGCTGTCATTTTTGGCCGATATTATGTTTTCCGTCGTCATTTTCGGCCAAAATTACGCGGTCCGATCTTCATTTTCGGCCGAAATTACGCGGTCCGATCGTCATTTTCGGCCGAAATTACGCGGTCCGATCGTCGATTTCGGCCGATTTTACGTGATGCAATCCCCTTTTGCGGCCGTTACTACGCGATTTGGCCAATCGCAATCGTTAGCGATCGTCCGGAAATCGGTAGGAAATACTCGCTCGAACTTTCGAGTAGTTTTCAAAACTTCGAGTCGAATTCGAGTATTAAAATACTCGGCTGAAAACTCAAAGTTTCGAGTACTCGCACACCCCTAATACATAATAAATAAAAGCTTACTTCGCTTACCTGAATCTTTGCTGAGTACAACAATGAAAGTAAACAATCCAAACATATGAACATCACTCACGATCAAGGAAGAGGCTGTGGCAGACAGCTTGGCGCCGATGTAATCAGAACCATAGAGTAACTAACTTAAATATATAGAGTATCAAAAATAGGCATTCTTACGATCAAAACTTTAGTGGTCTTTTTATTAATAGCGTTTAAAGTGGCGAATCACGGTGATTGGGTGAGTCACGGTATTTGGCGATTTACCTTATTTGTGTTTTGATTTTTGTAACTTAATTTGACTCCACACCTGTTACTGAATTCAAAACTTGCATCTTTCTGAAATACTCAATGTGTAATTGTGAAGCTATGCAGAGTCCTGCTTGGTGTCAGGGCAATCCTGGCAAGGGTTAGGCTTTAGTGTTCGGTGTGGAGAATTTGTTGGGCGTTGTGTGGCTATTATTGACTATTACAGTTAAAATACTAGAGACTACTGGTTCCAAATAGTTGATTGGCTTCTTAAAATATAGACCATGTAAAACCCCCAGTTCCATTATTTGCATCGAAGCATATGAAAAATCTCTAGAATATACATCATTTGTGAAATTAATTCCATACTATTGTACCCTAATATGAGTAGTTTCACTTCCGGGTAATCTATTTCCGGGTCAGCCTGTCTATAAATGTCGAAGAAGTTGGTGGCTGACACTTTGTGTATATTGCGATATATCTGAAACGTCAGCCGTCAACGGCTTCAACATCTATACAGACGACCCGAAAATAAATGACAGGAGTGAATCTAGTAGTGTACGAGCATACACGATAATATGAGCAAGGTTTGTTTGTCTACTTGATTGCACAATTATCTCAAAAACGATCCTAACAATTTTTTTTAAATATTAAAATTAACTAATTTATGGATAAAAAATAAAATTCAGAAAAAGCCCTATTACCATAAAAAATAAAAAAACCAAAATTTTAAGATACATATTTTAATAGGCTTAAAGAGTTTTAAATCAATAACAGCTGCTCTAAAACAACACTCATGTCTTAAACTATGAATATGTGATTTTACTGGGAACGTTAACATAGGAGAAAATTAAAATCAGAACAGATCTATGAGCAAAGGTCAGCGCCCAGGTTCTTTTGGTTACACTACTTGCACAGTCTTTCGAGAAAGATTGAATCCATATTGTTGGTAAATTCTAGCAAATCATTTAATTCCTAATTTGTATAGAATCAGCTTCAGGCTAAAATGAGTGAAGAAGCAAAGAGCGTTGTCATAATATCACTTGTCACATTTCCAAGTTTTTTTTTTTACTATCAAGTAAAATATAATTTTGTATTATTTCTGAGCTATATTTTTTATTTTTAAGATAAAGTGAACGCCTTGTAGTACACCCAGGAGAATGTAGCGAATATAATGATAGTGCCGATAACTGTTACAGGACTTTGAAAATTTAGGATGAAATGTTCTTTTTCAACCAAGAGGCGCACAGTTCCCACCAGTTCCTTTCTTTGCCAACATCTGAAAATGTCAGTTATTATTAATTTAACACTACTAGATAAAAAACAAGTCAAAACCGTTTACATTTAGAAACTAATCATATTTCACTAATTTATGATTTGACAATTTGAATATTTTTATTATAATCGTACATCATAATCCGCGTTGTCCTGATTGATCGCTTCTGCCACAGCATAAGACCAGTTATTAGTTGTGTTCTTTCTCAGGAGAGGGAGGTTGACAAATATTAGGCCACTTAAAATTTTAATTTATAGCCTAGGCTAAAGGTGGGGAATGTTGGATCGGTTTAGTGAATATGGCGCGATGATTAGGGCTTGGTTTGAGAAAAGAAAGACGGAAAGCCTGAAAGCATCCGGTTGAAAATCAAGTTATCATTTTAAAAATACCTCCTGGATAGCTTTTGCTACCGTTTTTGTTCTCTACTTTTACTAATTGTTCACTCATCTAGTGGTTAGGCCTAACAATGGACCGAGCTTTTGCTACCGTTTTTGTTCTCTACTTTTACTAATTGTTCACTCATCTAGTGGTTAGGCCTAACAATGGACCGTAATTCAGCGAATATATTAAGGGGGTGGGAATAAGGCTTGGGCAGAGCTTTTGTTACACAGCTGAGCTGAACAAATTGAATAAAAGCTTGATTTTCCTGAGATGATGCTACTATGCCATCAATCACAGCCGAAACGACAATTCAAGGATTGAAAAATTCAGTCGCTTCAGTAAAACAGTTGACAAACAACACATCTTGCAGTGAGTCACACTCTAAAATATTATCTAGTATTGGTTAACAATCTAATGTCAATATACAGCACAGACGTGGTTGATCTCCAATAAGGTGTTGTCGGCTTCTGAAAGCCTCAGCGCACAACAATCCACAATTCTGGAAGCTCTGCAACATCCACTTGCACATTCCAATGTATAGAAATAACAAATCTTGAAAACGGAAAGAATCCTCTGGAATTCCTAAATCAATATTCCTGCTGAATTCTCTGGAGTCATAGAGGTCACTGTTAAAAAAATCCAGATCTACAACAGTTCTGCATAAAAGGAGTGGGAAATGACAAGGCTGAGAATGAACTTAACTCTTATTGATTTCTATTCTAGAAACTTGAAATCGTCCACAAGATAAACTGTAGGCCTACTGCTTGATTATGTGAATTGTACGATCTGCTTTACGATTGCATACAGTGGTGGTTTAATTCCAGAAGACTATTGGTAGATTTGTATTCTTAAAAAAAAAAAAAAAAAAAAACAATAAGGAAATTTGGACAGTCCACATAACAAGACCATACGTTCTCCAAGCTTTAAATACCACCATTACTATCTTTTTAGTTTGATAAATTTATTTTGAGACTTGGAAAACTCTAATAACACTTAGTACACTTATCACAGGCAAAAATAAGTACCAAATAAGTAACTAGGTTGGTAGGTATCTTTTGCAAGGTCTATTTTGTGTGTTTGATTTCTGATCATAAATTGTATAAGTTCTTCTTGCACAACATTTTTAAAATGTTAAATATAAACTGAGACAAATTACACGTGTTTGCAATCATCAACACTTCAAGGTTAGAATCAATTTTAGTCCTGATAGCCCATATTTAGTTGATTTTATGAAAAAAATCTATAACAATTTATTTTAATTCGACAAGGTTTAAGCATTAGCGAAGGTTTGCTCAGGATTGGAATTAGATTTCTTTGTCATTCATCCAATGTTTCCACAAAGATTCTTTTACATGTGCATCTGCTCTTCAAGAGATCGAGAATTGTGCTTAAAGAGTTAAAAAGTAATATCTGAAGAATTCTTATCTAGTATCTTTTAACAAGCTCCAGACTGTACTCACGACAACACCCTGCTGTCCTCGTACAACACAGGATTGAATATTATTCTGTTGTAGGCATCTATTGTTATTCGGCCGTGTGTTTCCTTTTCTAGAAGTGTGTTTGTGAGAATTGTCTTCCCCACGTACCATTCTATTGGTATGTCACCGTTTCTGTTGCTGGAACATTATATTACATTTTATGTTGCAGGTTTTATTGGTTCTCAGTTCTCTAAAATATACAGTAATGCTTTATTAAAGCTCTTGCTCTATCTGTAGTTTTATTGTAAACTAAACATTAACTTTGTTTTGTAACAGTAAACCCCTAGACATTGTCAAGAAGTTGAAAATAATTCAATGAGTAAATTTACGATACAATATGATTGATAACAAATAAATATTTTATCTGTAGCAGAATGTTTTACTTCTTTATGTAATGGCTTGCATGATTCTACATCTTTTCTGCAAGCAAAATGTTAAACAACTCCACAATTTCAACAACAAAATGTAAATGATTGCAACTATTCAGATTGGTATTTAAAAATCACTCATTGTTTCATTGTTCAGCAAATAGTCAAGTTTATTGCAGTAACATAAACATTATATAGCCAATTTAGTACACTATATCAATCACTTTTATTTAACTAGCAGTTGTTTTTGTTGTCTGCATATATAATTTATGTAAACAAACTTATTCCAAACTATTTTTTTTCTTCCTTGTGTAAACGTAAGAAGGTACAATATAAAACAATCCCAAACTGCTGTGGTGAATGGAGCAAGAAGCCATAGTAATGCAGCAGTACTGAATTTCCGAGAGCAAAAGAACTTGCAGAATTAAGTTGTGGCTTGATTTAAAAAATAAAAGTTGTTTGAGAGCTTGAGTTTAGGTGATGAGAAATATTTTGAAAATCAGAAAATATAAGAGAATATGAAAAGGTATTGAAAGAAACATGTGGAAACTTATTATTAATGAGTCCAACACATTTTGAAATTCTTACAAGAGTTTATGTTTCGATTGAACCTAATGATCCATCCTTGATCCTAATACTTGTTCCTTCCCTGTTCCAGATCCTAACCCCTAATGGAGATCAACCTGTGATAAAGAATCCTGTAACAGGACCAGAACCTGTGATTAGTTCACTTCAAAAAATAAATTCAGTTAGAATAAAAAAACCTAAACAAGACAACCTCAGAGTTTGTTTGTTGAAAAGAATTGCACAGAAGAAAATATTAGCATTGACCCAGCCTTCAACTTCAGCTGACACAGTTACGACGGTGTCAGGGGCAAATGAAGTGGTCGATCGAAAAGTCCCAGAATACGGACACAGCGATGGTCAAGTCGGCATGGATTCTTCGACCCCCATGGAAACTGATTGTAATAACGAACTGTCAGGGGGAAGTAATATTGAAAATAACAACGAACCGTGTTCTGAACTCAATAGCAATAGGGAGAATTTTCAAAGTGAGGACGAAACTGATGCTATGGAAGAGTCAGAGACTGACGTAGTTATCAAACAACTCAGGCAGTTTAGGATCTATCATGATCGTGAGGAATAAGCTTCTCCGAACTTTCTTGAGATTGCTTTGGTCTAACGTACGGCTAATTAAAAATAGAATTTCTATAGCAAGAGTTATATTGATAGTGATAAAGATTGGTTGTGAGTTGTGATTGTAGTTTAAGATAATATTTTTGTTTAAAAGACTTACTGTTATGTTATTGTCAGCCAAGCTTTACATTGTTGAATGTTGTAAATGTTACTGTATAGAATGCGTAGGTGTAAATTTTGTTTTATTTGTTGTTTATCAAGTAAGGCTTGATGTTATTAGAACAATTTACGAGTAAAAACCAAAGAGTGACTTGTTATTTTAGGGTTATTGTTTAGTAATTGCATTAGAACAGATAGCACACATTTTTACTAAACATTCTCATGAACAGTTTTTCATCAGTTCTGCATCTCGTAACAGAATAAGTGTTGAACGAATTTGTATAGTAATAATTGTCATCACAGTGACGATTATCAAACGCTTGTATGAAATGATTAATATGCTGTTACGATGTAGTAAATAAAGTGTTCCAGACCCAAAAACCCAAAGGTAAGAAGATAATGAGACTTGTGGGGCTGGTATTTAATTACAGTTAAACTGTTTTGCATTTTATTAACTATCATTTGTGAATCTTTGATTTAGAATATAAACCCACCAAAACTGCATTGAATGATAAGTTCAGATATTGCTCTGAACAAGTGCTCTTACAGTTTGATTTCTTAAATAAACTAGACGTACCGTTACTTAGTTTAAGTTCCTACTGTTAACGCAAGTTCCTACTTTGTGATGGACTTATAAGGTCCTGGAGTTATAGTATTTCTTGTAGTAAGTATATAAGATGTTAGGTCTTAAGCTAGTCAATGTTTTAAAGTTGTCCAGAAAGTAAGAACATTTAGACAAAACTAACTACATAGTTTTTACACAAACGCATACCTTTGTTTTATATTTTGAGGAAACCACAATATTTTTCAATGTATTTATTATAACGGGGTACATAAGCTTCTAAACATTATTAAAGTTTCCTGCCACACTCGGAGGGCTTTAGAGAGAGGCAGTCTTGTGCATAGTCATTGTCTGTATATTTATTTTAAAACTGTGCCAGGAACAACAATAATCGTTACCCCACTAATATTTTAAAATAGCACCTAAACTCATTTCAGATTGAGATATTCAAAGTATTAAATCTGGGTGCAATATTAATCTGTCTGCAAGTTGTTTAAAATTTAGTCTAGTCAAACTTAGCCAGTTATTCTTGAGTGAAAATTTATCATCAGCACAAATCATTCTTAGCAGGAAGTTTCAAATACTTTAATGGCATTTGAACACCACTCTAGGTAGAAATTACAGTCCAATCATGGATTCCAACCAAAATTGTTAGTAGCCATACACAATTTTAACCAGTAAAATCAAACTGGTTTAGGTTTTCGACCAATTAAATGTTGTTTGCCTATCATTTTCGGCTAATAAAATGCGGTCCGGTTGCCGTTTGGTCAATATCTCTTGGTTTGGTCATTGCTTGTAGTCGATATTACGTGGATAAAAATTGTTATTTACGGTCGCTATGTCACAGTCTGGTCATCATTTTCATCTGATTGTTATATTCCAGATTTTTTTATAGCTTAAACTATACTATTTGCTTCGGGTGTTCGCAATGGATAGCGGGAACAACTCATGCAAACTTAAAGGGTAATTTTTAACAATTTCAAGTCAATAGTTTGAGAAACTTGAATTTTCGAGTACTTGCACTCGCCTAGTGCAATATCACAGTGGGGGTGACATGCATGACATGCTGAGATAATGTTCTTCACTCTCTGGATGACCAAGTTAAGACTGCTATTTTACTTTTGTATTAAATAGTTTGTAAGATAAAAATTTTTGACTGCTCCATTGTTTAACTGATTAATAATGTAAGTGTAAAGTTATGTGTTGTTCTTTGTTTTAATTTGTCACTGGCCATGGATTCATAGAAAATGTTCGAATTACTATTAGTTTATGGAGCGTTAAAAGATTATAGATTAAGTTGGTGTATTCAGGGTTGTCTACTATGTTTAAAACATGTAGGCCAAGCTGAATTCCATGTAGTTAATTTAATATGTTTGCTGTTTATTTAAGTTTAAGATACCTTTGAGGTAAATTACATTTTCTGGTGAGCTTTATGAACATGTTTTGTAAAAGAAAACCAATAAACTTCTTTATGATTTTGATTGTAATGCAATATTTTATTCTTTTGGAACGTAACATTAAGTTACCTAACAGAATCATTACCACTCAGTGTCTTCAGATAGGCATATAATTGAAAATAAAAGTAATTTAAACTTTTGAGCTCCAATATTGGCATTTGAACCTGCTACCAAAAAACAATACAGATTTAAGAATTTCACTCTCGAGCTTTGGACTCAAAGGGTTAAACGTACTAAACCTTAAGTTACATTTCATGGACCTTTATTAAGAAACTTAAACATACATGAACTTTTGTCACAAAATTCTCAAGGGTCAATTGAAGGATGTTACTAGCATTGTACATTCCAGGTATTGCAATGGTCAGTGACATCCCCACTCATAAGCCGTTAGGACACAGTTACAACCTCCCTTATTATATTCCCTAGTTTGTGCGCTTCAGTTACAGTCTAAAAGTCACTCCCTAACCTCAAACACATCTAGCAATGTGGATTAAAAAGCATTTCAATTTAATAGTTTGTGCGCTTCAGTTACAGTCTAAAAGTCACCTCAAACACATCTAGCAATGTGGATTAAAAAGCATTTCAATTCAATAGTTTGTGCGCTTCAGTTACAGTCTAAAAGTCACCTCAAACACATCTAGCAATGTGGATTAAAAAGCATTTCAATTTAATAGTTTGTGCGCTTCAGTCTAAAAGCTTTTACCCCCCACACAGTCTAAAAGTCACCCCCTAACCTCAAACACATCTAGCAATGTGGATTAAAAATCATTTCAATTTAATAGTTTGTGCGCTTCAGTTACAGTCTAAAAGTCACCCCCTAACCTCAAACACATCTAGCAATGTGGATTAAAAATCATTTCAATTTAATAGTTTGTGCGCTTCAGTTACAGTCTAAAAGTCACTCCCTAACCTGAAACACATCTAGCAATATGGATTAAAAAGCATTTCAATTTAATAGTTTGTGCGCTTCAGTCTAAAAGCTTTTACCCCCCACACAGTCTAAAAGTCACCCCCTAACCTCAAACACATCTAGCAATGTGGATTAAAAATCATTTCAATTTAATAGTTTGTGCGCTTCAGTTACAGTCTAAAAGTCACCCCCTAACCTCAAACACATCTAGCAATGTAGATTAAAAATCATTTCAATTTAATAGTTTGTGCGCTTCAGTTACAGTCTAAAAGTCACTCCCTAACCTGAAACACATCTAGCAATATGGATTAAAAAGCATTTCAATTTAATAGTTTGTGCGCTTCAGTCTAAAAGCTTTTACCCCCCACACAGTCTAAAAGTCACCCCCTAACCTCAAACACATCTAGCAATGTGGATTAAAAAGCATTTCATTTTAAACACGTCGTTTCCTAGGTAGAATAGAGGTTATAGTGTTTTTTCTTGTAATGGGAGGTTTGTTAGATTGATTCCGAGCAAAGTTGGAATTTTTGTAGAGTTTTGATTCAGGTCCCAGCTGCCATTTGTTTTTGAGCAATTAATTCAGTTCAGTGTGTGCTGATTATTTTATGAGCTAACTTGACAGATTAAAAAGCTTTGACTTTATCAAAATATACCAAATGATGCTTTCTAAGAACAGGTCGACCTTAGTAAGAAGACCAGGGTTTTGACCGTTATACTAAAAAGAACCACAAAATAAAAACAGCACCTAAATGATAGCCGACCTTAAACTGTACAGAGGGAATTCCACACTTACCCTGGACATTGAACTTTGAACGATTTTCCATAAGTAGCAAACTGAACAATCCTACTGATTGCGGGGAACTCTTGCGGCAGGCCTTGCTTTACGGAGTAGATACCCTCGGAGTTGTTAGCTGTTTCCAGCACTTTCCCCTTGTCATCAACCACTACAAACAGCACGCTTTTTGGACAAGATAGCTGTCGAAACAGTGAAATCGGTCAAACTGGTGCAAACGTTACATAAGCTGGTTAGTTTAACAAATATAAATTATCCTTTATTGTCACAAACAGTATAGCAACAGCCACAAAACAAGTGGCATTGTCAAGGTGAGAAGTGTTATCATCATCGTAATATTAATAGGCAAGCACAAAACTGTCCCTCTTTTTTTCTCAGGTTGTGTGTATCGTAGAAGAAATTCACGCATTTTGTTAGAAAGGTATTGTCGTGTAGATGTGCAGAAACCCCATATAATTTACGTCGGCCCTCAGGGCAACGCCCCACAGGCTTTCAAAGTTTCAAGGTTATGGAAGAACAGTAATTAATTTAATTGCATATTTGAGAGCTGTTGATCTAACTAATGCTAGCAAAACAGCATGAACAAATGTTTCAGACATAATGTAAATAAAAAGACTACTGACTACCGGTACTGTAATGCATCGCCCTTCTTTTATCTGCTTTAAATGCACGTTAAACAACAAATCAAACCTGTTGGGTTTTTATTTGTAATGGAATACAACATTTCTTCATAACGAGCAGTAAACAGGTAAAAATATAAATCATAATTCTATTTAGTTGAAAAAAAACAACATTTTGCAGGGCCAAATATTGACCCCTGGGTGACCGCTAGTTAATATAAATATGTAGTACCGAGGAGACTTGAGTGTACTGACTGTGTGACTGACTGTACTCGTTTGATTTTATCCAGATTAAAAACAATTTTATTTGATAGCGTAAAATGATGTGCGGGAAATTGGTGCTGAGTTTGCTAGTGTCATTGTTCGATTACTCTATTTTTCTGGAAGTGGAATCTATTGAAAACCCATTTTAACCTAAAAACAAAATACATCTAAATGTTGAAGAAGGTGCTGTTTTTCAGATAATTTCGTAAGCAAGTATTTTTTAAAGTCCACAAACGTTGCTCATGTAGAATTTGGATCTAATCACCAAATTCACAACTTTTGAACGACAAATAAATTATGATTTATACTACTGAAGCAATCAAATTACCTTGCAATAAGCCACCATGACTTCACTGTTGCGATTAGCTACTGTTTCCATGCTGCGGGTGTGTTCAGAGAGCATCTGACTCCTGCAGGGGATCCCTTCTTCGAACATGTCCAGTAGTTCCAAATCAGTCTTGACAGTTAGGTTGAACGCTATCGGTGATATTAAAGTTTCATTCCTTGGCTTTGTCATTGCACTCTTTGCTTTTTGTTTCGTCTCGAGCAAAGGTGCTTTTGTGGTAGAGGTTGACATCGACGAAGATATGGTTTGCTTTACTAACACTACTTCTCCAACATTTTGACTCGTTTGCCTTTCAGTAATGGCTAAAGATGCTTCGCTCGTTGTCTGATTGCTGATTTCTAAAGGGTATTTTGTTTCATTGCCGAGTTCCAAAGATTTCACCATAACAGGCGGTAAATATGTTTTTCTCCTGGTTCTAAAACCTGCAAAAAAGGGTTTAAAGAGTATTGTCTCTGCTCCATTATATCAGTACAGTATTTAAAGTACACTTTGTCAGATCAAAGTAGATCAGTTACAAAGATCAAGTTTAATTAGTGGTAATTGAGGAGGGTTAACTGCCTCTAGAGGTCACATTGAAGAATGATTCGAGGTGAGATTAAGGTCATGAACCTCGTGGTATTTAGACTTTGATTTGCCATCTTCCCTCAATTTCCTCTAGTACCTAGATTGAATAAATGGTGTCAGGAAACTGACACATACTTTCTCCCTTTTAGCCAAACTTGAATGACAAAAATATTTGTTATTTACTAAATATAGAATATGAAGTATAGATAAATGTACAGAAAATTCTCTAAAGTTGTTTTCAGAAATATCCACCCAAATCCCTTTTTGGCAGGCACTATAGAGTCCGTTGCTACACACAGTGGTTTTGAGAGGGGAAATGCCCCCTTGCCCCTCCCAGGGTTAAATAGCAACATATTTCGAATATCTTCTGTTGGTCAATGCTAACTTGACCTGCATATCAAATTTTAATGAAATTTTAATCAGTAAATAAGAGAGAAATAGTTATTTTTGTATTCCCCATAAGAATAACATTGGACAACGTACTGCGTTTACCGCGAAATGAAAATTTCAATTTTTTCCGCAACTAGCAATCATAGAACAGTAATTTAAAATACTAATTTATTTAGTTTTTTGAGCTCTTTTTTATGGTGAATGGTAATCTTTTTTAACATTTATGATTTTTTATGAAAAATCCAAAAAACTGAATTTTGGATGTTTGAAGTCCTGTAATTTCTGAACCCGAATTCTTCCAGAAATGCGGGTGGTGTCGTTTTGTTGGAAACCTAAAGTTCTACAAACCACTAAAGTTTAATCAAAATCGTTTGAGCCGTTTTTGAGAAATTTGGATTTTACCTGTTTTTTGGCGATTTTTGGGGGATAAATCGACACGACAGCTGTATAAAAAGTAACCTTCATTGGCAAACTGCACCAGTTGTAATAGACGTAATAGTAATAGTAACACCTGTTGTAGCTCCAAAATTACTGTTCAAAAATTTACTTGCTGTGGCAGCGGATCATTGCTACATCTGTTTCTGTAACACACCAAAGTGTATACTGCAATCAAAGTTTGCGCCAGATGGAAAGTGTGTTTTGTTATTACATTTTTCACTGAAAACATATTTCTCTAACACCAGAAACTTGTCACCTAACTCGTCACCCAGAACTTAAAACATAAAAGGTTAGGCTACCAAAGGTTCTTCAAACTGCACAAAGTTTTGTTAAAATTAAAAAAGGTTAAGTATTGTCATAAAACTGATCCATCCTGCTATAGCATTTTACTACCATATTAAAAAAAACATCAGAAAATAGAATTTGAAAGCTAGCCAGTTTTTGTCACCAGTTTTTATGCAAGATCTAATGGATTTTTTAAAGTTCGTAGACTGCTTTACAAGTCATAAATATAAACATCTGATCTGACTTAATATCATTGACAGCTTTTGGTGAATTTTCTTCTATACCGACCTATAATCGGCAAAGCTCTCGCTCATCACTAAATTCTCTAAATTCCCGGCGTGCTAGGGTGGTGAAATTTGGTACATTGATTCTTTAGGTATAAAATAGGAAAGTTAACGCGTTTTTCTAATTCAACGACAGGGCTTTGCCTCAGCGTATACCTCACTATCTTGATAAGGAGGGTGTGACAGGTTATAGTAAACCCTATAAGGCTCCTTTTCTATTCTCTGTTTTGATTCTATGTTAGTACTAAAAGTATTACAAGATTTGAAACAAACTTTGCATATGCTTGTTGGCGACCACAGTACATATCCCTGTTCGGTATTTTTTCCCAGTGTAGTCGCACCGACTGCACTGTGTCCACTCTGCCCAGACTGTGGTCACAGTTGCGTTCAGCTCGGGTAAGGCTGTGTCGGGCGCTGGGTGTGGACCTTCCTTGTTATGCTCTGGAACCACCTGTCCACAATGATATTAATATTCGGACGATTGTAAATTAAAAATTATTTTACTTGATGCTGTCACATCTTGTACTTTACAGAAGCTGCAACCCTTTTCTTCTTTGGGGCATACACATATTACGTAACTCACTTGGGGGGGGGGGGTATGGCATGGCGTAGCGTTAGGCTGCGTTATGTGGGGGGAGGGGGTTTGGATCAATGTTACGTAACTACACATATTAACACTAAGAGCTGGTGTACTCCCATATTGAAATAGTTAATTTTGTTTTTTATATTATTAGTAACATTATTGTTTGTTTGTTTACATTTTGCTTTGAAAAAAGTTATTAACAAATGTTGCTAAAAGAAAGTTATTTAAAGTTTAATGATTTATTGAAATCCGTATTCCAAATTGCTAATAAAACGATGTTTAAACGTTTAAGCTGTTTTAAAGCCTACTACGATTGAGTTACGTAACACATTGGGGGGGGGGGGTATGGTGTGTTACATAGTGGAGGGGGGTCTAAAATTAAAACAAAATGTGTTACGTAGTATGTGTATGCTCCCTTTCTACACTGTGTTAGAAAATTGTGAGCTAACAAAGGATAAAAACAATAATTATAAATATGTTTTTCAGTAGTTTTTTCCCATTTTATTTCAGTGTATCATGGTATGACTTAATTACACATCACCAGGTTTCGAGAAGTAAAAATTAATGAATAGTTGAAGCTCAACTCTTAGTACCAGCATCCGGTTAATAGAACATGAAGTAACAATTGAAAATTTGTCATAACAACCAAATGAAATGGGTAGGTTTTTCGAAACTTTTACCTTTACAAACACGTTTAATTGAAACCTGGAAGATTTTATCTACCAATTGTATTTTGTCAATATATTAAAATTTGGTTGGACCCTATTGTAGTATTTTTAAACTCAGAAGGCACATTTGGTTTGTACCTTGGAGAAAACACATAAAACTATCAGAAAGGGTTTTTTAGCAGCTGGCACTAAAGGGGTAATAGATTATTAAATCCTGATGTCTTTGGTTGCCTTTTTTAGAGGTGTGCAAGTACTCGAAACTTAGAGTTTTCGACCGAGTATTTTAATACCACTTGACCTTTTGAAAAATACTCGAAAGTTTGAGCGAGTATTTCCACGCATTTCCGGACATTCCCGGAGTTCCAGATCGTTAATGTTAGTGACCGGCCAAGGTAACGGCGGCAAAAGGTGATCGCATCACGTTATATCGGACAAAAATGACAATCGGACTGCGTAATTTCGGCCGTAAATTACATAATATCGGCCAAAAATTATAAATGTATCACGTAATAAAGGCCGAAAATGACAGCGGTATACATGATATCGGCAAAAGTGGCGACCGGGCCACATAATATCGGCCGTAACTAACGATTTCGTCACCTAATATTTATTAAAAAGGTTTAATTACCGGGTTGTCGCGTGAACAGTAAAAAGACAGAAACACGCACATTTAAACAAACAAGCAAATACTTAACAAACCAGCCGACCGGACATGTCAAAGTCAAAGTATTTATTTGCACATAACATTATATGGGTTACAGCAGGTAACATCAAACTGGTGCATCGTCATTACATTTCTAGAATTCAACTAGCTATATCACACTTAAACATTTAAATAATTAACAAATTCTTCAACGCTATATACACTTAATTCTAAGAGGAGTCGCTTCAGATAAGACTTAAATCTAATTAAATCTAGCTGCTTTACATGGTTCGGTAATTTATTATACATTCTTTTACCAAGCTCAAAAGTTGAATTAATTGTCCTTCGATAGTTACATTGGTCAGTTCTTAAATAATTGTTTTGCCTAGTAAAGTAGTTATGAACAGAGCTATTAGTTTGAAACTGCTCTACATTAGTTCTAATGTACATTAAACAATCCAATATAAACAAAGAGGGAACAGTCATTACTTTGAGTTTCTTAAAAAGTGGTTTGCAGTGGGTCCTACAATTAACCCGAGCAGTGAGCATCTCTGGCCACAGTTTTGTATTTAAAGGAAATGTTTGTTTGTTTAAATGTACATGTTTCTGACTTTTACTGTTTTGATGACCTTGTATTGAGTGAGGTTTGATGTTCTGTTGGATCTGAAGAAGGGAACTTGTTATCCCGAAGCGATCTTTATCCGATAACTGGATTTCACAGTAACACTGGAATCACTCGATAACCACGTAATTTAACCTTTTTAATCGTTAAAAAAGTGATTCAGAGACTGTAATCAAAAATGGATATGATATTGATTAGAAGCGATGTCTGGACCAGGTGATATTAGCCAAATGACAACCGTTCCGTGTTTTATCGGCCGGAAACGAATGTCAAACCGTGTTTTGTTTGTCAATACATAATCCAGTTTGATTGTACTGGCCAAAATTTTGTATTGCTTCTCATATATTAGTTAGAAACTATGTTTAGATTATCTAATATGGAGTGGTATCAAAATCCCATTACGCTATTTGATGGCAAATCCCAAACTACCAACTGATGGCAAATACTCTCGCTCGAAAATACTCGAAACTCAAAAATAACTGGCATTACTCGCACACCCCTACTTTTTTTACATATTTGATCAATGATCATATCGACTATTACATCTGGCATAACTGAAGTGAGATCTTCAACAGCCACTTTATAACAGCATGCTGAGCTCAGACTTAACCCATCTGTAGTGGTTGCAGTCTTCAGGTGGATCTTCCAGGGTCATGAGCAGGCATAGCACATTAAATCATCGATGTTTTATGTTTGTAATAACTAAAATACCTAAATAATTTAATTTTGAAATGACATGTGGGAAAATGTTTGAACTTAGTTCAGGTGTTACTTTTTACTAAAATTCTGTTGTTTTTCTAGTGGGTTCATTAATTCAGATTTTACAAATACATTTATTCTAATGTTTATTTTTATAATTTATTTAAAAGTTTTTAGGAAACAGTAAGTGTTTAATACATGTTTTAGTTTTTTCCCAATATTGAATTGACTCTCACGACCAAACTATGAAAAAACATTACCCACTTTATTCTCACCCTTCTAGTCTTCTCTTTGCTAAAAATATTGACAATGTAAGGCCTTGCAGTGTGCGGCCCCTTCTTACAAATGTACAAGCCTCCTCTGGCGTCTGCTACGTTGTATATGTAGAGGCTGTTGTTCTTCATGAAAATGGTGGAAGTGTCAGATATCGCTGACAGTTTGTTCATATCGTAATCGGCTGAATAAAACCACTGAGTCGGGGTAAAGATATCTCTCGGCGACTCACAGACTTCACACTCTAACCTGATGGCAACAAAGTTCTCGGATTCAGATACAATGGAGTCGTGTTAATCCAAACACCCGCTAATCTGAAAATCTGCCAAACCGAACACAATTTTCACTATTGAAAAACAAATTTCTTAAGTTTATTGGTAAAAGGAACAAGAGTAAAGTTAAAATATAAACTAGGTAAAGGCAGACATCTATGCGTGTGGATGACCGTTAAGCTTACAACTTTTGTTCTGCATTGAAAAACACCACTTCACTTAACAGTTGTTCCAATTCCCTAAGGAATTATTTGTGGAAAATAATTAGGGCTGGAAGATTAAATTAATAATGTTGCACATACACGCATACACACACTCACAGGTCTATGCCTTTAGCTTTACTTTTAACTATGGTTTATTACTTTTATTAACAATCCCAACTTAAGCATATAGGGTGTATGTTTAGGCTTATGTTTAATAGCAATAATCAACAAACTAGTCTATATACACAGCAACCTAACTCTGACACAACGGGTTGTGACTCAATCACAATGTTTAGTGGAGTGATTTGCCAGAAAGCAGTGCTACTATCCGATGAAATAATACTTTACTGAGAATAATTAAAAAAACGTTATCCCTCATTTTACAATTTTCTCACCATCATACTTTTAAGAAAATTCCAAACTATCTTAAAAAGTAACAATTTTAGGTTAGTAAACTCCGAAACTTGGAATTAAAACATTTTAACACAACTAGGGTAATTGTATGAATGTATTATATTTTGAACCAACTACATAAATTATAGTTATCTAAGTTCAAACAAATTGCCTAGAAAAACTCAACAATATTTTAAGACGTAAAATGGGCCTAGAGTCGTTACATTGGAAAATATTTAATCTAACTAGGGGTGTGCGAGTAGTGATATTTTTGGATTGAGTTAAGTCCAGTTTTGCGATTTTTTTTGTCTTTTGAATATTTTTTAGCAGTATCAGCATTAATTGTTGATAGTACGTGGTTTCAAATGTAGTGTAAGCTAAAGGTACTTGGATACCACTCCAGATGTAATTTCATAGTTCAGTCTTGGTTTCTAACTAATAGTATGAGTAATATTACATATTTTTGGCTAGGACCATCAAATTGGTTTAAATATTTGCTTGGATATGACTGGCATCTCAAAAAATCAGATCCACACAAGCACAGTCAACGAGAGGAGTCCCTCAGGGATCTGTGTTGGGCCCTGTCCTATTCATACTGAACACAAATGACATCGTCTCTGTATTACAGGACAACTGTGAGGCATTCCTCTATGCCAATGATACCTCATGCCTCATTGTTTCCTACAAGAATGTTGAAGAGCTAGAAATCAACGCCTACATCGCTGCCAGCATGACCTAACAGTACAGTCAAGATAATGACCTGGTATTAAATGAAGATGAGACGCAGCATCTATTTTTTGGTTCACAAAGAAGGAGTGCTCTTGCGCTACCCAATGTCACAGCAATTCAAGAGGCCAAATACCGTGGAATGACCATAGACAGTAACCTCAACTGCAAACCCCATGTAGACCAACTGTGCAAGAAACTTTATACGTTATCAAGCGACTCAAACTCATCAGCAACACAGAAACCTTCAGAACAGCTTACTTTGCACTATTCGAGTCCCAAATGCGCTATGGGCTGATTCTGTGGGGTTTTCATTCAAGGAAACTTACACAGGGTACAGGTCCTCCATAAAAAGACAATCAGAATTATGGCTCAGCTGGGTTTTCGTGACTTGCCGAGGAGTGTTCAAAAGGCTGAAGCTGCAGACGGTGGCCAATCCAAACATTGGCGAGGTAATAATCTATGTAGTTAATAAAGTGCTCACCCACTTCTCAGAGACTCATCCGTTTAACACCAGGAACAGAATTAACTAAAAACTTCCTGCACACCATTTGAATGCCTATGAACAAAAAACATCGGGGCTAAACTCTTGAAATTAAATATCAGAAAGAAAACAGAAACTTTAAAGAAGCTCTTTTCGACTGACTGCTGGAGAGGGAGTTCTACTCCATTGAAGAATGCTTGGACAGAGGAAGTCCACCTCACTGATCAAGAAAAACTATTGATGCCATGACTGTAATTGATGTTCATGTCAATAAACAACTTTTTGTCTTTCTCTTTTTTACAAATTTTGTCCGATCTTATGTTTGGCATTGTGATTTACTGGCAATTTTGATGCAGTCCGGGTCGTTAATTGGAGCTCAGTCATTTATGGCTGATAACTAGTTATTCGGTCGTCTTTTATCTCCGATTCTGGCAAAACTTGCTCGACTTTTGAGTATTTTTAAAAACTTCCAAGTCGAGTATTGGAATTTCAACCAAAATACTTGATGTTTTGATTACTCGCACACCTCTAAAGTTACCAAATATTAGAAGAAAAGACCCAGAAAGTCAGTGATGTTACCTACACTGCGTTACTGCCTTCGAGAAACGCTAAGGCTTCAGGGATCACCAACCGTTGAGTTGCATCGTACAAAGCTTGCTGGCAGTCGTAGTAGTCTTGCCACAATTTTTTTACCTTTTCTATTTTCTTTTGGTCAAGTCCAGGATAAAGAAAGTCAGTTTTTGGGGCAAACTTGATCGAAGCACCTCGCTTTCCTTCATTCAAAATTTGAATGTTCTCCATTAAGTGTTTTGATCTTTCGCGAAGGTTCTTTAAACTTCCAATTTGTGGTAAACTGTGAAATGATGGTACAAGTAGTAGAGTTATAATGGTGATTTTTCTCATGGTGAAATTGTGTTGTTACTGACGTTATGTTAGTTCATTGAATAGGTTATATTTTGTTTTAATATAAATCAGCTGAATTATTTTTGTTTCACATTTGTTTGGTTATACATTAAGTGGTTTATTTAGTAATGCATTGAATGGTTGTAGTATTTTGTGGATTTTTAATTTAGTTTCACCAATGAATACACAAACACAAAAAAAGGTTATAGCTGAATTAAGCTAAAAGTTCATAAATTCAATGTAGTTCTGTACTTTTTAGCGAATTTCCCCTATAGGGAAGAAGCTATTACCGTAGTCGGCATGGTAAGACCTAGGCCCGGGACCATGATAACTTTTCGTTTTGAGGTCCCCAGACCCCAAAAACACCATTCGTTCAAAACTGTATATATATATATATGTGTCCGTGAGCACGATAACTCTCGTAAAAATTATCCGATTTTGATGAAATTTGGTATAAACGTGTAAAGCAGCATTTATGACTTTAAGTTCGAAAACCAGCCAGATCGCTCTATCCGAAGGGGTATTTTGGGGGGGTTTTGTACCCCAAAAATGGGTTTTTCGACTTTTTTACATATAATTTTGGAAATAGTCAAATTTTAGTTTTTACCATTGAATTCAGCTTGGAAAAACACACAATTTGGTATTTTGATCGTTTCTCTACGTTAATTGGTTACCGAGATATTGAAAGTGCTAAACACAGTACGTTGTCTAATGTTATTCTTATGGAGGAAAATAAAAATTGTATATCTCGCTTATTTATGAACGTATACTGACGAAACTTGGTATACAACTTCATCTGGTTGTGGACCATTGATATTTGCTCAAAAAAACAATTTTTTACCAATGGCTCCCGTAGCAGCAAACCTGCGTACTCAGCCCCATGTTATTCTTATGGAGAATAAGTAACGTGTTATCTCCCTTCATTATGAAAATAAATTAATGAAATTTGGTATATGGCTTTACCTACAAGAGTTATATTGATATTTGTATAAAACCCCATTTGTTGTGCTCCTTGCTTCAGCAAACCTGCATACTCAGCCGCCATGTTATTCTTATGGAGAATAATTAAAATGTCATAAATCGTTTATTTATGAATGCATATTGATGAAACTTGGTATGTGGCTTTATGTGGTATTAATATACATATATTTGCATTGCAAATTCGCTGAGTACGCAGGTTTGCTGCTACGGGGGTATTTGTTTTTCTGTTTTTTTTTGCCAATGGCATTTATGTTATGAGATCACACAAACGCTCTTAGAGAAAGCGGTCCAAACCCCTCAAATTTGTGTGGACATCCCGGAATTTGAACCCGTGACCCCTTGAACTGAAGTCCAAGACGCTAAACGTTAGGCTAGGAAATGCTAGTTGATGTTTACTTAAACAAGAAATAGCGCATGAAGAGTCAACAGCTGATCCTTTCATGAACATGGAGGAATTATAAACGCACCGCTAATGCTATATTTTGTTTGAGTACAGAATTTCGTCTACAACACCCCAAGCATAAAAAAGAGTCGGAAATTTTTAACATTAGGCCTGAACTTCTTTTAGTGCTTGTGTATTCATTGGTTTTGCTTTAAATTATATATTTATTTTTTAATTAATAGCTGCAATGTCCGGCTTCACCCTGGTTTTACAACATATGCATGTGCAGCATTCTGTGGTGAACCATCTGAACCATCCCGATTAATGAACATCTGTTAATTAACAAGGTTAATATATCTAGAGGTCTCATCTGGGCTAAAAAAGTGAAAGGTCTCATCTGGTAAAAGTAGTGGTCCATGCTGACCACTATTTTCCTCAGGTAACCAATCAAATCCTCTCTTCAAAAGTTATGATGTCAGCTGACTGTCTTATAACTTGTGAAGATCCGATTTTATATTACCATGTTGGTTGCCAGAAGGGCAAAATGGCCACGTGGGCTACACTTTTTTTACCCCAGAGTAAACCTTTAGACGATCAACCTTGTTGGTTCAGATCTCCAAGACACATTTTTTCTCCTTTTTAGCGAATTTCCCCTATAGGGAAGAATTAGCGAATTTCCCCTATAGGGAAGAAGCTATTACCATAGGTCTCATGGTAAGACTTAAGCCCGAGACCATGATAACTTTTCATTTTGAGGTCCCCAGATGCCAAAAACACCATTCGTTCAAATTTTTATATATGTATTTATATATATATATATATATATATATGTGTCCGTAAGCACGATAACTCTCGTAAAAAAGGTCCGATCTTAATGAAATTTTGTACAAATGTGTAAAGTACCATTTATTTGAACGAGTTCGAAAACCAGATGAATCGCACCATCCGAAGGGGGGTTTTGTACCCCAAAAATATGTTTTTTGGGGTTTTCACATTTAATTTTAATTTAAATCAAATTTAAATTTACACCATTGAATTCAACTTAAAAAAACAAACAATTTGGTATTTTGATCATTGCTCTACGTCAGTTGGTTACCAAGATATTGAAAGTGCTAAACACAGTACGTTGTCTAATGTTATTCTTATGGAGAAAAAGAAAAATTGTATATCTCGCTTATTTATGAACATAAACTGGCGAAATTTGGTATATGGCTTGATCTGGTTATGGTTTATTGTTGTTTGCACAAAAAACAATTTTTCGCCTATGGCTCATGTAGCAGCAAACCTAGGTACTTGGTCCCCATGTTATTCTTATGGAAAATACTTAAAATGTTATATATCGCTTATTTATGAATGTATATGGATGAAACTTGGTATGTGACTTCACTAAGATGAGTTCTATTGATATTTGCATAAAAACTCATTATTCTGTGTGCCTTGTTGCAGCAAACCTGCGTACTCATCCCCAATGTTATTCTTGTGGAGGATAATTAATATTTTAAATATCGCTTGTTTGTGAATACATTTCTTATGAAACCTGTTAAGTGTTATAATGTGTTTTGTTATATATTCATTGGAAATTCGCTGAGTATGCAGGTTTGCTGCGACGGGGGTATTATAGTTTTGTGTCTGTAAGATATATATCCTTTAATATGTTTTAAAAAAAGCTTTTCTGTAATGTGTTAATTTATCCGTCGCTGCTCCTATTGATTGCTCCAATTATGATTTGTTTACCTGTACAGTTTATTTTAATCCTGGTTCTTATTACTTGATGCTGTTCTGAGTATATCATGATCTTCTAGGATGTATTTTTGTTACAGGAAAATAATAACACAACACCTTATTCTAATCCAGAACTAGATATGATAGGCAAAGACATTGAAGAACTAGTTCGTGAAAAACAAATTCTAGAAGGTGAAATAATTCAAAAGGAAGCAGATATAAAAATAAAAAATGGAGAAGTCAAAAGTTTACAGGTGAGCAAAATGTGTATTATTATTATACATAATGCCTTCCAGCCACTTGCCCGTTAATTTTCTTGAAATGTTGTCAATTTACAATGGAGGCATTTTCAGTTTACGGACATTTTATCAAAACTCAAATGTTATATTTTACCTATTTATTCATGGGTTAAATAATACTTGGCTGTTGCCATTATGTGTCTGTTAAAGTGTCTCAAATTTGATAATTTGAGACTGACACACACATTTTTGTGCTGATACACATAACCCTCAACCATCTATCGAGTAAATTAACTCTTTGAGCTAAAAAGAACAACAAAAAACAGCTCATTAAATGAGCTCATTGATTGAACCAATTCCTCATAGAATAAAGGAGGCATTGATTGAGAACCTCAGAACTAGGATATATTGCCCTTTGCCTATTTTAATATTTGTTATGCAAACATTCTTCACTTTCAACTAACTGTGTTTAGTTTTAAACATTTTATCAGCTGTTATTTTTGTAATGCATTCAAATCAGTGTAATATTGGCCTAACCCTAATTATGTTTGTCAAATGGTATGGCTTATAATAAAATGATACTGAAATAACAAAATGTGTTCTGTTTTTATTCAAGGGGGAACTAGATACGTTAGCAGCTACGTTAAAACAATTAGAAACACAAAAAGGAGAAGCTCAAAAGAGGTTAAATGATTTAAAAAATCAGGTATGTGTTGATATAGTTGGTTGCTGATGTTTTTAGATGATAAATGTTGTGTAGAACCTGGTTAAGTTTTGTTTATTAACTAAGTCTGTTACATTAATCATTATCAATTTCATATAATTTGATCAGCGTTAGAAGAAGATTCTCAACAGTTCAATGTTAAAATTCTTTTAAAACGTACACTTACTTTATGTTTTGCTTTGCATACTATTACTTGATATGGCATGGCCTGTTGTATTAATTAATGGGTACAAAATTATTATTACGGTTTACTTTTTCTGTTTCACAATCTTTGAAAAATGTAGGCAAAAACATGGCAACTTTACGCCTTGCATTTATAAAATACAAAAATCGCAAAACTAACAATTTTAAATTAGCCCACTGCTGTTAAACTTAACGCACATTTAAAAAATTCATATCTCTTGTTGAATGGGGTATCAAAAACCTTTTGGTGGCATATTATCAAAACTAGCTTGGAACTCCAAAATGACCAAATTGTATTGTATCTCTCAGGAAGAAAACATTAAAAGCTTACAAATTTTAACAAAGCAGTTTGGACAATTAATGATTCTAGGTTTAATAAAATACATTTTAGGAATGATCTTACCATGGTAGAAACATAAGGTAAGATGTATGACATGTATGTATGCATGTTGGTTCTCACATTTACAGGGGAATGATGCATGGACTTTTGTTCTGCATTTTACCTCTGAATATGGAAATAAAATATGTGTTTGTTGTAAAATAGAAATTATTTGTAAAACTAAACTTATGTAGCTTCCGTTAGTTGATTGTCCTCTAGCTGTATTTGTGATTGTTAATTGTTTACTGAACCCAGTTCTTTAGATATTTACATAACATGATAAGAATCATTTGGCTTTTATTGATTACATTAGATTGTATTGATCATATTTCTATAGCAATTGATTATTTACATTTAGGAGTTGAATGTATCTGCATTTATTAGGATCATATACATTTTATAGAAAGTATTAATTTTGTTAAAGCATAATTTGCATAATTTACTAAAGAGCTTGTTTTATAATTACCTTATTAATATATATTAACTTCAGTTAGCGTACATGTGTCCAGCGAATACAAAGTAACTAATTCACACCGTATTAAGTTGTTCTACCTCACATAAGTAACATGTTCAGCTTTTTTAACTCGTGTAGGGTAAAGGAGCTTTATGTTTATTCTTTAGTTTGTGTTTTTGATTCTGAGTACAAGCAGAGAGTGGTGTTGCCAGTCAGATGATTGCACTGCTGTAAGGTACCTACAAATCTAACAAATAGGGGTTCAATACTTTGTGACAGAGGACAACTCGTTTATCGACCCTCTTTATTCTCGGTCTAATTGTTTCATATTCTTTTATCTTCTTCAATTCTCTTTTTGAAAGGTTTGTACTATCCCAGTGTTGCCCAACAGCTTCACTTTTTCACTTGATTTCAGGTTTATTTAATTTCATATATTGAGACAAAAATGCTACAAAAAAGGTTCTTCACCCAATTATAAAGTAGCATTATTACTAGCATTAATTTTTAGGGATTTTTCTTCAAGACCCATTTCATTAAGCACTACTCAATTTATTCCAACATAATAAATAAAACACATGCAATCTACTATACGTGCAAAAATTCAAAGTTTACATACAAATAAATTTATGGCAAAATCAGATCGCACAGGTGATCAAATTTCAATATTTATAAATATGTTTTAGCTCGTTACTTTTATTTAATTAATGGCTTTAGGCGAGGTTGTATAAAAGAACTAATTATCAATTCCTCCGATTTACTCACTTTTGATCTTTCCTTCAAGTACTTGGATTGTGGGTGTCGCACTTATGGTTTTTCAAAAAATTCCTCGTATGATTTGGCTATTATTTAGTTTTGTGTTTGAGGTGTTAAGGTTAATGAGGTGTCACGGGTTAAGATGTCAAGATGTGATTTTTTTATTTAACTATATTCGTTTTGTACGTTTTAAGTTTGTTGTAAATGCTTGATTTAGAGAAAATTGTTTTCTATTACTATAAAAGGTAGAAATTATGATCTAAATTCAAAATTTCAGTGGTTTCAGTTTCGGTTAGTTACAAAGCTTGAGCATCCACAGCCACTTTATGTCACCATCCTGTATTTCATAATATAAATCAACAATAAGCCTTTTTACGACAGCTCTGTATGACGTCTTGGAAGTTACATATTAATTGTCTCATTCAACGCAAAGTGGATTTCCAACAGTGCTTGTACTCAGAAGCGTAGCATGTGCTTAGCTGCTTGTTGTTCACCTGTATGCATGTTTAGACAGTGTTGGTTGAGTCGGAACTAAGCGACGTACGGATGGAGTTGGATGCGGAGCAGGCTCAGGTAACATGGCCAGACTATCACATCTACTGTTAAACACTCTCCGTACTATCTCAGTTGTATACCTAATGTGTTAGATTTCTTTTTGTTTAAAATGCATTGTTGGTGAATTTACGTTATTTAAGAAATTATCGCGGACATTTTCCGTCACTGGTAAAAACACGTTTCACAACGTTACGGGATCTGGAATCTGGTCTCGTCTTCAGGTGAGAACAAAATACTTAAAACATAACAATTTTGTGCAGTCTTTTGTTATCTTCTCAAGGTAGGTATTTTTTATCATCTGAAGATGGGATCAGATTTAAGATCTCAAAATGACGTGAAACATTTTTACTAATCAGTGATTGGGAACGTCTGCAATAATTTCTAAACTAACGTGTTAAGTTTGATTTAAATGATTCACCGAAGTAGGAACACGTTTTAAAATACAGTAGACCTCTTCTAAACCGACCCTTGTAAAACCTGAATTACAGGATGAAATAAAATGCCCCCGTCGCAGCAAACCTGCGTACTCAGCAAATTTCCTATTCATGAATTTTACTACCACATAAAGCCACTTACCAAGTTTCATAAAAATACTTAAATAAATAAGTAATATTTTATTTATTCTCCATAAGAATAACATTAAGGCTGAAAACGCAGGTTTGCTGCAACGAGGAAGATAAAAATGTGGGATTTTTGCAATTATCAATATAACTCAACCAGGTGAAGCTACATACCAAGTTTTAATAATTTATGTTCATAATTAAGGGAGATATAAAGCTTTACGTATTCTCCATAAGAATAACATTAGGGATGACTATGCAGGTTGAGGTTGAGGTTGGTTTTGCAATTATCAATATAACTCAACCAGGTGAAGCTACATACCAAGTTTTAATGATTTATGTTCATAATTAAGGGAGATATAAAGCTTTACGTATTCTCCATAAGAATATCATTAGGGATGAGTATGCAGGTTTGCTGCTAAGAGGATAATCAACAAAAAATCAATTTTTTGTGCAAATATCAATATACCAGTACTAGGTGAAGCCACAAACCAAGTTTCATCAGTATACGTTCATAAATAATCTAGATATAAAATTTTAAATATTCTTCATAAGGATAACATTGGACAACGTACTGTGTTTAGCACATTGAATATCTCGGCAACGGTTGGACGTAGAATCACAATTTAAACACCAAAATGATTGTTTTGTAGAGCTAAACTGATTGGTAAAAGCAAATATTGAATATTGGTTTGCAGTAAAATTTATTGAGGAAAAGCTAAAAACCATTTTCCCATAAGATTAAACGGGGAGATTTTGTGAACACGTTTTTTTGGATTTTCTCCGCAACCACTTAACCTAGGTCAATGATTCAAAATACTATATTATTTTTTTTGAGCTCTATAAAATGGTTAAAACAAAAATTGTGTTTTAAAAATTTCATGGTGAAAAGTGCAAAAAACCGATTTTTGGAAAATTTTGAAACCCCATAAACCCTCTTTCCCATGGTCCGATTTTTCTGGTTTTCAAACTTTAAGTCATGAATGTCACTTTACACATGTGAGCCAAATTTCATCGAAATCAGACGTTTTTTACTCAAGTTATCGCATTCACGGACACACACATATATATATAGATATACATATATAGATATATATATACATATATATAAATTTGAAAGAATAGTGTTTTTGGCATCTGGGGACCTCAAAACAAAAAGTTGTCATGGTTGGCTTAAGTCTTACCTTGAGACCGACGGTAATAGCTTCTTCCCTATAGGGGAAATTCGCTAAAATAATGAGTTTATGGCATAAATATATAATGCTGAAAGTTTGCTAGTAAAAAGTATTCAAAACCCGACTGAAACTAAATTATGGATAACTAGCAGCTGATCCCGGCTTTACCTAGAGAATGCAACAGTTTGTGTGTGTGCTGCATTATTTGTTCAACCTTTTAAACTATTTTTTAATAATGAACGTCTGTTATAGTAATCACCTGGTTAAATAAAAGTAAAAGTCCTTAAAAATAACATTGGAACTTTAAAGACCCGTGGAGACCTAAGGGATTTTTTGAAACGGGAATAGACCTGTACTTTTGGGAGACGACTTGAAGGCCAGTTAGTACCCTACTCAAGAGGGTGAAGGGGAAGTTACCCCCTAGGTGGATTTAAGTCAGGTGTGCTATTGCGCATCGTAGCTTGACGTCATCTGGAGGCAGAAGCGCGTCATCAAGGTATTCTGACTATCCTATGTGAAGGAGTGGGGGGCATGAGGGAGTCAGAATGGTGACACGCTTTTTTAGGAACAAGTTTGCAACAATGGGAAACTTCAGTGGCGGCTATAGCCTATCCAAAAAATCAGGTCGGGATCAGATCGTCTACCCCTCCCTCCTCACCACCACGACGTTAACATTGAGTGCCGTCATCAAATCAAATCAAAAATATCTTGATTTGTCTCTTGCACAAAGGTACAATAAATAGTGTCAAAACATAAATATGATTAGTCTAAATAATACTTAATTACTATTTCTTTACAAAATTGTCCATGCAAAATTCTTCTAGTGAGTACAGAGCTTTCTGCATCAGGAACTCCTTTAATGACTTCTTGAATTTACCATTGTCTTTAATATCTTTTATTTCCTTTGGGACATATTTAAAAAGAATTATTCCAGCATAGGAGGTTTTTTTGGTGAAACATTCTAGTCTATGCTGTGGTAATATTTTATCATGTTTGTTTCTTGTATTATATGAATGAAAATCATTGTTACTCTTGAATTGGTCAATGTGTGTCTTGCAATGCATAATACACTCAAGTATGTAGAGACTATGAACGGTTAAAATATTTAGTTCAACAAAGTGATGTTTCACGGATACATCAGTTTTAAAATTTAACTTTGTTCTTATAGCTTTCTTTTGCAGGACAAGAATTTTTTTCAAATTTTGGCTCGAAGTCCCTCCATATATACTTATTCCATATGCAATATGGGACTGTATGTGAGCATAAAAAATAGTTTTTAAAACAGATAAATTACAAAGAAAGGACATTTTCTTTAAAGCAAAAATCCTATGAGAAAGTCATATTATATATATATATTATATGTACATTGTTAGCGAAACTCTGCAATTTTAGTCGCGGCCGTGCTGGTGGGAATGGAGGGAAGATTGACGTTCTGATCCCGCCCTGGGTGTTTGGATAGGCTCTAGCCGAGAGTAACATCAGCTGTCGCTGTAAACCAACTGATCAAATAAACACCGTGACGTCACCTGGAGGCTGCGCAGAACATGCTCAAATTCGTCCTTCTGAATAGCACACCTTATTTAAATCCACCTAGGTTACTCCCACCGACCACAATCCTTCCTCACTTATGCCATTGGACAAAATGATTTGATTTGTTTTTATTGCAAGAATTGTTCACAGCTGATTGTTAAACACTCATGAGGTTGCGTTGATAGGTTTCTCGGTTTGTTTTGTTAATGACAGTGGAGGGGGTAATGTTCCCCTCAACCCCTTGTTTACTATTGGGCCATCAGATCATCTTATAGTTTATTGTCCATACATATTGACAATGAACATGTAAAATATCAACTCGGTTCAGAAGTTCTTGCGTTAAAATTAGGGGTGTGCGAGTACTCGAAACTTTGAGTTTTCGGCCGAGTATTTTAATACTCGAACTCGATTCAAAGTTTTGAAAACTACTCGAAAGTTCGAGCGAGTATTTCCCGCCGATTTCCGGACGATCGTTAACGATTGCGACCGGCCAAAACGCGTAGTAACGGCCTCAAAAGGCGATCGCATCACGTAAAATCGGCCGAAAATGACGATGGCGACCGGCCAATATGCATAGTAACGGCCGCAAAAGGCGATCGCATAACGTAAAATCGGCCGTAAATGACGATCGGACCGCGTAATTTCGGCCATAACTTAACGATTTCGTCATTTAATATTGATTATAAGCGATGTCTGGACCAGGTGAAATTGGCTGAATGACAACCTCGTCCTGTTTCATCGGCCGGAAACGAATGTCAAACCGTGTTTTGTTTGTCAATACGCAATCCAGTTTGATTGTACTGGCTAAAATTTAGTATTGTTACTCATGTATTAGTTAGAAACCATGATCATCAAATCTAGGGTGGTATCCAAATCCCATTACAATATTTTAAACTACCTACTGATGGCAAGTACTCGCTCGAAAATACTCAAAACTCGAAAATAATTGGCACTACTCGACTCGACTTGATTAAAAAAATCACTACTCGCACACCCCTAGTTAAAACGGAACATTAAAACATTGCTCCATCGGAACATTGCTGTTAAAATGGGACAGACAGACACCACTTTTCCTTTTAAAATAGGTTAGACCTAGATGTACATATTAACTACAGTTTTGATCATCTTTCTACAGTCCTCTTGTCTACTGTTACGCAAGACTGTAGGGACTTTGTGAGTCGGCATCAGTCTTTTACTGTTATCCTGACATTAACACGTTCATTCTGTTCACCTATGCCAAAATGTTTTACTTTTGTTCCGCGATTAACTACATTATGTTTTCGATTACCAAAACTCTTATCATTTGGGGAGGAAACAATATATCTGACAAAACCACTTGTCATAAAGTAACACTGCCACTGATCATATTACTCTAAAACAATAACGTAATAATGCACTACTTACACACTCAAAGCATTCAAATCTAACGTAATTAAAACAAACTAATTTTTGCAGGGAAGGGGCGATGAAACCAATAGATGGTTAAACAAGTGTCGGTAAGGAGTAGGTTTACTGTATGTAGATCTAGGCAGGTGATGTTCTGAAATAATTTGTTTACTGTCTTTTACGTGATTATAAGATTAAAAAGTAATACTATTTTCAAGTGGGTGCTTGGCAGAATGTATTGTTTCAGATGTTTCATTCAAAAGGTGTATTGCGACAATATATATAATTTGTCTTCAGTATTAATTTTATAACTTTATAAATGGACATATCGGTTGATTTTTTTAGTGTTACAATTTTTTAATTTATTTATCAATTGACTCTGTAATAGAGGGGTTTGGAAATGTGCCTTGTAATTTAAGGCTCGCTACTTTTTTTATGACAAATTACGCCTGTGTTTGGAATGTACACTTAATTTTCCCTTTGGACACTATATTACTGCATTTTTAAATTTTAACAAAAGCGTTTGGGATGGATCATATAAGTAACCACTTTGATGTACAAACCTTAATTCCTTGATGACAGTTTTGTGTGGTCTGCCATGTTGTTATTTCCAAATTACTGGTATTTTCCTATCAGTCCTCAGGACTCTTCTACAGGCCCTCAAAGTTCCCATGTCATTGTTGTGGAAGAAAAATATAATTTTTTTTCAGTCACATATATTTTATTTAGCTTAATAAATTAAATTCAAAGAAGCAGCTATTATAATAAATTGTCAAATGCAGACTGACTGTTAATGAGTTGTTTACATTTACATTTACTTAATTGCATTTTATCACTGCAAGATCCTCTCGTGGATAATGGGTCACACGACTAGTTATAACTTAAAAAAATTTACCGTGATAGTGTTCATCTTCAATAATCCTTTTCCTTATTTTTCAAGTCTGAAAACCACATATATTTTTCAGAAAAACACCCAATGCAATAATCACTTAAAAATTACTTGATAATAATTATTACTTTTGTCACTTAATAACTTACAAATAAATTTATTTTAGGAGGAGATTTATTCCAAGAGTTGATAAGTTCATCTTGTATTCATACTTACTCTTTTCTTCATTGAGTTTTGACACTTCATATGAACAACAGGTTGACAACCTTCGAAGACAGGCTGAAGAGCAAGAAAATAATTTGAAGTCGCAAGAAGAGGAATTAACAAACAAGAAACTAGAGCTAGAGGGATTAAAACAGGAAGAAACTCGATTAGAACAGCAACAAGAGGATTTTAGAAAAAAACTGGATACACTGAGTCAAAACCTTCAAGATTCACAGTTGCAGATTAGTCAGGTAATATTAACCAAACCACCTTGGCTGTTTGAATTTTACAGAATTTTCATTTTATTTGAATTGTTGTGTTTATTATTCATGATTCATTATGATGGATATATTCTTTAAGTCAATTATTTTCTGGCTTTACTTGAGAGTTTTCTAATATTCTTTCATCAACAATTGTTTAAAACAAGTTTAGGATGTCTGTGAATTTGAACATTATTTTAGATAATCCAAATTCAACCGGATCTCGAGAGACACCGACAAGAGAACCTGTTGTATCAGAAATCAGTTTAAAATGACCTGGTCCCCATTTGGTTCATTTATGATTTAACCCTCTAGGTGCCATGTCATAATTGTCTAAATGCGACGTGATTTTTAGCTCTCTTACAGGGTTTTATTTGAAAATTAACAAAAAATTTAAATTATAACTAAATGGTATACTGTTATACATTTTTGTAAACTAGATAAAATTGACTATCTTACAGTACATACCTTTATGTCCTTATTTTATATACAAAAAATCAAGTATAGGGCCAAATCCAGAAATTGCAAAATAAAATTTACTTTCCTTATGTATCCACATATGTACAAAAAAGGTTGTGCACCAGGTACAAAATTCAAGATATACATTTTGTTCAAAATGTAATTAGAGACAAGAATATATATACTCATTATTAGTAAAATACATAAGATAAATATCTATGACGATAAAACCAAATATGATCACCATGGTACTAACCTAAATCCCATAAAGTTGCATGTAAAACCAACCAAGACACACAATATCACTTATCGCTTATATTTTTACTTTCTCCCCTTATACATAGTATATGGAGAAAGTATTGTTTTCGTCAAAATTTTCGAATTCGAGTTGTTGGTGGAAATATTCGTTTTGGTGCTCCCTGAACCCAAAAAAGTGGTTTTTACGTGATGTCTGTCTGTGTGTGTGTGTGTGTGTGTGTGTCCGTGTGTGTGTGTGTGTGTGTGTGTGTGTCCGTGTGTGTGTGTGTGTGTGTGTGTGTGTGTGGATGTGTACAGAGCTAGAGCCCTAACCAATGGGCCGATTTTGATTAAATTTGGTATGTAGGTACTAATCTACGATATCTCCAGGCGTTTTTTTCATTTTTTTGAATTTTTGATTTTTAAGGGTAATTATCCCCCAAAAAACGCCAAAAAACATGAAAAATCAGAATTTCTCAAAAACGGCTCTAACGATTTTGATTAAACTTTAGTCGTTTGTAGAACTTTAGTTTTCCAACAAAATGACACCACCCGCATTCCTGTAAAAATTCGGGTTCAGAAATTACAGGACTTAAAACATCTAAAATTCAGTTTTTTGGATTTCTCATAAAAAGACATAAATAAAAAAAAACATTACTATTCACCATTAAAAAGAGCTCAAAAAACTAAATAATTTAGTATTTTGAATTACTATTCTACGATTGCTGGTTTCGGAGAAAATTTAAATTTTCATTTAGCGGTAAACGCAGTACGTTGTCCAATGTTATTCTTATGGGGAATACAAAAATTACTATTTCTCTCTTATTTACTGATCAATTTAATTCAAACTTCATATGCTTTTCAATTTAGCATTGACCAACAGAGTTAATTCGAAATATGTTGCCCCTTAATAACCCTGGGGGGGGAATAGGGGGCATTTCCCCTCTTAAAACCATGAGTGTAGCAATGGATTCTGTAGTGCCTCCAAAGCAGGGATTTGGGTGGATATTTTTTAAAACAACTTGTTTACAAGATTTTCTGTACATTCGCCCGTGCTTTGTATTCTATATTTAGTAAATAAAAAGTAATTTATTCATTAAAGTTGGGCTAAAAGGGAGAAAGTATGTGTCAGTTTCCTGATACCGTTTATTACTAATAATCTTGTTCAAACACTTTATTTGGCAATAATAAATGCACTTTAATGATAATAAACAACATTTTCAATTGAATATAACCTAAAAAGCAATAATAAATGACGAAAACGTAAACAAAACAGAAGGCAGAAAACAACAGTGACGCAACAGATCTTGGCGCAGATGTTTTCTTTCCAACATAGAGTAGAACCTCTCGAGACAGACATTGGAGTAAAGCTTGAAATCTGCCGTTTACAGTGATACGAAATTCAATGCAGTTCAGTACAACTAGAGTGTATTCAGACCGTTGTAACTGAACGTCTGCAAAGTCGCCCGAATTCGGGCGGGTGGCACTTGTACGTAAACAAAAGCCCGCCCGAATTCGGGCGGGCGGCACCTAGAGGGTTAAGGCTTGATCTTCAATTTATTTAAGTCAAAGCTAGGGCGCTTGAGTCACAAAAGGTTTCACACTTCTACAAGCTTCTTACCAAAGTTCAAGTCTAGTATCACCTCAACGTTATCCAAAATGATTGATTCAGTTTACATTTTAATGAACCAAAAACACCCTGCAATTCTAGTGATCAAAATTTGGTCGTTGACTGAAATTTTAAAATATTGAATTTTGCAAACCTTTTGTGGGATAAATGTTTGTTTTGTACAAATTTTGCTCAATGTCAGATAATCTTTTGGGGAAGTTCACACTTAAATTTTAATATTGGTCTTATGGGAGAAGCAGGTAGAATGTAGAAGTGCCAAATGGTTCGGGACTAAGCTGATTATTTGTATTTTTTATGGTAATTAACACATTCAGTACAGCCTGGTCAGTATAGTCCTGAGGTACCCTCTGATTTTACTTCTCCTTCTTTTGGTCGGCCACTCAATTTCTCAGTGACATTGGTATTTTGGCGTAGTTTGGGGCAGTGTACAGTCATGTAAAGAGCTTTCTAGCGGCTCTTTTTATTTCATAGATTCCTTTTTCTGTAATTATTCAACATGTTTTTACTTGGTATTTCAACGTTGATATTCCTGTGATTATGTGACCTATGCACTACAGTCCAGCACATAAGTTTTAAACCACTCTGTGATTTTCAATCTGTTTTCACACTTAATGTGTTAATAGACCAACACAAATATTTATTAAGTAACCAACTATAAACGATCTCACAAAGTTTTTACCCGTACCATAAGTTACTGAAATTGCACTTCACATTTGGCAAGTCTTGGGTTTCATCCCAGGCTGACCATTCTGAAATGAGTGTGTACGGTTTCTCATCTAACTTAGGCATAGTAGTTTCAGAAAAGGGCCTTACCCTGCCAAGGAAGGGGGAACTGAACTCAGGCCTACCTTCCCTGTTTAAAAGATTTCTCAATATTATAATTTGTTTGTCAATTTTGATACATTGTCATGGGATAAATATTCTGATATTGTTTGGCAGGTGAAGGCCAGTATCACGCAGCTAGAGGAGCACCAGCGACAGATGCAGGACGCGATCGCGCGCGTGGACAGTGCTGACGCGACGAGTGTGCCCGACACCTGCCTTCACCTGCAACCGGAGTTCCGGGACCCCTCGCACACCAGACTTGTCTCTGATCAGGTAAGAAAGCTGCAAAATTGTTCCCTTTAATCCTTCGACTGCTCAGGCCAAAAATATCAAATTGTAAAATTAGAACCAAAAACTGTGGTTAATAAGTAGTGTAACCTTCATCATGCCCTTATAAACACTCTTCTGCCTACTTTTGACATGAGGTCAAATCAAATCAAATAAAAAGATACCCTATTTCCTTATAAAAACTAATGCAAATTAATTAAATACATGATTAATAAGAAATAATCATCCTATTATAAGATTTAATTGAAAAAAGATATTATCGGTGGTAAATGACTTAATATTAAATTTAGATTGAATTTAATAAACAAATTAAAATCATAATTAATTACCTTACAAACAGAGACTTACCTGGTGTAATCTGATTTACAAATACAGAAATATCTCGTCCAATGCACTAACTCCAGGGTGCCTTCCGATCTTTCAAGTTCTCCAAAAATCTTCCTTTGACCTCAAGGTCCTCCATTTTTTAGGATTTAAAAAAATGTGAGTTTTTGTGGCGCTACAAATTGACTGAGCTACAAATTTTGAACTTTTAACTCTATGACGTTTCATTAACTTTTACTATTTTTGAATACTTGGTTGCCATGGTCTATTTTAGAGCCACATATTAGCTGGTCTAAATGTAAATGCCATCAATATTTTTTAGGGGTGTGCGAGTAGTGATTTTTTTAATCGAGTCGAGTCGTGTCTAGTAGTGCCAATTATTTTCAAGTTTCGTGTATTTTCGAACGAGTATTTGCCATCAGTTGGTAGTTTAAAATAGAGTAATGGGGTTTGAATACTACTCTAGATTTGATAGTCTAAACATGGTTTCTAACTAATACATGAGTAACAATACAAAGTTTTAGCCAGTACAATCAAACTGGATTACGTATTGACAAACAAAACGCCGTTTAACATTTTTTTTTGGCTGATAAAACACGGTCCGGTTGTCATTTGGCCAATATTACCTGGTCCATACATCTCCTATAATCAATATTAGATGACAAAATCGTCAGTTACGGCCGATATTAAGTGGCCTGGTCACCACTTTTGCCGATAATATGTTTTCCGTTGTCATTTACGGCCGAAATTACGCTGTCCGATCGTCATTTTCGGCCGATTTTACATGATGAGATCGCCTTTTGCGGCCGTTACTACACGTTTTGGCCAGTCGCAATAGTTAGCGATCGTCATTTTCGGCCGATTTCACAAGAATCAAGAGTTTTATTTTCATTGACCTTATTAACAAGGAATAGACAGAGTCAATATGCTTAACCTAATATTTACAAGAAATGTACAATAATATAACATATATATATGTATATATATATATATATGTATATATATATATATATATATATATATATATATATATATATATACAATCATAGACTGTGAACCTCTAAAATTCAATGCTAACATAGTTATGTCATAGAAAGGATTATTGTTTAGCCAATCCTGTAGTTTTATTTAAAATAAAATACACGATATGCGATCGCCTTTTGCGGCCGTTACTACGCGTTTTGGCCAGTTCCAATCGTTAGCGATCGTCCGGATATCGGCGGGAAATACTCGCTCGAACTTTCGAGTATTTTTCAAAACTTCGAGTATTAAAATACTCCGCCGAAAACTCAAAGTTTCGAGTACTCGCACATCCCTAATATTTTTATTTTTTATTTTAAAATTTTTGCCTAATTATTTGTTTAGCGTGCAAGAAATCCCGCTACAAATTCCATAAAAGGCCCTCCAAAAGTCCTTTCTGTGGCTTTTAACCATTTGAGTCCCAAGAGCCGATATATCGACACTTTAATTTGACACAACTACTTTCTTAGTTTGAAGGTACCTATAAGCAATCGTACTGTTATAAGCACTGAGTACAGTCTTAAGTCTGACATGTTGTGTAACCTGGTGGTCAGAAGCAGAACTAACACTAGTGCTTCTAGCTTGTAATGCACACAGTCCTACCCTATGGTGGTTGACAGGTGTAAGACGCTATTTACCTGGCCAGGGGGTAGCGCTTTGAATCCTGTCTCAGTCAGTGGTTTTATGTGCAACTCGTGGAGAGTTCACCTGTCTGTGGCATAGTTGAAAGGGAGGGCAGACCTTAGCAAACGGTGGACGGCACGGTTCCAAGCTGACAGGATGGGTGAACTATTTGTGAGTTGCACATCTAATCAGGTGTTTGCTACTTTTTCCCTATTCTTACCCTGGCTGTGTCCACTAGAATAATAATTCAGGCGTCAGAATATAATTTAGGCGTCCAAAGTTACAAAATTTAAAAAATAACAAAACAACAGATATTGAACCACTCCATTCACATGCTCAAATATTTACTTGGTAGACACTCTGAACACTTATGCTTTAACTACATTCCGGTACATACCCAATTATGGCCCGCTGCTGGACTGATCTGATGGCGTGATTTAAGGTTATCCTCTAGGCCCTAGGGTTAGTGGGTGGGTAAAGGGTTTAGAACCTGTCTCGGGTCAGTGGTGTCTGTGTGCAACTCATGCAGAGTTCACCTGGAGGTTACTAGGGGTGTGCGAGTACTCGAAACTTTGAGTTTTCGGCTGAGTATTTTAATACTCGAACTCGACTCGAAGTTTTGAAAAATACTCGAAAGTTCAAGCGAGTATTTCCCGCCGATTTTCGGACGATCGCTAACGATTGCGACCGGCCAAAACGTGTAGAAACGGCCACAAAAGGCGATCGCATCATGTAAAATCGGCCGCAAATGACGATCGCTAACGATTGCGATCGACCAAAACTCGTATTAACGGCCGCAAAAGGCGATCGCATGTCGTAAAATCGGCCGTAAATGACGATTGTTAACGATTGCGACTGACCAAAACGCGTGGTAACGGCCGCAAAAGGCGATCGCATCACGTAAAATCGGCCGAAAATGACGGATCGATACCGGTTGCGACCGGCCAAACTCGTAATAACGGCCGCAAAGGGCGATCACATGTCGTAAAATCGGCCGTAAATTACGACGGAAAACATAATATCGGCCGTAACTTACGATTTCGTTATCTAATATTGATTATATGCGATGTCTGGACCAGGTGATATTGGTCAAATGACAACCGGACCATGTTTTATCGGCTGGAAACGAATTTCAAACTGTGTTTTGTTTGTCAATACGTAATCCAGTTTGATTGTACTGGCCAAAACATTGTATTGCTACTCATGTATTAGTTAGAAACCATGTTTAGATTGTCAAACGTAGGGTGCTATCCAAATCCCATTACACTATTTTAAACTACCAACTGATGGCAAATACTCGCTCGAAAATACTCGAAACTCAAAAATAATTGGTACTACTCGACTCGACTCGATTCAAAAAATCACTACTCGCACACCCCTAGAGGTTACCCTTGTAAATGAGCAGTGAACCACGTCTGGTAAGGACATCAAATGAGATTTGCTGTTTAACTAATATGACCATTATATGTATTTCAGTTACATGAGCCTACCAAAGACGCCTTCACAAATGGACCAACGGGTAGTGGAGGTGACAACTTTATGAATAATAATTTTGCTAATGGTAAATATATAAGACATTCCCATATATATTTATACTAATAAAGACATTCCTAATTGTTAATCCATCTATACAATTTTTAGAGCTGTGCTTTGCTTTGGGAAATCATTAGGTTTGATTTATCGGCCAAACTTAGGTCTTGTCACAACATAGATGATGCCTCTTTTATTAGAAAGGCAGTCACAAATTTAAATCAGAGCACAAGAGAAAGTATAGTAAAAATATGATGTACGAACTTAAATATTTGTAATATGATGTTCTTAACAAAGTGCACATCACTGATGATAAATTAGTTACATTGTTAGTTATATGTATCATATGACAGACATATAATGTAAAAAATAAAATAAATATATGTAATTTGTTTTTCAACAAAAAAAATTTTGATTTACAATTCAGGCAATTTTAATAGTAGTATTTTTTCTCAGATCCATTTTCTAATCCATCGGCCACATCGAATCAAGACCCCTTTGCTGCCAATGATGGTTTCGCTGCGGACTTCAGTAAACCTGTGGTAAGAAGTTCTCTGCCATAACCATTGCTATTTAATATAGCCATGTTAAAAAACAATCTAGCGAGTAATCATAGCGATATTGCTTGTCTAGATTTGATTGGTTATGAGTAAATTGCTAATGTCTAGTTGCTTTACTCATAACTATACCCTAAGACTACTAATCAACAGCACAGTCTAATGCTGTAGACTTACTAATCCGGTAGATATTTATTTATTGAAAAAAGTACATGCACAAAATAAAGGACGCTAAACAATTATAATATTTTATAGCTAAAGGTAATTTAATAGTAAATGATATCAGACCACGGTAGTGCTGGATTTCTTGAAGGCCGTTAATATAAAAATGTACAAATGTTTTGTTTTATTACACCTAAATATATAAAAAAGTTATTATGTGATAAAACAATAATCTGTTATGATCAGATTGTTTACAATGTCTTTCAAAGTATATTGAAGTTATAATTTAGACGACTTCGCACAGCATGGCTGACAATATTTTCATCAGTGTCAGCTTATCCCCTTCGTCTCTTTAGAATCTCATTTTTCATAAGAATAATTATCATTTTATGTTTCCGTTTACACTGTGCGGCATTTTACACTCCCATTTTGGAATATAAAGTAAACACTAACGATGATATAAAAATTAAGAAGCAAAAATGCAAGTGGAAATGGTATTGCAAACGATTGACCGGAAGTCCTTTTTTAGAGTAGTTTTCACTACCATGTGTGTACGCTGCCTAGAACTCCTAAATAGGCCAATCACCGTAGTGTAGGCAGGCCAAATTAAATTTAGTTATTGTCTTCTTGCTCAAATTGCTAATAGTTCTTGTGGACACTGCAGTAGCCTACAATATGGGTTTTCCCTCGGTTGGTGGTATGGTGATTAAATACTGCTTCTCGGTTGGTGGTATGGTGATTAAATACTGCTTCTCGTTGGTGGTATGGTGATTAAATACTGCTTCTCGTTGGTGGTATGGTGATTAAATACTGCTTCTCGGTTGGTGGTATGGTGATTAAATACTGCTTCTCGTTGGTGGTATGGTGATTAAATACTGCTTCTCGTTGGTGGTATGGTGATTAAATACTGCTTCTCGGTTGGTGGTATGGTGATTAAATACTGCCTTCTCGTTGGTGGTATGGTGATTAAATACTGCTTTAATCATATTAATAACAAATCATATTTTATTCTTCTTGAATAAATCCACTTTATAAAATGGCGAAAACATGTACATTACTTCTTCCTGAAATAAAATACCGTTTACCCTATCAGTAAATAAGAACAGTCTTGCTTGGTATAAAACGGGGCTGTATTATGGTTATAAGAACAGTATTTATGGGGCTGATTCCCTGCTATAAGATTGGCTACCGTACTTGAAATTGGCAAACAGTACTTGGAAACTGTACACTTCTTAAAAATCCGTACCATACTTGAAACTCGTCTGCAACAATTAAACAAAAGAAATAATAACGGGTAACTTAAATTATCTTATATTTTATACATTTGCTGCAAACAGAATTATTTATGATGAGATTTTACAGTTTTTTAACATTTTGCAAACATGTGCTTTTCCATCCAAATGAAACATGAAAATTGAATACTTAATACTTGGCTATTACACAGTTATTGGTTGATATACATCTGAAATGGTTACATACTATATAATAGATAAAATCATGCAATAAATATTATTTACAATACAAAGTAAATAAATCTTTTTTATAATATTTGAAATTGTTTTCAACTTACTATGTCAACGAGTATTTCTGTTAGGTTTGGGAATCAGCCAACTAGTAAATAAATTAAGCTAATTACAATTAAACTCAGATTTAATTGACAGCTGTTGTCCAGTTCTGCCAACCGGGTGAAATGAAATTCTATAATTGGTGAGTCTAATGATCATGACTTATATTATACATTATACATCGAGCAATTTATTTAGTTTTTTTTTAAATAATTTAAATTTAATAACATTATTCCAATTACTTCAGTACATGTGTCAGCTTGATTTTCCCCCATCAAGCCCGTGAAATAAATAAAAATAAAAACATTGGACTAAAGAATTTTTAAGGCTTACTTCATAATCTAAAGAATACTTCAAGTCTAAGGTTATACCAGTAAGGTCTTACACGTTTACAATCTAAATAGAACATTTTTCATGGAGGCTTCTTTATTACAGTTATTTAATGTATTACCTTTTTTCAGGAAACATTTGCTCCTGATCCCTTTGCCAGTGCGTTTGGCTCTAGTATATCAAGTGGTGAGTAATTAATTATGATAAGCTTTATCAAAATTTTACCATCAAGGTAACGAGGTCAGACAATCCTGGTTGTACTGGGAAGATTCACTGAAACTTAATCTAAGGCCAATTGGGCAAAGCCCTGAGGTAGTTTTGGTAATTTTATGAATTTTCACAAATGTAGGAAATCTAATGAACATTTTGATCAAGTTTGATCACGATAAAACATTCAAATTTGGCACGGAAGATATCCCATGTAAAAATATAAATATTTTCAGTATAAATGTTACTATTAGTACTGTAATGCTGTACTGAAGTGTCAAACAGACTAAAAAGCCCATTTACTATTATAAAATATTCTGTTACATTTCATTTGCTGCAATCTATATTACTGTGGGGAACAAACTTCCTTTTTTAGCTATTTTTTCCCCCAAGGGGGAGTCTACAGTATAATTCTATGCAAGGAAAAAGTCCCTTTAAGGGGTCAAATAAAAAAGGGAAATGAGTAATTAAAAACACTTTGGGATGGAATGTTTGACAGAAGATCTGTTGTATATTTGCCATAAAATGCTGTTATAAACTTCTACAGAAGTTGGGCACCTAGTATCGTTGTTCTCTATTGAAGAACATCAAAGTACTTGTGAATCTGCTATATAATGTTGAGTGTTATATATAACAAATGACTAAATGCACCATACACAATAATCTAAATATATAGCTATCAGACTATGTAGTATTATAACTTGTAGGAGAGCCATGCATTGCTCCGAAAGTCATTGCTCCGACAAAATTTTCGGAACAGTGCATTCTGCTTTCGGAGTAAGCTTTTAATTTACGCAGTTCGGAGTAATGCTTTTAATTTACGCATTTCGGACTAATGCCTTGAAAACTGTGTATTTTTTCGGAGTACTGACTTTTGGAGTTATGCATTTTCGGAGCAATGCCACACACTTGATTTTATTGCTTCGAAATGCACTGCTCCAAAAGATTTTGGGTTCCAAGGCAATATTTCGAAACAATTTGCACAGTTCAACATAACTCGTCTGCTTGCCGGACTACACGCGTGGCAGCAACACACGTTTCTCCCGTGTTCTCATAGCTCCTTCCACTCTTGGACGAGTTTCTTACAATCGGTGGCGTTTTATACGTTCGTGTAGTCCAGGTCTCGTGGATGCAACGCGGTCAATCCGCCACTGATTGTCGGCTTCGTGTAGTCCGTCCGTTAGTCTCATTTCATTGGCAAATGCCGCCGGTTCAAATCCTCCTGACCCCTTTAACCCCTCCAAATGAAAATGTACCACAAATGAATAGCTTCGAAAAGCATTACTGTGAAAATATTTTCGGAACAGTTCATTTCTAAACACTGCTTTCGTAGCAGTGCATTTTCGGAGTAATGCTTTTTTAAGTAATGCACTTCGTAACAATGTCGTGCACCGTAGTATTATAACTTGTTGAAGATTTTTAAATTCACAAGCAGTTTAGTTTGCCGAGTTCTGACACTAAATGTAATAGTGATTTTTCATAGCCTTTACCATGAGGATTTTGAAGTTACTAGAGTGTCAAAGAGTCCATATAACTGCTCAATCATTCTGAATCATAATCGTGATTTTGACCCTTTCTGTCTTTATCTCCAGTTTATCGTGACATGTTTTTATTTTATTTCTTAATTTACCGTAATGTTTTAGGTACCAAAGCCGACCCCTTTGATCCCTTTGTAGATGGAAGTCAAAAGAGGTCTAAAACTCCCCAACCAGACGAAGTAAGTGTATTTGCCTTTTTTTAGTTTATATTTCACTCACCAATTATTTATTTTAGAATTGCTCTTTCCTTCTTTAGAACTTATATTTTTAAAACACGTTCTGTGCGGCGCGCTAGATTTCCAGCGGTTGCCTAGCAAGGAAACCAATGCAGTTATCATGAATATACACGATTTGCAGTGAATGCATTAAGATTCCATCAGTCTTGGTTCAGTTTATCTGAAATCCTCACTCTAAATTAGTATCAATTAGAAAGTTGCTCACTATTTCTATTTTTTTTTTTTTTTATATATATACCGGGTGTCCCACGAAGAGGTTTAAACGTTTGATTTTATATTACGTGCTCATTCATGCACTGAACTTTTTTAAACTTTACACAGTTTACAAAGTAGGTTCTAAAAATAATCTGGAAAAATTTCAGCTCACTAACCTTAATAGAAACAAAATGGCGGCATATTGAAAAACGATACTTTAAAAACATTAAAAAAGGTGTTTTTGGTTTTATAAAATATTTTGATTGTTACATTCTAGGGCACACCAGTTCTTCTCTTTCCTCATTAGATCGCCTAGAGTACTTTTTGACAACACTACCAGTTTCTAACAAAAGATTTTTCCACTTGGTTATTGTTGGATTACTAGGTGGTTCAATTCCTGGGTAGGCAACCTGAAATTGTCTAATTGCTTCAGTGACGTTGCCAAAAGCAATAGCCCACGCACAACACTTAACTTTTTGTTCAACGTTAAAAGCCATTTCTCGACTCCACTTTCAGTAAAACAGTACCGAAGAAAGTTAGGTTATGTTTTTATGGCTCAAGCGAAATTTTACAATCAAACAGCTGTTCTTCAACAATGAGCGTTAGAACCGCAATGTAGTAAACAAATCAGATAATAAATCATGAAAGTAGTTTTTATAGGAAGCAAATTGGTAAATTTTTCAATATGCCGCCATTTTGTTTCTATTAAGGTTAGGGAGCTGAAATTTTTCCAGAATATTTTTAGAACCTACTTTGTAAACTGTGTAAAGTTTAAAAAAGTTCAGTGCATGAATGGGCACGTAATATAAAATCAAACGTTTAAACCTCTTCGTGGGACACCCGGTATATATAACAGAATAAAATCATTGAGTGTTAAATACAATTAGTAACTATTTAGATATTTTGTGAGTTGTTCAATTATCTATATAGACAAATTCATGAGCATCACCTCAAAATTAAGCTCTCTTTAGGTGTTTTAATGAATACTTTTATTTTCGTTTTACTTTTGTTCCACCTATTGTAGATTTTTTATTTGCTTTTCTGGCTTCTACTGCAGTAATTAAATCATATGAGCAATACTGTTTGTATCCTGCACACTCAAGGTTGCCTAGAAGTGTCTATAAATTCCATTTGATTAAATGTTAATGTTTTTGTATTAAGTTGGTTTTCTTTCAACAGGGTTGCACAATGAGGGAAAGTGAGAGGGCGGTAGCTGATTGTATTCATTAGCTGTATGTTACGGGTAGCAGGGGGGGACTACATTGTTGCCACCAGCCCGCTCCTGCTTTCCACCATGAACATTTCCCCTCACTGTGCACAAAGTTAAAGAACTCGAGTGTAGTCAACTATCACAATCACTCACATTCATAACAACTCTGTGATGAACGTATTTCATATGAACCCACGTTATTTGAGTAAAGCTTAAGGATCATATAGTATCCTCATGGGAGCCACATCAGTGTTTAAACAGTGCCAGTGCTCAGTCAAATTTGTGTTTAACAGTAATATTGTTCACTTGTTCAGTCACTGTAGACACCATCATGGGTATTGTACTAAGGTCAATATGCGTCAACCCATGAGTTACGGAGGAGCAGTGCCTTGTGCAGCCTTGTTACCAATCAAGACCCTCTGTTCCCAAGCCAGGATCATTTCCATCCCAATTATCAATGGCTGAGGAAGTCAGTTGAGGTGTAACAAACATCAAGAGTATAATCTTATTTGCTCTTGTTCCAGGCTAGCAACAAGGACCCGTTTGGCTGTGATCCCTTCGCCATCCTCCACGCCCCCACCCGCGACTCGGTGGGGCCGCCCCCCCGCCCAGAGTCACCCAGCCCCGCACTGCCGCCCAAGAAGAGTAAGGTAGGCGATTTAAATAAGCATACCATAAAAAATATGACCACTATTTTAAAAATTTACATTACAATATGGACCATTTTTGAACACATTCTTAGTGTGAATCCTCCGTTAATTCAGTACTGTTTGGTGACATAGGAAAAATCCTGCTAAAACTACTTTTGCTGTATAATATAAACAAAATAATTTGATTTCTTAGTGTGTCAATACAATCAGGCATGGTACAAAAGCCTAAGAAGCCCAAAGTACTTAAATTTAATAATATTAACAGTCACTTCAGTCATTAAAAACCATTAAAAAGTGACAAAGTATGATGAGGTATAAACAAAAGGGAATCTCTCTAACAAAAGGTTCAAAAGTCACAATATTAAAGAGAAGCAAACTTTTGATCATTTTGGTACTGATTGAAGCTTCTAGATTTTTAAGTAGCACAGTTATTATTTAGTCTGACCTTAGGGTCCAGTTGAGATGTCTTGGAGACCTAGGTTTCGTCATCGGAATGCCATATCATCAGTCCATGTTATCTAGGCCAAGCCTAAGCTACTTTATCTCTCTAGTGAAGTATTGTCATACTGATTAAAAGCAGATAAAATGAACTCTTAACGTGTTTAGCGTATTAAAGCATAGTCAAATTAAAGGTACATAGATTTTGCTTAACCATTACCATTGCCTGCTTCTCAGTAGATGGTAGTTTGGCACAAGTGCCAACTGCACAGATGAGGTTAAAACATGTTCACTGATCGCGCCAGGCGTCGCACGCCGACAAAAGTCGGCGCTAGACCAACCGAAATATATTGAGTCAGTATGAGCTTAGCCGTGGACGAGGAAGGATGTTGGTGCGTGCGCCATCGGTTTACATCTCAATTTTTGCCGTGTTGGTGCCGTTGCCAGGTTCCGTGACTTTTTCGGGGGTTTTTTGTTGCGATTGCGTAATAGTGTGCCATAGGGAATCATATATACTTATTTTTCAGCAGTGAAAGTGTTAAGGAGTTACATCAGTAACTCAAACTTTCATTTAAATAAATAGGGTTGACTTGTTAACAGGAGGAGTTTCCATAACTCCCTAAATGTACTGTATTTTTAAACACTAGAAGAAATAGATGAAGACCAAACAAATTTGTATAAATTAGCTATGTTTTTATCTCATACTTTAAATTAAATATAATCTTCTTAATGCAAAAGAAATTTGTGCATGAAAGTTTTAATTTCTGGCAGGTTTGCGTAATCAGGTTTATCAGCCAATGTGACTTTTTCTTTTGACTTTACGACTAACAGCCCTTGGCATTCCAGGTGCCCCCGCCCAGACCCGCCCCGCCCCGCCCACTGCAGCCGCCCACCCCCAGTCCGACTCCTGCCGACCCTTTCAACGCCCCTGCCGCAAACCCCGCCTCAGACCCATTTGGATCTGCCGCAAACGACCCGTTCGCATCCAGCAATAGTTTTGCAGACTTTTCCAACTTCAACAGCAAGGTGAGTCAGGTTGCTTGTAGGTAAGATGTGTACTTAAAATGTGCATTTGATTGAAACTATTTCACCTTTCAGGAAAATTTCCCAACTAAGCTTGAACATTGCATTTGATTTTGCCTGCTAAATTTTCTCTTGAATGTAGTGTCTTGTCTTTAGTTCAATCAGCTTGATTGTGTTAAAATATTGTGTCATTTAATTTGGTCTTCGACAGCAATGAAAATGTTGTATTTACTAAATGTTTTATTGAACTAATAAATAAATATTAACCATCACAAATTTTATTTTTAATAGATAGAAATAAGGAAATACTTTAAAAGCGAGTTTATTACATGCAAACCAAATAAAAGGCTAGGATTTGGGAAAATAACTAAGAAAAATTATTATTTAGCCTACTGTATTATTAAATGTGTACGCCTTTAAAAACATAACTTTTACTCTGATTTTTGTAGTTTTTATTTTAGCTTGAGAAAACAAAAATTATCGTTGCATATAATCTTTAATTTTATGCTTCAAGACCTACGAGTAACCATTTTGTTTTGAAATATTTCTAAAATTGTATTTATATTGTTTATGGATATTTATTTACAATATTTGAGCTTTTATCACAATGGCTAACAAAACAACTCGCTCATAATTGGCCTTGTATAATGAAATACCATGTGTTGGGCTTCATAATTAGTCACTGAATCCTTCTTCAAACCTTATCCTGTAAATTGGGAATTCTGAGTTTGAACTAACAACATTACTAACATTATGGTACGGAGCATCATTAAGGAACTAATCTTTAAATTCAGATCCTTTGAATTCTTTAATTCTACAATATAGGACCCTTTAGCATCTTTAAGAATGTTCAACTTGGGATATGAAATTTGCCATTTCTTTTTAAACTCGTTTTGTTTTCAAAAATTAAAATTAATCTTAAGAGTACTCTGGCCTTGAAAGAGTTCATGTTTCTACCTTTCTCTTACCCAAGTTTCAACTATTCCAAAACTTGAAAATTATAACAAAATAATTTATAAAAATATTCTGGAAACGCAGCAATAAGGTTTTGGTAGGTACCGATTAATTATTCAGCTTTTCTGGATTCTTTCTGAAAATATGTGTATATTTATTTTTTTTTTTACTACAAACAGCATGTTTTATGAATATGAACGCTTTCTCATACACACAAGGAACTGTATGGATAAGATAAACGCTTACCTTGGAGATTGCAGGTATCATCTACTGATACAAAATTAAAGATAGGGATGTGTCGGTTCTTAAAGTCGGTTGTCGGTTTTACCGGTTAAAAAAAATATATATATATATGACAACCGATAGTTAAAAGTCGGTTTCGGTTTTTCACTGTCAGTAAGTGCTCATATTGGAAATAAGCATTATTTTGTACAAATATCGCTTAGACTCCCCAATCAGTGAGATATATCAGTGGAAGTCAAAAATGATACAATAAAAGAGATACACGTATCGCAATACATAAGCCCAATACTTGAATGCGATGGATTCTACTGTATTATGGTTATATCCTTCCGGTAGGAAAAGATTCTATGGTTTCCAAAGTCTTCAAAACTAAAATATCCGAAAAGACCAGGAGACTTATTTAGAATGTCAAAAAAATGTAGTTTAAAAACATTGAGAGTTTTGTATTTTGCACTTATAGATTCCCATGTATCATATGGGGTAGGTATTTATGGGGCCACCTCCACCAAAAATTTGAAAAAGATTTTGAAAATACAGAAAAAAGCAATAAGGATAATACTTGGTTTAAGAAATAGAGACTCAGTCAAAACAAAATTTACAGAATTAGGCTTTTTAACCGTTTTCTCGCAACATGTGTTATACACAGTAAAACATGTCAAGGAACACAATATACCTCTGATGGAAGCGAAAGCCAGAAGTCGTCCATACAATACCAGAAATTTTTTAACTTTCGAATCCCATAGACTAGAGTTTTTTAAGAAAAGCATAAATTATAGAGGTTTAAAATTTTTTGAAATGCTCCCAGATTCTATAAAAAAAACACAAAACCTGTCAGAATTCATAAAAAAATAAAAAGTTTATGATAGATCATCCCTTATACTCCTTTGAGGAATTGAATGTAAATTTGAATGTCTAGTTGCTAGGCCTAGTTCTATCAAATTTGTAGATTCCAATACATGTTTATATACAAATAGAGAGACACTACTCACTATGACAAATGTGACACTATTCATCTGTAACAATTGTACAGTTAACGAATAAAGATATTTGATTGATTGATTGATTGATAGTTTTTAAGGTTAGGCCTGCAGTATGGTTTAGCCTAAACTTTAACCTTAACATCTTAACAAATTTTAAGTAAAAGATTACTTAGGTTACGGTAGTGCCCTAGGCTATCTTTGTTATTATTTGGCTGTAAAAGGTTTTAAGCCTAGGTAATTAATTAATTTTGTAATGGCCCATGATATTTAAATTAATTTGATTTGTCTTTTATTGATTACTTTTTAACCAACTCTCCTGCATCGTGTCTCTGCAGAAGTATTTAAGTCTGAAATATATATATAATTAATTAAAGTTTGGTAAAAACGTTTTTGTGAGTTGATAATGACCCTGGATATTTGATAGGCCGAATTTCAGAATCTAGGTAGAAACTTAAATTTAAATTATGGATGAGACAGTTACTAGGCAAGTTCTTTGAAAAAAAACCGAAACCAACAACCGTTTTTTGAAAAAAACCGAACCTATAAAAAATGCAACCGACTCATCCCTAATTAAAGACACTACATTTGTGTTTCATCAGAAGAATGTCTGTACTTTCTAAGGCCTGCTTATCTCGTCCTCGCAACTCTTTAAGTGTAAAGAGTAGGTATGTGTCGGTTCTGGTTCTGGGTTTTATCGGTTTTTCGGGAAACCCCAAAACCAACGATTGATATACACTTCATTGTTCCGGTTCCACCGTATTTGAAAGCCATAATATCAGCTGTAAATGACAATCACACTGAATTTCTACTGTAATCCATGGTTGAACCATTTAATATTATCCATAAATGATAATCAAACTGCATAATATTGCCCGAAACATCTAATGAACCAAATGGCATGGATCTAAAAGACAATATGACTGCGTAACATTGTATGAAACTAGGGGTGTGCGAGTAGTGATTTTTTTATTCGAGTCGAGTCGAGTAGTGCCAATTATTTTCGAGTTTCGAGTATTTTCAAGCGAGTATTTGCAATCAGTTGGTAGATTAAAATAGTGTAATGGGATTTGGATACCACTCTAGATTTGATCATCTAAACATGGTTTCTAACTAATACATGAGTAGCAATACCAAGTTTTGGCCAGTACAACCAAACTGGATTATGTATTGACAAACAAAACACGGTTTGACATTAATTTTCGCCGGATAAAACACGGTCCGGTTGTCATTTGGCCAATATCACCTGGTCCAGACATTGCTTATAATCAATATTAGATGACGAAATAGTTAGTTACGGCCGATATTAAGTGGCCCGGTCGCCACTTTTGCCGATATTATGTATACCGTCATCATTTACGGCCAAAACTAGGTGGTCCGATCGTCATTTTCGGCCGATTTTACTTGATACGATCGCCTTTTGCGGCCGTCACTAAGCGTTTTGGCCGGTCGAAATCGTGAGCAATCGTCATTTCTGGCCGATTTTACGCGATGCGATCGCCTTTTGTGGTCGTTACTACGCGTTTTGGCCGGACGCAATCGTTAGCGATCGTTCGGAAATCGCCGGGAAATACTTGCTCGAACTTTCGAGTAGTTTTCAAAACTTGAGTCTAGTTCGAGTATTAAAATACTCGGCCGAAAACTCAAAGTTTCGAGTACTCGCACACCCCTAGATGAAACTAACCAGCCCGCAGATCATCTGTATTGACTAATTTTCATCAGTATTATAAATGTACATATCCTGAAAACAGGGTTTGCGAAATCTCAGTTTTAAAATAATTGTTGAAAAAAGTACTCAAAACAAATAATTGAGAACCAACAAATTAATTTTACTTTTTATTAAAACCGCAACCGAAGAAAATTTGAACCGACACACCCCTAGTAAAAATATTATCATATCAAAAACACACATCTAATGTATATAATGTAAATATTTTCAAAGCTGATGCATTCTTAAACTTTTATGAACTTAGTTACTTTTTCCTCAATTCTTAATTTAGACAATTTGAACATGAAGAGAGAAAATCATTTATTTAAAAGTTTTCACTATCAACGAGGTTAATAGATCTAGAGGTTTCGTCTCCTTTAAAAAAAGTGTAGCCTACATGGTCGACCGCCATTTTGCCCCTCTGTCTACTCTGATCCCATGGCAACCAACATGGTAACCAATCAAATCTTCTCTTCACGAGTTATATGTCTCTCAGCTGACAAACATTTAACTTCTGAGGGAAAATGGCAGTCAGCATGTAGGCTACACTTTTTGTCTCAGGACAAGACCTCTAGATATATTAACCTCATTGATATTACCAAGATAAGAATGCATTAGTATTCCCAATACAAAAAAAAATTAATCAGCTGATGCAGAAGTTTGCCAACCAAATAATGCATCAGCTGCTGCACAAGTTTGCCAACACAAAATAATGCATCAGCTGATTTGTTTGTACATTTATTTTGCATGTTGCCAGTGCTGCCACTCTTCCTCTCTGCCTGTCAGTTGCCTAATCAGCATAATCCCTTCAGCGGAACACATCCAGCTTGTTCTTAGTTTCCCCAGAAATTCCCCTGACTGGGCTAGATTTCTTGCCCAGGTAGGATATCCTGTATTGTTTGTATTTCAAATGGCTCCATACTCTGTCTAAATCCTATACTCTAATATGAGCAATGCCTGTCGCGGAATCCAGTGGAAGGTATTCATTTTGTTAAACTTTGGAATAGGGGCTTTTGGATATAAAAAGCCAATTGATAAAAACCTCAACCCCAGGAAAATTCATATTTTGTTTAAAAAACCTCATTTGAAAATTAGAAACTTTTAACATTGGGCTTATGGAGTTTCAGATCAAAACAAAAGAATCATAACATTTGTGAATAACTGACCACTGTCAAAGTAGACCAATTTCACTTACACACAGTAAAGTATCAACAAGTGATTTTTTGAAAACATTGACTAGAACCATTGAATAAAGATTGCATATAGACATATTTTTCACCCTCAAAACTAATCACATATCACCAAGCATGGCTCGGTCTCCCTGGTACTTTATCAGTTTTAAAACTTGAGTAATGCCTTTATTATTTTAATAACACGTGACATATTAACCAGTGTAGTTATTTTCCGATTAACACTGCACAGTGACTGTTGATTGATCTGGGTTGTGCAGGATGTTACCGCGATAAATTTATATTTTAATACATCACTGTCAGCCTCTTTAACAGCAAGCTCTGCAAAAGTTGTTTCTAAAGTAATCTAATGGTTTTGTTAAACTTTACTAACCAGACAATTGTTATAGTAGTTTAAAATATGATACTGTGTGGAGCCATTTTAGTAGAAAAGTAGTAAGTTTATTATTAGATTCTTGATCATCTTTCAAAATTATGTTTATAATCGATTAGTATTGTGGGAATGGATCATCTAAGCTATTAGCGTAAGTTCAAAAATATTGGAAAATCATACCAATACAGTATCATAAAGCTTCATACGTGTTTTTACGTTAATACCTTTTTGATTGCATTTACTGCAGCGATTGAAAGTAATATAAATGGGGTTTTTGAGCTTGCTCTAAGCTAATTTGAATTTCCCAATGTCTTGAAGTATTCATTTGTTGGATTAGCAAGGTTTTTATTAAAAATAAAGTTTAATGATGTGAGGACTATTTTCATTTTTTATTTATCAATTTAAACTGAAGCAGGAATATATTAACAGAATAAAAACCCCTGAGGGATGTTGTCCAGGTGTAATTGTGTTGTGTGTATAATGTTGTTATTGCGATGTAGAAACACTGATACGTCTAAACTAGACGTCTTTGCTTGAGCATGATCATTTCACAGGCCTCATTGACTTTAGTCCTTGTGCTTTATTATTCCTGTAGTTTGAAATTGCATGCCTAGATAAAGTGTAACGCCTACATTATAACTCACTTACAAGTTGTGTGTTGTTGTTTATGGTAAAGAAGTAGTCTCAGGTTCATTTTGTTGTGATATAAATTGTCTTGTTTTGTTCAACATGATTTTAATGAATGTGAAAAGAAACTTTAATTAACTGTTAATAAATTACTTTATTAATTTAAGACAACAATGTACAATGTATAAACATTATCTTGAATAAATAATGCTACAGCAAATTAATGCTTTTTGTTTTGTGAGCTTGGCACTAAGTAGATGTTTCAGTGAACGACTTTTAAATCATCCCTTAATTAAACTTTATAGACTTGAGATTAATTTTGTCATCAGTACTACAATTTAATAGTTTTATTAATCACAAATTTGCCTTATTTATTGAACTTTTATGACAGTATATGTTTGTGTCAAGTGTGACTTTCCACTAGAAATATTACTAAATTTGTATAAGTGTAATATTATCTTCAGCTGCCATTATCAGTGGATTTTTTGTTAAGGCTCTGCCATCAGATAATTAAGTCCTTGTACAAAAATTAGACATATACCTAATGGTGTTTTATCGGTACACATCAGAATTTGTACTATTCCTTCTAAAAATGTTTGATAATACCTGGGGATAAAAATAAAGCTACTATGGTATAAGTAGAATGTCCCCGAATTTTATATTCCGGACAAAATTTCTAATCCTAAAACATAGCTTTTTGAAAGTTGTTGTCTTGTACCCTTGTTTTGTACATCATTTGATCATCTTTCCTTCCTTTAGCATTTTTTGCTAAATTTACCCTAATTGTTCATTTAAGAAAGTAACCATGCTTTTGTGACTTGTCATTCAACGCATTAACCACTTTCCACCTTACAGTGCTTATGTGTTAGCTTGTACGTCTTACTAACATGCGTCTAACCAAAGTATTCTGCTTTCCTCTCCTTCCCTGTTGTTTTCTTTTTATGATTTTATATTTTTTGTATGACTTAGCCTTAATTTTTTTAAGTTTTATAATGTTTTACCCCTTCCCTCTCCCCACCCGTTTCCTCTGCCCGTTTTAGTTTTCCGAGAGTACGACGAGAGCAGTGCCCAGTGCGCCGGCGCCGCCCGTGCCCAGGCTGGACTTCACTGAGGATCCGTTCCGGGACTACCGCTACGAAGATCCGTTCAACATCGCAGATCCGTTCGACGACGACGACGGACCCGCCCCAAACCTCACTTCCAGCAGTTCTGCCAAGCTAGACCCTTTCGGGATGGAAATCCCCGTCGAGAAATCCAGTGGGAAAATCACACCCGTGAACGGTAAAATGACACCGACTATCGGCAAAGGCACTATAAACGGCAAAAACACGCCAGTCAATGGGAAAAACACACCTTCACCCCTTCCCTCGGAGGATCAACAGCTGGCATGGGCTGCCGCAGAGAGTCTGAGATTAGAGGAAGAGAGGAGCAGGCAAGCGGAGAAGGAAAAGGCCGATCTGGAACTGGCGCTGGCTCTGAGCAAGAAGGAGAAGAAGCGAAACGGACCGTTTTCGAAAATTCTCTCCTGACAATCCAAGTCCTAACTCGGCTTCGGACTCGGCTGAGTTTTCCTTTCAGATTCGAGTGTCTTATCTCAGTTCTGAAAGTGAACAAACACTAAGAATGAGTTTGCAGTGAAATATCTATATCGAAACTATTACCTCATGGAATTTCGTCACATTGTACTTTTGTTAAACTTTGCTTTCTGTAATAATGTTTTTCATAAAACAAACGCTTTAAAAAACCATCGATTTGTTGTCAATACTATTTATAACATCAGTCTTTTTGTGTTTTTTTTTAGTCTTCCAGTAATGGTGTGAAATTTGGTTTTATGGAAATATGTGCCATCAGATGTGTACGATATTATTTTTAAGCGACAATGGTACTGATTTAGATTTAAATTTGTTTGAATGCTTTCTAATCAAACTTTTTGATAGTTATTGTTTATTTTAAAATAATTTTGTAATTTTTTTAATGTGCATTATCATTTTTTGGTTGACGAGTCGATGATATATAAGTTCATGGTTGACTTTGTCTGTTTTTCCCAATGGTATTGTCACTCCTACTACTTCATGACCCTTTACTTTAAAAGAAGCAAGAGACCCTAATGTGCCTGTTTATTTAGTTACATGATCATTTTTATGGAGTAGTTAATAATGAATAATAAATTAACACTAGATATTACAAGTTAATATTTTGTCCTCTTATTGGTAAATATTTTATAAAACTTAAGGTTTAATCTGATGTAAAATAATTTATTAACAAATTACTTTTGACAAAGCCAACAAAAGTTTTAGTTTTTCTGGGTAGTAGCTTATAAAATAATATAATCACAGACAACAATTTTAACCCTTCCCGGGCGGTTTATGTATATCTTCGTCAGACCACGTTTTCCATCGCAAGCGTTTGACAAAATATGTGTTACCCAATTTAGAATATACGAGCGTATGACAAATATATACGTTAAAACATGTAATTATAATTTAGCTGTTGAAAAGTCGTTTCTGTGATACAGTATTTATAAGCCATTGCTGTGTTATTCAGTTATCTTTGGCGGCATATTACCACTAAAATAAACCATCGCACTGGTCTACATACAGTTATCAACAGCTGTTGCTGGATCGAGTGATGCGGTGACTCAATTCCTTGTTGGTGTATTATGTTTTGCGAACAGTCAGTCAAGTCAGTTGTCTGCGCACCGTTGTGTGATGTACGTTTGTAGATTCGTTCTTTTGATTTGGTCAAAAGTGTACTTTTATCTCAAATAAATGTTTTTTTCTAAACATCATTTTCAAGGAATTGAGCAAATAATCTTAAAAATCATTCAAAATTGTTTCCGTCACGAGACTGAAAATAACTCACTTTAATCAAATTAAAAAAGTGGAAAAAACTACAAATTTCATAATCAATATTTTAACCCCAACCAGAAAAAGTGGAAAAAACTACAAATTCCATAATCTATATTTAACCCCAACCAAAAAATTAATGTGCATAGTGAGCTTGGCCTCGGTTACAGCTCGGGAAGGGTTAAGTTTGTGATTTCTTTGTACACACCTTAAGCAATTTATTTATATATTCAATTCGATGTCACTTCCAAGTGACTAGTGAATATTTTGCTTAGGCCCCGAATTAGTGAATGTGTCGAGTGAAATTGACTGCCTCTTCAGTTCAGTGAAACTTCCTGTTGAGGGAGTGATGTTTTGTATACTATAGCAACTCGTTGGCTTTTTGCTGCACATTTGTGTGACGTTCGCCTTCACGACAATACCGCTTTCATCTTTTTAATTTTAGGCCTACTCGTGGACAAATTATAAACTACAAGTTCGACCTAGTAACTTGACGTTAGAAATGTCAAATTGAGCTTTAATTTTTCCCCGAAAATTGTATTTAAGCTTTAACCGCTACTCTTGCGACTTGTATTTTGTAATTTTCCGCAAGGCTCTCGATGTTCATATCATGTTATGTAAATATTGTTATTAGTAGGTTAGTTAGATATGTATATAGTGAGTATGTAATGTTCGGTTTCACCTTGTGTGCGCCCTTTGCCTGAAATGTTGGGTCGTTGACACTGCTATGATGGGTGACGAAATTAACTGATCACAGCAAGATTGACATCAGAATGTGACTGGTTCTGGGGAGGATTAATCTTCTGTTGTTGACAAGGATTTACTTAACTTCCTGGGTTCAACATCTTTACCTGTCAATAAATTAATGTGCCTGACCATTTATAGTCGATGAGTTAACAAACTTTTTATGCTACTATACTTAGCTATACATAAAAATATGTATTAAACATATGTTGATTTTAACATTCGTCTAAACTTAACATCTCAAAAGTTAAACATATAAAAAAAAGGAAATGACTACGTATTATTATTAATAAAATCAAAGTAATTGAACGTAGATGCTGTGATAGTATTTAAAAAGATTCAACTTTAAAGAATAAAATATCCAGCAAGTGCTACCTAAGTAGAAATAAAGTAAATTTCAATGTATCGGGTGTCCTTTCATAACAACAAATGCATACATTTTATAAGGGCACTCCAATTACTTAAATCATCGACATGGTTCTATTGGCTTGAGAGTTATTTTAGCGAGAAATTAATATTTTTTCTTTAGAAAACTTGTCTCAGGTTTTATAGAGTAGAGGTCCTATTTCCGATCACAAATTCTCTTACGCTTCAAATGATACTTTTTTGGCAAAATGAAATAAGTTCCTGTTAGATTTTTGTGCTGGGTACATAAATTTTAAAAGTTTAAATATTTTTAAATGCTTGTGTGAATACCACCTCTTTTATATGTATACTTGATTTCCTGTATAAATAATACTGGGTATATTGAAACAAAACGAATTAAATTTCATGTTTTGTGTTCTTAGTCTTATATTTTCCAAAGAATGTACATGTGTTTGTATATATTTGTTTTGTATAATGTTGTATATTACGAGTCGATGTTGAGTATTAAGATGTTAGTTGACTGTATGGTTTAGTTGAATTGTTTTGTACAGCTGATCCTGAGTTTTTACAAGTTTTCAGAAATTATTAGCTCAATGTACATTTAGTAAGTTGTAATGCAGTACTTATGTATATTTTGGGACAATATTCTCCGATTTGATCTACAGTAAAACCTCGATCAACCGTCACTCTTTAATCCGTCACTCTCTGTTATCCGTCGTCCGTCTATGAGAATATTACTATTTATACGGATTTGTGCCGTACGGCAGTGTCTGAGCATCTGTATGAGCTATTATATTATTTCAAACAACATAAATATGTATGTAGTGGGAAGTATTATCCTTTTGTACACAGTTTATTTTCATTTATCTGCCAAACATTTTAAAATTTAGTTACTGAACACGTTTATAATATGATGTTTCTATTATCCGTCTATTCAGTTATCTGTCACAGTCCCGGTCCCGAAGGTGACGGTTAATAGAGGTTCCACTGTATATTAATTACTGTACTTTACTTTTCTGTGTAGGAGCAAACTATTATTTATGATTCAGAGCTACACAGCCATGTGCTCAACAATAAGAAAAACAAGTTACAGTTCAGGTTACAGTGCTTGGCGCCTGTTAAGCGCACGCTTTGGAATGACTTTTCCCCTCTATTTGACTTAGTACTGTTAGTTACAGTATACTTTTGTCAACGGAAAGCAAAATTACTTTGATTAATTTTAAAACTTTGGTTTTGGTTATTTTCGTTATTGTCTGCTTTTATTTACGAGAAATTTGAGTTGTTTCTCGCCTTTCCTAGGCGCCAAGCACCGTGGACCGAACTGTACTCAATTTTGTCAGGTATTAAATCATCTTTTGTGGTTTTACAATATAGGCCTAAGATAGGGCTAGAACAACGAGTTATTTTTCTTTTTCTGTTTTTGAGTGCATAACTTTTGAAAATATTCACTGGAACCCCTCAATTGGCACTCTCTATATTTGAGTAAATGTGCTTATATTAAAACTTTGCTTTTCTTTAAACTCCTAACCTGAGACTTAAAACATTTGTAAAATGAGCTTGTATTCGTTCCTACTGAGCCAATTGATCTTGTAAGATTCAGAATCTGTCAAAGAAAGCAGGCGCCTGTGAAAGATGCACAACGTTCATAGTTCTGTTAGCATTTCGATTCATCTTGTATATAAATACATTGATGCAGATAGTTTTGTGAATAATTGTAAATTTTGAAAATATGTATCAATAGTAATATTTTAGCTTTTTTATTTATTTAAAATTTATTTTGATTGCAAAATCTTAGTCTTGTACGCATTCCATTAAATTATTAAATTGTATAATGTGTCGTTATATGCCGTAGTGTAAGACTTAAGTAATATGGTACATGACAATAGTGTCAATAAAATCGATACACACATTTGCAGTGATAAGTTCACTTTTGCAGTACTAACATCTCGTTTTAGTTTTATTTGTTTTAACCAAAGTATTCTTAAAGGATTTGTATAGAGGATTATTCTATCGTTAGATTTCTAAATGCACAAATACAAGCAATATTCTAAACTGAAGTATTCATTTGTACTGTTTATTTTATATGTTTAATATAAGAAGACAGAAAGGCTAAATTACACTTTCTCCCTTTTAAATTCAGCATTGATGATTTTTTATATTAAAAATTGTTTTTAGTGCATTAAAGTTTATTAATTCCAAAATACTATTTGTTAATTTTGTCCTTTTGTTTTTAAAAATTTAACTCAAAAATACTGCTTGCTAATAGCCTCAATAAACACCCTTATTTTTGGACTAAAAAATTAACCTGACTTGTAATCTTAAAGTATTGTTTACAGAGATATTATTGTTTAAGTGATTTTACTAGTGATATAATCCAGTATACATAGTGATTGTGGAAAGAAACCAAGGAAGATAGTAATTTTAATGACTTGTTTTTAGTATTTAAATACTCTTGATATTGTTTAGTGTACGATAGATAAAATGGTTTTTCAAGTTTGGACCATTTAAGACCAGAATGTTACTGCCCGTTGCAGGTACTGAATTTATACATGTTACCTTCTCTATACTGTTCGACTTGTTGTATGTTTTGTCTAATATAATATTTATAATGTTGGATTTGTTACACCCTGACATGTAAACTACTAGGTAACGTGTAAATAAAGGAGCAGCAATATCTGGTTTTGGCGTGTATGTGCTAATGCAGATATTTGCTCAATATAAATATATGTGGTTTAAAAAAGTGAGTTTCAGTTGCCTTTCCCCTCATTTATTAAGGTTTTAATGCGCTTGGATTTTAGCTCAGAGACTAGGAAGTTCGGAACTGTAATGATGCTGAACTTGTCAAATGGTCATAAACATCTTTAATACATTACTTGTAGTGTTCCATAGGTCCCCTCTACATTACTTCTGTTCCATGGGTCCCCTCTACATTACTTCTGTACCATAGGTCCCCTCTACATTACTTCTGTACCATAGGTCCCCTCTACATTACTTCTGTACCATAGGTCCCCTCTACATTACTTATAGTGTTCCATAGGTCCCCTATACATTACTTCTGTACCATAGGTCCCCTCTACATTACTTCTGTACCATAGGTCCCCTCTACATTACTTCTGTACCATAGGTCCCCTCTACATTACTTATAGTGTTCCATAGGTCCCCTCTACATTACTTCTGTACCATAGGTCCCCTCTACATTACTTATAGTGTTCCATAGGTCCCCTCTACATTACTTCTGTACCATAGGTCCCCTCTACATTACTTCTGTACCATAGGTCCCCTCTACATTACTTCTTTACCATAGGTCCCCTCTACATTACTTCTGTACCATAGGTCCCCTCTACATTACTTCTGTACCATAGGTTCCCTCTACATTACTTATAGTGTTCCATAGGTCCCCTCTACATTACTTCTGTACCATAGGTCCCCTCTACATTACTTATTGTGTTCCATAGGTCCCCTCTACATTACTTATAGTGTTCCATAGGTCCCCGCTACATTACTTGAAGTGTTCCATAGGTCCCCTCTACATTACTTGTAGTGTTCCATAGGTCCCCTCTACATTAGTTGTAGTGTTCCATCAATCCCCTTTCATTTTTATTCAACTTGATTAAACTCCTGATTGATATTATTTGTAATATAAACTATTTTGTAAATTTAAAAAATCCTGGTTTATGTAAATTGTTATGACGTGTGTAACTTTATATTATTATCAATGACAATCCTTTATTAAGTGAAGCTCTCTTTCCCTCACTTTGTCACGGTATCACAGTGTAATGGCTTTACTGATTGATATGAAATTTGGCCAGTAGCTAGGTGATACCGAGGAGGTTTTTCTTTAGATTTGCAAAATTCCTCCTAGGTTACGCCCCATTGGAAGAAATATTTTAATGGGTTTGTCATGTTTTTAACTGACTTCATTTAAATTAAATAAACAGCTATTAACCCATTGAAGTAGTAATTTTATTCTATTTGCAGTAGCCTATAACGGGAATTGATTGTTGCTGCACTCTATTAGCAAAATATGTAACTAATGACCGCGGGCGTCTATGGTTCTATCCGCTAGGGGCGCGGACTGCCTGAAAACCCTTAATATCGCCGCCAGGCCTTTGGTCGTGTTAGCTGAGTTGGCTACGTCGTGGAAACACCTTGGCCAGGTGGTGATATGATGTTTGTGGGTTCGATTCCCGCACACGACCAAAACTTACCAGTTGTGCAACTCTCAATGAGTTAACCGGTCTGTGGTAACGTTGGTAAGGGGGCCCAAGTAAAACAAACGGTGGCAGGCTTGCTTGGAAGTTGACGGGATCGGTTAATTCTTTGAGACTTGCACATGGTCAATACTGATTTTGCTAATTTTTACTTATGTCTACTGTGTGTGTGCCAAATCGACTCTCTAAACTGAAAGAAAACAATATTTTAATTAAAATATGCCATTAATCCATTTATAAACACCAATTTTATACTCCAATTCACAGGTTAATAAAATTACAAGTAAGAAACGAGACCAGCTCGTATGTCTACGCCAATGGGTTAAAAATTGTGTCACTGTTTTGTTTATACTATTTTAAGTTTGTTTACTAAATGAAGCGTTCTTCCCCGTAGATCTTTGTTCGTGCTTTAACGTTGTAACTGTAGCTTCGCTCATTTATGCGTCTTAAGTGTCATGGCAGACCATCCTAGTTTTATTATTTTAATTACCATTAATTTCTCATTAGGTTTAAAATATGTTTGTATTCTAGTCAAGTAGTAATCATTGACAATATCCATGATCATGAGACTTATGGACTTCGGAACTTCAAACTGTTGAATCCACCAGATACCTTGTGGTCACAATTGAAAAATCCTTACCTTGGGACGACCACATTGATACACTCCGCAAGCAACACGGTAGTTCGCTCTTTGCTTTAAAAAGGGAACAAAATCAGTAATTACACCTCAAGTATTAAAAACAGCCTGCCATGCTCTTCCTGAAAGTAAACCACGCTATGGCAGTGCTTCTTGGGATTACTCTTACCACTTGTAAGAGTAATCTTTGTCGGGTGCTAATCTTTCAGGACAAGCCAATTTGAATAATTTCCGGGATAGATGGCATGGAAGTTGTAGAAATCATTTTATAGCTTTGGAAGTGTTGACAGTTGTATAAACATTTATGAAGTTATCCTCCTGGCCTCTTTTAGTGAGCTTTCTTGGAATTGGAATGTTCTCAAATATTACATAAGAAATGCAACAAATTCTAATCTGCCTGCTCACAAGCGAAAATATTATGAGGTTTAACTAACATATGCTGGGTCAAAATGTTTTAATGTCCTTCGTACTGTGAAGATTTGTGTTGGGAAATCCTAAAGGAGGAAATTGTTTGGGTGGCTTGTTTCAAGACCCTTTTGCTGTACAGAAAAGTTATTAGATTGGGAGAACATTCAAAACTATAGTTATTTGTCTATTAAGGGAGTAAAGTGCAACTTTGTCTCCCTGAGGGAAATTGTTGGCGCCCGGCGCTGTAGGCGAGGATGACAATTTTCCCGAGGGAGACAATGTACTTTACTCCCATAATACACACAAAATTTTTCCCACACCCCAAAATCCACAAGTATTGCTAAGTATTCCTATTCATAACCCCTGTCCATTTTGTAATCGCTGTAATGTGTAATAACTAAACTCAGAACGTTAATTGCAGCTGGAGCGAAATATCAATCAGCTGATCCGATTCCGTTATAGCTGCAGTGTGAAAACTCCACCTACCTTTATATATATATATATATATATATATATATATATATATATATACATTTAAGAAATTAACACCATTTTGTTGCAATATTTCGAGGTATTCTCTTTATCAAGCACAAAAAATGAATGACAAACAAAAACAACAGATCATATGTTATTTACACATTTGGTTAAGATCAGATGATGTGGAATAAAACTATTTTGATACTGTAGAAAGAATAAGGAACCAAAAATTATCAAATTAACGAATGTTGAGTCCATGTGGTTGTTTCGTTATTATAAACTTAAATATTATATATATATATATATTTATAATGGAACACAAATCAAATCAAATACCTGCACACCAAACATCTATGTAACTTGCGGAAGCAGTGCAAATCTTGATTCAAATTTGCCGAAGTTCATGGGTGTATATATATACTTTTCCCTCATTTTAGCGAATTTCCCCTATAGGGAAGAAGCTATTACCGTAGTCAGCATGGTAAGACCTAGGCCCGGGACCATGATAACTTTTCGTTTTGAGGTCCCCAGACCCCAAAAACACCATTTGTTTGACACTGTGTATGTATGTATATATATATATATATATGTGTCCGTGAGCACGATAACTCTCGTAAAAATGATCCGATTTTGATGAAATTTGGTATAAACATGTAAAGCAACATTTATGACTTTAAGTTCGAAAACCAGCCAGATCGCTCTACCCGAAAGGGTATTTTTGGGGGGTTTTGTACTCCAAAAATGAGTTTTGAATTTTTCACATATAATTTTTGAAATATTCAAATTTTAGTTTTCACCATTGGATTCAGCTTAAAAAAACACACAATTTGGTATTTTGATCATTTCTCTACGTTAATTGGTTACCGAGATATTGAAAGTGCTAAACACAGTACGTTGTCTAATGTTATTCTTATGGAGGAAAAGAAAAATTGTATATCTCGCTTATTTATGAACGTATACTGACAAAACTTGGTATATGGCTTCATCTGGTTATGGTCTATTGATATTTGTTCAAAAAAATAATTTTTTGTCAAAGGATCCCGTAGCAGCAAACCTGCGTACTCATCCCCATGTTATTCTTATGGATAATAATTAAATGCTATGTCTCCCTTAATTATGAACATAAATTAATAATACCCCCGCAGCAAACCTGCATACTCAGCGAATTTCCAATGAATATATAACATAACACATTAAAACACTTAACAAGATTCATAAGAAATGTATTCACAAACAAGCGATATTTAAAATATTAATTATTCTCCATAAGAATAACATTGGGGATGAGTATGCAGGTTTTCTGCAACAAGGCACAACAAATAATGGGTTTTTATGCAAATATCAATAGAACTCATCTTAGTGAAGTCACATACCAAGTTTCATCCACATAAACTCATAAATAAGCGATATATAACATTTTAAGTATTTTCCATAAGAATAACATGGGGACCAAGTACCTAGGTTTGCTGCTACAGGAAACATTGGCGAAAAATTTTTTTTGTGCAAACAACAATAAACCACAACCAGATCAAGCCTTATACCAAATTTCACCAGTTTATGTTCATAAATAAGCGAGATATACAATTTTTCTTTTTCTCCATAAGAATAACATTAGACAACGTACTGTGTTTAGCACTTTCAATATCTTGGTAACCAATTGACGTAGAGCAATGATCAAAATACCAAATTGTTTGTTTTTTTAAGCTGAATTCAATGGTATAAATTAAAATTTGATTTAAATTAAAATTACATGTGAAAACCCCAAAAAACACATTTTTGGGGTACAAAACCCCCCTTTGGATGGTGCGATTCATCTGGTTTTCGAACTTGTTCAAATAAATGGTACTTTACACATTTGTACCAAATTTCATTAAGATCGGACCTTTTTTACGAGAGTTATTGTGCTTACGGACACATATATATATATATATATATATATATATACATATATACAAATTTGAACGAATGGTGTTTTTGGCATCTGGGGACCTCAAAATGGAAAGTTATCATGGTCTCGGGCTTAAGTCTTACCATGAGACCTACGGTAATAGCTTCTTCCCTATAGGGGAAATTCGCTAAAAACTGGTATATGACTTCACCTACTTCAGTTATATTGATATTAGCATAAAAACCCATTTGTTGTGTTCCTTGTTGCAGCAAACCTGCGTACTCAGCCCCAATGTTATTCTTATGGAGAATAATTAAAATTGTACGTATCGCTTATTTGTGAATATATTTTTATGAAACTTGATAAGTGGCTTTATGTAGTATTAAGACATTTATATCTCCATTGGAAATTCGCTGAGTACGCAGGTTTGCTGCTACGGGGGTATTATATATATACTGTTCTCTTTGATTAAAATCTACAACTGCTCACGTACTCTGTAAAGATTTTTATTCTGAGTTACTATTTAGTGGCTCTATGGCAAAATATACTCCTAGCTCTTAGTCTAAGTAACCTAAAACAAGATGGTGATTTCTGAATCTAATGAACAACTCTAATGGTACAATTAACAAAACAATTATTTACTCACAAAATTCACATTCCAGCATATTAAAAATTGCAAGGGACTTACAACTTGGGTTACAAAGGTAGGGGGAAATATATGATTTAGCTTTACAAAATTGTGAAATATTCCTCCGCTTATTTCTGTGGAGAATATGAAAGTCTTCTCAGGGCGTTGTAAAAACAGAAGGTTCGTGTGGAGACTCTCTTTCTTGATTCTAGATTTTGCTTTATAAATTTGATTTTCTTTATAATTAACTTTTAAATCTGATCTGTTTGATTGTAAGATACGTATTTGCTCTAATGTTCAAAGAACCAATTTTGGCTTGGCGTCACCAAAGAATGGCGGCCATGATTTTGAATGAAATGTTCTAGGCCTAATAAATTCTGTCCTATTTTCACTGACGTTATTAAATGAATCAGAGTTCTCTTCTTACAAATTTTGTTGAAATTGAATTGTCTATTGGTGAAAAATATTTTAATATAATCAGTAATCAAGCTCCTCAATCCACCTGATTCTGATATAAGTTTGTCTCTAGGTATGTTTGGAATTATGTTATCAAGGACATCTGCTTCACCAAAACCATCTTTTCTGGCCTCACACAATGTAAAGGGATATTCGTAATGGCTTGGTTCTTCTCCTAACTAAAATATCGAACTTTGGATATGTCCGATGTACTTATTTAATGGAAATTTATTAATTTTGAGACGATGCTCAAATTTTATGTCCAACACAAAGACCATGTCCATCTCAGAAGAATGAGAGAGTTAAATCCATCTCCTTCCAACAATACATTCACATATGATTTTCTTTCTTGAGGTTTTCAGTACACAAGACACTTTTCACTTTGAATTTTCACTGTTATTACTATATAAAATTTGGCCAGTATTCTATGTCTTTAAGATCATTTAATAATTAAATTTGTGTTTGAAGTAGTTTATACTGTTTTCTAATATAAGGTGGTGTTATATGGGTGATAAGATGCTTAGATAGTTATTTTTTATATATATACAAATTAAGTATATATATATATATATATAGTTTTAATTGAGTTATAAGGGCACATTGATTGATCTTTTATAGGGGCCTAATCCGGATTTTTACATGATTACATATTTTTACATAGGCCAACCTCACTGTTATTATTGAATATTTACCAACATAAATTATGAACTGTTGCAAGTGTTAATTATTGCAGCGAAATATCAGCTGATTCTGTTCCGCGGGAGACAAGGTACTTGTTTCTCTCTCCCTGGCGGGAGACAAAGTAACACTTTACTCGTTCATTACAAGGAGTAAAATTTGACTTTACTCAGTAGGTGGGGGAAAATATATTTATTTACTACATCTTATGTATCTTTTGTAGCTTACTAGTCTTGTTTTATTATTATTATTTTCTGACGCCATTTCAGGTCTTAATGATCTCAAAATAAAGAATTCTCTCTCTCTGAAGGAAACCATTTGAGCCCTTTTTGAGTTCACAGTTCCAAGCAAGCAGGCAAACCTTACTTATTACAGTATAGGATACCATCTGATACAACAACTCTTAGCCCATGATGTTAATCTTGAAAAACAAATTAACTTCCGAATAAAAAAGTACTGGGCCCATGCTCTAAGAAGTGAAGTGGATCCACGAAGATTGAAATAACTAGTTGGTAAAATTCAAAATCAATTTTTATAAGGTTGTTTATTTTAATTATAAACAATTTTACTTTATTTCTCACAATTCTAATTATGTGCAGACATTTTATGTTTTTGACATTTGCGGAGAGAGGTGGGTGTAACATAAGATATTGTAACAAATTTAAGTATATATTTTCCTTTTTAAATAACAGGCAAAGTTATAATTTTCATAAATTATTTTCTCATCATCAATATTTTGGCAGTCGCAGACTTACATATAAAATATTGGTATTTTAATTCGTTATCCAAACTTTTTTTGAGTCGAGTTCATACTACTCACTAACCTAGGCAAATGCCAGAAAGGACCCCCTGAAGCCCATACTTGACCAGGAAGTTGACAGTAAGGACAGTCTAAACCATATCTACACACATAGTAAACACAAGAGCATATTGGTATTCTATTTCATCAGGTGAATGGCTTGTTGGCTTTTCCTAATTCTCAACACTAGATTATTTCAATTATCTCAGATTTGTTTAGAGAGGCAAAACAATAAGTTGGTAACAAGTTTACAAAAGTAGTTCATAATTTAGTAGTGACCAACAAGACATTTGGAAAATCTATAGCTTAAAAGAAATTGCCTACAAGTAAAGAAGTGATTTTAATTAACAATATTGCTGTTATACAAGGGTGAGTGTTATTATAAATAAAACATATAAAATAAACTTGTCATAAGCAAAGAAAAACTTAAAACTAAACTTTAAACGGTGATCTATTTATCTGGTATAATGATCAAAAATAATCTACTACAATCTACTACAGCCACTACAGAAACTAAACTTCAAAAGGCGGTAATCCATTTAACTTGTACAATAATACAAAATAATCTACTACAGCTATTATCACAGTGTTAAAGTAAATTTAGCACAGAACAAAAACTAATCACCAAGAATACATTCTTCAGAATCATTACAATAATATGAGAGAACAACGCCTTGTTGATTACTGTCCTTTTCATTTTCATCAGGCTGCTGATCAGATTCTGCAGGAATAATTGAAGGATTATTTGTCTTACTAAGTTTAGCACTATCTTCATCAGACTGAGAGGGAACATAATCTTCTTGTAAAGAATAAACCACAGTGGGGCGGGAACGGCTGACTGATTCAAAACTTGGGAGCGGAACACGATTTTCACTCAGTTCTTGCTTAGTTGGACTTTTTGATGGATCCTTTTCTTCAATTGGCTTATCTGAAGTGATATTTTCATCATTTTCATTTAAATGTTCGTTTGAAGTTAACTGATCAATTATCTGAATACTTTCAGATATTAGGAGTCTATTCAAAACCGAATCTGTTTGTTCACTTCCTTGTGCAACTTGTTTGAGTGCTTTATTACCTAAAGGCAAAGAGAGATCCAAGGCAGTTGCTTTCTGTCCTAAAGACCCAAGTTCAGATAGTTCACTGACACCTTCTACGTTATTCATGAAAACTGTATTTTCAGCGCTGGGTACAGAAGTGACCTCCATGCTCCACTGGCTTCCATCACCTTCCTGGGATGGGTTATCTGGGAATGGATCTCTCGCAGGGCTTCCAAACAACATATCGGCACCTGGTCCGTTTGGAGTATAACCGTCACTCAAATCTGAGTCTATTTCTTCCAATTTCCTCTTCAGGGTCTCATTGATTTCTTCGTACTCTTCAAGTTTCTTTGCTTGCTTTATCCTCCGCCCTTTTCTTGATCCTGCTCTTGTTTTATCCCTAATCATTTTCAACAACCTCATTTCACTTTCTTCCAAATCAGCTTCGTCTGAATCAAGATCGATACTAATTGGTACCTCTTCCTCGTCAGAAGAACTCGCTATCAACATAATTGGCTGCTTCTTTTTTACAACTCTTTTCTTCTTACTTTTTGTTTTTTTCTGACTATGATACCTCTTCATTTTTTCTATTTCACCTTCATCAAAATCTTTAAAAGCAGCATCTGGAATAAATTACAATAACTATTAGCAGAGTAAACAGCACAAATTTAAAGAAATACATAGCATCCAATATATATTAAAATATTTCAGAAAGTTTTTATTACAGTAAAAATCTAATAATAGTCTTTGATTTTTATTATAGATAGATCAACTGTCACTCTCTCTGTTATCCATCGTCCGTCAATGAGAGTTTTATGATTTATTAGCGTCGGTATTTGCGCTGAGCGTCTGTACGAGCTATTGGTCAGTGACTGTACTCCCCACTCCGCAACGGCAAGGCTAATGACCTTGAGTTTGCGCGGCAACCCCCACCTCACCTGTCACAGCCAGCTGTTATTGTTTTAGTAGCCCAGTATTGACTGAAGAGTAACTTGTGTGTGGATTAATGTTTTGCAGTGTCGTTTTTGTAGCTTATTTTGATAAGATGTCTGAAAAGCGTAAACTATACACTGTATACGTTAATATAATGACATTTATATTATGCGTTTATTCAGTTATCTGTTACCGTCCCGGTCCCGAAGGTGATGGTTAATAGAGGTTCTACTGTACTAATGGGAATATTTAAAGGACCCTCTATTACAGTTAATTTTCCATAGCTCAAATTCCTGATTCAACCCTGAGTATACTAAACTTTCATCCAGAACTCCTGAAATTATGAAATAGTTAATTGGTATTTAAAAAAAGGTGTCAGATTGGCTGATGAAAATTGGAAGGGAAGCTACCAAGGCGGTCTTCACTTCAGGATACAGATCAGACTCACTTGAGTTTTACTGAAGTGATGCCTAGCTGTCGGAAGAATGGGATTTGGTAAACAAAATGGCAAGTTTATTTTAATTACACTCCGAAACAAACAGTACACTTTTAAATTAAACCAGTATATTCTGTATTCAATAGTTTGTTAAAGAATTAATAGTCTAGACGTGTTTTACTTTCTCCCCCTATATTCCCCTAATATCCCAATTACAGAGGACCCCAATTAGCTGATTTTTATTGTGTTGGGACCCAGGTTGGACATTAAGGAAGTTTATAAGACGTGGTAGAGGGGCCTGACTAAGCAACATTGGTCTGTAAAATGTGGGTTTTAATAGCAATGTGACAGTGAAGCTATCTGCTAGCTCGGAACTCACCTGAAGCCCTGTCTTCCAAGTTCATCTATCTAGCATACAAAAACGAATGGCTCTTTGGGACAAGAACTGTTTCCATAAAACATTGGGAATGCTGGAAATGGAACAGTTAGTAAATCTGCGTCCATTAATGAGAACGCGTTATCAGGATTCCCACTAAAACTTGATAGTCAAATTCACGGGTTTTTCATGGTTTTCAAGGTCTAAAAATTGTCAATGTCATGGTTGAAATATTGGAAAACATAACCTATACCGGTCACAAAACAACAACGCAGACGCGTCGCATCGGTCAAATACTATCGCTTGTTTACGACTAATACAAAACAATAGGCAACTGACATACAGTAAAGAAGACGTATAAACGGTCTCACACAAATGCCAGTCAGCAGTCAGTTGAAAAAAACACCAGCAACTTAACAACTGTCACCCGAGTTACTTTGCACCGTGGAAACGGAAACCAGAACCAGTCCTAAATCATCCGCACAGCTGCAATGTACAAGTCGGAAGACGACGCGGTATTCACCGTATTAACGACTTACTAAATAATTCTGTTGTAAACAAAATCCCTTCCTGAAAACAACTAATATTTTCTGATAAGATATTTTGTTATTGTTTTTCAAGTTTGTTATGTTTTTAAGGTATGATATCGAAATTCACGGCTTATTCCAGGTTTTTTCACGGTATACGAAATTCACGGCTTATTCAAGTTTTCATGGTTGGGTGGGGATCCTGTTAATTTTTTGCTGGATTGAGACAGTTAAACCCACCTATGATTCTAAGGTAGTTCACTCTATTGCCAATATCTTTCCTGCTTTTTATTCTGTTGAATCCTGTGTGCTGCAATTGTTTAGGTTAGTTGTAATGACTTGTCATTAAACTAATAAAATTAGGATTAGGGAAAGTAATACACCGATAAGAATTACTTTTCATGTTTTTGCCAGCCCTATTGAAACGACATGAAAATTTGACTGTCTTTCTTTCAATTACTGGAGTTCAGAAAATATTCGGGAAAAATAATCCTGCCTATTGAGCAAGATTTACTTTCGTTCCTGAATACTTTGGGACGGGATCATTTTTTGGCATATTAAAATTAGGGTTCTGTAGTGGGAAACTATGCGAAGTTACAGAGTGTTTAGAAGATTTTGTTCACAAAACACGGAGGCAATGAAAGGTAGGCTGAGTTATTTATAAATTTATATTCATCAAGTGAGATGTGTGAAGATGGTAGAGGGGGGGTTTGAAAGGTCGGGAGAGATAAAGAGAAGCTAACTAAACATTTTGACGAACAGTCTGAATTGACTGCCATCCTTGACGGTGACCTTCAGTAACTAATATTTATATTTTGTTATCACTTTCTTTCAAAATAAGTGAAAATTTTCTTGTTTCAATTAAATAACCAACAAATTGCCACTACATGTATATTTTTAATATTTATCGTCCTAATGAATTATGGTTGTTACGTTTCCTCTTTTTTTTATTCACTGCAATCTTGATAAGACTCTCGGAAATCAATAATACATCTTGAAAATATATGAAAATTAAAAAAAACTAAGTAACATAAATGAGAAACAGAAAATTGTGCTAACCCATTGGGGATGGCCCAATTTGGTAGGTTTTTGAGCCTGTTGCAAAATGATAGGGACTTCTCGTAACGCTGTCTAAGCATGGAATTTTACCTGTCGAAGTAGTAATTTCATTGCTACTAGATATCAGAAGAAAGCATCTTGTGGTAACATAGTGACAAATTGTTACCAACCAAGTCGGCAGCATATTCTACCCAGTTGTATCATCGGGTCGGCATGGCAGTAACAGTTGACAAGGAGTTGGTTAGGAGGATGTTCACTGTAGAAAATAATCCTTACCTTTGACTCTCATCAACCTGTGGTAATCAGATCTATTCCCTTTATTTTTCTCTTTATCCTCTTTCCTTTGAGCTCGCGCTTTTTTAGCAGCCTCGGCAGCCAACCGCTTTTCCTCCTCTAGTCTAGCGAGCTCTTCATTTTCACGTTCTGAAATAGTTATGAAACAATAATTTCTTTTATAGTACATGCTAAATTTAAATATCATCTGTTAACATTTATTTGATTAAGAAAATTAATCTAGTTTTGATACAGGTATTCGAGGGGCCCAGAAATAATCTCCACATTACAATATACTCAAGATAAAGTCAAACTCGCTGAATGTTAGCAGTCCTGTTGAGTAATCTTCACCCGCAAACCTAGGAACCTAGGACCCACACAACTTATAATCATTCATGTTTTAACCCATTGGCGTAGACATACGAGCTGGTCTCGTTCCTTAATTTTAATTTTTTAAACCTATGAATTGGAATAGAAATTGTGTTTTTAAATGGATAATGGTTTACTTTCATTAAAATACTATTTTCATTCAGTTTTTAGAGTCGCATTGGCACACACGCAGTAGACTTAAGTAAAAAAGTATCAAAATCAGTGTTGACCATGTGCAACTCACAAAGAATTAACCGATCCCGTCAACTTCCAAGCAAGCCTGCCACCATTTGTTTTACTTGGGCCGTCCCACCAACGATGCCACAGACCGGTTAACTCATTGTTAGGTGCACGACTGATCAGTTTTGGTCGTGTGCAGAAATCGATCCCACGAACATTGTATCCACACCTGGCCAAGGTGTTCCCACGACGTAGCCAACACGACCAAGGGCCTAGGGGCAATATTAAGGTTTTTCAGCCAATCCGCACCCCTAGTGGATAGAACCATAGTCGCCCGCGGCCATTAGTTACATATTTTGCTACTAGAGTGCAGCACCAATCAAATCCCATTATAGGCTATTGCGAATAAAATTACTACCTTAATGGGTTAACGTAAGAACAGTTTTTGAAAAGCAAGGTCATGAGATCTCTCCCATAAGGACAGTGGCCTGCCTTGCTTACAATCTTATAGAAAAGCAAGGTCATGAGATCTCTCCCATAAGGACAGTGGCCTGCCTTGCTTACAATCTTATAGAAAAGCAAGGTCATGAGATCTCTCCCACGAAGACAGTGGCCTGCCTTGCTTACAATCTTATAGAAAAGCAAGGTCATGAGATCTCTCCCACAAAGACAGTGGCCTGCCTTGCTTACAATCTTATAGAAAAGCAAGGTCATGAGATCTCTCCCACAAAGACAGTGGCCTGCCTTGCTTACAATCTTATAAAAAAGCAAGGTCATGAGATCTCTCCCATAAAGACAGTGGCCTGCCTTGCTTACTATCTTATAGAAAAGCAAGGTCATGAGATCTCTCCCATAAGGACAGTGGCCTGCCTTGCTTACAATCTTATAGAAAAGCAAGGTCATGAGATCTCTCCCACAAAGACAGTGGCCTGCCTTGCTTACAATCTTATAGAAAAGCAAGGTCATGAGATCTCTCCCACAAAGACAGTGGCCTGCCTTGCTTACAATCTTATAGAAAAGCAAGGTCATGAGATCTCTCCCATAAAGACAGTGGCCTGCCTTGCTTACAATCTTATAGAAAAGCAAGGTCATGAGATCTCTCCCATAAGGACAGTGGCCTGCCTTGCTTACAATCTTATAGAAAAGCAAGGTCATGAGATCTCTCCCATAAGGACAGTGGCCTGCCTTGCTTACAATCTTATAGAAAAGCAAGGTCATGAGATCTCTCCCATAAGGACAGTGGCCTGCCTTGCTTACAATCTTATAGTAAAGCAAGGTCATGAGATCTCTCCCATAAAGACAGTGAGTGGCCTGCCTTGCTTACAATCTTATAGAAAAGCAAGGTCATGAGATCTCTCCCATAAGGCCAGTGGCCTGCCTTGCTTACAATCTTATATTGCGCTGATAATTTTAATGTCCTAATTGTTTGGAATTTTCAAAAATGCATAATTTTCCAAAAGATTCTTTATAGTATGGTATGTGTTCATGAATTTTTAACTGATAAATCGTTTAAATCGATAAACATAATTGCTGTGAATTTGAGCAAATTCTTAGTGGAGAAAACCACCTAAGACAAGTCCGACTCATCAAAATTCATCAGATGAATATGACCCCTCGAAGGTTAAGAGACAGCTCAACGAATTTGTTTTGTTTGACTTCTTTTCAACCCATTATGATGTGGAGAGATGGAGGTTCCCGAACCGCTTCTACTGCCCTCGGTTCTTCACCATAGTTTGATCTAAGAGATAATCACCAATTTGTTGGTTGTAATTTGTTTTATACTGCCACATCCCTATTCCTCGTCCATAGGTATATCAACACCGTTCAAGAAAAAACTACTTACTCATTTCTTCTTCTAAACTGCTGAAATCAAAATCGGTTGGAGCAGTCATTGCCAAATCCACCAGTTTCATGTTTGTTTTTTCTTCTTTTTTAAATTTTAACTTCAGCTCGTGCCTGGATCGCTTTGGAAACAGTTTTGTCATCAACGTGAAATCAGAGCCTATGGTGTTGAGTGCTTTGTAAAACTGGAGTGTCTCTAGGAGGAATAAAACAAATTATTAGAGAACACACCATTATAAAGAAAACAATCTGAAAATATATAATAGAATACAATAGAAGTATCATATCAAAACAATAAGAAATGCAAATGGTGTTGTCTGACACAACAAATATAAAAAAAACATAGGTTATTGATTACACGTAAGACAAAATAACTTACAACACATCATCGGAAATATTACTTACACAGTCAAGAATACCTGAGCGTAGATTTGTCTTATTACTTTTATTTTGTTTTATACTGACAAAATTTTAAAAAGTGATTATAAAACAAGTTAAAATACTGCTGATCTTCTTAAAATTACTAGGCATGTTAAATATAATAAACGGTATCAGGAAACTGACACATACTTTCTCCCTTTTAGCCCAACTTTAATGAATAAATTACTTTTTATTTACTAAATATATAGAATACAAAGCACGGTCGAATGTACAGAAAATCTTGTAAACAAGCTGTTTACAAAAACATCCAACCAAATCCCTGTTTTGGAGGCACTACAGAATCCATTGCTACACACGTGGTTTTAAGAGGGGAAATGCCCCCTATTCCCCCCAAGGGTTGTTAAGGGGCAACATATTTCGAATTTCCTCTGTTGGTTAATGCTAACTTGATAAGTATATCAAGTTTGATCGAAATTGGTCAGTAAATAAGAGAGAAATAGTTATTTTTGTATTCCCAATAAGAATAACATTGGACAATGTACTGTGTTTACCGCAAAATGAAAATTTAAATTTTCTCCGCAACCAGCAATCGTAGAATAGCAATTCAAAATACCAAATTATTTAGTTTTTTGAGATCTTTAATGGTGAATAGTAATATTTTTTTATACTTATGGTTTTTTATAAAAAAATAAAAAAACTGAATTTTTTATGTTTTAAGTCCTGTAATTTCTGAACCCATATTTTTACAGATATGCAGGTGGTGTCATTTTGTTGGAAAAGGAAAGCTCTACAAACAAATAAATTTTAATTAAAATCGTTGGAGCCGTTTTTGAGAAATTTTGATTTTTCATGTTTTTTGGGGGATAAATACCCTTAAAAATCAAAAATGAAAATATGCCTTGAGATATCGCGGATTAGTACCTACATACCAAATTTCATCAATATCGGTCCACTGGTGTCGTCCCTAGCTCTGTACACATCCATACAGACAGACAGACACACATACATCACGTAAAAATCACTTTTTTGGATTCAGGGAGCACCAAAACAAATATTTTCACTATCAACTCAAATTCGAAAATTTTGATGAAAACAATACTTTCCCCATATACTATGTATAAGGGGAGAAAGTAAAAACGAGTTCGCACGCAGCACACTGACGTGAGGGAAGTGAATTTCCACATAAAAAAACTCAAAATCAGTTAAAAACATACATTTATTCCAACTTTCATTCAAATCTGAAAACATTGATTTTTTGGCTGTTCTGATGCTCCTGGTTCTATTTACCTGCAATGCTGGGAATACAATTTTGCACATTATAAGGTTAGGAGAAGGTCCATTCAGGCTTAAAAGTAGGCGTGAGGTTGTTGGGGATGATAAAAGTACACCAACAAATGAATAACAGGCTTTTCTAATGTAAAATCCCCACAAGACAACGTACTGTGTTTGGTCGATACACATCTTCTTTAATAACTCGGTAAATATTTATGCTAGAATGACTGGAGAGGGCTTAAAACTTTCGCCTCTCCAATTCCCATCTTTTTACATGCATTTATTTTACATATGGGGCTTTTCTGACCCTTTTTGGGCCCAAAAACTCAAAATTTTGAAATATTAATCCCCAAAAAAGGGGTTTAGAGTTTTCCGATTGTTTTGCCCAACGAACTTGTCCAACTGATTACAGAAAGGAACGTCCCTACCAAATTTGAAGTAAATCGGACAAAAAATGCGACCGCTAGAGTGCAAACACATATATATATATATATATATATATATATATATATATGTCTATATATATATATATATATATATACATAAAATTTTGAACGACCCCCCAAAACGTGTTCAGGGGGTCACGTTAGGAACTTCTATGGTGGTCCCGGGCTTAAGTTTCACCGTGCAGGTCATGCTAATAGTTCACTTTCCAAAGGAAATTCACTAATGATGATGGGTCTCCAACAACTGTACAACTTGACCCCAGTTTTAGTTCAGGTTATTGTTTCAGTTCAGAGGTGTTCTCCATACGTAAGTGAGAGGTTACCAGGATAGCTTTCCTTAAAATATCTACAAACCAATCCAACACATCTTTATATATAACTAGCTGTTGACCCGTTCTTTGCACAGGTTTTTGCTTAACCTGTTCCATAGTCAATGCAATTTGCATTTTAGTTAGCTTGAAACAGCTGATCTTGCTTCTGCTCTTTAAGCTGTCAAATGGAAGTATCCACAGCTGTTCGAATTACAGTTTCTGATTGTTTCCTTTCTTCTGAAATGTAAGCATTGAAACTTAGAACGTTCACAGGGCGTAGCCCAAGGGGATTTTAAGGAAGTGAAGAGGCCTATATGTTGCACGGGTTCAAGATCTACCTTTGTGTAAAGTTTCAGCCCAGTCGGTTTAGTAGCTTTTGCGTTTACCCGGAACATCAGACACACAGACAGACATAAACCACCTCTTCTTTATAATATTATTATAGATTCTGTATGCAAAATTGTTAAATCAAAATTGTGGGAGTTTGGCAAATCGCAGGATGATGGGAGATGGCTCAAATTAAAGATATTGATCTCAAGGACTCGGGGAAAATAGCAGTATTTCCAAAAAGCTACCAGCAAATGAGTAATAACGTAAAACTTCCCCATCAGAAAAGCATGGGAATTTAAAAATGTCTGCTTTGTTTACATTAAAAGGTGTGTCTACTTTGTCTACAAACTAACAGTAAAAAATCAGATAAGGCAGAGTACTGGAGCAAGGTTAGGGGCTATGGCCCCTTTAAGCCACTAGTTTGATTATAAACAAGTATTTATAGTGTGTGGGAAGATCCTACAATATTCAGACCAAAACATAAGAAAATTGTATTAAAAGGAATTAATTCACTAACTCGAAAGGTGAATTTACAACCAAAGATGAGTAGGAAGATTTCTGAAGAGAATTTGTCAGAAGTGATGAATTGGTAGTGACAACTTTTAGAAAACACCCTAACTACTGCTAATAACTCATGAGGTCTGTGACGGAGGAACGTAGCAGTATTAAAATATTTGTTTAAATCTTATCCCGAAAAATACATAAAAATCTTGGGTTGGGTATCTTTGCGCTGTACAGGATTCAGAACGGCCTAAGGACCTAGTACATATCCTACTACATACCCTCCCCTCTTAGTTTACAGAAAACTTATCTCGAAAGACCCTCCAAAACATTCATGGCACAACCTAAAATTAACATCCTTATTAAAGATTAACATTAAATACAACTGTTAAAACAATTATTTTCCTACCTTGAGCAGACCAATCCTTCCTTGTGTGCTTTTTTTTGCTGTACGTGTTGTAACGAGTGATTCCAGTTTCTCGAATAACTTCGGACTTTTCCATTTCAGCTCTCTTTTCTTTAACTTCTGTTGTCTCTATTACCTGATATACAAACGTGTTGATATATGTCAAATTCAATTTTCAGAGTGCAAGAAATAAGGCTTACATATTTAAAAATGTGAGAATGAGATCTAGTTTACTACATTTAGATTTCTTAACCCTTCCCAAACAAACAAACAACCCTTCCCAAGCGGCGATTGCACGTCGTGCACGGTGACTCGTGCTACAGTGAACGTGTTAAACTGGCCAAAATTGGACTCATCAGTCTGAACGAGCATTACATCTAATCTAACACTACTTTAGATTATGGTGCAAGTTGGTCAATTTAGAGACAACATGCTAGGAATAGGACTAAAAAGATCATCAAAACAATCCTTTTATCCAAGTAATAAAAAGAACATCTCAACGCATGTGTTGAAAACAGCTGTTTTTGAACCAGCATGACAAAAAATGCATTATTACTGTAGTGTCTACAAGTCTAATGTAACTAAACCTCGTATAGGGCCTACACGTTCAGAGATATGTATTTGAATTTTAAATTTATTCATGCAGTCTCAAACAACATTTTTTTACAATTTGCCAATGGAGTAAAAACGGATTGGTTTGCCTCGATTTCATTACCAAAGTTATGGAACATACCAAGCTGTTGGGGTCTAGCATGATCTGTCCGTCGGGCCCCACTTTGAGCTGAGGCACGGGCACGGCTGGCGCAGACATTGGCGCCTCAACCTCCTCCACATCGTCTACTCTCTCTTCGGCGAGGGCCTCGGTCACCATCCTGCAAACAGAGAAATCACTAAAGTATTAGAATTGTCTACAAAAGTGAATCAGTGTAAAGAATTTATGTTTCCTTATTCAGATAACAAGTTTTCAGCAGATTTTCTTGGCCTGAAAATAATCTAAAATGGTATATTACACTGATAGACCATTTGATAAGTTAAATAACGCTTTGTTCAATCTGAAAACTATAAGACGAATTTGTGCTGATCAAACAGTAGTTTTGGTTTACTACTTACTTACTTATCCTCTTGGACCACGTAGGCTCGTCAGGATTTCTACAGAATTTCAATTTTTTATTTCCCTGACTTTCCCTGACTCTTCTGTAAAACTCCCCTGACCAACTTTCGAAAAATGTCTTAGCATTTTCGCTTTATAAACAAGCATGTATGCACAATTATTATATATTTAATATATAACAAATAATTTTCTATATCATATGTCATAAATGTTAGTAAAACAAGATTGAATAAATTGATCTCAATAATTGATGATTACAAGATGTTAAGAATAAACTCTTTAGGAATCCTTAGATCATAAGCCAACCATTGGGACTGCCTGGAAAATACTACTACAACAGATTGTGTATACAACCTGGAGCAAAGCATCCCCTCCGTTTTTCATCATTGACAGTAAAGTCACCAGTGTCATTTGTTTTATTTATTATTATTATCATTTAATTTCTGTTATTGTTTTGTTTAGTTTTTATTCAGTTTAAATTCTATCTTGAGAATACATAACTGTTTTAACTGAAACCCAATGTAGTTTTTATTTATGTTAATAATATACTGACAATCATCAGGAATCATATTGAATAATAAAGCACTGAATTGTCATGTAAATTGTATATGACACACATAGGAAGTTTTCTCATTGTGATAATGTTCCTCTTAGCCTATTTTGAGACATGACAAAGATTACAAAATTAATTTTGTGAAGTAGCGTTAAGGTGGAATAGTAATCAATATTGTCTATAAGTCATAGTCACAAATCTTTATTTACATTATGCACAAGCTGCACAATAAACAGCGTTAAGATATGCATCATCAAAAGAATGCACTTTATTAAACTAAACAAGAATACATTTATGATTACTCACTAAAATTAGAGAGGGGTGGAAAGCTCATCATAAGAATATGTAAGGCGGAAAGCAAAAAGGGACCTGAGTTTTGTAAAATAAAAATGGGCTTTGTGAGAAAAACACATTTTACAACTTTTAAACACTACAAAATCTTAATTTTTTACATTTAAGGAATAGTTTTCATACCTAAACAAAGCCTAAAACCTACTCTTTAAAATGATATAAGAAAGTTTTCTTAAGTCCTTTTATTTTTTCAAACTGATCGCTTGCGACGCTTTGTCAGGAACACGAAAGGGCCAGGAACAGGAAAGGTCGTCAAGCGGAGCCTCATCAGCATCATCCATGGGTAGAGGTTCAGGTCGATAGCAGATCCTGGTTGTGGGCAAAGAATATCCTTAAACTCTTCTTTGCAATACTCTTGGATGTTTTTAAAGAGATATTCTTTTCTTTTCTTATTGTGTAATAGAACGACTGAGTGCAGAGTGACTGTGATTCTCTGATTGCGTCAAAGTAAAGTTTTAGATGTGGGGTTCTGTAAATAATTACAGGAACTTAGGTAAGAAATGTAAAACCAGGGCAATTATTGGACAGTATTAGTAGATGGTTAAGTGGAAGTAGATTCTCAGTGAAGAACGGAGAAACAACTGCTGTGATTGGCTGACTGATAATGCATGGCTGCAAACCTTTCTACTTACAAAATTAGATTTATAAACTTACCACGAATGCTGTAATATTAATTATTAGTGATTATTAATAGTTATCAACACAGTATATTATAAAGAAAAATGAATAATATTACTGTAATTGCAAGATCAATAACATTGATCAGTTTTTAACCCTACGAAGGAAAAGGTACCTGATGTCGGAGCGGCCAATATTATAACCAGGTGATGTTCTCCTGTTATGAGAAACCCGTCGTAGTTCCCTCAGTTACCACTAGAGTTCAGGAAAGACTGGTTTTTAAAATAATGCGAAGTGGACTTGTGTGTTTGAGAAATGGGACCTCATGTTGGCCATGTTATTGCTCCATAAGCGACAAGAGGTACCTTTTCCTAGGCAGAACACGGTCTCCTTTATCGATTATTATGAGTATTTTATCTGTTAGAAACTGTTTTGTAATCGATTGTGTCTTGTAAACGACATTATAAAAAGTAGTAATATGCAAAAAAACGAAAATTGATATTTTATACTTGGATGACTTATTACGACTGTACTGAAAAATCTACTTTGCCGACAAGAGGTCCCTTTTTGCTTTCTGCTTCACATATAATGCCATGTTCATAAGATATTTTTTTAACATTTTTTAAAACTTTAAGCCATTTTCTTTTGATATACTTTTTGGAATATGCTTTAGATAAATATTTCCTATATATGTTGGTTTTTTCAAAAATTTCAATTTGTGTCCCCGGGAAAACTGGTTTTTCCTCTGGTGTTGTAGGAATGAGTCCTCGTTGAGTTAATATTTATACTGAGTTTTTCATTTCTTGCAACAAGAATAGTTTCAAAAATATATTGACTGTAGACCGTAAGAATTTTTAAAGTTTTAAAATGGTCCTTTGCTGAATCATTATATTTCAGTTTTAGCATGATTCTAATAGCTTTTTTGTTGTTTTAGAATACTCTCTAAATTGATTTTTTTTGTGGACCCATAGAGTGCAATGCAAAAAGATGTGTGAATGAACGTGCGCAAAATATAAATTTTTTTAAGCTACAAATTTATTTTCATATTTTTAATACGTGGGGTCGAGAAGTAACAAAATAAGCTTTATCTCTGGGTTCCCTGACTTTCACTGACTTTCCCTAACTCTCCCCTTACCGTAGAAACCCTGCTTGTACAACAATAAAACAACCAGTGGCAAGCAGTGGTATTTTCTGTGGTGAATCATGTATCTTATTGCTAATCTTCTTACTTCTATCCTTACCTTCCAATCTTTAAAAAAAAAAAACGGTTGGCAGGCTATAGTAGTATTGTCAATCTGTTTTTTTTTTTTATTTCAACATCAATGGCATTTTTGTTTCTAGAGTACACAAACGCTTTTAGGGAAAGCGGTCCAAACCCTCAAATTGTTGTGGACACCCCAGGATTTGAACTCGTGAGCTCTTTCACCGAAGTCCAAGATGCTAATTGTTGGAGGCAATCAAAAATTCCTTGAGTTTGAACCGTTTTTTGCAACTAACCGCCCCTACAGCTGTCTGGGCCTCCTGTACATAGGTTAGTCCTTCAAAATATTTTGACATCAACAATGAAGATTACTTTCCAGAATAAGAAGAGGAAACAATCTACTTTTATTCCAGCCAGTTCCTTTCTTCAAAATTATAAGTACTGCTATTTTGGTTATCATCCTGAATGAAATTTAAATTCTCAATTTATTTATAAACCTTATGGCCTAGTGTTTTTAATTCCCACAATGTGGTCACAACTACCAACTCGCAGACAACATTTTTTATACGTTAACACGTTCGCTGCGGGGCAGGCCTATGGGCGTGTTCCCGCCATGCGGAAACTGTTCCGGTAGGCGCGGTCACATTTTGAATTCCCGGCTAACGAATGAAAATAAACACTGTGCGGTGCAGTACTGCGTTACAACACCACTGGACGTAGTTCTACAAAACGCCACCAGGTAGCAGAACAATCCAGATAGTAGTAGACAACCAGGGTTGCCATGTACAGGGAATAAGTCGGACGAAAACTACTGCGGGGAAGTCCCATGACGGCCGGGATATTGGGGGAAATTTACTACCAACCTACACCAAAATAAAGCTCGCATTCTAAGCTACACGCTGGCAACAAATTATTTACCCCTCGCGCCACACTGGTGCACACTGAAGCCTGTAACGTTTGCATGGCAACTGTACGGGCATACCCGTAGCGCGCTCCGGGGGAACAACCGCAACTACGGGTATACCCGTACTGCGCAGCGAACGTGTTAAGAATCATAAAGTTGATTCTATATCCAAACAACGTTTTTATATTCTATGCTTAATACTTACCCACTTACTTCACATTTATCTTCTTTCTTACGAAATCCTGTTTGTTCAGAGCTCCTAAACATATAAAAACAATGATATTGTTTGTTGAAATATTATTTGCGAACTGCAGTAAAATAGGTCTACTGCTTAACACGTTGGGTTTTGGAGGACGTTAATTAACGTCTTCTAATTAACATTGAAACACATGTGATTTTCATGTTTAAACATGTTTGTCAGCATTGAACGTGTTGAGGGTGATTTTATTGTGGTTTCCTTAAAGAAAGCCAACAGACTTATAGATTTAAAAGATAATTAAAAGTTAATCAAACAAAGATATTAAGTCTACAACAATGACCACATCTTTTAGAACACCTTTCTTAAATTACAAATTTAAATCTTTTTTAAATAACGCAAATTAAAAGTCAATGATATTGGTAACTCAAAATTTAAGGTCTAGGTAAACTACTCGCATTAGGATGATATTCACACAACTGACCCATTTAATCTAAATAGGTCATATTAACTATATGAACTTAGGTCAGAGATGTATTTTTGAGATTGTTTAAAGGCTACCTAATAAAATCGATATTGTTTAAAGGCTAGACCTACGTAATAAAATCGTAACAAATTTTATTTTTTGGCAAAAAAAACAGAAAACCTACAAGAACAAAACTTACTACGGTATATCCGTAAATTTAAGTGTGAGTATGACAAGTCTATTGACCAAGCAAACATTGCATGTAAGGGTGTATAAGATGATGTAAATAAAATATGTAAACTCACTGCACGTTACTTACACTGACATCGGATTAGATTTTGGGTTGTAAAATATCAGGTCCAACATGGTCAACTTGGACTTGTCCGTCGGTTCAAGCTTTCCAGCCTTTCCAAACTTCTGAGTGAACTTCTCCAGTGCTTCTTGGCCCAATTTGGAATAAGTTGAACCTTGTGATAGTTTCCGTTTGCTAGAATAATAATTTTTCACAATTAGATAAATCAATCAAATTTGGCACAAGTAGTCTCTCTAAAATCCGGACTAATGTGGCGGACAGTCGGTCCGGATTTTGAAAAACACAGATTTTTTGGAGGTGGACACGAGTCATTAATTCCACCTTTATAGCGAACAATTATGACAAAGTTTATACCTATGCTAATACAAGGCTGAGCTTCTGAATAACCATGCAAACTACGTAACATTTATGTTATGTGGGCTAATCGCGTGAAAACTGAAGGCGCTCAAACGTATTGAAGTTTTATTTTTAGTTGCAACAAAAAATATTCAAGATCATCGGTCCAGACTAGGCTGATCCGGATATCTGAGAGTCTACTGTAAGGTCATATTTTAGGCTAAACAGCAACCAAAGTTATAAAATCAACAATCCTCCTTTTTAAACAGGATCTTAAATATTTTTACCTGTATAATCAAAGAAATTACAATGTTAAGGAGGTTAATGTTTACCAGGCTGCAAGCCAAACTTAAGAACAGAGCCGGGATTTGTTATATTGGCTGTTAAATTTTTTACAGCTTTAAAACTGTGGTATGAGGAACAAGTAGCCAGGTTTTACTTGTTATAAGTTTTATATTTATTCACAGCAGATTTTTTTCAGAGAAGCAACTAATCTTTGTGATATATAAAATAAGGATCTTATGAAACTAATATTTTACAAAATGATGAACTGTAAAAAACCCTACAATATAGAGAGTTTACAAATAAAATTAAGTTCTTGGCCAAATGTGTTAAAAAATATTTATAAGTCTTGATTTATAGTTAATTCATTAAGATTCTAAGTTATCATAATTTTTTTGACTTAACTATGATATTTCTTTAAGCTTTTCGCAGTGTATTTTGCCTGTCCACATGATCCTTTTCATCAAACTTATTCAACATAGCAAGAATTGAGCTGTTGCAGTATTAGTCAGAGAGTAGGCCAAAGGAAAAATTGACTATCCTTTCTGGGCAGCACGCACTTTAAATTAATATTTGTTGGGTCCACAACCAAGTCATGAACAAAACTCTACAAAAGGGCAAGAACAGTTGTTAGACATTATTGAAATAAAATGACTATTTGAATAATACAACATGCACAAGAGATGAAGACGTATTATAAATTTAGAAGCATGACAAGAACTGAAGCAAATTTGAATGGAAGTCTAGGTCCTACTGATAGTTTTCAATTAATAAGATAACAACTAGAACTAGCTTTTTACATCTTTTTTCAGAAAAAATGCTAGCCCTACATACTTAGCCAATACTTACTTGTTTTTTGTTTCTTTTTCCTTTTTTATTTTCTTTCCAAGTTTATCATTATGTAAGGAGATTTTCCGTTTAGACTCTTCCTCTGAATCACTGCCGTGAAAACTGATTCTTCTCACGGTCGTATCCAAAAGGTTAGGGCAAGGTTTTGGCACTAATATCTTTGATGCAAGTTTTAGTGGCGATATAGGAACTTTAGTTGCTGATGAAGTTTGAACATTACTGTTTGATATTTCAGAGTTATGTACATTATCTAATATTTGGTGTAACTGATTAGAATCTGTTTGGTCTGTAATTTTGCACGACTCTGAATTTGAAGTACTTAATTCACATCTACTTGATTCTGTGACATTAATGGTTGTTTGCACTGACTTCTTTGTATTTACTAGATAAACTCTATTTGTACCCGATTCATTTTTGGTGGTTTTAACATCTTCATTGTCATTATCAAACCTGCAAGTTTTTATAAACAGTTCATTTTCTTTTGCTTGTGGTGGATTTACTAGGAGATGATCAGACTCATCCGATTCTAAAGCAGAAAAACTCTCTGTTATTTCTGATACTATACTGGATTTATTTGATTCTGTCTTGACGCGTTTGATAACAGACTCTGTTCGAATGATAGCAACTGGGTACACCTCAGATTTAGCACTCTCATTATCAATTGAATTGTAATTTATTTCAACTTTCTTCCTAGAAACATTGTTATTTAAAACTGGTTTGAATTTAGACCTCCCAAAACGAGGCAACCCTTTGTTTACTTCTGCTTTATCTGTGGATTTTAAATTTACATTGGATTCTTGAGATACATTTGAACTCGTCATTGAATTTGTTTCAGTATTTAGAGATAAATTTGTTTCACTCCTTGATTCGTCTCCTGTGGATTCTTGGGAACATAACGGACTCACTAATGTACTTGTACTACTTTCACTCCATTGAGTTGAAGATGATTCTAAACATATTGTTTTAACAACATTCAAGTCAGTGGCTTGCTCAGTTATTTTGTTACTTGTGATGTTTTTGGTTGTTTCATCTTTAGATCCCTTAACCAATTCTGATGCTGAAGAAGAAGTTAAATCACAAGTTTTATCCACTTCCATTGGAGGAACTAACATTGTGCTTTCGGCCTGTTCTATCCTTATTCTTTTTGACAAATTTCCCTCAATAACATCATGTTCATTGCCTACAGAATTTTGATTCCTTCTGATATCACTATGTGTATCAATATTGTCATGAGAAGTTTCCTGTTTAATATTTGACTCTTGGGACGATAATTCCGGGATGTCTTCTTTTTCTCGTGGCCTCCGCACAGCTCCTCCGACAACTGGCTTCGGTTTGAATTTAAGTTTACGTGCAGCCATTTTCCTGAAAAAATATTAACATTGAGCATTGTGTATATTCAGGTAAAATTTGTATCCTAGACTGAAATACAAAATACTGTAGTACATTCAAGTGTTTAAGAGATCAGAGTGTGCGGAGTTTACTATCATAATCTAACCTAGTCAAACCACGCAACAGGCTGGACAACAATAGAACAAATAGGTACCACTCCAAATTCTAGTTTTGTCAGTTAGGGTTAGGTTACTGATAAATTAGCTATCAATAAGTTAATGGTAGTATATAATACGTATAGTATAATAGAGTGAAAATCATTCTAAACCACATTTAATAATGAAGTAAATTCTATTTGAATGGTATGTAACCTAGAATCTTTCTTATATTCAATAAAGTACATTTAGAAACACTGGCATTGGCCTCCATACATAAAGGCTAAAGGAAAAGATCCAACCCTTCAAAGTAAATATTCATTAGTATCAAGAGAATTAAACAAACAGGGTGATTTTATGATGTGCTTTAATATAAAACTCATAGCGTAATGACAACTCAAACCACTTTCAAATCTCTTGCATACCACCAAAAAAACATAGTTCTGGACGTATAATCTGTTGGTTGTGGGAACAAAGTAATTAGTGGATATAGCTGTCAGAGACACCTAGGCCATTTGTTCTACAAAGTTTTAGTACACATATATAAGTACACAGTAAAACCCTGCTAATCATAAACAGGACCAAGAACATGTTCGGAACAAAAAAAGTTCAAATTATCAGAGGAACACATTTATTCAAATGAAAATCAGAAAAAACTAGGCCCTAAGTCAAGGGCGTAGCCAGGGGTTGTGCTGAAGGTGCTCCAGCAACCCCCGAAATTCTCATCAAATTATGTTTTTTCTCCTAGGACTACTCTCGGTGCCTTAGCAATTTTTGCAATTTTCCAGAGGTTTTTTTTAACAATTCACAGTGCCTAAACTAATTTTGATAACCTAGTCATGTTTATACTCGTTTTGCTCAGAAAAAGATTATTAATAAAATAAAATAAAACAAATACTTCTTGGTAATTCTTTGCTTAATTTGACAAACCAAAATTTTATAAACATTTTTGAAATAATTTTCAAAAGTAGAGTCCTAGCATTTTTACACTATTTTTTACAGACAATCTAACATATACAAAATGTAGGCAATTTATTCCATACGTGTAAATGTGTTTGATTTATTTGAAAAATGTTTTTTACCTGAACTGTGGAAAGAAATGCGGAAACCAGGGAAAATTGACAAACTTACGCTATACATTTGAAAAAAGTATAAAAGTAATATAGACTTACTAAAACTGTTACATTACTAAAGGTAACAATACAATTATTGGAAATAACACACTTTTTTTACAAAGTAATAACTGTTTTTATGACTTTATATAAGTTTTTAAAAAAATTTGAGTTTCGCCGAAAGCCAAAATTAGTTATTCGAAGCTATATATATAATTTTTGTACTTTATTATAACATAATAAATGGTACATATAATTATAGTAAATATATTTCTGAAAAATAATATATATATAAATATATGGGGAGAGAGAGAGAGAGAGAGAGAGAGAGAGAGAGAGAGAGAGAGAGAGATATGAACACGTGTTTTACAAGATTTCGCCACTCGCTAGTTAAAAATGTTTTACGCACTAAATTTTGTTCAAATTATAATAAAAATTATATTGATCTGTTATTGCTACGAGGTTCATTTATAAATGAAAATTAAAGTTTAGAATCTCCTCTTTTAAATGATATCAATATTATTACATTTCTGGATCGTCAATGCGTTAAAAAAATGACCCAATTGGCAGGACTCCTGCCATAGGCCATCCAGTGCACATATGCATTGACAGGATATACTGCCGAGGGTAGTCCTAGGGTTTTAACAATGACTAACAGAGGCATTATCTCTTTAACCTTCTTAATAAACCTCATTGTTATTGCCTTGCTAGTTAATTTATTGAATGAGTGAGACATTGCGTGTTTTTTTATCCTAATGAACTTGAATTTAGTTACTATCTGTGTTACATCCTTATAAACCTTGCCCCTGGTTCAGCACCCCCAAAATAAAATCCTAGCTACGCCCTTGCACTAAGCTATAATAGTTAAAATTGAAAATCTTGAAAACCATGCACAGTTTTATAGATTTAATATTATTCATAAATAACGTCTATCATATCAACTTTCACCGGTCTACTGATTTACATCGTCAATGATGAGTCATCGACAGGAGAAGGGAGCGACACACTGGATACATAAACAATAACAAACACCGATAATAACATGGTCGGACTAAGCAAGGTGTTAGATTCTACATGTTAGATTAGCATGGTCAGGGGTCAGATTCTACTGTAATTAAATAAAGTAGCAAAATCGGTGTTTAGAGAATTATAAAAACTAATGATGACAATTAAGTTAAAAACACTACTATTACAGTTAATTTAAATTTATAATTTTCTCGTCAACTCCTTTCATTCAAGTCCAGCACATGGTTTCAAAGGGGGTTCAAAAAAGGTTCCGCTGATTTTACGGTTTTACAGCATAAAGCTATACGTACAATTTATAGAACTTTTTGGGACATTTGTTGGATCCCCCATATCCGTGTGCTGTAGGCCTACTGAGTGAAAGGTTCGAGGAGAAATCTCTTTAATTATAAGTAAGGCCTTTATGCCTTAACTAGCTAGGCCTACAGAAAAATGCTTAAACAGCAGTGCTAAAAAGATTTTTAACATATAGGCCTATAGGCTTATTATTTCTTCAAACGATAATTTTTTACGAGATTGGCAACATCTTTTTGCCTTACTTTGCCCATCCACACAGACTATAAATCTGTGCATGGAACATTTAAGTAATCCAACAAAGCACGGAGTGAGCCATTACAGTACGAGTTGAACAGTACTGATAAAATGTACATGCCAAGGCTGGGATTCGAACTCAGACAGGGCCACTACCATGGATCCGGATTCCAACGCCTAGACCACAAAGCCAGCAACTCACTATTGTGGAATGCATAAACATATTGTAGACCTATCAGCATATTTATTAGGAGTCAGGATTCCTAAAAATATAAAAAATAAACGGTATCAGGAAACTGACACATACTTTCTCCCTTTTAGCCCAACTTTAATGAATTATTTACTAAATATAGAATACAAAACGTGGTCGAATGTACAGAAAATCTTGTAAACAAGTTGTTTTAAAAAAACATCCATCCAAATCCCTGCTTTGGAGGCACTACAGAATCCATTGCTACACTCGTGGTTTTAAGAGGGGAAATGCCCCCTATTCCCCCCCAGGGTTATTAAGGGGCAACATATTTCGAATTAACTCTGTTGGTCAATGCTAAATTTACAAGCATATCAAGTTTGAATGAAATTGATCAGTAAATAAGACAGAAATATTAATTTTTGTATTCCCCATAAGAATAACATTGGACAACGTACTGCGTTTACCGCTAAATGAAAATGTCAATTTTCTCCGAAACCAGCAATCGTAGAATAGTAATTCAAAATACTAAATTATTTAGTTTTTAGAGCTCTTTTTAATGGTGAATAGTAATATTTTTTAATATTTATGTTTTTTTATGAAAAATCTAAAAACTTTATTTTGGATGTTTTAAGTCCTGTAATTTCTGAACCCGAATTTTTACAGAAATGCGGGTGGTGTCATTTTGTTGGAGAACTAAAGTTCTACAAACGACTAAAGTTTAATCAAAATCGTTAGAGCCGTTTTTGAGAAATTTGGATTTTTCATGTTTTTTGGCGGTTTTTGGGGGATAACTACCCTTAAAAATCAAAAATTCAAAAAAATGAAAAAAACGCCTGGAGATATCGTGGATTAGTACCTACATACCAAATTTCATCAAAATCGGTCCATAGGTTAGGGCTCTAGCTCTGTACACATCCACACAGACACAGACACACACACACACACACACACACACACACACGGACACACACACACACACACACACGGACACACACACACACACACACACACACACACACAGACAGACATCACGTAAAAACCACTTTTTTGGGTTCAGGGAGCACCAAAACGAATATTTCCACTAACAACTCAAATTCGAAAATTCTGACGAAAACAATACTTTCTCCATATACTATGTATAGGGGGAGAAAGTAAAACTCCCTCAAGGCCATTGAAACTCCCCATCGATATTGAAAGTTTTGATGTTAATCTAGGTAAGTAGTAAGTTAAGCAGCCGACAATTTTATTTTGTCAGGTCACAAAAACATGTCGATGTAACTTATGTCGTAAAAGTTCATAATCAGTTTCTTCACGGAATGCAGCACAGATGAAAATAGAAATCTTTCTCACTCTTCATTCTTGTAATGTATAAATGGGATCAGGCCTAATTCATACAGATGAACATCGTTAGTCCAAACACATGGTGGTCCTAAAGCCTCTGTAATCCGAACGGCATTCAGCCGCTGTCAGCTGGTCTATTTACAGATTTTCATATTTTGACAATGCATCCAGGTTAGTTTACACCTACACTCAAAAGCACAAAGTACCCAAGTAAGTTATTTTATTTCAGTGGTTTTTGTTTAGTATGTATCATAATTTACATAGAATTCTTTGTTTTATATTGTATTTGACACTTTAAATTGACAACCTAATTTTGTCATAGGTGATTACAATCGTGTTTACTGAGTTTGTGGTCTTTATTTAAACGTCCTCAGTAATCCGAATGCCTTGAGCAAACAAATCCAAGGCAAAATGTCCGGATTAACGATTAACATGTTCGCTGCGACTGCCCTTAGGCGGGTTGTTTGCAAAATGCGGCCCGCCAATTGCTGGTCGGGGTCACATTTATAAATCTTGGCTAACCAATGGCTGTAGCGCTCGAAGGTGCTACACTACATTACAGTATAGCTGAACGTAGTTCTAAAAAGTGCCAACAGATAGCAGCACACGATAGGTCAATACAAAGAGTCAGTACTGCCATTTCGAGGGATTTTATTAGCAAAAAAGGCCGTAGTTCCCAGTCCCGTAATTAAGGGAATTTCGGTGCCAACCTACACCACAAATGTCACATGGTTATCTAAACTGCGAACAGTGTAGAGTTCGTTCTCATCAAGTGCTGAGCTCACACTGAAGCAATGTTTGGCAGGGGAGCGCGCTACTAGTATTATAGTAGGCCGCTTGGCGGGCTAGTGGCGAGGTATTATATTTATAGTAGCCCGCAGCCAACGTGTTAATGAGGTTTGCCTGTAACGTGTTAATGAGGTTTGCCTGTAATTATAAATCATGTAACTTAACAATACAGCAAGGTAAATAAGAGAATAGGGGTAGGCTATCACAGGCTACAAGAGTATGTATATTTTGAAGGTTGAGAAATATTTTGGTTTAAGTCATCTAAACATACATTTTAAAAGGTAATGAATAGAAAATAAAAAAGTAAGGGTCTTTCTTCATGAGCCTCGAAGTCCAAGGCTAAATAACCAGCAGTTATGGATTGCAAAATTATGAGAATAGGGCCGTTACACTTTATTTTCCTGTTAAGGTGCTTTATTATGACTGAATACATATACTTTAACAAAATCGTACCTGCCACTTCCCGGAACTTCTTAACCTAACTTCCCAAGTCGGATTCAATCATTATCATTTCTTCAGACCAAATTAATACAATCTCATTTGCAGGGTAGTCAACTGTCGTTAATAAATTCTCCAATTACCACACCAAACTCGAATTTACCCTATACAATATGAGTCAGAAATGCGGAATTACAATCCTTATCAAATCACCTTCATAATACCCAGTTATTTACTCAAAAATAACTATTACTTTAAACAAAATTATTAAGTTCAGGGCCGGATTTGTTATCTGTACGCCCCAAGGCTCAACCAGTGGTGCGGGCAGTTATTGAGAACAATGATAACCACTATCCTGATCCTGCGACATAGAACTCTATTTATACTTACACCTGGAAAGCTCGGGCTGTGACAATAAAACATCGAGGTAAAACTACTCGAGAGATCGCTAAGTGAGCTAAAAACGGTCCGCGTAGGTCTGTGCGGAACAGAAATGGTGGGCCACTGTGTTCTCAGAGCTGTTTCTGGCGTTGAACGCGCTGTCGTTTACACGCTCCTGGACTTCACTGCCATGTTTGAATTGTAATGAAATTTATATATCCTTTGTGTACGTGAACCACGGAATCCGAAAGTATAAATATTGTTTTATTTTACCATTTTTTAATATTTTTAATAATTAAAAACTCTTACGTGTTATTAAAGAGGGACATGAAAAAGTTACTCAGCGAGGAAGTTTTTTATTTTTAGGTAAGAAACAAACTTCCAGCGGGAAAGTTGTAGATAATTAGTTTCTCTAGAACTTTTATTTCAAACATTTTTCGGTAAAGTTGTTGGTTTGCCTACAATTCGTTTGGAAAGATGCTGAAACTTTTCGCCGCGCTCTATCCAAGACGTGCCACGCGCCGCGCCGCGCCTCGGTGATGCTGTGTTACAACATGGCCTAGTTTTTTGATAAAATACATAGTTATACGACTTTTGTTTTAGTCGTATTTTGCTAAGTAATCTTACAACATTCTACAATTCAACTGTAATGTGTAATGTAGCAGTTAATCAGTAAATAAAAATTAATTTTGAGAAAAATCATTTCATTTAATCCTATGCCTTCCAAAATACTCTTAAAACTGACTAATGCTACGGATACATTTATACTATACCCCATTATTATTATACTGTACTTGTATCGTCTCTTAAATAAATCATAATCAATTGTTATCATACACTGGATATAATTTTTTGTTATTCAATAGCGAAATGTTGTATTAATGCAACATTATGTAATCGTTCCTAATACTATACGTGGACGGGTGAACGAACCATGTTGGTAATTAATGTTTATTAAGAATTCATTTGCTATTAAAAAGTATTTGTCTTGGTATTCATTCATCAACAAAATTTTATGATATAGGCCAATTAACTTTCATACAATCTACAACTTTTGGCGAACGTCGAAGTTTATATGCTAAAATTCAAAGTTTCACTAGTCCAAAGAACGATATTACTGCTCATAAAAAATTAATTCCAGTACCAAAAACTTCAAAACATCATTATTGAACAACACCTAAAGCCTAGTGGATCGTACATCAATTTATATGACTGGAAATATGAAAGAATCAGCCATCAAGGAGATTATTTTACAAAACTCCCAACTTTCTGTTATTTTTACGCAACTAACCCTGGTCGAACATATTTACTTTCGGTATTAAAAATTCGAGAAACTATTCAGGAATACGTATCAGAAGACCATTCAACCATAAAAAATGTTCCCTGGCTGCAAATTCAATTCAAGTGAGCGCGCGTCGTGTTTTTCCCTATATCCCCCATGCTAAGCGCTGCCGCGGTAGCCCACCATTTGCGGCGCGACCTCGAACGCGGCCGGACCGAAATTTGGTTCGCTTCACCACGGGCGCGAGCGGTCCAGTAGTTTTAAGTCTTTGCAATAAAACGGTCTTTACCCACCCCCTCCCCTTCTATGTCTCTAACGCCGCTCAGTAAATTTCAGCATTGTGCGCCCTATCGTTTACACGCTTTTGCGCCTCGACAGGCTCATGTAATTACAATAAAGTTTATATATTATTTATCTACATGAAATACGCAATGTAACAGTATAAACTTATTGTGGTTTGGTAATTTAATTTATTTGTAGTAAATGAAAACTATTTAGTGTTTTAAAAGTGTGGCACGAAAAAGTCACTAAGCGTAAACTTGTTTTTTAGCGGAAAAGTTGTAGATAATTAGTTGATCCACAATTTGTATCTCAAAAATTTTTTCATAATTTGATTTATTTGTTCTATAAAGACGGTAACAGCGTTTCCCTCGCTCAAACCAATTTGCGCCGCACTAATTCCAGCTAACTGGCGTGACACTTTGTTATACTTTGTCAACGAATTTGAATGTATCTGAATATCTGAATTATTACTTATTATTTTACAGTCATTAAGTGGTCTATGGTAGCTACTCTTGTTTTTATTTTGGAATTAGATATTTGTTTCATTGCCGCTGTTTTGTATTAAATAAACTGAATCACAAGTGACACCAACATATATGGTAGTATGTTAAATGACACAGGGAACAGGTTAATACTCAAAATGAATTTTAAACCCAATTTTAAATGATATTTTATTATAATATGAGATTATACAGTTTTGTTCTTAGACATATTAAGTGTTATTGAATAAAATTAACTTATTTAATTTCTGACTTAGGGTTAAATCATGGCATAGTATTTTGGAAATAATAGCAAATTGTTTTTACAAGTTGTAACACATGCCGATCATCATAATGGGAGGTGATCGGATTTGAACAAAATATGTTGCCACCAAAGTAATTTATTTCATTGTTTACAAAATGATGAATGCCTCCCGAGGAAAATAAAAAACTGTAGGCACTGCGTTGTTTTTTTAATCGTCTTCTAAGGCTACCAATTTAATTGATGCATATTCTTTACTTATTTACTTTATCGAAACTATCTTAATTTCAGAATGTTCTTTATTAATCAAATTGTAGTTTTTCTAAACTAGCACAATGTGACGAACAACTTCTCTCCGCAACTCTGTGATATTTTTAATTTTTAAATTAAATAAGTTCCTAGACCGAGCGCCTTCCGTTACTCCAAGAACAATATTTTCACCATAAGAATAACATATAATTGTATAATTATTCTAGATACTGTGATTTAGCCTATAATGTTACCTACATTGTAACCGACTTGCCGCATATCGCTCTTCCGCGAGTCCTGAGCGACTCGAAGAACAGTACAAATGTAAACGGTGACCGAAACAGTCAAAACAGATGTTTTGACAGAAAGATATATATTGGTAGGCTGACTGTACTAAGACGTGTGGAGGGGGAAAGTCATTACTGCGCATGTGCAAACCAGGTGCCAACCACCGCGAACAGGGCTGTTCCGCAGGTTAAGAATTAAACATACTGTATTCTGCTTAATCTATGCAAATACCTCCTAGGGTCTAGGAGATATTGGGCTAGCAGAGACAGTAAGAAAAAGGCGTGCAAACCCAAATAAATTTGTAAATACCCCCGTCGCAGCAAACCTGCATACTCAGCGAATTTCCAATGAATATATAACATAACACATTAAAACACTTAACAGGATTTATAAGAAATGTATTCACAAACAAGCGATATTTAAAATATTAATTATTCTCCATAAGAATAACATTGGGGATGAGTATGCAGGTTTTCTGCAACAAGGCACACAAAATAATGGGTTTTTATGCAAATATCAATAGAACTCATCTTAGTGAAGTCACATACCAAGTTTCATCCATATACATTCATAAATAAGCGATATATAACATTTTAAGTATTTTCCATAAGAATAACATGGGGACCAAGTACCTAGGTTTGCTGCTACAGGAACCATAGGCGAAAATTTGTTTTTTTTGTGCAAACAACAATTAACCACAACCAGATCAAGCCATATACCAAATTTCGCTAGTTTATGTTCATAAATAAGCAAGATATGCAATTTTTCTTTTTCTCCATAAGAATAACATTGGACAACGTACTGTGTTTAGCACTTTCAATATCTCGGTAACCAATTGACGTAGAGCAATGATCAAAATACCAAATTGTTTGTATTTTTTAGCTGAATTCAATGGTATAAATTAAAGTTTGATTAAAATTAAAATTACATGTGGAAACCCCAAAAAACACATTTTTGGGGTACAAAACCCCCCCAAAACCACCCTTTGGATGGTGCGATTCGTCTGGTTTTCGAACTCGTTCAAATAAATGCTACTTTACACGTTTTTACCAAATTTCATTATGATCGGACCTTTTTTACGATAGTTATCGTGCTTATACGGACACATATATACTGTATATATATACATATATACAAATTTGAACGAATGGTGTTTTTGGCATCTGGGGACCTCGAAATGAAAAGTTATCATGGTCTCGGGCTTAAGTCTTACCATGAGACCTACGGTAATAGCTTCTTCCCTATAGAGGAAATTCGCTAAAATTAAGTTTAATGTAAGAAATAAGTACAAAATAATATTAAGTTTTTGCTTAAATAGTAAGTAATACTGGGACTGGTAGCATTATTGTAACACAGGTAGGTAGTACCATTTACAAATTCAATTAAAATCAACGTCCAAAACATAAACTGTCATCTTACTTTTCCCGTGACGATCGACAGATTTGTTGGAAATCGAGTGCCGGATGTAAGTACAATACCATACCAATACCCCTTCGCAGTCCTTTTATTCATTAATAGGCGGAGATTTATAGGAAAAGTAAATGCCGTGATGGCTTAAATTTTAAGTATAGGATATAGAAATATTACTTTTATTTCGCTGTTTATTTGAACTTTAATTTTCACTTTAAGTGCAACAGGAAAATTAAAACAATATAAACATATCAATATAAATAATAATTTCATTGCTATCATCAGTTAGTTAGGTTTAGTACAACCAAGTATATTTTTCTGACAAAAGATAAATTCTGTGATGATATCTTCTTGTATTTTATTGTAGTGAATTTCCTTTGGAAAGTGAACTATTAGCATGACCCGCACGGTGAAACTTAAGCCCGGGACCATCATAGAAGTTCCTAACGTGACCCCCTGAACACGTTTTGGGGGGTCGTTCAAAATTTTATATATATATATATATGTATATATATATAGACATATATATATATATATATATATATATATATATATATATATATATATATATATGTGTTTGCACTCTAGCGGTTGCATTTTTTGTCCGATTTACTTCAAATTTGGTAGGGACGTTCCTTTCTGTAATCAGTTGGACAAGTTCGTTGGGCAAAACAATCGGAAAACTCTAAACCCCTTTTTGGGGGATTAATCTTTCAAATTTTGAGTTTTTGGGCCCAAAAAGGGTCAGAAAAGCCCCGTATGTAAAATGAATGCATGTAAAAAGATGTGAATTGGAGAGGCGAAAGTTTTAAGCCCTCTCTCGTCATTCTAGCATAAATATTTACCGAGTTATTAAAGGAAATGTGTATCGACCAAACACAGTACGTTGTCTTATGGGGATTTTACATTAGAAAAGCCTGTTATTCATTTGTTGGTGTACTTTTATCACCCCCAACAACCTCACGCCTACTTTAAAGCCTGACTGGACCTTCTCCTAACCTTATAATGCGCAAGATTGTATTCCCAACATTGCAGGTAAATAGAACCAGGAGCATCAGAACAGCCAAAAAATCAATGTTTTCAGATTTGAATAAAAGTTAGAATAAATGTATGTTTTTAACTAATTTTGAGTTTTTATAGTTTTTTATGTGGAAATTCACTTCCCTCACGTCAGCGTGCTGCGTGCGAACTCGTTTATTTTTAGTGCTTGTTACCATTGATTAAACATCCCACGGATTCCGTAGGATTGATAATCAATGTTGGTACCATATTTCAGTTTATTGTTAATTGTTATATTGTTTTAAAAACCTTTAAAATACACTCTGTTACCGAGAAACCGGAGTGACGTGCAGCCGCCTGGCCTGAGTGTAAACTAGATTTTCTTAGAAGGTAATATAAAACCAGTAACATGATATTTTTATAACTAAATATACTTATGCAAATACAATATAATAATAATAATAATATTTATTCCGTGACAATGTTTAACAATGTGTGGAATTTACAAAACAAAATATTAAATTTATGGGGAAATCTTTAAACCAGGTTTATAGCATTGAATGATATTGACACATATTTGTGTGAAGGAGTAGTAAACTATTAGATTACATACAATAATTGACATATTCAATTATTTGGCAGATAAATAGGTTTCTTAGAGCAGCAAGATTGGGAGGGGGCGCGCATTTGTGGGTTCCGGCACCCCGCTGACCGGACTCTGTGCATGTTTATGTTATTTAGGCCTACTTGCGGTTTATAATGTTGCGCTTGGGTTATTTAGTTGGTTTTGAGTGTCAATAGCATATTATTTTGTTTTGATATGGAAATTGGTCAATTTTTTGAGCATCCAGTTATCCATTTCAAATATATGCCATCAAACTAAATAAACTGTTAAAATGACGATTGCTGTAGACAAATAAATAAATAGTTTTTTTTTAAGATTTTGAGTTCTTACAATATACTGAGCATAAGTGTTTCTATTATCAATATAGAAAAATTACGCGGAAATAAAAAAACAGGATGAATAAAATAGTCTTACAACACTATAAAGTATATTTACACTTATACTGTACTTACATACAAGACGGTAATATATACACAAAAGATGGCACAAGGCGATCGATTTCAACCAGTTACACCGGTCATCATCAGGCCCAATCAGAGAAATTCTCATTCTCTGAGAATTATCATTCTGTATAAGTGTAAATATACTTTATAGTGTTGTAAGACGTATTTTATTTATCCTGTTTATTTGTAACAACACGAATCACGCTAATAAAGAAATTAAATTAAAAAAACTGCATAATGTTTGTTTTGGACATGTAATATTTTGTAGAGTGACAAGGTGTTGAATCGTTGAAAGGTAGATTCCACCCCAGCAACTCAATAACTCAACCTATATCCCCCATATCCCAATCTCAAACTAACTAAAGAACAATAAACATTCAGAAGAACTTTTTGAGGGCAAATATTTTTCAGTAAATAAAATTTGTGAAGTGCACTAATTCTCTACAACGCTTTGATACCTGGAATTTCCAAAAAATATTTGTATTAATATACCAAGGTATTTATTGTTTTATACAACTCAATATTAGGGCAGTTATAATCTCCACAGCGATTTGACTGGTGGTTAAAAATAAATTCTTCAAATGCATAATCCTGCCTGTCTAAGCCAAAAATCATATACTTGGTTTTTCACTGAGAACTAAATAGCTTTTACCAAACCGATACCTTGGCTACAGTAATATCATCTTGCACAACATTTTTGATTTTCCGAGTACATTGAAGGCGGTATTATATGCAAAGGCTCACCATTAAACAAATTTGTTAAACTACACATTTTAATATAAAAATGGTCGGAACAAGTTGTACTATATTCAATAATTCTTCTAGGCTCAATATAAATGGGTTAAAACATATATTAACCATTAAAATAGAATAATCTAAGGAAGCTGAACTTTCTGACAGTATATCACAATTTACATCTCCAGTTACAATACAATTTTTGTTCTGGTACAGGGTACAGTCAAAATAATTTGCAGGGGTTGAACGTGAGGCGTTCGCTCAGCGGATCACTGTAACCTGACAGCGCCTTCCATTTTAATTTATGTTGAGGGCAGTACACGCGTGTATTGCAGGTTGTTATTCAAGTTTGCAGGCGCTATTTTAATGCACTAAATGAGTGCGGTGACCTTGCGAACGACCTTCCCCCCTTGCCACCCTGGCGCCTGGGCTGGCGTTATCTCTATTTAATCGCTCATTCATTCTTTTTCCCAGAATTTACTAATATCGGTTATCTTTAATTTCATTCATTTTGTTTGTTCACTTTAACTTCATTGTTATTATTTTTGAAGATGAATACAATTTTATTCAGTATCTCGATTATTTATGAATTTAATTTGATGAAACTTGGTATATGGCATCCTAGTTATGGTTTACAGATATTTGCACAGAAAGAAACTTGTCGATTGTCCCCGTAGCAGCAAACCTGCATACTCAGCCCTAATGTTATTCTTACGGAGAATAAATAAAGTTTTATACAGGGTGTCACAAAAATGCTTAACGTGCTATACAGAACCGGGTTCTGCATACAAAAATAAGTCGAAAATGTAAAGTAACATTTTTTTCGATTTCGGCTTAGTTTATCCGTAATCCGCCATTTTGTATTTTTTTGAAAATAATTAATAATTCAAAAACTCTTAGAGATATTTCTATGAAACTTGGTATTAACTTTAAGTTTTAGCGAATTTCCCCTATAGGGAAGAAGCTATTACCGTAGTCGGCATGGTAAGACCTAGGCCCGGGACCATGATAAATTTTCGTTTTGAGGTCCCCAGACCCCAAAAACACCATTCGTTCGAAACTGTATATATATATATATATATGTGTGTGTGTGTGTGTGTGTGTGTGTGTGTGTGTGTGTGTGTCCGTGAGCACGATAACTCTCGTAAAAATTATCCGATTTTGATGAAATTTGGTATAAACGGGTAAAGCAATATTTATGACTTTAAGTTCGAAAACCAGCCAGATCGCTCCATCCGAAGGGGTATTTTAGGGAGGTTTTGCACCCGAAAAATGGGTTTTTTGAATTTTTTACATATAATTTTGAAAATAGTCAAATTTTGGTTTTTACCATTGGATTTGGCTTAAAAAACACACAATTTGGTATTTTGATCATTTCTCTACGTCAATTGGTTACCGAGATATTGAAAGTGCTAAACACAGTACGTTGTCTAATGTTATTCTTATGGAGAAAAAGAAAAATTTTATATCTCGCTTATTTATGAACGTATACTGACGAAACTTGGTATACGGCTTCATCTGGTTGTGGACCATTGATACTTGCTCAAAAAAACAATTTTTTGCCAAAGGCTCCCGTAGTAGCAAACCTGCGTACTCAGCCCCATGTTATTCTTATTGAGAATAAGTAACTTGTTATCTCCCTTAATTATGAAAATAAATTAATGAAATTTGGTATGTGGCTTTACCTAAATGAGCTATATTGATGTTTGTATAAAACCCCATTTGTTGTGTTCCTTCCTTCAGCAAACCTGCATACTCAGCCGCCATGTTATTCTTATGGAGAATAATTAAAATGTCATAAATCGTTTATTTATGAATGTATATTTATGAAACTTGGTATGTGGCTTTATGTGGTATTAAGATATATATGCATTGGAAATTCGCTGAGTACGCAGGTTTGCTGCTACGGGAGTATTTTAATTTAATTTAATATTCATATTAAGTGGTTAAAAAATATGCTTGCTTATTCATAAATTGTAATTAATATTCCCATAGTTTCTCTATGAAATCTAGTCGCTCTACATCTATTAATGATTCTTTTTGTGTTGGCCACTAAAACAGAAATTAAAGTACCAGTTGTTATCTTATATATATTAAACAGTATTTTTATTTATGGACTAAAAGACACTTGGAATAAAATAATGTAATAAAATACCTACACATTTGCACTATCGTTTACATTTTAAAATCATTACTTTTTAATTCGTAAATTAAGGGCTTGTACAAGCTTCTAAAAGTGTGCCGACTTTGCGAAATGTGTTTTAGAAGTACCTAACTATAATCGTCTAAGTGAAAACAATATTCTCAGTAAAATGTAAAACCATGTACTTGGTCAGTCTGTAGGTATGGTATGGATTTATTCCCCAATGTTTTAAATTGTTCTGATAATGAGTAGGACGATAATAATTGTTGTTTAATGATCGAAATAATAGCTCATAAGTACTTTTCTGTATAATGGTCATTATTACAGTAATATTATTAATGAAGGTCTCCATACATATAAGGTGAGACAACAACTGAATAATACTGTAATTTATTTGGGTAAACGAACATTGATTAATGTCTTAAAACTATTTGGACTAAGTTATTTAATACCCATAATCAGCTATAGCGATTGAAACTTCGAGGATATTACAAACATATAAATAAGTAAATAAAACTAGTTATTACTCATGTAAATTTAGCATGTAAGAATTCTTAAATTAATACGATATCATTTCTAATCCTAGCTAAAATCAAATAACAAATAAAAACAAAAACAACAACGTAACCGGAAAACAAACACACTGCACTGCCTATGGTCGGGCACGGCGCGGCAGCGGGCTGCGCGAAAGACAGTTTTGCCGCTTTCTTATACCTCGATTTCTGAGGAAACAAAACACTTTAGAAAGAAAAAGTTAGAAAGTTTAGAAAGAAATGAAATTTGTTTATTTATCTACAAATTTCCCGTTGACAAAATGTATCTGACCAAAAAATCAAAAAAATTCCCACAGAACAACTTTTTCATGTCTGGCTTTTAAAAACAGAGCTACAAGTGTGTATTAAATTATTTATATACCATTTAATATAATATTATTAACTTTAAAATATTACCATCGTTATCCTCAGACTCTACACTATAAGCATGCAAAATTTCAACAATATTCTTCAACTATTACTGTTGATAATGGCCATGTATCGGTCGCGAAGTTTTACCGTTTTACCGCGCATTGAGCTGGCGGACCGTAGATTTCAGGCTGTAAGCCAGACCAACATGGCGGATCTTGCCTCACTTTTAATGCACGGGGTATAAGCACTTGTCTTCTCTATTCTATTATGTGCTCGCTGAATGCAACACTGTTTGAAATGTGAATGTGGTACACTCGACATCGATTGATAAAGAATATCAAATTTGTCGTACGTTAAGGCTACGGTCTACCCCTTCCGCGCAGCGCTAGGAAAGGGTTTGCAGGGTTCCTCTTTACAGCTGCTACATAAACCCTTAAATTAAAGTTACAATATAAGTACAATATAAAAGAGGAAAACACAATTTTGGAAGCTCTCTACTTAGGGCTGAGTTATTTGTAAAAATTCAGAATTGTTCTGCTAATGTTATTCTGAGAGATTTTTATTTGTGTTTCTAAATACTCTTGAAATGAACATCCATCTGAAAAAAAATTAAGGTTGACCTGCAGAGAAACCCTAGTAAAAAGATTATAAATGAATGGTATACGCCTGAATTAGCTCGATTTAAAAATAGAGTACTATTAAGTTTAGATTTGTATAATAGGTTTAAGACTGAGTTAGCTAAGGCAAGTTATCTTAGTATTAGAAAGTACTATAAACAGGCCATTAATGAAGCAAAATTTTTGTACAATATTAATAGCATAGAACAATAAAAAACAAATGTAAGAAAGCTTGGAGTATAATTAAATCTGTTGCAAAAATAATAGGACTGATGATGTAACTGTTTCTCCAGATGAGTTTAACCACTTTTGTATACAGTCTGTGCAAGAAATCCATTCCAATATTGTAAAACCAAACATAACTGCTGTTGATTTAATAATAAATAACTTAGGACCCTGTGCAGGTAACTTTTCTCTAACTGAGGTGACTCCAGAGGAAGTTATTAAAGTTATATATAAGTAGACTAAGGTCTTCTGATAGTTATGATATGTATGGCTTATCCAGTAGCATTTTAAAGAGTATTGCTGACTGTATAATTGATCCACTTACTTTTATTATTAATAAGTCTCTTGTTGAGGGTATGTTCCCTGATCAACTAAATTTGTCAAGAGTAGTACCTATATTTGAGAAGGGGGAAAAACCTCTCCATCTAGTTATCGTCCAATCTCCATAATTCCAATTTGTTTTAAAAGTGTTAGAAACTATTATTTATAATCAGTTATAAAGTTATTTAAATCAGAATAACATTTTTTGCAAAGAACAGTTTGGTTTTATGAAAAACAAATCAACAGTTGATGCTTTGGATTCCATAGTAAAAAATGTTTTGCAGGTGTTTGAGAAGAAGGCCTTTGACTGTGTCGACCATGTATTGCTTTTGGATAAATTGTTTGTTATGGCTTGGACAATATCATTATTAGGATATGTAAGTGTTTTCTTGAAAATCAGAAACAGATCGTTTGTATAGGTGATGGGAGATCTGATATTGCAGAGTAAAGTGTGGAGTCCCTCAAGGCTCGGTTTTGGGAACTTTGTTGTTTATTCTGATGATGAATGATCTTCCTCGCTCTGTAAATATTCTTTCAATTTTATATGCAGATATACTACCGTTTTTAATTCCAGTTCTGACCTTAATTCACTGGTATATATAACCGAAACTACCCTTTCAGAAGCTTCTGTGTGGTTCAGAGCCACTAGTTTTTTACTGAATGAAATCAAAACCCAAACAATGTTGTTTAGCTTGATAAATGTTCCCTTTTCAAATAGTCCAAACCATGTTAAATTCTTAGGTGTTACGGTTGATAGTAAGCTGACGAGGGAACCACATGTTAGGTATATTAGTGGAAGGCTTTCTAGAGTCATTTATCTATTAAAAAATGTAAAGAGTCATGTGTCTACTAAGTATGTGAGATCAGCCTACTTTGCCTTTTTCCATAGTATTTTATCCTATGGAATTCTATTATGGGGAAACTCTAGCCCATGTCCAAAGCATCCTTCTACTTCAAAAAAAAATTATTAGGATTATTACTGATTCACATGCAATTGAACACTGTAAACCTTTATTTATTAGTCCAAGAGTAATGATAGTTGTTAATTTATATATTTATACTACTTTGATATATACTAAGAACAATTTGGCTGATCATCAACTTAGGGAGGATATATAGTCACATAATACCAGAAACTGTAATAACATTAATTTACCATTTAATAGACTTTAAAAATCACTAAACAGCTACGAAGTTATAGGTTTAAAACTGTTTAATAAGCTGCCGTTAGAAGTAAGGAATTACCCTTTGAATAGATATAAGCAAAGGTTGTATGATTGGCTAGTGTTAGTGATAAACCCTTTTTATACTGTAGATGACGTCTTTGAACACCAGAATTATATTTCTTGACTTTTGTAATTTCTTGAGTTTTGTGCATATAGGCTAACTATTTTATTTTCGATATGTGACAATTAATTGTTAATTTGTATTTGTAATTAAATGTTATGTTTGGCCTCAGTATTAGTTTGAATTTGTCTATTGCTATAATGGTTTAATGACAGTAAAATATTATTTATTTATTTAATGGATCAGATGCAATGAGGTCTACGTATATCTGGAGTCACTTCTCTTGGTGTATTAAAAAGCGAGCCGTTGTGAAAGCCAATTTTTGCATTTGAATTTCTCTTTACAATTAATATTTTAATCACCAATATCTTGAGAACGAATAATGATTTTCAAAAACGGATTGTGACATTATCTTTGCCGCCAAAATGTGGTTCTATATTATGCGTCACAACCTGCTCGCTGGTCACAACCTCACCTTTACATCGGAAAATCAATATTCTAATCCAATATTGTGGATCAAAGATGTCGGCCAAAAATATTAACTAAATTAAAATTAAGTTTAAGTTGATCAACAATGATCGATGGTAGTCCTTCATCGATATCTCTAGAAATTAATAAAAAGGTAGGGGGGACTCATTTAAAACTCACACTGTATAGCCCTATCATTTTTCGATATTTTTTTCTGTCAGTATTAAGATAATTATTATTTTTAACGACCCCCCAAAACGTTTTCAGAAAAAACATGTGGTGGTCCCGGGCTTAAGTTTCACCTTGCGGGTCATGCCAATAGCTCACTTTTCCATATATTCACTAATATCACAAGTGTGGTGGTGTATGGTGGTAGCGTGGTGGTGTGCGTGCGAGTGTGTTTGTTGTGGTTGTCGCCGCGTGGGAGGGGGGAGGGCAAGGTACCACAACATCAACAATCCCTGGTTCAGTTTACCAGTTCAGTTCAGTCTTCAGTCTGCTGCGCTTGAGCCGCCGAGCTAGCTGCCCGACTGGTTGTCTGCTGTTTTCTGTTGACAGTCGTAGATTCCGCGCTTATCGGGATGACGCTAGATAGCTCAAGACGGTGGAAGATCCTCTTCGAGGTCCTCATTGTTTGCTCAGGTAACAAAATATCTCTACAACATATTCCCAGAGTAGTGTTTTCATAATAAACCTGTCGTCATTTATTTGCAATATTAGTTAGTAATAACGGCGATACAATATTTATTAACATGCAAGTTTGTATACACTTGTTAATTGGAGTTTTAATAAGCTAATGCGTAGTAATTATAATAGCGATAAAATTGTAGTAAAGAATTATTTATTCCATTTAATAAAAATCGATTATATTGTTCCAAAATTTGTGATAATTTTAGCTTTTTGCCGATATGTCTAGGATAAAATAATTTGTTAGTTAAAATTCCTCTTTTTCATATATATAGAGTGTTTACTTTTTCTTGCTGTCGATTTCAATTTAATAGCCGATCCTATAAAAACTACACAAGTTTGAAAACAATGTTTTGTATGTAGCAATTTTTATTCGAGTTGGTTTTTCTGTGGTCCTTTACATATAAACAATATTATTTGCTGAACAATATTATTGTGATCTAAACCTAGATCACAACACACCCGGAATATTAATATAGATTAAAGTACAAAGTGTTTATAATCTGGTGTTTAGTTACCGAACAGGTATTTTTTGCTTAGTATATTTTTTCAGATACCGGTATATGTAAACAAATTTAGACCATAAAATGTCCCTTTAAAAACTAAAACAATCCCAGATTTCTGGAAATGTCTTCTATGGTAATTTTGATTCAAATGTTTTGTACTTTGGTTCATAATCACATGCCATCGCCCATATAAAATAAACAGTATCAGGAAACTGACACGTACTTTCTCCCTTTTAGCCCAACATTAATGAATAAATTACTTTTTATTTACCAAGTATAGAACTTCGACTTTGCGGCCCAATATTTAGTTAAATATTAACACCTAGAAGAATAGTCTAATAATTTTAAATTTTGTTACAACTTGTAGTCTATAGTTGCTGATAAATTGGGATTTAGTTTCGGTGGTACAGTCTACAATGTGCATCAGAACATCAGTAATGTCTACAATGCTGATGTTCTTATGGAAACCTATTAAATAAACAACCGTTCCTTATAATTTAGTCATCACGTTCAACTTCAACAAAACTTAACACGCAGGATGAGGTACATTGGATAAATTGATTTTCTTAAGAGCTATTGAGAAGCGGGATGTTGGAAGTTGGATGATTGTCCTTTATTATAATGGTTTGCCGCATTGAAGGAGTCAACGTCAACATAAACGAGTTCGCACGCAGCACGCTGACGTGAGGGAAGTGAATTTCCACATAAAAAACTATAAAAACTCAAAATCAGTTAAAAACATACAATTATTCCAATTTTTATTCAAATCTGAAAATATTGATTTTTTGGCTGTTTTGATGCTCTTGGTTCTATTTACCTGCAATGCTGGGAATACAATTTTGCGCATTATAAGGTTAGGAGAAGGCCCAGTCAGGCTTTAAAGTAAGCGTGAGGTTGTTGGGGATGATAAAAGTACACCAACAAATGAATAACAGGCTTTTCTAAAGTAAAACCCCCATAAGACAACGTACTGTGTTTGGTCAATACACATTTTCTTTAATAACTCTGTAGATATATATGCTAGAATGACGAGAGAGGGCTTAAAAGTTTCGCCACACTAATTCCCACCGGTTTTCATTCGTTAATTTCACATCCGGGACTTTTCTGACACTTTTTGGGCCCAAAAACTCAAATTTATAAATTTAATATCCCCAAAAAAGGGGGTTAGAGTTTTCCGATTGTTTTGCCCAACGAACTTGTCCAACTGATTACAAAAAGGAATGTCCCTACCAAATTTGAAGTAAATCGGACAAAAAATGCGACCGCTAGAGTGCATACACACATATATATATATATATATAAAATTTTGAACGAACCCCCAAAACGTGTTCAGGGGGTCACATTAGGAACTTCTATGGTGGTCCCGGGCTTAAGTTTCACCGTGCGGGTCATGCTAATAGTTCACTTTCCATAGGAAATTCACTAACAATGAGTCAAAACAATACATATTCATTATTCATGAATAAAGATAAACTCTTTGGCTAAAGCCTTGTCCACACCGAGCAAACATGTTTGTTGAGAATAATACAGAACACAAATTGTTAACGGTTTTTAAAATTTTGTTTTAAAAACAAAATCTGTTTCTGACAATCTAGTTCTAGAAAAAACATCAAACATTGTTTGCCACACATCACAATGTTTGTTAGAACACTAAAAAACTGTCTGAGCCGACATGTTTGTCAAACGCTTGCTTAGTGTGGGCAAAAGGCTTAAGTATCTAAGAAAATATTATATTTCTGTACAAGCATCTCTCAAAATGAATAATTAAGATATTTATTTTCCTGCAGCAGCGACAGAATAGATATGGATGAATTGTTATCTATGACTTTACTCAGCACATTGCCTGGGCTGTGCTGGGGCCTAATGCCGGGGCTCGTGATGCTTCAAATATTTGTTTGTAATCAATGCTTACCTAACACAGTTTACATTAGTAAGCAAAATGTATATGTACAACTTTTAATTACTCCTAATAGGTAATAAAATGGATAAGTTGCTGAGATGCTTATCTGACAGTTTAGCGTGCATTACCCCAAGGAAACAAAGATAATGGCTAAAGTTATAATAGGATATAATAGCTAATGGTTGCTAAGGGTTATATGATGGCTGAAGTTATCCAAATGTTAATACCTGATTGCTGATAAGGGTTCTCGGACGAGCATAGTAAAGATATGTCAACAGTTTAGTTTATGTGTTTGTGAGCCTGATATGCCTTTTAAGTTGGATAAAACTGTTATAACGCAATTTTCCTTGCAACATACAGAAGACCTGTAAGTAAGTGTGAGGTATTGTTTTAAATCGTTATTCATCCACTAATCTGAAGCAAATTACCGCTGACTGCGAACCCCCCTCTCTCCCCTTAATTCGGAACCGGGACAGAAGTTATGTTTTTTCTCACACACATAACGCTACTACTGTGCTTTCAGAGGGGAGGAACTCCAGTTACAAAAAAATGTTGTGTTTTCACCTGCTTATGACCAACGTTGACGTTTTTTGACGGCCATACTCATCTTAATAATTGCGAAAGGAAAAATAAGGGAAAAATTGTAAATTTGCGCATACAGGCCCCAATGTAAAAATTTGTATTAATTTATTATCCGCGTAAAACAGTAACGGTACGCCCAATAAAACGCTTATATTCCGTAGTAGGCATTATTTTGATCCCACAATTAATAATTGTAAAAATTCCATATTATACAATATTTCCGATTTTGTATTAACCTCAATATAATTTGAAGTACAAATATTCTTTGATTGGGCCTGATGATGCCCGGTGTGACTGGTTGCAATCGATAGCCTTGTATCATCTTTTTGTATATTTACCGTCTTGTATTTAAGTACAGTACCGGTAGCCTATAAGTGTAAATATATTTTGTAGTATTGTGATACTTAGTTTACAGTACCCAGTTTAGTTGTAACAACACGTATTATTTAAGTATACTTAAAAAATTATTTAAAGTACAACGTCATGAAATTATGCCACCGCCAACGCCAACAGCCGACAACCCGAAATTCGTCAGGCAGTTTGTATGGTGAACGTTCAGCCAGCTAGCTATACAGTCACTATACGTCACTGTAATGCGAGAGATCCGTACGCACAGCGCATGACTGCATGTACTATGTATGACGGCCCGTTGTCTGTAGACTACCTACAACAATGTAGGGAGCGTTGATTTACTGTCTAAAAATGTCTTATTAGTGAATTTCCTTTGGAAAGTGAACTATTATATAGCACGACCCGCACGGTGAAACTTAAGCCCGGGACCACCATAGAAGTTCCTAACGTGACCCCCTGAATACGTTTTGGGGGTCGTTCAAAATTATGCACTCTAGCGGTCGCATTTTTTGTCCGATTTACTTAAAATTTGGTAGGAACGTTCCTTTCTGTAATCAGTTGGACAAGTTCGTTGGGCAAAACAATCGGAAAACTCTAAACCCCTTTTTTGGATTAATCTTTCAAATTTCGAGTTTTTGGGCCCAAAAAGAGTCATAAACTCCCCAGATGTAAAATCAATGCATGTAAAAAGATGAGAATTAGAGAGGCGAAAGTTTTAAGCCCTCTCTAGTCATTCTAGCTTAAATATTTACCGAGTTATTAAAGAAAATGTGTATCGACTAAACACATTACGTTGTCTGATGGGGGTTTTACAATAGAAAAGCCTGTTGTTCCTTTGTTAGAGTACTTTTATCATCCCCAGCAACCTCACGCCTACTTTCAACCCTAACTGGACCTTCTCCTAACCTTCTGATGCGCAAAATTGTATTCCCAGCTTTGCAAGTAAATGAAACCAGGATTATCAGAACAGCCAAAAAATCAATGTTTTCATATTTCAATAAAAATTGGACAAATGTATGTTTTTTACACTGATTTTGAGTTTTAAAATTTGTTATTTGGAAATTCACTTCCCTCACGTCAGCCTGCTGCGTGCGAACTCGTTTAGTCATTATTCTGCTTTAAAATATATAGAGAGATTAATTTAATCAGTATATGACAACTTCACGCTATAACATGTTACAATACAAAGCAAGTACAAAATGGAAAACACTTGAGCATGCGTTTTTCTTACAACTATTTTGACTTACAAATCAAGTTACGTTGCTTGTTTATCGCAACTTAGTTAAAATGAGTACAAATTGGTAGAAGAGAAATAAATACAATTGTTACTACATATATTCTTGTGTTTTTTACAAGTAATAACCGCTGATTTTTCAAAGGGAGAGAGAAATGAAGAAGTCTTATTTTCAAGTATTAAGTAACGCAAAATTGCTTTCTCTACCTATTCTGTGGTACTCTTCAGAAAAAATAAACAAACAGGACAAAGGTTCACAATTTAAATGAATAATACCCCCGTCGCAGCAAACCTGCATACTCAGCGAATTTCCAATGAATATATAACATAACACATTAACACTTAACAGGATTCATAAGAAATATATTCACAAACAAGCGATATTAAAAATATTAATTATTCTCCATAAGAACAACATTGGGGATGAGTACGCAGGTTTGCTGCAACATGGAACACAAAATAATGGGTTTTATGCAAATATCATTAGAACTTATCTAAGTAAAGTCACATACCAAGTTTCATTCATATACATTTATAAGTAAGCGATATATAACATTTTAATTATTCTCCATAAGAATAACATGGGGACCGATTACCTAGGTTTGCTGCTACGGGAACCATACGTGAAAATTTTGTATTTTGTGCAAACAACGATAAACCCCAACCAGATAAAGCCATATACCAAATTTTGTCAGTTTATGTTCATAAATAAGCGAGATATACAATTTTTCTTTTTCTCCATAACATTAGACAACGTACTGTGTTTAGCACTTTCAATATCTCAGGAACAAATTGACGTAGAGCAATGATAAAAATACCAAATTGTTTGTTTTTTAAGCTGAATTAAATGGTAAAAAATAAAATTTCATATTAATAAAAATTACATGTGGAAACCCCAAAAAACCCATTTTTGGGGTACAAAACCCCCCAAAAACCCCCCTTTGGATGGTGCGATTCGTCTGGTTTTCGAACTCGTTCAAATAAATGGTGCTTTACACATTTGTACCAAATTTCATTCAGATCGGAACGTTTTTACGAGAGTTATCGTGCTTACGGACACACACACACACACACACACACACACACACACACACACACACACACACATATATATATATAAAGAGATATACATATATAAAAATTTGAACGAATGGTGTTTTTGGCATCTGGGGACCTCAAAATGAAAAGTTATCATGGTCTCGGGCTTAAGTCTTACCATGAGACCTACGGTAATAGCTTCTTCCCTATAGGGGAAATTCGCTAAAACAAAATGCATGTAAATGAACAATAAACTTTATTCTCCAACGACTAAAGCAATTAACATTTAACATCTATATATTTAATTCCATAAGCGAATCGGTCCCCACGAAATATCTCGAGCTAGGAAGAAGTTAAGTTAGGTTATGACGAATCATTTTAAAGCTTGAGGGCCAACGACGGTGGGAAAAATATTAGAAATGTCAAAAATTACGTGGGCTACGCCCCACTGGACTTCAAAGATCCAATGATTTTCTTATGGAAATATCACAACAGTGTTTTTAACTGATGATCAGCTGTGATTATCCACTTACACAAAAATCATATGTTAAGGGACTATAGCCCCTATAAGCCTGAAAGCCACTAGTATAAGTTTTATACCATACTTGTCTGGTAATTGGTATGTTTCTTGCCGATGATACCAGCAAGAGGAGTGTATCAAGAGGAGCAAGGTTCGTCCAAGCCACTCATAAGATTCAAGGCAGTACGCAGTATTTAAGAGTCTTGAATTAACTTTCTGATCGCCCAATACCACATCTTTAGCAATATAATCATTTTCACAAATTCTGACTGTTTACAATATTTGTCAACCCTTTTGTTACTACTCAATCCGGGGAATACATTTCCGAATTTGGTTGCTAACCTTATACTGGATAAAAGTTCAAACCATTACCTGATTAGATAAAGAGAATTTCCAATATAATAACATGGGAATTCTGAAGACCCATGGGGTTTATCCCTTCTTAGTGGTACCTTGTTGAAAGAGTATAAATAAAAAATTTCGAGTTTCTCGGTGTGCAGAAGAGGGAGGGGAGGGGGGTTGGCCTGGGGGTTGATCGTGGGTTTCGATTTTTAGGATGTAGTGCGGGGATATAGTTACGAACTCCGGGGTGGTAAATATAAAAGTCACTAGAACGGAGACCAAGTACAGTAATGGCTTTAGACTTGTGCGGCGGCGCGCGGCGTGGAGTTAGAAACAGAGGGTAATAATCTAATCTCTTTACTGCCACTACATCCTCATCCGCTTATCTTGGAAACTGGATTCCAATTTCAAGAGAGGCGAGAAGAATCCCAAGTAACAATACCGCCGGAATCACCACCGATAGGAGGTCAATTAATTTCGGTGTGAGAGCGGAGTCCTGTCGCCGGGGCGGCGGATGGGTTTACCATGTTAAGTAGCCGACCGCTCAGCACTCACGATGAGAGAAATTCATTTTATTTTCATTGTAAAAATACTAAAAATCATCGTAAATATGCTGAATAGGCTTCATCGCATTTCACCAACAACTATTGAAAGAGGTTTTTTTTTATTCGTTAATGAGAACATTTTGTTTTAATCTGTACAACTTTAACTAGAACCTACTCAGTTAGTGTCATGGTCATTTGTTCCCATGTTCATGTTAGTACTTGACTTCAACAACGACACGCCTCTATCTCTTTCTCTCTCTCTCTCTCACTATCTTGGGTCTCTCTCCCTCTGTCAGTCCGCATGTCTTTTTGAACTTAAAACTCGAAAACTGACGTTCAACCTTTTTCCAAACAAACCAATACCGTACGAGAATTTAATACAAACAACGATTTCGACGTGTTTTGTTAGTGGTTTAGAACACAAATAGTTCTATCTTTTGAACTTTTCCTTGACATTCGTTAAATCTTGTTGAGGATAAGATTGAATCAATATAACCTAGTTCTCCCCACCTGTCTATCTAGGATCGTTTCTGGCGATTTATACGCATTCCTGTTTCCGTAAATTTATTCGGCTACCTGCCGGCATTGTTGTCGATTGTTACCTCACCCTTGTTCTGGGGTATAAAAAATCCAACAGGTGTCCCCTTTTTGTGGGGACAACCAGGGGAGGGTCGTGATAGAGAACTACAAACCCGGTGCTGTTACCCAGACGTGACCGGAGGAAGCAACACGTAAAACAAGATTGATGGGCAATTAAAAAGGGTAAACGTTCCCTAACGTTTATTTTACCTTGGGATTTGATTTTGTCCTTGATTTGTAAAAAAATTTCAATAATCTTCCACCTACTAATTTTGCGTTTGGTTTGTGTTGGGAAATTATCGATCACTTTTTAATAAATCGTTTATCACTATTCACAACCTCATAGATTATAAAAATTTTCACGGAAATCTGAAGTTTTCTAACTGTTTCTTTCACCGTTCTCTTATTGGTTGTTGCGGAATTTCCATGCGGAAAAGCTATTTCCCGCGACATTAATACGTACTATTTACCATCCAATCTGTCTATAGAAAGCCCGGTAGTATTCCGGTTAAATAGATGGGGATATTTTTAGATCACATTTGGTGGATCTGACTAATACCTAACAAATATTAAGATCAGATATATTTTTTAAGAGGCTTATTAACCTCTTAATGTATTTTCGATGCTCGAACGTAACAAGTTAAAAAGTAAATCTATACAGCTAACATATTTTACATGGTCAAACATATATCATTATAGGATAACAGTATAAAACATGTATGATCATTACTGAGATTGCAAACACATTTTAACGCGATCCATCACACAAATAAATTGGTGGATTAAATGTCACTACATTATTTGTTTTTATGGTTCCATAGTTTCCCCTGCCAACGGTAGCATAAACTATTTACCACGCAGGGGGTGAATGTCCTCACGTCACTTCCATCTCAATTGCCATCCAGTCATATGGCAATACCCAAACATTACGTTTGTTTTGTACGATTGTTTTATTAAATCGATAAACACTCTAAATTTATATTGGGAAAAATAATGTAAATTTCCTCTCTACTTGATCCATTACCAGTATTTAAAGTAGCAATAATAGTCTACATTGTTTTTAGCAATAAAATCTCTATCGAATCCCTTTGGATATTACTCCAGCAAAATATATTTGTGCAAAATCCTATTTCACGCGACATTTTCCCTACCGATTAACTTTAGGTCAACAATCCAAGACTTCGTTACTTAATTTATAAAATCTATATTCGTGGTTTATGTAGGTGGGAAATTAAAAGTGGCTGAAGCCTGGGATTTAATTAATTAAGTAAATGATTTACATGACTAGTTAAAATGTACCTGTTACTTGTTACATAAATCTGTTGCAGTATATAGTTTAGATTTGATATTGTGGAGGTATAACAATCTAACAATAAAACATCCACTTATAAGCACAGATGCCCTCGTCGTCGGCACTACTCCAGTCGTAACCGTTACTTTGCTCTGACTGATGTTAATCTGGGGATCGACACTCAAAACCAAAACCTTCCTTATCTCGCCTCAGGGTAGTTCTACCACTTTCTAGCCCGGTGACACACTTCACCGTTCAATTGTTCAAATTTCAAATTACTTCCTCAGGCTCGATTGGACGGGTCTATTACTTTTTGTGTTACTGGTTTGACGTAGAGTTTTTCCTTTTGAGAGAAAACAAATTAATTTCACCTCAATTTTAACAAGGTAATTGACTTAGTTTCAGTGATTAGGGTAGAAATTTTTCTTTTTAATTACGTTGTACATTTCAATATTATTGTATCAGTTATCATACTAATAAGTTATAATCTTAAACGAGCAATGGGTCTCAAACTATCGCGAAAGGATTTCGTTTATACTTTGAAAGTAGGGGATGGTGTAAGGGCCTTTAGAAATCTATTGGCAAAATGCTTTTCACCAGAAAACCTGAACTTTTGTGAAAATTTAACATCAACAGTTGCGAAAGCTGTCGAAGCAATACTTAGGTATCCTGAGACTCTCAACAGATCAAAGCTTGGCCCCAGGTAGGGGCCTACTGAATACACAGACCGTCCCCATGTGTTGTAGTTTGATAAGTTGTGGTAATTGTGTGTAGTAGGCCTATTTACATTTACATTTTAAGATATCAGATTGTTTAAAATATCATATCATTATATTAATTATTTTTGGATTATATTTTTCCCGTTTTTATAAATACAAATTTAAGAGTACAATTTGTTGAGAATATTGACGTGTATAAAACATTAGTTGCACTTATGTTAATTCCTAACCTATAATAGTTTCCTGTAATTAGAGATTTTCTCTAGGGAAATACCGCGGTAGAATTTCGTGTTCACCTTGTGGACGTTTGGCCGGTGTTTAGATATTGTTAATCTATAATCCTCCTGTCGCCAGGCCTGTCTGTCGGACTTGCTACCTGAAAAAACAACGAATAGCTTTGAATTGTTTACTTTAACCTAATTAATAGCGTTAATAGCTTCCCCGAGCACTTTCTGGCTTGCGTGTTACCATCCCCTTTACAAATTTACAAAGATAATTTGATCTTTTCTCAGTCGTAGTTTCGTCGGTTACGGAATTCAAGCGTGACCAACAATTCAACGCCCACTTTTGAAATTTTACTCGAGTTTAGTCGGCGATCTGAATCAGCAAAGCTAATGAGGAAGAACGGAGTTTCAAGTTCAGCGCAAAACGTCCTCAGTTTATTCACTTTACATTCTGCGTGCGTGGGGCCGCGGCCGTGCGTGGGCGTGATGTTGGTATTGGCACACCGTACTTCCTCGATACCCGCTGAATGCAGTTCCAGAGCAAAGAACTTTGGAGTTAGAATAAGACTTTGCTGCGTTACCAAGAAATCCAGGAATTAAACAAATATATATATATATATATTTGTATATATATATATTTATATATTTGTCTACAACCGCGCATAAAGTGTTTCTTTACGTTCTACAAACACGAAAAAGCCTTTCCCGCTCGCTGAAGTAAGTAACAGCTGATCGATTATTGCTTTGGACTAAGCTAACTGAATAGGTCTTTAGCTAACTTCAATCTCGTGAATTCATCCAAAATGGATGCAAGGGTATTTGCCTATGTTGTGCGGTATCCAAAAGTTGTGCAGTGCAGTAAAAATGGTGCGTGTAATTCGAGTGAAAAGCGTTTTTACGTCCTTGATACATAAATACACGTTTGTTTGAAAATCTTATTTTTTTACACGGTGCAAAAAAAACTGGCCCATCACTACTTGTGTGGGTAACCAGTGTAATGAAGCTGGCGCCCCTTTCCTTGAAGGATAACAAGATTTCGACAAGCTTTAGTCGGGTCTTAGAACATGTGGGATGAATTTGAGATTTTATCAAAATAAATATTTTCTTTCTTTGTATGTCTGTAAGTATGAAAATGTACTTTTAAAAATTAAAAAATTGATTTTTGTTAAATCCTACGGTTCACATTTGTTTAACAAGGGATTGCTCAAGAAATAAGCAAGGTTAGGGACCGAACACACAAATAGTCTACGAGTGTACAGCAACGGTGAATCTGGTCTGTGAAGCCGCCTTCACACTCTGGGCGAATGTTCGTCAAATAGCTTGGCGAGAAACTTAGCGAGTCATTTTACAAGGTAAATAAACAGCTGGAATAACATGAGTGGAGGCGGAATCCCCAAACCTGAAAATGGCGAAAAAAGTACAAAAATCCCCACAAGAAAAATGCAATCGCAATAAGTACGCTGAGTTTCAAAATCCCTGAGAGCTAGGATGGATGTGCATGCGCACTCACGAGCCCAACGCCTAGTACCCGCGCTTTACGGGGTGTACAGCTTCTTGATTCAGGTCTAGCTCTATCATAACTTCAAATAAGTTATATTTCATTTATTCAAGAAAAATTAGTCTACACATATAGTTGTAATAAAAAAATAGTGTTTAAGTATACCCCTCTAAAAAGATGATTTTTACTGAATTACGGTTCTAATTAAATTTGAATGAAATAAAATATTCTAATTAATATTCCCATCCGCGCGAGAAACTACCAATAAGTTAAATTAAGTAACTTGTCACAATACTGGCCGGCTGACGGGTAAGTGAGTCAGTGAGGAAATCGCAATAAAGATGATTAATTTTGGTTTGGATTCAGGAAGAAAATTGTAGATAATAATAATGAATCATTTTATTGTACTTATTTACATATTGTTTAGCGAATTTCCCCTATAGGGTAGAAGCTATTACCGTAGTCGGCATGGTAAGACCTAGGCCCGGGACCATGATTCTTTTCGTTTTGAGGTCACCAGACCCCAAAAACACCATTCGTCCGAAACTGAATATATATATATATATCAATGAAAAAATTAATCATATATAGATAGATAATTTAGCATATGTTGATAAAATTACCATACTGTTTTGTTAATTTACAGATTATTTAATTTTCAATTTAAGGTTATTAGCTGCACTGTGATCATGAGGTAAATCTCGAAACACGTGTCAGTGAATAACAAATTAATTTTGAAGGGTACTCTGGTAATTTTCTTTTAAAAATAATAATAATAGTTACCCTATGCAGTGAACTAAATAATATTATATATATATACATGTGTGTGTGTGTGTGTGTGTGTGTGTGTGTGTGTGTGTGTGTGTGTGTGTGTGTGTGTGTGTGTGTGTGTGTGTGTGTGTGTGTGTGTGTGTGCGTGCGTGAGCACGATAACTCTCGTAAAAATTATCCGATTTTGATGAAATTTGGTATAAACGTGTAAAGAAACGTTTATGACTTTAAGTTCGAAAACCAGCCAGATCACTCCATCCGAAGGGGTATTTTGGGGGGGTTTTGTATCCCAAAAATGGGTTTTTTGAATTTGTTATATATAATTTTTGAAATAGTCAAATTTTAGTTTTTACCATTGGATTCAGCTTTAAAAAACTCACAATTTGGTATTTTGATAATTTCTCTACGTCAGTTGGTTGCCAAGATATTGAAAGTGCTAAACACAGTACGTTGTCTAATGTCATTCTTATGGAGGAAAAGACAAATTTTATATCTCGCTTATTTATGAACGTATACTGACGAAACATGGTATATGGCTTCATTTGGTTGTGGTCTATTAAAATTTGCTCAAAAAAATAATTTGTTGCCAAAGGCTCCCGTAGCAACAAACCTGCGTACTCAGCCCCATGATATGGATAATAATTAAATGCTATGTCTCCCTTAATTATGAACATAAGTTAATAAAAACTGGTATATGACTTCACCTAGTTCAGTTATATTGATATTAGCATAAAACCCCATTTTTTGTGTTCGTTGATGCAGCAAACCTGTGTACTCAGCCCCAATGTTATTCTAATGGAGAATAATTAAAATTGTATATATCTCTTATTAGTGAATTTCCTTTGGAAAGTGAACTATTAGCATGACCCGCACGGTGAAACTTAAGCCCGGGACCACCATAGAAGTTCCTAACGTGACCCCCTGAACACGTTTTGGGGGGTCGTTCAAAATTATATATATATATATATATATATATATATATATATATATATATATATGTATATATATATATAGACATATATATATATATATATGTTTGCACTCTAGCGGTCGCAATTTTTGTCCGATTTACTTCAAATTTGGTAGGGACGTTCCTTTCTGTAATCAATTGGACAAGTTCGTTGGGCAAAACAATCGGAAAACTCTAAACCTCTTTTTTGGGGATTAATCTTTCAAATTTCGAGTTTTTGGGCCCAAAAAGGGTCAGAAAAGCCCCGTATGTAAAATAAATGCATGCAAAAAGATGTAAATTAAAGAGGCGAAAGTTTTAAGCCCTCTCTCGTCGTTCTAGCATAAATATGTACCGAGTTATTAAAGAAAATATGTATCTACCAAACACAGTACGTTGTCTTATGGGGATTTTACATTAGAAAAGCCTGTAATTCATTTGTTGGTGTACTTTTATTATCCCCAACAAACTCACGCCTACTTTAAAGCCTGACTGGACCTTCTCCTAACCTTATAATGCGCAAAATTGTATTCCCAGCATTGCAGGTAAATAGAACCAGGAGCATCAGAACAGCCAAAAAAAACAATGTTTTCAGATTTGAATAAAAGTTGGAATAAATGTATGTTTTTAACTGATTTTGAGTTTTTATAGTTTTTTAAGTGGAAATTCACTTCCCTCACGTCAGCGTGCTGCGTGCGAACTCGTTTGTGAATATATTTTTGTGAAACTTGGTAAGTGGCTTGATGTTGTATTAAGACATTTATATCTCCATTGGAAATTCGCTGAGTATGCAGGTTTGCTGCGACGGGGTATTACATTTGTCCATTATTCATACAGTAGTGTAATACGGAGAAAGAATTGTTTTTTTTTGTATAAATGTTAGAATTTGAGTTATCAATGGAGATGTTCGTTTTGGTGCTCCCTGAATCCAGAAAGTGATTTTGAAGTGATTTATGTCTGTGTATCTGTATGTCTGTATGTATGTACACACCCTTGAGAGCCATACCAATCGGCCGATGTTGATCAAGTTTGTTGTATGCCCTAATCCGAGATATATCCATCAGGTATGTTTTAACATTTATTTTAATTTATTATTTTGAAGGTAACTATCCCCCAAAATAAGGTACCCGGTAGGAAGTTTATTTCAGCTTTCTGATACCGTTTATTTTAACTACCGGTAGTTGTGATTTGAACGAAGCCACAACGACATGGATGCTTGTGCACTATAGTTTCCTGTGCATACAAAAATCCTCTGATTTGATAAACGCAATCCCGGCTGGTGCTAACAATGGACCTATTCGCACTTTACAAACTCCTCAAAGTTTGTCTTATTTTGCTTATTATTAAAGGGTTTAATTTATTGACATACATTACAATTTGAGGTGCTCTTTACACCTGTACCGGGTCGCGGCCCGGATACACTCGTGAGTGCGCGTGCGGGCGTCGGGGATTTTGAGACTCTCTGACCAGGTATAGTGACCCGTATAATTAGGGTAGGCCTACCTCTGGAATTTGGGGTCTGCGAGACTTGGGGATTTTGAAACTCGTTGACCAGGTACAGTGACCCGTATAATTAGGGTAGGCCTACGTCTGGAATTTGGGGTCTGCGAGACTTGGGGATTTTGAAACTTGGGGATTTTGAGACGACACGGCCCAAGTGTGTTGACATTGTAGGAGATAAATAAAAATATAAGCACAAACTCATATTTAAACTCGAATACATAAATATATACAAAAGTAACGTTACTACGGCCTTACGTCCTTTGTTTTTTTAAGAACGAATAATTGTTTTATCATATATTCTCTGTCATCGCATCACCCTGTGTGGTTTGGCTGGTTATAAGAGACATTCAACAGAAACAATCAATCAGAGTTAGCTGTTAATACTGCGCAGAACGGGTGGCTAGTGAAATTGCAGTGAGGGCTTTCAAGGGGACATGTTGTATAGAATCCCTTATACTACGTATTCTCGTGGTCTCACTCACAGGCGTAACGTTATCTTGTAAGAAAGCTACCTCTGATTACTCTACCTTTGTGCTTCGCGCGAGATTTTTCTTCTGGGGCTCAAAGTTGTCAGGTCGATGCTGCGCTAATAGAATGTGACTCATTAATGTGCAATCGAAATTACAATGTAAATACTAAATTACATTTGATTTCGAGACAGAACGAACCCCTAAAATAAGCCTGTCCTAACATCTATTCGGTGTTTATTTATTTGATTAATACAGCTTTATCGATCGGCCGACAGCGACAACGGCATATCGTGATAGGACGTATCTATGATGCATGGCCACTCACTGGATGAAGAGTGGGCTAGGAGTGGTTCACTGAAGTGGCCCAACAGCTCTTGAGTGGCCGTTCTTTAAGTCTATCTGACTTTAACAACATTAAGTGCATTAACACTAGGAATAGATGGATTTCAATACAGTTGCTTCCTTTGATAAAAGTGGTGTAGTGGTGCTTAGAAAACTTATTCTTTAATATTTTATTAAAAGACTTTAACACGCTTTTGTGAAGGCACTCTTACCATTAAACTAACGTGAAACATAAAAAAAACAGTGTTTGATTTAGTAGGTAAACTGAGGTTCGTTTACAACCAGAAAAAATTTGACCATATCAGTGAGTTCAGGTTAAGTGCTAGGGTTTTATCAATAATGAACCTCTCTGATTTGCAAACTGTCAAGTTAGTCCACAGAGTTCTGCAGACTGGGAAACCTGAATATCTAAGAAAAAAGCTAGTGTTTAGACATCAAATCAATGTGCGCAGTACTCGACAGGATTGCCTGTTGCACCTGCCAAAAACAAAATTAGAAACTGGGAAAAGGGCATTTAGATACTTTGGACCACAAACATACAATGCTTTGCCACTTAGTTTAAGGAATGGTAGTTATTCTAGGTTTAAAAAATATGTAAAAGAATTGTATATTTGATATTTGTTTGTAAATATTACGCGCAAGACCATTTAGATATATAATTGATATTTTTATTTTTGTTGTTGTAGTATTTCTTTGTATAATGTTGACAAGAGTTGTCATGTAAACCAGAGTCATACTTTGATGAACGCTTGCTAAATAAAGTCATTATTTATTTTATTTTATTTATTTATTTATTTAAACTGTAAGGATTTATTATCAATATTTTTAGCTGGAATATGCATAAACTTTAACACTGAATCTCTTCAAAACCTATTGTTAAAGGGTTGTGGAGTCATGTAAATTGATTTTAAGTTGCATATTGAATTATTAAAATAGTTTTTCGGATCTAAAGGGGAAAAATGCAAGTAATTTGGAATGCTGTGAAATGTGCAGCCTAATACGTGTTTAGTTCAAATACTAAAATTGCTTACTGAACAAAATAAACCAAAACACTGTACAATTTTCCATTCAACCGCTTCGGGTTTTTCGTAATTTCCCAAAGTAGTTCTTTAACATATATTAAAGACAGCTTGAAACTTGAAGAAAGTTTCAATGTAGTTTCAAAAAAACAAAACTCAAATAAATCGTTATTTATCTTACAGTGCATGAATAAGAAAAAAATAAATCTTTAAATCTACCTCCTCACTTCAACAGGCCGGTGTTAGCAAACAATACAGCCCACACTAACCCCAAAATGAATTCACCACTTTAAACCGAACATGTATTTTAAATGATGCATAACACCGTTATATTACCATAAGCGAACACGGGCCATGTAAAACATAATGTCGGGGGAGTATTTTGTTGTCTGAGCAACACTGTTCGACACAAGAGGGCCGTTGTTGCAACAGCTGGGAATAAAAATCAGCTGGTCATTCCTGGTGGTCTTCATGGCACATCAGCTGATCTGACAGTTGATGGTTTACACTGAAACAGCTGTTCAAGTTCATTAGCTACACGGTTGTTGACCGAAAACAAACATTGTTGACAGCTCCAATTCTGTGGGTCAGGTTCGCCGAGTTTATCCTGAGGTTTGAAGGGGAAAGTGAACTTGTATGGTAACTGTATACAATTTAGATTACATAAAAACCTGAATCAAAAATAAAACATTTGGTGGGGCCTTTTTTTGGGGGGGGGGGCGTAACCTCATAACGCGTTGGGCAAACTGTATTTTCTTTCTCGCTCTTTTAAAAACCCTGTTTGTGTATTAAATACTAAGATGTCGCCTGAATACTAACAAATCGGACTGCCAGAAGAGCTAAATACAGAAATTAACTAAGCATCTTTTATTAATTATAGAGATATCCATGGCATCTGAGTTTGTGTGTTAGATATTAACCTTCAAGAAATGTTTTGAGGTATTGAGAAATTATGAAAGACGTTCGGAAACGCATTTTTATGATAAGTTAAATGCAGGGACTTTGCCTTTTGCCTATTTGTTACAATAGCGTACAGTTTTTACACTACAGCGTTTGTGACATTAAGCTGTCATGCAATTTATTGCCAGAGCAAACAACTTCTTACGCAATCTCTCGCAAACATAGAGAGTGAAAATGATTTTCACTTCTCTTCAAAAGAATTACATCTCGCACATCCCTAAACCTCAGGGACGCTTGCCAAAATCATAAAACGCCAAGATACTGGAATCTGAAACAGCTGTCGACACTGATTTTGAAGGTACTTTGCTGCTTTTTAAGTAGTTTTATATCTCAATGTAAATAAATCGACGTTGCCTTAGACGATTCCCAATAATCAACAATCCCAGATAAATGTTGCTAAACAAATGATGTAACAGCGGAAATGATAAAACATCACAATCTTGCACTAACATTACTACTGATAAGCGATTCATATTTTTAAAGTTGTTTTAGTATATTTATCAGCTATTATCGAAGCCCTTCATTTAATAAATTGCGAAGCACACATTACACGTGTATGTTATCGTTTTTACTCTTGACATGCATAATATAATTATCTCCTCTACCTTAGAGTGATAAAGCCAAAGGTAAGCTTTCTATAATCTACTAGCTATTATAACTAAAAAGTTGTACCTAAAATGATTTTACAAAAGCGGAGCTGGCAAGCGATAAACAAACACAATTTTAAACTTTATTCGTATACGTTAAATATATTTATAGTAATTCAAATATTTTCTGTCAACTGATTACTGACGTTTGTAGTGTGAGAATGCGCCTTTAAATTTAGGCAGTAATGAACGGAAATGTAAATCAAATGAAAGTATTAGGCTTTCCAAGAGTACGAGCTTCTTTCAAGTAACCGAGACCTCTGTTTGCATCTGTCGCGGCTCCCCCCTCCCCCCCCCCGACACCAAATGGTACTTTAAAGTGCCTATAAATATTTGTCCTCAGGGGCTCCGTGTAAACAACCCATTCCGTCCGAACTCTGTTTAGACCTCCAACGGCCTACAAGTTTAAACCAAGAAATGAAAATTACTTTTCGTTAGGAAAGTAAGTTAATTTCTCCTTCAGTTTCTATTTGTTTTTAAATGCGTTTCTTTACAGACGTTAAGTTTATGACTTCAATGCACTTTACCTTATCTCTTCCAAAAACTTTTTAACATATGTCTGTTGATAACAACCAATTTACAACCTGAACTAACCTAAACTATATACAGGCCCAGATATAATGCAAAGGTATGTGGATTGCATACCATAATCTTTACTCTAATACGAACAATGTCTGTTTGTTTACAACATTTATCTTGGGATCTAGCGGAACGGTTTTGTTAAAACTTTGGAATTAGGTTTTTTATTTACAATTCATTGTTTCAAACTAGGGGTTTTTATTACGTATTATTTGATTTGTGTTTACCTAAAAAAATCTATTGTTAAAAACCTCAACCCAAGAAAAATATATATTTTAAAAAGCTAATTTTAAAATTGGAAATTTTAACACTTGGCTCATGGAGTTTAGAATCAAAACCAAAGAATCATTTCTGCTGTGAATAAATTAACCAGTGAACTGTCAAAGTAGCACTGCAAGGTGAAGTATCAACCAATGGCTTTTTTAAAACAGTGACTGAATATTGCATTATTATTTTCAACTAGGCCAACAGTATTTTACAAAAATCTAATTTTAATAGAATTGATGCAATACAAAGACCACGTAAAATTACACGATAACGATTATAAACACATATTCACAAGCAGCCTTACATAAAAGTAGGGGTTACTACAATACTAAACTAATGCTTAAACACCATTCGTTCGTTACAAACCGGTAGAGTCCAGTCATTATGGGTAACAACTGAAGTGCGAATCCCTTAGGGTAAACATCCTGCCGTGTCCTGCGTCAGGATAATTGTATCCTTGCACCCCTTCGGCGCCACCCTTCCGGTCAACGGAGATAGAGCGCCGGAAAACACTTACCGTCATTGATACGCCGAGTTGATTCCTAATTACAGCAGGATAATTTTTACGTTGTGCTTGACATGCCATAACTGCATGAAATTGCCTGGCGCTTTAGACACCGAGTAAAACTAACTCTACAGTAGGGTTGTAACAAAGGGCCACCTCTCCAACTGAGCTGGTTTGTTGTTGAGTTGTCGTGGTACATAAAAAGTGAAAGTGCTGTAACCAACATGACGTTATCTCATTTCTTCCATCGCTAATTAAGGAGCATACAAGCTCGTTATTTTCATGCTTTCGCAAAGGGAATTAATTTAGTTTGAAAATTCCAAAACATAACTTTTGTAAAAATACAATCGGAATATCAATGCCAAACGTGGTAGTATGTGGCATTGGGAAATGCACATTGTGGCTGTTCAAATACACCTGGTGCATTTAACAAATTGACCAGATGATAATTTTGGCATGGGATACGATCGGTCGAGTTTAGTTGAAGATGGAGGAGGGTTGTTCGAGATTGGCCAACATTCAAAACATTCTCTCAGTAAGATTAAATACCCCGTAGCAGCAAACCTGCATACTCAGCGAATTTCCAATGTATATATATCTATCTTAATACCACACAAAGCCACATACCAAGCAAGTTTCATCAATATACATTCATAAATAAACGACAACGTACTGTGTTTAGCACTTTCAATATCTCTGTAACCATTTGACGTAGAGCAATGATCAAAACACCAAATTGTGCGTCTTTTTAAGCTGATTTCAATGGAAAAAACTAAAATTTGACTTTTTCAAAAATGATATGGGAAAAACTCAAAAACCCGTTTTTGGGGTACAAACCCCCCCCCAAAATACCCCTTCGGATAGGTCGATCTGACTGGTTTTCGAACTTAAAGTCATAAATGCTGCTTTAGACGTTTATACCAAATTTCGTCAAAACCGGATTATTTTTACGAGAGTTATCGTGCTCACGGACACACATATATACAGTTTTGAACGAATGGTGTTTTTAGCATCTGGGGACCTCAAAACGTAAAGTTATCATAGTCCCGGGCCTAGGTCTTACCATGCCAACTACGGTAACAGCTTCTTTCCTATAGGGGAAATCGCTAAAAGAGGGTTTACTAAATATGCATTTCCATCGTATTATTATCACGTACGCAACAATATTCATCATTCGATGCGGGATGGGTTAACATTTTTAGCTCACTGTTTTCTATATATGTACTTTTTTGCAAAGGTGTCTAACAAATTAATGCCATTATACTTAAAAACTTACCCTCGCTATACTCTATATCCTTCACTACTTTAGAAGATGCCCTACTCTGTACTCATCACTATCCCACCTGTAGAGTGAACTTTTGGGGTTGTAATATTAAAACATGTTTTCTGAGTTTTTACTAACAAGTGCAAAGTAAAAAATATTAATGTATACAACTACCTACGGCTGATATAAAGTTACGTTGCCATTTTTAACCTGTTAAAAGTTTTGAAATAAAATTGTAATTTTTAAGGAATGAAGATAATTTTTATTTTTAAGGGGCAACATATTTGTTAATGGTTTCGAAAGGTTAATAAATCTCAAAATTCAAGCGACGGGTGGCAGGCAAATCAGAATAATCACTTAGGCCTAATCATTTCCAATGTTTAAGTCGTTCAGTACAATGTGTTGTACAACTTCCCTGGGTCCGTGATCATCCAACTGAACCAGAAATTCCCTTGTATCGGCTCTGTTTTGCCCCTCTCTGCCCACGTATTAAATTTCTGAGCCATCACGATGCACCTCCCCTTCCACTTCAAAATTAAACCGCCGAATATATGATTAAAGCTTAATAGCTAGGGCCTAATGGTTACGTCCGAGCCTAGGCCTAATTTAACCTGACAACCGGCGTGGCTGCACCACCCGTCTCCTATGATGGATGGCTGGCTGGATGGATGGATGGTGTTAGACAGCTGCTACTGTCTGGACGCCTCGGGGTCTTGTGTAGAGCATGGGCGTTGTTTACAGGCTTTAACATAGTTAGGTTTTCTCAAAGTACTCCAATTGTGGGTTTATCGATTTATTTATCGTTTTTACATTCAAATATTATAAGTATGATCACTGTGACGCTTTTAGCACTAGATCGAATAGAAAGGAATCGGAAATTCGTGTTCGAAAGAATTGTCTTGGAGTTGGGCCTGGTATTTAATTAATAATAAACTGTCTTTTTAAAGAATCAATGTCGTGAAACTGTGAGCGTATGAGTTGACTGCTGATAATTTTTTTTTCCTAAATCTAAACTTGCGCATTAAGACAACGTGGGTTCTGATGTTTTATCAGTATTCTGGTGTGTCTGAATACTAATGAGAAGCTGCGGTCTTAATTCTGCAAACAAAACATTATTTTTCGTCAAAAATTGAAGTAATTGGTGTAAATTGTGCCTTAGAGACCGGTGAATTAGACATATGAATTTCTGAAAGTTTTGAACCATTTGCGTGAAATGCCGTAGTTAAAACTTGACAAAATACATTAACATTATGTAGGTTTAGCTGACCAATAGAGGACTTTCGGGATATGTTGCCACCTAACCTTAGAGGTAAGAAGGGGGAAATTTATCTCTTAAAACCACTGTGTGGAAGCAAATAACTCTGTAGAGCCTCCAAAAAAGGGATTCGAATAATCATAAAAATACTACAAGATGTTCTATTTGCTTCCGTACTTCATATTATGCATATTCAGTAAATATAAAGGAATTTTTTGTTTAAAATAGAGCTAAAAGAGAGTAATGTGTCTGTTTTCTGAGACCGTTTTTCTTGATGTATCTATCAAGCATAAGTAGGTAATGCATTTATGGGGAAAACAGTTCAGAGCCATATTTGTTGTGGGCATTAATGGAATCGACTCCACAACCCTTTAAACTAAAGTATAAATATTCAAACTTGTTAGTAATATTTTAATGTTTAAACATCGACATCTTGGCGTTTTACATCATTACGGAAGTATTAAGCTCATCACTCATCAGCTAGACTGCAACATTCTCTCCAACTCGCGAGTCTTCAACACAACTCCCGCAGTCATCGTCTGTCTGCGGCGCGGCAGGTTTCTTCTCTGCCTGCGTCTCTGACAGTAAGAGAGTTTATGGTGGTATAAACCACTAGAGGTTTATCGGGGGGAGGAGAAGGCACTAACCTACGTTTATGGCGGATTTCCGGCCATACTTTACGCAACACAAACGACGGCTGAGTTTTATAGGTGCCCATAAACATTCTCTAATTCATCCTAATGTCTTTCATTGTTGTCTCCAGGAGCGTGTGTCAGTTTTGAGAGTTCTTAAGTGGTGTTTCGTTGTTAAACCCCCTAATATCACTTTTACTTTCTCCCCCTATACATAGTATATGGAGAAAGTATTGTTTTCGTCAAAATTTTCGAATTTGAGTTGTTAGTGGAAATATTCGTTTTGGTGCTCCCTGAACCCAAAAAAGTGGTTTTTACGTGATGTCTGTCTGTGTGTGTGTGTGTGTGTGTGTGTGTGTGTGTGTCCGTGTGTCCGTGTGTGTGTGTGTCTGTGTGGATGTGTACAGAGCTAGAGCCCTAACCAATGGGCTGATTTTGATGAAATTTGGTATGTAGGTACTAATCCACGATATCTCCAGGTGTTTTTTCATTTTTTTGAATTTTTGATTTTTAAGGGTAATTATCCCCCAAAAACTGCCAAAAAACATGAAAAATCCAAATTTCTCAAAAACGGCTCTAACGATTTTGATTAAATTTTAGTCGTTTGTAGAACTTTAGTTTTCCAACAAAATGACACCACCCGCATTCCTGTAAAAATTCGGGTTCAGAAATTACAGGACTTAAAACATCAAAATTTAATTTTTTTTATTTTTCATAAAAATACATAAATATAAAAAATAATACTATTCACCATTAAAAAGAGCTCAAAAAACTAAATAATTTAGTATTTTGAATTACTATTCTACGATTGCTGGTTTCGGAGAAAATTGAAATTTTCATTTAGTGGTAAACGCAGTACGTTGTCCCATGTTATTCTTATGGGGAATACAAAAATTACTATTTCTCTCTTATTTACTGATCAATTTAATTCAAACTTGATATGCTTGTCAATTTAGCATTGACCAACAGAGTTAATTCGAAATATGTTGCCCCTTAATAACCCTGGGGGGAATAGGGGGCATTTCCCCTCTTAAAACCACAAGTGTAGCAATTGATTCTGTAGTGCCTCCAAAGCAGGGATTTGGGTGGATGTTTTTTAAAACAACTTGTTCACAAGATTTTCTGTACATTCGACCGTGCTTTGTATTCTATATTTAGTAAATAAAAAGTAATTTATTCATTAAGTTGGGCTAAAAGGGAGAAAGTATGTGTCAGTTTCCTGATACCGTTTATTTAAAGTTTATGTAATAATCATGAAGTTTTAGTTTATGAAATGGAGTATCTGTAATAGGTGAATTTAAATGGAATTGCTCAAATAATGAAAATATTCAAACTTGTGTTTATTCAGTAGTTTTTGTTATTAGAGATAGTTAAAACATTGTTTAATTAATGTTTAGCCCGAAGCTGCGCACTGCAGGCGCCATTACTGCTGTGCCATCACTTGAATATCTGTAATGCACTGAGAGGATTTTTTTTTATTTTTTCAGAGAACAAATACGTGTCACCGAACAAATCTTGAAAACAAAATATAAAAATCCCTAATCGTTTGGCCTGCGGGTTGAATTGGGTTTATCAAGGATGTTTGTCCTATATAAATATCGTTCATAAAAAATCACGTTTATTTTTATAAAGAATGTTTTATTCCACAAAAAGTAAAGTAAGTGGATTGCTGTAAACTGTTTTGAGCTAATTTAAAGGGTAGGTTTATTTATACCGATAAGATGAATGAGCGGCCGCCAGGCCACAAGGTTCATTCAGAAATCTATTACTGAACTAAAAGTCTTCATAAAACAAATAAATATGAGATTGAGATACTATTAAACCAAATGTCCGGACATTTAATTCATCTAGAACCAACGAGCTTCCTAATTAGGGTAAAAATAGAACAGTCCTATTGCTGAACAGCAAATTATAACAAAAGTGGCAACTTCGGCCGAACATTCCCTGTAACCCCAGCAACAGTTTAGTTCGGACTTTCTCCAGATTGACGGCCCACCATGACTCATGACGAGTCCGGCTTTGTACTAAACGAACCATTCAAACGCTCGTAACCCGTCGTACACCAAGACACATTTACCCACCTTTGTCGTCGTGATAAATGTTCGTCTTGCGCTTTGACGTTTCAATGAGGCCTACGCGCGGAAGAGAAATACCGGTAACTCATGATTTCCTGCCCAATCACAATTACTCGTAATGTGAAGACCCGACATAACTCTCGGCTGATTACATTATTCATGCGAGTTAACGATGTTTGTGTAGTGGCTGGAGATGTATGTAAATTGAGATTTCAGATTTCTTTAGAATGACAAGATCGTTGTAACGAATGTAGTAGTTATAGATTAAGTTGAAAATTGTTTTTTTCAATAAATGTTTAGTTATCGAACAAGTAGAGTTTTTACGATTTTGTAAAAGTAATAATTTGATTAGTAATTTACATTCCCGTATCGCATGCCCTATACATTATAGAACCTAACTTAAACCAGACAATATTTGTATAATTTTTATCCTTGTCCATGAGATGAGCTGTTAGCAGTGGTTTTTTAAAAATATTACAATATAATACTACGGTTCACCTGATGGTTCATTACTGAACCATCCGCCGGACCATCCGCTTACTGAAGAATAACCCGCCGGATGTTTGTTATGATCTCATTGCACTACTTCCTCGGTGACCAGCTATTACTTGTAGCTTTTCCAGTAAGAAGGTGACCTCTGATGATTCTTTCTCTGTGTTATTAAAGTTTGTTCATGTAAAAGGCAATATGAGAGCAAAAACAATCAAATAACACTCCACATTATATTCCCAAAAATGTATGTAATAAATAATGAATTCATGAAACAAAATTTACTTGTATTGTAAATAAAAATCTACTAATCAATAACCCAATCAGTAATCAAAGGACTTGGACCTCCACCGCCAGAGGTTGAGCGTCCTTGAGAAGACGTGAGTGGATTCCAATCCGGGGTTGATAAACATCGCTGCCCTATCGAATAAACATAGTGAATGACAATGTACGCATCGTATCCCTGTACATGTTACCGCCTATTTACCTCTGACGAGCTGTCACCAGTAGTTAGCACGGGGGCACTGGCCTACTCCCTACACGGCGGGCTTCCTCCTTGACACTTCCTGTGACATCACGCGTGCAGCTGTAACGTCACGTTGGCTGTTACGACTGTTACGTCACGCTCGCAACGTCATTGAGGATTGGGAGGAAGATCCGAACACTTCCTAGATGATGATTGAATGGCGACTTCCGAAATTATCCAATCGCCCGAGTCAGGGCCGGGTAATTGGATGTCCGGTGGAGGATAATTGTTATCAATGTTATGAAGGGGTTGTGTTTATTTATAGATCAAACAAATGACTGAAAATTAAGCATATTCAGACGGTATGAAATGGGTTTTCTTCTCAATAGTGTTTGTTTTAAATGTAAATGTTTTGTATGTTTTAGCGAATTTCCCCTATAGGGAAGAAGCTATTACCGTAGTCGGCATGGTAAGACCTAGGCCTAGGCCTAGGTCTAAGACCATGATAACTTTTCGTTTTGAGGTCCCCAGACCCCAAAAACACCACTCGCTCGAAACTATATATATATATATATATATATATATATATATATATATATATATATATATATATATATATATATATATATATGTATGTATGTATGTGTGTGTGTCCGTGGGTGCGATAACTCTCATAAAAAGTCCGATTTTGATAACATTTGGCACAAACGTTTAAAGCAACATTTATGACTTTAAGTTCGAATACCAGTCAGATCGCCCTATCCGAAGTGGTATTTTGGGGGGGTTTTGTACCCCAAAATTGTTTTTGAAGTTTTTACATGTAATATTTATTGAAATAAAATTTTAGTTTTCACCATTAGATTCAGCTTTAAAAAACACACAATTTGGTGTTTTGATAATTTCTCTACGTCGATTGGTTACAGAGATATTGAAAGTGTTAAACACAGTACGTTGTCCAATGTTATTCTAATGGGGAATAAGACAAAATTTATTTCTCGCTTATTTATGAACGTGTACTTATGGAATTTGGTTTACAGCTTTATCTGGTTGTGGTCTATTGTAATTTGCGCAAAAAAGAAATTTTAAGGATTATTTCTGTAGCAGCAAACCTGCGTAATCATCCCCAATGTTATTCTTATGGAGAATAATTAAAATTCTATATATCGCTTATTTATTCATATATTTTTATGCAGCTTGGTATGCGGCTTTATGTGGTATTAAAACATATATTATGCATTGGAAATTCGCTGAGTACGCAGGTTTTCTGTGACGGGGGTATTTAATATTGTAATGTTCGAAATGTTTTAGTTGACAAATAATTTATCCCATGCTTAGTTATGAACTAAAATTACACAACTATAATAAGTCACTTACTTAATTTTTAAATGTATCGAAACGTTGGAAATATAACAAAAAAAGTGAAGGATGGAATACTATATTTTAGGTATTAGATTAAAAAAGACTGCAAAGGTAAGGGTTTGTAAAACAAATTAAATTTGCAAACTGACATAATGTTGTTATTAAATATCAATAGTTCACTGCAAAATCATAATTATTGATTTTGAGTAAAATAGTTATTTTAAAATTATTGTTTCTATGAATTTATTGAATGGTAAGTTCCAATATGTGTGTCGTGGATTGAATAATCAGATCCAGGCAGGTTGCAATTTAGATAGTCATGGCCAAATAGTCAAGCTCAAGGTTGGTGTATTTAGGGTAACATAAAGCATGTAATATAGTAGAAATACCCCCGTAGCAGCAAACCTGCATACTCAGCGAATTTCCAGTGCATATTAATTTATCTTAATACCACATAAAGCCACATACCAAGTTTCATCAATATACATTCATAAATAAACGATTTATGACATTTTAATTATTCTCCATAAGAATAACATGGCGGCTGAGTATGCAGGTTTGCTGAAATAAGGAACACTAAAAATGGGCTTTTATACAAATATCATTATAACTCAACTAGGTAAAGCCACATACCAAGTTCTATTAATTTATGTTCATAATTAAAGGAGATAACACGTTAATTATTCTCCATAAGAATAACATGGGGCTGAGTATGCAGGTTTGCTGCTACGGGAACTATCGGGCAAAAAATGGATTTTTGTGCAAATATCAATAGACCACAACCAAATAAAGCCATATACCAAATTTTGCCAGTTTACGATCATAAATAAGCGAGATATACAATTTTTCTTTTCCTCCATAAGAATAACATTAGACAACGTACTGTGTTTAGCACTTTCAATATCTCGGTAACCAATTGACGTAGAGCAATGATCAAAATACCAAATTGTTTGTTTTTTTAAGCTGAATTTAATGGTATAAATTAAAATTTGATTTAAATTAAAATTACATGTGAAAACCCCAAAAAACACATTTTTGGGGTACAAAACCCCCCAAAAACCCCCCTTCGGATGGTGCGATTCATCTGGTTTTCGAACTCATTCAAATAAATGGTACTTTACACATTTGTACCAAATTTCATTAAGATCGGACCTTTTTTACGAGAGTTATCGTGCTTACGGACACATATATATATATATATATATATATATATACATATATAAAAATTTGAACGAATGGTGTTTTTGGCATCTGGGGACCTCAAAATGAAAAGTTATCATGGTCTCGGGCTTAAGTCTTACCATGAGACCTACGGTAATAGCTTCTTCCCTATAGGGGAAATTCGCTAAAAACTTATTGTTGGTTTTCTATTTTAAACTTTTCCTTTGGAAACTACTGACGGAGACAGTGAATCCCGAACCCTTCTCTGAGTAAACTGGATCAGTTGTTATAAATTAAATTCCTTTCAGCATTGTGATATTAAGAGGTTTCCAACTCTAACAGTTGTTTGATTTGAAATGTAATTTTTAATGACTTTTCTAAGTATATAAAATCACACATTACAACTGTAAGAGCGTTACTGGTACTTAGTTCCTGGGTGTAAAATCTCCTTCCCATTTAAGGTATAATTTCTTTCTCTTGCGTAAGTAAATAAACGGTATCAGGAAACTGACACATACTTTCTCCCTTTTAGTCCAACTTTGATGAATAAATTACTTTTTATTCACTAAATATAGAATACAAAGCACGGTGGAATGTACAGAAAATCTTGTAATCAAGTAGTTTACAAAAAAATCCACCCAAATCCCTGTTTTGGAGGCACTACAGAATCCATTGCTACACACTTGGTTTTAGGAGGGGAAATGCCCCCTATTCCCTCCCCAGGGTTATTAAGGGGCAACATATTTGGAATTTCCTCTGTTGGTCAATGCTAACATGATAAGTATATCAAGTTTGAACGAAATTGATCAGTAAATAAGAGAGAAATAGTAATTTTTGTATTCCCGATAAGAATAACATTGGACAACGTACTGTGTTTACCGCAAAATGAAAATTTAAATTTTCTCCACAACCAGCAATTGTAGAATAGCAATTAAAAATATTATTTAGTTTTTTGAGCTCTTTTTAATGGTGAATAGTAATATTTTTATATTTATGGGTTTTTATGAAAAATCAAAAAAACTGAATTTGTTATGTTTTAAGTCCTGTAATTTCTGAACCCGTATTTTTACAGAAATTCGGGTGGTGTCATTTTGTTGTAAAAAGAAATCTATACAAAGGACTAAAGTTTAATTAAAATCGTTAGAGCCGTTTTTGAGAAATTTTGACTTTTCATGTTTTTTGGCGGTTTTTGGGGGATAATTGCCCTTAAAAATCAAAAATTTAAAAAAATGAAAAAACGCCTGGAGATATCGTAGATACATATAAATCAAACATACATATCAAATTTCATCAAAATCGGTCCACTGGTGTCGTCTCTAGCTCTGTACACATGCATATAGACAGATATAGACATATAGACAGATAGACAGACAGAAAGACAGTCAGACAGACACACAGACATCACTTTTTTGGATTCAGGGAGCACCAAAACGAATATTTCTATTATCAACTCAAATTCGAAAATTTTTACGAAAACAATACTTTCTCCATAATGTATAAGGGGAGAAAGTAAAAAATGAACATATTTAAACAAATTTGAATCCTCGAGTAATCAAACGTTTTAAAATACATTATAATATTGAGACGCACAATAATAATGCCCCATTACTATTATACCCTTATGTTATATATAAGGGCTTTGTAAACATACACATTCCTTGTGGCCCTGGATATTTCACGTGTGCAGGAAGTGGCCACATTAGGACTTCCTCCGGCGGCAGTTATTTGCCTGTTTACGGCTTGTTTTCATCCTCTCGATGTTCTTCTACAGATTTTATCGGTGAGCTCAGATAAATAAAGAATTTGTTTTCTCTGGTAAAAGTTAAATTGGTGGTAAACTTATTACCGTAAGGAAGATTTTGATCTCGATGAAACCACTGACATGATAAAGGATAAACAAAACTATGAATGAGTTTAGTGTATTTTGGAATGGAGTATTGTATTCTGGAATACGGTAGTGGTTAAATAAATAAGCGTAAATTGATTTTTTTTTTTTTTTGGGGGGGGGTCTTAAATGTTTGTGCGATTTTTGTGAATTTTCATATAATACAATAATATTTTCCACAAATTAAGTCTTTTAAAATAACAATGGTTTAAATAAAGTGTTACATTTTTTATAAGTTTTTAATTCAAATATTAAGAGAAATATTAGCTGAAAATCATTATGGTAAAGCACCGGTCATGTAATTTGTGTCTGTAATAGCATTTTCGTCATACACATTGTCAATTTACTCCTCTAAATTTGTAATGCCTATTGATAAATAACCATATATTTTTCATTGGTAACATCAGAATGTTTTTTATAAGTAACTATTTCTAGTTAATTTTTAATCGACTTTAAAAAGGAGGAGTTTTACAGATTTGACCTGAGGTAAGGTTTATTTACATTGTATTTTCGCTCAAACTCAGGGCCCCCCCCAGTACGGCCCTGCTCATACTATTTTAACAGATTTTTAACGATTTTGGCTTGTTCCCACTACTGTTTCGAATTTCAAGTACAATTTTCCGTGATCTTCTGATTTTGAAGAAGTCAGCATAATGTACAATATTACAATTTATACCACAAACTTACTTAAACGTAAAAAGGAGACAACCTTCGAAAATAAGCCATAACCAAACCCGCCCATTAGAGTGTCAAAACAGGTACATTCTCTGTGAAGAAACTTAGTTTGTGTTTCAAAAAGATACAAATCTCTAAACTGCCGACTATTTCGTAACATTTTAGTTGTTTCATTCTCCCCCCCCCCCCCGGGGCCTCACACTCCCCGGGGGCTTCTCGCGTCTCCCTCGCCGCTTTGTAATTATTTATTCCCAGTTTCAGGCCCAGTTTTAATTAGTTATTTCACCCAGCGTGTGGCTGTTGCGTAATTTTGATAAGCGTCAGCAGCGGCACCCCGCACTCGGCATCCTTAAGCCACTAAATACTCAATTAATTACATTTTATTGCCATAAAAGAATTGTAATTTTTGTTTTCAAGAGATGTTAAAAACATTATAAGTTTTATTACATGTTTAAAAGTATTACAGAATTGTAAATATTACTTATAATAAAATGAAACGTCTTATAATACTTCAAAATATGAATATTTACACTGTACTCTCATACAAGACGCTAAACGTTTATATAGGATGGTTCAAGGCAATCTATTTTAACCAGTCACACCGATCCTCATCAGGCTAAATAAAATAAAACAGCTAGACTAACCTTTAACAATCCTGGCTAATAAATTGAGTAGAATACCAAGGTTTCTGAAAATTAAAGGGAAGATGCGTGATTGACTCGTGTGACGTAAAGTTTTGATTTATTTGAAAGTGATATCAATTATGTTCCTATTGTCATTTCGGCATGTTATAAAGTGAAAATAAACATTTCCTTACGTTTAATCAGAACCTGACCCCACCCGCGGGTTGGGTTCTCATGTTTAAATGTTGACAGATCTAAGTTGAACTACTTGGAGTACCTATACCAAGTGAATTTATATATTTTAAATCGTCCTCATAATAACAGGGGTTTGATCAACGTCAACGGACTTATTGTTACACAGAAATGTTGTAAGGGAATCCTGTCCAAACCCTCCCAAATTTTAGTCTTGTAAAAAAAAACTACGGGAGAACTCGTCTGCAGATCTTTGTTTACCATCATATTTTGAGCTTTAAATTAAAACATTTACGTAGAGTGGTTAAGACATGCCAAAAGAAAGATGTACAGCTCGCAAAATTGGTTCTACCAAGAGGACAAACGGCCCTAACCAGTGACTGAGCGATATTCCAGTGTGCCTACATCATTATCACCAGATGTCAGTTAACACGTTCTCAACAATCCTGACTGTCATGGTCATTAACAAATGGCTATTTTGTGTTTCTGGTGTAAGTATTAGGAATGTTTAGAATACTTTGTATAAATAGCCAGTCACGGAATGTATCCTAGAATCAGGTTTAATGACAGCCCCATCGGCTGCGCAGCGATATGGAAGCTGCACTTGGATCGGGCAGAGAAAGCAATGAATTCAGATTACATTTATTTGTGATAAAGATAAGTATTGTTTCGGTCGAATTTTGATATTAGGCGGGGCCATTGTCCACGCCAGGGCTCGTTGATGGTTAATGTTCATGCCCATGCGAGCATAAAATATATCGCCTTTGTATGCAAATCAGTTATAAATTTCAGCAGGAAGTAATCTTTCTCAGAGGTAAGATTTTGGTTTACATTATCTAAAGATGACACGTGTAACAGTTTTGTCTTAGTTGTAACTAGCTGACGTTCGCACAGGGGTTTTTTACCTGTTATTTAGTCAATGCAATTTTGGATTTTAGTTAGCTTGAAACAGCTGTTCTGCTTCTGCTCTTTAAGCTGTCAAATGGAAGTGTCCTCAGCTGTTCGCATTACAGTTTCTGAATGTTTACTTTCTTCTGAAATGTAAACATCGAAACTTAGGACGTTCACGGGGCGGAGCCCGAGGGGATTTTAAGGAAGTGAATAAGCCTATATGTTGATCTACCTTTATGTAAAGTTTTAACCCAGTCGGTTCAGTAGTTTTTGCGTTCACCCGGAATATCAGACAGACAGACAGACAGACAGAAACCACCTCTTCTTTATAATATTATTATAGATAGATAGATTTTAAATTTTAAGTCAGCTTTTGACTGTCAAATAAAATAACATTGTCGGTGCAGAATGGAGGAAATGAACAAACCATCCCTAGAGTGTAATGTGTTAATGATGTGTGTGTAATGTCACACAGATTTGTTAATGTGTTAATGATGTGTGTGTAATGTCACACAGGTTTGTTACTTTGGATAAATTCTGAAGTTACAACCTGTATCAAAAAGAACATATTCTGACAGAGATTTATTCTAAGAGCAAACTCACTGTTGAATACTTATTTTCTAAAATAAAACAACGACAAATAAATTCATTTGGTATACTCCAACTAGTTCAACTTAGGTCTTTCAACATTTAAACATGAGAACCTAATAATTATATAATAGTATTCCAAACATTTGCCATAGTTAAAAATATGAATATTTATGAATTCAGTGAATTTTACATCTAAAACTATTTTGTTTAGGACGACATGGAACACTGTAAGACTCTACGTCTGTCATGGGTTAATGAGAGCCTTCGTATAATAATTGTTCAGCCTTGGAGACTTTTGTCTTATCCATCTTCAATTTATTTCTACCCCTCAAAACGAAACTCCAAAACCGAATTATTATCCGACTTTCCCTCACGGTCGAGAAAGTAAAATCGATTATATCGAATCGAATAACGACCTTCCGATGATTAACTGTCAATATTTAATTTAGCCGGGAGGACACAGTACGTAACCCATAGACCGCCGTACTCGAGTTACCTGCGACTGGAAGGTAGAAAGTTTGGAACGGTGACAACAATTTATCACTGAAGGAAACCAGTTTTGAAGTGAAACAACAGTTCTAATAGACCGACACAAATCATACCTATTAGTAGAGACATAACTGATGATCCGGGGTCAGGGGTCAACCCCCTTTATCCCCCTCAAAAAGTTCTCGGTCACGTAATGCGGCCACAAATCTCCCCGCACGTTTAGTTTTGTTTTTGTTTCTTCTCGAAGAGTAATTTCTGATGACCACTTATGTTTTAAAATATTGTAATTTAGGCGGAAGCTATATGTTATAGGCGTTGGGAATTCAATTGGGCCTGTTACACGCTTGGAGGGTAAAATATTCGGCGTGGTCAACGTGGAATATAATCAGTCGGGGGCTTCGTGTTGAGTTATGAGGAATGAGTGTGTAATAACTTGGAATAAAACGAATTCGGTGACTGATTTGTATACGTTCAGGACTTAAAGAGTCTTCATCACCGGAAGATTCCAGATGTCATAAGTTCCGGAAGTTTTGTTCCATAAGGCCAATGTTAACCTTGTGCCTCTGTTACTCCGTACCCGAGCATCACTAAATATTCGTTTCAGTGTTAAAATTAAGGTGTAGTGGTTATAAAAGGAATTACATTTTAAATTTCCTTAATTTACTTATTATCATTTTATAATAAATTGTTTATAAAGAAGATGCAGTGTTGTTTTAATTGCACCGGAATAAATTACGTATAACAAAAAGTGAAAAGAAAGGTTAAAAGAGGGCTGATTACCGTGTGACGTTTTTATCTATTATGATGTTTATTAATTTGGCCTTGACATATATAACAAGCGGTTTATTTTTAGTGTAGTAAAAAACTAAAGTGGCATTTGGGGAAAAAACCTGTGGAAAATATTGGTTTTTGGGAACGTGTCCACCGAGATCGTCATGTCCGAGTTCGTCACATCTACGAAAATCAATGAGCCGTACTAATTAGGGTCAGCCGTCTACCTGCCCCGCCGGGTATGTCATGCCTCCTCCGCCCGAACGGGAACAACTTATCCTAGTCACAGATCACAAGAGAACGGTCAAATACCATTCTGAATCTTTACGCTCAGAGATTACAGATGTTGGTTCTTCATGTAGCTGAAAATTACAACTAGCCTGTACATTTCGCCGAGCAATATTAAAAGTGTTAAATATTAGTTCAATTAAACTTTTATCCATCATAGGATTTGGTTGTTATATTTATTAAATTCTTAAATTGTAAGAATGTATTTGACATATTTTTAAGTAAGTACTTGCGAAAATATCATATCAAAACTACTACAACTTTGATAAATTTAAACTGACAGCTGTACTTTGTATTTATTTTATCCGCAGGAATACCAAGCCCTTGATAATGAACAAACATGCACATTTGCATTTTTTTAAACTCTACCTATTTTAAATGTAAACAGCAATATTCTTTAAAAATCTTAACATTCCGCTTTAGTCGTATGACTTCAATTTTGTCATCAATTTTGTCACGAGTTAGTTTGTATAATTTTTAGGTACATGAAGAACCAACATCAGTAAACTTTGAGCGTAAAGATTCAGAACTGTATTTGACCGTTCTCTTGTGATCTGTGACTAGGATAAGTTGTTCCTGTTCGGGCGGAGGAAGCATGACACACCCGGCGGGGCAGGTAGACAGCCGACCCTAATTAGTACGGCTCATTGATTTTCATAGATGTGACGAACTCGGACATGACGATCTCGGTGGTGACCTTTGGGAAGCGTATGAACTATAGTTAACTAGATCACCGGTCTGCAGTTAAATTTACGACCAGTGCACCATCTACTTGTATACTGGTATAGGCTGTTGCGCCTGGTGTACCATCTACTTGTATACTGGTATAGGCTGTTGCGCCCGGTGCACCATCTACTTGTATACTGGTATAGGCTGTTGCGCCCGGTGCACCATCTACTTGTATACTGGTATAGGCTGTTGCGCCCGGTGCACCATCTACTTGTATACTGGTATAGGCTGTTGCGCCCGGTGCACCATCTACTTGTATGCTGGTGTAGGCTGTTGCGCCTGGTGCACCATCTACTTGTATACTGGTATAGGCTGTTGCGCCTGGTGCACCATCTACTTGTATACTGGTATAGGCTGTTGCGCCTGGTGCACCATCTACTTGTATACTCGTATAGGCTGTTGCGCCTGGTGCACCATCTACTTGTATACTGGTATAGGCTGTTGCGCCTGGTGCACCATCTACTTGTATACTGGTATAGGCTGTTGCGCCTGGTGCACCATCTACTTGTATACTGGTATAGGCTGTTGCGCCTGGTGCACCATCTACTTGTATACTGGTATAGGCTGTTGCGCCTGGTGCACCATCTACTTGTATACTGGTATAGGCGGTTGCGCCTGGTGCACCATCTACTTGTATACTGGTATAGGCTGTTGCGCCTGGTGCACCATCTACTTGTATGCTGGTGTAGGCTGTTGCGCCTGGTGCACCATCTACTTGTATACTGGTATAGGCTGTTGCGCCTGGTGCACCATCTACTTGTATACTGGTATAGGCTGTTGCGCCTGGTGCACCATCTACTTGTATGCTGGTGTAGGCTGTTGCGCCTGGTGCACCATCTACTTGTATACTGGTATAGGCTGTTGCGCCTGGTGCACCATCTACTTGTATACTGGTATAGGCTGTTGCGCCTGGTGCACCATCTACTTATATACTGGTATAGGCTGTTGCGCCTGGTGCACCATCTGCTTGTATACTGGTATAGGCTGTTGCGCCCAGTGCACCATCTACTTGTATACTGGTATAGGCTGTTGCGCGCAGTGCACCATCTACTTGTATACTGGTATAGGCTGTTGCGCCCGGTGCACCATCTACTTGTATACTGGTATAGGCTGTTGCGCCTGGTGCACCATCTACTTGTATACAGGTATAGGCTCTTGCGCCTGGTGCACCATCTACTTGTATACTGGTATAGGCTGTTGCGCCTGGTGCACCATCTACTTGTATACTGGTATAGGCTGTTGCGCCTGGTGCACCATCTACTTGTATACTGGTATAGGCTGTTGCGCCCAGTGCACCATCTACTTGTATATTGGTATAGGCTGTTGCGCCTGGTGCACCATCTACTTGTATACTGGTATAGGCTGTTGCGCCTGGTGCACCATATACTTGTATACTGGTATAGGCTGTTGCGCCTGGTGCACCATCTACTTGTATACTGGTATAGGCTGTTGCGCCTGGTGCACCATCTACTTGTATACTGGTATAGGCTGTTGCGCCTGGTGCACCATCTACTTGTATACTGGTATAGGCTGTTGCGCCCGGTGCATCATCTACTTGTATACTGGTATAGGCTGTTGCGCCTGGTGCACCATCTACTTGTATACTGGTATAGGCTGTTGCGCCCGGTGCACCATCTACTTGTATACTGGTATAGGCTGTTGCGCCTGGTGCACCATCTACTTGTATACTGGTATAGGCTGTTGCGCCCGGTGCACCATCTACTTGTATACTGGTATAGGCTGTTGTACCTGGTGCACCTTCTACTTGTATACTGGTATAGGCTGTTGCGCCTGGTGCACCATCTACTTGTATACTGGTATAGGCTGTTGCGCCTGGTGCACCATCTACTTGTATACTGGTTTAGGCTGTTGCGCCTGGTGCACCATCTAATTGTATACTGGTATAGGCTGTTGCGCCCGGTGCACCATCTACTTGTATACTGGTATAGGCTGTTGCGCCTGGTGCACCATCTACTTGTATACTGGTATAGGCTGTTGCGCCTGGTGCACCATCTACTTGTATACTGGTATAGGCTGTTGCGCCTGGTGCACCATCTACTTGTATACTGGTATAGGCTGTTGCGCCTGGTGCACCATCTACTTGTATACTGGTATAGGCTGTTGCGCCTGGTGTACCATCTACTTGTATACTGGTATAGGCTGTTGCGCCTGGTGCACCATCTACTTGTATACTGGTATAGGCTGTTGCGCCTGGTGCACCATCTACTTGTATGCTGGTGTAGGCTGTTGCGCCTGGTGCACCATCTACTTGTATACTGGTATAGGCTGTTGCGCCCGGTGCACCATCTACTTGTATACTGGTATAGGCTGTTGCGCCTGGTGCACCATCTACTTGTATGCTGGTGTAGGGTGTTGCGCCTGGTGCACCATCTACTTGTATACTGGTATAGGCTGTTGCGCCTGGTGCACCATCTACTTGTATACTGGGATAGGCTGTTGCGCCTGGTGCACCATCTACTTGTATGCTGGTATAGGCTGTTGCGCCCAGTGCACCATCTACTTGTATACTGGTATAGGCTGTTGCGCCTGGTGCACCATCTACTTGTATACTGGTATAGGCTGTTGCGCCCAGTGCACCATCTACTTGTATACTGGTATAGGCTGTTGCGCCTGGTGCACCATCTACTTGTATACTGGTATAGGCTGTTGCGCCTGGTGCACCACCTACTTGTATACTGGTATAGACTGTTGCGCCTGGTGCACCATCTACTTGTATACTGGTATAGGCTGTTGCGCCTGGTGCACCATCTACTTGTATACTGGTATAGGCTGTTGCGCCTGGTGTACCATCTACTTGTAAACTGGTATAGGCTGTTGCGCCCGGTGCACCATCTACTTGTATACTCGTATAGGCTGTTGCGCCTGGTGCACCATCTACTTGTATACTCGTATAGGCTGTTGCGCCTGGTGCACCATCTACTTGTATACTGTTATAGGCTGTTGCGCTTGGTGCACCATCTACTTGTATACTGGTATAGGCTGTTGCGCCTGGTGCACCATCTACTTGTATACTCGTATAGGCTGTTGCGCCCGGTGCACCATCTACTTGTATACTCGTATAGGCTGTTGCGCCTGGTGCACCATCTACTTGTATACTGGTATAGGGTGTTGCGTCTGGTGCACCATCTACTTGTATACTGGTATAGGCTGTTGCGCCTGGTGCACCATCTACTTGTATACTGGTATAGGCTGTTGCGCCCAGTGCACCATCTACTTGTATACTGGTATAGGCTGTTGCGCCCGGTGCACCATCTACTTGTATACTCGTATAGGCTGTTGCGCCTGGTGCACCATCTACTTGTATACTCGTATAGGCTGTTGCGCCTGGTGCAAAGTTAGAAGATAAAAGGCCTAATAGTTACTATTGATTCAGCGAAGAAATAACTTACGAAATAAAATATTTAAACGTGTACAAAAACAAATAAGAGATAAAAAACAAGAATTCAATCACTCCAGATTCATTATTTTAAGCTATATTGTACAATTCATCTTAAATATTTATAGCAATAATTTGATAAGAGCGAATTTAATCAACGTTGCTAAGGTGGTATTGATCGGTTTATCGGTTGATATACGTAAACAAATCAGACAGCTGGAGGATACGCCAGCTGATTAGTTCTCACACAGCTGACTATAATATCATCTGTTTATGAACGTGGTCGTCGCGTCGCCAGCTGGACTCCTACATAGCTTGTCTTCTCAGGGTCCCCGTGTGTAGGTTTGGGTTATAATTTTGTCTATTTTGTAGATATAATCTCCTGATAGGCACGCCTACACTCTAGAATGCAGGGTTTGGAGCCTATCATCTATTGTCAACTCGCGCACCCAAAGAAAATGTTATCGTATTTACCTAATTTTGTAACATCGCTACGCCTTTGTTTGGTAGATAAGTTGCATTTGATTATGTTGTAATGGGATAGTGGATGTGTCATATAAAAAGTTGAATATAGTTTAAAAATAAATAAAACTAAGTCTTAAAACGAGTTCGCACGCAGCACGCTGACGTGAGGGAAGTGAATTTCCACATAAAAACTTTTAAAACTTAAAATTAGTGTAAAAACATACTTGTATTCCAATTTTTATTGAAATCTGAAAACATTGATTTTTTGGCTGTTCTGATGCTTCTGGTTTCATTTACTTGCAAAGCTGGGAATACAATTTTGCGCATTATAATGTTAGGAGAAGGTCCAGTCAGGCTTGAAAGTAGGCGTGAGGTTGCTGGGGATGATAAAAGTACTCTAACAAAGGAGTAGCAGGCTTTTCTAGTGTAAAACCCCCATTAAGACAACGTACTGTGTTTAGTCGAAACACATTTTCTTTAATAACTCGGTAAATATTTATGCTAGAATGACGAAAGAGGGCTTACAATTTTCGTCTAACTAATTGCCATCTTTTTACATGCATTAATTTTACATTTGGGGCTTTTTAGACCCCTTTTGGGCCCAAAAATTCGAAATTTGGAAAATTAACCCCCAAAAAAAGGGTTTGGAGGTTTACGATTGTTTTGCCCAACGAACTTGTCCAACTGATTTCAGAAAGGAACGTCCCTACCAAATTTGAAGTTAATCGGACAAAAAATGCGACCGCTAGAGTGCAAACACACACACACACACACACACATATATATATATATATATATATATATATATATATAATTTTGAACGACCCCCCCAAAACGTGTTCAGGGGGTCAGGTTAGGAGCTTCTATGGTGGTCCCGGGCTTAAGTTTCACCGTGCGGTTCATGCTAATAGTTCACTTTCCTAAGGAAATTCACTAATAATGTAAATCTGTACGGCTTATAAAACAATTGCGAATTATTTGCATATGTATTTTTTTTTAATGTAGATTGTGTATAATATTAGAAGAAAAATAAATATTGATTAAAAATTGGTTGACTTTACAGTTTATTATGTCTGCTAGCGAACTTCGAGTCGCGCCTAGAAAGTAAACAATAACCAACTTTGAAGTGAAGAGGTTTTAGTATGCTACAACTTTGCTACTAATGAATATTTAAACCTAGTTACGTTATTCACTTCCCACCTTTTTTATGGTTTTTCAGGATAAAACGTATTCAAAAGGTTGACGCCAAACTACAAAATCGTTAAACACTTTATACACATAAACATCGAAAATAAAAACTTTCAAAGAAGTACTTTAGTAACTTTCGTCTTTGAAGTGACACAATGGCCAATGCTTTGTTGCGTGTAAATGTTAAGGAGGACGTAGGCAAGAATAGCAGAATATAGATGACCGAGCATCTTACATTGATAAACATTCTTTATTTTCGCACTTTTATTACTACTAGAGTAGCTGCTAGAGTAAATGAATCAATATGAAAGTATGAACATATTTTAATACATAAAAATAGCTCCCCCGCAAAATTGTGCAGATATAATCCTTACTAGTTGTCCTGTTGCTCGAATCCAAGCAATAAATATTGTGTTACCGTTCCAAAGCCAACATGGCTTGCTGATTAACTGTGTTTACTCTATCCAGCTGATTGCTTAAAACTTATAGTTATTTCCCAATGTTAAGCTTATGGGAAAAAACTCAACTTTAAAAGGCCCCAGGGCCTCACTCACAAATTATTTCTCTATAAAAAATGTTTCCTGCACAACTTCACGTTAGGCTCTTTCCAATGACAACAATAACATGAAAATCGGTTCAGTGGTTTAGGAGGAGTGATTGTCACAACAAACCTGCTCGCCTATTAAATAAGTATAGATAACAGCTGATTATTGAATTAAGAAAAAACACATGTGACATAAACCAAATAAAACTCTCCTCCATATGAATAACATGAGAACTTGGAAGTCTCGTGGGACAATTCCTGAAATCTAATTCGAAATTCTGGCTTGACAATAACTTAGAACTTGAAATTATCTTTTAAATAAAAAAGAATCACCAAAATTGGTTTAGTATTAACTTCAGGAAGTGGGTGAACAAAAAGCAGGGATTTTTTAAAATATGTACATGTTCGACTCTGACACCGCTAATAATTTTTGATTTAAATTTTAACACGAAAATAAACTAAGATTTTCAACAGCCTTGATACCTATAATTATTATTACAATTGATTACTTACGCAATTACCTAAAGCCTGAAGGTGTCATAAAATCTCTCATCTTCCTCAGTGTTTTACACGTTTCGGACTATTGCCGTCAATATTCAACAGCTTCTTCAGGAATGTTAGTGGTTTTATGACACCTTCAGCCTTCAGGCAGCAATTACAAAAGTAATAAATTGGTAGTAAATAAATGAAAGTTTTAATATTCTTAGCTTCTTTATTTTCTCGTAGGTAAAAATACAGTCCGTCAATTGTTAACAAATTTTAAAACTGCTGGTTTAGACCTGAAATGTGTTCGAGTACAGTATCGCATACAGTCTGATGCGGCGCGGCGTGTAGAGTACGTTGCAAGAGTGAAAAACCAGGCCGTCCATAAGCCCAATGTTAAAATTAACACTGGTGTTATGAACGGCCTGGTTTTAGCGAATTTCCCTATAGGGAAGAAGCTATTACCGTAGTCGGCATGGTAAGACCTAGGCCCGGGACCATGATTACTTTTCGTTACGCTTACGTTATTAGTTTTTATTTGTTTTGTAGTATATATATGAGTGTGTGTGTTCGTGAGGACGATAACGCTCGTAAAAATAATCCGATTTCGACGAAATTTGGTATACACGTTTGAAGCAGCATTTATGACTTTAAGTTCGAAAACCAGACAGATCGACCTATCCGAAGGGGTATTTTGGGGGGGTTTGTACTCCAAAAATGGGTTTTTTGAGTTTTTTTACATATCATTCTTGAAAAAGTCAAATTTTACTTTTTCTATTGGAATCAGCTTAAAAACTCGCAAAATTTGGTGTTTTGATCATTGCTCTACGTCAAATGGTTACAGAGATATTGAAAGTGCTAAACATAGTACGTTGTCCAATGTTATTCTTATGGAGAATAAGAATACCCCCGTCGCAGCAAACCTGCATACTCAGCGAATTTCCAATGAATATATAACATAACACATTAAAACACTTAACAGGATTCATAAGAAATGTATTCACAAACAAGCAATATTTAAAATATTAATTATTCTCTATAAGAATAACATTGGGGATGAGTACGCAGGTTTGCTGCAACAAGGCACACAAAATAATGGGTTTTTATGCAAATATCACTAGAACTCATCTTAGTGAAGTCACATACCAAGTTTCATCCATATACATTCATAAATAAGCGATATATAACATTTTAAGTATTTTCCATAAGAATAACATGGGGACCAAGTACCTAGGTTTGCTGCTACAGGAAACATTGGCGAAAAATTGTTTTTTTGTGCAAACAACAATAAACCACAACCAGATCAAGCCATATACCAAATTTCGTCAGTTTATGTTCATAAATAAGCGAGATATACAATTTTTCTTTTTCTCCATAAGAATAACATTAGACAACGTACTGTGTTTAGCACTTTCAATATCTCGGTAACCAATTGACGTAGAGCAATGGTCAAAATACCAAATTGTTTGTTTTTTTAAGCTGAATTCAATGGTATAAATTAAAATTTGATTTAAATTAAAATTACATGTGAAAACCCCAAAAAACACATTTTTGAGGTACAAAACCCCCCAAAAACCCCCCTTTGGATGGTGCGATTCATCTGGTTTTCGAACTCGTTCAAATAAATGGTACTTTACACATTTGTACCAAATTTCATTAAGATCGGACCTTTTTTACGAGAGTTATCGTGCTTACGGACACACACATATATATATATATATATATATATATATAGATATTTTAGCGGCGTTTCGAAGTCGAGGCTGGTTAATAAGCTGATTTCGAAACGTCAAAATGTGCATAGAATTTACAATAAATCTGGAGATATTCGCCGCGTTCCAAAGTCGTGTAATTTGCACCATTGACTTCAAACAGCTAAAATATGCTTTAAATTCTAATAATTTCTTGATAATTTCACTGTGTTTTGAAGTCGTAATACATTTTTTGAAATTATCATGAAGGTAATTGTTATTATTAATTCCTACTTAAAAGGTGGATTGAATGTGCAAGACCGTATTATATTAATACAAGTATTATTTAATTTAAACTTTCCAAACAAGATCGTTGTTGTAGTACTTTTCCTTTCGTCCTCCAGCCTCGCCCAAGAAAGATGGTAGGGTGTATCTGTTTTTTGTTTTACGTCCATGTGTTCCTACACCGTTTATCCGATGGGGTGAAACTTCGCATGGTCAATTAGGTTGCCCGTACGAAGGCTTAAAGCTAATAATCAAAGTCTTAGGACTTTAGAGCTTCGCCCAAAAGTTACGATGATGCTCTTAAGAAAGAAAGGTCTGTTACCTCTAATAATAAAGTAGTAGTTCGTGTGTGTCCAGGTGATTTTGAAAACGAATAATCAAAACTGCTCCCGGACCATACAAAGTTATATAAATGACCAAAATAAATGTTATAGATATTTTTTTGTTTACCCCTAGACCTCAAGGCTTTGCCACACTGGGATTAAAAGCTACCGTTTTATTGTTATGAAGAAAATATTTCTATTTTTCTAATTGGCTTGACAACGGCTCCTCAAAACTGCTCTCGGAGCATACGACGTTTTTGGGGGACTAAAATATGTCGGATACCTTTTTCCCGACCTCAGGGTTCTATCCCACTGGCTTCTTCCATCACTATTCCCGCCAACCAATTTTGACGTGGTAAAGTTCTTTGGATTTGTGTTATCAATCCACATATCTTGAATGATGCCCCTACGCTGGATACGTCCTTCCCATCAACCTTATAGGGCTCCGCCCCCTGAGAGAGTTGCCATATATTATGATTTACGTCCGTTTGCATGATTTTATCCAGGTTTAACTGTCCCATTTAATTATGATATATTTTCTTATAAACCCAAACTTAAATCTCTACCCCATTTCGTTTAACTTTGCCATATTGTTTCCATGACGAAAATTTATATAATAATAAAGAAGTTGTGCGTGTGTGTCCCAGTTGATTTTGAAAACGGTTTCTCAAAACTTCTCCCGGACCATATTGTTGGGGGACTATAATGATTCAGATAGTTTTTCCCCAATCGGCTCCACCCCTCTGGCTTTTTATATTACTTCCCGATGTCCAATTTCGACGTGGGATGATTTTTTAAATTTTTTTTCACAAAGCTACATCTCTTGAATGATGCCCCATCGTTGAATTTCCCCCCCACCAACCTTATGGCTTTGCCCCCTGGCAAAACTTCGATGTTATTCTTTCCGTTTTTTTGCGTGATTTAGCCAGTTGTCAATGATCTAAAATATTTGGATAGGTTTTTTATAACCCTTTATTCGGGGTCCACCCCAATGGCTAAAACATTGCCATGATAATCTTATGGAGAAAAGAGTATTCAAGGTGATTGCGAAAAACGCTCCTCATATCTGCTCCCGAACCATACCATGTTATTGCGGGACTAAATGACTCCGGATACTTTTTTCCCAACCTCAGGACTCCGCCATTCTGGCTTCTTCTTACCGCTTCTCGACGTCCAATTTTGACGTGTGATGGTTCTTTGGATTTGTTTTACAAAGCCGTATCTGTTTAATTATGCCCTAACGTTGGATATGTGACCCCACCAACATTAGCGTTTCTTCCCCCCTTCTCCCCACGGCAATGTTTCCATGTTATTCTCTCTATATTTTAGCCAATTGTCACTGATCCATAACATATGGTAACGTTTTATTTTTGTAACCCCGAAGTTAGGGCTCCGCCCCACTGGCCAAAAGTTGCCATGTTATTCTTATGGAGAAAAGAGTACCCCAAGTTATTGTGAGAAAGCTTTTCAAAGCTACTCCTGGACCATACAACGTTGTAGATCACCAAAAAAATTAGGTATATTTTTGGTTTATCCCCAGTCTTGAGGGCTTCGCCCCGTTGGCATCAAAAGCTGCCATGTTATTTTTATGGAGAAAATGTTTTTCTAAACGGCTCGAAAACGGCGCCGAAAATCTGCTCCCGGACCATTCTATATTTTTGTGGGACTACTTCGGATACTTTTTTACCAACCTCAGGGCTCCACCCCACAGGTTTCTTCTATCCAACATCCCGACAACTAATTTTGACGTGTGTTGGTTCTTTAGGTAAGTTTACAAAGCCCCGCTGCTCGTAAACGATGCCCTCGTTGAATACGTCCCAACGTTAGGGTCCCCCTAACGTCCCCTGGCAAAGTTGCCTCGTTATTTGTTCCATATTTTGGTGTGATTTGGGCAAATTTTCACAGATCCATAAAATTTGAAGTAGTTTTTTCATAACCGCTTATCTCAGGGCTTCACTCCATTGTGCTCAAAGTTGCCATGTGACCACATTAAAAACTTGGCACTTGTGAAGAAAATACGTTGTCCAGATGGCTGAAAAAGGGCCCCTCAAACCTGCTCCTGGACCATACCACGTTGTTAGTATGGATACGTTTTTCCAACCTGAGGACTCCACCCCAGTGCACTTAAAAAGTTGCCATGTCATTGTTACGGTGAAAAGATTATTCTTGGAGCGACGAAAGGCGCTTGGTCTAGGTACTAAAATGGTATTCCAGTTAATTGTTAAAATGGCTCCTAAAACTGTCCCCAGATCGCCACACGTCGTAGGGGGACCAACTGATTATGGATACGTTATTTTAGTAAGACTCCACCCAGGGCCTTTTCTATAACTTCCAGGCGTCCAATGTTGACATGTAATTGATCGTTGAAATTGTTTTACTAACCCGCATCTACTGGAAAAAATCCCATAGGTTAATATGTATTTTTTGTAATGGGCCCCCCATGTTGAGCACGCCCCCAATCGTAACATAATTTATGAATGTGTTTTAAAAAATAACATGCTAAATGGCCTTTAAGTGGTAATTTAGTACATATACATTCATTGTGAATTTCTTAAGAATAGGTGGTATTTGCGAGTCTACCTATGGAGGTTGACTGTGATCAAGGGAGTTTGAGGCGTTTTAAATTTGTAATATAATATATAATTTGTATATTTATTTATTACAGTTAGTTTTATATGATTGATAAAGGGAGGGTTTTTATATCATGGCAAACGTATGTCAATAATCTTAAAATACAAGTAATTTTGTCGGAAAGTTGCATTTATTGGAAAGTGGATTAATAAATAATTATGGGGTAAGTTAGTTAATTATCAAGTGTTAAGCCAATAAAGAAACATTAGTAAAGGAACAAAAAAGGATTATTGGTCGAGCGATGCGACTGTACTAAAATTATGGTGTTTTCATATTGGATGAATTAATAACTGTACGACATAGTTTATTAAAGGAAATATTGAAACAATATTAAGTAAAAGATTGAATTTTCATAGAAATATTGAGAACTGTATGAATACATTGTCTTTATTACGAACTGTGCACAATAAATCGTTTTAGTCTTGTCACTGAAAGGTGAGATTAATACAACCCTTTTTTCACGGGGACATTTTACAGATACGTTTACCAAAGGTGTTATTTACACAATAACAATCTGGAAATATCAAACTGAAACCCATAAAACATTACAATATTACAAGTGCCATTAAACATCGTTTACACAGCAATTATAGTGAAGTGTTGGTCATTTTAATTTTCTCAGCTTAAATTGTTGTAGGAATATGAACAAACCAAAAAACCTCTTTAATGTATCATAATGTTCTAAAAGGCTCTAAATTGTTATGTATAACCATAACAAAAGTAAAAACTAAATCTACATTTTTAATCATTTGTTTAACATAATACTCTTAAGTATTTAGTTAAAACCTCTAAAATAAAATAAATCTTAATTTTGTATGTTCACTTTAAGAGCAATTCCATTGTAAACGGAAAAATATTAATTTATATATGCGTAATAAGGATGCAATTTTCGTCGTTATTTATAATGATCGCCATCTTGAAATATTTTTAATATCAGTTTGGACAACCTTCAAAAGCACTTCAGAGTACAGCACTAATAGATTTGAAACTTGGGCAATATCTAACACCCATAGTAAGTAATACCACATTTTAATATAGGCAGTATAGGCTACATATATGTTTCAACATACACAGTTGACCCTGTTTAAATGTTTATCAAATACTAAGTTAAAATAAGCTATCAATTAAGTAAAATGCCTATTGAAGTAACTGGCTTCAATTTAGAATTTAGTCTCTATCCTCCCTACCATTAACGTTAAGTTTTCCTTTAATTTTAACCATGAGCAATTATCATAACAATAGGTTTTGAAATACGGGAAGTTCATTGTTTGTTTTTAAAATCTCAGGACTAATAATAATCCTTAAACACTGAAACGAACGAAATCGCAAACTGACCATAGTCCTACGCATTTTATCATTATCATCAGTTTATTTTGAACGTCGTTAAGTAAACTCCCTGTGTCTGCCATTTTGACTCCAATGTACTATGAAAAGTACTCAACGCAGGTGAAAGAGGTTGGGGAAGGTAGTCTCTCTGGAAAACCCGAGGGTTCTCTTTGATGCGCCGCACCTGCTGTAAATCAGCGTAGCTACCCTGTTCGGTTTGGGAGGCCTTCAATTTCGTAACGTTTCAAACTGGTCCCATTTATATTTGGTAACGAAGACCACCATCTTTCCGCCATCTTACCCCCAAACCCACCAGAAGTACCGCCCCCTCCTCTCCCTTCTGAGAAATGGGCATGGCATCCCAGGGATGCACACAATCTGTTGCTACCGGAACAACTGTCTACCACAACCCGACCCAAAAAAATTCCCTCGACCGATCCGAAATTACCCGTAAGCGTTAGACAACTTAAAAAACGGATAGGCCTAAGATTGTCCTCATTTGCTCTGGTTTTACAACAATCCTACAGTATATATTAATACTCTAGAGGGTTTTTCTTTACAGACATTACACGATAACGGCACCGTAACGGATTTTAAAGTTTGAGGTGTCAAATTAAATATATTTTTACGTAGATTTTCCAATACGTCTCAGAATTTTTAGAAAAGGCCTCACTTAAATAAATTAAAGGGCTGAATTTTCGGAACAGTGTCGCTATCCGACGCGACGGCGCCGGCGCCGGCGGAAGTGTAAACCACGTATTGTTTGAAAGTACGTTATACGCATTATTCTCAGATGTTATCATCCGTTTAAATATCAGATATTTCGTTATGTTTGTTTACAACTGAAATAACCTTTCGTTAGGTACAAACTTGCACGGATTCGAGCAACAGGACAACTAGGTTGTTATTATTGTAATTTTAATTTGTTTAACTTTATAAACGGGTTGAAAAAAATACCTTTCAGAACTTTGGGATACAATTCCTCATATAAAAAGAAAGAACTAAGTTCATAAGAAGGTATGTCCTAAAACTCTTAGTTTTCCTTCTATCTGTATGTATGTGTTCTTTACTTAATACGTTATATCTTATGGATATCGGAAGATATCAACTTTAAAATTGGTACATGTATTACATGTAATAAGACTCATTTTGTTATGGAATATCAAGTTTCTACCTTGTAACTTTTCAAAATGCTGGCCATATTTGTCTTTCAAAGCTAAATATCTTAAAAACCGTAATACTGTATTTAGAAAAACCTGTGCGGGATAAAAATTTGTGTCTTTTCGTCCCAAAAATAATTACATGAAAGTTATAACAATATGTTACAACAACGTCAAACATCATTTTTCTAATGCAAGTCCGATAAAGACGCCTTCTTTAAGTTTAGTTTCTGAAAGGTGTGGAAACTTTTGGCAGAGATTTTGTGGAAACATGGTCCATCTGTAGGTAAAGCCTTTACAAACTGTTTCATGAGGCATAGCTTTATATGTGGTAGGAACACGTTCTTCGGATCTACAAGGTGGCACCCAAGATTTATCCTGATCAACAAGTTGAATTTCAAAGTTTGATAGATAAACCTTTTTCACAAAGTCTGAAATGTTTCATTGGTGTTTTTTAATCACAAACTCACCACAAATATAACAAAAACTGTCAGCAGAGTTTTTACAACCGCGATAATACATTGTACTTAACACTTGCATAGGAAATGTGAAGTGAGATAAGGTTGACTTTAAAAAAAAATAAGCTATTAACAGAGAAATAGAACCAACCTTTTTTGTCCAGCAAATATGTTTCAGCAGTGTTACCAACATCATATACCTCCATTAGATATTTACAACAATTGTTTTAACTATATAAAAGCTATTTAATTCAATAAAAATTTGCTTAATTTAATCAATTTCACTATAAAATATGAAAAAAGTTGGGAGATACAGCTTTTTAAGTATCATATTTGGACTCCGCACCACCTTAAAAACATAAGAATAAGGTACCGTATTTTTAGTGAAAAAACGTGTTCATCGTTGGCCTGTGTAATTGGAGAAAGGTTAGGTGCTACGGCCCCTTCAAGCCACTTGCTATACAAATTCTATAAACGAAATTATTAAGTCTAAATTGTGGCAAATTGCAGGATGATGGGAGACGACTAAAATTAAAGGTCTTGATCCCACAGGGATTCGGGAACAAATAGCAGGATTTTAAGAGTTATCAGCAAACGAGGAATAACGCAAAACATTCCCCATAACAAATGGATGGGGATTTAAATACCCCCGTCGCAGCAAACCTGCGTACTCAGCAAATTTCCAATGCATGCACATGTTTCTCACTACCACATAAAGCCGCTTACCTAGTTTCATAAAAATACATAAATAAATAAGTAATCTATAGCATTTTATTTATTCTCTATAAGAACAACATACGGCAGAGTAAGCAGGTTTTCTGCAACAAGGAACACAAAATATGTGTTTTTATGCAATTATCAATACACCTCAACCAGGTGAAGCTACATACCAAGTTTTATTAATTTATGTTCATAATTAAGGGAGATCTAAAACTTTACTTATTCTCCATAAGAATAACATTATGGCTGAGTATGCAGGTTTGCTGCTACCGGGAAAAATCAACAAAAAACTTTTTTTGTGCTTATATCAATATACCACAACTAGTTGAAGCCACATACCAAGTTTCATCAATATACATTCATAAATAATCAAGATATCAAATTGTATTTATCCTCCATAAGGATAACATTGGACAACGTACTGTGTTTAGCACTTTTAATATCTCTGCAACGGTCGGACGTACAACAACAATTAAGACACCAAAATGATTGTTTTGTAGAGCTAAACTGATTGGTAAAAAGAAATGTGAGGTTTCCATTACAATGAACTGAGGGAAAGCTAAACACATTTTTCCCCTAAGATTAACATGGGATATTTTATGAGCACGTTTTTTTCATTTTCTACGCAACCACTTAACCTAGTTTAATGATTCAAAAAACTATACTATTTTTCATTTTAAGCTCTATAAAATGGTCGAAACCAAAATTAAGTGTTTTACAAATTTGAGGATGAAAAATGCAAAAAACTGATTTTTGCAAAATTGTAAATCCCCATAAAACACCGTTCCCATGGTCCGATTTTTATGGTTTTCAAACTCAAAGTCATGAATGTCATTTTACACATTTGAGCCAAATTTCATCGTTATCAGACTTTTTTTACTCGAGTCATCGAGTTAACGGACACACACACATACATAAATATAAATTTTGTTATTCATACATATTTGTTATACATAGGTGTCTATATGTTATTTTGTTTTATTAGTTGATAAATTTGACAGCAGGGTGGCATTCTAGCTATTCACTGTAATTGTAGTTTTTATGAACTTTTTATAGTTATGTGCAAAACTGAATCAAACATTTTTGTTAACAGCGATGATAGTCTTTATACTCCCTAAAATGCAATTTGTATATCAGTGTAAAAAGGTAAAGATTTATTAATTAAAATGATATAGATGCAAGGATGGTAGTGATTTAATAAAAGTTATGATAGTTTACAAACCTGCCTACTCAGCGAATTTACAATGTATAAATATATCGCATAGGCTACCACATAAAGCCGCTTACCAAGTTTCTTTAATATGCATTCACAAATGAGTGATGTATAACGTTTTAGTTATTCTCCATAAGAATAATATGGGAGCTAAATACGCAGGTTTGCTGTAACAAGGAACACAAAATATAGGGTTTCATGAAATTTTGTTTAAACTCAACTAGGTAAAGCCATATACCAACTTTTATTACTTTATGTTCATTATTAAGAAAGACATCTATATTATTAAAAGAATTTCTTGATTTTTGTTCGGCAATTTTCAACTCCTAAAATAATTATTTTGTATACATGATTGGTATCAATGAAAAGCTCTTACTCTCTAGATGTGCCTTTTGGAATTTTGAAAAAACCTCCAACTTCAGAGCTTTGTCCCATAGTCTTTCAAAGTTCCAATGTTAATCTTATGGAGTTACGTTTTATTACGTCAGCTAATTATAATGTAAATAAAATTGAAAAACCTCTGGCTCTATGCCTGATACATCCCCGTACGGAGAACGGTACACCTGCTAGTAATATTTTACTTATTCTCCATAAAAATGACTTTGGAGGTGAGTACGCAGGTTTGCTGCTACAGGAAATATCGGTAAACATGTTTTTTTCTTTTGCAATTAACAATAGACCACAACCAGCTGAAGCCATATACCGAGTCTGGTCGGTATTCTTTCATAAATAAGCGAGATGGTACCTGGGGGCCGAGCTTTGCTCGGGGGAAGGCCAGTCAGTTTGTTTAGATGACTTGGAGCATATTTAACCACTTCCCCCTACTTATAATCAGATTTGTATAACTCATTTGCCTCTTTTCTACATTTTTAAGGAAAACTTCGGTTGTTATTTAAAGCACAATGTCCCTTTGATTTATTTTATTACTCAATATATATGTAATCCTCACTCAAATATTTTATCCTCTGCTCTCAGGAAACGATATGTTAATAATCATAAACATCATGAGTATTAATTTGACAGTTCCCTGGTTGGTTATGAACAGCTGTTACAATTCATTTGTTTTTATTTGAAACTCCATAAGGCGAATGTTAATTTTTGTAACTATTCATTAGTGAATTTCCTTTGGAAAGTGAACTATTAGCATGACCCGCACGGTGAAACATAAGTCCGGGACCACCATAGAAGTTCCTAACGTGACCCCCGATCACGTTTTGGGGGGTCGTTCAAAATTGTATATATATATATATGTGTTTGCACTTTAGCGGTCGCATTTTTTCCGATTTACTTAAAATTTAGTAGGGACATTCCTTTCTGTAATCAGTTGGACAAGTTCGTTGGGAAAAACAATCGGAAAACTCTAAACCCCTTTTTTGGGGATTATTCTTTCAAAGTTCGAGTTTATGGGCCCAACAAGGGTCAGAAAAGCCCTGTATGTAAAATTAATGCATGTACAAATATGGGAATTAGTGAGGCAAAAGTTCTAAGCCCTCTCTCGACATTCTAGCATACTTATTTACCAAGTTATTAAAGAAAATGTGTTTAGACTAAACACAGTACGTTGTCTTATGGGAGTTTTACACTAGAAAAGCCTGTTATTCCTTTGTTTGAGTACTTTTATCATCCTCAGCAACCTCACACCTACTTTCAAGCCTGTCTGAACCTTGTCCTAACATTATAATGCGAAAAATTGTATTCCCAGCTTTGCGAGTAAATGAAACCAGGAGCATCAGAACAGCCAAAAAATAACAGTTTTCAGATTTCAATAAAAATTGGAATAAATGTATGTTTTTACACTGATTTTGAGTTTTATAAGTTTTGATGTGGAAATTCACTTCCCTCACGTCAGCGTGCTGCGTGCGAACTCGTTTGAGTTTTTTTACATTATTTAATTTTTCTTGGGGATGAGGCCTGTCTAGGACTTATTTTTATCCCAGAAATTAGTTATTTCGAACATTTGAAGGAAATCGTTTGAGTCGTTTTTTGGGATCAGTGTCGCAAGCAAGCAAGCATACAAGCAAACTTAAAAATGCCTTCACAGATAGTATTAAAAGTGAGTTATCATTACTGTTGATATATATGTGGGACGCGGAAATATTTGCTACGGACAACGTTTCATGCAAGGTTTCGCTCCACTGAGGTTGACCTGATAATAGCCCTTTCTTATACAAACTGTCCCAAGAATGAAGTGAACCGTTTTCGAGCGGCCTCAACTGTTGAAGTAGATTACAGGCCTTCCCGCGTCAGTGTGTTCCCTTCAGTTCCCACCAGCGATCTTCCCGCGGAAAGTCCGGTAATAAATTTATAATAACTAGAACGCGACCGCTCCCGCGTCGGTGTGGACGAGGTCTTGGAATCAGAGTAAATAAATGATCGGGATACATCATGTTAGGCCTCCTTGATTTAATTTAGTATTTTCTTGGAACAAAAAATGTTTGAATAATGTTACTGAAACAAGTACTGATTCACCAATCACGCCACCCTTCAGCCGTCAAACGAACTCGGAGCCAACACAATATAAAGGCTGAGACTATTGTCGCAGTCGACTACAGTTTTCGTAGTTTTCGTTCACCTCTCCCCAAGTTGACGCCACGTATAGTTTACAACAGGAAGCCCCAAAAATATGGAAGGTATTGACCAGAAAGGGCCGGCAGCTCCCTTTGTTTCAGAAGGCAACGGGTAAACCGGGAAAGCGCCAGTTATGCGAGGGTCGAAAAATGGTCTGCCTGGCACGCACCGGGAAAGCGCCAACGATACCCCAGGTAGCCGGGTAGCCGGGTAATCGGGCGGAGGATGGAATGTAAACAAATAATTAACGCTACGGATTCTTATTTTCATTTGTCTCTAAACTCATTGGACCTTTGACAGACCATAAACGCCTGTGTAAGTATTCATAGTAATTTTTAAAAAACGCGCCAGTCTCCCCACCCGAACATTTGCATTTTTCTGGACACCTTGAAGGAGGCCCAGATAGAAACCTACATTGGCATGAATACCGCTGAAACCATAGGACCTAAGCAAAGAAGGATGAAAACCATGTGTATCAACGCTGTTGATAGGACATTTTTGCAGCTATAAAACGGATAAATTGATACCTATATTAAATTTCTTTAAGTGCGTGTCTGTGAAGGTGAGCTGATTGCAAATACGTAAGTCAAAGCTTTTAAATAACATCTGATTGTATTGCACTGTACTGTAGGTACAGGTAAATTTGCATGATATAAAATGCACGACAAACCGATAGTAAAGGGAGAAATAAAGCAAGTCTATTGGTTTGAACTGTAAATGAGATGTATGGAACATCCAGCAATACATATAATGTGTACTGCTGGACACAAACCCCTGCGCAGAGATATGTGTCCGTATACGAACATTCATGTAGGGGTAAGTGTCTGTAAATGTAAATAGAACAATAGACAGACACTACCTCATTTTTATAACAGTAGCGATGATTAGTTGGAAATGCTTGAAATTTAAAGATTTTTTCCATAGTCAAGTTATTTTACTATCATTATGTAAACATATATTACATAATGTAACAGCTTTCCATTTACTAAAGTTATTAATTAATGTGGATTTTTTTTTATTAGTATTGTATGCATATATAACTACTTAGTAAGTATTTTAAGAACATGCAGATTAGTCAAAACTAGATTTTAAAGACCACCGGGGAATTTAAATACCATTTATGGACCGAGAAACCATCCCTCCAATGTTTTATTTCTGGACCCACCACTAGAGGCGAATGAGAAAGCAGCTTAGAAATTCATAAAGGCGTTTTGTGTCGCAACGATCTCGTACAGCGACAGGCACCACTTGAATACAGCACCAAATATGACCATCATTAAGAGTTTAATCAGGCGTTATTACACGCTTAAATACGGCACCAAGGAAATTTACAGGTAGGGTAGAGAGGTTGACCCTCCACAACCCCAAATATATACTCCCTTCATTCTCTTCTCCACCCACCCGACTATTTCAGACCCATCTGCCTCTAACTCTCTCAGTGTATTATATTTAAGATTTTTCTCCGTAAAGCACGTTAAAGCTCCATTTCCCCCTAGGTTTCCCGCAAAATGTATAAAAAATTATTTAACTAATTCAGTAACTCACCAGCCGTTACTGCTCCTCGTACAACTCTATAAGTGAATTAACATACCAAACCTAAAAAAGAGTTGGCTCCTTTACACCCCGTTCTTTCACTGGTTAAGACAAAGAAAAACAATTCTAATAAACTGTATTGGTAAAAAGTATGATAATTTACTATTTTAATCTAGTAAATGACCGGAACGGTAACACAAACTCCTATTTGTTAGTTAGTTTAGGGATTATTGCATCATGGTTGATAATGTAAAGAAATGATTGAGGGGCTTTTAGAGGATTAAATAATTAATTTAAAAATAAAAATAAGAGGAAGATAAACATAATTTGTCAAATCAACAGTTCAAGATGCATTTTTGATGTTTCTTAAAGTGGGCATATCACTCTATTGATTGTGGAACAAGTTTTTCCCCCATTCTTGTATAGATGATAAACCAATTTTTCCCCCATAACCCGTAACCCCCGGTTTTCAAGAGAGTAGTTAGTTGGGGGGGGGGGTGAAGGAGGAGGGGTGTAAGTGTTATGGGTAAGAGGGGTGGCTGGTACCGGGTACATGTGTGTCAAGGCGGCCGGTGAAGGGTTCGGTTTCAAGTTAATGTGTTTTTTACAACATTTAAGGGTTGGTGCTGTATTCATGAACCCCGCAAAGACATTCGGGTACATGACTGGTTGATGAGGGTTAGACGTGGGGGTCATAACAACTTGCCCAACGACAATAGGGTACGAGATCTGTCTGGACCGGACGGCCGATTTCACAGGTGCGAAGCAAGATGAAAATTAATACTTGTTTATACTTTTTAAATTACAAAGGGTTTTTTTAAAATGTCTTAAGGGTAATAAAAAATATTCATCTATCTATACTAGTATACCAAAATAACTATGGATTTAAAAACGTTAAAGGCAGTACCGGCACCTTCCCTGTGAAGTAAAATTCACAAAAATATGCAATTTATGTACTAAATTTAAAGTTATAGTCATTAATGTTATGTACTTCTTAAGCTAAACGGGCAGAAAAGTAATTTGTGAGAATATTATATTTTAAAGATTATCTAAACTGTTTGAAAAACAGTAATCAGACATACTTAATGTTTATTAAGACAGTTTTATTCACGTGTCATGGGCTCCACAATGTTACAGTCACCAAACCAGCAAAAAAGTTTAAGTATTGTAGATTATCTTTAGTTATTCCCGCCAGCAAAAAAATGAGGTTCTCTTACGTCACATTTTAATAGGAAATTCAGTTTACTAGGTACATTCATTTCGAAAAAACAATCATTTAAGTATTTTGAATTATTTTTCTATGTCGAAGGGTTGCCGAGATATTCGAAGAGTGTGTCCCGGAAGTGAAAAGGTGGGGTCCCTAACGGTTTTTGTATTAACAACACGTGACGAGTGCGCGAGCGTTGCGTAGTGGCGGGCGGGACGATTTGGCGGCAAACGCGGACGTTGGGAGAAATTTCCCTACACTTGCAAAAATGCAGGAGCACCTACTGGGACCAGCGGGCGAGGGGTAGTTGGGAGTAATGTTGGGGAAGAGGAGAGGGAGCACTTTTTGGGTTCTGGAAGCTCCCATTACGTGCTCTTTCTTAAGTGCTCTTTAAGAGCAGTTATTGGGTTTTGGATGCTAAAAAGAGCACTTTTTGGGTTCTGGATAAATATATTTTTATTTATACCGTACATTACGTTGGACTTATGTAATATAAATCAAAGTTAATATCTAAACAGCTTAAGAATACCTGAATAAACTAACCACTAACCGTCAAAAATATTTCTCATTCTATTCAGTGAAACATAAGGTTTTCTAATAACAGTGACTTAATTAGTCATGCTCGTAATTGGGGATCTAAAATCAATTCAAGTATTCTTATCTTAATTGAAGTTTCCGCGAGCAAGGCTTGGCCACGCAAGTACTTAATAACATTAATCCTACATTTATTCTTAATTCGAAATACGAAAGTTATTGTTTTATTGTTTGTACCTCATACATTTTAAATTATATTGAAGTGTTTGTATCGTTTCTTGGTTCGGAGTAACGAAACGAACCTTATTCCATTCGTTGGTCCATACAGTAGATCTAGTGTAAAAAGTAGACGAAATATATTTACCGAAATTTACCCGTCGTGTTTAAGTCTTTAATTAATAATTAAATACATAAATAAGGAGACGTGAAAAAACAGCAAAATAATTATAATTTTGCATTTATATATTACAATTAAAACACATCTGTAAGACCAATTAAATAAATTAATACAACTTATATTGATTTATTTCGTTTGACATTGCTCTTTCATAATCGCCACAGGTTGTGATCCGACATAGGTATATATAACACTGCATGCATCTGACTTAAACAATTTAATATGATAATTATCCATAGATGAAGATATAGTTACTTAAAGTTAAATTCTTAAAAACGAGTTTTCTCTAAAAAATTAGCTTAAATCATGGACTGAACGGTTGACGGTATGGCTGACATTGGGTTCCCCGAGTGGTCAAAGAAATATATAAGGGTCCATAATCCTACTGCTTAAAAAAGTAGTAAGTTCCCCCAGTGGACCGTCAACGTGTCCACCGAGATCGTCATGTCCGAGTTCGTCACATCTACGAAAATCAATGAGCCGTACTAATTAGGGTCGGCCGCCTACCTGCCCCGCCGGGTATGTCATGCCTCCTCCGCCCGAACGGGAACAACTTATGCTAGTCACAGATCACAAGAGAACGGCCAAATACCGTTCTGAATCTTTACGCTCAGAGTTTACTGATGTTGGTTCTTCATGTAGCTGAAAATTACAACTAGCCTGTACATTTCGCCGAGCAATATTAAAAGTGTTAAATATTGCTAAAAAAAAAGTGTTATTCAATTAAACTTTTATCCCAGATAGGATTTGGTTGTTATATTTATTAAATTCTTAAATTGTAAGAATGTATTTAACATATTTTTAATTAAGTAATTGCGAAAATATCATATCAAAACTATTACAACTTTGGTAAATTTAACCTGACAGCTGTACTATTGTATTTATTTTATCCGCACGAATACCAAGCCCTTGCTAATGAACAAACATGCACAATTGCATTTTTTTAAACTCTATTTGAAATGTAAACAGCAATATTCTTTAAAAATTTTAACATTCCGCTTTATCAGTTGATAGTTGTTCTAATAATGAAGAGCCCGCATGATTTAATAGTTGACGGAGTAAACATCCTGAAAATGTAAAATAAGCGAGAACATTATTACAATTAACACATATAAAAATGCAATGTTATGCTTTGCAAAAGATGAATGTTTATCTCAGCAAGGCTATATACCCTTATCCAAGGTGGTCCTGAGGCCGGTGACCGCGGTGAGTCATTTCCCACCCTTGCATTCCTCTACTCCAGAGGTCGACCACTCCAGATTCCAAATCACAGTTTAGACACCCCTCCCCTTAAAATATGCGAAAGAAGGTAAGTTTGAGAACCAAATTTACTCATTCAGTTTTGGGACACCACCAAGTGCAATCAGTCACGGAAAATGTCCACTATAATTTCTTAAATAACAAATCTAAAGTAAGTTTACATTTTTAATTAAACACTACTACTGTTTAAAGTGTAGCAATTCAGTTCAGGGTCCTGACCTACGAACTAGTTCCAGTAGGATAGGATCAGTCGGCAGTAACCAGCGGTGTTATCAGCCGACCCTAGATGTCCACTTTATATATTTCTATTATTACGTTACTCTTTCTCCACGAGAAGACAGGGCTGCTATCCTTCCACCATTTCTCCCCTCAACTCATTGGCATTGACAGGTTCATAAAAACGTCAATTCTTAGTTGGGAATATTTCCCCCAACTACACTTACAAACAACCGAACGTCCAGCTAGTAAACTCCCACTATCATATCAAAACAAATAGGTGCCTCAAACAATGTTCAAAAAAAGAAAAAAGAAACTTGATCAATTAACAAAGTACCAAAGTAACAAGGTCTTTCAAAATATGTATGTTGAAATTTTCACGTAAGTATTCTCAGTTACTTGAGGGACATCATGCTACTCATGCAGAATGCGGTCTCTAAAATGGTGGATTCCAACGGATTTCCAGGTACGGCGGGTGGCCCTTTACTCCGTACTTGGTTGGAATTTACCAGGCGTGCCGAGACAATGATTCCTTCGCTAGCCCCCCCCCCCCATGGGGGGTTATCTGTTTGTGTCCCGCTTAACTAATTCCCTGAAAGACCGGTCGTTTGTCATCCTCCCCTCAGAAAATTTACAAAATGAAGGACTGATCATTAAAAACTATTAATAAGCTTGTACTGTTGAAAAAAAAACACTTTTGCTAAATCTACCATATACGTCGGTTTTAATATTCATAAATCTTAGCACCAGTATAAGTGTCCCAATATTGTAATTCAATAACAATAACACGATAACTTGGAGTCGAAAATTACTAGTAGACATTTATAGTGTTTCATTTCCTAATAAAATAACAGGGCAATCAGATCATTATTAAACATTTTACACGTGAATGGATTGTTAGTTAGTTGTTACGTATGCCTCCATGTGTCCTCAGCTAAATTGTCATCTAATAAAATGATAATATTTAAGTTAATAAATAATAATGGCACGCCCAACGTGCTTCCTTATGGGTGTGCCCTACCTGCCTTCCGCACACTAGAGTAGGGTTTTGCATCCCCCACATTGTAGGTTCAATTGTTAACCAATTAAAAATAATTTGTTTTTAATTCATTCCCAAAATAAGCATCTATGATTTATACGGTTTAAAAACCGTGATTTTCATTCAAACTAATTGGTAGGCCATTAGTAAAGTTTTCAAATTAAGTGTTTTTCTAAAGCTTCCTAACGTGAAAATAATTATTTTGGAAAAAAAGGAACAGCACGAATCCTAGATTGGAATCTGTAAAGTGTGAAACTGCAAATATTTTGGTAGACATCTGTAAAATAACAGTGCGATTGAGGAGAACAAAAAGGTCTGCAAGCGTAAATATGCATGGCCTGGCTTGGTTACAACACCGTACGGATCATTCAGTCTGGGGTAGGGCGCACCTTAGTTTCCAAGACCACGCCATCGCGACCTGTTCGACGTAATATCCACTGATGCGGACGTGATGTCCGCTGCTCGTTAACGTGGTTGTGGTTTCATAGACAGCGTAATTATTTCGAGGGTCAATGCGAAGCTGAGCGTCGGTAATCAGTAAACTAGGCCCACAAGCCTACTTTTTGTAATTTCAATATATTAAAGAGGTTATAATTTAAATTTACAATCCCTCCAAAGCTGAGTTTAAATTTTCTTTCATGCGCTATCCTCACAAAAATATATTTGTAGATTTTTTTAAATAAAAAAATACGGGATTCCAACGAACGAAATCTATTAAAATATAATCTTTTTCTGCTGTGAACACCTTTGACATCATCTTATGTTAATAGTCAAATTAAATTGTAAGTGAGCTCACAAACTAAGTCGTTTAAACGAAAACGAGGTCACACGCAGCACGCTGACGTGAGGGAAGTGAACTTCTACAAAACAAAATAAACATACACACAAATAATAGCAAATACACAAATAACATATAACTTCAAAAACTGTGTTAAATATAGTCGTATTCCAATTTTTATGGGAATCCGAAAATATTTAATCTTTTAGCTGTTCTAATTCTCCTGGTTCTATTTACCTGCAATGCTGGGAAAAAATATTGCGCATTTTAAAGTTAGAAAAAGGTCCAGTTAGAATTGAAAGTAGGCGTGGATGCTAGGGATGATAAAACTACACCAAAATATGAATAACAGAATACGTTGTCTTATGGGGTTTATACATTGGTAAATACTGTTTCTCATGTGTTGATGTAGTTTTATCACCATGAAAAAGAACGACATGGTTAAATTATCTTCCCTGACTGTTTCATTTTTATTATATAAATAAGAGATTCTTTAACATTTGTTTTATTGTAATGGATACCCTTTTTAGGCTCAAACAAGAGGATTGTGTCTTCTGGTGGGACAATAGACAAGAAAATATAGTTTACAAAAATGAAATAGAACATTTTGAGAAAGGAAAACCTATAGACATTGGAAGTAGGATTGTAATGAATTATAAAAACAAGTTTTATTACGGGGAAGTTATTGAAATGGAAGCCCAAAGTCACGAAGAAGCAGCAAAGTCACCAACAGACGAGACCTCGTCAGAATAAGATATCACCAGGATTTTTTGTCTCTTAAATTTCAACGATTTCAGATAGTCCTTTGAAGTGGGACGGGATTTTAAAGTTAACATAGGCCTGATTAGAGAAACCGTACAAACGCGAATTGTTGCATGACTGGAGCAACATTATGATATCAAATATGGCTGGAGCAATTGTGGCGTCAAGAACTGGCTTCAAAACGCTGTGAAATCATACAAGTACCACAAGAGATTGTTATTAAACCAAATTATCCAGTGTTACATTGCACTTAGGTCCCAAGCAGGTATTATAGTTAAGTTTATATCTAATTTCAATTAAATTAGTTTGTATATGTTTAAAATACATATATTGTACAAATTAAAATGTTTTACGAACATTTATGGAGTTATAAACAAATCTATTTTTTGTGTAAAAATGGGTAAAGATATCCTAACGAAATTTTTTTGACAAATAGGTAACATTAACACCAACACCCAGTAAAATTTAAGAATAGATTCAATGCTACGTTTTGATGGGAGAATATTTCTGCGCTAAGCGCGAATTTATTCCTGTGCATAGTGTATTAACTCAATAGTGATCATTTTATTAGTGAACGTAGAAGGCATCTTTCTACAAATCATCTAAAATTTTCAAAATCTTCTTGTATCTACTTCTAGAATTACAAAATATTTGGTTTCAGTGCATTTTACTTCCTGCAAAAGTATGGCATAAAACGGGTCGAACTAATCTAAACATAGTAAAACCTAATAAAAAATGACATTCTGCACACTTTTTCTCCTGTTACAAAATCTCGTATCTGTAGCCATTTAACCATAGTAAGAAATATTCGTAGATTATACTGATTCATTTTGACGACGTCAAAACGCTGCAAATGAATGTAAACATCGACTTTACGTGGATACCTTGTGGTGTCAAGAACTGGCTTCAAAACGCTGTGAAATCATACAAGTACCACAAGAGATTGTTATCAAACCAAATTATACAGTGTTACATTGCACTTAGGTCTCGACCAGTTATAATATTTAAGTTTATTTTTAATTTAATTTAAATAAGGTTGTATATGTTTAAAATACATATATTTTATAAAATTAAAATGTTTTACAAATATTTATGGAGTTAGAAACAAATCTATTTTTGGTGTAAAAATGGGGAAATATATCCTAACGAAATTTTTTTGACAACTAGGTAACATTAACACCAACACCCAGTAAAATTTTGAAATAGATTATATGTATCCTTTTGATGGGAGAATATTTCTGCGCTAAGCGCGAATTTATTCCTGTGCATAGTATATTAACTCAATGGTGATCATTTTTTTATTGAACTTAGGAAGCATCTATCTACAGGTCATATACAAATTTCAAAATCTTCTTGTAACTAGTTTTCGAATTACAAAATATTTTGTTTCAGTGCATTTTACTTTCTGCAAAGGTATAGCATAAAACGGATCTTACTAATCTAAACATAGTAAAACCTTATCAAAAATGACATTCTGCACACTTTTTCTCCTGTTACAAAATCTCGTATCTGTAGCCATTCAACCAATAATAAGAAATATACGTAGATTATACTGGTTCATTTTGACGACGTCAAAACGCTGCAAATGAATGTAAATAACGACTTTACGTGGACACCTTGTGGCGTCAAGAACTGGCTTCAAAACGCTGTGAAATCATACAAGTACCACAAGAGATTGTTATCAAAACATATTTTACAATTGTACATTGCACTTAGGTCCCAAGCAGGTATTATAGTTAAGTTTATATCTAATTTCAATTAAATTAGTTTGTATATGTTTAAAATACATATATTGTACAAATTAAAATGTTTTACGAACATTTATGGAGTTATAAACAAATCTATTTTTTGTGTAAAAATGGGTAAAGATATCCTAACGAAATTTTTTTGACAAATAGGTAACATTAACACCAACACCCAGTAAAATTTAGGAATAGATTCAATGCTACGTTTTGATGGGAGAATATTTCTGCGCTAAGCGCGAATTTATTCCTGTGCATAGTGTATTAACTCAATAGTGATCATTTTATTAGTGAACGTAGAAGGCATCTTTCTACAAATCATCTAAAATTTTCAAAATCTTCTTGTATCTACTTCTAGAATTACAAAATATTTGGTTTCAGTGCATTTTACTTCCTGCAAAAGTATGGCATAAAACGGGTCGAACTAATCTAAACATAGTAAAACCTAATCAAAAAAGACATTCTGCACACTTTTTCTCCTGTTACAAAATCTCGTATCTGTAGCCATTTAACCATAGTAAGAAATATTCGTAGATTATACTGATTCATTTTGACGACGTCAAAACGCTGCAAATGAATGTAAACATCGACTTTGCGTGGATACCTTGTGGCGTCAAGAACTGGCTTCAAAACGCTCTGAAATCGTACAAGTACCACAAGAGATTGTTATTAAACCAAATGATACAGTGTTACATTGTACTTAGGTCTCGACCAGTTATAATATTTAAGTTTATTTTTAATTTAATTTAAATAAGGTTGTATATGTTTAAAATACATATATTGTACAAATTAAAATGTTTTACAAATGTTTATGGAGTTAGAAAAAAATCTATTTTTTGTGTAAAAAGGGGTAAAGATATCCTAACGAAATTTGTTTGACAACTAGGTAACATTAACACCAACACCCAGTAAAATTTTGGAATAGATTATATGCATCCTTTTGATGGGAGAATATTTCTGCGCTAAGCGCGAATTTATTCCTGTGCATAGTATATTAACTCTATGGTGATCATTGTTTTATTGAACTTAGGAAACATCTATCTACAGGTCATATACAAATTTCAAAATCTTCTTGTAACTACTTTTAGAATTACAAAATATTTTGTTTCAGTGCATTTTACTTTCTGCAAAGGTATAGCATAAAACGGATCTAACTAATCTAAACATAGTAAAACCTAATCAAAAATGACTTTCTGCACACTTTTTCTCTTCTTACAAAATCTCGTATCTGTAGCCATTCAACCAATAATAAGAAATATACGTAGATTATGCTGGTTCATTTTGTCGACGTGAAAACGCTGCAAATTAATGTAAACATCGACTTTACGTGGACACCTTGTGGCGTCAAAAACTGGCTTCAAAACGCTTTGAAATCATACAAGTACCACAAGAGATTGTTATTAAAACATATTTTACAATTGTACATTGCACTTAGGTCCCGAGCAGGTATTATAGTTAAGTTTATATCTAATTTCAATTAAATTAGTTTGTATATGTTTAAAATACATATATTGTACAAATTAAAATGTTTTACGAACATTTATGGAGTTATAAACAAATCTATTTTTTGTGTAAAAATGGGTAAAGATATCCTAACGAAATGTTTTTGACAAATAGGTAACATTATCACCAACACCCAGTAAAATTTTGGAATAGATTCAATGCTACGTTTTGATGGGAGAATATTTCTGCGCTAAGCGCGAATTTATTCCTGTGCATAGTGTATTAACTCAATAGTGATCATTTTATTAGTGAACGTAGAAGGCATCTTTCTACAAATCATCTAAAATTTTCAAAATCTTCTTGTATCTACTTCTAGAATTACAAAATATTTGGTTTCAGTGCATTTTACTTTCTGCAAAAGTATGGCATAAAACGGGTCGAACTAATCTAAACGTAGTAAAACCTAATCAAAAATGACATTCTGCACACTTTTTCTCCTGTTACAAAATCTCGTATCTGTAGCCATTTAACCATAGTAAGAAATATTCGCAGATTATACTGATTCATTTTGATGACGTCAAAACGCTGCAAATGAATGTAAACATCGACTTTGCGTGGATACCTTGTGGCGTCAAGATCTGGCTTCAAAACGCTCTGAAATCATACAAGTACCACAAGAGATTGTTATTAAACCAAATTATACAGTGTTACATTGTACTTAGGTCTCGACCAGTTATAATATTTAAGTTTATTTTTAATTTAATTTACATAAGGTTTTATATGTTTAAAATACATATATTGTACAAATTAAAATGTTTTACAAATGTTTATGGAGTTAGAAACAAATCTATTTTTTGTGTAAAAATGGGTAAAGATACCCTAACGAAATTTTTTTGACAACTACGTAACATTAACACCAACACCCAGTAAAATTTTGGAATAGATTATATGTATCCTTTTGATGGGAGAATATTTCTGCGCTAAGCGCGAATTTATTCCTGTGCATAGTATATTAACTCAATGGTGATCATTTTTTTATTGAACTTAGGAAACATCTATCTACAGGGCATATACAAATTTCAAAATCTTCTTGTAACTACTTTTAGAATTACAAAATATTTTGTTTCTGTGCATTTTACTTTCTGCAAAGGTATAGCATAAAACGGATCTAACTAATCTAAACATAGTAAAACCTAATCAAAAATGACTTTCTGCACACTTTTTCTCTTCTTACAAAATCTCGTATCTGTAGCCATTCAACCAATAATAAGAAATATACGTAGATTATACTGGTTCATTTTGTCGACGTGAAAACGCTGCAAATGAATGTAAACATCGACTTTACGTGGACACTTTGTGGCGTAAAAAACTGGCTTCAAAACGCTGTGAAATCATACAAGTACCACGAGAGATTGTTATTAAAACACATTTTACAATTGTACATTGTACTTAGGTCTCGACCAGGTATAATAGTTAAGTTTTTTCTAATAACAGTTAAATTAGTTTTTGTGTGTTTAAAATAAATATATTGTACAAATTAAAATGGTTTACGAACATTTATGGATTAAGAAACAAATCTATTTCTTTGTTGTAAAAATGGGTAAAGATATCCTAACGATTTTTTTGACAACTAGTTAACATTAACACCAACACCCAGTAAATTTGTTGAATAGATTCAATGCTACGTTTTGATGGGAGAATATTTCTGCGCTAAGCGCGAATTTATTTCTGTGCATAGTGTATTAACTCAATAGTGATCATTTTATTAGTGAACGTAGAAGGCATCTTTCTACAAATCATCAAAATTTTCGAAATCTTCTTGTAACTACTTATAGAATTACAAAATATTAGGTTTCAGTGCATTTTACTTTCTGCAAAAGTATAGCATAAAACGGATCGAACTAATCTAAACATAGTAAAACCTAATCAAAAATGACATTCTGCACACTTTTTCTCCTGTTACAAGATCTCGTATCTATAGCCATTTAACCAGAATAAGAAATAGTCGTAGATTATACTGATTCATTTTGACGACATCAAACGCTGCAAATGAATGTAAACATTGACTTTACGTGGATACCTTGTGGCGTCAAGAACTGGCTTCAAAACGCTATGAAATCATACAAGTACCACAAGAGATTGTTATTAAACCAAATTATACAGTGTTACATTGCACTTAGGTCTTGACTAGTTATAATATTTAAGTTTATTTTTAATTTCATTTAAATAAGGTTGTATATGTTTAAAATACATATACAGTATTTTATAAAATAAAAATGTTTTACAAGTATTTATGGAGTTAGAAACAAATTTAATTTTTGTGTAAAAATGGGAAAAGATATCCTAACGAAAATTTTTTGACAAATAAGTAACATTAAACTTTAAATTTGAAATAGATTCAATGTAACTTTTTGACGGGAGAATATGTCTGCGCTAAACGCGAATTTATTCCTGTGCATAGTATATTAACCAATAGTGACCATTTCTTTAGTGAAGATATGTGGCATCTTTCTACAGATCATTTACAAATTTCACAATCTCCTTGAAACTTCTTCTCGAATGAAAAAAAAAAAACATGTCCACTGATATTTTATCTTATAGATTCTGGCATAAAACTGATATAACTAGTATAAGAATAGTACAACCTAATCGAAAATGACATTCTGCACACGTTTTGTCCTCTTACTAAATTTCGTATCTGTAGACATTTAACCAATAATAAGAGATATACGTAGATTTTACTGGTTCGTTTTTTTGACGTCAAAACGCTGCAAATGAATGTAAACATCGCCTTTACTCGGACGCCTTGTGGTGTCAAGAACTTTCTTCAAAACTCCGTGAAATCATATAACTACAACAACGATGGTTATTATAACTAATTACGCAATGTTAAATTACACTTAGATATTTTTGCGGTATATGAAATTTGAAAAATTAATTTGATTTTTATTTATGATTTTTTAATTTTAATGAAACTGTTGTACACCTTAATTTATATGTTAAATACACAATTTGTTTGCATAACGTATATTATATAAATATTTGTAGAGACAAAACCGTTTACGCCAGCGTCAAAATGCCGACGAATGTAAACAATTTACAAGTGCCTTTAAAACACATAATATAAATGCATATATATCTCGTGAAAACTTGTTATACATGTAGCATGAGGTTGTCAAACGAAAATTGTACCTGTACATTACTATGATTTATTATTTTGCTATGAATACCATAATATATATATATTATTTTAACGTTTATACTTTCTGTGTTTAATTAGGACTAATTCCGTATAGGGAGTTTATTTTGTAACGAAAAATAATAGTACGAAATATAGACTTTTCATCGAGAACAATCAAAAAAGTCATTAGAAAATCATAAATCCGAAACCAAATATTAACTTACTTCTGTTACTGTATTCAATTATAATACCAACTTAAAACTTGCCATCATTATTTATAAAAAAACAAAGATTGAATTATTTTGTTAACGTAATTTAATATATTTTATTTTTCATTATTATTGTGTTAAAACTATATATAATAATGTAGTATATGTAATTCCACTAATACATGTTGTGGAATTCTTCATTTTAGATTTATGAGGTTGAAAATCAACAAATCCAATTCCATTTTGTCACTATACTAAATTTACATGAAAACTCATACAGTTACATAAAAACATAACGTGTAAATCCACGCCAAATGTCGACGAAAGAATACACTTTTTTAAAATAAAATGATGCTAAAACTCAGTCGCTTAAAGTTGTCGGTGTAAAAAAGACAAAACAATGTAAAATATGTTCTCATGGAACACCTTCACCTTGAGGAGTCAGACTTGTTGACGTCAAAATGCGTCAGCCTGCCTAACTTGACGTCAATAGTCAGTAAAACAATGCAAGTTCCACGATTAAATGAAGTGACGCCGAAATGCAATTGCTTAACGAAGTCGACGTCACAAGGCATTCAAGCGTTCCGGCGTCGACGCCAAAAGGCGGCGAAACAGTCTAAAATCCGTCCTTGTGGCGTCACCTTGTGGCGTCAGAAATTGACTTTGAAACGCTGTGAATTCGTGCAAGTTGACTTCAAAAGGCCTTATACATAAACCTATATATATATATATATAAATTTGAACGAATGGTGTTTTTGGCATCTGGGGACCTCAAAATGAAAAGTTATCATGGTCTGGGGCTTAAGTCTTACCATGAGACCTACGGTAATAGCTTCTTCCTTATAGGGGAAATTCGCTAAAAACTGTATATCTCGCTTATTTATCAACTTATCCTGATGAAACTTGGTATATTGCTTCCTATCGTTGTGGTCTATTGATATTTGCACTAAAAAACATGTTTTTGCCTATAGTTCCCGTAGCAGCAAACCTGCGTACTCAGCCCCATGTTATTCTTATGGAGAATAAGTAACGTGTTATCTCCCTTAGTTGTGAACATAAATTAATAAAATTTGGTATGTGGCTTTACCTACTTGAGTTATATTGATATTTGTATAAAACCCCATTTTTGTGTGTTAATTCCTTGCTTCAGCAAATTTGCATACTCAGCCGCCATGTTATTCTTATAGAGAACAATTAAAATGTCATAAATCGTTTATTTATGAATGTATATTTTTGAAACTTGGTATTTGGTTGTAAGTGGTATTAAGATACATGTATATGCATTGGAAATTCGCTGAGTACGCAGGTTTGCTGCTACGGGGTATTTCATTTGTGCATCGCACTGTACTTCCAACTCCAGTGACCCCGCCGCGGACCCTAGCTTGAGGAACCTCCCCCAGACCACCGGGCAGCTCCCTGGGGATCCCACGGTATCGGGACTGTTCCTAGAACCGTGGCGCCGCCGACTGCTGCCTCAGCTGGGAGGCCGATACTCCCGGTGTCGTGGTAGGCCACTGGAGGCGGAAACACGTTCGATCGGAAATACAATTTGAGTGTGTCAGCCTGGTGTTTCAATGATCACCTGCTCGAGTTATTCAGTGTGTTTTCTTTTAATTTATTTTCTATTATTTTTGTTATACAATTTACGTGAAGAGTAAGTTTAAACTATAACTCGCAGTTATCCAATCTAATATCCAACCATGGGAAATCGGCCTTAACAAAAAGGATTCTTGGGAACCTCCAGCCGTTTTTCTTGAAAAGTAAATAGTTGGGAATCCTTATTAGTGAATTTCCTTTGGAAAGTGAACTATTAGCATGACCCGCCCGGTGAAACTTAAGCCCGGGACCACCATACAAGTTCCTAACGTGACCCCCTGAACATGTTTTGGGGGGTCGTTCACAATTTTATATATATAAACATATATATATATATATATATATATATATATATATATATATATATATATATATGTGTGTGTTTGCACTCTAGCGGTCGAATTATTTGTCCGATTAACTTAAAATTTGGTAGGGACGTTCCTTTCTGTAATCAGTTGGACAAGTTCGTTGGGCAAAACAATCGGAAAACTCTAAACCCTTTTTTGGGGGATTAATCTTTCAAATTTCAAGTTTTTGGGCCCAAAAAGGGTCAGAAAAGCCCCGGATGTAAAATTAATGCATCTAAAAAGATGGAAATTAGTGAGGCGAAAGTTTTAAGCCCTCTCTCATAATTCTAGCTTAAATATTTACCGAGTTATTAAAGAAAATGTGTTTCGACTAAACACAGTACGTTGTCTTATGGGGGTTTTACACTAGAAAAGCCTGTTATTCCTTTGTTAGAGTACTTTTATCATCCCCAGCAACCTCACGCCTACTTTCAAGCCTGCCTGGACCTTCTCTTAACATTATAATGAGCAAAACTGTATTACCAGCTTTGCAGGTAAATGAAACCAGGAGCATCAGAACAGCCAAAAAATCAGTGTTTTCAGATTTCAATAAAAATTGGAATACATGTTTGTTTTTACACATATTTTGAGTTTTAAAAGTTTTTTTGTGGAAATTCACTTCCCTCACGTCAGCGTGCTGCGTGCGAACTCGTTTATGCCTTAACGCAAAATTTGCGTATAAACACCAAACATTTTCAAGATTTAGATATGAGGAAGTTTCCATTAATTTGTCCTACTTTTATAAAACCTGGCTGGGTAGCGTGGTGGTTATAGTGAATCACACCACTATGTAACACACAGAATCATCGTCATCAGGAGTTCGCCAGATCGATCCTGAACAACAGCTACAATTCTTGTGAAAGTTCGTTACTGGACCTAGCTGCTAGTTGGCATTAGGCTATCAAATAATAATGATGCTTTCTAAAAAAAAAATCGACCTTAGAGAGTAACGAGTTCGCACGCAGCACGCTGACGTGAGGGAAGTGAATTTCCACATAAAAACCTTTAAAACTCAAAATCAGTGTAAAAACATACATTTGTCCAATTTTTATTGAAATCTGAAAACATTGATTTTTTGGCTGTTCTGATACTCCTGGTTTCATTTACCTGCAAAGCTGGGAATACAATTTTGTGCATTATAAGGTTAGGAGAAGGTCCAGACAGGCTTGAAAGTAGGCGTGAGGTTGCTGGGGATAATAAAAGTACTCTAACAAAGGAATAACAGGCTTTTCTAGTGTAAAACCCCCATAAGACAACGTACTGTGTTTAGCCGATACACATTTTCTTTAATAACTCGGTAAATATTTATGCTTGAATGACGAGATAGGGCTTAAAACTTTTGCCTCTCTAATCCCCATCTTTTTGTATGCATTAATTTTACATATATGGCTTTTCTGACCCTTTTTGGGCCCAAAAACTCGAAATTTGAAAGATTAATCCCCAAAAAATGGGTTTAGAGTTTTCCGATTGTTTTGCCCAAAGAACTTGTCCAACAGATTATAGAAAGAAACGTCCCTACCAAATTTGAAGTAAATCGGACAAAAAATGCGACCGCTAGAGTGCCTGCACACACACACATATATATACAATTTTGAACGAACCCCCAAAACAGGTTCAGGGGGTCACGTTAGGAACTTCTATGGTGGTCCCGGGCTTAAGTTTCACCGTGCGGGTCATGCTAATAGTTCACTTTCCAAAGGAAATTCACTAACAAGGCCAGGGTTTGGACCGTTGAAATACAGTACCACTGGGAAATATACACCCAAAAACCAAAACCAAAACCTGAATATAGACCAGGTACTGGAGCAGTACTATAAGCAAAAGTATTTTTCTAACGCTCATGTGTACGAGCGTATTGCACAATAATTGCCTATTGTTGTGCGCAATTATACGATTTTGGACAGTTTTTCATTGAAAATACTTAAATTTGTCCCGTCCAGTGAGGATTGAAACATATTTAAACGATAATGAAGGTTGAAAATGCTCAAACGAGGCTAAACACTACGCTATTGTTACATTATAATAATAACAACGCACTGCCATATTTGCTCGCGATGCAGTTCCATCAACTTGACCTTGTCATTTGAGATGGTTAAATACGAGATGATTGTGCTAATTGATTGGTTTGTGTTTGCGAATCACGTGCATAAACAATAATTGCAGACCTTCTTACCAGCTAGTTCAACAAGTTTATATTTTTGAATTTAAATCCACATAGGCTAAATCAACACAATTTAGCTTTTTGTGTTTTCCCAGCTTTTCCTGGATTGTAAACTAATATTTTGTGAATTTTGTTATGTTCTAGACACTTTTCTCTCCTGAAGACAGGATCAGATTTCAGATCAAAAACCATCGTAACGCTTGTTTTTACTAATCAGTGATGGAAAATTTCCGCATTAATTTCTTAAATAACAATTTACAGTTTTTAGTCTTCCTACACTTAATCAGGGAGAAAACACCTAAAAACAAACAAAACACTGAATCCTGAACTGAAGATTGAAGTATAAAATGATGAATGATAAATTCTGAAGTATAAATATAAATAATATATGCATCTTCAAATCATCTCACAATAACAAATAGATTCATTTTTTACCTCGGGTACGGTTATTCAAAGCCCAAACTCATTTGTTTGTTTTAATCCATTACTCAAAGGCTTATCAGGAAAAACTATCGTGACTAATTATCAAATTTAAACCCATTTATCACTTTGATCGAATAAATAAATCGACAACAATAGACGTGCAGCGACGGCGAGCGACTAAGAGAGTAATTAAACATCCCGGGGCGACTCTGGAGATAAATAATCACTTCATTGTAAATTGTATTTACTATGTTGAAATGAGTAATAGCCTCATGTAAAATGCATGGCGCCAGCGACAAGTTATTCGGAACTGGTGTAGGCCCTACTGCAGCTAGAGTATTCCTCAGACTGCGTAGTCTTGCAGTCTTGGTAGGATATGACCTCTGTGGTGGCAGGGAACTTTTGCATTAATTATAATAGGTACTTCGAATAGCTATAATTACCTATTTTAGTTATATAATATTAATTTATATGTATTTTTTCAAGAAAGTGCGTATAAAATACCTATATAACACTTTTTGTATTTGCTCTATGATGCATTTCTGATTGAACGTGTGATTCTTTTTTAGCGAATTTCCCCTATAGGGAAGAAGCTATTACCGTAGTCGGCATGGTTAAGACCTAGGCCCGGGACCATGATAACTTTTCGTTTTGAGGTCCTCAGACCCCAAAAACACCATTCGTTCGAAACTATATATATATATATATATGTGTGTGTGTGTGTGTGTGTGTGTGTGTGTGTGTGTGTGTGTGTGTGTGTGTGTGTGTGTGTGTGTGTGTGTGTGTGTCCGTGAGCACGATAACTCTCGTAAAAATAATCCGATTTTGATGAAATTTGGTATAAACGTGTAAAGCAACATTTATGACTTTAAGTTCGAAAACCAGCCAGATCGCTCTATCCGAAGGGGTATTTTTGGGGGGTTTTGTACCCCAAAAATGGGTTTTTCGAATTTTTTACATATAATTTTGGAAATAGTCAAATTTTGGTTTTTCCCATTGGATTCAGCTTAAAAAAACACACAATTTGGTATTTTGATCATTTCTCTACATCAATTGGTTACCGAGATATTGAAAGTGCTAAACACAGTACGTTGTCTTAATGTTATTCTTATGGAGGAAAATACAAATTTTATATCTCGCTTATTTATGAACGTATACTGACGAAACTTGGTATACGCCTTCATCTGGTTGTGGACCATTGATATTTGCTAAAAAAAAACATTTTTTATCCAATGCTCCCGTATCAGCAAACCTGCGTACTCAGCCCCATGTTATTCTTATGGAGAATAAGTAACGTGTTATCTGCCTTCATTATGAAAATAAATTAATGAAATTTGGTATGTGGCTTTACCTACATGAGTTATATTTATATTTGTATAAAACCCTATTTTTTGTCTTCCTTGCTTCAGCAAACCTGCATACTCAGCTGCCATGTTATTCTTATGGATAAAATGTCATATTATCGTTTATTTATGAATGTATATTGATGAAACTTGGTACAACACCAAGCAAATGCAACCGCAACCTGGGTTTGTTATCAGGTTGGCTTTATGTGGTATTAAGATACATATATATGCATTGGAAATTCGCTGAGTATGCAGGTTTGCTGCTACGGGGGTATTTATCTGATAGCAAAGCGGTATATACAGTATATATTTTTTAATGAGCTATTGAAATGGTAATAAATAAAATATATACAAATTGGTATAGTAATATACCTTTACAAAATAACAAATTTACTTAGGGTGTGAATTAAAAAGTCCAGTATAGACAAAAAAAGTATAATGCCTTTATCTTCATACCTTTAACAGACTGGAAAATAACTGAAAAGTTATAACTTTTGATTTATAATTTAAAATTGAAAACGGGTGTGTAAATGAAGTTCCACATAACTTTTTTCAAAAATCGACTTTTACTCGGTCCAGGATTTTTTTTGTAGGAAATTCATGAAATACATTGTTTACGTTTTAATTAAAGATGAGCTATAAACGACTACGATTTCACTAATCTTGGTTAAACATTTCACAACTACTTTGTTCTGGAAAATACCCCCAGTACTTTTTAATGATTTTGTTTTATGACTTGATATTATTCTGGAGATGGGACTCAAAATAAGCGTGTTGTCAAGTTAGCATGGTCATGAGTAGTCAATCTTATCAGAGTGATAACAGGCATCATTCGACACATATCGGAGTCTGTCTATTGCGAAAATATCAGCCCAGAATGCTTGTCATGTGTAAAAGTGGAGTCATTTTAATTTTAGCGAATTTCCCCTATAGGGAAGAAGCTATTACCGTAGGTCTCATGGTTAGACTTAAGCCCGAGACCATGATAACTTTTCATTTTGAGGTCCCCAGATGCCAAAAACACCATTCGTTCAAATTTTTACGAATATATATATATATATATATATTTTACATATATATATATATATTTATATATATATTTATTTATATATATATATTTATATATATATATTTATATATATATATATATATATATATATGTGTCCGTAAGCACGATAACTCTCGTAAAAAAGGTCCGATCTTAATGAAATTTGGTACAAATATGTAAAGCCCCATTTATTTGAACAAGTTCGAAAACCAGACGAATCGCACTATCCAAAGGGGGGTTTTTGTGGGGTTTTGTACCCCAAAAATGGATTTTTTGGGTTTTCCACATGTAATTTTTATTTAAATCAAATTTTAATTTTTACCATTTAATTCAGCATAAAAAAAATTTGGTATTTTTATCATTGCTCTACGTCAATTGGTTCCTGAGATATTGAAAGTGCTAAACACAGTACGTTGTCTAATGTTATTCTTATGGAGAAAAAGAAAAATTGTATATCTCGCTTATTTATGCACATAAACTGGCAAAATTTGGTATATGGTTTGATCTGGTACTGGTTTATTGTTGTTTGCACAAAAAAAACAATTTTTTGCCTATGGTTCCTGTAGTAGCAAACCGAGGTACTTGGTCCCCATGTTATTCTTATGGAAAATACTTAAAATGTTATATATCGCTTATTTATGAATATATATGGATGAAAATTGGTATGCGACTTCAATAAGATGAGTTCTATTGATATTTGCATAAACACCCATTATTTTGTGTGCCTTGTTGCAGCAAACCTGCGTACTCATCCCCAATGTTATTCTTATAGAGAATAATTAATATTTTGAATATCGCTTGTTTGTGAATACATTTCTCATGAATCCTGTTAAGTGTTTTAATGTGTTATGTTATATATTCATTGGAAATTCGCTGAGTATGCAGGTTTGCTGCGATGGGGGTATTTAAGTATTATATGTATCCATGGGCGGATTTACAGGGGTGCGAGGGGGGCGCCGCACCCCCATATTTTTGGGATTATTATTTTTTTAGATCAAAGACTAAATTGTTATACGTTCTATACGTAATTACAATGAAATATGTTTCACTCTTCACGAGATGTTGATAATTTATCCCAATTCGCTCGTGATTCTTTAAGAAATATGGGAATGTCAATTTATTTGGTTGGTCAGTCATTTGATGGAGCATCCGTAATGTCAGGTGTTAACATATGGTGTCCAAGCTGTCGTTCACAGGTCTCATCCGTACGCAAATTATGTACATTGCATGGCACATAAATTTAACTTGGTTTTAGTATATGCGTGCAACAGTAGGGACTTTTGTATTTTTTAAAAATACAATACAAGTTCTTATTTGTTTTAGCGAATTTCCCCTATAGGGAAGAAGCTATTACCGTAGGTCTCATGGTAAGACTTAAGTCCGAGACCATGATAATTTTTCGTTTTGAGGTCCCCAGATGACAAAAACACTATTCGTTCAAATTTATATATATGTATATATATATCTATATATATATATATATATATATATATATATATATATATATATATATATATATATATATATCTATATATGTGTCCGTGAATGCGATAACTTGAGTAAAAAACGTCCGATTTCGATGAAATTTGGCTCAAATGTGTAAAATAACATTCATGACTTTAAGTTCGAAAACCAGAAAAATCGGACCATGGGAAGGGGGGTTTATGGGGGTTTTAAATTTTCCAAAAATCAGTTTTTTGCATTTTTTACCCTACAATTTTTTAAAAACTTAATTTTGGTTTTGACCATGTTATAGAGCTTAAAAAAACAAATAATATAGTATTTTGAATTATTAACCTAGGTTAAGTGGTTGCGGAGAAAATCCAAAAAAAACCTACTCATAAAATCTCCCATGTTAATCTTATGGGAAAAAGGTTTTTGGCATTTCCTCAGTTTATTTTAATTTAAACTTCACATTTGCTCTTAGAAATCTGTTCAGTTCCACAAAACAATCATTTTGGTGTTTAAATTGTGATTCTACACCCAACCGTTGCTGAGATATTCAATGTGCTAAACACAGTACGTTGTCCAATGTTATCCTTATGGAGAATAAATAAAATTTGATATCTCGATTATTTATGAATGTATGTTGATGAAACTTGGTATGTGGCTTCAAATAGTACTGGTATATTGATATTTGCACAAAAAATTGATTTTTTGTTGGTTATTCCTGTAGCAGCATACCTGCGTACTCAGCCCCCATGTTATTCTTATGGAGAATAACTAAAATGTTATATAGCGCTTATTTATGATTGAATATTGATGAAACTTGGTATGTGGCTTCGCCTAGTTAAATTATATTTATATTAGCATAAAAAACAATTGTTTGTGTTCCTTGTTTCAGCAAACCTACGTACTCATTACCAATGTTATTCTTATGGAAAATAATTAAAATCGCTTATATGTGAATATATTTTTATGAAACTTGGTACGTGGCTTTATGTGGAATTCAGACAAATATTATGCATTGGAAATTCGCTGAGTACGCAGGTTTGCTGCGACGGGGGTATTTTCTAGTTCTGATTTAATGCTATGTTTACAGATCTACAAAAACAACTGAAAGATGAGACCAATGACAATTATCAAATTTGACATTGATTTAACAACCCTATTGAACTGTGATATGAAATACGAGACGGTTATTAGACAAAAATAAATAACATATTTTTGGCCTTGAGTGTTCATTAAATCAGACCATTTAAATTGTGTTTTTGTGTCTAAATTTGAAAATGGAGTACCTCACACCTTCCGGTACATTTGCATCCCCAAAGATTACGACCCATGCATCCCCCATGCATGTAACGACCCCCTTATAGGTTCTCATGATGTACCCAGATACGGAAATATCAGCGGAAATACCCCTAGGAGGTTTCTGGAATGGCTTTTGCACAAAATTGGTAATTGCCAAATAATGATTTTCATGGACGATTATTCATAATATCCAAAATGCCCTCGGGATATTTAGGGGACATCCTTGTGATGTTTGGGGGGTGCGCTGCTCAATCACTCTTGTCACGATTTTACGACTCTTCCTTTTTACTGAATCACCACTTCCGGTGATATTATGTTGCTCATATTAAAATCAATTGACTCTATTACTCAGGTAGGGGACAGCAACGAGTCAAGGGCAGTCAAGGGCAAGGTCACATCATATCGGATTACCTTGTCAAGTGCCACACAAAATTACCGTCCAATCCGTGTCAAATGTGAACACTGCAAGCAATTGACATCGAGTAACAGTTATTAAGATAAGTTATAACATGAATTTGCAGTACTTAAAAAAAGGTTATTTATTTATCTATTATTTATTTATAGAGGGACATAATAAGCTTATTGTGTCATCGAACTTGGATAAAATCTTGGGATGTTTAGCTTCCAACCTTTAGTCCCTTGTTGTATTTCATAAGTTGTGGAAAATTGCGTCAGAGGCATCTTATGGGTTATTGGTGACTTTTTCAACATACATAATAATGACATAAGTACCGGGCGGTAATCAAGATGCAATTGAATCAGATTCACCAGGTCAGGATTGAAACAGCTTTCAGGTTGATCAGATTACGCTATTTTATTTAATTTTAAATTTATAATAATTTGAGCGAGCGGACTTCTTGGCCCAGCGGGCGTAGTTTAAAATTTAAAAATTGCATTTTTGTATACACTTCTACCCGCACCCGCTGCCATCCTCATCGGCGTTCCGACTTCACCCGCTAGCACTAGCACCCCCCCCCCCACACCCCCGGTGACCCGACCCGACTAATGACGTTGCCGCTGCCACAAAGGCGCAAAGTAATCAAGGGGTGAGGGAAAAATTGCCCCCTTACTTGTGCAAAACACAATATGATAAAATTATTTTATTTGTTTTTTAGTTGGGAGTAACTTTCCTCTCGCCCCCTTGATCAGACCCACCCAGAGGGGGGAGCAAAGGGGGTAGTTGCACAGGGGCCTGGCCTCTTTGGGGGCCCTGGGCAGGTGGTTGATTTTTTTATAACTACAAGTTCAGTGGGGCCCGAAGAACAAGAAACAAATTGTCTATAGAAACAATCAATATACCTTTATAAACACACACACAACATAATATATGTGATTCAAAATATTGAACATTATACATGGAGAGGGGTAGAGGGGGCCCCATACTCTCATTTGCCCAGGTAGTAATTTAAGGGCCCGAAATTTCTCTGACCGGGCCTGCCCTTGATTACTAGCTGCATAGACTAACTACAGTAACTTACTAGTCTATGCTAGTTGGCCATCAAGACACCTCCGTTCGATCAGTATAACCATAGACTAACTACACTACAGTACTACAGTACTGTAGTTAGTCTATGGTATAACGGTAAAATGTTGTATGCGCTCTTGGAAGATTACACATGCAGGCAATGCTGACAGAGTCGGAAATCGTAATTATAATTAGCTGCCCGGAGAATTGTATTTCCGACTAGGCACTGTTAGAATACAGCACTTACGTATTTTTTCGAGGCATTTTTAACAAAGGTTAATACACCTAGTTTCGTTTACATAATCAATGGTTTAATTGTCTTGATTCAGGGATTTAGGAGCTGTCGGCCCCTAAGTCAGTGGTGCGGGCCCTTCCCACCCAGGTTGGCGCCCTTTCTCAGGTTTTTGTATGGACGCGCCTATGTGGCCTATGCTTGAATTGATTACCTTAGTGGCCCTGTATTGATTAGTTAAATGAAACACTTTTTTAAATAATTAAGTGACCCACTTAACCTAAATACTCCTAAGATTAAAAAATACTTTGAAGGTCAAACGCAAAGGAGTCTCTTTCTAAGATAGAAGAATGCCAACATTCCTTGAACTTTTATAATTACTATTTATGGCACCTTAAGTGGAAACATAATTGTAAAGTTTAAACTTTGTTTTTATATAAAAATAACTACATTTGTAACATGCCTGTGAGGATTTTCAAAATTTGTATTACTATAATCATTGACTATAGATACTGAAGTATCTTAGTATCTATAGTCAATGCTATAATACATTGCATGAAAGGAATACTGTAAAATTACTTTAGTTTTTGAAATATTTCTGCTTTAAAATTTATATTTTAGGCCGAAAAACGATAAATAGGTATAATAATCATGACATCTGGTTCTTACATCATGTATAATATATATCACTGGTCTGTTTGCACTAACGAAGAGATTGTGTTGACATTGAAAAATCAGCTGACTGGTTGCATAAGTGTTCAAGTGCTAGCTGTCGTCCGTGTTCTTAAAACAACCAAAATAACTGAATAACAGGTGTTTGTTTGAACAAACTGGAACAAGTGTTAAGTTTAAGGTCGTGGATGTCATAAATTTATTGTTTGTTTATTTAGCTAATCAATCTGCATTTTTGTTTAATGACAGTTTATAAATATTAAAACAATGAGACGGAGGCATCGTAATATGATTTGTGAGTACCTAAGTTAGTTAATGTTAGTATTGGATGGCAATTCATTTAAACTAAACATTACCTGTTATTGTCATAACAACCATGAAATAGGCTAAATACGAATTTTAATCAGAATAGGACTAGTGTGACATTGACTTAAACTTATTATCGTATTTATAGCCTAGTCTGTATGTTAGTTATTATGTCATTTTTTTTTAGTTTGCTTTTCAATTAAACCTAAAATAATAATGAAATAAACGAACATGACAATGGCATGACATGATAATGCTGTTCCCGGCAATAGGCTATATGTTTAAGTAATAGTGGAATCAACGTTTGTTATCTGGACAAATTTCAAGACGCCTAAACTGAAACATAACATAATCGAGATACCGTATCGAATAATTTCATTTGGTTCTTTATATCGTTTCGCTTATTAAAGTCTACCCATTTTTAGGCCTACTATAACTTAAACCAAGTTTTTAAGCTGTTAGGGTGTTAGGGGTTCGCTGTTAGAGTAGGCCTACTCTCTCTGTTGCCTGAAATCATCGAGACCCAGGCTACCTTGGACACCAAAACCCTCGGATTATAAGAAGGAACATTCCGAGGTCATTTTATAAAGAGACTAACAAAACAAGTAGTGTAGGCTTAAATGTTTTAAAACCATTGTTATATGGTAAAATATGGATTGTGAGGTCTATATGGTGTGATCATTTAAAATAAAGTAAACACAATTAAATAATATTAAGTTATTAATCAAAGTACAACTTTTACTTAGCCTATATCATCAGAGGGGCAGTTCCTGAAGTTACAGTGGAAGCTCTCTTAACCGACCTCGGATCAACCGCCCGTCAGATTAACCAAGCATCTTCCAAGAATAGACAAACTTCCGCCGCGGCAGCCGATATTGCGATATTGTTCCACAAATAACTTACAGGTTACAACAGGTCGATTACATATTTCCGTAGAAGGTAAAATTCAGTAAGTTGCTCTCAATATGTTTAACTTACCATACTTCACAAGATTGATTGTTTTTAACACTTATTTGGTAAGTTGGGAAAAGGATAGACAGCTAGCTTACCTGAAGAGAATAAAACAGGTGTAGCACAGAAGACACATATAAAACACACAAAAACACTTGATATTTCGTCCCTCTTGGGGACTACATCAGAAGAGAAGAGACTGAAGTAGAAAATGGCTGCTTGTAAACAAGTAGGAGTTGTAAAGCTTTAAAGTTTTAAAGCTTGTAAACAATATGGAGTTTACAAGCAGCCATTTTCTACTTCAGTCTCTTCTCTTCTGATGAAATCCCCAAGAGGGACGAAATTTCAAGTGTTGTTGTGTGTTTTTTGTGTCTTCTATTCTACACCTGTTTTATTCTCTTCATGTAAGCTAGCTGTCTATCCTTTTCCCAACTTACCAAATTCTTACAGCCTAGAACTTTTCCAATTTTAACACTTATTGTGACTGTTTCCGGTACCTATTTTTCAGTTTAACCGACCTTTTTTGTTACGGTAAACGACCGTGGCCCGGTCCCGTAGGGGTCAGTTAAGAGAGCTTCTACCGTAATAAGAATGATAAATTGGACGGGGCACGGTTTCACAAACAGTTAGATTATTTCCAACTGATATTTATATTTTGATACTAATTTGTTGGGATTATAACGTACAATCAAATGATTTTCAAGTACTTTAACTTGTATTGATATTTTCTCTATTTTTCATACAAAATTCTTTTTCCAATAATGAAGAGTAAGAGCGACCTCCAATGGTCAAATGGTATTGCTTTGGTTGGTGTGCTAATTTGTACAGTGCACTGCAGCAATTAGGTTAGGTTACATTTTTACAAATCTTAACCTAACTGATCCTATACATTGATGTGTGTATTTTTGTTTCAAATTAAAGTAGTTTTAACTGCTGCTACAAATTCATAACCGATAACTTATAACTAACATATCAACATTTTGAAACAATGTTTTTATAGTGCATGCTAAACTAAATTAATCCGATGTCAAATAAACATGATTCAATCAGAACAAACATTTACATAAAATATCGATTAGGGCCTACCGGTGTCACATCAAATAATTAAATAGCATTTGATTAAATTATTCATATTACCGAAAAATACCAGTTTAGCTAAAATAATCTACCTAATCACTTATGATTCTACCCAGTGTTCAATTAAACAGTCACAAAGTTAACTAACTACACTAACTACCTTAAACACAATTAGTTTAAATTTATTTACTGAAAAAGTTTGAAAAGACAATTGTCAGTCAGATTAATCAACACGCTAAAACGTCTTTTTGACTCCTATGAACAAAGTAGAAATAAATCTCAAGTTTTTGCAGAGTACAGTTTTGTAATCATACATACCACTACATAGTATACTTAATTTATCCTAGAGTTATAAACATAATAATAACTAGGGTAGTTAAGTTACTAGGCTGCATTAAATTGTTAGTAAAAATCAGAAGATTGTTCATTGTTTTAAATTAGGCCTATAAAAAGTCGTAGTTGAACACTTAGCTTAGTTTATTATGAATAAATGGCAAAAGTTTATAATGAAGAAACCCAATTGATTATAAACACAATTAATTATCTACATTATGAATTTTGGAGAAAAATAATGACCTTTCCTCCTTATTTTTGGGGAGTACATGCTTTTTCCTATAGGAAAAATGTGATGCCTAATTTGTTTCGCATTTTGTTAGTTTAAAAAAATTCAAATTGGTATAGAATAAGATATTTTTCTGAGATAATAAACATAAATACTCAAACAAATGATTTTTTTCTGGAATAATTAAATAAGTCGAAAGTGAGAAAAGAATAAAATATTTGTATGACTGATTATAATAGGTAGGAGATGCCTCTAACATAATATACTTGTTAGTGCTTTACTTCTGTTCTAAGAATCTTAACATGGTTGCCAAATATTGACTGACAGCTGCAGTTAAAAAAATTTACAACATAACCTAGCCATTGAACTGACTTCCACCCTCGTGTGTGTGTGTGTGTGTGTGTGTGTGTGTGTGTGTGTGTGTGTGTGTGTGTGTGTGTGTGTGTGTGTGTGTGTGTGTGTGTGTGTGTGTGTGTGTGTGTGTGTGTGTGTGTGTGTGTGTGTGTGTGTGTGTGTGTGTGTGTGTGTGTGTGTGTGTGTGTGTGTGTGTGTGTGTGTGTGTGTGTGTGTGTGTGTGTGTGTGTGTGTGTGTGTGTGTGTGTGTGTGTGTGTGTGTGTGTGTGTGTGTGTGTGTGTGTGTGTGTGTGTGTGTGTGTGTGTGTGTGTGTGTGTGTGTGTGTGTGTGTGTGTGTGTGTGTGTGTGTGTGCGTGCGTGCGTGCGTGCGTGCGTGCGTGCGTGCGTGCGTGCGTGCGTGCGTGCGTGCGTGCGTGCGTGCGTGCGTGCGTGCGTGCGTGCGTGCGTGCGTGCGTGCGTGCGTGCGTGCGTGCGTGCGTGCGTGCGTGCGTGCGTGCGTGCGTGCGTGCGTGCGTGCGTGCGTGCGTGCGTGCGTGCGTGCGTGCGTGCGTGCGTGCGTGCGTGCGTGCGTGCGTGCGTGCGTGCGTGCGTGCGTGCGTGCGTGCGTGCGTGCGTGCGTGCGTGCGTGCGTGCGTGCGTGCGTGCGTGCGTGCGTGCGTGCGTGCGTGCGTGCGTGCGTGCGTGCGTGCGTGCGTGCGTGCGTGCGTGCGTGCGTGCGTGCGTGCGTGCGTGCGTGCGTGCGTGCGTGCGTGCGTGCGTGCGTGCGTGCGTGCGTGCGTGCGTGCGTGCGTGCGTGCGTGCGTGCGTGCGTGCGTGCGTGCGTGCGTGCGTGCGTGCGTGCGTGCGTGCGTGCGTGCGTGCGTGCGTGCGTGCGTGCGTGCGTGCGTGCGTGCGTGCGTGCGTGCGTGCGTGCGTGCGTGCGTGCGTGCGTGCGTGCGTGCGTGCGTGCGTGCGTGCGTGCGTGCGTGCGTGCGTGCGTGCGTGCGTGCGTGCGTGCGTGCGTGCGTGCGTGCGTGCGTGCGTGCGTGCGTGCGTGCGTGCGTGCGTGCGTGCGTGCGTGCGTGCGTGCGTGCGTGCGTGCGTGCGTGCGTGCGTGCGTGCGTGCGTGCGTGCGTGTGCGCGTGCGTGCGCAGAGCTAGAGCCCTAACCTATAGGCCGATTTTTATGAAATTTGGTATGTAGGTACTAGTCCACGATATCTCCAGGTTTTTTTTCATTTTTTGGAATTTTTTATTTTTAAGGGTAATTATCCCCCAAAAACCGCCAAAAAACATGAAAAATCCAAATTTCTCAAAAATGGCTCTAACGATTTTGATTAAAATTTTGTGGTTTGTAGAACTTTAGATTTCAAACAAAATGACACTACCCGCATTTCTGGAAAAATTCGGGTTCAGAAATTACAGGACTTAAAACATCCAAAATTCAGTTTTTTGATTTTTCATAAAAAATCATAAATGTTAAAAAAGATTACTATTCACCATTAAAAAGAGCTCAAAAAACTAAATAAATTAGTATTTTAAATTACTATTCTACGATTGCTAGTTGCGGAGAAAATTGAAATTTTCATTTAGCGGTAAACACAGTACGTTGTCCAATGTTATTCTTATGGGGAATACAAAAATAACTATTTCTCTCTTATTTACTGATCAATTTCATTAAAATTTGATATGCAGGTCAAGTTAGCATTGACCAACAGATGATGTTCGAAATGTGTTGCTATTTAACCCTGGGGGGGGGCAAGGGGGCATTTCCCCTCTCAAAACCACTGTGTGTAGCAACGGACTCTATAGTGCCTCCCAAAAAGGGATTTGGGTGGATATTTCTGAAAACAACTATTTTAGACAATTTTCTGTACATTTATCTATACTTCATATTTCTATATTTAGTAAATAACAAATATTTTTGTCATTAAAGTTTGGCTAAAAGGGAGAAAGTATGTGTCAGTTTCCTGATACCGTTTATTTCCAAATGGGTAGACGAACAACAATGAGACTAAATATACAAGATAGCAGACTAACAAAACAAAAACTGAATTGGCAAAATATACCAAGGCCCCGAGAGTATAATAATTAAACTGTTATTCTGCACTCTATTAACCCACCTTCAGTGCCACCTCTTACTTTTAAACCATCTGTGTCCACTCTGTCACAGGCGGGAATATGACTCCTTCCAGCACCTCGTTCAGGATAATATCTGCAACAAAAACTAAACCTATATTTATTTGTGTTTATATCACACTTGTTATTAGCCACCAACAGTTCCACGACAACCTTAAAACTGGTCTTTACCAGTTTGGAGGCTGACATTGGGTACAGCAAATAAAGTTGTCATGACAGTATGGTAAGTCTTTTGCTGTTGAATTTGACAAGCTCCCCTTTCACATTTGTTCCCTCCATTTGCAGCGGCTGGGAACAGAACGTCCGGGTTAATGCTCCGATCCCAGAATGTGGTCCCTGACTGTTGTATATGGATACCCTGTCAGTTGAGTTTGCCAGTTGGAGGGCAGAGCGGGTCCATCTGTTTGAGTCTGATCACAACTGTCACAGGAGCACGGGAGTTGGCTCTTTGGAAGGTTAATTTGGCTGCCTGCCCTATCTCATCCTTTCCTTTCCTGGTATATCCTGTCCCTCTGGTAACCTGCGCAAAATACCTAGCAGCTTAGCTGGGGTTTCCTAATCCAGCAATAACAACACCTAGCCACCAACAGACAGGCAGTGATTATTTCACTTTGTATAAGATAATGGTGTGTTTGTAAGTATAGCCCAATTGACTCTGATCCATGTATTAACATTGATTCTTGTTTGTTTCAGTATTAACGCTTTTAATATTAATGGAGTACGGGATACTGCCCGAGATCCAGAGTATTGGCTTTTACTGTGGCGATCCAAAGATTTCGCACAAATATTCCGGAGACACGGTGACTCTCAAGATGCTGCTGTCTTCCACTGTTCTTCTACCATTGCTCGCTGTAAGTCTTCATTTCTTGTCTTTAGCAACCACATGTTATTGATCATTATATATCTTCATGTGGCAGTCATAGCTGAGTGGGTTGGGTATTGGCCTACCACCCAAAAGACCCGCGTTCAATTCCTGGTGAAATCCATCTGTCTTTTGTAACTCAGACGGCCATCGTGCTTCAGAAGGCACGTTAAGCCGTTGGTCCCGACTACTTATGTAGTCGATAGATCATGTCAGAGGCACTAGTGCGACTTGAAAACTCTTGACAACAGACTTTGGCCAGAAAGCTACTTAAAAATTACTTTATATATCACCATAATCCTACTGATGAGCTGATTGATTAACGGTTTGGTTGTTTAATGATAACAGATATATGCAGTATCATAACTGAAATTTACATTAGCCTTCATACAGTATTAAATTTGAGAATCAAATTATAAAAATAAAATTCTCTTATTTCCTACATTATATTAACTCAGAGAATGTTCTATTAACAAGATTCACTCTTTGCTGTACAACCATAGAACCATGCAAAATGCAACTGGTAAATAAATATTAGCTACATCGAAAGGCAATCGATTTTGACCATTCAATAGGGTCATCATTCATCACTAGTCTTAATGAAAGAGTAATCAAATCTTAATGAAGTTATTTTCAGGCAGAATCAAGTTTAGTTTGATTCCGTCATTCTCTCATTGAGAATCGAGTGTGAATGATCATATGAAGTTGATATGAATCTTATTACCGTATACCTACTTGATGTTGCCTGATAAAAGTGTGATTATTAACCCAGAGAGAAAACAACAAATTTTACTGATTTGAAACCAGGAAGTGGTGTATAGGCAATTAGATTTACATTAAATATTCAAGAACATGGAAGCACTGACCATTACGGTTGCTTGCAGATGTGCGGGGTGGAGTACACCTGCTACTCCTCGCGCAGGGTGGGCAGCAATCAGTGGTCGTGGCTCTACCAGTCGCTGGCTTGGTATCGGGAGTATCTGTCTGGCCTCCTCATCGTCTTCTTTCTCACTTGCGTCGGGAAAGTTCTCGTGGGAGAGCCGAGACCTCACTTTCTCGATACGTGCAAACCGTTCCAGGCCTTCAACTGCACTTCTGGGTATGAGAATGTACTTTAACTGATACAACACTTAGTTTCAAAACTTAAACATTCTGTCCTGTGATCTTGTGTGGGTTTGCCTGCTTATTCTTTTTGGCAAACTGATGTTTCATACTTTTTACAGATGTTTTTAAGGTGTATCGTACACTTAATTGGAAATCTGCTAGGAGCACGGTCTAATATACAGGGTCACCCAACCGTGAAAACCGTGAAACCTTGAATAAGCCGAGAATTTTGTATACTGTGAAAAAACCTGGAATAAGCCGTGAATTTCAATATCAAACCTTAAAAATATATAAAACTTGAAAAACAATAAAAAAATCTTATCAGAAAATATCACATTTGTTTTCAGATAGGGAAATGTACAACAGAATTATTTAGTACGTTGTTAATATACCGCGTCGTCTGCCTACTTGCAGATTGCAGCTGTGCGGATGATGTAGGACTGGTTCTGGATTCCACGGTGCAAAGGAACTGGGGCCGGCGACAGTTGTTAAGTTGCTGGTGTTTTTTTCACTGTCAACTGACTGCTGACTGACACTTGTGTAAGACCGTTTGTGTCTTCTTTACTATATGCCATTTGCCTATTGTTTTGTATTAGTCGGTGACAGTAGAGAGCTACTGTAACTAGACTGTTAACTGTACAACTGTCACGTCAGTAACTCACCCATTCCCTTTACACGGTGCGTAGTCAGCGTTGCCAATTCGAGAGAATTACCCTTGCCGGTGATAATTTTGAACTTCGAGGGTAAAAAGGGGTAATTTTACTAAAACCTTAAAAATATACAAATTTATATTATACTCTGTTATATACTTATTATTACATTCATTGATGTTTATTTATGATTAAATTAGGCCTACTACATTTCTCTACTTTATCGACCCTTCCGACTTTCGTTACTCTGACGAATACTCACGAACTCCATGACAGAAATCAAGCTTGAGTAAGGATTACATGTACAGTGATTGTCTCATGTTAAAAACGTGAAAGAGCCACGAGTGCCAGGACGACAAGAAGTCCGCTAAGTTGCAGTAATGTCTGCAAGTTTTAACGTCAACCAGACAATAAATAACGAAAATAGAAAACGGGGATTATTGTCACCTGTCTCCGCCTACCTAATCCTAGCAGTTGATAGACTGAAAGATAGACAGCGTTAGCTGTTTTATAATTGTCGTTTATGGCTGTAAACAAAATTGCATCAGCTGTTAGTCATTTAAATATACTTTGATTTTTTAAGCAGTAAAATAAATTCTGAGAAAAATCCGTTATATCTCGCATGACAAAATTGAGACAAAAACTGGCTGGCATGTGCAACTTCTATTTTCATTCTTTATTCTAAACTTTAAAATTAATTATACATCAGTGACATCTGTAGGCGGCTCCTCAAACCTATCAAATTTCAAGCACATTTCCTTTATTTCATTAGCACTCTTTACTCAAATACAGGAGTTTAGATTTTGAGGGTAATTTTGACGAAGATCGAGGGTAATTTGGGAAAAAGTGATTGGCAGCACTGAGCGAAGTAGAAATCACCAGCAACCGATAACCGATAGACTGATGACATGACTCAGGACGACAGTAAAACAATAAGAAACTCTAAAATAGTTGTTATTTTTTAAAAGGTTCCCTTAGGATGCATGGTATGGTTTTATGGTTCTGTGACATCGTAATTGGAATGTTGGAAAGTTTTTAACAACTTTTTTATTAGCATATTATGTGTTGTTATTACTTACGGGATGTAATAAAAGACGTCTTACAACACTTAAGATATATTTACACTTATACTGATTCACATACAGACGGTAAACATATATAAAAGATGGTACTAGGCTATCGATTTCGACCAGTCACACCAGTCATCATCAGGCCAATCATTGGCCTGATGATGACTGGTGTGACTGGTCAAAATCGATAGCCTAGTACCATCTTTTATATATGTTTACCGTCTGTATGTGAATCAGTATAAGTGTAAATATATCTTAAGTGTTGTAAGACGTCTTTTATTACATCCCGAAAGTTTTAACTAGTATTTGACCGCTGCGCCGCATCTGCGTTGTTGTTTTGCGACCGGTATAGGTTATGTTTTAGCGAATTTCCCCTATAGGGAAGAAGCTATTACCGTAGGTGGCATGGTAAGACTTAAGCCCGAGACCATGATAACTTTTCGTTTTGAGGTCCCCAGATGCCAAAAACACTATTCGTTCAAATTTATATATATGTATATATATATATATGTATGTGTGTGTCCGTTACCGCGATAACTTTTGAAAGAAACACCCAATTTTGATGAAATTTGGCACAAATGTGGAGAGTAGCATTTATGACTTTAAGTTCGAAAACCAGATCGATCGCACTATGGGAAGGGGGTTTACAATTTTCCAAAAATCGGTTTTTTGCAAATTTGACCCCAAAATGTTAAAAACACTCAATTTTGGTTATAGCCATTTTATAGAGCTTAAAAAAACAAATAATTTAGTATTTTGAATCATTAACCTAGGTTAAGTGGTTGCGGAGAAAATCCAAATAAAACGTGTCCCATGTTAATCTTATGGGAAAAAGGTTTTTAGATTTTTCTCAGATAGTTTCACTAAAAACTTCACATTTCTGTTTATTAATGTGTTTAGCTCAACAAAACAAACATTTTGGTGTTTTAATCGTTGTTCTACGTCCAACCGTTGCAGAGATATACAAAGTGCTAAACACAGTACGTTGTCCAATGTTATCCTTATGGAGAATAAATAAAATTCTATATCTCAATTATTTTTGAATGTATGTTGATGAAACTTGGTATGTGGCTTCAACTAGTTGTGGTATATTGATATTAGCACAAAAAACAAGTTTTTTGTTGATAGCCCCCGTAGCAGCAAACCTGTATACTCGGCCCCCATGTTATTCATATGGAGAATAAGTAAAGTTTAGTTATGAACCTAAATTAATAAAACTTGGTATGTAGCTTTACCTGGTTGAGTTATATTGATAATTGCAAAAAAACACATTTTTTATCTTTCTTGTTGCAGCAAACCTGCGTACTCAATTATAATGTTATTCTTATGGAGAATAAATAAAATGCTATATATCACTCATTAATGAATGTATTTTTGTGAAACTTGGTAAGTGGCTCTAGGTAGTAGCGATACCCATATATATGCATTGGAAATTCGCTGAGTACGCAGGTTTGCTGTGATGGGGGTATTTTAATATTTCGACCGTGAAATTGACAATTTTTAGACCTTGAAAACCGTGAAAAACCCGTGAATTTGATTATTAAGTTTGAGTGGGGGAACCCTGAATATAACTATGGGTTAGGCAGTCATGAAACTCGTGTGAATAAATGTGTCGCCCGGAACTCCCTAGCGATCCATACGGATGGCGGCTTAACTAATATAATAGTATATTACGTTACTAGCCCGGTAAGTGGTGTTTTACCATGCGAGCACGGTAAAGCTTACCGGGCGAGTAACGTACGATACTTTACATCATACTACACAGAAAAATTAGTACATTTTAAACTCATAACACAATTTATTTAGGACATAACATAAATTATAATATTTTTATATTTCAGAAAACAAAATAGGCCTGCCTTCAGATGCCCTTAAACATATATTTTTAACATAGAAAATTTGCTCCATAAAGAAGTAGGTGTCATATGCTTTGATAGTTCACTTAAAAATACAAGTAATACGTCATCACTTACATGTTTGATTTTCTTACCGTTCCTCCATTTACAAAACTGTCCATATTGTTTCTCATACCTGTCTCTTGACTTGCATGGCAGCAAACTCACACTTACTTCTTGAGCTTCTTTTAAAATAAAATCTGGTATATCAGGTTCATTGTATTCCTCACTGAAATGCATTTTCAAAAGTTTCCTTTAGTATCAAATATAATGGTTTGTTCTCTCAAAATGTGTTTACTATTCAACACTCGTAATTACTCATGTGGTTTAACGTTGTATTGTTGCAATCAGCTGTTTATTTCTTCAGCTGACTAAGTGCACGGTAAAGTAATTTTCCGTGTGTAGGCACGGCAAAGGGCAACTTTCCAGCCTATCAATACGGATGGAAAAGTACCTCTTTCTGTGTAGTATGATGTAAAAACATTAGCGATCCTGGTTGTTGGCAGTGCAAACTGGCCTAACTCTGGGCCACCACTTTGGATAGGTGAGTTTCTCGACTGTGTTTAGTAGACTGTGCTGTGTACTGTTATCTGTCATTCAGGGCCACAACGAGGGGGGCGAATAAGGAACTTGCCTCAGGCCCCTGGCCAAATGAAAAAATTACCAAATAGTCAAATATGGGTCACTGGGGCCCCCGCAGTAAATTCGGGTCACTGGGCCCCCGCAGTAAAAGATGGGTCAATGGGCCCCCGCAGTAAAATACGGATCACTGCCCCGCCCTCCCCCCGCAGTAAAATACAGGTCACTGGGGCAACCCACAGAATTGTTGCCCCAGGTTCCTAATCGCCTTGAGGCAGCCCTGCTGTCATTGTGTGAGTAGACAGTGGTTGAAGTTGCGCCGCCAACTGCTACGAGCGCTTGTGAGGTACTCTGCTTCCGAGCTACAACGTAGACGTAGCTGAATTTCAAGAATGTCTACCCTATATATTAGACCGTGGCTTGGAGTCCAGAACGTTAACATATTAACAACATAATGACATAAGGTCACCCCCAGACGATCACAGGATTCAATTTATTATCTAATTGTAATGATATTTTGTTGCTTATGCTCTTATTTTTGTTGACCAGATGTGGAACTTATTTAACTGCTGTTAATCTGTAATCAACGTTAACTGTTTCAGTATTAGTGTAGTACAGATCCACATGTTTGGCTCGTAGATATGGCTCCTCCGCATGTTCTATTGTCCATCCTATACACAACAGAACAGTACCTATGATTTTTTTCTTTTTAATGAGTTTTATATAACTTGTAATAACAATTTTTTTACTCTTGTGTTCTAGAGAGTGATAGTATATTTGCTCAAGCTTTATTTTGTATTGATATAATTTAATGGAATATTGGTTAGGTTAAACTGCCTCAACAATTAGGTCTGGCTGCTGGCTGCAATCCTATTTTTAATTCTTGTTTTGTATTTTGTAAACACTGTTTTCTTTACATTTTTAGTGTACATTTGGTAAACTTAACTTTAAAGTATATTTTTGAAAATTAATTAAATTAATATTAACCTCTTGAATCTCGAATATTGCAAGGACAGGCCTAAGCCCCAACCCGGGTTTATTTTGCCAATTTAAATACCAGTTTTGATTTTTCTAAATAGGAAATAATTCAAAATAATAACAATTTCAACATAAATTTTAAAAGCAAAGTTTCAGAAAAAATAACCAAAACACTTTTTTTACCCTAAATTATACTCTTCTTGTAGGAAATTTAATTACCTACACAGAAATGTATATAATTTATGGCAAAAGTTGTATAATTTATTATTTATGTACAAAAATAACAAAGGTTGTAAACTACAAAAACCCGATTTTCTATGGCCCTAGGTTTTGTGGTCCATCACCACTGGGACCAGGGAGAATATCAACACCTGATATATTAGCAGTGCTGGTATTGGGAATACTAAGATTAGGTTCAAATTCAATATCTACATCCGATATATTTGCAGGGCTGGCACTGGGAATACTTACATTATACTGAACATCAATAGAACTCACTGGCGTACTCGAGTGAGAGTGAACAAAAACCTCCTGCATCGATGGGCCGTTATCACAACACAGTAAATCCACTTTATCGTCCAAGTCGTCATCAAAATCCAATCCCGAAACATCACTTAAGTTGTCATTACCTAAATATTCACCTATTTCATCATCTCGAAGCAAAATACCGGCACGGTTCAACATTGTTTACAAACAACACATAAACAGAACGACGCAGTAGGTTAGTAAACAGAAGAGAATAACACAGCTGACTTTTGTCGATCGCTGCAGGGATGTCGTTGGGATTATTCCAAAACGAAATATACCACGCGAAAGATCAGGTTTTTCCCAACACGGCAGTACCAAACAAGGTACCCTTTCTTATTCTTCGATCGGCTTACTAAGCGCGGCAAATTCAAACTACACTCGGACGCGCCGGCGCGCCCGTGGGCTGGTAGCGGGGCTAGACCGCGGACGCGTATACGCGCCCGTGGGATTCAAGAGGTTAATGTTGTAATTTATTATAAAAAAACCCAAAAAATTGATTACAACCGATGATTAACTCAGTTATTTAGTGACTTCTAAATTGTATATTTTCCAGATACGTTTCTAGTTACACCTGCACCAACCTAGACGTAAGCCACATCAGATTGAGAGACGCGAGCAAGTCTTTCCCGTCAGGGCATGCTTCTCTGTCTGTCTACTTCTTCACGTTTTGTGCTGTAAGTCTTATAAACTATGAAGATTATAATCTTGTTAGTGTTAGTTTTATGGCAAATAAAAATCAAGATGTATAGATTTTCTTATAGCAAAACTGACATACTTCTGTATAACCATCTTTGTGAACCTTAAGTTAACCACAGCGTATTGAAGAATCCATTTGTTATAACCATTATGCATTATCGGCATATTCACTTGAATCGCATTACAAAATAAGCATCAGGAAATAATATGCTTCAAAGCATATATCTGTACATTATTTATTTCCTAATTGATTGCATTTATTAACAGCTAAATTGAAATGATAAATTTAACACGTCGCGTGCGGGCTCCGCGGAACCGCGGGGTAGTAGGCGCCCAAACAGAGCGCGCCCCACGGAACCGCGGGGGGCTGCTACGTAACTTGCCATGGCTCAGTGCGAGCCCAGCTCTTGGAGAAGGTACATCTCGCGTGCGCAGCATTGAGTACTGGTCCGACCTAACCTAAAACCGCCGTTCGTTCGGGTTTCCCGCGTTTTGGTGTTGATGGGCTCGGGCGATCCTTTTTCAGGGTGATTAGGGGTGAGTTGTAAATCGTAGTTATAGTTTTTTTATCAGGTAATTTTTATTTCAACCTGTTTTTTACCAATAAAAATAAGAATTGTACTAAAAAAAATTGTTTGCCAACTTTTTGAATTTTTGAACATGAACATGAACTATGACATTATTGAAGGATTAGGGGTGAGTTGTAAATCGTAGTTATTGTTTTTTTACTATCTAATTTTTATTTCAACCTGTTTTTTAACAATAACAATAAGTTTTGTATTAAAAAACGTGTTTTTCGCTAACTTTTTGAAGTTTTTCATTGCTTACATCTTCCCGCGGGGCTGACCCCATATGTTTTGTATACCCCGTATGACCCCTTTAAGTTTTTCTGTTCATAATACTCCCTTGTTAAAATGTTCAATGTACTCCCTATAGTTTTGACATTTCAATAGTTCCACACCCCTTTAGTCCACAAAGTGTCAAACTATCGAGGTTCTACTGTACTTGTCTTTTGTTCGTTATAAACAGTATATATATGTATATTTTTTTCATTTAAATCATTATTCCTTCATGGTAAAATAAAGGTTAAAATAAAATAAATAATAACATTAATAATTCAATAACATGTTATGTTTATAATTAAAGTTGAACATGTAAAAACCATAGTTTTCAATAAAGAAAATTAAAATGAGTTTTTTTTACTTTTTAAAGAACTATTTAACTCGACTCGACTCGATACTTGAGTAGTTTGGTTCAATACTCGACTCGATTTAAAAAAACACTGCTCGCCCACCCCTAGTGGTCTTTAATTTGCTACCGATCATGTTTTGGTTTTGTTTGGTTTGTATTCTCACCATTGGCATTCTTCAGCATTTTGAATGAAAGGTAACGGTCCAAACCATTACGATCTAAGTTTGACCTGCTCTTTGAACAAACGGCATCGAAGTCCTGTCGAACATTCACAACGTTTCCTCAGGATTTTGCTCAGGATCAACCTGGTGAACTTCAGATTATTACAAGAGCACTCTAACCACTGCGCAACCCAGTTAGTTACCAGTTGTACCTTTACCTTACTAACTCACGGAATATTTCAAATCAAAGGAAGTTGAAGGTGTCTACAAAATATGCTAGACATTTCTATATATTCTAGAATTAAAATTTTTACTGTCTATTTAAATGACTTAAAAGTGAGTTGGTCATCTCACTATCCTAATGGTTGGCGTAGGTTCAGAGGGTCACGGGTTCAAATCCCAGGGGGTCAACAAAAATGTTAGCGGATTGGACCGCCTTCCCTTAAAAGGGTTATATATAGGGGTGTGCGAGTACTCGAAACTTCGAGTTTTCGGCCGAGTATTTTAATACTCGAACTTGACTTGAAAGTTTTGAAAACTACTCGAAAGTTCAAGCGAGTATTTCCCGCTGATTTCCGGATGATCGCTAACGATTGCAACCGGCCAAAGCACGTAGTAACGACCGCATCATGTAAAATGGGCCGAAAATGATGCACGAACAATTGCGACCGGCCATAACGCGCAGTAACGGCCGCAAAAGGCGATCGCATCATGTAAAATCGGCCGAAAATGACGATTGGACCACGTAATTTCGGCCATAACTTACGATTTTGTCATCTAATATTGATTATAAGCGATGTCTGGACCATGTGAAATTGGCCGAATGACAACCGTACCCTGTTTTATCGGCCGGAAACGAATGTCAAACCATGTTTTGTAATCCAGTTTGATTGTACTGGCCAAAACTTTATCTTGCTACTCATGTATTAGTTAGAAACCATGTTTAGATTATCAAATCTAGGCTGGTACCCAAATCCCATTACACTATTTTAAACTACAACTGATGGCAAATACTCGCTCGAAAATACTCGAAACTCAAAAATAATTAGCACTACTCGACTCGACTCGACTCGATTAAAAAAATCACTACTCGCCACCTCTAGTTATATGCTTCATAGAAAAATGCGGTTGGCGTTAAAAAATCATGTTCAAACCTCTCAATATTTTGTTTTAAAGTAGTTTTGCTTCTGGAGCACTGGGAAATATTTAGAAGTGGTTTATGTACGTGCATTTAAGTAATCCAGTAGTATTGCAAAAAACCTATATTCATGGTCTGCTGGCTATATCAGTTCATCAGGCTCCTGCATCTTGACAAGTTCTGAAACCAATTCAATAGGGAGCGCAAATAGGGGCTGACGTGTCTTGGGCTAAGGTCCACCCTACTCTAAAGATGAAGTGAATGAATGAATGAATCAATCAATCAAATCTTCTTTCACAAATTATGATTATAAAATAAACTTATAAATTAAATTAAATCAAACAATGTCAACAAGTTCTTACAATGTCCAAAATAGTAAATTTTCAATTTGCAAATCTTAAGTCTGAAAAATGTCCAACTAAGAAAATAATGACATTTAAATTGTAACTTAAACATATTGCAAATTATTAAATTAATAAGAAAATAAACTTCCAGTAAAAAGGTCAATTCTCAGGCATATTTGTAACTGTCACTTGTTGGGATGCTTATGCAAAGGTTACAGCAGGATGGAATTAAAAAGATCAGCGTTTGGTATTTATAAATTTTTGAATTGAATAGGAGGGGTTATTTATTAATAAATCTTTTAGTAGCCGTTTAAATCTATTTAAATTGCTTTCTAGCCTTAAGGGTACTGGTAGATGCAGAAGGAGGCATATTTGTAACTGTCACTTGTTGGGATGCTTATGCAAAGGTTACAGCAGGATGGAATTAAAAAGATCAGCGTTTGGTATTTATAAATTTTTGAATTGAATAGGAGGGGTTATTTATTAATAAATCTTTTAGTAGCCGTTTAAATCTATTTAAATTGCTTTCTAGCCTTAAGGGTACTGGTAGATGCAGAAGGAATTAAAGTCCTGCATAAGAGGTCTTTTTTGTATAAAATTATAAATTATAATAACCTCTAGCTAATAATTTTTGTGGTGGTAGGTTAATTTTGAAACGTGTGTTATATTCACCAGAAGTGGATGACAACTGAAGCAGTTTTGCATAAATAATTGTTTCATAAATATACAAATTGTAAACTGTTAATATCCCCAGTTCGCAAAATAAGTTTTTAACTGAATCCATTCTTTTAGCGAATTTCCCCTATAGGGAAGAAGCTATTACCGTAGGTCTCATGGTAAGACTTAAGCCCGAGACCATGATAACTTTTTGTTTTGATGTCCCCAGATGTCCAAAACACTATTCGTTCAAATTTATATATATGTATATATATATCTATATATATATATATATATCTATATATATATATATATCTATATATATATATATCTATATATGTGTCCGTGAATGCGATAACTTGAGTAAAAAACGTCCGATTTCGATGAAATTTGGCTCAAATGTGTAAACTGACATTTATGACTTTAAGTTCGAAAACCAGAAAAATCGGACCATGGGAAGGGGGGTTTATGGGGGTTTTAAATTTTCCAAAAATCAGTTTTTTGCATTTTTTACCCTAAAATTTTTAAAACACTTAATTTTGGTTTAGACCATGTTATAGAGCTTAAAAAAACAAATAATATGGTATTTTGAATTATTAACCTAGGTTAAGTGGTTGCGGAAAAAATCCAAAAAACATGCTCATAAAATCTCCCATGTTAATCTTATGGGAAAAAGGTTTTTGGCTTTTCCTCAGTTAATTTTACTTTAAACTTCACATTTTCTTTTACCAATCACTTCAGCTCCACAAAACAATCATTTTGGTGTTTAAATTGTGATTCTACGTCAAACCGTTGCAGAGATATTCAAAGTGCTAAACACAGTACGTTGTCCAATGTTATCCTTATGGAGAATAAATAAAATTTGATATCTTGATTATTTATGAATGTATATTGATGAAATTTTGTATGTGGCTTCATGTTGTACTGGTATATTGATAATTGCACAAAAAATAAATGTTTTGTTGATTGTCCCCGTAGCAGCTAACCTGCATACTCAGCCCTAATGTTATTCTTATGGAGAATAAGTAAAGTTTTATATCTCCCTTAATTATGAACATAAATTAATAAAACATGGTAAGTAGCTTCACCTGGTTCAGTTATATTGATAATTGCATAAAAACTCATTTCTTATCTTCCTCGTTGCAGCAAACCTGCGTACTCAGTCCTAATGTTATTCTTATGGGGAATAAATAAAATGTAATAAATCACTTATTTATGAATGTATTTTTGTCAAAATTGGTGAGTGGCTTTATGTACTAGTGAGAAACATATCAATGCATTGGAAATTCGCTGAGTACGCAGGTTTGCTGCGACGGGGGGTATTTAGCTTCATCATTACACGAATAGCTCTTTTTTGTTGGATAAGTATTTTATCTAAGTTTTTTTTGGTTGTTGCTCCATAAATAGAAATACCATAAGATATGTGGCAGTGGATTAATGAATAGTAGATTGTCTTTAGAGTTTCCAAATTGCAAATCTTAGATATCTGTCGCAGTGCATAAATACCAGAAGATAATATTTTGACCACATGATTGATGTGATCATTCCAAGAAAGTTTTTCATCAATAATTAGACCAAGAAACTTTGTTCGGCTCACTTGATCTATTCTATCTGTCTTTATTAAAATATTAGGTTCAAATTTTGCTTTTGATTGTTTAGTTTAAAATGATATGAAATTTGATTTTTTTACATTAATAAGCAGATTTTTTTATCCAAAAATTTTTTAGTAGACAAAAGACTTTTAGATGAAGACCCTTCAATATGTATTTGTGATTTTCCTGAAAATAAAACATTAGAATCATCAGCATACAGACACATGGACCCATCACTCCCAGGAATCGTCTCCGGCATACCCCTGATGTAACAGAGGAACAGAAGGGGCCCCAAGATCGACCCCTGGGGCCCCAGGCCCCAGGGCCTGTGATCGGCCCTGGGGCTGTTCCATATCACAGTGTCTGATGCTGGGATCTGAATTTTTCAATGTATTTTGCATTATTTTGTTCTACCACATAGTCGACCTCAACAAATTGTTCTCTGTTTTCTAGGTATGAAGCAAACCACCTCAGCTCTTTTCCAAAGATTCCAAATTCATTTAGGGTGTTTAACAGCTTACAATGTGAGACACTGTCAAATGCTCTACTAAGGTCTAAAAATACTCCAACAACCTTTTCAACTTTGTCTACTGAATTTATAATATTTTCTATGAATTCTATGCCAGCCGTTATGGTGGATTTTCCTGGTCTAAAACCATGTTGTTCTTTTTCAAGCAACTGATTAATTTCAAGATATTCAAGTAGTTGAATATAAATAACACGTTCGAAAATTTTTGAAAAAACAGGCAGTAGAGATACAGGGCGATAACATGATGGGTCGGTAACATTTCCCTTTTTAAACATTTTTAACATTTTTAACCTATATACATTTTTGTACAATCTTTTGCTCTTACCTTAACAATGACACACTAACTTTGCCGTGTTTTACGTTCCTTGTCACAGTGGTATCTCCAGCAGCGAGTGGTCGGAGTCAGTTCGTTTGTCGTCGCGTGGCTGCAAGTCATGTTCCTCACGTGGGCTCTCGTCTGCTCCGTGACGAGAGTCACGGACCACAGGCATCACTGGTGGGATGTTCTCGCCGGAACTGTTCTCGGAGCTTGCCTCGGAGTATACACGGTCAGTACGCAACCTGTCAACTATTTCAGATAATCGAGAATAACGTGAATTACGTTTCTACTTCTTCGACTGACTGATAGTTTGAAATTCAGAAAATCAAGTATGTGTAAAAAGGAGTGTGTATGATTTAATAAAGCTATTACCTCAGCTATGTTTCATTGTGATTTTTGTGAGTTTTAATAAGCGTAATTTTGTAAACCTTTATAATGCTAAAGCGATCTTTCAAAGCCTTAATGACAACTTGTTACTGAAAATTAAAAAATAATCTAAAACCTACAATTTATTCTAAAATGTTAATTTCTTTTAAAACCCAAAAAAGGCTTTAACTCCTTCAAATACAGGGTGTCTACTGATACTGGGATAATCCTGGAATTTTATTAAAATAAGATTGATTATTGATCTGATTAACAAACAATTAAGGTTTGCCAGTTAATTGTGAGTTCCAAGCATTCATCCTTTTTACTTTTTTAATCTAAAATAAATATTAAATATTATCTTCCATACATTTTTGTGTGAATTTTGTTGTTGGAGATATATGTTAATTATATCTACAGTTTATAAAATAATACTTATTTGTCTTCTTTTGAACCATAGTAAAATACTGCTGTAATGACATTAATATTATTCCCGTCCTATTTAAATGTAATGTTGCCGCATAATAGTGGAATTTTGTCAAAAATTGTACTGAAATTCCAAAATCAAATGTGGTACACCCTGTAAATAAATCTAGAGGGTGAAACTATCTGACATATGTCACGTCCCTTCACCTTCCTTTTATTCAATTTAAACTGTTTACTGATAATATATATATAAAACGAAAGGGCTGCCCATTCCAACTTGGTTTCAAATTCCTGTTTTGTATGCAGGTGTACCACTTCTGTTGCAATTTCCAAGTCGGAAGCTACAGGAATTTGAACACCACAACGATAACTGCAAAAAACCCGGAGAAAGGGGGCAATACGTTGTTCAAAGCGAATACTTCTGGGCGACGGCTTTTGACGACTCCGTCCGACGGTAACCAGGGGCTTGCCGATGTCACGTCTACCACCTATAGCCACACCGGGGGTAGCTGAACCTTTTACTCAGTTGACAAGGGTCAAAGTTGTTGGTCAAAGGTTCAATGTCTCGAGAGTCAGTAAAGCCTCACTCTCAGATTCGGCAGTAAGGTTTTGTCAGGAAAATGCATATATAGAGGAAAAACAAATCTAAATTTAATTTTGTCTTTTCAAAACTACTTAAAAAGTCTTCTATATTAATTTCAAAATATTAGTATGCATTTAACTGATTTAAAAATGTGGTGCTTCTATGAATCAAGACTATTCAGTAACTGAACTTTTGGTCAAACACCTGGACCTTGGATGATTCAATCAATGACTGATGTGCTGCCAGAAGTGTGCGCACACAATGCAATAATCGATATACTCTTAGTTTAAAGTCCTCTGTACAGTAGAACCTCAATCGACTGTCACTCTCTGATATTTATCACAGACCGACTATTTTTAAATTTTCTGAAATGCCGCTCGTCTCCGAACGAGCTACTAAAATGTGTGCGACTCTAGTACTTGCCATTGGAACAGCAGGAAGGTTATTGACCTTGAGTTTGCACACCCCATCCTGACCTGTCACTATTGTCTTGTATGAATAGCACAGTAATGATTTTAACCAGTGTTGCCGGATCTGTGTTTTTGTAGTATCTTTGTCATGTGTCTAAGATGGCTGAAAACTTGAAATTATTAAAAGTTTGAGGAAGGCCAAAACTGAACCAGAATTGAAATTTAGATCAAATTTCTTTGTAAAATATTGGTCAACACAAAACGCTTAAATCTCACAGAGACAAAAAAAACATAAATATGCGTAATATATACATATATATTAACAAGTTTTAATTTTTCAGTTCCGGCCCAAACCAGCATTAAAACCTTACATATTTATCATAAAATTTATTTTGTCTGATTTTTCATTGAACTGTCAAGGTCCCAGTCCTAACAGTGACGTCAGTAGAGGTTTTACTGTATGTATATATTTTACAAATAACTAATGACTTTAGTTGAAAGTTGATATGCATTCTTCGAAAGTGTTATATTTCATCCAGGCCACTGTTATCTACATATGCAGTTATATCCAGTCAATATTTCATTTGTTATAAGATATTAGAGTATTTATTTTATGTTGCTGGAGAGAATTGTATTTATTTATTGAGGCATTTTAAAAATCTGCTATTTATCAAATCACATGTACTTGTTCAGTTTTGTATTATAACAATGGGTAATAATTATAATTATTATTATAATTGCACAATGAAGTAGACTCAAGAGTTAAACTCAGAGCACAGTAGTTTATGACAGAAAATAATGTAATACATATACTTTAGGCTTGTTTTTAGAAATTATTGACAATGATTTCATTGTTTTGTGTCACATGGTGAGTATCAGTGAATGGGAGATGATTGTAAGATGATTGAAACATAACAAATACTGCCAGAAAGAAGAGGAATTTGCAACTGGGTTGTCATTTAAGTTATTTTGAGCCAATAATTAAAAGATTAGAAAATCTAGATAACAATCAGTTGCCATAAATATTAACTTATGATTTTAAGTCATTCAGTAAAGTTATGATTCAGTATTCTAAGAGGCAATTTAAGTGCTGCTTGAATTAACTTTATTTAAAAATATGTTTAAGGCTTTATCAGTATTTTTTGGACTGCAGATACATTATTTGTAAGCAGGTTTCATTACACAATTGTCTAGGGTTATTTTATTACTTGTAACCCTATCCTACCACACAAGACAGATTGAACATGTTTATTGCCCATTTACTTGTGAAATAAATTAAAACATTTTCATTGACGCACAGTTGGGAACTTTGATTATAGGTGTAGTTTAAAATCTACAAAAGTTGTATAAAAGTTATTTTAAAATATTTTAGATTTATGAAATTAAATTATAAGACAATACAGTACCAAAATGAGTAGGGTTGAAGTAGCTCCATTCTGCGGGAATGGAGGGGGTGTGATTATGTATCTGTGCCTTTATCAGCGGATATAAATATGTTCTGTTTGTATGTTGGCCCTTAATAGAACCTTGGAACCAAACCACCTTATTACTCTGCTCATCTTGAGACAGTATTCAAAATAACTTTTGTTAATAGTTTCAGGGTGATATGACTGGGTAACAGCTAGTCAGGTTTTTATCAGTTTGAATATGGTTTAATAGAACGTCATTTAGTAAAACTTGACTTAGTAATAAAATATATTTTAAAATTGTGAGGCTGTTTAGAATGTAACCTCAGTTTGCTCACTTCACGTCGGTAGGGGTTGGGCCATAATTCTTTTACAGAAATATATATGATAAGTCAACCGGGGTTTAGTTGTGGCAGCAAGATGATCGTGAAATTATGAGTGTAGGAGATGTTCAAAAACGGGTTTGTCGAAAAGTAACCAACATAAGAAACAACATGTTGGGCAGACAAAGGTTGCTTTCCGAGCAGCCCTCATGTAAATATCTGTTATTTACAGTGAACGTTTGACGCTTATGTTATCGGTTTTTAAAAAGCCAAGTTTTCCAGCATAATTATTGTAGACTGATCAGAGACTGCGTTAGGGCTTGTGTCTAGTGCTTTAAGTGGGCTGTGAGATGGGCCTCATGTAGTTGTCAGAACGACTGCAGTAAACCAACTGTAAACCTACTGTAAACCTACTGTAAACCTACTGTAAACCTACTGTAAACCTACTGTAAACCAACTGTAAACCTACTGTAAACCTACTGTAAACTTACTGTAAACCAACTGTAAACCTACTTGCGGGTTATATAGGAATCACCGCAATCAGTTAAATGAACTGCGTGTTGTAATCACAGACCATAGAAAACTATAAACCTACTGTAAACCAACTGTAAACCTACTGTAAACCTACTGTAAACCAACTGTAAACCTACTGTAAACCAACTGTAAACCCACTTGCGGGTTATATAGGAATCACCGCAATCAGTTAAATGAACTGCGTGTTGTAATCACAGACCATAGAAAACTATAAACCTACTGTAAACCAACTGTAAACCTACTGTAAACCTACTGTAAACCAACTGTAAACCTACTTGCGGGTTATATAGGAATCACCGCAATCAGTTAAATGAACTGCGTGTTGTAATCACAGACCATAGAAAACTAATGTTTTCCATGCTCTGTAATTGTAATTCATAATTTTATAATTTTTGTGATTTCAACAATTGTAAATATACTTTTAGGCTGACATTCTTTTTTGTTCACTCAAAACAAGGAGCGTACCTGCAAGTTTCTGCAAGATCAATTATAATTCATATTGGTAATTTGACTGACTGGACAATTGCAAAACTAATATTCTGTACATCTGTACAGAGATAAAGACTGATTAATCACTGTAATTAGTTTACAAGAAGGTTTTTGACTGTGTATTTTATTTATAATTTTTCCACAATCGGGTTGTTTGTTTTCTGCTGTTGCTGATGAATTGAAATATGTGTACAAAAGAAGTGAATATTCTAATCAAGTACATTGCCAGACATAGTACCTGATCACTGCAGTAACTTTTCATTCTGTAATTCAAAGTTACTGATCACTGCAATCTGTAATTATTTGTCAACTACACAATAGTCATATTGTCAGTATTAGTTAAATGTGTGTCAATTGAAATGAAATTATACTAGTTTAAAGCCAATTACGTCATTGCCTTGTAAATATTCATATGGAATTAAAATGTGATGAGGTACAGGTTAGTGACATAAATATTAAAGTCAAAAGTCCTTTCCTAAATTCAAGCCATCAATCAGTGGCAGATCCAGCTTTAGTCGTGGGGGGGGGGGAATTAGTGGTGGAATCCCCCCCCCGATTTTTATTGTTACAGATAATAATTGTAATAGTAAGCAAATACTAAAAATAACAGTTAAACCCAACATAAACTAAAGTGAACTGAACTAATAAAGAAAAGGCGTTACAGCGTTCATGCGCAGTGTAAGGGTGTGATGACTAACAATATCACATGGACACAGTGGATGACTGGTCAAACTCCCATTAACATGGTAACTCGACGTACACACCACTCTGCCTGCACCTCGCCCACTCAAGCTACTGCTGTTGTGTGTCTGAGATCTGATAACTACACAACGTTAAATCTCGACGTTTGCCGGCACCCACACCCAAGTACGCGATCGTGGTTTCGCGGGTAAAAAAGGAGGCAGGGTGTAAGGGCAGTCGCGTCATTGAGTCAGTGCAGCCAACTGTCAGGCGTCATCAGAACAAAATTATCACTCCCACTAACTGTTAACGCTTAGTTCCATAACTTTAGTATGCATACAGACCGTTTAGAAAAATAACCTATGGTAGGCAATCATAAATTGGATTGGCGATAAAGAATTCATCGCAACACATTAACTAGACGCAAATTACATAACTGCACTATTTTTATACAGTATATAACAAACATTTCTGAGCTTGAGGGGGGGCGATTGCCCCCCCCTGGATCCGCCACTGCCACCAATCAAGTGGCTCCTTCGCCCTAGTTGTACTATAAATCCCTCCCCCTCCGTGATTAATTTAATACTTTATAATATATCCATCCTCTTTCAATGATTGATTAATAACTCAGTATCAAAGGATCTTAGTTTTTTCCAATAAATCATATTTCCTTTTTGATTTTTTCCTAGTTTAATTTGCCAATAAAACTATGTTTAATTTAGGGTTATTGCTACGGAACCGTAATATTAACCATCATAAAATAAAGTACAAGTCATGGCAAAGTCCGTCCGTCCCAATTAGGGGAGTAGTGTGAGAGAGATGGTGATTATCCCCAGTCTTGTTCTTCTCTGTTGTGTTCGTACAGTTGACTCAGATATGTATATGGATAGCAATGAATGTGAATGAATTGTGAACTTCGCTATGCTTACATACTGCCTACTTTATTTACACATTTTAACAACAGTACAAATGTAAACAGTGAGCAAAATACTCATAGTGTGTTTTGACAAAAAATGTAGATTAGAAAGCGGTTGTAGTGTGTGACTCGTGGAGGGGGAATGTCGATACTGTGGTTGTAGTGTGTGACTCGTGGAGGGGGAATGTCGATACTGTGGTTGCCCAGACCGCGTACTTTTAAAAGGTCTGTATAGTTTTGTGAAACAGTGTAACGTTAATTAGGACCTATCCCCCCTCTTCTGTCACTTTCTCTTACACAAACCACCAACATTTCCCAAAATAGCATTACGAACTTATGATAGGTCTTTAGAAAAGTTGAAAGCCATTATGTTGTCTTAAAAGTATTATATGTTTTAATTATTGTACAGAAGAAATGAGATTATTTAATAATTATTGTACTTGTTATATATTATATTTACGACCATTTAAGTGACTTCTTTGGCCGACCTTTCATATTGTGTTGAAATGGATGAATACATGAAGTAATGCATATTTTCAACAATAATTTGTAGATATTCCTGAAATTGCCTATGAAATATGCAATTTTATGAAATATATTTTAGTTAAGTATGTTTCCTGCATGATGAAGGTTATTATGAAATATATATGTATTCATATATATATATATATATTAAGGCAAATACGTTGTAAAGAATTGTGTATTTAAGTTCCTATCAAGTTAATAGATCATTATTTATTTCTATACATCGTTATTGAATGTATCATTTTGAATTTTCTCTTTCTAATTTGTAATATCGCCGTAACATTTTCACATGTGCTTCATATAAATTGTTATTGTTTATATTGTAAATAGTGATCTCAATTTTATATTGACTGCACTGTACAAACATATGTAAATACATTATATTGCTTAAGTGTCGTGTGTTATTTAAACTCCTATGCCCTGCTACAATATAGTTATAGCGAGAAGTTGGCTACTTGCAATTTCAAAAGAGAATCAAAGTTTTAGGGTATGAATTTATATAATTATAATTTAATTTTCTTTATGGTGTCCTGCGTGACAAAATCAGGCACTTAAAAGGAGATCCGGGACATGCCACGACTTCTTTAAGCCACATACATGCAAGAAATATTGAAGTGGCATAGTTGTTTTATAAAGTGCTTGTTTGTTTGTTTTTGGGGGGATCAGGAGGCCCGGCAAAGCCGGCTAGGCATGTCTCCCTTGGGATATTGTACAGCCGTCCAAAGTTTGAGAGTTGTTACCAATATCCTGCAGATTTTTAGCAGTAGTTTCGATTAAAGCGATGCTGTCAGTAACGTTAAAATCTGGACTTTCAAGGGTTTCTGTCACTATCTTTACCTTTTCAATAATGTTCTTTATGGAGTAAAAAGTAAGAATCAGATCAAAAGTTTTTAACTTTTTAAGGAGTCCTGATGCCTTTGTTTTTGTACCAAAAGTATTTACGTGAGAAATGTTGTGGAGTAGATAAATTACCTCTTCCAAACATTGATTCATGGCTTTAACAGATTGAGCACGGGCGGTCTTATCTCGTTCTTGACAAGTTGACAAGCTGTATTGCATTGTCAATTTCATTGAGTTTCTCCTTTAAATGGCCAAATATTTTTGTAATGGATGTAAAAAATACATGTAACTGTTGGAGTACATTGAAAAATTCACGGATCAAAACATTTACATTGCAAGCATGTTCAAGAGCAGTTCGTTCTGTGGTCCTGGCAAGGTATATAGGGAACATTATGCCCAGCTTCCTCCGATATGTACTTTTGAACACCCTTAAACTGCCCAGACATTGACCTGGTATAGTCATAAGACTGAAAAGCCATTTTAGACACATCAATGCCTAGGTTATGTAAGGAGGTTAAAATTAGTTCATAAAAAGAAAATTGCAATAGTCACTTATCACAGCTTTATGAACTTGAGAGCTAAAATGCTTTTGAAGTTTTCCAAGCTTGTTTTTCCCAGAACTTTTCATCTTCGACCAAGTTTTTACTCCAGCATTTGTCCAAGCCTCTTCTTTTTTTCCCTTCCGGCACCTCCAGGGAAAATGCACACAAAGCAAAATGTAGCATATTTTTCGATACTGTACTCAAAGTGTTCAAACTCCTTGTACCATTTTGGATTGAATTGGTTTTTTCCATCACTTGGGAAATTTGAAAGTTTTAGTTGGTGTGGTCCTAAATCTAGCAAGTAGGTTTTTTGGTTATCGGTAATATAATTTGGCCTTAAACCAGGGTCATGGCTCAACTTCAGGTGAATCGCTATCATCAATTACAGCGCTCTGATTTTTCAAGTTTATGCAAAAAAAGTTACCCATTTCTTCAACATGTTTTGATGTTTAAGTTACAGAACATGCTACATTTATTATTTCAACTGTGGCAAATTTTTCATTATCCACCTCTTCACTACAATATTTTGTATATAGATCTGAGCATTCTTTAAGATGATCAATAAGTACTGCGAAATTCCCCATTATTGAAGGCCAAGTCGTTACCACACTTTTTTGTATCGTACCTTTCGTAGCTAGGTTCATCCAAATGAGTTTCATGTTTTTCATCCTTCATTATCGTCAAGCACTTGGGTAAAATCTTGTGATATTAACCCTCTAGTTAATTCTATAAAATCTTGACCAGTTGGCTGAACAGTAATGTCCAATTCCTCATCTTCCATTGTTTCATTTTTCACCTCTGTACTTTCCGAGTAATCTTCACATTTATTGTCAGAAAATTCTACGTCTATTATATTCTGGTCAGATCCTGAAGTTGAAGGTTTATTTAAATGATCTAACCCTTGTCCTTCTATTAGCTGACTTTTATCAATATTTTGGTTTGGATCCCTGATTATTCACCATTTGATTCAGCTTAAAAAACCCCACAATTTGGTATTTCGATCATTCCTCTACGTCAATTGGTTACCGAGATATTGAAAGTGCTAAACACAGTACGTTGTCTAATGTTATTCTTATGGTATACAACTTGGTATACAGCTTCATGTCGTTGTGGTCTATTGATATCGCCTCAACAAAATTTGTTTGCCAACCTGCGTACTCAGCCCCCATGTTATTCTTATGGAGAATAATTAAATGCTCTGTCTCCCTTAATTATGAATATAATGAATAAAAACTGGTATACGTCTTCACCTAGTTGAGTTATATTGATACTAGCATAAAAACCCATTTTTTGTGTTCCTTATTGCAGCAAACCTGCGTACTCAGCCCCAATGTTATTCTTATGGAGAATAATTAAATGCTCTGTCTCCCTTAATTATGAATATAATGAATAAAAACTGGTATACGTCTTCACCTAGTTGAGTTATATTGATATTAGCATAAAAACCCATTTTTTGTGTTCCTTATTGCAGCAAACCTGCGTACTCAGCCCCAATGTTATTCTTATGGAGAATAATTAAAATTGTATATATCGCTTATTTGTGAATATATTTTTATGAAACTTGGTAACTGGCTTTATGTAGTATTAAGACATTTATATCTCCATTGGAAATTCGCTGAGTATGCAGGTTTGCTGCGACGGGGGTATTATTCATTCTCCTAAGGATAACACTGGACAATAATTACTGTGCTATAGCACAGTCAATACTGTGTTTAGCACTTTGAGTATCACTGCAACGGTTGGACGTAAAACAACAATTAAAACGCTAAAATGATTGTTTTGTAGAGCTAAACTGATTGGTAGAATGAAATGTGGAGTTTTTAGTGAAATTATCTGAGTAAAATCTAAAAACCATATTTCCATAAGATTAACATGGGAAATTTTTTGGACACATTTTTTGACTTTTCTCCACAACCACTAAACCTAGCTTAATAATTAAAAGAACCAAATTTTTTTTTAAGCTCTATAAAATGGCTATAACCAAAATCTAGCGTTTTTAGGGTAAAAAGTTCAAAAAACTAATTTTTGGAAAATTTTAAACCCACATAAAACCCCCTTCCCATAGACCGATCGATCTGGTTTTCGAACTTAAAGTCATAAATATTACTCTCCACATTTGTGCCAAATTTCATAAAAATCGGGCGCTTCTTTCAAAAGTTATCGCGGTAACGGACACATATAAATTTGAACGAATAGTGTTTTTGCCATCTGGGGACCTCAAAATAAAAAGTTATCATGGTCTCGGGCTTAAGTCTTACCATGCCACGGTAATAGCTTCTTCCCTATAGGGGAAATTCGCTAATATCAAACACAATAATCATTAACTTTTGCCGTTTCACTGAATACTTTACTTCACGTTTAACTACGACCGGTTACCACAACCATAGACTAACTACAGTAGTCAAATTAACTTTAACTTACAAATTAACTTTATTGCCATTACAACGCGTTATTTACAGTCTGTATTATGTAATGAATGTATAATTTTAAATTACAGTTACTTTTTTATTAAACTTAACTCATATGAATTGTATGCAGAAGTATTAACAAGTTTTTGTGATCGGTTATCATTATAGTTTAAATATTTTCAAACATTTTTATTTTGCTGAAATTTTGTACACAATTAAGTTTAATATCAGTAAAGCAAGCGAACGAGAAACAATGCGCTGTTAGAGTAAGTTCTGACATACATCAAGGATAGGATAAGGTACAACTAAAATTGTTTAGTGGCAGTTCAAAGACAGTCGCAGCCCGATGTCGCCGCAAGTCGCGGCCGCAGTTTCCCGCGCCGGCCGCGCCTCGAGCCCTCCCAAAGATATGACGTGGACGTGGCGCCAGAATTGGTGGAGGAGCAGCACGGCCTGTATCTATAGTAGGGCATTGGCTGCGCCTTGCCTTTGATCTTAGCGGCCTCTACCCAACCACGCTCAACACTATTTCCCCTTCCACACAGTGACGAAACTGCAGAATCATCCGCATGGTATTGCTACTGGTGTAACTGCTTTCGCTCGTTTGTTGCTGCTTATTTGTTAATGTATACTGCTGTATTTATGTAAAAACTAGTCATTATTATATAATATAAACTTACTCCCAGGGTCATTTATATCGGAGGTGATATTTAGCCGCACCAACAAATCTTCGCCACGTTATATTATTATATAATTATCATTATATTATAATTATATTATTATTATAATTTATATTATTTAATATTATAATTATACTATATAATATTATTATATAATATATAATAAGTTAATTTATTATTCGTTACGTTGGTTGTGGGAAATCCAAAAAACGTATTCATACCATTTTCCATGTTAATCATATGGGGAAAAGATTCTTAGTTTTTTCTCAGTTAATTTGACTGAAAACTGCACATTTTTTCAAGTACTTAACAATTAATTTTGTGATTAAATTGTGATCTTAAGTCCAACTGTTGCAGAGGTTTTCACTCTCACCAATCTCCAAGGACCTATCGTTCGTTCGGCATGGCGGCACGGCCTTCGGAATAGTGATTAGTGATGCGCGATTGCGAGATGCACCATTCGATTGTTGTAGCCATTCGAAATGTTACCAAATATTTAGTATGCATTCGCTGATCATAATTGAAATGCATCATGTTTTCAAAATCAATGATAATACTTAATAATAAGTAAATAAGAATTATATAGATTGAGAAGTCAATAAACGCTAGTAAATTTTCGAAATCAAAATCAAAATCCATTCGATTGCGTCATCGGAAACATTCGAAACGCAACCATTCAACAACCGAATCCTCTCGTAATCGCGCATCAATATTTCGGAATCACTCGTTTGTCTCTCTTCGTGGCGGTGCGGCTTTCGGAACCGCTCGTTTATTTCCGTCTCTCTTCGTAAACTACGTTACCATCATCGATGGCAACGCCAACAACGCCACCATACCAGGGCTCCCTGAACTACGTCGGGAGCCAGATTAAAAGTGCTACGCAAAGGCCCATAAGGTGCAATGTCTATACTGTAGTTAGTCTATGCCACAACGCATCAGACGACGCACCCGACCAGGGTAGACAACCTACGCACGGCCAAGGAAGAAATTCCCCCAAAAGTCCTAATTCACCGTTTGCTATCCATATAAAATTAATCAGTTAAAAATTGTAATTGTGTTTAAGACAAAATTATGGATTCTTCTGCTTGGTTTGAAAACAATTTTGTTAGAAATTGCTTTTTTAATATTAAACAAGGTTTAATCACAAATTTCCCAACTCACGGTCTCATATACTCTAACTTCCCAACTTTTAAACTTTTCCAGATGATTGGGGAGGGTGGCTCCTCCCCCCCCCCCGTAAGTGTTGTTATTACTTACGGGATGTAATAAAAGACGTCTTAGAACACTTAAGATATATTTACACTTATACTGATTCACATACAGACGTTGAACATAAAAGATGGACCATCTTTTATATATGTTTACCGTCTGTATGTGAATCAGTATAAGTGTAAATATATCTTAAGTGTTGTAAGACGTCTTTTATTACATCCCGTATGTAAAAAGTAAAAAAAACACACATTTTTGGAGTACAAATCCCCCCCAAAACCTCCCTTATGATGCGATCTGTTTGGTTTTTGAACTCATAATAGATGCTGCCTTACATGTTCATACCAAATTTCATCAAGATCGGACTTTTAAGTTATCGTGCCTACGGACACACACACAGACATAAATATATATATGAATTTGGTTGAATGGTGTTTTTGGCATCTGGGGGCCTCAAAACGAAAAGTTATCATGGTCTAGGGCCTAGGTCTTACCATGCCGACTACGGCAACAGCTTCTTCCCTATAGGGGAAATTCGCTAAAAAAGGTCACCAACCTGGACCTGGACGGCAACAAGGGCCCACACCACTGACTGCGCCTAGGAGCCCACATATTCTAAATCCGGCCTTGCATTATAAAAATTGTTTCCATTATAAACAAGTTGTTAGTGACCACTCAACAAGTTTTTAGGGGGTCACATTGTGAACTTTATGGTGGTCCCGTGCTTAGGTCTCATCGTGCGGGTCACGCTAATAGCCTACCATTCCATTTAGAAAATTCGCTAATAAGGCTTCATTATCACTTTCATGTCAACTCGTTTAGATTATAGATTGTTGTACTTCATCTCACTCCACTATATAATCTTTCTCTTTGCACTCTACAGCAGTGCAGTAGCTTTTCTGCGTTAATGTGAAATAATTGTCATCTGTTCTGCAGCGTTGCCAATTGGGTGGTAATTATCCAATTTGGTGGTAATTCTAGGCCCTGGTGGTATTTTTGGTGATAATCACTGCTTGGTGGTAATCTGTTACCTTGATTAAAATAACAGTATTTTTACTGTTTTTTTTTTTCTATAAATAAGTCTATTTTCTTAAGTAAATTTTTAACTAGAATTTAATTTCAATACAACTTATTTATATAGGTTTGAAATCCTTTATTTTCTGTAACTCTAACATAAAACAATATACCTTAAGTTTGCTTCACTAATCCATATATATTCTTTTACTTTCTGATTTAGTTTACAGTATGACGACATGCATATTTTGCAGATACTTTTTTTCAAATTTATTATACTTTATACCTTGTTACTTATTACCTCATCATTCGCTTGAAACCAGAGGATTTCTGGATTAGCTGCGTCACTTTTCTAAAATACTTGAAAAAAACCCGAATATTTACAACTATATTAAACATGGAACTTCCGAGGATGGAAATAACTTCCGTGGATATTCATATACTATTATCATTAACTGTTGTACATTTTATACTAACTTCACTAACATTAATATTGTAATAATTATGTGCCAATAACAACAGTATAACATCTATTTATAGCCCTATTTGAAAATTACTGCGCTCTTTTCTAGTACTTTTGAAGAAGGGTGGTAAAAAGTGGTAATTTTTGCAGGAGCTAGTGGTAATTTCAATAAATTGGATTGGCAACACTCCTGTTCTGTTGGGTCACCTAAATCGACTAAATCGAGTGTTCTTTCGTTGGTGAAAATGATCCTGATTATTTGAAGGTTAAACGTAGTGCAAGTGTTATTTGTAAATAAATTGTAATTTAAATTTAAGGAAAATGAACGCCATTAGAAGCAGCTTATTAAAAAGTAGGATGTCTAGTATTCTGGCTCCTTATGCTAAAAGAGGGGTTGCTGCATGGAACAAAGACTTCATGCCAGGGCCATATCCAAAAACACCAGAGGAAAGGGCTGCTGCTGCAAAGAAATATGGTCTTCTTCCAGAAGAATACGATTTCGATCCTGAAGGTCCAGGGGACTACCCTAAGCTGCCCGATATCTCAGGTGCTACTAAATCTGATTATTACAATTGGGATCATCCACACCTGAAGAAGGATTGGGGCGAACCCATGCATCGATATGCTAACATAATTTCCGAAGATCGATTGGATGTTAATCATCATGAGAAACAAGTAATTCCCACATGGAAACAAGTTTTAATGTACATCGGCACCCTGCTTTTCTTTGCTACTCCAGTCTATCTGTGCGAAAGATACAAGCTTTTCATGAGTCTGCCACATGCGAAACGTCATTTTCCGTCTGATGGACCACACTACAAATACCCTTCAAGCCACTGAGAGATAACCATAAAAACGCCCCTGTAATGTAATAGAATGTTTAACAATTAGAAATAAAAGCTGATATGTTACTTGAATTTCAGTTTGCCCAGTTATTGTTTTTGACAAAAGTAAATTGTTTAATTCTTCAGATAGTATTAAATTAGGCTATATGCTATTGTTAAATGTGAGTTACGGTACGAAAAGCGCTCCCACTAATGAAGCGGTTAAGATATTGCTTTTATGTGATGACTTATCGTACTGCCCTGCCCTAAGTGTGTAAACAACCTTGATTATTAAGTACTTAAAGTTTTGAAAATAGTATACCGGTACACTGTGTAGTTGCTAGCCTAGTCAGCAGACTAGGAACCATACATTTGTGTTCATGACAGAGTTAGGAATGAGGGTAGTAGAGTAGGTAAAAAAACAGACCTAGAAAAACATTCACCCACCAGGAGGTGTGTTTTTAGTAGAGAGTTATATACGCTGACCAATATTAACTTAGGCTATATTATCATCATCAATATGGTTGCACCTCCGCAGACGCCCAGTGGAACAATTGAATGAATAAAAAAATTTTGAGTCACATTAATGTTTAGATATTTTGATATAAATATAGGCCTATCAGATCAAATTGATACTGTTGACTTATTATATTCGTAATAATGTTTTTACTACACATGATTGAAATTTTATTTAGATAGTATTTTGTCTAAAACATTGCAGATAATTTAGAGAATTACGGGGGTGCAGTTCCGTATCTGTCCTACCATACTATCGAATGAAAATCATATATTTATCGAATACTAAAAGTAATTGACTAAACAAATTAAAATAACAATAACATAACCATATACAAAATGAACTTTTTATTTTATGAATTTAAAAAAATCAGTTTGATGTGTTAAAATACAAAACTAAATAGAAACTTCAGTATCCTGGATAAACTGTTTTTATCGCCTTTAAAAAATTTACAAGTGGAATCTTCAAAAGACATTTTTACCTCAGGGCGGTACAAATATTCCACTAGATGGGAAGCCAAATCATCTGATTTAATGCCAGTTTTAAGGGATATTATTAGTGCACACCAAGAAGATTCAACTGACATCGAAAGTTTACTGAGTTCTCACCATGTATTTTAGTTTTGGTTTGGTCTCCACACACTTTGCAATTTGGATTCTTAGGTATGAGTTATTTATCTTGTAGAAAACCAACACAATTTTCAATTGAATTAAATACATGTTTTGCACAAATATCTAAAATTAACAAAATCATATTGTTTTCTACTTCTATTTTTATTTAGGTTCTTAATAATAAGATGTAAACTTGAAGGGGCCATAGCCCCTAACCTTGCTTCAATATTCTGCCTTATCTGATTTTTTACTGTGAGTTCGTAAACAAAGTAGACACTTAATCACACGTTTTAATATAAACAAAGCAAATGTCTTTAAATCCCCATGCTTTTCTTACGTGGGATTTTTTACATTATTTCTCGTTTGCTGGTAACTTTTTAGAAATACCGCTAATTTCCCGAGACCCTGGGATCAAGACCTTTAATTTAAGCCATCTCCCACCATCCTGCGGTTTGACAAACTCCCACAATTTTGACTTAAAAATTTCGCTTACAGAATTATATATAAAGATAGGCTAAACAATTTTAATTAATAACGATTAAAAACATATGATTATTAAATATCAAATAAAGTTTAATTATTTTATACCTATATCGATTTTTAAAACTTCAATATTTTCTTTCTATAGTATAGTAGGACAGATACGGAACTGCACCCAATTACAGTAATTAACTATAATTTTCTTTGTGAAAATTTGTTAAACAATAAATAAAATACTCAAGTTTTTTTTAAAGTCGTAGTTTAATTACAAAATCAATGAAATTCATAGTTTGTAACGGAATATGAAGATGAACATCAAGGGAGAAAAGGGTAAAGGGAGAAAATTAAGTGTTGTTTCGGTGCTATGGTAAATAAACATGATGTTGCAGTTGGAGCTTGGAAAAAAAACAATTTTTTGAAGGAGCAAAGTTTGGATTAAGAAACATATTAATAATCATGTACTTCTTTATTTAGTGTAAACGTTATTAATTATGACTTATAGAGAGAATTTACTTATATTTCTTGCGAAATATTAGAAATCGAATTAAAATAATCGATTATTTGAATAGATTATTTTCATTCGATTGTCCAACCGGTTGTCTGCAGAAGTGCAAAATATCAACATCAATCAATACTACAGTCAAATGTGGTTCAAATAGGTGTATGTGTATGTGTTACATCGATAATTTTTTTAAATATTTCATATGATTTTTAAAAATAATTTTCATATTAGACCCTTTGGTTGTGTGGTTTTTAACCCTGAAACTGCTAAACATCGTGATGGTGGCTTTCTGTAGGTACCCATTTGAAAATGCCTAAGTCGCAAGGTGACCAATTGTTGTTCTGCATTAGCCTACATCTAAACTTGATTTGTTCAGTTTCTTCTTCCACCACATGACTCAATTGATATGTCCACACTTGTGCGATTATGTGCGCTTGACGCATGCGCTAGAGCACGAGACGCATGCGGAGAAGCCAACTTGTTTTCCAAGAAAACCGTCTAGTTTCTGCATGCTGCAAAGCAAGCAGATCCAAAACTTTGGATACTCTTGCGTCAAACCGTGCAAGGAGAGTTGATATAACTTCACTTGGTCATTCAATTTTTAATGATGGCATCTGATTAGCAAACTCTTGTTTATATTGAGGATTAGAAGTTGAGTCCCCAGTAACCAAATATCTAAGACACATTGCTAACTTGATTTTTGAAGGTATTGCTTCTGAAGTAGGTGTCACTTTTTTATATTTTGGGTCTAACCAGTTCTTAAAGGCAATAAAAATTCTCTCTGGAAATTCTAGTGAAATTTTTAAATGAAGAGTTTTTATTTAGCTCCAAATCATTTTAGATTGAAAAGTTTCTTATATTAATCTTTCATCCATACAGAACTAGATTTTATTTTACCTCGATGGGCTGTTGATATTAATAAACAAGCAACACTAGGGTGAGCACTTTTTCGCCTACAAAATTTATAGGTTGTTTGGTCGATATCGAACAATTTTACCAACCGGTTGTTTTATCGATTGGGAAGGCGATAATGACGTCACGACAAGATGAAACGGAACGACCAGAACCACCCAATCATCAACCGATTGTTTGTTTGTTTTATCAAATGAACTTTCAATTACGATTGTTATTGTTTTGTGGTGGAAAAGCATAAATGGTGATTCGATTAAAATTCAAGCAGATATAAGTTAAATCAAAAGTTGTGGATACAGTGTTAAATTGGATCTAAAAATGGATGTACGTGAACAAACAACTAGATTGCAGTTCACGACAAAATTATAGTAACCTAACTTAACCTAACTCCGTAGAGCGCTGTATGGTGGCTGTTCGTTGTGCAACATAATTACAAATAAAGGGATTAGTATAAGTAAATAAAAGTCAAACCTAAAAAGTTAACAAAAAAAGTGAGATTTAACCCCGAACAAATTAAAGTACGTAATCTTTAAAAAATATTTCAGATTTCAAAAAGTAAACATCAAAAGTGAGATTTGAACACGGGACCGCACGATCGTGGATCTCGGTAGCCGTATCCACTGGGCTACCGAGGCCTGCCGCATTAGCCGAAAGTTACAATACATCAGGCAGTGAGCAACGATTCATTCGATAAAACAAACAAACAATCGGTTGGTCGGTTGATGATTCGGTGGTTCTGGTCGTTCCGTTTCATCTTGTCGTGACGTCATTATCGCCTTCCCAATCGATAACTGTTGAGTGTTATAGTTTGTATGTGTGTTTCAGTGTCACGATTTCAAAAACCAGAAATATTAACCAGAAAGGGGGGTTTTATGGTGTTTTAATTAGATTTAAAATATTCTCTTTATTTATTTTATACATGTTTTAAAACCCATAGTTTTGGCTTAGACACCTTTTAGAGCATATCAAACTAATTAATTTAGGATGTTGAATTTATAACCTAGGTTGAGTGGTTGCGAAATAAATCAAAAAACCTTTCAAGAAATTCTCTTAATTAATTTTACGGGGTATTGGTAATCAGACTTTGTACAGTAAGTGTTAATACAAAATTAATTTATTATTTTACCAACTAATGTAGTTTAAAAGTATAATTTTCCTTTTTCACTTAGCTTAAAAGAAGACTTTTCAAATTTGGTTTTACGTCAAACCGTTGCCGAGCTATCGAAAAAGCTAAACACAGAACGTTGTTTATTCATATGGAGAATAAATAACTTGTAATACCTAGTTTATTTATATACATATTTTGAGGAACTTGGTATTTAGCTTAATGTACTTGTGGTCCAATAAATACTGCATAAAACCTACATCTTACACTTTCTGTTGAAGCAAATCTATGTAAACATCTAACATCTCTTACATTATTCTTATTGGGTATGAACTAATTATATATATATATATATATATATATATATAAAAGTATAAAAACAAGATAATAACTATGAGTACCCAGTTGAATACATTTTTTAATTATACTTGCACTAATACTAATATGTTTCGACTTAGTCATGATCACAGTGCTAATTCATAATGGGCTAACGAAACAATCAACTTCTCTGTTTGCAGTGATGAGAATTAGATAAATCACTGACCATTAGGTCACAAAATATCCCTAAAATATACCTAATTATTATTAGGTATATTTTAATAATTATATTACTATTGCAAAAATGGCTCTTAATGCACTTTGAGATTTTAAATTATATCCTTGGGAGGAGCCAGCGATACTCATCGGCCAAAAATCTTCTTGCTAAAACAAAAGGCCATTCGAATAATCGACAGAGCTCACTTCCAATAACACTGCAAGCCACTCTTCATTAAACAAAGTATCCTGACTTAAGATCCTTATACATCCTCGATACCATAAACATAACAAAATTAAACCTACTTCAATCCAAATACAATATTATATCAGGGACTAACTTAAATCTGAATCAACATAGACTCAACAAAACCAGCAAAACGCTCCCTTTTATAGGTGTTATAGGTTATAGGTTATAGGTTATAGGTTATAGGTGTAACTATTCAACTTGCTCCCAGGTAATCTTAAATCCATCAAAAACAACAGCAAATTCACAAACTAACAACAACTTGTCTATTAAATAAGCCCCATATTATAACATAAATGATTTTTTTAAGATCACAACTGTGTAACCAATAGGCTCTAAAACCCTGCTCACTATATGACACTGAAACATACATACAAACTACAACACTCAACAAATCATAAAACCCAGAATTGACCTTGAATTATGACTTCCCGGTCTTGATGATTGTGAAGGGAGGAAGATGAAAAATGTACGGTAAGCCAAAACTGTGTGTTTTAAAAACATTAATAAAATATATAAAAAGGTTATTTTAAATCTAATTAAAACAAAATAAAAACCCCTTACCCCTGATACAAAATTTCTGGTTTTTTAAATCGTGACATAAAATTCTGTCTTAAATGATGATACCATTTTTATTCAAAATCGAAGGGTCAGTTCATAAGTTACAGTGTAAACGGCTTCGAATCCAAAAAGAATGTATATGTACAAAATGGGTCATATTCAAAAGTATACATATACAAATTTCAAAAAATATAATTTATCGTAGTTATATTTGTTTTCTTTAAATTAATTCCTTAAAAGTCGAAATCAAGCAACAGGTATAGGAGTTATTAACGTTTAAAGCATACCCTGTAATGTTTCTAATCGCACTGTGTCTGGACTGGCTGTAATGATTGTGGCTGGAGTGTTTCCCCTTGATCTGCTCGCCGCTGAGAGGCAGAACATCTTTCGCCGTGCCCCTGATCTCGGAAGAGACCAAGCTGCTGTGGAAGCCAGACTCGAAACTCTGCGAGTTTGGCAAGAGCGGTGGAACGGTGGACTGGAAGGGCGATGGACGTTTCGTCTCATCAGAGACATAAGCCCGTGGTTGAGCCGTGCATTTGGGGAAATTGACTTTTTCTTGTGTCAATTCCTGACGGGCCACGGGTACTTCAGGGAATACCTTTTCCGCATGGGGAAGGTGAGGTCACCTCAGTGTAGTTACTGCCCGGAGGAGGTGGATGATGCTCATCATACTTTCTTCCGGTGCAGTCGTTTCACTGAAGACAGGAGGAGGCTCGTCTCTGCTGTCGGCAATCTGTCCCCGGACGTCGTGGTGATGCTTCGAAATGAAGACTCCTGGAGAGCGGTTGCGCTCTTCATGCAATCCGTTCTTCGGGGAAAGCGAGACGAGGGATGCTTAGGTGACCTCTAAGTTTCCCGAAACGGTGACGTGACCCGTCTGGGCGCAAGACACGCGGGCCAGTGCCGAAGTTGTCCGATAAGGGTTCCGGCCTGGTTTTTCCCCGTGGCTCCGTAGGAGGTTTAGTGGGTATACCTCGTAAGAGGGAGTCCCACACTGTTCCTTTGGGTTCGCGCATTAAGCGTTCCTCCTACGTAAAAAAAAAAAAGTTTCTAGTCCGCCACCTTGATGACGTCATCACAGGGTGTTAAGGAGCTCTGAGAGAGTGTTTCTATAAAAGCTAGTTGAATGAAGATACAACGTGCAAAATTTTTTACCAGTAACCAGAAGTGAAATATTTTTGACCTAACGATGCAGTCAGCGCAGGCACTGGATCGGTAGCTGCTGCATATCGAGCATCAAGGTGCGCACATTGCAGTTCAGTGTTGCAATCACTTTTATTTAAAACTTGTCGTTAAATGAACCTTTGGATTTTTTTTTTCTAAAATTTAATCGTTTATTTACCACACAACTGCACTGAACTATATTATTCATACAATATACAATGGTTGTTACTGGTAAAATGTTTTTATGTAAAAATCAGCTATCAACCATTACCCATGTTCGACATGATAAATTGTTAAATAATATCTTAAATAACATAGTATTTTTACAATATCAATACAGGGTACTTGATTATTGCTTATGATATTCAGCCTTAAAATGTGGGTGGCGAATAAATTGCCGAAATTCCGCCGCCGCTGTGGCGCAGCGGCCCAAAGTGCACTCGCTGTGTTTGAGCCTCTTAAGTTACGTTGCCATTGTTGAAACTATAACAATGTATATATCATTCTACACGGAATATAATTTACTACAACCTTTGTTTCAAGTATTTTCTTGAAAAATTGTGTATTTGCATTTTAGAGAAGAATAATGTTAAAAAGTATTTTAAAATTGTCAAATATTTATTATTATAATGCGAATATCTATTGAACCGTTGGTCTGAGCTATTTTAATGACTCAACCTTGTTTGTAGATCATTATTTAGGCAATCAAACAAAAAAAGAAATATAAAGCTACAATAAATAGTAATGGAGATATGAGCGTTTTTGTAAATGCTTGCAGGAAGGGGGGCTAGGGGGGTTTAAAGGGGGGCTACAAGATAAGCACCGGGGGGAATTTAGGGGACTTTTGGGTTTTTGTACCTCTAGGTGGGTACTATCGACTGTTATAGGTTTTAGCCTGTTACTAATTTCTTCCGACATTTGCTCGTTTTTTACCTTCATTGCCTGGGCTATAAGTGTTTCGATTTAGGTTATGACCAATGACAATGTTACCCGTTTTGCCAGCCTTGCTGGAACTATAAAAATGTACTGTGGCAATAAAGTGATATTTATCCGATCACAACCACATTATTAGTCTGGATAAATTGATAGTTTAATGTATTACGAATTTAATACATTTTTAATTTATATTTAACTTAACTCACAATGAAGCAGCTATAAGCCTAAAAGTAATTCCAATTTTTCGAATACACACTGTTAAAGGCTGCACTGTTAATATGCTGCCTTATATTGACAACAATTCCTTCTTGGTAGACATGTGTTCCCTTACCCCAGACTTTAGTTCTATCTTGACCATTTAGGTTACGTTAGGTCAAGAACAATTTGATCACATCCTAGTACAGTGCGATGCACAAGTGAAAAACCAGGCCGTACAAAATTAACACTAGTCTTTTGGATGGTCTGGTTTTTCACTCGTCCAAAACACTACCATACCTAAATGGAGAAAATGCCTCAGTCAATGATTGAGCAGAGCTTATTCTATCAGATAGGATAACCTAGATAGGGCTAACAATAAACATAAACTAACTGAAAAATAAGCAATACTTTATTTGTTTTTATACCATTTATTATGTTTATTTTTCAAAATAGATACAAAAACAATGGAAGGGGTTTTGCAAGTCCTTGCACGCCGAAAAATGAATCAAAAACCCAATCGACAACTGAAAACTGATCTTCAGTTTCTTCTTGAACTATTATACTTCTCAAATAAAAGTTGAACCTCGATATTGTGGTACTAAAGTTTTGTATCTGTATGAGTTGTATAATCAGAGGTATAACAAATATTGCGACAGTCATTAATTTGACGTTTGTTAACCAAATCTGCTTTCCACCTAAAAGTAAGAAAATGTATTAATTATTTTAAACAACAGCTTCTACAGCTAATAAATTATAATACAATTTCCTTTAGTTTTTTTTTAGTTGTTTGGGGATTTACATGTTTATTACAGTGACTGACCCCCAGCCATCATTAAAGAGAGCCCCAAGAAACCTAATAGGCAAATTAAGAAGGCCAATGCTGCTCCTAACCTTAAGTAGGCCTAATTTAGTTTCATATTTGGGTCTCTTACTGAATAAACTGACTAAAAATGTTATGAAACCTTTCACGTTAGCACAAACTCACTGTAAGCTTAAGAATGTAATTCATATTTTTAATAGACTTCCGTCCTAGAGAACCGGAGGTTTAGAAGAGCTACAGGCACATTTTTCAGAATTAAACCCTATTATTTCATCGACGAATTACTGGAAGACAACCCTCATGATCTTGCGGGATGAAGGTGTGAAGCGTACCGCCATGGGTCGTTTTACATATATGTATAGGTTTGTTGCTTTGTGTGAAATTGGAGACAGTCTCTTCCTATCCATTGATTGGCTTAACGACTAAAAATATGGTAATTCGAGGTAGTGATTTTTCCATTGAAGACATGTCTGCTCATCTTTGAAAGGACACAAGTACCACACAACTGTAGCAGACTTATATGTATTGTAAAAACGAGTTCGCAAACAGCATGCTGAGTTGAGGGAAGTGAATTTCCAGATAAACAATTTAAAAAATCAAAATCAGTGTAAATACCCCCGTCGCAGCAAACCTGCATACTCAGCGAATTTCCAATGGAGATATAAATGTCTTAATACTACATAAAGCCACTTACCAAGTTTCATAAAAATATATTCACAAATAAGCGATATATACAATTTTAATTATTCTCCATAAGAATAACATTGGGGCTGAGTACGCAGGTTTGCTGCAACAAGGAACACAAAAAATTGGTTTTTATGCTAATATCAATATAACTCAACTAGGTGAACTCGTATACCAGTTTTTATTAATTTATGGTCATAATTAAGGGAGACAGAGCATTTAATTATTATCCATAAGAATAACATGGGGCCTGAGTACGCAGGTTTGCTGCTACGGGAGAATTATGCAAAAACAATTTTTTGGAGCAAATATCAATAGACCTCAACGAGATGAAGCTGTATACCAAGTTTCGTCAGTAAACGTTCATAAATAAGCTAGATACAAAAATTTCCTTTTCCTCCATAAGAATAACATTAGACAACGTACTGTGTTTAGCACTTTCAATATCTCGGTAACCAATTGACGTAGAGGAATGATCGAAATACTAAATTGTGTGTTTTTTTAAGCTGAATCGAATGGTCAAAACTAAAATTTGACTTTTTCAAAAATTATGTGTAAAAAATTCAAAAAACCCATTTTTGGGGTACGAAACCCCCCCAAAATACCCCTTCGGATAGGTCGATCTGTCTGGTTTTCGAACTTAAAGTCATAAATGCTGCTTTACATGTTTATACCAAATTTCGTCAAAATCGGATAATTTTTACGAGAGTTATCGTGCTCACGGACACATATATATATATATATATATATATATATAGATATATATATATATACAGTATCGAACGAATGGTGTTTTTGGGGTCTGGGGACCTCAAAACGAAAAGTTATCATGGTCCCGGGCCTAAGTCTTACCATGCCGACTACGGTAATTCTTCCCTATAGGGGAAATTCGCTAAAAACATACATTTATTCCAATTTTTCTCTAAATCTGAAAACATTGATATTGTTGGCTGTTCTGATGCTCCTGGTTCCATTTTCCTGCAATGCTGGGAAAACAATTTTGTGCATTATAAGGCCCAGTTAGGCTTGAAAGTAGGTGTGAGGTTGCTGGGGATGATAAAAATACATCAACAAATGAATAACAGGTTTTTCTAATGTAAAATCCCCACAAGACAACGTACTGTGTTTAGTTGAAATCAATTTTCTTTAAGAACGCAGTAGATATTTATGCTAGAATGATGAAAGAGGGCTTAAAACTTCGCCTCACTAATCTCCATCTTTTTACACATGCATTCATATTACATCCCGGGCTTTTCTGACCCTTTTTGGACCCAAAAACTCAAAATTTGAAAAATTTCTTGTGTTTTAACTATTGAACAACGTAAAATTATAATTATAATAAATGTCTTACTTTTATGAGGATAAACATCCTCAATACCAGTGCCTCATACATATATTCAAAATATTGGTTTATCTTAAAATAAATTAAAGATTTTGCTGCGTCTATTTGTACACACACAGCCCCTGAAGCAGTGATTTTGTGATCTTCCCTTCCTTCTCTTTCTCTAGCATCTGACAAACAGCTAAATGTCAAAATAGTCAGAGTTTTTTGAGTTACACTCAGTGAATATTTATGAATAAACTATGATTTACAATTATGTCAAATTTTTTAACTTTGGACATGATTGTTTTTTAAATTTTAATTGATAATCTATCATTCATTCTTCAATACCTAAAGTCTGATAACCAAAAATGGATCTGGTGCTTCTATTTCAAGTAAGTTGCCGTTAGGGGCGTCTCACTAGCCTAACAGTTAGCGTCTTGGACTTCGGTTCAAGGGGTCATGGGTTCGAATCCCGGAATGAACACCAAATTTTAGGGGTTTGGACTGCTTTCCCTTAAAAGCGTTTGTAATGCACTCTTAGCAAAAATGCCACTGGCGTTGAAATACAAAAATAAAATAAAAAATAAAAAAGTCTCTGGGCGATTATTTTATCAAACCAGAAGAAAATAAAGTTAAAGCAGCAGAGCTTTCACGGGGACCTATGGAAAGTAAAGTAGTGTTTTTTATAGTAAATATTGTATAAATTCAAGCTATGTTTTGATATTTGGATGATTAGGAAGCTTGGAAATACCCCCTATTTTAGTTATTATGTTTTGTCCAAATTCCCCCCCCCCTCGGTGGTGTCTCGTTTTCTCCTTACTAATTAAGTGGACGAAATCCATTGCTCAACAATGATAAACAATCGATCTAGTGTGCGCCTAAAAATTTGAGCATGGTAACTTTTAATCAATTGTTTATTATACCGGCGTTGGACAAAACGACCGTGTGCTTAAACTGCCTGTGTGTCCATGACGTCCTTTAATAACTAGTGTATTGTGATCACTTCCTTGTAGTTTTAATATATCTTGCTGTCATGTTTCCTCTTTTGTATTCACTGCAACCTTAACCCATTGAATACAAGTTTGTTAATGACTGTGCGGCCCCAGAAACCTAATTAAATATCAATGTTTTAGTAAATAAACTGTAAGAAAATTGCTTTTGCTACCAATTGGGCAAACATAATGTTTTTCTTTAAGCATTTTTGTATTCAAATACCTACGCAACTCACGATTTGAACATGAATGAACTTGTACTTGTTTATCTGCTCATAATTCATTATATTTCATAACAAGAATAGATGCATAAATCAAACGAAACAATTAATTTGTTCCAGTGATTCGCATGAGTAGATTCACTTAGAGGAATAAAACAACCAATTAGGATAGTTTAAAGAACGAGAAATTTGTTTCACCAGTGTACCAACCTGACAAAATCACCGGCTTGCTTTTTCGAAAAAAAAAAAAAAAAAAAATAGTGAAGCAGTGTTACCTCCAGTTATTCACTAAACCTCCTTGTCTCTGTCCTTATCCTTTTGCAAAGTTAAATACCTCCGTCACAGCAAACCTGCGTACTCAGCGAATTCAATGCATTCATATGTTTCTCACGACCACATAAAGCCACTTACCAAGTTTCATAAAAATACATAAATAAATAAGTGATCCATAGCATTTTATTTATTCTCCATAAGAATAACATTAGGGCTGAGTACACAGGTTTGCTGCAAAAAAGAGAAGAAATATGTTTTTGTGCAATTATCAATATAACTCAACCAAGTGAAGCTACATAATTTTTATTAATTTATGTTCATTATTAAGGAAAATATAAAACTTTATTTATTCTCCATAAGAATAACATTAGGGCTGAGTATGCAGGTTTGCTGCTACGGGGATAATCTACAAAAATCAATTTTGTGTGCAAATATCAATATACCAATACTATGTGCAGCCATATACCAAGTTTAATCAATATACATTTATAAATAATGGAGATATCAAATTTTATTTAGTCTCCATAAGGATAACATTGGACAACGTAATGTGATTTTACTTTGAGTATCTCTGCAACGGTTGGATGTAGAATCACAATTTAAACACCAAAATTATTGTTTTGTGGAGCTGAGTCGATTGGTAAAAGAAAATGTGAAGTTTACATAAAAATTAATTGAGGAAAAGCCAAATACCCCCCGTCGCAGCAAACCTGCGTACTCAGCGAATTTCCAATGCATTGATATGTTTCTCACTAGTACATAAAGCCACTCACCAATTTTGACAAAAATACATTCATAAATAAGTGATTTATTACATTTTATTTATTCCCCATAAGAATAACATTAGGACTGAGTACGCAGGTTTGCTGCAACGAGGAAGATAAGAAATGAGTTTTTATGCAATTATCAATATAACTGAACCAGGTGAAGCTACTTACCATGTTTTATTAATTTATGTTCATAATTAAGGGAGATATAAAACTTTACTTATTCTCCATAAGAATAACATTAGGGCTGAGTATGCAGGTTAGCTGCTACGGGGACAATCAACAAAACATTTATTTTTTGTGCAATTATCAATATACCAGTACAACATGAAGCCACATACAAAATTTCATCAATATACATTCATAAATAATCAAGATATCAAATTTTATTTATTCTCCATAAGGATAACATTGGACAACGTACTGTGTTTAGCACTTTGAATATCTCTGCAACGGTTTGACGTAGAATCACAATTTAAACACCAAAATGATTGTTTTGTGGAGCTGAAGTGATTGGTAAAAGAAAATGTGAAGTTTAAAGTAAAATTAACTGAGGAAAAGCCAAAAACCTTTTTCCCATAAGATTAACATGGGAGATTTTATGAGCATGTTTTTTGGATTTTTTCCGCAACCACTTAACCTAGGTTAATAATTCAAAATACCATATTATTTGTTTTTTTAAGCTCTATAACATGGTCTAAACCAAAATTAAGTGTTTTAAAAATTTTAGGGTAAAAAATGCAAAAAACTGATTTTTGGAAAATTTAAAACCCCCATAAACCCCCCTTCCCATGGTCCGATTTTTCTGGTTTTCGAACTTAAAGTCATAAATGTCAGTTTACACATTTGAGCCAAATTTCATCGAAATCGGACGTTTTTTACTCAAGTTATCGCATTCACGGACACATATATAGATATATATATATATAGATATATATATATATATATATAGATATATATATATATATATATAGATATATATATACATATATATAAATTTGAACGAATAGTGTTTTGGACATCTGGGGACATCAAAACAAAAAGTTATCATGGTCTCGGGCTTAAGTCTTACCATGAGACCTACGGTAATAGCTTCTTCCCTATAGGGGAAATTCGCTAAAACCTTTTTCCCATATAAGATTAACATGGGAGATTTTATGAGCAGGTTTTTTTGGATTTTCTCCACAACCACTTAACCTAGGTTAATAATTCAAATACTATATTATTTTTAAGCTCTATAACATGGCCCAAACCTAAATTAAGTGTTTTAACAATTTTAGGGTGAAAAATGCAAAAAAATATTTTTGGAAAATTTAAAAGTCCCATAAACCCCCCTTCTTCCCATGGTCCGATTTTTCTGGTTTTCGAACTTCGAGTCATAAATGTCACTTCACACATTTGAGCCAAATTTCATCAAAATCGGACGTTTTTTACTCAAGTTATAGCATTCACGGACACATATATAGATATACATATATATAAATGTGAACAAATTGTGTTTTTGTCATCTGGGGACCTCAAAACAAAAAGTTATCATGGTCTCGGGCTTAAGTTTTACCATGAGACCTACGGTAATAGCTTCTTCCCTATAGGGGAAATTCGCTAAAACTTGCAATAAAATAACATGTAGGCTGCATTTACTATACTGTGTGGGCAAGCTGTCCTGGGCGCTGCCACGCCGAAACTTGATTTTATAAAAGACAACTTTTTAAATCTCGCTACGAGTAATTGCTTGTGAATTCAAGAGATTATCCTCTTAAATATGCATTAAGAATTTAATATAGTAAGTAATAGTAAGAAATGGATAATTGCAAATAAAAGTATTCATTAGAATTTTTCCAGTAGTGAAAGAATAGATTTGGCAACACTGGTTTGCTATTTGACTGTCAGCTGCGTGGTGCACGGGGCTTTACGTCTGTCATCCACCGAGCCCGCCGTCTGACATTGACATGACAGTAGTCTGCATTGGGAGAAAGATGTAAACAGAGAATGTCTACTTTTGTAATGATAGTTGAAAGGGTTAAAAGTCTTAAGGGGGGGGAAGCAAGAATATATTCGGCCCAGGTGCTTCAACATCTAGGGCGGCCCTGATCAGCAGTTTACTAAAAAAAAAAAACATTACTATGTGCTCACAATTTATCTACTCCATCACTCTGCCTGCCTAACAGAAACATGGTATTTACTTTTGATATTTTAGGTGCTTAAACTGGATGGAGACGTTCATTTTATTAGAAAAACTAAACTGCCTGTCACTATAGGTGATTTACAAATACCTCAAATGACCTGTGCGGTGATCTAAGAACAACTCTGACCTGACACTAAAAACCTCAACTTCTAATGTCTGGTTTTGTTTCATTTGATCAGTCCTCTAATACGGAAGCCTGAGAAAAGGTTTATCCAAGATATAAGGGGAAACTGATCAAATCATGAAATTATAACCCCTTACCATTTTCAGGCAAAGTGTCCACTCTCGGAGTTGGAGAATTATGTTCTCTTGGAGGGGAGCTATCACGTGGAGAACAAACGTGATTACAAGGAGATACGTGACGCTGGAATAAAGGCTCTTCACTGGAAACAAATGTTTTAAATGTTAAGCCTGCTTACACAAAAGAGAATAAATCTAAACCATATTTATTACAATCATAAATCATAAGTGGACAGGACAAATTTTGAAAGCAATAAAGAGTCCTTACAAACGGTACCACTCGTAGTTCAAGGCTTGTAGGATTAGAACCAAATTTTGCCTGGATTGTGCCACTAATTTTGCTGTAGTCTAGGTATTCTTTTCACTTGAAGACGGGATCAGATTCCAGATCCCGAAAAATCATGAAACTTTGTTTTACCTATCAGTGATGGAAAATGTCTGAATATTTCTTAATAACATTGAAACTTAAACGCCAAAGGGGTGAAGCCCTCAAATGTTTTTGAATATTTTCCAAACTTTTACACATGTACAATGAAAATATTTAAAAAAAACCTTCAAATTTGGCACAGCAGATTTTGTATTTGATTACTAGTGTTCCAAAGCTAGCGTTTTAAATATATAGATATTTGGATCACTGTGTTGAGTCAAGAGCAGTCTTCTCCTCAACAACAATGGCCATCTCTGACTTATCTCAGTTAATACAAAGTGGACCAATTTAAATTTATGACTTACTTTTCGCTCTTTTCCTCATCTTCTTCCCCGTTATCATCAACAACTGAGAGGTTTATCGTGTCCTGCTTCCTGGGAAAAATTATAGAGTGAGTTTTTGTCCACGCAACAATATGGTAGGTATGTTTGCTAAAGTAATTTTAAGGACAATTCTTCCTTTTAGAGGAAAAATAGGAAAAAGATTGAACGGAATTCTACCATAGAAAGCAACGGGAGTTTATTTTGTAGACATTTCTGCCTATATATTGGGGGAATCACATAATGAAAATATCAGTAATTCATATTTGTTCTGTCTACGTGCAATTTAAAATTCCCAATTATACACCTACATTTTCATTTCTTTGAATTCTTTTAGGGTAACGCAAGTTTAAAATAACTTTAATTTAAAATATAAGAGTTATACAAAAGTCAAATGCCCGCGCCGCAGCAAACCTGTGTACTCAGCGAATTCCCAATGAATATATAACATAACACATTAAAACACTTAACAGGATTCATAAGAAATATATTCACAAACAAGCAATACAGTAGAACCTCGATAGTTCGACAATTTGTGGACTAAAGGGGTGTCGAACTATCAAAATGTCGAACTATCGAAATGTCGAACCTTAGGGGAGTATATGGAACTTTTTAACACAGGGAGTATCATGAGCAGAAACAATAGCGTATCATATGAAAGAACCGCGTTTACAAATGTGAAGAATAGCGTTTACAAATGTGTTTAACTCCCACAGCGTTTCGAGCAAACTGACTTGACCTATTTACTTGGAAGGGCGTGGAAGGTGGTTGATAGGACGGGGTAGGGCGTAGGAAGGATGAGTTATTTATAACCAAGGCGGTAGCGCACGTTCGCGAAAACAATAAGCAGGCTCCCATCACTGACCGCGAACCCGTCAAGGACACTATCGGTCGCCGCTACTGTCATGTCATGTCGTCACGGGCTGTGTCGAAATATACAGACTTTCGAACTATCGAGTGTCGAACTATCAAAGTTCTACTGTATTTAAAATATTAATTATTCTCCATAAGAATAACATTGGGGATGAGTACAAAGGTTTGCTGCATCAAGAAACACAAAATAATGGGTTTTTATGCAAAAATGTTTTGTTTGTTAAATGGTATTTTCTGGGAAAAGAAATATATTTTCACTTCAATTCACAGTTTGTATTTTTCTTAATCTTAGTAATTTTAACTTAGTAAAAATCATGCATATAGTTATTTTTGAAAACGCATACGTTTTTACTAATGACATAAATTGCAAGGTTGTAAGTCTACCTTTACCTTTCACAATTAGTGCAGCCGGTAGAAGCCAACTGGTTATTTTCTGAGTCACTCTCAGTGCAGCTATTTTCTAATTTGAAATTTCTGTAAGAGGAATCAGATTAGTTATAGATCCTACATAAAAAAGGGAACGATCCTTATAAAATTACCAAGAGTGACAACCCGAAAGTGTCCATAGATTTTTAATAAGCCCTAGATGCTCAAGAGCTTTTTTCCAGTCCATTTGATATACTGATGATTACCAACCATCTTCATTGGACCTATTCAACTACCTTTATTATTATTAATATAATTTCTTATCATTGCTCAGCGATTTTCAACCTCAAACTTGCTTTTTTGTAGGGAGGTCTTCTCACAGGTACCGTAACCTTTGTGGCAGGTAATCTTACCATCACACGAATTTGAGGATCCAAGTGGCAGATAACACAGGGCTGCCCATTACTCCCAGAAAAAAAAAAAATGTAAACGTAAGCTGGCACTTGGGCTTTGCGAGCCGAGGCGACGGACCAAGAGCGAGGGGAGGGTGGAGGTACAGGTATAAATACTTTCGGAATACATTGACCCTCGCTCGACTGGTGACTCACAGGGATTATGGCCACAAGACTACTGTTCTTATCCCAGTAGTTGATGTTTTCATAACGACGAATACATGATTTCTACCTAGCAGCCAAGGGCCAGCTTACGTTTGGCAGGCTGTAGAACGTTTTCCCCAATAGTACTGTCTCTTCCAGTCAGACTCCGAGAAGTAGGCCTGGTCTTCCTAGAAGCACAATAGGAAGTACAGTATCAATGTACCCATGCCCACTCCCACGACAACCTTGAAACTTCTCTATACCAGTTTTGAGGCTGATATTGGGTACAGCAAATGAAGTCATTGTGTATGCAAGTTTTTAGGCTGTCCATTATGACACGCTTCCCTTTGGTCCCTCCATCTGCAACGGGTCCCTAACCTGAGAATGTGGTCCCTGGCTGTTGTACATGGATACCCTGTCAGTTAAGTTGACTAGTTAGAGGGCAGAGCGTTTGAGCCTGATTACTGCTGTCACAGGAACACGGGAGTTGGCCCTCTGAAAGGTCAATTTAACTGCTTGTGCCATGCCATCCTTTCCTTTCCCGCTATATCCAATCCTTCCAGTAACCTGTGCAAAATTCCCGCTTGTGGAAGACGTGCCTAGCAGTTAATGTTGCGGTTTCCTAATCCAGCAATAACAACAACAACGTCCCCATGGCTACTACTTTGCTCAACTTGGTCGCCTAAGTTCCCTCGTACCACTAAAAATTACCCAACATGTCTGATTACGTTACAGATTGAAGTTTATTGTCTCCTGCCATTTTCTTTACTTCAGTTCTTTAAAGCTAGGTTAGGTTAACTTAGGGAACACAATCTGCTTTCACAACTCCCACCCTTTTATGGGGAAATATCATTTCTAATGTAACTGTGCAATGAGTGAAAATGTCATACCTCACCACCTACAAGCACTCTGAAATGAGCCATGAGTGCTTAACTACAAAATTATAAACATTCGGATTACTGTAGGCCTATAGGAAGTGATCACATACTTGCCATATTTGATGTGTCTCCTGCACTCCTTACAGTGGAATATGTTGACCTGGACACCACTCTCCGAGGTGCTGCAGGTTACAGCAGCAGGCTCCTGGGGCTCTGTCTCAAGTTCGTCTTTTACCTTAGTTACGCTGCTGCACAACAAGCCAGTATCATTAAACAAATTTTGACCACAGGAGATTTGTTACTAAAAAAGAACTGTAATTGGGAAGATTTGCGGGTGTATGACCGATGTATGCTTATTTTTTAGCTCTAAGGGTGGGATGTGGATATCTGCATATTTGTTAGCATTTTGTAGGTTGTTGGTGGATATAACCACTAAATTTATAACAAACATGTATAATATTTTTTAATTTATTATACTGTTGATTCGTATAATATTTTTTAATTTATTATACTGTTGATTCAGGTGTTATTTCATCATGTTACAACAACTGTGCAAACCAGCAAAATGTTTATGCAGATGTCATAACATATTTTTTCTTAAATTTTTTTTCATGTTAGAAAGTTGATAATATACGTACACGATTTCAGTTGTCCACAATTGCACAAACCATTAACATAGTTTTATGATACTGTAGGTGGGAATAATATGTACTATCATGCTGATCTTGATAGTGTGCGCAACTTTGGCTCACGTGACATGCAGAACAAAAGGGCCAAATTTACAAACTATGAAAAGTACAATCTTTACATATTGAGTGGCACTCGAGAAAGGTTAATTTTACAATAAAACATACCAAAAGTGAGCCGGCTCACTGACGGGATACTCCACCGTGTGAGGGAAGGTGGGGGGAGTTTGACTGTTGGAGAAGGTCCTGTGCAGCTTGGACCAAGGGTCATCATGCTCCGATATTTTCCTCACAGGTTCTCCACTAGACCTTAAAAAAACATAAACTAGTTTAAGTAAAAACGTATCACCAATTAACACGGGTATTGAGTCATGTCCATTATGCTGAACTCAAGAGAACATTCACTACTGTTATGGAAACATAGACAATAGACAAACTCTTTATTCCGAAACAATTACATTTTCCCCCAAACATACATAACGCTAAGTAAAAATATTAATTGTTACCACTAAAAAAAATCCCGTTGAACTGGAACCCTCAAAACCGGAATTTGAGGTTAGGAATCCGTAAACAAACAAAAATCGATTAGGCAGCAAGCTGGATAACGCAGAATAATCTTTAATTGGCATGGCGTAACCCGGCACTCGATAGGACTCTGCAGTCTCATCGACCTTGCAGAGACCTTGGCCTTGGTCTTGTGAGGGTTCTGGTCAAGCGTAAGTTGCGGTGAAACTCAAAACTAACCTATGATGTGCCGCCGAAGATGTTACACACTACAGTACTAACAAAGTATCCTATCAGCACAAATCGTTGGGCCAACGTTAGAAAATGGTCGGAAATAGTAAGCCAACGGTGGGCATGTCGCGAGGCGCGAGGTTGGCCCATTGATGGATTAACCAACCATTATCCAACAATGTCAACCTAAATCTAACAAAATGCCAACAGTTTATAATTTTTTATTGAAATGCTTATTTTAATTTTAAAAAGCATGATTTATCCAATTGAATTGTTTGGTAAGCCAATAATAGAAATTTTAAAAAAGGAATTTAGATGCAAAAATATCGAGTCCCGGTCGGGTCTCGAACCTACGACCTTTGAGTTACTGTACACTCGCCTTAACCCCCTCGGCCATTCTGACTCATGAGGATTGCAGGATGGACTGAGATATAAAAATTACCAATAGTCTGTACCTACACGACTTGACTTGTACTAGGTATATACTTTTGTTTTATTCTTCTAACATTGGATAATACTTTCGTTTTATTCTTCTAAACGAATTTACTCGTGCAAATCACTATAATAAAATTAGGAACAAATTAATTTGATTTATGTACGCTATCTATGAAATATGAAAAACTGCGAGCAAATTAATATTGGCATATTTCATATAATTATAATAATAAAATTACAACAGTAATATATATAAATATATTAATTTTAATATATAATTAATAATAATATAATAAGGTAGGATTTGCCAACAATAGCTTTTGGTGCCCAACCTAAGTTATGGTTGGATTTGACTACGTGGGATTACCCAACGATAAGTTCGTTGGCCCAACGTCTGCTATGGTTGGATTTGCCAATGTAGGATTACCCAACGATTGGTTCGTTGGCCCAACCGCGCTAATGCCAACCGACCATTTCCCTACCATATCCTACCATGCCGACAATAATCCAACGTTGGCCCAACAATGTATGCTGCTGGGGTGGTGCCGATCAATGCCTATCGTGGTCGGGCTTGGATTTTAATCCTAAATTACACCTTGGGGCTATCTACATAAGTGAAAGCACAGCCCAGCCCCTGGAAAAACACGGTATACCTACATCTTTTATTAATTTAAATTTGATTTAAAGCACCTACCAAGAAGTGTGTATTCCTAAGCACTGGAAAAAGGGTCAGTTTTTCTGACAGGCCATTCAATGTTGATTTTCGCTTGGGATGTATTTACATTAGGCATACCTATATTGATGTTTTTATTTTACTAAACATTTTAAAAACATTATTTTTTTGAAATTTTTATTTGCTTTGATAACGATTTGTATTTTACTTGTGAAATTTGGTTGTTCTAAATGTGACAGCAAAATGTTGAAAATAAATAAAAAGTGGTTTGAGGAACCGCACATTTTTTACCAGGAACTCGGCCTTAGTTTGAGAAAACCAGGTAACGGTGGTCATGGGATTTATACCAATTTAAAGCTTGAACATTCCAATACGCCCCAAAATTGTCAGATTTATCATTTTCTCCTTTTAAGTTTGTTAAGTGATACAAAATGTAAGTGTCTACAAACCATTTTGGTGGGATTTATAGTATGTTTTTTTACAACAAATAGCTGATTATAATCCCAACTCGGTGAGTTTCATTAGACAGCTGATCTCGGTGAGTTTCATCAGATAGCTGATCAGGTCATCAAGCTTTTGATTTATTTTTCTCTGTAGTAAACATCAACGTAAATTTTTTTAATTTATTGGAAGGTAGGAGTGCTTTTTGCACACCCCCTCTCCCACAGGGGTAGTGTGGTACTCCTTTTAGTAGACTACCCACTAAACCCAATCCCTCCCTCAAAAATGGATGAGATAGGAGGGCGACCACAGCATGAGCGGGTGACTGTTACCTGTAAAAAGTATCTTATTTTTTAAGAGTTAATTTTTGTTATGTGATTGTGTGACTTTTTAACTTTATTGTGACACATATAAAGGTGCATTTTCATAATTTATAATATTTTCAGTAGGTACATTTGACAGTCGTGCATCTGATAGCGCTGACCACTCAATCCTGACGAGAAAGCTAAAGAAATATGGAACTAAGGGTTCAGTCCACAACACAATCTGCTCTTATCTTATTGGGAGGCAGCAGGTTGTTTCAATCGAGGGGGCAAATTCAAAATCCCTAAGAGTGAACTATGGGGTTTCCCAAGGTTCGGTCACTGGCCCATTGCTGTTCCTGATTAACTCCTTGCGGATTTATCCCGTAACATTGTTTGCGGATGATACTACCCTTGCGATGAGAGGCTCTACAGTCGACCAGGCTCAGATTAGGGCAAACCAAACCAGGTGGATGCAGAATCATGGTTTGAGTGTAACGGTCTGCAGCTACATCCAGGAAAAACTCAATCCCTAGTCTGTAGCTTGGTGAGGAATGCACCTCAGTGTGAACCGGTGAAGTTGCTGGGCTTTGTGCTTGATAGAAAGCTTTCTTGGGGGGACTACCTGCCACATGTCAGCAGCAGACTATCTCGCGTCTGTTATCTGCTGCTGAAGCTGCGGCACATGGTTACTGAGCCGTACTTGGTCGATGTCTACCAAACCATGTTCCACTGCCATCTGAGCTATGGTCTTTTGCTCTGGGGTCATGCGACTGGGGAAGACGAAATTTGGAGGCTTCAGAAACGTGCTGTCAGGCTGATAACTTTCAGTGATCGTTTGGCCCATTGTAGGCCAATTTTCGCTAGGTTAGGCATCTTGACCATCTACAACCAATACATCCTGACATGCCTAATGCACATTAAGGTCAACATTGATGACCTGACCCCCAGAGGCGCAACCCATGACCACCAAACGAGGCAACGAGATCTATTAGATATCCCAGAGCAAGATTGATTAGGACCCAGAAATTTTATGCAGTCACGGCATTGAAGTACTTTAATAGGCTCCCTCCACCTTTAAAGACTCTTGACAGAAATGCATAAAAGAACAAGCTAATGAATTACTTCAAAAGCAAACCCTATTACTCGCTAGATGAGTACATGCATAGTTAGGCCTCGTCACCACCTACGGCCTATCCACAGCCTAGTTTTAGTGTTTTCGTCTTGCCTAATATATTTGGTTTAAATATAAGTTATGTTAGTGACAAGTATGTTTTGAAAATTGACACTATCAATCCCCATTGGGGTAAAAGATGAAGAAGATGGTAATGGTACATACTCAAAACTGCAGGTATTTCATTGTTGGTGAATGTTCCTACAGGGTACTGGACTACTCAAGCTTATTATTGTATCCGTCAAATTCTTTTTACCTCTCCTAACAATATACTCAAATTAACGCTCATGTCCAAGACGGTTCCAATCCCTTATTTCAGTTGAATGGGATAATACTGCATTTTAGTATACTCTACCTATAAAATACTTACTTATTCTGAAATCCAAAAGGTGTTGCTGTAAATGCATTTTGCCCACCACAGCTGTTGAGCTGACCAACCGTACGGACTGTTGGATTTGGATACCTAAAATCAGAGTATACTGCAAAATTAATCCTCAAAAACCTGAGATAACAAATTTTGAATTACCAAAATATTTTCAAACATGCTCAAAAAATAAATGTGTAATTTAATTTAAATTTAGGCATGAATCATTTTAAATCTTTTTTGGTGTAACTTCAATCAAGAAACAAAGAGGGCAGGGGAATGTATTAATTCATCAATTTGAGTAGGTATAGTAGAGTTTGGTTTTCTAATTTTGAAAATAAATTTTTCAAGCTAGTTTATCCATCCATCCATTTCATCCTGTGTCTTTCGGAGAAATATTTTAAACATGTTGAGTTTTATAATCACTTTTCCCATAGGAGTTTTACTTTATTATTAGGATAATAATTAATGAACTTCTTTATGCATCATATCAAACACCAATTGATGATTCGCTTAAGCCTAAATGACGAAAGAAAAAATTTTTGTTTTGAAGTTGGCTAAAAAATATAGGATAATAACTTACTTTGCCTTGACTGATTTCATTTTCTTAGGCAACCTAGGATTTTGACGAAAATATTCTGAAACTGAAAGAGAAATTGGCATTAAATAACGACTCCTAATAAGAAATATGGTACCCCAATAAAAAACTTTAACTCTGGTTGTAAAATAATGTTGATATCTATATGGGAGCTGCCCAGTAGGCTATAAAAAACCTACAGTTAACATCTATAAGTGACACCTTCGGGACTGGGACTGTGACGGATAATCAAAATGTCATTATAATTATGCCACCTTTATAATTTATAATTATATAAATATGATATAGGTAATAATTATAATAGTTAAGGCGCTGGACTTAGGAACCACCACAACAGCCTTTTTTTGATTCGAATCCCAGTCCCGGCAAATACTATTTACCAGTACGGTCCAACTTGTACTGTAATGGCACATCTCTTTCTTGGCTGGATAAATTACTCGCACAGACACCTATAATCTTTGTGGACTGGCACAGTAAGATAAAAGAAGGCCGCAAACCATTTTTAGTTGTAGTTAAAAATATCAAATTGTATAGGTTTATTGTAACCTGTAACATTTAATGGCAGAATTAAAGAGTACAACAACCTTCCCTAACCATATCTCACACTGTGTCGAGTTTGGGTGACTCTACTGTACGTTTATTTTTCTGACATTTGGAGGTTGTTACACCACTAGGTTTTAGATTTGATTTTCTCTATTTTACTTTTGCCCTTTTTCAGCTTCAGGTATTCAGTAGTACAAAAAACGGTCACATATAATGTGGGACCGGGTATACTGTAGAACCTACAATAAACCGTCATAAAATAAGTTATCTGAATTCAATATATAAGTTATCAATCTTTTACTCTGATTTGGCCTATGATTTTTGATTTGTCATGTGGTTCTATGGTTGTGGGTGTTGTTAAGTTAGGTTGGGTTATCAAATCAATATAAAATCTCGTTACGTAGTAAGAATAGTTATAGTGGCCACTATTTAACATGTTGGCTGCTGCGGACCCCGAACGGTTTTTTCCTCAACATAGAAAATTATGCAAATTTCATTTTTAAACATGTTTGCAGCAGCAAAAGTGTTAATTGTCTTCTTAGCTTACTACAACAGTAATCCGTACAAGTTAGGCTATTACATTTCAACAGGTTAACGTCTTAAAAAGACAAATTTTAAAGCCTAAATTATTTTTCCATACAAAGCAAAACTAGAAAGACTACAGGTTACTTAAAATTTAGAACAAACAACACTGACTGAGCTTATAATGACTACAAATTAGGTTTATTTTAGCTCTACTAATGAGCAACCTTTTCAATAACAAGTTGGTTCCAATAGTATGAGTAAAACCAAGGTCATGACATCTTATATTTAATAAAAACGACTAATTTTCTTGACCAAGAACATTTTCGAGGGAATTTACAGATACATACCTATCGTTGAAATACATTAATTAAATAGGGGAAGAATTAAACTTTAATTTTGCCGCCTGTCGAATACGAAGTTGTTGAAGAGTGTTTTTTCACTGTTGAAATTGTCAAAGTCATGTGTTTGAATTCCATCTGGTTGCAGTATAAAGTAACAACAAGGTTGCCAATGTAAGGTAACTTACGAAGTAAAATACATAATATACACTAAACATACTATACAAATACAACAACAATACCAACTACTACATAAACTACAAACCGGAGAATTAAACTCAAATTAAAGCATTCTTTATTTCATTAATAATATAATAACAATAACAATAGCAATAACAATATTTTATGTTTAACAACATATGTTTAGCAATGTTAAAGTTGACAAATAATGCAAATTACATGAAATGGTGGATTATTTTTGCCAGAGAATGACACTCAAATGGAATGCTCTATACATACGTAACAAAATAAATAATTACTCAACAAAAAATTAAGAATAATTTGTGAAAAATTTATACGCACGGAGCACAGCTTGGAGGAAGACAGGATGGGTAGTCAGTATAATTCTTTTTTGCAAATTTCCCCTATAGGGAATAAACTATTACCGTAGGTGGCATGGTAAAAATTAAGCCCGAGACCATATGTAACTTTTCGTTTTGAGGTCCCCAGATGCCAAAAACACCATTCACTCTAATTATATATATATATCTTTATATATATTTCTGTAAGCGAAATTTGTAAGTAAAAATTGTGGGAGTTTTGCAAATCGCAGGATTATGGGAGACGGCTCAAATTGAAGGTCTCGAACCCAGGGACTTGGGAAAAATAGCAGTATTTCCAAAAAAATCCTGCAAACGAGAAATAATGTAAAACACCCCCCATAAAAAAGCATGGGGATTTAAAAACGTCTGTGCTTTTTTACATTAAAACATTTGATTACCTACGTGTCATGTGTTCTTACTTATATTGCTTTATTTTCCTCAGCATGTTAAGTAAAAAATCAGAGGCAAAGTATTGGAGAAAGATTATTTAAGCCACTAGTCTTTATATATGATTATAAGCGAAATTTTTAAGTCAAAATTGTGGGAGTTTGGCAATTCGCAGGATGGTAGAAGAGGGCTTAAATTAAAGGTCTTGATCCCAGGGACTCAGGAAAACTATCATTATTTCTAAAAGGTTACCAGCAAACAATAAATATCAGGGAGGTTTATTGTATAACTGGAGGTATCACTGTTGAACAAAACTGCGAGCCGTTCTTTCCAAATTTTGTTTAGGCCAAGAATTACTCACTGAAATCGAACGAGTCGACAAAGTGAATCAAATAAGCACCTATCCATGATTTGAAACTCAATAAACTTGTATTTGTTTATTTCCTCACAATTAATCATGTTTCACGGAAAGATTAGATAAATATAAATCAAACGAAAAAATGAATTTACTCCAACTTTTATTACTTTTATTCCAGTGATTTGCATGAGTAGATTCATTTATAGGAATATAACAGCCGATCAGGATAGTTCAGAGAACGACAAATTTGCCTCACCAGTGGTACCATCCTGACAAAATCACCGGCTCGCTTTTTTGACCAAAATCGTTAAGCAGTGTGTTACCTCCAGTTATACAATAAACCTCCCTGAGAAATAACGTAAAACATCCCCCATAAGAAAATCATGGGGATTGCTTTGTTTAAATTAAAACATGTGATTATGTGTAAACTTTGTTTATGAACTGACATGTGTTCCTACTCACATTACTCTCATTCTTTTATTTTCCTCAGCTTGAGAAGAGTAAAAGAAAATTATATAGACTAGGCAGAGTATTGGAGCGACGTTAGGGGCTGAGGCCCCTTCAAGCCACTAGTGTGTGTATATATATATATATGTGTGTGTGTGTGTGTGTGTATATATGTGTCTGTAAACACATACAGACACTAACTATCGTAACTATCGTATAAAAGGCCCGTTCTTAATGAAATTTGGTACATACGTGTAAAGTAGCATTTATTTTAACTAATTCGAAATCCAGACGGATCGGACCTTCCGAAGTTGTATTTTGGGAGGTTTTTGTACCCCAAAAATGTTTTTTATTCTATTTCACATATTATTTTTACTAAAATAAAAATTTAGTTTGCACCATTGAATTCAGCTTAAAAAGAATTTGTGTTTCGATCGTTGCTCAACGTCAACTGGTTACCGAGATATTGCAAGTGCTTAACACCAGTAGGTTGTCCAATGTTAATCCCTATGGAGGGTAAGTAAAATTTTATTTTCCGCTTATTTATGAACATATATTGATAAAACTTCGCATATTACTCCACTGGTTGAGGTATATTAATAACCGCATAAAATCCCCCTGTAGCAGCAAACCTGCATACACAGACGTATGTTAAACATACGGGCATTGTGTTATCCCATGTTATTCTTATGGAGAATAAACACAATTATTCTATATCTCCCTTATACAGTATATAGTTATACGAATCTTATATAGTTTGACGAATCTTAGCATGTGCCTCCATGTGGTTATATGTTACATTAATATTTGCATGAAAATCTCACTTTTAGCCGTCCTCGTTATGGCAAACCTGCATGCATAATCTGTACAATGTTATTCTTATGGAGGATGAATAAATGTTATATCTCACTAATTTATCAATATAATATTTTGATGAAACTAGGTAAGCTGGTTCTTGCATTGGTGAGGTAGGCCTATATTTGGGTTTGCATTTGAAATTCGCTGAGTACGGAGGTTTGCTACGACGGGGGTATTATACTTATTTGGTGGTGTCAAAAAATAAAATCAGAAATACAAATTGCGCCTCAAAGAAATTGTTGAAACCTGTGTAAGCCTACTCTATCCAGGTAGTAAATTAGGCTGAGGATTGGCAGCAATAGTTATTTTATTAATGAAGAGAGTATTAATCGATTTCGAGGAAAATTTGTCTTACGGTTTAACGAGATTGATTAATGCCCTACAATATAAATTTATTTTAGGCTGCCGTTATAGAAGATATTTGATTTACATGTTGTTTATACACCGTTCTTACGGTATGTTTTGTTAATAAGCTGCTAAATGTGCAATTCAATTGATTGCTTACATAAGATTAACATCACTGGAATTGGAACCTTGAAAGTCCGTGGCGTAGAACCCCGAAGGTGAATGGTTGTGTCAAACCCCCAAAACGGAAAAGCACATAGGGAAACGTATTGCATATTAATATTAGTAGTTAAAGCACTTTTCTTATGGGGGATGTTTTACTTTATTTATCGTTTGCTGGTAAATTTTTAGAAATACTGCTATTATTCCCGAGTCCTTGGGATAAAGACCTTTAATTTAAGCCGTCACCCATCATCCTGATGCGATTTGCCAAACTCCCACAATTTTGATAAAGATTTCGCTTACAGAATTACATACTGTATAAAGACTAGTGTCTAGTGTTGTGTGGAACCTGGTGATGATCGAGATATGGGTTGAATCGAGGGGGAGCCATGTAAATCGATATTATATCCGTCAATCATATGATTATATTTAGTTTACATCTTTTGTTGTTATAAAATAATTTTATGAAATGGTTCCACAAACTTGTGTATTGAACATGTTTCTTATGGAAAGTATTTGTACCAATATTTAATGAAATAATGATTGACATTAAAGAGTGTTGATTGATACATATGAGGTATGTAAATAATTATTTGATCATACAAATTAGTAACATTCATTCACTACTTGATTTTTGTCATCCCAACAATATCTATATATTTATATCTATATTATATTAGTATTTATGTAAAACATTGGAAGTCATTAACAAGGTGTAGTAATCCTTTATAAATGGGTCACAATTTGATAGTCATGCAGTTCAAGAACAATTTAAATCCAACCTCAATTAAAATAATAAACAAACTTACCCTTTGCAGAGTTTACTTGTAGAAAGTTCTCTTCACTATATGAGGCCTTTTTCCTCATGGTTCAGACGACAACAGCCTGGGAACGAGTTACTCTTCTAAGGGTGGTTTGAGACTTCCAACAAAATTTGGAAATACTATGTATTTATGAAAACAAACATAAAAAACAATGCAAATCTACTACGAAGACGAAGCAATCAAGCAGAAAACAGAGGCGACCAAAATATTTATATCTGTTGTTGTGAAAACAAATCAATGTCTGTACATAATGTTATGATTCTTGGAGCCAGCTGATTTATATTACCCACTTATTAATCTAACGAGGTTAAATATATACAAGCGAATCCAGTTGCTTGAATACGAGCAAATATTTTTATATTCTGATCACTCAGCTCATATCCAGTCCTATTAGCTTATTATTGTGATGCCATTCCAGAAGTTAGCTTCAAAAAGCTGCTCTTGTTTCTTTGCTGTTTTAGCGAATTTCCCCTATAGGGAAGAAGCTATTACCATAGGTCTCATGGTAAGATTTAAGCCCGAGACCATGACAAATTTTTTTTAGGTCCCCAGATGACTAAAACACTATTCGTTCAAATTTATATATATGTATATATATATCTATATATCTATCTATCTATCTATCTATCTATCTATCTATGTATATATATATATATATATATATATATATATATATATATATATATATATATGTGTGTGTGTCCGTGAATGCGATAACTTGAGTAAAAAACGTCCGATTTTGATGAAATTTGGCTCCAATGTGTAAAGTGACATTTATGACTTTAAGTTCGAAAACCAGAAAAATCGGGTCATGGGAAGGGGGGTTTATGGGGGTTTTAAATTTTCCAAAAATCAGTTTTTTGCCTTTTTTACCCTAAAATTTTTAAAACACTTAATTTTGGTTTAGATCATGTTATAGAGCTTAAAAAAACAAATAATATGGTATTTTGAATTGTTAAGCTAGGTTAAGTGGTTGCGGAGAAAATCCAAAAAAACCTGCTCATAAAATCTCCTATGTTAATCTTATGGGAAAAAGGTTTTTGGCTTTTCCTAGGTTAATTTTAATGGAAACTTCACACTTGGTTTTACCAATCAACTCAGCTCCACAAAACAATCATTTTGGTGTTTAAATTGTGATTCTACGTCCAACCGTTGCAGAGATATTCAAAGTGCTAAACACAGTACGTTGTCCAATGTTATCCTTATGGAGAATAAATAAAATTTGATATCTCCATTATTAATGAATGTATATTGATGAAACTTGGCACGTGGGGTCACGTAGTACTGGTATATTGATATTTGCACAACAAATTAATTTTTTGTTGATTATCCCCGTAGCAGCAAACCTGCGTACTCAGCCCCATGTTATTCTTATGGAGAATAAGTAAAATGTAATGACTCCCTTAATTATGAACATAAATTAATAAAACTTGGTATGTGGCTTCACCTTGTTGAGTTATATTGATATTTGCATAAAACCCCATTTTTTTAGTTCCTTGTTTCAGCAAACCTATGTACTCATCACCAATGCTATTCTTATGGAGAATAATTAAAATTGTATATATCGCTTATATATGAATATATTTTTATGAAACTTGGTATGCGGCTTTATATGGTATTAAGACATATATTATGCATTGGAAATTCGCTGAGTACGCAGGTTTGCTGCGACGGGGGTATTTTGTTGGTATATCAACAGCTGCGGTTTAAAGTCCATTTAAAAGGATTTCTATTCTTCCATAAGACTAACATTGGATCTTTGAAAGCCCAGGGGGCAGAGCCCTGAAAGTGTATATTTACGTTAAGGGCTTTAAAATAACACGCCAACCTTGACTTAATTAAGACACAATAGCTCCACCTGCAGCCTGCTCACAAAAATCGCCTGATTTGTAATAAGATGACGATTTGACCTCGTTAATTCAATCCGAGACTTACTTACGTAAAAAAAACAAAAAAACAGGATTCTAGGGGATGAGTCTTGGTATCTTCTTCGTTGCAGCAAACCTGCGTCCTCAACCATAATGTTGTTCTTATGGAGAATAGATAAAATGTTATATATCACTTGTTATAAATGTATTTTTGTGAAACTTGGTAATTGCCTTTATGTATGTATTTGTGAGACAAACATATACATACACAAAAAAAAACACTGTGGGTGTGGGTTTTTTTATATATGCATTGAAAATTCGCTAAGTACGCAGGTTTGCTGTGACGGGGGTAGTTCTCTTTATTATTACCTTATTACTACGTATTACCGTTGCATCGTCGTTGACCGGTGAAACTCGGACAGACTACGTCATATAATTAGTGAAAATACATTTAAGACTCTTATTTTGAATTTAAAACATTGAGCACTAAAATAATATTTACATAGGTGGTGAATGGCCTGCCCTTCGTGATCTAACAAGGAATTCATGTATGGTATTCAGCATATCCAGCACCGCTCCCTTGAAACGGTTTCCCTCAGTTTGCCGGACCTCCACTGGCATGGACAATGTTAGGAAAACTCTTCTGGGATTTTTCCAGCCTACATCTTTAGACGCCTCGGTCATTGGCTCTTCTGGTATTTAATCAATCACTCAGTCAATCAATAATTTCCTTATTGATTTTAAAAGTTGTACAAACATTGGCATGATTAATTTACATGATGTATACAATTTCAACAACAGAACAGTCAACACCTTTAAATTATAAATTACTTAGGTAGTCATGGACACTGTAAAAAGCCCCTCTCATCAAATAGACCTTAAGGGTCTTCCTAAATTCATTTTGGGCATCTCCATCTTGAGGAAATCAGGCAACGCATGACAAGACCACTATAAATATTAACCTCGTTAGACCAGCAATACCAAATATTTTTTACATTTTACCATATGACTTCCTTTACAGTAATTAAAACATCTTAACCACAGCTGGTAATTTTATAAATTATATCCTCCCATTTGATTTGCATTGGAACTTACAGGACCCGTGGGGTGGCGCCCTAAGGTTGGATGTAGAAATTACCAGGACTACGTTCATTATCAGGTATTTATATATGTTAATGTGATGTATGCTATGTTCATGGAACATTTTAGCTTAGTAGGTCCAGTAGTTTTTGCGTGATGGAAGTCTAAACATCCATCTATCCATCCACCAAAACTTTCACATTTGTAATATAAGTAAAATTTAAAGAAACACCGATCTTCTTGGCTCTTTCGGAAGGGCTTCGTGAATGATTGGTTTAAGAAACGATTTCATATAGGCTAACACAAACTATAAAATGGCGAAATGTAAAAAAAAAAAAAAAACACTCGATTATAGTATTTTTATAAGTACCAGGGAAACTCGAATCGCGTATTTCGATTTAAGCTGTAGGACTGTTTTTTAACAAATTTTGAAAAATGAAGCTCTCTCTTGTTTAATGAAATGAGATTAAGTTTACGATTTGCGCGATCAATAGCTCTTATTACTTGACTGGATTCCGGAGTTTTTTGTATTTCAGTAAAGCAGCTTTAACCTTTTTTTACTTTAAAACTTTTACTGGTTATCGGATTTGAATCAATTCAACGTAAGTCTAATCTTAGAAATCAAATTATTATATATCTAAATAAAATATCAATCATGGACCACCGTCACCGTCTGTGCCCATCATTGTTGGCTGGTTAGTACTTTATTTTGACTATCGATGGTCAAAACCAGAAATTTCAAATCTCGAAACCGAAACCAAAACTTAAAAAATCGAATCTCGAAACTCGAAAGTCAAATTCCAAAATCATATTTACTTGCCTGGTTATGGTTATGAAAAATAAATCCAGTTACTCCAAATAAACCAGTTAACTTACTGCCATTCTCGAAGTATCCTTGAAAAATATTAGTTTTAGAACTACTAGTGAACCAATTATTTGTAGCTTAATTATAAACTTTGGTTAGAGTTGTTCTTTCACAAATAAAAGATCAATAATCCACAAAAGGTGAAGGTAGACGACCGATGACAGCAGGCTTTTGACCTTCACATTATTAATCAACACTTGGGCGTGATTTCTGTTAAAAAAACAATGGCACAAAAAATCTCGGCAGTTTTGAGTTTTGATTCTCGAAACTCGCCGATCGAATCTCGAAACCGAAACTTTTCCAAAGTTTTGGTGGTTTTGAGATTCGAGTTTTGGTTTTGACACATCACTAATTTTGACTAAGTTCAAATTTGCTGCCGCCATCTTGAATCTACCAAATTAGGTTCAATTCTTATTTAAGGTGGTTACGCCGCCTTTATCTTCTTATTCATTAAAGTAATAATACTAAAGAATACATCCCAAGTGCCTTACATTTTAAGTCTAACATCTAAAAACGTAATAAAAAGTGGAAGGCTTGCATTTTTACAATCTTCAAGGTTTCCACTATATTGAAAAATAGTAACAGAATTTTTAAATTCGAAATTCGTATTTTCAGTGGACACTAAAAGTAAGGGAGGACCCCCTTTTAACGTTTCCTGTAAGTATTGTGGTATCTGAGATAAAAATGGTAGCCAAAATATAATGAACACCTTGTTCATTGATATACAGCAGATTTAACCAATGACATTTGCATTCGTAGATCTCATCTAACCTTTTAGGAAGTAACGAGCGTTCGTCTTCTCAAATTATGGATAAATTCTATAACTTCCGTAATATTCAAACAATAGGCCTAAACCACAATCAGGATTGATTACAGTTACTGGAATTAGAATTCAGTTATTGGCCTAATGATAACGCAGTCATCACCCATGGAAGAAAGTCTTCAAACGAATTTACATATATCACCCTTTGTAAGACCAAAGAGCATAAAGAGTTAATATATATTCAAAATGTCAACAGGTATGATCAAGTTGATAATGTTTCATACTATCAAAAATATTTACTACATCCCTGAAACCAGCGTGTAACTGTTACAAATATTATTAATTTAGATGTTTCTTAATTTTAAATCCAGAATTAAGCAAGCTGAAGAGTGGTTATTACTATGTTATTTTTATTTTTATGGTAATAACTCATGGTTGCTCATGGTTCTACACAATCATGGGGAAGAGGAGTAATTTACCAGGTGACTTTGTTTTTTCTATGGTCTGTGAGTAGTGGGCATTTGGGGCTTCTGGGCCAAGTGATTGACAGCTTCCGGTCACGTGACCGGAAGTGCTGAGTCATGAAAGACGTCATCTGAGGCTGAGCCAGTGACGTAGGCGGTTTTGTGACGTAATGAGTGAAAGTTCAAAGTTCAAGGTCACTGGGAGGTAATTTTAAAAAAGTACTACCTCGCACTCGTAAAATCCGATTGTGATTCGATAGTTGTCATTCGATAAAATATCGAATGAAAACAATCGAATGAAGCAATCGAATGAAACTAGTGCGAGGTAGTACTAATACAAATATTACTTTATTTTATTTACAATAATTCATATTACAAATATTACTTTATTTACAATAATTCATGTTTACAATAGTTCCCCGTTGTTCGTTGTCATCGATGTTGTTGATCCGGACGAGTTGCGGCCATCAATTTGCTTTCTGAAGAAAGACGGTAGATACTTCGATCCCTGCGCAGAGTCCATGTTGTTTTTTGATGCGTAAAGTTCCAAAGATAAATCGTAACCGGACGCAATAAGAAGTCTTAACTCTTCACTAAACACCTCGAGGTCTTGGTAAGTCGCAAGATGAATAGAGTCATAATGAATACACCTAATTTTAATGGACATTTTAATATAATGTTTTACGTTTGTGAAAAGCACTTGATGTTCACCAGTCGAGAGCCGGAGGTGTACTGACTATTCGCTAGCTAGCGTTTTGGTATCAAACAAAATGGTGGGGGTAAAAGTGTGGTGGGGCGGAGCAGATGGCGGGCGGCAGGTGGCAGCTGGTGCGAGGCAGATGGTTGCTACTACATTCGCCGCCACAGTAATGCAATCCTTCGGCGTAATTCTTGTATTTTATCTTGTCGGTTCATTTGATACGTTTTACATCTACATATGCAATAGCTAAAACACTTGCACTTACGACAAGCTTTCCCGTCAACTTGATCGCCTGGTATTTTAAAACATTGTAACTCGCAACAATATGTCTTCAAATTGTTATCGAAAAATAAATTGTTCATAGGTGGCACCGACATGTTAGCTGCAGCGTGTGTTTGACAAGACTGAGACTAACTTCACTGCTCCCTCTCTTTTATACCTCTTCATAAGTTAACCCTGAATGAAAGTTCAAGGTCACCCATTCGAATTTTAAAAAAAGCAACACAGCAGTATATAAAATAATATACTGCTGTGTTGCTGTTTTCTTTATTTTTTTTTCATATTTTTTTCTATTTTTCTTTTCTTTATTAAACAAACATTTTACAATACAATAAACTTAAGTTTAACATTGATGACTAGAAATACAAACAATAAAATACAAACAGAGAAATACAAACAGAGACATTATGTACAAGGATGCATGATGTGCAGAGTGAGTTCCGTTGAGTTGTTGCCGCTTACACCGTGTGATACCAAATACAACGTCCCCGGTTGAATATCTCGCAAATCTTCATTCTGTAGCAGTTGAACAAATCGTTTTGGAAGAAATACTTGAAACTTCGGCTCATCTCCTGAAGTTAAAGGTGCTTCGCTCAATGAAACTAGAATTGCTTCTCCATGTGTGGTTTCCACTTTCTTGATGTTATGAATAATGTAGTGTTTTTGTTCTTTTAATTCTGAACACTTTTTAGTTAGCAGAAGGTCGGATTTTGAATGAGTGTTGAATTGATCAACCAGTGTTTGTAGAAACTGTTGTGATGCCATCTTCGTCAGTGGTGGTTGCGATGTCTTCTGTGATGTTGCCTCTTCGGAGTCTCGAATAATACTCGTGCCGGAGCGGTGTTGGCTCCTCGTATTTATAGGCCCCGCTACCCCCACCACATTCCGGTTCTTTGCTACCCCCACCACATTTCTGCGTTTGTTCCAAGTAAGCAGCCAAACGATATGCGTTGTGCAATGCGCAGTTTAATTGTCCGTGTTTAGGATCTTTTGCAGCAACACAAATATTACCGAGATTAATGTTAAAGTCCTTACCGATGGTTATATCGAAAACATCACCGTGCGTGTACTTTTGTATCCAGTTCCTTTTTTCTAATCCTCTTGTGTATATATGTGAATATTGTTTGCAAAAGTTAAACATAATACTGTGCAGATTACTGTAGCTTATAAATCCTTCATACCAATGTATGTGATGAAAGTAGTTTGTTATCCATTTGTTTGTACTTTTTGCTTTGGCGTTAAGGTTGTTAAAAGAAAAAGGAGCTTCAAACGTGAATGGGTAAACTACAAATGTAAGCAAGTCTAAAATTACTAATTCCTTGATAATAAACCTATCATTATTATTTCGAAATGCTTGAAATTCTATTACACAAGGCTTTACACTCACTTCTTCATCCCCTCCGCTCATCATGGCACCTAGCGATCAACTAAACTGTTTTCCACACCACGGTAGGTTAAATACCAGGCCGTACAGTTGCAGGCGCGTTGGTGTATATTTAACGTGGGCACCGTCCCCAATAGGCCTACCCCACGTGTGTTCTTCTTTACTTAGTCAAACTTTAGTCTTTTTTAACTTCTTCTTCTTGTGTTTCGTTTTCTTCTTCTTCTTGTTTCTCCGTTTCTTCTTCCTGTGTTGTTTCTTCTGTAGCTTCTGTAGCGATTTCTACAAGTGGTTCAAAATCCTTTAACTTTCTCCACATGCAAACTTCATGAGGTATTCTATTAAAAATAGATGTATCCACAGGTCCGTACACGATGGTGCTATCAGGTTGTTTTTCCAAAGTATCGACCAAATATTCTTTAATAATAGCGCTTGCAAATACCAACTGTCTCATGTACCTTGTAATAGGTTCTGTTGCGTAGTTTAAAACGTAGAATTCTTCACGTGACAGTAGAATCTTATTTTCATGTTGAGTCAAGTCTCTAATTCGCACTTGTAGTTGTCCACGATGTTTAACAATATCGATTTCATTGTCACAATCCAAAAGTCGAATATGTGTTTTCCTTCCACACAAACTGTTAGTTAAATAACATTCTATTAAATGTACATGTTTCAAAAATGACTCCCAAGCATTTTGCGAAAATAAAACCTTTTTTGTTCCATGGTGTAGTATTACTGTAGGGGAATAATCCAATGACTTCATAAATCCAACTGATACACTTTTACTGATGCATGCTGAGATGGGGTAAAAGATTCGCAAAAAAACTTCAGTTAAAATGTGAGGAGGAATATTTTCTTCAACTTTCTTCTTCCTCTTTGGTACTACCTTTGATGGGTCTGCATTACTTTCCTCCTCTCTATCTCTTTTACCAAACTTTAAAAATGCAGTTATTTCCTTGATGATTTCTTCTTCACTAGTATTATCACGTTCCAATAACGGTGCTACCTCTGCATCACCTTGTACAACAGATGGAGAACTCATTTTGTAGAAGATGTTGCCCATGCGACGATAGACGATCAACTGAAGACCTGCATTGTTGCTCCGCTATTTATAGGTTAGCGACAGTGGCGGTGCCGGTGGTGGTACAACGTTTTACAATACCGTCTTTACGATACCAGTCAACGGTGTGTATGTAACAATTTTATCGTGCAAAATTAAACAATACGCAGATGTATTTGCAGGTACGTTTTCTTGAAATTCCATTTCTATTTTTATATCAACACTAGACGATTTTACAGATTCGTTTTGTTTGGAGCAATCAATTACAACAATCGGAGCTTTCGATTCAAACTGTACGGGAGATAGTAGAGGTGTGTTTGTTTTGCCGTAATATGAATTTTGGAACCTAGCGTACATATCGTATAAAACACTGTACCTTTTTTTATCAAAAGAGATATTAAAGTTGTCGTAGGGAAAGAATTGTGAATTCAGGAACACTTTACAGTTTGTTAATTTACAATGGTCAAATTCACCAGCATTTTCAGTTAATATACTTTTTTTCTTTGTTTGTAATCCAAAGATTACATATCTCGCTTTTTCCAAATGAGTAGAAGTTTTTACAGTCCATGTATGCCGTTGTGTTGAAGGTAAAACGGGGTATTCATGAAACTCCCAGCTTCTGAATGGCATTACAATGTCTCGATCTGATTTTAACTTTCTTAATAATGTAATCCTGTGTTCATCATTTAGTCGCACATGTGGTACTCTCCAAACAATCTTGTCTAATGTTAGTTTCCAGTCTAAATTGGCTTCAGTTGTTCCAGCAGATGCTTTAATAATATCATTATCGTTTGATGACCTTAATAAAACTATTTCTTGTTTTACATTTATTATTATTCTTCTGTAATCTTCAGCAAATCCTAAAAGTAATCTTAAAGGTACGTAAAAATCAAAGTTTCCCGAAGCGTCAGGAGTAATTATACTTTTGTCTGGTGCAACCCATCCTGCAACAGCTAACAGATTCTTCTCATTTGGTGTTAAAGACGCTAATCCTTTTAATGTACTGGAAATTCCAACCTTTTTTGTTGAATCGACTGTAACTCCTGAAATTTCATATCTAATCTCGTCAAACAAAAATGCCATAGGATTATTTATGAACGGAACAGTGGTTCCAACAGTACCGTCAGCTTTTGTTACTTTTCCTTCAATATATAAATAACTTTCGCATGGAAGAGTATAAATGTCTTGTTGTTGTATAGGAATCCTAATTTCATCGTTATTGTTTAATTTGGACGAAGCGTAAGGGTTGTGCGTGTGATATTCCTTTTCCCATAAGGTCTCGTCGAATGTTGGGCCCTGCGCTATATCCAGTATATCCATTCTTAATGACCTTTAATCCAATTTCTTCTAGAAAACGAATGTTGTCACTTGTTAATCCTTCTACAGCTGATGAGCTACTGACCTCTTTGCTGGTTGGCTCTCTCTTTTTAAATGATAACCCCATTATCTAAGCGGATGATTTTATATGTATTCTTACAGTAATAGCTTCTCCTCGAAAGTCAATAAGGTTTCCGTCTTGATCCACTATGTTCAGCACGATGTCTGAAATGAAACTGGTGTTTAACGGTAGGTACACAAGGTTTTGAGGCTTTTCTACTATCTTGAAACCCGGTGCGACTGATGGGTAAAATGTGTGTAATATATGCCGATTTTCTCCATCTCTGTAGGATCCTTGTATAATGTTACATGTAATGTCTATGCTGTTTACTTTGATGATCGTCACAGTTCTATTCCCAGAATGAGTTGTATTAGGTTCTAATACCTTTGTTTCCTTAGAAAACCCCAATAAACTACCAATTGAACGTTCTTGGCCAAAATCAATATAATACTTAGAAGTAATTTCGGCTTTCATTGTATTGTTATTGCCTTTTATCGTTATATTTTCTTTTCCCATATGTTTTTGTATAACTTCATTTATATTATCAATTTCATAAGCTCCTGTTGGTAAACTGAATTCTTCCAAAGCTGAATATTTTCCTTTATTATCTTTTGTCTTGTAATAATGTATTTTGTTATTAATTCCTTCACTAACGTTTGGAATAGAGTTATATGTTGTTAAATCCAATAATGCGGCTTCCCATAGTCTTCCTTTTTGCAAACGTAGCGCTGGAAACAGAATACTGCGCAAAGTACATGAGTTACCGGTTAATGACACTGTATACGAAGACATCTTAAAGTTGACTAACACTTTTAGCTAAAAAGTCTAAACATAAATGACCGCAAATGGATGTATCATCAGGTTGTTTTCTTGTATAATTGTAAAAAACATTTTCTGCCGCACGAAAGTATTGTTGAAGTTCTTTCGGTGGTGGAAGGTTTCCAAAACTGTCGAAATAATAAATCGTTTCACCAAGTTTCTTGTAACACACCCAATGAGTGCCTAATCCTTCACTATTATCCAAATTTACTATACCAGTCTCATTTTTCCACATTTTAACCGGTAATTCATCTTTCATAAATACTCCTCTAAAAAATGGGATTTTCAAACAAGAAGCATATGTAATCAGTTCTTCATTGGTTAATTCTTTGTTTTTAATTATTAATTGCTCTTTCTTATTTAATACACACGATACGGTCTTAGGTATAGTCCTCCTCCCTTTTTTATCATTGACCGTATTGTTGGTTTCTTTTTACCTTTACCACTAGTAGATCGACGTTTTCTTCTGATATTACCTCCTTGTTTCTTAGCGGGTCTTTTCCCACGCCTTCTTCTCTTTCCTCCTCCAAACGTAGTTTTTGCTTTCATTGCTGCTGTTACTGCTAAAGACGCTGCTTTTTCACCAATACTCGCGTCACTAGATTTTACTCTTTGCCAAGCTTTCTCAGAAAGTGCTCTATCTGCTATTGATCTATTTTTTGTATCACCAAATTTGGAATACGCTATATCGTGCTGTTTACAGGCCTGATAAAGCTTATTTATTCCAGGATCTCCTCTAGCAAGCCGTTTCTCTAATTTGGTTCCAGGACCACAATATTGATATCCTCCAGGTAAATGTAATTCCACAGGTAATAAATCAATCGCCTTGTTAACTATAGCTCCAACCGGTTTACTTAATAGAGAAAATGCTGTTGATGCTATTCCCCTTCCTCTCTGTAATCTCTCTCGATTATGACTGATGCGTTTAGCCCTCGGCATGACTATTTATAGCCAAACTTACAATCAGTAGGTGCACTCTATAAATGTTTTACAATGAATGTAATATTAGTCTTGGCTTCTTGTATTATATATACTGTTTAAAATCCATTTATTATATAGAAATGGATTAATTAATTAAATGTAGACATAATAAATAAAAGTAGTAAAAATAGAAATAAGGTGTAATTGAAGATGTTTCAAATGTTTCTCCGCTGGTGATGGTATCGTTGTTTTCGGTAAAATGAATAAAATCTAAATAGTTGTCATGTTCCCTTAGAAACTTGCCACTTAATCGTTGGTAATTAAATAACACATTCCAGTTTAGTTTATCTTTAAAATTGTCAATGTAATTTTCAGAGAGATTTTGATATTTACTTATTACTTCCCAACAGTTATTAAAATTTGATGTCATCTCTACAAGGAAGTCTTCTGAAAACTGTTGTCTTTGTAAAATATGAATCCAGTTAACTCTGTGAAAATAAATTCTTAACATAGTCATTGTGAAGAGGTAGTGTATGGAAAGTTGTTCCCAATCCATATATCTATCAAACCGTTGAACAAAACCATCTGTCAGCACTCCTTGGGGAAATCTCGGCTCTTGAGATATTAAACTCCACGCAGTAATATTGGATTCCATCATCCTCTCTGTATTATCTCTCGAATATGACTGATGCTTTATCCCTTATCATGGGTATTTAAATTCTTTTTTCTCTTATATAATCTTCATCGTTTTCTGTTGGTTCATTAATCACATTCACTTTATCCCCCTTTCCTAATGTCTTGACTTTAGAAGGCTCAGACGGTTTATCTAATTGATTAGGTTTTTCTGGATTGTGTATCTTTTTCCAGTCTAAATAATTGTGGCTGTCAACATCTGAAGCTACAGCTCTTCCTGAAGCCCGATGGATATAATTAAATAAAGCTGCACCAAACCTTTCCATATGTTTTTCATATTCTGTAGTCCATTTCTTGTGTACTATATCAAATATTTTCTTATTTACAGCGTCTCCATCCTGCTCACAATCACCTACATTTGACAATTTTAATTTTTTTACATCATAGCTTGTATCAGTTTCATTCTTTTTGTAAATCGTTAACAATTTTAAAGTCGCTAAATTTACTGCTTCACCATCATAAATGGGATGTTTTATATTGCTTAACCTTTTACCGGAAAATCCCCAATGGTCTTCGTGTACAATCGGGGTTCTTTTATCCATATATTGTACCGTAACCGCATCAGAAGACAAAAGCGGATCACCAACATTTTGAATTACTTTTCCTTCAAAATTATAATTACCATCAGGTGTTAACGGAAACCCAGCTCTTTTTTCACTATATCCAGATTTTACTCCAAACTCGGAATACCGTCCAAACTTGTCCACACTCATGATGTAACTGAATCGCTATCGTTTAGGTTCTTACTATATATATACGTCTACTGAACAATTATTTCTCGTTTTCGCAGTTCATCAACCAAAGCTACCCATTCGTTTTCTAAACCAGTGTGCCCGGCTTCCATAGCTTCATGTAATAACCTCATTCGATCAACTAACTTATTTATATCGTTGTAATATATTATATTGGTTTTATACAAATTTTTCAATAATCCCCTTCCAGATGTAGTAAGATCAGTTGTTTTTCTTTTTTTATGCAAAACATTTAATTCAGCAGAAGATAAAGCTCTTCTTTTAATTGGAGCTTTATTTGATTTCGAGGGGAAAAGACTAGATATAATGTTTGTGTATTTTATTGACCTGTTTCTATGAATAGGTAGGTCTTTGGAATATTTTTTCTATGTGCATTTGTATACTCTAGTATATTTTTAAACAATTGTAAATCCTTTTTAGTATATTTACCAGGATTATTTTTAAAGATGAGTTCAAACAAACCTGTTGTACCTTTATATTTCTTATCACCAATAACTATATCATCATTTTCGTTTATATCTAACTTTCTATCTCCAATCATTAATCCTTTATCCTCTATTCTAGCTCCATATGTATGATAATTTCGATTAGCATGTGTGCCATGTAACATTTTTAATGTATATTTTCTTCCAAGTGTTCCTTTAAACATAATATCTGTGCCTAATTTGCTTAAGTTGGATGGGTTGATATCCTCTTCTTCTGCTCTTGTATCTTCCGCACTTGTATCTTCTGTACTTGTATCTCCTGCAATGTTCTTTTCCCCTAAAACTCCTATATCTCCGCTTTCTTCATACTCGTCGCTTTCTTCAGATGTTTGTAACTGGTCAAAACTTTCATCATTCTGAAATTCTTCTTCATATTTGGAAATTGGTAGCATTTTGTCTCCTTCGAAGCGAATTGAAGGTTTTTCCATATTTTGTGCTAATCGCTTTAAAGGTTCAGTAACAGGTTTGAATGTTGTTTCTAAAAATTGCTCTCTTTCATTTATACCTGATTTTAAAGCTCGGTTTTTTGTCTAATAGAATCACTAAGTGATTTTATTTCCTTTAATAGCTTTTCCTGGTTAACCATCTTCACACCTTGACGACTTGTACAGTAATACCGCTAATCAGTGTATTAAAACAAATTTATCAAAACCTATTCTATAACGACCATCTTTTATAGCTTGATCTTTCATAATAACCAAAAATCCATACTTTTCCGCCCATGCTTTTCCGCAAAGCTCTTTAAACTTTTCAAATGACATATCCGCATTCACATGGTCGTTATATATATGTTTTAGGTTAGTATCATCTTGTTTGAATACAATTAGAATATTTGCATTATCTCTGATAAGTTGTTTTGGAATTTTGCTATAAGTTTGTCCTATATATATGCTGTCGATGTTATTATGTCTTCCCATGGTAAAGTAGTTTCTAATAGTATCCTGATTTTCACAAGATACATCGTCAAATATAAATACAGAATACGGTTTCGCTTCGTTTGGTTGCATAATGCTATCACTAGCGTTAAATTTGTAAAAATTAACATCAGACACATCAGATAGGATTTTATCCAGCAATTGATACTTTGGTTGATGTAGAGACTTTGAAAAAATATATAGGTTATTAAACCTTAATCCCTGCGGATTAGTGATCAAATTAAAGACAACATTGGTCTTTCCGCAGTTTGAGGGGCCACTTACTATACATCGAACAGTGTTTGGAAGTAAACTACCGTGTTTACCATTGTTGATTTTAACGTTATCCACAGTTAAATCATCTATGTTATTAATATTGAATCGATCTTTATGGTGAATAATCTCCATCCTGCTCAAAGGTTAACGATGAAATGAGTTGCTTGCATTAAACCAAGTCCTTTATAGGTATCCATGAATCCTCAGTTTTGTTAAACCCTAACCACCGCACTTTAACTGCGTCCTTTTTTCTTTGTAACACTTTTTCAACAAGATATACATCACCTACTGTTGACTTTAACATTTCATGTCCATAAAATGCACCTTGCAACAAATCTCCTTTGTTATCTTTTAAGATATACGTTTCAGGTACAGTCGGTTGCACTTTATACACTGTAAAAACTTCATTTGTCCAATTGGGAAGGTATTTCTTGGTAAACACTCCCTTATATTTACTAATCCGTACTTTATCACTTACATTAAATTTTCTTGGCTGCATTTTTTCTACTTTAGGCTTTGTATTTTTCTTTATGCGTTTTAATACATCTTTTGCATTTCTTCTATTTACTTTGTTAGGTTTCATACCAATAGTTCTATGAAACCTGTTGTTATAATCATTTATTAATTGTGGTAAAACATCATACCATACGTAAGAACCTCTTTTTGAAAATTGTTTATACAGTGCTCCTTTTAAGGTTCTATTGAATCTTTCTACAATAGCTGCTTTTTTCTCTGAATTTGTAGAATAATGATTTATTTTATATTTATTCATTAACTGTGCAAAGTTTGTATTAAAGTATTCTGTTCCATCATCAGTTTGTAAATGTTTAATTTTGTTTTTATCTCTTTTTATGGCTATTTCCATGGCTTCTGTTACGCTTTTACCAGTCTTGTCCTTTAGAGGCAAAGCGTCTGCAACTTTTGTAAAACAATTAATAATTGTGAGTATATATTTAAATCCTTTGTTTATTCTGCTATGCGGTCGCATTTCAATTAAATCCGCTTGATATAGATCATTTATCCCTTTTATAACAGTATTTCTTCTTGGAAACTTTATTCTTGCAGGTTTGTGTAGTTCATTAATAATCTTCTCCTTTAGGTCTGACATGATGGTTTCACGAAGACAGCTGATATGGTATTAAATATTCTTTTGTATAAATCTGCTTATATAGGTCAAGGTCATTCTAAACTAATGTATAAAAGGGGGAACACAGCAAAATACTGCTGTGTTCCCCCTTTTATACGGAAAGGAAAAGGAAAAGGGATGTAGGACGATGAAAGGGTTACTCGTCAATAGGGTTGAGGGAGTAGTGACCGAATGGTAGAGTGTGGATGTTGTCTGCAAGGCTGTGGCGTTTGTCATCATTTGAAGAAAGAGCTTTTTTTACCTCCGTCACACTGTACAGCTGATGGTTGAAACTTCTGATCGTGTTGAATTTTGCTGTTATATCTTGATCTTCAAATAAACATTTCTTATAGTGATTAAAATGCACATTCTTCTTTAAATACAAACTTTTTACTCCTTTAGCTTTCTTAATGACTTGGTTTTCATTTAGTTGTAAAGAATATAATTTTGACATTAGTGCAACAATTTCTTGAAGTATAACACCATTGGCTTCATCTTTAAATTTGCCAAGCACTTTTTTGTTTCTGTCATTGTCGTAGTTTGGATGATCTTTTGGATAGTCGGAAAAGTCAAAGTCGTTTTTGTAATCAAATGTCCGAAGATCTTCATACATATCGTTAGTAATTATCCAATATATAAAAGCGTCTGTATCCATGTAGGAGATGCCGATGTTTTCCCGTCCATAAAAGGTGACCATCTTTTTGTAATGAAAATCGTACATATGAGTCTTGGAGATATCCAGGATTGACATTCCTATATACAAAGGACGATCCATCTTCACACTTGTTTTCTTCATAGATACAGCTACAAGATTTTCGTTAATAATTATAGATGTTCCAAAATTTGGCTGTTGTACGAGTTTCTGTAGTTTGTTCGGATCTGTAACAAGTTTTACATTTTTATGTCTTCTTTTGTTTTCCAATGTTTTACCGAATATCGCATTGTTCATCAATTTAAAAAAGTCTTTTTGAAAGGCTGATGTAGCGGCTGCTCTTCTGGTAGTATTCGAGTCTATGTATGGTTTCAACCAGCACGATTGGGAAAATTCTACAGCTCTATTAATTTTAGTAAGACGTAAACCTAATTCGATAGCTTGTTGAACAACCCAATAGTGAGCTACGTATCGTTGTTTATTGTTAAGGGTCATCATTAATTTGGGGTGTTTTCCAGTTGGTGAAATTTCTGTTCTTGCAAGGAGTGGAAGGTCATAATGAAGATCGTGTAAATGTTCTGGATACTCAAAGTCGCAATCCAAAATATATCCGGTATCTCCTTGTTTTGGAATTTGTGAAATATCGCCAATACAGTCGGGATCAACCCATTTAAAGTTGTCAAATGGAAGTGGGTTCGACATGGCCCATCCATACAGATTATTCGCGTCGAAATATCCCAAGTACGTTGAAGGTTTCTCTTGATCATGGTCAGGTAGATATTTGTTGTTGGCTTTAACATGTCTCGTCACGCTTTGAGTTAATCCACCTCTAACACCCGACTCAACCATTAAAACCATATCTATATCTGTTAACAGCTGGAGTTTGCATTTTGTTTCTTTCAGCATTGCTTGCCAAGCTAGTCCTGGAGATGTATATGAATGTAGAGGGTCTAAACCGTATGCTGCAAAACAGGTTCTTCGGAATTCTTCCATAACATCGCAGAGAAGAGTCACGTCAAGTTTTACATAAAAGTCTGAGTATTCTCCTAAAGTCTTCATATCCAACTCGTTCCATACTCGACATGCGTGTTGATAGTCTTCAAGTGAAATCTCCGAATCATTAAGTTTGTTCTTAAATTGTTCTGGTGGAGGAAGTGATGTTTCATTAAATCTATGCAGTCCATCGATGTAATCGTAGGGGAAGACTCCTTTTCTAAGAACCAGATCCATTTTACTACTGGCTACAATTTTGCTTGTTTCTATTAGATCTTCTCTTTTTAAATTCTCAGTTAATTTCATTAGGCTAGAAGGCATAAATCTAAACGAATCAATAAACCTAAGTTTTATTTTGCCAACCTTTTTAGAGAAGCTTATAAATTTTTCCATTGTTGTTGCCAAAACATCTATTGCTCCATCATCTCTTCCTAACTCCGGGATTATGAAATGAGAGTCATATCCACTAAGGTTATGTAGAACAACAGGTATAAAAGATGGAACTTTGTAATTTAAGTTGCAAGCATTACAGGCTGCACCTCTGTAGGCTCCGGTAAGATGGTCGTGGTCACGCACTTTAACGTTTTCTGGTGTAAATAGGTTATTACACAGATAACATGTTGTTGCCAAATTGTGATGTTGAAGTTGGTGTTCATCCATAGGCTGCATCGGTATTTTAATTTTGTAGATTTCTTCCACCTTGGAGGCAATGTAATACAACTTATCTACAAAGTGTTTCGCTGCTTGTTCACCACGATAAATCTTCGGAGCAGATGATAGTCCAAATTCTTGAAGATGTTCTTCAGACAACGTGGATTTTGTTAGTATACAATAACTGTTTGGTGCATGTTTTTGATATTTGCTTCTTTTTGTGATATCCTCTTCTTGTTGTTCAATTGGAAGTAAGGATGCTTCGGAATCCGCGTACACAACAAATGGAACAGGGTATTGGTGATTTACTTTATCAAATTTTATCTGCGCTCTGCTGGGATGTGGCAATTTAATTCTTACCTCATAGTTTCCACTACATAACCTTTGATGTTCTACTAACCATTCTGTACCTCCTCTTCTTAATGGTTTGCTCACGTGGCAAAAGCATCTCTTACATGTTGTGATTTTACTTTTATGTTTTGTTAACTGTTTACATACGAGCCCTTCAAAATCTTTTATATACACGTAATGTGATATCTCTCCTTTATTGATTAATAACAGGTCAGTATGATTGTTGCGCTCATTCGATGTTATGCGCAAGGGATACACATTATTTGACGAATCCAAACCAAATATGTTGACTGAAGCCGACGGATTTTGCTTTTCAAATTTTGATATATCAGTAATTGCAACAGGGTAAGTCATTCCCTGGAAATTATACTTGTGTTGAACTTCTTCATATGCTTGACTTGGTCTTTCCGGATGGTTTTTTACATATTTGGCCAACATAACATATTTAAAACATTCATTATTTTCATTTTGCACGTTAATACAGGATTTGGTATTCATAATTTTTTGAGGTAGAGGGATATAGCTACTTCCTCTCATTCCATAACCGTGTTTATGAACTCTAACATCCAGACTTGTTATACTTAATAAAGTCCATCCAGATCCTCTTCCTTCATGCTCTTGTAGTTTCGTTAAAAGTTCCTCAATACATTCTGTTACGATCTTTTCAATATCTGACGCAGCCATGATGGTTCGGTTTTTTGTCATGAAACCTCTTGGTGATGTTTCGTTTTGAATGTTAGTGAATATGGCATCTAGCAACAGTCCAAATTTGATAAAATTTAATCTTTTTTGTTCATTCTTTAGTGTTTTGGTTACTAATTCTTTGGCGTTATGTAAAAAGTTTTCAAGTTGTAATTTTACGTTGTCAATTTTAAAATGTGTTACTGCCTTACCAGGTAGTGCTTGAGCGTGTAGTTCCACATCTACTGCTGTTGATGTTGAGGGTCGGTGAAGAGTAGACATAGCAGCTGTTGATGTTGAAGGACGGTGAAGGGTAGACATAGCAGGCGTTGAAGTCGATGTTGATGGTGTTGATGTTGAAGGATGGTGAAGTGTAGACATAGCAAGCGTAGAAGTCGATGGTGTTGATGTTGAAGGATGATGAAGTGTAGACATAGCAGGCGTAGAAAACGATGCAGCTATTGATGTTGAAGGACGGTGAAGTGTAGACAGAGCAGACGTAGAATTCGATGCAGCTGTTGTTGATGGTGCATATTGAATAACACTTGGTCTGGAATGTTGGTGTTGGGCTAACATTTGATCTATTTCCTTCAATTCTTCTTCTTCATATTCTTCATCATGGTTGTTGTTATGTTTTAGTTCCTTATGAATTATTAAAAGAAATTCATCCTTAAATGAAGTCTTACAAATATTGCAGCGATGCATAATGTAGGTGTGATCTCCACAAGGGTCAACGCAATAATGAAAAACACTGCAAATGCCCCTCTATTTATACCCTAGCAAAAGTGGTGGGGGTACGTATTACGTTAAGTTTTCTATTTTTTACATTTTATATTTACTATCGTAGCTGGAGGCTACAAAGTTCTGTATTTAGGTCAAGGTCATTGAACATATTTGCCAAAACGAGGAATAGAGCAGTAAATGATTTCATATCAAACCATAAACTGATCTATTCCCCGCTCTGTATTTAACTAAGACAATTTTCTCCAACAGGAACATTTGATAGATTTTAAACTCGGATGTGAAGTCGGATTGTACACATTGCATCTCGATCAACTAAAAATTTCATAAAACAATAGGGATCTTCAGTTGTAGATTCATCTTTAACATATTCGATGGTCAACATTGCAGAACGAAGATCTTGTGGAATTACGTCGACTTTTATGAGTCGCCTTTCGAGTTCAAACCGTTTTGTTATTGATGTAAGTTTTATCACATCATCGATATCGATGAGGGGAAAGCTGTAGCAAACGGAGTTTCCTGGTGGGTTCATCATGCCGATATGATAAATATACACTGTTGCATCGACATTAAATAGACGTTCCCCCACCATTAAATTTATAAGTTACCCCCACTTTTTCTAAACAAAAAAAAAAGCAAAAAAAAAAAAAAAAAAAAAATTGAAAGCTGGTAAATATTTTCTGTCTTGTAACTGGGTCAAGGTTATACAACGATATTACCAAAACGGGGAATAGAGCAGTAAGTAGTTCTCACTTTGACTACAAACTGATCTATTCCCCGCTCTGTATTTAAAGTTTGTCAGTTGACAAGAAAAAGTCAACACTTAATCAGACTCATTTGATGAATCGGAATCAGTTGTATCAGAAGCATCGGAAAGAAATAGTCGTCGACGAATATGATATACCCCTCGTGCACTATCTAAAAATAACCCATCCAAACTACTACTACTAGTGGTTGGAGTTTCATCATGTATTTCTTCAGAACAGAGAAGATGCTGATAGATTCTATAGGTTTCAGATTCCCCGTCACTTAACGGTTCAATTTGTTCCATATATCCTGCTTCAAGATCATTACTGTTTATATCACTTAATAATTCAAAATCTTCCATTGCATCCATATCACTTAATAATTCAAAATCTTCCAATTCGTCTTCATTTTCATCCTCACTTTCAATCACAATATGTTTTATAATTCCTACGATTGATTTTGCAGAAGGAAATATATTATCCTTTGGTGACATAGCTGCTATATATTCTAGTGCTAACACAAGTAGCAGAATGAGATAAGCACTGATGAGAAATCTCTTTTTATATTCCCCGATTTAAGTGGTGGGGGTAACTAGTGATAAGAAATGGGTATTATTGTATCAAATATATGTAACAATGTTTATGAAACAAGGATGTTTAAGTCCTGTAAGTAGGTCAAGGTCGTTTTAACTTATTACCAGAACGGGGAATAGAGCAGTAAGCGATTCTCACTTTGACCGCAAACTGATCTATTCCCCGTTCTGTTTTCCCCCCGTTCAGTATTTCCAAAACATCTTTAGTCAATTACGAATGCTAGAAGGTCTTCAGGAAGATCTTGTTGAAGTGATGCACCTTCTAACAACGTTTCTAACGCATTAATGTATTTTATCGCCTGTATCAAAATGGCATGCCTTGAACTTTTTTTATCCATAAACGGTAATTTTGATTGTAATAACTTATATGTTTGATTTATTTTTTTAATCCTTCCTCTTTCTCTAGCATTCCTTCTTCTTGCCTCATCATTCTTTTCCTTGTTATTTGTTGTAGGCTGCATCGATGTTGTAGGCTGCGTCGATGTTGTAGGCTGCATCAACTCTGCTGGGCTATTCATAGCTGAATAACTATACTCTAAAGCTGTACGCCTTATATATGTTTACCCCCACATATATAGGGGGGGGGGTGCAAGTTTTAGGGAGGAGATATTTTTGTAAGAAATATATATATATATATTTCAATGTTGTTTTTTACCAAACGAAAATTGTCTAAGTCCCAAGGTCATCTGAACAAATTGCCAAAACGGGGAATAGAGCAGTAAGTGGTTCTCACTTGGACCGCAAACTGATCTATTCCCCGCTCTGTATTCTAAAGTAAACAATAAATCTTCTCACTATTGAGCAACCTTTGCTCTTTGAAGCTCAAGTTCTAAGTCTCCAACCAGGCGAAAGTCTGCATCGTGCTCCTCCCATTGTTCAGGAGAACGCGGTTGTGCACACCACTTTGTAAAGGCGTACCTCATTGCCTCATTATACTCCTCCAGGATAACATGATAGGGTCTTGGTTGCTGCGTTGTAGACTGCATCGATGATGTAGTTTGTTGCGGATGTGACTGAGCATCATTCTCCGCAACCTTATTAATCTTAAAAACTTCAGTCATTTCTGCAGCCTCAGCAATTGCGTACAACTCCTCTTCGTTAATTTCCTTTCCCCATGTGTTGCTGTTGACGCTCATGATGATACAACTAATAATTATATTCCGAATCGCTCGCTTAAATACCCGCTTACCCCCTCCCCTCTTTACTGTTGAATAATGACTTTAGTATAATATTTCTCCTTTTTCCTTTTAAGTTTATCTTTGACTTAGTGTAAATTATCCAAGTCCGTTATCTAGGTCAAGGTCGTTGTAACATTGCAAAAAAAGTGTGGACAACTTATTTACACTCTGCAGCATATGCTACAAATTGTAAATAGGTTGTCCACACTTTTTTTTTTTAATTTGGAAAAAATGCTTTATTTAATTTGGAATAAACTTTTGGTCTTTTTATTTATATTATTATTTTAATGATTTCCACACAGTGATACCTGTATCATTTCGAATTAAATAGTCCTTGTGGGTAGGTTTTTTGACGTGGAGGTCCATGGCTCTAGGTAACTCTACATAGTACAGTTTACCTTCACATTGAACCAACACCTTTGCAAAGTCCTTTATTTTAACAAAGAAGTAGCGTTTGTTTTTACAAAGCCTGTTAATTCGAATTTTAATTGGCACCACTGTTGCACGTGGTGAAGAAGGAGATGCGCCATGGTTTAATTTTAAATGAAGACTGCACGTTTCTTCATTTAAAATACAACGTTTAACACAGCGTTCACCTTTCTTAGCACCTTTTTTGAATATATAATTACATTGTTGTGCAGGAAGCATGCACATCCTTTGTACAGATTTAAGTTGTTTAAATTTCTCTGAAGGAGATGAAGTATATGTGCAGATTACTGAAGGTCTGGTTGGAGAAGATGATTGGGTGGCTGGTTGGCTTGGTCTCGAACTTGATGTTGATGAGGATGAAGAAGCAGACGATTTGGAAGACTTTGATGAACATGTAGAACAACTTGAAGATGTAGAAGGACTTGGAGAAACAGCACGAGACGTTGACAAAGGACTTGGAGAAACAGCACGAGAAGTTGACGGAAGAGGTGAAGGACTTGGAGAAACAGCACGAGAAGTTGACGGAAGAGGTGAAGGACTTGTGTAAGTCGTTGACGCAGCAGGTAGTGGTGGACAGTTCTCCGGGACGATGTTAGCTAACATCAGGGCTGTCCGAAGGATGGATGGAACCGCAGAAGACGGAGTGGTAGAGGCGGGCGAAGACGAAGCAGAAGGTTTCAATTTGAGAGGTTGTGTCTGCTTCCTAATGTGTGCCATGGTGTGAGGTATAACAGCACAAGAGGAAGAATGATTTTACTAGTGCTGGGGGACCCTCTTTTATACATACTGATAGTGGTGGGGAGTGCAAGTGTTATACGGTGGGGGTAATAATGTTGTAACGAGTAAATATATATTACAATACGGGGATTTTCTAAGTCCCGAAGTGGGTCAATGTCGTTTGATCATATTATTAAAACGGGAAATAGAGCAGTAAGTGATTCTCACTTGGACCACAAACCGATCTATTCCCCGCTTTGTACGTGAATTTTCTAAGTCCCAAGGTCATCTGAACATGAAGCCAAAGCGGGGAATAGAGCATAACATACTGCTCTATTCCCCGCTCTGTATTTGGGAAGGGGACAAAAGACAACAAACAAGAGACTGATTTTAAACAAGAGACTGACTTTATATTTTACAAGGTTTTCTCAGGCTAAGATGGGTAATGTCAACCGGTTTACGCGCCGTATTGACACAAGGTCGGTTTGCGCGCCATACCTTAGAGGGGTTAGGAAAAGGATGAGAAGCAAGATACATTACTTTGAAAATAAAGACTTTGCCAGCAACTATGTAAACAAAAATTAATCAGTTAACGTTACTTTTACAAGAACAGCCAAGGTCGGTTTTGCAAAGGTCAACAGTATCACTTAAACCCGGTGGGACGTAGACCCAAACACCCGGCGTCAGGCTGCTGCGAACCCAAGTTTTGACCAAGGTTGTTGAGGGACCTGTAGGGCCGGGAGTACATATTTCATTAGTAAATAAGACACTTCAAACCGATACCAAACATTAACATATATTAGACTAACTACATTACCTAGCAGCAAACTACAAGCGTTATCTAACATGCTTAACAAACTAACTAAACATGCAAGGGCGCGGATCTCTTAATTGCGCGTCGGGCCCAACGCACACTTAACAGACCTACGCTGCAGCAGAGTGCAACCCACTGGGACGTATACCCAAACAGCGGGCGGCAAGCTACTGCGACGAGACTGCGGACTGCTCCCGCTTATAAAGGCAAAGTGACGTCACCAAAGCGGAAGGGGGGATGTTACGACAAAGGGGGGGGGGATATTACAATACGAGGATTTTCTAAGTCCCGAAGTGGGTCAAGGTCGTTTGGTCATATTATTGAAACGGGGAATAGAGCAGTAATTGATTCTCACTTGGACCACAAACCGATCTATTCCCCGCTTTGTACGTGAATTTTCTAAGTCCCAAGGTCATCTGAACATGAAGCCAAAGCGGGGAATAGAGCATAACATACTGCTCTATTCCCCGCTCTGTATTTGGGAAGGGGACAAAAGACAACAAACAAGAGACTGATTTTAAACAAGAGACTGACTTTATATTTTACACAGTTTTCTCAGGCTAAGATGGGAAATGTCAACCGGTTTACGCGCCGTATTGACACAAGGTCGGTTTGCGCGCCATACCTTAGAGGGGTTAGGAAAAGGATGAGAAGCAAGATACATTACTTTGAAAATAAAGACTTTACCATCAACTATGTAAACAAAATTAATCAGTTAACGTTACTTTTACAAGAACAACCAAGGTCGGTTTTGCAAAGGTCAACAGTATCACTGAAACCCGGTGGGACGTAGACCCAAACACCCGGCGTCAGGCTGCTGCGAACCCAAGTTTTGACCAAGGTTGTTGAGGGACCTGTAGGGCCGGGAGTACATATTTCATTAGTAAATAAGACACTTCAAACCGATACCAAACACTAACATATATTAGACTAACTACATTACCTAGCAGCAAACTACAAGCGTTATCTAACATGCTTAACAAACTAACTAAACATGCAAGGGCGCGGATCTCTTAATTGCGCGTCGGGCCCAACGCACACTTAACAGACCTACGCTGCAGCAGAGTGCAACCCACTGGGACGTATACCCAAACAGCGGGCGGCAAGCTACTGCGACGAGACTGCGGACTGCTCCCGCTTATAAAGGCAAAGTGACGTCACCGAAGCGGAAGGGGGTATGTTACGTCACGGGGGGGATGTTACGTCACGGGGGGGGGGTGACCTTGAACATGACCCAAAGGGGGGGGGGTGACCTTGAACATGACCCAAAAAGGGGGGGGGGAGGTTGTGTCGTCACGGGGGAAGGGGAACCGGATGTAGACCGGTTTTTAGCTTTCTACCCGTATATGGAAATGTCACGGTTACACTTGGCGACCCGCTTTGCTCCGTCTGGTACCTCATTCCAGCTTTGCCTTGCGAACTGAATACACCTCTGCGCTATGTCTTCTCCCATTACACCCGAGAAACTGCAACGTTTGAAGGAGACTTTGAAGAAGTCTTCGGAAAAAAGGAGCGGATTCAAAAGACCTAGTTCTTTTAAATCTTGCATACGGAAGAATTTTCGAAACCACCCACTTTACTTCGACCAACGGCCTTCGACGTCCACTGCATCTTCACCATCGCTATCACCTCGCCCTTCATCGCTTCGACCTTCATCGCCGCCACCAACTGTTGAGGAGATAATGAAGAGGACGGCTACGGTGAAACTTACCGAGTTGGTAACGCCGCTGGAGTCTGTCGCCGTCAAGTTTGCGCAGTTGAAATTAAACGTGGAGTATCTACTTGTGGGGAAGATCAGCGATGATGAGTACCTACTCCAACACCTCTTTGGCGGCGGCCGTTACGTCAAGGTCCACCTTCCAAGGTCCACTCTGCCACCTCCTGAGACCAAGTGCGACTTGATTTTAGTACGACAGAAGGGACAAGTAAAGTGGGTTACAAAGGAAAAATAAACACTGACTACCGCTCACCGCTCCTTATCCACCATCTCCTTCAAACACAAACGGTCCTTTTCAGGACCACCCTAAGCATTTCAAGTTAGGGACTTGGCCTGTACATAGGCAGGAGACTATTAGTCTTATGTTTGTGTGCAGCCCACTTTGTGAAAATTTCTAAGTCCCAAGGTCCTTGACCTTGACCTTGACCTTGAACATGACCCAAAAAAGGGGGGGGGGGTACACAGTTTGTGCAAAGTATGTCATGTGGGTACTCAAATTACGCGGATTGATCAGACGAACAAGTTGGCGCAAACAGAATTCAGATCCGACAAAGGGTATAGCAGCAACAGCGAAAAACAACTATTTTCAAGGGCAAGCCTAAATAACTTCTTTATTTACGGTTTAAAATATATTAAGTGGGTACTCAAATTACGCGGATTGATCAGACGAACAAGTTGGTGCAAACAGAATTCAGATCCAACAAAGGGTATAGCAGCAACAGCGAAAAAACAACTATTTTCAAGGACAAACCTAAATAACTTCTTTGTTTTTGGTTCAAGGTCTAACATGTGGGTACTTCAATTACGCAGCTTGACAAGGCGAACAAGTAGGTGCAATTTAAATTTAAATCTAACCAACAGTATAGCATCCGTGGCGTAAAAACGATGGTTTGAAGGACAAGGTAACGTTGTGGTGGGGGTATATGCCTATTATACACGATAACGCTACATCATTATTCTTCCAGCTCTTGTCGTATGAACATCTACCTAGACGGTCTGAAAAATGTCGCAGTTTTACAGGAACATGAGGAAGGTGACCTTCAGTAGTCCCCTTGACACTGCTTTCTACTTCCCTGACGATGAAGACAGAAGGTCTACACTTTAGTGGACAATGAGCGGTTTCGTCGAAGAATAATTGAGGTTGAAACACTTTTAACCAGTTGTTTGCTACGCAAAAAGAACCATATGAATACATGCACCGGTTTAGATCATAGTAGCTGTTATACTTATACAGCGTTGAAGCGCAAACATTATTGAGGTTTTTAGTTACGGAGGTAAGGTCTTGACAGTCTAAGAGCTAAACCCTAACTAACACATGTAAACTAGTTATTGTGCGATGTAAAACTTGGTGGGGAGACTGGTGTAGTGGGGGACTGGTGTAGTGGGGGACTACCATCTGCCGCACACTTGCCACCTGCCGCCTGCCACCTGCCGCCGCCCATTTGCTGTCCACCATCTGCTTCGTTCTACTACACTTTTACCCCCACCATTTTGTTTGATACCAAAAACGCTAGCTAGCGAATAGTCAGTACACCTCCGGCTCTCGACCGGTGAACATCAAGCTCTCCGAGACGTTCTTCACAAAATAACAATATCATTTCACTCAAGGTCTGATAGATGTTTCTATTTCATTGCCGTCACGTATTCTTTCCTCCTGACAGCAATGAAATGCAAACACCTAACAGAACAGATAGGTGTCAAAAACACAACATGGACTCTGCGCAGGGATCGAAGTATCTACCGTCTTTCTTCAGAAAGCAAATTGATGGCCGCAACTCGTCCGGATCAACAACATCGATGACAATGAACAACGGGGAACTATTGTAAACATGAATTATTGTAAATAAAGTAATATTTGTAATATGAATTATTGTAAATAAAATAAAGTAATATTTGTATTAGTACTACCTCGCACTAGTTTCATTCGATTGCTTCATTCGATTGTTTTCATTCGATATTTTATCGAATGACAACTATCGAATCACAATCGGATTTTACGAGTGCGAGGTAGTACTTTTTTAAAATTACCTCCCAGTGACCTTGAACTTTGAACTTTCACTCATTACGTCACAAAACCGCCTACGTCACTGGCTCAGCCTCAGATGACGTCTTTCATGACTCAGCACTTCCGGTCACGTGACCGGAAGCTGTCAATCACTTGGCCCAGAAGCCCCAAATGCCCACTACTTCTGTGGTTGTGACTACATTCCTCTTTACCATATTACCTGGCAGGTATGGATCCTTGCTGGAGAACTATTCCACGGTGAGAAAAGTAACCGTACAAACCAAACTCAGAGTAACCGGTCCATAATGTAATCCTAACACCTTTCGGATGAGAGACAAGCCTTTACCTCTGCGCTGTCTGACTCTGTGCTTTAGAATTATAGACCAGGTCTACGTAGACAGCGAATGCTAAATATTTAATGTTAGGTTACTGCTTGTTTTGAATTCATTGACAACTTCCACCAGTATAGTTCTATAATATGAATGGTGGTTTAGTTTAGTGAATGGTGATTTATATGCTTTATATTGCTAGTTGGTTGAGGCGCATTCAGGGGCGGATCCAGGGAGTCATATTGGGGGGGGAATGCCGGGGGGTTGGGGGGTAAGGAATAGGGGTGGCGGGGGGGGGGGGGGGTGGAGTCCGGGAGCCCCCCAAAATTTGTTAAAAATTCCAGATCAATAAAATTTGTCGTCCGTAAAAAATAACCAAACGCGTTTTATTTACCAAAATGTGTGTTATTGGCCTAAAAAGACGACTGTAATGAATTTATTGACCAAAATCATCAATTTGACCTGTTTTTCGGATTAAAAATACAATTTTACCGAATTTCATGGCCGCCGTAACTGTTAGACCGAAAACGATAAATTAACAAAGTTTATCGGCCAAAAAAACGCAATAGTTTATACCCATAAACCAAAATTTAAAGGCAAACACGCCAGCGGGGAAGTATCAAAGAATGTTATCGTCGAAAACAAAGATTTTACCGAAACTAAGATCGAAACAAATTGTACTAGCCGAGATACAGCAATTTTAAAAGAGACCCGAGATACAAACTATCGGCCTAAAATAGCAATATATTCTCATTTTGTCGTCTAAAAGTCAATCGGGTCGCATTTTTAGCCTGAAAACGGTAAGACTGTGTTTTTAGACAAATTTACCGATCGGGCGTGTGTTATCAGCCAAAATGGGTAATTAAACCGGCAATTTTACAGCATAATACTAGCCAAAAACTGCAACCGCAAAGATTTTTATCAGCCGAAAATTGAGTACAAACAGTATTTTATGGCGGAGATGAACTTAAGAGTCTTCATCACCGGAAGTTGCCGGACGCTATTTTGGTGTTTTGTTCCATAAGGCCAATGTTAACTTTGTGCCTCCGTTACTCCTCACCTGATCGTCACAAACAATTAATTTTGGTGTCAAATTAAAGATTTCGTCGTCCTCTAGGGAAATACAATAGTCAAATTTGGATTTTGTTACTAATTAATGAGAACATGTACAATGTTTCAGTTCAAAATTAAACTATTTATTATGAAATTATGATACCCAAATTAAGGAATTCGACATTGTATTTCCCTAGAGGACGACTAAACCTTTAATTTGACACCAAATTTAATTGTATGTGATGATCAGGTGAGGAGTAATGTAGACACAAAATTAATATTGGCCTTATGGAACAAAACTCAAATATGGCGTCTGGCAACTTCCGGTGATGAAGACTCTTAATCGCTCAAAAACGGCAATCGGGCCTCGTTTTCTCGGCAATAAACAAAGCCGGGTCGTGTTTTACCAAAAACCAAAATACCAAAAATGACGTCCGAAACGCGTTTTATCGGACAAAATCAGAGATTTAGCCGTGTTTTATCGTGAAAAAAATAAATTTTGCCGCAACTTGGTGGTCAAAAACACCAAAATGTTTATGGTATAATGGACTGGAACTCGTTGTATTGGCCTGAAGTAGCAAACGTGCCGTATATTGCCCACGGATATAGCAATATAACCTTGTTTTAGCGTCCGAAAAAGGCAATTGACAGACCAATCCATACTGCGATTTGTAGGGCAAAACCATCGATTTAGGGTCGCATTTTATCGGCCGAAAAATACTTCCAGACTGCATTTTACAGAAAAAAATTACTGACTATAAAATATTGTATACAACAATATATGCAATTTCACAGCATTCTATTCGCTGAAAACAACCGTTCATTGCATTTTTAAGTCCGAAATCGACGGCCGCAACGTGTTTTAATAACCGAAAATGACGACTAAGCCTCAATATTTTCCAAAAATCACAATCTGACCGTGATTAATCATAAAAATTTGGCAATTGGACTACATTTTCCCAGCAAAAATAAAGCCGGATCCCGTTTTATTGGCCCAAACGACAATCGGAACGTATTTTTACGAATACAATCGGCGATTCGACCCCGTTCTATCGCCAATGAACGCCTATTTTTCCGCGTCGGATGGGTAAAAATAGGAATTTGGCCCAAAAATGACGATCGGCAACGTTTCTTATTGGTTTAAATTTACAACCAAAATGTGTTTTACTGGCTGGAAACGACGACTCAGCCGCACGAACGAGAACGGTCGAAAAAGGCGTTAAACTATATTTCCGGATTTTCGCCGAAATTCCCGTATAATTATACGATTTTCCTGGAATTTCCGGTCTGTGAACACTCTGTAGTTACTACTACAGTATAAAGTCTGACTGACGACGCATCAATCACACAAGTCGTGATGACGCTGCCGGGCAGACGTAACGCAGGTGCGGGGGTGCGCGCGCAACTCCAACCTTTGCCTTGGGGGCGGGGGAGTTTCCCTCATTTCCCCCCGTGGATCCGCAACTGGGTGCATAATCACCAATTGAGGTGTTACACTTTTGAATTTTGAATCTTACATGAACCCGTAGGCATTTCTCTCTCCTTATTTGTGTTAAGACTAGCGGCTGTGTCATATTAGTGTCAGTTCAAGCTATAAATATGTGTGGATTAGTGAGTGTGAAATATGATTACGGATAGTAATAAGTTTTTAATTTCCCCCTCCAAAGCCAATAAAGCAGTGGATGATCCAATTTTCAGTTTATAACCCACATTATTACGTTTTTTGATTGCTGGTGATAAACGTCACGGTATTCCTTCTACATTTCACCACCAATATAACTTTTATTACTGGAATAATTCGCTGAGATCCAAAATTTGTTATTTATATATTTTCACCAACCCCGATTCATTTTTTGTAGTAAAGTACTAGAAAAAGTCAAATTGAATTTTGTTTAAAGAAGTTGTGAATAAGAATTGAGATTATTGAAGTTGAAGTAGTTTTACAATTTTATTTTACAAACTCTCCACTTCAGTAAAAAAATCAAGAGAAAACTCGGTTAGATAAAACTTACTACCATAGAAGTCGTGCAAAGCAAGGGTACTCGCCCATGCAAGATAGCCCCTGCTTTGTATGCAGGGCGCATAGCTTTTCTGTGGCCCTCACAACTTTTTTATAACACGATTTTTACAACTCGTGAGTTAGTGTAATGTTTGTTGCTATCAAAGCATACGGAAATTGAATTGCCACTCATTTGTTACTGCAATTTCGTCGAATTTGCATTAATAATATAATTATATTATTAATTCAATCTATAATAACATATTTATAATATTAGTTTTCATTATTTTGAACTATAGGTTCTTTAAAATACTATTTGAAAATACATTTGAAAAAATATAATCACTTCCAGTTGGTTGCATAAATTTCCTAATTATACACAACTTTTATAAACTCTAGAGATTTTAAATGTAGTTAGGTTAGGGAAAATCCCTTTGTGGATATGGAATGTGTGATTTGTATTTATTTTTATGTATAGTTTCAAAATTAGTTGTCTAAATAAACTTTGCTATTTTTGTAACTCAATGCAACTCCAAATTATGAATATTGTTAGCATTAGAAACGCTATCTACCTAATTACGCGTAGATGTTGTAAAATCAAATAAATAACTAAACAATTACCCCCGTCGCAGCAAACCTGCATACTCAGCGAATTTCCAATGGAGATATAAGTGTCTTAATACTACATAAAGCCACTTACCAACTTTCATAAAAATATATTCACAAATAAGCGATATATACAATTTTAATTATTCTCCATAAGAATAACATTGGGGCTGAGTACGCAGGTTTGCTGCAACAAGGAACACAAAAAATAGGTTTTTATGCTAATGTCTATACTGCTCAACTAGGTGAAGTCGTATATCAGTTTTTATTCATTTATGTTCATTATTAAGGGAGACAGAGCATTTAGTTATTCTCCATAAGAATAACATAGGGGCTGAGTACACAGGTTTGCTGCTACGGAAGCCTTTTTTTTTTTGAGCAAATATCAATAGACCACAACGAGATGAAGCCGTATACCAAGTTTCGTCAGTACACGTTCATAAATAAGCGAGATTTAAAAATGTTCTTTTCCTCCATAAGAATAACATTAGACAACGTACTGTGTTTAGCACTTTCAATATCTCGGTAACCAATTGACGTAGAGGAATGATCAAAATACCAAATTGTGTGTTTTTTAAGCTTAATCCAATGGTGAAAACTAAAATTTGACTATTTCAAAAATGTTATGTAAAAAATTAAAAAAAAAACATTTTTGGGGTACAAAACCCCCCCAAAATACCCCTTCGGATGGGGCGATCTGGCTGGTTTTCGAGCTTAAAGTCAAAAATGTTGCTTATCGTGTTTAAACAAAGTTTCATCAAAATCGGATCTTTTTACGAGAGTTATCGTGCTAACGGACACACACACACACACACACACACACACACACACACACACACACACATAAATATATATATATATATATATATATATATATATATATATATATACAGTTTCGAACGAATGGTGTTTTCGGGATCTGGGGACCTCAAAACAAAAAGTTATCATGGTCCCGGGCCTAGGTCTTACCCGACTACGGTAATAGCTTCTTCCCTATAGGGGAAATTCGCTAAAATGATAAGAGGAAACTGGTTTTATTTCATTAGGATTTCTTTTGTATTGACGGTTGTTATAGTTAATATTTCAAGGTGCAATTTCTATAAAAAGAAGGAAGATGTAAGATGTGTATAAATATGTTTGCATACTATTTAACTGGTTAGTAAGTAAATCGTAAGAAATAAAATACAACACGTACCACCGGCCCCGTCAGACAATACAATAAACAAGTCATCTTGGAGTTGTATACCAATACAATTAGACACACCTTTGGATCATGTAACTTATGTAAATAAATTGAAACCAATAATAATACCATGAGTAAAAATGGTAAAAATGAATAATACAATTAATGATTGAATTTTAAACAATTCGTTGCCAGTTTAATAAAATGTATTACAGTTTGTATGTTAATAGGTATCACAGTTTTAATAAAAAAATATTCTACTGTATTTACATTTATGTTAATCCTAAAAAATGTCTAAGTTATACAGTTGTTTTTAAATCTCGGTTGGATAACATACTGAACTATCTTAAATCACATATTATCCACTCTTAAAACAAAATTGCTTGGAGGCCAATAGACAATAACATTCAGGTTTACAGCGATAAAGTGTTCGAGCAGTTTGTGATACTTTGTTTAGGAGCCTAAGAATAATTGAGTCAAATGCTGTGTTTAATTCGTGTTAAATTATTGAACATCAAGAAACTTTATGATTCTGGTAATACTGAACAAAGAATAAAAAACGAAGAACCTTTTTGCAACCCTCAACTTTCAACGTGTTCGTGATCAGTTGTCATTGTCGTTTGGATAGTTGTTTTCGTAGTCCGGTTCTTCCACAGGCTCTTGAGGAGATGGAGCGAAGGGTTTGGTCGTACTTGTGTATTGATGACTTAACGATTTTATATCTGAAAAAGAAGAAAGTAGAAAATGTAAGTAAATCCGTTACGTTAAAACTAAACTCAAGCAAGAGAATGTTAATTTCTTCGAAGTAGATTAGTTTACAGCCATTACAAAGTTGAACTAACGTACAACTCGTATGGTCGTGCGTGGTATTAGGTATTATTTTACTTTTTGCTTCGGGTTTTGAGGTATTGAGCTCTACATGACTATTTAAAAAATGAAGCAGACTAATTTTTCTGGATTGTTTGAATCTCTCCATTCAACAAAAATCAAGGCAATCAAGTTCAAAAAGAAATTAACAAAGACCTAAGTACACATTAATGAACCTTTTTTTAAATATGAATTTCCTGAATTTGTACGTTATCACGTTGTTCTTGCTGGAAAACATAATTTTACCTCCTCATTTCATATGACTAAGCTTAAACCTATTTCGGTTTAATAGTGTTTAATTTGTTCCTTAAGGGTGCGCCGTACCTCCCTTCCGCACGCTCAAGTAAGGGGTTTGCATCTCCCTCATTGTAGGCTAAATTGTTAACCAATTAAAAATAATTTGATGTTATTTAATTCAATAAATGTTCATCTAGAGATCATACGATTTAAAAATCGTGATTTTAATTCAAAATAAGTGGTAGGCCATTAGTAATGTTCTCAAATTAAGCGTTTTTCTAAAGATTCCTAACGTATGGAGAAAAATTATTTTGGAGAAAAGGAACCGTATGATCCCTAGATTGGAATCTGAAAAGTGTGAAACTGCAAATAGTTTGGTAGAAATCTGTAAAATAACAGTGCGATCGAGGAGAACAAAATGGTCTTCAAGCGTAAATATGCATGGCCCTGCTTGTTGGCGGCGCCGGCGCGGCGCTAATCAACAATGAATTCAATCTGGGTAGGGCGCACCCTTAACCTTCATCTTGAAGCGGTGGTTCGAATACTTCTTTTGAAGTGTTGCGCGTATCAAGTCAGTGACCGAACGTTATTTTAATCTCATTCAAGAGCCTCGTCGGCAGTTAGTTCTTCTATTCTAATTCTTCTATTTCCATTGTAAAACTAAATTAAACTCTTTTACATGTATACAAAAAAAAACAAGCGCTTTAAACAACTATTTAATTTTTAATGAAAAAATAATAATAAGTAATACAAAACCAATGGGTTATGTAAATATGTTTTGCAGTGGGCTAGAGCTATAGAAGTTCTAGCTTAAGCTGGGACTTTTATCGCTTCAAATATAAAAAAAGTTAGAAGTGGGACCTCCGTAGCAATTATAACATAGAATTTAGCAGCTTTTACATACTGGCCAAACACGGAATATGGAACATTTGTTTTCCACGGCAAGAATTGCGATGCTAAGTAGAGCAAGTTATTTAAAATTTAGAATTGAAAATATTATCCGTTCAAAGCCAAGATGGAAGAAGTTTTAAAGACTAACATAGGACATAACATAGGACTAAAGTTAGTCCGAAGGGCATTCAAGTTTGTCTAATAAACTTCCCTTTTCCGGATTTAATAAGTAATAGTCAAGTATACTTCTATAAAACAGTCCTGAATGCCTTTGTGAGAATAATTTCACTTAGGAGGTATTAAGGATAGTTATTGTTATGTTGTATTAGATTAAGTAAAAATACCCCCGTCGCAGCAAACCTGCATACTCAGCGAATTTCCAATGGAGATATAAATGTCTTAATACTACATAAAGTTAAGTGACTTTATTGGTAAGTACCAAGTTTCATAACAATATATTCACAAATAAGCAATATATACAATTTTAATTATTCCCCATAAGAATAACATTGGGGCTGAGTACGCAGGTTTGCTGCATCAAAGAATCAAAGAACACAAAAAATGGATTTTTATAGTAATATCAAAATAACTCAACTAGGTGAAGTCATATACCAGTTTTTATTTATTTATGTTCATAATTAAGGGAGACATAGCATTTAACTTATTATCCATAAGAATTATATGGGGCTGAGTACGCAGGTTTGCTGTTACAAGAACCTTTGACAAAAATTTTTTTTGAGCAAATACTAATGCACCACAACTAGATGAAGCCGTATACCAAGTTTCATCAGTGTACGTTCATAAATAAGAGATATATACAATTGTTCTTTTCCTCCATAAGAATAACATTAGACAACGTACTGTGTTTAGCACTTTCAATATCTCGGTAACCAATTGACGTAGAGGAATGATAAAAATACCAAATTGTGTGTTTTTTTAAGCTGAATACAATGATAAAAAATAAAATTTGACTATTTCTAAAATGTTATGTAAAAAATTAAAAAAAAACCATTTTTGGGTTACAAAACCCCCCAAAAATACCTCTTCGGATAAAGCGATCTGGCTGTTTTTCGAACTTAGTCATAAATGTTGCTTTACACGTTTATACCAAATTTCATCAAAATCGGATAATTTTTACGAGAGTTATCGTGCTCACGGACACACACACACACACACACACACACACACACACACACACACACACACACACACACATATATATATACAGTTTCGAACGAATGGTGTTTTTGGGGTCTGGGGACCTCAAAACGAAAAGTTATCATGGTCTCGGGCCTAGGTCTTACCATGCCGACTACGGTAATAGCTTCTTCCCTATAGGGGAAATTCGCTAATAAGAATATACACTTGGTATTAGAAATCACTATGTAACATATATGATATTTTGAAATAACATATTTTGATTTGATTTGATCTGGCCATATCTTTGGAAGGAAACTGAAGTGACCAACCTCTTGCTTTTACTACCCTCCGTGCTTTAGTTGGCACCTTCTTATGGTGGGTTACCTCCAGTATCGTAACATCTCCTTACTAGATACCCACCCAGCAGTTGAAGCAGCAGTATTATTAGGAAACCCAGCAGACAGACGAAGAGCGACAGCAGCCCCATCGCTCTCTCTCGCACGTCCCTCGTCAGCAGCTCGTAGACGGCTTGGTACAGGAGGTTGCCCGCCGCGACGCCTCGGAGGACGGTGAGGACGGCGCCCTCCACCCCCAGGAACCACAGCGAGGTGCCTACCACCACACCTGGACATTGCAACCGTTCGAGGGGATTGGAATGCTGTTGTTAAGAGATAAGTTATGCATACACGTATCATATGTACAGAACTCGTTTGCAACATCAGGAAAGAAAAATGAACAACTACTAAAGCTTAATTGCTAAATTTCTTAGTACTCACAAGCCGGGTTTTTTTTAAATTAAGGCGAGGCCTAAGAAACTACTCAACAGTTTTGTTTTGTTTTTTGCGTCTGTATATGCCATTAACTGTTATCAGCAATTATAAGGGAAAGGACCAGATCTTTGGAAATATATCACGCTTTACTGGAATTATTAGTAAAACCATGATATAAAGGAATCTATCTATAAAACACTAAGGCGACTTATCTGAACAGAACTCAATTTTTTCTATATCGATTTTCATTCTAAACATTTATACAAAATTGTAGTTATTCGGTCAGAAATTGCCAAATTAAAATCAATAAATTACTTTCATAATATATAACAGATAGAAGAATAAATACCCATTGCCATAACGAAAGTGACGACCACACAGAAGACGACCACAGTCTTGGAGGACTGATGGCAACCGAGGAGGCGAGCCGAGGTAGAGGCCGAGTCTATAGACCCGGTGACCCCCGCGGCCGCGGCCATTAGCCACGTTGAGGCCGCCGTGTCTGCCAGGCCGACGGCCATACCCTGGCCTAGGCCGTGCAGCGACAGCAGCGCTCCTCGCGGCAGGATGTGGAACGTCCTGTCTGTAACGCCGGTGGAGACGGTGCTGGGGCGGCTGGCGTCGTCAGCGTCTTTGGTGGGGGATACCTGAGTTAAGTTTTGAAACAATCGCATAAGTTTAAAACACCGATGTTTTAGATATACTATAGAACAATAAAATACGTCTCTAAAATTGAAAACGCTAAGCTAAATTTTATAGGTACAGCTTTACACTGCCTCCCAAAAGAACATTATGCATTATACGAAATAGCGTTTCAATCAGATAACAAAAGCAAGTGCCTGTTACTGTAATATAACTATGTCTATAACGGTTTAGTAATGTTTAATATTATTACAAATCCTATAATCTAATATGAGTAAGATTTGCTTGCTTGCTTGCTTTCGACACGGATCTCAAAAACGGCTCCAACGATTTCCTTCAAATGTTGGAAATAACTAATTTCTGGGATAAAAATAAGTTCTAGACAGGCCTCATCCCCAGGAAAAATCAAATAATGTAAAAAAAACTAAAATGAAAAGTAAAAAAAATAACATTGGGCTTATGGAGTTTCAAATCAAAACAAAAAAATTGTTACAGGTGTCCATAATCAACCAGGGAACTGTCAAAGTAATACTCATGTTGTATATGATTATTAACATGTGGTTTACTGAGAGCAGAGATTAAAATATTTGAGTGAAGATTACATAAACAGCGTAGTAAAAAAAATCAAAGGGACATTGAGCTATAAATAATAACTGGAGTGACCTTAAAAATGTAGAAAAGAGGCAAATGAGTTATACAGATCTGATTATCAGTAGGGGGAAGTGGTGAAATATAAGGGATATAAGGGAATATAAGGGATTCGAAGTCATCTAAACAAACTGACTGGCCTTCCCCCGAGCAAAGCTCGGACCCCCAGGTACTTTAAATTAATAATGACTAGTCGACCCGAGCGGAATTCCACACTGCGAACCAAATCTTGTCAGCTGATCAGATGTTCATTTGTTTCCATTTTCGCTCCTGTCAAAACAAACTATTACCTTTATTTATCTTTGATACTATTCAAATTTCAGAGAAGGGGTACATTTTTAGACCGTGGGTCTATTTTCGTCAATAGCCGGCACGATAAACATTGGATTGAGGGGTAAATCATGGAATTTGATAAAGGAATTAGGAAGATCTCGCGGACTGACAGAAAAACAGGCTAGAAAAATAATATATAAGATTAATCTTACATGTAAATGCAATTATATGCTCTTACAATTATATACATTGTTTCCACACAGGAACAACCATTGGCCATAGTAGTTGCAATGATATTTCCTTATTGTTTGAATAACTTAGAAGCTGTTAAATATTTAACATGCGAAGCTTAAACTCCGGAGTCTTAAGTATAAAATGGATGGACCAGCGTTTTTGATAATCCAAAGTTGTGTACAAACAAATTTAAAGCGTTCTTTCAGTATTCGGTCACTTGATCTATCCATTAAAAAAATAACTGTATCAATTGGCAATATAAAAACATGAATTATAATTAACTGATCAATGTTATTTTAACTGCACTGATTGTTATTTTGAGACAACTAAAACCTAGATTAACTAAATTCCTGGAAATAGTCTGAAATGTTTTTTTGAACGTAAAACAAATCCCATCCTATGAAATCCAATCCTGTGTATTAACGACAATAACATTACGTATTTTAATGTGCTATTTCATATCCAATTTATTAGCACTGTTTTCTGCAATTAAAAACTTGCTGGTAACCGTTCTTTGCATGGGATTTTTGCAATTGAAAAGCAAGGTGCATAAATGGTTTACATTTTACTTACCCTGACAAAAGTGATCATAAACTAAATAAATTCCAAAAAGATTAAAATTAGAGTATGGACTATGGAGCAGAGCCCTAATGACGTAACATGTTTGGAAGTAACATTTTATTTATTGGCATTATTATTATTATTATTATTACAGGTAGACAGAACAATGTGAAAAAGGTTTGGTTAATTACATTCAGTAAAGCTATTTTTTGATTAAAAGTGAACAAAATCTGACCAAATAACCTAGACATACATGTTCTGAATGCATGGAAATTAAAACTAAAGAATTCTAGATTTTAACCTATGCCCAGCCAAAACTCTAATTTTATTGATACAGATTGATAAATGGATCAAAGAGAGAGCTCCTTAAGTTTATACCACCTTGGAGGAAGATCTAAGATTGATGATCATCTCGTCCAGAAGGAAGGTGAGGAGGAAGCCGGCGGTCACCAGGAGCTCTGTCACGGGGAGGCGGTGTTCTGGCAGGAAGTGGTGCATCTGGAGGCGGACCTGGGGAAACAGAGAGAAGCAAAGCAGTAAGCATCAGAGAATAGCGGCGGTGACCAGCAGTTCTGTCGTGGGGAGGCGGTGCTCTGGAAGGAAGTGGTGCATCTAGAGGCGGACCTGGGGAAACAGAGAGAAGCAAAGCAGTAAGCATCAGAGAATAGCGGCGGTGACCAGCAGTTCTGTCGTGGGGAGGCGGTGCTCTGGAAGGAAGTGGTGCATCTGGAGGCGAACCTGGGGAAACAGAGAGAAGCAAAGCAGTAAGCATCAGAGAATAGCGGCGGTGACCAGCAGTTCTGTCGTGGGGAGGTGGTGCTCTGGAAGGAAGTGGTGCATCTGGAGGCGGACTTGGGGGAACAGAGAGAAGCAAAGCAGTAATCAGCGGAGGAAGCCGGTGGTGACCAGCAGCTCTGACACGGGGAGGCGGTGCTCTGGCAGGAAGTGGTGCATCTGGAGGCGGACCTGGGGAAACAGAGAGAAGCATAGCAGTAATCAGAAGAGAAAGGCGGCAGTGACCAGCAGCTCTGTCACGGGGAGGTGGTGCTCTGGCTGGAAGTGGTGCATCTGGAGGCGGACCTTGTTGTTGTTTTGTGAGGTTCCAGTGGGCGGGAAAGTCCCTGGCCCACTGTGGCTGCTTTAGGGCGCTTGGGCCCTCTTCAGCCGTCGGATAGGATTGGTTGGTGAGGAGGAGATTGACACACTACAACAGGACTTTTTTGCCTGCTACAGTGGCCAGGGGATTGTTTGGGGGTTGGAATGATGATCACACTGCAACAGGACTTTTTTTGGCTGCTACAGTGGCCATGGGATGGTTTGAGGTTTGGAAAACTGAACACACTGCAACAGGACTTTTTTGCCTGCTACAGTGGCCAGGGGATGGCTTGGGGGGTGGAAAGATGAACACACTGCGACAGGTCTTTTTTGTTTTGTTTTATAACGAGTGCCTGTCACAGTGGTCAGGAGTGGGAGCTAGGGGGGGGGTTTACATGGGGTTTAGTGGTGGGGGTAGTGGTGCGGGCTGTTGTTCGAGGTTGGCAAGGTGGTGGATCCTGAGGCTGGGGCGGTTAGTGAAGTAGGGTTGAAAGTAAGGTTGGAGGATGTCGGAGGTGCGGGCTTTGTCGAGGTAGGTGGTGTTGAGGTGGTGGAGGAAGTCTTTGAGTTTGGGGATGGAGTGGGCCTCGTAAGCCGTGTGGTTACGGGCCCAGGGTGGGAGGTGGGAGGCAAGGCGGAGGGCGCGTCTCTCAGTGGCCTCGAAGCTTGAAAGGAAGCTGTTCGGGGCAGATAGAAGGAGCGGGTGGGCGTAGGTTAAAACTGGGCGGATGACTGAGGAGTACAGGTGGGCAAGAGTGGGTTTGGAGCAGCCACGGCTGCGATGGTTGAGGATACGGAGGGCACGGAGGCGGGTGGTTGATCTTTTTTTGGCTTCACGTAGATGAGGGAGGAAGGAAGGTCTGGAGTCTAGGGTGACGCCTAGGTAGGTGCAGGATGTTTTGAGGGGGAGACGGACGTTATTGAGGAAGATGGAGTCTCTCTTGGTGCGGGAGAATCGGCGGGCGTGGAAGTTGAAGAAGCAAAGTTGGGTTTTGGAAGCGTTGAGGAGGATGCGCCATTTGTTGCAGTAGGAGAGGTAATTCTGGAGGGTTTGGGAGGTTTTCCGGATAAGGGTATCGTGGCACTTTTCGGAGATGCAAAAGGCGGTGTCGTCAGCAAATTGGGCAAGGCCACAGGAGGTGTCGGTGGGATTGTGTGGAATAGGGGCAGGGAGGTCACGGACATAAATGATGTAGAGGAGGAGGCTGATGGCGGAGCCTTGGGGAACGCCGGCACGCAAAGTGAAAGGAGAGGAGAGGGAGCCAAGGAATTGGACCTGGGCCGTTCGGCCGTCAAGGAAGTGGGATATCCACCTGATGATAGGAGCGGGGAGTTGGAGGTCCAGGAGCTTGACACGGAGGCCGTTGTGCCAGACGGTGTCGAAAGCTTTCTGGACATCCACGAGGGCAAGGATTGAGGGACGGTGGAGGGCGTTGTTTGTTTGGAGGCACGTAATGACTCGCAGAAGCTGGTCGTACATATTGACTCCGGGACGGAAACCGGCTTGGGTGATGGGGAGGAGGCCGAGTGAGTTGAGGTGGAGGTGGATCCTGGAGGCAAGGACTTTCTCGAAGAGGCGGACCTGGGGGAACAGAGAGAAGCGTAGCAGTAAGCAGCAGAGAAAGCCGGTGATGACCAGCAGCTCTGTCACGGGGAGGCGGTGTTCTGTCAGGAAGTGGTGAAGCTGGGGGCGGATATGTATTGACGCCAATATTCAATCGAAAAACTCAAATTCTCTATACGCGACATGCACACGGAAAGTACTGTCAGATCCAGGACTAATGACTCCAAGCAATGAAAACGCTTAACAACTTCACTGTAATATTTATATTATTAATTAAACAGGATGAATAAAATAGTCTTAGATCACTATAAAGTATATTTACACTTATATTGTACTTACATACAAGACGGTAAAATTTCTCTGATTTGGCCCGATGATGACCGGTGTAACTGGTTGAAACCAATCGCCTTTTACCATCTTTTGTGTATATTTTATCGTCTTGTATGTAAGTAAAGTATAAGTGTAAATATACTTTATACTTTATAGTGTTGTAAGACTATTTTATTTATCCTGTTTAGTTGTAACAACACGTATCATACTAATAAAGAAATTATAATTAATTAGTACTGACAAGCTAGGTTTTTCATTTAGGATGATATAAGTCAGTACATTATATATATATTTAGCAACCGACCTTTGTATGATCGCAGAGGAGTAGTTAAAGATTAAAGTCCTCTTTTAAACACATCATCCATAAAGAATAGAAGTTTATATAAAATGAGTAAAACCCCAATTTTTACTTTCTCCCCTTATACATAGTATATGGAGAAAGTGTTGTTTTCGTCAAAATTTTTGAATTTGAGTTGTTAGTGGAAATATTCGTTTTGGTGCTCCCTGAACCCAAAAAAGTAGTTTTTACGTGATGTCTGTGTGTCTGTCTGTCTGTCTATCTGTCTGTCTGTATGGATGTGTACAGAGCTAGAGCCCTAACCAATGGTCCGATTTTTATGAAATTTAGTTTGTAGGTACTAATCCACGATATCTCCAGGCGTTTTTGGAATTTTTGATTTTTAAGGGTAATTATCCCCCAAAAACCGTTAAAAAACATGAAAAATTAAGATTTCCCAAAAACGGCTCTAACGATTTTGATTAAACTTTAGTCGTTTGTAGAACTTTAGTTTTCAAACAAAATGACACCACCCGCATTTCTGTGAAAAATTCGGGTTCAGAAATTACAAGACTTAAAATATCAAAAATTCATTTTTTTATATTTTTCATTAAAAAAACATAAATATAAAAAATATTACTATTCACCATTAGAAAGAGCTCAAAAGACTAAATAATTTAGTATTTTGACTTATTATTCTAAGATTAATAGCATCGGAGAAAATTTAGATTTTCATTTTGCGGTAAATGCAGTACGTTGTCCAATGTTATTTTTATGGGGTGATAAAAAAATTACTATTTCTCTCTTATTTATTGATCAATCTCAATCAAACTTGATATGCTTGTCAAGTTAGCACTGACCAAGAGAGGAAATCGAAATATGTTGCCCCTTAATAACCCTGAGGGGGGGAATAGCGGGTATTTCCCCTCTTAAAACCACGTGTGTATCGATGGATTCTGTAGTGCCTCTTAAACAGGGATTTGGGTGGATATTTTTGAAAACAACTTGTTTACAAGATTTTCTGTACATTCGACCGCACTTTGTATTCTACATCCAGTAAATAAAAAGTAATTTGTTCATTAAAGATGGGCTAAAAGGGAGAAAGTATGTGTCAGTTCCCTGATACCGTTTATTTCATATAATATCATATTTTATTTCACATCTTAGTTATTTATGAACATAATATAATAATAAACTTTGCTAGTGAAATCCCAGAAGTACCCTGGTAGTCTTTATAGCAAGATCCATGTACAGAAATGCTGATTTTAATATGACATTTCATCCAAATTTCATCATGCTAGTTTAGCGCGGAGGTCCCCTTTTGACATACAGTTTATCTCGGTGACTCGAAACTTCCGTTTTGATATATCCGCTTCCATTCAATACATTGCACAGCTTAGTTTAATTTATTGCACCGTTATATTTCACAGCTTTGAATAACTCACTTATTTGTGGTGGAAAGAAAACAGTTTAGCGCCCATGTGTTAACCGTCAAAGAACATCTCTTGAAACATCTGGCTACTTGAAGGCCGATCTAATGGAGCATTATCTAGCTGTTGTAATTATAGAGACACTCTCGCCGCTGACAACACTAGATGACGTCACTGGACTAAATACGGATAGGCAGTCGGAACTTGATAGACTTGGTCTAAATGCAGAACATGTTCAAAATGATGTACGGGGTGTTTAAATTAATGTCAATACATGTTTTCTGTTGGAAATTTTCTTGATTTCTTTCAAATAGTTGATTTGAATAACAAATATTGGCCGTATATCAGGGTGTGAAATCAGGCATTTAGAGTATTATTTTATCCACGCTATACCCCAGTGGTATTAAAGGTATTTTTAAGTTAGTAGTGAATTTCCTATGGAAAGTGAACTATTAGCATGACCCGCACGGTGAAACTTAAGCCCGAGACCACCATAGAAGTTCCTAACGTGACCCCCTAAACAAATTTTGGGGGTTCTTTCAAAATTGTGTATATATATGTAAATATATAGACATATAGACATATATATGTGTGTGTGCACTCTAGCGGTCGCATTTTTTGTCTGATTTACTTCAAATTTGGTAGGGACGTTCCTTTCTATAATCAGTTGGACAAGATTGTTGGGCAAAACAATCGGAAAACTCTAAAGCCCTTTTTTGGGGGGGTAATCTTTCAAATTTAAAGTTTTTAGCCCAAAAAGGGCCAGAAAAGCCCCAAATGTGAAATTAACGCATGTCAAAAGATAGGAATTAGTGTGACGAAACTCTTAAGCCCTCTCTCGTCATTCTAGCCTAAATATTTACTGAGTTATTAAAGAAAATGTGTATTGACCTAACACAGTACGTTGCCTTATGGGGGTTTTACATTAAAAAAGCCTGTTATTCATTTGTTGGTGTACTTTTACCATCCCCAACAACTTCACACCTACTTTAAAGCCTGACTGGACCTTCTCCTAACCTCAGGTAAATAGAACCAGGAGCATCACAACAGCCAAAAAATCAATATTTTCAGATTTGAAAAAAAATTTGAATAAATGTATCTTTTTAACTGATTTTGAGTTTTTATAGTTTTTTATGCGGAAATTCACTTCCTTCACGTCAGCGTGCTGCGTGCGAACTCGTTTTTAATTTGTATTAATAAAATGATACTATTAAAACTATTAAAAACTTTTAAGGCCAATGGAATGAAGCCCTGAGACAATTTTGGTAACTTGAATTTTGATATAGTAGGTCACGAAAACACCTTCAAATTTGGTACAGTAGATTTCCAATTTGAACGCATGTAATCAAAAATTCGCATTTTGAAATATCGATATATATATTTTAAAACTACCTTACTTTATCACTGAATTCTGTAAACATTTATTTTCTTTTTGTGCCCTCAAATTGTATAATCTCCTTCCATTAGAAATTACCTCTGTTTTTATCTAAGATGCAGTTTGATATTAAATTAAGCAAATATCTTTTTGATTTGGACCATTGATAGTTTTTTCTAGGGGTTTGTATTGGTTTTTATGGAAGACTGCGTTTATATTATTTGTATTTCCTTAATATAGGTAATACATGTCCCTGTTGCCTACTGTACTTGCTCTGTTGTCTGTTACATGTAATGTTTGTCCAATAAATAATTACGTTACTCCGTTGTATACTGAAAGATTTTCTTTGTATTTTCTTTCCTTTTTATTTTGTAGAAACCTTACTTATTTTTAAGTTTTTTTGAGGTATACGTGTTTTTCAATGTTATATTTGTTATTGGTAATAGTTCTAATATATATGTATTTTAATTTATCGGTTTACTAGATTACTGAGCGTTTTACGTTCTCTCTAAATGTAAGTATATATATTTATTTTCTGTGTCCCAACTCAACAATATTTTTTTAATGGGACCCCGTATTTATTGTACTCTGCAAGTTTTTTTTAGTTATTATTATCTTACATTGTATGGATGTTTGTGCAATTGTAATGTATTATTCAATTGTACTGCACTTTTCTAAGAGTGAAATAAAATGATTTTAATCTTGAATCTTTGAATTTACTAAGTCCTCTACTCGTAAATCGATTTCAGAAATAACCTAATTTGAGACCGAATGACCGAATGAGCTAAGTATGCTATGAAATTAAATATATACCTCCGGCATCATATGGAGAAACACGGTAGCCAGAAGAACACCTCCCGCCAATGAGAAGCCCAGAGCTAAGACTAGATCTGCCTTCAACACAACATACAACATTATATATAATAGCAAAACATTCCAATTATCATGTTGTTAAGTACAAAGCGTATATTGACACCCTAATGCTAAATAAAACTACTGTACCGTAAAATCGAATGGCTGGTCCTATCGTTATGCACCCACCAAACTTCTCATGATGATAAAAGAAGAATGTCTGCTAGTAAAATATTGTATTTCTTCACGTAAAGGGCTGAGATGTCTATGTAGGTTGTAAAATAATACTCTGGCGTTCAATATTTATCATTTAGTTAGTTAGTTTTATTAAATTTAATGTAACGCTGAAAGGGAAAATAATTATAATTATGTTGAGGCTTGATTTTCTATCTGATTAAAATAGAATGCAATTAGAGGATTTTAAATCATACTCGGCCCCTCCCCCGAACAAAGAATTATCATATATGTTTAGTTAGTAAATTTGTTTACACTATGTGAATATCCCTTTGACAACTATAATTTTAAAGAGGGTGCACTACATTCCGAGTTTTATTTTGGAAACTGTAACATAAAATAATTAAACACGTCAAAGAGCTTGAAGTAAAGGTTACATATTAATTTCCTAAGAAATCCTTAATAATTTAGTGAACACATTTTTTATGATCAATTTTGATGATCGATGTGCCATTTACGAATGAATCGAACATAACTGATTTCTATCTCGTACCTTAAAGCTTTGCTGAGCTGGTCCTCAACCTTCTCAGTTACGCTACCATCTGGTAAAATAAATTAAACTAGAATTTAGAATGCACAGGTTGCACATCCCGTTTTGAGAAGCCAGAATAGAAATAGTTAAATAGTAAACAAAACAATGATAGTCTGTAGTTAGATATAATCCGTATAAAAGCTGCTTAATTAATTGAAATACATTAAGAAAAAACACATGTGACATAAATAAAAATCTCCTCCATATGAATAACATGGGAACTTGGAAGTCCCGTGGGGAAGAGCTCTGAGGCTAGTAGAGAAGAACTAAGGGTTTAACATACTATTCGGCGCTTTTTTCCCATGTTATTCTTATGGGGATCAGTTTTTGCACCGACGCCCGATCCCGCCTTACACAAGTTTCCTGTACTAGTACCCTTGCCTTAAATACATTTTCCCCATCCTCTATATTTAAAAATTAACTTTGGATTTGTCTGAAATTTATCTAATGCATTAATAAATCCCAAATTAACTATTACGGTCGAATTAAAAACTGCCAACTTACTGATTTTTGCACCCTAATTTCCGTTTTGACCCTTGCCATATTTTTCCCAATTTTAAAATTTGCATTCATTTTAACACATCCTTTGCAGAAATCCACGAGTTCTGGCTACTTGGGAACCCGAGCCATTTGACATATAATAAATCACCCTTCCTCCTAATTACCTTCTCTACCAAATACATGTCTTTATATTTAGTCTTTAACAATTCTTCTGTATAAAATCCTCCTTTGATTATATTGCCATTTTCATCTTTCAAAATATAAGTCACAGGCTTTGTTTTCTTAACTTCTGCTATTGTAAAAAGCTCTCCCGTCCAGTTAGGGGTATATCCTTTACTAAATACATGTTTATATTTAGATATCCTTACACTATCCCCCACCTTATATCTTGGCTTTTTAACTTGTACTTTAGATGCTAACCTTTCATGTACATCTTTGGAGTTCTTAGCACTTACTTGGTTAGGCTTCATCCCTATGGATCTATGTACTTTATTATTATATATCCTTATTAACTTTGGAAGTAAATCCAACCACTTGTAACTCCCTTGTGCACTAAACTCTCTATACAACCAATTCTTTAAAGTTCTCTGGAACCTTTCCACAATAGCCGCCTTAGTTGTAGAGTAAGTGTGGTAGTGATTAATATTTAGAATTTTCATTAGTTTGGTAAAATGTTCATTAAAAAATTCTTTTCCGTTATCAGATTGAATATTTTTAACTCCCTTTGGGAGAATAGTTTTTATAGCTTCTGTGACTACTAATCCAGTTTTATTCTTTAGTGGAGCAGCATAAGCTTTTTTAGAAAATGTGTCTATTAAAGTTAAAATATATTTATTTCCAGAATTCTCTCTAGCATAATTCCGCATATCTATTAAATCTATTTGAACAGTTTCGTTTATACCCAACACCTTAAAAGACCTTCTAACAAAGTTCTTTCTCGCGGGCTTATGCAATTCGTAAGCAATTTTTTCCATTTTTTATTCTTTATTTTTAATGTTAACGTATCTGCCAGTCTCTGTCGTTTCAAAAACACCTCCATTGCTACCAATTAACATACCATCACTCATTCTTTGATATACATAGTTTTTTGGCAAATATGCCTCTCCATCTAAAGTCTTAAATCCGCTTAAAGATGTAGGGTCTGCAACCAACAATTTAGGATTGTACATCATCAAATCGATTTCATTATTGTCTTGCATAAATTTATTAGTTTTATTGTTAAACCTTAATGCATGTGATTTTAAACAAATATCAAATTTAATATTGTCTTGTCTAAAAGTTTTAATATTATCGTCATACCTCAAAACCTGCGACATTAAACAAATATCACTCCTATCTTTGACTTCAGGTACATTCTTTATTAATTTGTCCTCTGCATCCCACACATCTCTATCTAATGTTAATACATTATAATATTTATCCTCCTGTTTTATTATGCTTTTCTCACCTTTTGTTAATATTTGCTTAACAACAGCCACATCATTGGGCAATGTTCCAGGTAAAATGTTTGTTAATTGCTTATTTTTACCATCAAATTTAAGACCGTCTAAAGTCACAGTCTGATGTTTTGTAACACAATCGTTCTCATCAACAGCGGGTTTAACACGAACTAGCCTTTTATTATTAAAATCCCAAAAGTTTAGATCCATTTTTGGTACTTGAGAGACGTTTACAACATCATCGCTTTCTTTACCAGCCAACAAATTACTTATTTTTCGCTTTTTGGCATTCCAAATACCATTCTCCGATTCCAAAAATTCATAATTATTTTTGTCTTGTACAAAGACACCATCTTTTCTTATTAAAGTTTGCTCTAATGTGGGTACATCGGTTGAGCTTTCACCTCGTTTAACATTAGTAATTTTGCGTTTATTAGCGTTCCAATTATTACTCTTGGATTCTAAAAACTTATATTTAGTATTACCTTGTACAAAAACATCACCTTTTCTGGTTAACGTCTGCCCCAAAGTCGATACATCATCAGTAAACTCCCCACCTTTAACACTACTAATTTTATAATTTAAAGCATTCCAACCATCATCTTTTAGATTTAAAGTAGTTTCTTTAAAACTTCTAGCTTCTGGTTTACTATACGGGTTATATACGCGATAAAATTTATCTATCATCTTTTTATTTAATAAACAATTCCACTTTCCCTCAATTCTTCTATGATAGAATCTATCTCATTATCCACTCCAGAATTTCCCGCCAATCGGCTTAACCAAAGCAGTCTTAACCTATCTACAAGCTCATTAGGATCGTCCCAATAAACATAGTCTATTTTATTACCAGTTACCTGCCTTAAACCTTCACCAACAGTCTTAAACAGGGGTTTAATTATATTAAGATATTTAGTGTGTTTATTACTTGACATCGCCGCACCTGTTTTATAACCCTTTAAATGTGCATTTGTAGCTTCTAAAATCTCTTTATAATTTTGCAAATCAGCCTGACTATAGTTTACGGGTTCTTTTAAAGTTAACAATTCCCACAATCCCTTTGTCCCTTTATAAATTGTTTCTCCAACTGTAACATCATCATTGGCAATTTGAACTTCCTGATTCCCAATAAAAAATTTATTTCCTTCTCGCCTAATACCATATGTGGTGTCTGTCATACTACTTCTACTAAGGTAATTTCCTAAATAGTCTGATGCTAAAAGACCAAAATCTAATTTGTGCGGTGTTATCTGGGTTATTCTTGGTATTCTAGACGGGGTCTTTTCTAAAATCATTGGGAGAACTGGCCTCTCTGTTTTTGTGGCTAAATTTTTTAATTCTTGCAAAGGCTCTATTAACGGTTGGAATGTTTGGAACCTCTCTTCAGCCTCTAGAAATTTACCACGTTTTAACGCCCTATATTTTTCTCTTATTTGTTTTGCAGACTCTACCAATTCTTGTTGAATATTTGTTTTCATTTTATTTACATTTTATTTATCTCATTTGTCAAAGGATTATACTCAAACACTTTATCGTGTATTATTAGGCAATATGCAGATGTGTTTGAAGGGACATTTTCTGCAGTTTCAATTTCTAATTTAATATCTACAACCCCCTCTTTGACTGATTCATTCTGCCTAGAACAATCTATTACAATTAGAGGATATTTCTTTATAAAGTCAGCTCTGTTAAACATAGGATCGGGGACGGTGTTGTAGTAACTCTCCCTAAACCTCACAAACATCTCATAAGCTTTAGAGGCATCTCCATTTTCAAAGTCGAGATTTAAATCACTATAAGGATAATATTCAGAGTTTAAAAACACTTTGAGATTTTTCAATTTACAGTGATCAAATTCATCAGTTCTTTTTCGTGCACTGTTGTCTCTACTAGTTTGGAAACCAAATATAATAAACCTGGGCTTCTCCAAACTCGAAGACGTCTTAACTGACCATGTATGTCTCTTGGTTTCGGGGTATGATGGGAGTTCGTGTAGCTCCAAACTTCTAAATGCAATTTGCAAATTTTTATTTTGCAATAACATCTTTTGTAATTGAAGCTTCTCCCCATCAGATGGTACCACATGCGGCATCACCCACTGAATCGATTTAAGTGTAATTTTAGGAATAGGATCGACACCAGTTGGAGCATTAGATGTTGTTAATATACAATTTAAGTCGTTTTTGGATCTTTTCAACACCAATTCTTGTTTAACATTTACTAAAACCTTATTAAAATCCTCAAACACACCCATTAACAGCTCTAACGGGACACAAGTACTAAACTTGCCGCTTTTATGGAACTCCTTTAAATTTTCATCAGAATCAAATGCTACATTTGACAATTTAGTTGTTTTATTGTAAGAGCACAATATTTTCATAAGACTGGAAATTCCCGGATTTCTTACAATATCTATTTCTTTACCAGCAACTTCGTATCTAATTTCGTCAAATAAGAATGCAAATGCATTATTTATAAAATGTCCTTTATCGTGATTCTCTATTTCTCCTTTAATATACAGATAACTCCTACATGGGAGTGTTAGTAAATCTTGATTATTTATGCATATTCGAATTTCATCGGAATTATTTATTGCCAAAGTGTTGTGTGGAACATAGGAGTGATTTGTAATTTTAACCACGCTATCGTCGTATTGGAATTTTCCTGTAACGTCTAGAAAATCTTCCATTTTTATTAATAGAAAATTTTAACTTCAACCCAATTGATCGCAGAAACCTGGTATTTTGCACACTCAGTCCGTTCTTGTAAATTCTCATATCTTTTTTATATGACAAGTAATTGTAGTTTCTTCTTTATTAAAGTCAATTGGCTTGTCGTGTTGATCTGCAAATGTAATGCTAACAACATCTAAACTTCTCTTATTTACAGGAAAGTATATAATATTTCTGGGAACCTCAATAATTTTGTAGCCGGGAGGAGCTTCTGGGTAAAAACTGTGTATGGTGTGTGATTTGTCACCATTTAAATAAGACCCATTCGCAATATTACATTTTACTCTAATCACATTTACATTATTTATGTTGATTTTATTTACGGATTTAAACGCAATATCTGGAGTAGAAAATCCTTTAAATCCCAATAATTCAGACCCTAAACACGGTTTTGTAAAATCAAACACATGGCTAGAATGCAATGTGGCTTTCATAGTTTTATTATCGGCTATAAGTACAAAATCTGGGAGTTGCTTTTGAATTTCCTTCGCAAGCTCAAACACTTCGTATGTACCTTCAGCAATTTCAATTACATTTGGAGCTTTGTGATCGTAATAATACACATCCTCACCCTCGTCTATAGTTAATTTTGTGTCTTTAAGTTTATTTAATTTTGGAACTAGCCCTTTGTAAAATATAAGTTTGACTTTTGTATTAATTAATGCTACTTTATTTTGTATAATAACTTCAACTTTACCATCTAATGCCCGGTTTAATTCGTCAATTGTGACCTCCCCTTTTGGGGTTGTAATTTTGTGCATTTTGTAATATGTCAAAGTATTTAGAGGTTTTTTAACATTAAATATAGAATTATAACTTTGAAAATCTACCAGTCCAATTACATAATCACCATTTAATTCTATAGGAGGAAAGAACACCGACTTTAACTCTGGCTCTGTACCCGTAAATGTTATAGTAAATGAATCCATTTTTATAAACTAAAATTTTTCAGAAATGATAAACATAAAATTCCACAAATGGAACTGTTTGAATCTTGTATTTGATCAGTTGTATAGTAAATTTTAGATGGTACAAAATATTCAATTACCTCTTTTGGAGGCTGTATTCCGAAAGGGTCAAAATATATTACAACATCTTTATTTTTACGATATGCTGTCCAATGTGTGCCCCTGTCACTGTCTAAATTAATAATTCCACATTCTCTTACTTTTGGCCTTAGATGTTTTAGCTCGTTTTTTAGGTACACTCCTCGAAAGTGAGGCACGTCTCTTGCTGCCTCTAACAGCTGAAAGTTGTCCATCTTTTTTATTAAATTTTAATCCCATTCCCATTTTTGCCTTGGCCTTCATCAAATTTGTCACTGCATAAGCTGCTGCTTTTTCGGCTAGATTGGCGTCCTTTGCAGAAACCCTAGTCCAAGCCTGGTCCGCTAATCTCATATCTGCCTTGTTCCGGGCGGCTGTATCAGGATTATTCATGTAGAATATGTCGTGCTCTTTACAATAAGAGTCTAGCTTATTTTTTGGAGGTACATTTCTGGCTAAATTTTCACGTATCTTAGTTCCAGGACCACAATATGAATATGACGGTATGTGGAGGGGGAAAGGAAGGTTGTTTATAAGGGTATTTAACAAGCCACGGCCTCTATATGGCTTTAAGAATAATCCCTTACCTTGGACCTTTTTACACTTTCTCTTTGCCATTTTTATTATATAAAAAATGTCATTTATTCAACAAAAGAACAAATTTAAAATAGCACATAAAGAAAATACACCAAAGAAGTTGGGTCTATTTCCTAATAATATTCGCTGTCTTATAATAGGGCCTAGCGGTTCGGGGAAGACCGTTGTAATTTATAACTTAATTGTAAAAAAGCAAGGATTAAAGTTTACAAATTTATATATAATATCCAAATCTTTAGAACAAGAAAAATATAAAAAAATAATTGAAATATTCCGTCTGTGTGATGAAGTTAAATTACACACATATTCAAACTGTGAAATCACACCAAATGATGTAGAATCACACTCAATAGTTGTATTTGACGACATAAATAGTCCAAATATCACACAATTTTTCTCAATGGGCAGACACAAAAATATTAACAGTTTTTACTTGTGTCAATCTTACAGTAAAGTAAACAAACATTTACGTGACAATGTTAATTTTCTAATATTATTTAAACAAGACGATTTAAATTTAAAACATGTGTATAACAATCATGTGGGAAATGATTTTTCATTTAACCAATTTAGAAATCTCTGCCATCAATGCTGGGACAGGTCTAAATATGGCTTTTTTGTAATAGACAAGGAAAGGCCAAAGAATAATGGGAAATATAGATTTATGTTTGACCAATTTTATAATGACCGAGGGCAAGAGTGTTAATGCCATCCAGAATAAACCTCTTGTCGTCATCAAAAGAGAGTACCTTTTTGTTCATCGTTAATGTTTGAAGATGGTGGTTTGTGGATTTAATTCTTGTAACATTCTCATAGTAATCTTCCCCGGTTGCAAGACAGTTTAAGTAATGTTGGTGTCTTAAGAGATGTTTAACTGTAGCATTGTCAGCCCCCTTTGCCTTTTTAACCTCTAGCTCATTTTGCTTTTCTTTTTCGTATAACCATTGTAAAGGAATGAAAGAGTATAATTTTGGCCTTAAACCACAATATTCATACATAATTTTACCATTTAATTCGTCTTTAAACTTGCCCGTAACTTTTTTATTTTTATCAGAGTATAAGAAATGGTCTTTACTATATGCAGAGGTGTCAAAACAGTCCAAGTCACATTGTATTTCCTTGTAAAAGTCCTCTGTTACTATAGAATAAAGAAGGCTGTCTGTGTCTGTCATTAGGAACTTTTTATTCTTAAATTTTGACATATAATTATAGTGGAAATCATACATTATTACTTTACTGATATCCAAAATGGTCATTCCTAAATATATTGGTTTATCAAAATTTACAATTAATTTATTTAAATGTACAGCATGCAAATTGTTATCGAACATTTTGCTACAGTCAAACCTTGGCTTTGTAACGTACTTTGTTAACTTAGACTCGTCTACAAGATGTATATCACGAAACTTACGTTGGTTCATAATTGTTCGACCAAAGAGACTGTTATTTAACAGTTTGTAAAAGTCTTTTTCAAAATCATGTTTAGCTTTTTGTCGCTTTTCAATATTAAAATTAATATAGGGTGCAAGCCATTTCGACTGTCTAAATTTTAAAATTCGGTGGTATTTTGTAACTACCAAACCCAGTTCTTCGTATTTTTTTAGTGCTTTATAATGCAAAATATATTTAGTTTTGTCATTTAAATTTGGTATTAATTTTCCATTCATTTTTTCTGGTGCGAGCGGGTAGTCATTATGCAAATCGTGTAAACTTTTATCGTATTTTAAATCAACTTCCAAAATAAATCCAAAGTTTTCATTTTGATTGTATTTATAATCTTTCTCATTTGTCTATCTAAAGCCATCGATGGGCAACGACTCGCACATTGCTGTAGAGTATAGCGAGTTACAGTCTAAGTATACAAGATATGTGCTTTCTTGATTTGGGTCATAATATTCGCCCATGTAATTATTATTGGCTTTAGCATAGCGCGTGGAAATCATACTTACACCGCCTCTAATGGCATGTTCTATAAACAAATGCATGTCAATGTCACGAAATAATTGTAATTTTATGCCGGTCATTCTAAGACATGCCTCCCATGTTAGTCCAGGCAATGAGTACATATGAACAGGGTCGAGTTTATAATCCTTTAAACATAAGTCCCTAAATGTCTCAAACACATCAGCCAATAACAACACATCTGTTTTAAGGTATAAATCGTGATATTCTTTTAAATTCTTTATATTAAAATGATTCCATACGTTTTTAGCATGTTCATATTGTGCAGGAGATATACATTCTTTAGTTAGACTACTGTAAAATGCCTCTATGGGTGGGAGAGGCTCTAAAAACTTTTCTGGTCCTGTCATGTATTCGTACGGATATTCGCCCTTACGCTGTAGTAGTGGATTGTCTATAAATCTAAATGTATTTAAATTGGAAGCTAATTTGCTTAAGGGAAGGGACAGAAAGTTGTAGGAATCCAAAAATACTAAATCATCAACAGAGAATGAAATATACTTTTCCATATCTTTGGCTATGCAATTCAATTTGCGATTAAATTTTCCTAAGTTTTGCATTATTAAATGACCATCATAGTTTTTAAGATTGTGGAAGAATACTGGAATTTTCTTGGTTACTTTATAGTTTAAATTACAAGAGTTATGGGAGGGCCCTCTGAACTCACCTGTTAAGTGACAATGGTCGCGCACTTTATCACACAGTAACGGCTGGCGGCATATGTGGCAGCGTGTAGAGTTTTGAAATAACGTCTCTTGCTCTGGAGTCATTACAAGGGGAACATATACTCCCATCTGACTTTTAATAAAGTCATAAGTTTTAAATAATTTTTCGAAAAACACATCCATTACATTTTCACCACTGTACAACTCTTCGTAAATAATTTTAGAATCTCTCACTACAACATAAGCAAATCCAGAAGCAGTGTGTTTGTTAGAGTTTATAAAACATTCGAAATCTGCATAAATCACAAAGGGAGCTTTAAGTTGATATTTGTAATTCGTAAATTGTAATGTATCTTTTTTAGACATTTGTACTCTTTGGGCAACAAAGGTTTTACAATATGTTGTGTGACGTTCCAATATATCTTTAGTGTAAAAATGTTGCACACAGAACTTGCAAAAATATTTCTTATTACTGTATTTTGTAGAATTAAACATTAACTTATCAAAATCACGAATTAAACAGTAATGTGATTTGCGGCTTTGTTGTAAAAGCAGCAGGTTTGCGTGCGTATTACTATTTAGTTTAGTTATTCTCAATGGATATATTAATTGTCCTTCAATTCCATATACATTAACACTTATATTATTTTGTTTTTCAAATTTATCAATGTCGGATATTTTTACGGGATATTTTATATTTGTCATATTTAACTGACCTACGTGGGGTTCGTAGTAAAATACTCGATTTGCATTTTCTTTACAATTCCTTGGTTTTAATTTTGCTAAAATACTCCACAAAAAACATTTATTATCACTATTTTTAATATTTAAAACAGCGTGTTTTGATTTTATATTTTCTGGTGTGGGGATGTATGACTTGGGAGTTAGGGGTTTATACTTGTAAACATGCAGCTGCCAGTATTTAGTATGGTCATATATCCATCCACTGCCTTCTGATTGAAATTTGTGTAAAGATGTGTCGATTTTTAAAAGTGAATTTTCAATTTGTGTCTTTAATTGTGCTTTCTCAATTGATAAATTAGTTAAACTTCGAAAGTTAGCGATAGTTTCTTTATCAATTAATAATTCACCATTCTTACTAACTGTGTGTTTGATAAATTTCACTCTCCTAATAAGAATCCATTTTATTGGTAAAGGACATGATTGAAGGGTGTTTAATATATCCACGGACTCACCTTGAAACTTAAACACATTATAGGGTCGCTTGTCACATCGTAGGTGGTGGCGGGGTTTGTTCCGAGTGATGGCTCTCTTACACACATTACAAGTATTGTGGTTCTCTAGCATATGCATTTTAAAATTGCTATTGTCAAATATTTGATGGCATTTTTTACAAATTTTAGGAATAACTTTGTGAATGTTACGATAGTGTCTGATTAAATTGCTTCTGTTGGAGCAGGGCGCGGAGCAGATTGCACAGGACAACATTTTGTGTTGAAATGACTGTAGAGATGTCATGCTCTGCTTTTTATAAACAAAAATTACCATTTTAAAAATTTAAATACGATCAAAATATGAAGATTTTAGACAAAAACACAAATTCAAAATTTTTATAAAAACTAAGCCCTTTATCAAAAATCTGGGAAACTACTTTTTAGATAATTGTATAAAGTACCTCCAAACCAAATTTGAATTTTAATCAAAAATGAAAATGTTTTCAAAAATAACGATTCCCTTTCATCTTCAAAGTTATTAAGTCATAAGAACCACTCTAATTTTTTCTAAGTCCAGAGTAAAAAACCATATTTTAGGCGAAATTATTCTAAGTACTGAATTTTGTCTAAGTCCAAAGTAAAAAAAGTATATTTTAGCCGAAATTAATTTAAGCACTAAATTTTTCTAAGTCCAGAGTAAAAAAAGCATATTTTAGCCGAAATTATTTTAACCACTAAATTTTTCTAAGTCCAGAGTAAAAAAACCATATTTTAGGCGAAATTATTCTAAGTACTGAATTTTTTCTAAGTCCAAAGTAAAAAAGTATATTTTAGCCGAAATTATTTTAAGCACTAAATTTTTCTAAGTCCAGAGTAAAAAAAGCATATTTTAGCCGAAATTATTTTAACCACTAAATTTTTCTAAGTCCAGAGTAAAAAAACCATATTTTAGGCGAAATTATTCTAAGTGCTGAATTTTTTCTAAGTCCAGAGTAAAAAAAGCATATTTTAGCCGAAATTATTTTAACCACTAAATTTTTCTAAGTCCAGAGTAAAAAACACATATTTTAGCCGAAATTATTTTAACCACTAAATTTTTCTAAGTCCAGAGTAAAAAAAGTATATTTTAGCCGAAATTATTTTAACCACTAAATTTTTCTAAGTCCAGAGTAAAAAAAGCATATTTTAGCCGAAATTATTTTAACCACTAAATTTTTCTAAGTCCAGAGTAAAAAACACATATTTTAGCCGAAATTATTTTAACCACTAAATTTTTCTAAGTCCAGAGTAAAAAAACCATATTTTAGCCGAAATTATTCTAAGTACTGAATTTTTTCTAAGTCCAAAGTAAAAAAAGCATATTTTAGCCGAAATTATTTTAAGCACTAAATTTTTCTAAGTCCAGAGTAAAAAAGCATATTTTAGCCGAAATTATTTTAACCACTGAATTTTTTCTAAGTCCAGAGTAAAAAACCATATTTTAGGCGAAATTATTCTAAGTACTGAATTTTGTCTAAGTACAAAGTAAAAAAAGTATATTTTAGCCGAAATTATTTTAAGCACTAAATTTTTCTAAGTCCAGAGTAAAAAAGCATATTTTAGCCGAAATTATTTTAACCACTGAATTTTTTCTAAGTCCAGAGTAAAAAACCATATTTTAGGCGAAATTATTCTAAGTACTGAATTTTGTCTAAGTACAAAGTAAAAAAAGTATATTTTAGCCGAAATTATTTTAAGCACTAAATTTTTCTAAGTCCAGAGTAAAAAACACATATTTTAGCCGAAATTATTTTAACCACTAAATTTTTCTAAGTCCAGAGTAAAAAAAGCATATTTTAGCCGAAATTATTTTAACCACTAAATTTTTCTAAGTCCAGAGTAAAAAAAGCATATTTTAGCCGAAATTATTTTAACCACTAAATTTTTCTAAGTCCAGAGTAAAAAAACCATATTTTAGGCGAAATTATTCTAAGTACTGAATTTTTTCTAAGTCCAGAGTAAAAAAAGCATATTTTAGCCGAAATTATTTTAAGCACTAAATTTTTCTAAGTCCAGAGTAAAAAAGCATATTTTAGCCGAAATTATTCTAAGTATTGGACCACTGAATTTTAAGTTAAAATCTGCAACACTGAAGGTCTTGTTGGTGCTGGGGCTGTAGGATATGAAGTGAGGACCCTAGCCTGCAGCAGCTCTTTATATAGCCGACAATTCACAAAATTAATTTGTAAAATTACGCATCGGTTACTATGCATTGGTCGCTGCAACACTGAAGGTCTTGTTGGTGCTGGGGCTGTAGGATATGAAGTGAGGACCCTAGCCTGCAGCAGCTCTTTATATAGCCGACAATTCACAAAATTAATTTGTAAAATTACGCATCGGTTACTATGCATCGGTCGCTGTGTCCTTGGTGTCGATCTTGTAGAATCTCCTTCAAGGTTGATTGTCGCGCTTGTGGCGATAACCGAGTGCACTTCTAAGTTGTTTACATGTGTTGTTTATTTAGTGTGGAGTTATTTTTGAACTCATGGATTTTCACAAAGGATGTATTAAAATAAATTTAGAGCAAATTTTAAAAATATAGGGGGAAAATGTATTTAAGGCAAGGGTACTAGTACAGGAAACTTGTGTAAGGCGGGATCGGGCGTCGGTGCAAAAACTGATCCCCATAAGAATAACATGGGAAAAAAGCGCCGAATAGTATGTTAAACCCTTAGTTCTTCTCTACTGAGGCTTATATCGAAAATCTAAAGCCAGTTTGCACATCTGCACACCTAGACGCACGTTTTAGTTTACAATATGTGGGGTAAAATCTTAAAAAAGTCTTATTGTTTACAAAGTTTGCATGCATTTTATTCTGATGTATTAACTATCCTCCTAACAAATGTATGATCAATCGGTTCAGTTAACTACTAACATCAATGATGAATAAATTAAAATTTGTAAAGGCCAACGGAGCAGATAAGTCCCATAGGGCATACAGGATGGAAAGTATAGGCCTGTTTCTAAGTATAGTGCATGGCCAGCTGTCTTTCTAACAAGTATATGCTCAATCGGTCTAGTAAGTATCTATACTTATTTAATAGGTGAGCAGGTTTTTTGTGACAACCACTCCTCCTAAACTACTGAACCGATTTTCATATTTTTGGTGTCATTGGAAAGAGCCTAACGTGAAGTTGTGCCGGAAACCTTTTTTATAGAGAAATAATTTGTGAGTGAGACCCTGGGGCCCTTTAAAGTTGAGTTTTTCCCATAAGCTTAACATTGGGAAATAACTATAAGTTTTAAGCAATCAGCTGGATAGAGTAAACACAGTTAACCAGCAGGCCATGTTGGCTTTGGAACGGTAACACAATATTTATTGCTCGGATTCGAGCAACAGGACAACGACTAGAAATTAATTTATTTGAAACAAATATTTAACAAAAGCTTTTGATAATATCAAAATACAGCACAGAAGCAAGAGTTGTTTTTAAGTTACCTTCTGGAATTACGTTACAATATAAGCTAATAGGACTGTGTACGACCTGGGTGATCGTAGAAAAGAAAAATATTTGCTTGAATTCGAACAATTGGATTCACTTGCTATAATATAAACATAATAAGCCAATTTTTGATAGGGGATTACTTGCGAAACTGTAACGTCTTAAATGCTTTATTTTTGCCTTATTTTAAAGCCCTTACCATCTTGATATGCTTTTGGGATTTTATAAAATATTCACCTTTAGGGCTCCACCCCATGGACTTAAACAAATCCAATGTTCATGTTATGGAAGGTTAGAAATCTATTTTATTTAACATTTACCTACTGCTGATACTTTCAAAACATAGCACATAAGACCGAACAGCTGTTAATCACAGAACTTCTGGAATTACATCTTTACATATATATCTGTAAGCAAAATTTTCAAGTCAAAATTGTGGGAGTTTGGATAATCGCAGGATGATGGGAGGGGGCTCAATTAAAGGTCTTGATTCCAGGGACTCGGGAAACATAAAATGAGAAATAAAGTTAAACATCTCCCATAAGAAAAGCATCAGGATTTAAAAAGTATCCTGCTTTGTTTACGAACTGACATGAGTTCCTACTTAGTTTTATTTTCATCAACATGTAAAGAGTAAAATAAATTAGTTGAGGCAGAGTATTGGAGCAAGGCTAGGGGCAATGGCCCCTTAAAGCCACTAATCACAATATAAAGTAATAATATAACCATTTATGAACTGAGTAATCTTAAATGAAAATGTTTGATCGAATTCGAGCAAATTTCATTTGTTTGAGTTAAAATATTCACAAATCCTCCCCAAGTCCTATTGACCTACCCACAGAGCCGCTCCGTTGTCCCGGTGACCACAGATTACCAGGGGACAGAGACCGACACACAGACGCGCACACACCAGCACGAGCAACACCACGCACTTGTGAGTCAGTAGCTCCATCGCTGCCACTGACCCCTGCGGCACTGACCAATCCACAGCACGCCATCTCTAGATAGCATCTGGGTCGATATCGCTAAGACTGCCTAAACTCACTGTTACTTGCGTCTTTCATGAATTCCAATGTCTAAGGGTTAGACTAAGGGTTTACTGTTTTACCGAAATCAATACGATGTTGCGTTTGAATTTACGTTAGGCTCTTAAATTATTGTGATGGTAAATATGTCTTGAATTAAGTAATTTCTTCAATCCTCGCTGAAATGTAGGTTGAAAAAATAAAGTCTTTTGGTGCCACTATCTAACTTTTGAAATGTTACCATTAGTTTTGATATTATCATAAGTTTTATTTTTCTCACAAGGACTCATATCAAAATATCAATTTTTAAATCACTGACGTAAATTATTTTTGGAGAAAGGTTCGTAATCTACGAGTATATCTATAAATACGAAATTCCGATTAACGCCCAGGCCAAACCATTGCACCTAGACGCACGAAATTTTGCATGTAGACTCCTGTAGCATAGGCACACAGTAAGAAGGGATTTTAAGAAATTTCCTTAGAGTTATGCCCCACGGGGCTTCAAAGTTCCAAACCTGTGTTATTCTTAAATGGTTTGAGCTGATGAAAATTCTATCAGCTGATTATGATTCGTAGTAGTTCCATGGGTCAACCACAGAATGCAACACACACAACTGTCGTATTCCCGGGTGAAACCGTGAATGATGGCAGCTAGTTACATATATATCAAATGCAGTACGTTGTTCCATCATATAATCCTTGGATCATATAATCCATCCTTACACTTGGATTGGTTAAGTAGTACAATCACAACTTGATCACTACGCAATCCAACTGCTCCAGTGGATGAAACGCATATTTGTATTGCGGACTGGACCGTACTGAACAGATTTCGAACCGATGAGGGTAGATGTAACTTTTGGAAACGGTGGGGTAAGGTCTTCCACCAAGCTTGTGATTGTGGGGCCAACTAACGTACTATGATCCACATATCTATTATCTCTCTGCGATGGTTCTCAGGAGGGTTGGCGGGTCCACACAGTGTCAGGAGCGGCTCATGATTGGCTGAGATAACACTTAGCTCAATAATGGGAAATCTTTTATGACGTATTATTTTTCCTATGACGAAATAATTTATTTACACAACTAATATAATAAGTGTTTAAGAGAAAAAGTTTGTTCTTTTTGTTGCCAATACAACATCCAGCTTAGGCCTATTATGATAAACTTATACTTTATAAGCTTTATAATGATAAACTTTATAATGAGAGTCACTAAGCTTTATTTATTTACCATGCCTTGAAAAAAATTACTCTGTAAGCTTAAATATATTAAGCTGAATATGATCAAAACTCCTATGATTTGTCATTAGCACATGACATAGATATAAAACTCATTGCATTCAGTAAATACAGGATTACTTAAATGTTATATGGAATCACTCTAAACCTTGATTATACAAATTACAAAGCTCTATTGAATGATAAAAACATTTGAGACGATCTATTTATTCGTCCAGTGGCTTTGCTAGTTTTAAATCAAAGTAATAATTAATTAAAAAAATTGTAATGCAGAAAAATGTAAACAAACATTTAAGTTAAATCGTCGTATAATTAAAAGTCGTTATTAAAAGTTTCTCTGTAATACTGCAGTTTTATTTAATTGTTCTATATTTAAGCGAAATCGGACGGAAGGTGGAACGACATTTAGGTATTGACGTTGTACAAGATACCCTCCATTATTAACTATTTTGGAAAAAACTGAACTCGGAAATTGTGGAAAACTTTACCCAACATTAAAAAAAAAACTTCGAAGGGACCATAAGCATTACAGTCCACTACTCCACGTTTACATAAACTAAGACGAAAGCAAAATATTTTTTAAATTCGTAAAGAACAACTAATTTAAAATTGAATGATATTTTCGTAGTTTTTAGAACAAATATGTATAATAATACTCAGTTGTCACAATAAGATTGAGGAAAATTAGAGTTTAAAATATATTTCTCAACGAAGGGTTGCGAGGAGACATTGAGAGGCGAGACACGTAGCAGAGCTTCACTCACCTCCCATCGTGACATCGTGTATATACAGAACATGTAGAGATAATGCACTGCATACTCCTGCTGAGCTTCAAAATGTATCAAAAGCGTGACAAAACCGCCACTCACAAAATATCAATTGTCACATGCTGTTCAGAAGATCAAATCAAAATTCTTTATTATTTACATCAAGGGGATTCGCTACTGAAAATGGGTAAAATCAGAAAAAATCAATTTTTTTATTTGATTTATTTTGTAGATTGGGCCCTATTATATGCAAAAAATATGATATAAGTCATGATTGAACATTATTGTAATACAACAAATATTTTTGTTACTGCACTCTCACAAAATTAACGATGTCATGTCGTTTAGGCATATAGGCCTAAGCCATATAATTTTTTAAAAATATTATTTTGAAGTAGGCCTGATGACATGAAGTGGGTGAACAAAAAGCAGGATTTTTTTAAATATGTAGATTAATTATTTTACGTCTCGGCAATGAAGTGGCAGCTTCTTTGACTTCTTGTCATCTATATCCAGTTTTAGGAAGCAGCTGATGAGCGTTTTCTGTAGCAATTATGAAAGACATTTTATGTATGTTATTTCGCTTTTTCTAGAATTTTAGGCATGCCATGCTCTAAGCTACTGCAATTTATTTATCTGTTGTTTCAATGTTGCTGTTTAACTTATTACTTATTGACTGTTTGTTTTTGTTGGGCTATTTAAACAATTTATCTAGTAGGCCTATATTAGTTCATGTTCTCATGTAAAACTAATTATTCATTGTTATTTAACAACAGGTCATTTAAAATTTTATAAAAAATATTGTTGAGAAATCATTTTCGTTTGTTTACTAATTTGGTGTGCAAATAAGCTAATGCAACAGTACACACAAGTTTGTAGCCAAATTAATCAGTTTATTTTCCTTTATTTCCATGGTTACGGTACACGCTCTCATTCAAACACTGTTTTCAGCAACTTCGGAATTTCATGTTTTTCAAGACAAAATTTGATATATCTTGAGAACCATTTGAGTTACATTGTTGGAATTTTTACCACTTAATCTCGACAACATTAAGCAAATATTTAGATAGATTTAGGTCTCTAAGTTTATTAGGTAATGAAATACAATTTTTTATTTATATTTTATATTTTCATATAAAAAAATAAATTAAATATGTAACCGCACAAAAGGTATTAGAGATATTATAATAAATCTCCTAAATATGAAGTTTAGGTAATTATCTTTAAAAAAACACCAAAAATATTAAAATCCATTAGGTATTATTTTCAGAAAATCAATTTTAAAATACCCTTACAACTTTCACGAAAAACCTCTATTTTATTTTATTTTCCACCTATAATTTATATTTGGAAGTAAACTTTTATTTTTGTATTTTTTTACTTCATACCTCAGAAGGAAAAAATTGTTTGAGCACTTTCCTCATAAAATAAAAAAAATCACCCTTTTCAGTAGCGAATCCCAATACAAATATATATATATATATATCTACCCACGTGGGATTTTTTTGTATATATATATATATACAAAAAAATCCCACATGGGTCACAAGGACCTGTTGGTGTGAAGAATCAATTACCTTTCAATGGCAGGAAGTAGTTAATTATTATTTATTTAACAAACGAAAATGATTTCTCAACAATATTTTTTATAAAATTTTAAATGACCTGTTGTTAAATAACAATGAATAATTAGTTTTACATGAGAACATGAACTAATATAGGCCTACTAGATAAATTGTTTAAATAGCCCAACAAAAACAAACAGTCAATAAGTAATAAGTTAAACAGCAACATTGAAACAACAGATAAATAAATTGCAGTAGCTTAGAGCATGGCATGCCTAAAATTCTAGAAAAAGCGAAATAACATACATAAAATGTCTTTCATAATTGCTACAGAAAACGCTCATCAGCTGCTTCCTAAAACTGGATATAGATGACAAGAAGTCAAAGAAGCTGCCACTTCATTGCCGAGACGTAAAATAATTAATCTACATATTTAAAAAAATCCTGCTTTTTGTTCACCCACTTCCTGAACTTAATACTAAACCGATATTGATGATTCTTTTTTATTTAAAAGATAATTTCAAGTTCTAAGTTATTGTCGAGCCAGAATTTCGATTTAGGCCCCAGGGCTCTGCACCACGGGACTTCCAAGTTCCCATGTTAATCATATGGAGGAGAGTTTTATTTGGTTTATGTCACATGTGTGTTTTCTTGATTCAATAAACAGCTGTTACAAGGATTATATTTGCAAAATATTGCGGGGAGCAGCTCGTTAATATTTAATGTGTAAAATAAAGAGAAAAAGTAGCGTTGCCGGACTAAAAACAAATGTAATTGTAAATAATGCTGGCTGACGTGTTTGCTCGTACTATTTACGTTGATATTGAAGGGAATAAAGTTCTGAACGCATTTAAAATTACTGCCAGTCAATCAGCTGTTCAATTTAAGTTCATAGGGGACCGAGCTTGGCTAGGCTAAGGTTGCGGAAAGTATGATTCCTGGGCCTGGAGTCATTTTGCACCAGGGCCCCGTCCATAACGAATCGATTCGCTTAGTTCATTTCGCTTGGTTTGCTTTTCTGCATGTTAGGGTCATTTCAGTTGTTCCTATATCTAAATGTCCCTTTAAGAAGTGTTTTGGTTATATCAACACATTTGATTCATTTTAGACGTGAATACTATATATGAAATCTTCATTCAACGGTTTTAGTCACTGGTCATAAGAAATAAAATGTTGAGACTTTAAAATACATTGTCAAGAGAGTGTGTTTTTGAGAGTGGAATTTACAAGATTGAACCGTATCCATGCATATCTCTACCACACATTATTAGTGAATTTCCTATGGAAAGTGAACTATTAGCATGACCCGCACGGTGAAACTTAAGCCCGGGACCACCATAGAAGTTCCTAACGTGACCCCCTGAACATGTTTTGGGGGGCCGTTCAAAATTGTATATATATATTTATATAGACATATGTATATATATATATGTGTGTGTGTGTATGCACTCTAGCGGTCATATTTTTTGTCCGGTTTACTTCAAATTTGGTAGGGACGTTCCTTTCTATAATCAGTTGGACAAGTTCGTTGGGCAAAAAAATCGGAAAACTCTAAACTCCTTTTTTGGGGATTAATCTTTAAAATTTCGAGTTTTTGGACCCAAAAAGGGTTAGAAAAGCCCCGGATGTAAAATTAATGCATGTTAAGAGATGGGAATTAGTGTGACAAAACTTTTAAGCCCTCTCTTGTCATTCTAGCATAAATATTTACCGAGTTATTAGCGAAAATGTGTATCGACCAAACACAGTACGTTGTCTTATGGGATTTTTACATTAGAAAAGCCTATTATTCATTTGTTGGTGTACTTATGTCACATATGTCAGGAAACATATGTCAGTACTTGAGCCCGGATGGACGCTTGTTGTATCACTTTTTACGTTTTTTTGTAATATAAAAGTAATAAAAGTTTATATGTCGTTAAATTTAAGGTTGTCCTATTTTATACAGAAAATATATATTACAAAACTGCTAAAAAGATTGCCGAAATATCGTATTTTATAGTGAATATATTGAACACCAAAATTAATAGATGGTAGCTTTGGGTGAAAACAGGTTTTGCATTGACGCCACAGCAAGACTAATAGCTGAATTTGTGCATTAGTTATGAAAGACAGACTATTTTCCCTATAGAAAACACCTCTGTTGGAAAATATCTGAAAATTTGCCTCCTTCTTCAAATTGTTTTAATATTGTCTGATTGTAGTGTTGGCACTATTGTTTGTGTAAGACATTTAAGTACCTGGGGGGCCGAACTTTGCTCGGGGGAAGGCCAGTCAGTTTAATTAGATGACTTGGAGTATATTTCACCACTTCACCCTACTGATAATCAGATTTGTATAACTCATTTGCCTCTTTTATACATTTTTAAGGTCACTCCAGTTGTTATTAATAGTTCAATGTCCCTTCGGTTTATTTTACTACTATATATATGTAATCTTCACTCAAATCTTTTAATCTCTGCTCTCAGGAAACCACATATTAATAATCATAAACAACATGAGATTACTTTGACAGTTCCCTGGTTGATTATGAACAGCTGTTACAATTCTTTTGTTTTGTTTTGAAACTCCACAAGCCCAATGTTATTTTTTTAACTTTTCATTTTAGTTTTTTTACATTATTAGATTTTTCCTGGGGATGAGGCCTGTCTAGAACTTATTTTTATCCCAGAAATTAGTTATTTCCAACATTTGAAGGAAATCGTTGGAGCCGTTTTTGAGATCAGTGTCGCAAGCAAGCAAGCAAGCAAACCTTACTCATATTAGAGTATAGGATAGGATAGGATACACAGCAGCTGTGTTTTTGTAGGGAGAACGCGGAATGTTCCTATTTTAGAGAGGAATCTGGAGAAGGCTGACTGAGAACTTAGCTTATCGATAAAGGCTTTATTAGTTTCAAACAATGCTGAACTACTTAACTCGTTTTTATGAAAAATTTAAACTCAAATTTAAAATTTGTAAGTACTTCATATGTATTTGTAATGGAATGTTTATCGTAAATATCGCTTACGCGGAGATTAGGATATATTTTATATTAGTTTTAATTTTCGTTTTCATCCTATGAATTGTAAATTTTATTATTACATAAAATTTTGAAAATACCTGAAATATTTACAGAGAAGAAAACTGTTACCGATACCGGTACGACTAAGTACGATTTTCGTGTTTACTTTTTGAAGTACAATTTTTAGCGAATTTTCTCTATAGGGAAGAAGCTATTACCGTAGGTCTCAGGGTAAGACTAAGCCCGAGACCATGATAGCTTTTTGTTTTGAGGTCCCCAGATGCCAAAAACACTAATCGTTAAAATTATATATATATATATATATATATATATATATAAACATATACATATACATATGTGTGTGTCCTGAATGCGATAACTTGAGTAAAAAACCTCCGATTTCGATTAAATTTGGCTCAAATGTGTAAAGTGACATTCATGACTTTAAGTTTGAAAACCAGAAAAATCGGACCATGGGAAGGGGGGTTTATGGGGGTTTTAAAATTTTCAAAAATAATTTGTTTGCATTTTTCAACCTACAATTTTTTAAACACTTAATTTTGGTTTTGACCATGATAAAGAGCTTAAAAAACAAATAATATCGTATTTTGAATTATTACCTGGGTTTAGTAGTTGCAGAAAAAATAAAAAAAAAACCTGCTCATAAAATCTCCCATTTTAATCTTATGGGAAAAAGGGTTTTGGCTTTTCCTCAGTTAATTTTACTTTAAACTGACATTTGCTTTTACCAATCACTTCAGCTCCACAAAATAATCATTTTGGTGTTTAAATTGTGATTCTACGTCCAACCGTTGCAGAGATATTCAAAGTGCTAAACACAGTACGTTGTCCAATGTTATCCTTATGGAGAATAAATCAAATTTGACATCTCCATTATTAATGAATATATATTGATGAAACTTGGCATGTGGCGTCACGTAGTACTGGTATATTTATATTTGCACAAATTTTTGTTGTTGATCATCCCCGTAGCACCCAACCTGCATACTCAGCCCCAATGTTTTGCTTAAGGAGAATAAGAAAAATGTAATGACTCCCTTAATTATGAACATAAATTAATAAAACTTGGTATGTGGCTTCACCTTGTTGAGTTATATTGGTATTTGCATAAAAACACCATTTTTTTGGTTCCTTGTTGCAGCAAACCTGCTTACTCAGCTCCCATTTTATTCTTATGGAGAATAATAAAAATTTTATATATCGCTTATATGTGAATATATTTTTATGAAACTTGGTATGGGGCTTTATATGGCATTAAGACATATATTATGCATTGGAAATTCGCTGAGTACGCAGGTTTGCTGCGACGGGGGTATTTGATAATTATTAAACTAGTAGCTAAAAAGACACACGAGCCACTGGAAGAAGAAATTTGCAACGTGAGCGCTGCCAGGTGTAAAACTTTGAAATCACACCGAGCGCTACCCGTGGCAAATTTTAAAATAACAGCGCCGTCTACTGCTTGATGAATTGTAACTTTTACTTAGTTCGATACGCTAGGGCAGTCTAATGGATACGACACTGGATCCATTCCAGAGATCATGCGGTCCGAGGTTGAATTCTACATTTTCGTGATTACTTTTTGAGGTACCAATTTTTGTTATATTTTACACAAACTCATTTTTGTAATTTGTTACAAAGAGCCGCCATACACTGTTCTGCGTAGTTAGGTTAGGTTATTTTACTATAATTTTTTTCGTAAATGGAGCGTAATTTTTTAGAATATAAGTATGTTTTTTCTGTTTACACTTGAAAATACTACTTTTTACTGTTTTCTCAAAATAAAGCATCTGTTGCGGATAGTTCGTTCGTCACCGGACATGTTCGGCTTCATTCGGGTGGCAAAGTCTCCTCTTCCAGTGGCTCGTGTGTTTTAGCTGCTAGTGCATCTGTTGCGGATAGTTCGTTCGCCACCGGACATGTTCGGCTTCATTCGGGTGGCAAAGTCTCCTCTTCCAGTGGCTCGTGTGTTTTAGCTGCTAGTGCATCTGTTGCGGATAGTTCGTTCGTCACCGGACATGTTCGGCTTCATTCGGGTGGCAAAGTCTCCTCTTCCAGTGGCTCGTGTGTTTTAGCTGCTAGTGCATCTGTTGCGGATAGTTCGTTCGTCACCGGACATGTTCGGCTTCATTCGGGTGGCAAAGTCTCCTCTTCCAGTGGCTCGTGTGTTTTAGCTGCTAGTGCATCTGTTGCGGATAGTTCGTTCGCCACCGGACATGTTCGGCTTCATTCGGGTGGCAAAGTCTCCTCTTCCTGTGGCTCGTGTGTTTTTTAGCTGCTAGTAATTTTATTATTGTAGTGTTAAACAATCAATAATTTGAGGTTGCTAGGAAATGGCCATTTTAAAAATAAGTTCAAACGATTACTCTTGTTAGCCATGGACCTTCCTTTTTATTTCCTTGAACAAAATAATTGTTTTTTTTTTAATATGTTGGAAGCCTCTTTTTGACTTTTTGCCTGTCCACATACCAATCTGCGCGTGGAATGTATCCAGTAAAGTGACTAGCAGTGAAAAACCACACGAGCCCCTGGAAGTGGAGGCTTTGCCACCTGAATGAAGCCGAACTTGTCCGATGACGAACGAACTATCCGAAAGGGATGCTTTATTATGAGAAAACAGTGAAATGTAGTATTTTCAAATGTAAACAGAGGAAACCTACTTTTATTCTAACAAATTACGCTACATTACGAAAAAATGACAGTAAAATAACCTAATCTAACTCCGCAGAGCGGCTCTTTTCTTTGTAACGTATTGTAAAAGGGTTTGTCTAAAATGTAACAAAAATTGGTACCTCAAAAAGTAAATATGAAAAGGTAGAATTCAACCTGGGACCGCATGATAGTGAATCCAGTGCCATATCCATTAGACTACCATAGCGTATCGAACTAAGTAAAAGTTACAGTTCATCAAGCAGTAGATGGCGCTGTGATTTTAAAAATTTTCACGGGTAGCGCTCGGTATGATTTCAAAGTTTTACCATAGATTAAGCATACCCCTAAGGAGTATCTATGCTTAATCTATGGTTTTACACTTGGCAGCGCTCACGTAGGAAATGTCTCCGCTTCCATTGGCTCGTGTGTCTTTTAGCTGCTAGTAGTAAAGAGAAGAATGAGCCGTTAAAGTACGAGTTGTGCAGGACTGAAACATTTACTAGTCAGGACTGGGATTCGAACCCACGACCGGACTAGGTTTAATATGTTCAGAGACCGTCAATTTGTCCACTGCGTCATCCACTAACTCAGTGCCTGATGTTAGGTACTTATAACGCCTGATGTGAGTACGCTTCTTATAATATAACATCATTATAACAATCCTACTTCTATGTAATGGAGAAGACATTATAATAGTTCATCTCTTTTTGAGTAGGCCTTGCACATAAGTCTTTTGTTTTTACTGAGTAGGTGAAACGGTTAATAAACAAGAGGGTCCCAAACAACCGTTCATCAACAATAACATCCTTTGGTGATTTAAGCTGGGATTTGTCTAGCCACTCCCTATACATAATTTGTAACATAAATGTTATAACTTACGGTTTTAATTTTTAAATGTATAAACATAAATATTTGATGTAGGCCTAATTCATCTAAAGAGGGACTCGATTTCTTTGGACTGAATGTACACATTTTCCTGAAAATATCAGTCAGAATTTTCCCATTGGTTAGCTAGAAATCATCTAAAAAATTTATAATGACTGAGAAATCTGTCTGAAAAGAGTTGTAGGCCTAACTATTTTTGACGTTTTATTACATCTAGAATTATTAAAAATGTGTTTGTCGAAAATACTTACACTAAAAATTAGCTTGCCTTAAAAATGTTGGTCCGGTGTATAAGTGAATAACTATGTGTTAATAGAATAACTGCTTCGAGATTGGTGAGAAAATGCAAATACTAAATGTAATTAATTATTGTTATTACAACGTAGAGGTTAGTTCTACTATTATTATAAACTTGAATATTTTTTTATGTTTGTTTGCACTCTTATCACACACAAGCAACTGGTCTGATTGAGCTAAAATTTAGTTAGAAGATAGACACAACCCAGAATCAAACATAAGCCAAAACCGTATCGAAAACACCTTTTGGTTCCACCCTACCAGCCTTCAGAGTTATATGGTTAATCTTATGTACAATTTGTTTTATAGCTTAAGACGACCACTCAAACAGTTCGTCAATATAATTTAACCGGTCGACCACAGAACGCAGCGGACAACTGTAGTAAAATTGCAGGGACGGAGATTGCTCGTCTGGTCATTACATAAAAACTGTACATAACAATAATACCTCCGATGTTGCATAGGCAGTTGCAGCATCGGGGTCATAATTTGAAATATACCATTATTAATTTACAGCCGGCGATGTTGGACTTTCATTGTTCCTGCCTAGGTCCTTAAATCCTTTGCAGTGGTTGGCAGAACGTTTAAAACCATCTACTCAGAGAGAGTGATGAATGGAAAATTTACTTATCTCTAATACAACTAATTGATACAATATATTCATGCTACTATGATTAAACAATAATAAAACAGCTTTTGCTCCTTAAATAATCTGAATGTCTTCGAAGAATCCCCTAATTATTTTGTTAATCCCAACTGTAGAAATTTAGGTTTGGGGAATTCAATTACCTTTTAAGTAAAAATACCAATCTAATACCAAACAAGCGGGAGCAGAGAAAGGCTGTCGTTGAGATGGAAGAGAAAGACGGTCTTCTCTTTCTTCGGTCTGGGAAGATCAAGATTGGCTGGGTCGTCTTCCGAGTTCGGCAGCGCCTTGAGGTAGAACGCTGTTTTCGGTGCCTCGGGTACGGCCACACGCGTCGGAGTTGCTCCGGTCCCGACCGCGGCAACAATTGTTGGAAGTGCGGTAGCGGCGAACATAAGGCCGCTGCTTGCACAGCGGCCGCTTCTTGCGTTCTCTGCACCAGTACACCTGGAGCGTCCGCGGACCACATTCCGGGCTCAGGGGCGTGCAGGGCTTTCAGGAAAGCCCTAGACGCTAAGAGGGCTCGATCTGCCACGAAATGATCCGTTTCGTCCAGGCAAACCTGCAGCGGAGTCGAGCAGCTGACGCCATTCTTGAGCAGCTTGCTTGTGAGGTCAAAGCCCAGATCGTGATCGTCAGCGAGCCCTACCGGATCAAAACCAGTCCATCTTGGTTTTATGACCGGCTTGGCACCGCGGCTCTCTGGATTTCGGACAGTCGGGGGATTCAGGTGTTGGGTCACGGATCCGGTGACGGTTACGTCTGGGTGAGACTTCGGCGAGTCAACGTATACAGTGTCTACCTCTCTCCCAACTATTCCGCCGAGGAGTACCGGGAGAGGCTGGAGGCGCTGGAAGACAGTCTTCAGGGTGTCTCGGGGGGCGTAATAGTTGCTGGGGACTTCAACGCGCGTGCCGTTGAGTGGGGCATGCCAGTCACTAACGCCCGGGGGAGACGAATCTTGGAGATGGCCTCGAGGCTCGACCTGGAAGTGGCGAACAGAGGGGACATGCCGACATACCGAAGACCTGGTTTTGGTGACTCCATACCAGATGTCACGCTGGTATCGGCAGGGTTGTTTCCTCTGGTAGCGGAGTGGGGGGTGATGGACGTGTACACGGCCAGTGACCACGAATTCATCTCCTTCAATCTGGAAGAAAACGAGTTGTCTCGTCGATGCAGTACCCGAAACCCAATTGGATGGAATCAGGCCAAACTGGACAGGGGAAAATTCGTCGAGCGGCTCAGTCGTAGCCCCGAGGCCGGTTTGACGGAGCACTTTGACTCCGCTGATCGAGATCGGGTCGAAGCACTCGTGGGTTCCACAATGCAGCTGATCGAGCGTGCATGCGACTCGTCAATGCCTCGGAAAAAACCTGTCCGGGGTCGTCGCCACGTGTACTGGTGGACGGACGAAATCGCGGAGCTCAGGAGAACGGCACTGATGCTTCGCAGAAGAGCGCAGAGAACTCGAAACCGACCGGAGGCTTTGGCCAGGTCGGCAGAGCACAAGACTGCGAAAAAAGCTCTTGCCAGTGCAATTCGCCTGAGCAAGGCTCGCTGCTGGAAGGAGCTGTGCCGGGACGTGGACTCCGATCCATGGGGAAAAGGGTACAAGCTCGTCACGAGAAAGCTCGGGGGAATGGGGGCCAGCAGTGCCTCTATGCCTGCAGGCACGATCACGGCCATCGTCGATGCTCTCTTCCCAAGTCACCCTGTGAGGCGAGAGGAAAGAGTAACGGGGCCGGTGCCTGATGTTCCTTTGTTCACGGAACAGGAGCTCGTGGCAGCGTCGTCTGCCATGCACAACAACAGAGCTCCAGGCCCTGATGGCATTCCGGTTGAGGCTCTGAAGGTTGTGGCGGGAAGTCACCCACATCTGCTGCTGCGCATGTTCAACGCTTGTTTGGCGGCGGGTGTGTTTCCGTCACGCTGGAAGACAGCTAGACTGGTGCTCATCAGCAAAGGCAAATGTGACCCGGAGTCCCCGTCGGCATACAGACCACTCTGTATGTTGGACACGGCGGGTAAACTCTTTGAGAGGTTGCTGAAACCCAGGTTGAGGTTGGCCGTCGAAGCCGCTGGGGACTTGTCCCCCCGGCAGCACGGCTTTCGGAAGGGCCACTCAACCTTGAATGCCGTGGCTGAAGTCCTGGGCGCCGTCCAGCGGGCTGACACGGCCTGCCATCAGGCCAGGCCGATCGTGCTGCTGGTCACCCTGGACGTTAAAAACGCTTTTAACTCGGCCCGTTGGGTGGACATGCTCGAGGCGTTGCAGCGGGACTTCAGGGTACCCGACTATCTCTTGGTCGTGGTACAGGACTACCTGAAGGAGCGCAGGCTGCTATATAGCACAGAAGCAGGGGTCCGTTCCAAAGTGGTCACCGCCGGCGCGGCGCAAGGCTCGATCCTTGGCCCTGACCTTTGGAACGTGGCATATGACGGAGTGCTTCGCCTCGAGATGCCACCACAAGCCTATCTCGTGGGCTACGCAGATGATGTAGCCGCAGTCATCACGGCTCGGAATCCTGAGTTAGCCCAGCTTCGCCTCAACCAGGTGATGTTTCGGGTCAACAGATGGATGAGCGGTCATGGACTTGAGCTGGCGGTCGCCAAGACCGAGATCGTCATGCTCACGCGACGGAGGATCCAAACAGTAATCCCTATGACTGTTGGTGACGTGGAGGTCCAGACGAAGACTGCGGCGAAGTATCTGGGAGTGGTGCTTGACCGCCGCCTCACATGGTGGGAGCACATCCAGGCGGTTTGCAACAAGGCGTCGAGGGTTGTTCTGTCGCTCAGCAGATTGATGGGGAATGTCGGAGGCCCGAGGTCCAGCAAGAGGCGACTTCTCATGTCCACCGTCAACGCCACTCTCCTGTACGGCGCAGAAGTGTGGGCGGGTGCCATGAGAGTCAAAAAACACAGCAAGAGAATTCTCTCCGTTCAGCGTAGGGCGGCTCTTAGGGTTGCCTGTGCGTATCGCACTGTGTCTGGACTGGCTGTAATGGTTGTGGCTGGAGTGTTTCCCCTTGATCTGCTCGCCGCTGAGAGGCAGAACATCTTTCGCCGTGCTCCTGATCTCGGAAGAGACCAAGCTGCTGTGGAAGCCAGACTCGAAACTCTGCGAGTTTGGCAAGAGCGTTGGAACGGTGGACTGGAAGGGCGATGGACGTTTCGTCTCATCAGAGACATAAGCCCGTGGTTGAGCCGTGCATTTGGGGAAATTGACTTTTTCTTGTGTCAATTCCTGACGGGCCACGGGTACTTCAGGGAATACCTTTTCCGCATGGGGAAGGTGAGGTCACCTCAGTGTAGTTACTGCCCGGAGGAGGTGGATGATGCTCATCATACTTTCTTCCGGTGCAGTCGTTTCGCTGAAGACAGGAGGAGGCTCGTCTCTGCTGTCGGCGATCTGTCCCCGGACGTCGTGGTGGGGGCGATGCTTCGAAATGAAGACTCCTGGAAAGCGGTTGCGCTCTTCGTGCAATCCGTTCTTCGGGGAAAGCGAGACGAGGGATGCTTAGGTGACCTCTAAGTTTCCCGAAACGGTGACGTGACCCGTCTGGGCGCAAGACACGCGGGCCAGTGCCGAAGTTGTCCGATAAGGGTTCCGGCCTGGTTTTTCCCCCGCGGCTCCGTAGGAGGTTTAGTGGGTATACCTCGGAAGAGGGAGTCCCACACTGTTCCTTTGGGTTCGCGCATTAAGCGTTCCTCCTACGTAAAAAAAAAAATCTAATGCTTACGTGAAAATGTTATTAAATTCGGAAATATCTGCTTAAACACTTGTAATTTTCCTAAATAATCCTGTATTACATAAACCCCGTATGAATCCCGGAAAATGAAACTTGCGATTTAACCATGAGATAATTTTCCTAAGATATCGGGAATTTAAACGACGTCGTACAGGCGTCTGTAACTAAATTATTTTGACGGTTTCCTTTTTGAGATAATGTGGGAAAGAGATGTAGTTAGTGGCGAGGGGGTTGATTTCCCCACACCAGTATTACTTGGAGGGGAGATTTTCAAATCATTGTCCTTGCATCATTTCCTGCTAAAACAAATGTGTTTAAATACACCAGTTTCATTTTAGCTGATAGTTATAAATCGTTACGTTGATAGTTCCGTAGGCTCGTTTTTCCGCCGTGATACTCGTTTTTCTGTAATCAGTGATGGAAATATCCGCAATAACATCTTATATAACGGTTATTACTGTATGAAAAAAAACATATTATATCAGCAACGCTTCTATTCACCAACGGTTTTGTGGATGAACAGAGAAGTAGTTAAACTTCCTCCCTCACCCCTACCTTCAGTTCACGATACTAGAGAACGTGGTGGGGTCTGACTCCCTCTCCCCTACCTTCAGTTCACGATACTAGAGGACGTGGTGGGATCTGACTCCCTCTCCCCTACCTTCAGTTCACGATACTAGAGGACGTGGTGGGATCTGACTCCCTCACCACAACCATCAGTTCACGATACTAGAGGACGTGGTGGGGTCTGACTCCCTCACCACAACCATCAGTTCACGATACTAGAGGACGTGGTGGGATCTGACTCCCTCACCACAACCATCAGTTCACGATACTAGAAGACGTGTTGGGGTCTGACTCCCTCATCCCTACCTTCAGTTCACGATACTAGAGGACGTGGTGGGGTCTGACTCCCTCACCCCTACCTTCAGTTCACGATACTAGAGGACGTGGTGGGGGTCTGACTCCCTCACCCCTACCTTCAGTTCACGATACTAGAGGACGTGGTGGGGTCTGACCCCCTCACCTCTACCTCCAGTTCACGATACTAGAGGACGTGGTGGGGTCTGATTCCCTCACCCCTACCTTCAGTTCACGATACTAGAGGACGTGGTGGGGGTCTGACTCCCTCACCCCTACCTTCAGTTCACAATACTAGAGGACGTGGTGGGGTCTGACTTCCTCACCCCTACCTTCAGTTCACGATACTAGAGGACGTGGTGGGGTCTGACTCCCTCACCCCTACTTTGAGTTCACGATACTAGAGCACGTGGTGGGGTCTGACTCCCTCACCCCTACCTTCAGTTCACGATACTAGAGGACGTGGTGGGGTCTGAATCCCTCACCCCTACCTTCAGTTCACGATACTAGAGGACGTGGTGGGGTCTGACTCCCTCACCCCTACTTTGAGTTCACGATACTAGAGCACGTGGTGGGGTCTGACTCCCTCACCCCTACCTTCAGTTCACGATACTAGAGGACGTGGTGGGGTCTGACTCCCTCTCCCCTACCTTCAGTTCACGATACTAGAGGACGTGGTGGGGTCTGACTCCCTCACCCCTACCTTCAGTTCACGATACTAGAGGACGTGGTGGGGTCTGACTCCATCTCGCCTACCTTCAGTTCACGATACTAGAGGATGTGGTGGGGTCTGACTCACTCTCCCACATGCGTACACATGTTTCACTCAAGATACAGTCGTAATATTTCAGTTGTACTTGTACTATTGAACCAACCCCACAAAACAAGCCCATGCATTCACGACATTTCTTAGTTGACAGATTTAATTCATTTACGGCTGACTCATATTATGACTAATGAAAGAAAATTATACGAGAAAACAGTATGCATCCAAGCCTTGTTAATGCAAACCTTGTAGCACAAACATTAATACTCCCAGTTTCAATGTTTAACTGCGAGTGCACATTAACTGTTATCTCACACCGGGGCAGAAGTCTTAATAAATACCGAAGTAGAAGATATTTCTTGGGTCCTGTCGTGCTTTAGCAAAACGTAGTTCGTTTGTCGTGATAAAGTTGCATGGAGTATAACCTCTTTGATACAGATACATTTTGTTTAAGTTGGTGACTTGAAAATAGAGCAAGTAATAAAAGGATACGTTTGACTAGATGCGGAACACGACTTTGCCATGGGAACTGGTAGTCGGTATAACATTTTGCACAGCGGCTTTGCAGTTTTTATTTATTTGATTTGTTATGGACCAATTCACCATCGTGTGCCACATTGTCCGATTAACCTGTCACAAATAATGAACAGCTACTTATCAAAACGTGAACGTAGAATGTATCATTTGGATATCATCTGGTCCAATAAAACCGAATGACTACAATCATACGTTAACTGCCAAACTTGGAATGGTAATATGGCGAAGACCTAAATTATATTTTAAATTCAATATTCTTATGTGTTATTTGTGACCTATGAGTTTTAGTTACCGTATCTTCTAACATGATTTCGATACATTTTCCCCATGAACCTAAATCTGCTGTCAGAAGGAAGTCTTAAATGTACGTATAGGTTAGATTGTACATAAAATTAAAGGTTTTTAATTAGTAGAACAAAATGAAGTAAAACCGACCTTACACGGACCACTGAGTCAGAAATGGCAGTCGGTCAAACTGGTCAAACTGGTCAAACTGGTCAAACTGGTCAAACTGGTCAAACTGGTCAAGCCGGTCAAACAGGTCAATGTAAGTTCTATTAGTGTGAAACTTAAAAATGAAAGTTTTTTATAAATGACCGTTTTGAGATCCGGTTTGTTACTGTACAATATACCTTTAAAATGAAGTATTGTATGTCCTGCCTATAATACTATATGCCTTTCCTTCAGGTTCGTCTATAAGAGGAAGTCTTAGGCGTCTTATGGTAGGCATAGAACAAATAAACCATACATAAACCATATAGTACATAATTTTAATGGTATGTAATTTTAGTATAAATTGCCACAAACCCAGTGCTGCCACGAGGGGGGGACTTAAACAAATAAAGTATTACCAATATAGTAAAATAGGGGTCTCTGTGATACCACAAAGAATTTTTGCCTCAGGCCCCCAATCGACTCATGTCAGAAACGTGCAAACCGGACCTCAAACGAACCGATGAGTTATAAATAATATTTGTGGTCAACATTTGCTAATAGAACTCAAATGAAGGTATGAGTGCCATTTCTGACTGAACCGTTTGTTTGAAATTTGTCGTATCCTGTACTACTAATTAAGCCCTTCGATATGATGTACAGTTCAACTTAAACTTACATTTAAGATTTACTTCTGTCTCTTTTCGGGCAGTCCCCGTGAGTTCATAAAAAACACATTTTTGATGTCAAAAAGTAGATTTAGTTTCATGTGTAAAATTCTGTTTATCTGAAATGAAAAAAGAAATAAGTACGGGACTTAGTTGTCACCTTTATATGTTGTGCATTCAAACCGCCAGCATTAAGTCGACAAAATACAAATATGTGACGACGTGAAAGCTGAAGATCCTTAATACAAATTATTCCTCGTCAGCGACAGTGCTTAGTGAGCGAGTTCTCCATTTTGAAATGTAAATCAACATTTCACAGTGGGTAAACAAAGCCCAAGCCCATTGCAGGTATTAGACTTACCGCCGTGAGACGGGCCATCTGGTTGTCTAAGTTTGCACAAAACCTGTGTCTCACCCCTCCGCGACTGCGTCACACTGTTAAAATGACAACAATATAATAATAATAATAATAATAATAATAATAATAATAATATAATGATAATAATAATAATAATAATAATAATAATAATAATAATAATAATTTATTACATAAATTATGCGTTTTGAAACACTACATTATCTGTGTTGTAGTTTTGTGTATTGAATAAAGAATTATTTTCATTCATTCATTCAGTTTTGATAAAAATATACATCTAAATATTACAGAGCACGTAAATGAAAAAAAAATTCTGGCACCCTTATGATAAGAACATTATCGTCCTTTGACCTCCACTTAAAACTGAATAGTTATAATCCTTTTATAATTTCGTTCTTAAAATATGGAATCATCGTTGGGGATGTGAGAGTAAAAGCATTAAACTGAGTAAAATTTACTCTCCAAAAAATTAAAATTCAATATAAAGGTAATAGGGAGGGAGTAAACAAACCTGTTATATAAATATTTTGTTTTCAATCAATGCAATTTTGTTAACGAATTACTAGAAACATTTCCCCCCTGAAGATACTCTTAATTTATGTAACTAGTGAAACAAATATGTTGGTAATTGACAATCACAATACTGAAATGTTATTAAACCTATAAAAAATATTTCACAGATGAAATTTATATAACATTATATATTGCATTATGAAAGGAAACTATTAGAAAAAACTAGAGAAAATAAGACTCTTCCTAGAAGAAGAAAGTTTGTTAAATGAAAGAACTTATGAAGAACATTAAAAGATACATCATGAACTTGGTGTAGATCTTTGATAAAAAAAATTAACATTAATATTATAAAATGTAAAATAAATCTAAGTATTTATAGCCCAATGCTTTATAATGTTAATGGTTCTCATACAGAAATATAATGATTCCATTATTATTTATGGTTGGACTAACTACTTCAGTGATTAATCTTCTCTCATTCTCACTTCCACGTACGAGGTTTAGAATGAAACATATATTCATCCTTTGAAGATCCTCAAGGCAAAATTATAAGGCAGCTTTACAGCCATGGTAAAACACATAATTTAAAGAAATGGAAACCATCTGACCAATAGGTTGAGAAGTTAATATATAATAACTTAGGGGTTAGTGGTGTTTTAGAACTTAGAGGTCAGTGCATAACTGTTTGACTGTGCATTAATCATTCTGGAAAAAACAAACAAAACAGTTGTAGTTCCTCTAGAAAAAAAACAAATTTCTATCCCGAATACGATACTCTAGTCTCTTCTGCTTTTAATTTAAAAAATCCTGTAATAAAGTGCCTAATTAAAAACTAGCGCTGATAGATGGATTAAATACTAGCAGTAATGTGGCACATTTTATCTACTAAATTTAAACTTAATAGTACAGCATTTTTCGACGCTTTAAAAAATTGAAAATTAGTCATATCATATCAGGAAACATTTAGAAAAAAGTAATTCGCAGACAAAACGAAAACACCGTTACGCCAGATCCGTGAGGCTTCATTTGCCGGAAGTGACAAATGACCCGGTTTGACAGTGAATCTGTTTTGTCGACATCCGTGCGATATCCGGTAGCCTTTTAAATCGTTCTCACTGATACTGATCTACCTTTATGTGTTATACACATTTTATATTGAGAGGCCATATATAGAAATGACTGTAATTTCTCTTATCTTAGCTTCTTTTATGTAGCTCTCTTGTTTAAACGTATTACAGGTAAATGACACAGTATTGTGTTTTCTCTTATACAGGTAAGATTATCGTGGTCTAATTGGATGAAACAAACCACCAAAGGATAACTAGAGCAGGATACATCTATCTTTTATGCAATGACGTTTCCTAAAGGGATTCAATAGGGGATCCTAGGAAGGAATCTATAAAGTGTAAGTTAGGTCTTTGAATCTTAGTCCATCCTAGATAATAATTACCTGACATGATTAATCGGGAACACGACTGATCTCGTATAATCGACATGGCGGGTGGTCCAAGATTCAATAACCTCATCACATCAGCAACAGCTTTGTGTAATGAGGTCCCGATTACCCTATCGTTAAAGCTGCAAAGCCTACCAAGACATCAATGGAAATTGGGTTACCTGAAGGGAAAAGTTACAGGCTAACTTAATTTATAAACGGAAGTAACAAAACCTCCGTTGCTCTTTCATGTTAAATTCTGCAAGTGGACAAGTCAAGAGTTGAAATGATTTATATTTTATTGCTATTTACCGAGCATTATTAGACTAAAGTATTTATTTTTTATGGCATTTTTAGACACGTCACTAATATTTATTGTAAAAACAGTACAAGGTATAGTTAAAATAATACCCCCGTCGTAGCAAACCTGCGTACTCAGCGAATTTCCATTGCAGTTATATGTCTTAATACCGCATAAAGCCACTTACCGCAAGTTCACAAATAAGCGATATAACATTTTAATTATTCTCCAAAAGAATAACATGAGAGCTGAGTACGCAGGTTTGCTGCAACAAGGGACACAAAATATGGCTTTTTATGAAAATATGAATATAACTCAACTAGGTGAAGCCACATACCAAGTTGTATTTGTGTTCATAATTAAGGGATACATAATATTTCACTCATTCTCCATAAGAATAACATGGAGCTGAGTACGCAGGTTTGCTGCTACAGGAACTATCTCGGTAAAAATGTTTTTGTGCAAATAAAAATAGACGGATGAAGCCATATTCCAAGTTTGGTTTGTATACGTTTATAAATAAGAGAGATATAACATTTTTCTTATTCTCCATAAGAATAATATTGGACAACATACTGTATTTATCACTTTCAATATCTCTGGAACCAATTGACGTAGAGCAATGATCAAAACACCAAATTGGGTATTATTTTAAGCTGAATTGAATGGTAAAAAATAAAATTGGATTTACTAAAATATTATACATAAAAAACTAAAAACAAAAAAATTGGGGTTTAAAACGCCTCCAAAATACCCCTTTGGATGGAGCGATTTGGCTAGGTCTCAACTTAAAATGTTGCTTTACAAGTTTGTACCAAATTTCATCAAATCGGACCATTTTTACGAGAGTTATCGTGCTCACGGACACACACATATATATACAGTTTTGAACTAATTGTGGTTTTGGCATCTGGGGACCTCAAAACGAAAAGTTATCATGGTGCCAGACCTAGGTCCTACCACGCCGACTACGGTAATAGCTTCTTTCGTATAGAGGAAATTCGCTAACACTATCATTGGATTAGCAATGAAAGTGGTAATATTAAGAAGGTAGAAAAAATAAATCTATTTCAATTAAATATATTTAAAAGTAAATAGGAAGCCATGTTTGTATTGAGCTAAACAACAGAGATATAGATATAGATATTTAGATCATAAAGATCTACATCATGGAGATATAGATCATTAAAAGGTTAGCATACGGGAGTCACTTTAAGGTCTCATGTGTATCAATAATAATTTAAAATTTTCAACGGTAAAATGAAAATCCTTCGAAATATGAGTAAGCAATTGCGTCTTTAGGAACGCACTAATGATTTACGATGAAGTAGTTTCGTTACTTCCAAAACAAATAGCCTCCCAATTAGAATTACAGTAACACAAACCCTTTTTAGTCAGATTGTTACAACTTCAAAGTCCAAGTTGTGTAGCCAGTAGCCAGTAGCCACTTTGAGCCCCAGATTGATATTCGAGGCTCGCAACATCTGCAGTGGACTCTTTGACATCCGAAACAAGTTTAGATGTAGTTTTACCCAACACTTTACATTCAGTGAATCTTCAAGGTTACGATTTCTAACATTACTCATCCAAAGGTAAATTTTAAAAGTTGTATTTAAAATTACCACCATACTACAGCAACAAAGGGTTTTAATTTACTTTTGTCGGGTTGGGCTGGATTCAGAATGAGTATTTTTTAGCTATTTAATCAAATGGTTTATTAAAAATATGAAACATACAACTAAAACTTTCAAAAATAAATGAAGAATCTCCCGGAATCTAGTCCAATGAAGGGGGTGCTTAACCGCCGCCCATCCAGTTGTACCGCTTACCGAATTCCAAAATTGTAGTCTGATACGAGACAACAATTTTGAATATCGTTTGATGGTGAGCATATTTATAATTATTTTACACAATCTAAAACATTCGAGTTATTATATCAAACGTCGTTGCTTTAAATCGTTTTTTGAAATGTTTGAATTCGTTACCAAGCAACAAAAAGGGACGAAAATACTTAAACAATTTTAAACTGTTTCTCGATCAGATAAACTGTTTAGAAAAATATCTAGGCCTTAAAGAGCACTACGGTGCTCTACCTGCGCATACTCGAGTAGAAAGAACTGCATTTGAATCCGCAAGATAGCGCTGGTATCGCTAAAAGACGGGGTATGAACAATATCATATTTTAGTGGTTCCCCTTATTTCTATTAATTCACAGGCCCTCACCTCAGCTTGGTGTTTTGGCTCAAATCGCTACTGAAAATAAGTTTACTGACACCCTTTGCAGGATATCTCGCTCAAATTCATTAAGGCCACTTATTCACAAGCCCAACTTTAATAAACGATTTAAATACTTGAATTTGTAGGAAACTAAAATAATTGCAATATTAGTTTAAATTTCTCCACGGAAATCTTCAAAGAGATTACTTTGCTGTAGGTGTAGCAGACAAGGAGTCAGATTTTATTTCGGATTGAAAATCGTATCCCTGAATACAGATAAAGGTGTGTAAAATGATGACCCGATCGCTCCAAGTGGAAAAATACTCAGACAATAAACTTTTTAGACAGTTCATGATAATTTTAGGTTTTAAAACTCTTTATATTAAAAGGTATATAATTTCACACTGGATAACTTACAGTAAATTGTATATAAATCATGCCCAAAGGTTAAGTAATTATGTTTGGTTTTTATCACACACAAACATTAATAGTTGATTTAAAGAAAGTTACTGAATGTCTGAAATAAAAAAGTTATCCAATAAATGTTATTAGCCAAGACCCAGCATTTGCCCTCTAGGGGGAGCCACATATTGGCATTCCATCTCTAGCTTCTTAACTTAATTGGACGAAAACATTCCAAAATATCAAACCGATTAAATACCGAAACTAAATCTAAGATTTTGGTGGAAGATAAAATGTATTAAATGCAGGTAAACAAAAAACACTTTTCAGTCCGTCTAAAATTTTGTCAGATGACTGAATGTGCCCCGAAGACGCTTTTTGATTATATTTATGTGCGATTATAATAAACTCCAATGAAGGAAGCCTTTAGTCAGATGTATCATAAAAAAATGTGAAATATTAGTAAAACATTTTTACAAGAATAACATAATACTACCATTATGTAGAAAAAAATAACATCAAAAACGCAGAACAACTTAATAAAATAAAATTATGGAATAGCCTCTGGATCACTTAATATTATCTAAAAGGTTTAAATTACCTGGATTTCTCCTAAGTGATCCTGTTATTTGGTTAAACTACCAATGGTTTCGCGCCAAAAAAGGGCTCATTAGTTATTTTTTTATCGAACTATGACGACTGCTTCACACTTCCGTGAACAGGACTACAAGCTTGGTGTTTAACTTGATAATGAGCCCTTTTGTGGCTCGAAACCATTGGTAGTTTAACCAAATAACGGGATCACTTGGCTGAAATCCAGGTAATTTAAGCCTTTTAGATAAAATAAAACATTAACATTATCGACCCTAAAAACCTGGAGTAAAATGGGTAAATTAGGGGAACGAGAAATATTTATAATTTTTAAAGACTCAAAAAGTGGATGTATACGATTTATTTATAAGTGTATCAACTAATGAAATGCATTAATAGTGATGAATAATAAATAATTTGTAACGAAGTGGTTAAATAAGTCATATATTAAATGAACCAACCTACAAAGCCTCTAACGTTTTTTGTATGTCACGGTTCAAACAGTGCTGCCACTAGTTCTTTACAAGGCACGGTTTAAACAGTGCTGCCACTAGTTATTTTATAGGACACGGTTAAAACAGTGCTGTCACTAGATTTTTACAGGGCACAGTTCAAACAGTGCTGCCACTAGTTTTTTTACAGGGCACCACTCAAACAGTGCTGCCACTAGATTTTTACAGGGCACGGTTCAAACAGTGCTGCCACTAGATATTTACAGGGCACAGTTCAAACAGTGCTGCCACTAGTTTTTTTACAGGACACCGCTCAAACAGTGCTGCCACTAGATATTTACAGGGCACAGTTCAAACAGTGCTGCCACTAGTTTTTTATATGGCACGGTTCAAACAGTGCTGACACTAGTTTTTTCTAAGGAAACTTGATCTTATGAATTGAGCTATTTTAAATGGAAGCTGGATCCATTGGATAACTCTACAACAATTTTCAAGAGTTTGTCAAGATTGATGAAGTGAACCACAGATTTTAAAACCATTACACTGCCTGGCCTGTTATCATACCATACATATGACTTTGCTTTTCCAAATCAAATAATCGTATTCAGCATTGGATTAACTGAAAAAGCTCGTCGTTAAAGCTCATCAGGGCTCAAAGGTTTAGCTAGTTGTAGAGGGATACGAATTGCCTTAAAATATTTAAAACATTCTTCTACAGATCCATTATTATTCCAAACAGTTTCGACAAATATCTATTTTATTCTTCAATGAGTTAATTGTCATGTTAAATTTGGAAACCCTTCAACACGATTGTCGACAAGCACAACAAAACCAACATATGTACAACACCTGTACGTCCTAAGCTATAGAAGAGCTCAGAGTTTAATGCAAGAATTTGTGTTCCTGAGCGTGATATTGTTGTCAGCCTCCAAATGCTAAGCCTGTTTACCTCTCCTTACTCAGCATCAAGCCCCACGCAACGTCTTGACGACTTTTATTTTCTGTATATTACATTATACTTCATGAACATATTAACATTACACTTAACCTTGAAATAATTTCAACTACTGGCTTAAAAAAAGTCAAAAGAACTAACGAAAACAATGTTTCGGTTTATTCGTGAAAAGATTATTTTATGGTTTTTTATGTATTTGCTGTAAACCTCTTTTACATTTGTATTAACACTTTTATCTTTATGGTTTGGATATTATTTTAAAATCAAGATGTTCACATTATAACGCTCTTTGAAAACATCGATTTAATGCACAGCGCACAACGCACAACATACAACAGTAATACACAAGGGAAATAACAAATGAAAATTTAATTTTAATTACTCAATGATGTTAATATGTAGGTTTGTGAGAAATTTAGGAGTGAGTTTACATATTTAGGAGTTCACATGTAAATTGATAAAAGTATTTAACATTTTACTATACATTTTTAGTTGGTTTAAAATATGAAGCCCCGTAGTAGAAGGTGAAATATACATTTGAACATTGAGCATTATGATACGAACAAATAAAGGTTGAAGCATCTGTGAGGCTGATGAACACCGAGTGAATCCGACAACATCATTATTGGTTCTGAGGGCTTCCGGTTTCACGAACCCTCCTTACGTGATTAACACTGATATTTGTGGACTAAATAGTGGTGAGCTGGTTAAGTACTACGAACACAATTACAAAACCAGACATATTTTATACAGTTTATTGACGTAATATTTTACCTTACCTATGTCAAAACGAAACAACGTAATACTCAAGATGGAGGGTTGAATAATTGATGTTTAAATCTTAATATACAATTTTAAGTATTTAATTTTTTTAAAGTTGTTTTGAAAGTGACATGAAATTTGTCTAAGAAATATCACTTTTATATTATAGGCTTCATATTAATTTATCGAGTTGGGAAAAATCTATTAAAAATAAATTTCAGTTTTAACTGTTGAAGGATAGTTTATACAAGTCATAAATAGCATTACGTACTTCAAATTTGCCATTTTGTTTAGCAAAAATAGTTTAATAATAAAAATTCTAAAATGAATTATCCAACCCAAATATTTTTTACTACTCGGGGGAAAAATAAAAATAATACTTATATACAAAATTGATAACATATTTATGTAATGACCTTCAACAGCTTTTAAAGTTAAACAACCACTATTTCCTATCTCTAGCTCGTGTCCTATTGATAAAGATGATCCAGTGCAGTTTTAACAAAACTAATGTGCTGCCTTGTTCCGCAGCGCAGCGCGAGCCTAATGCATACCGTAGTGGTTGTTATTGCACGGGCCGGCTATGAGTCAACTGTACATAAAATACTGTTGTGATTGTCCCCCAAGCTGTGCTTTATTTAAGACCATTCCACAGACCTTGAGATATTTATGTTGCAAGTTTTCAATTCATAAAGTTTTGCAAGGTAAGAACGATTGACGGCAACAAGTTTTAAAATGAAAGTCCTTTAACCTATGACGTAGTACTTACGTCATAATTTCGAATGCGAAATAGTTTGGAAAAATCTTCTGTAAGTTCTTGTTTGATCTGTGGACGCTATGATTTACGAATAAAACTAAAAAAACAAATGAAAGTATTCCACCAGGGTGATTTCGCCAAATTTGAAAACAAAAATGGTATAGCAATGACAAAAGGAATTCAGAACCTAAGGGCCGAGCTTTGCTCGGGGAAGGCCAATCAGTTTGTTTAGATGACTTGGCGTAATTTTTCGCATGTCCCCCTACTGACGAGCAGCTATCATTGGCTTATTTGCCTTTGTTCTGCAAGTTTAAGATCACTCAAGTTGTTATTATAGCTCATTATCCCTTTGATTCATTTTGGATATGATCACACTATATGTAATCTTAATTCAATGGTTTTAGTCACTGCTGTCAGGCAACCACATGTTAATTTTTAACCTACATTATTTAATACTTTGACTTTGATAGTTCACTGATTGATTGTTATGATTCTTTTGTATTGATTTTAAACTCCATAAGCCCAATGTTATTTTTCACTTTTCATATTCGTTTTTTTGCATGATTTGATTTTTCTGGGGATGAGATTTGTCTACTTATTTTTATCCCAGAAATTCCCAACATATGTAGGAAATAGTTGGAGACGTTTTTGAGATCAGAGTTGCAAGCAAGCAAACCTTACTAGTATCAGAGTATAGGGTAGAATAATCAATATCTAATATCTTTCAAACTATACACCAATATTGCTCCAACATAACCGTTGTTGCAGTATTTATAATTCTGTCTAAAACTGAATATGATATATTTTATTATAGTTAGAAAACTGTAGAAAGAATGCCAATATATCGGTTGAGCCCGGAGGCCCCGTCTGAGTCTTGGCTAATACCAGTTATTGAATAACTTTCAAACTTTGATCGTTAGTTATTTATTTGAGTTAATATTTTTTTCAATGAAAGAAAATAATTTAAAATGCGTGTGATATTACATTTTATTATATAAAAAGAAAGAAAACGTTTTGGCCTACTAATTAAAAAAAAACACTATTATTAGAACACCTTTAATACTGTAAATTCCTGTATAGGTTCACGCAAAACTAAAATATCGGCCAGAAATCAATTTACAATTCTCAAAAAAGCTCTTGAAACATTTAAGGCGTATTATTTTAGTCTTAAATAATTTGTCCTGGTTTTATTTCAACTTTTTTAATGTCAGTTATGGCGTGTTCTATAAAATGAATAGCATACTACTGGACTGGTTTGAGGAAAGACATTTGTTCTAATACTTTAGTAATTTAATAATGATTTGGTGAAGACAACTAACCAAATGTGTTAGACCCCCCCCCCCCCAAATGTGTGATGTAGTGAGTGCAGTGATATAGTGGCTTAGTAGTCGAGGTGACGGCTTCCCAAATCATGCCAGAGTCCTTAACGAGGGTTTGAATCCTAGTCCCGGTAAGGACTTTTTCCAGTACTGAACAACCTATACGATACCGACTCGTATACGATACGATACGATACCTTGCTTTACTGAATACACTCACGTACAGCTTTCTAGTTGTGTGGTTGGGAAAAGTAGGGCAAAAACGGTACCAATTTCTAAAAAAAAAAAAAAAAAAAATTAAGATAGTAATTCAAAATTTGGTTGCTTCAAGGATTTCAGAGTGGCTTAGTTGTGAGGTCCAAAGTCAAGTCCATCTAAACTTGTTTCCGGTGTCAAAGAGTCCACTGCAGATGTTGCGAGCCTTGAATATCAATCTGAAAATCAAACTGGTGAAGGAATTGGACGTTACAAGCTAAAACAAACTGAAATAAGAGTTTTAGGTTCTCTAATGATATAGATTGGTGTTTGGAACAAATGTTTTACTGAGGTAAATATAATAAAAAATATCAGTTTAACTTACTGATGTTAAAAGAATTTGTAGATATTTTAGCAGTGATGTGGTAAAGATTATCCTCGGATTGGTGTTTCTTTGTTTACTTGTCTACGCCAGGGGAATTTTATATTTAACGTTGTTTGGGGACTTCGTTCCAAACCTTTCAATCTCTTGCACCGAAGTCCAAGATGGTAACAGTTATGCTAGTTGTTCTGTTTTGATTGGTAAAAGGAAGAATCTTGTGGAGTGCTATTTATTTAAATAAAAAAATTGTGGTAATTTTTAACCACTGACGATTAGGATCGGCTCCCAAATAAAAGGACCTACAACACTTCCACAAAAGTTTTAAGAATTTAATAAAATAAACAGGTTAGTCGTTTATTAACTTTCATAGATTTATTTAAAACAGAGGAGCAATTTTACTGGCAGGAAATAAATAACAACATCTTGTCGACTTTCTATAACTTAAACACGATTACGAAATGATCCGGTTATGATTATAAAACTTGAATTAAGCCGAGAAACCGGCTAAGTCTAAAGTCGATAATCCTTATTTACTGCTCAAATAGGGAATTCAATTTGGTACAAGGTAATGTTTTTAAAACTCATTGTTTATTAAATTGATTAGATGAATTCAAATTGTTTCCAAAACGAATACAGCATTAAAGTAGTGGGTGAAGGAGGTTGGATTTTTTATTTAGCTATCGCATTTCAAGAACGTGGATATGTATTTAAAAATATTACATTGCTGAAAAAGTAATATTTTACTGTGGGTCCCCCAAGAGGGCTTAAACATAGATTTGGGGAACTATTTTTGACGTTTAAAAGAGGATTTTTTGTTTGATTACTAAATTTATGTGGTAGTTTCACATTCAGTGAAGTAGATCGCTGGCAACGTCCATTGCAGAATAATTCACTCCCAGCAGTCATTCATTAGTCAAGCGAAACTTGGTATTTAATTGGGCGTATAATAAATATAAAACACGTTTGCACGCAGCACGGTGACTTTTGGGAGCGAATTATTTCATATATAAATTGAAGATTATGCAAAATTAGATAAAATACGTTTTGCTATCCTGACGCACCTGGTTATACTGTATTTATCTGCAATCAAATAATGAGAATGTTGTGCAAAGTTAGGTAAAATGTTTATTTCAAAAAATAACAAAGAAGGTTGCTGTTATTTGATTGTTTTCTCCATTAATTCGCCCAAATAATTATTGAACGAAAATTACCTTAGATTCGAGGTATAAATCGGAAAATTGTTGCAATGCAATCTTCTTCAGTGTCAGAATTTAGCGACCCTCCGAAACATGATCAGGGTCTTGTAAGAAACTTCTGTGGTAGTTTAGGGGCTGAAGTCTCATCGCACTGGTCGTACCAATAGCTAATTATCTTTCATCGGTTCTAGTCATTCGGTGATTGACAGATTAAAACCACTTTTCTCTTGAAAATATACATTCTCAAATATTAAAGAGTTGTTAGGAACGTGGATTTACTATCCTCGGAAATTTACACATAACCTTCATACGGGTCACCAGGTTTAGCTGCGTGAGAGCGGATATAGGGGTAGACAGTGGTGGAGGGGGGCAGCTTGACACACGATCTTTTTGAATATCTGAGGCAGACCTTCCCCCACCACTCCAAAACCGCTGACTCTCAGGGCACATGAAAACTGACGCAATGTAATAATGGGTAATTGGAATAATAATGTACTAATGTAGTTGTTAATAATGTATTAATGGAATACATTAGATTAGTGGTCCGCGTATCGTCAACATATATACCCCCATGAATTTTCCATGTAACTCTACATATAAGAAGAATAAATAAGCATATATCGTTTATACAGTATATGAGCCTCTCATACCATTTTTTTAAAACTGTAATAATTTATAAAATTATCATCGTTATTGTTATAGTATAAGATGACGAAACATAATTCAATCAGCGTGCAATGTATTTAGCACACATTTAAATATCAAGCAATATAATTCATCAGGCTTGGGATGATAAAACATTAATTGGGAGAACACCATAGATTAGGTTAGTCAGTAAGCCACAAAAAATGCAGTGCTCTAAGAGAACAATATTAAAATTGTAAACACTTCCCATTTTCTACTCGCCATCTTCTGAGGTTCATTAAAGCACATTAAAATTACAAAGAGGTTCAACAACAGTAAGACCTCTCGCACTGGGGACGCAGCAATAAACTTCTGCGATAATTACTTGGGAGAGTGTCTCCGTTGTGTATGTGTAATGAATACTGCAGGCCTGGGACACACAAATATATAACAAAAATACCAACGTGACAACAAAAACCTGTACAGTACAGAATGATGTATAGATTATTTAAGCTAACTTCTAGAATGACTTCACAAATAAGTAATAGAAGATTATTTTTGGATATTCCCAACAGACAAATATTTCATAGAATTCAAGAAACTGGATTCATTCGTAAAGATAGAGTGGGTAATATACTACAGTTATATTAGCAGCGAAGAGTTGAAATATTTTGTTTTGTGTGGTTGGAATTTGGAAAATAGTATTTTCATAAGATTATACTTTTGTGATTATCCCTTCCACTACGAAGGAAAACCCGAAAACAACTGATAAAACAGTTGGGTTAACGGACAGAATTTGTCGAATCGGGTTTCTAAATATTTACAGCTACATTTAATATAAGTATCCAAAACTTAGAAACATTATGTTCCTGTTAAGTTGTCCACCACAAAGTTATATCTTTTACAGAATTATATAAAATCACAACTCTTTAAACAAATCTGTGAATTAATTTTATTGTTTCTTTAGTAACGTTTAGAGCCTTTCGGTAAATTATCTTTAACACGCAACACACATCGAACAATGTAAAGATATAGAATCAGAAGATACAGTTTCTTAAGACACAGATGGAAACAATACGAATGAGTTTAATTACAAAGTTTCCAATAGATCGAGTTTGGATTACACGGTGGGAGATCAGAGCGACGGCGACTGTCGTGGGGAGATTAACTCGCTGGTTCACTTGTCACTCCCACAGCGGATCGGGTTAACTTTGAAACAAGCTATTAACAAGGCTTAAGGCAAGCTATTAACAAGGCTTGAATTTAAAATACCCCCGTCACAGCAAACCTGCGTACTCAGCGAATTTCCAATGCATATATATGTGACTCACTACTACATAGAGCTATTTACCAAGTTTCACAAAAATACATCCATAAATAAGTGATATATAGCATTTTATTTATTCTCCATAAGAATAACATTAGGGTTGAGGACGCAGGTTTGCTGCAACGAGAAGATAAGTAATGTTTTTTTTGCAATTATCAATACAACTTAACCAGGTGAAGCTACATACCAAGTTCTCTTAATGTAGGTTCATAATTAAGGGAGATATACAACTTTACTTATTCTCCATATGAATAACACGGGGGCCGAGAATGCAGATTTGCTGCTACGGGGACTATCAACAAAAAACTTGTTTTTTGTGCTAATATCAATATACCACAACTAGTTGAAGCCACATACCAAGTTTCATCAATATACATTCATAAATAATCGAGTTATAGAATTTTATTTATTCTCCATAAGGATAACATTGGAAAACGTACTGTGTTTAGCACTTTGAATATCTCTGCAACGGTTGGACTTAGAACAACGATTAAAACACCTACGGTAATAGTTTCTTCCCCATAGGGAAAATTCGCTAAAATGGTAAAAAACCTATAAAACTGTGTCTTATGAATGGTTCCGGACGTAATAAAATGTTAATATTTACAATAAACAAAATAACCGCTGTTTGTTGACGAATTTCGTGAAATGAATTAAATATTTGTCAAATTAAAAATACATTGTCTGAAAAGGGTGGGAATGAGCTATTAGTATTAAAGTAATTCAGGTTCCACATATATTAATCACTTGAAGGAACTTTTCTTATTGATATGTCTAATTGATTCCATATATCGATATTTAAAATATCTCGTTCCGGAATTTAACGAGAGAACAGAGTACATCTGACACCAGTTATTACCATACTGAAATGATCAGTCTTCTTGAGGAAATCTGAAATACATATCTTTGTATATATTGCAAGGTAGTCTTACTTGAAAGTCTGAAACCAAAAGTGATAATTTTGCGGTATATTACCTTTAATTACAGCTTATAATTTATTTAATTTACATTATCTTTAGTTTAAATATAAAAAGGTATGCGACAAAGGGATCTTTTATTATTTAGGGATCTTTTTTTAGGTTTCACCCGGGAATACAACAGTTATGTGTGCTACATTCTGTGGTTAGCCCGTGGAACTGCAGTACTACGAATCAAGATCAGCCGTTTGTATTTTCATCAACTCAAAACAAAAATGAATGTCCATAAGGAATACATGGGAAATTTGAACTCCCGTGGGGCAAAGTCCTATAGGATTTTCAAAACGAAAATAGGCCTATGGGTTTATTTGGTATATAAGGAAAAATCCTGTAAATTTTAATGCCAATCGGTTCAGTAGTTTTTGAGTGGTTGAGAAACAAAAAGCAGACAGACACACACCATCCCATTTTTATATATTAGTAAGGATTATCAAAATAAGGTAACTATTTAAATCAACAGTTAAATTATACGTAGGGCTTAGTTGAACTGTTCCGAGTTTAAAGGTTGCTATCGTAAAAATAAATTTGTTATACTTTAAAAGAAACTTCACGGTTACTAGTTCCTATACTTAAGACGTTATACCATATAACAACCACTGAAGAATGAATATAAAATATCCTTCATTAAGTTAGAATGTTTACTATTATACCTACAACGAAAACAAATCATTAAATTATATGATCAACTACGGCTGGCTGATGTTATGTATTTCAAAAGGTGTTATAGATGGTATAGGTGGTAGATGGTTAAAGGTGATGGGAGTATAAATAAATATTGTACAAAATAATTTTTGCACTATAATCTTTGTCAAAAGGATGGTTTAATAATTCAATTCATTCGTACGGTAACATAATTCATATTTAGTTGAGAACTAACTACATCAACATGTTAAATGGCGAAGTGACGTAGAAACTAAGAAAATTTAATCACGATCGTAAAAATGTGTTCATAATTTAAAACAAAACACTATAAAAATATTTATTAACAAACATGTGAACTATTGCAGCATTCGTGTATTTTATTGTGGTTATACTTTTGTTGATCATTTTATGCATTTAATTTGTTTGTCTCATTAATTTTCTTTTTTAGCGAATTTCCCCTATAGGGAAGAAGCTATTACCGTAGTCGGCATGGTAAAACCTAGGCCCGGGACCATGATAACTTTTCGTTTTGAGGTCCCCAGACCCCAAAAACACCATTCGTTTGAAACTGTATCTGTATATATATATATATATATATATATATATATATATATATATATATATATATATATATATATATATGTCCGTGGGTGCGATAACTCTCGTAAAAATGGTCCGATTTTGATGAAATTTGGTACAAACGTGTAAAGCAGCATTTATTACTTTAAGTTCGAAAACCGGACGGATCGAGCTATCCGAAGAGGTATTTTGGGGGGTTTTGTACCCCAAAAATGGGTTTTTTGAGTTTTTATATACAATATTTGAAAAAGTATAATTTTATTTTTCCCCATTGGAATCAGCTTAAAAATACGCACAATTTTATGTTTTAATCATTGCTCTACGCCAATTGGTTATTGAGATATTTAAAGTGCTAAACACAGTACGTTGTCCAATGTTATTCTTATGGAGGATAAGAAAAATTGTATATCTCGCTTATTTATCAACTTATCCTGACGAAACTTGGTATATTGCTTCATTTCATTGTGGGTTATTGATATTTGCACAAAAACCCATTTTTTGGCAGATAGTTTCCGTAGCAGCAAACCTGCATACTCAGCCCCATGTTATTCTTAGGGAGAATAATTAACGTGTTATCTCCTTTAATTATGAACATAAATTAATAGAACTTGGTATGTGGCTTTACCTAGTTGAGTTATATTGATATTTGTATAAAAGCCCATTTTTAGTGTTCCTTATTTCAGCAAACCTTCATAATCAGCCGCCATGTTATTCTTATGGAGAATAATTAAAATGTCATTAATCGTTTATTTATGAATATATGTTGATGAAACTTGGTATGTGGCTTTATGTGGTATTAAGATACATATATATGCATTGGAAATTCGCTGAGTACGCAGGTTTGCTGCTTCGGGGGTATTTTTAATATCTCATTGTAATAAGCTCAACTTAGTCTTTCAAGAACACAAAAGATCCACATCATCACACAAGCTCCCAAGGCAGGAGGCAGGAGCCTCTCAGGTCGAAGTGTAAGTCTATTGTGTGAGTATTTGCGCGCATAAGCGTGATATTGTTGTCACCTCTTCACATGTTAAGCTGATTACAATTCCTTACACGGTTTCAAGCTTCTCGCTCTGTCTATAAACGCTCTCTGCCCCTCTTGTGAATATTAATTACAACACGATACGAAATCGAGGCAATGGGATTTGCAAATTTTTCAGACTCTCAAAACCGGATTTAAAAATCAACCTGTGCACAATAAAATTACAATTTTATAAACCTACTCAAAATAATAGACCCACACCTGTATGTATAATCTTTTAATATGCTGCAAGCAACTGTTAATGCCAATTATAAAGTAAAAAAATGTAATACCCTGAAAAATAATGGTATTTAATACACGATAATATTAAATAGTTGCCAATTTGTTCTGCACTTGAAATTTAGTGTCAAACCAGCTCTTAATCCTCGATATACAAAATATACATAATCATATACAGTAACAGATTATTACACACCCACAAATTATCCTGGGTGTTTAGGATATATCCTAGGGGGTTTTCAACATAATGAGATTGACCTTTATATTGTATAATACTTGTTCATAATATTTTTCATCAAAACAAGAATTTGTTCTTTTGTCTCATGAAGAATCAAATCGTATGGATGCCAATAAAAGGTAAAAGGTAAAAGATGCCAATAAAGGTTGGATAGGCTAGGCCAGTTAATAATGTACAGTGAAATGACTGAAGCTAAATATGCAGTGACATCAGTCAAAACGTCATTTCAATGTTTAGGCCTATATAACTTGAAGATAACAATAAGTTTGTAGCTTTTAGTCCAAATATTTCCGTAGACAAAATTTACTTCCGTCCCACACACAATTCGTTTTCCACATGACAAATTAAGTAAAACTGAGCTAAATTAATTTACTCTCCTGTTAATTAACGCAAACAATCTGCAGTCCGTGCGGTTTTTCACCAGAGCGCCAACTCATCCAATGTTCAGCAAAGATGAAAGCCCGTCAACGACAGAGCCACTGACAGCGATGACGTGTTGATGTTGACGTCATCACTGGACATGCTCTTGCTGCGTTGACATTTTACCAACGTTTAAAGCGTAGAGACATTGTGGAAAATTAAATTCTCAAAGACTCAAAGGTTTAAGTTGCTAAACGTTAGTTAAACTACTGAAATACGTTTGCCAACTTGACTAACTGTAATGAAGTCATTTGTTTACAATTCATTGTTGGTGTTGGTGAGTTTGTTATTTAGGAAATTATTGCGGACATTTTCTTTTCTTCCACCTGAAGACAGGATCAGATCTCAGATCCCGAAACGTGATGGAAAATGTCCACAATAGCCTAATTTGTTAAATAACAGTATTAAACAAACAAGCATTTAAAAGTCTTCAAATCCCGAAGTTGCTATGTTTGGTCTATGAGACCAATGTTAACTTTGCGCCTCCGTTACACACCACCTGATCATCACATACAATTCACTTTGGAGTACAATTAAATGTTTGGTGGTCCTATAGTGGAAAAAATTTAAAATTTAGAGTTTATTTACAAATCATTTTAATAATACAGTTGAAAATGAAACAATTGATGATGAAATCATAATCCCAATTGAAGGAAATCGAAAATGTAATTCCCTTGAGCACCAATAAACCTTGATTTTCACACTTAAACGAATGGTGAGGAGTAACGGAGGTACAAAGTTAACATTGACCTTATGGAACAACTCCAATATGGCGTCTGAAAACTTCCGGATTTGAACACTCTTAAGAACTGGCTCTCCGGTGTAGTATGATACTTTTTAACGGTCCAAATAAAGGGTCTATTAACGTTATTGAATTGCATCAATCTATAAAAGTTCAAAGTGTTTAATAAACTACGTTTAAAGTTTTGATTTATGAAGGTGAATGGAAAACTTTAGAAATTTAGTGGATACGTCTTCGTGCGACGAATACCCCCGTCGCAGCAAACTTGCATACTCAGCGAATTTACAATGAATATATAACATAATACCCCAAAAACAGGTGTTATCGGGAGATATCTCCTGGTAACACTTAACAGGATTCATAAGAAATGTAATCAGAAACAAGCGATATTTAAAATATTAATTATTCTCCATAAGAATAACATTGGGGATGAGTAGGCAGGTTTGCTGAAGCAAGGAACACAAAAAATGGGGTTTTATACAAATATAAATATAACTCATGTAGATAAAGCCACATACCAAATTTCATTAATTTATTTTCATAATGAAGGCAGATAACACGTTACTTATTCTCCATAAGAATAACATGGGGCTGAGTACGCAGGTTTGCTGCTACGGGAGCCTTTGGAAAAAAAAATTTTTTTGAGCATATATCAATGGTCCACAACCAGATGAATCCGTATACCAAGTTTCATCAGTATACGTTCATAAATAAGCGAGATATAAAATTTTTATTTTCCTCCATAAGAATAACATTAGACAACGTACTGTGTTTAGTACTTTCAATATCTCGATAACCAATTGACGTAGAGAAATGATCAAAATACCAAATTGTGTGTTTTTTTAAGCTGAATCCAATGGGAAAACTAAAATTTGACTATTTCAAAAATTATATGTAAAAAATTCGAAAAACCCATTTTTGGGGTACAAAACTCCCCCCAAAATACCCCTTTGGATAGAGCGATCTGGCTGGTTTTCGAACTTAAAGTCATAAATGTTGCTTTACACGTTTATACAAAATTTCATCAAAATCGGATAATTTTTACGAGAGTTATCGTGCTCACGGACATATATATATATATATATATATATATATATATACATATATACATATATATATATATACATATATACATATATATATATATATATACAGTTTCGAACGAATGGTGTTTTTGGGGTCTGGGGACCTCAAAACGAAAGATTATCATGGTCCCGGGCCTGTGGGTTACCATGCCGACTACGGTAATAGCTTCTTCCCTATAGGGGAAATTCGCTAAAACTAGGTAAATATGAAAAATGTAAAAATCATTTAGTCAATCATTTCCTCATATTCGTGTTAAAGTTTTACAATGAATATCATGCTGATAAATGAAGGGAATACAATAATACTTCCGTTGCAGCAAACCTGCGTACTAAGAGAATTTCCAATGAATATATATGCCTTAGTAACACATTAAGCCACTTAACAACAAGGAAGTTTGTTTTTAAAAAATAGTATTTTTCCACTTACTTGATAGGGGTCATATAACACAAACTAAATATCCCACCAAGGACATTAGGCGTGAAATTATTAACCTTACACCCTCTTACAAGGTTGAAGTTTTATGTGATATAATATTAGTGGAGACTATTTTATACAAGGATAGATTAACACGTTCAAAATATTGGCTTTAAATCATTTAAGGAATGCATTAAAGAGACATTTGTAAAATTAACGATTCTTGAATTACATTATCAACAGAATATGATTTTAATACGTAGTTGCATTGCGTCATGTCTGTTCTTATTGATAAATCAGTGTCATGTGGCGTTCATCATTCAGTGGGAAAATCAATATTTCCTTCAAGGAAAATCTCTCTCAGTAAGACCAAAAATCCAACAATCAAATGAGCGTGAACCCTATGTCAATGTAATAGAGCTTATACTCTAGTCTTAATTAAGAATTACGGCATTTTTGTTCCTAAAGGAATGTAACTAACTTTACCCAGGTTTAAATGATTTAAAAGCGATTATTGTAGTGGTGAAGCTGAATGAATTAGTTAGAATTAGCTTCCTGCTTGAAGGTGCATTGTTATCAAAATGTTAATAATTATAAATATACTCTCTTTATTGGATAAAGAGAATATGACAGTGTTTTGTATATCTTTAGCTTAGGTAACACTACGGAAGTCAGTATAAAAATAGAACAAAGAGTTACTGTACAGAAAGAACAGCCATTAAGTAATGAAGGCTGGCAATCTTTTACCTAAAACACCGCTTTTATAAACACCTCGTAGATGGGCTTTGGATTAATTGCAAAACACTCAGCTGTAAGATTTTGGACATTATACTGTACTTGTATGAATTTAAAACCATTTGAATGTTACGTTCGTTAATGGTTTAAGTTGTTAACATTGTTGATAGGTATTTGGATCTTCTAAAAGATGAGAAATATTCTTTTTTGTGAGGGACACTTTTGCTAATAATTGTTAATATCAATACAAAAATATATGTTTAACGAAATGCCAATCAAAAAATAGTATGGAGGAAATCTCAATACAATATTTCTCTTATACATTTCTCAACTCCATGTGTTTAATAAACAATTTTACGTAATGTTTTTTTTAATAAAATTTTTTTTACAATATAATATTAACACTTAGTTTGAGTTGTAGAGACTAATGACGTCTATTTGTTATGGAAAATGTAAAAATCATTTAGTCAATCATTTCCTCATATTGGTCTAAAATATGTCCAAAAAGTGGGTACACTAATTACACGTAAAAATATAAATGACGTACTCATCTCAGAAAAAAGAAATTTAAGGAAACTCACTTTTCTTTTTTTACAGTTAAAAACTCTCGAACTCTCTCAGACAAGCCAGTGTGTAACTGTTGCAATAAGTCGTGCAATGCTAAAATGCACCAAGTTTAAATTAAAACTGAGTAAATTTTAAGACACTTGGTATGTCGGGGAATTCAACCTTTTATTAAATAAATTGGTTTTTTTTGGATTGAACATTTACTCGTATATTAAATATGACTAACATCCGTCAACCTGTGTGGTGACTAAGTTTACACTTATAAACAGGTATTCGTCACCGGGAGATATCGTTCTGTAGAATATTTCCAGAAAAACCTCCAGTTTTTAAATTCGGATGAAAAAGTCTACCACTACAACGGTTCTCTTGTGGACTCTGACTATACCTGCAATAGTAGAACAATGCAGAACTGAATCTTCATCAGTAAAGTTCAGCTTTACTGTAATTACTTACATCTTTCTTTGTTGAATATGTCCCAGTGACAGGCATTAGGTACATGATACCTCTAATGTTTATGTTTTTCCTTAACAAGTTATTAACTGTTCCGATATAATTTCATCCAGAAAATGGTTGATATATTAATATTAAATTAAAAACCACTTCGAATTTATCCACAGCAATAAATAGTAATAAACATCTGAACATGGTTAGTAGTGAAGGGGATATAGAGGATAATTAATAATTAATAATACAGAGAATTGTCCAGATAATAATGATACACTAGAAACATTGTTGATTTTGTTCACAAACCACACTTGCAAAATACAAATTTGTTCAAACAATAATATTTATTAATGTGTAATTGAGCAAGCTTTACAGCGTTATTATATTAATCTGTATTTTGTTTTTCTCAGCTTTTAAGAAAACCATTTTCTCTTTAACATGTAAAGCTGTCGTTAAGTTTTAATTTTCTGAAGGGAACGTAACAAAAAAGACGAAACTCAATTGAATAAATTTGTATATGTTAGGGTAAACAAAAGCTTTCACTTTGAAAGTTTACTGAAAAAATCTGAAACAGAATAAAACCTACGTAAATTTTTTTATGATTCAACTTGCTGGTCATAAAATATCTAAATCATATCTGGTCATAAAATCTGTTAAATTCCTAAACGTAAATTTCACTACCAGTCACAAAAAGTAAGATATATTAAAAAAATGAAGAACCAAAGTACAACTTTTAATCAAGCAATTCATTCATCCTTTAGAAAATATTTAAAACTGCGACTTAGTTTTCTTATATTTCTTATATAAGCAGTATTTCAATCAGCAGTAAGTACCTCCATGCAACGCAAACCATTGTTGTTTATAAGTAGGCCTAGTTAGTCACTAATGTATTTGTGTACTTGGTAAATCTATGTTATACTTAAAAAATCCCAATGAAGATTCCCCATCAGCCTAATTAAATAACTAATATTAAAAAAAACAAAAAACCAGTTAATTATTTCTACAAATGAGATTAATTCAACTCGAAATTTTAACTGATAAGAATCGTGTATCGATAACCTTGAGTTGATTGGTTAATCAGTTTTAAATTACCCTACAAACACACCATTCAAGAAAGAAAGGAATGAACAAATCATAAAATCGTGTAGGGGAATAGGAATGTTAACAAGGAAAGCTGAGGTTTGTTTTAATCAGTGGAGACAAGCACCACACCCCGTCGCCAAGTCGTATGTTGGCCCCAGCATGAACAGAAGAATTGATTGAACCACTTGAATGGTTGGAAACTGTAGAGAATGGAAGCTCTTACTAAGCCATGCAGCACCAAATACAGATTTTTTAAACTAACCTATAACAGTTAATCGATTCCAACGTACTATTAACATGATTCAAATTTACTAATGTCGTTGTTTTCGGTCAATAGTTTCTTATAAGAATGAAAGAATGGTTTTTGTCGACTGACTCTATTCAAGGAAAAATCGACAATTTGCAACACATACTTTAACACTTTTACAGATACGAGAACTAATGGAATTAAACATAACAATAATAATTATTATTGTAATTTAAAAATAATATAACTTTAATATTTTAATACTACTTTTTGTACTAAAATACTTTTAGTAAAAAAGTACTAAAATACTTTTAGTACAAAAGTACTAAAATACTTTTAGTACTTTAATACTTTTTGGTTTTTACGAATTTAAAAAAATACTATTAGAAAAACTATTGTGATTGAAAGTCGTATCATATATGTTTAGAGAGAAATAAATATAATATAGCTGTAAGTAAAGGTAAGGGTATTTTTCTATTGTAGCATTTTTTAAAGTTAAAATTGCCTTACTGTTTATGCAATAATGCTAAGAATAGGAAAAATTACACTGACTATTCCATTTTGTAATATAATTATTTAATACCGTAAATTCAAAGGTCAACTTTATCAGCTGACGCTAATTAACAATATATTTACTCAAATTCAGAATTTAATCTTCAAAGGGATCTTGTAGACTAGTTTTTCCCAGATTTAATGTAATTAACCTTCCCTGATTTTCTATAATCTTATCTTTATAAAACATAATATTGGCATCTTTCATGAGCACTCACAACACCCTTCAATTCACAGTCACATCACAAGTTACAAATATAATTATGCTTGGACAGCACAAGTTCTCCATCAGTCATAGATACCATCTTATAACCTTTTTAAAACTGCAACCATTTAACACAATTATTTAGTACTAGCTGGCCCGACAGAATGTCACTGAATTTGTTTTATGTCAGATACTCGTTAATTTTCAAGATGAGCTCGTTCGCTTCGCTTACACGCCTCCCGGATTAGTTCGTTCACTACGTTCACTCGCCTATCGAAAGAAGAGTTGGAGTTTTCATTCAAGTAGTTTTTTTATTTCCATGATGAGAGTTGCCATTCAAGTAATTTATTTATTTCCATAGTGAACATATGTTTTGCCTTTCAACTATGTTTAGATATAATCATTGTTAACAGCTGTTTGGTGTAACTAACTGAAGTTTGATAAATTCAATGGGAACTTTGAAGGCCCGTGGGGCAGAGCCCTTAGGTCGGAATAAAAATTGTTTTTTATAAGAACCATGTCCTGACATTGAGGAACACAAAAAAAATAATTATTCAATTTGGTGCTTTCATTCTCAAGTTATAGAATAACAAAGGGAAACAGGGATTAATTTATATATATATTAAGATATATTGGTATAAAGTAGCTTAAAAGTAAAGTATTCTTCACAGTAGAAGTATACTTGAACAGTTACACACAAAAACCTTGTAAATGAATATATGTTTAGCAAAAAGATCTGTTTGACTTTGCCTACCGTAACCTGTTTATTTAATGGAAAATAAAATTCTTACCATAGGAATAAAGTATAAAAGTATATTTTAGGAACAGCGGTGATCCACCAAAATCAACTGCTACACAATCACCAAACATGAGGAGTTGTTATGGTGGTTTCTCGCTAATGAAATGATCATTTGAGTGTTTTCAATTAATTGCATTAAGAGCAAAGCAGATTCCATGAAGAGGTTGAACATGTATGAAAATTCGTTATGACTGCTGATAATTTCAACACAAAACTCAGTTGGATAAGCTGAAGAAATCTATTTTTGAACTGTTTAACTACAAAATATACTACATACTTATATACTTATACTTAATACGGCAACGTAAAAACATAAATATCTTTTGATTTTGAGAAATTTTAACCATAACACCTGTCAAAATAAGGTATAAATATCCAGACTAGCTACACTTTAAAGTGTATTTATAAAATCTTGGCACAAAGAAAAACGCTGATTTATATATATAAATACAAACATATATCTAAGGTGTTTCCGTTGGAAAAATAAATAAATTATTGTTTATGATTTTTAAAATGATTTGTTTGTGATTATGGTTTATATTATTTTTATGGTCATACTGCTCATCTATAAAACTATACAAATATGGAACAGGAATGAGATGTTCGCAAATTTAGACATGAGATAAGTCTTTCCTCATAAATAACGAATATTACAGTGTCCAAGATTTTTAATGACAGGTTTGTAATTGGATTCTCCTTTTTATCATTAATTGCAAATATTACAAATAGTTATTATTTATGTTTATACAAACATTTTATTTTGTCTGTTACATAAAACAACACATTATGAATTTTTGTCTATGCTATTGAAATGGTCTGGTAGAAATAAAATGATTTTGATTTTATTTTATTTACATAATCTGCATTTTGTAAAACCATTATAGACAAGTATACAAAGCTACTTATGTCCACACAAATTCCAAGTAATAGTATACCTTTTTTAATTTAGGGGACAAAATTAATTTTATGTCCTAGTACCTGTAAATTAGAACGAAAAAGACCATTGAAAATAAATATATAAAATCTACCATTTCTTCTAAGAACTGGCTGCAATGTTAATTTTATACAACTTGCAAAAAGTTGGTTTCAATTAATAATTTTCACCCGTGGTGCAGGATTAGTCAAAGCTACCATGCTGAGCACGTCGCAGCAACAGCCACCCCCTTATCTCAACGAGACTTGACGCTGACTGGCCCAGATAATATCTGTCCTATTTTGTGTTGCTGTTGTGAATGAAATTCTCGACCTTAACCCTCTCGAAGGACAATTTTTCAGTACTAATTATTATATACAAATTAATCTTACCAGACTGCCTCTCTGTTAAAACCGTTGGAAGATTTTGTCGCGCTACCTAGGAGGCCTACTGTAAACAAGTATTTAAAACTAACGCCAACAATATTAAATGGGCTTTAACCAAGTATTTATTCCAATTCCAACTCAAGTTGTACACGACGTGTTCTACGAATTGTTTAAGCGCACTGATGATGTTTTTAGCGAATTTCCCCTATAGGGAAGAAGCTATTACCGTAGGTCTCATGGTAAGACTTAAGCCCGAGACCATGTTAACTTTTTGTTTTGTGGTCCCCAGATGCCAAAAACACTATTCGTTCAAATTTATATATATGTATATGTGTCCGTGAATGCGATAACTTGAGGAAAAATCGTCCGATTTTGATGAAATTTGGTTCAAATGTGTAAAGTGACATTTATGACTTTAAGTTTGAAAACCGGAAAAATCCGGCCATGGGAAGGGGGGTTTATGGGGATTTTAAATTTTCCAAAAATCAGTTTTTTGCATTTTTCACCCTAACATTTTTAAAACACTTAATTTTGGTTTTGACCATGTTATAGAGCTTAAAAAAACAAATAATGTGGTATTTTGAATTATTAACCTAGGTTAAGTGGTTGCGGAATAAATCCAAAAAACCTACTCATAAAATCTCCCATGTTAATCTTATGGGAAAAATGTTTTTACCTTTTCCTCAGTTAATTTTACTTTAAACTTCACATTTGCTCTACCAATTACTTCAGCTCCACAAAAAAATCATTTTGGTGTTTAAATTGTGATTCTACATCCAACCGTTACAAAGATATTCAAAGTGCTAAACACAGTACGTTGTCCAATGTTATCCTTATGGAGAATAAATAAAATTTGATATCTCGATTATTTATGAATGTATATTGATGAAACTTGGTATGTGGCTTCACGTTGTACTGGTATATTGATATTTGCACAAAAAATAAATGTTTTTTGGTTGTCCCCGTAGCAGCTAACCTGCATACTCAGCCCTAATGTTATTCTTAGGGAGAATAAGTAAAGTTTTATATCTCCCTTAATTATGAACATATATTAATACAACTTGGTAAGTAGCTTCATTTGGTTCAGTTATATTGATAATTGCATAAAAACTCATTTCTTATCTTCCTCGTTGCAGCAAACCTGTGTACTCAGTCCTAATGTTATTCTTATGCGGAATAAATCAAATGTTATAAATCATTTATTTATGAATATATTTTTGTCAAACTTGGTTAAGTGGCTTTGTGTAGGGGAGTGAGAAACATATAAATGCATTGGAAATTCGCTGAGTATGCAGGTTTGCTGCGACGGGGGGTATTATATTTTTGCATCTAAGTTAACTAAGGCGAGATAGTAGGTTCATGGAATAATTAACTAATAATAATACCTAGACCAACCAGAGCTCTTTGTGAGAGTTCCAACTATTAGTAGTTGTTAACAGTATATATAATTCAGTGCCTGGGGCAATACCTTACCTAAATACCTAGATTTCTTCGGTAGCAGTCCTCTAGATTTCAAGAGAATTTTGGAAACACGCCAGACTGCTTTTAATTGATGGCAGTATTTGCAAACTAGACTTTGTTGTCTTTTTATATTACTTTTAATTTGATCATTTTATTATTAATTTCGTTATCTCCCATTGTGGTATTTGTTATTTATTTAATTTATTAATTGATTTATAATCCAACCACAGGGACATCCAACCATGGGGACATTTTGATAAGAGCACATAAACAATTTTAAGAGAAAGCGGTCCTAACGCCTCAACTTGTGTGGACATCCTGGGACTCGAACTTGTGACCCCTTGAACCGAAGTGCAAGACGGAAACCGTTGCGAGATGACCAAATTAAAGTTAAATTAACAATTAAAGTTATTAAAATTATTAATAATGATTTGATATTATTTTCGTTGTTACTATTTAAAACAATATATAATCTAATATAATATAATATATAAATAATAATCTAATATATATCTAATAATATCTACAATATATCTAATCATAATCTAATACTTATAATAATTAATCTATAATCTTGTGCTCTATTTATTCATGTATCCCTCTTTTTACATTATTTAATTTAAAGTTGTTTTAAAGTTTTTCAATTGTTATTTTATAATTGATTTATGATCTCCATAATGATTTATTGTTGTATATTTATTTTTTGTTGTTGCTGTTAGTACTATTTATTGTTGTTAACATTAATATATTATCACACCAAGTATATTGTAATTATTTTACTATTAGTTATAAATGTAAGAAATGAGATCAATTTTCTTTAGTATGGAATACATTTTCTCTTATGAATTTATACACTCATAGGTTTCCCCGTTAATAAATAAATAAATATCGTTGTAACATATTTATTCTCAAATACTTGAATCCTGCAATTAGTTACGTCACGTCGGTGAACTTTTATACAATGAAATTCGTAATCGATTTGTCAAAGTAGCGACATTTAAAAATCGTACACTGAAGATAAACAGTTCCCATTATAGAAGGCATTTATAAAAGTAATAAAATGGCAATGGGCAGCTCATGGATCATGGGGATGCGTATTTGGCGGGAGACTGAGAGCGCCATATGTTTGCGGTCAGCTGATGTCTCCGATTGATGGCCGCAATTTTGGCGCCATTTTTCATTGATTTATTCCTCAGCATCGAAATCCGTTTTCATTGTTTTATCGTGGTTTGCAGTTAGATATTTTTAGAGTGAGATAGTTTTTTAGTGTCTTTGAAGTGTGTGGAGGTTATGAATTACATGATCGGAAACTCTGGTATCAGTCATTGGTATTTAATACGATTCCACTATAATAAGATACAATGTTTAATATGGGAAATTTTGTACAAGTTAAACGATGAATATCGTTCACAGGGAATTGTATGAGGTGAAGGAAATCCTTACATAGAATTAAGCATAGATTAATTAATCTATTCAGTAATCAGAATTCTTCACTGCATGACGCATCCCGTGGTCCTAAGAGTGACTCAACGGGAAGAGGAGGAGCACGGAAGCACATTTTCAAAAGGATACTTTACTCATACACTTCTTTGGATTTACAATTCAGAAAGAAGACCTTTTGTTCATTATATATGTAAATTACAAAAACCTGTTTTATACAGCCACAATAGATAAAATGCCCAATCTAGGCCTCAACATCATAGAGGATCTAGTCACCGGCTTCTAGCTGCTTCTTTGAGACCAATGTTTACTTTGAAAGCCTGTCCCTCCTCAACAGATTAAATTAAATCATTGATTTATGGTTCATTTGAAGAAAAAAAACCTAGAGATTTCAGTGAGAAAAATTCCGATGTCAAAGATAGTTCACCCTTAAAACACGTAATAATTGAATATTTTGGAATTCAATTGATTATTATATGTGATACTGGCATTTTGCTCACTGAAATCGCTAGGTATAAAATGAGCCATAAATCAACGATAGCGAATAATCCGTTGAAGAGGGACGGACTTTGAAACTTAACATTGGCCTCATGGGCGAAGCAGGTAGAAACGATAAATGGTTCGTGACTGGAGCCCCCTCTTAAGCATTTTCATAATTTGCCATTAAATCCCGGTGCAAAATTTTTTAACAGTTTTCCAAATTATTTAAAATCTGAACACAACTGATGTTTGTTTAAAAGCAAATAAAACTATGTTTTAATTTAAAATGCATTTTACTGTGTTTATTTTCACTTTTTAGACCCTGATGACACCTAGTCAATCATTTATAGAGTTTAAATTAATTTGTTATAGCTAAAATGTCGTTAGACGATAGCTAGGGAATCAATTTAATTTCAAATTATATTTATAATTCAGTAGAAAACAACCACATATGTAATGTATCACTTAACAATACTTGCAACTAAAATGTAACATTTTAATATATGAATACCCCCGTCGCAAACCTGCATACTCAGCGAATTTCCATTGAATATATAAAATAACACATTAAAACACTTAACAGGATTCATAAGAAATATTTTCACAAACAAGCGATATTTAAAATATGAATTATTCTCCATAAGAATAACATTGGAGATGAGTAAGCAGGTTTGCTGAAACAAGGCACACAAAATAATGGGTTTTCATGCAAATATCAATAGAACTCATCTTAGTGAAGTCACATACCAAGTTTCATCCATATACATTCACAAATAAGCGATATATAACTTTTTAATTATTTTCCATAAGAATAATATGGGGACCAAGTACCTAGGTTTGCTGCCACGGGAACCATAGGCGAAAAATTGTTTTTTTGTGGAAACAACAATGAACCACAACCGGATGAAGCCATATACCAAATTTTGTCAGTTTATGTTCATAAAAAAGCAAGATATAAAATTGTTCTTTTTCTCCATAAGAATAACATTAGACAACGTACTGTGTTTAGCACTTTCAATATCTCAGTAACCAATTGACGTAGAGCATTGATAAACATACCAAATTGTTTGTTTTTTATGCTGAATTCAATAGTAAAAATTAAAATTAGATTTAAATAAAAATTACATGTGAAAATCGAAAAACCCATTTTTGGGGTACAAAACGGATAGTGCAATTCGTCTGGTTTTTGAACTCGTTCAAATAAAAATGGTTCTTTACACATTTATACCAAATTTTATTAAGATCGGGCCTTTTTTACGAGAGTTATCGTGCTTACGGACACACACACACACACACACACACACACACACACACACACACACACACACACACACACACAATATATATACATATATAAAACAATTTGAACGAATGGTGTTTTTGGCATATGGGAACCTCAAAATGAAAAGTTATCATGGTCTCGGGCTTAAGTCTTACCATGAGACCTACGGTAATAGCTTCTTCCCTATAGGGGAAATTCGCTAAAATGAATCCCTTGTTCCCAAATTGAATAATTATTTTTTGTTGTGTTCGTAAATGTCAGGAAAAGGTTTTTATAAAAGAAAATTATTAATCTGACCTAAGGGCTTTGTCCCACTGGCCTTCAAAGTTAGTTAGTTACATCAAACAGCTGCTAACAAGGATTATATCTAAACATACTTAAAAGGCATTAACATAAAATGTTCATTATGGAATTAACAAATCTACTTGAATGGACACTCAAAACTATTATTTCGATGCCGGAGTTAGCACTATATAAAAATAGGCGAGTGAGCGAAGCGAACGAGCACATCTTGAAAAGGAAGGGGTATTGTACATGTTAAAACAAATTCAATGACATTAGGACAGGACAACGTCTGTCGGGCCAGCTAGTAAATAATAAATTGAATTTAATCAAAACGTACGCTAAGTTTTGTAAATTATTCGTCAAACATATGCAATAAGTACGACGAAAATTTCATCAAAACTATAAAAACCAAACAACAAAATACAATAACGGTTATTCCAACCACATTGCACTGTTATGGTTGGAAATAACGAAATAACACTCATTCCCAATGGCGTTGCGGGGTGACCGTTCGCCATCCTGTTACATTGGCTATTTCCGGGCCATAACAGTTTCCTGTAGTCGGACAAACCGAATTGTCATCGGGGTTTGGGTTAACCGGTTCCACAGCGAGGGCTGATCATTTTACACTGATTGTTGGATTATAAAACGTCCTCGCAGTTGGAGAAAATAACTTGAAAATTTCAGGAAAATATGAATATTATATACGTGAAAGTATGTATGTATGGATGGATGGATGTTTAGACTACCATCACACAAAACTTCTGGACCGATAAATCTAAAATGATGCATGAACATAACTTACATATCATACGTAGACCTGGAAATGTCTACATCCAACCTTACGGCTCCACCCCACGGGTTCTGCAAGTTCCTTTGCAAATATGGGAGGATATCGTTATAAAATTATCAACTGTAGTAGGATGTTTGATTGTTACTGCAAAGGAAGTCATATGGTAACATGTAAAATATATTTCATAGTGCGAGTCAGGTTAAGATCCAAGATTTGTGAGCGGTCACGGGTAACAGCTAGTGACTTCATATGTCACTTTACTGTTATAGTTTTAGTTTATTAGTGAATTTCCTTTGGAAAGTGAACTATTAGCATGACCCACGGTGAAACTTAAGCCAGGGACCACCATAGAAGTTCCTAACGTGACCCCCTGAACACGTTTTGAGGGGTCGTTCAAAATTTTATATATATATATATATATAGACATATATATATATATATATATATATATATATATATATATATATATGCACTCTAGCGGTCGAATTTTTTGTCCGATTAACTTAAAATTTTGTAGGGACGTTCCTTTCTGTAATCAGTTGGACAAGTTCGTTGGGAAAAACAATCAGAAAACTCTAAACCCTTTTTTTGGGGATTAATCTTTAAAATTTCGAGTTTGTGGGCCCAAAAAGGGTCAGAAAAGCCCCGGATTTAAAATTAATGCATGTAAAAAGATTGGAATTAGTGAGGCGAAAGTTGTAAGCCCTCTCTCATCATTCTAGCATAAATATTTACCGAGTTATTAAAGAAAAAGTGTTTCGACTAAACACAGTACGTTGTCTTGTGGGGGTTTTACACTAGAAAAGCCTATTATTCCTTTGTTAGAATATTTTTATCATCCCCAGCAACTCACGCCTACTTTCAAGCCTGCCTGGACCTTCTCCTTATATTATGATTCGCAAAATTGTATTCCCAGCTTTGTAAGTAAATGAAACCAGGAGCATCAGAACAGCCAAAAAATCAATGTTTTCAGATTTAAATAAAAATTGGAATACATGTATGTTTTTACACATATTTTGAGTTTTAAATGTTTTTTGTGGAAATTCACATCCCTCACGTCAGCGTGCTGCGTGCGAACTCGTTTAAAGTACGTTTTTCTTCCTTACATACAGTATATTAAAACATTTTTAAAACAAGATTTATGTATTTTAATCTATTCCACAATAAAAGAAATGAAGTTGGTTTCTAAAGTGCTTTTGGTTAAATTACAGAGTCACAAATTTACTGTAAGAAAACATTCGTGTTTAAAAACGTACAGTTGAGATTTAAATATACATTAGGTGCTTATAAAGTCAATTAAACTTACTTTGGGTCCTCTCCGTAATAATATTTACGATTGTATTCAGGAGAGTGACATTTCCTTCTACGGGAAACGCTTTGTCACAAACGCAGTCATTGAACCAAGTAACACGTTTATATGATATTTTCACAACGATTTAGCATTAGAATCTTTAATATTTGGGTTACACTATCGTAGCGTTTTACCATTAATGCCCAATGGGTAGAAAAATTAAATATGACTTTTTTACTATAACCGACATTTAACAAACTTAGAATGAAAGTGTCATTTACTATTTGTGAATATTTGCCCTAATTACAAATGATGGATTAAAAAGGTTTTTAAATAATGTTGCTGGCAGGATCTTTTTTTATTTGCTGCGTCTAAGCACAATATCCCAATGGTAAAACATTCTACACACTTCTATCTATTCTAAAAGAAGGTATAAGTAATAATAAATATCTTGATTTTTGTTTGGCACACAGTTTATTTGCTTTTTGTACAACAAAACTATTCTGACAGCCCACACGACCTTGTCTTTGGAAACAGAAGCGCTTCTGGCGGACGAGTAACAAAGAAACGAAACTGTCTAACATTTACTGTTATATAATAGATATACATTTACATTTATTTAAAAGTCTCTTTTGGTTTAGGTAAAAGGAGTTTATGTATTCACAATAGTTTAATTACAATCTTCATTAGCAACACAAATCACTAAACATTTTCGCTGTCTCCAACATGTGCATTGGTTATCAGTATTGATTTACATATAGTATATGTTACATTGTTTCTTACATCGTATTTACAAACAACAGTGGTAACAACTGTATTATATCAGTAACAGAAATGTAACAAGTTTCTATAATGTTATTCGTTTATAGATTAAAACATTTTAGAGCATCTAACAGTTAGTTATAATAGTGGTAACATAGTTCACAGGTTTTAAATGCCCTTAATACTCAATGTTTAAGCTTATGTATTCGTAAAATAAATGTTTTGTTTGACAAAATTAGACGATTGCTTTCAGTTATACGAAAATAATGGTTTTTAAATTATTGTTTTTTCAACTCCGACTATAACGAATATGCGTGATATGGTTCTGATGTGTATAGAGGTATTGTGATATGCAGGTTATTATATTAAGTGAAAACTCCTTTTAGTAAGCAAGTAACTTATTAAAAAGCCTTAGCCTACTGTTATACACAGAAAAACAAATATATATTGTATCTAGATAGAACTGTCATAATTTATACATTAAACAATTAAAGTATATTATGAGGGGTTGTTGATGTCATTTAAAACAAATATATAATGTATCTAGATAGCACTGACATAATTAATACAATAAAGAATTAAGGTATATTATGAGGGGTTGATGATTTCGTTTAAAACAAATATATAATGTATCTAGATAGCACTGTCATAATTTATACATTAAACAATTAAAGTATATTATGAGGGGTTGTTGATGTCATTTAACACAAATATATAATGTATCTTGATAGCACTGTCATAATTTATACAATAAACAATTCAGGTATATTATGAGGGGTTGTTAATGTAATTTAAAACAAATATATAATGTATCTAGATAGCACTGACATAATTAATACATTAAACAATTAAGGTATATTATGAGGGGTTTTTGATGTAATTTAAAACAAATATACAATGTATCTAGATAGCACTGTCATAATTTTTACAATAAACAATTAAGGTATATTATGAGGGGTTGTTGATTTCATTTAAAACAAATATATAATGTATCTAGATAGCGCTGACATAATTAATACATTAAACAATTAAGGTATATTATGAGGGGTTTTTGATGTAATTTAAAACAAATATACAATGTATCTAGATAGCACTGTCATAATTTTTACAATAAACAATTAAGGTATATTATGAGCGGTTGTTGATGTCATTTAAAACAAATATATGATGTATCTAGATAGCACTGACATAATTAATACATTAAACAATTAAGGTATATTATGAGGGGTTTTTGATGTAATTTAAAACAAATATACAATGTATCTAGATAGCACTGTCATAATTTTTACAATAAACAATTAAGGTATATTATGAGGGGTTGTTGATTTCATTTAAAACAAATATATAATGTATCTAGATAGCACTGACATAATTAATACATTAAACAATTAAGGTATATTATGAGGGTTTTTTGATGTAATTAAAAAAAAAATATACAATGTATCTAGATAGCACTGTCATAATTTTTACAATAAACAATTAAGGTATATTATGAGGGGTTGTTGATGTCATTTAAAACAAATATATAATGTATCTAGATAGCACTGACATAATTTATACATTAAACAATTCAGGTATACTATGAGGGGTTGTTGATGTCATTTAAAACAAATATATAATGTATCTAGATAGCACTGACATAATTAATACATTAAACAATTAAGGTATATTATGAGGGGTTTTTGATGTAATTTAAAACAAATATACAATGTATCTAGATAGCACTGTCATAATTTTTACAATAAACAATTAAGGTATGTTATGAGGGGTTGTTGATGTCATTTAAAACAAATATATAATGTATCTAGATAGCACTGTAATAATTTATACATTAAAAATGTAAAGTATATTATGAGGGGTTGTTGATATCATTTAAAACAAATATATAATGTAGCTAGATAGCACTGTCATAATTTATACAATAAACAATTAACGTATATTATGAGGGGTTGTTGATTTCATTTAAAACAAATATATAATGTATCTAGATAGCACTGTAATAATTTATACATTAAACAAGTAAAGTATATTATGAGGGGTTGTTGATATCATTTAAAACAAATATATAATGTAGCTAGATAGCACTGTCATAATTTATACATTAAAAAAGTAAAGTATATTATGAGGGGTTGTTGATTTCATTTAAAACAAATATATAATGTATCTAGATAGCACTGTAATAATTTATACATTAAAAAAGTAAAGTATATTATGAGGGGTTGTTGATATAATTTAAAACAAATATATAATGTAGCTAGATAGCACTGTCATAATTTATACAATAAACAATTAAGGTATATTATGAGGGGTTGTTGATTTTATTTAAAACAAATATATAATGTATCTAGATAGCACTGTCATAATTTATTCATTAAACAATTAAGGTATATTATGAGGGGTTGTTGATTTAATTTAAAACAAATATATAATGTATCTAGATAGCACTGTCATAATTTATACATTAAACAATTAAAGTATATTGGGAGGGGTTGTTGATGTCATTTCAAACAAATATATAATATATCTAGATAGCACTGTCATAATTTGTACATTAAACAATTCAGATATACTATGAGGGGTTGTTGATTTAATTTAAAACAAATATATAATGTATCTAGATAGTACTGTCATAATTTATACATGAAACAATTAAGGCATATTATGAGGGGTTTTTGATGTAATTTAAAACAAATATATAATGTATCTAGATAGCACTGTTATAATTTATACAATAAACAATTAAGGTATATTATGAGGGATTGTTGATTTAATTAAAAAATGTAATGTATCCAGATAGAACTGTCATAATTTATACATTAAACAATTAAGGTATATTATGAGGGGCTGTTGATGTGATTTAAAACAAATAATAATTTTCAATTGTATAAATAAAATTTCGCTTCCTTATATTTAATGCCAACATACCATGACAACATATTTTCCGAAGCTTAATTTAGATAGTAACAGTGTACTTATAACAGAGGCATGAAGAAATATCACAAAATAATATTTTAATGGAGACAAATTGTAATGGAACATTGAATGAAGAAAACTCACTGCGCAGTCTGTTTATTTGAGGGTTTCTAGACATTAGAATACATGAAAATATTCCTACACTTAGCAGATTAATTTATAAATAGAATATAAATAACAAATGTTAATAATTCATTTTTAAATGTAATCGCAGGTCATGTATGTTATTGTTTTACATGTTTATTTTTACAATATTTTTAATAAAATTGGGAACCAGCAATAATTAGGAGCTGCGTTTTCTTGATCATTACAATTTAAAATACAACACATTTTGTAAAAATGACAAGGATAAAAGAATGAATTTGGATAAAAAAGGCATACAAAATGTCAAAGCTTTAATAAATTTGACTTACTTTCTTCCTTATTATATATCTCATAATGTAACATTTATCCACTTTATTGTGCACCTGTTAAGCAAATAAACATTAATGTTTACAGATAATAGGTTTTCTAGAGTAATTATATAACTATTTACACTGACTTGTGAAGGGTAGAATGTAAATCTAAATCACACAGAATCCTGCAAACTATAAGAAAGTGGGTCTAAGTGAGATTAAACAAGTGTTACCATCGCATCGGTTAAACGTATGTTTTGACAAAACATTAAGAAACTATCAACATTTATTGTTCACTGGGCTTAGGTTATAGTTGAGAGTATTGTACTGCACTTGATTAAAATACTTATTTACTATGTCCATGTTATATACACCAAGTACGATTTAGTAAGGTTAAATAGCAATGTTATTTTTTAAATTTCGTTCCACCGAATTTTTACGTTTTTAAAATGTTTGTGGTAAAAAATTATTTGATATTAGTATACTTAACCTAATGTTGTTTATACTTTCAAATACAATAGGAAAAGGTTTTTCTCGGTTATAGAGTACGATAGCAAATATGTCTTCTCTACTGATTAAGATTGATATAAAAACAAAAATATATTCAACACATAATAAGATATTGTTTTTATCTGTACTCTTGAACGTAGTGATAAACAACAATTATTTTATACAAGAAAAACTGTCTCAAGATCAATGTAGAAAATTAATGACTTTTGGATAGAAACACTCATATTTTTCTTCAACCTTACTAATACTCGCACAAAATATCCACTAAATAGTTAGGACACGCATCATACTAGAAACGAAATTAGTCTTTCTTATCAACTTTGGGCAGGCACTCGCTCTTCTTCACCTTAAACGACAAAACCAGTGGAAGTTATATCCCACTGTAGGAAGGCGAAGGTGGAAAGATCACTTTTACATGGTACAAATATGTTGTAGGCTGTTCGATTTAAAAACACCCTAACGTTTTTGAACAAATCTGCTGCCCTAAATTGAGTGATAAGTAATAGTTTTATTATCGCGTAATGAAGTGATAAGAGTAAATGTAACAACAACATTCTAACGATTATTCAAGGGGCCCCTCCTCACCAACGAAATACAAGAATGTTACGACAAACCAAGTGTGAAATTCGGACCAGTTTGTTATTTTTTAACCACAATTAATTAATCAATGGTAACTTGAATTGTTTCAAAGACTGAAATTGTTTTTCTGCCTGATTACCTATATCCGGTGACTGATTTGGAAGTACATTAATTATATCCCAATTCGAAATAAAATCAACTTATGCGAATACCTTTACATTTAGGAAGAACACATAACAATTTTGCAAACACACGGTAACACTATAAGATTGTCCATCGTCATTGTTACGTTACGGTTCTCATCGTTAGTCACGTAACTTTCGAATCTCAGGTTTGCGGCAGGCTAGACATGTTTCTATAAAAAATGTCTAACGTAGATTCTTGTGATAAAATATTACAATGTTTATTGCGTGATAACCGTCTAGGTCGGCATCATTAATCAAGTGTTACCCCAACACTCAACACTCAACGTAATATACTGACTAATATTAATTGGCCTAAGTTTAAAAAATTACGTTTGTAAAATGTTTATAATATATTTATTATGCCTTTCATAGTACATTGGTTGCTTAGAATTAAACAAATTAAGCAACAATTCCGATAAAAATAAGTTTACATGAATTTGACGAATAAACATAAACTTTAAAATTTTCAACGATGGGGAATATTATCAACACAAAAAGTACGATATTATAGTTTTCTCTATTTTTTCTGAAACTATATTACTGCAGTCTTAACTGAAAAAAAAACAAAAAACTGTAAAATGCACATCCTACTCTGTGGAGGAACACCAGTGTGCATTTCCGTGTATCCAAAATCATAAAGCTATAAAGTTACATGACATCCACCCCGTGCCCTCCCACAGCTAGACAGGTCGCTCACAGGTGTCGCAGCAGTAGGACCACGAGGGTGAGGCCACTGGTGGAGGAGACCCGCCGTAGAGCCGAGGACTGGTCGTCCGAGGTCGCGGATAGACCCTCGCTGGCCTTGTCCTCGGCACCCTCCCTCAGCGGACCTTGCTGGCCGTTGGTCAACCGCTGGCCCTCCCCTAGCTCGTTGTCTTCCTCGTCAGACCGGGGCCTCTTCACTTCCACTTCTGTAATCAATTGATAGTGTTTGTTCAAAAGTCATTGTTGGTGATGGTGAGTTTATGCATTGACTATATATATTGAAGGAGGCATCCCATCTATATGGCCCAGCTGACCCTGTTTTAATACTAGCCAGAATTTTAAGTGGACGTAGTTTGATTAGGTCACCGAAAGAGTGTACTGCTGTTAACTACTTATTTAAGATATTTACGTTATCTTGTAAAAGATTTCCACCCCAGAAAGTAAGTTATAATCAACTTATGTTTGCTTCCTGACGCAACAACTGTTGTATTAGCTCTTCATTGAGAGGATAAGTAATATTTGCTAGAAGTGCACTCTTTGTGATTAGTGTAACTACATCCTCTTTGAATCCTAGCACACACAGACGTAGGAACAGATTTTACAATGACAATGAGAAATCTCCTTCAGTATATATAGTAAATGGTTTATGTTAAGAAATTATTACGGACATTTTCCATCACTTAGTAAAAACAAAGTTTCACGTTGGGAATATGGAATCTGATCCCGTCTTCAGATTGAAAGAATAACCAGAACGTAACAAAATTAGTGGCACAATCCAGGCAATGCTGGAAAAATCACGGAAATGCTAAATCAGAAAACTGTGTCTGACTTTGACGTCGTCCCGTATCAGCAGTTAAAATAGAATACAACTAAAATAAACACACAATTTACACACAAAAGATCAAATGAAAAAACAACAGAGACAGCACTAGTACAGAGGTGGACTAGGCGGGTGCTCAGATTTTATTCTGTTTTGACTGTTGATACAGTTCTCTGTTTTAGCTTTTCTGAGATTTTTACAGCTTTGCCTAGATTGAGCCACTAATTTTGTTGTGTTCTAGGTACTCTTTCCACCTGAAGGCGGGATCAGATTCCAGATCCCGAAACGTCGTGAAACCTTGTTTTTACTAACAAGTGATGGAAAATGTCTGAAATATTTTGATAGTGTTGTTACTCGGATAAACAATGCTGTATATACTGTTGGTAGTACAGAGATGATTGACCAACACGTAAAAAAGCCGTGAGGAGAAAGTTACCTCCACTCCCTACTTATGCCATTGGAAAAAAGTTGTTTGATTCGTTTTATATTGCAAGATTTTATCACTGCTGATTGTTTTAAATCATTAATATCCCCGTCGCAGCAAACCTGCATCCTCAGCGAATTTCCAAAGGAGATATAAATGTCTTAATCCTACATAAAGCCACTTACCAGGTTTCATAAAAATATATTCCCAAATAAGCGATATATATACAATTTTAATTCTCCATAATAATAACATTGTGGTTGAGTACGCAGGTTTGCTGCTACGGGAGAGTTTGGCAAACAATTTATTTTTAGCAAATATCAATAGACCACAACGAGATGAAGCTGTATACCAAGTTTCGTCAGAATACGTTCATAAATAAGCGAGATATAAGTTTTTTTCCTATTCTCCATAAGAATAGCATTGGACAACGTATTGTGTTTAGTACTTTCAATATCTCAGTAACCAACTGACGTAGAGGAATGATCAAAGTACCAAATTGTGTTTTTTTTAAGCTGAATCCAATGGTGAATTCTAAAATTTGACTACTTCAAAAATTATATGTAAAAAAAATCAAAAACAGATTTTTAGGGTACAAAACCCCCCCTAAATACCCCTTCGGATAGAGCGATCTGGTTGGTTTTCGAACTTTAAGTCCTAAATGTTGCTTTACACGTTTATACCAAGTTTCATCAAAATCGGATCATTTTTACGAGAGTTATCGTGCCTACGGACATATATATATATATATATATATATATATATATATATATATATATATATATATATATATATATATACAGTTTCGAACGAATGGTATTTTTGGCATCTGGGGACCTCAAAACGAAAAGTCATCATGGTCCCGGGCCTAGGTCTTACCATGCCGACTACGGTAATAGCTTCTTCCCTATAGGGGAAATTCGCTAAAAGGGCCCCTCAATCCTTTGTTTACTAGCTTACCATCAAGTCATCTTCTTGCAGTAGGTATAGTGATTTTGTGGATGAACAGTGTATTACTAATTGAGATGTTGTTAGATGCAGTGATGGCCTAGGACAACCTTCAAACTAGTCTACCAGTTCAGAGATCAACATATCCAACCCACTTGTTTCACCCCTTCTTGTTCGAAATGTTATGTGAATGAACAACGTACTGTAGGAACAGTTGATAGGTAATATGATAATGGAGAGAAATAAACATATAGCCTATTCAGCGAACCTGTAGTAAATTTATATACAGGTTTCATTTCGAAACCTCCCGCTACACACGTCACCATAGCGTGCAATCTATTGCCAACCCCTTCAAAGGAAGCTTAGAATTTCAAGAAGGAAGTGCATTAAACTAATGAAAGAAATTGATAGAGAAACAATATAATACCCCTTAAACAGACTTGCAGTAATTTTGTACACTAACATTCAATAAAAAACTAAAATAACTAAATTAATTCAATGAAGAAAATTAACCGATATACCAACAGATAGTGTTATTTCATAAGGAAACTGCAGCGTTATAGACGGTGCGAGAAGAATTAATTATTCAAGAAATTTCAGTTGTCACTTTTCTAAAGGTAAAGTTAAAAAATATAAATATTCAGGACGTTTTGAAAATTACTTAAACATTTTGTATGTACATCCTGAGGACCAAATTTTGCCCCACCAACCAATCCCCCCCAAATAATCTTACAAAGAACTAAGGGGGTTTACTAATTCTTTTCAATGATTTTTGTCTTGTTTTAATTTCTCTGAGTTTAAAATTGCATACATACATGGTCAGATACATATATGGTCAGAAATTCTTTCGTGTTCTAATTTGAAAATACATCAGATGTTGTTACAACAATGTAAAATACTGGGAATTATATATTAATACAACGTTACATAACTACAAAAGCAAACATGGTTATTTTTGAAAATAACTAGAACGCAGCGAATCACACAATAATTTCTGTAATTTTGTGAAGGTTCGATACAGGATCCAAAGTATAATTTTCAAAAAGTCCTGAATATTTATATTTTTTTACTTTAACTTTAGAAAAGTCACAGCTGAAAGTTCTTGGATAATTAATTCTTCTCGCACCGTCTATAACTTTGTAGTTTTCCTTATGAAATGCCACTGTCTGTTGGTATATCTGTTAATTTTCTTCATTGAATTAAATTTGGTCATTGGGCTATTAGTTAATGATCATGGCTAAAAATAATCAGTCGTTCAAAGTATCAAGGCGACACAAGGCACCTCATCCATTACACACTCATCATTAATTTATATTTGTCTTAACATATGCCCTAGTTGCGCCGGCGATGTTAAGATTAAGATTTACACCAAACTACTTAAATCACCGTATAGTCTGATGTTCCCCTCGGCATCTCCAATGGAGTTCTTGGAGATGCATTTGTACCCTCCAAGATCAACCTTCTGGAAGTCTTTAATAATCAGCTTCATGGCCGTGCTGTAGTACAAATGGGACTCTTCCGACATTGTGTACTTGTCGTTGCTGATTATCATCTCACCTGCCACACACGGAACAAATAATCAATTTTTATTGGCAATAAACATACAGGCGTGACACAAATAAATGTTAAGGGTAAATTCTAGCCTAAATTAAATAATAGGTTATTGAATTTTTTAACTTTTCTTCAACTAAGTCAATTCATCAATTATAGTATCCTCCATATTGCCAGATGTTCATAAATTTCGAAAATTTGTTGATTTTTTTTGAAGTGGTATTCCATTATAAACTAAACGCTTAAAAAAAACTGATGTATTATGACAGGGGATGTTGATATTGAGGCTGTGCCTAATGTTGGTCGAAGTCTTTTATGTTGAAGATAAATTAAAGTTACGTTAACAAAATGGCATATATAAAAGTTCCATATATTATAAAAATGCATGGAAATGTTAAAATATTTGTTTTCTTTAACATTTATGTACATAGATAAATTTATTTTTGATAAATTGGAAAATATATTACCACAGTAAACGGACAGTAAAATACTTCTGTTGCACAGTTTTGCAAAAATTCTGTAAGTATTCTACTAAAATATTGTAATATGCCATAATTAATGTGCTTAAAAACAATTCATTATTAATTTTATTATCATTATTAATTATTATCATTATTAATTATTAATTTTTTAAATTAACAATTCATTAAAAACTTCACTGTTTCTGAAAGTTTTACAAACCTATCATTTATTAGCATTGTTTATTTCACAATTTTCAATGTTCCATTTTTGTAGGAAACAAAAATAAAGTACAATAATTGATAATGGAAATATGCTTCAACTTTTATGGATTTTTTACCAAATTATGTGCACCTAAAATACCATTGAAGGCGTTTATTCAGCAGCTCAGGCAGTAGATTAAATGCAATGCTAACTGCTGTTTTTTTATTTCGGCTCATCAGAAAAGAAATAAATTAGCTGATAAGTTCTATAATATACATTATGTTCTATTACTTTATAAGACTTTGTCATTTAAATTAATTTCACTTGCACATAAAGAAACTACTGTTATTGGGTGAACATTGTTTGAGCTTTACTCTTTTTTCTCATAATATTAAATATCCCTTAAGATATAAGGTCAAACAGCTGAGTTGACTAATGTGTTAATCATTTTATTTTAGAAGACCGGTGATTTACTTATAAATTCTTTCACACTGTGATGTATGTCTTCTCACTGGTGATTTATAAATACATGATACCACCATATTTTGATATGAGTTTTTGTAAAACTCTTCACTAATGTTGGGACAAGTAGATGAATGGTCTAGATGAACAGTTAGGATGATGTTGTTTGTAATTAGTATTTAATAATCACCTCTTCCAAGTATTTGGAAACTTAAAAACTGAAGTGTAAAATACAGAGTAATATTAATTGTTTCATCAACCGTAATGGTGCAACTTCAACACACGAATATAGTTGCATCATAATCAATATTTTGTAACTCCTTATAGCTCAAATATTACTACAATGTAATTTCTACTCCGTACCCAGTAAAAATAACTACCATATTGGTTACATCGGTTCCAGTAATGAACGATAATCACAAAGTTCTTTTATATATTCTTCTTCTTGATCTCTTTTAACTCAGAAGAAGTGAGGGGAACGTGATAAACGTAGTCATTGACTGTACGTTGTGGTTAGGAGGGTGGCGACCCCCTCCCCCACCCATTTACACTTACCCACCACAATGTTAACATAACTCTCGTGTAGTACTAACCAGTCTCCCTGGTCCAGTAGTTGATGGCCTTAGGTGACGCCTCCACGTGACATAGTAGGGGGACGTCAGTGCCGGTAGGCGCCCCTACCAGCTGGTTCGGAACTTGGATCAGGGGGTGAACTGTAAAACCCCACTTACGTTAAAAACTTATAAATTCGCATTGTCTGATAATATAACAAAACTAGTGGCTTTAAGGGCCATAGCCCCTAATCTTACTCCAATTATTTGACTTGTCTGATTTTTTACTCTTTAAATGCTGAGAAAAATAAAACAATATGAGTAGGAAAATATTTGTGTTGTTCCCCCAATGAGCTATCTGTATGTAGAGGGTAAACTTTTAAAAGAGAACGCCACCACTGCACCTAAAAAGACTAAATTTGACAACAACGCTTTTGCACATCTTTTTGATGAGATACGCTATGAAATTAACGGTATTGAAGTGGATCGTGTGCGGAATCCTGGAATAGCCACTGCACTTAAGGGCTATGCCTCTTTTGATTATGACGCTAAAGTACATGAAAAACTCTGGGTGGGTGAGTTCTTCTGACAAGTTGGACTCGAAACTTGACGATGAATCGGTCGACAACAATGGGAATTTCAGTTTTTGTGTTCGGCTAGGAAGTCTTCTTGGGTTTGCTGAAGACTACACAAAGATGTTTGTCAACGCACGCCAAGAGGTGGTTCTCATTAGGGCAACTAGTGATACAAATGCTGTTCACTGGATACCTGGACCCGACGTGTCAGGGGCTCCTGACACAAGTGTTGAAAATATTACAGTCAAGTTGCAAAAGCTTTGTTGGCGCATACCGTACGTTAATTTGAGCGATGAGCAAAGGGTCGTTTTACTGAAATAACACAGTCGCGGGACGAGTATTCCAGTGGAGTTCAGGAGTTGGGAGTTGTACGAATTTCCTTCGCTTCCTAAAGCAAGCAAACAGTCATGGACCGTGAAAACCGCCTCTCAACTCGAAAAGCCACGTTACGTCATCATCGCTTTTCAAACCAACAAGAAGAATAACGTTAAGGCTAATGCTCCTCATTTTGATCACTGCAAATTGAGCAACATGAAACTACATTTAAATTCAATCAGTTATCTTTACGACGATCTCAAGTTAGATTTGATGAATAACCATTTTGCATTGCTTTATGATATGTACTCAACATTTCAAGGGTACAATTACAATACCGCATGTCGACCCTTGTTGACAAAGGAGATGTTCAAGAATCACGCCCCCATGGTCGTTATTGACTGCTCTAAACAAAATGAATCAATTAAATCAGCACCTGTAGACATACGTTTAGAGTTTGAGACATCAGTGGACTTTCCTGATCATACCTCTGCGTACTGTCTCATAATTCATGATATAGCGTTCACCTACAACCCGTCAACAAATTTAGTCAGGCTCAACAACTAGGCTCCGCCTCCTAGCGAGTCTACTTAAGACGGCTCTGCTGCCTGCCCAGTCGTTATTCGCTCTCCAGTATCTGTCGGCTTCGTCACGTCACCTCGACCACAATGAAAAAGGCAGTGATAGATTTCAGCGCTTTCGTAAGCAAGAAGACTAACAATGTTGTGAATAAGGAACTGACCGTGGTGGATATAGTGACCGGATCTGCTCAGCACTGGATATTCAAACCACCAAAGGATACACCTCATTATTGGTCAGGTACTTGCACCGCAGATCGCCGTAACGAATGGCTGAGCAAACATTATCAAGGTCTGGACTTTTGGTATGGATTCAGTGATTATGGGGACTTGCTAAATGGATTGAACCAGGTTTGTTCAAATATGCAAGTGCTATATGATCCGGATCTTGAGAAGGCTAGAGTGTTGGAAAAACTATTTGATGCCAGACGATTAGTCTTTAGTCTGGAGGCACTCGGTTGCCCTCCACTAGAAAGAGCATTGCTTTTTCCAGAGTTGGAACACATAAGCGATTGTAGTGAAGATGAATATGGTGATGCCGGGTGGGATGAAGTCGATTACGCAAGGGAGGACTTACCTAAACAATGTCTCTACCACCGGTTTTACTCACCAGGATTCGTGTGCACTTTAGACAACGCACATCGTCTTGCTAAATGGTGTGCTAACAACATAGATCGTCTAGACATTAATGAACCTACTACCAGGGCGAATACCTTTGTCAACTGGAAACAGACATCACCTACTGCCAAAGAACTTGCAGAGGCAGGTTTCGTACGCGTGCATTCTCCACCCGATGGTACAAAGTGTGTGTACTACGGTGTCATTTTGTGGAAGTGGGAGGAAAGTGACGATCCCTTCGCAGATCACGATTACAATTCACCTTTGTGCAAGTTTGTTCGATTCAACATGAAGCTGAAGAGAGATCAAAAGGACAAAAAGGATAACAAATGTAAACCCACGTGTTGCAGGGGGGACGTAGCTGAAGACGATTTTTACTTGCGCTACGGAAATATTCCTGACATTACCGCACTGGATTTGGTCGAGTGGTCGAGTGTTGTCGTGCATAATCATGTCTCTGTTTTACAGGATTATGAAAAGAGTATATTTTAACGATCCTCTGGTCACTGCTTCACTCAACCTGTCAGATGAAGACAGAACATTCAGGAGTAAAAGTTCAGGCAAATTATACTACTCATGTCAGTTCGTAAACAAAGTAGACACTTAATCACATGTTTTAATATAAACAAAGCAGGCGTTTTGAAATCCCCATGCTTTTCTTATGGGGAATATTTTACGTTATTTCTTGTTTGCTGATGACCTTTTGGAAATACTGCTATTTTTACCGAGTCCCTGGGATTAAGAACTTTTAATTCAAGCCCCTCCCATTACCTTGTGATTTGTCAAACTCCTACAATTTTGACTTAACAATTTCGCTTAGAGAATTATAAATAAAGATATAACTAAACTAATAAAAAAATGCCACCGTTCCATTCTCCATACAGAATTATCGAAAACTTGAGTCGAGTTCGAAAATCAGCTCAACGCCTGGAAATTAAAAAGCCCATGGGGCTGAGCCCTGAGAGTGAATGTTTTCAAGTTACATCTCGAGAAAAAGGGTTTTAATTTATTCGAAACACGTCTAAAAAATAATAGTTCTACAGGAAGGAAATTGCCAAACCAAAATCAAGAAATTATTTTAAGATATACTTTAATTTTCTATGGTATCTTGTAGGTATTTTATTATTTTGTAAAGGGGAGTTTGTAAATTAGTTTACCCCTGTAAATTTGGTAGTATTTTACTCGTATCGATTACAATAAACTTCAACTTGGAAGAAGGTTTATTCCAAGAAAAACTGTCTCGCATGACATCCATACAAGTTTAATAATATCCATCTTTTCAATTTGAATTTAAATTAATAAATAACAAACCAATTGACATATCTATTGAAAAGGTTCTCATACTAAAAAATATATGCACAACGAATAAATTGTCCTCATATTATTATGTACATCGTACAAAATTACCTAGATCTCAAGTCAATTGTGCAGAAAGTACGATCACTTAAACTAAGCGAAGAAGAAAATTTGTTGACAGAAAAATTTAAACTAAACTCTTAGCAATGTAGGTCAGGACGTTTTGCTATGAAATAATAAACAGAATGTCTTGGTTTTATTGGATGATGAGGATGATTACAAAATTGATTCTTTTTTCAATAGATGTGCATTATAATTACCCATACAAATGGTTTATCATAACCAAAAATAATTTGATAGAAATTAAACTCACTGAACATTGAATACTGATGGCTTTTGAAAGAAACCTCAACAATTTAAAGATAACAAGAGAGTGAATGGAGAAGGGACACAGAAGGGCCAATAAATAAGGGACAAGGGACAAAGAGTATGTTATCTCCCGTGGCCGCTATCTGTATGATTGGTGGTGTGTCAATAACAGACCAGCTTTGTCCACACATTGTAGGCCCTTCTGCGAGCACTTTTAATAGGCTACTAAAAACAATTATGCCTTTGATCAGATAAAAGGGAGAGTAGGGGTTTAATTAGTTTTCGTAACAATTTAAAAAGTGATGTTACAAAATCGCCACTTGTGCATGTTGGGAATCTTGTGACACTTTAAAAAATGAGAGTTTAGTTTAGTGTGTAATAAATATTGAAATAGTTTTATAAATTTACATATACAATTTGAATTCCTTAGATTTTTTGCATTTTCAAACACTACAATTAATCTTTCAGATCTTCTTTCAAAACTAGACACAAACTAATTAAAAAGATAATATTTTACTTTTTCCAACGGTAATTTTGTTAAAAAGTATATTAGGATTTGATACAGAAACCATAAATAATTAAACATTTCTAAAGTAGTATGTTATGTGTGGTTATAGTTGAAAAGGATTAAATAAAATCAAGTCTCAGAGCAATACAGTTAATAATTACAGTTATAATGTACTTTAAACCCTTTAGAATTTCAGTTATCGGTGGAAATATTTTGTTGATACTCCCTGAACGTAAACAACAATTTATTTTGTTGTGATGTATATATGGAGTAAACAGGTGTCTGTCGAAAATATTTGGAAGCAAAATACTGACCAGAAAAACAAAATTACAGATGCATGAAGTAATCAAACAACCAGTCATACTGTATGGGGCGGAAGTCTAGACACTTAAAAAACAAAATGAGAAAATAAGACTTATGGTTTTGAAAATCAAATGTTACGTAAAGTGTTTGGACCAATTAATGAAAATGAAGAGTGGCGTTAAGGAAAAATCGTGAGCTTAGGGAAGAATACAAGGATCCTGACATATTAGCACTGGTGAAGAACGGAAGATTAAGGTGGCTGGGACATGTGCAAAGAAGAGAGGCAGACCGGATACGAAAAAGAGTATGGATGGGGCAACTAGTGGGAAAACGACCGCTGGGAAGGCCACAATTTAGATGGAATGATCAAGTGAAGCAGGATCTTAGGAGCTAGGAGCAAGTCTGGAACTGGCAGAGGACAGGCAGATGTGGAGGAAAATGGTTGGTGAGGCAAAACTCACTTGAGATTTGTGTGGCCAAGGAAGTAAGAGTAAGTAAGATGTTTATCTGGTTGGTTCCCCATCCAGAGATATCAGGACCTAGAGCCCGATTTTAATAAAATTTGAACGTAGGTACAATTCCACGGTAGGTATCTCCATTTTGTATTTAATCATTGACAACATTTGTTTATTTCATAATTTGTCACTGGTTCTGCACCCTACTCACAGTGGACGTGAAGCATCATCCTCTTGCTGACGGAGGGTGGCACGCCATTGGCTGCGATGCACAGGTACGCCCCCATCTCGGAGCGAGTGACCTTGTTGAGCGTCAACACCTCACCCTCCACCGTCGTTACTGCCAAGTCACACAACACTTAGAGCACAGAAAAAGATCATACCACCAGCGTCAGAAACGGCAGTTGCGTTTAAAAAGGTTAGTTGGGTCACTAGCCGCTTTGAGCGCTAGCGTCGTGGCTTTCATCGCTAGCGGCGGTAGGTCGCTCAGAGGGGTACATTCGGGTACAGTTCCACACTTCCCCCTCCACCCGCTGCCATCCCTCTCGACTACCCGACTTATTCCCCACTCCACCCGTTACCTCCCCCTCTCAGTGACTCACTAGTAATGTCTTAAACAAAACATAGAAGAGTAAAAAATGTTAATTTTGTAAACTAAACAATACCAATAATTTTTATATTTATTATTGATTATACGTTTACGAATCAGTTATAGGACAAATTAAAAAAAAAATTGAGCTTACTTAAATTATTCTAAATCAAGCGATGTTAGATTAACTCTCAACAATTAAATCACAATGTATATAACAAATTTATATTTAAATTGAAATTCGTATTCATTATCAAATAATCCAATTTATGTATCTGTAAACTAAAATCCACATAAATAGTAGCAATTTAAAATATTCCTCAAATAAACGCATTTTTTTTAAAATTTGGTTCACTGAACAAAATAACTAACAAATTAAAAGTCCAAGAAAATTGGAAATTTGTCCAAATTGTGTCAAGCCTCATAGACATAGCAATGTTAAGTTACTGAGGACGTTACTTTTCTTTATGTAAAGCTCAAATTCCATATAGTATACTCTAGAGAGTCCGAAAAATTGTCAGATTACTGAATATTATGAATTACCTAGGGTACCATTAAAACAGTGCTAAGTAGGCTACTTAGTAAGGGTAAGCTCTTTAAACTAACACCTATTGTTAACTTATTAGATTGAGAAAACAAGTAGATTCAAATACACACGTTTAGCAATACTCTTAACGCAAGTAATATAACCAAAATCAATTTTGAACAACGTAATATAAACAAAAGTGTAGTGCTCTAATGTATCTTACAGAGTTAAAACCATTGATGTAATGAAAATTCCCCCCACCACCATCCTGCCGAGCCCATAGCACATTCTCTCGCACTCACGGGAGTTACATTAGCGCGGCCTTGAAGGAGTACCAAACGTGTCGATATATCAAATGTCGGACTTGTCAAGATTATACTGTAAAGGACGTTAATAAAAATACCCCCGTTGCAGAAAACCTGCATACTCAGTGAATTTCCAATGCATATTATTTTATCTTAATACCACATAAAGCCACATACCAAGTTTCATCAATATACATTCATAAATAAACAATTTATGACATTTAATTGTTCTCCATAAGAATAACATGGCGGCTGAGTATGCAGGTTTGCTGAAATAAGGAACACTAAAAATGGGTTTTTATACAAATATCAATATAACCCAACAAGGTAAAACCACTTACCAAGTTCTATTAATTTATGTTCATAATTAAAGGAGATAACACGTTACTTATTCTCCATAAGAATAACATGGGGCTGAGTATGCAGGTTTGCTGCTACGGGAACTATCGGCCAAAGAATGGGGTTTTGTTCAAATATCAATAGACCACAATGAAATGAAGCAATATACCAAGTTTCGTCAGGATAAGTTGATAAATAAGCGAGATATCCAATTTTTCTTATTCTCCATAAGAATAACATTGGACAACGTACTGTGTTTAGCACTTTCAATATCTCAGTAACCAATTGACGTAGAGCAATTATTAAAACACCAAATTGTGCGTCTTTTAACCTGATTCCAATGGAAAAAAATAAAATTTTACTTTTTCAAAAATTATATGTAAAAAACTCAAAAAAAACATTTTTGGGGTACAAAACCCCCCCAAAATAACTCTTGGGATAGGTCGATCTGGCTGGTTTTCGATGTTAAAGTCATAAATGCTGCTTTGAACGTTTGTACCAAATTTCATCAAAATCGGACCTATTTTACGAGAGTTATCTTACCCACGGACACACACACACACACACACACACACACACACACACACACACATATATAAGACATTTTTATTCGACTCACTGGTAAGGGCTACTATTATATTAAAAACTAATAAAATGAAAAACTGAGTACCCTTGTTTATGAGTTTTATATTTAAACCAACATGTTTCGGCATCTAAGGCCATTTTCAAGGTTGATAAATTTCACATAGTTTGGTTAAGTTATACAATAAAAGAAATAATAGTAAAATGTAAACAAATTAAATCAGAGTAAAATTATATTAAATTAAAAACATATGTATAAATAATCATGACATGGTTGGGAGTTTCTTGAATATCTCTTCTATCTATTTATGTCCTTGCCTCATTTCCCATATTTTATTAAAAATTGGATTTGTAACGGGTACTTGTGAATTTAGTATAATTTTCGAATTTGAGTTGTTAGTGGAAATATTCGTTTTGGTGCTCCCTGAACCCAAAAAAGTGATTTTTAGGTGATGTCTGTGTGTCTGTCTATCTGTATGTCTGTATGGATGTGTACAGAGCTAGAGCCCTAACTAATGGTCAATTTTTATGAAATTTAGTATGTAGGTACTAATCCACGATATCTCCAGGCTTTTTTTCATTTTTTGAATTTTTTATTTTTAAGAGTAATTATCACCCAAAAACCACCAAAAAACCTGAAAAATCAAGATTTCTCAAAAACGTCTCTAACGATTTTGATTAACCTTTGGCCGTTTGTATAGCTTTAGTTTTCCAATCAAATGACACCAGCCGCATCTCTGTAAAAATTCGGGTTCAGAAAGTGCAGGACTTAAAACATCAAAAATTCAGTCTTTCGTATTTTTCATAAAAAAAATATAAAAAATATTACTGTTCACCATTAAAAAGAGCTCAAAAAACTAAATAATTTTGTATTTTGAATTACTACTCTACGATTACTGGTTGCGAAGAAAATTTAAATTTTCATTTTGTGGTAAACACAGTACGTTGTCCATGGTTATTCTTATGGGGAATACAAAAAATACTATTTCTCTATTATTTACTGATAAATTTCGTTCAAACTTGATATGCTTGTCAAGTAAGCATTGACCAACAGAGGAAATTCGTAATACGTTTCCCCTTAATAACCCTTTGGGGGGGAAGGGGGCATTTCCTCTCTTAAAACCACGTGTGTAGCGGTGGATTCTGTAGTGCCTCCTAAACTAGGATTTGGGTGGATATTTTTGAAAACAACTTGTTTACAAGATTTTCTGTACATTCAACCGTGCTTTGTATTCTATATTTAGTAAATAAAAAGTAATTTATTCATGAAAGTTGGGCTAAAAGGGAGAAAGTATGTGTCAGTTTCCTGATACCGTTTAAGATATATATATATATACAATTTCAAACGAATGGTGTTTTTGGGCTCTGGGGACCTCAAACCAAAAGTTATCATGATCTCGGGCCTAGGTCTTACCATGCCGACTACGGTAATAGCTTCTTCCCTATAGGGGAAATTCGCTAAAACCTGCAAAACTTTAAACTGCCTCGTCTTCCTAATTTATCGGAGAAAGGATTTTTTTACTAACAATACATGAAATAGTGACGCAACAAGTGTTTATCAGTTGCAGTTTTATTATCTGACTGGTTTATTATTGTTGCCAAAAGCAAACAATTAGTGATTCACCTCTGGTTACAATTGACGCTTAAGCAAAATAATACGACGGTGTTTTTTTAACCTTAACTGCCCATCGCCATAGACTATTGACCTGTGCGTTGAACTAAAGACAACAAGGTGACGTAGTGGCAAGCAGAGACACATAGGCAAGCCAGAGGTGACTGCTTGAAATGTTTGCTGAAGTGTTTGCTGAAATTATATGTCATAAATCACACAGTCTTGATTATTTAGTACTAAAAGTTAAGATGAGGTAAAGAGTTGTATACAACTAAAAGTTCAAGAATATTTCTCTCCATTTGGTTATAAATTAATTATGTCAAAAATATTGTTTTTAATAACCCTGTATTATGAAGAATGCAATATTAATATTATTTTACGTTCTATAGCAATAAATTACTAATTTAAAATGAAATTAGTGTACCATGCTCTACTGAAGATGTGGTCTTGGACTTGACCGGGGAGCGGACGATGATGTCACCCCCGTCCTCCCTCCTCCAGACGACCTTGGGCTTGGGGAACCCCCGGGCCTTGCACACCAGCTTGGCGGAGCCCCCCTCCGGCACCATCATGTCGCCCGAGGTCTCCTCATAGATGATGTCCGGGGGAATGACCACCTCCAGGAAGGCCATCTGTGGGAGTGTCCAAGGAAGATTGAGAGAGTTGAAGGGAGTTTATGTAAAGGAAACAAGATAATAGGGAGAAAGAGAGTGATTAACCTTAGAGGTTTGGTAATACAAATAAAGGTTATACAAATAAGTCTGTTAAAAGTTCTTTTGCGAAGATTTCTTTAGAGTCCATCAGAAGGTTTGAGTGTTACTCCTGACGGGAAAAACACTTTGAAATGCAGTTTACTGAGCTTATAGTTGAGTTTACTGGATAAAATATTATGGAATGAACTTGAAAAGTGATAAAGAATTATTATTGACGTTTTTACAGAAATAATATTGGTTATTGTTACAACAGCTTCCAATGAGTAGGCCTATTATTTACAAGTCACTAATAAGATACCAAACTTTCACTCCAAAATAGTTATTAATATTAGAAATTAATCATTAATAATAATATTATTACTCATTAACATTGTTGTATTTGAATGGAATAAAATGTTTGAATAACATTTGTTTAAACCAATTTGCCTGTTTTACGATTGGTTTTATTGTGATTATTTCAAGCCTTATACATCGCTATGTCTTAGCTTCGTGTGTAACCGGAACCGTCGTAAATATATTTAAAAACAATTTTATCTCTATACCTTTTATGCTTCATTTTCAAACTTAGTTATAACATGTCCTTTATCTTTAAAAGGATTTCAAGCTTTATTACAACCATATTGACCATATTATCTTAAATTTCCTTGTTGAGTTTTCCTCAACTCTCAATTTAAAGGCATCTGTTGGACCATCTTTCCTATCACTTGTGTTACCAGGAGAGCCGGAGATAGTAACAGGATAGTAACAGTAACAGGATTGAAGTGTTTCAATAGAACAAGCTAATGAAATACTTCAAGCTATCTTACTACTCTTTGGGTTAGTCTTGGCAAGCCTCACCCCCGCCTTAGGCCTATCCACAACTCTTACCTGTTACCTTCCTTATTCAACCCGCAGACCAGCTGGCATGGGACCCGTCCATTCTATCGTCTAGGCCTACCTAATTGTACATGGCTGTCATCAGACGTTGTAAATCAGGTGAAAAGGAAAGATGGGTGCATGATGGCAGTGGGAGAAAAATTGGATGATACAGGTCAAGTATGCTCCGGCAGATCATAGTAGCATTACCAGTGAGTCTTTGTCTTAATTTGTTCTTGAAGCTATTGCAATTCACTAGATCTTTAATATCTGATGCAAATTGGGAAAAATATTGTATACCAGCATAGCAAGGATTAGTTTCAAAAAGCCTTAAATTATGTTAAGTAAAAGGAGTACTGTTACGATTTATAGTGAAATATTGATGGTATGAGCCTATTTTTAGTAAGTAAATATAAGTTATTAGTTCATTCAAGGGCGAGACAAAAGTTTTGAAATATTTTGACACTATTTAACCAAAGGGGGTGAACGAGGAGTATGGCGATGTTACCTGGCTCTTCATGGGGTCTGTGTTGACCTGGCACATGTACGTGCCCCGGTCCTCCCTCTTGACCCCTCGGATGTTCAGGGTCCACGTGTTAAAGTCGTTGTGGGTCACAGACAGCCGCTGATTGTTGGTGATAACGTGCTCGTGGATAGCCAGGATAGCCTTGGTGTCCGCTTTGATCCACGCGACCTTCAGGCATTACAATCTTTACAATATTGTATGGATAACTCTGCCCGGATAGCAACGTGTTGAGTGCTCGCCAGTTCGAGCCTGAGCAAAATCTGAAAATTTTATAAAAGTTCGATGCTGGACCCAGTGCTATTAACTGATGATACTTTGTAATAAGATGTTAGGTAGAAACAATACCAGGGATTTGACCGTTCCTTTAACAACTTTAAAAACACTACTATTATTTACACAAAACTAGAACTAGGTCCCACCAACTCTGAGAGGTATTGTCCATATGCAAAATTCGATGTGGCATATGCGTGACATCGTAACTTGACGTAACACAACGTAACGTTCTGAGCACAGCACCAGATTTGTTTTCAGATTCTATTTTAAGATTTTGAAGTTGGTTTTTTCACACTTAAATATGTACTTGAGTTTTAAGGTTTTAGAAATACCACATCAATGTTATTTCTTGATTAGCATTCGCTAAGCTTCTTAATTATATGAATTAACTAGCTGTGTACCCGTCCTTCGTACGGTTGTATGTCTGAATATTAGATGAATTTGCAAAGAATAACTGTTTTCCAATGTCCTATTCCCAACTTTTAAAAAGGACTTAATAAAACTCCTCAACCCCTTAATCTTATCCAAAAATAATTTTCAAATTTAGTGTTGAGACACTCAGTAGTTGGCTACATAAAATGTCTATTTAGAGAGGCATAGACCTCGTCCCCCATGTCTCAAACACACAAAGTGTCCGTATGAAATCTCTAGAGAACAACACCATGGCTCCCCATTATGGGCCTTGTTGTTGTTGCTGATGTCCTTTAAAGTACCAAATTTCAGCTCTATTGGTTGAGTAGTTTGGGATGATTATACTAAAGGTCAGTGGGGCAGAGCCCCATTTGACATTTTTGATCTCCTTTTTTCGCTACCGAATTTCATCTCCATCAGTCCAGTAGCAGGTGCAAGATAGTTAAAATAAGTATTCTGAAGGTTCGAGGGTGGGGCCCTAAAACACGTTCTTAACGGGAATAGGCTTGTGTTTGTTCTGATATATTAGGTATGTTACTACCAAATTTCAACTTAAAAGGTCCGAACTAATGTTCATAAGATTGTCAGCAATAAAAGTAAATTAGGGCAGAGCCGGGTACGATTTTGTTTCAAACCTAGCCTTATTGTACATCTATAGAATAAGGGGAACCACTATGAAAAATTTCTTTTAATATGATTTGAGCAATTATCATTATAAGCTAGCTGTTAAAGTTATAAAAGTCACGAAGTTTCATAAATATTCTTTGTACGTTTCTGTAAATTTGATCACAATGTAAGCAAGTGAATGTGTCTGAAAAATATATATTTAAATAATATGTCCACTTTTCATATCTTTTAAAAGAAAATTTCATAATTCTAAGCATGTTGACTTGGATAACCTTAATATGTTTCGATACAATTCATATTTGTAGTTGAGGTTTAATATTTCAAAGATAATAAACATACAATATACCCTAAATGTAATACATATCCGAAAGATATAATAGCGTCAGATTTATAAATATTGTCTGAAATACATATTTAACATATTCATTGACAAAAACTAGTATCATGTTAGTGGATTAATAACTGCCCAAAACAATCATTGACTATAAATACTGGAGTAGACTTCTCATTGCCATTGTAAAATCTGTCCCTAGTTTTCTATGTGTCAGGATTCAAAGAGGACGTAGTTACATTAAACACCAACAGAGTATACTGCTGTTAACTATTACTTATCCTCTCAAGGAGGGGATATCACAACAGTTGGTGTGTCAGGAAGCAAACACAAGTTGATTATCACTTGCTTTTTTGGGTGGAGATATTTGAAAAGTTAACGTAAATAACTAAAATAAATAGTTGACAGCAATCTGTCGGTGACCTAATCCAACTATGCCCAAATATGTTCAAATATGTTTTCATATGTTCAAATTCTGGCAAACACTAAAAGTGGGACAGCTGGGCCTTATAAATGGCATGTCTTCTCTATAACTGTATGTTTAGAATCTTTTTAATACATAAATGTATACGAGTTAACATGGCTACTACGTTACTCGAAGTAAACATTATGAAACAGTTATTAAGTTTTGTTCTAATGACTACAAACACTTTATTTCAATTTTATGGCAGGATTTGATAGTATTCATTTAACTAAGTTAATCGTATTATTCTTTATGAAATAAAATAATGTTCATTCATTACAGTGGATATTGCTTGGTTTTTACCAAAGGTTTGCGGATTTTCCATAGGTGCTCAAGATGGTTGAGACATGTGCAAGTGAAAATAAACATATTTAGGAAGGCATGCATTTGTTGTTAGTTAGTAAATAACTACCAAACAAGAACCACCAATAGTACATTTTTAAACTTTTGTCAATAATCTTCATTCTCAAAACGTCCTATCATCATTCACACTACAAATTACTCGATTTTTCATATGGTTAGACATTATATCTACTTCTTAATACGTGTTAACAGCATACGAAATTCCGAAACCTAACATTTTGCAGTTGAGAGCTGTAAGTAAACAAAATTGTTTAAACACAAACAGTATTACATAAGTAGTTCACAAATTTCGAAACATTCTTGTTCATACCATAAGCATAATAATTATTTGACTAGTTTATAACCTTAATAGTTAAAATCACCACTTACATGTTTGACCAACTGTGTTAAATATAATTATTAAAGCTTCACTATAATTATTTCAATTTTTAAAATTTAAAAATAAAAAACTAATTATTACCCTGCACCCTAGGTCTCAGATGTTTATTTCAATGTAAACTACCTGGAAATGCAAAATTAAAACATTGTCTTCCATATCCTCACATGTAGGATGAGTTGTCATCGCTCATTCACCACCCTTGAACGGGACTACGACATAGTATTTGAAGATTATTCGACTAGTACAGAATAACTTTGAAAAAAAAAACAACACACGCATCTGCAAACAATATTTCTGGATCAGTGGTCGATGCTAAGGTAAACAGAGGCTCATAAAATTATAAAGTAATTAGTTAAAGAGTGCAGAGCAGTATTAGCCCATGGAATATAGAAATGCTGTGAAAGAAATAACGTTGTAAACTATCATTGTAAGTAGAAGATTTTTGTTCAGGAAGAAAACACTTCAAACAATCATATTGTTACAAATGATAAATTGGCAAATGATTTTTACTATCAGTTATATATAGCTGCATTAAACAAAATTAAAATACTAAACATTTTAATTTATTTTTAGTAAATTACGATTACATAATTAGAGTAAGTCTTCGATCTTTAAGCGGCTTGGTTACCACTCTGATTTATAAATCAAGAATTTTACTAGTATAGAGTACTCAGTTATATATTGAATCCTACTAATATTATAAATGCGAAAGTTTGGATATGTTGATATTTGTAGTTCCACTACGAACGGACTACTGGGCCGATTAAGTTAAAATTTCCCATGACCATAGGTTACATGTCACATTAACATATGTACCTGATAATGACCACATCCTCCTTAGGGCTCCTCCCCATGGGTCCTGTAAGTTCCAATGCAAATCGTATGGGAGGGTATCATATATAAAAATCCAGCTGTAGTTGTTTGTCAGTTAGGGCAAAGGAAGTCAAATGGTAATTCTAAACAAAGATTTGATGCCTTCAGTTGCCTTCAGTTCAAAAAGATGGGTAGATCAGTAGGTTAAATATCCACTATTGTAATGTGAAATATCCATTTTAGTTCTTTGTTTTGTAACATAATAAAAATGGATTTACGTGTAAAAAATAACAACTTTTGCTGCAGTTTACGACAGAATTATAACAATTAAAGTGCTATTTGTTTTCACAAAATAACCAAGATGTCGTAGATTTCCTTGAAAATATTAAATACCAATATTAAGTTATTTGCATTACACAGCAAACACTGCTTTTAGACTTAAACCTCGTGAATATCACTGTATTAACTTGTAGGAAGACGCGTGATCGAGGATGGGCCATCAACACGTCATTGTCATCGTACAGACGTTTATATTAGACAAAGACTCAGCTGGGGGAGGATTATCTTCGGGTATTATGTGAGGGGAAGAGGGGAGGAGTCTATTACAGGTGTTGTGGCAGGTTTGACACTGACAATACCTAGTTGTGGTTCGACTCAGGTCTCGTGACATTCTGGAGTTGGATTAGTAAAATAAACACCCCCAATAAAATGGCGATGGTAATGGTAATGGTTAGTTTGATTGGTCAATTCTTGGTAATTTTACTATGAATTGTTTAATACTGTTACACAAATATTCAGGGATTAAAAATGTAAAATGTGTACAAAAGTAAAATACTACACAACTAATAAAATTACTTCTTTAAAGTAATTCTAACTGTTGCAGTAGCAAACAGTTTTAACTTGTATTTTGGAGTGTTATTAATGCTTGACAAGGAAGTCCTATTCTATTCATTAAAATGTTGTCAAATCATAAGAACACATTTGTCGTTATTGAATGACGACTTTCAAATGAAGTGAATAGGACATTCTTGCCAAGCATGAATATGACTTCACATTCGAATTTGAAACTAGTTGTTACTGCAACAATTAGGATTACTTGAAAGAAGGTTTAAACGAGTTTTTTTATTTCCCAGTAATTCGAAAACTAAACAACACAATATACATAATACGATTTTATTTTTTAGAAATATTTCCTGGTTAAATAAATGGTTTGTGTTACAGATTGAGAGTGTTTGTGGGTCATAAAATCTTACCGTTCTTTGCTATTGAGCTATGAAGCTTTGATAAATCTTTTCATAACCCAAAAGCAAAATATAATATTAGTAAGTTCCACAAACATTTACAACCAATTCGTATTGTTAAAAAGCAAATGCGTATTCTTAAAACGCGTTCCCCCCTCAGAATATTTGCTCAGCTCTGATTTTGATAGCCATTCAGAACCACCCCCGCAATAATCGTACAGGCCCACGAGGTGCGCCCCTCATCTGCTAATGCATCTTACCCCCGCCACAAGATTGGAGACACTTTTCACTTCCTCTTCTGCCCTTTGTTCGCCAAACTGTCTCCTGTGGAACTTTGCAGAAATTGAAATTAATTTTTTAGTAATAAAGATAAGATTGCAATAATATTGTTATATTAATTTCGGAAACTAAATCCGTGATTTTAACGAGCTTTAGAAGTGAAAAGCTAAAATACTAAGACGACAAAATGTGTTTAGACGTTATGCTATGCTTAATATATTTAACTGGTTATTACATGTTTTCAGCTGTAAACAAACTGAAAAAAACCCTTTTCAAATATGTGCCAAATCATTGATGGTTATTTTTATTATCCAACTAAACCAAACACACGAGTAAAGCTAAAGGTTGATTAAATTAATTACTTGATAATCTAAATTCACTTGTCTAACGTTAACAAGTGAAATACATATGAAAAAAATAAAAATGTACTATTAGACTTAAATTGAGTACCAGACCACAATAGCCCAAATGGCCACCAATTGACATTGTGTTTTACTTATACATTCCCTATTGTTATGGGCCAATATTTGAATTATTTGTTAAGTCATGATAAAATCTTATACTACCTTATGTAGCATTTAGATAGTACCCTGTCCCCTGTTAATGTTCCTCGAAAATTACTGTTTACTTCAAAACTAGAGTAGAATTGATGGAGGGCATACTTAGTGTAAATATTTTCATGCAATACAGTAACCTGGAAAATCTTTATAACTTTAAAGATTTTAATCTCATTTAAAATATAGTAAAATATATTGATATCATTATTCATCCCAAGTAACTCGTTTTTTATGATATTAATAAAAGCTTCAATTTTATGATAATAGGAAAAAGTATAATTTTAAAATAGTTTAAAGTATTGGTTTGCAAAATATATATTATTGCTAAGTTTCTTCAGCTAACTTTGAAATACATGTAATGAAATGGTAAATCTGCCGTGTCAAATTAGAAAGAGGTTTGGTAATGAAACCCCAGCACCATGAGAGACGATGATTATGTAAGCATGTGAGTGTGTAAGGCGTAACAGTTTATCAGTTTCTTCAGAGAATGCAGCACAAACAAACATTTTTGCTCACGGACCTTTCCCGTCACGGGATCGTTACGCCTAGTTAAAAAAATAATTAGTCGGAAAGATTGGAAAGCCCTAACTTTGCCTCAGTTATAAAGTGTTTTGGTCTTCTTGTTGTAATATTTTGTACCCTACTTGAAATATGAAGTAATCATGGACATGAATAAGGTGAGGGTCAGCGAGGAAGATGCATAAGAGGAAAGAAGTGGAGGCAGATCTTTGTTGAGGCAAAATCCAACCATGGGAATAAATGGCCATTGGAGTAAGTAGGTAATTTATCTTGATAGGACAAATTATTAATATGCAGGCAAGTAATGAGAAAATTCTAGTTTTTAAAAGGTTATAAGTTTTTATTGATTAATTTACAACGGAATCGGTCTGTAGTGATTGGTTGGGAGGTACATTAAGGCGGTTCCACACTTCTCGCGAACAGGCCTGAACATTCGGCCGAACTCCGAATGTTCGGAGTATTCGCGAGAAGTGTGGGAGCTGCACGAACTTTTGAATACATACGGGAACATACGGGACCGAATGTTCAGTGAACATTCGGGAGAATGTTCGGCCGAATGTTCGGCGAGTTCGTGAGAAGTGTGGGACCGCCTTTAGCAATATATCTATAGTAGTTAATTTCATGTAGGAACATGAAATATGGTAAGAACACTTCAGGCCAAAGTGAGTTAATATTTTATCGCTGATAAAAAATATTATACTTGAGTTATTTTAATACTTTGAGTATGTTTTTTCGGTACTATAAGTTGTTTCATATCAGTTAGTCAAGTGAAATTTATACCTACAAGTATTTTAGTACCTGAGTGAACACTATTAAGGAATGCCTTGGGTCGCATCCTAGGTCTTGAATGCTCTCGACAGAAGGACGCAAATATTCTGGAGATGGTTATCAAGTGTAGCTTTCAGGCTGATTAAATAGTCAGCTTTTGACTAAATTAATTAGCAACGGGAAACATTTATGGTAAATGCGCTGTGAAATTTGGTGCATTAAATTGTTATACAATTTAATATACAATTTAAAAACTAGGTATGCAATGCAGTTTTCTGCTTGCAATATTGAGCGGAGCAAGTATTTTTTTTAATCAATACAAGATTAGCACCTCCTCTGCGTAAACGTGGTCTTTACGTAAGAACAAACACATACGTTTCCTATAATTAATTATTTAAGGTAAACAAACCACTGACTTAAACAAAACAAAAATTACAAAGAAAAAAAAAACTGTATTTACAAACAGCTGATAGAACAGTCTGCAGTTAGATATTATCCTTATAACAGGTATATAATCAACACACAGTAAATAAACCAAATAAAATATTTCTTCTATTAAATAACATTGTAACTTTAAAGGGCCGTAGGGCAGAACCCTGAAGTCCGATTTGGACCATTTCAGATTTATACCTTCCCATAGATGGTTACTATGACCGAGCCAAATTTCGTGCGGATCACTTCAGCCGTTCAGGAGGAGTACGTGGAAATAAAAAGCCAAAGTGTAGTATAAGAGCTATGCTCGCTTCGCTCGCCCCACTAAATAATCGCCTTAATGGATTTTCAAACATAGCTAATGGTATTACAGATTTAGTTATTTTGTGATCTAATTGATCCTAAAGAACTATTAAGAACAGATAATTCCTAATGTATTTTCAAGTGAAGACAGTGTATTAAATGAAACCCAATACAAAGTAAGGAAATAATAATCATTTTTTTATTTAGGCTTACTTTATATTTATTTAATAGCTCCTACTTTTTTCGATATAGAAATACTATTTTGAAACTAATCTTTATAAATTGCAATCTTCATAATCTTCCAAACTAATTAATAAATCCGGAAAATTCTAAAAAATATCTTACGCCACTTACTTTTACTTAAATTATTCTGATTAAGGAAAATTATATCAGCGATTGTTTTATTTTTTTAGACTACGACACATAGAGTCTAAGATTATATTTTGTTAATAAAGAACCAGAAAACCCATATCAGTGCATCCGCTTGCAACAGAGACAAGTTAAGTTTATAATATAACATTTTTCATCTCAGTACACCTTATAATTATTTATTTATAGGAAGGAAAGTTATAGAATTGTAGTAAGTAATTGTAAAAGTCTCGTACGCAAAACAATAAAGAACTCAGAATCATACATACATTAAACAAATCTGAAGTTTTAGAGTCGCTTTGAACGATACTTATTAATTCCATCGTAATAAATACTAATTTTCAAATAACCCCAGTAAATATTTCTAAGAGCACTCCGACAGCTTTGTTCAGTTAAATATTGCCTGTCTGGTATTGCCCGATTTTACCACACTATTTTCAACATTCATAAAACTAAAGTTAAGATCCACTATACGTTAGAACAATTGAGACCTTATTTATTTCTAATCAGTCCGCTACCTCTGTAATAACAACGCTGGCCGGATACGTGAAGCTAAATATCTTGCCCACTTTTGCTCATAGACCACATTGTGTTTTCATAAACCCAACATCGTAGTAATCATTTAGTAAATTGTCCTGATCGTTCCGAACACATTATCATGTTGTCGGAACTGTCCTTAAAACAGTATAAAATATTGAATTATCTCCTGAGCTATGTTTTTTGGATCCACCATAAATCCGCACGGTTGAGAAACAAGTTACAAAAAGATAAACATGAATTAGCTTTCAGTGACCGCCATCCTTAGAGTGCGTAATGTTTGTACTATCTGTGACGAGCCTGAACCACTTCATTCTAACTTGACAACTTTTTTATTAGCCAACTTTTGTATTAGCTTTTTATCTAATCTATTAGCTTATTGGCTTACTTTTTTATTTTATTATTCTAACTTGAAACACAGAAAGTTGTGTCAAGTGCCTTGTGTGATTAATTATTTTCAATAACGCCATTCATAGATTACGTCGTTAAAAACTAATCCTGTTTAACATAACGATGAATATCTTTGAGGAGAACAATTTGATATTTACACGCACTGTATATTTTAAAATGTCAGTCTCGACCAAATAAAAGCATGTGCGTTTCCATGTATTTGTACCAAGTTATTTGCCACTACTCATATACTTTAGATGCATTAAAACCCTGGCCTAGGCTGCGACTATCCAACCCACAATTCTGGGCTAACCTTGACAGTTTTGTTTCCAAATATTAACCTCTTAAAAGATTTTTTGATAAGGAAAGACAATTTTGGGTAGATGGGAATATCATAGTCATAATTTCCAATTCGGGTTTTATTTTTAAAAATTGGTTTTAACTTTGAAAAAGTGTAGCAGCCAACATTTAAAGTTTGTTTCGGAAGAACATTAATCATATGTTATAAACTATCAGATGCTTAAACCGTTCCAAAGAACAGAAGATGTGAGTTGAGGATGGTTTGTATAAAAAGTAAACATTGCATGTTAATAATCCTGTGCTATAGGTTATTGGGGCGAGGCCGGGACAAGCAGCTAGTAATATTTATTTATAAAATCTTTGGAGAACGCGGGTGTAGAGAGGAACACGTAGAGGACAAAATAGGCTGGAGGAAAAAGGTTAAAAGGTAAATAATACCCCCGTCGCAGCAAACCTGCGTACTCAGCGAATTTCTAATGCATATATATGGGTATCACTACTACCTAGAGCCACTCACCAAATTTCACAAAAATACATTCATTAATAAGTGATATATAGCATTTTATTTATTCTCCATAAGAATAACATTAAAATTGAGTACGCAGGTTTGCTGCAACAAGGAAGATAAGAAATGTATTTTTTTGCAATTATCAATATAACTCAACCAGGTGAAGCTACATACCAAGTTTTATTAATTTGGGTTCATAATTAAGGGAGATATAAACTTTACTTATTATCCATATGAATTAAATGGGGCGCGAGTATGCAGGTTTGCTGCTACTGGAAAAATCAAGAAAAACCTTTTTTTGTACTAATATCAATATACCACAACTAGTTGAAGCCACATACCAAGTTTCATCAATATACATACCTAAATAATAGAAATATAACATTTTATTTATTCTCCATAAGGATAACATTGGAGAACGTCCTGTGTTTAGCACTTTGAATATCACTGCAACGGTTGGACGTAAAAAAACAATTAAAACGCCAAAATGATTTTTTGTAGAGCTAAACTAATTGGTAGAAAGAAATGTGGAGTTTTTAGTGAAATTGTCTGAGGGAAATCTAAAAACCGTATTCCGATAAGATTAACATGGAAAATTTTATGGACACATTTTTTGAATTTTCTCTACAACCACTAAACCTAGCTTAATGATTCAAGGTACTAAATTGTTTTTTTAAGCTCTATAAAATGGCTATAACCAAAATTTAGTGTTTTTTTTAATTTTAGGGTAAAAAGTTCAAAAAACTGATATTTGGACAATTTGAAACCCCCATAAAACCCCCTTCCCATAGACCGATATATCTGGTTTTCGAACTTAAAGTCATAAAAGTTACTCTCCACATTGTGCCAAGTTTCATCAAAATCGGGCGCTTCTTTCAAAAGTTATCGCGGTAATGGACATATATATATATATATATATCCACATATATACACAATATATACACATATATATATAAATTTGAAAGAATAGTATTTTTGGCATCTGGGGACCTCAAAACAAAAAGTTGTCACGGTCTCGGGCTTAAGTCATACCATGCTACGGTAATAGCTTCTTCCCTATAGGTGAAATTCGTGAAAATACGTAGAGTAGGCAGCAGAGTAATTAAAAAACACCAGGAGGAAAAAGGAAAAAATACAGGTAGCGCGTGGAAAGTAAAGGTAAAGCAGGTGAGTAATATAAGAATTGCGAATCGAAGGTATTTGGAAGATCAAAGGGCTCAGGGCTACACGTCGTACGTAAAGTGCTGACTAGTCTAATGGAGAAATTGTTAACTAATTTTGGTGAAAAGTCCCTTCATTGACCTCTTTTAGTCATTTAGTTATTCTTTGTGTTCTATATATGTCATAATAATTAACCCGTTATTGTAAACAATACCAAAAACTCCTAAGTAGAGAATCATTGACGTGTTAGAGGTTTACTTTATGTTATTTTTCTATGTGTTATGTCGCTTTCTAAAGTATAAACATGATCCTCTTTATGAAAAAAGTCATTTATAAATAACTGAATATTTTATTGATACAAGAGTGGTTGTAGACTACATAACCTAACCATTTTTAGATAGAGTAAGATAATATTATAATGCTTTGTGAGGCATTAGTTTATTATACCTTACAGTCACATATAATTGCATCACGTAATATTTTAAACAACAGTCGATTTTTTAAAATTTCGTTAGGTTGTCTTCCTAACATTCAAACTTATTTTTGATTCAGTTAATTTTGTTAGAACTTATATTCAGTACTCTGTTTGATTCAATGTGAGCTTAAATACATTAAACAGCTTTTTACTTAGGCTTTTTAAATTACGCTATAAGTAATTAATTAGATGTTTTTCTGTAATCGTGTAATATTTATAAACATACCAATTGTGTTATTACCTAAACAGCTGTTTATCTTATTTTTATTTGAAGTTTGCTATAATTATTACTCATATTTGGGAATGTGTAAATAAATAACGACCTCTTTGACCACTACAGGAGACAGGAATGGTTCATAAATCCGCCACAACAGCGATGGTGAGCCACAATTGTACCTTTGTTCAACTTCCGGTGCTGATTTGTTTCCCAGCCACTTCCTTTGTTTACTTCTAGTTGAGTGAAACGGTTATTTGATTGTTATACGGAACAAACTCTCGTTTTGACACTGGCTTAGTGATTTTTTTACTTAAATTTAGAATTTGTAAATAGGTTTTCCAGTTTTATTACAATTTTACTAAGCATTTTTGCATCTTTCAAATACGTAGGGGTTAATAAATAAAACATTTAGTTATACGATTTAAAAAATAAATACTAAATTTCAACGTAGCCTTAAAATTTACCTTATAAAAATTCTTCTATCTATACACAATTCTTCTATCTATTAAAATCATCTAGGTACACTGTATGTAATGATTTCCTGCTTTGATATCCATACACACCATTAAATTGAAGGTTTCAAGTGTTCAGATGCATGTGACTTTAGTGATGTTACTGTATTTGAAAGACAACACTAACCAGAGACCAGCGAGGTGTTAGGATGTATATGAGCCCCCTTTGAAGACAAAGCCCCAGGTCCAATTATTGTTGATTATTTTTTACTTTTTCTTTTGTACGTACTATTTGGCGGAGAGCGGACTGCCGGGCCGTGTCATGGTGGAACATATGTGTTTTTAAACATACTAGGAATTCGGTTTCATTTGTAATAGGTTGTATTTTGTTACTGTGTACATATTCTCTACTGTTACATATTATTTAGATAGACATATTTTGTATTGATCAATTGAAAATGCTATACTCGCATGAAACATGTCGTAATATTTTCTGAATCACGCATTGACTGTTGAACATTAAAACTAATTTAGGTTTCAGTACATCATAATGCAAAAATAAAAACTATTTTTAAAATAGTAGGCCATTTATACTCATAATAAGCGCATTTCAGTCGCAATAATTGTATAATGTATTTTCCTATAGAGCTTGTATTATACGTTTGATGACGGCTTGGTTGATGATTTATAACTACGTTATAACAAATTATAATTTGATAACTAATGTAAATTTATATTTGACATACTTGCTGAACTAGCCTACTTCATAATAATAATAATAAAATCAATTATACAAATGAAAATCCTTAGTGACTTGATTTCATTAATGTAAAAGCGATGTCGGACCCAGAGTCAAGAGGCAAGCCTTCATCTCCTCTTCTCCCGAATCAAAATGTACTTTTGATTATACAATAGAATGATACGTTATTAATTTTTTAAGAGTTCTAAAATATTATTTTAGTGTTAACTGTATTGACAGTTAAACCATTAGTGTATTGAGTCACCTCCTTGTATTGTTTTTTTTTCTGGTTCGTTGTGCTTCAAGGATTTATAATTACATATTATAATATATCACCAGAACCTGATCAGTAATGTGTTGGGAAAAATGAAAATGATAATATTCTAATTATGAAAAATACGGATTAAGACAATATACAATTATTTTTACATATGTTTTCATGTTACACAACGAGCTTAAACGAATTAAAGTGCTACAGGTCATTATACTATAAAATGAAATAATAGTAATAACAAGAAATAAATAACACGCAGCGTTGCTTAAACCATCCAAAATGCAAATGAAAATTTGTTTCTCTTTAAAAATAATAGCATAAATATTATATAAAACATAAATTTATTAAAAAAATTATAGATGTCTAATCAAACCAACAGAAGGAAGAGTTCACATTGAACCCGCTAGAATATAACATCAAAACTGATTCAAGCGAACACAAATAGAAATATAGTTAACAACATACAGATTAACTGGGAGAGAGGCAGATTAACTGTTGTTAAATTTGATTAATTGAAAATGATGTAAATAAAACTATGATATCTTTTGAATTTCGGGCCGTATTCAGTAACTACTGGCTGTATGTTATACTGCAAAGTATAGTATACAATACGGTTGTTTGACGTCTGGGTTTGACAATCAAAAAGATTTGTGCAGGGCATGGTCAATAATATTGACATAGTGAGAGGTAAGTTCTCTCTTTATATAATCACAGACAAAGGAATCGTTTCTCTGTGATATAATGATAAAGTTAATCGGTTTGGCTCAACTCTCTTGTTTTGTGTTGATCTCGTGTTATTTTATTATTCCATAATTCCAACCACACTACTTTTAAATAGTTAAAATTAATTCAGAAAAGACGATCTTATAAAGAAAGTACCAAGACATTTTTCAAATATTATTTGGTAAGCTTTACAACTTTTTGAAAATTTATATCAACCAATGCAATAGAAAAGCTTTCACATTTCTATTTGATAGCGTCAACAATCTACAAAAACGTTTGTAGATTGTTAATATTTTAATTCTTCATGCAGACATCTTATCAGATGGTTTAATGAGTTAGGAACTATCTGCTAAAAAATAGAAATGTGAAAGCCTTTTTTCTATTGCGGTGGTTGATATCAATTTTCAAAAACCGTAAAGCTTCCCAAATAATATTTGAAAAATGTCTTTAATATAAGGTATTTTATTTTAAGATATTCTTTTCTCAGTTTATTTTAACCTTTTTAAAAGGAGTTTAGATGGTATCTGAAAATATATATTATGGAAAAATAACACGACACATGATCAACACAAAACAAGACAGTTGAGCCATACCGATAACCTTTACCATTATATAAAGAGAGAACTTATCTGTCACTATGTCAATCTTATTACACAAATATTGATTGTCAAACTTAGACGTCAAAAAACAGTATTGTATACTATACTTTGCAGCACAACATACAACCAATTTAAAACACTGAGTAACAAACATTGAACGAAATTACGAGAACGAACTGCTATTCAATCGTTATTTTGGAATAAAGGACTTAGAAGGATATCAAAACGTCATTGTTAACCCACTGCAGTTTATATTATCTAAAGATCTACTAAGGTCGTATATGAGTGGCTCAGTTACTGATTTGGTAGTTGGTAATACAACTCACGCAATTTTCTGGATAACTAAGGGACAAAAGGTATAAAAAGAGTAAGGTTTCGATTACTTACGAACTGAATAGAGCTTAATCACTGAATTTTCTTCCTTTGTAATACGTAATAAATAGTATACGTTCGTAAAATATAAACTTAATCAGAACTTATAAAAAGGCTTGTACTGAATAATAATCAACGGGTAGCAAAAACAAATAAAGCTAGAGGTTTTAATTTTTAACGTAGTTCACTTTATACGCTATAAGTGCACTAAAAATCATAAAATTAAGTTCATCTTCGTAAAATGCATAATGTACAACCTGCCTTACACATGAATTATATAATCTATTTACATATATAAAAGATTTAATGTAAATATTTAATACCCTTGTTTAATGCCCAGCGATAATTACTCAAGCCCCAGAGATAAGTCTTTCATTTGTTAATGCATCTCTGAGGCCGTCAAAGAATTGACATTACGGTTTAACCACCTCTCTTCTTTGTTCTCTAAGTTTTCCACCATCTAGTTTATTTAACGTTTTAAAGCAGCTTAAAACTCAGTCTTTAAAATTTTCATGATGAAAGTTTTCAACATGTTCGGTTCCCTGATCTTCTATAAAATTGAATTAATACTTAAATTTAACAAGTAAGCTTTTTTAGTGGAGTCAAATTACGTGGGATGAGAAGAGTTGTAAGAGTTTGTTTATCAGACAATTTAATTTGTGTCAAGTTTAATTTAGCTTAAGTTAAAAATTTGCAGGTTTCGGATTCGAACACATTGCCGATTGCTAGCCGATTTTAGATATGTGATGAAGCCGTGGCTTAGTGGTATGGTACTCAACTCACTTTTCAGGTCAAAAAGATTTTGAAAAAAGTATGGAAAGTTGGATGAAGAAAAAAGTGTTTCTTTATGTTGGAGATGCACGTAAGAAAAGAAAACCCAATTTACAGCATGGGTTTCAATGTATAAATTATAAAAGAACCTGTGGGGTTTTAATTATTAATTATTAACAAAGAACGATAAACGAAAATGTGGTTTTTAAATCTAAAAATAACCGCGGAACAAAACCCGAACTCACTATACGGACTTTTTTATGACTTATTGAAAATGCATAAAGTAACAATATTAGCTAGGATAACTCAAGACCGAGGAGACTGAATAATCAATCATAGTAAATAAAAGTTGTTATAGCACAGTTTACATACAAGTTTCATTTTAATACACAATTTATGATGGTTTTGAGGCAATGAAGAAAAATTCAACTAAGCTAAACATATTCTGCGATACATTTATCTGGTATCGACTGGACATTCTTGTCCGTGAGAATGGGTCTGTTACTGTACCTTTTTAGAACTACACAACTTCGTAAAATTTCAGAAATAATTTAAAATTTAAAAAATTACGAGTAGCTCCCGGCAAAAATTTGCGGACATAATCCTATGTTGTTTATTGAATTAAGAAAAAAACACATTTGACATAAACATAATAAAACTCTCCTCCATATGAACAACATGGGAACTTGGAAGTCCCGTGGGGCAGAGCCCTGGGGCCTAAATGGAAATGCTGGCTCGACAGTCACTTAGAACTTGAAATTATCTTTTAAATAAAAAAATCATCAAAATCGGTTAAGTATTAACTTCAGGAAGTGAGTGAACAAAAAGGAGGAATATTTTAAACATTTAGATGATAGAAATTGAAACAGTTTTTAAATATAAATGAGTTACTCTTAATTAAAAACATAAAATATATTGGTTTATCAGTGAATTGGTTAATAAATTATCTTAAACAATGCGAGTTACTCAGCATAGAGTCTCTACAATGTTATGGTCAGTGAATGGGCAATTATACAGTAGTGTAAAACATCTACAATGTTGAAGCCATAAAATAGGGTTAATATGGCTGTTAATAGGGTGTGTTCTGAACAGGTAACTCAGCTGAGGCCACTATATAAATAGTTAATTCAAGGTCTTTGATGACCCTAGGTCTGCCGTTTAGATGTTTAGCAGCTCAACCGGAGTTTAAGAGACCATATTATCTACCATCTGCTGGGCAAGACAATCATAGTACCATTTACTGGAAGTGGTGGTGTGGATATCGTAATTCAGCCAATTGTATGTTAGATTGGAAATTATAACTGGGATAGCGCGTAGCTATTTCACATCGAACCAGTTGAAAATGGGCTAGGTGAAGTCAACATGGCTGAAGTAACTTTTTCAGAAGTCCTTTTATGAAACCGTCACTTCATAACCAGGAAACCTTTTGAAATATCCTTTAGCCAATGACATGTTAGATTGTAAATATTGATGCCATGATTGCGTCCAGGAAATTATGACCACATACGTTCATTTTGCTTTTTACATTTTTCATTTTTTTATACACCGTATAGTCTTATCATTTGCTAGTATAATATTGAGGAATGTGTGAGCCATGATCAAGAAAATAAATCATCCGAGGCAAAGAGTAGAGAATGATGAAGGTTGTGAGATTTACTGCGGAAATTGGAATGATTTGATTTGTTAACGTAGATAAACAAATTTATAGTTTTAAGGAGTTTGCAACGCTTACTTTTAGTATAATATTCGTATAAAACTAGTTTTGAGATTAAGGTGTTCACAGCTAAATTACAAATCATAACTAACATCACAAATAAATGGTGGAGAATCTGAATAACTATATCTAAAAATTCTGTGTATATGTTCAAAAATAAGTTTTAATTCTCTTTACTCATAAATGGTAAATAAAAAGTCGCTGAGAACATGGTTAAGTGAAGGGTAAGCATCATACCTTTAAGGTATTCCGTGACATCAGAGGACAACCGCTTTACATTCAAGGGAGTATGTGTAGTATATAAAACCTAAAAGTATACTTATTTCCGTATCAAATCATTTGTAGAGCGCATTTCTAGTGTAAATGCAAAGGATGAGCAGAGTAGGGAAAGTGAATCGACGGTAGCAGACAGATCAAAGGATTGAGGCTCTTGTACGAGGGCTCTGCTAAACTTGGCGTCTGTAACATCAGCCAGTCTAATGGAGAAAGTTTCAGTGGCTCTATTTTGTAGGTAGCTGAAATCAAAAGTCCGATTTTTAGACTTTGCGATAAAAAACTGCAAACAAGATAAATATTACTTACTCCTCCTATTGGTAGTATATGGAGAAAGTATTACTTTCGTAAAAATTGTCTAATTTGTTTAAACAGATAATTGTAGGTCTGATGATTTAAGACGATTTGAATTACTGCGTGAGAAATGATAAGAACCACAGCTAGCTTTAATATGTTTAAGGCTTCCTCCAATTCCTGAATGTTATAATTATAATCATCAGTAGTTTTATGAGCATTTTAGTTTTGATATATATATTTTAAAGCTAATTTTGAAATAAATGTAATCAAAAGGGGAAATTTGCTGTGCCAAATTTGAAGTTTTATCGTGAAAACCCCTCCATAATGTGCCTAGTTTCTACAAATGTCAACACTAAGAAAATATTTAAAATCTTCTAGTGATCCTAGATTCTAGAATCTTACATTGGCCTTTAAAGTTTAAATGTTTGTATATTTACTGGTAATGAATTTATTTAACGAAGATATTATTTTAATATAAGTATAAATATTACATTAATATACAATATATGCAACCTTATAATTAAACTATTATAATAAAGGCTAAACAAAATGCATACAAAATCTAAGCTGGACCTTTTTGATGACTTGTTGGTTTAAACCGTCCACTTATGGCATAAAAACATGTATTATCAATTATTCGTAATTTGTATTTTTTAAATTAATTTATTTTAGTGGATTTAATTGTTATTAGTTCCAAAACGACAGAATTTTGTTGTTACTGAATAAAAAAAGAGAATGACTAACAGCTTATACACAAAGTTTCTAACTGCAAAACATATATTTAAAATATATAGTTAATCGTTATATTTTAACATTCCCATAGTTTATTTGGTTAAATAATCAAATTTAAAAATCAGCCAATCTAATGTTGATAGTTTGTGTTTGTATTATTACATTCATTAAAAGCACATTTTGTCAATATTTTATTTACTTGGTTATTAAACTAAATAGCTAATATATTTGAATTTTGACAAAATTGTCGAAGCAAAGTGATACATATGAATGTACTCGTATTTTTGTTTTGATAAACGTTACAATGAAGCCTGTTTGTGTTCATCTCTTTGGGCAGGAAATAAAGGAAGTAAAATGTTCATACACAATTAGAAAACATCGTTTTTATGAAGACCTAGAAAAAGAGTAGAAAGTTAGACTTTAACCTCTTATAAAGCAATCTTTTTATCAGTCACACCTTAAAACGATATCATGAAATTACGTATGAACATTGTACTTACTTTATTTCCTTACAAACTTTCCTTTCCTTTATATATACAACCATGATTGACCATACGTAGACACATGTTGTCAGTATGCGAATGATGATTGGAAATAATCAAAGTTTATTTGGGCATCTAAATTAAACTAATTATTTTAATATATTTAATACAGGAAAACAATCTCGAAATAGCCCGCTTGGGGCAAACCACGAAACAAGAGGAGGCAATCTTTTAGCGCATTGCAGCCATTTCTGAGACAAGCGATCCTTTGAGATCGTTTCACTTTATGAAATAAAAAACAGTTTTGTCTATATGTGGATGGCACATAATCAGGTTCACTGGCTGTACATTTTGGGATTATACACCTCAAATGGAAGAACAAATTTACATGTAAGATTTTGTTTTTTGTTTTGTGTGATTTTTCATGATTAAATTATATATTCATAATTATAAACGAAATTTATTAGAAATTTAGCAAACATTATGAGAACATTAAATTCTGTTTTTAACTTAAATGCGAATTTTTTAGCCTTCGTCATTTAAAAATTGTGTAGCCCTTTGTATCCAATGCCAAATATTTTAAACACTGTAGATTTTAGGACAAAAGTGGAAAAGTCAACAAAAATTTATATTGTCCCCCTAAAACTAATGGTATACAGGCTATGAACATCATACAATAAATAACTCAATAATTATTATTGTAAAAATTGAAAACAAGGTTTTTCCTGATTTACTAAAAAACACGTTTTTTATAAGTAAAGAAATACCGTGATTTCTACGATAACATTCCGTCTTTGTGGCATTTTACTCTTTTACATAAAATTTACTGGTTAAAAAAAATAGCTTCCAAGAATAAAAACGACCACCATTTAGAAACGGTGTAAGATATTAAGTTAAAATTCTTTCAAAAATAACGTTTGTAAAATACTGAATGATTAACAAAAACACGTAAATACGACTGACTCTAAAAGGAGCAGACTGAACAAGTTATACAGTTTATTTCTCATTTCAGGTTTAGAATCCGACAATGTAAAGCCGAGCATCTTTTGCGTGACATTCTGTATGTAAACGACTCATTAATAGAAGTTTCAAATAAAAACATAATATTTGCTAAAATGTTTTGACAATGACACCATTTATTCATTAAAAGTGTAAATATATTAACGTATATTTAGTAGTAACTAAATAATTATAAATGTTTATACCTGAAAAAAAAAAAAAATTTAGGCTCTGACAATGGATTTGTTTATTATTTAACCGTGGTATCATGTGTAGGTTTGGATAAATATTTATCCTGTTACAGATATTATCAAATGTATATATAAATGTAATGTCATATAAAGTTTACTGCAACGAATTAATTAACAACCAGATAAATAAACCAAAACAATTATATCGGTATATCATTAAAGTCAAATGTAAACAGCGACACTTAATAAATTAAACTAACAATCACGGTTGTACTATTTTATTGAGACTTCAATCACCTTAAAAGTAATCAAACGCCAGGATGACTAGTTAAAGACAGATTTACGTCGTGTCAATCTCATCCTGATCCTGGGGATGATCTCGTGTCAGTTTAGTCTTCGTGTTGTATGGAAGCCTTACAATGACACTGTCTTGTTAATTGTCCTATATGAACTTGCCATGTTATGCGTCAAACATTCAATGTAACAACTGCCATTTACAAGCATCTAACATCACGCAATATATTTCCCTCTTTAATCCAGGCAACTTCGTTTTACCTAACGGAAAACATAATATCATACTGTTTGAGTGAAGAGGGACCTATTTTGCATTAAAATATTATACAGTGAAATACGTCTGATATTTATTTTACGAGTGTGAAAGGGGATGGTAATTTTAAATTAAGGGTGCGCCGTACCTCCCTTCCGCACGCTCAAGTAAGGGGTTTGCATCTCCCTCATTGTAGGCTAAATTGTTAACCAATTAAAAATAATTTGATGTTATTTAATTCAATAAATGTTCATCTAGAGATCATACGATTTAAAAATCGTGATTTTAATTCAAAATAAGTGGTAGGCCATTAGTAATGTTCTCAAATTAAGCGTTTTTTTAAAGATTCCTAACGTATGGAGAAAAATTATTTTGGAAAAAAGGAATCGTATGATCCCTAGATTGGAATCTGAAAAGCGTGAAACTGCAAATAGTTTGGTAAAAATCTGTAAAATAACAGTGCGATCGAGGAGAACAAAATGGTCTTCAAGCGTAAATATGCATGGCCCTGCTTGTTGGCGGCGCCGGCGCGGCGCTAAACAACAATGAATTCAATCTGGGTAGGGCGCACCCTTAATTAATACGCAACAACAATTTTACATCCGCACGAAGGAATAATTTTAACAAATTTATTATTATTTCAAAGATCAACAGAATCTTTTGAAATTATTTTGTTAATTCCTTGTAAACGATTGGTATTTTTCACCAAATAATTGTTTATTAAGTCTGAGTTTTATTGATTATTTTCTATTTCAGGAAATCGCATGCAACTACAGCAATTTCGTTCATTAAATTCTTATTAAGAGATAAAGTTAGAAACTTTCAGATTATCATTTTCATGTTTTAAGTTTGGAAATGTTATGGAGGAGGAAATCCATCTTGCCCCTTTATTTATTCACATAAATATACTTGTGCCATGCCCCATTCACATACATATACTCTTTCCAGTGTCCTTTTAAAAACGTGAAGTGAACAGTGAACAGTGAACAGTGAACAGTAGTTGAAACGTGAAGCTGCTCGTTGGTATGAGGAAGATACATAAACAAGCATTACTGCATGCTTTGTAGGAAATTTATGGAAGTTAAAAATTCAGGTTCTTTACCAAATAATGAGTTATTATTACTTAATAGTAAAATAGAGGGTTAGACAGGGAGAGACACTAATGCAGCGAGAGTGGGGAGGTGCAACAGAAGACATCAAACGGATTCGGACGACTTGTTGGGGAGACTTGGCATACTGCGAGGGGAAACCTTCATTGGAAAAGCCTTAAAACACATTTATTTTTAATAAAGTACATCAGTTGGTTGGAAGATAGTCAATGCGTTTAATAATAATTAATAAAGGTTTAGAAAAAGGATCAGTTGTTATCAATCAGGTTTTAAAATAAAACAAGTTTCACTTGCGATATTCTGATTTAAAATATGAGTTGGTGTGATTATTATCTGATTAGCATCTGAGTGATGATTGCATTTATTTATTTGACTTTGAAGGTTAGTTAATTTGCTGCTAAACCTATGAGTTATCAGCAAAACCGGAAATCCACAATTCCGGTTTATGTTGTTCCGGTTGTTGTTGTTTATTGTTGTTGTTGTTGGTTTATGTTGTTGGTTGTTGTTGTTGGTTTGTTGTTTTTGGTTGTTGTTGGTGTTTGTTGTTGTTGTTTGTCTACTGTAACGGGTTCTTCCTCATCAACAGAAATAGTTTCTGGGAAAATAACTTTTGAGATGGAAGAATATTTTCGATTGTTAAATTTTCCGGATGTTTTGGAACAATATTATAACGTAGTGGTTCTATGTTCTCATACATATGTAGATATTTAGTGAGCTATTGGTAAACGGTGGGGTAATGTGATGTTTAGCTTAGTAAAAATAGTTTATTAGCTTTACGTCTTCACGGACTGTGAATCTGGCTTATGTGTTAAAATAACAATAGTATGAGACAATATAATAAATGATTGAGTTTCTACTTCGACGTTCTTTTTTTTAATGTCAAAACACGATTTTAAGTTAAGTAGTCCATGCTCGGAACAAGATATATCAATTACACGAATCTGAAATGAAAATATGGCCTTCCAAGGTCAAGGATAATAGACATAAACAACTTACAATACATAAACATACAATACTAAGATATCTCAATAACCTTGATTTAAGTTGTATTGTTTTGATTTTCTTAATGTACTAGCACAGATTAACCAGATGAAACAGTATATTCTTTCCATTTAAGTGTCTTATTTGTAACATGTTTGAACCCTATTATGTATTGTTAAATAAAGCATGCACATTTATAAAACTATAACAATGGTTTTAGTAATATATTTCAGTATTTAACTGACAGATGACTCGTAAAATTTACAATTACATTAACTATAGATTTATATTTTTAACATTATCATTTTATTATTTAACTTGAGTTACATTCAAACTCATACTACAGTATAACGCTACAGTATACATGTATAATATTATTTAAGGCTTGGCCATTAAAAGTAACGTCTAGAAGCCAAAAAGATTGAAGAACAAAGAAAACCCAAGTGGAAACCTCTTACAATAATGAAGAATCAGGGTAGGATATAAATTACGAAACGAAAACGCTTCTCTCAAAACTGCTCGCTTGGGGCTGCGTCATCAAAAACATGGGAGGCAATCTTTTAACAAGGAGTGTCGGATGGGTATTATACTGATAAAGGTGTCATCACACAGCGTGATAATAAGATAAACCAAAGCTTTTATGAATATAACTGTACTATTTCAGGTTCTTGTTGTTAGTAGTGATTTGGTAATAAATTAATTATTTAGAAAAACCAATAATATAATAAGCACATATTTCAAAAAAGTTTTAAAACGACGATATCACAATCGTTGACAGAGTAAAAGAGAATTAATTATTGTGTTTTAAAAGGAATTTGTGTAGCAACGAAACAGATGCGTTAAAGTCTAACACAATATGAAAATAAAGTTGCAGTCTACGAAAATATCCGTAACATAAACGAAGCTGGTGGTCTAACGTATAATAATCGCGGTGCACTGTTAACAGCTTACGACTTGGGAACTTAATAAACTCATCTTAAACGTAGCCACAAACATTTCCTTTTCCTTCTCACAAAGTAACTGTCCATTCCAAAAAAGTAGCTGGTGCACCCTAATAATTTAAAACAAATTTTATCCCTCATATGTTGATAAATTGTTGTAAAATGTTGTTTTCTAAAAAATTCTAGAAGATGTTTCATACTATTATTTCTGTAATATTACGAAATATGAACGTTGGCATCATGACGTGGGTTTGTAATAATCATTTCTGCTAATTCATATTCACACAATGACGTCATGTTGGTTTATCCATGTAAAGGAGTCAATGAGTTTAAGATAAAGCAATAAAACAGTTTAAAAAACGAATAATAAAATAATTATTGTCAAATAATTAATGAGGAAATCCTGTTTGTCATGAATTTAATAAGTCTAGACAAATGTAAAAACTAAATTGTAATATTGTATGAACAATTTATCATTTAAACATTTGTCTTAATCTTAACATGACAATGTTTTATATAGTATGTACTTGCAGTTACCCGTGGCATTGCTCGAGAAAATTAAAACTCATTAAAAATATTAACCTAACCAGCACTATCAAATCTTTGTTTAGTTTTACCATATGACTTCCTTTGCCCTAACTGACAAACAACTACAGCTGGTAATTTTATAAATGACTAGCTGGCCCGACAGATGTTGTCCTGTTTTAATGTCATTGAATTTGTTTTATGTCAAATACTCATTAATTTTCAAGATGAGCTCGTTCGCTTCGCTTACTCACCTCCCGCTTACTAATTTTTATATAGTGCTAACTTCGGCATTGAAAAAAGAGTTCAAGTTGCCATTCAAGTAGATTTGTTATTTCCGTAATGCACATATGTTTATGACTTTCAAATATGTTTAGATATAGTCCTTGTTAACAGGTGTTTGGTGTAACTAACTGTGTTTTGATGAAATCGATGAGAACCTTGAAGGCCAGTTGTACAGAGCTCTTAAGTCGGATTACAATTTTTCTTTTATAAAAACCTTGAGCTGACAACGAACACAATAAAAAACGTATTAAATTTGTTACACTTATTCTAAAGTTATGGCGTGACCAAGGGAAATAGGTATTCATTTGATATATTAAGATCTCCTGTCATAAGATTTGTATTGGAACTGCAGGACCCGTGGGGTGGAGCCCTAATGTTGGACGTGGACATTATCAGGTCTATATGTTAATGTAATATGTAAGCTATATTCAAGCAAAAGTCTAGCTCAATCGGTCCTGTAGTTTATACGTGATGGAGCTACAAATATCAGTACATCCAAATATACATCCAAACCTTCACATTTATAATATTACTAGGATTAAAAACATTTATAGAACTAAAACGGTACAAAAGTAATCATGTTTGTAAACATTTTAAAGACACTACAACTACATGAAACACTGACAGAGATAAACAATACACATCCGCAAGTGAAGTGCTCCCATAAAAGCCCTTGGGTATGAACCTGAAACGATATTGTGAAAACGCAAATACCGTCGTTACAATGGGATTATAGCAGTCCATGAAGCAAAACTGTAAAGGTACCAATAAAATGTACACAGTGTGATGGCATTTGCGAAATATAATCCTGCAATAACATGGGTTAGTGCGGAGTGGACATTATCTAATGCTACGGTGCAATGTGCAATGTGCATAACTAGAGCGTAACACAGATGCAGTGACTGTTATCGTATGTAATTATAACCATTAACATTACTGATTTATAAGTAAAAAATAACTAGGAGTAAGTTATATATAAATTATTCCAGCTATAGTGTGCAAACCTCATCGTATGCTATAAGAATAAAAATTGGTTTAAAAACGAAAAGTCAAATTAGTTTTGTGTGTAAGTTTTTATTTTAATCGGCGCATATCTTTATTACTCTCTATCTCTGACCTCTGTCTAATATTTTAGGGGTCAATTAAGGAAATAAAATGAGGTTATAGAGACGAATGATAAATTAAAATACATATCTTAACTTGATATGTAAAGAAGGCCTAATCTTTTATCAGTCACAATGAAATTAAAAATTCAGAGAAACTTTTAAAATTACCAAATCAATGTTATGTTATTAACGACCTTGAGGAATATCAAATATAAATCTATAATTATTAAATTATTCTGAATATAGAGTATTTTAATATATTACTTATGGTTCTTTAATTCGTGGAATTATATCAATATATTAGAAATAAAACCGTAATGATGTTAATGTTTTTTTGCATATGACTATTTTTAATATTTAAAATAACTTTCTACAAAAATCCTGATTAATTCTAAAATTGATTTTTTGACTAGAAATACTTTAAGGATGTGAAACATGATGAATTTAATCTGTATTATTCGCAGAAGAAGGCTGAGGTAAAACAATCTATTAAGGTTGAGGGTTTATCGTAATTAAGTGTCACAAACTGAACATTAATTTGAATTTCAGTCTCATTTTATATTTAGTAAACAATTTTAAAATTGGGGTTGCCTCTTTATTTTTTGTCAGCTCATTAAGAATAGATTCATTAGCCATTCATAATTCCTGATTTCTGTATACACCAACATTCGTGTTATGGCGAGAAAAAACGTGTGTTGGTATGCAAAGTCACTCATTTCTTTAAACGTTGTCACTCATTTCCCCCCAATAGTTGTGAGATAGAACCCAAAATTAATTAGTTGGAAAAACTTGCTTTTTAATTTATCTGCTGAGTTTCTTTTAGAATGTTCATCCATAAAAAATATACTAACTAAGAGACTCCTGACATCAGCCGATGGGAAAGGCTCTTTCTTGTTGGATTGGGTGGTTAGACGGTTGTGTTTGCTAGTCCAAGACACACCCAGTTTATGTTCAAGAGACACACCGCCCAATTTCACTGTACGTACAGTTTAAGTTATTATAGGAGAAAACCAAACATCATTCAATATTACTACATTGAATTCATCATTTACTTTTAAATAACTTAAAGAGGGAGTTTATTTTTTAAAAATGTGAAGGATAACAACAAATTCATTAAGACAATAATTTAAAAAAAGTTTATAGTAAATGGAAAAAATTGGGGGGTGGGTAATTTAATTGGTATTCTTCTTCTGCAGAGACCTGAGACTTGGTTGTACTCCAAATCAAATCCTTTTTTTCCCGATCTACTGATAAACTTATACTTCGTTATAACATGGATAAAATCCAAAAAGGAAAAAAGGAGGTACAGTGATATGTTTGCTAAAATAAAAAACTTCGTAGACAAATAAAGAGTTGAGCTTGATATTCTCTAAAGTTGTAGAGTAATCCTTGTTAAAACGTATTATTCTGACACTACTTTTCCTCTTCGCTTAAGTTTGAAATATAAACTTATAATTGTTTGAAAAAGGTGGATACTGCATTTTTAACACCATGCATTCTTAATATTCCGTAGTATTACATGGTGAATGACCACAAATAAAGATTTGTTTTAAAGCCGTTATATTTATGAATGGGAAAATAACATGTTTACCTTGCACTAGGCTATGCATCTAGAAAGTGACTCAAATGGTATAACACAATTCAGGATTATTGCTAACCTATGGGATTTCCAGGACCTTCAGAATGAGCTGCCTCTTGTCAACTGTCACGGCGTCCCACTACATTCTTCTGTTTGAGAAAGTGCTAGGATATTTCAGCAGTGAATGCAATACTAAATAATATTATAATATTTATCCAAAGAAAATAGAGCTGCAGAAATAACCACGGCGGTTCTCGTCTACAAATATACCAAGACCAAGGCGCTTTGTGCGCTTTGGACGTAATGTTGATTACCTATTTATTGTTTTCAACAAGAATTTAAAAGCTTTTGCCTTATCACACAGGCAAAAGGTTTACGAGACGATCTTCACGATGGAATAATGAAGGATCTCTTAGCTCTTAGCGTTTTCCTTTCCGAATGTTGGCCCTACGCGGTTGCCATTCCACTGAGACCAAAGTAATCACTGAACAGATTCTTCATATTATTAAACAACTAGAAAACCACACATGTGGAGTTTATAGAACACCATTCTTCATTATTAGGTGTTGTGATAACAATTGGGAATATTTTGTTCACTAACATTTGTTATCTCGGACAGTCAACTTTTTTGGAGTAAGCGCTGTGCTTTCTTTGACTTCCAAGAATGGTCTGAAAGCTTTTCCGAACTCGATTACTTGTTTTTGCAGAGTCATATCCTAGTTTTTCATTTGGGTTAAGCCTAAAATTGACAAGGGTCCATCCTGAAGCGCATCTATACCAACGACACGATAAACTAAGACCCATGCAGAGAATAACAATGTTTAGAAAGCTGACATAGATTTAGAGGCCAGATGCAAATTGCATGCCTTCAAGCTGCAAAAACTCAGTAATGATAAAAATGAAGGATGATATAAATCCTGTTGTTCATCCTGATACCATTTGTATCTAAAGAATAAAGGAATCCCCCACTTTCACCATGTTTTGGCGTCCATTAGACTCTCGATGGTCAAAACTTCGTGGCAAGAGCTTGTAAGAAATAGAATCCCGCTAAGCGCCTTTCCTAACTCTATTCAGATTACTAGTCAACTAAGAGTAAATTTGGTTGTATTGACGGTTAAAAAAGGTATATTGGTCAATCATCCAATTTACCGAGATCGGCAAGGATGAAGCGCTTTACGATTTGGCCTGTAACCATTTGCTTTATGTTACAACCTTGAGTACCTTATCTTTTATACGGGAGTCACTTTGGCCTAGGAAATGCAGAAGATAAAATCAGTTTGATAAGTTTTAACTTTAGAGATGTAACGGGTTTTACAACTCCTTAAATTTAACGGTAAAACTCATTTAAAAGTTACAGAACGATTTAGAGAGCGACTGAATGTATTCATATTCAAGTTAATGTTTAATTGAAAATGTTACAATTTTTTGGCCGAGGTATTGTTTTTAGTTTCTTTTTGGGAAAATTAAGTCCTCAAATTTATTCGAATATTATGGCTGAGGATGTTTTGGGACCCTCGTTCATACAATCCTTATTGGCAACGTTCCTAAGCTATATAAAGGGGAGTATTGGTGGGGTGAAGGTATGAGTGAGAGTGTTATATAATATACATCATATATTTGGAACTATATAATTTTATATACAAAAGTTCTGATTTTAATCCGTGAGTTACTTCCATTTTGAGGAACAATGTTTTGTCTGTCTGACGTATTTCAATAGACCTAAAGATTAGACAGAATCCTAAATAGTATACATAATTGCTCAGACCATCCAAACTTCATACAAGTCGCATGGTCAGGGTATAATCCAGGTATTTATGAAAAGAGATATATCCTTTACATTGTAATATGTAAAGGATTACTGAAGGAACAGTACGATGTCATTGTTATGGGTTACAACACACTCCTCAAAACCCCATTCGGATGAAGTGATGCGTTTGGTTTTCAAAACCGTCCAATAAATGCTACTTTACATATCTGTGCTAAATTTAATCAAAAACGGAGTATTTTAACAAACGTTTTCGCACCCAAAACACAAAAAAGTTTTGTTTTCCATATAAACACATGTTAAAATTTGGAACGGATAGTGTTTAGTGCAGTTACATATGAGTTTCCGACCAACAATGTTACATATCTGGAATCTACGATAAACATGTTTCAGTCACAATAAACAAATTATATGTTTGCTAACGGTTCACCAATATGCACTTTTACCCTTTCTCAATTCAACCCACGGTAATAACTTCTTTCCCATAGAGGAAATTCGCTAAACTCATTTTACTCATAAGTGACAAATTTTAAATTATTTAACAGATGGATCAAGATTTTTTAAAATTATTTATATAAAGTATCTAATATAAAGCATGAACCAACCTGAATAAATATAAGAAATAATTGAAGAGAATATAATAGCCACGTGGAATAATATAATTTAGTTTTATGTGAAAGATTTACAACAGCAAATGTTCTGCAAATTTTCGAGGTTATTATTAAAATTGAACATTTACTGTTTGGTATAAGCAGAATTTTTCTCTAACGTTAATTAGACACAAAAGACTTAGTTAGATTTACATTCGTATTATTCTGAATATGGAAACAATGTATAACTCATGGTTTATGACATCAACAAAATAATACTTTTTACCTAATAATTCAATGTTGCCCCTCGCTCCAAACCAATTGTCTACCCAAAATAGTGACCGTTTCAAATTTATAAATGGTTATTCAATTCAATTGAAAATTATTCCTGGACCAGTTCAATACAGTTCAATTATTCTTGGGCCTAAAGTAAACATTTAGAGAAAATTCCCCCATACGATAACTTACAGCAAAAAACAATATTTGCATGGCGATTTAATTTTTTTTAAATTATTCGATGTAGTTAACTATTATTTTGTGAAAACTCACCTACTTCTTCAACATATAGTGTCACAATTTGTTCCTTTAGTGGAACCGGTTTCAACTGAATTACGAGTCATCATCAGCCACTTCTTGACATTAAATACTAAGGTCACATATCCGAGATTGACGTCAAAGTTAAAACAAACACAATTAAAAAACATACGAAACACAGTTTACGAGTCACATAACACACTGTACAATTGCACATTTAATCGTATGTTTTTTAATTATTTTTTTTTACTTTGACGTCAGTCACGGATATGTGGCCTTAATATGTAATGTCAAGAAGTGGCTGATGATGACTGGTAATTGAGTTTAAACCGGTTCCACTAAAGGAACAAATTGTGATACCATAGACTGAAGAAGTAGGTGAGTTTTTAAAATATAAGGTGTCAAGGCTTTGAAAGATAATATTATTTTGTATTAAGTCAACTTATACACGACAGTCACGGATATGTGACCTTAATATGTAATGTCAAGAAGTGGCTGATGATGAGTGGTAATTGACTTAAAACCGGTTCCACTAAAGGAACAAATTGTGATACCATAGACTGAAGAAGTAGGTGAGTTTTTAAAATATAAGGTGTCAAGGCTTTGAAAGATAATATTATTTTGTATTAAGTCAACTTATCCACGACAGTCACGGATATGTGACCTTAATATGTAATGTCAAGAAGTGGCTGATGATGACTGGTAATTGAGTTTAAACCGGTTCTACTAAAGGAACAAATTGTGACACCACAGGCTGAAGAAGTAGGTGAGTTTTTAAAATATAAGGTGTCAATGCTTTGAAAGATAATATTATTTTGTATTAAGTCAACTTATCCACGACAGTCACGGATATGTGACCTTAATATGTAATGTCAAGAAGTGGCTGATGATGACTGGTAATTGAGTTTAAACAGGTTCCACTAAAGGAACAAATTGTGACACCACAGGCTGAAGAAGTAGGTGAGTTTTTAAAATTATAAGGTGTCAAGGCTTTGAAAGATAATATTATTTTGTATTAAGTCAACTTATCCACGACAGTCACGGATATGTGACCTTAATATGTAATGTCAAGAAGTGACTGATGATGACTGGTAATTGTGTTTAAACCGGTTCCACTAAAGGAACAAATTGTGATACCATAGACTGAAGAAGTAGGTGAGTTTTTAAAATATAAGGTGTCAAGGCTTTGAAAGATAATATTATTTTGTATTAAGTCAACTTATCCACGACAGTCACGGATATGTGACCTTAATATGTAATGTCAAGAAGTGGCTGATGATGACTGGTAATTGAGTTTAAACCGGTTCCACTAATGGAACAAATTGTGACACCACAGGCTGAAGAAGTAGGTGAGTTTTTAAAATATAAGGTGTCAAGGCTTTGAAAGATAATATTATTTTGTATTAAGTCAACTTATCCACGACAGTCACGGATATGTGACCTTAATATGTAATGTCAAGAAGTGGCTGATGATGACTGGTAATTGAGTTTAAACAGGTTCCACTAAAGGAACAAATTGTGACACCATAGGCTGAAGAAGTAGGTGAGTTTTTAAAATTATAAGGTGTCAAGGCTTTGAAAGATAATATTATTTTGTATTAAGTCAACTTATCCAATAATTTATTATTAAGATTGGTTTGCATTCTATCTGTCACTTCCAGTGAAAACGTGAAAACAAAAACAAATAAATTTTAAAAACTAGAAGCACTGGGTAAAGTCCAAACCAATCTGAAGAAAATTCTTGAGTTTAGTAACTGTAACACCTTTGGGTTGTCGCAGTTATGCGTTTTACTTATTACACCTTTAATGATTACTCGATATGGGTTACATTTCACGATTTTAGGCCTACTGTACTCACACAAATGACATTTCCCGGTGGGGACAGTAAGTTAGTTTTAACTTTTCAAATTCTAATCCTCGTTATTGCCATTACAACATTTTACTGTCGGTAGAAATGGGAAATACAATAAAATGTTTAGAATAATTCTATTTACAAATATAATAATTACTAAATTAAATAAAAATTAATTAGAATAATAATAAATATAATAATAAAATTGTTTAATTTCAATCAATTTAGGTTGTTTAATTTGTTAAATTGTTAACTAAGTTAAACTATTTATTTTACTATAATTTTGACCATCCATGAATTCAACCATGAATTCCATGAATCCATGAATTTGACGGTCCATGAATTCATCAACTCTGAAAAAAGAGTTTGATGATAACAATTGTCGTAACTTATTTTTGAAAGGTTGTAAATTTTATCCATTAAAAAAATCTGTTGAGGAATTTAGCCCCAGATTCGAACAGTAAAATTGTTAAACATACAGCGTGGAATCAAGTTAGTTTTGACGATTTTTGTGGGTAAAGTAGACCCTAAATTTTATAAATATGTGCAATCGAAAAGTTCCTATAGACCTAAATAAACCTTGATAAAGGGTTGACTTGGAACAATGGCATCGACAATGTTCTTCCAAAGTGCCATTCAACATCTATGTTCTTAGACACTAAGCATAATACACTCATTATAAATTATTAGTAACAGCATAATCTGGACTAGTATTAACTCACTTGTCATATAGAAATATATTTTTGAAGCTCATAATAGCGATGGATTTGAATTTGTTTGGACTTTACCTATCGCTTCTAGTATTTAAAACTACACTACGTTTCGGGAGGTAAGGAAACTCCTCCCGTTATCAAGTGAACCTTACTTACATCTAAATATTAAGTTCTGACACCTATCTAACCTAAATTTGTTTGGATTTTCTTATTTTTCTTTTAAATTTTAATTTACACTAACACAAAAATAACAAATATATACAACAATTCAAATACAATACACTAACACAAAATGTATGAACACGAACAAATTTAAAACTGACAATACATTACCTGTTCTGCATCGTTGGCTCCAAGCTGACGGAAAAAAACAGGAAACTTCTCTCACACGTCAACTCACTACCGGACCACGCACTCGACTAGTGGCTAGCGGTAGTGGAGGGGGGAGAGCCGTTACCCCCACCTACCGCCAGGGGCACGTGACCACACAGCTGTGGCTACCCACCCGTCTGTGTCGACGGGAACATGACACGGAAACCAAAAATTGCACTATTCCCGTCGTCACAGACGGGTGGGTAGCAACAGCTGTGTCGTCACGTGCCCCTGGCGGTAGGTGGGGGTAACGGCTCTCCCCCCTCCACTACCGCTAGCCACTAGTCGAGTGCGTGGTCCGGTAGTGAGTTGACGTGTGAGAGGTTTCCAGTTTTTGCCGTAAGCTTGGAGGCTTGTATTGTCAGTTTTCAATTTGTTCGTGTATATAAATGTTGTTTTAGTGTATTGTATTTGAATTTTTCTATATATTTGTTATTTTTGTGTTTGCGTAAATTAAAATGTAAAAGAAAAAGATAAGAAAATCTAACAAAAATGTAGGTTGGTTAGGAGTAAGAACTTGATATTTAGATGTAAGTAGGGTTCTCTTGATAACGGGAGGAGTTTCCTTACCTCCCGAAACGTAGTGTAGTTTTAAACACTAGAAGCGATAGGTAAAGTCCAAATAAATCAAAAAATAAATATAAATGTAGTTTGGGGCCAATATACATAAAAAGAGTTCAAAAGGTTCTTTATTTTATAAAATAAGGTTTTGTTGATAGTATTTAAATTAATAAGAACTCAGTCTTGTAGAGACACCTTTCAAAGGTTGAATTTACTTACTCTTTCTTCTATTTACATTTGCTAATCCACAATTTTTACTCGTTTTAAATGTAAATTAAAATAAACGATATCAGGAAACTGACACATACTTTCCCCCTTTAATCCCAACTTTAATGAGTAAATTAATTTTTATTTACTAAATATATAATACAAAGTACGGTCGAAACTAGAGAAAATCTTCTAAACATGTTGTTAAAAAAATATTCACCCAAATCCCTTTTTTGAACGCACTACAGAATCCTTTACTACAATCAATATTGCTAGTAAAAGTTTGTACCTAAGAAGTTTCATTTCGAAAATCTATACATATAAAATCACTTTTTCATATTAACAAAAAATGGTTCATTTCACATTAGAACTTAATCTTCACAGCTTATTTGAGCTTGCATTTAAATGCTAAATACATTTTTGAATCACCAATTAACTGTACAGCCAAACTAACAAGAGAAATAATAATTTGTTTTCAAATATATATTTAAGGTTACAGTTGAAAGCTTTAGTAAATCAATATTTTTAAAATTCATGTTTTTGTATTAGTTCGAAATACTTTATTTGAATTATTTAAAGGAGTAACACATATTATCATAAACTTAGCCAATATATAAGCTTTAAAGCGATATACTGTACATTAGGCTTGACGACACTGTAGTTGAAACAATATGGTTTAACTGACTACTAGTATAAGAATTATTGACAAGCACATTCAAGAACTAAAGAATATGTCAGTGATTGCCTTCTACTCTCGAGGACTTTGAAGCTTGCCAAAGGTAATCAATCATTTCCCATCAATATGGAGCCCCATCACTTTCTAAAGGATGTGCGAGAATCACTAAATACCCACTATACAACGTGGATAGGTCGTGGTGTATGTTATAGCCTAGCCTGCCAGGTCCCCTAATATGTTCTACCCCAGGATAGATTTTGATGAGTGGTATGGTATGCAAAGTTTGGTTTATTCATCTCGAGAAAGGAATGAGCAGGGAATACTTAATTGCATCATGGACGGAGCTTTTAAATTAACAAACATTTTCGTTTAAAGCCATGCGTAAAATAGTGAGTTGCAGAATTAGTCAGAAGTCATTTTGAAAAGAAAAAAGACTGAACTAACTGGTAATTATGATTATGTCAAGTCCCAGGACGGCCACGAGGAGGGTCAACCGGGGCAATTTGCCCCTAGCACTAGAATTTCAGGGGCCCTAGGGGGCCCCGGCCAACAGAAAAAACTCACAAGAAAAACAAATAAGGGTCTCTGGGGCCTCGAAGAAGTTTTGCCCCAGGCCCCGAGTTACACTGTTTCAGCCCGGTCCAAGTCCTACAAATGCTCTAAAATGAAATTTTAGTGGTATTTAAAAAAACGTTTTGTTTAAAATTTGGTAAAAAATGCTTTTAATGTAAATAACAATGCATTGAAATACACTGTATTATTATAGCTGAATCAGTTAACCGTGTTTCCATTATTGATGTTTGCATTATTTAGATAGCCAATAATCTCACGTTTACTTCAGTTAACCTATATTACTTCAGTTACAGTGTCATCAAACCATAAAGTACAGCATATCGTTTAAAGCTTATTTAATGGCTATGTTTGATAGTATTTTCCTTTAAATAATTCAATTAAAGAATTTTGAGCTAATTCAAAACTATAAATTTTACAAATATTGGTTTCTAAAACTTACAACCGTAAGCTTAAATATATAATTAAAAATAAATTACTCTTTCTCTTGTTAGTATGGTGGTACTAATGGAGGATTCAAAAATGTATTTAGAATTTCAATACGAGCTCATACACACTGTGAAGTTAAGTTATAATGATAAAAGTACCAAATTTTTAAAAATATGAAAAAGTGCATTTACATATATAGTTTTTGAAATTGAATATTTTAGGTACACATTTTTTTTATTAGATTTAAAACCAACTTAATTCCACCCTGTATATAGTCTATGTTTTGTTAACTGGCAATGTTGATTGAACCTTGTGTTAAAATTATACAAATCACTTTCTTTTTAATTTACATTTATAGTGAATACAAATTGTGTTTTAGAAAATGTAAATAGAAGAAAGAGTAAGTAAATTCAACCTTTTAAATGTGTCTCTATATTACTGAGTTCTTTTTAATTTACATATTATCCGCAAAACCTTATTTTATAAAATAAAATATTGATCTTTTGAACTCTTTTTATGTATATTGGCCCCAAAATATATTTCTATATGCCAAGTGAGTAAATACTAGTCCATATTACGCTATTACTAATATTTTACCATAAGTGTATTATAATTAGTATCTAAGAACATAGGTGTTAGATGCCACTTCGGAAGAACATCGTCGATGTGATAGTTCCCTCTATCAAGGTTTATTCCGAGGAAATAAGTACAATCAACCTAATTTACTGGAGTATCTTCTATAATTACATTCGGACCACAGGCAAATTTTTAACCTGCCCTGAAATCAATAAAATTATTCTTTCGCAGCTCTATTTGTAAAACAATATTAGAAGATAATTGAATAAAACAAATTAAATCTTGATATAATCCCTCTTCAAGACAATGTTTATCTATCCGAGAAACACACAGGGTTGTGTAAAATTACATAAATTTTAAAAAGGAACACAGTTGTCTCAAAGATTAAAAATAGTACTGGGCCAAGACTATGTCCCTGAGAGACGCCAAATGTAATCCCAATAGAGTCAGACATCTGACAATCAACGAAAGCTTGTTGTTTTATATTCTTAAGATTCAAGTCACATAAAGGGTGTACCTTGTTTTAATTACTTTTATTACGATCGAGAGAGTGTGCAGCCTAACACTGTTCTTCTTTATATAAACATGACACTTCCAAATTAAATTTGTTCTGCCTGCCCATTTGTCACATGTTATTTTTTATAATTTGTTTTATTTCATGTTTGTTTTTATTTAACTTCTGCTCAATTATTAATAAAAAAAATAAAATTCTGCTTACTTCCAGGAAAAAGTTACCTAACTAATAGTTTATTTATACCACGTCCTCTTCAATGTATTTTGGATATTTAATTTTTATCTTTTATAACCTTTGAACCATGTAACAGTTTTAAGTTTATTTAATGTGTGTAATTCTGATTGTTAACAGGACAACAGTAATAATGGAAATCCCAAAAGTCCGCAATTAACCTCAATAAATAACTCCAAAAAGATTCTTGAATGCGATTTATTGCTAGTGACATTACATATAATAATGTAAAATCATATAATTCGCCTATCATAAAATACGTTATGTTCACCAAAATAATTTTAATCGTTCTGATAGTTGATCTATTTAGAACTGCAAGCCCTCCGTATTATGTTTGTTTTTTTGCACATAAATCTTATCAAAAATTTGTAAGTTTATTTAACAGGATTATATTAATTTACACAATCAAATGCTTTTTACAAGTCCAGAAAAACACAACGGACAAGTTTTGGTTTTTTAAACCTTGAGCGATAAAACTTATTAGATGTACAGTTGAATCAATTGCAGATTTTCCTCGGACAAAAACAAATTGATTGCTTGTTAACACATTTGTGTCTATTAGAAAACCAACTAATCTGTTAAGGAATAATTTTTCATAAATTTGGCAAAAAACTGTAAATTAGACACTGGTCTATAGTTGTTTGCTTGAGACAGACATTATTGATTTAGATAAAGGGTCAATAATGTAGTAAGGGTTTTGTTTAGTTTCATTGATTGGATTATTTCGTTTCATGTAACAGGAGCTAATAATATTAAATTAGTTGTGATGAAATTTTACGTAGGGGATTTATTTTATTATATTTATTTTGTAATGAACTAATTACAGTTACACTAGTGAAAAATTGGTTCAATATACTTGGCATTTCAAAAGGTTCATCAAAATTTCTATCATTAAAATTTAAAAATTTGTTTCTTTTTAACGAGGGACTGTTATGATTGTTTCAACGCTCTATGCTGTTTTTAAAAATATTTTTTTAGAGTTAATGATTTGTTTACTAATGTCATAAGCCTTTGCCGCTTTAACGCCTTATCTAACATTTCGGATAGGACCAAGAAATCAGCCTCGGGTTTGTTCTTTAGCGTATCCCTGAAAAGACCTGAAATGACTGTGAACTATATCCTTTGAGACGTTAACTTACATTTTGGAGTCAGGGGCATAAAGCAATTATATGACAACAAGTTGTATTTTTGTTATTAGAAACAATCTGTAGTTTGTTTTTACCTACGTCATTTTACTTTCTCCCCCTTATACGTAGTATATGGAGAAAGTATTGTTTTCGTCAGAATTTTCGAATTTGAGTTGTTAGTGGAAATATTCGTTTTGGTGCTCCCTGAACCCAAAAAAGTGGTTTTTACGTGATGTCTGTCTGTGTGTGTCCGTGTGTGTGTGTGTGTGTGTGTGTGTGTGTGTGTGTGTGTGTGTGTGTGTGTGTGTGTGTGTGTGTGTGTGTGTGTGTGTGTGTGTGTGCGCGCGCGTGTGTGTGTGTGTGTGTGTGTGTGCGCGTGTGTGTGTGTGTGTGTGTGTGTGTGTGTGTCTGTGTGGATGTGTACAGAGCTAGAGCCCTAACCTATGGACCGATTTTGATGAAATTTGGTATGTAGGTACTAATTCACGATATCTCCAGGCTTTTTTTCATTTTTTTGAATTTTTGATTTTTAAGGGTAATTATCCCCCAAAAACCACCAAAAAACATGAAAAATCCAAATTTCTCAAAAACGGCTCTAACGATTTTGATTAAACTTTAGTCGTTTGTAGAACTTTAGTTCTCCAACAAAATGACACCACCCGAATTCCTGTAAAAATTCGGGTTCAGAAATTACAGGACTTAAAACATCCAAAATTCAGTTTTTTGGATTTTTCATAAAAAAACATAAATATTAAAAAATATTACTATTCACCATTAAAAAGAGCTCTAAAAACTAAATAATTTAGTATCTTAAATTACTATTCTACGATTGCTGGTTTCGGAGAAAATTGAAATTTTCATTTAGCGGTAAACGCAGTACGTTGACCAATGTTATTCTCATGGGGAATGCAAAAATTACTATTTCTCTCTTATTTACTGATCAATTTCATTCAAACTTGATATGCTTGTCAATTTAGCATTGACCAACAGAGTTAATTCGAAATATGTTGCCCCTTAATAACCCTGGGGGGAATAGGGGGCATTTCCCCTCTTAAAACCACGAGTGTAGCAATGGATTCTGTAGTGCCTCCAAAGCAGGGATTTGGGTGGATGTTTTTCAAAACAACTTGTTTACAAGATTTTCTGTACATTCGACCATTTTTGTATTCTATATTTACTAAATAAAAAGTAAATTATTCATTAAAGTTGGGCTAAAAGGGAGAAAGTATGTGTCAGTTTCCTGATACCGTTTATTTATTTTAAATTACTGCACTATTCCGGAACGTTTTTTGCCAGTATGTAAATATTTTCTGAAGAATTATGAATACAAATAAATAAGTAATTGTAAGATGACTTAGAATCTATAAAACCATGTTATACACAAATAAAATGAGAATATCCAAAATCGAGGTTTTTATTTACGTTTTTGCTGTCATTATAAGTTATAAAATAACTTAAAAGAAGTTTTGAAACTGCGTTTAGAAATACGCTCTAAAATAAGTAGTTTACATTTTCTATAAAGAGCCACTAAAGTCCAAATAACCATTGGAAAAATTAAAAATGCGGAGCCGAATTAAACAAAAAGGAAACAGCCAAAGTTGAATGAACTAGACATCTATAAACGCAGAAGTACAAGAACACAGTGTTTTTTTGTGCAAAGGTGCTTTTTGCATTAATGTGCAGTTTTATTGCATGCTTGGTGCACAGAATGTTCCCCAATGGCATTCCTAAGTTTAAAGCGGTTGAAGTGTTTTTTATTTTACTGAATGGAGTACTAAACTATATTTAAAATGTTATTGTAACCAACGTGAATCTTTAAAGTGTTTTTATTTTAACTGGTTATATAGGTTGTACACATATTTTGTTGCTGATTTATCTAGGTAGAGAGTAGATTTTAAATTGTAGTAAATGTTTAGCAAAGTTTATGTCATAGATAGTAGTACATACTTTTGCAAAAAAGAGGTACTTTTTATGTTTTTATATATAATTTTTTATAGATACTTCCGGAATGTTTTTTAAATTTCACTGACTTAAGGTCTATTATTTTTTGTAAGTTAGGTAGTTAAGCTGAATAATTTTGCATCAATTTCAAAACGAATCGGTTTGAAATTTCTTTAAGTTATCTAATTTGCAATATCTGAGGTGAATCTGAGGTACGCTTACGTGGTGAATGTATTCACCGTCAAGAATTATTTACTAAAAACTTGGTTTTTACTTAATTCGATTTATTACATGGTAAATTTAGGTAAAGTGGTAATGTTATATTTTTTACAGAATAAAGTAAAAACCAGATAGCATACCAGATAGCATGATGATTTATGCAAAACAAAGTTACCTTTTATCTACAAAATCCCTGAAATTTTAATAGTTTTAGTTTCCATCAATAATTGAAACTATTGCAAAAATATTTTCCTTATCGGCTGGTTTAGTTATTATTATAGTTTCCTCTGTACCTTCTTCTATAAAATTGTCAATTCACAATCTATTAATCAATCTAGTTATTTAAACCTGTGTAGAAAGTGTAACTGTGCAATGCGACAATGCGGTGCTGTGCTACTCTATCTAAGTGCTGTGCAGAGATAGAGAGAGATAGAGACAGAGAGTGGTAAAGACGTGAAGTTATTGAGGTTGATACACACCCTAGCCGGCGCCAAGTCCGCACTCACCCTGTACCCGCCCAGATTATTGACGACGCAGGTGAAGATGGCGTCTCTGCCCTGGGGGATGGTAACGTTCTCCAGCGGGTACAGGAAGTCCGGCTCGAGTCCGAGGGCTGAAACAGACAAGAGCATCATGAGTAGATGTGGTGGTAGAGGAAATGACATTGTGGAAGCTCATAGAGGATGTGGTGTAGGACAACCATGGAATCTCAGAGATAGGTAGAGGTGGACTCATCACGTCAGACGTGGTCGTGCTCTGGTTTTAATCCCGGCCGGCTAAAGGTTAAGGCAGTTTTTAAGAACTGGATTCCGGTCACCACTGGTTTGTCCATGTCGTAGCGGTATTTCAACACACACAAATCTCCGCATTGGCCTGAACATTGATGAGCAGTTGAGATGTATTGTTTGGTAATGAAATAAAATAAACATCTCGGGTGTTCAAAAGTGAAGGTAAATCTGGTTGGGAAGTTGAAGGTAACAAAACTGAACGCTACCAGTATGGCTTAATAAATTCGTTAGGTTACATGGACAAGGATAAATTATTAATGTAACCCTATTAAACATTATTATTGGACCAACGCTCCGTTAATCTACTACTTGTGTAACAGACTTAACAATTTTTACTTTCTCCCCCTTATACGTAGTATATGGAGAAAGTGTTGTTTTCGTCAATATTTTCGAATTTGAGTTGTTAGTGGAAATATTACATTATTATTGGACCAACGCTCCGTTAATCTACTACTTGTGTAACAGACTTAACAATTTTTACTTTCTCCCCCTTATACGTAGTATATGGAGAAAGTATTGTTTTCGTCAATATTTTCGAATTTGAGTTGTTAGTGGAAATATTCGTTTTGGTGCTCCCTGAACCCAAAAAAGTGATTTTTACGTGATGTCTGTGTCTGTCTGTCTGTCTATCTGTCTGTATGGATGTGTACAGAGCTAGAGCCCTAACCAATGGTCAAATTTTTATGAAATTTGGTATGTAGGTACTAGTCCACGATACTTCCAGGCATTTTTTAATTTTTTGGAATTTTTGATTTTTAAGGGTAATTATCCCCCAAAAACCGCCAAAAAACATGAAAAATCAAGATTTCTCAAAAACGGCTCTAACGATTTTGATTAAACTTTAGTCGTTTGTATAACGTTTGTTTTCCAACAAAATGACACCACCCGCATTTCTTTAAAATTCGGGTCCAGAAATAATAGGGCTTAAGACATAAAAGATTAAGTTTTTTGGATTTTACAAAAAAAACATAAATATACAGAATAAAAATATAGAATATTCACCATTAAAAAGGGCTCAAAAACTAAATAATTTAGTATTTTGAATTACTATTCTACGATTGCTGGTTGCGGAGAAAATGTTATCTGTTTTGCGGTAAACGCAGTACGTTGTCCAATGTTATTCTTATGGGGAATAAAAAATTACTATTTCTCTCTTATTTACTGATCAATTTCGTTCAAACTTGATATGCTTGTCAAATTAGCATTGACCAACAGAGGAAATTCAAAATATGTTGCCCCTTAATAACCCTGTGGTGGGGGGGAATAGGGAGCAATTCCCCTCTTAAAACCACGTGTGTAGCAATGGATTCTGTAGTGCCCCCAAAACAGGTATTTGATGTTTTTGAAAATAACTTGTTTAGCTTGTTTAGAAGATTTTCTGTAAATTCGACCGTGCTTTGTATTCTATATTTAGTAAATAAAAATTAATTTAATCATTAAAGTTGGGCTAAAAGGGAGAAGGTTTGTGCCAGTTTCCTAATACCGTTTATTTTATCTTATTTTTCCCGTTTACATATCCTACAGGACGGTGCGTGGATCTTATCCAGCAAAGCAAGGAATGATCAGTTGCAGTGCGAGTTGTACCAACAAACTCGAACTGTTCAAATAAACCAACAAACTCCCACATCCCTTGACTGGTAAAACATACTAGCCAGGGCTAGGATTTTAACACAGATTTTGAGTCAGTTGCTTTGATCATGTTATTAACTATATATTTACACTATCTGCGTGCCCACAGCGCAGGAGCTAACTCATTGGTAATAATATAAACAAAAACTTATTTTATTAGTGAATTTCCTTTGGAAAGTGAACTATTAGCATGACCCGCACGGTGAAACTTAAGCCCGGGACCACCATAGAAGTTCCTAACGTGACCCCCTGAACACGTTTTGGGGGGTCGTTCAAAATTGTATATATATATGTGTGTGTGTGTGTGTGTGTGTGGGTGTGTGTGTGTGTGTGTGTGTGTGTGTGTGTGTGTGTGTGTGTGTGTGTGTGTGTGTGTGTGTTTGCACTCTAGTAAAACAATCGTAAAACTCCAAACCCCTTTTATGGGGATTAATCTTTTTCAAATTTCGAGGTTTTGGGCCCAAAAAGGGTCAGAAAAGCCCCAAATGTAAAATTAATGCATGTAAAAAGATGGGAATTAGTGAGACGAAAGTTTTAAGCCCTCTCTCGTCATCTATATCTATAAAAGAGGAAGTATGTATGTACATATATATATATATATATATATATATATATATATATATACATAAATACTTCCTGTTTTATACTTCCTATATATATGTATGTAGCCTATGGACTCCGAAACCGCTCGACAGATTGTAATGAAACTTTCAGGAATTATTAAGCATTATTCAAGGATGGTTTGTGTGAAGTTTGGTGCCAATCTGTCCAAAGGGCTCCGACCCAGAGGGCATACAAGGGTGCCGTGTCAGGTTTTAGAAATTTAGTGTTTACAAAATTAACAGCTGTTTAATTAACAGCTGTAATTAAAAAAATTCAATGTTTCTTTAAAATAATCCTGTTTCTTCTTCCTCTCTCCCCTCACCTTCCCCCTCCCCACTCCCCCTCAGCCATCTTCTGATTTATTTCTTCTCCTTCTGCATGCTATGTTACTCCCCTCACCTTCCCCTCTCCCCCGCACCACTCCGTGCCACTGCTTCTCTCTTTTTCCTTCTTCTTCTTCTCTTTTTTGAGTCTGATTATCCTAAAATCGCTAATATCTCGAAAACGGTAAGTCCTAGAGCGATTCTGACAACGGATTTCGCCTACTACGTAGTGTAGGCGCCCGCGGGGGATACCTACCCAAATGAAAAATATTAACCAAAATGTTGCGGGTTGCATCTCAAAAAATGAAGGGGCAAATTTTCAAAATTTAATATCTCGAGAACGGCTCAGCCGATATGAATTAAATTTGGTATGTGGGTACCTGTTAACCTCCGCTACATCTTACAAAAACCTAAACCCTGTACTGTGGGAAAGTATCAAAATAATTGAAGGAGCCATACTTTAAAAATCAATATCTTAAGAACCGTTGGGCTTATTTTAATGAAACTTGGTATGCGGGTACTTGTTAACCTCCTCTAAATTTCAATATTGTTGGAGGGTAGGAAAGGGTTGTTTAAGGGATGATGGAGGGTGTACAACTTTAAAACGTAATATTTTGAGAATGGCTTGCCCGATTCTCATGAAAGTTGGTATGTATATACTTGTTAACCCCCACTACATCTTACCAAAACCTAAACCTTGTACTGCAGGTAAGCATCAAAACAATTGCAAGAGCTATACTTTGAAATGTAATTTATTGAGAACGGCAGGGCCGATTTACATGAAACTTGTAATGTACGTACCTGTTAACCTCCACTACATCTTACCAAAACCTAAACCCTGTACTGTGGGTAAGTATCAAGACAGCTGCTATACTTTAAAATGTAATATCTTGAGATTTGTTGGTACTTATTAACCCACACTACAATTTAAACTCTGTAAAGAAGAAACATTACAAAAACTGGACAGACTACAAGCTCTGTCGTACTAGTTTTTCAGGGTGTTAGAAAGTTTTAGCTTATGTTTTTTATGTTAAATATAGTAAAGGCCTGGTTTATTGGTGTAAACTGTGTTTGATTGATAGTTTAAAGGGGGTCAGTGCCTTACCCCCGACCTTCTATTACTGTTTTCTCTACATCATCCAAGATCTCAGCTACTCTTAAATCATACTACTGTAAAATATATGTAATTGAAACAAACTCACATACAAAGAAAATTAGTGACAAACCAACACAAAATAAATTATACTTTGACTGACTGTGAATATAGCTGATGAAGGTACTAAAGGGGTCAATACACCCCCTTTCGCTAAAATGACTCTCTGGCTATTTTTAGCTGTTATGAAGAAAAGTAATTGTTAATAAAGTATGTTGACTTTTACCTGTTATTTAGGAGCATCAAGCTTTATCTGGGTTTTAGCTGTTATTTAGGGACATTGTCTTGAGGCATTGGGGGATTAACTGGATTTTAGCTTCATGAGTGGATAATTGTAGCTGTTGTGTATGCCTTTAAATTAAGTGTTACTAAAGAATTACTTTGGGAAACTTTCTATGCATTTAATTGTTTAGAAATCTCAAAGTACTATTAACAGTAACTTAAAGGAGAGAAGAGACTTGTAAACACTACAACAGGACAATGCACTACAAACACTACAGTGGACACGCAAGAAAACTATACCCGCACTCCATGGGTTTGGAATTGGGACTCTCTTTTAATAAAATAAACTGAAGGTATTTTGGTTACATTTTGTACCCCAACTGTTAAGGAAAGTATAAAAACCAGCAAGGGTGAGCAATTCCTGCACCTTTTTAAAAACATTACTATGGTATGGCAGGTTATTGTATGGTACGGTATGGTGTGGTATTGTATTGTATGGTATGGTGTTGATATTGTATTGTATGGTAGGGTAGAATATGGTATTGGGAGGTATGGTATGGTAGGGTATGGTATGATGGGGTATTGGTTTGGTATGTCATGTTATTGTATGGTATTTGGGTGGGGTGTAAGGATATGGTGACTTTGGTAGGGGTATTGGTATTGTGGCTTTGGTATAGGATGTTATGGTTTTGGTGAGGTATGGTAGGGTATGGTATGGTGTGGTAAGGGTATTGTATTGTATGGTATGGTATGATAGGGCATTGGGAGGTATGGTAGGGTAGAATATGGTATTGGGAGGAATGGTAGGGTAGGGTATGGCAGGGTAATGGTATGGTATGGGATTTGATGGTTTGATACGGTGTGGGTGTTGGGAGCTATGGTAGGGTGTTGATATTGTATGGTATGGTATGACATGGTAGGGTATTGGGAGGCATGGTAGGGTGTGGTATGTCATGTTATTGTATGGTATTTGGGTGGGGTGCTAGGATATGGTGACTTTGGTATAGGATGTTTTGGCTTTGGTGAGGTATGGTAGGGTAGGGTATGTTATTGTATGGTATTTGGGTGGGGTGTTAGGATATGGTGACTTTAGTATAGGATGTTTTGGCTTTGGTGAGGTATGGTAGGGTAGGGTATGGTATGGTATGGTATGGTATGATAGGGTGTGGTAATGGTATTACTTTCAAACCCACCGTAATGGTGGAGTTAGATTTTTCCTATTAATTTGGTCAGTATCACTACATTTCCTGCACCCCTTTAATAAAAATTACATTTGTAGATGGTCTATGGGATAGACCTATCTACATGCATGGCCCGCTGATTATGAATTAAAACTACTGTGTAAAAAGAGACAGTAGGGTATTTTGTAAAGTTAAAAAGGTACAGAGATTACACATTTTAGAGTTCAGATGTGACTCTTTGGTGTAATTAGTTGCTTTAAAAACTCTACGTTGAGGAATATTTGGAATTTTATACTTATGATAGCAGGATTATTTTGGAAAACCTATAATAACTTAAAGGAGAGAATACTAGGAGAACACTAGCAGAAATGGATAGGCAAGAAAGCTAACCCCAATGAAATAATTTTGAACGCTCGCCTTTCCACACCACGGTAAGCCTTTAGGCTAGGCCGTAGGAGCGTCGACGCGTTCTTTTTGGTTACCCAGAGCTTCCCCTGGAGGCCTAACCTCTGGGGTGAGAGGCCCCGACCATCACCTCTCACTGTGGTAGCCACTCCATAACAAAATGCTACCTCCTTTTTATATATTTTTTTGTATTCTCTGTCAATCCGTTCATTGTGTATGAGGAAGACGGTCATTTACTAAGACAAAGTCCGTTCATTTTAACACCTTTAAACTCTACATTTACTAAGATAAACAGAGAATTTTTCGTAAAGTCATGGCCCCTCCACCGCCATGACTCGTGGAGACCTTCCAAAAACAAAATGGTTGTCTCCTCCGTTTATTTTTTTGTATTTTACTTTTTATACTTTTTTACAAGTCCCACCGTACGGACTGTTCCAATGAGTAGCCAGGGTGTTGGCCAGGCTCCTCAATGTACAAAGTCCTTCATTCACACCGGGTTTTTTGAAGGAGTAGCCGGGGTGTTAGCCCGGCGCCTCAATCTACTAAACCCTTCATCACACATTCAGGTTTACGGGGCTTTTCGTCACCCACGCCAGTGACCTTCATTCAGGTTTACGGGGCTTTTAGTCACCCGCGCCAGTGACCTTCATTCACACACACACACACACACACACACATACAGTGGGAACTTGTGATTTTAAAGAAAAACTACATTTAAAGTGAACTTTCATCTTTCATATTTGTGTAAGTAAGGTAAAACTTCTCCGGCAACAGACTTCTTACTAACAGTCTTGCTTCAGGAGTAGCTGACTTTAACATCAGAGAACATAATCCGGCTTCATTTATGAAAACCGTTGTTTTCTCAATCGGCCCAACGCCCTGTTTTTGAGCGTCGGAAAAACTTCCAACAGTTAATTTATCACTGTCATCTACATGTTTCCGAACTGCACTCTAGCCATTAACATGCTTTAGAGCAGTAGCTACGTCTCTAGCTTTAAACCACGGCTTTCCTTCACTATCAAACAGAACCAATACTGGTTTGTTATTGAATGTATAGAACTTGGCAGCCATGTCACAATTTACTCAATAGTACAGGCAAGAGCAGCACAAAACACGTCTGATCAGTACTGCGTCTTGAAGCAGAATGATGAACTGTACTAGTGACATTTGGTATATACAGGAGTAACATTGCTCCGTAAGGAAAGGTGCTACCTTTATCGAAGGTAGCAACACGGAATTGAGACAAGTGTTACTTCAAGACGTAAAACACCAGATAGTTTCTTAACGTTACAAAATATGTTTTCAAAGTGATCATCAAAGACTGTTGGTGTTAGATTCCCTAAAGGAAAGAATGGTATATTTCCTGAGATATCACCGTACTTTATTGATACTCCAATGTAGGTGTTTGATGAGGAGTTCTCCGTTATTTTATCTACTATGTACTCCGAAAACACTAAAGGCCATTCCGATACGTTTATTGGCCCAGTAAGAAAGAACTCATACTCTGAGGATTTAATGCGAAACTTTAAATTTTCATTTAACTTCCTTTTAGATATAAACTTCAAAAACACCCCTTGAATAGGGAGTGTATTATTTTCAGCAGACATTCTACAAGAAGAGACAAACAAGATAAAACAGTAACAGACACAGACACGTCCGTTCACTACCGCGTCTCAGAACAGAATGAGTTAATAGAGCTGATGTTTAGAGGTATATACACTCAGTACCCGTGTGAGTGACAGCTCCATTAAGCAACTCTTTGTTTTTTAAAGCTGAAAGGCAGGGTGTCGTGATCATCATTAAATCTTCTCTTTGGCCCTGTAATTTTAAACTTTTTAATTTCACTTACTGTAACGACTTCTCGTCTCTTTGTTCTCCTGATTCTGTTTTCTTCAATTTCTAAAATTTCAGCAGCTTCACTAAGGACCATCTTTTTTAACTGTTCAAAATTTAATGTTTCGGAAGTCTTCATGTTAAGGGTGAGGCCCTTGATTTTACATACAGTTTCTAGCTTTTGCTTTTTGGTTGACCAGACAAGGTATGCGTAGGTCTTTGGTCCCCCAGAAACAAACTCTAAGATATAAGAGCCGGGCCCGAACTCACTCGCCAATTCGTCCGTCATTTCCCCGAGGTAATCTCCCGTAGGGACCCTGTACAATCCTCCCCTGTATAGATAAATACACGAGTCCGTGTCATAGTAAAGGACTTGACCTCCAAGGGCATCTAAGTGTTCATACAGTTTAAGCCTGGCATGAGCAGTGGTGTAGGCCGCAATTACAACATTTACAGTCTTTAGAGCCTCACCGGCATCATTAACATTCTGCCAATTAACTAATAAAACCTCTTGGTTAATTACTTCAACAAACTTTACTTCCTTTCCTGGTTGAGTTAACGAATTGAATAATTCTTTAGAGTCCCTCACGATTTCAGTTTTTGTCATGTTTTCCCGTTGACCAAACTTGCCCCAGAATGAATTTAACATTAATTTAGCTACTGACCTGAGTCCTCCATTTTTAGCAATTTTGTCTTTCTCCATTTGAATACCCTCACGCTCAAAGAAATCAGAAACATACTTGTCTTTGTCCTCTTCGGTATTACACCATGCGGGATACCCTGAGGCTTCCTGCTTTACTTTCAAGAATTTATTAATAAAATCGGTAAAAAGTCCATCTTTCTCGTATGTGGCTACCTCGTACTCCCACAACTCGTACATGTCCAAGATCACATAGCCTTTTTCTACAGCTTTTCTAATTTCATCCATGGTCCATGTACCTACCATTGCCCTTTCCTCACTATCATGAAAACATTCCCTTTGGTTTAAAGTCTCACCGCAGGTTCTACACAAAACAAACATCAATTTATTATTCATTTTAGCGGGGAGTACGGGATGATACAAGTTGTAAGGAGGTAGAATTTTGCATTTCAACAAGCCCTCTACTTCAAGGCCTCTCTCTCGGCACTCATTTCCAACGTAAACAGTAGGATGACCAACGGGATACTTACAATATTTATTCACAAACGGATAAAGGGAGCAAACATCAACGTATTGGATTGATTCTCCCTCTTCACATTTACAATACGTTTTAGTATTACCCGTTCTGCCTCCAAAGAAGGAATCCCTAGGATTAAGCGGAAGTGTGTTTAGAATGGACAGTTGGTTCAAGTGATTTAGTTTTTTGTCCTTCTTCAAAGCTCTAAATTCACACTCCCACATCTCCACAACTTCGTAGTCACTGATTTTAGACATTTTCTTCAGAGTCCTTTCATATCTTAAGTTAAGTGAATCTGAGGGATCCTCCTTCAGAGGAGCCTCTCTGTCGTAAGGAAAACATTTCGGGCACCCGTGCCAATAACACCCGTGAAACTCGTAAATTCGTTCCCCGTCAAACCCATCTACTTTTAGTCCATTAATTTTAGCTTCTCTGCCCCGGCCCGCATGTTGAATCTTTACTCCACGTTTCTCCTCCTCCCATGTTAACCACTGTAAAGCAACAGCTGACTGATTGTCTGCAAGTCGGTACCCTGATTTTGGTATTAGTCCAATAGTATTTTCTTTTAAGAAGTTACGGCGGAAGGCCAAGTTACATGCACTGGCGATTGTTATAGCCTCGAGAAAAGGATCTACGTTACACTCTTGAAGAAGTAAGGCTCTAAATTTAATACATGCCTGAGCTAAAATCTCCACGTCTGAAATACAGTACTCCAAGATTTCCTTCTTAAAATCAAACACGTAGTCTTCAGCGACTCGTTCGTCATACCATTCTTCAAAGGCCTTGTGTGGTTTCTCAAACATTGATTCCGGACAGTAGTATTTTTTGTCGGGCATAGGGCCTACATAATCTTGGTTCGCTAGAGTGTTGAAGAGATGGGGAAAGTAGCCCTTCTTTTTCTCGGGAGGCAGGTCAAAGGCGTTAGGGAGCGCAGCGAGAGCCATGGGGAAATAGCTCAGTGAGTCCACAAACCTTACGTTGGCTACTTCAATCAAAATAGCTTTAGTTCCCCGAGGAGTTATTTTTGGTGTAAATTTAGTTTCTTCCATAATATACTGTAGTATGAATTGGAAGTCAAAACCCTGCCCGTTGTGGGCAATTACACAGACATCTTTAAATTTTTTTCGAATTCCCATGATATAGTCCATGAAGTGTTTTACCGGTTCTTTTTCAAATACCCTTTGCCGTTCCGAGCAAGTTTCACACTCACCCCCATTAATACATTTAAAGCAGTACTGTTGTGATACACACAAGTTTACTTTATGAACTTTCTGTTGTGGGTCTGAGGGGAGAGACTCATCCTGCCTTGTTTCCAAGTCAAAGAAAATAAACAAAAAATCACGGGCCTTCGGTGTTCTCCTATCTACCCTCATGAAACACTGATGTGCCGGGTCTTTGAACGCTTCGCAGGGTTTACAGTAAACTTCTCCGCATACATGAGCTGTCTTACGTCTTTTTGGATAAATCATTTTCTTACAGTCACGGCAGAGTTTTACAGTTTTACAAATTTGCCCTTGATGAGCTACTAAACACCGCTCATTTTTGAAGGAGCGGTTGCAAAAACGGCATGTGATGCCACCGTGTTCTAGTTTACAGGGCGGGGAGATGGTATGACAGGACGAGCATCTGTTAGAGCACCGATGCTCATGTCTGTTGCTGTAGGGGATATGACAGGCTTCACAAAAGAAATTGCAAACAAACGCAGCAGTTAAGTTTGTAATTACATTATAATGACCGTTGTGAAAAAGAAGGTTAATTTTTAATTTAGCGTCTTCATTACCTCCTTCAAAGTAAACATCCCGGCCTTTTTTGTCGTAGTTGTAGACGGTAATTTTGTATTTTTTAAGATGGGACTGGAATTTTTCAAGCTCAGGGATTCCTGCACCCTCCTCGGGCATTTCTACACGGGCTTTTGCTATGAGCTTATTAGCTCTGAAAGTTTGTCTTTTACCCTTGTCTTTTCGAATAGCGTAGATCTGAGGATCATTTTTCGCATACGCTTTGCCTACTACCAACGCTCTAGCCAAACATAAATTGTCTTTATTATTAATTACTACAATTCCCCGTCTCGCTTTAGATTCTTCATCAAAGGTATTGTAAAAGTCGGGTCTTGCCCTTCCTTTACCTACGGGGACGTTAATCCTCGTAACATCAACTCTAAACGTGTCACTAGAGGTTATAGATTGCGCATTGCTTTGAATTATGCCCCCGAAAATATCCCAGAGAACATCACCGCTAACTTTAGAGACCGGTCTCAATGATACGTATCCCGGTTCAGCACTTTTTAAATTTATAGACTGTAATTTAAACCCTAGATAATCAGTGGGTGCAACGTTGGCTTTGGATGTCTCTACAATTTGATTAAAACCTTTACGAATCCAATCAAACTCAGAGATACCTTTGGGAGGTTTAGTGAATTTGAAAACAGTGTTAGTCCCGTAAAGTCTAAAGTGACTAACGTAGGTTTCATCTTTACTAATTAAATCTACCGGGTTTTAAGGGTCCTTTTTAGAAACATCCATCCTTCAACACAGAATTAAATACTGAAAACAAGCTAAACTGTGCTAACGCTTAAAAGAGCAAGTACCCCAACCAGAGTCAAACTCACAAGGATATTACTGAATTACGCAGAATCAATAATAATCTGTGCAAGAGAACACTTACGCAAGAGCAGCACAAAACACGTCTGATCAGCGTCACGACTGGAATCAGACTGAAGAACTAGAGCTTGTTGTAAGAGATATATATAGAGAGTGGACCTGTTACTTTTTCACTGTTTGATCTACTGAAACTGATACTTTTGGAACTGTTACCTTGAAAACTGTGGGAATGGGAATGGGTAATGTTGGACCTGTTACTTTATTGGAACGGTTACTTTTTGAACTGTTACTTTGTGGCAGTCTTCATCGATATTAAATGAACAAGATATATGATGTAACTGTAACACTTGGAACTGATACTTTAAAGTCACCGATCAGGTTCTCTAAAAGAACAGGTACAGAGGATCTACAAAAGAGCACAGTACCTCTGTATTACTACGCAAGTCAGAAAAACACTAACACACAAACTACGCAAGTCAAACCAGAACTACAGGTTACCGAAAGTTAACTCTAATGAAGGTATCAAACACTACTCTAACCAAGAACAAGAATAGAAAGTTAGATTACTGTCACTCAACACATACAAACACAACACTACTGTTGACACAAGGATGTGAGGTTAGGAAAAGTGAGGTTATGTTAATCAATACATACAAAAACTGCTCCAACCAAAACTGCATAAAATAACAATAATAGAAATTGAGGTTGCTGAGGTGAATTTACTGTACAAAAGAACCAGGGCAAAAAATCAGGTTACTGGAGGTTATGTTAGTCAACACAACACTACTTTAGCCACGAGGAAGTGAGGGTATGTTTACTTTCCTTACTGTAAACTAATAAGCCAGATTAAATGGATACACCACACAGCATTACTCTAGCCAAGAAAATAAACACGCATACAACACAAAAATAAAATAAAGTACACCATACACGGAAAATTAATATAACACAGTAAAGTTGGAGTGTAACGGGTGAGGTTAGAAAAAGTGAGGTTACGTCATATTAGGTTATGGTAAGAAAATGGTTGAGATTGAGGTTGTGTTAGTCAGCATATACAAGTACGTCACTACCAAGTAAAACAAAATGGTGAAGTTACTTAATAAAGAACAAGGACAGAAAGTGATATTACTGTCAGTCAACACATACAAGTACGACACAACTCTTGACACAAGGAAGTGGGATTACTGTTACCGGCATGTTAGTCAGCACATACAAACACTAATCTAGCCAAATCAGACAATTAAATACAACACACAAAACTACTCTTACAAGAAAATATGGCTTTTGTGACTCTCAAAGGTTACTGTTATGTTAGTCAACACATACAAACACAACACTACCAAGTAAAACAAAAATGGTGAAGTTACTGTATAAAAGAACAAGGAGGTGAGGTTATGGTAACTCTCAAAGGTTACAGATGTAAGGTTATGTCAGTCAATAAATACAAGTACGACACAACTCTTGACATAAGAAACTGAGGTTGCTGGGTGTGAGGTTATGTTAGTCAACACAACACTACTTTAGCCAGAACAAACAAGAAACTGATGTTATTGTACACTAGCAAGTCAGATAACGCTAAAATCACACGACACGCAAGATTACTATAATAAAAGTGAGGTTATGTTAAATAAAAATTAAAAGTGAGGTTAGAAAAAGTGAAGCCGCTATGGGGAGCAAACGCTCAAGTTTAATTTTTGCAAAATGCAACGAACGGAGAGACACGTCAGATCGCTATGGCGGCAGGGAGCAGAGAGAGAGAAAGCGCGCGGCAAGATAGCAGGTATTGTGGTGGGGGCTATGTCTCTTTCAATCACAGAGCCCACAGGTAACAACTAGTTTGCTGACAGAGACTATGGTGAGGATGTTGTGGTTAGATGTACAGAAGGCTAGATGATTAACAGCAGAAGGACACGAGGGTCAAATAATTACCACTGAAGGCTAGATGATTAACAACAGAAGGACGTGAATCAACATACCAGCCAGTCAGGTTACTTAAAATGTTACACCCACCAGCTGAGAGAACAGGAACTGTAGATAGATACGCAGAAGGGGGTGAAGGATGTGGAGGTTAGATGTACAGAGGGTTAGATGATTACCAACAGAAGGACACGAGGGTCAAATAATTACCATAGAAGGCTAGATGATTAACAACAGAAGGACACGAGGATCAATTAATTACCAAAAACTGTAGATAATTAAACACAGAGAGATGCAAAAGATAAATAATCAACCACAGAGGGTAGCAAAAGAGCCACAGAGGGAGGCAATTACACCCTAATTCCATTCCTCATAAGAGCCCATGTTATTCTATTCTCCGTAAGAGTCCATGTTAATCTATTCTCCATAAGAGTCCATGTTATTCTATTCTCCATAAGACCCTATGTTGGACCCCAAGCGCGCGGCATGACTACTTACGATCAATAAGGCACAAGGGCAATCTTTGAACATTGCGGGTTTAAATTTGGAAAATGCCTGATTTTCGCACGGCCAGTTATACGTGGTGTGCTCACGAGTTTGTACGCCTGAAAATTTGTACATTTATACACCAAATCAAAAGACAAAAAACATTGTTTATCCTTTGGCCTTACAATAAAATTAATATACTTACTTTCTATTACATTGACTTTTTTTATTATATTAAAAAACTATTAAAATAGCTTTATTTCTGTAAACAACTTAATTTGGGCGCAGCAACGCGCACCGGGTAACTGCTAGTTCTAGCATAAATATTTACCGAGTTATTAAAGAAAATGTGTTTCGACTAAACACAATACGTTGTCTTATGAGGGTTTTACACTAGAAAAGCCAGCTTCTCCTTTGTTAGAGTACTTTTATCATCCCCAGCAAACCTCACGCCTCCTTTCAAGCCTGACTGGACCTTCTCCTAACATTATAATACGCAAAATTGTATTCCCAGCCTTACAATGTTATTCTTATGGGGAATAATTAAAATCGTATATATTGCTTATTTCTGAATATACTTTTATGAAACTTGGTATGTGACTTATTTAGTATTAAGAAATTTATGTGTCCACTGGAAATTTGCTGAGTATGCAGGTTTGCTGTAACGCGGGTATATATATATGTTTACCGTCATTATGTGAATCAGAATAAGTGTAAATATATCTTTAAGTGTTGTAAGACGTCTTTTATTACATCCCATAACCAAAGGAGCCGCTGTGAATGAGAAGCAACGTGGTGTAAACTGGAGCCGGTTAGTTTGTTGCAACTGTTGTCTGTTTGTGGCTATCTTGGTGACGAGGGGTACTACCAGTAATCACATAAATCCTCATAAAAACACAAATATTTGCATTCCCGAATTATTACACACAATAACACATTTTGATAGTAGCCATTCTCCAATGCATTTCCAACATAGAATTTACCCCGTAATAATTACAAAACTGTATTACAACAATTATTTTCTTACTGACTTAGCACGTTACCTACTCTGTATGTAAAAAGTAAATGAAATAACCCAACAAAGACCAGTGCTGACCTACGGTGCCGAGAGGGGATAAGCAGCACTTTATATACAGCGAGGCGCGGGCGGCACTCTACGCTCCTCTCCGCTGTTTATGAGCCATTAGCATGTTGAACAAATTTGATTGTGTTTCAAGTTGACAATTTTACTCAATAAATAAAAGTTATCTTTATATTCACTAGCGATCACCCATTGGTCAAAATTCGACCGAAAATTATCTAACGAATATCGGCCGTTTGCGTGAATACCTGCATCTCACATACATAAGTATCTTAATATAATATTATTATAAATATTTATTTTCACTTCGACACTAATATACCAGTACCGAACATAATTAAATTCGGATGGTTATAGATGTATAAAAAAATAGCTAAACATTTCCTATTTTGTTGATGATTAAATTGCCTTTCGAGTATAATTTGTATTTAAATTATGCCTTAAACATTTGTCCTTGGTGTTGTGCTAGCGTTAGACATAGGCTTTAAAGCTTTAGGCTTTAAAGTAGTGTTGTATACATAAAGTAGGCTTTTGTATAATTAGCTGTAAAATGTACAATTATATTGATTGAAAATATCTTCCAGCTGTGAGTTGTCTTCAATAAGTTTTTATGGGGCGTAGCCCTGAGGACCGATCTAAATTGTGAGGGATTTCGGCAAGTCTGCACGACAATACCTTTCTACTGGCATGTGTGAATTTCTCCTACAATCACACGCTGAGAAAAGTGTACCAAAATTGTTGTGCTTGCTTAGTAATATAATGATCAGGTGGAAGTTCTAATAGATATATTATTAATTATAGTGGGTAGCTGATATTTATTTAAACACAAACAAATTTATAAAACTATGACAGCGATCAATAATTATTTAGTCCCATCATCCTAAAATCCTTGTGAAGTTATCATATTTGACATTTTAGATTTGAAAAAGTTGACGTAGAATATGAAGACATAAAGTAGCATGAGTTGCGTGAAATTGAAACCCTTCAATGGTTTCTCTTCAGTACTAGATGATTATGTTTTCAATGGCAAGTTTGGAAGGTAGTTTATCATGATTGATTATTATTGAATTTCCTATGGAAAGTGAACTATTAGCATGACCGGCACGGTGAAACTTAAGCCCGGGACCACCATAGAAGTTCCTAACGTGACCCCCTGAACACGTTTTGGGGGGTCGTTCAAAATTTTATATATATATATACATATATATATAATTTTTTTATGATGTATATATACATTATATATATATATATATATATATATATATATATATATATATATATATATATATATGTGTGTTTGCACTCTAGCAGTCGCATTTTTTGTCCGATTTATTTCAAATTTGGTAGGGACGTTCCTTTCTGTAATCAGTTGAACAAGGTCGTTAGGAAAAGCAATCGGAAAACTCTTAAACCCTTTTTTTGGGGATTAATCTGTCAAATTTCGAGTTTTTGGGCCCAAAAAGGGTCATCAAAGCCCCAGATGTAAAATCAATGCATGTAAGAAGATGGGAATTAGTGAGGCGAAAGTCTTAAGCCCTCTCTCGTCATTCTAACATAAATATTTACCGAGTTGTTAAAGAAAATGTGCATCGCTAAACACAGTACGTTGTCTTATGTGGGTTTTACACTAGAAAAGCCTGTTATTCCTTTGTTAGAGTAATTTTATCATCCCCAGCAACCTCACGCCTACTTTCTAGCCTGTCTGGACCTTCTCTCTAACCTTATAATGCGCAAAATTGTATTCCCAGCTTTGCAAGTAAATGAAACCAGGAGTATCAGAACAGCCAAAAAATCAATGTTTTCAGATTTCAATAAAAATTGGACAAATGTTTGTTTTTACACTTATTTTGAGTTTTACAATTTTCATGTGGAAATTCACTTCCCTCACGTCAGCGTGCTGCATGCGAACTCGTTTATAAAATAACATTGAGTCATCAATGTTAAGATAATCTGTTGTAATCACAAGACATTTTATCGTTTACAGAATCAAAAATATTACAAATTATTCAACGAAAAGCCTTAAGTTTCTAGTACCAAGTGAAATGAATTACCCCCTTGTTAATATCTAATGACAATTCGGTAATGATAATTTAATTTTCACCCGTCAAGTTTGACACCTTATTTGGAAGATGCGAGTTTCCAGACGCAATAATCGTCACAAATTGACTCATGTAATGAGATCGTCCCCAATCCACTGTCACTCACCACCACCAGTAAAGATAAATAATTCCTAACAGGTTTGGTAAAGCTGTACCTGTAAATATAAATATGATTCTTTAACATTTATTTTGTAGTAGAAATCTATTTTACTAAGTAAGAAACTAACCTTGAAATTATCAATCTTGTTAGCACTACTGCTCTTAACTAATCAGCTGCCATAAAACGGGACTGATAACTAATAAATATTGGGTGAAAGGATGAACTCTTATAGAGCTGCGTAAAAAGCCAAGTGTTCCAGTTAGTAACGTGTAATAGTAACGTAGAAGGTTCGGTTTAATATAGCGTGTTTTATAACGAAATTGAATTTAGAAGTACTAAAAGTAATTTATGTTGATCAATACAAGTTCATAAATTGGTATTCCTATTTATTTTATGCCAATTTACATCGGTTTGTATTGTTGCATTGCTCTTTAGTTGATCGTTTGCTAATTAAGATTAAACGTATAAATATGTTTTTTATTTCAAAATTGGTGAAAAGAGTGATCGACTGATCGATGCTTAACGTGGTTCTTTTAGAACCTAGTATAAAAAATAATATTTATCTTTATGAGGTTATAGGAAGTACCTGGGGGGCCAAGCTTTGCTCGGGGAAGGCCAGTCAGTTTGTTTAGATGACTCGGAGTAATATTTCACCGCTTCCCCCTACTGATGATCAGACTTGTATAACTCATTTGCCTCTTTTCTACATTTTTAAGGTCACTCCAGTTGCCATTTATAGCTCAATGTCCCTTTGATTTATTTTACTACTCTATATATGTGATCTTCACTCATTTAATCTCTGCTCTCAGGAAGCCACATGTTAATAATCATAAACAACATGAGTATTACTTTGATAGTTCCCTGGTTGATTATGAACAGCTGTTACAATTCTTTTGTTTTGATTTGAAACTCCATAAGCCCAATGTTATTTTTTTAACTTTTCATTTTACATTATTCGATTTTTCCTAGGGATGAGGCCTGTCCAGAACTTATTTTTATCCCAGAAATTAGTTATTTCCAAAATTTGAAGGAAATCTTTGGAGCCGTTTTTGGGATCAGTGTCGCAAGCAAGCAAGCAAGCAAACCTTACTCATATTAGAGTATAGAAGTGTCAAAATTAATAAAATTTTTGTTTGTAAAATGTTTGAAGTTATTACTTCCAAATCCTGGGCAGCGTTAAAAAAACCTTTATAATACTACCTGCTTTAATTGAGCTGTTTTAACCTATTAATATTAATGGAGGAAGAAAGGTTACCTCCTCATAAAAACTTGATAAGTATTGAAATAAATTGGAGCGTTATATAAACACAATATTAATAAAAATATACACAGAACCTTTATTACCTTTTTTGGGTGCGAAAATAGTGGGTAAGAATAAATAATTTCAGAATGTATATTTTAAAATAATTGAACAAATTGCCAACTGTAATTGTACCAAAAGTTTAGGAATATGTTGATATACAACCTATCAAGGTGCTGCTCTATGATTAAAAATAACTCAATTTTCTCACAACTATAAAGTGTTGTAAATGATACATATAAAATTACAAGTTAAATTCAAGATAAAATAAAAAAGGTTTACTGGTTAAATTAAATTATTCCAAAATGGAAAGCTAAATCAATTTTTGAGTATATAGCCTAAACAAAACTTGAACTCAGGTTGATAGGATAAGCGATGATTTACGCGGTGGCTCTGCTGTCAATCACCGAAACTACAAATGAGGCCGCTGATAAATGGTTTAATCCGGGGCTCGAAATTGGATCCGAATCGTTGAGGCTTCAAGCTTCACTTAATATAAATTATAGTAAGATGGATATCAGTGAGTACCTCAGGTAAGAATCTACGGTTAGTCTTAGTTTATAGCTTTATTTTTACAAATTTGAAATATGTGAAAATACTCGTTTGGGTGTAGGAAAATATAATTGTACGTCCAAGTGATGGTTTAACATACGTTATAGCATTTAATTTTGCCTCTACAATTCAAAAAGTCTTTTCTACAAGATGTAGATTTAAAAAAAATAATATATTTGACTTATTCAAGTCTCAGAACTGATATTTATAATAATATAAAACACATAGTAATAAAAACCATGTGTTTGGCTTTTTGCCCGTTTTAATGTATACATTATTATTTATTTATTATATATAGAATATAAATTTCGGTAGAATGTACAGAAAATCTTCTAGCAAAATTGTTTTTCGAAATGCCCGCCCAAATCCAATTTTTGGAGGCACTACAGAATCCTCTGCTACATACAGTGGTTTTAAGAGGGGAAATGCCCGCTCCTCCCCCCCAGGGTTAAGGGGCAACATATTTCAAATATCCTCTGTTGGTCAATGCTAACTGGACCTGGATATCAGTTTTTAACGAAGTTGATCAGTAAATAAGAGAGAAATGGTCATTTTTGTATTCCTTATAAGAATAACATTGGACAACGTACTGCGTATACCGCTAAATGAAAATTTTAATTCTCCCGACAACTAGTAATCGTAGAATAATAATTTAAAGTACCGAATTATTTAAATTTTTAAGCTATTTTTAATGGTGATAAGTAAGCGTTTTTAATATTTATGGTTTGTTGTGAAAAATAAAAAACTGTATTTTTGATGTTTTAAGTCCTGTAACTTGTGAACCCGACTTTTGTCAGAAATTCGGATGGTATCATTTTGTTAGAAACCTAAAGCTATACAAACTACTAAAATTTAATTAAAATTATTTGAGCCGTTTTTGAGAAATTTGGATTAGTCATGTTTTTTAGAGGTTTTGGGAAGATAATTACCCTTAAAAATCAAAATTAAAAAAATAAAAAAATGATTGGAGACATCGTGAATTAGTACATACATACCAAATTTCATCAAAATCAGTCCACTGGTGTCGTCTCTAGCTCTACACACATCCATACAGACAGATAGACACACAGACATCACGTAAAAATCACTTTTTTGGATTCAGGGAGAACCAAAACGAATATTTCCACTAACAACTCAAATTCAAAAATGTGGACGAAAACAATACTTTCTCCATATACTATGTATGGGGGGAGAAACTAAAAAGGGACTTTTCAAATATAATCCGGAAAATCAGGACTGATTAAATTGAAAATTTCCTTGGCTAAAGTTTGCAGTTTTATGTTATTATGGTTACGAGAATAATAAAATACGTCTCTTATATACTCGAATAATATTTTCTCTTTAGTTTTGTTTATACATTATTTGGTTTTAAAATGTAATAGCTTTCTTAAGATAACCAATTGACTTATTTATTTGTTGTGAATGGAATTTTGAAAATGTTTTTAACACAAACAATTGGCGGTTTTCTTTGAATCAGGACACAGATTGGCTAAAATACAACAGGCCCCGAAAAATTGTCTGTTTGATTACAAGAAGCTTTACAAAAAGTATTTAATTTAATTATTAAACATATGAACATTAATTTATACAATACAATGTAAAACGGATGATAAGTAAATAATCGCACGTCTTTTGACTCTATCTTTGCCATACTAGTGGTATGAAAATTGGGAGAACCAATTCAGTCATAAGGGACTTAAATAATGGGCTATAGCAAAGAATCTATACCAAAGACTCATTTGTATATTTGATGTATTTAGAATACATGAAACATTGAATGCCTTGAAGTAGTTTTAATTAACTAATTAAAATCACCAATTTCTACACGAAGAATTACCAGGTATAAATTTGTGCCTCATGCCCTGGTGAAAGCGACGGTCGTTATAGTCATGAACTTGGTCGTTTGTCGTTGGACGTTGACATACGGTGCATGTATAGTGTTGACAGACTGTTCTACTAAGTGCTCAGTATCAGAGTTCAACGACAACTCAACTAGAACGCAAAATATCAACAGTATTTTCAATTCAGTGTTTTACATTTGTATACTCTGATAATCTGTATACTTATATTGGTATACTTATTATGACTGTATAACTTTTTAAGTTTGGTATCGGATACAAGGTTGGGTATATATTTAAAGCATAACCAATCGTTTAAACATTCAGATTTGTTATATTAAAAAATAAATATGTATATATGAGTATAATTCAGGGTCTTACAACTTTAAAAATGTACTAGTGGGTTTGTGAGGCTTATTGTCTCTAAATAAATATGAGTAACAGTAAGAAGGTTAGGTCCAATGTTAAATATTCAGATACATTGTTTACGCTTTTAGCGTTGTAGATGAAGTTTTGCACTCAACACAAAACGTAACCTTATTGATCCCTCCATGTGCGGGCATGGATCAATCTTCCGAGTGCGAGTTGTCTCAGCAGAGCAACATCGTACTGGTGAAATTTTAGTCCAAATTTTCCCCATAAAACCTGACCTTATTGTTTGTGAATTCATTTGTACGAACAAATATTAATACTTGTTAAGCAAATAATGATCTCAATCGCTTAGCACTCGCTAAATTTAGGATGTTGAAAATATAATGATTTTAATATTTATTTTGAAAATACATAAATTCAATCATATTTTGTATATAGCTAATACACCATATCCTAGTATTATGTCTAAGCTCCGACAATCTTTGAAACGTTTAAATGTTTGGGGAGATAGGAGCGTCACCCTGTTGTAAATACTGTATAAAATATTTCAATTGTAAATGTTAAAATCGACTAAATGCTAATACGACTGAAATCTCCTTTGAAAGTGTCAACTCCAAGGTATAAAGTTACAGAGGAAGTAGAAAACGTAACCTATAAAAAATCTACCCATGAAACACTTGATAGCAGTGGTCGCGTCAGTGATTTTGACACTGACACATGCCAGCGTGTCACTTCTGACCGGTTCTGTCATTGATTTTGTCGTCCTTTGCTAAGGTTTTACTGGCGAATGTTTTGGTAGTTTTATGACATTTAAAGCAGACATTTTTAGTTGATCACAACAATAATTACTCATTACTCACATATTAATGTGAAATCATAATTACTCAAAGGTATAAACAAGTATTAAATAATATACTTTAGTTAAAACACATTAAACGTTCTTAATAACGTAAACTTATGTTTTGTTACGTATTAAAATGAATTAACGAGGAGAGGTGTAGTGATAGTGGTCAGGCTATAAGATAAGTCAGTCAGGCCAGAGAGGCAGTTATGTTAACATAAGGACATTTGACACGATGACACAGGTCACTGACAATGACACACTCACATATTGATATTGTGGTGTTGTGGTATATGTGTAGTAGTAGTGGTCTGTCACAATCAGGCCAGAGAGACAGTTATGTTAACATAAGGACATTTGACACGATGACACAGGTCACTGACAATGACACACTCACATATTGATATTGTGGTGTTGTGGTATATGTGTAGTAGTAGTGGTCTGTCACAATCAGGCCAGAGAGACAGTTATGTTAACATAAGGACATTTGACACGATGACACAGGTCACTGACAATGACACACTCACATATTGATATTGTGGTGTTGTGGTATATGTGTAGTAGTAGTGGTCTGTCACAATCAGGCCAGAGAGACAGTTATGTTAACATGTGAATATATGGCATACGTCAATGGCATTGCTTACTGACATGTTGTCAGCGCAGTACTAGCTGTGTAGTGTTGAGAAAAATGTGTGATAATAGTGGTCAGGCTAGTGGTCCTGTCACAACCAGACCAGAGAGGCAGTCATGTCAACATGTGAACATTTGACACCATGTCACACGTCACTGACACTGACACACTAACATATTGATCGTGCAGTTCTCACTGTGTAGTTTTGAGGTAGGTGTGTGTAGTAGTGTTCAGGTTAGAGGACCAGCCATTAAGGCAGTTATGTAAAAATGTGGATATTTGACCCCATGTCATACATTACTGACACTGACAGACTACATGCAGTGATGCAGTTATGGATGTGTAGTACTGATGTAAATGTGTACTGACAGTGGTCAGGCAAGAGGATCAGTCACAGTCAAGCCAGAGAGGCAGTTATGTTAACATGTGGACATGTGTGCTTTCCGGGTTTGTCAGGTAATGCTGACTAAACACTTGTGAAAATTGTAATATACGTTTAGTTAAATGTGAGCAGATTTAATAAAGCATCCTGGTTAGGTTTGGTTTGGTATTAAATTTGACCGTGTATGCAATATGAATTATTAGTGAGCTACAGAAGCTTTGCTTTGCTCAACGTACTGCCTTGTTGTGATGTATTTTGTTGCTAGTGTAATTATTTACAGTGTCAAAATGTTAAGTACCATTTATTGTGCGCGCTGTAACCCATTCTCGCCCTAAAAAGGTAATTTAAACAAGAAAAGACAGAGAAAAGAAATATATAAAATACCCCCTAGCAGCAAACTTGCATACCCAGCGAATTTCCATTGCATATGTATGTATCTTAACATGTGAACATGTGGACATTTGAAAACGATGACACATGTCACTGACACTGACACACTAACATATTGATCGTGCAGTTCTCACTGTGTAGTTTTGAGGTAGATGTGTGTAGTAGTGTTCAGGTTAGAGGACCAGCCATTAAGGCAGTTATGTTAACATGTGGACATTTGACACCATGTCACACGTCACTGACACTGACCCACTAACATATTGATCGTGCAGTTCTCACTGTGTAGTTTTGAGGTAGATGTGTGTAGTAGTGTTCAGGTTAGAGGACCAGCCATTAAGGCAGTTATGTTAACATGTGGACATTTGACACTATGTCACACGTCACTGACACTGACACACTAACATATTGATCGTGCAGTTCTCACTGTGTAGTTTTGAGGTAGATGTGTGTAGTAGTGTTCAGGTTAGAGGACCAGCCATTAAGGCAGTTATGTTAACATGTGGACATTTGACACCATGTCACACGTCACTGACACTGACACACTAACATATTGATCGTGCAGTTCTCACTGTGTAGTTTTGAGGTAGATGTGTGTAGTAGTGTTCAGGTTAGAGGACCAGCCATTAAGGCAGTTATGTTAACATGTGGACATTTGACACCATGTCACACGTCACTGACACTGACACACTAACATATTGATCGTGCAGTTCTCACTGTGTAGTTTTGAGGTAGATGTGTGTAGTAGTGTTCAGGTTAGAGGACCAGCCATTAAGGCAGTTATGTTAACATGTGGACATTTGACACCATGTCACATGTCACTGACACTGACCCACTCACATATTGATCGTGCAGTTCTCACTGTGTAGTTTTGAGGTAGATGTGTGTAGTAGTGTTCAGGTTAGAGGACCAGCCATTAAGGCAGTTATGTAAAAATGTGGATATTTGACCCCATGTTATACATTACTGACACTGACAGACTACATGCAGTGATGCAGTTATGGATGTGTAGTACTGATGTAAATGTGTACTGACAGTGGTCAGGCAAGAGGATCAGTCACAGTCAAGCCAGAGAGGCAGTTATGTTAACATGTGGACATTTGACACGATGACACACGTCACTGACACTGACCCACTCACATGTTGACCGTGCAATATTGGATTCCTGTAGTATTCTGACGAGATTCGTAAAAAATAAAAATGCGTAACAATGATATTTGCTATTCAACGTCCATCGAATAGTTAATTTACTCAAACATGATCAAAACCGAAACTATTACGGAATAACCATAATCTGATCAATTGCTTTTTCACAATTTCTATCGCTCTATTAAATTCAGGAAATAAATGATTAATTTAAAACTGTTTATGACATATTGAAAGTGCCAAAAACAGAACTCTGCCCAATGGAGTTTAAGCTAAATTGTATAATTTGCTTGTTAATCAAACTTAGTTGTTTATGTTGATAAAACTTAGTTTGTGGCTTTATCTGATTGAGGTCTATGAATAAGTACGTGGGAGTGCCCCTTAACACTCAGGTCTAATGTATTTGTATGGAGAATACAAACAATTGTATGTCTCGCTTGTTCATGAAAATTTATCGATACAACTCGGAATAATCACTTAATAAAAGTAGTATTAACATAAAAATATTTATTTGCATAAAAATTGCATAAAAACCATTGATATTTGCATAAAACCCCATTTTTGTGGGTTTTTACAGCAAATCTGTGCACTCAGTCCTATTGTTACTTTTATGAAGAAAAAAATTAACTGTCATATCTCGCTTTTGCACGAGTATAGTTTTATGAAACTTGGTAAAAGGCTTAATGAGGCAGTGAAGTACATAAGTATGTATTTGAAATTATCTGAATGTTTTGTACTCTTTTTCTAAAGCACTCTAATTTTATATGAACTTAAATTTGTATGGCCTCGTGATGAAATTTTGCTGGGATAACAACAAAAGTAGAAGAGTCTTCCTAATTGGATTGATATTCAATTGAAACTATCAAGTCATTTGTTATTATTTGGATATAAATTAAACTATACACCAAACGAGACGTCTAGAAATTTTAATACAACCAATAGTTGTACACCGATGTTTTTAATATTTGTTTTTGTTGATAAATCAGGGATGTTGTTACTATGTTACATACTCAGTACATATCTCCTGCATTAGATTAAAGTAAAACAATCTCTGCTTTTTAGCGAATTTCCCCTATAGGGAAGAAGCTATTACCGTAGTCGGTATTGTAAGACCTAGGCCCGGGACCATGATAACTTTTCGTTTTGAGGTCCCCAGACCCCAAAAACACCATTCGTTCGAAACTGTTATATCCGTGTAGAGAAGTAGAGAAACTGTAGAGAGTGTCCGTGAGCACGATAACTCTCTAAAAATGATCCGATTTTGGTGAAATTTGGTATAAACATGTAAAGCAACATTTGACTTTAAGTTCAAAAACCAGCCAGATCGCTCCATCCAAACCGGTATTTTGGGGGGGGGGTTTTGTACCCCAAATTTTTTTTTAATTTTGTACGTATAATTTTTGAAATAGTCAAATTGTAGTTTTTAACATTGGATTCAGCTAAAAAAAACATAACATTTTGTATTTTGATCATTTCTCTACGTCAATTGGTTAGCGAGATATTGAAAGTGCTAAACACAGTACGTTGTCTAATGTTAATCTTGTGGAGGAAAAGAACAATTTTATCTCGCTTACCGTATTTATGAACTTGAAACCTTGAACTGACGAAACTTGGTATATGGCTTCATCTGGTTGTGGTCTATTGATATTTGCTAAAAAAATACAAATTTTTGCTAAAGGTTCCCGTAGCAGCAAACCTGCGTACTAAGCCCCATTTTATTCTTATGAATAATAATTAAATGACCCCCTTAATTATGAACATAAATGAATAAAAACTGGTATATAACTTCACCTAGTTGAGATATATTGATATTAGCATAAAAACCCATTTTTAATGTTCGTTGATGCAGCAAACGTGCGTGTACTCAGCCCCAATGATATTCTTATGGAGAATAATTAAAATTGTACATATCGCTTATTTGTGAATATATTTTTATGAAACTTGGTAAGTAGCTTTATGCATTGTTAAGACATTTATATCTCCATTGGAAATTCGCTAAATATGCAGGTTTGCTGCGACGGGGGTATTATTTTAATTGTACTCTTGATTCAATTAAACTACTTCTGCCATAAGGCTCATTATGAATGTATGAACTTATTAATTGCAAAAACGCTACAGACATAAAAGTAAATGCTGCAATCGACCAGATTCAAGGTAAACCAATATATCTGGATATATAAATTTGAAAAATTGATATATTTTAAGAAAGGATCAATTATAAGTAAGTGTATGTCAGTAAATTGATGATGTAAAAACATAAAAAAATACTAAATATAAATGTAATACTAATTAAAAATGTCTAAATGCGATTAATTAACTAAATTGTTACGTTGCTCGAGAGTAATTAAATCTTTTTGATCCGTATGATAATATTTGAAATAATAGTTTACAAAACAAATATATAAAAATGTCTATGTTATGACGTCAGATGTGGAATAACCTCCCCTCATTTGATTGGGTTTGTGGTGAAAACCCAATTGAGTAGGGATCGTTTATAAGTCCTTGGGGGCTGCACCTCCCCACTCAAAAAGATGGTTAGTCTAACTGTAGTTTAAAATTTAAACTCACTACGATTAAATTAGTTAAGTTTAGTAGTGTGTGTGTGTGTGTGTGTGCAAAAAACCTACAAATTCTCGACATAATATGAAACAGTTGTATTAAAACTTTACCAAGGCTTTTTGACGTCTCTGATTCTTAAATAAATTTGTTAGTTGTGCGTCGATATTTTCGGATACCTTTCTTATGAAACAAATTAGTATAAGCACGATTTATCTCTATTAGTATGGCCGAGGGGATTTAAATCATCTAAAAGTGGATTAAGTTAAAAAATGTTTTATAAGATTACACCTTTTATCATCTTATAACACACACATTTGCACATTTGCATGTTTGCATTTTGTGTATCTTTGGGCACTTTTGCTAGATGAGCACAGTCATTGTACCAAAGAAAAAAAAAACACAACAATAACCAGTGTTACTTGTAGGTGGGATTAGGGGTTGGGGGTGAGGGGGGTGATGAAGGGGGAGGTGGTGGGTTGGTAAGCAGCACTTTGTATACAGCGAGGCGCGGGCAAGCGCAACTCTCCGGACCCGCTCTTTTCTGGCAGTACTTTAGCATGAAAACGAATTTGATTGAGTTTTGAGTATCCATGTTTATTTTTTTATACGTCTATGGTTATTGTTATTTAAGTTACACGATATTGATAACCAGATAATATGTGCTTGCCGGGTTTGTCAGGTAATGCTGACTAAACACTTGTGAAAATTGTAATATACGTTTAGTTAAATGTGAGCAGATTTAACAAAGCATCCTGGTTAGGTTTGGTTTGGTATTAAATTTGACCGTGTATGCAATATGAATTATTAGTGAGCTACAGAAGCTTTGCTATGCTCAACGTACTGCCTTGTTGTGATGTATTTTGTTGCTAGTGTAATTATTTATAGTGTCAAAATGTTAAGTGCCATTTATTGTGCGCGCTGTAACCCATACCCGCCCTAAAAAGGTAATTTAAACATGAAAAATACAGTGAAAATAAATACATAAAATACCCCCGTAGCAGCAAACCTGCATACTCAGCGAATTTCCAATGCATATATATGTATCTTAATACCACTTAAAGCCGCATACCAAGTTTCATCAATATACATTTATAAATAAATTATTTATGATATTTTAATTATTCTCCATAAGAACAATATGGCATCTGAGGATGTAGGTTTCCCATGGTACACAAAAAATGGGTTTTTATGAACATCTTTTTATAAGTCAACTAGGTGAAGCCACTTACTAAATTGTATTAATTTATGTTCATAATTAAGGGATATAACATTTTAATTATTCTCCATAAAAATAACATGGGGGCTGAGTATGTAGGTTTGTTGCTACGGGAACTATTAGAAAACAAATCCTTTTTCCTGTAAATATCAATAGACCACAACGGTATGAAGCAATATACCAAGTTTCGTCAGGATAAGTTGATAAATAAGCAAGATATAGCAATTTTCTTATTCTCCATAAGGATAACATTGGACAACGTACTGTGTTTAGCACTTTAAATATCGCTGTAATCAATTGACGTAGAGATAAAAAAACTAAATTCTTTTTCTTAAACTGAATTCAATGGTGAAAATTAAAATTTGATTTACTAAAATATTATATGTAAAAAACTCAAAAAAACCATTTTTGAGGTACAAAACCCCCCAAAACCACCCCTTTGGATGAAGCGATCTAGCTGGTCTTCGGACTTAAAGGCATAAATGTTACTTTACAGGTTTGTACCAAATTTCATCAAAATTGGACTTTTTTTGCGATAGTTACCGCACCCACGGACACACGCGCACACACACACACATATATATATACAGTTTTGAACGGATGGTGTTTTCGGCTTCTGGGGACCTCAAAACGAAGAGTTATCATGGTCCCGGGCTTAGGCATTACCATGCCGACTACGGTAATAGCTTCTTCCCTATAGGAGAAATTCGCTAAAAGGGAATTATTAGAAATATCATTAAAAATAAATTTGTATAAAACAATATGTATTCAAATATTTACAAAAAGAGCAAAACGGTGTGGTAGATTGTAGGAAAAATGGGATTCCAAAATGTTATTTTAGTTATAACGTTCGATTAGCTATCTAGCCATAAGTCAAATTATATATATATTCGTGAAGTTACAGAATGGGTTGCAGAATGTCTGAATTGCCTTATTTTTTAATACCCTTTCAATCAGGATGGCCTAAGGGAATTTCCAAATGCTTCACATATCATAAATCAATTTACTTTCTTTTTAAACCATTATTGATTTATATTTCACCCGTCAAGTTTGATACACCGTAAAGTTTGAAGACGCGAGTTCTCAGCACTGTAATCGTCTTAGATTGACTCGTGTAATGAGATTCCCCCGCCCCCGTCACTCACCCCTACACGGAGACATGGAGATTATTACTTACCAGACACGGTGATCTTCACCAGGTCATATCTGTTATTAGTGAATTTCCTATGGAAAGTGAACTATTAGCATGACCCGCACGGTGAAACTTAAGCCCGGGACCACCATAGAAGTTCCTAACGTGACCCTCTGAACACGTTTTGGGGGGTCGTTCAAAATTTTATATATATATATATAAAATGACATTTATATATAGACATATATATATATATATATATATATATGTGTGTGTGTGTGTGTGTGTGTGTGTGTGTGTGTGTGTGTGTGTGTGTGTGTGTGTGTGTGTGTGTGTGTGTGTGTGTGTGTGTGTGTGAGTATGCACTCTAGCGGTCGCATTTTTTGTCCGATTTACTTCAGATTTGGTAGGGACGTTCCTTTGTATATTCTGTTGGACAAGTTCGTTGGGAAAACAATCGGAAAACTCTAAACCCCTTTTCTGGGGATTAATCTTTCAAATTTCGAGTTTTTGGACCCAAAAAGGGTCAGAAAAGCCCCTGATGTGAAATTAACATAAGTTAAAAGATGGGAATTAGTGTGACAAAACCTTTAAGCCCTCTCTCGTCATTCTAGGATAAATATTTACCGAGTTATTAAAGAAAATGTGTATCGACCAAACACAGTACGTTGTCTTATGAACATTAGAAAACGTTGTCATTAGGGTTTTACATTAGAAAAGCCTATTATTCATTTGTTGGTGTACTTTTATTATCCCAAACAACCTCACGCCTACTTTAACGCCTGACTGGACCTTCTCCTAACATTATAATGCGCAAAATTGTATTTCCAGCATTGCAGGTGAATAGAACCAGGAGCATCAGAATAGCCAAAAAATCAATATTTTCAGATTTGAATAAAAGTTGGAATAAATATATGTTTTTAACTGATTTTGAGTTTTTATAGTGTTTTATGTGGAAATTGACTTCCCTCACATCAGCGTGCTGCGTGGGGGGAAGGAGAACAATAATAACGTATAATTATAGACATCATCAATATTTTATTAATATTATTTTATCTGTACAAAAACATAATCCATTTAGTAATATTATATACCATTAGTAACTTCTTATGTTTAAAAGTGAATTCAGGCCCTACATGATTGCTTTGCTCTGATTTACTGATGTCAATGTTACTAAATCAACCAATTGGTATTAATACTATAAATATTACTGTAATACTAATATTATGACAAGTATTATAGAATTACAGTTTAAATCAAGCAAAACTGAGAGGGTGTGAGGATAATATGAGAGGGGTAAGAATGTTGATAAAATATATCAACGTTTAAGTATTATGCATTTGTACATAACTTTTGCTCTTGTCAAATCAAAAAGTCAAGTTGTAAAAATGAGTTATTAAAATTAAGTTTGTAAATATAAAAATAAAAAATAATAACTTATATTTTTATACAACTAGCTAGATTTTCAAATATCATTAGGTAAAGTTTATACTCCTGAAACACATCTCACTTAATATCATTCAATTATATGTCATAGTCGCATGTAATATATATAATTAGTTTTACAAACAAGCAATAAAAAAGTCAAGCATACATACACTATCATTAAACATAAGAGTTTCTCTCACTATAAATTTGTTAATCACATTGATTCTAACTGTAAAATACCGTCCAACACTGTTTAATTGAGTTAAAAATTTATTCGCAAAAGTTTAGTCATTTCTGTTATGATGATTAAATAGGTTTATCACGGCGTTCCCAGATATACACATAGATGAAACAGTTATAATTTAATCCATCAGTCAGTTGTTAGGTTGCATCATTATCTGGAGTACGTGCTGATGGATTGGTCAGACCGAGAGCTCTTGTGATCGTCTGTTGTGGTTGGTTGCTTTGAATGTGGTGCATAAGGCAAATATTAACTCTGAATAATTATGCAATTAGAGGAAGTTATAAGCAAATTACGTTTGACATATTGCATTCAAACTGAATAATGTACAAATTTAGACTAACGACTGCAACACCTTTGGATGTAATACATTGTTTTGGTAGCATTTTAAGAGTTCAATGATGATACATAGTGGAATCGGTGATAGGTGAAAAAATAAATGTCCTGTTATATCAGGAATGTTTGGTATTTCGTCAAATTGAGCTTTGGCCTCGATGGTAATTGTGTGATAACGGATATTGCCGAAACATCTAAAAGAGTTGTTATTTAAATCAATATATTTATTTAAAAAGACGTTTACAATTTACACCTGTTTTAAGATAACTATTTCCAGTTAATGCTATTTACCATCTTTGACCTATGGTTTAAATTTCTCACATTGATGTTGTCATTTATAGTATTATTTGTTGTATATTTGAGTAGATTAGACCGGAGTGTCTAATTTTTTGTTGTATTGGTCTTAGACGGTTTTCTCACCTTGACGGACCACTTCGATAAAATCAAAATTTTCAGGTGGACAAGCATAGTAAACAAAAGAAAACTAGTATATTTTAGTTTAATAGCCTAACTGTGTTTATTTATCAGCCCTCCGAGGAAGTTTCGAAGCTCACTAACAGTTGTCGTTTTCAAAAGAAAACAAGTAGATCAATTTACGTCGTACATGGAAGCATTGTGGTGATTTGTTTGTAAAACTGCATAATGTAATTATGAGTTTGAGCTAAATATGTACATTAAAATCGAAAATGTAAATGGTAAAAGAGCTCATGATCATTCCACTAGTGACGAATTACCATACTCTTAACTATGTTAAAAAAGATCACTTATAGGTCTCAAATAGTATCAGGTGTTGCCAGGTTTTGCTTTTAAAAAGTTAAGCGAATTAAGTTGTAATTAATAAATTCAAAGAAACACTTAAAAACCCTGACAGCTGTTATGAGGTAGGCAGTCTGTTAGACAATATGCAGCGTTGTTCGCCCACTAATATTTCTCAACCTAACCCTATTCACACCTAAGTGGCCAACAGCAGCGATTGACACTTTGACTTGCCTAATTACCTGGTTACCAGGTCCTACACAGACGGTGAAGACAAGCATGCAGGTCAGTTAGTCAGCATATATTCCGCTCGTGGCTGGCTGCGAGACCTGTGCTCCTTCTGCGTCAAGTCTGCAACTCACTGACGGCCATGCTCTGAGTATCACATCATGTTACTTTCGAGCGCAAACTACAAGTACAATGCTGTATACAAATTTTAGATTTGAGTGAGATTTAAGATGTAGAGTAACTAATTGATTCAAGGCTGTTATGTAATGTTTCAGTAGAACACGTACGAATTAAAACATAAGATGAGTGGGTAATTTACGGAAAGTCGGTGAAAATCAACGTCATAATTAAAGTTAAGATAAGGAGACACATAAATGCTTTTAGCCGGAACCACGTCAAACTCTGTGCAAGAGTCACACATTGGATGCGTGATCATCTAACGTTCAAACCGCTCACCGTTAAGTGATATTCCAGGTTTGTTTTATGAACCAAGAAAAAGGTTCAAACAATAAATAAATTTTACTCATCTGAATGCAGAAATAATGCTTATTCTGGCGTATCTAAATTACAACGTTAATAAAAGGCATACAAATTTCAGGATATGAGGTTGTAATTACCATGCTAACTGGTTTAATACAACGTTTGAAACCAGCTCAAATTAATTTGTCCATACAATATTTTGTCATTTGTACATGTAAGTATTATAATATTAAAATTATAGCAAAAAAACCCGTTGTGACAATAAATACAACGGTTGCTAAATTAGACTATGAAAGGTGATATTCTTGAAGCTCAGGAAATGTCCTACCAAATGCTATTATGTATTTCTAGAGTAATAAAACTGAGCAAAACCTGGATGCCAAAAAGACGATACTTATTTTAAAATTAATTTTGACAGAGGGGAATATTATAATTTGAACCCCATTAATTATATAATATGTCTGACTTTCATAATTAATTGACAATTTAAACAATTAAGGGTTTCCAATGAGGGGTTGAATATTAAGTTCGGGCCTGTGTAACTCCAGATGTAGTTGTTGAAATATACCCCTTACACTCATTATATTGCCAAAGATGGGATGCAAATTTAGAGGTTATTTTGATTTGTTATCTATAACTCTATGGTGGTCAAATTGACCAAAATAGATATACTATTCTTGAAGCTTATGAAATCACCTACAAACCCATGTGAAGCATTAGTTGACATAATTGATAAAACAATAGCAAAGGGTTGACTGGAAAACACTAATTTGCTAACAAATTTGTAACGAATTTATTATAATTTAATACTTCACATTTTTACTCGATAAAAATTACGAAATATATTTGATTTTCATAATTATTTGTAAATATACACAATTAAGAGTTTCTAATGAGGGGTAAAATATAAAAATATAGTAAAAAAAAGCTGTTCAGTAGATGATTTACAAACTGTTTATCGCGCTTAGATTCCTGAGAACACGATCGTTTTACAGGAAAAATTGAGCGGAATATGAGAAGAAGTCAAACTCACCCAAAAAGTATTCAGTGTGGTGTAATAAAACTTAACACCTAAGTTAGGGAAAGCAAATTACATGGGACGAATGTGACCCGCCCTAGGGACTTATAAACGATCCCGCACAATTGGTTTGTCTCCACAAATCCAATCAAATGCGGGAGGGCAGCCTACCACGGCGAGTATTCCGTACAATTTACATTCCCTTCACTTTTTACAGCATCCATAAAAGTTTGGACTAATTCAAGTCTACGGTATTGGTTTTTGCCATGAATGGGATTATTTAAATAATATAATTCCAGATGTGATGTTTACACATCCTGTCAATTGAATGCTATTCAATGTATAAAATGTCACGAAAAGGCGTACAAGCTATCAGATTGGCTTGGATTCGGAAGTATGTATTTATTATAATCTAGGATTGGACAATAGGTGATGAGAATATATTCACCTGATCCGTATCCAAAAATAGTCCACATAAGAATAAAATGGGAAAATATACGGATTTAGTTGTTTATACCCGCAATTAGCTTACATGTAATTCGATTATTTTTGAGAGCCTGAATTTAGCGCGAAATATTTTGTGGTACACATGAATCAAACAACGTACCAAATTACACAACATTAAATATACTGGACTTTCATAGTTGATGTAAAAAGAATGAAGTCATTCATTAAATCATTGTCGCCGACGCAACTAGGGCGTATTTTAAGGCGAATATGAATGAATGATGATGAGTGTAGAATGGGTGAGATGCCTTGTGTAGCCTTGTTACTGACTAAGATAGACTGATTCTTTAGCCGGGATCATTAATTAATAGCCCAATGACCAATGGCAGCTGGATCCAGTATCGAACCTCCACAAAAGTTTCTCAGGATTTTGCTCAGGATCGATCTGGCGAGCTTCAGATTATGAAGCGAGCACGCTAACCACCCAGTGAAACTTATTTTATGGATTTTAATATGGTAAAACTTGTAAAATAAGGAATGTTATATTGAATGGATGATTTAGAATATTATAACGAAATAGTTATACTCCTTGAGTGACATAAAGTCCAATTGAGAGTTTTTCCCACGCCAAAGGCATTTTGTTGTTAGAGTTGAACTAAATGATTTTAGTTACAGCGGTAAAAATCCATATAGTAATTTATTATTTATTCTTAAAATGAAAAAAGAGAGGTTAGTTAATTTGTTATTTACAGTATGGTAAATCCAAGCAAAGGTACAGAGACTGACTCACGGTTACTTGAAGCTTGGTAATAAAGATAAGAAGCAGATAGAGTGGACATATTTCCTATTTATCTATATTATATCTATCAACCCATATTTACAAAATACCTCTCTATTTTGGAACGGGAATAGGTTTATGTTTTTCAGTGATCTATTAGCGACATTCATTTAGGGCTCCGCCCGCCTAACTTCAAAGTACAACTTTTTCAATTTTTGATACAGATTTTATCTTAGGGCTTAGTTTAAATCATAGTTTACGCGGGCGAAGCTGTGACGGGTTTGCTATTAGATGGATAAAAAAGCCCTGCTGTTATTCGTTGTCTATATTTTGGTTTTAGATAACTCCCAATCTGCCTTGCGCGATATCCCATGTCCCATCAGGGGGTGGCTACACATACAGGGATACGTACAGGACAACGGCGAATTGATGCTCTTCCGACCATCCATCCTCCACTGCAAATGTCCCGTCCCTATCCCGAAAGGTACGGCTACACATAGCGGGATGGGATAGGGACGGGACATTTGCTGATGGATGCTTCCTGTGTAATCAAATGGAAGTGGCTACACAAAGCGGGATGGGATAGGGACGGGATAGGGACGGGACATTTGCAGTGGAGGATGGATGGTCGGAAGAGCATCAATTCGCCGTTGTCCTGTACGTATCCCTGTATGTGTAGCCACCCCCTGATGGGACATGGGATATCGCGCAAGGCAGATCGGGAGTTATCTAAAACCAAAATATAGACAACGAATAACAGCAGGGCTTTTTTATCCATCTAATAGCAAACCCGTCACAGCTTCGCCCGCGTAAACTATGATTTAAACTAAGCCCTAAGATAAAATCTGTATCAAAAATTGAAAAAGTTGTACTTTGAAGTTAGGCGGGCGGAGCCCTAAATGAATGTCGCTAATAGATCACTGAAAAACATAAACCTATTCCCGTTCCAAAATAGAGAGGTATTTTGTAAATATAGGTTGATAGATATAATATAGATAAATAGGAAATATGTCCACTCTATCTGCTTCTTATCTTTATTACCAAGCTTCAAGTAACCGTGAGTCAGTCTCTGTACCTTTGCTTGGATTTACCATACTGTAAATAACAAATTAACTAACCTCTCTTTTTTCATTTATTGGATGAGTCCAAAATCTTCTTTTTCTCTTGGTTTCTTCATCAAACAAGCACATTAATAAAAACTCTTCGTCAGAATCAGACGAAGAACAGGTTGAAGACTGCTCTTCCATGATGACAATGACAATAAATGGCGGGGCGGCTAGTGCCGGGAACGTCGGTGAAGTGGAAGCTGCGCGCGCATCGTTCCGCATGTCCATGGCAGTGTCCTTTCCCGCTATGTGTAGCCACCCCACGGGATATACTCAAATGTCCCGTCCCTATCCCATCCCTGTCCCATCCCGCTATGTGTAGCCGTACCTTTAATGTACCGATAACGCTAAACTCAAGCAAAGTTATATAATAGAATAAATAATATAATAAAATACCCCCGTAGCAGCAAACCTGCGTACTCAGCGAATTTCCAATGCATATATATGTATCTTAATACCACATAAAGCCACATACCAAGTTTCATCAATATACATTCATAAATTATGACATTTATGACATTCATGATTTATGACATTTTAATTATTCTCCATAAGAATAACATGGCGGCTGAGTATGCAGGTTTGCTGAAGCAAGGAACACAAAAAATGGGGTTTTATACAAATATCAATATAACTCATGTAGATAAAGCCACATACCAAATTTCATTAATTTATTTTCATAATGAAGGCAGATAACAAGTTACTTAATCTCCATAAGAATAACATGGGGCTGAGTACGCAGGTTTGCTGCTTCGGGAGCCTTTGGCAAAAAAATTTTTTTGAGCAAATATCAATGGTCCACAACCAGATGAAGCCGTATACCAAGTTTCATCAGTATACGTTCATAAATAAGCGAGATATCAAATTTTTATTTTCCTCCATAAGAATAACATTAGACAACGTACTGTGTTTAGTACTTTCAATATCTCGATAACCAATTGACGTAGAGAAATGATCAAAATACCAAATTGTGTGTTTTTTTAAGCTGAATCCAATGGGAAAACTAAAATTTGACTATTTCAAAAATTATATGTACAAAATTCGAAAAATCCATTTTTGGGGTACAAAACCCCCCCAAAATACCCCTTCGGATAGAGCGATCTGGCTGGTTTTCGAACTTAAAGTCATAAATTTTGCTTTACATGTTTATACCAAATTTCATCAAAATCGGATAATTTTTACGAGAGTTATCGTGCTCACGGACACATATATATACAGTTTCGAACGAATGGTGTTTTTGGGGTCTGGGGACCTCAAAACGAAAAGTTATCATGGTCCCGGGCCTAGGTCTTACCATGCCGACTACGGTAATAGCTTCTTCCCTATAGGGGAAATTCGCTAAAATATAATACATGTATTATTTATTCTATGGTTATGTTTATAGTCAATCGAAATGCATATTTCACCTGACTAAAGAAATATGTTACTGAAAAACATTATACATTTACCACTATATTCTTACATTTTTTTTATTTTTTTGTATATTTGAGGTCATCATAGAATAAAAACGTTCTTGTGGCTTTTACTGTTCACCAAACTAGCCAGAACGTTCCTGTAAACGTTTCATCGTAGGTTTCAGACTCTTTCATTCACAACACAATGACCTCCTGATTACAAATATCAGAACATGACTAATGTTGTGCATTGGCTTGATTAAACAATACAAACAGGACTGTGATGTTACTCGCTTTACCGATAACATTTCTTAAACTACCACATCTTAAACGTTACCAACTTAGCTTACTCACATGTGGAATTTAACTATCTGAACAATGAAACATCCTAAACATATGCTTTCTCCTCATTACAATTTTGATTAATTAACCAAGCGTAATGAAAATCGCTGTGATTAGTTGTACTTACTTACTTAATTGGATACTTGGATACTTGGTGCTTCATGAGTTGACCTGATCGAACGCGTTGGGCGTTGTCAATTATAATGATGACCAAGATATGACCAGCTGGTGAAAAGTTGCATTTAGCAAAAGGCGGGTTGGGGTTGGGGAAAAAGGGTGGGTTTGGGATGCAGAAGTCAACAAACTCACTCGAGCTTTAAAAACAATGTTTAGAATAAATGTTAAATCACATTTTAAGAGCTGGAAAAAGGTTTTTTAAGGTAGGTTTGTCTGTAAATCTTAGTTATAGCTATATTTAGGGCTATTGTCTTATTACTGTGGTTATATTTAATGACAAATTTAAATCTTAAATATCATATTGTGCAAGTATAGTTTAGAAATTTGTTTTTGACGTAATCATATCGACTTCAAACTTAAGACCAGCGTTCACTTTTATATTATTTTTAAAAGAGTCACTTGACTAAAAATAACATCGCTATATTTTTAAGTGGATATCTAAAAATCATGTACTTACAGATTTCATAGACAGGTCATTTTTTAATTTCCTCAATTAAAGGGACATTCAATCTGCTACGTTCATTCCTATTATACATTCCTACATTACCCTTAGTTAGTCGAACCAAATTGGGCGGGACGGACGAGACAGCTCTGGGGGCTTGAAACGAACCCCGCACAATTGGTTTGACTCCCTCTATCCAATCAAATGTGGCCCATTTCACAACTGCAAGCCTAGCAATTTAATGCTTCCAGTTGATATAACATTTTTATTTAAAAATTATAGCAATATAAACAAAAAAAGAACGTTATGATGATTTTTCTAGTTTTAGTAACTGAAAATTTGTTTACAGCTATGGTTTAAATTGTGTTCGGCCAACAAGAATTTCTGAATAATCCGTAGTAAAACCTAGGGGCAAATAAAAAATAGGTTCACAAAAAATTTAACAATCCATTAACAATTTTAAAGATCAGAAATTATTTATTTACTAATATATTTTGTACATGTTATTACTTGCTAACACCTAAGACAAACACAAAACAGCGGCACGTTAGTTGTCAATCTCAGATTTGAACTGTGTTTGATTTCATTGTACACCCGATATTATAAACTCGATATTATATAAACATTTAATGAGACGTTGTAAACAACATACCAGACGCCAAAGCGTCAACCATATGACTCATCAATGGCCTCAACGCCATATGGCCTCATATGGCGCCTCAATGGCCGTCTATGGACGTTGGGGCCTTCAACGTCAAGTTAAGACATGCATAATCTATAATAAGTTTATAATTCAAACTAGAAATGTTTGCTTTAACAAGATAAACGATCAGATGACCTGTGGCTGCTGTGAAGATTGTACTGCTGTTGCATCGATGTACGAAATGAGTGTTCGGACCCACTTATGTGTTAGGAAAGATGTTCTACAACAATTATTTACGCGTATAAATTTAATAGAACTGGAATATGCTAAACTTACAAGAACTTACAAGATGTTCAGGTTAAGTATTGTTGTCCTTCAGTCTACCGAAGAGGAAAGTGGGGCAGAGGCCTGGCAGACATACAGGGGCTATTCGTCTTGGCCAGCTAACTCACATTCTTCACCTGGAATTTAGATTGTCCTGGCAGCTTTTATGTTTGAGCCACAGAAACCACCAGTTTGATCATTAGCTGATAGTAAACTTCCAATTGGTGTAAATTCATTGAAATCTACCTTTAATTATTTTTCATTTGTATGAGTAATCAGAATAATAAAATCTCGTATACTTAACATTTGTTTTATCCTGTACCGCTTGAAAAAAGTTACTTCTCACCTATAGAAGGGAAATTGCTAATAAATGAAATTAAAACATTTTTTTACCGATAGATGTTGTTCTTCCTAACATTCAAACTCTGAACAGCACTGCGTGACGTCTCACTTCATGCAAATTGTTATCAGAGTGTCGATGATTATTGATTCATAAATTACTAAACAAAGTTACTCGTCCAAATTACCTAAGCCCTGTTTCAGCTTGTTATCTCTCATTGAATCTGATAACATTATCATTCTGACAGTTTCAATGGTTTAAACGTCATTCGATAATGATCTATTATTTCACTAGGGCTGGAACAGATTGTATGGTGCATGTGAATGTTATTGCTAATGTTCTCTTACTAAACTTTACAAACATGTTTTCTTTTCCCTTTTCTGTGTTTATTACAATATTTAAAATTTAAAGTTCCATCATATTTATAACAATGTCAAAATAAGTATTTTGACAGTACATTAAAAAGTGTTATTTCTCAGAACTAAAGGTTTTGAAAAGTAAATCCTATACTCTAATATGTGTAAGGTTTGCTGGCTTGCTTGCTTGCGACACTGATCTCAAAAAAGGCTCCATCGATTTCCTTCAAATGTTCGAGATAACTAATTTCTGGGATAAAAATAAGTTCTAGACAGGCCTCTTCCCCAGGAAAAATCAAATAATGTAAAAAACTAAAATGTAAAGTTAAAAAAATTAACATTGGGCTTATGGAGTTTCAAATCAAAACAAAATAATTGGAACTGCTGTTCATAATCAACCAGGGAACTGTAAAAGTAATACTCATGTTGTTTATGTTTATTAACATGTGGTTTCCTGAGAGCAGAGATTAGAAGATTTGAGTGAAGGTTACATATATAGAGTAGTAAAATAAATCAAAGGGACATTGAGCTATAAATAACAACTGGAGGACCTTAAAAACGTAGAAAAGAGGAAAATGAGTTATACAAATCTGATTATCAGTAGCGGGAAGTGGTGAAATATTACTCCAATTCATCTAAACAAACTGAATGGCCTTCCCCCAAGCAAAGCTCGGCCCCCAGGTACTTTTAATAAAGTGGTAGTTACATAGCTTAAGGCATTTAAGTATCCAAGCCGTTCAGAGTACGTGTACAGTAGTAGATATGGTTTTTCTATTATTCCCTTTAAAACTGATTGATTCCCACAGATGCAAAATTGATGTTTTGCCAAAATATGTCTAGTTCATTCCAAATGTTCTTTGTAGTTTAAGCGAGCCTAAAAGGCAAAAAGCTGATGTACATAGCAAGCATAGTTTGGATTAAGGCCTTCATGAAATTGAATCCTCCGATTTTCAATATCATTTCCAAAAAAAAGTATGCATGAATTTTAACAGTGAATTTTAGCATTGAAATGATCTACCGAGGTATTTGTTCTTGAATCACCTTTGCCAGGTAAAATAATTTAGAGCGGAAACCATTTGGATCTTTGAAGAAAAATAAACATTTTATAATACATAATGATTAGAAGTATTTTTGTAAAAACGATTAACATTACCAAATGGTCTAAGTAGTTTGGTTTTATAACCATTAGGTTTGATATTATTTAAATAACATTACCTTTATAACTTTTCGATGCCTTTTTAACGTTACAATTCAAGTCTTTGATGTACTTTTTCAATCAACTGTTTTCATGTTTAATTAACGCAACTGAAAAGGAAATACCATGAACTAAGATCATTAAAATGTGTAAGTGACGTCGGTATTTATTAGTTCTGAGTTATATGACAATACCATAAAAGTATTTAAAATTAAGAGTTTTTCTCCACCAAGCTATATTTGTGGTCTGATTTGTAATCCATATCAGACCAGATATGTAGAGAGAAAGGGCTGCGCATTGCACCGGTGATGACGTCACTATGGTAACGCTCAGCACTGATAAGCTACTGCTGATAACCGACGTAGCACTGTACTATTTACAGTGTATTGTGCGCTTATTGAACAATATTAATTGGATGTAATCAGGATATAATAACATCATTTTACAGTTCTTGAAAATACTGTTTGTTGCGGTTTTTTCGTGCTGCTTTTCGTTCTGAAAATTTTATAAATTATTCCAATTATACAGTAAGGTTTTCCAGGTATGTAAGATTCATAAATATTTCTTATAAATATAAACGTATGCTGGGGAATACAATGGGCTTTTAAATGTGCAGCGTAAAGTATAATAGGGTTAATATTTACCTCTTATTATGTAAATTTAGATTTATAGGCGGATCATGTTCCTGTGAAAGACAGCTTATGGCTTCCTACAAACAACTTAGATGGATAAACCATTTATATCCTTACGGCGTGCTCGTTTTCTAAATAAAAACTGATACAAGAGATCATATAGGTATATATTATACATGAGACGCAACCTACTATGGTTTAAAGACTCTTTGCAAGAGTCTCGGTGTTAATTGAAAAAGTATAAAGATAAATTGTAAAATGACAATTTTATTTGTATTCCATTAAATAAAACGTCTTTAACATTACAAAGAATCGTTGTTTTGAAACCAGTTACAAATAGGTAAAACCCAAATGGGAAATCGATTAAAACCTTACTTTAACATTTCTGCGTCTGCTAAAATGCAATTTTAACTTGTTCGAGATTGATATTTTACTGTGGCTAAGTGGTGTTAGACGGATGATGGATAGAAATAATTGATTCGTCTCTAATTGACAAATTGACAGTGAATGGTTGGTATGGACATGCGGATTGAGTCGTTGTTGTTATACACACAAAGGTTCAACCGTGTGACAATTATTCCTACAGTTTCATTACAAGCGGGTACATAATGAACATCGATTGAAGCTATCGACTAAAATCTGAAGATTGAGATTTTTAAAAGTTAATAAAAAGCGCCATATTGTACTTTAGTTTAGCTAAATAACGATCAAGAGTCTACTATAGATTATTTCAAACATAACTTTAGGAAACTGACTTAACATATATTTTGAGTTGAAAAAGTTTATTAAACAATTTAAATAAGAGTCGGGAATATCAATGAAGTTTAATTGTGAGTCGTTGGTACAGTGGTCAAGGCGACGGACTCCAGAACCGTGACAGAGGCTTTGTACAATGTGGGTTCGAATCCTGGTCCTGTAAGTAAATTTTACCAATACTGTACAACTCGTCCTGTATTACCCCCCCCCCTTTTGATACGTTCCACGCACAGATCTATAGTCTATGTGAACGGATAAAGTAAGGCAAGGATAGGTAGCCAATCTATATATTTAAAATGAATCCTGCTTTGTATTCACTCACTTCTTACACTTAATACTTAACCGGTTTTGATGATTTTTTATTTAAAAGATAATTTCAAGTTCTAAGTCACTGTGAAGCTAAATATTCGATTTACACTTTTATTTTGGTTACAGTTTTAATGTCGCATATTTTCTTATAAAAAAAAAAAAAAAAAAAAAAAAACTGTTATAAGTATTGTATCCGCAAAATATTTCCGGGGGAGCAGCTCGTCTATTTTTAAATAAAGCATAATTTTTAAACTCTATTTGATGAAATCATTATACTATTTAAACTCATCTATATATTAATCGGGTAAGGAAATTTGTGTGGTACTGATTTCTCGGTTATGCGGCATTGTATAGTTATGAAACTTGGCACACTTATTTAGTACTATTAGGAGATGTGTCGAATGTTAATCATTTTGAGTTTGGGTGTGAAGGGCTATGCTTCTTTGGCTTTCAAAGTTTGCATGTTATTCTTATGGGGACATGCGTTCTGCTTTTCATTTAAAAACAGCTGCGTTATTCAAATAAATATGTAGCAAAACAAGAACAGATGATTCATAAATAAAAACGATTAATGACTACTGGAATAGTAAAACCCCCCTTTTAACTGTTTTACTCCACAAAAGTAAGGACAGATACTTCAGGACGAATAATAAAATATTACTAACTACTGGAATAATAACACCCTTCTCTTACCCGTTTTAACTCCACATTAAAAACATTAAACCTGTTTGTAAGGGGGGAAGGATGAGGTGGAAGGGTTTTAGGCATAAATAAAAAGGCTACATTGCATACTGGAATGGTAACGACCTTCTACTATCCGTTTTAACTCCACATTATAGTAGTTTTCATTACTAGTCTCGAAAGTGACTTATTGCGGGGAGAGATTGAATTTACTATCGAAAAAGCTATCGAGCCCCGCAATGGCACTTTTGAGACGAGTATTGAACATTATTTTTCATTACGATATCCAAAAACTTGTAAACAACATGAATATTTTTGTTTATTCAACTTAGTATCAAGAAAAAAAACCGAACTCATAATGCTGAGTTTCCGTGCTTATGTCGAGGTACATACGCACGGAAACAAATAATGCAACAGCTGATCGGCCTAATGCAACAGCTGATCGGCCTAGTGCAACAGCTGATCGGTCTGCACCGAAAAATCCCATAACGGTTACTTTCCGTGCACCACAAATGCACAGAAAGTTAACGATATGTAATTTTCCCGTGCAGTAGCGGGAATAACCTATTTTCTTAGCTCATTTTACGTTTAGAAAGTGTACTTTCGTGTGTAGAGTAATGAAATAGTATATTACGTTACTAGCCCGGTAAGTGGTGTTTTCCCGTGCGAGCATGACAGTTCCCGCGCGAGGCGTAGCCGAGTGCGGGATTTTCGTGCGAGCACGGTAAAGCTTACCGGGCGAGTAACGTACGATACTTTACATCATACTACACAGAAAAATTAGTGCATTTTAATTAGTTCATTGTATTCCTCACTGAAATGCGTTTTCAAAAGTTTCCTTTAGTATCAAATAGAATTGTTTGTTCTCTCAAAATGTGTTTACTATTCAACACTCGTAATTACTCATGTGGTTTAACGTTGTATTGTTGCAATCAGCTGTTTATTTCATCAGCTGACTAAGTGCACGGTAAAAAGCTTTTACCGTGCAGTGCACGGTAAAGTACTTTTTTGTGTGTAGGCACGGCAAAGGACAACTTTCCAGCCTATCAATACGGATGGAAAAGTACCTGTTTCTGTGTAGTATGATGTAAAAAAAATTACCTGGGGGTTTGGGTGGGGGCGGGGGAGGGAGAGAGAGAGCGAGACATGAGCGCAACAGAACCCACTAGATATTAAACTTTTTTTAAATATTCGTCAAATAATATTTGGTCGAATTTCGACCATTGGCGATCTCTAGTACTATTTAAACAATATGATTGAACTAACTTTTATATTCTGTATACATCTTAATGTACTTGCACTACTGAAAAAGGTAAGTCAGGTCAGGTTTTTTCGAATTATCTTGATCACCGAAATTTTGGAATTTAGTAATGTGAAATATTTTTACGAAGGTGCAAGCATAATTAAAATCATAGTAGTAGGTTAATACACAAATAAAATAGTAATATTTCGTTAAAAAAGTAAAAAGTAATGTTTTATTTCCATTAGTATAAACTAATACACGACTTTTTGTATTAGTAATGACTACAGTTGCCTTGTAAACAAAATTTTAACTTTGATGAACGCTGGATAAATAAATAAAATAAATAAAATAATATAATAAATTTAAATATAATAAAAGTTCGGCAACAGTTGTGTATTGCCATAGAATTTATAATTTAACCCTGGTGTAAGGATCTAACATTAGGTTCCATCAGTATTTTCACACAATAAAAATTAATTCAGGTACGTCCGTTTATTTGTTTTTTATTCAGGTTTATTTGATCGCTAGGTTGTTTGTTTAATGAATTACTTATAAAAAAATGTCTATGTTAAAAACTGTACATACTTCAAAGCACATATACCTAGTGCAACAATACGGATGGGATAATAGCAGTGAATTTACTTTCCATATGGTATGTTGCGAAAATAGTCATATCAAAGACAAAGGATTTTGAAAATGTAATTTTTTAACCGTATTATAAGAATTGTTTTCAATAAAGATATTAAATCCAAATGTTCAATAGGTTTACCTATTTTATATTACATTGTTTTCTTAACTGCGTCAAAGTTAGAAACTATGTTACCAAAAAAGGCTAATCTTACTATTTATTAAGTAATCTTACTACAAGGTTGGCTTACGTCTTACTCATGCCATTGATATTTAACATTGATATTTCAGTGATCTTTTACAGAAAATACTTGAAACAGTGATTGTTTATCAGTGAATACAGCCTGGAATTGACAGTAAAATAAATCACCTGTCAGTTTTGCGGCCTCAAGCAGTTAACCGTAAAATGAACGTGTATTGGCCAAAACTTTAATTCTTATCATCTGAAATTATTTAATATAATATTACAAATTTTAGATCAAAAAAGGTAATGATTAGGATATTAATATTAATATAATATAATATATCTTCGGATTTACAGATAAAGCCCAAAACTAACTTAACCGTTTATCATCGAGTAAACTGCTATCATAGGTAATTTGGTTCCAAATTTTTGTTTTGAGGCGAAAATGTATAAGTCAACTGTGTTGATAATTATAGATATATTTAGGTTAGCGAGCGACATTGAGAATGACATGAGAATAATGGCAATCAACTAGTTTTGTTGTTGTCAGTCAACCAAGTAGCCACTGTTCATTCATTTTATACGAGTAATAAACTTATTATCTTATTGTGAAATATATATTTTTTTAAATTTAGATTATTTTAAATGTAAATTTGCACACTTATAGATGAGAACTGACAAAATTAATTGTTTTTCGTTGTATCATTATAAATATCGCTTAAAACTGAAACGCTGTGAATTTTTTATTGAAATCATATGGATTGAATTGATTGTAAAGATTTAAACTCACCAGATCAGTTTTTTAAATCGATAATTTAACGTAATGTAATTAATCTCTTTAGCCATACTAAAACTGTAGTCTTAATTAGTGTTATGCATAAGGCAATGAAATGGATATGGATTAACGTCTCAATTGTGTTTATTAGTTAAATGGCAAGTTACAAGTTTTACTCATAGCACATTAATAAGGTGTAAGAATGTGCTCGATAGAAGGTTAAATAAAAAGTACCTGGGGGGCGAGCTTTGCTCGGGGGAAGGCCAGTCAGTTTGTTTAGATGACTTGGAGTAATATTTCACCTCTTCCCCCTACTGATAATCATATTTGTATAACTCATTTGCCTCTTTTATACATTTTTAAGGTCACTCCAGTTATTATTTATAGCTCAATGTCCCTTTGATTTATTTTACTATTCTACTCGTATATATGTAATCTTCACTCAAATCTTCTAATCTCTGCTCTCAGGAAACCACATGTTAATAACCATAAACAACATGAGTATTACTTTGACAGTTCATTGATTGATTATAAACAGCTGTTGCAATTCTTTTGTTTTGATTTGAAACTCCATAAGTCCAATGTTAATTTTTTTAACTTTTAATTTTAATTTTTTTACATTATTTGATTTTTCCTGGGGATGAGACTTATCTAGAACTTATTTTTATCCCAGAAATTAGTTATTTCGAACATTTGAAGGAAATCGTTGGAGCCGTTCTTGAGATCAGTGTCGCAAGCAAGCTAGCAAGCATGCAAGTAAGCAAACCTTACTCATATTAGAGTATAGGATAAAAATAGCAAGGTTAAGAAATTAAACGGAAAGTTATTAGTAGTAGTCCTAGTAAATGAATCACACTATTTATACAGTATATCTGGAATTTGTATGTATTATCAAAGTAAAGTAAGTCAACTGAAGGGAGTGGAGTAGTTACAATGCACCGTTCCCAGAGGTGCACTTTTGTTTAATTTGACATTAACTCTTGTTTTAGAAAGTGTAAAGTCAAATACTTACACAGTTTATAGCAACTACTTAAGTTTTTAGATACTAGTTTGGGAATAAAGTATTAGTTTTAGCGAATTTCCCCTATAGGGAAGAAGCTATTACCGTAGGTCTCATGGTAAGACTTAAGCCCGAGACCATGATAACTTTTTGTTTTGAGGTCCCCAGATGTCCAAAACACTATTCGTTCAAATTTATATATATGTATATATATATCTATATATATATATATCTATATATATATATATCTATATATATATATATATCTATATATATATATCTATATATATATCTATATATATATATATATCTATATATGTGTCCGTGAATGCGATAACTTGAGTAAAAAACGTCCGATTTCGATGAAATTTGGCTCAAATGTGTAAACTGACACTTATGACTTTAATTTCGAAAACCAGAAAAATCGAACTATGGGAAGGGGGGTTTATGGGGGTTTTAAATTTTCCAAAAATCAGTTTTTTGCATTTTTTACCCTAAAATTTTTAAAACACTTAATTTTGGTTTAGACCATGTTATAGAGCTTAAAAAAACAAATAATATGGTATTTTGAATTATTAACCTAGGTTAAGTGGTTGCGGAAAAAATCCAAAAAACATGCTCATAAAATCTCCCATGTTAATCTTATGGGAAAAAGGTTTTTGGCTTTTCCTCAATTAATTTTACTTTAAACTTCACATTTTCTTTTACCAATCACTTCAGCTCCACAAAACAATCATTTTGGTGTTTAAATTGTGATTCTACGTCAAACCGTTGCAGAGATATTCAAAGTGCTAAACACAGTACGTTGTCCAATGTTATCCTTATGGAGAATAAATAAAATATGATATCTTGATTATTTATGAATGTATATTGATGAAATTTGGTATGTGGCTTCATGTTGTACTGGTATATTGATAATTGCACAAAAAATAAATGTTTTGTTGATTGTCCCCGTAGCAGCTAACCTGCATACTCAGCCCTAATGTTATTCTTATGGAGAATAAGTAAAGTTTTATATCTCCCTTAATTATGAACATAAATTAATAAAACATGGTAAGTAGCTTCACCTGGTTCAGTTTTATTGATAATTGCATAAAAACTCATTTCTTATCTTCCTCGTTGCAGCAAACCTGCGTACTCAGTCCTAATGTTATTCTTATGGGGAATAAATAAAATGTAATAAATCACTTATTTATGAATGTATTTTTATCAAACTTGGTGAGTGGCTTTATGTACTAGTGAGAAATATATCAATGCATTGGAAATTCGCTGAGTACGCAGGTTTGCTGCGACGGGGGGTATTTAGCAATGTGAGGTTAGAGCACGTGTTTGTAATAACATTATTCCTATACTCTAATATGAGTAAGGTTTGCTTGCTTGCTTGCTTGCTTGCTTGCTTGCATGCTTGCTTGCTTGCGACACGGATCTCAAAAACGGCTCCAACGATTTCCTTAAAATGTTGGAAATGACTAATTTCTGGGATAAAAATAAGTTCTAGACAGGCCTCATCCCCAGGAAAAATCAAATAATGTAAAAAAACTAAATTGAAAAGTTAAAAAAATTAACATTGGGCTTATGGAGTTTCAAATCAAAACAAAAGAATTGTAACAGCTGTTCATAATCAACCAGGGAACTGTCAAAGGGACTCATGTTGTTTATGATTATTACCATGTGGTTTACTGAGAGCAGAGATTAAAAGATTTGAGTGAAGATTGCATATATACGGGTAGTAAAATAAATCAAAGGGACATTGACTTATAAATAACAACTGGAGTGACCTTAAAAATGCAGGAAAGAGGCAAATGAGCTATAAAAATATGGTAATCAGCTGGGGGAAGTGGTGAAATATTACTCCCAGTCATCTAAACAAACTGACTGGCCTTCTCCGAGCAAAGCTCGGCTCCCCAGGTATTTAAGTAGATAAATTAATACATGTCTAATCATGTTTTACTGAAATTAACTGAAAATGTAGTAGTTTAATTGTTTCTACTATTATACCTATACTTTTCTAAGTATTTTATTCCTAGCTATGGATAATGTCTACTACGTTAGTGTTCGGCACTAACCGCAAGGTAGTCAAGATATTACCAAACTCAATTTTTAAATTTTGAGTATATTATTTCCTAAAACTGAAATTTAAGTAAACTATAAAACATCTTAAAATATCTCTGAATTTTTAAATAAATATAAAAATACAACTGGACAATACAAGCCCTTTTCACAAATAATTGCTGGAGGCCAAAAAACTGACAGATGATATATTTGACTGTCAAGTTCAGGCTGTTCATATTGAAAAGACAATCATAACTTCCGATACTTGGGATAACATATCTCTGGAACCTTTTAAATGTCATTGCTTTTCTAAGCACAGACGGATGCCAGGAACTTTTATACATCTTTAATAACAAATCTCAACCGTCCTTTAATACTCAACTCGTAGCTCCAGTCAAAATCCATCGTCGGTAGCAGTAATTGTCATGAAAGTGAACCTTTGTGAGTATAACAACACGTAATTCAATGATTTGATGTCTATTTTCAACCATTCACTGCCAATTAGAGCCAAATCAAATATATCTGTGGTGATATTCATTCATAAAAAATCGCTTAAACACTATAATATATATCACTCTATTGAATTAATATTTTATTTTTTCACGCAAACTGCATCTATGATCTCGAATATCGGCAAATATTCAGAACCCCTTTTTAAATAAATACTAAGAAACCTAAATGATAGTGTATAAATCTTTCTCATTTAAGAACTCATACTAGTCAATTTACATAATCAGGAGATCAAATAAAATTACTCCTCTAGACTAACAAGGATCAAGGAACAAATAAAAAGGCTGAATCTTTTAAAACCCAAGTTACAGCATTCATATTGAAATATCATTTTGATAAATTCATCATAAATATAAATAAATTACAAATAAATAAATTTCAATTAAGACCTCATCAAATTAGAATCCAGCAGCCAAATAAAAACATTATTTATATATATATATATATATATTTACTTTTAAATTTAACAACGTTAGTGTGGGCTTGAATTAATTATGTACGTATTTGTCAAATAATTGTACAAATACCGTGTTCAATCTTAATGCATCAATTCATACTGTTCAATAAGCTGCAAATACACTGTAAATAGTACAGTGCTACGTCGGTTATCAGCAGTAGCTTATCAGTGCTGGGCGTTACAATAGTGACGTCATCACCGGTGCAATGCGCAGTTCCCTCTGTCCTTAAAAAGACAGGATGTATTGTCTATTATGGAGTTTCTTGTACTATGCGTATATTGCTGTAGAAGTATTTTAATTATAATTTAGTTGGATTTTTATTGTAAAAATATACTTTTTGGTTGTATTATTTGAGAGCAATTAAAAATACTATTGTTTTTCCGATATAAATTTATAGTATATTTCTTTAACACAAGCTTTAGAGCCTTCTTTATGATATTGCTTTGCTTGTAATAAAATGTTATCAGTATTGGTATTTTTAATTCCACGATTGTAATGTATACAGTTACACATGTACCACTCCAAATAACATTTACTGTAACGATTTTACATTGGAAAAAATAACAGGTACAGTTTTTACCAATCGGTAAATGAATCTACTCAATCCAAATCATTAAGTGTTGTGTTCCTAACCTATACTTCCATCTCTTTGAAATAATAATTAATCCAAAAGTTGGCTCTTGTTTGATAACTATAACTAAGAAAAAATACTTCAGCAGGTCTAAATGTGTACTATATACGTATTCATATATTTTTACTTTTAGTCTCGATGCAAAGCAATAATCTGGAATATTCTAGCAAAAAAATCTTGCGGTTGTAGCAGTTAAACCGTAGCAGTCATTGTCAGACTGAAATACGGGTAAAAAGGTGACGACTACGCCTTGCGATCTTCCTCCGTAGTATTTGAAAGTTTAATGAAATGAAGCCATGGTGCTCTTAATGGGATGAACTTAATATTCTATCTTAGGGGATGAATTTAATGTTGACGAGAACATAAATATAATAAATGTTTAGAAAAAAAAAATAAAAAAAATACCTGGAAGCGTTAAAAATGACAGAAGCATTGGGTTTTTCATGAAGTTAACGGTTAACTCTAAAACAAAAGGTATAATTTATCAGTATATTTAAATCTAAAATATATTACTGCTTAAGTTATAAAGTAAAAATATGATAATCATATCAGCATAGTTAAATATTCATTACGGGATATAAATAAAAATACTGAAACACTCGTACTATGCTTAAATGATATAAACATTACGCTCCACTAAAATAATCACACTTTGTTAATTCAAAACAATTAAACTAAATTAAATCCAATTAGCCCTTGTCCAAGAATCACCAATCATAACATAATTCAAAGTTTAAATTCTTTAAAAAGTTCCTTTGAAGAAAAGTAACAAAGTTCGCGTATTTATCAATTGCGCTTTATTCTGTTCCAGGCGTAGCAACATAACAGCTCATTATTATCGAATGACGTTTTATACCATTGGCATTGGCAGAATGATAACGATATATAATTGAGTGAGAGATAATACATTGAAACAGGGCTTCGGTAATCAGGTCGAGTAATTTGTTTCAAAATGTATAGATCAGTAATTGTTGACACTCTGATAACAATACGTATGAATTTAGATGTCCCAATGTAATTGTGAGCTTGCAAAATTATAATTGTTGTAATGTTAGGATAAACAGTAATTCAGAAAAGATCAATGGTATTTTAAAAATGTCAGTAGTAGTTAATTTTACCCTTTACTTACATAGATAAGAAATGAATAGTTTAAAACTAATTAGATTAAAAAAAAATACCCCGTCGCAGCCAACCTGCGTACTCAGCGAATTTCCAGTGCATTTATATTTTTCTCACTCCTACATAAAGCCACTTACCAAGTTTCACAAAAATACATATATAAATAAGTGAATCATAATATTTTATTTATTCTCCATAAGAATAACATTAGGACTGAGTACGCAGGTTTGCTGCAACGAGGAAGATAAGAAATGAGTTATTATGAATTATCAATATAAATGAACCAGGTGAAGCTACATTACCAAGTTTTATTAATTTATGTTTATAATTAAGGGAGATATAAAACTTTACATATTCTCCATAAGAATAACATTAGGGCTGAGTATGCAGGTTAGCTGCTACGGGGACAATCAACAAAACTTTGAATATCTCTGCAACGGTTGGACGTAGAATCACAATTTAAACACCAAAATGATTTTTTTTGGAGCTGAAGTGATTGATTAAAGCAAATGTTAAGATTAAAGTAAAATTAACTGAGGAAAAGCCAAAAACCTTTTTCCCATAAGATTAACATGGGAGATTTTATGAGCACGTTTTTTGGATTTTTTCCGCAACCACTTAACCTAGGTTAATAATTCAAAATACTATATTATTTGTTTTTTTAAGCTCTATAACATGGTCAAAACCAAAATTAAGTGTTTTAAAAATTTTAGGGTGAAAAATGCAAAAAAACTGATTTTTGGAAAATTTAAAACCCCCATAAACCCCCCTCTTTCCATGGTCCGATTTTTCTGGTTTTCGAACTTAAAGTCATAAACGTCACATTTGAGCAAAATTTCATCAAAATCGGACGTTTTTTACTCAAGTTATCGCATTCACGGACACACACACACACACACACACACACACACACACATATATATACATATATATAAATTTGAACGAATAGTGTTTTTGACTTCTGGGGACCTCAAAACAAAAAGTTATCATGGTCTCGTGCTCACCATGAGACCTACGGTAATAGCTTCTTCCCTATAGGGGAAATTCGCTAAAAACTACAAAAACTTACGGAATGTAATTGAAATCTATACGTATAATTCTGTAAGCAAAATTAAGTCAAAACTGTGGGAGTTTGGCAAATTACAGGATGGTGGGGGGGGGTCTCAAATTAAAGGTCTTGATCTCAGGGAAATGGGGAAAATAACAGTATTTCCATAAAGTTACCAGAAAACGAGCAATAACGTAAAATATCCCCGTAAGAAAAGCATGTGGATTTAAATATGTCTGCTTTGTTTACATTAAATCACGTGATTAAGTGTCTACTTTGTTTATGAACTGACATGTGTTCCTATCAATATTGTTTTACTTTCTTTTAAGAGTAAAAGAGTCAGATGAGGCAGACTTTTGGAGCAATGTCATGGCCCCTTCAAGCCAATAGTATCTCTAAAATATGTTAGTCATATAAAAAAGCAAAAGTGATTTTTGATCCCGCTTATTTTTCTTCGCTCGTTAAACTTGAGGTCGTATCAAAAACCTTCTCTTTTGGTTCCTAGTGATGAAATATCATTCTCTCTGAACGCTTTTAATTTGACTTTTAATACGTCTTCCTTCATTTTAAAGTAAAAGTGCCTTAAGTCTTGTAGTGTTTTAATTATTTGAATGAATTCCATATAAATTAAATATATTTTAAACAATTAATACAAATCCAACCGATATTTCGTTCAGACTAAATCCTACACTAAAGTGTTTTTCCACGTCCGTAATCATGATAGATTTTTACAACTAGATAGTAAAATCTGTAAGTATTTATTTGGTTTATCTTTAACCCAGTTTAGGCGAGGCTATTCGAGCATTGTACTTGTATATTCAACGTGAACCAGACGTAGCAACATTACAGGTGCATTAGCAAGTTGGCGTCGCGTCGCGGTGGCGGTGGATAGCCGTCCCTGGAGGGAGATTCAATCTCATTAGCTCACAGTGGCCTGCGCCGTGACCAACAACTAAATACTCGTTTTGTACGTTTGAATAAAAATGCTACAACAAATTCGAATACATATTAGTTTGCATTAAAGTAAGTATTTAATTTATTTATTTATTCCAACGGTTTCACCAATTTTAGAATTGAAACCGGAAATTAGGGTGGAATTTTGGTGGTTCGATAGCCTAACGGTTAGCGTTCTGGACTTTGCTTCAAGAAGTCACGGGTTTGAATCCCGGGATGTCCAAAAAAATGCAGGGATTTGGACCGCTTTCACTAAAACCGATTGAAATGTACACTTAAACAAAATGCCACTGGCGTTAAAATAAAATATCCCCGTAGCAGCAAACCTGCGTACTCAGCAAATTTACGATGCATATATATGTATCTTAATACTACATAAAGCTACATACCAAGTTTCATCAATATACATTCATAAATAAACGATTTATGACATTTTAATTATTCTCCATAAGAACAACATTGGCGGCTGAGTATGCAGGGTTGCTGAAGCAAGGAACGCAAAAAATGGGGTTTTATACAAATATCAATATAACTCAAGAAGGTAAAGCCACATACCAAATTTTATTAATTTATGTTCATAAATAAGGGAACACGTTACTTATTCTCCATAAGAATAACATGGGACCTGAGTACGTAGGTTTGCTGCTACGGGAACTATTAGCCAAAAAATGCTTTTTAGTGCAAATATCAATATACCACAACGATATGAAGCAATATACCAAGTTTCATCAGGATAAGTTGATAAACAAGCGAGATATACAAATTGTTCTTATTCTCCATAAGAATAACATTGGACAACGTACTGTGTTTAGCACTTTCAATATCTCTGTAACCATTTGACGTAGAGCAATGATCAAAACACCAAATTATGCGTATTTTTAAGCTGATTCCAATGGAAAAAAACTAAAATTTGACTTTTTCAAAAATTATATGTAAAAAACTCAAAAAACCCATTTCTGGGGTACAAAACACCCCAAAATACCCCTTCGGATAGGTCGATCTGTCTGGTTTTCGAACTTAAAGTCATAAATGCTGCTTTACACGTTTATACCAAATTTCATCAAAATCTGATAATTTTTACGAGAGTGATCGTGCTCACACACACACACACACACACACACACACACACACACACACACACACACACACACACACACACACACACACACACACACACACACACACGGTTCGAACGAATGGTGTTTTAGGCGTCTGGGGACCTCAAAATGAAAAGTTATCATGGTCCCGGGCCTAGGTCTTACCATGCCGACTAAGGTAATAGCTTCTTCCCTATAGGGGAAATTCACTAAAAATAAAAATAATTGACGACATTATTATTATTGAAGACAAGCTTACAAGATGGCTTTTAATACTAAAAATTAAATTAAACAATTTAGTGAAAATGATACAATGCAGTGCAAGAAGGAAATAGTTTTGATTATGCCACATGCTAATTAAGAAATTAAATAACAAAGGTAATATTTTACATCGTACGCAGAAATAACAATGTAAACTTCTATTTTACATTTCGAGTATCTCTATTTTATATGACAGTGTATTAGGAAAAATAAATTCATTACAATTCAAAGAAAGCTAATAAAATATAATTTAAAAAATATATATACCCATATTTCACTACATTAAAAATAAAAAATAACTAGTTTAATAAGTTTCACCATTCCTAAACAGACACTGACGTTGCAGAAACATTTTGACTAAATAAGTGCTGGTGTGGTTAAATAAATGGAATACGAAAGAATTGAAGAATAATGGAAAATACATTTTGCCAACGGGGAAACATATGTTGACCGATGTTGATGTAGGATTTAAATATGTATACGTGGATGTTTAAACATTTATACAGCATGTCGGTTATTATTATTTTAATTTAAGTATTAGTTTTTAGATTAAATTTTATGGAATTTACCCGTCGGAAACGTTGTTTGATTTGTATAAAGATTCACTTAATTATTCTCTTGTATTTTAGCTATTTGAGATTAATCTTGCATTTATAACAAATGCACAATTTAATTCATGAAACACAATTATTTCTGAAAGGAAGAAGAATGTATTATGATTGAGTTTCTGTCGTAAAATTCTAAATTTTTATGAATTATAGATATCCTAATTTCAATACCGTATATGGAACAGGGAAGTGTTGAAAAAAATAATAAGAAATAGCAGGTTTTTAAAGTGATACTAAATTAAATTCATGTAAAAGTACTTTATGGAGTTTCTTATTGGAAATATAACGAGATCGCACGCAGCACACTGACGTGGGGGAAGTGAATGTCCGCATTAAAACCTTAAAATATCAAATAAAGAGTTTAAACCAACACTGGTAACATTTTTTTGGAAATCGAAAATCTTTATTTTTTGGATGATTTGATGCTCCTGGTTATATTTAAATTCACTAATAGGATGCCAATGTTGTACTGTCGGGATAACAAGTTGGTATAGAGGTATGGGGGGTTATAAAAATATATTAAGATATGAAAAGCAGCCTTTTCCAGTGTAAAATCCCCATAAGACAACGTACTGTATTTTGACAATTAACATTTTCTTTAATAACTCGGTAAGTAATTATGCTAGAATGATGAGAGAGGGCTTAAAATTTTTGGCCTTTTACGTAAAATAAGTTAATGTTGAATAAGTGTATTGTTGGGGCTTTTCTGACCCTTTTTGGGCCCAAAAATTCAAAATTTGAAAACTTAAAATTCCCCAAAAAGGGGGTTAGATTTTTCCGATTGTTTTCCCCAACGAACTTGTCCAACTGATTATAAAAAGGAATGTCTCTACCAAATGTGAAGTTAGAATATAATAATATATATATATATATATATATATATATATATATACATATATATATAAAGTTTCCACAGACCCCTTAAAACGTGTTCAGGGGGTCACGTTAGGTGGTCCCGGGCTTAAGTCTCACTGTGCGGGTCATGCTAATTCCGTAGGAAATTTTCCTAGGAAATCCACTAACTAGAAATACGAACGGTTGACTAATTTCTGCCAGAGTATAGGAACTACCGGTGGTATAACTACCAGTGCTTAGTCCTGTTTATGGTACTTGTGACTTACTATATTACCTCCTTTGTAAATAATTATATTTTTAAAATATGAAACTAATTTGATAAGTTCATTATAAAAGCTGATTAAAAGTTAAAATGTAAATATAAACATATTAGGATTATTTTATTTTGTTAAGAACTTTACGGCTTGTTTTACCCCTAGCTTTGCCTGATCTCATGGTTTTAATTCTGTTTGTGGCAACTGGAAAATAATGAAAACCCCGTTAGAGTCTGGTATTCTTTCAATTCTTGTTTGAAATTCACTGTTGGATGCGAGCTTATATTATTTGAAAAATATCGCGAAATATTTGCTATCACTTTGATAATATTTAGTCTGGACATGAGCTTTGACCCAAGTCAGGGCCGCTGCACCCATTCAAACATTCACATTTCTTAACATCATATGGGTCATAACAATGATAATTTTTCCATAAGGGGGGGGTTACTATGATTTTATCAAAGTTGAACTAAAACGAACAGATTCATTATTCTGGTATTGGTACAATCTAAACGAGCGGTTATGAATGAGAAATAATTCATATCGCCCTAATTGACAGTGACTGGTTGAAATGGACACGGAGAATTGTTGACTCAACTCTTGTAATGAATACAAAGGTTTCACTTATATGACAATTACCGATATTGATTGACAGCCGGGTTTTGAGTGTGTACTCTATTTGTTACCGTATTGTTATCGTTTGGCACAAATTCACTGTGCTTTTCATAATGAGGAGCATTCCTGTGGTGACTTAGAGTATATATATTTTGTAAAATATTTTAATCAAAAACAAATTTGATCGTATGTTTACATTTGTGGGGCTTAACTTGCGGTTATATGTCCAGTGATAATTACGATATTTATATAGTAAATCCTGTAGGATATCGTGAGAAATTATGGGGTTATGTAAAAGTGTGGCCCAAAACGATATAGAATTATTGCCAAAATGCCCTGCACGAAACAAGATAAACGTATAAGGCATGATACGCGGTATTCAACACTTACCGCGCAACACAACATAACTACTTTATTAATTACATAAATCACTAAGCAAAATACTTGTAGACAAACTACATGGTGTCTCTTTCATGGCTTTATGATATTCACACATTGAGTCCGCTTTATAAAGTGATAAAGAGATCAAGTTGTCAACAGATTATTGGGCGTCTGTGTACGGATAAACAAAGAGTACTATTTACATAAAACAACTATTATGCAACTAAAGGATTTAGATGAATTCAAGATAATAATATAAAATAATAATTTAAGGTATAATGTGCAGAAAATATATTGAAACTAAATCATGTTTGTCTTTGAACATACCAACATCTAAGATATAAATGAAAGGTTTTGCAATAGTTTTGCTAGTATTTGTGTTTGATACGTTGGTACACCCATTCACAATATTTCCTTTGTCGTGTGTAAAGCAATAACACCTGCCACTCAAAATTGCTCCTAAAAGCGTATTTTTAGTGAATTTCCTATGGAAAGTGAACTATTAACATGACCCGAACGGTGAAACTTAAGCCCGGGACCACCATAGAAGTTCCTAACGTGACCCCCTGAACACGTTTTGGGGGGTCGTTCAAAATTATATATATATGTGTATGCACTCTAGCGGTCGAATGTTTTGTCCGATTTACTTAAAATTTGGTAGGGACGTTTCTTTCTGTGGACAAGTTCGTTGGGCAAAACAATCGGAAAACTCTAAACCCCTTTTTTGGGGATTATTCATTCAAATTTCGAGTTGTTGGGCCCAAAAAGGGTCAGAAAAGTCCCAAATGTAAAATTAATGCAAGTAAAAAGATGGGAATTAGTGAGGTGAAACTTTTAAGCCCTCTTTCGTCATTCTAGCATTAATATTTACCAAGTTATTAAAGAAAATGTTATCGAAGAACACAGTACGTTGTCTTATGAGGGTTTTACATGAGAAAAACCTGTTATTCATTTGTTGGGATACTTATATTATCCCCAGCAACCTCACGCCTACTTTCAAGCCTGACTGGACCTTCTCCTAACCTTACAATGTGGAAAATCCTACTCCCAGCATTGCAGGTAAATAAAACCAGGATCATCAAAACAGCCAAAAAGTCAATGTTTTCAGATTTCAATAAAAATTGGAATAAATGTATGTTTTACACTGATTATGAGTTTTATAAGTTGTTAATGTGAAAATTCACTTCCCTCATGTCAGCGTGCTGCATGCGAAATCGTTTACTGTTGGAAATAACTGTCAACTTATAATCGCATTAGGACAATATTCTACAATGATCAGAAGGCAATAAATACTAAGTAGAAGCAACACCCTAAGCAATAAATGTCTGCAGTTTCATATTAAGTAAGCCCAATTATGAGTAAACTTTTTGATTTTATAAATAATGATTCTATGAATAATGAACTATGAATAATAATTTTAACACCCTTTATGGAGCGTTTAGAATAATATTACATTATTAACAAATTTGAGGTCGATTTATTTGAAAGAAATGTTGTTTTCTTCACTTAGGTCAAGACGTCCGTCTGTCATCTGTTTGAGACACCCTAAGTAAGGCAATTCAGTACATTACATTTACAAGTACAATACATTTGTAATTGAAGAGTTTTTGGTTTTCCTAATTTCGTTAGAAGGATTATAAATTGGATTGCACTTATAAAAGATATGTTTTATTATATTTAGTTATAACAGTTTTTGTCCCCATACAAATTACCACTCACAATATGCAGCTTATTTTTAATATGACATTACATTTTAAATATCCCCTAGATTACTTCTTGCTTTACTTTTTTTAAACTTCTTTAACTGGATTTCGTTTATTAAATTATAAATAATATTTTGGACTAAAATTCATAGTAAACACCAGCCTCTTAAAAAAAATATGATCATGCAGAAATAGACAAATCGTAATATTCTAAACTTGTGGATAAAACTAATACTTTCAGTATAGCATTGTACAAATTGTAACAAAATAAATAAAACATGTTAGAACTGTTATATTACACAATTAAACAAACCTTCAACTATTTAGTAGGGTGTCTGGTAAAGGGTTAGGTCAACTGCCAGCTAGTCAGCTCAATGTTAGAACTGTTAACACTAACTGACTGACCTGACTTTGGCATGTCTCCTTACAAAAACGTTCGGTGATAGTGGTGTACGTAATAAGAAGAATTTATCCATATGTTTACATCCGCGTTCAAAAATTCGATAGTGATCTTATTGATGTATTTAGAATAATGGTCTAAACTCCCTTCAGTAGAATACTTTATTTTACTAAAACGTTGTATTTTATGCTATAAATTAATTTCGTTCGTATTCATTTTCGTGAAAATTAACTCAAGTCGCCCATTAAATAACTGGATTAATTGTTTATCGGTAAACAAATGGTTTTAACAGTCCATTATGTTATTATAGTATGGTAAACAGACGAACACCAGCGGTTACGTACTTCAAACAAGTTGAAGATGTCGTACGAAGAAGACATTTGCACGATAATGTTGTGCCATTTCATTGATTCAGTCACCTGTGCAGAAAAAACATTCTTATCAGTAGCCTTGTAATATACAGGGTGTTTTTTTTAACTGTGCCACCATTGGGATCTTGTAAACTGTACATCATACAGTAAACTTTAAATGGGGAACATTCCCTTGTTTTTAAAGAGGTTTAAAAATAAGTAGATAAAACTTTTGTAAATGGCCGCCATTTTCCAATATGGCGGTCAACTTAATTTTTTCTTATGGCATACCCTGTATTTTATGGTGTTTACGGATATTAAATGAAAATGTAAGACTTTTTTATTCTTGAGTAATTTCTGATATACTTAACCGTTTATGAGATTCAGAGAGATAAAGGTAAATCATTTTTGTTGTTTTTGTTATCTGTGCTACCATTGGGATCTTGTAAACTGTACATCTTACAGTAAACTTTAAATGGGGAACATTCCCTTGTTTTTAAAGAGGTTTAAAAATAAGTAGATAAAACTTTTGTAAATGGCCGCCATTTTCCAATATGGCGGTCAACTTCATTTTTTCTTATGGCATACCCTGTATTTTATGGTGTTTACGGATATTAAATGAAAATGTAAGACTTTTTTATTCTTGAGTAATTTCTGATATACTTAACCGTTTATGAGATTCAGAGAGATAAAGGTAAATCATTTTTGTTGTTTTTGTTATCTGTGCTACCATTGGGATCTTGTAAACTGTACATCTTACAGTAAACTTTAAATGGGGAACATTCCCTTGTTTTTAAAGAGGTTTAAAAATAAGTAGATAAAACTTTTGTAAATGGCCGCCATTTTCCAATATGGCGGTCAACTTCATTTTTTCTTATGGCATACCCTGTATTTTATGGTGTTTACGGATATTAAATGAAAATGTAAGACTTTTTTATTCTTGAGTAATTTCTGATATACTTAACCGTTTATGAGATTCAGAGAGATAAAGGTAAATCATTTTTGTTGTTTTTGTTATCTGTGCTACCATTGGGATCTTGTAAACTGTACATCTTACAGTAAACTTTAAATGGGGAACATTCCCTTGTTTTTAAAGAGGTTTAAAAATAAGTAGATAAAACTTTTGTAAATGGCCGCCATTTTCCAATATGGCGGTCAACTTCATTTTTTCTTATGGCATACCCTGTATTTTATGGTGTTTACGGATATTAAATGAAAATGTAAGACTTTTTTATTCTTGAGTAATTTCTGATATACTTAACCGTTTATGAGATTCAGAGAGATAAAGGTAAATCATTTTTGTTGTTTTTGTTATCTGTGCTACCATTGGGATCTTGTAAACTGTACATCTTACAGTAAACTTTAAATGGGGAACATTCCCTTGTTTTTAAAGAGGTTTAAAAATAAGTAGATAAAACTTTTGTAAATGGCCGCCATTTTCCAATATGGCGGTCAACTTCATTTTTTCTTATGGAATACCCTGTATTTTATGGTGTTTACGGATATTAAATGAAAATGTAAGACTTTTTTATTCTTGAGTAATTTTTGATATACTCAACCGTTTATGAGATACAGAGAGATAAAGGTAAATCATTTTTGTTGTTTTTGTTATCTGTGCTACCATTGGGATCTTGTAAACTGTACATCTTACAGTAAACTTTAAATGGGGAACATTCCCTTGTTTTTAAAGAGGTTTAAAAATAAGTAGATACAATTTTTGTAAATGGCCGCCATTTTCCAATATGGCGGTCAACTTTAATTTTTCTTATGGCATACCCTGTATTTTATGGTGATTTCGGTTAGCAAATGAGAATCTAAGACTTTTTTATTCTTGAGTAATTTTTGATATACTCAACCGTTTATGAGAAACAGAGAGACAAAGGTTTAATATAATTCAGGCAGGCCTAGGTGTATTAGTTTCAAGTGAGCTAGTGGCTTATTCATATTTTACTTGCTGCTTATAATAAGAAAATAATTAAAGTTATCTACAGGACACACATAAAAGATTTCTTTTAATTATAACAATTTCATTTTTGATACAAGAAACATATTTACAACAGGTGTTCAAAGTGGCCACCATCTGTATAAATACAAGCAGTCGCCCTTTTTAAAACATTCACAGCCTTATTGATTGTGTTGTGGTGAACTCCATGAAAGATTTCTCTGACTCTCGTTGTCATATCTGCAACAGTGTTGTATCGGGATTTGTACAAATTGTCTTTTAAATAACCCCAAACAAAGAAATCCATTGGTGTCAGGTCTGGGGACCTCGCTGGCCATGGTAATGGGCCATTTGTACCAAGCCACTTTCCGGGAAAGTGAATGTTCAAGAACTGCACTACCACTTCACTGTTATGCGCTGGGGCACCGTCTTGTTGGTATATCAACTGGGTTCTTACATTTAAAGGTACATCCTCAATTGAGTTCAACAAAATGTTCTCTAAAAACTGTAAATACATATGTCTTGTCAAATTCCCCTCATAAAAGTGTAGTGCTATTACTGCATTATTCAACACAGCACACCAACAGTTTATCGAGAATCGAACTTGGTCATGTCCTTCTCTCACTACTAACGGATTTACTTTAGCCCAGTAATGGTTGTTCTTCCTATTCCACATTCCCCTATTTGAAAAGTTAGTTTCATCAGTCCATATAATGTTCGATAAAAACCCTGGTGTATTTACAGCCTCCTGAGCTAACCATCCACAAAACTCTAGCCTCCTATTTTCATCACCCGGCATCAAAGCTTGAACTTTCGCATACTTATAAGCGTGGTACTTGTTTGTTTTTAGTACTTTAAAAATTGAGGAGGTTGAAGTTTGCAAAATGGATGAAACTTCTCTAATAGAAGCATTAGGAAAAGCCTCAAAGTATGCCAAAACATCAATTTGAAATTCATCAGTAACAACTGTGCTTACTCTCTGACGTGGCTTTGCAAAAGAACCATTGGCTGCCAAGTTTACAATAAGTTGTTTGAAATACCTACGATTCGGTACTCGCCTATCAGGATACCTCTCTTGATATGCGATATTTGCTGCACTACAGTTTCTGTTACACAGAAAATACACTTCGACCATGTCAAGTTTTTCATTGTTTGTAAATTCCATAGTAAGAGAACTGTCATAACAAGCGTAATTATAAAAAAAACCAAAATAAAAACAATAAAACTGTACAAGTTAAAAACCACAAGAAATTATTAATAAATTGCACGGTGAAAGACAACTATTCTGAGACTGCAAGTTTACAGGTTAGTGATTATTGTTTATTATTCCAACAATGCTATAATGCTAATAAACAGCTGGCAATGGAAATGGACGAAAGATTAATAACAGCTGTTATGAGAGCCTAAGCCTGCCTGAATTAAATTTTTATCTCTCTGTATCTCATAAACGGTTGAGTATATCAAAAATTACTCAAGAATAAAAAAGTCTTACATTTTCATTTAATATCCGTAAACACCATAAAATACAGGGTATTCCATAAGAAAAAATGAAGTTGACCGCCATATTGGAAAATGGCGGCCATTTACAAAAGTTTTATCTACTTATTTTTAAACCTCTTTAAAAACAAGGGAATGTTCCCCATTTAAAGTTTACTGTAAGATGTACAGTTTACAAGATCCCAATGGTAGCACAGATAACAAAAACAACAAAAATGATTTACCTTTATCTCTCTGAATCTCATAAACGGTTAAGTATATCAGAAATTACTCAAGAATAAAAAAGTCTTACATTTTCATTTAATATCCGTAAACACCATAAAATACAGGGTATGCCATAAGAAAAAATGAAGTTGACCGCCATATTGGAAAATGGCGGCCATTTACAAAAGTTTTATCTACTTATTTTTAAACCTCTTTAAAAACAAGGGAATGTTCCCCATTTAAAGTTTACTGTATGATGTACAGTTTACAAGATCCCAATGGTGGCACAGTTAAAAAAAACACCCTGTATATTTATTTTCATTTTTACTTTCTCCCTCTATACATAGTATATGGAGAAAGTATTGTTTTCGTCAAAATTTTCGAATTTGAGTTGTTAGTGGAAATATTCGTTTTGGTGCTCCCTGAACCCAAAAAAGTGGTTTTTACGTGATGTCTGTGTGTGTGTGTGTGTGTGTGTGTGTGTGTGTGTGTGTGTGTGTGTGTGTGTGTGTGTGTGTGTGTGTGTGTGTGTGTGTGTGTGTGTGTGTGTGTGTGTGTGTGTGTGTGTGTGTGTGTGTGTGTGTGTGTGTGTGTGTCTGCGTGGATGTGTACAGAGCTAGAGCCCTAACCTATGGTCCGATTTTTATGAAATTTGGTATGTAGGTACTAATCCGCGATATCTCCAGGCGTTTCTTTTCATTTTTTTGAATTTTTGATTTTTAAGGGTAATTATCCCCCAAAAACCGCCAAAAACATGAAAAATCCAAATTTCTCAAAAACGGCTCTGATGATTTTGATTAAACTGTAGTGGTTTGTAGAACTTTAGGTTTCCAACAAAATGACACCACCCGAATTTCTGGAAAAATTCGGGTTCAGAAATTACAGGACTTAAAACATCCAAAAATCAGTTTTTTTGGATTTTTCATAAAAAATCATAAATGTTAAAAAAGATTACTACTCACTATTAAAAAGAGCTCAAAAAACTAAATAAATTAGTATTTTAAATTAATATTCTACGATTGATTGTTGCGGAGAAAATTGAAATTTTCATTTAGCGGTAAACGCAGTACGTTGTCCAATGTTATTCTTATGTGGAATACAAAAATAACTATTTCTCTCTTATTTACTGATCAATTTCATTAAAATTTGATATGCAGGTCCAACAGAGAATTTTCGAAATGTGTTGTTATTTAACCCTGGGGGGGCAAGGGGGCATTTCCCATCTCAAAACCACTGTGTTTAGCAACGGACTCTATAGTGCCTCCCAAAAAGGGATTTGGGTGGATATTTCTGAAAACAACTATTTTAGACAATTTTCTGTACATTTATCTATACTTGATATTCTATATTTAGTAAATAACAAATATTTTTGTCATTAAAGTTTGGCTAAAAGGGAGAAAGTATGTGTCAGTTTCCTGATACCGTTTATTTAATTTATGATTAAGGGTAAATGTTTGGCTTGAAAAAAGCCGTTGAATTATCATACAACTTCTAAACCTATTTGTTTAATGTAGGAAAAATCAAATTGAAACACACTCTTGGTGAAATATGCTAGTTTATCAGAGCAGCAATTCAGTAGGAGCGTTCGACAAAATAAAAGAACAGTTGTAGTGGAACCGTTGACTGTGATAGTGCCGGTGCGGCTTATCAGTGTGCCACAGAGTCATCATCGGCCGTCATATCGTAATGTGCGTGGCGCACTGTCGTTACAGGACGTTTCATGGGTTTACATACAGCACTGTGAGGCACACAGTGATGGGTTATCCTTTACAAAATGCCGTTTGATAAATCACCCTCACAAATTATTTTGACGGAAACATATTTTTGCAGAGTGGAGGAATAGAAATACAATGAAATCAATTTATGGGATGAAATTAGGATGACAGATGCAATAGTGATTTACAATCCTACAGTGAAGTAGTATATGAAATAAATCTGTTGATACTAACATCGAAAGCAAAATCAAAGTGAGGAGGGAGATTGAGATACTGCTTGGTAAAAGCGACATGAATGAACATTGAGTTAGTTGAATGCAGAGAAACATACTCAATCACAATATACACTGATACATCGTCATAGTTGTTGGGGATTTTTAATAATTGCTTTCTATTTGGACAAATATTTATTGTCATCGCTGTTGTTTTATCTTGTTGGTTTTTATATTGTTGGCAATGTAGTCTCTTTCGCATTTAAAATTGTTGGATGGTTTTTAAGTTTTTAAGTATTATTAATATTATTGTTATTTTTGTTTTTTCTGTACAAATATCTATTGCCATTGTATAGCATTATTGTTGTTCTAGTTCCTTTTTGTATTGTTTACAAGCAATTGTACCTTAGTTTATTAACTAATAGTTTTACTAAATATTTAATCTTGGACAATCTAGTAAAAAATGAAATTTGCGTTATTTTTATATTTCCAGGCACTAGTCATGGTTCGCTGATATTTACTATACAATGGACATTCAAGATCCCTAGCGTAAAATTCGAATTTCTGTAAAATGGTGTATGCCGTGGAGACCAATAAATAAATAAATCGTAGTTGAATGTGTTCTGTGTTGAGGTTTTTATCTAAAAAGTACTTGCAAGTAATCTTTTGAACACTTAACCTAGATCTCAACTTAACATTCCGAGTAAAGGTTACCCTTTGAGTTTCAAAAAGTAACTGAAACATGCGCATTTGTCAGTGGCAGATAAACAGATAAAAGGTTACGAACTTAATTTCATGAAACTAATTTAAATTAAATGCTTACTGTTATCTCGTTAACCTAAATGAGTTATCTTATCACCGAGACGTAAATTTGACTGATTTTTAAGTTTTACGTAAACTTATTTTAATCTTAAAGATTTACCTGGGTTAATTCAGGTTGATATTTACATTTTGATAATAGTAAAAATAAACTTCAAACATATAACACAAATCTAGTTATTAGGGTGATAAGAACATTGCCGATTTGTATGGGTAAAGCTGAAAAAGGTCAAATGTTATTTTAAAACACAAATTGTAAGAATACATTATTTTAATATAAAATTATTACCGTACATTAGAAAGACAAAATGGAAGGAGGAATGTTTTCCCGCCAAATCGAGTCAGTCTGGCGGGAAATTACAGGGTGTCTGCCTTCAGGGTGGCGTCACGAGTAAAATAATCACTTCTTATGCTTAAATTATGCGTACAGGAAGCCTGCCTTCTGCATTACAAATTAAGCAAAATGGAAAAAGTGTTTTTGACCAAATTTCCCATTATTATACTTTAGAAATTCCAATGTAGAATTAATCAGGTTCAAAAATGTAATTTATGATCTAAAAATAATATTTATAAGTCAAAATTGAACACAATCAACCGAATTTAAATAAATTGTAAATGGAGGCTGTCTGAAGCTATAATTAATGTTTGGAATAAATTATGCTCTGCGTACACACATATTTTTTCCAATGTTATTTTTTGAAAAAAATACGTTTCTACTTTTTTAAGGCAGAATCAACCAAAGAATTTGTTTAATTTTGTGTATAGTTTTGCTATAATTTTATTTCATACAAAACTATATAATTCCTGACAACGATGTAATTCCAGTAAGCCTATGCCATTTATCTCATGAATATAACTATTGTTGTGTAATGTATAACATCAAAGCTTAATGGTGAAGTGATAAAAAAAATATTAAGATAATAATTTTAAACCAGGATGAAAAAATAGTGATGTTCCTAGGATTTATAACCAAATCTGTAATGCAATTTTTCACTAACAAGAGTGATCTTTCGTCTAAAACAATAAATAATGAAAGACTATCTTTGTACATATTAAGATAATAATTTTAAACCAGGATGAAAAAATAGTGATGTTCCTAGGATTTATAACCAAATCTGTAATGCAATTTTTCACTAACAAGAGTGATCTTTCGTCTAAAACAATAAATAATGAAAGACTATCTTTGTACATTTACATCTTCTAATCTTACCTTCGCTTTGATTTACCAATTAGTACAGGAGGAAACTGTATTCCGTGGGATTTTTTGTGAAGGGAAGGGGCGAATATGTGGAATCTCTTTATTATATGCTACATAATGGTGTGGTTCCGGGTGTTTACCTTAAAATTGCGCTGTTTGGTTTTGATGACGTCATAAATTCAAGATGGCCGCCATATTTGACATCTACTCATTAAATTCGAAATAACTCCTTTACAGAGTGCCCCTACGTACAACTTGCACAAGTCATTTTCTATTGTGCATTCACCAAAAAACTAATTCAATCCTTTTTAATTTTTTTATATCTCGCACCGTATATGAGTAATTTGTCATTTTCCATCCATAACACTTATTGCCCATATTTGGTCTGCATTCATATTAGCCCAGTCAGTAATGGTTTTGAAAGTGGAAAAATAGGGTGAAAGTGAATTTTACATTAATGACAGGCCACAACCAGAGAGAATATGTTTACTAAAGTCTCCAAAAATCCCCCTGGAGCTTCGCCCCCGCCCCCTCCCCCCTTTAAAGGTTCGAAATGTTAATGAATACAAAATAACTATTATCTATGACAGTAATTATCGGATTTATAATTATTTTTTTGCTTTATTCATTGTTAAGTTGCTATGACATTGGTCCTTTTATATTTTAGCTAAACTCATTGGTTCATTTAAGATATTATGGGGAAAAGGTAGAATTTTTCATTACAAATTTGGATTTTTGTACAATATTCTGTATCAGAAGTGGATATATGTCAAAGATTTACATTATAGACAGAGGCCATTCTCCTACGAGTCTACTGATATATAAGTATACGGGATTGTATGTTACGGTAAGGCTGGGAGGGGGTGAGAAAGCAAAAGGTTGGGCACACTGCGGCAGCCTAATATTGGTGGGTTACTGAGTCCATATTGGTGAGTTTACTTGATCTAGTCCAGTCAAATGGTACTTTTGTCCGGAAAAATCCCGAAAGTTTTTTCTCACCGGTTCTGTACGTATTTGAGGAGCTGAATTTGAATTTGATGTTTGCCACCTCGAGAGAGTCGGCTTCACTACAATACAAAAAAACATAAATATTCTGCATTTTTATTTTTGATGTAAATCCTGAAAATTATGCATTTCATTAGGAAAACTGTTGGGTGCAAAAGTAACGGAAAGAACATTTCCTAAAATATCCATATGTTGATTGTATTTTAATGACAAATAATGTAGGAGATAGAGCCCGCTAAAAGAGAGCAACTTTTAGGACCAAAGGACCAAAACGAGAAAACGCCCTCTCACATACTCTTATTTAGCGGAACCGTTCATTTTGAATGTGTCATGATAGAAATCCACCTTTTTAAGAATTAGGCGCTTATTCAGCTTGCTAATGTAAAATAATTAAGACATGAGTTAAATAATAAAATTTAATCTCTTACTCAAATTGCATTATGTATAATGAAGGGAAATGGTGTGGTAATATATGTTTGAAGCAAAACCATTGTTACAAGGTAAATTTATTTAATGTAATATAATTAACAAATGATCTTTTAGTCTTAATTAAATAGCATTTAAGGCTAGATTAGAAGGTTAGTGTTGAACTGCATATATAAGTTCTTAAAAAACATTCTTAAATAATTGCATGTTTGTTAAAATAAAAATAATTTAGTTTAAATTTAATTCCCCCTTATAATTTCTTATGTAGCTAGGAAGGTGTACTGTCATTGTTTTATATATTGTAAATGGTCCTTCAAAACAAAATCTTGGAATTGGTTTACCTTGTGAGAAAACTAGCTGTTAGACAATATGTTTGAGGACTCATAAAAAATCGTAATGATGTCTTAGGACATTTTATAGTTCCGTATATCGCGCAGAGCCAGTGAATGCTGTAATAGCTGCTGAAGCTGAGTACAATAATAATACTTATATTCAAAATAAAAATACAGTAATAATTGTGTTTTATCGGAAACGGCATAATCCCTAAAATAGAAACATAAATAACACAACAAATTATGACTGGACTTTCTCAGCCAAATAAGGAAAAATTAAGAGGGATTTAATATAAAATTAATTTGTTTAATTTTTATAATTATGTAACCTATATGTGCTTCAACCCTTAAATTCTAACCTAGCATTTAACACTTTACAAGACGAAAAGATATATTTGTGAATTATATTACATTAAATCAATTTGCTTTGTAGAATAGTTTTGATTTAAACTTATATTACTACACCATTTCGCTTCATTAAATCTAATGCAATTTGAGTAAGAGATCAAATTTAATTATTCAACATTTTTTTGTTTTACATTATTAAGCTGGATAAGCAACTCATTAAAAAGGTGGGTTTCTAGCATGACACAGTCGAAATAGAACGTTTCCGCTAAATAAGAGTATGTGAGAGGGCGTTTCTCTCGTTTTGGCCCTTTGGACCTAAAAGTTGCTCTTTTTCAGCGCCTCCTACCTCCTTTGCCATAAAAATACAGTTAACATATGCATTTTGTAGTGGATTTTGTTTCCTTTAATTTTATACGAAACAGTTTTCCAATAAAACACATAGTTTTCAGGATTTACATCAAAAACAAAAAAATGCAGAATATTTACGGTTTCTTATGATTTTCTCAGTGAAGCCGACCTTATCGAGGTGGCAAACACCAAATTCAAATCCATCACCGATTCCGATTTACACATAGAGAACCGGTGAGGAAAAACTTTCGGGATTTTTCCGAGAAAAGTAATATTTGACTGGACTAGATTAAGTAAACCAATATGGACTCAGTAACTCACCAATATTAGGCTGCCGCAGTGTGTCCAACTCTTTGCTTTCTCACCCCCTCCCAGCCTTACCATAACATACAATCCCATATACTTATATATCAGTAGACTCGAAAGAGAATTGCCTCTTTCTGTAATGAAAACTTCTGGGAAATAACCACTTTTGATAAACTATATTTAAAAAAAAAACCAAATTTTTTATGTAACATTTTTATTTTTTCCCATAATATATTACATTCTTGATGAACCAATGAATTTAGCTAAAATATAAAAAATACCAATTTCATAGCCAACTAAACGATGACCAAAGCAAAAGAATAATTGAATCAATCCGATAATTACTTTCATAGATAATAATTATTTTGTATTTATTGACATTTTGAACCTTTAAAGGGGGAAGGGGGGGCGAAGCTCCAGGGGGATTTTTGGAGACTTTTGTAAACATATTATCTCTGGTTGTGGACTGTCATTATTGTAAAATTCAGTTTTACCCTAATTTTTCCCCTTTCAAAATCTTTACTGACTGGGCTAATATGAATGCAGACCAAATATGGGCAATAAGTGTTACGGATGGAAAATGAAAAATTACTCATACACGGTGCGAGATATACAAAAATTAAAAAAGGATTGAATTAGTTTTTTGGTGAATGCACAACAGAAAATGACTTGTGCAAATTGTACGTAGGAGCACTCTGTAAAGGAATTATTTCGAATGTAATGAGTAGATGTCAAATATGGCGGCCATCTTGGATTTATGACGTCATCAAAACCAATCAGCGCAATTTGAAGATAATCACCCGGTACCACACCATAATGTGGCATTTGATTCCACATAGTCGCACTTTCTCTTCACAAAAAATCCCACGGAAGTTGGGATATGTGCAGTTTGCCTCTGGACTAAATGATCGAGTATTTTCTTACCTGAAAATTATTCCCAAAGGGTTAGATTGTTATAAAAGACAAAATATTATGTATATTAATTGATAAAACCCTTATTAAGCGCCTTTTTTATCTCCATGTTATTGAGAAATATTGTGTTGATCAGGAGTCGATTTTAATAATACAAATACAAAATAAGAATAACAAAATATTCAATAATGCCAAAAAAATATTGGTTATATACAAAGCAATGAGGAAAAAACGGATTAAGTGTTTAATTAATGTTATTCAAGCGCAATCTAGAAGTATTTCAGCAGTGTTAAAGGTTCCGTAACCAGCAAAAATAACCTGTATTAATATGTTAAACTACGAATATTTGAAGAGGAAAGGGTGCTTTAGTGCAAGAAGAGTAAAATATAACACTGAAAGCATGGAGCTAAGTAAAAGGAGCGCGTTGTAGTGATATTTTAGTGTTAAATTGTTGTTGTAACATTAAGAAGACAAATTGAGAAGAAGAATGTTTCCCGCCAAATCGAGTCAGTCTGGCGGGAAATTGTCGAGCGTCTGCTTCGGCTGTGAAATAATAACTCTCGAGTCAACCTAATGCACTCACTGCGTCCTAGTACGGTTTATTGTTTAACGCTTTATATCTAAAAGGAGTTATAAAAAGCTACTTCCTTCAATTTATATTACAGCGTAAAGCTGATTATAAACGTAAAATAGTCTAATCCACGATTTTGTAATCGTACACACTAATATCAGCTATGTTTGTCTTTTAATATAATCTTGGAATTCTGGAAAAAAGTTTGCCAAAAATTTAGGAAAATAGGTTTGTGTGTCTATGCTATTAATATAAAAACAATATAAATAGAAACATTTTACATTTATTCTACACTCGTATTAGTATTGTATTTTTAATTTTATAAAAATATACAACTAACAAATTTTAAAATTGGGCTGTTGAAGTTCTAATTTAAAACAATATCATGACAGCTGTTAAAAAACAACCAGCGTACTGCAAAATAACACTCACGTAGTACAATATATGTCCCTGATTATGTATGTGTATATACTATGTGAGTTTTCTCATTAAGAAAATGTTAACCCCCAGGTCGTTAACATTAAAGTAAAACAATTTTTGGCAGTCCATAAATGATAAAATATAAAAAGGTTATATAAATGATTGCATAAGTAAAAATATCAGCGTCAATAGGTGCATACTAACTTTAATAGGTCTCACAAAAAATACGAAATTGTTTCGTTATAATTTTTAAAATGGGATACAAGAACGATTTGATATGATAAATATAAATCACTATACAGCCGGATGTGTAACTCACCATGATACCTATATATGACGAAAATGACATTTACAAATATTTTAGATTGATCACCTATAATATTTTATTTTATTTAGAAAATGAAGCCAGATTGAAAGCAATGATCCTCATGGGTCCTACCATTGAAAGGGGGGGAAATGTATTAGTGTATTAAATTAAAAACTGTACAGTATAAGGAATGCATCATAGTACTAATTAGTAATAAAGCGGTTTTAATACTTCATCGGAGTACAAACCACAGTTTAACAAAACTTTGTGGTTACATAACTCAAGAGAATTGCTCGGAGAATACATATTAAGTTGCGTACAGTAAAAATATTACTCTTTAATAATTTACTTATAGCCTTCAATGTGGATTACTTGTATTTACCAAAACACACGGATGCTAAGACTTCAATTATCACAAAATAGTTCGCCCCCGGGTGGGCTCGAACCACCAACCTTTCGGTTAACAGCCGAACGCGCTAGCCATTGCGCCACGGAGGCTGTTGTAAAATAAATTTGAAAAGTTTATAAAATTTTATTAAAGCTGATTATAATATGTTACGCGGGAACAGAAAACCTCTTTTTAGTTATAAAATATCACTATAAGTTTCTACTTTTATTCTCATAGTTAAAAAACTGAGTTGGGTAAGTGCTCTTGTTCATTTACGCATACCTCTTTTTATAGAACTGAGAGTAGGATAGACAAAACGAACAAACACTCATGTGTTGTACTCAAAACTTCCACCTACCAAAGAGGTGACTACTATGAGGACGGAACTATTTCTATCTATTTGGTACAAGTTCCAAAGTTAAAATAAACGGTGAAATAAATTTCATGACATGTTATAAACGCTAGAATTTAGTGGTTGTTAAAAATAAAGATAGTGTAAAATATATTTACACGCTAAGATTAAAACTATTTAAATTTATCACCCAATGATCCATATCGATTAATCTAGATTTATAAATTTTATTTATTTGCAAATTAATCACCCATAGCTCAAGTTGACAAAAGGTCACATAATCGCTCATTATGCCAGAGTTTTAAGGTCATTTTAAATGACCCTGAAGGGATAATATAGTCGAGGCTAGTGTTGGGGTCAAGGATATAAATAATGCTATTAAATATATTATTAATTACTTACACTTAATTCTCGTAATTTATTACTGAAAACTTACCCCTGATGGTTTTTAGTATGAATACAAATTTGTACTATTACTTAAAATATAGCAAACACATTTTTATAGGAGTGTTAGCGACCTGGCCGTGTTCTAACGATCAGTTAATAGAATTGATGAATTTATGTCAGTGAATTGGAAATATTATCTGCGAAAATAATAACAAATATTTCTTCCACAAGAATAGCATGGCAACTTTGAAGTCTATTGGGGCGAAGCCCTAAAGAGCTAGGACTTTGATTAGTGGCTAACCTTCCTAGGGTTAACCTGAATGACCATAAAAAGTTTTATCGAAAACAGATGAGTGGTTTAGGAGGAGTTAACTGATAACAGTCGGGGAGAGGGAATTCAATTTAAAAACTACAGATACAGCAACTATAGACGCCAAAGATACTTACAACTACTTAAAAGGGATATTTATAATACGAATGTACATTGCAACAATTTATGAAGAGAACCTAAACAGTTGCAGTGCCACAATCACAGACAGTCGCATCAGCTATAACGCTACGTTGTATCAGTCGGTACTCGCAGCATAGTGGTTACTACACCTATCAATGTGACCATGAGGACGGCTAATGCACCATTCCTGTCATAGTTACATTACAAGTATTTATGAAGAGAACCTAAACAGTTGCAGTGCCACAATCACAGACAGTCGCATCAGCTATAACGCTACGTTGTATCAGTCGGTACTCGCAGCATAGTGGTTACTACACCTATCAATGTGACCATGAGGACGGCTAATGCACCATTCCTGTCATAGTTACATTACAACTATTTATGAAGAGAACTTAAACAGTTGCAGTGCCACAATCACAGACAGTCGCATCAGCTATAACGCTACGTTGCATCAGTCGGTACTCGCAGCATAGTGGTTACTACACCTATCAATGTGACCATGAGGACGGCTAATGCACCATTCCTGTCATAGTTACATTACAACTATTTATGAAGAGAACCTAAACAGTTGCAGTGCCACAATCACAGACAGTCGCATTAGCTATAACGCTACGTTGTATCAGTCGGTACTCGCAGCATAGTGGTTACTACACCTATCAATGTGACCATGAGGACGGCTAATGCACCATTCCTGTCATAGTTACATTACAACTATTTATGAAGAGAACCTAAACAGTTGCAGTGCCACAATCACAGACAGTCGCATCAGCTATAACGCTACGTTGTATCAGTCGGTGCTCGCAGCATAGTGGTTACTACACCTATCAATGTGACCATGAGGACGGCTAATGCACCATTCCTGTCATAGTTACATTACAACTATTTATGAAGAGAACCTAAACAGTTGCAGTGCCACAATCACAGACAGTCGCATCAGCTATAACGCTACGTTGTATCAGTCGGTGCTCGCAGCATAGTGGTTACTACACCTATCAATGTGACCATGAGGACGGCTAATGCACCATTCCTGTCTTAGTTACATTACAACTATTTATGAAGAGAACCTAAACAGTTGCAGTGCCACAATCACAGACAGTCGCATCAGCTATAACGCTACGTTGTATCAGTCGGTGCTCGCAGCATAGTGGTTACTACACCTATCAATGTGACCATGAGGACGGCTAATGCACCATTCCTGTCATAGTTACATTACAACAATTTATGAAGAGAACCTAAACAGTTGCAGTGCCACAATCATAGACAGTCGCATCAGCTATAACGCTACGTTGTATCAGTCGGTACTCGCAGCATAGTGGTTACTACACCTATCAATGTGAACATGAGGACGGCTAATGCACCATTCCTGTCATAGTTACATTACAACTATTTATGAAGAGAACCTAGACAGTTGCAGTGCCACAATCACAGACAGTCGCATCAGCTATAACGCTACGTTGTATCAGTCGGTACTCGCAGCATAGTGGTTACTACACCTATCAATGTGACCATGAGGACGGCTAATGCACCATTCCTGTCATAGTTACATTACAACTATTTATGAAGAGAACCTAAACGGTTGCAGTGCCACAATCACAGACAGTCGCATCAGCAATAACGCTACAATGTATCAGTCGGTGCTCGCAGCATAGTGGTTACTACACCTATCAATGTGACCATGAGGACGGCTAATGCACCATTCCTGTCATAGTTACATTACAACTATTTATGAAGAGAACCTAAACAGTTGCAGTGCCACAATCACAGACAGTCGCATCAGCTATAACGCTACGTTGTATCAGTCGGTGCTCGCAGCATAGTGGTTACTACACCGCTATCAATGTGACCATGAGGACGGCTAATGCACCATTCCTGTCATAGTTACATTACAAGTATTTATGAAGAGAACCTAAACAGTTGCAGTGCCACAATCACCGACAGTCACATCAGCTATAACGCTACGTTGTATCAGTCGGTGCTCGCAGCATAGTGGTTACTACACCTATCAATGTGACCATGAGGACGGCTAATGCACCATTCCTGTCATAGTTACATTACAAGTATTTATGAAGATAACCTAAACAGTTGCAGTGCCACAATCACAGACAGTCACATCAGCTATAACGCTACGTTGTATCAGTCGGTACTCGCAGCATAGTGGTTACTACACCTATCAATGTGACCATGAGGACGGCTAATGCACCATTCCTGTCATAGTTACATTACAACTATTTATGAAGAGAACCTAAACAGTTGCAGTGCCACAATCACAGACAGTCGCATCAGCTATAACGCTACGTTGTATCAGTCGGTGCTCGCAGCATAGTGGTTACTACACCGCTATCAATGTGACCATGAGGACGGCTAATGCACCATTCCTGTCATAGTTACATTACAACTATTTATGAAGAGAACCTAAACAGTTGCAGTGCCACAATCACCGACAGTCGCATCAGCTATAACGCTACGTTGTATCAGTCGGTGCTCGCAGCATAGTGGTTACTACACCTATCAATGTGACCATGAGGACGGCTAATGCACCATTCCTGTCATAGTTACATTACAACTATTTATGAAGAGAACCTAAACAGTTGCAGTGCCACAATCACAGACAGTCGCATCAGCTATTACGCTACGTTGTATCAGTCGGTGCTCGCAGCATAGTGGTTACTACACCTATCAATGTGACCATGAGGACGGCTAATGCACCATTCCTGTCATAGTTACATTACAACTATTTATGAAGAGAACCTAAACAGTTGCAGTGCCACAATCACAGACAGTCGCATCAGCTATAACGCTACGTTGTATCAGTCGGTACTCGCAGCATAGTGGTTACTACACCTATCAATGTGACCATGAGGACGGCTAATGCACCATTCCTGTCATAGTTACATTACAAGTATTTATGAAGAGAACCTAAACAGTTGCAGTGCCACAATCACAGACAGTCGCATCAGCTATAACGCTACGTTGTATCAGTCGGTGCTCGCAGCATAGTGGTTACTACACCTATCAATGTGACCATGAGGACGGCTAATGCACCATTCCTGTCATAGTTACATTATAACTATTTATGAAGAGACCCTTAACAGTTGCAGTGCCACAATCACAGACAGTCGCATCAGCTATAACGCTACGTTGTATCAGTCGGTGCTCGCAGCATAGTGGTTACTACACCTATCAATGTGACCATGAGGACGGCTAATGCACCATTCCTGTCATAGTTACATTACAACTATTTATGAAGAGAACCTAAACAGTTGCAGTGCCACAATCACAGACAGTCGCATCAGCTATAACGCTACGTTGTATCAGTCGGTGCTCGCAGCATAGTGGTTACTACACCTATCAATGTGACCATGAGGACGGCTAATGCACCATTCCTGTCATAGTTACATTACAACTATTTATGAAGAGAACCTAAACAGTTGCAGTGCCACAATCACAGACAGTCGCATCAGCTATAACGCTACGTTGTATCAGTCGGTACTCGCAGCATAGTGGTTACTACACCTATCAATGTGACCATGAGGACGGCTAATGCACCATTCCTGTCATAGTTACATTACAAGTATTTATGAAGAGAACCTAAACAGTTGCAGTGCCACAATCACAGACAGTCGCATCAGCTATAACGCTACGTTGTATCAGTCGGTGCTCACAGCATAGTGGTTACTACACCTATCAATGTGACCATGAGGACGGCTAATGCACCATTCCTGTAATAGTTACATTATAACTATTTATGAAGAGACCCTTAACAGTTGCAGTGCCACAATCACAGACAGTCGCATCAGCTATAACGCTACGTTGTATCAGTCGGTACTCGCAGCATAGTGGTTACTACACCGCTATCAATGTGACCATGAGGACGGCTAATGCACCATTCCTGTCATAGTTACATTACAACTATTTATGAAGAGAACCTAAACAGTTGCAGTGCCACGATCACAGACAGTCGCATCAGCTATAACGCTACGTTGTATCAGTCGGTACTCGCAGCATAGTGGTTACTACACCGCTATCAATGTGACCATGAGGACGGCTAATGCACCATTCCTGTCATAGTTACATTACAAGTATTTATGAAGAGAACCTAAACAGTTGCAGTGCCACAATCACAGACAGTCGCATCAGCTATAACGCTACGTTGTATCAGTCGGTACTCGCAGCATAGTGGTTACTACACCTATCAATGTGACCATGAGGACGGCTAATGCACCATTCCTGTCATAGTTACATTACAACTATTTATGAAGAGAACCTAAACAGTTGCAGTGCCACAATCACAGACAGTCGCATCAGCTATAACGCTACGTTGTATCAGTCGGTGCTCGCAGCATAGTGGTTACTACACCTATCAATGTGACCATGAGGACAGCTAATGCACCATTCCTGTCATAGTTACATTACAACTATTTATGAAGAGAACCTAAACAGTTTCAGTGCCACAATCACAGACAGTCGCATCAGCTATAACGCTACGTTGTATCAGTCGGTACTCGCAGCATAGTGGTTACTACACCTATCAATGTGACCATGAGGACGGCTAATGCACCATTCCTGTCATATTTACATTACAACTATTTATGAAGAGAACCTAAACAGTTGCAGTGCCACAATCACAGACAGTCGCATCAGCTATAACGCTACGTTGTATCAGTCGGTACTCGCAGCATAGTGGTTACTACACCGCTATCAATGTGACCATGAGGACGGCTAATGCACCATTCCTGTCATAGTTACATTACAACTATTTATGAAGAGAACCTAAACAGTTGCAGTGCCACAATCACAGACAGTCGCATCAGCTATAACGCTACGTTGTATCAGTCGGTACTCGCAGCATAGTGGTTACTACACCGCTATCAATGTGACCATGAGGACGGCTAATGCACCATTCCTGTCATAGTTACATTACAAGTATTTATGAAGAGAACCTAAACAGTTGCAGTGCCACAATCACAGACAGTCGCATCAGCTATAACGCTACGTTGTATCAGTCGGTGCTCGCAGCATAGTGGTTACTACACCGCTATCAATGTGACCATGAGGACGGCTAATGCACCATTCCTGTCATAGTTACATTACAACTATTTATGAAGAGAACCTAAACAGTTGCAGTGCCACAATCACAGACAGTCGCATCAGCTATAACGCTACGTTGTATCAGTCGGTACTCGCAGCATAGTGGTTACTACACCACTATCAATGTGACCATGAGGACGGCTAATGCACCATTCCTGTCATAGTTACATTACAAGTATTTATGAAGAGAACCTAAACAGTTGCAGTGCCACAATCACAGACAGTCGCATCAGCTATAACGCTACGTTGTATCAGTCGGTACTCGCAGCATAATGGTTACTACACCTATCAATGTGACCATGAAGACGGCTAATGCACCATTCCTGTCATAGTTACATTACAAGTATTTATGAAGAGAACCTAAACAGTTGCAGTGCCACAATCACAGACAGTCGCATCAGCTATAACGCTACGTTGTATCAGTCGGTACTCGCAGCATAATGGTTACTACACCTATCAATGTGACCATGAAGACGGCTAATGCACCATTCCTGTCATAGTTACATTACAAGTATTTATGAAGAGAACCTAAACAGTTGCAGTGCCACAATCACAGACAGTCGCATCAGCTATAACGCTACGTTGTATCAGTCGGTACTCGCAGCATAGTGGTTACTACACCGCTATCAATGTGACCATGAGGACGGCTAATGCACCATTCCTGTCATAGTTGCATTATAACTTTAAACTATTTAATTGTGATTGGTGTGTCGTGTATAAACTCTTTGATAGATGTAAAATTTTGCTTTAAAATCTCGTTAAATATAAACAAAACATAATACAACTTTCACAAGTTTGTTTACACTCGAATCAATATTCATGTTCATTATTTAAAATAAACTAACATCACAAGCCTCCGTGGCGCAATGGCTAGCGCGTTCGGCTGTTAACCGAAAGGTTGGTGGTTCGAGCCCACCCGGGGGCGAAATATTTTGCTAAACTTAGTTTAGATTTGAGGGCGGTAATTGAAGTTAAAATGGGGCTCTAGTCACCTGTTTACATCTTTTTATTCCATTACACCGATGTTAACTTTCAAATTATGTTCCTCCTCATCGAATTATCAGAAATTATTTATTTATAGCTCTTTTTATACCTTGTGATTTCAGTGAATAGAATTTTGATACTAAATTTGTTGTCCCAGAACAAAATCGCGAATACTTAGTATTTTAGCGAATTTCCCCTATAGGGAAGAAGCTATTACCGTAGGTGGCATGGTAAGACTTAAGCCCGAGACCATGATAACTTTTCGTTTTGAGGTCCCCAGATGCCAAAAACTCTATTTGTTCAAATTTATATATATATGTGTCCGTTACCGCGATAACTTTTGAAAGAAACACCCGATTTTAATGAAATTTGGCACAAATGTGGAGAGTAGCATTTATGACTTTAAGATCGAAAACCAGATCGATCGCACTATAAGAAGGGGGTTTTATGGGGGTTTACAACTTTCCAAAAATCGGTTTTTTACAAATTTGACCCCAAAATGTTAAAAACACTCAATTTTGGTTATAGCCATTTTATAGAGCTTAAAAAACAAATAATTTAGTATTTTGATTCATTAACCTAGGTTAAGTGGTTGCGGAGAAAATCCAAAAAAACGTTTCCCATGTTAATCTTATGGGAAAAAAGGTTTTTAGATTCTTCTCAGGTAGTTTTACTAAAAACTTCACATTTCGGTTTATTAATATATTTAGCTTAACAAAACAAACATTTTGGTGTTTTAATCGTTGTTCTACGTCCAACCGTTGCAGAGATATTCAAAGTGCTAAACACAGTACGTTGTCCAATGTTATCCTTATGAAGAATAAATAAAATTCTATATCTCGATTATTTTTGAATGTATATTGATGAAACTTGGTATGTGGCTTCAACTAGTTGTGGTATATTGATATTAGCACAAAAAACAAGTTTTTTTGTTGATAGTCCCCGTAGCAGCAAACCTGCATACTCGTCCCCCATGTTATTCATATGGAGATTAAGTAAAGTTGTATATCTCCCTTAATTATGAACCTAAACTAATAAAACTTGGAATATAGCTTCACCTGGTTCAGTTATATTGATAATTGCAAAAAAAAACACATCACTTATCTTCCTCGTTGCAGCAAACCTGCGCCCTCAACCTTAATGTTATTGTTATGGAGAATAAATAAAATGCTATATATCACTTATTTATGGATGTATTTTTGGGAAACTTGGTAAGTAGCTCTATGTAGTAGTGAGTCACATATATATTCATTGGAAATTCGCTGAGTACGCAGGTTTGCTGCGACGGGGGTATTTAATTTTATTGAAAGAATTATTATTTATGATATCTAAATTCTGCTCACTGAAATCGCTAGGTATTTTTATTCTTTTTAAATGAGCCAGGAGTGAACCGTTATGAATAATCCGTTGAGGAGGTGTGGGATTTGAAAGGTAACATTGGCCTTATGAGTGAAGTAGGTAGAAACGCGAAATTTTACGTGACTGGAGCCCCAAATTAAAGTCACAAAGGCGCACTGATATCTCGTACAATAACAATATATTCAATATTATCTAGTTTGTTACGAGTAACGTATCCTACGTAGTTGCCTTGGCGTTTTATGTGAAACGGTTCTTACCTACGTACAGGCATAGTTAGGAACTACCTTTTCGAAGTGCTGAAAGAAATGACCAATATTACTTTTGTCAATTTTAAGCCAGTTTTCAAAGAACATCTATCTTACACTTGCTCGTTTTATCTTAGTTACTTGTTAGGTTAGAATTAGGTTCCTATTAATCGTTTGTTTCAAAGATTATACCAGATAACAAAGATATAAAAAAGGTAATTACAGCTGATTTGTGTTAGATTGTTTTAATAATATCACAGACTGTTTGGACAACAAATTAAAACTCTATTTATAAAATTCCTACGTGAAATTGAATCTACTTGGATGTGTGTTAATTGATTTACTTTAGTTTTAAATAAATGTTTAAACATCAAACCTCTTTTCCACATTTTTGTTTAATAAAAAGTGTTAGAGAATCAAATGTAAAAAATGTTAGGAAAGCAGTGTTAGGAACTCAATTATATGCTAAGTTCTTAATAACAAATTTCCCATCAGTATAAAACAATACTATTCCCATTTACATTGAGTTTATTACTCCTACTTTAGGCTGTATGATAGTGACTACCGCAGTGGTACAGACAATCGATAAGTTACACATTTAATTAATTTGAGACTAAATTATATTGAGATAAATCCACTTAATTACGTCTTACAAAATATTTACAACAAATAATGGGTTTATTAATACTTTAAAACGCCAAATTAAAATCATAATCTCAATTACTAACAAAACTAAATTATATTGAGATAAATCCACTTAATTTCGTCTTACAAAATATTTTCCACTAATACTGAGTTTATTTATACATTCAAAAGTCCAGACTTAAGTTATAATTGCAATTACCGACAAAACTTTTCCGCATTTTTGTAATTATTTGTATCATTGGTTCACTTAGTTCAAAGTATCCACAATAAACCAACTCCTTATGGGTTTTTCTCGTTTGATACAATGTGTGGAGCAAAGAAGACTATCTCAACCTTGTAGTAGGTTAAGCCCAATGTAAATAGTATCTGAGGAATCCGTTTTAAATTAATAGTAAACAAATTCTAGATTTAATCCGGTTTCTTATAATCATTCTAATTAAGTGCTTGATTGCGAGGTTGCGCCAGGGGTCACGTGGTCGGTCACGTGGTACGGCCGCTGTATATAAGACATCAGGGAATCCCAGGGCCGCTACTGTTGGGCCCAGGCTTGGCAGAATGGCTCTTATTCAGGTTGGAAATTCATTTGTAATATGATAAGAGGGTTTTTGGTTTACTTCAGATTTTCTTCAGTTATAATACCTTGACCCTGTTAGGCGTTAGGTTATTTATAGGTGGGTTTTTTGATCCTCGTTTTTTTTTTACTTGCGACATCACGTTGTTTAAGAATTAATTTTTTTGAAACACTATAATTTCGATCATAATTTCCAAATTATTTAAGAACACGTTGTAAAGTACGTTTCCTTCTTACCAATGTAGTTTTTTACTTCTTAGGCAAGGCCATTTATTCGTTTTGTTTATTGGATCGTAGTTTATTTTGACTCAAGATATAGTACAAAACCTTTAAATATATATAGTTTATGTATTATATTTCGTATGGCCTCTGTTATGTTAGAATATTTGTCCTCTGTTATGTTTGAAATATTTAACAACTATATTCAACATTTAAATCCTTATTTAAGTAGGTTTTATTTTAGCTACCAACAAAAAACAGTAGAAAAATAGTTTACCGTTTATTAAAAAAAATTCTTAAGGTTTAAATTAAAACTCCGAAAATATGTTACATTTTCCTACTTTAAACTTATAAGTTAAAACAGATGTAACTATAAACGTAATTGCCAACTACATTTAATGTATAACCTATTATTACCTTCAGGTCTCAAATTTGGATTATAACATAAAAGGTTACATAAATTACATTACATTTTAAAGCTGAAAGAATTTTAAATTTAATAAAAATAACAAAATTAAATAGCGGTTGAAACTGAAATTGAAGTGAAATGTTTCGATGGTTTTATAACTATATTTATTCTAAAGGTTTAAAATATGATTTGATATGTTTTGTAAATATGTTAACTTAATTTTTCAATCTATAAACAATTAAGTTAAATTTTTCATTAGTTTCATTTAATATCCGATGCACATTAAATATTGATTACAGAACAACTGAACAACCTTATCTCTGAGCATGACCATACCTAACTCTAGGGGTTTCCGGGGAAATAAAAATACAGTGAAATAGGAGAATATAAGAGCCTTTAGTATGTACAACTTTAGGCGATGGTAGTAATAAAAGCTTTTGATTTACGTTTGCTTGGCATCGTTCCATTCTAAGAAGACAATGCTAGGCTTCCATAATTTTGAATAGATTATTTACCATCACTGGCCTTGGCACTGGCACTGCACTTGGCACTGGCACTGGCCTTGGGAACTTACATACTACTGGTTATAGTCCTTTTTAATGTACTGAGCATGTGGGTACCAGCCTACACAACCTTGGGCCTCTCACAGAACACTTTCAGCAAGTCATTGTAGAGTGAATCAGCCAAATGTTTGGTGTTTGGCGAACATTTAAATCAGTTATGCATTATAAGTTTTAACAAACATGCAATATAATATTTGATTTCCAACAAGGAATCACATCTCTGACAATTTAGTAAATACATTTATCTATACATTAATACGCTAGGGGTTTTTTTATTCACAGTCATAACTCGATAATAGCTAGACGGATGTTAACGTTTGAGGTGTCAAATTAAAGGTATTTTTACATAGATTTGCCAATACGCCTCAGACTTTTAAGAAAGGGCATCACCTAACTAGAGTAAAGAGCTGAATTTTCGGAACAGTGGCGTTATCCGACGGCGGTTTTTATCAGGACGGCGTAAAGAACGTTGTTATCATCCGTTTTAATACAGTTCGGCTCACAGTGGTTGGCGTCTGGTTAGCGTGTGCTCTGGAATGACTTTTCGCCTCTATTTGGCTTAGTACCGTTAGTGTTACAGTCTAATTTTGTCAACAGAAACCAAAAATAACTTATTTAATTTTAAAACATTTGTTTCGGTTATTTTTGTTAATGTATACTTTTATTTAAGAGAAATGTCAGTAGTTTCTCGCCTTTCCCAGGTGCCAAGCACCGTGACCCGAACTGTATCAGATGTTTTGTTATGTTTGTTTACAACTGAAGTAAACTTTCGTTGGGTACAGACTTGCTCGGATTCGAGTAACAGGACAACTAGTTATCATAGAATAAAGAAAATATATATTAAGAGATAAGATTTAGATTAAGATTTATACAAGAGATTTGGATTCATCTCATTATATTTGACAGTATTACATTAGACTAAAAAAGAGATACGGAAAATAATTCAACATATTGTCTGAAAATCTCTTCTTTCAATTAGATAACTCTGAGAATATGTCTAAAACTCTGTACAACATTATTAATGAAAAAAGAAATCAAATTCAAGTAAAACACAACGAATATAGTTTGAATGCTGAAACAAATCTACTTATAACGGATCCATTAGCAGTTCCATGTAGGTCTACTTAGAATGATTTTTTATAAATGTTGGCAAACAATGTAATTGATCCAATTGTTCGAAAAAGCCTCATAACCCCTCATATAATTCCATTATGAACTCTCTTGTTATGTATCCTACCACATAGAATGGAGTCCCAGAAGTTATACAATCAATGATGTCAAAGTACTCTTCGCGGAGTGACCATACTTCACCTAATATTGTAAAAAATAGGCTATCAGAACATTTCTTAAACAATTGTAATCAAGTAATCAATTATTCCTTTTATGTATTAAACCTCTCACACATATAGTTGTTTGTTTACTCCTGTCATGTGAGAAATTGAGCTATGTAATTGTCAGCAGTCCAGAATAATGTAAACATTGTTACATATTGTGTTTCGAAACTATAGTGTCATTGTTGAACACCAGCACAAAAACGTTTACCACACATCATATTGTCTTGTCATGAAGTTAAAATATACAAAATCACAAGGAACGGACATATAACGACTTTAAAAACAAACATATGACAATCGCACTATAGATTAATTGTCAGTACAGACATTTTTAGCAGTTGTGGGATTTGTTCACTACATCCTAATTTACTTCAAAATTTTATTCCAAGTAATCAACGTTCTTTTAACAAAATACAAACACTGGATCAGTATTAAAGTATCCCTTAACTACTGTTATACAATTAACTGGCTTTACTGGTGCAGGCAAATATTGAAACAGACGGAAAACACTACTTTGTTTCTTAAAACATTTTTTGGTTAGGAGACGCTCAGTTATTCGATGTGTTAAAAAATAGTCAGTTCAGCTTTTAAATAATTTCAGCCAGTCACCTGATCAAATTTCACCATAGACCCTGTGCAAAGAACTCCCTCCTCAGAGGGAATTTGCAAGGGGTCATGTGGTAAATTACAAACATTACAATATACAAAATATAAGTTAATCTTTATAAAATCCTTGTAGTGTCGGGCTTGTGGCAAGGAGAACTCAGTACTGCAGAGAAGTTACTTTTATTACTGCGCATTGAAAGTCCTATGCTCACTCGTTTTAGAAGATACACTGCGCATTGAAAGTCCTATGCTTGTTTTAAGTTGTAGAAGACATACTGCGCATTGAAAGTCCTATGCTCACTCGTTGTAGAAGATATACTGCGCATTGAAAGTCCTATGCTTATTTTAAGTTGTAGAAGACATACTGCGCATTGAAAGTCCTATGCTCACTCGTTGTAAAAGACATACTGCGCATTGAAAGTCCTATGCTCACTCGTTGTAAAAGATATACTGCGCATTGAAAGTCCTATGCTTGTTTTAAGTTGTAGAAGACATACTGCGCATTGAAAGTCCTATGCTCACTAGTTGTAGAAGATATACTGCGCATTGAAAGTCCTATGCTTATTTTAAGTTGTAGAAGACATACTGCGCATTGAAAGTCATATGCTCACTCGTTGTAAAAGACATACTGCGCATTGAAAGTCCTATGCTCACTCGTTGTAAAAGACATACTGCGCATTGCAAGTCCTATGCTCACTCGTTGTAAAAGACATACTGCGCATTGAAAGTCCTATGCTCACTCGTTGTAAAAGACATACTGCGCATTGAAAGTCCTATGCTCACTCGTTGTAGAAGACATACTGCGCATTGCAAGTCCTATGCTCACTCGTTGTAGAAGATATACTTCGCATTGAAAGTCCTATGCTCACTCGTTGTAGAAGATATACTGCGCATTGAAAGTCCTATGCTTGTTTTAAGTTGTAGAAGACATACTGCGCATTGAAAGTCCTATGCTCACTCGTTGTAGAAGATATACTGCGCATTGAAAGTCCTATGCTTATTTTAAGTTGTAGAAGACATACTGCGCATTGAAAGTCCTATGCTCACTCGTTGTAAAAGACATACTGCGCATTGAAAGTCCTATGCTCACTCGTTGTAAAAGATATACTGCGCATTGAAAGTCCTATGCTTGTTTTAAGTTGTAGAAGACATACTGCGCATTGAAAGTCCTATGCTCACTCGTTGTAGAAGATATACTGCGCATTGAAAGTCCTATGCTTATTTTAAGTTGTAGAAGACATACTGCGCATTGAAAGTCCTATGCTCACTCGTTGTAAAAGACATACTGCGCATTGAAAGTCCTATGCTCACTCGTTGTAAAAGACATACTGCGCATTGCAAGTCCTATGCTCACTCGTTGTAAAAGACATACTGCGCATTGCAAGTCCTATGCTCACTCGTTGTAAAAGACATACTGCGCATTGAAAGTCCTATGCTCACTCGTTGTAAAAGACATACTGCGCATCGAAAGTCCTATGCTCACTCGTTGTAGAAGACATACTGCGCATTGCAAGTCCTATGCTCACTCGTTGTAGAAGATATACTGCGCATTGAAAGTCCTATGCTCACTCGTTGTAGAAGATATACTGCGCATTGAAAGTCCTATGCTCACTCGTTGTAGAAGACATAATGCGCATTGGAAGTCCTATGCTCACTCTAAGTTTTTATAATTCATACTGTTATAAAAATAACTTTAAATAAACCTCTCAATTGTGGAGTTGAAGTTGAAGAATTATATTTCAAAGATAGTTTTCATTTAAGTTAATTAGACAAGTTTTAGTTAGAGGATCACATTGCCGCGTTAGGACGCTTAGGTATCAGTTATATTATTTAAGCAATTGTTGCAGACATTTACGATCCTAAATAAAAAAAAATAAGTGACAGTAATAGCAAAAACACGTGATGGGAAATGTCCGCAATATTTACTTAAACAACATAAACTCACCAATAATGCATTTAAAAATAACAGTTACAGTTCTACTACTATAATTACTACTGGCTAGGTTTAACTACTGTAATTTAATTGTAATACGAACCTAAGCTGGCTGACATATTTAACACAACCCATTACATGTAAAACTTTATCACTGTATTCTGCGGGTAAGCTGTTATGTAAAACTTGACCTTTTCTGTCAAATATCTTAAAATCATATTTTTTAAATTGTGTTAAAAAAGTAAAAAAAAAATTAAATAAACGATTTTAGGGTACCATGCTGATACGTTTTGAGTAGTGTATTCATGGATATGCAAAAAATAAACCAACAACAACCTCTATGCCATGTCACCTTTGTCTTCCTTCGAATGACAGAGTATCACCAATAACCACATATACATGCATCAATGTTTCAACAACGTAGTTATAGAATGTATATAGTTAAAGGCTGCCATGTGGAGGGTCAATGGTAGGGTCTTATCTGAGGGTCACTTGACAAACTTACTGTTATCAGAGTTTAAAAAGCGCTGTAACCTCTTCCAGAGCAGCACCGCTGCCGCCACATTCCAGTATGGGCTTTGAAACGTTCTTCTTGAGGTAGGGACTGCTGTAGAACGGTAATTGTTAACAATATAACAATAATTCAAATTATGTATAATATGTGCACAATTCACATTGCGTATACATTATGTTTCAAAATAATTTATTCGTGACAAAATTGATCGTTTGTAAACAAAAAATATTCTGTGGTTATTTAAGAACATGTGATTTTAATTCACAACATTGATAATTCCAGAACCATAAATGGTTGTAATAATTACATTATTGCATTGAAACTTTAAATATAGTTGTGTAGCAAAATATAGTCGAGAATTCAAATTTAAAAATTTAGATATAGTACTGTAAATGTTAATGATAAAATATAGTATCTTTATTGCATAATCCATATACAATTACACAAATTTAAATTATTCTTGGAACGGTAAGAGGTATATTAAAGCTGTAATAAATTTAATCACATTTAAGGGGGGGGTGGGAGGAGGGCAGGAAGGAATATTGCATTGCAAAGTTACCAATGGTTTGAGACCTACCCATTAGGGAAAAATTCTAGTTTAGCATAGTTAAAAAAACTGCTGTACCTGGAAGGAAAGGAAACAAAAACGATACACGTGATACAACTCACACATATGGTACATTTTTGGATCTAAAAGCATTAATTTCACTTCGATTTTGCATAGTGCTCAATCACCCCTTTTTGACACCCACGTACATTATTCCACGGCGGGGAGCAGATTTAGAGGATAACTTAAGCCCAAACTAAAGTTGACAGACAGAAATGTGTTTCATAATAAACAACGGCTAGGAGCGTGCTCGCACATCGCCCCCCCCTCATTGCGACTACTTCACTGTTTAATTTGAATTCCAACACAAACAGATAACACTGCATTCGGAGTGTATACGAGTGTGCGAGTTTTTTAATCTCGGTAAATGAAACTAGCCTTTATTTACGTTTATGAGTGCTGAACGGTGGGGTTGTCGTTAGTCTATGTTTATGATTTGATTATTTTAAGTAGCTATAACAGAGAAGGTGGATGGATGGAAACATCAATTTCTTGTTTGGTAGAGTAAACAAAAGTTACAGACAGTTTTATCTACAGTAATATTTTTGATTTTATATATTAATTTCAGAAATTTCATCGTTAGTTAAACGTTACGTTACGTTTAATTAGGGGAAAAATATTATGTTAATCAAGTTGACTCATGAAAACCAAATGTGTCAACATTTCAGTTACGAGGGTGTTTTACCTTCAAACAAGATTACCTGAAATTCTTGTACTTGTTTTTCAAACAGTATTTAATAGTTTCTGTGTTGAACCATTGTGAAGTGAGTGGTTTATGGGTTCCTCACTTCCTTGACAATACTCATACAGTTTCTGTGTTGAACCATTGTGAAGTGAGTGGTTTATGGGTTCCTCACTTCCTTGACAATTCTCATACAGTTTCTGTATTGAACCATTGTGAAGTGAGTGGTTTATGGGTTCCTCACTTCCTTGACAATACTCATACAGTTTCTGTGTTGAACCATTGTGAAGTGAGTGGTTTATGGGTTCCTCACTTCCTTGACAATACTCATACAGTTTCTGTGTTGAACCATTGTGAAGTGAGTGGTTTATGGGTTCCTCACTTCCTTGACAATTCTCATACACATTTACGACTAGTTTATAAGGTATACGTGTATTAGTTGCCATTATCCTTTATATTAACATACAGTATTAAAGTTTTAAACTTTACAACTTTAAATAATCTTGTCCAAACGATCATTTAATTTAATATAAATAAATGAAAGATGTGTTGTAAGTAATTAATTGAAGTCTTTAATAAGGCTTCCTGTTATAACCACATTTTATAATCGTTTCCCCATCATAAACGTAGTTCATTCTTTTGAAATCGGTATTTTTGACAAGTTATTTTATTTAAACTCACCCTACTCTGTTAAACACTAGACTTCCCCTCAGACCCCCTTGGCCTCCCCGGAATCCATTATTCTCCCTAAACAATTCCTTTCAATGTTTACTTCTCTCTACATTACCGCAGTCTTAGTTTATAAAACAATCCCGAATTACTCTTTAAGGCTTTGGTCAACATCCGTTTAGAAAACAGAGCCAGTTGAGAAGACACACGAACAGTGGTCGACTACTTCAATGCACCTAGCTTATGGTAGTCTTAATTAGTAGTTTAAAAATACTAAATATTTACTTTGAATATGATTTTAAAAATACATATGCAACCTATCATCCGTTACTGTACTTTACCGTTCTTATAAAGGTAAAGTATTTATATACTTATTATGATATTTTAATTTTTAGATTGTTTGTAGCCATTTTGGACTTTTTGCTTTCAAAGATGTAGAAAAACGCTTTTCACATTAATAGTATCCTGGGGGGTTACTCATTGTAGAGGTTAACAATTGAAACGGCCCAATAATTGATTATATTTCGCCTAAAGTCTCTCAGAGTGTTTTTAAATATTTAATTCTATTGTCCTAATTTCTCACTGAGGACAATGGCGGTGTCAAAGAGAGAATTCGCGCTGAATTTGTAAACAAGTGTAGATTAGTTAAAAACACAAAGTTATAATTAGTCAGTGTCCGCTTCTCTCCTCGCCGCTTTGTGTTTTGTTTTATTTCAAAAGGACGTGACTTCACTCCAAACCGTGTGGTTAGTGAGTGGGGCGAGAGGGTGTTGTGTTTTAAAAACTGCTCGGAAATGTAACACAAGGTTATTATGGAATAGCAATATTCCGAAAAATTTATTTCTAGTTCAAAATAAATAGAAGAAAACTTAGTCAATTACCTAATAAATATTCCTTGTTTCATAACAAAAATTGGTTGAACCCACAGAGAAACTTGCCTTTGTGTTGATCTAGTAAAATATAATAAAATTGAAAAGTCATACTGTTTGTATAAAATACCATTGTATATCTAACCGTTGTTTTTCTGCTAGTAGTTATTCGAATCATAAATCACGTTGATTGTTGGGTAAACAATATTTAAGTACGGTAGTAAAATATAATGCATTTGTACCTTGTACTTTTTATTTATGTTAGTTAAATAGGTTTAAGTAATTGTTTAGTTCAAGAACTAATCAAAATGTATAAAATGGACTCTCAATCCTACTAGTTTATTTATTTAATTTAAAAACTGTTATATAAAGAGTTATTTTTTCAACGCAACCCATGATTTGAAAGGAAACTACTAATATAATTTAAAATATATTTTAATGATTTGGCACTCGCTTCAACTAATTAATAGAGTTTTATAATTAAAGAATATTATTTTTAAGCTAGTACTCAACAGACTACTAATTAAAAAAACTACAAACTTAAAAAATTAAAAAAAATTGTAACTCTAATGTAATACATTAAAAACAAGAAAAAATAAAATATCAACAATTGTACAAAGTAAAGAAAATTGGATTTCCAGCTTCTAAAATAATTTGTATTAAAAAAAATCTGTATTATCCTCAACCATTACCATGTAACATGTGATTTGGAAGGACTTAAACTGATCGTGTCTTTATTTAAACCAGAGGTCGAGAGCTCCTTTGACTGTAAATGAAACGATCACCAGTACAGGTTGTATTACCTGTTGTACCCGGCAAGTAATCTGAATGGAGGACACATTTACAGCCGTCTCGAAGTCATAGCTCCTTCTTCAGGCACAGGAACTAGGTACTAATAAAATTTACATTTATTATCTGTTACTTTCGTCACCATATACAATGACAGCACATAACGTTTGTCACGCACTTAGTTGTCCCAGAGTATTTAAGAGGGGGCAGCAGTAAATCCAAGTAGATTTCTAAACCCAAAAGATCAATGTTGTCTTTCAAGTTCGATCCAGCCAAAACGGGTGGTCGAATATTTTTGATTTATGGCTTGTTTTAAAGAGAAAAAAATAACAAAGCGCTTTCAGTGAACAAAGTTTTGAATTTATTTGTTATTTATTGATAAATTCGCCTCAAAATACTACAAAATAAAAAAAAAGTTTTCACTGAAATAAAAATTCAGCTAGATAATCACCAGTACAACATTGCTAACAAATGTTAAAACTATATTTTCACAAATAACTACTGGACGGAACTTGAAATTTAACATTGGGTTATGGGGAATACGGGTAGAAATGCCAAAATTCTCGTGACTGGTGCCTCTTCTTAAGCCGCTCCTCGTGAGTATAAGCGGCCTTCATACAGACCGTGCGTATGTAGGGTAGGTAGCGCAAGTAGTCCGTGGCGTGGATAAAACAATCCAAAAAACTTATTTTTAATCTATTTAAACCCCTGTAAAACCTTCTTACCATGATCTCACGTCTTTGCTTATTAAACTCGCTTCGGAAAATACTGTCTTACATGTTATACCAATAATAGTCGTAATATTAGGGGAATTCAAAAGTTACAGTGTTCGAACACTTTTATCCAAAAAATATAAATGTATCCGAAATGGTTAGAATACAAAATTACACATATAAAAGTTCCATCCACTAGTATTTATTGCAGCTTGGTTGATTAAAAGGAGAAGTTATTATGGCCACGGGCCCAAGTCTTAACTTGCCGAGTACAGTAGGCCTAATAGCGTATTATCTAGGCCTATATACCTAATTCCGTAAGCCAAAATTTGACAATGCAATTGTGAGAAATCTGGGAGGGGTTTCATTTTAAAGGTCTGGGCATGAAGTATTTGGGAAAATTATTCATGTTTCTTAATTATATACCAAACATTTGTTACGGAATAAAATTCCCACTTAAATATCCCGGGGATTTAAAAACTGCATTGATTGCGTTGAAACATGTGATTAGGTTTCTACTTTGTTTGTGAACTGTCATGTGTTCCTTAGCATGTAAAGAGTAAACGAGTTCGCACACAGCACGCTGACGTTAGGGAAGTGAATTTCCACATATAAACTTTTAAAACTAAAATCAGTGACATACATTTATTCAAATTTTTATTAAAATTTGCAAACAGTGATTTTTTGGCTGTTCTCATGCTCCTGGATTTGTTTACTTGCAAAGTTGGGAATACAATTTGCACATTATAATGTTAGGAGAAGATCCAGACAGGCTTGAAAGTAGGCGTGAGGTTGCTGGAGATGATAAAAGTACTCTAACAAAGGAATAACAGGCTTTTCTAGTGTAAAACCCCCATAACACAACTTACTGTGTTTAGTCGAAACACATTTTCTTTAATAACTCGGTAAATATGTATGCTAGAATGACGAGAAAGGGCTTAAAACTTTCGCCTCACTAATTCCCATCTTTTCACATGCATTAACTTAACATACGGGGCTTTTCTGACCATTTTTGAGCCCCAAAACTCGAAATTTTAAAGATTAATCCCCAAAAAAGGGATTTAGAGTTTTCCGATTGTTTTGCCCAACGAACTTGTCCAACCGATTACAAAAAGGAACGTCTCTACCAAATTTGAAGTAAATCGGACAAAAAATGCGACCGCTAGAGTGCAAACACACACACAACACACACACACACACACACACACACACACACACACACACACACACACACACACACACACACACACACACACACACACACACATATATATATAATTTTGAACGACACCCCAAAACGTGTTCAGGGGGTTACGTTAGGAACTTCTATGGTGGTCCCGGGCTTAAGTTTCACCGTGGGGTGGGGGTCATGCTAACAGTTCACTTTCCAAAGGAAATTCACTAACAGAATCAGATGAGGCAGAGTAGTGGAGCAAGGTTAGGGGCTATGGCCTCTTCAAGCCACTAGTCTCCAAAATAATTCGGAAAATCAGAATTTGTAGAGTTAACATTTGAACATATTATGATCTTTATATTAATGGTGAATGTTAAATACAGTAGATTATTTTTTTAAATGAAACTTTAAAAATCTAAATTTAGGCACAAATATGAGTGTTATTAGGGTCATCACAGGGGTCTATGGACCTCTGGGAGACTCTCCCGGCGGATTTTGATAGCCTTTTAGGCAAAAAGACACCGTGCAAAATTTGGTGCCGATAGCCAGAAGTGGGATATTTTCGTGCTAACTCAGCGGACTATATGATACATACAACAAATAATGTTAGTACAGATATTTATTTAATGGCCTCGTCATCACACGCTGCTTCATCTCCAATCACACCTATTGGAAGCAGTCTTGCTTACACCGTTTGTTGGATATATATTGAAAAGATCTGTAAGAGATCGCTTATCCAGCACCAAGCTTTCTTGTGCCTGAAGGGTTAAGCTTTGACTCCAAAACAGCTGTAGTAAATTTCCTAAAAATGTATACTACTTAACGGGTAAACCAGGTAATATATATCTATAGTGATGATATAACCAACATGAGCCCCCAAAGATGAAATGTTACACTGTTATGTTATATTTTTATTATAGCGATAACCTTAACGTTTTTTAGTAACCTTTTAAACTTATTCCTTGCAAATTTATGTTTAAAATATTATCTGAGATAGAATCCCTATTTGTAAGATGTGTCATACCTAAAACATCTTAACTTTTCGCATCAAGTTGCATTAACCTAACACCCACCCGTTGGAATGACGGTATGAAAAGGACGGTGGAAATCGGTCCTGAGAGCGCCAGTATATTGAAAGAAAATGTCGTTGAGGAGGGGTGGTGGGGGGGCCCTGCAGTTCAACTAGACGTCATGGTACAAGTGCAACTTTGTTCATGGTGATTCTTATTTCACTGGTTTCTTTGAACTGTAATTTTAACCCTAATTATAACATTGAGAGATCAAACAATTAATGTATTTACATCTGTCTGACATTAGGAGATTGTCAGAAAACATGGTCCATTAGAGCATAAAAACCTAAAATGAAGAGATCTCCGACCGATGATGTCCGTGCCTCGATATGCAGATCACAATAATAACTTATTCCTGACCGTCTGAACACCCTTGTTGTGTGATAATCTAACAAACAAATAATATAAATCATCTGCATTTATATTAAACTCGCAATACACACAATCTGACTTTTAAACATGAATGAATCTTCTTTACTCATTACTATTTTCACATAATTTGTGGATTGTCCTATGTATTAATTTTCCAACTAGCCAACTAATTTCCCTTGGTTGATATCTTAATTTCCCTTTAGGTCAGGACAATAAAGTGTACGGTGGGTGATTCGTACTGGTTTTTAAATTTAGATAATCTAGTCCTACTTAACTTTAGAGTCTATATAAGTACCCAACAATACCACCATGCCCATTCACCATATTCATAATTTCATAAATCATAACACAGTAGCGCAACAAACTTTAAACTGCAGACGAAAGTCAGCTGAAAGAGCACTTGACCACTTCTTAGCTCTTTGTTCACGTTATGAGCTCAGTGCGCTTGATAGGCCAATGCCCATTATAGTTTACTAACCTCAAAAAAGTTTTTAATTAATTAATTTTAATATGAAACATGATTTATTTCAATGTAAAATATATTTAAATTATAATAATATTTAAAATAAAGTGTTTTAGGTTGGTGTACCAAAATTTTTCCCCCGTCGTGGAGGGCGCCAGGGTGCCATTACACGGAGGGCGCACCGGGATCTTTGCCGGTGTCCCGGCGGTTCAATCCCTGCTAACACCCGTTGTCATTGTCGTCGTAACCAAGGAAGTCTATTGGTAATGCTGGAGAAAACACTAATTAACAAAGTTTTAAGCCGTTCTGCGCCAAGTTTTGGTGAAGCAAAGAACTACTCGCTGAAATCGAACGAGTCGCCAGAATGAATCTAATAAATTGCTATTCCAGATTTGAAAATTAATAAACTGGTTTTTGTTAATTTATTTATAGTTAATCATAATCACAGCCAAAAAAATCATAAATCAAACGAAAATTTGTTTTCATCTTTGATTTATTTGATTCCGATTATTTGCATGAGTAGATTCACTTATAAGAATGAAACAACCAATCGAGACAGTTCAAAGAACGAGAAATTCGCCTCACCAGTGTACCAAATCTATATGACCCAGCTATCCCACTTTTAGTGTTAGCCAGAATTTGAAGTGGACGTAGTTTGACTACGTCACTGGCAGACTGCGCTGCTGTCAACTATTATTTTAGTTAATCCTATACTCTAATATGAGTAAGGTTTGCTTGCTTACTTGCATGCTTGCTTGCTTGCTTGCGACACGGATCTCAAAAACGGCTCCAACGATTCCCTTCAAATGTTCAAAATAACCAATTTCTGGGATAAAAATAAGTTCTAGACAGGCCTCATCCCCAGGAAAAATCAAATAATGTAAAAAAACTAAAATGAAAAGTTAAAAAAAATTAACATTGGGCTTATGGAGTTTCAAATCAAAACGAAAGAATTATAACAGCTGTTCATAATCAACCAGGGAACTGTCAAAGTAATACTCATGTTGTATATGATTATAACATGTGGTTTCCTGAGAGCAGAGATTAAAAGATTTGAGTGAAGATTTCATAAATAGAGCAGTAAAATAAATTAAAGGTACATTGAGCTATAAATAACAACTGGAGTGACCTTAAAAATGTAGAAAAGAGGCAAATGAGTTATACAAATCTGATTATCAGTAGGGGGAAGTGGTGAAATATTACTCCAAGTCTTCTCAACAAACTGACCTGGCCTTCCCCCGAGCAAAGCTCGGCCCCCCAGGTACTTTATGTTAACTTGCAAAATATATCCACTCCAGAAAGCAAGTGATAATCAACTTATGTTTGCTTCCTGACACACCAACTGTTGTATTATCCCTTCCTTGAGAGGATAAGTAATAGTTGACAGAAGTATAATCTGTTGGTGATTAGTGCAACTACGTACTGTTTGAATCCTGGCACACACAAAACTAGTTACAGAATTTGTAATGGCAATGAGAAGTCTACTTCAGTATTTATAGTCAATGGTACCAACCTGACAAAATTACCAGCTCGCTTTTTCGAAGAAAATTGCTAAGCAGTGTTGCCTTCAGTATTACCAATAAACCTCTTGATCGTATCAACAACGGTTTGCCGTGGCACCAGCAGCGATGTTCGTATTGTTTCGCACCACGGCCCGCAGGGACCATCAGCTGATTTCGCGGTGGTAACAGCTGCTATTGTTGCAGACCCGGTATATTGCCAGTCAGCTGACTGCTGTCGCCATGTTCACCTCGGCGGTGCTCCTTGCCGTCTCTGCCGTCCTGGTTGCTGCCGCTCCTGATGATTTACGTAAGTAGACAAATAATATTTATTTATATAATTTTCTTTAGGCATAATCATATTTTAAATTATTGTGTGGTTTCGTTGATTCATTTTGTAATAACATGTTTCTTAAATCTTACCTGCAGGGACGGATAGCTTATGGATAGCTTGTTTTGAGTACGTAGGTGTTATGACTTATTTGCAAATGCATTTTTAATTAATCAGATCCAAGTAAGAAATTAAGTCGTCTTTACATTTATATTTTTAAGATTTATGAAATGGTAAGTCAATGAACGGTTTAATTTGTAGAGAAAAACTCTTGGATATTTGTTTAAAACATGTATTTATTTTTTAATATTATTTATAAATAAATAAATAAATATATATATATATATATATATATAGAGAGAGAGAGAGAGCGAGAGAGAGAGAGAGCATTTAATTGTAAGCAAATTTATTTATTATTTGATTTACACACTGCAAACCAATACAGTTTGTATTGTAGCAGCGGAGATGTATCCCTGTAGTTTCTTAATTATAGTATATAATCTATCTCAACCACTCTCAAATGTATTTAACTTTCAAGAAATGTATTTATGGACAAGTTATGCAAACTATTATTCGAAATTGCGATGCAGATAATATAGGGTAAATTTAAACTTGTTAGCTTAAATTTTTAAAATGGTTCTGGGTTGATGTTCCAATTTGAGAACAGAAAGGCTAAAATTATAATTAAATCAACACAGTTAAGTTAATTCTACATGGGTATTAACTGTGGCCGATGTGAAGAATTAGCTAGTTCTAAAAACCTACTATTTGGCCTTCCTCAGATTATCAGCAGTCCTTATCAATAACATAAAAAGTCATTTGCCAAGGTTGGTGTTTCCTTTAATATTTTCAGTGTTTCCTTATTACATTAAGCACAACTAATTTTCTGTACTTAAAATTTTATTCTTTTACAGGTGAGTTAATTAGAAAAGGTATTTTGAACTGAGTATAATCAACTTCAAACTGAACAAATTTTCTTAAAGGTCCAATTAATCGGATATGTAGCTCGTGCACAATGTGTATTTAATAAAACCAAGCAAGGCGACTAAAAGTGCAAAGAATCACCATTCACGTAATTCAGGTTTTTGGGATTGTTAATTCAGTGGAAACGCTTTGAACAGTTGTGTTGAACGGTTCGAAGCCGGGGAGCACATGTTAGAAAGCATCACTGATATCTTATCAATGCTCCGTGTCAATAGAAGATGACGTTAAAAGTATAATGCTTCTGCTTACAAAGGTGTGGTTTGCTTATTCCCACTTCTGGTTTAGACTCTTGTCAATAACAAAAAACAGAAAAAACTGTACACTTTACATGGTAACGTTGAATGAAAAACGTCATTGCTTACTTAAGAAATAGTCACTCTAATATCCGATCAAAGTCAATTTTTATTTTAAGTTTTAATCATGATTACCTTTCTCAATCAATATTGGCATCACCTTATTTCGTCTAAGGATTACAAATTGTAACCGACTTGACTTGACTCTCTTTATATAGCCACTGAAAAGTGTTGCTTTTAACGCACTCACGAATTACAAAGGGAATATGAGAATATTTTTTAAATTTAGTAGCTAACAGAACCTCTAAACTCTGTTTAAGCAGCCTAATCTAATTGAGGGAAGAGGCTGAGTATGGGCCTTCGGAGGACTGGTTTGATGGATCTATATGACTTCTTAATTAAGTTGATTAACTTGAGCTTTGCAAAGGTTCAAAGTGATCTATTGGGTTCGTGATTTTCTGTTTTCCAGTGGAGATTTCTATGGCCAAACCTAAGCAACCACTCATGAAACCCCCACTGACAGGTAGCTTTAAACGACCGTTGAAAGTGGCAAGTGCTTTCACAAGCAATATATTAGTTTAGTTCGTTAAATCATTGAAAATATATTTGTATCTTAAAATTGTTACTAGCATCTCGTATCCTAATCGTATCAAGACGATATTGTACCCATTAATTCACTGTTTAAATGTATAAACGATAACATACAAATTTAATCTCATGTCTCTGACAAAAACGAGCCACAATTTACAGAGCCTGGATACAAGTTATAGATTTTGGAAGACAGTAGAAATCAATATCATAGATCTAGTCTTTTCCATTAGCTGTCATCACCAACTAAACTATCTCTGTGTCTGGTTCACTTGATTGCCTGATCCAAACTGCAGTATTATCATTATCCGCTTGTTGATAACCGGAAGCTTTAGATAATTTATTAGTGGTTTAATTTTTATGGAGGTAAATGTAATTTTATTACAGTTTCCGTTTTAAGACCAATAGTGTTTATGAAAAAAAAAAACTCCTCAAGCCTAATAAATAAGCCGGTATCTCGTTCTCCCTACGGGTATAAAATACAATCTAGTAGTAACTCAAAATGTACATATTAGGCAATATTTCTTACAATCGCTGTTCCTTTAAATAGAAATAATGAAGACAAAATACATGCAAATAATCCAATAGCATATTGCTTTCTTAATAATGGCATGGGATGTTTGAGGGCCATCGGGGTGAAAGCCCATAGATCCGAAGGAAAATCAACTTATTTTAAATAATATATAGGAATATTCTTTTAACTTAGACCTGTAACCGTCAAAAGCGGCCATAAACTAAAAATAGTCGAAAAACTAAACAATTCCGAATTAGTTCAAAAATATACTTTTCCATTAGCCAATAATGTTGCTTAAGCATATCTGATGGAATGAGATGTCAGAAATTTACTGTTCACATGTTATCAAAACGTAGTGTAATATAAATACAAAAATATGATTTGATGGCTGATGCAATCTTATAGACCTCTTTGATTATTCCAATAAAACATTTAAACGTTTTAAGCTTAGCAATCAACCTATGCAGGTATTTAAATTAAAACAAATTTATTTTTCTATAAATTTTCACCTTCATGTATTTTGTGTTTTACAGCAAATACAACTGAAACTTTATTAGCTTATGCAACGCAACGATAACTGAAAGATATCCAAGACACTGGAACAAATCATTATACTGGGAAGCCCGGCGATTGAAATTCAAGGAGAAAGTGGTCTAAAAGAGAACATATCACTGCCTCAACAAGCACGCAGAAATATCGTTCCAGTTAGATTTAAATCTAAAATCACTATAGTTCACGATTTATTTCTATCTTTTAAACACATTTCAACACAAAATTGAATTACTGATAATCCAAGTACCAGTTATATAGTCCAAATCAATAAAGTATATTTAAATTGATTGACAGTTACAACTGGAACCTCCCAGTGACACTTCTCGGTGGACTAATATATAAACGACTTCTCTCATTCACGGTTGTCTTGCTTACATTATTTTTATAAATACGTGTTAAACCAGTAAAACTAATGATTTTTTTGTGAAAGTACTATTAAATAACGAACAACAAAAGTACATAATTCCTTGATTTTTAACGTACACTTAAAGTTTAAATCCAGAAGTTCATTATCCTGAGATAATTTTATCCAGCTGCTGACGATTTTCTTATTTCTTTGATGAAACAGACTTGAAATTTTCATTCAATTATTTTTCAGAACCTGGAAAAAACTATTCAACTTTATAATGATCTGTAATGCTATTTGTAGTATTTATTATATATTTTCTACTCTTTTTATATATTAAACTAGTGGCTTGAAGGAGCCACTAACCTTTTCCTAATACACTGCCTTATTTTGTACTGTCAGGAAAATAGAACATTATAAGTAGGATCACATGTTTTAATGTAAAAAAGCAGACGTTATGAAATCCCCATGCTTTTCTTATGGGGGTGTTTAATGGGATTTCTCGTTTGCTGGGAAATTTTTGGAAATACCTCTATTTTTCACGAGTCCTTGAGAGCATTACCTTTAATTTGAGTCATCTCCCATCATCCTACCGTTTGCCAAACTCCCGAAATTTATACTTAAAAATTTTGCTTACAGAATTATACATAAAGATGTTAAATTTAAATACATAGAGGAAAATACATAAATAAAAAAGAATGAATAAAATCAAGGAAAAGGGAAAGTAAAAAGCTCAAAAGATGTATTAAACGGTATTTTTTATTCCGGTAGAGAAATCTACAGAAGTTATTGTTAGAAAATCTTCAAGCTCGAGTTCAGGAGAGTTACCAATAAAATCCTAGGTGGAGTTTGTTTATAGGGGTGGGATTGTAAAAGAGCTAACTATGCTAAGCTATTTTTTACACTCCACAAGCATCAAACCATCACAGACCACATACCACTGACGACCTTGCAAGGTGTTTTAGTTCTCGGCGGATGACATATCATGTAATACAAGATGCCTACCACAAATAACCTATCGTTCTATAATAGACTAATATTAGTTTACGTTTGTCTCTAAATGTCTCTAATCACGTTTTTACCACACACTAAGTGATTAGATTGTAGTTATTCTGTCTTGTTTTTCATTCACAAAACCTTTATCACTGAACTTCAGACAAGGCTAGCCTGCCGACAAGTCAACAAAAGTATTTTATGGTCAAGATCAATGCATGACAATTAAGAATTTTGTTCAATGTTTTATTACTTTCCTATTCTAAAGTTCAGATTTTAGAGATAAGATAAGAAAAAAATTAAGAATAAAAAATGTGGTGTTTTTGTAATTGTGTACTAAATATAGTTTTAACTAACGCTTTTTAAAATGTATTTTGGTTTCAGAGTTTTTGCGAATAACTTTCCTGAAAGTCAGTTAGACGTGATTTAGCTGTTAGTGTGAATCATAAACATGATGTTTGGGTTTCTATCTCAGTAACTCCGAGGAAAACTACTACTCGCAACAAAATAAAACTAAATTTATAAAAGCACAAACCAGAATAATTTAAATCAACAACGTATTCGATATTTTTGAAAAAAAATAGATGAGTAATAGTATTATCTGTGATAAAGGTTAAACCTTTTGTTGTTATTGGGTTTAGAATATAAAAGCATTCATAATCGTAGTTGGAACTAAAAATACAATTAATTTAGAAAACATTTTTGTAATATTTATGTTAGGCTATCAAATACTTATATTTATACAAGGACTTTGACATATAAATAAAGTATATAATTTTAGAAAGAATAATTAATTTTTACGTTTTACAGGCCTGGATAAATTAAAATATATGACCTCGACCGATGACTCGAAAGAACACTACGATCCTCAGGAAAATGGTGAGTTTTTAACTAGCTATAAATAGGATAAATTCAAAATACAGTAATGGTTTTGTAAAACATACATTACTTGATACGCGATGACTGAGGCGAGAAAGAAGTGTATTCGAAAATTACTAAAGAGTAATCATAATTCATAAACAACTTACTTGTAATTATGTACGACTGAGATATCGTCATAAATACTCGTACAAATTGGCATGTGACTTGGTTGAGTGTAATCTCAATATGTCGGAAATGTCCCAGATTATTATGTTAATCTATTAACACTTGGTTTAATTCTGGCTTTGCTTATATTTTGCTGTGAAACCTCGCAAGATGTTAACGGTTGTGAACATGGGTTTTGGTGTTTAACATTTTACAAGTGTGCGTAATAACTTCCAAATCACCAAGTAAGTCCTACCTACTTACTAAATCACTTACTATAAGTGTGTTCTACTCTTCCACTGAATCACGTTGATCGATTGTGGTTCAAAGTAGCATATCCAATATGCGGTAGCAAATAGTAAATCCAATTAGTAGTTTTTCTCAACTTACACGATACATGTATACAATTACCCGCAACATGTTGAGTTAAGACAACGAAGAAGGGGATTAATAAAGGTTATAATGCAGGGACGTGATGTTAAAATGCATGAGAATGGTAATTCCAAGTTCAAAGTTAGGACAATATTTCTGCACTATTTTGTGTTTAAGCCGCGCATTGAAGAATAGATTTAAATCCAATTTTAATTTCAGGAGAGTTTGCATTTTAATTAGTTACTACTTTAAATTTCAATGCAGATGGATATCTTTCTTGTTTGATATATGGAGCAAGTCTAACATAACCATAGTACTGAAGTTCCCTCTTTGTGGAAATGTAACGTTTCTTTTATAGATTCATTTATTAGTGAACTTCCTTTGGAAAGTGAATTATTAGCATGACCCGCACGGTGAAACTTAAGCCCGGGACCACCATAGAAGTTCCTAACGTGACCCCCTGAACACGTTTTGGGGGGTCGTTCAAAATTTTATATATATATATATATATATATATATATATATATATATATGTGCAGGCACTCTAGTGGTCGCATTGTTTGTCCGATTTACTTCAAATTCGGTAGGGAAGTTCCTTTCTATAATCGGTTGGGGCAAAACAATCGGAAAACTCTAAACCCCTTTTTTGGGAATTAATCTTTCAAATTTCGAGTTTTTGGGCCCAAAAAGGGTTGGAAAAGGCCCTGATGTGAAATTAATGAATGTAAAAAGATGGGAATTAATATGGCGAAACTTTAAAGCCCTCTCTCGTCATTCTAGCGTATATATTTACCGAGTTATTAAAGGAAATGTGTATTGACCAAACACAGTACGTTGTCTTATGGGGGTTTTACATTAGAAAAGCTTGTTAATCATTTTTTGGTGTACTTTTATCATCCCCAACAAACTCACGCCTACTTTAAGCCTGACTGGATCTTCTCCTAACCTTATAATGCGCAAAATTGTATTCTCAGCATTGCAGGTAAATAGAACCAGGAGTATCAGAACAGCCAAAAAATCAATATTTTCAGATTTGAATAAAAATTTGAATAATTGTATGTTTCTAACTGATTTTGAGTTTTTATGGTTTTTATATGGAAATTCACTTCCCTCACGTCAGCGTGCTGCGTGCGAACTCGTTTAACAATATTGAGTTTTGACTCCGCGTATGAGTGATGGTAAGTTATTCCAATCATAGTGATGGGAGGGGGAGGGGGTTGTAAATTAAAAAAGGCAATACAACTAAATTAAACTTACATTCTCTTAGTGGAAATTAGAGTGCATAAAGAAGGAATTAGGTAAGTTCTATGAAAACAGAAATATACGTACACATATTTGAGAACCCCAAAGAACCCCTAAAAACCCCTAAAAACCCCTAAAAACCCCTAAAAACTAAACACTTTAAACTATTGTCTTGATAAAAAATATTGTGGAAGTCAGTTTACGTTTATTAATATCTCCTCAGGTGCTATCACTTTCAAATGAAATTTATATAACTAATGTTAATTTTGTAATCCACACATAAAATCAAGCATTTCGTTATTGTTGGTGAAATTACTGGTAGGCAAGACTACGAACTATCAATGCCAGTGTGAAAACCTTCATTTTAAAGTAGATAATTTAAATTATAATAGCTGTCTACCAGTTACGAATGGCAATGTCACGTTCAAGGTCTTGTTACTTTTGGGAACACGCACAAGTACGTAACAGTCGGCCTAGACAATGCTGCCTGATTTAACTACAGATCAAGTGAGACAATTCTATTGTCTTTAAGGACACAGGGATGTCTACAATTAGCATATCCTCTTTTTCTATGTAACTCGTCTTCTTGGTTGACATAATTTATGTTGAATAAACTGTGTAAGCGTGATAAAAAACTCAGCTCCACTTATATGAAGTTTATATACCAATTCCAATTATATTTTTAGTATAAGCCAACTTATACTTACATTTAGGCAGAATAAAACGCATTATTATATTTTGTTTGATACAATATTTTAGGATTGTAGAGTAATAAATTTAAATAAACAGTTCAATAAATTACTTTTAATCTACTAGTACGAGGATTTACCTTATAACAAAATATTATTACCTAACATATTAAATAATGTATTTTATCTAGTCAACCAGGTTTCAGTATTTTTTTGGACCTATGTATTGAAAGTAAACAACCTGAGTTGTAAAATGAAATTATTCGTAAAAAGATAAAGCCATTGCGCAAATCGGGACTAAGAAGATAACTTTAATCTACAGAACATGACTGAGACCTCAAACAAATTGCTATGAATGTCACGACTTCTAATGATAACGGGATTCTTTAGACTTCAAATTCCAAAAACAATTATGTAACAAGTGTAAGTAGCAAGTAGTGCCATATATAATTCGTTGTTGTAGCATTAAATAATATTAGCGGACTGAAGATGCGAGGTCTTAATTTAAACTTTTATGAAACAAAAGGGAGTGAAATGCTGAAAGAATCCACTAAGGAACAAGCATATTTAAACAATTATATTGTGTGTTTAAAATAAAGGTAAACTTCAGTATGAGAACAGTACAACAATAAATGATGTACACATCCTCAGTTCTGTCAGTTTAGAGTGATTGTTTTCTGTTACTTATTAAATTCACTTAGGTGTATTTTTTAGATGCAAACTATAATGTATAATATGATTTAATTTATGATGCATCAATATTGGAATTATGTTTTGCAAATATGGTCTGACCGCATGGTCGTGATGTACGTTGTAAGACTTTGATAAGCATCGAAATTGGCTAAAACCCGTCGAGCCACATCTTCTTTCGTTAGTCTTCAGTCCAAATGTCTCTTCACACCTCAGTTTCCTGAGTACCCTCTAACTAGAAAAATATAGTCAACGTGTTTTCACATTAAAATGTTATTTTATTTATTAACAACCCGGAAATTTCACCCATAGCTAAACTCAGCTTGGTCCAGTCTTGCATATTGACTATTAGGTTTATTAAAAAAGATAAAAGAATTAAAAAGGTCTCAAAATGATGCTTTATGAAAATATAACTTATATAAACAGAAATTTTTAATGAGTTTTATATAACTTTTTATTTCTTGAAATATTACTAGAAATACAAATATTTGTAGAAATAGTTAGCTTTTTATGAGAAAAGTAATTAAATTCCACTTATACTTTTGCACATTTTATTTTTGTGATGCACACGGGATGCTTGCTTGGGAGCAAAAGCATGTAAACATACTGAACTGAAACGGGCGTATAGACACTCAGTTCGGTTTCCTGAGCTGAAACGGGCGTATAGACACTCAGTTCGGTTTTCTGAACTGAAACGGGCGTATAGACACTCAGTTCGGTTTCCTGAACTGAAACGGGCGTATAGACACTCAGTTCGGTTTCCTGAACTGAAACGGGCGTATAGACACTCAGTTCGGTTTCCTGAACTGAAACGGGCGTATAGACACTCAGTTCGGTTTCCTATAATTTTGGAGTGTCACGTGTCATACCATAAAGGTTTAAAAACATATTTTTCTCGTTAGTACAGGTTTTTTGTATGGGATTAGACAGATCATTGCCTACATGTTGTCATAATATCCTATTAGTGTGTTCACATCGAACAGACTCAATCAAATTATAGTAGGCTCTTTTTTCTCTGTGGCTGTTCAGAATAAGACACCATAAAGAACATTCCATAAAAGGATAATTTAACTTGAACAAAAAAAACACAGTTTTTAGTAACATGATGTGGAAATGCTATAAGATTACTGTAATTATAAAAATCAAAGCATAGCTGAACTAATTTTTTGAACCTATGATTAGGAGGGCCCGTCGGTCAGTCCGTAACCTCTTATCTGCTTATCACTTCCAAAGGTCAAAGTTGTATTTTCTCTCCGGCCACGCAGTGTCAATTCACGTGTCTTTAGCGTAAGATACTTAATGAACCGATTACTGATAATGGGCAAACAGCGCTACTAGACATATTAAAACACATTTCTTAGCTTTGTACTCACTTACAAGTTAAATATACATAAGATATGGTACAAGGCAATCGATTTAGACTGGTCATATCGGTTGATCAGGTTTAGTGAGAGAATGAGAAGGTGACTCTTGCATTGGGTCTGATGTTGATCGCGGTCTGACCGGTCGAAATCGATTGCCTTATAATATAGTTCATGTACAGTGCGTTGCACGAGTGAAAAACAAGGCCGTCCATAACACTAATCTTAATTTTAACATTGGGCTTATGGACTGGGTTTTCACTCGTGCAACGCACATTATATCTATCGAATTTTGAGTGAGTTCATTGTAAGTGTAAATATATTTTGAACTGTGGCAAGACGCTTTTTTCCATGCCGTAGATGCCTTTGGAGACAATCTAGCAGCAATTTAATAGTTTTTACACTTATTCTCAAAACTAATAGATTTATATTTAGGAAGTGGGTTAAACCAGAAGTTAATTGTTAAAAGAATATTCGCATAAATCCCAACGCTATTTAATGGTGTGTATAGTTCTGATCCAACCAGTAACAAGCGATTCTCCACAGTCTGGAATTCTTTATAACATTCTCGGGAGAAACTGAAATTGTCCAAAGGAATCTTAGTTTTCAATAGGGGGAAGATAACTTTCGAGAATCGATGAGTTCAAGAAATCGGGATTTCAGAAGTAAAATCATTATGTACAGAACAACACCACATCTACAATATGTAGCTTTGTAACTCGCTCTTTGTTAGGAGATATAAAACTGTTTAGTTTTTTTCAAATTGTGCATACAGTTCAGAACTTAAGTAAAACAAAAAATATATTTTGAAGCTTAAACGTCAATGTTTGATACTACTCAACAATTAGATTTTATTCGAAAAGTTTCAACATTAAACATGAATTCATAGGTTTAAGACATACAATTTTCCCTCAAAACTGTAATTTTGATATGGAGTGTTTATAGTTCACATTTTTAACTGGTTTTATGTGAATTCCATACTGTGCTATTTAAAATGCACTATCGTGTAAATCATAAAAATGATTTCACCTATAAAAAAAATGCAAATAATATTACAAAGCTGAATGAAACTTTTACCAAGAAACTCACTGAGACAAACTACACTCGAAGAGCCCTCAAGAGAGTGACAAACGTGACTTACTTTTATTAAAGTGTGAAATACAAAGTGCGGGTCAGCCGCCATAACCTGCAACAGTCGCTCCAGAGTTACGTGCTAAGGTCACGTGACGGGGATACGACTGGGGAACGTGATGAGGAAAAGACCTTGTCGGTCGAGTGCGACGTGTAGGGAGATCCCGCGATTGTGTCACCCGTAATTCCCTTTTCAACAAGGTCTTGATTGATATAATGGCATAATTGTGGACTAGCAAGGTGTATTGTACTGGTAAGGTGTATTGTACTGGTAAGGTGTATTGTACTGGTAAGGTGTATTGTACTGGTAAAGTGTATTGTACTGGTAAGGTGTATTGTACTGGTAAGGTGTATTGTACTGGTAAGGTGTATTGTACTGGTAAGGTGTATTGTACTGGTAATGTGTATTGTACTGATAAGGTGTATTGTACTGGTAAGGTGTATTGCACTGGTAAGGTGTATTGTACTGGTAAGGTGTATTGTACTGGTAAAGTGTATTGTACTGGTAAGGTGTATTGTACCGGTAAGGTGCATTCGACTGGTAAGGTGTATTGTACTGGTAAGGTGCATTGGGCTGGTAAAGTGTATTAGTAATATGTCCAGGTAATTATTATTATGTATTATCTGTATTATGTTTATATTTATGTGAAAGGTGTAATCACAACACGTAAAGGAGCTCATTATAATTAAAAATACATTTTAAAACTTGTTCTACATTTAATCCACAACTGTCAACGCAATAGATTGGCAGGTTTAGCGGATTTTCCCTATAGGGAATAAGCTATTACCGTAGATGGCATGGTAAGGCTTAAGCCCGAGACCATGATAACTTTTTGTTTTGAGGTCCCCAGATGCCAAAAACACTATTAGTTGAAATTTATATGTATGTGTGTATATATATATATATATATATATATATATTGTGTGTGTGTGTGTGTGTGTTTGTGTGTGTGTGTGTGTGTGTGTGTGTGTGTCCGTTACCACGATAACTTTTGAAAGAAGCACCCGATTTTGATGAAATTTTGCACAAATGTGGAGAGTAATATTTATGACTTTAAGTTCGAAACCAAATTGATCGGACTATGGGAAGGGGGTTTTATGGGGGTTTTAAATTGTCCAAAAATCAGTTTTTTGAATTTTTCCCCCTAAATTAAAAAAACACTCAATTTTGGTTATAACCATTTTATAGAGCTTAAAAAAATATTTTGGTATTATGAATTATTAACCTGGGTTAAGCGGTTGTAGAGAAAAGTCAAAAAACGCGTCCATAAAATTTCCTATGTTAATCTCATGGGAAAAAGGTTTTTGGATTTTCTTCAGATAATTTTACTAAAAACTTCACATTTCTTTATAGCAACCACTTTAGCTCTACAAAACAATAATTTCGATGTTTTAATTGTTATTCTACGGCCAACCGTTGCACAGATATTCAAAGTGTTAAACAAAGTACGTTGTCCAATGTTATCCTTATGGAGAATAAATAAAATTTTATATCTTGTTTATTTATGACTGTATATCGATGAAACTTGGTATGTGGCTTCAACTAGTGTGGCATATTGATATTTGTACAAAAAAGGTTTTTTAGTTGATTTTAACCGTAGCAGCAAACCTGCCTACTCGGCCCCATGTTATTCATATGGAGAATAAGTAAAGTTTTATATCTCCCTTAGATATGTACCGGTACCTAAATTAATAAAACTTGGTATGTAGCCTCACCTGGTTGAGTTATATTGATAATTGCAAAAACACACATTTCTTATCTTCCTCGTTGCAGCAAACCTGTGTACACAGCCCTAATGTTATTCTTATGAAGAATAAATAAAATGCTATGTATCACTTATTTATGAATGCGTTGTGAAACTTGGTAAGTAGCTCTATGTAGTAGTGAGACACATATATATGCATTGGAAATTCGCTGAGTACGCAGGTTTGATGCGACGAGGGTATATTTTAGATTCGTGTTTTTCTCCCCTATCAACATATTTTAACATATTATAAGTTCTCATATTTAAGGTTGTTTTTTCTGTATCGCCTTTATCGATGAAACACAATAATTATTCAACTAACTACAACATTCATAACTAATAGCAACGTGTAAAAAGTAGGTCTACAACCCATTCATTTTTTGACATTAACATATAAACAATTCTCATAAAACCAAATTATATCTCAAAATAATATTTTACCCACAAAACTCACAGAAATGCTCCTTTAACTGTATAAGTTTCACGGTTTAAACACAAACATTTACCTAATATATTTATAAATTCAAAGAAACCTATTCCCTAAAGTAACCATTACTTAGTAGCTTCACTTATTTATTATTACCTAATAAAATCGCTTTAATAGAAACGTAAATTATTTTATTAGATAGTTAAATGTACTGTAAAAAATATGATTGAGTGAAAATAATAAAATTAATACCCATTTATTACAGATTAAGTTTACAATATTTGACCCGATGTATTCTCAGTCACCGTCATCCGGCGGAGCTATGGTTGTGCAACGTGTGTAAACATATGTGTGGGGGATCAAAGGGCAGGTGGGATATTATACGGCGCCGAAAACTTCTCTCGCATGCAGATTGCATTACGGTCTAAGTGGTGTGTTATCCACTCTTCGCGTCCCCCCTCTCTCCCTCTCACCCACTCTCTACCACCCTCCCTCTACTCTCTCTCACACCCTTTTGCTAGCCGGTACTTGTCCTGACAACTCAAACAGCTTCACCCCTCGAACCCGTTATTGCTTCCTCTACCAACTTTAGACTCGGTATTGGTCTTACTTATCATAATATTTCCGATTGTTGGAATTTCCTTGTTTTAAATGTTAATGCAAATTGAATATACAATGTTGGGATAAAAGTACAGTATAAAAACTATAAAAACCAAAGTTATTATTTCATGTATTATTTCATCAATAACAAATTTAATTACGAAATAAGTGACTTTTTTTAAATATTGCTAACTCAACTTTTACTAGTTCATTTAATAAATTATCGGTAGCTAATGTATCATCCGTGGGAGTAACAAAATAGTTAAATACAGCTAAATATACATTAAAAAGATAGACGTATGCTGTACAGTATTTAATCAGGTTAAATATGTTGTATAAAGTTTGAAAGACAAATATTCGAAACTAAAGGAAATAATACCTAAAGATAGTATAAATGTTTACTGTCAGTATGAAACGAGCATAATTATCGGGATGATAATAGTGTCCGAAAGCACTGCTAGCTTAGTAAACATATTTTTCTGGGAATCCCAGAGAGCTCATAAGGAAGACCGGGTGATATAAAAGGTCATGTGGAAGTCGCACGACAAACAAGAGAGAGGTTGGGCTTGAGACTAAGGTGTTCGTAACCTCGTGAATTATTCTATTTTTGACGACTTCTACAAGCTAAGCGATATGTATAATAGTGGTTAATTATAAGAGTTGTTGTACGATGACCAATAATACCAAAATCGTAACCCTTGGCCTTTTGAATTCCTAGATGATTGGTAGCGCAATTGGAAGAAGAGCGTAGAGGTTAGAGGGCTCACGATTGAGGTTCGCCAGATTGATTCTTACCCAGATTTAAAAACGTTTTAAAGGTGCTAAATTAGATTCAACATCCACTAAGTATAAGAGTTGATTAATGGTTCTAGGTGAAAGTAAATGTCGGTCTTGGTCAGTTTCTTAATGTATCTTGATGATTCCAACGAGGTTAAATGTATCTAGAGGTCTGGTCTAAAGTGAAGCTACATGCTAACTGCCATTTTCCTCAAGCAACCAAGACTACCATATAGTTTGTGAAGGGAGGATTTGATTGGTTACCATGTTGGTTTCCATGGAAGCGGAGTTGACAGAGGGGTGACACTGTAGGCTGCACTTTTTTATTTGAGATGAGACACCGGTTGGTTGATTCTGCACCAAAAATTAAGTTATGTTCATAAAATACGAACGAGATTGTGTTGGGTCAATAGTCGCCAATAGCTTGAAGCCAGACTGGCAAGCGGTAATGTGCTCAACGTCCTAACCCTTGGAACTGACTTATCCAAAATCTCTGTTCACCCTTGACCTCTCCGACAGACGTGTCCTACTGGCGGTCACAGGCGCAGCACACACTCTCCTCCAGGATGCAGGTGCGACCTCTGGAGGGCGTCGCCAAGAACGTGATCCTCTTCCTCGGCGACGGCATGTCCATCACTACCCTCACCGCGGCCAGGATCTACCTTGGACAGCTGAGTAACCAGTCCGGCGAAGACTCGAGACTCAGCTTCGAGGACTTCCCGTTCACCGGTCTGTCAAAGGTGAGGCAATGGTTTATGACAAGCTAATTCATCCTTACGCAGGAGCTGTTGGAGAGCAAGGACGGATGAAAATATCCTATCATAAGTGAATTACTCGACTCAGCTCTGCTATTTTTCTTGATGGTTTAATAAACAATTATCTTCTGAAATTTAAATGACAAAACTACTCTAAATAGTGCTACAGTTTTTTAAAGGTCTATTGCAATACGAAATTCTTGTTCCGCCAACTACAGATATAATAAACAGGGTTAGTTTGTTAATTGTATGAGTTAAGACCATGGATCACTTCTGAATACAAAAATGAATTATTTTAACTTGTTTTACACGTGTTAAAGGTTTTTCCACGTGTAAAATATGCAACATTGTACGTCTGTGTGTGTTCGTGATAAACGTAACAACTTGTGTTTTGAACTTTGACGATCTCTATGTGTGAACAACGTTTTTTTGGAGCCTGATGATGAGGCATGATTCCTCGAAACCGCGGTAATCTACACAGGACTAAAATAGGATCATTGACGGAAAAACAAGGACAAATAAACCATTTCAGTTTGTTGAAACACTCGTAACGAAATATTTAAATATTGAAGAGTACAAAAATCCTCAATGTCTCGTTAAATGCGATCATGTAACATGATTATAGTGCGTGACGAAAGAAAGTGAGTGACGGAGCGGCCACGCGTGCAATTTGTAATTTGTTAAAAAAAATTATATAACTATTAATATAAACTCATCTGATTAAGATAACAAATATTTAAAACCTGTGTTAAAACTTGTTTAACTGAAAGTTCAAATAACGTTTATTGGACAATTCTAAAATGTGTTTTATGTTTCCACGAGGTTATGAAATCGAATGTTTAAAGTAAACTCAGTCGCCGCGCGGCCACTCCACCAGTCACTTTTTTCGATAATCGCACTAAAAAGAATGTATCTCATAGCTATAAGAAAACCCCAACAGCGAATAGGGGTAACATGACGAATACACCTTGCCATAGAAACTCATTGTAATCTTTGATTCGCAGACGTACTGCGTCAACAAGCAAGTCGCGGACTCCGCTTGCTCCTCCACCGCGTACCTGGGGGGAGTCAAGGCCAACTACGGCACTCTGGGGGTGACGGCTGCGGTCCCGCGGGGCAACTGCTTCCTCTCCAGCAACCAGAGGAATCACGTGGACACCATTCTGACCTGGGCCCAGGAGGCTGGTTAGTGTCAACATCTTTACCCTGCAAGTTTACAAAAACGGTGTATGCTGGAAAATGCTTAATACAGGGGGCTTCGTAATTGACAACCAAGGATTTGGAAGTACAACCTTCATATATGTGATATAACCAAAATATTTTTGATTGATTTAGGCACTTGCCAGATGTAAATTCTATAGCTTAATAACTATTTTTTTTAGTGTGCGCAAACATATTGTACATTTATGCAAATTTGTTCAGTAAACTTTAAAAACCATCTTTGTGTTTTTAACTAAATTACATCATATTAAAAACCACACTATATAACAATAAAATTCGCTCCTAACTGAGGAATTGAAAATTGTAAGAATAAGTAGAGCGCTACATACATAGCAATGCACCGTCTAAAGGGCATTCATAATCTGTTTGACCTATACGAGGAAATCATTTTCACTCCTCTAGTGTAAATATAGAGAAGGTCAACACAAATAGACTTGACCCTACCACAACCTACCATGGTCTTATGATATCTGGGTGTGCATGCAATAAAGGGGGATGTCAAGGTCTACCAGAAAAACACCTAGCCAAATTGAAATTGCAGAATGTGGCAAACCCGGCCGCGCCTAACTTTACTAGCTTAGAATTATAAATTGAAAGTTGTAGGGTTAGCGTTAGCTGACTTTGATGGTGATGGAGTTTGTCACCACTGGGTTAGACGTAAGTGCTTGACTTTCTCACCGGACGGACGTCTTTCGTACCATCCCATTTTTGAAAGTACCACAAAATGATTCTGATTGAAGAATTTGCAAGACAAGAAATACGGTCAAAATTCATGTTTTACCTAGTGCTGTGATATCTTACAATGTATAAAGTTATTTGCTTAGCTCCGTTGTAACCTTAGCGCTTGCCTAATCTTCTAAGGACCACCAGATCAATTATGGGTAAAACCAAAATATTAGGTAAAGTTTGAATTTTGATTTGCTATATTCCGACTGTGATCTTAGGGAGTGGAAAAGGGCGATAATAGTAAAATTCCTAGAGGTTGTGCAGCACCCTATTAAGACCGCTTCTCCCAAGTACAGTTCAACTTAAAATTTGGTTTAAACTTAAGTTTATGAGAAATTCCGCTTTCCCAAAGTGTTAAGGGTACTTATCTGGTTTATGTTAAACCTATACAGAACACTGTTTTGTTATTTCTATGATAACATAACCTTGAATCCTGTACAGTTAAAATGTGTTTTTAGTTTAACTGGAGGGTAAAAAAACAAATGAATTCATTTGAAAAACTTTGTCAATTTGATATTTTATGGGTTAAACTAAATAGGCTGGATGACATTTCTGGGAAAACGAATTGTGAATTAATCTCAAGTTCAAAGTAACCTCAGATTTAGGTTAAACTTAAGTTGGAAAAAGCGGCCCTTTCGGAAAATGTACGTGGGATCTTGTAGCCATAGAAGTCAAAGGGTTACGGATGCTAAGCTTATGTTTAATGCCTCCAGGAAAGGCGACCGGCCTAGTGACCACCACCCGCATCACCCACGCCTCGCCCGCTGGTCACTACGCCCACATCGCCGACCGGGATTGGGAGAGCGACTACAACTTCGTCACCGAGCCTCACAAGGCAGATCCTCGGACCTGCGAGGACATTGCTCATCAGCTGGTCCACAAAGAGCCCGGCAAAAACTGCAAGGTATTTTGTTTTACTCTTAATTTTTGTTAAGAGTGCATTACAAACGCTTTTAAGGGAACCCGGTCCAGACCCCTCAAATATGTGTGGAAATCCCGGGATTTGAACCCGTGACCCCTTGACCGAAGTCCAAGACACTAACAAGGCTAGTGAGGTGCCCACACTGGTATTCACTGGACCAGCGTGATGTCGTCCAGGTCGATAATTAATGAGCGTTTAGACTAGCCAATATTGTGCAAATTGATATGCAAGCAGGAATAAAATTGTGAACAAAACTTTGAAAGTAGTTTTACAACAAATTTCGCCGTAGAGAAGATTAAAACTACAATTTTCATGCGAAACTGGCAAATGTTACTTTCTGAATTTTAAAATCAACTTCATTTGATTTTTATGTGGTTTATTCCATGAAGCGGAGTCTCATGTGCAACTTGGGTTAAATATAGTGACCTAGTTGCTTAGGGCATTGCGTACGACTTCTTACCCACTATCAGAACTGACTTCCTGCCTCTAGCTACAAATTTTCAAAGACTAAACTTTCCTCTTTAGTGTATCTATCTCAAGAAATCTCTTTATTTATTTTAAGACAGGTCACAAATCTTTAAGCTGTTTACGAGATGAAGCATTTTAGCTGATCATTCGAAGTTATATATGAGATAATTTATGAAAATATACTGTACCTATTTATAACGCCAAATCGTAGCTGGGGCTTTTGAGAAAACCACAGTCTGACACCCTATAAGGGAATAAAAGGTTTCAGCTAGGAGATTGGGGAAGAAATATTTGTTTTTGATACGATATCTCCTAAGGTCATAAATTAAATTAAAGTGTCAAGTTAAAACACATTTTTAAATATTGTAATTTGATCCACTGTGTGATTTGAGTTCACTATAAAACTGAGATCAGGTGAACAGCGTTGGAACAAGCGTTGGAACAAGCGTTAGAACAAGCGTTGGAACAAGCGTAGCTGAGGGACTCAAAATCAGCAAATCTGCGGCTAAATAAAACGTAAACAAACAACTCTTCCGATAGAAAGTCTAAGTTAGCCAAGGGACATTCAATAAGCCTTGTCTTTGTCGGGGGAGGGGGTTGTTTGCCCCTTAGACTTGCAGATCAGCGTTTCCGTCAATCGCGATTCCGGTGCCTCGCTTCCGTTTCTCGTGCAATTTGCATAACAATGAACGCACCTGATGGGACCAGACAACTAATGGCTTTTATTACACTCTTGCAAATAACTTTTTTCTTTTCCCTTAAGCAGCTGAAAATTCGCCTTCCAGTTTCACTAGAAACAGTGTTTTGCATCCGATAACTGGGGAAACGTGGATCATCAATTTTCTAGGAAAAAATGGGACTGAATGTGACGTATTATTAAAGGATATATTTATATATAAATGCTAAATAAAATATCTTTAAACATTGTTTTTTTCTATGTAAAAGCTGTTCTTACACTTTTAGTTATCTTTGGAATTCATTTCAAAGCTTATCTATTTCCAGGCCTATTCTAGTATTTATAGAATTCACAGTTATTTAAATAGTTGACCGATTATTGAACAATTGGTCTGTCGAAATATTTTAGAAAGTAACGAAAGAAGGATAAGTTTTGATTATTAGACGTCCCAAAACGTGGACTCGGCTTTTCCGGAACTAAATAGTTCCAAAAATAGAATCTATAATTTTAATTCAATAAACACCTCCAATAAAAACCACCATATTTCTAATTATTTGCTAGCTATAAAAAAAACAGTTATGTATTTTTATAACAAACGGCACACAATTTTACATCAGTATGGCAAAGGGAATATTTTCCTGATACTGCACGCGTTTTATTTTGGAAATATTTGCACCTGAGGAGCTGTCTAAGCAATATATATTCTGTTCAACCTTAACTTACCCTTTCTTCACAATCGCAGGTGCTGCTAGGAGGAGGGCGGTCCAAGTTCTACCCCGTGAACCCCATCAACTCCTCGCGGGGGGAGGGAGAGCGGAGGGATGGTAGGGACCTGGTGGAGGAGTGGCGGGAAGACAAGAAGTACAGGGGGAAGTCTACCTATGTCACCGACAGGCGACAGCTGCTTGACATCGACGTCAGACATACGGACTACCTTCTAGGTGAATGATTTACTTTAGTGGTTTCTTAGGTATTTCAGTGCACAGTAAACTATAAGGTACACTACTGAAGGCTGACTAAAATTTAAACGGTAGTGCGTTTAAAACGGTTATTTCGGTTACCGGCCGCTTTGAACGATAGTGGCGCTAGTTGCTCAGAGGGGGTGCTCGATATAACCGCTGCCACCCCTCTCGGCGACCCGACTTAGTCCCCACTCCAACCGCTGCTACCCCTCTCGGCGACCCGACTAGTGGCGCTACCACGGGAGCGTAACCCTTCCCATAGTCCTTCTGCAGTGCTTTATGGCAAGTTATGGCTGAAATTTCCTTCCTCTCCGGGAAGGAAACCCCTTACTTGACGATATCATGCCTTGTTATATATTTAACGATACTCGTACAGTTGTTTATTAACAAATCGATGCAGTGTAGCTGTAAAATACAATCAATATAACGACAAGTAAAACATCTGGTTGGTAAGCTCTGAAATACAGTCAACTTATAAAGGGCCTAGGCAGTATGATATTTAAAAGATTTACTGGATGAATGGTTCCCACATTATATAGGAAAGGTTTTACACCTTTATTTTCAACATCCTGTGCTTACTAGTGGATGTTTAGTATTACTTGTATCCACTCAAGTCTAGGGAATGCTGTGGTTCTTTTTCTATAATAGCGGACAATTAAGTTATAAGTTGGGCTGTAGCCAAAAGCATGGTTGTACGTGGTCACTGTTGCCATTTTGCCATAGAAAAATATCACTAGAATGTTATTCCGATCAGTTGGTTTTGCTGAGATCAGCTGAGTTTTGACAATGCAGCACGTGTACTATTGACACATCTTGATTGATAATCAGGCACACCACACCCTCAACTGGTAACTTAATTGTCCACTATAATAATGACGGAATCTAATATGGATTTTTTAACTTTCTCCACTCTAGTAACTTGACTTACTTCAAATTTACAGGACTGTTCCAACCCGACCACCTGCTCTACCACCTAGAAGAAGGCAGCTCTCTGCAACCATCACTGGAGGAGATGACGGAGGTGGCCATCAAGTTGCTGAAGAAGGAGAAGAACGGCTTCTACCTGTTCGTGGAGGGAGGGAGGATTGACATGGCTCACCACGACAATATGGCGAGGCGGGCGCTGGACGAGACAGTGGAGTTCCATAAAGCGATCAAGGTAGGTGGAAAGATAACTGACACTGACTAGATTCTTCAAAAATATTTTAGATCGGATGATGTAAAACAAATAGGTAATACATATGGTGAATCTTTACGCTTAAAGATTATTAAATATTGTATTAGTTATACTTAATACAGGGTCTGCAGCGTTTATCCCTCTAAATACCAAAAGGTTTTCGTTAGTGAGTCAAAGACCGTTGTTAAACTGATATGTTCGACACTCCTAAAATTTTCTTCAAATTTGTTCCCACATAATTAGCAAAGGGTACATACTATTCGAGGGTTTATTCAAAGTATTGGGAAGCATGACTGAAATGTAGTTTTGTTGGTGAATTTTCTTTGGAAAGTGAACTATTAGCATGACCCGCACGGTGAAACTTAAGCCCGGGACCACCATAGAAGTTTCTAACGTGACCTCCTGAACACGTTTTGGGGGTCGTTCAAAATTGTATATACATATGTATATATATAGACATATATATATATATATATATATATATATATATATACTAACACATTAAAACAGATAGATATAAATGATGAAAAATAATTTTTTTGTGAATTTTCGTTTATAATACAAACGTTTTCAAGCAATAAAGGAGAAAGAATGGAATTGAACGGTAAATAAATAAAAATAAACAAATATTTATTTATTTTTATATGTTTTTATTTTTTTATTCATTTTTATTTATTTACTGTTCAATTCCATTCTTTCTCCTTTATTGATTGAAAACGTTTGTATTATAAACGAAAATTCCCAAAAAATTCTTTTTCATCATTTATATCTATCTGTTTTAATGTGTTACTATATAAAGTCGTTTGGTATCTATACTGCAAGAAATATATATATATATATATATATATATATTTTTTTTTTTTGTTGTTGTTGTCCGATTTACTTAAAATTTGGTAGGGACGTTCCTTTCTATAATTTGTTTGACAAGTTCGTTGGGCAAAACAATCGGAAAACTCTAAACCACTTTTTTGGGGATTAATCTTTCAAATTTTGAGTTTTTAGGCCCAAGAAGGGTCAGAAAAGCCCCGTATGTAAAATTAATGCATGTAAATAGATGGGAATTAGCGAGGCGAAAGTTCTAAGCCCTCTCTTCATTCTAGCATAAAAATTTACTAAGTTATTAAAGAAAATGTGTATTGATCAAATACAGTACGTTGTCTCATGGCGGTTTTATATTAGAAAAGCCTATTATTCATTTGTTGGTGTACTTTTATCATCCTCAACAACCTCACGCCTACTTTAAAGCCTGTCTGGACCTTCTCCTGACCTTATAATGGGCAAAATTGTATTCCCAGCATTGCAGGTAAATAGAACCAGGAGCATCAGAACAGCCAAAAAATCAATATTTTCAGATTTTAATAAAAATTGGAATAAATATATGTTTTTAACTGATTTTGAGTTTTTTATAGTTTTTTATGTGGAAATTCACTTCCCTCACGTCAGCGTGCTGCGTGCGAACTAGATTAAATTTAAGACAAACTGGCTCCGAAACAAATACACATGTATCTGCTTGTATGCGATGTCTGTAATGATTCGAAAGTAACAAAACTGATTCAATGTAAATTAACAACGTGTATCAGGGGCGTACACGGATTCAGACATTCATTATCCGTTAGAATTTTTAGAGTTTAATAACTGCTTGAAAAAATAGGGCCTCAACAATTTTTTTGGAACTTTTTACATATAATTATTTTTAAACCCAAATTTTGGTTTATACCATTAAATTCAGCTTAAAAAACAAATAATTTGGTATTATGATCATCACTCTACGTCAATTGGTTACCGAGATATTGAGAGTGCTAAACACTGTACGTTGTTCAATGTTAATCTTATGGAGAATAAGTCAAATTGTATATCTCGCTTATTAATGAACATATATTAATGAAAGTGGCTTTATATGGTTGGGTTTTAATGCTATCAACATATAAAACTAATTTTTTGTGGTCCCCATGGCAGCAAACCTGCGTACTCAGCAGCTATAATGTTATTCTTATGGAGAATAAGAAAAATGTGATATCTTGCTTGTTTATGAACATAAATTGATAAAACTTGCTTCATCTGTATGTTGCTTCATCTGGAGGTGATCCATTGGTATTTGCATAAGAACCAGATTTTGTGGTCATTGATGCAGCAAGCCTGCAGGCTCAGTCCTAACGTTTTTCTTATGGGGAATAAATAAAATGTCATATCTCGCTTATTTATGAATACGCTTTGATTAAAGTTGGTAAGTGGCTTCATGACTTACTGAAGTACCATTTGAAATTTGCTGAGTATGCAGGTTTGCTACAACGGGGGTATTTAGATGTGTGATAGTGCTATAGTATGGTATGTGATACTGAGGTACTTACGGAACAAAAATGCATAGGAGCTACGAATGAGGTGAGGAAAACTATGAATTTGAGATTTCCTTCTAATACAACCAAACAAATAACAAACAATAGTGACACTGTCCTCTACTTTGTTCTTATCCTCCTTATTGTCTCCAGAGGGCGGTGGAGCTGGTGGACGAGAAGGAGACCCTAATAGTGGTGACGGCGGACCACTCCCACACCATGACCATGGCCGGGTACCCGAGGCGCGGCGACGACATCCTCGGAGCCAGTCTCAAGTCGGAGAAGGAAGGGTCAGACGGGCTGCCCTACCCGACCCTCAGCTATGCCAATGGACCCTCCGCGGAGACCGAGAGGACGGGACTCAGAAGAGACATCAGTAAGGATGACCTCAGTAAGTAAATGTCCGAAGCTCCAGGTACGTGTAGAGCCTCGTCTCAGTTTTGTCAAGGGTTGAAATTCACATATTGTCAGTCTGTTAAGCCCAGTTTACACGATGCAGGTTAGGATGAAGGTAACCTTGACAAGGGAGCCTTGCGTAGGGTGTGGTCGGAAACATCACCAGCATCCTGTACGGATTTTGATAAAAGTTCTGTCCACACACGCAAGGCTACCTTGTCAAGGTTCCTTCATTCTAACCTGCATTGTGTAAACGCGTCTTTAGGGCTTAGTATTTTTCTAAATATTTGTACTTAATGTAATTACATTTGTTATATAGGTCTATTTTACCCGATAGGGATAGAATTGTACAGTGGTAAACAAGTAGTACCCCAATGTAGCGTAAGTGGTTGGCCAAAAATGTCCTCAGGCGTGCATGTATTATGATAGAGGTAATCAGGGTGAGAAACCTAACCCAAACACCGAGAACTTTAGAAATTACATAATACTCGTAAACTGTAAATAAACTAATGATAATTTAAAACGCAATTCCTTCGAATAAACCCTGCGGACTCCAGTAATACCTATCGAACTGTATTCAAACTGGAACTATTCAACGTTTTTCCATCCCAAAAGAAATATTTTTCGCACACTCAAACTTTAAGAGTGGAACTAAACTCTTAAAAAATGTTCAAGAATTTTGGAGTTTCCCCAATTATTTATTTTATCAGGCATTTTAGAAGGAATTTAATGTAGACATCATTTATGCAGAACTTTGATATTTAAACCTAGTTTAAATTATAATTTGGTAGCGCAAATTTTTGGTTCATAGGTCATCAATTAATTACTGGTTGGCTGTGCTATCAGATAAAACGTGGCTATTGGGTTACTGTATCTATAAATAACACAAATGGGCCCTGCTCTAAAGTGAGATAAACATGTTACATAACATTAAACCATATCTATTTAACTTTAGATGTTCTATTACACAAGCAGTTGATATTTAAGGGCAAGGTATAATATAAGTTACTACTGACTCAAGTAAATTACCGTTTTATGCTCGATGTGTTACTTAAAAGAGATCGTGGTTTATTTGTTCAAATTTCATATAATTCACATTCGCCCTTATTCTTTGCTCCGCAGGCCTTCGAAACTTTGTGTATTTGACCGCTGATGATACTTTAACAAAACCTATTACAAAAGAAAAACAGGTGTTACCGACATGTAAGTTAAATTAATTCTGGGATGATAAGCCAATATTATGTGAGAATTGAACATATTCAAAAGCTCCAGAAGAATATGTTATTGAGTTCAAACAGAATAATCTATTGGTTCATAAGTAATCTAAATACTGTACTAATAATTAGCTGACACAACTCGATTTATTTCAAATATTTAACTAATTCACTCTTTAAAAATCGTATTTTTTTTTTTCTGATATGCTCAGACACATTTAATGTATTTTACTGTCCGACAACGAAGAGAAACCCCCACCTCCCCACCACGACCATATTGTTGCAGATATCGCGTTATCCTAAAAACATCGAGGCTTCCGGCAGTATATTTCTATTTATAGAAATGTTATTCCGGTGTAATTTTTATTGTTTGTCGTTCATTTTCGTTCCCATGTGTGTCAGCTGTTTATAGAATTACATGAGCGTATTTTGTTTACATTGTGAAAGTACTTCGTGGAACAGAGGTTAACTGATGTTAGTTGGCTACTAGCCGCCCGACCGATTCCTTTCTCCTCATTGCCGGACAGTAACCCATGCTCCATCTTGTTCCAGGTGATCCCGCCTACCGATACCCATCCCTGGTGAAGCTCAAGGACGAGACCCACGGCGGCGACGATGTGGCGGTCTACGCCCGTGGCCCCTGGGCGCACCTCCTGGTCGGCAACTACGAGCAGACCGTCATCCCCCATGTGATGGCCTACGCCGCCAGGATAGGCCCCATGGCCACCACCACCTCGGCGGCTCTCTCTACCCCTTCGTTGGGGGGCTCCGCCCTCCTGGCTGCTGTCAGTATACTCAGGCTGCTACAGTAACAGTATTATCTAGTCATGGTTTACCGAGGAAGTAATCGGTAAACTAAAAAAATGGACTTTACTTGTGGAGCGCAATTGGGTTCGATTAAATATTAATCAAATCAACTCAACAAACTAGAAAACTCTTAGTAGGATATATTTAATATGAGCCATTGAAGCTTCCACGGCCTTTTTTCACAAAATAAATTTTATATTTTCTTTGGGTTTGACCGCGTTGTCAAATCAATATTGTTGTATTCTATCGACGTTTCGGATACGTTAGAATTGCCTTATTCAGGGATACTCATGTATCTGTTTTACTATACACAAACCTCTTAATTATACTGTACATCTTACAGCCAAAAGGTCAATCCTGTTGGTTGTAAGATTGAAATCTTAATGTATAATGAATTTCCGTTTTAATTACCTCTACGTTCGATTCATACTTATTTTTAAAAATCAAACGGACAATTGAAGGTCACAGACTCATATAGCTTTAAAAGTTAAATCCCCCTTTTAACATGTATTATTTAATACTCTATAAAGTGTTTTGGTTATGAAATCATAATTAGGTAGGCCCTAATCATTTTCATGTACAATTTTATTGACATCCAGTTAAATATACAGTTTTAAGTAAACAGTTTTGTACCTCAAGAGTTCATTCAATTTTTGATTAATGATTACCATAACGAATATGTGAGACTATACACACGTTTCAAAGCTCTAATTGTTACAACCACACAACAAATGCAAACCTCCTACTAAATGATCTTTGTATATTTATGTCATAATGACCTTGTTATTCATGTTTATTATTGTACAATTATTATGTGTACATTATTGTACAATTATCAAGTACAATATTCAAACATTGAAAGCATTTGGTGATAGTTTTGATACTTATGACAAGTTAAACTTATAGTTTAATTGCTAAAAAGACATGTTTTGTTGTTATATAGAAGCATTTATATTAAGAGTGTTTCGTTTTTAAACGAAAGCTCACAAAAGATTGTAATTTTGTTATTTTGTATAGTAATTTTGTAAATTATTGTGTTGAGTTAAAGTTTTTTTTTTTTTTTAATTATTATTTATTATAACTGTGATTTTGAAGACGAATCTATATTTATTAAATGAAATAAAAAAACATTTATACAGACACATATGTCATGTTACATAATATTACATTATTACCCTTTTGTCTTTACTTATCTACCTTCACATATAATTGCATACATTTTTAATTACAGTCCCATTCATAAGATATTAAAATCTGTTTCTCACAATAAAGAAGGTATATGCAAAAGCTTTAGTTACTTGTTTTAATTTAATTGTATAAACTTAAGAAATATTGGTTCGTAAACTGTATTCTGAATGAGACGTATGGTCGCGGCCTGGAGTTGTGGTCATAGCGTATGATGTTAGCCCGAAGGTCTCAGGTTCAATCCACAATAATTAACAATTACTTAGCGTTGTAGTAATTTCACGATGGTGATCCAAAATGCACCCAAAGCCGTAGGTTCACACGTCACACGAAAGTAAATACTAGTAAATACTAGAACTTTCTCTCAATTGCCAAATTATCCATTAAAAGCCGTATTATTACGTACTATTATTATTCAGCCATGAATCGTTTCTCCCTAACTACAGACTGGATGAAACCAGAGGGAAAGTTAATCAACGTTATAAAACGCAAAGCAGGAAAACAGGTTCGATAAAGACTAATTGGTTTAGATTTCCCGTTGGTTTTTCCTTTTAGCGAATTTCCCCTATAGGGAAGAAGCTATTACCGTAGTCGGCATGGTAAGACCTAGGCCCGGGACCATGATAACTTTTCGTTTTGAGGTCCCCAGACCCCAAAAACACCATTCGTTCGAAACTGTATATATATATATATATATATATATATATATATATATATATATATATATATATGTGTCCGTGAGCACGATAACTCTCGTAAAAATTATCCGATTTTGATGAAATTTGGTATAAACGTGTAAAGCAACATTTATGACTTTAAGTTCGAAAACCAGCCAGATCGGCCTATCCGAAAAGGTATTTTGGGGGGGTTTTATACCCCAAAAATGGGTTTTTTGAATTTTTTACATATAATTTTGGAAATAGTCAAATTTTAGTTTTTTCCATTGGATTCAGCTTAAAAAAACACACAATTTGGTATTTTGATCATTTCTCTACGTCAATTGGTTACCGAGATATTGAAAGTGCTAAACACAGTACGTTGTCTAATGTTATTCTTATGGAGGAAAATAAAAATTTTATATCTCGCTTATTTATGAACGTATACTGACGAAACTTGGTATACGGCTTCATCTGGTTGTGGACAATTGATATTGGCTCAAAAAAACAAATTTTTACCAAAGGCTCCCGTAGCAGAAAACCTGCGTACTCAGCCCCATGTTATTCTTATGGAGAACTAGTAACGTGTTATCTCCCTTCATTATGAAAATAAATTAATGAAATTTGGTATGTGGCTTTACCTTCAAGAGTTATATTGATATTTGTATAAAACCCCATTTTTTGTGTTCCTTGCTTCAGCAAACCTGCATACTCAGCCGCCATGTTATTCTTATGGAGAATAATTAAAATGTCATAAATCGTTTATTTATGAATACATATTGATGAAACTTGGTATGTGGCTTTATGTGGTATTAAGATACATATATATGCATTGGAAATTCGCTGAGTACGCAGGTTTGCTGCTACGGGGGTATTTAGTGAATTTCCTATGGAAAAGTGAACTATTAGCATGACCGCCCGGTGAAACTTAAGCCTAACATGACGGTGAAGTTCCTAACATGACCCCCTGAACACGTTTTGGGGTGTCGTTCAAAATTATATATATATATATATATATATATGTGTGTGTGTGTGTATGTACTCTGGCGGTCGCATTTTTTGTCCGATTTACTTCAAATTTGGTAGGGATGTTCCTTTCTATAATCAGTTGGACAAGTTCGTTCGGCAAAACAATCGGAAAACTCTAGCCCCCTTTTTTGGGGATTATTCTTTCAAATTTAGAGTTTTTGGGCCCAAAAAGGGTCAGAAAAGCCCCGGACGTAAAATTAATGCTTTTTTTAAGATGGAAATTAGTGAAGCGAAAGTTTTAAGACCTCTCTCGTCATTATAGCCTAAATATTTACCGAGTTATTAAATAAAATGTATATAGGCTAAACACAGTACGTTGTCTTATGGGGATTTTACATAAGAAAAGCATGTTATTCATTTGTTGGTGTATTTGTATCATCCCCAGCAACCTCGCGCCTACTTTAAAGCCTGACTGGACCTTCTCCTAACCTTTCTAATGTGCAAAATTGTATTTCTAGCATTGCAGGTAAATTAAACCAGGAGCATCAGAACAGCCAAAAAATCAATGTTTTCAGATTTCAATAAAATTGGAAAAATGTATGTTTTTACACTGGTTTTGAGTTTTAAAAGTTTTGTATGTGGAAATTCCCTTCCCTCACGTCAGCGTGCTGCGTGCGAACTCGTTGTATTCCTAGCCAAGACTTCTCACCTTGAAGGTAACTTGCACAACACAATAATATCAGGGCGATTACTCAGCTGTTTTAAGGTTGTATTTTTATTTACTTTAAGAAATTTACTCTTCGCATTTAAAATTTACATTCCTTTTTTTTACTGTTTTGTACCCTTTCGTGGGAGCGACTAAGCTAAAAAACCCAGCAACCCGTATGTTTGGTTACTTTCATACGGTCCAGTATTTTAAAACTACTAAAATAATAACAAATAAATTAAAACGTATTTATTTGGCAAATTGGTTTCAGTACACTAACGACCGTCTGCTGAGGTTGTCCCATAATTGTCACTTAATCACTAAAAGCCTCTGCTGAGGTTGTCCCATAATTGTCACTTAATCACTAAAAGCCTCTGTTTAAAATAATACCTAAAACACATCCATAACATAACCAGAAAGAGTAATATTCTTACATAAAAATCTGGGCTGTAGCAACTAAACACTATCATAACAAAAGCCCTTCTGACAAAATATAATAGTCAGTTATCACAGATTGATTTATACTTACACCGACATTTTAGTAAACTGTTCGAAATCCCTATACCATATCATTACACAATTCGCCAACCTGAGTTTTTTACTTACTAATAAAATAATATACCATAATAATACGTTTTTTAATGTCCTTACATTTTATCCTTGTTACGTCATCATTGATAAAAGGCAACGCATAAACAAAAGAAAAGAGTAATTTAATTTATAAAAAGAATAATTTGCACCTTAAGTAACATTTTACATTCCATTCAGTATAATAGTTTAGTTTATTCGATTTATTTTGTATTTTTGAACAGATCCACCAAATAAATCAACTTTATTTCTTCAAAGTTTTTATACAGCTTTTATAACAGTTTTATATCAGATCGAAGCTAGATAATATGTAAGTTTTAATCAATCTAGGCGTTTCGTTTTGTCGAAACTTTTGGCCATTACAAATTCAACATTAATGTCTTTGTATGCGTGTGATCTTCTAATATGTTTAGTCTACATTTTACATTCACTTGCTATATAATTACATTATTATTTTCCATACATTTGTATTGTAGTCACGAAATTATTATTTACTATTTCACAATATTTATTGGACACATAAATAGAAGTTTTAAAATAAATATTAATTGATAACATACATATGCGTTAAACCCATTAAACCAAACGCTATCAAACATCCCCAATAACATGTGCATCAAAATTGACAGGCGAAGCGCGGGGTTACCCGCCAAAATCAGTGTCAATTAAGCAACCATCAGCTGATTGAAACATATCCCGTCTATCACTGCGCCAGTATCGTGTAATCCCTTATAATAATGTTTCCAAAACGAGCAATTTTAGTTCAGTTGTTCGCAAAATAGTTTTTTTATTCGTAATGATACAATCATTATTAGATTTTTCAATAAATATCTAATCTGGTATATGGTTGTTTCTTTTAGTTATTTTTACTCAGTCATCGGATGGATTTTAGTAGGGGAAAATTTAAACTATAGACATAGTTATTCTCGGCTAGGAGTCCAATACCTTTTCTCTATGGATAAGTCTACAGCTTAAGGCGGGTGTTCCGAACCACTGGGCCACGATTTGTCCTCATAAAAGCTGACATCAATGAGTTTTAGTGTCAAAACAGCTATCTGACAGTCAAAGTTGGAAATATGAGGTCAAATAAACTAATTCATTCCATGGAGTTCATCAAGTCTTAGTCTAGTTGTTATGCATTTGGACTCACATGTCACTGATTTGGGTTCAAATCTCAGTTCATTCTGATATAGTGTTAGTTAACAAATTGATTTTTATCTCTTTTGTAACTATTTGCACTAAACAATTATTATTTGTATTGTTTAACTTCAGTGGTTTCAGTATTAAAAACTAAATAAAAGGTATGGTTCGTTCATGGATTGGTCATGTCAGCTTAATTAGGTTAATAGGTTTGTAAGATTCTTATTGGTCTTTTAGGTTGTTTTTTTTTCTTTTTTGGCCCGTTTACGTAGAAAGAAAAAAAAACAACGACCAATCACGTCTACTTATTTAGCCTTATTCCCCTTATTAGGTTAGGCTAAGTTAGTTAGTGATAGTTTTTAATTACAATGAAAATCTGAAGCTTATATAAGCATTTAAGCCTATTGGTATTTCTTTGCGTCAGGGTAATGCAACAGTACCTTAGTAAATTGTATCTTTTGGTCGGGGGCCCTTTAGGGCCCCTGGAATTTTGGAGCTTGGGGCAAAGTGGCGGCTCTGCTCTCGTAGTAGTTAAATCTTTTAAAGTTGTATAGTGAAATAACTTACCTTAAATGTTAATCATAAATTGCCCTTGTTCAATCGATCATCTAATATCACAAGCTATAACGTAAGTCATGAATGATTCGATTCGTGATTCATTCTTTGTGAAATACAATGTAGCAGAAAACTCCCTATAAACCTTACTGAAATAAGGTTAGGTGGAATTAACATAGTGCAGCTGAGGTTGGAATTTATTGTTAACACTCCGAAATCTTTGATGAATTGGTTACCAGAAGCCAATAATATGATAATATTTATCATAAGATATAGACGATGACCTTAATTTATGAGGAACAGCACATGTATCGTATGTGTAATCGCATATTTGATTTGTATTTATACGGATTTATTAGAAAGTTATTACAATTCAAATGGTTACGTGATCAAGAACGTACATGTGGAGCAGAATTTCACTCAAACTTAATAATTAATTTGATTGTGTTCACAAGCTAATGGTTCTGACGTTCCATTAACAACTGGCATAGGTTTTGTACTTTTCTTTACGCCACGAGTTCATAAATCAGAACAGCAAATCCTTCCGGAATGCCAATCTGTGTACTTAAACAAGTTTACTCATTAATTTGATTTCGGGACCTCAAATTGTTTGGGGTAGCTCTACCTCAGAGAGGAAACACAGGTTTGTATGAATGATAGTCATGTAACGCAAATGTTAAAGTCCTATTTTAAAGTTCATGAGTAACTTGTAAGAATATGAGATGTTTTGTCAATTTATTGATATGTATAATTCAAAAGAAAAGTAAAAGTATACAGGAAGGTGTTAGTCCGTCGTTATTCTAAATACAATTTGTTTAATGTAGTTGTTTGTTGGACTGCTTGTTTAACTTGAAAACATTAGCTAAAACGGTTAACGAGTTGTGTCATAGAAGTAGTAAGTTTACCACATTCGTGTACACTACTATGATATTCAATCGCATCACAGGGTCTAAAGCTAACAAGACATGATGCTCGTGTACACTGCTATGATATTCAATCGCATCACAGGGTCTAAAGCTAACAAGGCATGATGCTCGTGCTGCTATGATATTCAATCGCATCACAGGGTCTAAAGCTAACAAGACATGATGCTCGTGTACACTGCTATGATATTCAATCGCATCACAGGGTCTAAAGCTAACAAGACATGATGCTCGGTAACACTACTAGGATATTCAATCGCATCACAGGGTCTAAAGCTAACAAGACATGATGCTCGCTAACCCTTTAGTAGATACCGCCCCCTTTTTTTACAGTCAAAACTTAAAATTAACGGTCTTGATTTGAATAATGCAATTTTTAATACCATCTAAATAATGCTCAATAAAAATGTCTCTTCACTTATGAATTTACAAATGAAAATAATTTGTATTTATAACTGTTTCACCTTTTACATGAAAGTGCCACACATACAAGAAGTGTATGTAAACATGTTAATGGAACAGCACCAGCACTTAATAGTCATTAATGATCTGCTGACTGCCATAATAGTTCACAGTAAACAGCTCACTTGACGTTTCGTCCTGTCATTCACTCTTCCACCATCTGTAACTTGTAGTCACATCAATAGAACTAGTTAATGAGGGGATTCAACTCAATAGTTTGAACCGCTCATTCACTTAATTTTGACTCTTTTGATTATTGTGGTTTTGAAATAAAATATAATCACCATTTTACAATATCCCCTCTGGTCATAGGATTAAAACTTGGAATGTTTTTGTCTGCAGAGTAAAGTTAAAACCATGTATTACGAGTTGTACTGTGGCAAGAAATTTAAAAATTGTTTAATATAAAGGAAAACCAATAATATTATTACATTGTGTGACAACTACATACAGTGAGACACGTTATATAACGCAAAACTGTGTATTTTTCTTAAAATATATCATTATTTAAAATAGTTTTTAAAACACACTACTTGTAGAGGTGTAGAGGTTTGACCTCGGGTTTTCGTATATGTGGATATAGATCGTGAACTCCACGTGCTTAAAATATGCATATATCTCAATAAATTATATACAACTACAGTGTGATGTTGCAGGTCGCGCCGCCACTGACAGCTGGTTCCCACGTGAGCACCTCTGACTTGTCACACTCGCTAAGCTCAGTCTCCGATGCCAATCGACATTTCGTACAAATAAAAAATAATCATGTACTGTAAGTTTTATTTTGAACGCATTTTTGTTTTGTTTTCTAAACTGAAATTTTTCGGTTCTTAGTACAAACTATAGTTTCGTTTCCCGTTAAGTTATTTTGAATCACATAAATGATTAAACAATTTATTCATTTAATATATAGTATTGTCTATTTTTTTTTAAGAAGAACCCGTTCGGTGTTGTACCTCTCCAAGCCTGTTTGATTTATATTTGCGGACAGACACGTAAAATGATGAACAACATCATGTATTTTTGTAACTTATTGGAAACGTAAGAGGGTGTAAAGTCATCTTATTTCAGCCACACTGCAGTGAGTATTGCCGAAAGATATTCAGACGTTAGGACGTTTGGACGTTAGGATGTTTAGACGTTTGGTTGTTTTAAAAATCGCTCATCTAGGGTGATTTTTAAAAACAACCAAAGTAATAGAATCAGGTTAACGCCAAGTATTAATTAGAAAAAGAAAGACTTTTCCTAGTTGTAAAGGCTGCAAACCGTGTATTTTTGAATATTTTATTTGGAAGTTCCAATATTTATCTTTGACAGATGATTAACTTATTTGGCCAAGTGAACGAGGGTGGTTATTCGTAAAAGTTCATCGGTTTTTCCACAGAATTCAGCACAAACAAATGTTTTTCCTCCCTACGAACCACCCTCACGTAACTGCTTCAAAGTATATAATACTGTTTTACTGTGAAGTTTAAACCTAAAGTTATAATAACATAAAAAATATATTATTAAGTATATACAATACTAGCCGACCCGTTGCAGCTTCGTCCGCGTAAACTATGATAGTGTGTGCTTCAATCTGTGGTAAGCCCGTGGAACTAATACGAATCAAGATCAGCTGTTTTAATTTTCATCAGCTCAAACCAAAGTGAATGTCCATAAGGAACTAAGTAACTGTGGGACCCAGCGGGGCGGAATTTTGTATTACCGTTTATTAGCAAGCACCTAGGGCCAAAGAGGAACCTATATGTCAAATTTCAACTCTGAAGGCGTTATAGTTATGGATATTTCGTGATAGGTCAGTCAGTCATTGGTATTTGGATTTTATATATTAAGAAGATTGAAATATACATTAATTAAAATCTTTAAAAGGATGTATCAAAAATACTCGCACGTACATTATAATTTATATTTCATAACTAAGAAACTGTTTATAACTTACTGGTGCACTGCGTATAATTTGGGATAAAAGATACAAGTTAACACAGAATAATGCTAAAGGGAAAAAGGTTTATTCTTAATAGCTATGAACGTAAAGCTACGTTATTAAGAAAAAGAATGTGATGAGAGTTACAACAATTTACCATTCTGCATCACTTTAGGGCTGTGCCTTAGTGCCCTAGTTTCATACTATGACTGTAGCATGTATTGGCGGTTGTTCCAAAATATACCAAGTAAATTATCTTAAAGCCTCGGCTACGATGCGAGCGACGAGCGACGAGCGACGTGATCAACATCGCTCATTTTTCTAGCTGCATAAGATACCATGTGAATTGATTGCAGGTGGCTACAATGTAAGCGACAAGCGATATGCGATAAACGAATTTTGTGGTTATCGCTCTGCGTCGCTCTAATCACAGAACCCGACAGTAAATTTATTTCATTACTCTACACACGAAAGTACACTTTCTAAACGTAAAATGAGCTAAGAAAATAGGTTATTCCCGCTACTGCACGGCAAAATTACATAACGTTAACTTTCTGTGCATTTGTGGTGCACGGAAAGTAACCGTTATGGGATTTTGCGGTGCAGACCGATCAGCTGTTGCATTAGGCCGATCAGCTGTTGCATTATTTGCCGTTGCTTTCGACATAAGCACGGAAACTCAGCTTTGTTTAAGTTGAATAAACAAAAATATTCATGTTGTTTACAAGTTTTTCGATATCGTAATGAAAAATAATGTTCAATACTCGTCTCAAAAGTGCCATTGCGGGGCTCGATAGCTTTTTCCACACTCGGCTTCGCCTCGCGCGTAAATGCAATCTCTCCCCGCAATAAGTCACTTTCGAGACTAATAATGGAAACTACTATATTGTCGCTGAAGTCGCTCACGACTCCCCTTTCAGTTTAGTGCAATATGACTAGTGAGGCGGATGGTTCTACTGTTCCAAAAGTGAAGAAACCACGAGGAGAGCGCAAATTAACGGAGACTCTAACTGAAATTTTAACTAGGGAGATCCAGACGAGGCCATGTTTGTGGAATGAACTCCACAATAATTACAAAAATTCCAAAATATCAAAGAAGCTTTGGGAGCCACTGTTGACCTGTGATATAACCAGCAATATTGTTTTAATTATTTTGTGTGACAATACAGTTCAGTCTAGATTATTCGTTTCTAAATTATCTAGAATCCTACTACAGATATGCTATAAGGAATGTGTTGTTTAAAAACGGAAGTAAAAGATAGATTTCACATAAAAAAATAGTATGATCGGAGAAACTGACATACACTTTCTCCATTTTGGGTCAATTATAATCAATAAATTACTTACTATTTAATGAATATATAATATAATATAATAATATATCGTCTGCGTCTTCTCAGCCTCACCATCCCAGAAATGGACGAATGTTTACTTAGCAAAATGTGTTCAACAACCTCTTCGTCGGACATCATCTTTGAGACTGCGTTCCTACCACGCGTTCAGTAGTCCGGTGTTTCGCTCAGTATTTCACTGGTGTCGTAGCCAACCAAATCGCTCAGCGATTTCGGCCGATGTCGCTCATGTCGCTCGTCGCTTGTATCGTAGCCGAGGCCTAAAACCTACTTACTACTCTTAGTGATTCTCGTGCCAGTGTATAGGTATAGGTAACGGCAAATACCTCTGCGTGTGCATTTATTTAATATACTATCCTGCCCAAATGAGTTCTGTCAATTTTTATTTTATGGGTTAAAACTGCTGCCATTTCACGTGTATAATGTGGAATAGAGAGCGGATTTTCACGTCTCTCTAAACACAGAGGCTGGAAGTTAAACAGTGTCTCACACGCACAGACACTAACCAACAAACACAACACCAACAACGTACCCAGAAAAAAACAAGACCAACCTATCCAACAGGGTTTTTTGTGTTGTTTACGGGGTCGTTTACCGTTAGGCAGTGGTAAAGGGGGAAAAGAAGTTAAGTATTGGTAAGTTCTCCACAATAGTCAGTTTACTAACTTCCCTTTCTACTTGGAATGTTATTCTTGTTCTGGGACTAATTATGTCTCTGAAACTCTTGGATAAGCCCTGAATGACCATTCAAGCCCTTTGAGGGAATGTCGGAGCTTCTTGATTGATCGGTGCCACGAACAATGACTCCCTGATAGTTTTGGAAGTAAGACAAGATAGACAGAGATGATAGACGGTGAACCTATCAGAGGGCCGCCCACTTGAGAGCCATGCAATTTGACTTGAGTGTTTGTTATTTTGTTTTTTCATTATTTAGCTACATATATAATATGTCAATTACACCTTACCTCACTCTACGCACATGTTTATTACAATGACGTTAAATAATCCAATAATTCAACTCAGTGGGAAACTTGGTAATAAGAAAATTAAAATGGATTTGGAACAAATAAAATTACAACATATGTTTACAACCATTTGCTTACATTTGTTTAAGTAATGGTATAAAATAACAATAAAATCTTCTGGTTCTAAATAGACACGATTTTCAATAGTTAGATTTTGTAGTAATTAAAAATATTTAAGGTATTTTATGGTTTAAGTTATTTACAAGTAGTTAAGCCAGGAAGTATTTGCTACTTGCTACTTGGTATGTAGCTTCACCTGGTTAAGTTATATTGATAATTGCAAAAAAAACACAATACTTATCTTCCTAGTTGCAGCAAACCTGCGTCCTCAACCCTAATGTTATTCTTATGCAGAATAAATAAAATGCTATATATCACTTATTTATGGATGTATTTTTGTAAAACTTGGTTAATAGCTCTATGTAGTAGTGAGTCACGTATATATGCATTGGAAATTCGCTGAATACGCAAGTTTACTGCGACGGGGGTAGTAGTAAAGCCCCGCATCGAGCCCCGCCCTCTGATTGGTCGAGAGCTGATTACGTGACCTGTGACGTCATAGATTACGTGACCTGTGACGTCATAGATTACGTGACCTGTGACGTCATAGATTACGTGACCTGTGACGTCATTTATTACGTGACCTAAGCTCTGTCCCTTCAAGATGGCGGTGCGAATGCGTGGGTACCAAAGGAATTAAACGGAGGTACATATGATACCTATTTCTAACTTAGTATTTTTTCTTACCTTTTTGACATCAGCTGTGACGCCAGCGCGCACTGAGTCGGCTACTGAACCGTCGACTAGAGTGAAACACAACACCGACAGACAATACCTAATTAATGCGGCGCATAATCAACTCATTGTCTTCCTTACCGGTATGCAAACAAGTACGCATATCAGCTTATTGTTTTACTTATCGGTATGCAAACAAGTATGCATATCAGTGGTGACAAACTGATATTTGCAATTGTTATTTGCAATTCAACTCAGACGATATGACTTGATTAAGTGGCAATCTGTTTAGTATATAACAAGCTCACTTTTACAGTTGTGATTAGTGAATCATCGGCATATAGATCACACCACTAGATGCACTGCTCTACTTGGGTAAGTTAGATTTTGTCAGATACTAGACTACCTTAGCTTTTGTAAGCTAAAAGTGTTTAAATTGTTTTATGATTAGAATTAAAGAATAAAAGACTTTACATTTATGTAAGGTTAAATAAAAATACAGGATTAAGAACACATTTTTTATTTTAGCTTTATTGCCACTGCTCATAATTAGCAAAATTCAGTTCACAAAATAAACCTCCTCATTATACAAATAAATACTACAAACATGAAAAGTACAAAAAATTTGTTATAAATTATTGAAAAAATACAGCCTTTATCACAATTAACAAAATAAACCCGTGATCCTCATTATATAAATAAATATTATGAACAAAATGACAAGTACAAAAATGTGTTCTAATAAATTATTGAAAACAAAAGCCATATACAATTAATAAACAATTCAAAATACATGCTCACATATATATATATATATATATATATATATATATATATATATACTGTTATGAACGAATTTGTCAAACGATAGAGAAATTTCTAGCACACATAAGGTAGATTGTCATTGAAAATACACAAGATCATGAAAATATAGTAAAATGTTAAATTGAATAAATTGTTTATAAGGATAGAAAAATGTTGTATTTTGCTTGGGCTCAACTACACTAATGATAAATTTCTAATGTAGCACTCATAAGCTAGAGTGGCATTGAAAATACACAAGATAATAAATTATTGACAAAAAGCCATATACAATTAATAAACAATTCAAAATACATGCTTACATATATATAAATACTGTTATGAACGAATTTGTCAAACGATAGAGAAATTTCTAGCACACATAAGGTAGATTGTCATTGAAAATACACAAGATCATGAAAATATAGTAAAATGTTAAATTGAATAAATTGTTTATAAGGATAGAAAAATGTTGTATTTTGCCTGGGTCCAACTAAACTAATGAAAAATTTCTAATGTAGCACTCATAAGCTAGAGTGGTATTGAAAATACACAAGATAATAAATTATTGACAAAAAAGCCATATACAATTAATAAACAATTCAAAATACATGCTCACATATATATAAATACTGTTATGAACGAATTTGTCAAACGATACTAATGAGAAATAAATACACAAGATCATGAATTAAAAAATATAGTAAAATGTTAAATTGAATAAATTGTTTATAAGGATAGAAAAATGTTTTGCCTGGGCCTAACTTCACTAATGAAAAATTTCTAATGTAGCACTCATAAGCTAGTGTGGCATTGAAAATACACAAGATCATGAAAATCAAAAAATATATAGTAAAATATTAAAAAAAATTCATTATTTATAATGATTAATAGAAAATGTTATATTTTGCCTGGAAGAGGGCCCTACAAGTCGGGCACCTCCCCAGACCCTCCACACAGGGACCGCAAAATGTGTGGCCACATGGTATCAACACCACCGTTGGTTTCGCATCCATGCAAATTACACATTCCGGAGGGTTATCCGCTGGTGGCTCGGGGGAGGACGGTCTGGTGTTGACCTCAATATTGAAGTCCCCGACCCCGTTCTCGTCAGCATATTCCCTCATCAGGAGGTTGTCGCTTTGGAGGTATTCACTTAAGGAGTTGTGAAGCTCCCGCCAGACGACTGCCGCCAACGCGGCCTGTTGGACAGTGTTGGTCCGTGCTAAGAAATAGCTGGTAAAAACCAGCATATTTCTCAGCATCCGCATCCACCTCCTGATGAGGTTCGCCCCCCGATTGTCCGACCAGTCGCACTCACGATCGACTGTGGCTCTTGTCTGTAACATAAAAAGGGTCAAATTATTTTGATTACCTGTCTATGTGTATTTTACAACGTGTTTTACAACATGATATCTTTGTTGTATTATTATTTATATTTGTTTATAAACATCTTAGAAATTTGAAAGTGACCATTACAAGTAGGCTTTAATGTTGTACATGGTTCAAATTTATTTTTACTTTTGGTAAGTAATAATTTGTCTATTGTTTATCGCTCACTAGTACCTGTGGACTATGATGCTCTTAGTTTTTCCAAGACTGATAATTGCTCACTTGTCATCTATAGACTTACATTTTTCGATAATATTTATTTTATTAATAAATCAAAGTTATGAATCCTCGCTTGAAGAAAATTATTTTTATTTGAATATTAATACTTAAATCTCGATCACTAGTACCTGTGGACTATGATGCTCTTAGTTTTTCCAAGACTGATAATTGCTCACTTGTCATCTATAGACTTACATTTTTCGATAATATTTATTTTATTAATAAATCAAAGTTATGATTCCTCGCTTGAAAAAAATTATTTTTATTTGAATATTAATACTTAAATCTCGACTCTTACCCTTATGTATCGATCCACACGATCCATGATAAGCGAGCTCGAAAGGTGGTTTTGAGGACAAAACCCCCCGGAATGCTGAAGGATGCCACAGCAATGACCGCACAACCCCCAAAAGCTGCGTTGATCTGTAGTAGCAGAGGTGGTAGCAGGAGCAACAGTAGCAGCAGCTGTAGCAGGAGCAGTGGGGGCTGACTGAACCATGTTCTGTTGACGCTACGTGAACAAGAAAAACACATACTTGTGATAGTTAACTTTCAAATTATTAGCTTTGTATGTTCCGTTAGTTATCAGGTCACAAGAAAAACACATACTTGAGATAGTTAACTTTCAAATTATTAAGCTTTATTTTGTATGTTACGTTAGTTATCAGGTTAGGGGTAAATATTTGTATTTGTTCACCGTCTTATCTTTTGATCTGTTTCTAATGTGTAAAACTTCATCCTCCTCTTCTCTCTTTACTATGTTATGATTGAATAAATTAAAAAGAAATCAATTGTTAAAAATTCAATAAATTGTATTTACCACACACATTTATGCAACACTGAACCAAATAAATAAAATAAAATCTAAATTTAAAATTATCACATATCTTAATACAAACTTACATTGTGGCCTGTCATAACCGGAGGGACTGGACGAGTAGGTCTCGGGGGGAATGCAAATACGTCCTCCTCCTCCTCTTCCCGTGGGCGTTGCATGGGTCTCTGCTGCTGCTGCTGCTGCTGCCGCTGTCGCTGCAGATTGCCATGACTACGGCGAAGAATGTTCGCTCTCGTTAAAGAAGAAGGAAAATGTTGATTTTGAGTGTGAGATGTTATCACGGAGGGCTGTCTAATGGCGTGACCCGATGAACTTGATTGTGTTAATGATGGTGGTATGTTTTCTTCATCTTCCTCTTCTTCTCTTCTCACGGGAGCTGATGTTGAAGTGGTAGGTACCGTTGTCATCGTGACTTCCCTCTGCATCCAAGCAGGAAGGACCCTTACGGAAGGAGGAGGCCTTGACCCTTGTGGCAGTGGTGGTGATGTTTGTTGCTGCTGCTGCTGCTGTCCCTGCCGCGGCTGTTGCCGTTGCTGGTTTCTTCTGGTTGCAAAAGCCCTCATCCTCACAAAGAATGGTTGGAACCTCTCTCTGAGGTGGTCTGGCAGCTGCTCAATCCTGCCCCTTTATTCCAGAAAGGTTTGATCAACTGCCTCCAGGTCCCTTCGCTGCAAGGAAACAAATAAGTTTATTACTATGGACGTACAAAATACAGCATAGGTATACAAAAGAGCTATGCCAAATCGATGTGTGTGTGTGTGTGCGTGTGTGTGTGTGTGTGTGTGTGTGTGTGTGTGTGTGTGTGTGTGTGTGTGTGTGTGTGTGTGTGTGTGTGTGTGTGTGTGTGTGTGTGCGTGTTCTCTAAAAGCATGTTAGGCTGAAAAGATCGTTATAAACATAGCCAAAAAATTGATTCCTTCAATCAAAAACCAAATACTAAACAAAATATTCAGTTTCAGGAATTCTATCCTGTTACCAGTGCATGGCATGAAAATATTGAAAAATAAAACTTCAAAGTCCTGGTGAGTTTACACAATATTGTACACTTGATATCAGAGTACCCAAATCGTCTGCACACACTCCCACAGCTTGAAGGGAAAAATATTTAGCGTAAATTTAATGTCAATATTAGTATGAAGATAAAATAAAATGGAAACTATTACAGTGATTACATAATAACGTTTTAAAAATGACAGAGTTTATATCATACATAAATATATACATACACTTAGCGGATTGTTGCTGAAAAGTTGAACGAGTCTTTCCAAAAAATGCCGCACAGATGACCAGGCAGTGTGGTGCCTGTCATCGATCATCTCCAGCGCTCATGTTATATACATTGTCTCTTCGGCACGTCGTCGAAGTCTTTCGCATATATAATTTACGCCATTGACATGACCATCATCATCATCATCATCATCATCAACAACATCACTACCCCTCTCTACATCAGTGTCATCACTATCATCAATGACCAAAGGTTCCTCATCACCCTGAAGGTTGGGGGTTTGAGATGTCTGTAATAAATCAGACAAAAGCCGTGTAAATTTAACAAAAATAGTTAATATTAAAAAACACTTTTGTAAATCTTGAACAACTCTTTTTTAAGAAATCAGACATAAAAGCCGAGTACATTTAACAAAAATAGTTAATATTAAAATATTAAAAAACACTTTTGTAAATCTTGAAAAACTAAATTCATTTTGTAAGAAATCAGACATAAAAGCCGTGTAAATTTAACAAAAAATGGTTAATATTAAAATTTAAAAAAAACTTTTGTAAATCTTGACTCTTTAGATTTTTTATCACATATTTATTTAATAAGTTTTGAGCAATAATCCGTTTTACTTCTAGGTTGACTTATATGTTTCGACCTCTTGACTAATTATTATATTGAAAATATTTCATACCTGATTGTTTGGTAGTATGGCGACACAGCAGGTCACCAACACGATGAGAAGTATGCAGCGTTGTACTAGCGAGGCAAGCATCGTGAGTCGACTGAAGCACGCAGTGGCAGCGCACCGGTTAAATAGCGGCGCTGTCAGTCACGTGACCATGTGACGCGCACGGGCTGCAACATGTGACCAAGCGAGCCTTTGTCCCGAGACCAAGACAAAATGATCCCTTTATTTTTACTTTAATATGTGACCCAAGTTTCCACACCACGGTAAGCTTAAAGCTATGCCGTAGGGTCTCGGCGCGTTCTTTTTTTGTTAACCCAGAGGCTTCCCCTGTAGGCCTAACCCTCTGGAGTCAAAAGTACTAACGATTGCTTTTTCCAGCGATTTTTTACTATAACAATAATACTAAGGAATACACAAAGCTGGAATATATTGTGCAAGAAATAATTTTATATTTTCATTTTTAGTATCAGCTGTAAATTCTATATCACGCAAACACACACACACACACACACCTATAAAAGAGTTGTCGCAAAGATAACACATTTCACGGTTTTACAGAGGTTTATTTCCAACTTTTTCTTTTCCTAGACCTATAAAGTCAACCTAAAACGGGTGCCTGTGTATTTTTTTTTCGCCAACATTATACTTGAGGAAACATATTACGTTTTATGCTTTTTAAGGCAACCCCACGAGTAATATTGTTGGTACAGTAAACCAGAGGGAAACATGTTACGTTTTAAGCTTTTTAAGGCAACCTCTTTCCCCGTATAGGATTTACAACTTTTGCCAGAGAAAAGTGACAAACTCGTTCACAGACATGTGGTGTAGAAAATTAATTTGTATTGTTACTTTGCATTTAACATTATTTTTCCATAACTTTTACACAGTAACATCAGCACTATTTAAGAAATGAAAATTAAAAGTATTTCAAAGCGCACATTAGCAAACAATAACTGATTAAACTATTTACAAAGGTTAAATTAATTGTTTTTTTTATTTTTTTATTTTTTTATTTTTTTTTTATTTTTTATTTTTATATATTAATAATGAAAAGGATGCAATCATCGTTACTTCCGCCAATCTTGCGAAATTATGGGGGAAAAGCTAACATGATCGGAAAGAAACTTTCCACTCACACGCTGGTACAAAGCAATGTTAGTCCAATCGACCTTGTCTGCAAAATCATGAATAAACGACTCTGATAGACTTTGTTTCTCACTGATAATAGACCAACATTCTGGAGAGAAATGGGGGGAAAATTCTTTAAGAACACGTTCACTAAATATACATTTTTCTACAAGTATACACCAGTTCACTTTATGATAATATACTCTAAGTAAATCAACATTAAAATTATAATGTCTTGATAGTAAATCCCAGTTGAGGTATCTCTCAAATTTCATAACAAACCTATCGTTTAAAACCCCTTCCGGCTCCCTCGGCTCAGTGGATAGAAGATCCCAAACATTCATCTTGGTCAGTCTGCAGTCAGCGTGAAAATGAATCAAAGTTGAATTTCAACCGGTAAAATGTTTTAGCGCTGCGTAAAGCACACTTACCCCCAATATTGTGCTGCGGTAAGATACAGCTAACCTGTACCCCTGAAGAACGTGTAAATGATTCTTCTATATCTTCTACGTTGAAATGAAACTCTTTTAAAAACTCGACCTTTTCCCTGCCTTTGGTGTATATTGTTGTAAAGGGTTTACAAAGAGCGCGAATCAACTCCTCATCATAGGGAATACCTTGTGCATCCCATTTTATAAAGTGGAAATGTCTCGTTAACCATCGAGCTGACCGTAACATTTTATTGTTTAAACATGATTCACTGAAAGGGGCGTCAAAGATCAAATGCGTATTAAAATATTTACTTACAATAGCAAACTCCTTTACTACAAATCTATTCTGATTATCCTTAAACCCGTGGAACTCGGCTACAGCCGCTGCTGTGGGAGATTCTCCTGTTGCTGATTCCACACCAGCCATTTTTTGAAAAACAGCACCTCGTCAACTAATTTATTTATAAAATGTGTAGGCAAACCTTCCGGAGGAACAGCGTCGTCCTCCTCCTCAGAGACCAGCACGCGGTCTATGAAAAGCTGAATAAGTTGTTCGTTGGTAAAGAGTTCAACAAGATGCTTCTTTATCTCATGGAGGCTGCGTATGAACTGAGCCCATTCGTCTTGGTTAAGCAAAATTGAACGCTCAATGTCATGAATGGATACATACAGATTACCAAACACTTTTTTCACTTTCATCGCGCACCCCTCATTATTGATAATGCTGTAGCCCTTTTTGGTTTCACTAGTAAATGAGGACGTTATGTTATTAAAATGAACAGAAAAATCATTAAAAGTATTATAAGGCCAAAATATGTAGCTTTTCCCGGTTTTAAAGAGAATACCGACTGTACGCCCGGGGTTCTCAAAATATCCGACAACTACAAATTTTGAATAATTCTTGTCTAAATAGAAAATATTTTTCAAAAATATCTCTCTTAACGTGTTTTGCGGAAGAGCTACTTTTGTGCTCTTCCTTTTTGGTTTGGGTTTTAAATACTTTGAAGCTTCTACGCTTACCTGATTCTCCTCTGTTTGTGTCATTGCTTCCTCGAACTCCATCACTCGTAGACTGATCAAAATTTACTCTGAGATTATACTACCCCCTCCTTAATCATCAACCCCCTCCTCCTCACTCCTATCTTCATCATCGTCATCATCAATGTCGTCATCATCATCTGATGAATCACTATAATCTAAATAAGACGTGTCTCGACTTGAATCACCCTCACTATCACAAGATAAATATTCAATATCTGAGCTGTCACCATACCAGTCAGTGTCATTTTCTGTTTCTTTATTGTTAATCATATGGATTGAAGAACGATTTAATAAATGATACTTTAAAGTATCATACTTATACACATTAAACGGTGATTTTTTACTTACCCCTGCGTAAACCGTACGCCTCAAAGTATATGACATTTCGGATGTGCAACAAGTGTAAAACCGTAATCCTATTCCTACGTAATCAGACATATCATCACAGATTTTCAGCAACTCATTTTCAGTGTACTCTTTTTTTAGTTGAGACTTTTTGAAAAAATCTACCGTTAAAAAATGTGCGTTTGCTAAGTCAATAGAACTTACGGGATCCTTCCCGTAAATTCTATGTTTTTTAATTAGAATCATATCTTCGTCATAAAGATTTAAATCAATAAACACCAAGTTTGAGTCATCAGCAGCATCAGCGGTGGCACTGCTTAACATATTATTTATTTTCTCTCTTGAGTTATTATTATTTTGATAACTATATTCTTCACTCGTCGCTGTCTCCATCTTGACTGATAAAAAGTCTTAATTTTTTACAAATCAAGGCCGGTCGTCTAACATGGAGCAGGAAGTTGCGGTGGCCCAGTGCGCTGGCCGGAAAGTCATGATAGCTGATAACGCAGGAAGTAGTCGGGAGCCATTTTAGCTACTGATAAGGAAAGTGATTCTAAGTATCAGACCCTGTGACACGTCGGATCCACTGTTTCTCAATGACATTAGAGATTTTACCCTCGATACATTGAATTCGTCTTAAAAACCTGCCCCTATCCCTAGCTACCTGTTCCCAGATTGATGTCCTATCCTCCTCGGGTAATATGTAAATCCGTTTAACCACAGGCTCAGAGAAACTGACTCGTTTATTCATACTGAAATTTTCCTTACGTCTCCAGTTATAGGCGTGTAAGAGTAATAGGAGTCGTGAATAATAAGACAGTAAGCACAAGTACCTGCAGGGAACGCTTCACTAGCTTCTATATCTAGTCTCACTTCGACAGGTCCTGTTTTAATAGAGTCATCTTGTCTGGAACAATCGATAACATACAAAGGACACTTTGTCTTAAAATCATTATAGTCTAAAATTGGTGACCCAGCTCTACCGTAGTAGTAAGAGCTCTGAAATTTTGAGTACATATCATAAAATAAAGTAGTGTTCCCGCGTATATTATCATAGGGATAATATTTTGAATTCAAATATAATTTTACATCGGTTAGATTACCAGAGTCAAATAGTGACATATCTTTTGTAATGTCGTTCTTACGGTTTGTCTGAAAGGCTAAAACTACATATCGAGGTTTTTCCAACTGATTGGATGTACGAAGACTCCATGACATGGAGTCTGTTGCCGTAATATTGGGGTATTCATGCAGTTCCCAAGATCGAAAGGGAACATGGATTGCGGGGTCCTTTTCAATAAATTTTAATAATTTCAATTTTTGCGAGTCATTCACTGTTATATGAGGGACTCTCCAATAAAGCTTTGATATTTCAAATTGTACAGTACCGGCTTCAGCTGTAATTAAGGCGTTATCATCTGTAGCTGATCTTAATAGTACAAGTTCTTGTTTCACATTCACCAAGACCTTCCTGTAATCTTCAGCAAAACCGAATAAGAGTTTTAAGGGAACCGAGTAAGTAAACTCTTTATTTTTTACAGAATTACCGGGTCCGAACCAACAGGTGTTTTTCAATGTATTCTTTTCATCTTCACGTATGGATAACAAGTGTTTTAATGTAGTAGTTATACCCACATTCCTGGTACGATCAATCTCTTTGCCAGATATTTCGTATCTAATTTCCTCGAAAAGGTAGGCCATAGCATTATTAATAAGTTTAACTTCCAAGTCAGTGACTCCATCTGCTTTCTTTCCACTAACCTTCCCATGAATTATAATGTAACTTTCATACGGAGCCGTTATAATATCTTGTTGTAAAAGTGGTATTCTAATCTCATCGTTATTTTTAAACGTTGCAGAGGCGTAGGGTAGATGTGTGTGATACTCCATTCCAGTAATGAGATCAGCATACTCAGCGCGGTCGTCGATTGCCAGAAGAGCAGCCATTTTTCGATACTGTAAAACCGAGCGAGCGTAGAAACTTGATATTTTTACAACTTAACCCGACAACGTTCTGTTTAGAACTGACCTGTGACACGGTGTTTATTTCCCTAAATAGTAGTCCCATTACGGAGATGTAGTCTAACTGTTATACGCTCTCCACGAAAGTTTACCAATTTACCGTCTTGATCTCTCAAAGATACCGTCAAGTTGTTGATCCTTTGACTGATGACGGGTAAATAAATTACATGTTTAGGAATCTCTATTATTTTATAACCGGGAGGTACGGCTGGAAAAAACTCATGGATTATATGACCCTCGATACCATTTGAAAACGAACCTCGCGTTACATTGCACTCAACCTGAATGGAGTTAACTATAATTATATCAACAGGTAGCTCAGATACATACTGATGATTTCCCTTATACACCTTAGCAGTAAACCCCAATAATTTCCTGATGCTGTTTCCCTTTTCAAAATTTACGTGTTCAGAACAAAACAGTTCAGATTTTAAAGTATTATTATTTGCTTTTAATTTAAATGTTACATTTTTCGGTAATTTTGAAATGATATATTTTTCAATGTCCTCAATCTCGTAAGAGCCCTCAGGAATTGTAATTTCACCGTCATTCCCATAGTAAAACTTGTCATTAATGTTATGTTCAATATTTGGAATTGAATTAAAGGTTGTCAAATCAATCAGGCCGAGTTCCCACGTTCCAGAGCTAACATCTATTGGAAATGGTAATTCATGTGATAAAACACTACTCACGCCTGTTAAACAAAACATCATTATTTGATAGAAACTTTAAGCACAAGTGCCCGCAAATAACTGAATTAAAATTCTGTTCTCTACCGTAGTTATAGTATATTTCACAATCTCCAAAGTAGTTTAAGAGTTCTGGTGGTGGTTTTAGGTCCCCAAAACTGTCATAATAATAAACCTTCTTGTCAACTTTCTTAAAACATACCCAGTGGGTACCGTTGCCGTGTGTAGAGTCCAGGTTCACTATTACTGATTCATATCTTCTCGGGCGTGAAGGAAGCGTATCCCTCATATAAACTCCTTTGAATGCCGGTATTTTCAATAGATTTGCATATTTTATCAGGTCATAATTTGTAAGTGGTTTTATCGGAATCTTGATGTTTTTTTTTTCTTCAGCGTTCGTTTCTTTCTCCTCCCCCTCTTACCACCCGACCCCATCTTGTAAGGCCGTAGATACAACCCTTTACCTTTAGTAGATTTTTTACGTTTAACTCTTTGATTCTTCTTCTTCTTACGACCTCCACCTAATTTAGTTTTAACCTTCATACCTGTTGTTACTGCCCAAGCAGCTGCTTTCTCTCCTACTGATGCGTCTGAAGCCTTAAATCTCTGCCAAGCTCTTTCTGCCAATTCCTGGTCTGCTCGTCTGCGGTTCTCAGAATCTTTATATCTCGAGTAGGCTATATCGTGTGTTTTACACGCCTCGTCCAATCCGTTAATTCCCCTGTCTCCTCTAGCTAATCTCTTTTTAAGTTTAGTCCCAGGACCACAATAATTATATCCAGGTATGTGTAGTTCTACAGGTAATAAATCAATAGCTTTATTAAGGGCTGATGAAATTATACCACCACCACGCTTGACAGCTCGTTTACTTCTGATTTTTTTACGCATGGTTTGATTTATTTATGTGTTTACTTGTAGAGAGTCACTCACAATCTGATCCATTTTTACAAACACAGCCTTTAAGAATATTAACTATGCAACCCTGTAAGTCTTTTTTTCATCTAATTTTTTAAGTCCCCCTGAATCATCCGGCGGACCTCTTCGTCGATAGGTATATCTATAATATCAGCGATAGGCGGTTGTTTTGCGCTTTCTAATGTAAATAACTCCTCCCAGTTTGTGTAAGTATTCTCACCAGTAGTTTCTGGGGGCAACACAGCAGCTCTTCCTGTATCTTTACGATTAATGTAATAATATACTAACTTTGCAAATTTATTTAAGTTTTTATCATGATACTCTTTATTATTAACTATTTGGCCCTCACACTTTGCCAGCCTTGTGTTGATATCAGTAATATCTGTTAGTTAGGTTGTTTAGCAAGATTGATTACTATAGGGGAATGCTCTTTTTTACAAGTCTCTTCCACGAACACTTTTGTAGCAGCATCCTTGTCGTTTATAGGCTCACCTAGGTTATTTATTTGTTTACCATAGGCATTATAATTAGTATTTTCACGTCTTAGACAAATTCGCTTTACAGTTTGCAAATTTACCGCATCTTCATCCGTTGAAGGGTCAGATAAGTTTATTATTCTTTTATTTCCAATATTATATCCGTCATTTTCAACAGGTATAACTCTTGTGTCTACATACTCCTTGGTAGCTGCATCAAGTGCCGTTACCGGTTTCCCTATATTAGTTAAACGTTTCCTGTTTATATCATAATTTCCCTCAGATGTTAAAATAAACCCTTCCCCTTTAGGACCCATGAGGTTCTCCTGGGTGGTGGTGGGGGTCAAACTATGTCCGAACTTGTCAATGGTCATAACAATAATGCTTTGAATCTACTATTTCCACTGCCTTTAATTAAACCGGCTTCTCGGAGTTCCTCTACGATGCTTAGTATTTCATTGCCGTGCACTCTGTTTCTAGTCTCAGTTGACATAGCTATATGTATAAATCTGTCAACTAACTCGTTAGGATCATCCCAGTGTATTATGTCACGGGACTTTACAGATTTCCAGGCCATTCCCTTACCTTTTGCCGGAGGAAATAAATCTCTAATAATTCTCATATATTTTGTACTTCTACTGCTTTTCACCCTTCCACTAGGTTCGTACCCCTCCCTATGGGCATTAGTAGCAAACAGAATACTTTTGTAAGTGTTTAAATCTTGCTCTGTATACGTTCTACTATCGGGAACCTTTTTAAATATAAGGTCGTAAAGTCCTTCAGACGCTCCGTAGTTAACCCCACCAATTACTATGTTTCCATCTTGATCGAAGTCTAGTTTTGCATCACCGACCATTAATGTTTCACCTTCGTAGCGTGGTCCGTATACATAATCAATCATCCTTTTATTACTAGTATCTTTTAAAAACATATTAATGTACTCTCGGGTTAGAGGGTTATTGAAGTATGACTCGACATGCTGGGTTGTAGAGGCCTGTTTCGAAGGAGTAGATACAAGTTCTGACAGGTCCTGTATTTTAGGCCTACTGAATTGAGGTGTTGATATACTCTGTGGAGTAAATTCTTCATCACTTTCCTCCGAGTCCTCTGAGGCTGTATTGAATTGTTCCGGTTCTTCTTCTTTAACAGGTTCAGGTTCGTTTTTTATGTCAGTGTTGCTGTCTGATGTTGTTTTTCTAAGTTCTCGAATAATAGGCTTATACTGTTTCTCGAGCATAATATCGCTTTCCTCGGCTCCTTCCTTAAACATTTTATACTTGCGTTTAATAGCATTACGCAGCTTTATGATACGACCTGTCAGTTGTTTACTGCTGCGCTCCATAATTGAGAATGAAGCTTACTTACCGATGATAACTGATTTATGGCATTTCAACCTGTCTAAAGAATAATGCGCGCTTCTTGCATCTTTTCATGTAACGTATTACATCTAGCAGAGAAATACCAGCACTAAAGTCTAATCCTCTATAATATCTACTTTCCTCTCTTACAAGACTGTGTCTCGGTATTATATAACGATTTTTAAAACTTTTAAAAATAAAAGCTCGTTTTACATCGTCTCTCCACTGTGATATATGTGTTACTATATACTTGTCGTTCTCAACAGTCTTCTCCATGTACTTACTCAACATTTTCAGCGGTTTATCATGATGTCTATTGTACATTAAATACGAGTTGAGAAGCCAGAATTCACACGGGTTGGTCCCTGTGAATGTTTTCCACTGTTCAAATAATATTCGGTTTGTCACTCTATACACACCGTTGTTTATACTAATGCCGAATCTCTCACACTGTGAGGGAACTGTGGGTAAAGCCTCTCGTGGGAACTCCGTTGTATACAACCCCTGGCAGTAATTATTTACAGCAGCAAAAGGTTTACCCCTCGGCCCTTTGGGAGTACCGTCAGGAATTGGCCCCCAGGCTGTATTATAACTAATGTCAATATAACATTTGAGAGATAAAGCTTTTTTATAATTTTTTTTAGGGGATCTGATGGGTATAGTTCTCTCTGTCAAAACTATACAGCCGGCCGCGTGAGGTATTTTGCAGCCGTACTCCAACATTCTCAAAACGATCTGAGCAAAATTAATGCCTCCATGCAGGTTACGCAGTGGCAGAGGTTTACAGAATAAATCAGGGAACGGTCTAAATCTCGATATCATATTTTGAGGGTCTCTCACTGTACAATTATTCATATCTTCGTGGTACATTATAAGTTCTAGGGGTACGCTCTGTTCTTCACACTTATGTAGAAAGTTTAACCAAGTTTCTCTATTATATGTTCTCTCGCTTGCACTAATCATAAGTAACACTATTGGCATCGCAGTGCTTACAGGTTTTTTATGTCGCCAACATCTTTTATTAAATTCATGACCATGCGGCTTTTTTCTACTACAATAATTACCACAGAATTTCTTTTTGTCCTTGTAATAATATGTACAGAGGTTAGACCTTACGTTATGAAGTTTCGTCTCAAACCCTCTTAAATCATTATACAAATATATACGTACCATTACAAAGCTGTTATAAAACTACTCAGCCCAATTCTGTACCTTCCTTTATATGGATCAAGACTTTTATCAATCACTAAAAACCCGTAGTTGTCTTTCCAAGCCTTCGCACACAACTCTTTAAATTTTTCAAACGACATGTCTGTAGTTACATGATCATTATATACATGTCTCAAGTTCAATTCATCCTGCTTAAATAATATAACGAAATTACAATTGTCTCTTATGAGCTGCTTAGGTATAGCAGAGTATGTCTGTCCTAAATAAAATGTATCAATATTGTTATGCCTGCCCATGGTGAAATAGTTGCGAATATTATTGTGCTTTCCGTACTTATATCATCAAATATCATGATTGAGTTAGGGCTAGCTTCGTTTGGGTGTAAGACTAAGTTGTTATCGTCAAAAGCAAAATAACCAATTTCTTTAGGCATTACATTTTTTTAAAAATCGTATTTTGGTTGATAAAGTGACTTTGAAAAAACATAAATATTTTCGAACCTCAAACCGTTCGGGTCGAACAGCAAATAAAATAAAATATTAGTTTTTCCCGAAGAGCTGGGCCCGCAAATTACACAACGTATAGAGTCTGGTAACAAAAGTCCATGTTTGTTCTTTTTATTAAAACCAGATCCGACGATGTACTTGTCAAAGTTTTGAACGGTTAACTCGACATCCTGTTTCTCAAGCCGCATAATTACTGATAATGAGTATGCGACAACAAAGTGATATATACTTCCCGGATACCGCGGCGATAAACATGGGCGACTAACTTCCCGGATGCCGTATCAGCAAGTCATTTCCCGTGGCCCCGCACCGGATGCCGTATCAGCAAGTCCCGTGACCCCGGAAACCGCAACGATAACTCACTTCCTTTATCGCAAGTCCTTGGTGTGGATCCAGCTATCACTATTCTTATCATATCCTGCCCACCGAACCAGTAACTGATTACCCTTCCGCTTCAAAACCTTTTCCACTAAATATACATTACCAGTCTTTGACTTGCTAATTTCCTCTGTGTAAAAACCTCCTTTTAATATTTCCCCTTTATGATCTTGTAAGATATAAGTGACTGGTGTGGTGGGCTTAAGGCTGTGCAGTCAAAAAAATTTTAATTTTTTTTCTCACTGTTTTTTGTTTATTACGATTATACAAACCGTAAACACACATTTTTTTGGAAAAATATTTTCGTTATGTTGGTTTTTTCACCCTTTGAAGTGCCGTTTTAGAGGTATTTTGAATTATACACCAGTTGAAAACGGTCAATCACAAATGTTTCAAAATTGGTTTATGTATTTACAAAAAATATACTTAAAGGTCACCTAAATGGATTTTAGTAAAATTTTTATTATTTCAGGAAATAAAGTTTGTATCTCGGTTGTTTTTTATTCGAGTGGTTTTAAAACTTCAGCTAACCCAAGCCAAGGGTGTACAAAGATAGTTTTACACAAGAATATGTAAAAATTAGGTTTCATAAAAAAGTTGTGTACAATAAACTTTTTCATTTTAGCCCGCGCCAGACACCTATCTACCCCTGAGCCGCCCATATCGCCCCGACTCGCACGTGCAGGCACCCGCGCATTATATTTCTCTCTCACTCGCACATCCCTTTACTCTCTCACACATCTCCTCTCTCTCTCCCTCACTACCCCGCATCGGCCCGCCGCGTCGACTGCCGGCACCGTCACCCCGTGACAGAGGAGGTATCTTCCTTGCAAATAAAACAAAGGTCTAAAAGCCAGGTTGTGTTAAGTTGTATGTAGGCCTGAAGTCAGATTTCTTTATGCCCATCAAAGATGTTTAATATATTTTTACAATTGTTAATTAGGCCCTACAAATTTATTCTTAAGACAAAAACGCCATATTTTATTTATGTTAGTGAAAAGGGTTTTTCTTAGCTAATAATCAAGTTGTTTATACACAGTTTTCTTTGCTTTTTCTATGTAAGTCAAACATAATTTATGACTCTTCAATTTCACATTAAATAGTTGCCAACCATATTTTAAAATACAAACGCACTTATAAAGAGCACGTTTGATTATAAAGAGCAATGAATTACAATTTGTTCAGCTGTGTGATTTGATTTGACTATAAAACATAACTCAGATGAACAATAGAAGCTGTTCGGCAAAACTAGCCTTATATCAGGGCCGTAAGGGCGCACGGGGCGAGCGCCCAGGGCCCCGGGCCCGAGGGGGCCCCCAGGGTTGTATCCCACTTGCGGTCAGTCCTATTTGCGGTCAAGGGCAAAATCGTCCAGTTTGCGGTCACCCCAAAAATGTCGTGGGCTTATCAACTTATATTTGTCCAATTTGCGGTCACATATTTGAACACCATATAGTGAGCCTCACAACAATGGAGCCAGAGAACAGGTACACACAACAGGTACAACAGGTATGCACACATGTAGGGATAAGTGACTAGAAACCATGTCCCGCAGAACAAGCGGGCCAAAGGGATGGGGGGATGCCGCATACAGCAGGTATGTACACCTGAATAGGGGTGGGTGACTCTTATAATATTATCAGACTTGATTTGTAAGTTGAGAAAAATCTGTCTGATAATATAAAAGTGGCTTTGTAGACAACTGCGAACTTGAAGATATGAGTCTCAGAATTTATACAACATTTAGAATCCTTGCTGCTCTATATATAACTAGACTTGATTTGTGATTATGGTAAAATCATTCTGTTATATATATTTAGTGGCTAGGTATTCTAAGAACGGGAAGAAGAAGTAATTAACTATCTCTCAAGATGTGACTGGAAACCCTTCCACCTCCAGAACCTTGATCATCCCTTATAAAATTACACTTGACCGAAAATAGGACTGACCGCAAATAGGACCGACCGCAAGTAGGAGGACACCGGCCCCCAGGCCACGAAAGTGGGACCCTTCAGACCACTAAGGAGGCAGTTTTTAAAATTTGTTCTGAAAAAGTTGATTATTTCTTAACTGAAAACAATACAAATAATTTTAAGATGTAAAAGGTGTACGTTCAAACTAATTATCAAATCCAAAGTCATTCAATAATTTGTATTATTTTAATACTATGTGCGGACTTGATAAACTTGCCCAAATCCAGTAACTAAAATTGGCCAGGTAAGATTTGAAATATAACTACTGATGGCATTGTAGAGCACTTATTTTGCTGAGCATAGATTGTATGTATTGTATTGTTTAGTATAAATTATAACAGCCATGCTCTGCCGTACTTGGAAGTTGCATATTCCGTTCAAGCCGATTTAAGTTTGTTGTTATTGTTGCACAAAACTAATTTAGATATTTTATAAATTATTAGGAACAAACAGCCAAATATAAAGTAATTAAATAATAGTATCAAAACTATAATTGGTTACGAAAGTCAGTTAACGTAGGACACTGAGTAGTCATAAGTGTTTGAGGTTATCCTAAATATGATGATACAATTAATAATAAACATGATAATAATAATGGCACGGTAGCTTTTAGCCTATTTCTTGTTGTTGTTATTTTGTTCGTATCGTCTTTATATATAATTCTGTAAGCGAAATTTTTAAGTCAAAATTGTGGGAGTTTGGCTAATTGCAGGATAATGGGAGAGGTCTTGATCCCAGGGACTCGGAAAAATAACAGTATTTCTAAATATTTACCAGCAAACGAACAACAACGTAAAACATCCCCCATAATAAAAGCATGGGGATTTAAAAACGTCTGCTTTGTTTACTTTAATTATTACTCAATACGATCAGCACTGCCCCGGTATCAGTGAGTGTTACGGGATGTATGCTTATCATTGTTGCCAACACTGAATCCTGCGATTACCCCCCACATCAAGTTTAACGTAGGAAGAAACAAGGCCCAATGATAAAGGTTTTTCATTGTATGAAAATCACGTAAACTTATCTCGAAAATAATGTACAAACGTCTACAATATAACTGACTTTTTACTACATTTCCAAATATTTAGATCTCTTTAAGAATATTTTTATGTGCGATAATATCAAATGCATCCGGAATAAGAACATGTTTTAAAGTTTAAAATTGTAAAAAGTTACCTTTGAATTAGCATTAAACCAGAGTTTAGAAAATAATATTTTGCGTTGGCGTTGCCTATGTTACTTGAACATATAATTTATGATTTTTCAGCCAAGAAATGCCAAGAAAGAAGTTTTTACCGTCTATACTGCATGAAATACTATTTAATAAAGTCTATCCAGCAGTATGTTGATCTACGACCTTTTAAAGAGTTCCAAATCAAAGTGTATTGAATTCAAAGATATAATATAACATTTATTATAACAAAACATAACATAACAAAACATTTCATATGTGCTATATTTTGATTGTTTTCATGTTAGTACGATGATTTTTGTGGTAAAGCAATTACACGAGATATTTCTTTTTAAATTTATAAGTTGTTGGTTTAACTAGTCATAATGTTTTTTATTGTATATTAACTTAATATATTAGTAGCTTGTTGGATATAGGCTTGAGAGCTAAAACCAGACTAAATCCTGTACAGAAAATGAAATACAACATTATTATTATGAAAATTTTAAAGTTTTCACAACAAATTAAAATTTGTTAATTATTTGTATATTTGGTGTATTTATTACAGACTAGACAATTAAAATTAATAATGTTATATTACGGAATAGAGAAATATACATGCTTGTATTTATGTTAGGGGGGCCCCATTTTCGTATTCGCCCGGGGCCCCAGAGGTCCTAAATACGGCCCAGTCTTACATATTAAATCGCTAAGGAATTTCGTTTTTGGCCCGCTACGTCGTTATTTCTCAACCGATTTGGACAATCGATGTGTCATTTTAAAGTTTTTACACTTGCACATTAACAGAAAAAAATACTCTTACTCTCACAGCCTGTTTTTGGGTAAAGACAGCCAGTCCTACTCCGTGTTTATTGGTTTTATGTTAACTGTCCGCATGAGTCTCTAAAGTTGCTGTAAAGGAATCCAAGCAATACAAAATTCGGGACCTGACTGACATGGTTTACCAGGATATCTCTTGGTGGTAATGTATATTTTTGGAAACCATTTGCCTCCCTCCCTATCTGGGTACTACCAAACTGCCACCCGTTTTTTGTGCACACCTGAAGTTTACAAACTTCACTATAGTAGAAAAATATTTAACCATTGCTCTACTAGGCCAATCATATATATAGTACATTAAAATCGCAAACAACCGGTTAGTTCTGATATTTTAATATGTTGTTAGGATCACTACCAGTAGTTTACTGATGCCTTAGACTTTGTTTAAAAGTTAATGTGTTTAATTGTTATCAGATATTTTATCCGTGATTCAATCGTATTTTATACTGGATCTTGTTAAAAACCGTTATCATATGAACTGTATTAATTCGATTTTTGTAAACAAATATTTGATTAAAATCATCTGTTGTTTAATTCAAATGAAAAATACTCTTTCTAGTTTCTTTAAAGTGATCATATTTTAGCGAAACTTTGGTATGTGAATTGACCTAGTTCTGGCCTATTTATATGCTTTGCATAAAAAACAATTTTTTATTTTCCCCGAAGCAGCAAACCTTCATACTCAGCCCTAGTGTTATTTTTATGAAGAATAGTTAATGTTTGATATGGCCTACCTCCCTTAGTTATGAACATAAATTAAATAAATAAAGGCATGAAGCTTCACCTTCTTGAGTTATTTTGATAATTGTATAACAAAAGTTTCTTATCTTCCTTGTTTCTGCGAAAACCTGCGTACTCAGCCCTAAAATAAAATTGTATTTTTGAAACTCATAATAGCGATGGATTTGAATTTTATAATTGATTTATTTGGGCTTTACCTATCCCTTCTAGGGTTTAAAAACTATTGTTTCTAGTGTTTTAAACACTAGAAGTGTTAGGTAAAGTCCAAATAAATCGATAATAAAAATAGTATATATCACTTATTTACGTATGTATTGTTATGTAACTTGGTAAGTGGTTTTATGTGGTAGCGAGGCACATATTTATGCATTGGAAATTCGCTGAGCACGCAGGTTTGCTGCGACGGGGTTATTTGTATGTTACTAGAGCGTTTCCAACTTGTTAAAATACGTTTTATAATTAATTTTATCTACGATATCATAGATTTGAGAGACTTGACTGAATTCATTAAATATGACATTTTTAAATGGTATATTAACCGCTGAAAATTGTATAACAAATAAATATGTTTATAACACATGCGGAGAGGCTGGTTGAGTTGCTGTGCTGCTTGCTATTTGCCATTTCAGAATCTTGGTGCCCGATGAAGGTTCAGGGCAGGGCGAGTAGCAAGCCCAGCTGAGTGAAAGTGGTTTGACCACTTGGGGAAGTTGGGGGTTGGGGGTAGTTGAGGGGAGGGTTCTGCATGTGTGTGAGTGAGCATCCGGGACTCTGCATGTGTGTGAGTGAGCAGCGACTGGCCTGACCTCTAGGCGGAATAGCTTGTCAATAGAGTCGACTGCACCACCTTAATAGCGTATATTTTAAATTTTTCGTTTGTCCAATTTGGTAAATATCCTTTTTTAAACACTCTTCTGGCTTTACTGATTCTAACAATGTCTCCGACTTGAAACTTTGGTTTCTTTTTTAACTTTTTAACTTTATTAATTCTCTTCAGTATTTCTTTTACATGCTTTTTTCTTACATCTCCCGGCCTCATACCGATAGTTCTGTGTTTGGTATTATTATAAGAGTTTACAATACCCTGTAATATACTAACCCATTCATAACTACCTCTCGCGGTAAATATTTTATACATTTTAGTCTTTAAAGTTCTATTAAGTCGTTCGACTATGCTAGCTTTTAGTTCTGAAAAGGTATGATAATGATTGATATTATACATTTTCATCAGTTTATTAACATCTTTGTTAAACCACTCTGTCCCTTGGTCTGTTTGGAAGTTTTTCATTTTATGTTTAGCTAAAATTGGTGTCAAAGCTCTTGCTACCTCTGATGCCGATTTGTCTTTTAACGGAACTGCGAAAGCAAACTTTGATAAACAGTTTATCATTGTCATGATATATTTATAACCTTTATTAATTTTAGAGTACGGTTTCATTTCTACAAGGTCAGCCTGATACAAATCTTCAAGACCCTTGAGAGTAACTTTACGTCTTGAATAATTTTTTCTAGCAGGTCTATGTAGCTCATCAGCTATAGCCGCTTTACCGTCCATTATTTAAATGAGTTAACTCCTTGTATTACACGATTTATGTATCATTTCTACATCCGTGATCCTCATTATATAAATAAATATTATGCTTATAACAAACATGACAAGTACAAAAATGTGTTCCAATAAATTATTGACGAACCAAAATGCCATTTTGACATATACAATTAATATAAAATTCCCAATACACACTCACATATACACTATTACGAACAACTTTCTCAAACGATACTTCTTTTCAAACTGAGTGATTTCTACTGTAGCACTGTTTTTTATAACCATACGGTAGAGTGTCATTGTCACCGTCACATTTTCTTTTTGGACCAGTTATCCTGAAATTCTTTTTCTCGACTGCTGTAACAACATCCCTACCATCTGTTCTCCGAATTCGGCTTTCTGTTATTTCAACAACTTCGCTAGTATCAGCCTCACTCAGGACCATAGCTTTTAAGGTTGAAAAATTTAGTTTCTTACTAGCGGACAAGTTTAAAGTAAGACATTTTACACACCTCCCTGAACTCGTTTTCATTAGTGGAGAATACAATGAAACCGTAAGTCTTGGGACCTCCAGAGCAAAATTCTGTAATGTATGAGCCATGTCCAAAGTCTTTTGCCAGTTTGTCTGTCATATCACCCAGGTAGTCTCCAACAGATATTTTGTAAGATCCTGGTCGATGAATATAAATAATTGAGTCTGTGTCATAGTAGCAGACTTGCTTTCCTAGTTTTTCCAGATATTCATAGAGCTTTAACCTCGCCTGACTAGTCGTAAAGGCCGCTAAAACCACACTGACAGTTCGTAAACACTCTCCAACTTCTTCCAGATGCTGCCAATTTACTAAGATCAATTCTTCATTCACCTCCTTGATTCTGTTCACTTGTTCCGATGGACTTACTAGAAGATTAAACAATTCTTTCGGGTCCCTAGTTACTAAAGTCTTGGTTTGATTTTCCCTCTGACCTAACTTGCCCCAAAATGAGTTAAGCATTAATTTGGCAAGTGAACGCGACCCTTCATTTTTTTCAATTCTCTGCGAATCTAATAGAATTCCTTCATGGTCAAAATAATCTTGTACATATTTCTCCTTTTCCTCGTCCGTTTTACACCACCCAGGATATCCCGAGGACTCTTGTTTGGTTTTCAGAAACTTATTTATAAAATCAGTGAAGAGGCCGCCTCCTCCATTTTCAGATTTCACCATCTCATACTGCCATAGCTCATATCGCTCTAGAATAACGTACCCTTTTTCAACAGCCTTTCTGATTTCATCCATAGTCCACGTTCCTACCAGAGCTCTTTCTTCTACTTCATGTTGACATTCATTAGATGACACGTTTTCCCCACAAGTGCGGCAAAGAACAAACATGAGCTTGTTGTTCATTTTTAACGGTAATACAGGATGGTAAAGATCTGTGGGTGGTAGTACTTTACACTTAAGAAGTCCCTCAGCACACATACCCCTCTCTTGACATTCTTTGTTACCCACAAAAATTGTCGGGTGTCCTACAGGAAACTGACCATATTTACAGACCCAAGGGTAGAGGGAGCAAATGTCCACATAGTGAATCTTTTCTCCTTCTTTACACTTGTAATAAGTTTTGGCGTTTCCTGTACGCCCACCATAAAATGCCTCTCTCGGGTTGAGTGGGATTGTATTCAAAATTGGGAGGTTATTTAGATACTCCAGTTTATGTTTCTTTTTTAATTCGTCAAACTCACACTCCCACATCTCTATGACATCATACTGCTCCAGGATTCTTTCTTTTCTTTTCTTTGTTCTCTCATAACGAAGGTGCAGACTGTCTGACAAATCTTCCTGCAAATGTTCTTCCCTCTTGTATGGAAAACACTTGGGGCATCCGTGGAAATAGCAGCCGTGGAATTCAAACACTCTCTCTCCATCAAAGCCATCCACTTTTCCCACTCCTGGAATTTTAAACTCCCGACTGTTACCTGCGTGTTGAATCTGTGTATGACGTTTTTCTTCTTCCCAAGCCATCCATTGCATCGCTTTTGCTGATTGATTATCAGCTAGACGATATCCACCAGTAGGTATGATACCAATAGTATTCTGCTTGAGGAAATTTCTTCTGAATGCCAAATTACAAGCACTCGCTATAGTTACGGCTTCCAAAAACGGGTCCACATTACACTCTGTGATGAACAGTGCTCTGAATTTAATACACGCTTGTGCCAATATTTCTACATACGAAATGCAATATTCTAGGATTTCCTTTTGGAAATCGAAGGTGTAGTTGTTTACAACCTGCTCATTGTACCATTCTGTAAACTTTTTATGTCCTTTTTCGAACATTGATTGTGGGCAATAGTACATTTTATCAGGCATTGGTCCTACATAGTTTTGATTATCCATAGTATTAAACAAATGAGGAAAGTATCCCTTTTTCTTTTCAGGTCCAAGATCAAATGATTCAGGAAGGCTCGCAAGAGCCATTGGGAAATAATTTATCGAATCTATAAATCTGACATTATCAAACTCCATTAGTATTATTTTTGTTCCTCTTGAGATCAATTTTGGGCTGAACTTTGTGTCGCCATACATGTACTTTAGGAGAAATTGAAAGTCAAATCCCTGGCCATTATGGGCCATGACACATACAGATTCAAACTTCTTTCTTACCTCCATTACATAGTCCATGAACTTTGCCACAGGATTTACCTTAAAGACTCTTTGACGTAATGAACAATTGCCGCAGGCACTTATTTCATCACATGATATGCATTGCCAACAATACTGCTGACTAACACAAAGGTTCACCGTATGAAGCTTTTTCTCAGGATCATCTCCAAGATTTTCATCCTGACGTGTTTCGAGGTCGAAAAAAATAAATACAAAGTTCTTAGATTTCGGATTGCCTGTGTCAACTCTCATGAAACACTTGTGGTTGGGGTGCATATACTTCAGACATACTTTACAAAACTGTTCTCCACACATATGCACATCTTTTCTTTCCTTTGGTCGCACAATGCGGCTGCAATCCTTACATTTTTTTATCCGTGAGCATATATCACTTTGATGAGCTATGAAGCAAGTCTGATTTTTAAAATGTCGATTACAATCCGGACATATCACCCCGTCGTGTTCCGGGGTACATGGTGGTGAAGTTACCATATAAGCTGAGTACATTGCTGAGCATCTATGGTTATACCGTTTTTCATAGCCAATATGACAAGCTTCACAATAATACTTGCATGCGAAAGCTGATGTCAGGCTGGTAATTACATTAAAGTGACCTTCATTGAACAGGAGGTTGATTTTCATTTTTGCATCAGGATTGTCACTACTAAAATAGATCTCTCTACCTCTTGTGTTGTAGTTGTAAACGGTGATTTTGTATTTCTTTAAGTGAGACTGTAACTTATCTAACTCTATAATACCAGCTCCTTCTACAGGTATCTGAACTCGAGCTTTAGCCATAAGTTTTTCAGCTTTCAATGTCTGCCGTTTACCTTTGTCTTGTCTTATAGCCTTGTAGAGGGGGTCATTTTTTGCATGAGCCTTACCCACCACCAGAGCTCGAACCAAACATAGGTTATCAATATTTTTAATTGTCACAATACCAAGGCGACTGCGACATTCTTCTGTAAAGTTGTTAAAAAATCCCGCTCTTCTATGACCCCCCGAACCTACAGGTAGGCTAACCCTGGTGCACTCTACAGTAAAGGTGTCACTAGAGGTGAGAGATTTCTCATTACTTTGTATAATACCACCAAAGATATCCCAGAAAATATCGTCATCCACTTGCCCTACTGGTCTAAAAGCAATATACCCTGGTTCCTTATTTTTAAAACTTAAACTTTTTAAAGTAAATCCTAAATAATCATTTACCCCTGTAGATTCTCGCTTCATTTCCTCAACCAATTGAGCGAACCCCTTTTTTACCCAGTCTAGTTCATTAAAACCTGTTGGGGGTTGATTAAACTTAAAAGTCGTTCTTCTTCCATACATTCTAAATTTTCTAACATACGTATTATCGCTTCTAATAATCTGAATAGGCTCCATGCTTCACTAACTTACCAATATCCGGTAGCGCGTGATACCCTTCAACCTATCAACTGGAAAACTTGATAAAATTTGAAATGCGCGCCACACAAAATTTGAAATGCGCGCCACACATCACATGACCGGGCTGTGATTGGTCAACCGTCATTGGCTGTGATTGGTCCTTGGCTGTGATTGGCCGGCCATCCGTGAGGGTGTCGAACCCTCTATTTAAACTCGCCCGTCACAGTATCGTTTAGTCAGTCAACCCGTTATCATCGTACTGCTGCCACCTTCAAGACATCCTCGTCTTTTACGTAAGTATAATAGACTTTTATTACAATTTTTATTAATAGTTATAATTTTATTACCATAATGAAAGTATTATTTAATTAACTCTTTTTCTTCTCTTCTATTTTAAAATAGTTCATTTAATAATAATTTATTTAACGTATATTGGTGAAGACAATTATAAATTTACTTTCATGAAAGTTATTAAGTTTAATATATATATCAAGATACTAAAGTTTCTTAACAATCCAAAGTAACTATATTAACCTCAGTTAATTAAGTCTTGGGAACCACACAAAGTAATACGATACTACTCCGACCAACTTTTACGAGTCTTACATGTTTTCAATAGGCACTCACAAATTATATTTGGACTACATACTCTACAACATTCATTAAAAACTTCATATAACCTAAACTTGTTGCACTGTAATTCACAACAGGTTAATAAGTGTTGGGTTCGGTAGAGTTTCAATGTGATTTGGGTCGGTGGTTTAATTTTAAACGTTTTACAACGACATTTACAATACCCAAAACACTCGCAAACTCTACAAGCAAGCCCGTCAACTTGACACCTCGGTTTGGTAAAACATTTTAAATCACAGCAATACCGGATTGTACTCATCTTAAATACTTAGCAAAAATGGGCAGTATATTGCAGTATTCTAAAGCACCTCTTTACACACCAAGTGCTGTGGAAAGACTGATTTAGGAGCTGCACTCACATTCTCTCTCTCTACACACACACACAAACACTTATGATATGTATAATTAATCACAGTCTTTGTGTTCCAGAATATGGAAAAACAATTGTTGGAAGAACTCGCTGCTCTTGAAAAATATGAGGGTCCTCCAAAGTACAGCTGTAAGGATCTAACTGCTCCAGAAGGATATCCAATTACATCGATGAAGAGGGTGACTTCAAAATTCGGCCCATCCATTGTCGCTGAGATAACCATGCCTGGAGGGGAGGCTGCTATAACCTTTCTACCCCAGCGCTTTGTCGATCAGCTGACCAACAACCAGATTGAGCTTTTTAATAAGGGGGGCTTTAAAATGAGGTGTACCGGAATGACCGGCAGAAGTATAAATGTACTGTTTTATGTTTAAAATAAACACTCTGTTTCTATATCTCGTATCATTATTATTTCCACCCTTTTTCCCATTATGGTATTGAATTAATAATTATTCAATTTCAACAATAACACAATTTGTATGAAACACAAAAGATTATAGTATAATAATATTATATTTATTACCTTACAAAAGCTAAGGTAGTCGTAAATTAATAATTATTCAATTTCAATCATAACACAATTTATATGAAATATTATATTTATTAGCTTACAAAAGCTAAGGTAGTCGTAAGACTCATTTCTGGTCGGTTCAGTAGCCGACTCAGTGCGCGCTGGCGTCACAGCTGATGTCAAAAAGGTAAGAAAAAATACTAAGTTAGAAATAGGTATCATATGTACCTCCGTTTAATTCCTTTGGTACCCACGCATTCGCACCGCCATCTTGAAGGGACAGAGCTTAGGTCACGTAATAAATGACGTCACAGGTCACGTAATCTATGACGTCACAGGTCACGTAATCTATGACGTCACAGGTCACGTAATCTATGACGTCACAGGTCACGTAATCTATGACGTCACAGGTCACGTAATCAGCTCTCGACCAATCAGAGGGCGGGGCTCGATGCGGGGCTTTACTACTGGGGGTATTTTTACTTTTTACCCTAAAATTTTAAAAACACTCGATTTTGGTTATAGCCATTTTATAGAGCGTAAAAACCAAACAATTTAGTATTTTGAATCATTAGGCTATGTTAATTTGTTGTGGAGAAAAGACAAAAACGCGTTCATAAAATTTCCCATGTTAATCTTATGGGAATACGGTTTTTAGATTTTCCTCAGATAATTTTACTAAAAACTCCAAATTTCTTTCTGCCAATCTGTTTAGCTCTACAAAACAATCATTTTGTTGTTTTATTTTTTGTTTTACGTTCAACCGTTGCAGTGATATTGAAAGTGCTAAACACAGTACGTTGTCCAATGTTATCCTTATGGAGAATAAAAAAATGTTATATCTCGATTATTTATGTATGTATATTGATGACACTTGGTATGTGGCTTCAACTAGTTGTGGTATATTGATATTTGCACAAAAAAATTGTTTTTGTTGATTTTTCCGGTAGCAACAAACCTGCATACTCGGCCCCCATGTTATTCATATGGAGAATAAGTAAAATTTTATATCTCCCTTAGTTATGAACCTAAATTAATAAAACTTGGTATGTAGCTTCATCTGGTTGAGTTATATTGATAATAGCAAAAAATTATCTTCCACGTTGCAGCAAACCTGCGTACTCAATTCTGATTTTATTCTTATGGAGAATAAATAAAATGCTATATATCACTTATTAATGAATATATCTTTGTGAAACTTGGTAAGTGGCTCTAGGTAGTAGTGAAATTCGCTGATTACGCAGGTTTGCTGCGACGGGGGTATTTTTCTATTGCAGGTGTACTAAATCAGTAGCTCAGTAGTGAAATGTGTATATCCCATTTGATAACACATACGGGCCAATATTACTAGACGCTAAACAAAACATCACTATTACGAGAATAAGTAAAACAGAATAATTACAAACTTTAGCTAGGACGATAGATAAAACAAATTAGTCTGAACCGAACAAACAAACAAACATGTGTTTGAAGTGAATTGAGTGGTTGCTGCTAATGAGTGATTGGGTAGAAAGTTTTAATTACAATGTTTTTACATTCACAAATTGAGAATCCGTTTTTGTAGTTTAAACTTAAATATAATTTATTAGAGGGAACTAAGAACAAGGAAGGAAAATAGGTTTTTTAGCCGACGCTGGTCGATTATATTTCAATAAAATGTTTCTAGAACATTTTTCGGCAACGTTTCACCACTCGTGGTATCCAATGACCGACCGTGTCTGCGTCAGATCGTGGCTTTCCTGTTTTAATTGATCGAACTAATTCATCAGAGATTACAGTGCGGATCGCAAAGCCTGATCGGTCTGAGGTATTAAGCTATTATGTCCAACTGCTATTGGTATCAATTGACAGCCATTGGGCATCTGAAACCATCGCATCAGGCTGGAATTTGATTATGTTTTAGTCATTTATGTGCGGTTGTTTCAAATTTTCCCACAATAGGATGGATGACGATTTAACGTGAGGGTGTTATTAGTTTTAAAACATTGACTGGTTGCTAAGCTTTTAACAAAGACAAATTTGGAAGATAAATTATATTACTTATTTACCTTTTCCTCAGAAAAGTTGATTTGGTTTTACTTATTCGCTTTACTGTTGGTTTTAGATGAGCGAGAAAACCAAAAACCTTTTATAACTTTGTAATGAAACACGAACGTTTTTCGTATTTATGAAATATGTTTTTTGATTATTTTTTATTCCGATGCCGATGGAATTTTTATTAAGAGTAAATACAAACGCGTTTAGGGAAAGGGATCCAACACCTCACATTTTTGTGAACACCCCGGGATTTAAACCCGTGACACCTTGAACCGGAGTCCAAGAGTCCAACCGTTAGGCTAGCTAGATTCCCTATATTTTCAATGTTTCTCCACATAAATACAACCATATTGTTACATAAAAGCAAATATATTTTGCAATTACATTTTATTGTGTTTAACATAAATAACAAACATGTAATGTCGTTTTAAATCGAGTTTGCGTTGTGTAACATTTGTCTAAGTCATATAACTTATTGTATGCAAATTAGTTACGTAGCTCATGGCAGTTCCAATTTCGTTGTTAGAATATAAATGATTTAGCAATTCAAAAAACTGTTCATAAAAACCTATTATTTAAGCCAATAGCTCTTTATTAGTGAATTTCCTTTGGAAAGTGAACTATTAGCATGACCTGCACGGTGAAACTTAAGCCCGGGACCACCATAGAAGTTCCTAACGTGACCCCCTGAACATGTTTTGGGGGTCGTTCGAAATTTTATATATATATATATAGAGAGAGAGAGAGACATATATATATTTGTGTGTTTGCACTCTAGTGGTCGCATTTTTTGTCCGATTTACTTCAAATTTGGTAGGGACGTTCCTTTCTGTAATCAGTTGGACAAATTCGTTGGGCAAAAGAATCGGAAAACTCTAAACCCCTTTTTTTGGGGATTTATCTTTCAAATTTCGAGTTTTTGGGCCCAAAAAGGGTCAGAAAAGCCCCAGATGTACAATTAATGAATTTAAAAAGATGGGAATTAGAGAGGCGAAAGTTTTAAGCCCTCTCTCGTTATTCTAGCAAAAATATTTACCGAGTTATTAAAGAAAACGGGTATCAGCTAAACACAGTACGTTGTCTTATGGGGGTTTTACACTAGAAAAGCCTGTTATTCCTTTGTTAGAGTACTTTTATCATCCCCAGCAACCTCACGCCTACTTTCAAGCCTGTCTGGACCTTCTCTTAACCTTATAATGCGCAAAATTGTATTCCCAGCTTTGCAAGTAAATGAAACCAGGAGTATGAGAACAGCCAAAAAAATCAATGTTTTCAGATTTCAATAAAAATTGGGAAAATGTATGTTTTTACACTTATTTTGAGTTTTAGAAGTTTTTATGTGGAAATTCACTTCCCTCACGTCAGCGTGCTGCGTGCGAACTCGTTTTATCTCTCTATGTTGTTCTTTGAACCCATGTGTGGAGATAAACTATAATCTGTAGTATGTTTTCTTTATTGGACCCGACACACAACATTTACAATATTCTAACCTACTATCTCACTACTGTAATGCTATCCTCAATACTAGGTTTGTCTTTGTCACTCCAGTAAAATTATCTAATTATCTAACTCATTTTATTTACCTTTAAACCCTTTTATTAATTTGTTACTGAAATATTATAAGCTTTAATGAAACATATAATAAAACCAAATGTGTTGTATCATTTTCAGTAAAAGTTAAACAGAAATTATACTGCTATATTCAAACCAGTTCACTGGCAGAACAATAAAGTAAGGGTAGTGAATTTCCGTATTGTATGAAAAAATTAATATTTGTTGGATGTTGATGCACATGTTTATATATTTATTTTCAGATGTAAAATGATAATGTTGTATATTATAGGGTTAGTAGGATGTTCATTGTGGTTTACAAGTAGGTAAGAATATTGAGGTTGGCAAAGTAACACCTGGCTGGTTGTTTATGCTAGAATGATGAGAGGGCTTAAAATGATTCCTTTATTCTATTTGTACTTGTTTACATATAGGGGCTTATTTGACCCCTTTCGGCCAAAAAACTCAAAACATATATTTCAGCCAATTTACCCTACAGAGAAGAAGCTATTACCGTAGGTCTCATGGTAAGACTTAAGCCCGAGACCATGATAACTTTTGGTTTTGAGGTCCCCAGATGCCAAAAACAGTTCAAATTTATATTATAGCTACAATTCAATAAGGAACTGAAAAATGCAATACATTACACTATATTTCGCATTCCGCTTTTTCAAGTGTGTAAAATAAAATAAAAGTATAATAAGTATAAATAAAAACTATTACATCTCACAAAATTCAAGAACAAAAATATAAATTTAAATAAAGATCTCAATTAAATTGGTCATTAAATATCATCTGTGGCACAATATATCTCAAATTCAGTCCAAGGGGAAACTTAGATTTCAAAACTATCTGGTGAGCTTGATCCATATATCTCAGCTGTTGTGTCGTGGAGTCTTACTTAATTGCCGAATTGGTACTATTGTGTATAGTTCTTCAAAAGATTCCTTGTGATGATCGGCGTGTTTGACCAGTGGCTGTTCCATCTTCCCTTGATTAAAGGCATACCTACGTATGTGTCCGTTAACTCGGTAACTTTTGAAAAAAAACCGATTTCGATTAAATTTGGCACAAACCTGTAAAGCGACATTCATGAATTAAGTTCGAAAACCAGAAAGATCGGACCATGGGAAGGGGGATTTATGGGTTTTAAATTTTCAAAAAATTAGTTTTTTAAAAATATTTTACCCTAAAATTTGTAACACTCAATTTTGGTTTTGACCATTTTATAGAGCTTACAAAAACAAATCATATGGTATCTATAATTATTAACCTAGGTTAAGTGGTTGCGGAGACAATCCCAAAAAGGTGTTCATAAAATTTCCCATGTTAATCTTAATCCCCATGTTAACTGGAGAAAAAGGTTTTGAGCATTTCCACAGTTAATTTTACTGTAAAATTGACATTTACTGACACCAATAGGTTCAGCTCTACAAATTAATCATTTTGGTGTTTAAATTGTGATTCTACGTCCATTCGTTGCAGAGATATTCAAAGTGCTAAACACAGTACGTTGTCCAATGTTATCCTTATGGAGAATAATTAAAATTTGATATCTCGATCGTTTATGACTGTATATTCACGAAACTTGGTATGTGGCTTCAGCTAGTACTGGTATATTGATATTTGCACAAAAAAATTTTTTTTTACTGTCCCCATAGCAGCAAACCTGCATACTGAGCCCTAATGTTATTCTTAGGGACAATAAGTAAAGTTTTATATCACCCTTGATTGTGAACATAAATGATTAAAACTTGGGACGTAGCTTCACCTGGTTGAGTTGATATTGGTAATTGCATAAAAACACATTTCTTATATTACTTGTGGCAGCAAACCTGCATACTCAGCCCTAATGTTATTCTTAAGAAGAATAAATAAATTGCTATGTATCACTTATTTATAAATGCATTTTTATAAAACTTGGTAAATGGCTTTATGTGGTAGTAAGAAACATATGCATGCATTTGAAATTCGCTTAGTATGCAGGTTTTCTGCGATGGGGGTATTTTAAATTACCAAAAAAGGTTTTGGGGCTTTCCCAAAAGCTCATTCAACTTATTTATTAGACAAAAGTTGGTATGATTTATTACCAAATTGTAAATAAATCATACAAAAATGCGACCTATAGAGTATATTGGTTTCTATTCATCCACTTCATAACGTTTTCATGGTCCCGGACTTTAGTATCACTATACGGGTCTTGGAAATAGCTCACTTTACCATTAGAATTTTACTCGTAATATTTTGAAAGGAAATGTTAAGGCACAACATTTCATGAAACCGTAGAGTGTGGTTTTGGAATTTATATATAAAACTAACATGTTTTTAACTATAAAGTTATAAATGATCATGAATTTAGTAATTATTTTTAGTAAAAAGTAATAGTTTTTGTGTTTAATAAATTTAAACTCTTGTATATACATAAAATCAATAGAAATTCGTTTACTTCATTGTATCATTTAATAGAAATTTGCCAACCAACATTTACCACGTAGTTCATCGTAGTTTTATTTTTCTCTAGTCAGAAAATTAGGCTTCATTAACCCCCGTAAAAACAAAGGGCCAGAAGGCCAATAATACATAAATATAATATAATTGAAAAACATATTTTGGCAATTCCTTGACGAATGTATGGAACAAATACAACATAATATGGATGAGATCATAAAGCGAAGACGAAAAGAGTGAAGCTGTTTATGCACAAGTACGCGTTTTCGGTATTTTAAAATCAACTATATACTAAGTAAACGACTTTTTTTTACGTATATCCGTAGCATAGTTCACTAAATCAGTAAGGAGACATAAAGGTCAAATTACCTTCTGAAATTTAATAACCAACCAATATAAGTTTTATAATTAATTTATCAATCAAAAGAACGACTTTTAATTCAGAACTGATAATCCAAACACAAACCCTAATTAATATTAGCTTCAATAAGTATATTTGTCGCTATATAGCAATTTCCTCACGTGTTTCAAAATTAGGTGGAAGATAAGACTAGCCTGCGAGATATCAGCACTATCTTTCTCAACTTAACTTGAATTAATATTTTAATAGTCTAATCTCTCTTTATGACTCGTATAAAAGGCCGGGTCTCGCTACAACCGCAGGTCTCAACAATCTCCTCGCATCTGTGTGTCTCTTCAACATGTGGCGGTCCCTCCTCTGTCTAATCTGGGCCACTGGGATATCCTCACATTATCATCCGCATGGTAACTATAATATATCTTGCTGCTAATTATTTACAATGTACGTATTAGTTTTGCTTACTTGTACATTGCGTTATTATTTTTTTATAGTTGGCCTACCATAAATTTTAAACAAAATTGTATATTTTTGAAACTATTATTCTGAGTGATTTCGGTGTTAGTGAAATGTGTGATGAAAATCAACTGAGAATAACCGATAACATGTGTCTTTGAAAAATAGATACTCCTGTAGAATACTGGAGTAACCTTAAACACGCATAAAAAGGGCAAATGGCTAACAAAATCTGCTCATCAGTAGAGGGACGAGATGACATAACACTCCAAGTCTTAACTATCTGACTGACCTCTGCTGAGCAAAGCTCGCCCCCCCAGGTACTAAACTAATAATTCATTCAAATTCGTCTTAGTACATGCAACTAAGATTGTGTCAGCGACTTAGAAACTAATTGAGCAATACATTTCTATATAGTTTAATTATAAAGAAACCTGTTTTCGAAATTTCTCGCGATTTAATCTTATACACTAAATTATTTACACGCATGAAAATATGATGCCGTGTTTACCAAGTGATATTACAAAATTGCATTTAACGCTTAAAACAAGAAATACAAAATGTTTTTACTTCGAATTACAATATAAAATTACACATGACGAGTCACACAGTATAAAATATTCCACGGGGTAAATAGTCTATGGTAAAACCATTAAAACAGCCTGAGAGGGCAGACGCGAGGAATTGTATCAAAACAATAGACAGAGCTCAAACAACCGCTAAACCCAGACCGGCCAACAGGTGGCATTGTGTGAGTTGCGAACTCGGCATTAATGCGGCTCTCATAACTCCATCTCAAACTTGTAGCGATATTGTTTAGCGAAACAATCCAAACCATCGCATGCATTTTGTATTGTCCGAATATTAGTTTGGCTCTCTTCATTTAGGAATTTAAGACAGTACCTTTCATTGATATGGATGTCCTTTGGGAAGACGGTAACCTAGTTTATATTGACACTGGGTTGTACAATTATTCCCTTGATATGCTCCATTACATAGAAAACTCCCCATCTAAATTAGGCAAAGATGCAGCCTCGATACTCCCATCCTTACAAATAAGGACGAACAATTTTATATCCTAAAAAATAGTTCCTGTTAACCCAGCGTAAATTTATTATTGGTCATTATTTATTATTGTACTTATTTATTTTTGGTTTTGATCATGAATACTATATTCGTTCTAACGCCGTTTTTTTAAATATTTAAGAACCTTATGTTACAAATTGTATTAAGAACAAACAAATTCTGTTTTTTTTGTATATAGCCTCGAGACTCACTTTCCCGTAAAAAAATAGATCGTAAGGATGCATGGACAAAAATAGTAGTTGAATAAAACAAATTATTAACTATTTATTTATTCCTCTGATTATCTTACAAGTCATCATGATTTGTGAACAACCAATTTCCGTGTACAATGAATTATACTGGACTTAGATACCGTCTTGTATGTACAGTATAGAAGAAAGAATATTTTACATGTTTTAAGCCATTTCCAATAACTCCCTGTTCTGTAAATTTGCTATGTAGCACTTACGATCACTGTTCCCACCCAACCGGCAAACTTAACTGGAAGGTAATTTAAGATGGATTCGTGATCTACAATATAGTGTGTGTTTTGAAATACTTATAAGAACAATTGTATCAAATATTTATACTAATATAATATAAATACAATATTTCTTGTGTCTTTCAGAAACAAAATTTTGAACACAAATAACAATTTCTGGTAATTATTTTAGTACGAGTTACATAATATTTACATATTTCGGTGCGGTACAAATTCTATATTAGATTAGTTTCAACAAATATATTTAACCTAGATAAAGAAGCTGAAACTAATATGAAGAGGTTCAATGTAAGTTGGTTTAGGACCATACAAGATTAGTTAATGCGCCCGAGATGGTAATCAGGGATCACTATAAATATTGTTTTCAAAACGATAATTTGAAATGTATAGGTAAATTAACTATGGTTTTTATAAAAATTTGTTTATAGTATTGTTGACAATTTTTATATTAATCAACATTTGCAGAAATAACACCATCGTTTGGACCTCTCAGCCTCACACAAATTACCAATGAAACAAAAGGGACCAACAATCCAGATGAACACAGTAAGTTAGATTTTATATCTTAAGCTAATTAGATATACCAACGTTTACTCTTTTCATGTCAAGGTTAAAAATACCAAGGAAAATAAAAATCGTTAAATGAAATTATCTTCCTTCTATAATTTGAAAAATGTTTGTAATTTCATAAATACTTTGATTTTATACTTTTATATATATAAAACATGACGTAGGTGATTAGCTATGTTTTTAATGGTAATAAAAAACTAAGTCTCTCACACAGATTAAATAATGATAATAAAAACGTGTTGAAAGGGATTTAATTTACTTTAATGTTTAGATAAATCTCCTTAGTAAACCTAAAAAGATACAAAAAATAAAGTATTTATTCACATAAACCATTTACCAGTAAAACAATGTACTCAGGCAATAGAGTTAATAAAAACATTAGCTTACTAAGTAGCCCAATAATACAATTTCGAGACCGAGTTTTTGTCTTACTTTTAATGTATTTGCACCAAAACACCCCGATCTTTTGACCATATAAATTGCCAATTGGTCAACAAATATTCACTGGCAATTTCCATAACGAGAACTTTACACCTTTTAATGAAGTAGTACTTCAGGGGGGAGCAATACGTATGTTGTCGCTCGTTACAATCGTAACTGGTTGGCTGGGGAAGCAATCCGTATGTCGCTCGCACGGCCATCCAGGGGAAGCAATCCGTATCCTCCCGTCCTTCAGGGAGCAGTACAATACAATGACACCCAAATAATTTACCTCAGTTTTGCTAGACACACATCCCCATCAAAATTGTATATTTCGGATGTTCCTTTCTCTGCAGACGCTAAGTTCTGGTACGACAAGAGCTCGGCGACGGTCCAGGATCGGCTGAAGACGCGGGCCCGCGAGGGAATCGCCAAGAACCTGATCCTGTTCCTGGGCGACGGGATGTCCCCGACCACCGTCACAGCCGCAAGGATCTACCTGGGACAGTTGGCCAACCTGAGTGGGGAGGAGCAGGAATTGAGCTTCGACAAACTCCCCTACACCGGGTTGTCCAAGGTAGGGTCAACCTAGGTACGCTAGTTAGGTGTGATATTGCGCATCGTAGCGTGACGTCATCTTGTGGCGGATCGCGTCACAAAGGTATTATGACTCTACTATGCGAAGGAGTGGGGGAAATGGGGTAGTCAGAATACTCCAGAAGGGATGTCCATAAAATGTATAGTTCAACACCTCCTATAAACCTCATGCAATTACTTCCCCTACATTAGCAACTAACCACTTATCCTCTCGGACAGACCTACTGCGTCAACTCCCAAGTGGCGGACTCGGCGTGTACCGGCACCGCGTACCTCTGCGGCGTCAAGAACAACGTGCGCACCATCGGCGTGACGGCGGACGTGGGTTACCTGGACTGGCGGGGGATGGTGGACTCGCGGTACCACACCCCGTCCATCGCCCAGTGGGCCCAGGCGGCGGGGAAGGGCGCGGGGATCGTCACCACCTGCAAGGTCACCGACGCCTCCCCCACTGCTGCTTATGCAAACGTCGCTTCCAGGTATTTTTATAATTTTTATGTTTTTAATTTATTATAATCTACAGCATGAATCTTCATTGTCCACCCTAATGTTTCTAGATTTTTATAACAACAAACCCTGAACCCCCATCGATCATCGGGTGTCCTAAGTACTTTATTTTGACTAAGTTAAAATTCTCGACCGATATATTGGATCCAAATTTTGGATTCAAAAGGTCTTTCACATTTAAAGACGAAGTTGAGACACATTTTTGAATTATATTTTTACACTGAACACCGTAATCCGTAAACAAATCTATATTGATTTGTTATACAGTATATTGGTAATTTGTATTAAAGATAATGTATAATGGTCCCAGGCCTAGGTCTTACCATGCCGACTACGGTAATAGTTTCTTCTCTATAGGGTAAATTCGCTAAAAGGAATTTTAAAGTGTAAATATTTGCAGATATTGGCAGACAGACCAGGACATCCTTCGCGAGGCCCCGGACTCTAGCGGTGTCAAGGACATTACACGCCAGTTGGTGGAGAATGAACCCGGGAGGAACTTTAAGGTAAGAAAAACAGCATTTGGTTAATTATTTCTTCAAAACCAGGAACTAATTTGCAGAAATTTTTACTACATTTGACAAAGGAAATTTAACTTGAACATAATGTAAAGATAGTTTTAAGTTTTAAAAACTATTGGCTGAGCTAGCTCTTCTGGTTCAAGTATCATATAAATAAAATTAAAATGTAATAACTGCATAGTTATTAAAATAATACTAATTACAATACTCTTTGTTACTGGCTCCGTTACGACTTTGTACGCAAAAATTACCTTCATAACCAAAAATAGAACCATCGAACTAACATTGTAGTGACTAGTGCTCATTATAAGTAAAATAAATGCTGTGTTAGTCTATAGATTTGATTTATTGTGCTAAAAGTAACAAAAGCATGCCTCTTGGTTATCTCTAAATCAATGTAAACAATATCACATATTGGGTAATCAAATAAAATAAGTAACAATATGACAAGAAATTGGACTAAACAAAATAGTAGCCGTTTTTCCCTCTTCACGTGAACAATGTTTAACCAAAACATAATACCTTTTTGGATTACGATCATAAAATTATGAAATATACCTCAAACTCCCTCTGTTTCTAAAAAATCTAAAAAAATAAACAAGCAATACAAAATGCATCTGTATATAAAGTTCTTTATGTTTTCCTATTCGAACTAGAAACATATCATTTTACTCTAAAAGCTGTAAACACTACCAAGATTAATACAACAAATAATTTAACATGTAGTGAAACAATGGAAAAATGTTTTACTGGAATCATGTCAATTGCATATCTAAAATTTGTAGCATGGAAGAATAAATCTAATAGGTCACTCTCTAGTGTCTGATTAATATCAACTGCCATGGGGGGGGACGATCTTTACAGGGAGAAGGTCAGACAGTTTGTTTAGTAGACTTGCAGTAATTTTCACCACAGCCTTCACACACAAGCAGATTTTATTAGCTCTTTTGCCTTTTTCTGCATGTTTAAGGCCACTCCAGTTGATATTTTAGCTTAGTGTTCCTTCATTTTTTGATGATATTCAAATTTGATTCATTTTGGACCTAAAAACTCACTTAGAGTATTACTTTGACAATTCAGTATTAATGACCAGCTGTTAGGAGTATTTTGTTTTAATTTTAAACTCCATAACCCTCCAAGCAAGCAAACCGTACAAAGCTAATAGTAAGTCTATAGTAATATAAGACAGGGTTAAAATGAACTATTTCATCTCAGGTAATCATGGGAGGCGGGAGGGAGACGTTTCTCCCGATGGAGCGGCAGGATGGGTATGGCTACAACGGGACCAGGGGGGACGGCAAGGACCTCATCCAGGCTTGGAGCAGCTCCAAGGATCCGTCCAAGGTCAACGCCAGCTACATCACCAGCAGGGATCAGCTGTTGGCCGTGGACGTGGACAAGACCGACTATCTGCTGGGTGAGGTCATTGGTCTGCCAAGTTGTTGGGATGATACCATAGTCTAATAAGTACAGGGTTGACTCTTGAAACGCTGCTATCTATGGTGTTGCCTAGAAGGGGAGCGCCTCACTAGCGCTCGTTGCGGTTGGCGGCCCAACTTCAACCACTGTCATTTCTACTCACTCAGTGAATATAACAACACAGTCTAGTCCAACGAGGTAAATATCAATAGAGGCCTCGTCTGGGGTAAACAACTGCAGCCTTCATGCTCACTGCCTTTCAACCAGAGGGTTGAAAATTCTGCTCCATGGAGGAATCAATCAAGCAACCAATCAAATCCTCTCTTCACAAGTTACACTAGTATTTATTACTTTTCGGATGTTTTTTTACAAAAAATATCCTCCAGTGACTCTCCACGTTTTTAACACCGACCTTTATAGGTATTTACCTCGTTGTATAGTATACGCAGCCCAGAAACTCCAAGTGTTGACCCGGTAACAGGCATGTTTGCACCACCAACCACCAAGATCACTTGTATGCTATGTTTACGTTATAGGCTTCGAGCCATATTAAACGCTGCAGTAAATTCAAATCCAGGGTGACACATTTAATCACGTAAGAGTTTCACGACTGTCTACCCTATTAGTTGTATTATATGTGAGAAAACATATTTTCCAAGACCGGGTACGGTAGTTCAGAGGGAGAGCGCGGTCGTGCAAGACAGTCTGGTCAAGCGTGGTTGCGATCCCAGCTGACTGCTAAGATACCTTTTCACGAATGGGCACCGAAAGGTGACCCACGAGACCGATGCTGTTGCCGGAGCTGCTGTCTTTAGCTCGCCGCACATACATGGCCTATGATGACGGAGAATTGTGTTTTTTTTACAACAATTTTACACAGTCTAGGTAATTAGTTTTACTTATAAAATAATAGTAGGAAAATTACTCCATCCATATCCTTCTAGATTTATAGTGGTGCGAGTTCACCTCTCTTATTAGTGTCTTATTCAGTTTTTCCTTGGTAACACATTTCCGAAGTAACCTGAACTAGGTAAGTTAGAATCTGAAGTAATTAAAACAAAAAATTGTACATTTCGATGTTTTATTAGAAACGATGTGTACATGTAGTTTAGTTTGGGACTCCCATATGGGGAAATGAGTAAAGAAAGCTAATTGCCAATCAGAGGCAGACAAGGACTGTAGAAGATTAGGCATTTTCTGAAACGATCTCGCATGCTATTATAAAGCGGTTAAACAAAATCGTATATGCTCGGACATTACTCTTAAGCAAACCTGGGTAGAAAATATAACTTGAAAAATTGAAAAACAATCAATATTTAGTTCTATCGGTCCAGTTATGAGCAATAACGTATCAACCGGTTTGTCAAAATTAAACAACAGGCTGAAATATTTTGATAAGCATTTATCATTATTTAGTTATTATAGAAGCAACAAATGTAATCTTTGACGTTCAAGAGGTAAACAATAATTATTACATGTCGTTACTTTTTAAACAGGCTTATTCCACCACAACCATATGGACTATCACCTAAATGCAAACGCCACGCTGCAACCGACTCTGGCGGAGATGACGTCACTGGCCATCAGGATGATGCAGAAGGAGGAGAACGGCTACTTCCTGTTCATCGAGGGTGGCAGGATCGACCACGGCCACCACGAGAACATGGCGCATCTGGCGCTGGACGAGGTCGTGGAGTTCCATAAGGCCGTCGAGGTAAGTTGAGGTAGGTTCTCCAGAAATATTGAAAATATAGGACTGGAACCAAGATTAGTGATGTAACTCGAGGTATTGCGTATTTGAAGCACCCTTGATATCCAATTGGTGATTGTCTGATGACTTCTTCACACTTTTAGTTCATTGACCACAGCTAAAAAACTAATATGTCAAACACAGTTTTAGGAATAATAACAATTTTGTAAAAGGATTAAAGTTTAAATTGTTTTTGGGCTGCCTTAAAAACATAATTTCTTAATTTTGCCTAGTGTCTAAAATGTGATGAAAGAAAGCTCAATTTAATGTCAACTGCATAACATACAGACAATTAATTAATTGCTACACTTAATTAATTGTATTACTTTATTAATGTGTTAATTGTTATTAATTGTCATAATTAATTGTTGTTGTGGTTTTCGTCTTTGTTGTTTAATTTTGTTATTTTGTGTGCTGAGGATTAGGAAAAATATGTTTTTAACTACGTTGAGGGCGGGGGGGGGGTTAAACAAAATTATTAGTTTGTTAACATAAAATACCCCCGTCGCAGCAAACCTGCATACTTAGCGAATTTCCAATGCATAATATATGTCTTGATACCACATAAAACCGCATACCAAGTTTCAAAAAAATATATTCACATACAAGCGATTTTAATTATTCTCCATTCATAACTTTGGTAATGAGTACGTAGGTTTGCTGAAACAAGGAACACAAACAATTGTTTTTTATGCAAATATAAATATAATTTAACCAGGTGAAGCCACATACCAAGTTTCATCAATATTCAATCGTAAATAAGCGCTATATAACATTCTAGTTATTCTCCATAAGAATAACATGGGGGCTGAGTACGCAGGTTTGCTGCTACGGGAATATTCAACAAAAAAGTAATGTTTTGTGCAAATATCAATATACCAGTACTACGTGAAGCCACATACCAAATTTCATCAACATACATCCATAAATAATCGAGATATCAAATTTTATTTATTCTACATAAGGATAACATTGGACAACGTACTGTGTTTAGCACTTTGAATATCTCTGCAACGGTTGGGCGTAGAATCACAATTTAAACATCAAAATGATTGTTTTGTGAAGCTGAACAGATTGGTAAAAGCAAATGTGATGTTTACATTAAAATGAACTGAGTAAAAACCAAAAACCGTTTTCCCATAAGATTAACATGGGGGATTTTATGAGTAGGTTTTTTTGGATTTTCTCCACAACCACTCAACCTAGGTTAATAATTCAAAAAACTATATTATTTGTTTTTTTTAAGCTCTATAGCATGGTCAAAACCAAAATTAAGTTTTTTAAAAATTTTAGGGTAAAAAATGCAAAAAACGGATTTTTGGAAAATTTAAAACCCCCATAAACCCCCCTTCCCATGATCCGATTTTTCTGGTTTTCGAACTTAAAGTCATGAATGTCATTTTACACATTTGAGCCAAATTTCATCAAAATCGGACGTTTTTTACTCAAGTTATCGTGTTAACGGACACACATATATATATATATATATATACATATATATAAATTTGAACGAATAGTGTTTTTGGCATCTGGGGACCTCAAAACAAAAAGTTATCATGGTCTTGGGCTTAAGTCTTACCATGAGACCTACGGTAATAGCTTCTTCCCTATAGGGGAAATTCGCTAAAATGAACATTAACGTCGAGAGTATAATTGAGCAAATTCATCACCATTGAAATTGACTGGAAAATGAAGAAGGTCCCCGGCTGCATTGTATGCTGAGCCTCGTGATTATGATACCGGGATTAGACTCCAGATTCAGAGATGTAGTGAAATTTGTTCCCTTTTTATCCGTGAAAAACGTATCACTGAAAATATACTTAAACAAACAAATTAGGTAAATATTGAAAATCTCGGAAGTTGTATCAACGCGTTTGATAATGCCATTAGGCCAACAATAAATTTCTAAATTACAACTAACGCGTATGCGACTTGTCAGAAACTATGGGAAGGTCAGAAGCGCACAAACTACGGATTTAACTCTAGAGTGAAAATAAGATAACCAATATTTTAACTGGCATAAAAATAAAAACTGATTTCCTGATAGGTAGCGTTGGCTATGACCAGTGAAGACGACACCTTGATAGTCGTGACAGCTGACCACGCTCACACAATGACGATGAGCGGCTACCCGGTGAGAGGGAGCGAGATATTCACCACCCTTCAGTCTACTGAAGACAACCTAGCGTACTCTACCCTCTCCTACGCCAACGGACCGAGCCTCAGCACCTTCGAGAAGAACGGGACAAGGCGCAACATCAGTAATGATGATAGAGGTACGAGATTACCAAGTTATAAGGGTAATCACAAGTATAGATAGAGCTCATAGAAGGAGATAGAGAATAAAGAAGTCTCAACTCCTCCTCTCTCTCTCTCTCTCTCTCTCTTGATATAGACTATATATAGCGTAGTTATAAAGCGTGAATATTTATTTGCCATAAACAAGTATATTGCATGGACATTATCACCATAAAATGCACTAACATACTAAAGTTTCCTGTTAAAAAAAACTGGTTTTCAAGTTCTTTATGTGAGAAAATCTATATATTAATCGGCTAAGGGAATTTTAGTGGTACCGATTCCTCGGATATGCGGCATCGTAGAATTATGAAACTTGGCACACTTATTTATTAGTATTAGGAAATGTGTCGAATGTAAATAGTTTTGTGTTTGGACGTGTAGGGCTATGATATTTTGGCTTTCAAAGTTTACATGTTATCCTTATGGGACATGCATTCTGCTTTTCGTATTTGTTTATACTTTTAATTTCATTAATAAACAGCTGCGTTATTCAAATATATGTAGCACAACAGCAAGAACAGATGATTCATAAATGAAACATTTCACTGCTACTGGAATGCTAACACCCTTCTTTTATCCTTTCAAACTTCACATTAATACAAATTAAAGCTGTTTGTGAGAGGGGGAGGATAGTGGACGGAGAGAGGATGAAGTGGAGATCTTTTAGACATAAATAAAAATGCTACTGATTACTGGAATGGTAACGCCCTTCTGCTATCCGCTTTATCTCCAAATTAAACGGGGAGCGAATGAGGTGGAGAGGTTTCAAACACAAATAAAAATACCCTGAATCAGCAAACCTGCGTACTTAGCGAAATTCCAGTGCATATACATTTTTCTCACTACAACATAAAGCCACTCACCAAGTTTCATAAAAATACACGAATTAATAAGTGATACATAGCATGCTATTTATTCTCCATGAGAATAAAATTAGGGCTGAGTACGCAGGTTCGCTGCAACAAGAAAGATAAGATACGTGTTTTTAACAATTAATTATCAATATAACTCAACCAGCTACATACCAAGTTTCAATAATGTATGTTCATAATTAAGCGAGATATACATGTTTACTTATTCTCCATTAAAATATCATTATGGCTGAGTGTGCAGGTTTGCTGCTACGGGGATAATCAACGAAAATAACTCTGTTTGTGAAGGGGGAGGATGAGGGTTGGGGAGAGGATGAGGGGGAAAAGTTTCAGCAATAATAAAAAGGCCACCGATTGCTAGAATGGTAACACCCTTTTTATCCGTTTTAACTTCACAACAGCAAGAACATAATAAAAATAATAAAAAAAAACAATTGTTTGTGCAAATATCAATATACCAGTACTACGTGAAGCCACATACCAAGTTTCATCAATATACATTCATAAATAATGGAGATATCAGATTTGATTTATTCTCCATAAGGATAACATTGGACAACATACTGTGTTTAGCACTTTGAATACCTCTGCAATGGTTGGACGTATAATCACAATTTAAACACCAAAATTATTGTTTTGTGGAGCGGAGTTGTTTGGTAAAAGCAAATGTGGTTCAAAATGTAACAACTCCCCTACCAGTTTGAATGCAACGTGTCAGCGTTTCGTCATTGCTCGGGGTTTAAATACCAGTTTGACATTTTGGCGTTGGGTTTGGACGGTAACTCATAATTTAAAATAAACACTTTTATTCGTTCACCTAACTCTTCTGTTTTGAGTCACAAGCCAACTATGTTTCAGGGGCAGTCAACTACACGTTCCCCGCCACATTCTCCCTGCTCTCTGAGACCCACGGGGGTGAGGACGTCGCAGTGTATGCCAGGGGCCCGTGGGCGCATCTCCTAGTGGGGGTGTACGAGCAAACGGTGATCCCTCATGTTATGAGCTACGCGGCCGGTATAGGACCTGGGGCCAACGCAACCCGCACCTCTGGGGCCTTAAGCCAATGCAGCAGCATCTACCTCTATTTCGCGGTTACAGTAGGGGCAATCCTTAGGTTCTTGTGACATTCGCTTTTTGTTCTTGAGGATCTGTGAATCAAGTGATCAACGTCGGAAATTATTTATTAGGTGATCACACCGTTTAAATTATTTGATTGAATACCAAAATCTCATAAGACTGTCTATTATATTTCTAACCACGAGAAGGGATCTGTGGTTGTCAAAAAGTTACAACTCAATGGGACGAGTTTGTTTTTAAAATTTTTCATGACTTTAATATTTTACCGATTAATTACAAATCATCGAATTTTTAAATTGATGAAATCACGATCAGCTAGCTATTTTATTTTTACCGACCAGTTTTTGCACTCGTATTTAAAAACTAATTCAAATACAATATTGTTACACATGGAATTTCAAATTGAGATGTCATTTCTTTACTCATAAACCTATAAATGTATAATAAGTATTAAATAACAAATCTTACTGAGGAAAAATGGCGTCAACAAATATTTTACTTGAACTAAAATTTTACGAGTAAACTAAACTATTAATGTAGTAGCAATAAAGTACTTGTTGGTGTAAATATATGGATTGGTATTACAGTTGTGAATTAAGGAAATATAATTATTTTAATTTTCAAAGCAGAATATGATAAGAAGGAGTCACGATCGTTGTGTTCACTTCTGATTGCGTTCAACCTAATATCGGCTAGTACTGTAGGCCCGTGCTAGGACGTCATTTTTGTCACTTAAGATTTTTTTGCAATACTGTTTCCATATTTAATGTCTGACTGCATAAACATGTCAAAAAATTGAGTCTTTGCATATTTAGATGCCAGAATGAGTAAAGAGTAAACTTTTAAATTGTAATTAAGTAGTAGATCTCTGGGATTAATATTATCTAAGATAACCCTAGAGTATTGTACAGTTTCATTATCTGTGTCATTAGAGACGGTTTTATATGGGCTGTCTTATCAATGTTCTTCTACAACGACACTAATCAAAGATTCATGGAGATATATTTGATACTTGAAAGAGTTTTTTAATATTGATAAAAGAGTAAGTACTTTGGTCATCGATAAAAATTTAAAATTCAAAATTTAAAAAACTATATTTAAATTTTGGCTTACACCCATTTAACAAGTTCACAATTTGATTGTAAGAAAAAAAATTAAATTAGAAACTATTAACAAATTACCATGAAGTAGTGTTTACATTAAGTAGAAATATTATTGAACTTTAACATCTGTATGTGTACATTGATGAAGTAATAGGCAGCATATCTTCCTTGAATGACGGAAACGTTAATTATAACTATAACACTAGAAATAATAATCATCTAAGGATTCCCAGCTCCAACACTTATTTTGGACAACATAGTTTTCAATATATGGAGATCAAGATATACAACAAAATACATTACAATTTTATAAAATATAACAAAGATCAAATAATAATTATTGCACAAAAATGTATTATTAAAATAGACACCACGTACTTTTTTAAAATGAAGACCAAGAATAGAAGAGAATGGAAGGAAAATAAAAAATAAAATATTAGTACAAAAACCTTAGAATTTAACCATTTTCTTAACCATAAGTATATGGCAATTAAGAATCAGGTCAATAAATAAATAAACATTTTAAAATAAACGTCTATTAATGTTTCCGAAAGGTATGTGCAAAATATATACTGCAATAGACCAAATTCTGTATAATTTAAATAGCCTTAGCGCTGCGTGAAATGCAGTTACCCATTTAGGATTTTTGAGTGCTACGTTAAAACATATATATATTATATAAAATAAGTCCAAATTTATATGTGATTCAATCACAGGGGCAGGGCTTTAGTCTGATTCATTCGGTTAAGTTATATGACAATTTGGATTTTAATTAATGCAAAAGTAATACCGGAAATCTATTTTAAAAAGCTAAAGACTTATGTTTTGTTTTTGAATACATTCGTTCTAGGTTTATCGTTCTATAATAAACGAACTTTATGATAAAACTTGAGGTAGTTAAAAAAAGCTTGAACATTGATAAAAAAATGTTAAAAAACAGTTCTTCTAAAATACTAGTTATAAAAGTTGAATAAAAATTACAGCGGGGAAACAACGAGCAGAGTAAATAAATTGTTGTTCAATTAACAGAAATGTCCATCTTCCGAACATGTTTGATTTTGATTTAAAAATAAAATGTTTCCAATTTAACTGTGAAAATAGCTTACCTTTGGGATGGTCTGAGATATAAAGTAACTAATTATAATTAATAAAGTAACAAGATTTTTAATTACATTTCCTTAAAATGAAAAATTTGTTTGTACACCTTAACATACAACTGTATACATTACAATGCTTTCAGTGTTATTGTGTTTACATTACGACTTCACTTGGTAAAATATGGGTGAGAATCTAAGAATTTTATATTTACAAAATATATCATTAAAAAAATTGTTCTAAGGTTAACCTAAATTTGACCATCAGTATGTTTCTCCCAACGGCTTTTAAGTCATGTTTGAAGGCACACCCGCGATAGTGCACGTTAAAAAAGAACATGTTTTTAATTATCTTGGAATTATCTTGCTACTAAGATAGGTTTTATACAAGGAAAAACTTTCTATAGTAATCAGTAGTACCATAAAGTAGGATTTAAACTAAAAGTGTTGTATATTTTTCACTAGTTTTTTCTCCCTAAAAACACACCTTACTAGCAATAACAAATGTAAGAACTGTTGTTGATGTTTAGAATAGAAACAACAAAATTGTTCCTAGTTTTGTAGTGGGACACTTATGAGTGCTATAATTGCTTACAATTAAAATTAAGATTAAGAATATTTATTAGAAATAATAAATATTTGGTTTTTGTGTCAACAGGTAACATTTTAATTCAAGGTAGGAAACTAAACTGTTACGAAAAATTAAGATTTTAAATTTAAATAAAATACGGTGTACTGATAAAATGATTAAATTCTAAAATTAGCTCTACATATGAAATTATTGAATTATTTATATCATATAATAATTGGAACCATATAGATCATCTACCTACAAAACCTGAAATGATACACAACCGCAACATTGATATGTAAATCCTACGCAAAGTGTAATATTAGTTATGTCAGTTGGAGGTGCAAATAGGTGGACATGGTCATGTTTATTTATAAGGCTTAATGCTCTCAGTTTAACCTACAGCAGTTAGGTCAGAGTGACTATTGATGTGATTGTTGGCAATGCAATACCTGCTGTTTCCACCTCGACTTTTGCACAGTTTTGTTTTGGTTTTAATGCAGTTTAAAACCAAAACTGCGCTATCAGATGTTTGGATTGCATTTCAGTATTGTACCTAATATTTTACAAAACTCTTACTAACGAAATCTCAAAATCAATAGTTAGCCTTGCAAGACAAATTCTATCGTAATATAATATTGGTTTTAGGCAGTTAATCTATTAGTTTTTTTGGGCACCCATTCAACACAACAATTTCCCTTATTTTATCCAATTATTTGCAGTAAAGCACATTAAAAGGTGTTAAACATGCAGGATATTTATTTTGTTTTACAAGATAAACCTATGAATCGTGATACATTAGTTTTCCATCGTTATATGAGTAAACGATATTATACAGATCTGCAATAAGTTATGTAAATTGACAAGTTGTTGGAACGCTCAGAATACTAAATTAATTCTGCGATACAAATAATATTAAAAATGTGAGAATCTTTAAAAAAAGATTTGATAAGTGAACTAAGCATGTAAAAATAAACTTTGATAAAACAACGACCTCAAAATAACCTTTTTATTCGGCATTTAAAGTCTACTTTAGATTTAAGGCAAACCATTATATAATTAAATACAAATGGGAATGTAACATTTAGCAGTTGTGAGTAAAACACAACTAAGCCGTGTTACTTTCAGCTTTTTTCTAAAACGATAAAATAATTATCCTGCAGACTTAAAGCGGACAAACAGCAAATACACAAACATACGTCCCAAATCTGTCAGATTACCCATAATTCCATTCATCACCAAAACAAGGTAGACGAGCCCGAAACGAGGAATCCAAAGCTGATTGGAGTTGTGTGTTTTCGTTTATTCAATTCCATTTCACTCTTTAAAGGAACCTTGCATACACAAATGTACTGCAATCATGTGCAATTTTTAGGTGGTTAAATAATTGTAATCAGTTAAAAAACAAATGTAGGCTATAATTAAAATCACTTGGGTTACACTAATTGACCTCCCTTTGCAATCAATAGATTATTTAAAGTACAATTTTGTATTTTTATATTGTATCTACTTTTCTGATTAAAAAAATGAAACTTAGTTATAAATAACATGTTTTTTACTAATTGGCAGATTTTTAAAGGTATGTAGTTTTTGTTTAAATAACCAACCTCTATTATCATTGCAAGAGAGTTTGTTTTTAAAAACTGAGAAAAATAGTAATATAAAACAACTTGCTGTGGGAATTGAGGGTATATCTATGTATAGATTCCAAGTAAAGGAAACATTTACTTAGTATACTTTGGCAGAAGTAATGAGTGAAGTATTTTGAATTAGCTAAGTTTATTATTGAATATCCTTTCAATTTGCTCTACCTTAGCAAATTACCAAAAAAAATTGCAAATTTGCTCTACCTTTATTGTGTGATTTAGTAGTACAAGTGTTCTACTATTTAGTATTTAGAAAACCATTTTCCAGATCGAAAACGACACTTTTGGGGATTAAAGAGTTTAACTATACCAAATTTGAAAATACAAATATTTACTTTTAGAAGAACCCGCGTAAAGAGAAACAATTTAAAATACAATTCAAAATTTTGTATTGCCAACTTTAAACAGTTGTATGATTTTTAAAATACACATCAAACAAAATCCTCATACAAAAGGCCTAGCGTGAGTAGAGTTATTACTGCACAATTAATAGTAGATTATATGCTTTAATAGTATTTATTCCTTATATATCTTATTATATGTCTTAAGGGTACTATACACTTCATGCCAATTAATAGTAGAGTACCTGGGGGGCCGAGCTTTGCTCGGGGAAGGCCAGTCAGTTTTCTTAGATGACTTGGAGTATATTTCACCACTTCCCCCTACTGATAATCAGATTTGTATAACTCATTCGCCTCTTTTCTACATGTTTAAGGTCACTCCAGTTGTTATTTATAGCTCAATGTCCCTTTGATTTATTTTACTACTCTATATATGTAATCTTAACTCAAATCTTTTAATCTCTGCTCTCAGGAAACCACATGTTAATAATCATAAACAGCATGAGTATTACTTTGACAGTTCCCTGGTTGATTATGAACAGCTGTTACAATTCTTTTGTTTTGATTTGAAACTCCATAAGCCCAATGTTAATTTTTTTAACTTTTCATTTTAGTTTTTTTACATTATTTGATTTTTCCTAGGGTTGAGGCCTGTCTAGAACTTATTTTTATCCCAGAAATTAGTTATTTCGAACATTTGAAGGAAATCGTTGGAGCCGTTTTTGAGATCCGTGTCGCAAGCAAGCAAGCACGCAAGCAAGCAAGCAAGCAAGCAAGCAAGCAAACCTTACTCATATTAGAGTATAGGATTATATGCTTTAATAGTATTTATTCCTTATATATCTTATTATATGTCTTAAGGGTACTATACACTTCGTGTCAAACCACCCTCTTAAAAAAAAATAATTGTAAGCAGACTTTAATATAGCTTAGAGAAGGTCTCTTGAAAACTCCCTCACACATGCAAATGTTGTCCATATGTCTCATCCACACGTTCACACACACGCTCAGCATGAAGAATAAACACTTTGTTGCCTATAAAACCAGAGGCATTGTGCTAGAGGGATAGATAGAACAGGAACTCTTTTAAGGGAATGCGGTCCAAAGCCTTACTGATGTGGATATCCCGGGAATTTAAGCCGTGACCCCTTGAACCGAAGTCCAAGACACTAACCTAACTGGCAGCATGGCCTTGTGTTTCATGATCATGAACATTTTAACAACTAAAGTACAAAGTAAATGTAATCCTTTACTATAACTAGATATCATGCTCATGCCTTAATGCTCAAGCTCACCCACTTACCTACGAATTTGACGCTGAAGATGGTGATGAGAAGAGGCCAGAGGACGGGCGCCATGTTGTGGATTAGGCGGAGCCTCGTGTCTCCCCTGGGTCTTGCATCATCCCCCTCACACTGGAACAGAGCATTCCTTATCAACTGGAAATCTGCAATACCTCCACAACAGTAAACCTTGTTAAACCTTGTAATATCTACGGTCTGGAGCTAAAGTCCTTTTACATTTAACTCTAAAACACATTCTTACAGGCTATTGCACAGTTCCACTCGGATTTAGAAAACCCCTCATCATCTTTAACTATAAATTCCAAAGAAAACAGATATATAGTTTCTTGTCGAAACTGTAAAAATGGATCAATCCTCAGAGATTTTCTATAAAAAATCAGTCAATTGCCTTTAAATAGGAACATAAATATTCAGTTTATAATGTAAGTGTAGTAACTACTGGATACTAATAGACTTCTCATTGCTATTGTAAAAGGTGACCCAACTTTTGTGTGAGCCAGGATTACAAGAGGACGTAGCTACACTAATCACCAACAGAGTATACTGCTGTCAACTATTACTTATCCTCTCAAGGAGGGGATAATACGACAGTTGGTGTGTCGGAACTAAACATAAGTTGATTATCACTTGCTTTCTGGGGTGGAGATCTCTTACAAGTTAACAAAAATAACAAAAATAATTAGTTGACAGCAGCACCATCTGTCGGTGACTTATTCAAACTACGTACACTTCGAATTCTGGTTTACACTAAAAGAGATCCAGCTGGACCATATTGATGGGATATCTCCTTCAGCATATATAGTCTATGTTATAACCCTAAATGGTATTTCAAGACAATTCTAGGTAGCACTTTAACACTTTTCAAAGGGATCTTACAATATCAGACGCATACCTTGGAAACTCTTCGTAATCTTTATCTCAAAATCCCAGACAGACACTTTCAAGTTGGATTTTTATAGTTCCCCGCAGGTCTGTAATAACAAATGTTCGTGGCCTTTGGTTCTTGAATACCTAAACAATAGCCAATGTCTTTTAAGAGGTGTAATTAAAAAACATCATAAGAAACTTCAAAATACATCTAAACTATACAAAGGTATTATCTTGATGATTTGGAACGCGTGTCTAATTGATGTCAGATAAAATATTCGCAGATCGAATGTTTCTAATCTGGGAGCTAAATGCTTGTCAGCCTTTTGTAGCAAAAATGTAGCCTATATATTCGCTAGACCCTAGTAGCTGACGCCATAACACTGCTTAACACAAATAGATGAAAAATCCATAAAAAATTAAGGAAACTTCACCAAACACCTTAAATTGGAAAATATATCAATATTTCCTTCCAAAATTAATGTCATTAATCATAACACTTGTTTTGCTCAAAAAAGATTCGAGATGAAAGCGAATGCTGTTTATATATTTCCAAGTTCTATCTGCGTACGAGCTTTCGCCCTTGTAATACTGAGTACGATATTTTATGGAGATCCTAACTTAATAAAGACATGCGCACATTTTTTTCAAAACTTTGAGTATTGCCCATTCCAACTTCATAGGCTAGGGATAATTCATCATAAGAATAACTGAGACGAAACAATACAAATAGTGTAATCGATTTGATTGATTATAAGACTGTCTTTAAATTGAAAATGGGGGAAAAATATACAAATTAGGTATGTAACAGAGAAAAACCAATTACTTTACATTTTCAGGTTTTTCCGGTCTTAACACTTTGAAACGAAACAATCTGAACAGTATCATAATAGATGCTATGCAATATTAGCCAAAGTATATCGTCCAAATAAACAAAATAACTAGTTTTATTGTCAGGTCGAGCAAATTTCGAAGGGATACTTTATCCTGATCGTTCGAACTAGGTGACTAAAGGCGAGTGGGGATGGAAAGTAAAGCAATTTAAAGTCTGGAGAGCCCTTAACTGGAGTGCCTGACCCGGCCAATAAGAGAAGGGCAGATAACACAGGGGTGAGGGGCTATCTCATGGTATATCGCGTTTTAAGCTCTTCTCGCCGAATATTCGTAATATGTTGTAACGGATACACAAATTTGGTAGAGGATAACTATCAATAGGATACTAAGTTATTGTAATTTATTGTTTATTTTGGTTTGACTCGGATTTATCTTTACATTTTTTGATCAGCACTATCGGTTTGACTCTTTCATAAAGATAAGGTATAATAATTTAATAAAAAATATACAAAGTTATTTTTAAGTGACTCTTTTGATAATCAGGCTCCAGGAGTGTGGAAGAAATCGCTGGCAAAAACCTTATAAATGATTAATCATGGGAATTTCTATACATTTGGAACAATATTGCTTTATGTTTACACACATTTTTGTCCCATCTTAGATGGGTGTGTAGATTGGAATTTTAAAATATTCAAACGACGAAATACTGGTATACAAGAATACCCTTATAAAATTAATAGGCATTCTGATTTTTATAAACCACAAGCTAAAATAAATATTAAGTAAGTTTAAATTATCCTGTTGAAAATGTGATCTCCTAAAAACTTAACTATGTGTTGATTGAATAGTCTGCAAATATGTTAATTATTAAGTGTTAATGCAAAAGAAGGAAATAGTTTAAGTACTGTAGAGCAACTTGTAACTTTCCTACAACCGTTGATAATGTGTTTTTTTACGATCCAAAAGCAGCTATTTTCTGTTTAGCGAACGAAAAAGTATTATTCGCTCGCTGAGGCTTACTTTTCCGCTCACTGCAGTAAAACACCTGATTGATTGTTGCTTTGTACCAAGCTCGGTGTTTATAACCGCAATCTCGTGCAGCCAAAAATGGAAGAAAGTGAATTTTTGTATGTTATGTGATATACAAAATTGCAGATCTAAGAAAGATTGTTTATATAATTAGAGTGTAAAGCGTCTTTCCGCTCTTAACAGGCTAAATAAATAACTCTTCCAATTTCGATGTTGTGGAATTTTCGCCAGATGAAATTGACGTGTTTATGTACTTACGGAAATATGTGTTCATAAATATTTACTTCTTAATGTAAAATAAACCGCTACTTTGAAATATGACCTTATTTTTGCATAACAATGATATGTGCTTGTACGTTTACTGACGAAATACCATTTTACAGAAGTCGAAAATAACGCGAAAAAAGATTTGTCATATAAATCAATTAAGTCGCAGTTAAACACAGAACGTAATAAAATCAACAAATTCTACTCTTCCATCAAGGTTCATATCAGAGGCCGTGGTGGACATCGCTTTTGTCACATTTATTTATGTCCATAATAATTGCGTGCGGCAGACTGATAGACGAAACGTTCAATTGTTATGGTCAGACTGATTCGCCACGGAATTCGAGATACAAACATTCATTGCGTGAAATGCGAAATAATAAAACTGGAGGTAATAAGGTAATAATCATTGTATGTTGTTTTAAAAATTAGAAAAATTTATAAAACAAATCTTGTATTTGAATTCAAACTTCAAGGGTTTTATTTATTTGTAAAGATATTAAAATAAATAAATATAAGAAAAGCGGGAATTTGCTTATACTTAAAAACTGAAGAAATCATGCCCTTTTCAAATGACCCAACTTATTCCTAACTTTATAAAAGTGATTTAAAATAAAATTAAAATGTTTAATTCTAATTGGTAAACAATATATAAGTAAGTATTTTTAATTAATCGTATTTGTTAGTTAGTAGCGTAAAGGTGTAAATGTCGTGGTGGTTTATGCATTATTTATTTTAGTAACCAATGTAACGAGTGTTAAAATACGAACCTAATAAAATTATAAATTATTGTTGTTATTATTATAATTATAAATTATAAATGGATATCTAGTATCGTGAGAATTACTATACTTTAAACATTACGTTTTGTTCATCGACACCTCTTCTCTTATATGTTCTACACATTGTTTAGGTAAAATATCCTAAGATAGGGGTCTTCATAACTTTATTTGTGTTACGCTTTCTCTTGTTTTTTGTTAAACAAATATTTCCAACGTTTATAAATGAATAAATATACTAAAATGTAAATATGTAAATATGTCACGTGTAACACTTAAATTACTTCAAATTAGATAAGATTTTTTATTGTATTTTTTGATTAAATTATTGTCATGTGTAGCGCATTAAATCTGATCAAATCAAAACTAAACTGTTAGTTTACAATCTTAGGAAATCTATAAATGTTTTGATGCAGCTAAACATTACACCCAGAAAACCCCATTAATGTTTTCAATTCTTTTGTTTTTGGTATAAACAACCGATTTTATTCGATCCATATTCAAATCAGAGATTTACCATATTAAGGGCTTTTCCATGTAAAACGAGTACATTGCAGTTTAACATGGAGGCATAATGAAATCAACAAGTTTTACAACCTCGGCCGTTCCGTGAATGGTCGGTGGACAACGCCGCTGTCACATGTGTTTATGTTGATAACAATTGTGTATGTCTGACTGATACGCACGGCTCCGGACCATTCTCGTCCATCAAACTGATTTATAAACTAAAGCATCCCTTTATGTTTGTTTAATTCTAAAATAATCACATTGCAAGTGTAAAACCATTACTTTCTAATGGTTTAGTGTTACTTTGCTTTGAAACCACAAGAGGACAAAGCTGTGTTTCTTTATTCCTCAAAACTTCATAACTCATCATTATAATTCCTCAAACTTCATAATTTATATTTAAAAATAATACAATATGTCTCACAACCTTTATAATTTTCTATTGTTTTTGTTATCGAAGGAGCTAAAACCTGTAGTATCCATTCAGAAGTGTAACCACGGATAATTCGCAACAGTTTAAATTTAGTTAGGTGGAATCACCTTTTAGAAGTTTTTACCCTCAAAGAAAGAGCTTATTATATAACAAAAATAAAGTGATTCTATTATATGTCCTAGCCAATAGTCATTATTCATCATCATTGTTGCGGATTAGGAAACCCCAGCATAGCTGCTAGTCACATCTTCCACAAGCGGGAATATTGCGCAGGTTACCGGAAAGATACGATATAGCAGGAAAGGAAAGGGTGAGTTGGGGTGGCAGCCAAATTTACCCTTCAGAGTGATAACTCCCGTGCTCCTGTGACAGCTGGGATGAGGCTCTCAAACAGGGGACCCGCATTCTGCCCTCCAACTGGTCAACTCAACTGACAGGGTATCCATGTACAACAGCCAGGGACCATCTTCTCAGGTTGGCAGGTGGGGACCAAAGCCGGAGATTCTGTCCCTAGCCGCTGCAAATGGAGGGACCACAGGTGAAAGGGAAGTTTGTCATAATGGACAGCCAAAAGACTTACCATATGTAATGACAACTTCATTTGCTGTACCCAATGTCAGCCTCAAAACTGGTATAGACCAGTTTTAAGGTAGTCCTGGGACCCAGCCAATAGTATACAGGTTTTTGATATATCTTTTTCAGACAAATTTGTGATTAGAAAGATTCCTTTTAAAGTGTAATAAGTTGTAATGGAATATGTGCATACCCCAAAAATATATATTTGATTTCATAACTTACAATTAATCTTTGTGGGAAAATCATTTCTTAAGATAATTAAATTGTACAGTTAGTTAAAATAGTAAATTACAGGACGTGGTAGCTCAGAGATAAAGTGCCCGACTAGCAAGTCAGACGTGGCTGGTTCGATCCCGGTCTCGGCCGACTCCTATAATATCATGAGCGGTCACCTCTGGCTTGCCAATGGGACTAATGCCGTTACGGTACCTCGCTGTCTTTAGTTCACCGCACAGGTCAATAGCTTATGACGGGCAGTTGATATATAGGTTTAATATAGTGGTGACGGGCAGTTGAGATTTTAATAAAAAAAGTTAAAACAAATTGCAATGAGCAAAACTCATAAATATATAATTCTCTTCCGTTCCATCGAAGGGAACATTTATTTTAGAGTTATAAAACAACATTAAGAAGCTTAACATTTTGACCACAAACCAGAGCAAGTTTTGAAAACCTCTACCTTGGGAGACTTACCTTGCCTGACGTGTCCAAGTCGAAAGTTAAAGTCGTATTAAACGCTTGGTAACATCCAGTTTTTGTTCTGCGTCGATTACCTAAAATGTCCGTCAGTATTCTTTGTAGGTAACGATTACAAATAAACAATCATACAAGATAAACTTCTGAGAACCATTTTTTATGTAATTATCTAGGATTGTTTTACTTTTAAACCTTACATAGGTAAAAGTTTATTGATAGGTTAAACATTATTTTTGTGAGTGTAATATTACGATGTTTGTCAATATTTTATGGCATGACTAGATTAGCATGTCTTTAATATATAAAATAGATCAAAGGGAGGGTCAAACTCAGAGGTCGGATTGGTCACTTAGTTGACGAATAAGAGTCAGGTTTATGAGTGTGTTTTTTAAATATATTTTAAACCTCAACGCGATGATATTGTATAGTAATTTAATGGATTCGGAAGATTCGAAAACTGTTCCAACAGTCTCACAACTAGTTGATTTCCACTGGAGAGGTATGTAACTTTCTTTTAGCAAAATTCCCCTAGAAGCGATTACCGCGTCGGCATAGTCCGGGACCGTGATAATTTTTCGTTTTGAGGTCTCCAGACATAAAAAAAACACAATTAGTTCAAAACTATATATATATATATATATATATATATATATATATATATACACATATATATAGATGTAAACAAATTAACATGAGTACCATTGGAGAAACCACTTTAATTAATTAACACTTACATGTTTTGACTTTTAAAAGCCATGGTCACAGTACTAGATTAGCTTAATATATAACCTTATATTCACAATTATTGACGAAATGTAAATAAATAAAATATGATTAGAGGCAGCATTCTCTACTGGTGTAACTGTTATCGATTTGTCTTTATACTTATAATTTTGTTAATTATTATTATTTTATTATTATATGTACTCAGCCCCCATGTTATTCTTATGGAGGATAATTAAAATGGTATGTCTCCCTTAATTATGAACATAAATTAATGAAACTTGACATGTGTGGCTTCACCAAGATGTGTTATATTGATATTTGCATAAAAACCCATTTTTTGTGTTCCTTGATTAAACTCAGCCCTAATGTTATTCTTACAGAGAATAATTAAAATGTTATATATCGCTTATTTGTGAATATATTTTAATGAAACTTGGTAAGCGGCTTCGTGTGGTATTAAGACACACACACACACACACACACACACACACACACACACACACACACATATATATATTAATTGGAAATTCGCTGAGTACGAAGGTATGCTGGGACGGGGGTATTTATAAAGTATTTTAGTTATTTGGTCAAGTGAAGGAATCTCTAAGGGTCAGAGGTCTCCATGTCGCCGGCAGAATTATAACGACAGTATAGTATTACAAATGTGCATCATACATTTTCTAACATGATCAAAGGGAGTATGACCAGTAACTTGATGTAATACCCTAATGTTTTGTGACAGACATGTGCTGCCCGCTTATACGTCGCAGCGTCCAAACGATGGAGGTTTAATTTTCGACCACTAGCGTAATGTATTTTGACCTTAATTGCTGCCAACCTTTGAATTCGCATATCAGTTCGCAACATATTGGTAGTTAAATATCAGAACCCTTATATCCGAGCAAGTGCAGCTTTCCCCGACTAAAGTTTAACCTAAACCTGGGATTATTTTGAACTTGGGATTAAGGCAAAATTCGTTTTCCTCAACATTTTATCTAGCCAGTTTAGTTTAATTCATAATGTTTCGTAATATTTGCTCTACAGGTTATCTATAACCAACTAATAATTGTTAGTGAAACATGATGGTGCAATAATTTTTCATGTAATATAAGTTCGGAAATATGTATTTCATCAAAACAAAAAGATACTGATGAAATGAAAATACTGACTACGTATGCTACTAATTTGAAGTAATACGCTGCTAAGAAACTACGCACTAAGGTTATTGTTTTGAAATTCTCCACTTAAAGTGGACCTGGAAGGTGACCAAGGCGGTAAACTCATTCCCTACGTCGTTAAAATGTAAATGAGGTCGTGTGTGGTCATCCTTTGACCAGGCGTTTTAATATGAACCGGGACCCACAATAGTCTAGGAGCTTAGATTTATAATTTTAATTTGTGAAATTTAAGTTTCACTAATGAAAAATAATCATTGACCTACTGTAGAAACTGAATAAATTTGTGTCAGAGTTAATTTGATTTTAATTATAGACAATTCATGAAGACTATGTCATTTTAAGTCTTCGCCCTCACAGTTTGCGTTGTTTTTTACATTTTAGCATTATCTATCGCACATATAATTTAGTAAAAGTAATCATAACTTTGTTTATATTTTAATTGTACTATTGGCTTTCAATATTATACTCGGGTTTATGCTGTTTTCAAAGTATGATAAAATTAACATTTAGGAACTTAAACATGAACAGAAAATTAATCACAACAAAAAACTTTGGTTGTTCAAATAAATATTTGAACAACGGACAGGCTTTTTGCTTGGTTATGCTTTAATTGTGTAAATTAGTTATATTTATATTCTTTAACATTTCTGTGTTATGTTTATAATTGTCCCCACAGTACAACTATAACTGTCACAATCCCTTTGGTAACCATACTAATCTTATTGAATACCACAACCCTCTTATAGCATGTTCTCGTGATAGTGAGCACAGCTTAAAACAGTTTGGCCTTTAAATGGGGTGCTAGTGCGCAACCCTTACTAAATGTGAATCCGTTTTATCAATGAACGTAAAAGTATAGTTTTGCAAGATTCAAAATAAAAAGTTCATATTTGCATAACCCAAAAGCGCATAAAGAAAGCAGAAAATACAACTTCTTAACATATGAAATATTTATGAATGTGATCAAAGTAAATTGTTATACTGATATATATGGAGTTATAATGTCTTTAGAGGTTTTTACTAAATCAGTTCAGAGATAAGGCTAAAACAAAAACTCATTTGCAAGTTAAAAACAAAGGAAAATTAGTTTTCACGTTCTTAATACTTATTTCCCGATTATTTAATCTCAGGTTTAATTACAATACATGTTGTCTTTAGTGTCTTAACTACGGTTACTATATTATTGCGTGTGTAGTATTAAATATTTTCTAATAAAATCTTCATAGTTCACAAATAATTTAATATGGTTAAAATGATAAAGTAACGAGTTCGCACGCAGCACGCTGACGTGAGGGAAGTGAATTTCCACATAACAACTTTTAAAACTCAAAATCAGTGTAAAAACATACATTTGTCCAATTCATTCTTATTGAAATCTGAAAACATTGATTTTTTGGCTGTTCTGATACTCCTGATTTCATTTACTTGCAAAGCTGGGAATACAATCTTGCGCATTATAAGGTTAGGAGAAGGTCCAGACAGGCTTAAAAGTAGGTGTGAGGTTGCTGGGGATGATAAAAGTACTCTAACAAAGGAATAACAGGTTTTTCTAGTATAAAACCCCCGTAAGACAACGTACTGTGTTTAGTCGATACACATTTTCTTTAATAACTCGGTAAATATTTATGCTAGAATGACGAGAGAGGGCTTAAAACTTTCGCCTTTTTAATTCCCATCTTTTAACATGCATTGAATTTACATCTGGGGCCTTTCTGACCCTTTTTGGGCCCAAAAACTCGAAATTTGAAAGATTAATCCCAAAAAAAGGGGTTTAGAGTTGTCCGATTGTTTTGCCCAACAAACTTGTCCAACTCATTACAGAAAGGAACGTCCCTAAGTAGTGTGCATTTGGGGCTGCTGGGGCGGAAGTGACGTCACATCCGGTGAGTGACCGGATGCGCTGAGTCATGAAAGACGTCATCTGAGGCTGAGCCAGTGACGTAGGCGGTTTTGTGACGAAATGAGTAAAAGTTCAAAGTTCAAGGTCACGGTGAAGTTTTTTAAAAAAAATCTACCTCGCACTCGTAAAACGATTGTGATTCGATAGTTAATCGATAATAAATGTCGAATGAAAATTATCGAATGAAACAATCGAATGATACGAGTGCGAGGTAGTACTATTACAAATATTACTTTATTTACAATAATTCATGTTTACAATAGTTCCCCGTTGTTCGTTGTCATCGATGTTGTTGATCCGGACGAGTTGCGGCCATCAATTCGCTTTCTGAAGAAAGACGGTAGATACTTCGATCCCTGCGCAGAGTCCATGTTGTGTTTTTGACACCTATCTGTTCTGTTAGGTGTTTGCATTTCATTGCTGTCAGGAGGAAAGAATACGTGACGGCAATGAAATAGAAACATCTATCAGACCTTGAGTGAAATGATATTGTTATTTTGTGAAGAGCGTCTCGGAGAGCTCGATGTTCACCGGTCGAGAGCCGGAGGTGTACTGACTATTCGCTAGCTAGCGTTTTTGGTATCAAACAAAATGGTGGGGGTAAAAGTGTAGTAGAACGAAGCAGATGGTGGACAGCAGATGGGCGGCGGCAGGTGGCAGGCGGCAGGTGGCAAGTGTGCGGCAGATGGTAGTCCCCCACTACACCAGTCTCCCCACCAAGTTTTACATCGCACAATAACTAGTTTACATGTGTTAGTTAGGGTTTAGCTCTTAGACTGTCAAGACCTTACCTCCGTAACTAAAAACCTCAATAATGTTTGCGCTTCAACGCTGTATAAGTATAACAGCTACTATGATCTAAACCGGTGCATGTATTCATATGGTTCTTTTTGCGTAGCAAACAACTGGTTAAAAGTGTTTCAACCTCAATTATTCTTCGACGAAACCACTCATTGTCCACTAAAAGTGTAGACCTTCTGTCTTCATCGTCAGGGAAGTAGAAAGTAGTGTCAAGGGGACTACTGAAGGTCACCTTCCTCATGTTCCTGTAAAACTGCGACATTTTTCAGACCGTCTAGGTAGATGTTCATACGACAAGAGCTGGAAGAATAATGATGTAGCGTTATCGTGTATAATAGGCATCTACCCCCACCACAACGTTACCTTGTCCTTCAAACCATCGTTTTTACGCCACGGATGCTATACTGTTGGTTAGATTTAAATTTAAATTGCACCTACTTGTTCGTCTTGTCAAGCTGCGTAATTGAAGTACCCACATGTTAGACCTTGAACCAAAAACAAAGAAGTTATTTAGGTTTGTCCTTGAAAATAGTTGTTTTTTCGCTGTTGCTGCTATACCCTTTGTTGGATATGAATTCTGTTTGCACCAACTTGTTCGTCTGATCAATCCGCGTAATTTGAGTACCCACTTAATATATTTTAAACCGTAAATAAAGAAGTTATTTAGGCTTGCCCTTGAAAATAGTTGTTTTTCGCTGTTGCTGCTATACCCTTTGTCGGATCTGAATTCTGTTTGCGCCAACTTGTTCGTCTGATCAATCCGCGTAATTTGAGTACCCACATGACATACTTTGCACAAACTGTGTACCCCCCCCCCCTTTTTTGGGTCATGTTCAAGGTCAAGGTCAAGGTCAAGGACCTTGGGACTTAGAAATTTTCACAAAGTGGGCTGCACACAAACATAAGACTAATAGTCTCCTGCCTATGTACAGGCCAAGTCCCTAACTTGAAATGCTTAGGGTGGTCCTGAAAAGGACCGTTTGTGGAGGGAGGGTGGGATGGTAAGGGATTTTACTTTACAGTCCACTTCACTCTACTCTCTTCTTTTACCAAGGACAAGGTCTGTTTGTATGACACTTCTGGTGGTGCCGGAATTGATCGTGGCAATTCCACCTCAAAGAGAACTTCACCGGCAGTTAAGTAGTAGGTGCTTCCGTTCTTCAGCACCGCTCTGTACGGGAAGTTTCTTCTCAAATGTTTGAATTTTGTTTTGGTAACTGCAATGGGAGATACCAATTCGTCTTCCGTCAAGGTCTTCATCTTCTGCAACACGTCCAGATGATCCCGTGTGGCAGAGTGTCGTTCCGTTGTTGATGAAGAAGTCGAACCAGAAGAACCTTGTTTGTAGTAAAGAGGGTGGTTTTTAAAATCCCTCTTTAGCCTCATTCTGAGGGAAGAAGGTTGTTTAAATCCGCTTGTCTTCGGAGCTGTCTTCTTCAAGGATTCCTTAATCCTTTTCAGTTTCTCGTTGGTTATCGGCGAAGTCATTTTGTAAGAAGAGAGAGAGCGAGAGCTGTGAAGTGTACCAGTCAATGGTTGAAGCTGGAATGAGGTGGCGGAAGGAGTAAATCGAGTCGCAAGGTAAAACCTTGCCCTATCCATATATGGTTAGAAAGCTGAGACAGGTTCTAGAACCGGTCCCCCCCCCCTTCCTCAAGGTCTCCCCCCTCAAGGTCTCCCCCCCCCCTTTGGGTCATGTTCAAGGTCACCCCCCCCCTTTGGGTCATGTTCAAGGTCACCCCCCCCCCTTTTTTGGGTCATGTTCAAGGTCACCCCCCCCCCCCTGTGACGTAACATCCCCCCCGTGACGTAACATCCCCCCTTCCGCTTCGGTGACGTCACTTTGCCTTTATAAGCGGGAGCAGTCCGCGGTCTCTTCGCAGTAGCTTGCCGCCCTTTACGGACCAACGTCCGACTGGGTTGCATTCTGCTGCAGCGTAGGTCTGTTAAGTGTGCGTTGGGCCCGACGCGCAATTAACAGATTCGCGCCCTTGCATGTGTTTGTTAGTTTGTTATGCATGGTAGATTGTTAGATTAACGCTTGTAGTTTGCTAGTAAATGTAGTTAGTGTTTGTAATTAATGTTTTGGTGTTGGTTTTTGAAGTGTTTTATTTACTAATATGTACCTTCCCTACAGCTCCCTTTTCTTATGGACATTGATCCAAACTGGGTAAAGTGTCCCTATTTTTATCCGTGGGGTTTAACTTGTAAATATAAAATCGGTCCTTGTAATTCTACCTTGGTCAAAACTTGGGTTCGCAGTAGATTGGCGCCCGTTACTGACCCACGTCCGACTGGGTTCCAGTATGCTGTTGACCTTTGTACAACCGACCTTGGTTGATCTTTGAAAAAATAACTTGTAAATATAAAATCGGTCCTTGTAATTCTACCTTGGTCAAAACTTGGGTTCGCAGTAGATTGGCGCCCGTTACTGACCCACGTCCGACTGGGTTCCAGTTTGCTGTTGACCTTTGTACAACCGACCTTGGTTGATCTTTGAAAAATAAACTTTAACTTTAACTGTTCAATTTGTTTAAATATTTGCGGGTAAAGTCTTTATTTTTGTTTCAAAGTAACATGTTTCTCCTCCTTTCCTAACCCCTGACAAATAGGTTCGGCCCTGAAAACCGGACTTGTCAATACGGCCATGTAAACCGGTTGACATTACCTTTCTTAGCCTGAGAAACTGTTGTGATTTTTTCTTTTTTGGGTTTTTCTTTATTTTTCGTTATTAAAATCATTGCTTGTAATTCCCTGTCCCCTAATACAGAGCGGGGAATAGAGCACCAATTTGTGCTCTATTCCCCGCTTTGGCAACAAGTTCAGATGACCTTGACCCACTGACAGGACTTATAAACTTTTGTCTGGTCACATATAGAAAGATTAATATTTTAAACCATAGCCTATCTCCATCCCCCCCCCCTTCCACTTATATTGGGTATAAAAGAGGCTTCCCATCACTGGTAAGATCATTCTGCTGCTTGTGCTTGCTCACACTCAGAACTATGGAGTCACACCCGATATCACTGCCGACTTCTGCATCACCCTCGACTTCTGCATCACCCTCGACTTCTGCATCACCCTCGACTTCGGCTGCTGGTTCAATCCTTCGTCAGGCTCTTTTAATGGCCCTGATCATCCCTGAAAAGACAACTTCACCACCCATCATGGATCGTTCAACATCTCGCTCACGTTCAACTTCTCCTTCACCATCATCCTCAAGATCAAGGTCTTCGTCGAGCTCCTCCTCGTCATCCACCTCGAGATCAAGGCCTTCGTCGAGCTCCTCCTCCTCATCATCTACCTCGAGATCAAGGTCTTCTTCGAGCTCCTCCTTATCACCCACCTCAAGATCAAGCTCCACCTCAAGCTCTAAAATATTTACAAGACCCCCAATTGAAATTCCACCTTCCACTAGTTCAACCAGACCTTCAGTAATTTGCACAAATATTCAATCTCCTTCAGAGAAATTCAATCAATTAAAGTCATTGCATAGGAGGTGCATACGTCCTGCACAACTATGTAATTATGTGTTCAAAAAAGGTGCAAAGAAAGGCGAACGCTGTGCAAAACAGTGTACTTTAAATGAAGAACTGTGCAATCTTCATTTAAAAAATACCGCTTCTCCTTCTTCACCACATCCGACAGTGAAACCAGCTAAGACTCGGATTAATAGGCTAGCTAAAAACAAACAATACGTCTTTGTAAAAATAATGGGATTCCTGAAGGTCATGTTAAAATGTGGAGACCGTCTTTACATTTTAAGATTACCTAAAGGCATGCGTCATCCAAAAAAACCCTACGAAAAAGCACTATCTAATCCGAGGCGATTCAGGAACCACTGTGTGGAGAAAATTGTAAAAAAAAACATTCTTTCCAAATTAAATAGTTTTTTTCCAAATTAAAAAAAAAAAGTGTGGACAACCTATTTACAATTTGTAGCATATGCTGCAGAGTGTAAATAGGTTGTCCACACCTTTTTTTTACAATGTTACAACGACCTTGACCTAGATAACGGACTTAGATATTTTACACTAAGTCAAAGATAAAACTTAAAAGGAAAAAAAGGAGAAATATTATACTGGAGGGGGAAATGTTTTATATACTGCAACAGCGTGGTAAAAATCATCACATCGCTATGGAAGCTGTAGGTGTAAACACTTGGCTTGTTCCTTCTGAGCTTGCTTTGTCAGAAGCATTTCTCACTATCCTTGCTTTTGAGTATCGAGGGATTAACTTAAAAGTAGAGATGGAGCTTAGACCGTTACACAGAAATGATGTGTATTGTGTTTTGATGATATGGCAATCACCTTCCAACATGGAAATTTTCCATTTTATCAAATCATTGTACAATGAATGTTGTGTAAAACGGATAACTATAACCCTTGTTTGATCTTAGAGCTATCTTGCGTTTCTTAAAAAGTAAAATAGCAAAGGTAAATCCTTTGCTATTTTACAAAACAGTTTACTTGACCTTGACCCAGTTAACGAACTTGGAATATATCAATGTGCACTTTATATCATCGCGACAATAGTGTACCCCCCCCCCACCTCCCTTTACCTCCCACCACGGATCGTCGGCTATAAAAGCGGGGGCTGACCGCAGAGGTCTCACAGTCTCAGGCTGACAGCCTAGCTAGCTGTTCGCCTTAGCTGTCTGTAATAGCATCTTTAGTATATAGGTGGTACCCCTGTATACTAAAGATTCTACCTTAGCATATTAGTATGTTATGCATGTTAGTTTGTTAGATTATAGCTTGTAGTTTGCTGCTAGAAAATGTAGTTAGTGTTGGTGTTTGTAATTATTTGTGGTGTTGGTCTTTGAAGTGTTTTATTTACTAATGAAATATGTACTTTTCTTTCACGCTTTAAAACTGATCTTGGTCAAAACTTTGGTTCGCAGTTGCCTGGCGCCCGTTACTGACCAACGTCCGACTGGGTTTCAGGATGTTGTTGACCTTTGTAAAACCGACCTTGGTTGGTATGTCCTTTTCTTACACGCTATAACTAACCTTGGTCAAAACTTTGGTTCACAGTTGCCTGACGCCCGTTACTGACCAACGTCCGACTGGGTTTCAGGATGCTGTTGACCTTTGTAAAACCGACCTTGGTTGGTCTTTGTAAAATTAACTTTAACTGATCAGTATGTTTCTCATCCTTTTCCTAACCCCTTACAAAAAGGTATGACACGAAAACCGACCTTTGTCAATACGGCCATGCAAACCGGTTGACATTACCCATCTTACCCTCGAGAAACTTTTGCAAATACTCCCTGCAAACTATCTGTAACTTCCTTTTGTTTGGATAAATTAATAAAAGGTTCTGTTATCAGGTTTATTGCCTATAACTGTGACCTTTCTTCAAAATTCACTTCCCTAATACAGAGCGGGGAATAGAGCAGTTTGTGGTTCAAGTGAGAATCACTTACTGCTCTATTCCCCGTTTTGGCAACATGTTCAGATGACCTTGGGACTTTTTCGTTTAGTAAAAAACAACATTGAAATATATGTTGTTTTTCAACATATATCCCCCCCCCACTTCCATTGGGTATAAAAGAGACACCTTATCGATGGTAAAATTAGTCTGCTGCTTGTATTCGCCCACCTCAGACACCATGGAGCACATCACTGTTTCATCTTCTGCTGCCCCATCGATACTTGTCCAGGCTATGATTCTATCCAACATTTTTCCAGAGACTAGTAATACTTCGCCAAACTTAAACTCGAGATCTTTCAAAACCGAGAGAAACAATGCTAGTTCTCGGAAAATGAGAACAAAGATCGCTGACCGTTATAAAGTATTAAGAAGCATATTACCATCCTCCAATCCGTATGATTCTAAATTAACCACTATACAAAAGACAATAAAATACATTGCAAACCTACAATCGCAGCTTCAAGAACCGTCCTCAATTCACAAAGAAGTTTTACACAACCCTCCACCTTTTGAATCCGTTTTTCTTAAAGAGGATGAGTTAGCGGACCAACATTTTTTCGCTGAAGAACCTTCAGCTTACAAACAAATCTTCCTTATGGATGAAGATCAGGACGAGTAACTATCTTAAAACTAAAGTCCTTTGAAATACAAAGCGGGGAATAGATCAGTTTGAGGTCAAAGTGAGAACCTCTTACTGCTCTATTCCCCGTTTTGGCAATATGTTCAGACGACCTTGACCCACTCACAGACTTAGAAAATCTGCGGATAGGATAGAAAAATAAAACTGTTAAATAAAACTTTCCTTCTCTACTACCTACCCCCACTCTACTACCTACCCCCCACTCTACTACCTACCCCCACTCTAATGGTATAGGTAAGCGGGGTATTTAAGCGGCCGCTCCAGAACTTAGTAATTAGTCAGCTATGGACAGTCAAGCTGGATCATCCAACTTACATAGAGAGCCTAGAAATGTTCGAGAGCAGAAAAGGGTGCTAAAAGTAAATAAAGCATACAAGATACTACAATCAAAATTACCATTTACTAGTCCAAAAATGTCAAGATTATCAATTATACAACACGCGACAAAATACATTAAAACTTTACAAATGGAGTTGGAAAAACCATTGACTTCGCCTCAACTGCCTGATCAACCAATCTCCAACTCAACTCTTAAAGAAGTTTTTCTTGATGATGGTGATGTTGCAATAGAAAAAATTCTTAATGAAATTGTAACATTCGAAATTGATCAATTTGTTTCAACTGACTAAAGATGGTTTGGAAATACTGAACGGAAGAATACAGAACGGGGAATAGATCAGTTTGAGGTTTGAATAAGAATCTCTTACTGCTCTATTCCCCGTTTTGGTAATAGGATAAGGTGACCTTGACCCACTTACAGGACGTAATCATTTGTGTTACAATAATACCTCTTCCCTATCACTTTTCCCTACCACTTGCACTTTCAACACTTACCCCCACCACCACCGAAATCAGGTATAAAAGGTGGTTTCGTATTAGTGGTAAATCAGTCTGCTACTTGGAATCATGTCGCCCAGAGATAACATTTTCCCTTCTAAGAAGACTATACTGGAATTAATTCAAAATATTCCATTAAATTTAAACGAAGATGAAGACGAAGACGATTCAGAGATGGAAGGTGAACTATTTAGTGATCTTGAACTACTGAGTGAGTTTGATAGCAGTGAACCATATCTTGGAGAGATGGAGCTGTTGGAGCTGTTGACTGACGACGACGATGTCGATGATAATGAACCGGAATTTCATCATCAGTTGCTTTGCTTGGAGGAAATGGACCTTGTTGATAGTGAAACCCCTCCAAGCAGTATTAATATCGATGATGTAGTTCTAGATCCAGTCACAGGGAACTTTTGTGTTCGTCGTCGCTTATTTAGTGATATGAGCTCATCATCATCATCATCGGAAGAATCTGAATAAGTCTTTGTTGTCTTCAAATAGTTTACTTTAAATACAAAGCGGGGAATAGATCAGTTTGTGGTTATAGTGAGAATCACTTACTGCTCTATTCCCCGTTTTGGTAATATCGTTGTATGACCTTGACCCATTTACAAGATTGAAAAAGTGGGGTAACTTATAAATTTAATGGTGGGGGAACGTCTATTTAAAGACGATGCAACAGTGTATATTTATCATATCGGCATGATGAACCCACCAGGAAACTCCGTTTGCTACAGCTTTCCCCTCATCGATATCGATGATGTGATAAAACTTACATCAATAACAAAACGGTTTGAACTCGAAAGGCGACTCATAAAAGTCGACGTAATTCCACAAGATCTTCGTTCGGCAATGTTGACCATCGAATATGTTAAAGATGAATCTACAACTGAAGATCCCTATTGTTTTATAAAATTTTTAGTTGATCGAGATGCAATGTGTACAATCCGACTTCACATCCGAGTTTAAAATCTATCAAATGTTCCTGTTGGAGAAAATTGTCTTAGTTAAATACAGAGCGGGGAATAGATCAGTTTATGGTTTGATATGAAATCATTTACTGCTCTATTCCCCGTTTTGGCAAATATGTTCAATGACCTTGACCTAAATACAGAACTTTGTACCCTTCAGCTACAATAGTAAATATAAAATGCAAAAAATAGTAAACTTAACGTAATACGTACCCCCACCACTTTTGCTAGGGTATAAATAGAGGGGTATTTGCAGTGTTTTTCATTATTGCTTTGACCCTTGCGGAGATCGCACCTACATTATGCATCGCTGCGATATTTGCAAGTCTTCATTTAAGGATGAATTTCTTTTAATGATTCATAAAGAATTAAAACATAACAACAACCAAGATGAAAAGTATGAAGAAGAAGAATTGAAAGAAATAGATCGAATGTTAGCTCAACACCAACATTCCAGACCAAGTGTTATTCAATATGCATCATCAACATCGACTTCTACGCCTGCTATGTCTACACTTCACCGTCCTTCAACATCAACACCATCAACATCGACTTCAACGCCTGCTATGTCTACACTTCACCGACCTTCAACATCAACAGCTGTAGATGTGGAACTACACGCTCAAGCACTACCCGGTAAGGTAGTAACACATTTTAAAATTGACAACGTAAAATTACAACTTGAAAACTTTCTACATAACGCCAAAGAATTAGTAACCAAAACATTAAAGAATGAACAAAAAAGATTAAATTTTATCAAATTTGGACTGTTGCTAGATGCTATATTCACTAACATACAAAACGAAACATCACCAAGAGGTTTTATGACAAAAAACCGAACCATCATGGCTGCGTCAGATATTGAAAAGATTGTAACAGAATGTTTTGAGGAACTTTTGACAAAAATACAAGAGCATGAAGGAAGAGGATCTGGATGGACTTTATTAAGTATAACAAGTCTGGATGTTAGAGTTCATAAACACGGTTATGGAATGAGAGGAAGTAGTTACATTCCTCTTCCGAAAAAAGTAAGTGATACCAAATCCTGTATTAATGTGCAAAATGAAGATAACGAATGTTTTAAATATGCTATGTTGGTAAAATATGTAAACAAAGACCACCAAAAAAGACCAAGTCAAAAATATGAAGAAGTTCAACATAAGTATAATTTCCAGGGAATGACTTACCCTGTTGCAATTACTGATATATCAAAATTTGAAAAGCAAAATCCGTCGGCTTCAGTCAACATATTTGGTTTGGATTCGTCAAATAATGTGTATCCCTTGCGCATAACATCGAATGAGTGCAACAATCATACTGACCTGTTATTAATCAATAAAGGAGAGATATCCCATTACGTGTATATAAAAGATTTTGAAGGGCTTGTATGTAAACAGTTAACAAAACATAAAAGTAAAATCACAACATGTAAGAGATGCTTTTGCCACGTGAGCAAACCATTAAGAAGAGGAGGTTCAGAATGGTTATTAGAACATCAAAGGTTATGTAGTGGGAATTATGAGGTTAGAATTAAATTACCTCATCCTAGCAGAGCATACGTACAATTTGACAAAGTAAATCAACAATACCCTATTCCATTTGTTGTGTACGCGGATTTCGAAGCATCTTTACTTCCAATTGAACAACAAGAAGAGGATATTACAAAAAGAAGCAAATATCAAAAACACGCACCAAACAGTTACTGTATACTAACAAAATCCACGCTGTCTGAAGAACATCTTCAAGAATTTGGACTATCATCTGCTCCGAAGATTTATCGCGGTGAACAAGCAGCGAAACACTTTGTAGACGATTTGTATTATATTGCCTCTAAGGTGGAAGAACTCTACAAAATGAAAATACCGATGCTGCCTATGGAAGAACATCAACTTCAACATCACAATCTGGCAACAACATGTTATCTGTGTAATAACATATTTACACCAGATAACGTTAAAGTTCGTGATCACGACCATCTTACAGGAGTCTACAGAGGTGCAGCCTGTAACGCTTGCAATTTGAATTACAAACTTCCATCTTTTATACCCGTTGTTCTACATAACCTTAGTGGATATTACTCTCACTTTATAATTCCCGAATTGGGAAGAGATGATGGGGCGATAGATGTTTTGGCAACAACAATGGAAAAATTTATAAGCTTCTCTAAAAAGGTTGGCAAAATAAAACTTAGGTTTATTGATTCGTTTAAATTTATGCCTTCTAGCCTAATGAAATTAACTGAGAATTTAAAAAAAGAAGATCTGATAGAAACAAGCAAAATTGTAGCCAGTAATAAAATGGATCTGGTTCTTCGAAAAGGGGTCTTCCCCTACGATTACATCGATGGACTGCATAGATTTAATGAAACATCACTTCCTCCACCAGAACAATTTAACAACAAACTTAATGATTCGGAAATTTCACTTGAAGATTATCAACATGCATGTCGAGTATGGAACGAGTTGGATATGAAGACCTTAGGAGAATACTCAGACTTTTATGTAAAACTTGACGTGACTCTTCTCTGCGATGTTATGGAAGAATTCCGAAGAACCTGTTTTGCAGCATACGGTTTGGACCCTCTACATTCGTATACATCTCCAGGACTAGCTTGGCAAGCAATGTTGAAAGAAACAAAATGCAAACTCCAGCTGTTAACAGATATAGATATGGTTTTAATGGTTGAGTCGGGTGTTAGAGGTGGATTAACTCAAAGCGTGACAAGACATGTTAAAGCCAACAACAAATATCTACCAGACCATGATCAAGAGAAACCTTCAACGTACTTGGGATATTTCGACGCAAATAATCTGTATGGATGGGCCATGTCGAACCCACTTCCATTTGACAGCTTTAAATGGGTTGATCCCGATTGTATTGGGGATATATCACAAATTCCAAAACATGGAGATACCGGATATATTTTGGATTGCGACTTTGAATATCCAGAACATTTACACGATCTTCATTATGACCTTCCACTCCTTGCAAGAACAGAAATTTCACCAACTGGAAAACACCCCAAATTAATGATGACCCTTAACAATAAACAACGATACGTAGCTCACTATTGCGTTGTTCAACAAGCTATCGAATTAGGTTTACGTCTTACTAAAATTAATAGAGCCGTGGAATTTTCCCAATCGTGCTGGTTGAAACCGTACATAGACTCGAACACTACCAGAAGAGCAGCCGCTACATCAGCCTTTCAAAAAGACTTTTTTAAATTAATGAACAATGCGATATTCGGTAAAACATTAGAAAACAAAAGAAGACATAAAAACGTTAAACTTGTTACAGATCCGAACAAACTACAGAAACTCGTACAACAGCCTAACTTTAATACATCTATAATTATTAATGAAAATCTTGTAGCTGTATCTATGAAGAAAACAAGTGTGAAGATGGATCGTCCTTTGTATATAGGAATGTCAATCCTGGATATCTCCAAGACTCATATGTACGATTTTCATTACAAAAAGATGGTCACCTTTTATGGACGGGAAAACATCGGCATCTCCTACATGGATACAGACGCTTTTATATATTGGATAATTACTAACGATATGTATGAAGATCTTCGGACATTTGATTACAAAAACGACTTTGACTTTTCCGACTATCCAAAAGATCATCCAAACTACGACAATGACAGAAACAAAAAAGTGCTTGGCAAATTTAAAGATGAAGCCAATGGTGTTATACTTCAAGAAATTGTTGCACTAATGTCAAAATTATATTCTTTACAACTAAATGAAAACCAAGTCATTAAGAAAGCTAAAGGAGTAAAAAGTTTGTATTTAAAGAAGAATGTGCATTTTAATCACTATAAGAAATGTTTATTTGAAGATCAAGATATAATAGCAAAATTTAACACAATCAGAAGTTTCAACCATCAGCTGTACAGCGTGACTGAAGTAAAAAAAGCTCTTTCTTCAAATGATGATAAACGACACATCCTTGCAGACAATATCCACACTCTACCATTCGGCCACTATTCCCTCAACCCTATTGACGAGTAACCCTTTCATCGTCCTACATCCCTTTTCCTTTTCCTTTCCGTATAAAAGGGGGAACACAGCAGTATTTTGCTGTGTTCCCCCTTTTATACATTAGTTTGGAATGACCTTGGCCTATATAAGCAGATTTATACAAAAGAATATTTAATACCATATCAGCTGTCTTCGTGAAACCATCATGTCAGACCTGAAGGAGAAGATTATTAATGAACTACACAAACCTGCAAGAATAAAGTTTCCAAGAAGAAATACTGTTATAAAAGGGATAAATGATCTATATCAAGCGGATTTAATTGAAATGCGACCGCATAGCAGAATAAACAAAGGATTTAAATATATACTCACAATTATTAATTGTTTTACAAAAGTTGCAGACGCTTTGCCTCTAAAGGACAAGACTGGTAAAAGCGTAACAGAAGCCATGGAAATAGCCATAAAAAGAGATAAAAACAAAATTAAACATTTACAAACTGATGATGGAACAGAATACTTTAATACAAACTTTGCACAGTTAATGAATAAATATAAAATAAATCATTATTCTACAAATTCAGAGAAAAAAGCAGCTATTGTAGAAAGATTCAATAGAACCTTAAAAGGAGCACTCTATAAACAATTTTCAAAAAGAGGTTCTTACGTATGGTATGATGTTTTACCACAATTAATAAATGATTATAACAACAGGTTTCATAGAACTATTGGTATGAAACCTAACAAAGTAAATAGAAGAAATGCAAAAGATGTATTAAAACGCATAAAGAAAAATACAAAGCCTAAAGTAGAAAAAATGCAGCCAAGAAAATTTAATGTAAGTGATAAAGTACGGATTAGTAAATATAAGGGAGTGTTTACCAAGAAATACCTTCCCAATTGGACGAATGAAGTTTTTACAGTGTATAAAGTGCAACCGACTGTACCTGAAACGTATATCTTAAAAGATAACAAAGGAGATTTGTTGCAAGGTGCATTTTATGGACATGAAATGTTAAAGTCAACAGTAGGTGATGTATATCTTGTTGAAAAAGTGTTACAAAGAAAAAAGGACGCAGTTAAAGTGCGGTGGTTAGGGTTTAACAAAACTGAGGATTCATGGATACCTATAAAGGACTTGGTGTAATGCAAGCAACTCATTTCATCGTTAACCTTTGAGCAGGATGGAGATTATTCACCATAAAGATCGATTCAATATTAATAACATAGATGATTTAACTGTGGATAACGTTAATATCAACAATGGTAAACACGGTAGTTTATTTCCAAACACTGTTCGATGTATAGTAAGTGGCCCCTCAAACTGTGGAAAGACCAATGTTGTCTTTAATTTGATCACTAATCCGCAGGGATTAAGGTTTAATAACCTATATATTTTTTCAAAGTCCCTACAACAACCAAAGTATCAATTGCTGGATAAAATCCTATCTAATGTGTCCGATGTTAATTTTTACAAATTTAACGCTAGTGATAGCATTATGCAACCAAACGAAGCGAAACCGTATTCTGTATTTATATTTGACGATGTATCTTGTGAAAATCAGGATAATATTAGAAACTACTTTGCCATGGGAAGACATAATAACATCGATAGCATATATATAGGACAAACTTATAGCAAAATCCCAAAACAACTTATCAGAGATAATGCAAATGTTTTAATTGTATTTAAACAAGATGATACTAACCTAAAACATATATATAACGATCATGTAAATGCTGATATGGCATTTGAAAAGTTTAAAGAGCTTTGCGGAAAAGCATGGGCGGAAAAGTATGGATTTCTGGTTATTATGAAAGATCAAGCTATAAAAGACGGCCGTTATAGAATAGGTTTTGATAAATTTGTTTTACTACACTGATTAGCGGTATTACTGTACAAGTCGTCAAGGTGTGAAGATGGTTAACCAGGAAAAGCTACTAAAAGAAATAAAATCACTTAGTGATTCTATTAGACAAAAAAGCCGAGCTTTAAAATCAGGTATAAATGAAAGAGAGCAATTTTTAGAAACAACATTTAAACCTGTTACTGAACCTTTAAAGCGATTAGCACAAAATATGGAAAAACCTTCAATTCGCTTCGAAGGAGACAAAATGCTACCAATTTCCAAATATGAAGAAGAATTTCAGAATGATGAAAGTTTTGACCAGTTACAAACATCTGAAGAAAGCGACGAGTATGAAGAAAGCGGAGATATAGGAGATTTAAGGGAAAAGAACATTGCAGGAGATACAAGTACAGAAGATACAAGTGCGGAAGATACAAGAGCAGAAGAAGAGGATATCAACCCATCCAACTTAAGCAAATTAGGCACAGATATTATGTTTAAAGGAACACTTGGAAGAAAATATACATTAAAAATGTTACATGGCACACATGCTAATCGAAATTATCATACATATGGAGCTAGAATAGAGGATAAAGGATTAATGATTGGAGATAGAAAGTTAGATATAAACGAAAATGATGATATAGTTATTGGTGATAAGAAATATAAAGGTACAACAGGTTTGTTTGAACTCATCTTTAAAAATAATCCTGGTAAATATACTAAAAAGGATTTACAATTGTTTAAAAATATACTAGAGTATACAAATGCACATAGAAAAAAATATTCCAAAGACCTACCTATTTATAGAAACAGGTCAATAAAATACACAAACATTATATCTAGTCTTTTCCCCTCGAAATCAAATAAAGCTCCAATTAAAAGAAGAGCTTTATCTTCTGCTGAATTAAATGTTTTGCATAAAAAAAGAAAAACAACTGATCCTACTACATCTGGAAGGGGATTATTAAAAAATTTGTATAAAACCAATATAATATATTACAACGATATAAATAAGTTAGTTGATCGAATGAGGTTATTACATGAAGCTATGGAAGCCGGGCACACTGGTTTAGAAAACGAATGGGTAGCTTTGGTTGATGAACTGCGAAAACGAGAAATAATTGTTCAGTAGACGTATATATAGTAAGAACCTAAACGATAGCGATTCAGTTACATCATGAGTGTGGACAAGTTTGGACGGTATTCCGAGTTTGGAGTAAAATCTGGATATAGTGAAAAAAGAGCTGGGTTTCCGTTAACACCTGATGGTAATTATAATTTTGAAGGAAAAGTAATTCAAAATGTTGGTGATCCGCTTTTGTCTTCTGATGCGGTTACGGTACAATACATGGATAAAAGAACCCCGATTGTACACGAAGACCATTGGGGGTTTTCCGGTAAAAGGTTAAGCAATATAAAACATCCCATTTATGATGGTGAAGCAGTAAATTTAGCGACTTTAAAATTGTTAACGATTTACAAAAAGAATGAAACTGATACAAGCTATGATGTAAAAAAATTAAAATTGTCAAATGTAGGTGATTGTGAGCAGGATGGAGACGCTGTAAATAAGAAAATATTTGATATAGTACACAAGAAATGGACTACAGAATATGAAAAACATATGGAAAGGTTTGGTGCAGCTTTATTTAATTATATCCATCGGGCTTCAGGAAGAGCTGTAGCTTCAGATGTTAACAGCCACAATTATTTAGACTGGAAAAAGATACACAATCCAGAAAAACCTAATCAATTAGATAAACCGTCTGAGCCTTCTAAAGTCAAGACATTAGGAAAGGGGGATAAAGTGAATGTGATTAATGAACCAACAGAAAACGATGAAGATTACATAAGAGAAAAAAGAATTTAAATACCCATGATAAGGGATAAAGCATCAGTCATATTCGAGAGATGATACAGAGAGGATGATGGAATCCAATATTACTGCGTGGAGTTTAATATCTCAAGAGCCGAGATTTCCCCAAGGAGTGCTGACAGATGGTTTTGTTCAACGGTTTGATAGATATATGGATTGGGAACAACTTTCCATACACTACCTCTTCACAATGACTATGTTAAGAATTTATTTTCACAGAGTTAACTGGATTCATATTTTACAAAGACAACAGTTTTCAGAAGACTTCCTTGTAGAGATGACATCAAATTTTAATAACTGTTGGGAAGTAATAAGTAAATATCAAAATCTCTCTGAAAATTACATTGACAATTTTAAAGATAAACTAGACTGGAATGTGTTATTTAATTATCAACGATTAAGTGGCAAGTTTCTAAGGGAACATGACAACTATTTAGATTTTATTCATTTTACCGAAAACAACGATACCATCACCAGCGGAGAAACATTTGAAACATCTTCAATTACACCTTATTTCTATTTTTACTACTTTTATTTATTATGTCTACATTTAATTAATTAATCCATTTCTATATAATAAATGGATTTTAAACAGTATATATAATACAAGAAGCCAAGACTAATATTACATTCATTGTAAAACATTTATAGAGTGCACCTACTGATTGTAAGTTTGGCTATAAATAGTCATGCCGAGGGCTAAACGCATCAGTCATAATCGAGAGAGATTACAGAGAGGAAGGGGAATAGCATCAACAGCATTTTCTCTATTAAGTAAACCGGTTGGAGCTATAGTTAACAAGGCGATTGATTTATTACCTGTGGAATTACATTTACCTGGAGGATATCAATATTGTGGTCCTGGAACCAAATTAGAGAAACGGCTTGCTAGAGGAGATCCTGGAATAAATAAGCTTGATCAGGCCTGTAAACAGCACGATATAGCGTATTCCAAATTTGGTGATACAAAAAATAGATCAATAGCGGATAGAGCACTTTCTGAGAAAGCTTGGCAAAGAGTAAAATCTAGTGACGCGAGTATTGGTGAAAAAGCAGCGTCTTTAGCAGTAACAGCAGCAATGAAAGCAAAAACTACGTTTGGAGGAGGAAAGAGAAGAAGGCGTGGGAAAAGACCCGCTAAGAAACAAGGAGGTAATATCAGAAGAAAACGTCGATCTACTAGTGGTAAAGGTAAAAAGAAACCAACAATATGGTCAATGATAAAAAAGGGAGGAGGACTATACCTAAGACCGTATCGTGTGTATTAAATAAGAAAGAGCAATTAATAATTAAAAACAAAGAATTAACCAATGAAGAACTGATTACATATGCTTCTTGTTTGAAAATCCCATTTTTTAGAGGAGTATTTATGAAAGATGAATTACCGGTTAAAATGTGGAAAAATGAGACTGGTATAGTAAATTTGGATAATAGTGAAGGATTAGGCACTCATTGGGTGTGTTACAAGAAACTTGGTGAAACGATTTATTATTTCGACAGTTTTGGAAACCTTCCACCACCGAAAGAACTTCAACAATACTTTCGTGCGGCAGAAAATGTTTTTTACAATTATACAAGAAAACAACCTGATGATACATCCATTTGCGGTCATTTATGTTTAGACTTTTTAGCTAAAAGTGTTAGTCAACTTTAAGATGTCTTCGTATACAGTGTCATTAACCGGTAACTCATGTACTTTGCGCAGTATTCTGTTTCCAGCGCTACGTTTGCAAAAAGGAAGACTATGGGAAGCCGCATTATTGGATTTAACAACATATAACTCTATTCCAAACGTTAGTGAAGGAATTAATAACAAAATACATTATTACAAGACAAAAGATAATAAAGGAAAATATTCAGCTTTGGAAGAATTCAGTTTACCAACAGGAGCTTATGAAATTGATAATATAAATGAAGTTATACAAAAACATATGGGAAAAGAAAATATAACGATAAAAGGCAATAACAATACAATGAAAGCCGAAATTACTTCTAAGTATTATATTGATTTTGGCCAAGAACGTTCAATTGGTAGTTTATTGGGGTTTTCTAAGGAAACAAAGGTATTAGAACCTAATACAACTCATTCTGGGAATAGAACTGTGACGATCATCAAAGTAAACAGCATAGACATTACATGTAACATTATACAAGGATCCTACAGAGATGGAGAAAATCGGCATATATTACACACATTCTACCCATCAGTCGCACCGGGTTTCAAGATAGTAGAAAAGCCTCAAAACCTTGTGTACCTACCGTTAAACACCAGTTTCATTTCAGACATCGTGCTGAACATAGTGGATCAAGACGGAAACCTTATTGACTTTCGAGGAGAAGCTATTACTGTAAGAATACATATAAAATCATCCGCTTAGATAATGGGGTTATCATTTAAAAAGAGAGAGCCAACCAGCAAAGAGGTCAGTAGCTCATCAGCTGTAGAAGGATTAACAAGTGACAACATTCGTTTTCTAGAAGAAATTGGATTAAAGGTCATTAACAATGGATATACTGGATATAGCGCAGGGCCCAACATTCGACGAGACCTTATGGGAAAAGGAATATCACACGCACAACCCTTACGCTTCGTCCAAATTAAACAATAACGATGAAATTAGGATTCCTATACAACAACAAGACATTTATACTCTTCCATGCGAAAGTTATTTATATATTGAAGGAAAAGTAACAAAAGCTGACGGTACTGTTGGAACCACTGTTCCGTTCATAAATAATCCTATGGCATTTTTGTTTGACGAGATTAGATATGAAATTTCAGGAGTTACAGTCGATTCAACAAAAAAGGTTGGAATTTCCAGTACATTAAAAGGATTAGCGTCTTTAACACCAAATGAGAAGAATCTGTTAGCTGTTGCAGGATGGGTTGCACCAGACAAAAGTATAATTACTCCTGACGCTTCGGGAAACTTTGATTTTTACGTACCTTTAAGATTACTTTTAGGATTTGCTGAAGATTACAGAAGAATAATAATAAATGTAAAACAAGAACTAGTTTTATTAAGGTCATCAAACGATAATGATATTATTAAAGCATCTGCTGGAACAACTGAAGCCAATTTAGACTGGAAACTAACATTAGACAAGATTGTTTGGAGAGTACCACATGTGCGACTAAATGATGAACACAGGATTACATTATTAAGAAAGTTAAAATCAGATCGAGACATTGTAATGCCATTCAGAAGCTGGGAGTTTCATGAATACCCCGTTTTACCTTCAACACAACGGCATACATGGACTGTAAAAACTTCTACTCATTTGGAAAAAGCGAGATATGTAATCTTTGGATTACAAACAAAGAAAAAAAGTATATTAACTGAAAATGCTGGTGAATTTGACCATTGTAAATTAACAAACTGTAAAGTGTTCCTGAATTCACAATTCTTTCCCTACGACAACTTTAATATCTCTTTTGATAAAAAAAGGTACAGTGTTTTATACGATATGTACGCTAGGTTCCAAAATTCATATTACGGCAAAACAAACACACCTCTACTATCTCCCGTACAGTTTGAATCGAAAGCTCCGATTGTTGTAATTGATTGCTCCAAACAAAACGAATCTGTAAAATCGTCTAGTGTTGATATAAAGATAGAAATGGAATTTCAAGAAAACGTACCTGCAAATACATCTGCGTATTGTTTAATTTTGCACGATAAAATTGTTACATACACACCGTTGACTGGTATCGTAAAGACGGTATTGTAAAACGTTGTACCACCACCGGCACCGCCACTGTCGCTAACCTATAAATAGCGGAGCAACAATGCAGGTCTTCAGTTGATCGTCTATCGTCGCATGGGCAACATCTTCTACAAAATGAGTTCTCCATCTGTTGTACAAGGTGATGCAGAAATAGCACCGTTATTGGAACGTGATAATACCAGCGAAGCAGAAATTATCAAGGAAATAACTGCATTTTTAAAGTTTGGTAAAAGAGATAGAGAGGAGGAAAGTAATGCAGACCCATCAAAGGTAGTACCAAAAAGGAAGAAGAAAGTTGAAGAAAATATTCCTCCTCACATTTTAACTGAAGTGTTTTTGCGAATCTTTTACCCCATCTCAGCATGCATCAGTAAAAGTGTATCAGTTGGATTGATAAAGTCATTGGATTATTCCCCTACAGTAATTCTACACCATGGAACAAAAAAGGTTTTATTTTCGCAAAATGCTTGGGAGTCATTTTTGAAACATGTACATTTAATAGAATGTTATTTAACTAACAGTTTGTGTGGAAGAAAAACACATATTCGACTTTTGGATTGTGACAATGAAATCGATATTGTTAAACATCGCGGACAACTACAAGTGCGAATTAGAGACTTGACTCAACATGAAAATAAGATTCTACTGTCACGTGAAGAATTCTACGTTTTAAACTACGCAACAGAACCTATTACAAGGTACATGAGACAGTTGGTATTTGCAAGCGCTATTATTAAAGAATATTTGGTCGATACTTTGGAAAAACAACCTGATAGCACCATCGTGTACGGACCTGTGGATACATCTATTTTTAATAGAATACCTCATGAAGTTTGCATGTGGAGAAAGTTAAAGGATTTTGAACCACTTGTAGAAATCGCTACAGAAGCTACAGAAGAAACAACAGAGGAAGAAGAAACGGAGAAAAAAGAAGATGAAGAAAACGAAACACGAGAAGAGGAAGTTAAAAAAGACTAAAGTTTAACTTAGTAAAGAAGAACACACGTGGGGTAGGCCTATTGGGGACGGTGCCCACGTTAAATATACACCAACGCGCCTGCAACTGTACGGCCTGGTATTTAACCTACCGTGGTGTGGAAAACAGTTTAGTTGATCGTTAGGTGTCATGATGAGCGGAGGGGATGAAGAAGTGAGTGTAAAGCCTTGTGTAATAGAATTTCAAGCATTTCGAAATAATGATGATAGGTTTATTATCAAGGAATTAGTAATTTTAGACTTGCTTACATTTGTAGTTTACCCATTCACGTTTGAAGCTCCTTTTTTTTTAACAACCTTAACGCCAAAGCAAAAAGTACAAACAAATGGATAACAAACTACTTTCATCACATACATTGGTATGAAGGATTTATAAGCTACAGTAATCTGCACAGTATTATGTTTAACTTTTGCAAACAATATTCACATATATACACAAGAGGATTAGAAAAAAGGAACTGGATACAAAAGTACACGCACGGTGATGTTTTCGATATAACTATCGGTAAGGACTTTAACATTAATCTCGGTAATATTTGTGTTGCTGCAAAAGATCCTAAACACGGACAATCAAACTGCGCATTGCACAACGCATATCGTTTGGCTGCTTACTTGGAACAAACGCAGAAATGTGGTGGGGGTAGCAAAGAACCGGAATGTGGTGGGGGTAGCGGGGCCTATAAATACGAGGATCCAACACCGCTCCGGCACGAGTATTATTCGAGACTCCGAAGAGGCAACATCACAGAAGACATCGCAACCACCACTGACGAAGATGGCATCACAACAGTTTCTACAAACACTGGTTGATCAATTCAACACTCATTCAAAATCCGACCTTCTGCTAACTAAAAAGTGTTCAGAATTAAAAGAACAAAAACACTACATTATTCATAACATCAAGAAAGTGGAAACCACACATGGAGAAACAATTCTAGTTTCATTGAGCGAAGCACCTTTAACTTCAGGAGATGAGCCGAAGTTTCAAGTATTTCTTCCAAAACGATTTGTTCAACTGCTACAGAATGAAGATTTGCGAGATATTCAACCGGGGACGTTGTATTTGGTATCACACGGTGTAAGCGGCAACAACTCAACGGAACTCACTCTGCACATCATGCATCCTTGTACATAATGTCTCTGTTTGTATTTCTCTGTTTGTATTTTATTGTTTGTATTTCTAGTCATCAATGTTAAACTTAAGTTTATTGTATTGTAAAATGTTTGTTTAATAAAGAACAGAAAAATAAAAAAAATAAAAAAAATATGAAAAAAAAAATAAAGAAAACAGCAACACAGCAGTATATTATTTTATATACTGCTGTGTTGCTTTTTTTTTAAAATTCGAATGGGTGACCTTGAACTTTCATTCAGGGTTAACTTATGAAGAGGTATAAAAGAGAGGGAGCAGTGAAGTTAGTCTCAGTCTTGTCTAACACACGCTGCAGCTAACATGTCGGTGCCACCTATGAACAATTTATTTTTCGATAACAATTTGAAGACATATTGTTGCGAGTTACAATGTTTTAAAATACCAGGCGATCAAGTTGACGGGAAAGCTTGTCGTAAGTGCAAGTGTTTTAGCTATTGCATATGTAGATGTAAAACGTATCAAATGAACCGACAAGATAAAATACAAGAATTACGCCGAAGGATTGCATTACTGTGGCGGCGAATGTAGTAGCAACCATCTGCCTCGCACCAGCTGCCACCTGCCGCCTGCCATCTGCCGCCCGCCATCTGCTCCGCCCCACCACACTTTTACCCCCACCATTTTGTTTGATACCAAAACGCTAGCTAGCGAATAGTCAGTACACCTCCGGCTCTCGACTGGTGAACATCGAGTGCTCTTCACAAACGTAAAACATTATATTAAAATGTCCATTAAAATTAGGTGTATTCATTATGACTCTATTCATCTTGCGACTTACCAAGACCTCGAGGTGTTTAGTGAAGAGCTAAGACTTCTTATTGCGTCCGGTTACGATTTATCTTTGGAACTTTACGCATCAAAAAACAACATGGACTCTGCGCAGGGATCGAAGTATCTACCGTCTTTCTTCAGAAAGCGAAGTGATGGCCGCAACTCGTCCGGATCAACAACATCGATGACAACGAACAACGGGGAACTATTGTAAACATGAATTATTGTAAATAAAGTAATATTTGTAATAGTACTACCTCGCACTCGTATCATTCGATTGTTTCATTCGATAATTTTCATTCGACATTTATTATCGATTAACTATCGAATCACAATCGTTTTACGAGTGCGAGGTAGATTTTTTTAAAAAAACTTCACCGTGACCTTGAACTTTGAACTTTTACTCATTTCGTCACAAAACCGCCTACGTCACTGGCTCAGCCTCAGATGACGTCTTTCATGACTCAGCGCTTCCGGTCACGTGACCGGAAGCCATAAATCACTTGGCCCAAAAGTCCCCTTTCCCTACTACTTCCCTACTAAATTTGAAGTAAATCGGACAAAAAATGCGACCGCTAGAGTGCAAACACATTTTTAACGACCCCCCAAAAAGTGTTCAGGGGGTCACGTTAGGAACTTCTATGGTGGTCCCGGCTTAATTTTCACCGTGCGGGTCATGCTAATAGTTCACTTTCCATAGGAAATTCACTAATAACTTTATAGTACATAAATAATGTTTAAAATGAACACTATAATCTAAATATTTGGAACGTTTATTGCTTTTTCTTATAAAGTAAGAAAAGTAGTTATTGCCTCGTACGCTGCATTGGTTTGTAAAATATTTAGATACTTTTTTATAGAGAATTTGTTCTGCCATTTTCCAACATAATATTTAACTGCGCAATTTTTGAATAAAACATTTGATTTATAATTCCGTGTTTATAGTAAAAATAAAAACTTTCGAGCACATATACAGCAATTACGAGTTTAACACCAGTTTTATGTGGCCTTTAGCAATGGCGTGCATGAAACTTCCAGCAGTTAAAGCCGGTTAAAGCCAAATAAATAACCATCATCCGGTTATAGATGTCAGCCTCAACTCACGCTCCGGGTTAGGAGTAAAGATCCCAGTTTACTTCAATGATTATTAAGAATAACTGTGAGATATATACTGATGAAAACTTGATCACTACCTTTAACTATAATATATACAACTTGTTACATAATTATGACAGTACGTTTATGAATTTCTAATATGTTTTCAAATTAGAACTTTGAACTGAATATAAATGAGATGTTGAATCATGTGATGAATAAAGTAATGGATTAGGTTATTTAATATTGATTTATTTGGACTTTACTTTGGTAAAATCCAAATTAGTATTAGTAAACAAATTAAATCAAAAGCATTATTAATTATAATAATATAATTAATAAATTAACCAAATAAATCAATATAAATTTAAATCCCTCGCTCTTTGAGTTTCAAAAATACAGAATTAAGTTAGTTATCTACTAAGTAGTTATTAGATCTTTTTATTAGTTATTTACTTATGGGATTGCTTAAGTATTAAGGATTTTCTTCCTTCCCGTTATTAATTTAAATTGAATTCAGATTACAAAACTAATAACTAAACCATATGAACTGTACAATAAAACACAAGAGTTACAAGTACTAGCTTATTTAAGAAAAACATTGTATCCCGTATCTGGGGCCGAGCTTTGCTCAGGGAAAGCCAGTTAGTTTGTTTAGATGATTCTGAGTAATCTTTCATCACGTCCCCCTACTGACGAGCAGATTTTCTCAGCTTATTTGCCTCTTTTCTGCAGGTTTAAGGTCACTCCAGTTGTTATTATAGCTAAACGTCCCATTCATTCATTTTTGATATGACAAGAACATTCTAATGTAATCTTCAATCAATGGTATTAGTCACTTCTCTCAGGAAATCTAATGTTAATACTTAAACTGATTACTTTGAGAGTTCATTGATTGATTATAACAACTGTTATGATTCTATTGAATTGATTTGAAACTCCATAACCCCAATATTAACTTTTTAAATTAGTTTTTCTTTACAAAATTATATTTTCCCTGTGGATGAGACTTGTATATAACTTAATTTTAACCCAGAAATAAGTTGATTACAACTTTTGAAGGAAGTTGTTCGAGCCGTTTTTGAGATCAGAGTTGCAATGAAGAAAGTAAACAACCAAAACCTAGTCATATTAGTGTATAGGATTATAAAAATGAATAAAATTTACAGGTCAAAGGAGCGAAGCCCTATTGATCATAACGAACATTATACACTGATTCATGAATACACTTCTTAGTCTCACCACGATTACACTTTGTTAAATTAATCAAACGTCCCTTACGTCCCTTAATTTTCTCATTTAATTAACTTTAAAATAGCATTTTTTATAAAAATCGTTAATAAATGTTTAAATATATTTCGGTTTTACATATTTCATTTGTGTATTAATTAATACTGCATTGGCATTTGTATATGTAACAATTGATTGGCACACACCGATTGTTTTAGTGAAAAATATTTACATAAAGATAAAGTGCAACATTTCCTTACATAAACCACATTATAATATAATATGTCACATATAACTGTAACAATTGAATACAATTAACCTCCAATTGTATATTGTTAATTACTCTATAATAAAGACAGCAGTTGTATATTTACTGTATTAGTCTATGTACAAAAAATTAACTCTAATATTTTCGAGATAATTTTCATTTTTCAAGGCGAGCGCGAAACATATACTGATTACCGAATGATTTATTGAAACAAGGTCCATAGTTCTTTATTCATGGAAACATAATTGAAAAGTTTTATGGTAGAGACATTAAGAGGTTTAAACACTGATCGTAAAAACCGGTCCAACTATTGGAAAACCCTCTTCCCTGGTTCGGCTTCTTCTTTGGCATATCCTCTCAAAATAAACTTGATATTTGAAAAGTTTGTCTTGTTGTTTGATCTGTAGCGTAAATTTTTCTGTTTTATTAATAAACACATTACACTAAATTGCATATTTAAATTTGTCCTCATTATTTATGAGATTTGAAGAGATGGTTGTATCATCCCCAGTCCTTGAAGGAAATACAAACTATTATATTGTAACCACCTTCATAATTATTTGGATGAATTTCGGGAAATAAATTGGTCGAGCTACTCAATTTAAACGCTTGATTGTAAAATCATTGTATGTTTGGTGGGGGGGGGGGGAGTGTGTTTCCCCTCCTTGCGGCATGGACTTGGGAATGGAATTTTTGTGATCCCATGCCGTCTTCTATGTCAACGGGACTGCACTGAATAAGTAAGTACTAATTTGTGGTTTTACTTTAGTTTGACCAAAATATACGATTTCAATCTGACTTATATAAATTAATTTTTATTTCAAGAGTTTTAAACAAGATCAGTGTTAATTCAGTGTTTATCAAAATCTCACTTTCAAAGCCTTTTATTTATTTCCTAATTGAAACTGTGCTTTAAACAGTTTAAATATGTTATCCTAAATATTACCGTAATAGCAGAACTCACTATTGTGATATCAGTAGAGAGAATTCTAAAACGTTGATATTAATATGGTTATTCGGAAGTTCTTTTCAACTTCCATACTCGTCTTGACACATGATAATAAAAAAGCATGGTTATAAAAATGGTTAATTTTATATTCCAATATAATAAATGGTTGAGCTCGTGTTATACTCGTACAGATTTGTAAACACATTTGACTTATCACAACACAGCTTTGACATTACAAAAAACATATGTATAGTCAGATTTTAAATTGGAAAGTCTATACATTTAACTGGATACAATAAGCATAAATAAATGGGTCGTACAAAAGATTGTAGGTAATTACTATAAATATAATGACCAATTCAAGGTTAAAATAGTTTTACTATATGATTTTAGGACTATTCTATTATTAGTAAAGGCAAACGATTACAGTAAATGTTCGTTGAGCAGCAAACATTCCTTCGAAACAAAAGCATGGTTATAAAAATGGTTAATTTTATATTCCAATATAATAAATGGTTGAGCTCGTGTTATACTCGTACAGATTTGTAAACACATTTGACTTATCACAACACAGCTTTGACATTACAAAAAACATATGTATAGTCAGATTTTAAATTGGAAAGTCTATACATTTAACTGGATACAATAAGCATAAATAAATGGGTCGTACAAAAGATTGTAGGTAATTACTATAAATATAATGACCAATTCAAGGTTAAAATAGTTTTACTATATGATTTTAGGACTATTCTATTATTAGTAAAGGCAAACGATTACAGTAAATGTTCGTTGAGCAGCAAACATTCCTTCGAAACATCAAGGGTAGCATAAATAAATGGGTCGTACAAAAGATTGTAGGTAATTACTATAAATATAATGACCAATTCAAGGTTAAAATAGTTTTACTATATGATTTTAGGACTATTCTATTATTAGTAAAGGCAAACGATTACAGTAAATGTTCGTTGAGCAGCAAACATTCCTTCGAAACATCAAGGGTAATATAATTAAAATATACTTATTAAACCGTACTATTTTTCTTTTTTGATACAATTTTTTTACATTAAAGTTTATATTGATAGAAGATTACTATTAAAAACACGTATTAAAACACGCAATTCTAATTGATTTCCCAAGATAATTAATTTTATATAACTCTTTTCTTAAATTTTTAATTTCTACCCCTATGACATCAAACACACTGCCCATATACTTTATTTAGAGTTTGAGTTGTTGGTAAAAATTTTTGTATGATCCCGGAACCCAAATAATGGTTTTAGGTTTATCTGCGATGCCTATATGCCTCTCCGTTTGGATGTACACAGATCCAAACATAACACCAATGGCCTGATTTAGATGAAATTCGGTATGAAGTTTTCATTTAAATGTTTAGAATTTTAAATTTTGAGGTTTCTTCATCCCCCAATAACTGCTTTAAAACTGGTAAAAAACTAAATATCTCAAAAACAACTCCAATAATTTTGATTGGTGACTTAAATCTCAAACGAAATTACTTAATCCGAATTTCTGGGAGACCTCGAGACCAGACTTAACATAGGACTTAAAATGTTATTTTTTAATTTTGCACAAAACCAATAATTTTTAACTAAATACACTCACCACAATTAACAAGAGGTAAAAACTAAATAATTTAGTAATCGAGTTATTATTCTACGATTAATGGTTCGGCAGACTAATTTGATTCTTGCGTTAAACACAGTATGTTGTATAGTATTATTCTTATAGAGAATCGATCAATTATATAATTCCTCTCATACTAAATGATAAATTGTAACAATACTTTATGTACATTGCGATATAACATAGAGTTGGTCTAATGTATTGTATTCCGAACAGTTTATATTATGAGGATATCTGGGGGCGAACATACGTCCGGTGTGACGGAAGATAGCAGGTAGCCAAAACGGATCGGCCAATCAGAGATTGGCATGACAATTCACAGGAATCTTCCTTATATACCAGGTTAACATATAGACCTATTTCCGGTTTGAAAATCCTTAAGGAATGCGCCCTACGGCCTTTCAAAGATTACATGTTATTGTTATGGAGGAATGGTTTATTTGATTTATTATGTCACATGTGGATTTTTTTAATTCGATTAATTTAAAGAAACAGCTCTTATAAGGATTATATCTAACATACCTGAAAGGCATAAACATATGTTGATTATGGAAATAGCAAATCTACTTGAATGGCAACTCAAACTCGTATTTTGATGCTGAAGTTAGCTCTGTATAAAAAAGAGGAGAGTGAGCGTAGCGAACGAGCTTATCTTGAAAATGAACGAGCATTTTTGGCATAAAACAAATTCAATGCCATTAGGACAGGAAAACATCTGTCGGGCTAGTAATTATGAAAAACTAGAACAAATATATTATTTGCATTTCAATATATTTTTAATCGAGTTGTAATTTTATTAAAATAAATATGTGTATGCCACAAACATTAATAAATTCCCATTTATCTCCAACAGCAATACCCTTCAAAAGAGGGAAACATTATATCATTTAACATTTTTTCATATCGTTCAGTACACAATTTAAATTGATTTGAATGACGAAGTTATACACAATTTAAATTTGCCCGTAAAAACTCAAGGCTTTGAATATAAATGGGATTGTTGAGGAAAGAGGGAAAGAAAGATGGAAATCTTCACTCATCTTGTTTGCTCGACACCTTTTGTACAAAAGGTGATTTTTATATTTTTATCTGGTTTTGTTTCACTAAATATATTTTTGGTCCAAAAAAGTGCGAAAAAATCAATTTAAATTCGATAATTTTTACCTTGATATTATTTATGTACACCGTATTGCAATTATGCATCTAACATTGGTTTTTGTGAATTATTACTATCTAACTACTTAATAATTCAAATTTTTGCTGACTTGTTAATTAGTTTAAGCTAATAATTCCTCTAGAAGAAGAAGAGGTAGATTGTTTAATGCTCCAGGATTCTATGATGAGGTGTTTAATGTGACGACTAGCCGAGGTCAAATATATCTGGAATGGTTTTGATTATTTAATAGTAAAAATATTTTCGTCATGAATCAATTAAGTTTTTTATTTTTTTATTTATTTAGCTACAAAACTCACAGTAAACGAGCATCTCAGCATTTGTCATACAAATGCTGCGGCTGAATATGTTTATTAAATACAAACATTTCATAACAATTTATAAAAATGGAAAAAAAGTGCATGGTCAAATTTGTTCAGAAAAATTAATTTAGCATACAGAACCATATTAATATTTCTCTGATTCAAATTTTGTAGAAATACGTGTTTTTATTTTTTATTGTTAAGATATTTTATATGATTTTATAGGACCACTACGAAACTAAGTTCTACATTGTAAAAATCATCGAGAGTATGGGAAAAGTCATGTTGCAACATACAGTAAAACTTACAAGGCTTTTTGAAAACGGTTATTCAACATACATTTGGGATTTAAACATTTTGAGCTCTAAAGTTATAGAGGATGACATTGCCAACAATAATAATATAATCAACCGGAATATCATCTACTCTCATAATTAAAATAAGTTTACCTAATTATTTTCTTAGTTCAAAGACTCGAACATCGAAAGAGGTTTAATATAATTTGTTTACTAGCTATTACGGGACCATGTTTTACGATGTAGTATGCTGTTACGTTGACCACGAATTCTATTACACACAGAGGTGAGAAGCTGCTGCAGTGGTGGGATAACCAGGCTGTCAGGCGCAGATTAATTCAGATTTGCCCAATCCCGCCTTCAGAGACCTTCTCTATTCTGGGTGATTAATTAAACGAGGCAGATTGAATTACATGTGCGAGAAAACGCATCTCATTTTGATAATTTCGTTTGCCATGAATAGTAAGTAAAAATACCCCCGTAGCAGCAAACCTGCATACTCAGCGAATTTCCAATGAGTATATAACATAACACATAAAGCCACTTAACAGGATTCATAAGAAATATATTCACAAACAAGCGATATTTAAAATATTAATTATTCTCCATAAGAATAACATTAGGGATGAGTACGCAGGTTTGGTGCAAAAAGGAAAAAAAATATGTTTTTTATGCAAATATCAATAGAACTCAGATAAGTGAAGTCATAAGTTTCATCCATATACGTTCATAAATAAGCGATATATAACATTTCAATTATTTTACATAAGAATAACATGGGGACCGAGTACCTAGGTTTGCTGCTACGGGAACCATAGGTGAAAAATTGTTTTTTGTGCAAACAACAATAAACCACAACCAGATAAAGCCTTATACCAAATTTCGTCAGTTTATGTTCATAAATAAGCGAGATATAAAATTATTCTTTTTCTCCACAAGAATAACATTAGACAACGTACTGTGTTTAGCACTTTCAATATCTCAGTAACCAATTGACGTAGAGCAATGATCAAAGTACCAAATTGTTTGTTTTTTTTAAGCTGCATTCAATGGTATAAATTAAAATTTTATTTAAATAACAAATACATGTGAAAACCCCAAAAAAACTTTTGGGGTACAAAAGCCCCCCTTCGGATGGTGCGATTCGTCTGGTTTTCGAACTCGTTCAAATAAATGTACTGTACATATTTGTACAAAATTTCATTAAGATCGGACCTTTGTTACCAGAGTTATCGTGCTTACGGAAACACACACAGACACACACACACACAACACACACAGACACACACACACACAACACACACACACACACACACACACACACACACACACACACACACACACACACACACACACACACACACACACACACACACACACACACACACACACACATATATATATATATAAATCTGAACGAATGGTGTTTTTGGCATCTGGGGACCTCAAAACGAAAAGTTATCATGGTCTCGGGCTTAAGTCTTACCATGAGACCTTCAGTCATAGCTTCTTCCCTACAGGGGAAATTCGCTATAAAGTGTTGAATAGTAAATACTTGATGTAGCACTTTGTTCAGTAAGTGCCATATACAGCAAATATGTTGTTTACGGAGTGTATAAACACTTCCGTGTTAATGTTTACTGAAGTAAGATAATGTTTGTTAAATACCGAAACATAGGTCTGAAAGACTGTTACACACATTTTGGTAGGGTCCATCGTAATTCTTTACAACTTTCCACAGTGCCTTCCTTAAACACTCTTACATACAATACTTAATATTCAATATACGTTTAATTTACTGAAAATTTAGTTTAACACTATCGTTCTTCGATACTTGCATTCGTGAGCATTTAAAAATATGAGTTAAAAATGGGACGGTCTTCGAGTTTTTGGTTACCGTAAGCCTGATTAAAGCAAATACCGTTATTTTATTTGAATTCAATAGTTTTCCTATGTTAAAAAGCCTTGTGTACGATAAATTAAGTTATAACTAATTGGAAAATCTCATAAATAAGAAAAAAAATATAAAATATCATATAGGGAACATGTAGGCCTACTTCGTATCCATGGAACTTTGCAAATGTTTTGAAAACAAAAATATACTTGACATGCTTTAAAAAAATAACCAGTCTGTAAATATTCTAGTACATAACAAGCTGTCCATTTTCGTTTGATTACAAATAAATGTGTACAGCCTCAATTAAATCTAAAAAGGTTTTTACACTACCTCTAATTTTATTACTAGTCGCAATAAACCCGTGCCAAACATGTAGGGTTCACTAAAATATTCGCGGAGGCATATTCGGTGGTCGCTGCGTGGCAGGGTTCTGTTTTATTGTAAACATCAAAGACCACCCTCTATTGCACAGCGTTGTTTACTGCAGCAAGATTTAATATTTTGAAACTACTTTGTATAAATATTCTACCATACCCATTGTAATCTATAATAAACGGTATCAGGAAACTGACACATACTTTCTCCCTTTTAGCTCAACTTTAATTAATAAATTAATTTTTCGTCATACTGCTTCAAAAACAACTGTTTTTGACAGATGCGTTGAGATTCAAAAGTTCTTCTTTTTAGTCTTTGGATAATAACATGTGTTTTGATGATCATTATCGTACTAGTACTAAAAAGATCATTGTTGATGATACTTTTGATTCGAGGTCGTCATAAATCGATTAAAATTCATTCGATTATAAATAATCGAAACATTCATTGTTATTATCGAAACATTCATTGTTGTATTGTTATTATTTTTGCGTTCGTTTCCCGTACACCACTGGTGAGTGACAACTGTCAGTGACACGATGGACGAAGTTAGTAGGCCTAACGATTCGTTCCGAAATATAATAGAAAAAGCCCGTGCCCAAATCGAATGTTTGTTTTGAAGAACAACCGATTGATTCGAACCACAGTGATTGGTTTGAAGTGATCGACTCAACAACCGATAGATGTGAATGAACCGAAGTTATGCATGTGCAACAGCTGATTGTTTCAAGAGACAAGCTGAAAGAAACATTTGAGGTTATGAAGACACAGTACGTAAATTTTACTTTTGTTTCTATTTAAACCTCTAAGTTTTTTGGCAGTATGACGAAAAATATAGTTCGTCACTCGGATCAAAAGTGTCTTTTTGATACTCGCTCATTTCCCAGCCTCGGCTTCGCCTCGGTAGTTAAACTGGAGCTCGTATTAAAAAGATCCACTTTTGATCCTAGTGACGAAATATACTATTTTTATAAATATAGAATACAAAGCACGGTCGAATGTACAGAAAATGTTGTAAACAAGTTGTTTAAAAACTATCCACCAAAATCCCTGTTTAGGAGGCACTACAGAATCAATCGCTAAACACATGGTTTAACAGGGGAAATGCTCCCTATCCCCCCTCAGGGTTATTAAGGGGCAACATATTTCGAATTTCTTCTGTTGGTCCATGCTAACTTGACAAGCATATCAAGTTTGAACGAAATTGATCAATAAATAAGAGAGAAATAGTAATTTTCGTATTCCTCATAAGAATAATATTGGACAACGTATTGCGTTTACCGCAAAATTAAAATTAAAATTTTCTCCGCAATCAGTAATCGTAAAATAGAAATTGAAAATACTAAATTATTTAGTTTCTTGAGCTCTTTTTAATGGGGAATAGTAATTTCTTTTATAAAAAAATGAATTTTTGATATTTTAAGTCTTGTAATTCTTGAACCCGAATTTTTACAGAAATGTGGGTGGTGTAATTTTGTTGGAAAACTAAAGTTCTACAAACGACTAAAGTTTAATCAAAATCGTTAGGGCAGTTTTTGAGAAATCTTTATTATTAATTTTTTGGCGGTTTTTGGGTGATAATTACCGTTAAAAATCAAAAATTCCAAAAAATGAAAAAATAAAAACGCCTGGAGATATCGTGGATTAGAATCTACATACCAAATTTCATAAAAGTCGGACCATTGGTTAGGGCTCGAGCTCTGTACACATCCATACAGACAGATAGACAGACAGACACACAGACACCACGTAAAAATCACTTTTTTGGTTCAGGGAGCACCAAAACGAATATTTCCACTAAAAACTCAAATTCGAAAATTTTGACAGAAACAATACTTTCCCCATATACTATGTATAAGGGGAGAAAGTAAAAAGGTAAAATTCCTAGCTAAACATAAAAAACTTTTGTTTTTTAAAAGCTTGTTATTTTATACTTCATCTTACCCTAACAAATAACAGTAAACAAGTAGTTGTTCTGCTTAACATAGAAAATATATAATGATTTGGCTGCTATATTTACTAATATTGAATCTTATTTCAATTAATCTATAAGTAATCTAAACATTGTAGCATTAACTCACAGTGCTGCATATAAGCACATTTTGTAAATAAAACTTCATACGGTATTAGACCTCAGAGTCCAAAGAGGGCAGCATTATGTTCCTAATAGAAAATTAACGATACTGAAAATTTAATTAAATTGTATTAGGGCACTTATGTTTCTGCAAAAGGTTAATTTTAATTCAAATGTAAATCCTAAAGTTCAATAAATTATACTACTGTAATTTTATTCTGTAAGCTAGACCGCTTTTAATCTATTAATCTTTGCAATTAGATTTCTACTTTTAACTAAGCAGATATTACTTTGTCAAGTAATAAATAATGTATCATTAAAAATATACTTTTGATAAAACACCTTTATAAACGTTATACATTAAATCCTATTCCTTAGGCCATTGTTGGATAACTAACTATCCAAGTGCTGAAATAAATAAATATTTTATATGAAATAACTACCCGTATATTACCTTAACTTAATACAGTAAATATTTATATATATATGTTCATATTCATTCATTTTCACCTTAAAATATGCTAGTTGCATCGGCGTCTGAGAGAGATATTGAAATATTGAGATACATCAATTACGGATACTATGGATATTTTTTAATGCGTCTTTTATATGGATACTAAACAAAATGCTATTTCACCATTTTATTTTCACCTTTATAAACATTTTTCCCATTATTGACATACATGTGCTAGAGATGGGTATAATCAATTGCCGACTAACAACAAATACATTTATAAACTCAGGCAACTCAAGAACTATAAGAACTACTTTGAGCAAAATTTGGTATAAGTTTAATATTTGTTTGTATTGAATTGTGTTTATTTTGCGTTGTGGTTTTTGTTATCAAAACAGTCCAATTAGTTGTCTCCCACCAAAATATGAGTGTTCTTCACTGAACGCCGCCGGCACCGCTGCCCCGGTGTATGTATATGCTCTGTACAGCGTACATACATAGAACAAACATTCCTGAATACCACACACCGCAGTCCTGCATCTCGAACCCTTGCAGTCGCTTACACATTTCCAAAAAGTTTTGGTTTATAGAAAACAGTAGAAAAACTCCTAAATCACAGGGTGAAAATTGTAACGTATGTTAAGTATTCCTGGAAGGCGTTGTCTCGCGACAGTATGAAATAACTTAAATGCATCTTTATAATCTTGTTCTTAATTTAAAATACGATTGTAAGTTGCATGATGTTTAGGAATTATACTACTCTTGATAATACAACTGAAATCGTCAGTTTACTTTGAAGTTTTCTAACCTTTACTTTGAGTTGTTTGTTGCAAACCTAACGCGCAGCTGAGGAATAAAAATTACAATATCAGATTCAAAAACAATTATACATGATACAAAAATAATATTCATTATGAATACAATATTTTATAATTAAACCTAGCTGGTACCCTAATTTTCGCAGAGATCTGGCAGACACAAACCCCTGATGTTTTAAAAATATAACATATCTAGGAAACCGATATATATATATATATATATATATATATATAGAATTAACACTGGAAGTTTAAAAACACGTGGGGCCAAGTCCTAAAGGAATTATTAAAAACGCAAATAATAGGCCTACCTTTGAGCCTAAAATAAAAATTACCTGAGCCCGGGATCGTGATTACTTTTGTTTTGAGGAGCTAAAGGCGAATACCACGGAAACACTGACCTCCAATATGTACTTCATGGGAAATATGCACTCAGGGAATTCCTCATGAACCTCGTCTTGTTGGTCATGTTGAGCCGAGTACAATTATTACAAATCCAATAGTAAAATCAATTGACTTTGAACAAAAAGGTGGCCATAAACGTTGTACCACGTTCAACTTTAACCTCTTCTTACATGTTGATTTGAAACACTAGTACCCAAATTGAAGCAGTCCTGTTAAATAACATAAAACAAACTGATTGACTTTTATTAATCCAACCGATGGCAGTTGAACTTGCTGTTCATGTTTTGATTCTCACCTTCACCTCTACGTATCTGAGGCAAACTTGTATCGGGTTAATTAATTCCCTTGGCTGAAGGTAAGATCGGGCAGGCATAGATTAGTTCCTCCATAGTCGATGCGGATATTCAAATTGTAAATTTACCATCATCGGTAAAATGACAGCGATTGCGTTTAGTGAAATTGTAATATTAAACTTCCATTTAATTGTTTTTCAACTGCTTGACATTATTTGCTTCAAAAAATCATATTTTTGTCTAAAATAGCTATTAATCATTACTTTGTAAAGTACCATTAGGTAGTACTAAATGCATGTGATTATGTTTCTGTTTAAAGTTCTGACATTTGTCTCAGTTTGAAGCTCATATTACACTGGTGGTCAGCTAGTCCAAAACAGGTTTATCCTAACTTATTATACGACTCCTTTTACGTTTTAACTTTTACCTTACTCTCTAGAGATTATGCCTGACGTACAAAGTCGTACACATCTCATTTATGACATCCATATTATCTGAAACCGGTTGTGCTTCTTTGTATCTTACTCCGAACTTTCATAATGTAAAGTTCGCCGGATAAAAGGGTTTCCCTCAGATCATTCCATTTACATATAATATCATAAAATATTGATTTAAGCACTTCTGGGTCTAGATTTTATATTATGAATTAGTAAATTGTATATTTTTGTGGCTCCACTGGTAGCAAGATCGTTGATGTCAACTGTTTTCCTGAACACGTGAATTGTGATTTCTACATCCTAATTAAGGTTATTATGTGGATCTCAGTGATAAATATCACAATTAGTCATGGAATAAATTAAACTACGATAGACTGACATGATTTTTAAAGGGTGTTATAATTGAAAATGCAGCTAAAAGGATCATACTCTTTAACTAATTGATACTTTGAAATATCGATTGTTAATAGCAAAACAACCTTTGTGAGCACCTGAATTTAGTACCAGGTCCTGCACCTCGGTTTATATTCAAAGCATATAATTATTTCACTGATGAATTTTAATGTGTTAGATCAAAAGCCGAGTTGGGAAAAGTTTTCCTTTACGGGCCGCTGCTGAACTGGATTACACTCATTTGTAGTATACGCTTTTTAATATCTAACGTAATAACAATATTTACAAAAAGATAGATTATGAATATTGGTCATTTAAGGACATAAACCAGTTAATAATAAAACATCTGAAGTCCCCTACAAAATTTATGTTTCATAATTCCCAGAGAATTTACGTGTTACAAAGGTTCAATTAGGTGAATTCATCAAGGGCAGAAACACTCGTTCTTTCTGTGTCAGTAAAATAAAATAACTTGTAAACTAAAATGCTTCTAAAATAAATTAAAAAAGATAAATCCAAAATATGGGAGAGTCGTAGGACGTTTTAATGTTACGTGAAAAAAACAAAGATTTCATTGATAAGCTAGAAAACGTTATATCTATTTGTTGGATTTCATTATGGTTGTGTATACGCCCCCAACCCACCACTAACCTTTTAGTTTAGATCAATCCTCAGTAAAATAACAAATATTTGTATGTTTGAAACTGGCGGTCCAATTTATATCGGCATTACTGTTAGTTTGGATAATTACTATACAGTATACTTGCATGCATTTAACGCATTTCATTCCTTATTAAATGGTTTGCTGTTGGGCAACATGGCTCTAGCAGAATTGTTATTGTTGTTGCCTGATTAGAAGCGCAAGTGTTTTTTATATTACAAAACTACTATGACAGTGATTTAGTTGCGTTGTAACGAGTGTATGCAAACTTTGGTGATCACACTTTTAAATGGACAAACGTAAATTACTTTACCACGCAACAAGCAATGGGAGGGACCCATGCCACACACTGACGGACGGACACTTCCCCTTATACGAATATGCATGAGTTTGTTGCGTTTTACCATGTTAAAAAAGGGGTGAAATTAACAGGGATTTGCTCTCAGAGTTCTGCCACTAGTATTAACAAAATGTCGGTTGTAAATTTGGAAAAATAAATTTTAACACTCTTCATACAGTTAAAAAAATATTAAAATGTGTGAAATTATTTACGAACCGTAACTTATTAGTATTTTAAAATTAATCAATTCAAAATGATAATAACAACAGGTTCATAAGGAGTAATATTGCAATTAATTAGTAACGCTATTTTTAATTATTCATCACTGCCATCAGATCTTTTGCATCTGCTTTGTACGGTTCTTTAATGCTAATTGGTTTGAATTTGAGTTTCCTTCGTCACAATTTTAATCATAGTAAATTTACTGATTTAAAGCATTCATTTAATATACCCGGTGTCCCAAAAATAAAAGAAAAACTATTTTAAGACTAATATAACCTGATCGGGCACACAAAGAAAATTTCAAAGACGGTTACATTAAAGATTACATTAAAGATGGTAACATTAATAAAGTTTATTTTAAAGTTTTTGCAAAGATCAGCTGGTGCATTATTACATAAAACTTTAAACCTTAAAAACCTATAATACTAACTCTAATAAAAAACCTAACCTATAACAAAAGCCTGCACTCATGAAAAATTACGTTACCGTGCACGGCCCCCATGATTTCCGGATCTCAATACCATGATTTCGAATGGGCTTAAGCTAAACATCAAGTTTGTAAGTCTCCGGTTAGAAGTAAGATTAAGAATTAACATAGCCTTCGTAACACCAGTGATGAAATGAATTTGGGTAACCTATCTTCATTTTATACTTCCCAACAATGGGACCTACGGTGAAAATCCCCATCAGCAATTATACGCGAGTCATTTGCAGTTAATTAAATATCCCCAAAAGATTTTTAAGTTATTTTTGGGACAGCCGGGTTATATTGTGCTTTCAAAATTATTCTTCAAATTTTAAAAATATATGTACAACCGTCTATTTGAGTGAAATTTAATTCAAATACGACAAAACTGTAAATACCTTTTGTGGGTACCTGTTAATCAGTGTAAAAATAGTACCAATAATTAGTTTTTTTTCAGAATAATACCTTATTCAAAAATCATAATACAAAAATAAAAACTGCCTCATCACAAATTTATTCCCAGTTTAGCCACTAGCTCGCTAGAGCCGAGCGCTTCCGTAAAGGGAAACTTTCGCAACCCACCCTTTGATCTGACACATTAAAATTCATTACAGAAATTATTACGAGCTTTGAATATTAAATAAAGCGTGAAAGTAGTATTACTACGTTACATTTTCCTGAGGCAGGCTTTTACAATGTGTTTGTAAATGTACTAACGTTTGTACGCTAAAAAGTGTTTTACTTATATTTACAATTTATTTCCACAAAATTAAGATTAAACTTTTAGAAAAGAGAGCAGGAGGCAATGCAATCGTAAGATTAAGTAAAGTTTATTTATTTAAAAGTAATTATTATTTTCGTCTGTTAAATTAAAAACAATGCACAAAGCTCAGTGATCAGGAAGCTTATTCATTTACCGATTGTTGACTTGTAAGAGTAATCAGTTCGTGAAACTCAAAAATGAACACAAATAAAAATAAAAGTAATAATAATAAAAAATACTAACAGATAGAGAGGGAAATACTTCTTTCCAGGATTTAAAACAAGTTTCAATATGAAAGATGCACACTTCTCACGATTCCAACGTTTTCCTTTGCGGAATGATAATACTTTACTTGCAATCTCAAAGAAATATAATATTTTTTCCTAAATTCCTTCGACAACGTTTCAGTAAACTTCTGTTGTATCTTTAAATTGTGTATATAGATACGGCCACACCATTAATGTTAAATTTTATAAAATACCATACGATTTGTCATGTTATTTTTTTTATTCCTTTTATGTTTACTTTTTAAAATGAGTTATAATGTTGTGTTAAAGAATTGTGATGATATCAAAGACTGTTATCATTCCTCAAGTATTATGGTATTTATTAATATCAAAGGATATTATGACTTCCCACTATATTGCGACATTAAAACGTCTACAAGTAAGTCAAATCAATTCCTTTAAAAATACCATTCTCGCAGTATTAACACTTATATATTTTTTGAATGCTACAAACTATTTACTGTTGCCATGGTATCAACAAGCAATACCACCATGGTATTTTCTGGTTCCATGGGATTATAATACCACTGGAACTTTAAAAATTACTGAAGTTTTTGAAACGTAAATCCATTCCACGTGTGTAATTCCACGTTTATTTCGTTTTGTGTGGTCCATTCTCGCATATTAGCTTCCTTTATGAAAGATTACGGCTCTATATTTTATACGAAAGAGAAATGATACATATGTCATACTTACTAATCAAATGTGTGATGTGATGTATAAACAATCTGCATTTGTTTCTGACAAAATAAATATATATTTGACTTTGACTTTGACTTCCTTCATTAGGTTAAATAAAAAGAGAAGCGATTTCGTGCTATTTACAATTGCCAATGTAACCATCAAAATAAAATAATTTCCATAAACTTTATTGGAACTGTGAACGCTAATGAATCTGAACCCTAACGGTTAAAGAAATATACTCAGAAAAATAGCAATAGGCTAGAATAATGCAGAATTTCAGCTCAGATAGATTTCTTGATCAAAAAAGACGTGACCAACAGTAGGATGGACCTTTTTATACAAGTACGGAACATTAATTCCTGGAATTGTTAAAGACAGCTGCCATTTGAATCGAGAGAGGTGAAATGTAAAGTAGAAACACCTCCAGCTGTCGACAAGAGATCAATCTAGATCTGCGCCATCCCTCTCCTGGAACCGTAGGTAATTAATTAACTACGGTAAACCACGGTTAGCTAGGGCTTAGAGCATAAGAAATCCCGAGGTTGCAAATGTATATACTGATATATGCAAATAAACCTGAGGTTTGTAATGGAGACGAATTATAGGTCATATATAGTTTTTAGCAACTTTAAATACAAATAGTTGTATCTTAGGCCGAAAAAATCCTTACATTCTGTAAGATAAACCTTTAAGATAATTGTACAGCGTTTTGGAGGGTTTCATGACGATGGGCGAGGGCTCATATAAATTACCTAGGCCAAAAACTTGTAAATGTTTTATTTTCTGTCTTTGGTTACTTTACATAACATTTGTAACAAAATTTTTGGAAAGGTGACTTAGAACACATCCCTGATACCGCTATACACTTATATTATCATCGTACTGAATTTAAATTAGTACATTGAAAAATATAAAAATGTTTTTATGATAAGATAAAGACTTAATTGTGCTTTATTACCCAGACCGTTAAATGAGTAATGGTGTTTGTTGTATTTATCTCAAGTGCTACATGTTAGTGATAGATGAAATTGTAACTTTAAAACATAACTACATAACCACTAATCCGTCACCAAAGGGACCAAGAGCATGGCCAGATCACAAAAAAGGTCGGTTTATCAGAGGAGCACATTTATTTAAATGAAAATATTGATATCTCTATATATAATTCCGTAAGTCAAATTTTTGTAAAGAAATTGTGAGTGACTGGATGGCCGTAGAAGGATGGGAGGGGTATCATTTTAAAGGTCTTGACGTGAATTTTGAGGGAAAACTATTCATTTTTCTTATTTGTTTACCATAAATTCGCAACAGAATAAAACTTTTCCCATTAAAACAACATGGGGTTTAATTTGTTTACATCTTTTGAAATTAAAACAGCTGTGCCACAGAGTTAAATTAGCCTTTGATATTGATACCAGCTGTACTTATTCAGTTTGTTTACTTTTAAACTACAGCAATGTATAGTTGTTTAGGAATGGACATTTTATTAAAAACATAAGACAGTATAATAATATTATATTATAATGCTAGAAAATCAGTGCTTATTTATAAATGACCAATGAAGGTTGATAAAAAATTTATGTATTTTGTTTTTTTAGGGGCTTTTGCCCCTTCAAGCCACTAGTGTATGTATAGTTTTACAGATTTAATATTAATGTAAATCAGAAATATTATAAAGTATGAACCGTTACCAGTCTAATGATTTACATCGTCAATGATGAGTCGTCGATAGAAGACCTGATTGGAACAGAGCAACGGATACGTGAACGATAAAAAACGCCGAAAACGACACAACCAGACTAAGACTAAGCCGGACTAAGCGGGAGTCGGACCATCCGAGTCGGATTAGTTTGTAAGATGGTTTCAAAACGTAATCGTAAATCATTCATTGATCTTAAATCATAACCCTGGTAATAAGCATACGTTTTCAATGTAAAATCTTTGTTAATTTATAATATACATATATTGCTTTTGAATTTTTAAAATATTGTTTGGCAGTTTATGTTTATACATTCGTTACCACTAAATATAATTTAGTTATTGGTTTATGAAGGGTTAGGATTATGATGAAGTCCAACATCCGCATATAGATTAATAAGGAATCATGAACCATGTGCATTATAACAGAAAGCCCTAATTCACTTGGAGTCGTTATCCAAACTGAGAACATTGGGTGGAATGTTAAATAAATCAAATATAGTATATGACGCAGAAAGCCTGGACGAATTAGAAATACGAACCTTGAGGTCTGTGACTTTTATTAATGAATTTCCTTTGGAAAGTGAACTATTAGCATGACCCGCACGGTGAAACTTAAGCCCGGGACCACCATAGAAGTTCCTAACGTGACCCCCTGAACACGTTTTGGGGGGTCGTTCAAAATGTTATAGACATATATATATATGTGTGTGTGTGTGTGTTTGCACTCTAGCGGTCGCATTTTTTGTCCGATTAATTTAAAATATGGTAGGGACGTTCCTTTCTGTAATCAGTTGGACAAGTTCGTTGGGCAAAATAATCGGAAAACTCTAAACCCCTTTTTTGGGGATTAATCTTTCAAATTTCGAGTTTTCGGGCCCAAAAAGGGTCATAAAAGCCCCAGATGTAAAATCAATGCTTGTTAAAAGATGGGAATTAAAAAGACGAAAGTTTTAAGCCCTCTCTCGTCATTCTAGCATAAATATTTACCGATTTATTAAAGAAAATGTGTATCGACTAAACACAGTACGTTGTCTTACAGGGGGTTTTATACTAGAAAAGCCTGTTATTCCTTTGTTAGAGTACTTGTATCATCCCCAACAACCTCACGCCTACTTTTAAGCCTGTCTGGACCTTCTCCTAACCTCATAATGCACAAAATTTTATTCCCAGCTTTGCAAGTAAATGAAACAAGGAGTATCAGAACAGCCAAAAAATCAATGTTTTCAGATTTCAATAAGAATTGGATAAATGTATGTTTTTACACTGATTTTGAGTTTTAAAAGTTGTTTCGTGGAAATTCACTTCCCTCACGTCAGCGTGCTGCGTGCGAACTCGTTTTTCTAATTTTGGGTTTAATTCCATATTACTGTTATTTAAATCCTTTTAAAGCCAGTAATAACCTACAGGTTTTAAAGATGCTAATATACCTCCTCGAAAATGTCATATTTTTAAATAACGTAGGTTTAATTATCGGTTATGTAGGCAGATCACAAACAATATTTTTTAGCATAATATATAGCACTTATCGAATAATCCTAAATTGTAGCTCACATTTGTAAAAAAGCAAGTATTTACTGTCACATATTTCCTAAAAAATAATGTTTCGCCTTATTTTCCCAAATGAGAACAAAAAGACTCAGGAATGTTCAGTACGGACCCCCACATTCCAGAGTCAATGTGCTGTTTTTGCTGCACAAAGTTTTTATTGGAAAGCTCAAAGCGTATGTGAGCGGCGGGGTGCGGGAATTTAGCGCCTGTTTGCCCTGGCGTCGCGACGTGTGGTTAAGGAATGTGTGTATACAGCGCACTGTATATCCACCGCGGCGCCGCGGCGCTCAGTGAAATAGCGGCGGCACACCCTCAGTTTGACAAGAGACAAAGAGATTGCATCGGCGAAAGTAAAGGGGTGTCATGACTAAAATGAAACGTGATAGAGTCATTCATAAATTGTTAAAGTCTATAAAATGTAATTTTAATCCATTTTATACAAATATACGTTATCTTTACAACAATCAAGTTGTCAATCAATTTAGATTTACAAGTACAAGCTAAAGTAACAACGTTATTTGATTTTTATAAAATATTACTGTTTGTAGTTTGATTCTACATATTCAGAGGCTCCTTCAATGTCACCAAGGCGAAAGAAATTAAAACGTTAAGCACTAAATCACTTTGAAAGACACCTATATACGATTTTGCGTATATACGATTTTGCGTATAATAAGGCGAATGTGAATGAATTATGAGTATAGAATGAGAGTGATGCTTTTTGCTACTGACCATGACAGACTGATTCATTAGCCAGAGTAATGACCAATGGCAGCTAGGTTTAGTTTCGAACCTTTACAGCATTTTTGCATTCAAGCATTTTTAGACTAAGCCAAGGATGGATCAGACTGCAGATCCATCCACTCTCTAGCCACTGGAGCGCTCTGGCCACTACACTGCCCTTATAATTGCATTATTATTAAAACCTTACTATATTAAACCCTCCTCATTAGTAACGTTAACTTGACTTGGGTTGTTTCGTCTTCCTTTTAGATCTGATTATTAGTTGCTGGATTTATTAATATTATTTTTCAGTGAGAATACCTCCCCATGTTAGGCCTAAGAGAACACTCACAAAATATAACAACACATCTGTTAAAGTAATCATCATATTACTTTCATATTTATTTAAAAAAAATTTAATTAAACAGTAATTTTAATTAAAATTTATTTATAGCATATTAATGTGGTAAAATATCACTTGACTAAAAATTAACCAAATTCACTTGTTTGGGAACAAATTATTTACATTAACCAATATTTATTTCAGTTCTCATCATCCCGTTGTCATTGGTGTTTCTGATTCCTAATTAAAAAAAAAAAAAAAATAAAACAAAAAAGGAACAACGGTCTAAAAAAGGTGTTAAGAAGAAAATAACGGATTTGACAATTTCTTCCAATTTCAAAGTTACTTTTTTGAGCTATGTAATTTGTAAAGCATATTTAATTAGTGTTAACACGTACTATAGTGACATAATATTATATTCTGTTGCTTTTAACAACGTCGAGAAGATAAGCTCTTTGATGTTTACAATCAAACTGAACCACGTCCGCGCCGCTACGACCGCGGATTGGGCCTCAAATATTTTAGTAAATCCTTCATACCATAAAGCTCAATACCCTTATGTAAGCAAAGTGAACATTGATGCCCTACGTTTAACTAACTTCACTTTTTGTCATTTACGTATTTAATGCTTTGGTAGTAGTACTAAGTATAAGTCTAGAAGGTATAAGTAATAACATTAAAAAGTCTCCCCCACCATTTCGAAGATTTTTTCAAAACGCACATGTATCAGCTCTGAGGAAATTTTCAAGATTTAAATTATAAATAATTTGCTAAGGCAATAAAGATAAATACATTTTAATAAATTGTAAATAAATAAAAATATAGTAAAATGTAATTGAAAATTGTATGTATAAATATAACAGTGTAGTCAAAAGTCTTATATGTATTTCATTCAACTATTTATTACCTAGTCTAGTGTTCTTTTAAAAAAATTGGGTTTGTGGCTTTAATTTGTAAAGGTGAATCATTCTGATAAGTGTCTAACAATGTATGTACAATTTCATTTTATTCGTTGACTTGACTTGTTAGAAAAATCACAATACTTACGGAGGATATTTGCCTCCTTAACACTCATTTTTTTAAATTATTATTGATAGTTACTCCTTGGAATTTATCCTTAGAAATTGTTGAAAAAACAGTAACATATTAGTGAAAAACAGAGTAATTTATGTAACGGGAGTTTCAAATGATAGTGACATACAGTACGGTATGTATTTTTATAAAAACGAATACGAACAATATTGGTAAGAATGCCAAATTTTATGAACTTCTAAAACATAAAACTGTGTATGATATTAAATACACCACTCGGAAAAAATATTTAAATAATATCCCCAAAGGTTCAAATCTGGTTTATATTCATTGACAAATAAATCACTAAGACTGACGAGATCATTTTGTTACATTGTTGTTTTCGTGTAAGTTATAGTTGCTGGGAATAAATAGTTGGATGCAGCTGTAAGATGTAAATGTACAGCAATAAAATATGGAGTGACCCCCTACAAGCGATGGGCGGGTCGGCACTGTACATCAACTGTGTCACACACACTGCTCTCCAGCGCTACCCTGACAGAGACGTGGGCTCTAGATTAACACTCTGCAGTGAGTAAGATCAAGCAAAATATGGAGGTTAATTTGTAGTGACCCGTACAAGCGATGGGCGGGTCGGCACTGTACATCAACTGTGTCACACACACTGCTCTCCAGCGCTACCCTGACAGAGAGGTGAGCTCTGGATTAACACTGTGCAGTGAGTAAGATAAAGCAAAATATGGAGGTTAATATGCAGTGACCCCGTACAAGCGATGGACAGGTCGGCACTGTACATCAACTGTGTCACACACACTGCTCTCCAGCGCTACCCTGACAGAGAGGTGAGCTCTGGATTAACACTGTGCAGTGAGTAAGATAAAGCAAAATATGGAGGTTAATATGCAGTGACCCCGTACAAGCGATGGACGGGTCGGCACTGTACATCAACTGTGTCACACACACAGCTCTCCAGCGCTACCCTGACAGAGAGGTGAGCTCTGGATTAACACTGTGCAGTGAGTAAAATCAAGCAAAATATGGAGGTTAATATGCAGTGACCCCGTACAAGCGATGGACGGGTCGGCACTGTACATCAACTGTGTCACACACACTGCTCTCCAGCGCTACCCTGACAGAGAGGTGAGCTCTGGATTAACACTGTGCAGTTAGTAAGATCAAGCAAAATATGGAGGTTAATTTGTAGTGACCCCGTACACGCGATGGGCGGGTCGGTACTGTACATAACTGTGTCACACACACTGCTCTCCAGCGCTATCCTGACAGAGAGGTGGGCTCTGGATTTACACTCTGCAGTGAGTAAGATCAAGCAAAATATGGAGGTTAATTTGTAGTGACCCCGTACAAGCGATGGGCGGGTCGGACTGTACATCAACTGTGTCACACACACTGCTCTCCAGCGCTATCCTGACAGAGAGGTGGGCTCTGGATTAACACTGTGCAGTTAGTAAGATCAAGCAAAATATGGAGGTTAATTTGTAGTGACCCCGTACACGCGATGGGCGGGTCGGTACTGTACATAACTGTGTCATACACACTGCTCTCCAGCGTTACACTGACAGAGAGGTGAGCTCTAGAATAACACTCTGCAGTGAGTAAGATCAAGCAAAATATGGAGGTTAATTTGTAGTGACCCCGTACAAGCGATGGGCGGGTCGGCACTGTACATCAACTGTGTCACACACACTGCTCTACAGCGCTACCCTGACAGAGAGGTGAGCTCTGGTTTAACACTCTTTAGTGAGTAAGATCAAGCAAAATATGGAGGTTAATTTGTAGTGACCTCGTACAAGCAATGGGTGGGTCCGCACTGTACATCAACTGTGTCCCACACACTCCTCTCCAGCGCTACCCTGACAGAGAGGTGAGCTCTGGATTAACACTCTGCAGTGAGTAAGATCAAGCAAAATATGGAGGTTAATATGCAGTGACCCGTACAAGTGATGGGCGGGTCGGCACTGTACATCAACTGTGTCACACACACTGCTCTCCAGCGCTACCCTGACAGAGAGGTGGGCTCTGGATTAACACTCTTTAGTGAGTAAGATCAAGCAAAATATGGAGGTTAATTTGTAGTGACCTCGTACAAGCGATGGGTGGGTCCACACCGTACATCAACTGTGTCACACACACTGCTCTCCAGCGCTACCCTGACAGAGAGGTGAGCTCTGGATTAACACTCTGCAGTGAGTAAGATCAAGCAAAATATGGAGGTTAATATGCAGTGACCCGCACAAGTGATGGGTGGGTCGGCACTGTACATCAACTGTGTCACACACACTGCTCTCCAGCGCAACCCTGACAGAGAGGTGAGCTCTGGATTAACACTGTGCAGTGAGTAAGATCAAGCAAAATATGGAGGTTAATATGCAGTGACCCGTACAATGATGGGCGGGTCGGCACTGTACATCAACTGTGTCACACACACTGCTCTCCAGCGCTACCCTGACAGAGAGGTGAGCTCTGGATTAACACTCTGCAGTGAGTAAGATCAAGCAAAATATGGAGGTTAATATGCAGTGACCCGTACAATGATGGGCGGGTCGGCACTGTACATCAACTGTGTCACACACACTGCTCTCCAGCGCTACCCTGACAGAGAGGTGGGCTCTGGATTAACACTCTGCAGTGAGTAAGATCAAGTAAAATATTGAGGTTAATTTTAGTGACCACGTACAAGCGATGGGCGGGTCGGCACTGTACATTAACTGTGTCACACACACTGCTCTCCAGCGCTACCCTGACAGAGAGGTGGGCTCTGGATTAACACTGTGCAGTGAGTAAGATCAAGCAAAATATGGAGGTTAATATGCAGTGACCCGTACAATGATGGGCGGGTCGGCACTGTACATCAACTGTGTCACACACACTGCTCTCCAGCGCTACCCTGACAGAGACGTGGGCTCTAGATTAACACTCTGCAGTGAGTAAGATCAAGCAAAATATGGAGGTTAATATGCAGTGACCCGTACAATGATGGGCGGGTCGGCACTGTACATCAACTGTGTCACACACACTGCTCTCCAGCGCTACCCTGACAGAGAGGTGGGCTCTGGATTAACACTCTGCAGTGAGTAAGATCAAGAAAAATATGGAGGTTAATATGCAGTGACCCGTACAATGATGGGCGGGTCGGCACTTACATCAACTGTGTCACACACACTGCTCTCCAGCGCTACCCTGACAGAGAGGTGGGCTCTGGATTAACACTGTGCAGTTAGTAAGATCAAGCAAAATATGGAGGTTAATATGCAGTGACCCGTACAATGATGGGCGGGTCGGCACTGTACATCAACTGTGTCACACACACTGCTCTCCAGCGCTACCCTGACAGAGATGTGGGCTCTGGATTAACACTCTGCAGTGAGTAAGATCAAGCAAAATATGGAGGTTAATATGCAGTGACCCGTACAATGATGGGCGGGTCGGCACTGTACATCAACTGTGTCACACACACTGCTCTCCAGCGCTACCCTGACAGAGAGGTGAGCTCTGGATTAACACTGTGCAGTTAGTAAGATCAAGCAAAATATGGAGGTTAATATGCAGTGACCCGTACAATGATGGGCGGGTCGGCACTGTACATCAACTGTTTCACACACACTGCTCTCCAGCGCTACCCTGACAGAGAGGTGAGCTCTGGATTAACATTCTGCAGTGAGTAAGATCAAGCAAAATATGGAGGTTAATATGCGGTGACCCGTACAATGATGGGCGGGTCGGTACTGTACATAACTGTGTCACACACACTGCTCTCCAGCGCTACCCTGACAGAGAGGTGGGCTCTGGATTAACACTCTGCAGTGAGTAAGATCAAGTAAAATATTGAGGTTAATTTGTAGTGACCACGTACAAGCGATGGGCGGGTCGGCACTGTACATCAACTGTGTCACACACACTGCTCTCCAGCGCTACCCTGACAGAGAGGTGGGCTCTGGATTAACACTGTGCAGTTAGTAAGATCAAGCAAAATATGGAGGTTAATATGCAGTGACCCGTACAATGATGGGCGGGTCGGCACTGTACATCAACTGTGTCACACACACTGCTCTCCAGCGCTACCCTGACAGAGATGTGGGCTCTGGATTAACACTCTGCAGTGAGTAAGATCAAGCAAAATATGGAGGTTAATATGCAGTGACCCGTACAATGATGGGCGGGTCGGCACTGTACATCAACTGTGTCACACACACTGCTCTCCAGCGCTACCCTGACAGAGAGGTGAGCTCTGGATTAACACTGTGCAGTTAGTAAGATCAAGCAAAATATGGAGGTTAATATGCAGTGGCTACTTCCTAGTAAATCAACGCTAGTACATTTGGCATTTACTAATCCTTTCTCTTTCTGTGCAATGAGTAAAAAAGCTTTATGTTACTGAAATATGTGTGATTTAGAAATTAGATAATAGTGAACAAATTATGTTTTTCTCATAGAACCTGCATCTACTGACATAGCCTTTCAACAATTGAGGAGTAATTAAGTAAAATAAGTAAAATGGTGTATATGTACATTGTTATTAAACCGCTGTGTTTAGTTTTCATCTAAAAAGAGTGAAAAATTAATGCGTTTACTCATTTTAATATTAAGAGTTCGTTATGTTTTTTTTGTTTTGGTAAGGCAAGTCCACAACTCAATTTTGTACAATTATTTGTAAAAATTGAAGACTGTACTGATGAAAGAGTACGCATTTGGCCTAAATCAGGGCAGGAAAAATAAAGAAATTGTGAAATTGTCCGTCACTTGGTGTTCTAGTTCTAATCTAAGTAAAACTTAAATATTTTTCCCGCACAAACGAAGGGAAGAATCATCTTCATTCGTCATTCTAATAAATCATTCCTACTATCTAGTTACATAATAGAGTGGTGCATTAAACGTTTACTATTGTAACACACATTTTGGTGAGAACTGAACATTCTGTAGATACGAGATAGATACGATATGTATCGTATTACATGTACAATTCTAGGTAACTAGGTTATTGTAACTCTAGTTATTTATTAGTGATCTGTATTGTATTACTCACGATAGTGCTGTGTTTAGACCATTTAGGCAACTACTAGTAAATTTGTATACTAATACTATGTATGAACAATACGGTGAGAGATTTTAAGAGACGTAAAAATGAAAACTTACCAACCTTAATTCTTTACGCCTTCTGTAATTTCCTGGAATAACAAAACAAAAATAATTATATAGATAATTAATGTGCAGATTTTGATTTCAAATCGGAGATGACATATATATGGATTGGCGTTCTCTAGCACTGGGAAGTATAAACCTCTGATTGTTACATTTTAACATAAAATCATCAAAAATCCTCTGATGATCTATTCATGAATGTCCCACAAACAAACACCATCTAGTTGTAAATTGATTAAACAAACAAACAAGTGCAGTGTCTGTGGAGCTTGTTAATTACTAGGTCAGTTACCATAATAGTTTCCATAAGTAGTTTATTTCATAGAATTTCTGTTGTTATTTATAATGATCTCACATTTGGTACATTTAAAGGCTGCAGAACAAATTACTAGAAGTAAATTAATAATTAAATCGGCAATATTAGATTAGCTGTCATATAAGCTTCGACGTTTTTAAATCTGTGTAGACATATATGTATACATTTTCTAAGTATTTGATTGTATTATTAATAATATAAAAATAACAAAAAGTTTAGGAGTACCTACATTGTTTGAGGTCTCAATTAATTTTACAGGTTTATAAACATTAAATACAGAATTTCGCGTTATTGCTTTCCCTATATAACAATAAAACACATGATGAAATAGAAGGAAGGCTCATTTTATATAACTATGCAACTTCAACATAAAATAATGTTGTTTACCTCTTAAGAATAGAATAGTTTTTTTTTGTATTTCAACGCGAGTGGCATTTTTACAACATGTGGTTTGAACAGTTTAAATTGACTATTCGCCAATACATTACATAAAGGTAGTCATAGCCCCTAATGGCACCCACTCGTGGCATTATAATCGTATATCAATAGTGTCTACAGTAGTTTTAATATCACTGATCACGAACCAATAAAACCAAGAAACAACGGCACTTTGTTTTCTCGCCCTGTTTCCGGCTTTTACCGTTCCCCACGTTTTCCCGGAACTATTCTTACAATATAATAGCCTTTCCCACAGCCGCCTAACATGTGGAGAACCTTGCGAAGGTAACGAAACAAAGCCTTAATTGTATAGTCAAAGATTGGATTTCTTAAACCATTTCGCAAATTGTAAACAAACAATTAATCATATGTACATTTTTAACAATTAAAGTATAATCATTCCGATTACCTAAACTAAGGCAAGGCTTTAAATTAGTCTTAAATACCGGACTTTCGATTTTTGCTTACTACAATACTATCATACATAATATATTGTATATTGTTATATATATGTGAAATACATGTGTTTTTAATTTTGTATACAAAACAAATTAAAATTAACGATTATTTGTATTATTTTCTTACTACCATTTACACAGGAATAATGTAAGGTAAATTAATATTTGTTCAAATATGATAATTTTTGTTTTCCTATTAAATATATCTAGCATTTGTGGAGATCCCCATTTAAATCAATGTAAATAAACAAGAACTTCTCTGTTAATAAAGAATTTATGTTTATTTTATAAAACCGTGATGAAATACTTATGTAGACAACTTTCTGTCTTTTCCATTAGCCTAAAATCCTCTTAGATATCTTAAGACAGTACAGTTACTGCTACCTTTTGGTAAAATAGGTGACCTGTCAAGAAAAAGGATCTGACCAATATGCCGTGATCGAACTAGCGTTCCAAAACATCTTATTGAACTTAAGTAACTTTAACCAATGCAATAATAAATATTTTAAATTATTGACCACTTGTGCTTCTAAGTAAATTTAAAGAATATTTTCCGCTGTACGTTTGACCTTGGTTGTAAAACGTAGTGGCGCAGTAATAAAAGAGCGATAAGAAGAGACTAAATGTGCTACGAGAGCGGCAACAAATAGTTCAAACCAAGCACTTCTAAACAGACAAGACAGCAAGATCTTCTAACTCAAACTGTAAATTGAATAATTTAATTTTGTTTACCGTAGATACATTTTTTTATGTAAACATCACTGAAATTATATAATTATAACTCCCTGTTTGATAATAGTCCTGAACACTTAAAGGGACATTGACCAAAAAGATTACTTTTAAATTTATCAAAAGACGAAAACTATCTATTGAATATGTTGTTTTATATATGAATAGTATATTTTATTTTAGAAACTAAGTTTTTTGTACTCGATATTAGTTTTGTGGCCCTATTAGTTAACTTAGGTTTTTCTCCTTTATCTTAAACGTTAAAAATGCAATACTTTATACCTGGAGTCTATACGTAATGTGACTGTGTGTAGATGTTATTATACTCCATTTATAAATGTAGACAAATTACACATAACTGACTAATTTCTTAAGAGGTTTACTTTAGCGAATCATTAAAATAAATTAAAGTTCAACCCCTCCCCAGAGTTGTCGGCCCTACATGGGACAGTGGTAATGAACATTCCCGTGGTCACATATCACTTCATACTGTCACACTCCCATTCGTCACGTGGTCGCAGAGTTCTGTACCTTGAAATAATAATGATTTTTTCATATTCAATTAGGTTATCATTATCTACATTTCATTATTTCTCTATAATGTTATGTGGTTAAATTCTGTTTTGGTGCTTTTCGCATAGAGTGCCAAATAGGTAAAAAGGTTTGGTTCTTAACTATTTATTTAAATAATTTCGTCTCCACAATCGTTCCCTCTGATAAGTCATGTTGGGTTGCCTCAGGTTTCAACGAAAAAATATACAATGATCACAAATCGCCGTTACTCGATAATTATTTAGTACGCTTAATTACAATACGAACAAACTTATTTAGGTGGGAATACACCTGGATGACCCTGTGCCCCCCTCATGCCCCACAAACTTATTTAGGTGGGGATGCCCTGGATGACCCTGTGCCCCCCTCATGCCCCACAAACTTATTTAGGTGGGAATACACCTGGATGACCCTGTGCCCCCCCTCATGCCCCACAAACTTATTTAGGTGGGGATGCCCTGGATGACCCTGTGCCCCCCTCATGCCCCACAAACTTATTTAGGTGGGAATACACCTGGATGACCCTGTGCCCCCCTCATGCCCCACAAACTTATTTAGGTGGGGATGCCCTGGATGACCCTGTGCCCCCCTCATGCCCCACAAACTTATTTAGGTGGGAATACACCTGGATGACCCTGTGCCCCCCTCATGCCCCACAAACTTATTTAGGTGGGGATGCCCTGGATGACCCTGTGCCCCCCTCATGCCCCACAAACTTATTTAGGTGGGAATACACCTGGATGATCCTGTGCCCCCCTCATGCCCCACAAACCTATTTAGGTGGGGATGCCCTGGGTGCCCCGCTCATGTTACCTGGATGACACTGGAGTGTGTATTAAAGAAAATTAGTTGAAAAATATAACTACCTAGGATTAAATATACAAAGACCTATTTTCATAATGTACTAAAACTAAATAACATAGCGTCATTAGCGTCATCTAGAAAAAACTTTACTTTCAAATTGCCTTCCTTTAAATTGTATTTTATTTCATTATACGACATATTAAAATCGTTTTAGTTGAGAAGACTGATATATTAGAGAAATTAATAGACTTAACCCTACATGGACAAATGTATTCAATTAGAGAACAACCCCGTGAGTCTGGGTCACACGACCTGGCGACGTGATAATAATAGAAATGTTTCATGTTGAACAAATTTCCACCCAAGCGACTGTACTTATACACTCTCTACTCAAATGAGCTATTAACATCAACTCGCTAGGTTTGTTGTTAGTTTGATTTTAATGCATATACAAAAATGTGGCACTTTGAATTCTTTATGAATTCCTATATGATATTTTTTGTTTCATTTTAGATACATTTTTTATAAATATAAATTATATACTTAGAGGTTCATAAGTATTTAAAAACATTTTAATGATCACTAAACCCCTTACTCTGTTGAATGGCAGTGCTCAGTAAAGGGAACAGCCTTACTTTAAAATTAATAATTAGCAAAGAGCCAATTTTTTAATCAATATTTTCTCTGGATGTATTTGATCTATTGGTATAAATGACATTCAGAATAATACCATAGTTAAAACTTGACCTTTACAATTAATGTACACAGATTTTTCATACTTTAATTTTAGTTGGTACATATATTTTAAACAGTAAATTCTTATATTTTTGCTTACTTGATAAAATTGTATGAACTAATAAGCATCTTTTTTTAGTTCACATCACATAAAATTTGTTTTTATACATTTGTTGTGAATAATTATTCACTTATAAGTAGACGGTAATAATGTAAAAAATTTACTTAAAAATGACCATACGAAAAGTTTCAAAAATCATTTACCATCAACAAATAAAAGATTCAGAAGCAAAAGTTATATATTATAAAATAATATTTCCTATTTGTTTATATTGTGAAGGTTTTACGACAAAACTTAATTTTCTCACATTATATATCCTCGTTTTGAAATTGTAATTTGTTTTTGAATCCTATATTAACTTTTAGAACCAAACTAACAAAAAGTAATTTATATCAACATATTTATTTAATATTACAGTTAAAAGTTTAAATTTGTATTAGCTCAATACCCTTAATTTGTATTATTATAAGTTTGCTATAACTAGTAATAATCAGGTACAATTTTCACATATATCATAAAACCAGAGTTGTCTAAGAACCGGGAATTTAAATTGATAAAATAGTCTTTTTATCTTAATTATCATGATTTAATATTCCAAATCAGCTACGAAATACTTTGTTTTTACATCTAAAAATGTCCATAAGTACATGTATAAATACATAACGTAGAATATTAATGTAAAAGAACCACGGACAAAGAAAGTTTTAGAATAATACGTTTGAACTATGTTAAACCCACCACCACATTAAATTATTTACTCTAAAGAAACCCGAGGGACAAATCAGATTTGTCATTTAAATTGGAGTGAAGTGAAAACGTTTAACGTTCTCATCCAGTGTTTGCAAAACAAACCTAATAGCACTACGAAATATTCCGGTTGAAAAATATTTCAATCGAAAAAACAAACAATAAAACTATTTTGATGCAAAGTTGTTTATTCCTACTGTAAATTATTAAATTCAGAACGTATTATAATACTTATAAGCAGTTCTGGCACTTAATTACGTTACAAGTAAAACGTACATTCGCTATATTTAGTGCAGTCGTAAAATTATATCACTGTAAAAGGTTAACGATTTTCATAGTTAAACTAGAATTATTATTGCCCAACTTAGGATCATAATACTATTTCACTTATATATTCGGTATCTATAAAGGATGGCCATACAACAACTAAGTACTGCAACACGTCTATGATAGGATGAATTTATTATTGTATATTTAATGGCCCATGGGAGGAGTATTATCGGTTATCACGAACCAATAAAACAAGAACAGCAGCGCTTTATTTTCTCGCCTTGCTTCCGGCTTTTAGCGCTGCTTGCGTGCTTTTCCGGAACCGTCCGCCACGGAAATGTCCCTTTCTCAAACGTTCTTACCCCACTTGAGCGAGTTATTGTTTACTAACATGAAGGAATAGGTTATGGTTGTTAGAATAATTAAAAAGGTTTAGTATATTGTAGCAATAGATTAACAATTCTTTTAAATATGAATTTGTAGTTTTCATATTTGCTCGGAAATTTCGTTCAGTAAATTGAAACAAAAGATGGTTGGTTATTATGAAAGCAAATCTTATATTAAAGCATTTCTGTATTTTGCTTTTTATATCCATGATTCTGTCTACCTGTTACGTGGAAAGGGGGTCTCGAATAGTCAGGGATGTATGGTTAACAGCATGGTTGAAAATTGGTATCCATAAAAGTAATGTGTTCCAAAACAAACGTAGTTTAGTATATTCAGTAAAAGTACACTATTTAAGACATTTCCTTTTAGGGGAGAAATGAAGCCACGTGATTGTTAAGAAAAAATAAAATACACAATTAATAAAATACGTTTCAGTAGCATTATTTTACAAGAATATGTCCAATAATTTGTAAATGTAATTTTAATTAGTACAATAATTAAAATATTTTTGTTTTGTTTATTATCTTTACAAAATGGTATAGCTGCCCAGTATCTATTTCCTGAATAAGGTTATTCATGTTTTAATGAAACCTGTAAAATAAAGGTAATTATATTACTCGTGTCTTAATATGTTTGTCAACGCCTTATTAAATATTTCCACCCTCTATCTTACGTCAATGAGTCAATAAACTAATAGCAGGTCGGGACTTTTAACGCAATCACGATGGACCGATGCAGTCCAGCTCAAAAGGCTCCATTATTTATAATTCAAAAGTTAGCTGTCGCAGAATTCAATTTGATGGCGTTGCGATGAGTGGGGGAGGGATGTTACCCGACAAAAACACCACTTTGTGTCACGGAGCTAACGCTCCCAGCCCGTTCGTGATTGGCGCGTTTATGGAATTACCCATTTATTTGATTTTACTCTGTCTATAATTTTAGAATGTCACTGACACAAATTATATATTATCTATCGGACTAGTAAGCAACTAAAATAATATTACTTCCAACCTTTCGAAAAGGAAAGTAATGTCCTCGAAATATGTATATGCTCGATTGACAGACGGAAAATGAAGAATTTTTGGAATTCGTATTAATAGGATTGTTATTACATATTTTGACCCACAAAACCTTAAGTAAGTATATTAGGATCAAGAAATAAGTGATTTAAGATATAGGTTCAAAAGGGAGAAGGGTGTGTCAGTTTTCTGATAGAGTTTATTTCATAATGTATGTTATCTAAATCAAACGTGCACTGTCTAAGTTTTAAATGACCCTGTATAACCTCCAATGAAGAGTTTTGGGTAAAGCTTTCTGAAAAGAGAGTTTACAAGAAGATTTTGAATGTAGTAATTTTCGACTTAGTAGTACTCTACATATTCTACCTATGATTGTAATTGTTTACAGAGAGAATAAAAAAGGAAAAACGTATGTATGTATCCGTTTTATGAATCCGATTATTAATTGAATATGCGTGATTTGTTTAATGAGATACAAAACTCAGCGACCGCAAGACAAATGAAGTGTCACCATCAGAGTGATATGCGACCTCAGGAATGTTCATTACATTGCCCCTTGCCGGGCCGCTGGTTGTTGGTGGAAATATTTAAACAAGATTATAAAACCTATCATGTAACTAGTTTTATATTTAAGCCAGTTGATGTTTCATTTACTTGAAAAATAAGATCTAATAACGTCTCGCCATTACCAAGTAGTAATGCATATTAGGTGATGTAATTACTGTACGGTTATTATAAATCTTGCACACACAAGTATATAGCCTCCGTGATCTTCCCTGAGACTGATACAGTACTCAGTTGTTACAAATTAATAAATATATACATTGTTTGAGAACATTATTTATGTTTTGTTTTCATTATTATTATCCTACACCCAATTACAAATATTGTCAATGAACTGTCATAGTTATCCTGTAGCATGTTCACGTCAGATAAAGTATGAAAGATTACAACTACTTATCTTCAAAAAATCTCTGAAATATTTTGCTTTTGGAATTTTTCATGTTTAAGTAGTTTAAAAGGTTTTGTGTATTTTTTTGCGATCATTTAAAGTTTTTTTAGAGTAAAATTGTATACACTTGGTATTTTTAATATCTGGTTATCAATTTTCTATTTACTAACTAACAAATAAATATGTTTCTATATATTTTAACACATAATTATTTAATTAGTTAAAACCTTGAACATGACAACTCTTGTTTCCTCTTTATTAATTGACTTAATTTATTTACTTGGTTTGCTTATATATTCAAAAGTTTAAAACTAAAGAATAATATTATGGAACTTAGCAAATGTCTTAGGAAGTACTTTGAATCCAAACATTGTTTATTGATGCTGGGACACTGAAGCAAAGTCCTGTCCTCGCCTCGCGAGCGAGTTTTTATTGAACTCACGTCGCCAGGCTGCGTGCCCCTTTGTGGCCCAGACCCTCGCCTTTGTCCTCTAATTTGGGTTTATTAAACACTTTTGGAGTTGGAAAGTGGGTGAGAAGATTGCTGTTTTCTAAAACAAATAAGTTTTCAGCTTTACAATTCTAATGTGGCTTTTCTCAACCACGCTTCGTAAGTGCGTCCTGATTTGTTGAGTTGATTTTAACCCCGTGAATTATTTTGTAAATAGTTAATGATAACTGTGCTCCTCATTAAAAAAGACTAAGTACTATGGCAGCTTTAAACATCGACAACTTTGTATTCATCCGATTATAAAAAAGGTATGTTTTACCAGAATCAGTTAGAATTGATCCTTAAATTTTAATTGTAACTTTGCATCTACTTTTCTTGGCCATTAACTGCACTTGCAGGTTACTATTTAAAAAAGTAATACTTATGATTTTTAATCTTACCGGAAACATAATAATACGATGAATATATGTTTAAAGGATAACCCCTATTGCCTCAAGCTGTTATTGATTGGAAATACAACCCTAAATAAGTACTGGACGCAGTTTTGATATTTGAAAGCTTTTTTAACGGAATTTTCGTACAGGGAAGAAGCTGCTAAACTAGTTGGCTAGTGCGATCTAGTTCCGGATCAGTGAACAATTTTCATTTTGAGGTCCGCAGATGACAAAACAATCATTCAAATCGTTAGTGGCTTCATGCATTAGTGAGGTATACATTAATATGCATTGTAAATAGGAGGAGAAAATCAGTTTTCTAGAGTTGCATCCGGGATATTTCAAAATATCTATATTGTACAGTATATAATGTAGCCGAAGCTTTTGCAAACAACAGTGCGTTATTTTTACCACTTCAGTTTCAATTTTAAGTATGATGAATATTTTTTTTAGTTTGGAGTTCAAAAATTTTTGTAATGTATGTACAATGTTACAAAAGGAAAGATGTTGTCTAATTAAATGCACTCGAATGGGTAGAATACCTTTCTAGTGTGTATTACATGAGGCAATTCAAGTTGTAGTGAAATTTAATGAAATGCACATTATGTTGTGTTTTATATTTGGGAATATATCATTTTAAGTGAGACCAATACATCATTAATATTTCACCAACCTTATACCAACCTTTATACTTGTTATTGCGAGTCCATTGCAAACTGAAGCACTGACCCATACTTAGATACACGTAAGACAACTCATGTTACCGTGTATGTTCACAAATACGAGAAAAAAAGGATAATTAAAAGTTAAATACATTTTCCACGTCCTAGCTCTTCAGAGAAGAGAGCCTGTAAATCATGCCATTTACTACCACCGACACAATAAAACGTTACTTCTTTAAGTGATTCCAGTTTGTAATTAGTTATAAAATGGAAACTTTTTTATATAACTTCATGGAAATTTAAGTATATTTTCTCAGAAGAAAAGTACCAAAAGAAGGATTGTATATTTAAGTTTTAAAAGTAAATCGTTTAATAACAAAGCTTTACCCGGGGTAAAGGAAAGTTATTTCTAATAAAGGATTGATGTGAAGAAACAACTTGTGAATTGTGTGCATTTACAAGAAAACATTTAAAATCATATTTGACACAGCTTTTTAGTAGTTTAACCTTTCACCACTATCTTTCCATGTGATACATAACACAAGGACTGCGTTTGTAGTCGCATTAAATATAGTGTTTACTTGATTTGACTAATTTTAGTTTGAAAACTTTTGAAAAAAAAAAACTAAATTACATAAACATCCCCATTATAGTGTATCCATGGGTACAGCCCCCTGGTGCGTGTTAGTGAAATTTCCTCACAACAGATTAATCACTTGAAGCGTCTTCTACGGGAAATGTATCACTTGCCTCAAGATTTATTCTTGTGTCAAAATGTGCAAACGTAAACATGAAATTCTTCATCGTTCATCCTGTTGTAGTGTCACACATCTTACCAGCTAACATAATAATATATCAGTATTAGTATAAAATCTTCCTCTACAAATCCATGAGAACGTGAAGGTATTTTGATAAACCAATTGAGAGGGATTTATTGTATTAGTTTAAAGTGGAGTATAAGATTGCATATGCGTTATTTAAATATTTTGTAGAAATATGTCTTACATGACAAAAGTGTTAATTTAATTTTATGATAGATTGTTTATTATTTAACATTTTATATGTTCATAATAATATTGGATTTTTGATTACTTATTGAGACACTCTCACTTTTAAGCAAGTAACTAAATCAATTATTTTGACTAGAGACCGCAGAATGGTCGAAATTCGACCAAGTATATTTTGAATGTAAATTTGACGAATATATGAAACAGTTTTAATATCTAGTGGGTTCTGTTGCACTCATCTCTCTCTTCCCTCTCTCTCTAGCGCTCTTCCCTCTCCTCCATCCTCATCTCAGGGTAATTTTTTAACGAATAGCAGATTGTTTTTAACGGATATCAGAAGGGAGTTACGATTCCAATAATCCATGATATTTGCATTAGAAATCGGAACCACAAAAATTTCCTTAGCCTATTAATATATACATTAATAATGTTGTCAACCTTTTACAACTCAGCCTTAAATATATCATTCTTTGAGTATTGGTTCACAAACGTAACAAATACATAGTCATATCATGTTATGTACACTGAAGAATCCTATATTGATATATGGCAACAATTTTGCTGAATTTCTACGTATATAGGGTATTGGTTTTAAAGATTAGCTCTTAAAATAACTTTGGTTCAATGTTTTTGATTTGCTCAAACTGTTGCTTACAATTACCAATCATAGTTTTTAAATTACTAGCATTCGGAGATAACAAGAATTTTGAATACGCTAGCACAAGGTTGGAATACTCAGCTTTATTATTAAATTATTTTCTCTCTTCATAGAATAACAAAACTGTATAAACCAAAAGACAAAGTGGCACAAACATAGAAATTTGTGATCTGAGTAATGTTCACTATCACTGAACTATACTGCTCTCATTCTGGGGAGGTAATTATGAAAATTTAGGTCATAAAAGTCATTATTAGGTTTTATCACAAACCAATATTTTTCATCGATAACGACGAATTTGATTGTTTCAATGGACGTAATGACAGAAACTAGTTGGAGGGAGGTCAACGATTGTGAGTTTTGTGTAGAAAAATATACAACGCTGTATAAAAACATGTTGCAAATAGGTTCATATAATTATTCTGAACTCATATATCGGACAGTAAAAATATATAAATCAGACCCAATGAGAGAATGTTTAAATGTTGTAGGACTTTTTTTTATTAAATCCCATAAGTAATAAAAATACTTAATCTTGCTAATCAAGAAGTTGTTTACGATCATAGTCCGTCACATTGTCTTAGACCTTGACTTCAGTGAAGTTCATCTATATCAATTCATGAAGGAAGTTAAGAATTAAAATTTACTATCGTATCCTAGTTATATATTTACTGTGTTGGAATTGAATACCTTCACAGATTTATCGGTTACTTGTAATGAATGAATATTACATTGGAACTACTTATAAAACGGCGTCACTAAAGCATAGTGACGTCGCGACGGCAGTAACTGGATGGTTTACTGACTTGACTCTTCATTGGAGTGTTTATAACTAGGAAGTGGCTAATATATTTACACGTAACGATCCCCCACCCTTCCCACAAATGTTTATGTAAGCATTCATCCTTGTTAAAACTTAATATTCTTAGTTTGCATTCAAGATACAGGTAAATATTTGTACATGTAGTATGGTAGTTTAACTTGTACTTGAAAACTAATCTGTTTCTAATGTTTAATACTAGAAAATTTGCATATCTATAGTAACAATCAAGTTTTAATATGTCACATTCAGCAAGCTTTTTAAGCAAACAAAGATTACAAATAAAAAATAAAAGTTAGAAATCAAGAATTTAGTTTAGAGCGTAGTGTTTTTTCTGCGTGTATATCTACGCCAGTGGCATTTTTTAACGTTTTGATAGGGAACGGTCCAAACCCTGATCTTGTTACTATTTAAGGTCTACCTGATCTTAGAAAGCATCATTAATTAATAGCCCAATGACAAATGGCAGCTAGGTCCAGTTTTGAACCCTCTCAAAATTTTGCGATTTTGATCAGGATCGATCTGGCGAACCTCGGATTACGAGGCGAGCACGATAACCACTACGCTACCCAGCCAGTAAATATGTTAAAGTGAATATGAAAATAAATATTTTTTTAAATAGTTAAATAAATCAAAATACTTCATATATTTACTACTTTTAGTCGTTTTTCCACCAAAATAGTTTTATTAAATTACTAAGTGAAAGTATTGGTATATTCATTATAAATTTACAGCAAAGAAAGCACCAGTTAAAAAATAAACAAAGTGTTATACAGGATACATACAATAATGTGAGAATAAAAATGTGTTATCTTTTTGACGTGGGACATTATTTGTATAAATAATATAGCAAAGATTTGCCAGGTTTGTCCCTAAGCAAATCGTAAAAGTGTTATCAAAGTTCGAAGGTTGACTGTTACCCCACTTCCATTGTTGTATAATTAATGATAATTTTTAAAAAGAGGACGACCTTAAAAAAGACTGGCATTTAGACAGTTTCTTATTTAACGATTTAAAAAACAAAATTGTTCTGAAAACAAACATTTCCCCATACACTTCACAGCTATAGAAGTGTTCAGTAAACCTAAATTAGAGGTCCAATGGGGCATGGCTTCAAAGGGGCATGCAGACTGGCGACGTGAGTTCAATAAAAACTCGCTCACGAGGCGAGGGAAGGACTTGGGAGAACTATACTTAGGAAATACTTCGGCGTCTCAGCGTCACTTGACAGTTTTTAGTTTAGGATATAACTTAAGTCAGTTACTTGATTAAAAAAATCCTACAATATATTTTAATCCCAAACAGTTCATTTAAAATAAACCCAGCAATTGAATATAGTAGGCAAAGCATTAGTTTCAAATGAAAAAAAGCATAATCGTCACCTTTAAAACCGTATAGGGAGGCCTATAAAATACATACAATGTATGTCAAAATCAGTAGACAAATCTTACATCATCAATGTAAAAGCGATATCCAAATATTAATACGAATTCCCCCTATAGGGAAGAAGCTATTACCGTAGGTCTCATGGTAAGACTTAAGCCCGAGACCATGATAACTTTTTGTTTTGAGGTCCCCAGATGCCAAAAACACTCTTCGTTCAAATTTATATATATGTATATATATATATATATATATATATATATATATATATATATATATATATATATACCTATATATGTGTCCGTTAACACGATAACTTGAGTAAAAAACGTCCGATTTTGATGAAATTTGGCTCAAATGTGTAAAATGACATTCATGACTTTAAGTTCGAAAACCAGGAAAATCGGACCATGGGAAGGGGGGTTTATGGGGGTTTTAAATTTTCCAAAAATCAGTTTTTTGCATTTTTCACCCTAAAATTTTTAAAAAACTTAACTTTGGTTTTGACTATGTTATAGAGCTTAAAAAAACAAATAACTTAGTATTTTGAATTATTAACCTAGGTTAAGTAGTTGCGGAGAAAATCCAAAAAAAACCTGCTCATAAAATCTCCCATGTTAATCTTATGGGAAAAAGGTTTTTGGCTTTTCCTCAGTTTATTTTAATGTAAACTTCACATTTGCTTTTACCAATCTGTTCAGTTCCACAAAACAATCATTTTGGTGTTTAAATTGTGATTCTACGCCCAACCGTTGCAGAGATATTCAAAGTGCTAAACACAGTACGTTGTCCAATGTTATCCTTATGGAGAATAAATAAAATTTGATATCTCGATTATTTATGAATGTATGTTGATGAAACTTGGTATGTGGCTTCAAGTAGTACTGGTATATTGATATTTGCACAAAAAATTGATTTTTTGTTGATTATTCCAGTAGCAGCAAACCTGCGTACTCAGCCCCCATGTTATTCTTAACGAGAATAAGTAAAATGTACTGACTCCCTTAATTATGAACATAAATTAATAAAACTTGGTATGTAGCTTCACTTGGTTGAGTTATATTGATAATTATATAAAAACCCATTTTTCTGTTCCTTGTTGCAGCAAACCTGCTTTCTTAGCCCCCATGTTATTCTTATGGAGAATAACTAGAATGTCATATATCGCTTATTTATGATTGAATATCGATGAAACTTAGTATGTGGCTTCGCCTAGTTAAATTCTATTTATATTTGCATAAAAACCAATTGTTTCTGTTCCTTGTTTCAGCAAACCTACATACTCATTACCAATGTTATTCTTATAGAGAATAATTAAAATCGCTTATGTGTGAATATATTTTTATGAAACTTGTTTTGCGGCTTTATGTGGAATTCAGACAAATATTATGCATTGAAAATTAGCTGAGTCCGCAGGTTTGCTGCGACGGGGGTATTCATTATTATTATCCTACACCCAATTACAAATATTGTCAATGAACGGTCATAGTTATCCTGTAGCATGTTCACGTCAGATAAAGTATGAAAGATTACAACTACTTATCTTCAAAAAAACTCTGAAATATTTTTCTTTTGGAATTTTTCATGTTTAAGTAGTTTAAAAGGTTTTGTGTATTTTTTTGCGATCATTTAAAGTTTTTTAAGAGTAAAATTGTATACACTTGGTATTTTTAATATCTGGTTATCAATTTTCTATTTACTAACTAACAAATAAATATGTTTCTATATATTTTAACACATAATTATTTAATTAGTTAAAACCTTGAACATGACAACTCTTGTTTCCTCTTTATTAATTGACTTAATTTATTTACTTGGTTTGCTTATATATTCAAAAGTTTAAAACTAAAGAATAATATTATGGAACTTATGCAAATGTCTTAGGAAGTATTTTGAATCCAAACATTGTTTATTGATGCTGGGACAATGAAGCAAAGTCCTGTCCTCGCCTCGCGAGCGAGTTTTTATTGAACTCACGTCGCCAGGCTGCGTGCCCCTTTGTGGCCCAGACCCTCGCCTTTGTCCTCTAATTTGGGTTTATTAAACACTTTTGGAGTTGGAAAGTGGGTGAGAAGATTGCTTTTTTCTAAAACAAATAAGTTTTCAGCTTTAAAATTCTAATGTGGCTTTTCTCAACAACGCCTCGTAAGTGTTTCCTGATTTGTTGAGTTTATTTTAACCCCGTGAATTATTTTGTAAATAGTTCATGATAACTGTGCTCTTCATTAGGAAAGACTAAGTAATAAACGTAATATGGCAGCTTTAAACATCGACAACTTTGTATTCATCCAATTATAAAAAAAATATATGTTTTTACCAAAATCAATTAGAATTTATCCTTAAATTTTAATTGTAACTTTGCATCTACTTTTTCTTGGCCATCAACTGTACTTGCAGGTTACTATTTAAAAAAGTAATACTTATGATTTTTAATCTTACCGGAAACATAATAATACGATGAATATATGTTTAAAGGATAACCCCTATTGCCTCAAGCTGTTATTGTTTGGAAATACAACCCTAAATAAGTACTGGACGCAGTTTTGATATTTGAAAGCTTTTTTAACAGAATTTTCGTACAGGGAAGAAGCGGTTAAACTAGTTGGCTAGTGCAATCTAGTTCCGGATCAGTGAACAATTTTCATTTTGAGGTCCGCAGATGACAAAACAATCATTCAAATCGTTAGTGGCTTCATGCATTAGTGAGGTATACATTAATATGCATTGCAAATAGTTGGAGTAAATCAGTTTTCTGGAGTTGCATCCGGGGTATTTCAAAATATCTATATTGTACAGTATCTAATGTAGCCGAAGCTTTTGCAAACAACAGTGCGTTATTTTTACCACTTCAGTTTCAATTTTAAGTATGATGAATATTTCATTTTTTTTAGTTTAGAGTTCAAACATTTTTGTAATGTATGTACAATGTTACAAAAGGAAAGATGTTGTCTAATTAAATGCACTCGAATGGGTAGAATACCTTTCTAGTGTGTATTATATGAGGCAATTCAAGTTGTAGTGAAATTTAATGAAATGCACATTATGTTGTGTTTTATATTTGGGAATATATCATTTTAAGTGAGACCAATACATCATTAATATTTCACCAACCTTATACCAACCTTTATACTTGTTATTGCGAGTCCATTGCAAACTGAAGCACTGACCCATACTTAGATACGCGTAAGACAACTCATGTTACCGTGTATGTTCACAAATACGAGAAGAAAAGGATAGTTAAAAGTTAAATACATTTCCCACGTCCTAGCTCTTCAGAGAAGAGAGCCTGTAAATCATGCCATTTACTACCACCGACACAATAAAACGTTACTTCTTTAAGTGATTCCAGTTTGTAATTAGTTATAAAATGGAAACTTTTTTATATAACTTCATGGAAATTTAAGTATATTTTCTTAGAAGAAAAGTACCAAAAGAAGGATTGTATGTTTTAAAAGTAAATCGTTTAATAACAAAGCTTTACCCGGGGTAAAGGAAAGTTATTTCTAATAAAGGATTGATGTGAAGAAACAACTTGTGAACTGTGTGTATTTACAAGAAAACATTTAAAATCATATTTGACACAGCTTTTTAATAGTTTAACCTTTTCACCACTATCTTTCCATGTGATACATAACACAAGGACTGCGTTTGTAGTCGCATTAAATGTAGTGTTTACTTGATTTGACTAATTTTAGTTTGAAAACTTTTGAAAGAAAAAAAAACTAAATTACATAAACATCCCCATTATAGTGTATCGATGGGTACAGCCCCCTGGTGCGTGTTAGTGAAATTTCCTCACAACAGATTAATCACTTGAAGCGTCTTCTACGGGAAATGTATCACTTGCCTCAAGATTTATTCTTGTGTCAAAATGTGCAAACGTAAACATGAAATTCTTCATCGTTCATCCTGTTGTAGTGTCACACATCTTACCAGCTAACATAATAATATATCAGTATTAGTATAAAATCTTCCTCTACAAATCCATGATAACGTGAAGGTATTTTGATAAACCAATTGAGAGGGATTTATTGTATTAGTTTAAAGTGGAGTATAAGATTGCATATGCGTTATTTAAATATTTTGTAGAAATATGTCTTACATGAAAAAAGTGTTAATTTAATTTTATGATAGATTGTTTATTATTTAACATTTTATATGTTCATAATAATATTGGATTTAGATTACTTATTGAGACACTCTCACTTTTAAGCAAGTAACTAAAACAATTATTTTGACTAGAGACCGCAGAATGGTCGAAATTCGACCAAGTATATTTTGAATGTAAATTTGACGAATATATGAAACAGTTTTAATATCTAGTGGGTTCTGTTGCACTCATCTCTCTCTTCCCTCTCTCTCTGGCGCTCTTCCCTCTCCTCCATCCTCATCTCAGGGTAATTTTTTAACGAATAGCAGATTGTTTTTAACGGATATCAGAAGGGAGTTACGATTCCAATAATCCATGATATTTGCATTAGAAATCGGAACCACAAAAATTTCCTTAGCCTATTAATATATACATTAATAATGTTGTCAACCTTTTACAACTCAGCCTTAAATATATCATTCTTTGAGTATTGGTTCACAAACGTAACAAATACATAGTCATATCATGTTATGTACACTGAAGAATCCTATATTGATATATGACAACAATTTTGCTGAATTTCTACGTATATAGGGTATTGGTTTTAAAGATTAGCTCTTAAAATAGCTTTGGTTCAATGTTTTTGATTTGCTCAAACTGTTGCTTACAATTACCAATCCTAGTTTTTAAATTACTAGCATTCGGAGATAACAAGAATTTTGAATACGCTAGCACAAGGTTGGAATACTCAGCTTTATTATTAAATTATTTTCTCTCTTCATAGAATAACAAAACTGTATAAACCAAAAGACAAAGTGGCACAAACATAGAAATTTGTGATCTGAGTAATGTTCACTATCACTGAACTATACTGCTCTCATTCTGGGGAGGGAATTATGAAAATTTAGGTCATAAAAGTCATTATTAGGTTTTATCACAAACCAATATTTTTCATCGATAACAACAAATTTGATTGTTTCAATGGACGTAATGACAGTAACTAGTTGGAGGGAGGTCAACGATTGTGAGTTTTGTGTAGAAAAATATACAACGCTGTATAAAAACATGTTGCAAATAGGTTCATATAATTATTCTGAACTCATATATCGGACAGTAAAAATATATAAATCAGACCCAATGAGAGAATGTTTAAATGTTGTAGGACTTTTTTTTATTAAATCCCATAAGTAATAAAAATACTTAATCTTGCTAATCAAGAAGTTGTTTACGATCATAGTCCGTCACATTGTCTTAGACCTTGACTTCTGTGAAGTTCATCTATATCAATTCATGAAGGAAGTTAAAAAAGAGAATTTACCATCGTATCCTAGTTATATATTTACTGTGTTGGAATTGAATACCTTCACAGATTTATCGGTTACTTGTAATGAATGAATATTACACTGGAACTACTTATAAAACGGCGTCACTAAAGCATAGTGACGTCGCGACGGCAGTAACTGGATGGTTTACTGACTTGACTCTTCACTGGAGTGTTTATAACTAGGAAGTGGCTAATATATTTACACGTAACGATCCCCCACCCTTCCCACAAATGTTTATGTAAGCATTCATCCTTGTTAAAACTTAATATTCTTAGTTTGCATTCAAGATACAGGTAAATATTTGTACATGTAGTATGGTAGTTTAACTTGTACTTGAAAACTAATCTGTTTCTAATGTTTAATACTAGAAAATTTGCATATCTATAGTAACAATCAAGTTTTAATATGTCACATTCAGCAAGCTTTTTAAGCAAACAAAGATTACAAATAAAAAATAAAAGTAAGAAATCGAGAATTTAGTTTAGAGCGTAGTGTTTATTTTGCGTGTATATCTACGCCAGTGGCATTTTTTAACGTTTTGATAGGGAACGGTCCAAACCCTGATCTTGTTACTATTTAAGGTCTACCTGATCTTAGAAAGCATCATTAATTAATAGCCCAATGACAAATGGCAGCTAGGTCCAGTTTTGAACCCTCTCAAAATTTTGCGATTTTGATCAGGATCGATCTGGCGAACCTCGGATTACGAGGCGAGCACGATAACCACTACGCTACCCAGCCAGTAAATATGTTAAAGTGAATATGAAAATAAATATTTTTTTAAATAGTTAAATAAATCAAAATACTTCATATATTTACTACTTTTAGTCGTTTTTCCACCAAAATAGTTTTATTAAATTACTAAGTGAAAGTATTGGTATATTCATTATAAATTTACAGCAAAGAAAGCACCAGTTAAAAAATAAACAAAGTGTTATACAGGATACATACAATAATGTGAGAATAAAAATGTGTTATCTTTTTGACGTGGGACATTATTTGTATAAATAATATAGCAAAGATTTGCCAGGTTTGTCCCTAAGCAAATCGTAAAAGTGTTATCAAAGTTCGAAGGTTGACTGTTACCCCACTTCCATTGTTGTATAATTAATGATAATTTTTAAAAAGAGGACGACCTTAAAAAAGACTGGCATTTAGACAGTTTCTTATTTAACGATTTAAAAAACAAAATTGTTCTGAAAACAAACATTTCCCCATACACTTCACAGCTATAGAAGTGTTCAGTAAACCTAAATTAGAGGTCCAATGGGGCATGGCTTCAAAGGGGCATGCAGACTGGCGACGTGAGTTCAATAAAAACTCGCTCACGAGGCGAGGGAAGGACTTGGGAGAACTATACTTAGGAAATACTTCGGCGTCTCAGCGTCACTTGACAGTTTTTAGTTTAGGATATAACTTAAGTCAGTTACTTGATTAAAAAAATCCTACAATATATTTTAATCCCAAACAGTTCATTTAAAATAAACCCAGCAATTGAATATAGTAGGCAAAGCATTAGTTTCAAATGAAAAAAAGCATAATCGTCACCTTTAAAACCGTATAGGGAGGCCTATAAAATACATACAATGTATGTCAAAATCAGTAGACAAATCTTACATCATCAATGTAAAAGCGATATCCAAATATTAATAAAACCAGGTATATAATATAGTACTCTTTGAAAATGTTAAAAAATAGTCCCTTATAAATAGTCTACACCCCATAAAACCTTTTTCCTGTACTTCCCAGTGATCTAAAATTTTTAAATCTGAGAGCAACAAAATCAGAGTGTTATTTGGTTAATTTTTTTATAAATTCTTGATGTCATACCCGAGGTGGAAAGTGCCTCTAGGAGATGATTGTGGTTTCCCCCAAAGTTCTACACAATTATAATAGTTTTTAAATGAATTGCAAATTGTTTTTTAAGTAACGTGTACATTTTCTATTCATTTAAAAAGGTTTAAATTTTGTAGCAGCCATAACGGATTACGGTAACCCAGAACCGGTTTGTTTACGTATGTATTTACACCGATTATTAACACTAGTTTAGTCAATTAAGACAAAACACAATATTAGTTCCTCGTTTTTACACAAATTGAACAACAACTTTTTAAATATTGTACTGATTTAAAACCACTGTAACATTTAAAGCAAGGGGTTCTTCCATTCAGTGTGCATTCATCCCGTTGACCCAAGCAGAATGATGTGGAATATATCAGGGATTTCAATTAATCTTATATTACTAAGCGTATTACCTGACTATAACTAGTCTTTTATATAAATAAAGCAGAATTTTTGTCTGTGTGTAGATCGCCGTAGGCTAAACTACAAGGACATGACGTTTCCAGGGTAGGTTCCTTTAGGTTACACCTTTTGTACCTGACCCTCAGTTTCCTCTACAGTAAATCCTCTAGGGCTACTTCCCATGAGACATCCAAAATTCCAGTGTTAATCAAATCAGACCGTACGGTTACAGTTTTCTGTTATTTATTTAATGTTATTCAAATAAACAGCTGACATTAATAATTTACTTTTTTAACTACATTTTATACCCGGGTGAAACTGGTATACTCAGCTACTCCTTAATATTTATAGATTATGAATGTTAAAAAACTGCATCAAGTGGGTTTCAAATTAAATAATTATGCCTGGAAAATTTGTTCTTCAAAATTGTATACACAAGGACTAACACCGTATAACCTAAAGGTGGGTAGGACCCAATAAAAATACGTTTTAGCGAATTTCCCCTATAGGGAAGAAGCTATTACCGTAGGTGGAATGGTAAGACCTAAGCCCGAGACCATGATAACTTTTTGTTTTGAGGTCCGCAGATGTCAAAACCACTATTCGTCCAAATTTATGTACATATATATATATATATATATATATATATATATATATGTCCGTTACCGCGATAACTTTTGAAATAAATGCCCGATTTTGATTAAATTTTGCACAAATGTATAGAGTAACATTTATGACTTAAGTTCGAAAACCAGATCGATCGGACTATGGGAAGGGGGTGTTATGGGGGTTTTAAATTTTCAAAATATCAGTTTTTTTTTAATTTTTTCCCCTAACATTTTAAAAACACTCAGTTTTGGTTATGGCCATTTTATAGAGCGAAGAAAACAAATAATTTGGTATTTTGAATCATTAACCAGTGTTAAGTGGTTGTACAGAAAAGGAAAAAAAACGCGTCCATAAAATTTCCCATGTTAATCTTATGGGAAAAAGGTTTTTGGATTTTCCTCAGATAATTTTAATAAAAACTTCACATTTCTTTTTACCAATCAGTTTAGCTCTACAAAATGATCATTGTGGTGTTTAAATTGTTTTTGTACGTCCAACCGTTGCAGAGATATTCAAAGTGCTAAACACAGTACGTTGTCCAATGTTATCCTTATGGAGGATAACATTTGATATTTTGGTTATTCATGAATGTATATTGATGAAACTTAGTATGTGGCTTCAACTAGTTGTGGTATATTGATATTTGCACAAAATAATTTGTTGTTGATTTCGTCGTAGCAGCAAACCTGCATACTCGGCCCCCATTTTATTCATAAGGAGAGTTAGTAAAGTTTTATATCTCCCTTAGTTAATTGATAAAATTTGGTATATAGCTTCACCTGATTGAGTTATATTGATAATTGCAAAGATAAATATTTCTTATCTTCCTCGTTGCAGCAAACCTGCATACTCAGCCCTAATGCTATTCTTTAGGGGAATAAATAAAATGCTATAAATCACTTACTTATGAAAGTATTTTTGTGAAACTTGGTAAGTGGCTCTATGTAGTAGCGAGACACATATATATACATTGGAAATTCGCTGAGTACACAGGTTTGCTGCTACAGGAGTATTTTAAGGTTATTGTAACCACCCTTTCCCACCACTTTCGATCCATCCCTGTTGTTTAACAGTTTATGTGACTTCACACTTGTTCAAAAGTGCAAGTTGTTTAACAAACGATTTTTTAATATTACACGTTCTCTGGAAATAAGAATTACTATGGTTTTAAGCCTTATTCAAGCAACATCTGTCATTCGAATTTTCGGATAGTATTTGAATTACCATTAATTCAAATATATTTTACCATTAATAATATATTTTAATTGGTTTAGTAATTTTTATACCAGTCCCATGAGATTTGAGACATACGAGTTTTACTGAACAATAGATTTTCGTCATACTGATTCGAAAACGCCTGTTTTCAATACGTGCGTTGCGGGGCTAAAGTAACTATTTTTAGCCCTAAGACAAAAATAATTAGCTGGTGTCGAGGCCATCAGTTTTTCGTTTTTTTCGTTTATATCAAAGTAATAAATCTGCAAACTTGTGTACGGTGATTGTAAGTTATCGATTGCATCGAGAGTAGTAATCGATTATTTATCGATTGTAATTCATTGTTGCATTGTTTTCGGTTTAATGATAGTTCACAGTTTTCGATATATTAATCGTCATAGTTAGTCTTCCCCTACACCAACACAAACTTAACAAACAATAGTTGAATACTTCTGCAACAGCTGATTGTTTGAATTAGCAAGAACAAGATGGAAACCATTTTGAGAGCAAACTTTTAAAGGTAAACAAGTTGTAAAGTTTGATTTTTGTGAAGTAGTCAGCTTAGTATGGTGCAGTATGACGAAAAATATAGTTCATCACACGGGCCAAAAGTGGCTTATCGATCCTCGCTCATTTTCAGACCTCGGCTTCGATTTGGACTTTAAACTTGAGCTCGTATCGAAAAACGTCACTTTTGGCCCTACTGATGAAATATACTATTATAATCTTGATTAAATATTTCCACCAACCACCAGCGGCCCGGCAAGGGGCAATGTAATGAACATTCCTGAGGTCGCATATCACTCTGATGGTGACACTTCATTTGTCTTGCGGTCGCTGAGTTTTGTAACCCATTAAATAAATAATATACAATTAGAGACGATATAAACTATCGATGACTATCTACGACTTTCATATAAACGTATTTTAGGAGTATTTCGGTGTTTAATTTGCATACCACTGTACCACAGTACCGCAGTACTGTAGTACTGTACCACTGTTGCATACTACCGTACTTTATGTACATTTTAGAAAAAACTGATTATTAAAATATTTAATTGTATGATTTCTGAAATTGTTTCAATTAAAACAAAGTTGGTCTTGAATTATACGCTCTATCAGGTTAAATTAACTCTTAAGAACGAAAAATAACAGTAGCTATATATATTAGTTTAAATTTTTAGCTTTGTAGGGTTGACTTTTACCGTTACAGTGTTAACGTTTTTGTTATAATTGTAGTATTCAAAGTATTCTAATTTAAAAAGTCTTCACGGGGAACATCAACCTAATAGACACTCTGAAAAATAATTATTTCGCACAATTTGAAAGTAAAAAATAATTTGTTTAATGAATTGTCACTTGGAATAACTAGTGTCTAAAAAAACTAAATACTCCTAAAGGCCTTCGCGAAAGCCCATGGTTTTCTAATAAATAGTAACGCTTACCGTTACCAAACCAAACCCTTACACTTTCCCCCCTCAATTATTTCAATTTTTATCTCCGAATGAATTAATTGAAACATTCAGTTCTAAGGAAATGTAGGTATTCAAAATATTTTAGTTAAATTAAAGTGGCTCTTGGCATTTTTCAAATAAAATCAACTGTTTTCTCAGCTAAAATATTTTTGTTCATACATTACTAATCCCTCCGATATTTTGTTGCAAGTATATAATAAAATCTATAAAAAATAAAAGGATAATTCCACGTAAGCGCTAATCGGCTTGATGAGCGTTTAGCTTCCTGACACGAAGTGGTGTATTTTTGTCGGGTAACATCCCTCCCCCACTCTCGCAACGCCGCCAAATTGAATTCTGCGACAGCTAACTTTTGAATTATAAATTATGGATCCTTTGAGCTGGACTGCATCGATCCATCGTAATTGCATTCCGGTTAATACCTTTTATTACTTTTTTACTTTAGGTATTCAAATATTTATTAGTTTAAGTGATTTAAAATAATTTAATACTTAGGTGACGTAGTGAGATATTTTAATAAATTATATTCATACCTTAGTATTTGAAATAATCACAATAAAAGTGGTTGAATTTCCTGATTTATTAATTTTTCACCCTATTAAATATATAATTCCAATAAAAAATACATTAAATTGTTTTTATTTTTTCAAATGACTGCGAAAGAACAAAATTTATGAATCTCATATTTAGAATTAACCAAGCACAACTTTCGTAAAATTATGATACTGTACGGAAGGTGCAAATAAATATAATATTTGTGTTGTATACATTTAATTTATTTAATTAATTAAATTAGGAGTTCCGTTTTTATTTCCGATTCAACCATTAATTGTTATAAATGGTCTAAAGGGCTTCGTAGTTTATATTTTAACAGAATAAAGTCCTTTATAATATTGTAACATCAGGAATAATTCACTTAAATTCATGTTAGGGAAGACAGTATTCTGTTTACCTCAACGCTTCTTAGATAAGACATAAATCAGGTACATATAAGTGACATTTTTTTCTGGTGCAGTTTACCCCCCGCATCAGCAGTAATACATTCAAAGAATGCATTAGATAACATTGTTTTAAGCTTATAATATATAGTTCCACTATCCGTATAAACAAGGGAATTGTTTACTTGTCCACTCGCAGGCAAGTCACACCTGCGTTGTACAGCTTTAATCTAATGTTAAACATAAACCTTAGTCTAATCTGCATAGAATAAAATCCGATTTTTAAAAATGTTGCTTACTTTCTTAAATTATTTAAAATAATAAAGTTGTATTTATAAATCTAAATCTTGAGAGGAACTGTACAAACAATTCCGAACCAATATTATTATTAGACAAGGATAAATTCTGGGTTAAATAATTAAATTGTTATAAAACTCTGTTGAGTGAATAAATTAATGTTTAGGTTTTGAAATTAGAGCAAGTGATATTATACGTTTGATTAAATCTGAGGCTATATCGCTCTATTTAAACGCACACTTATTTTCTGAGTCCTTTTGGTAGAATGGATTAATTTGTCGAATGCTTAACATAATATTTTTCATTCTTATAGGTTTTTAATTTTCTTTTTGTGATGTTAGATTAATTTTACACAATTGGCGAAATACGATATAAAAGTAAGCCCCAACCAATGTTCACTTTACCGCCCAGACGGTAGTTAACTTTTAGAACTAATCCGGTTGACCACCACGCCATGATGGAACACCGCACTAAAATGTTAATGACTCAACTGGATAACGTGTTTCACACCTTACAGCTCACAGTATTCCATAAAATGGAGATTGATAGTTTTCAAGCATTAACAGAAAACGCCAGTTATACTATCCTATGTATTTGAAGGTGATAATTTACGGCTGCATATGTAATATGTTGAGTTAAAAAATAACTTTTTAGTTATATAATTTATAATGTAAGAATCACAAGACACATCATTATTTCTCTAAATTTTCTAATGAGCCATTATTGTAAGAAAAATGCTGGTAAATAGGCTACTCGTAATTTAAATATTGTAATGTACCGCAAAGGTAATTTTTTAATTACACAAATTTTTTGATAAGTTCAAATTAAATATAACATTATTTTATGTATTTTATAATTACACGAGAGTTTAAAGTTAATAAACTGTGCACAATCCAGGAAGTAAGCTAAAAATGCTCATTTCTAAGTTAATAGGCCCCAATACGGACATTTTGTTTTTTTATAAGGAAATGGAATTAGGCAGTTTTTAGTTTTGCTTTAAACATTGTGTTTGGTTTTGTTTAACTCTTCAAATTACACGAGAAAATCTTGAGCAATAATTTTAGAAAATAGGATACAAACTATATTTTTTGACGGAAACCTTTTATTGAGCATGATAATGGAAATGTTATTTGAATTGAAATTTATTTAAATTCTTATATCAAAAAAATAACTGTTATTTAATAATGTTGACACTTACATTGTGCTCTGAACTGAATAAAATGAAATAACATATTATAATTTTCTCTGTTTCCCTATACTCTGGGACAGAATGGAAAGCTTGGGTCATTAAATTTCAATATTACTTCCTTATATTCAATTTTGATCTTACACAGATCCGAACCAGAAGTAGTTATTTTGTTTGCCTATATTTTAAGGTCGTCCTAGATATTTTTATCTTATTGTTGTTATTGCTTTTTTTCTGAAAGTATAATTCCATAGACAATCTAGATTCACAACGTAAAACCACTTTCAAGGTGCAAATCATGTTCATTAGTGAAAATAAAAACACATATTATTATATTAAACACATAAATAACAATATTTTGATGTACAAAATTAACGAATCAAAACTGAATGAAGTTCACATTCGGAATGAAATAAAAGTGAAACCAGGTCAGGAGCTGTATCATGATAGAGAGGAATACTTCACCGGAAACGGCAGACATGCGACGTGTAATGTCTGGGATTAGGCGGGATTATGTGGAGATTAGGGGGATTAAGTGTGATTATGCGGAGTCTTGGATTGCTTCACTTCACCGTCAGGCGTCAACATTGCTTCTCGACATTTCTTGGCGTTCAGTCCAACAGACGTTTACGCACTACTGTAGTTTACTTGTGAGCATTTCACTATCGTTGTTTGGGCTTTACATAACAATTGGTGATGGTCTTGGAGCGCATTTGAATAAAAGCTCATTTACTACAAACTAACTACTGTGTTCAGCATGGCCTTTGACAATTATATCTTAAAAATAATTGCTTTACAAATTACCTAACCTAACCTAACTCCGTAGAGCGGTGTCTAGACAGAAAACTGGGGTATACAGCGCTCTGCGGAGTTAGGTTAGGTTACGTTACGTTACGGAAATCATTGATTCGCAATTGTTGGAAAGCTTCTAGTGTGAATGTAGATGCGTAAACGGCTTCCTCAACAAGCAAACGTATTTGAAGCAGTACCTCAAGACATTGCGGTATTTTTGCCCCCTCAGTAGTCATTCGGAAATGTCTTACAATGTAAGTGTGTTTTTCTGTAAAATTTGTACCGTGTGTAAAAACTACTCCAACATTTGTTTTCTTAACTGTTTTGCACCTACAGTTTCTATTAGTTGGTTATACAAGTCTATATGGGGAAAATAGTGTTGGGGGCACATAACGTTTTTTGACCTGAAAGGCTTACAAAGTTTATGTTTTAACTCAACCCAATTTTATAGTACTATCACAAATTACTAGGTCGTGTAAAACATAGTAACACAATAACACTTAAAACTGCAACAACCTGCAAGGACCCTACCAATAGGTCTGCCCCACACTGTAATGTCCATTACAATTCAACACTATTAATCAACCGGCGTAAGAGCCCAACAAACGGCGACGCACTTAAAGTGTATAGCGTGTATAGCGGTGTATAGCGCGTAAGCGGTGTATAGCGTATATACCGGTGTATATTGACGTATAACGTGAGTGTGAGCTTCACCAGCTGATTCATCGACTTAGAGTGACTTCCGCCGGATATCGGACCTCCCCCTCACCACGTCTTGTTGAGGTTATTGCTTTCACAGATAAGTATATACATTCTTTAGGTTCTTGAACCGTCTCACTGGAAGGAGGTGGTGAGCGATGTCTGTGACTGTTGCAGACTATTTTTGTAGCCAAAAAGATCTTTGGTTTCTTTGTTTTCCGGCTTTAGAACTGAAGAGAAGTAGTTGTCTACTTATCTTCTACCTATAATATTATAAAGAAGAGGTCATTTATGTCTCTCTGTCTATCTGTCTGTGTGTCTGATGTTCCGGGTAAACGCAAAAACAACCGAATAGACTAGGCTGAAACTTTACACAAAGATAGATCTTGAACCCGTGCAACACATAGGCATATTCTCTTCCTTAAAATCCTCTCGGGCTACGCCCCCTGAACGTCCTAAGTTTCAATGTTTACATTTCAGTAGAAAGTCAACATTAAGAAACTGCAAAGCGAACCGCTGTGGATACTTCCATTTGACAGCTTAAAGAGCAGAAGCAAGAACAGCTGTTACAAGATCTCAACCTTTCTAACCCGTGCGAAGAACGGGTACATCAGCTATACTCGTATAAAGCAAGACGGGTTTACTAACTGACTGATTCTCTGACATAAATTATGAGGCCATACCCGTAATTGGAACCTCTTTGACCTCATTCTTGGATTAAAGATTAAATTAAAAATCTTTGTAAGAAAGCTGTAAGAGATGGCAAAAATGTTAAATACAAATGTTGTAGAACATTTTATTCCAAACTAACGACTTTTCTTCAGATTTAATATCCAATCATCCATTTAGCCGCTACGCATCCGAGACATCGTACCTCGTGCCTATGCAGTCGTCCCGCAGACCCTCTTCACAGGGTATAGGACCTCCTTATATCTAGTTGAAAAGTCACCTCAGCCAGTCAGGGATTACAGCGAGTGTAAATGGATCAAAAAGGTTTAGGAAATAAAGTCAGGGATATCATAATACCTTTTTTTCAATTGAATACTCTTTTAAATCATGTTTAAATTTGTTTGGCTGGTTATGCAATTTGTTTAGATTTTCTGGTAATTTTTATGGAGTAATTTTGAGTGTTTTTGCCCATTTAAATGTGTACAAAGTTCTGGGTGTTTTATGAAAACACATTACCTTTGGCTAGTACCACATATTTGAAACAGGTATATTATATATAGATTTGGCCAAAATACCACATGTTTTTAACAGCTGATTATATAAAGCTTACTGTTGTAGTTTATATTTCATAAAAAAACTACAATAGTTGAGTTTGATTTAAACCTGTGTTAACTGAGGACATAAAGTAAGCGAAACGAATTCTCAAAGGTGGTTGATTGATTGATTCTTGATTCTTGATATCCGGCGAAGTTAATCTACGACCAAAGATTCAAATAAACGTTAGAGAACTTATCAATGACGGTGATTTAATCATTTAAATATTATTTATACTTTTTAGCGTGACATTTGAAATGTATGAATTGTAGGGAAATAGTTTTACTATTTAAACACCTGGAATAACCGATATTGTTTGAATAGAAGTAGTAACAGTTACTAGGTCAGCGATTATAGACTAGAAGCGCTCTACAGTTTCACACGGTTTGCCACATAAACCGGTAAAGTTGAAACGAACAAAAAAAAAAACATATTCCCCCAACCCTAACACATTACCTCAGTATATTTATTGGCCCTGAATATATTAACTGATAATATTCAGGTATTATTATTAATAACACCACTAAAGTATGTTTCTAAAACCGTAAACACATTCATTGTTAAAATAAATTACATATTTTACCAATCAAATCTTAAAACCTTTTTATTCCTAGAAACAACACAACATTTGGGCGTTTATTTATCAAGCGATGGATTAGCTGCGCTAGTCACTACTACACATTCTCTTGCTCTAACCCGGCCAATGCTCTAACCCGGCCAAGCTAACTGGTACGTAAAAATACTTTTGCTTGCTTTCTAATTGGCCCTATTATGTCTGCACAGTACGGTAATGGAGCTACTACAACATTACTTGTGTTTTTATAAAAATTAATAATTTATAGTAGCCAGGTTGCGAAAAATTAATAAATTATATTATTTACTTAAAATAAACTTGTTTTGATGCACTAACTACTATTATAGTGTCAATCAGTGAGCTCATCTTCAAATACAATAACAATATAATGGCTTAATCTTGTTGATTATTTGAAAAAGTAAACATACTTTTATGAAGTGCTTTATCAACAGGTCAGTGTAAACTATGATGCTTCAGAGCGATACATCTTGAACAACTTAACAATTTGTCGAACTTTAATTTATTTAGTAGCATGATATGTGTTGGTACAACTAAACTGGATAAATAAAAATACGTCTTACAACACCACAAAATATATTTACACTTATACTGTACTTACTTACAAGACGGTAAATATACACAAAAGAGGGTACAAGGCGATCGATTTCAACCAGTTACACCGGTCATCATCAGGCCTAATCAGAGAAGGACAGAAACAAGATGGCGAACAGCTTATATACTATTGGCTACCGGAAGTTCCGGAAACAAGTTGCAATAAGTACCACCAGAAAGGTAATGTAATGCACGGGAAGAATTGTTTATTTTTAAAGAAAATTTTAAGGATAGGGATAAATTAATCAATGCACAGGCCAAATTTGACTCTGGTGGTATATATTGAAACTTGTTTCCGGATTTCCCGGTAGCCAATAGTATATAAGTTGTTCGCCACCTTGTTTCTGCCATTCTCTGATTGGGCCGGATGATGACCGGTGTAACTGGTTGAAATCGATCGCCTTTTAGTTATTTATTTGACGGAAACCCCTTTTTACAAAAAAATATATGCAGGTGAATAAAATTAATCCTGATATCTTAATAAAAAATCATTAAAAACCTTGTACCATATTTTGTGTATATTTACCGTCTGTGTATGTAAGTGCAGTATAAAAGATAATATTCTTTGAGGTGTTGTAAGACGTATTTTTATTTACCCTGTTGAACTTTAAGTGAAGTTAAACATCTTATGAAAGTTATTAATGGTAAAAATGAAATATAACCGGACCAAAAATACCTTAGGACCATGAAATATAACCTTAACTAACTGGATATTAATTGGTGAGTATACTATTTAATGAAATTATAACAACACTTGATAAAACAACGACTCATTTTTTGTCCCGCTATCTGAAATACAAACTATCATTATTCATTATTCGAGTTCAAATATGCTGTGTCAACCACAAACGTTCCTACAATCCTGTAGCTTCCTTCCAATAGATTTAAAACTCACATTTTAAATGTGTGTTGTATTTTGAGCTATGAAAGCGAAATAAAGTGGTATGACCGATCTGTCAATACCAGGCTCAGCGTTCGCTTCCCCACTACACGCTGTCAGAACGAGGAGGGTTCAACTCTGATGGAAATACGACCCATTTTCCAGCTGGCTCGCCAGCGGAATGTCATTCCATTCGCCGATCATGCGACTGGCAGCACACGGCGGCTGGCGTTCAATACAAACAAACGAGCTGGCAGCAAAACAAGTGTTGTGTAGTAAATATTACAAGATGAGTAGTTAGTTTTGTTTCGGAATCAGACTGACCAATTACTTTGTAGGCAAAAAACAAAAAAAAAATAATTTGGATCTGATGAAAAACTTGTTTTAATATGTTTAGAAAGTTTTCGACAACCAAACAGTGATAAAAGGCAAAAGTATCTCTATCAAATTTAAACTAAAACAATTTTGTCAGGACATATCTTCTCTTAGATGGTAAATAAGTTACTAGGAAAAAACAGCAACAGTTAAACTAAACAATAAAGATATATAATAATAAAGTTTGTGGTAATTTCATACTTACTCACACTTTGTAAATTGTCCTAAACTTTTCAATGGAACTATCGACATCTTCATCTTCCTACCGAACGATGAATAAAAACGGTTAGGGGGAAAAGTTTAAGTAGGTATAATATTGTCAGAAACGTTATTATTAGTAGTACTATAAATAGATTACTCAAGTTTGGGAATTTAAATTATTAGAAGTAACATGAAAAAGATATGTATTTAACCAATAAGCAATGTAGGTGGAGATTAGTAAATTAGGGAATTAATTTAGTATGTAGGAAATTTCAGAAACATAGTGGGAATTTGTATTATATTTTTATGTATGGGCATCTCGCTAGACTTCGTTCAAGAGGTCGCGGGTTCGATTCCCAGGATGGGTTTGGTAAGTTTCCCTCAAATCAATTAAAAATGTCTTTAACAAAATATAGCTACAGAAAGTAAAAGAAATATTTTGTGTTTTCAAGGGTGTAAAGTATTTATTTTAAAACTTCTTCTAATAGTTTAATTATTGTTTCCAAAATAATTATGAAAGTAAAACACTCATATTTATGATTTTTTTTGTGTTTAGTAAAAAATAAACCCTGTGACTACTGTGTAAGACAAATTTGGTCGCGCGCAGAGTGATGTGTGACCGCAGGAATGCTCATTACATTGTCCCATTTCGGGCCTCTATACGTTAGGTTCCTGTTAAAATTAAAATTAAATTCAACACCAGGTGTTATACGATGCTGCAATGCAATAACAATATATGTTATATTAGTAGTATTGCTAAAATATCATCAATGATCAATATTTATAATTTTATATAAACTAATACCTGTTTCAACGGCTTTACTATTGACACTCCCATTCTAAAGTTGTATCTTATAACAAATATGAATTATAAGTGAATATATATATATATATATATATATATATATATATATAATATCACATGACCCGTTATTATATGAAGGGGTAATCATAAAGGGGTATCATAAAGGTCTCCCGGTTAATTTTTGAACGACTGTAAATTGTCAGACAATCTTTGGTAAATGTTACTAGCATAAGCCGAAGTACTTTTTTAGGTAGTCTGGGTTAGAAAATATAAAGAAGACGTTTTATGTATGGATTGATTGTTTTTATAGTAAAGCACATACAATTTTACCTGACAAAAAACACTAACGTACCATTAGAAAAGTGGTGCATTAGTATGCAGTTTACTCAATACATCCTTTTACTTCTTTTTATGGTTCTTCATTGTAAGTATTAATTTTTAACTGTTTGAAGAAAAAACCGAGTTACAAACTAGTAATGCGTGTAAGCATAGCATATAATTGCAAGAGGCTTTTATGAATAATGAGAAAAATAAATATTTCAATCAGTTAAGAAACATTACATTTGTTAAAACAATTTCAAGAAATTAATTTATCAAGATTTTTGGATTATTAAACACTTATTTAAACCACAAAAAATACAAGCAATTCCTGAAATCAGAATCTTAGATTGGTATAACGAAATGTCAACAAATAAATAATTTCTGAGTTAAAACCAAACAATTGCAAGGAGACTTGTCCAAATTATCCGTTGTGTCAGCAGCATACCTAGCTGTCCCCCATATGAAATTTATCCTGCACTTCTTAACCTTTCGTAATTTCCTTGAAAATAAAACTTTAATCACAATATTCATTTCTAAACTGCATGTAATAGTAGTTTTCATTACTAGTCTCGAAAGTGACTTATTGCGGGGAGAGATTGCATTTACGCGAGAGGCGAAGCCGAGCGGGGAGAAAGCTATCGAGCCCCGCAATGGCACTTTTGAGACGAGTATTGAACATTATTTTTCATTACGATATCGAAAAACTTGTAAACAACATGAATATTTTTGTTTATTCAACTTAGTATCAAGAAAAAAAACCGAACTCATAACGCTGGGTTTCCGTGCTTATGTCGAGGTACATACGCACGGAGGTTGTATCCCACTTGCGGTCAGTCCTATTTGCGGTCAAGGGCAAAATCGACCAGTTTGCGGTCACCCCAAAAATATCGTGGGCTAATCAAATTATATTTGTCCAATTTGCGGTCACATATTTGAACACCATATAGTGAGCCTCGCAACAAGGGAGCCAGAGGGATGACGCATACAACAGGTATGTACACATGTAGGGGTAAGTGACTAGAAACCATGTCCCGCAGAACAAGCGGGCCAGGGGGATGGGAGGGATGACGCATACAGCAGGTATGTACACCTGAATAGGGGTGGGTGACTTGACACCATGCCCTCCTTGTTTACTGGCAAAACAATCCCTTATGCAAAACTAGTTTTCCCCAAAACGTAACCAAGATTCCACTGTCATTCGACATTCTACCGTAGTTGTCAACAAGTATGTATTTTTTGTAAAAAAACGGCCATTTATAATATTATCAGACTTGATTTGTAAGTTGAAAAAATCTGTCTGTTAATATAAAAGTGGCTCTGTAGACAACTACGAACTTGAAGATATGAGTCTCAGAATTTATGCAACATTTAGAATCCTTGCTGCTCTATATATAACTAGACTTGATTTGTGATTATGGTAAAATCATTCTGTTATATATTTAGTGGCTAGGTATTCTAAGAACGGGAAGAAGAAGTAATTAACTATCTCTCAAGATGTGACCTCAAACTGGAATACCTTCCACCTCCAGAACCTTGATCATCCCTTATAAAATTACACTTGACCGCAGATAGGACTGACCGCAAATAGGACCGACCGCAAGTAGGAGGACACCCGCACGGAAACTCAGCGTTATGATTTATTACCGTGCACTTATTAATAACTGCATGCCCAATAGTTTGATGAAAAAAACAGGATTTTGGATAAATGAAAAGTAACTTTATTAACTTAACTATAAAACAAGATGATGAATAATTAAACAAATAAACTTTTTAAACTCTGATAACTGATTTTGGATAAATAAAAAGTAACTTTATTAACTTAACTATAGAACAAGATGATGAATAAATAAACAAAGAAACCTCTGATGACTACATAGTAACAACAGTTAAAACGTTGATAAATCATTATTCATGAAAATGAAAATTGATGTTGAAGTTGCAATTTTGATTGACACATCAGGCAGTAGTTCGTTAGTTACACTTACCGCTCTGTTCATCAAAGTTTCAGGAATATTATTAATATTAGTACTCATAACTCAAACAATCCGTCACAATGACTATAACCTAACTGACAATGTCAGTATTTACTATGCGATGAAACGCTTTGTTTTAAACAACAATGCAACAGCAAATAATGCAACAGCTGATCGGTCTGCACCGCAAAATCCCATAACGGTTACTTTCCGTGCACCACAAATGCACAGAAAGTTAACGTTATGTAATTTTGCCGTGTAGTAGCGGGAATAACCTATTTTCTTAGCTCATTTTACGTTTAGAAAGTGTACTTTCGTGTGTAGAGTAATGAAAATGAAATTATATTACATTCCTATAGCTACACAGCATACAATGTACTGTTTAGTTTTGGAACTTGTGGGTCTCGGATCAAATTTTAGAGTTGGACGCCGATGGGATACCACAAACTGGATAGGCTCCGTCTGCCCTCAAAATCCGCAGAATGCTATTACAGAACCGTCTTTTACACCAGCGCCGCATCAGTCTCCATTAAAAACTTCGTATCACTATTAGTCCTCTAAAAGTATAACTTTTAAAACGGATTATAATTCAACATAATTTTTTTACAAGACTTTAATTTATGGAATTGTTTTATTTCCTTAGACTGACTTTTTATTTCCTTATTATAAACAAATTATACTTTATTCTTGTGGAGTTATCGTATCTAATTAGCTTTTAACAGTAATTTTTTAAGAGCTTTGTAGTACTTTATATCTATGTAAAATAATCACAGGGAATGGATTTTCTACTAGTATTTAAATTAGGTTGTCATTTCGTTTTCAAATATTTGTAGGCTTGAAGTTCTCATCTATAAAATTGTTAAAATAATGCAATTTTCAATAGTAAAAATTAAAAATAATTATATAAAGGGTGTTTCCAACATGTTAAAATTTTACTTTGAATATTAAAAATATAGGGTACTTGAAAACATTTCTATGACTGAAAACTAGAAGCAGAAACATTTATTAACTAACATTTAAAACAGTGTAGAAACAATATGATTATAGATATATTCGAATGTGTATCCCACAAATTAAAAACATCATAGTTTTAAAAATACTGTAAAATAATTCAAAGATTTAAACAAAAGTCACTGTTTGCATTTAGAATAAAGATAAAACGAGTGTCCAGGAATTCAATAAACGCCAGGAATGTTATAGGGAGAAGTAAATGACCCAAACTTTCCTCCTGTAGCAGTTAATGAACCGGAGTTTTTTTTTACTATTAGGCTTTACAATTTAAATTTTGTTAAAATAAATAAAATGTACTGTAACACATACAATAAAATGTTCAGTACGTAGTTTTTGTTATATTCAACAATAAGTAAATAATGCTTTTTTATTCATGTAAATAATGTTCTTTTCCTGAATTTATGAATAAATTCCATTGAAAAGTATATACTACTAGAAGAAAATCACAAGCAAACAATCTTATATTCAAGAATTTAAGTGCTGCCTATGTATACACAGCTGCAGACAAAACACAAGCACCAAACCTTTGGCAGATTTAGTACAACATTTTATACTCGAGTGACCAGAACGCACTCAACCATTGTTTTATACCAAGGATCATTAACTATTAGACCCCTGCTACAATGCAAAATATATAAAATCAAAATTATGAAAAATAATTTTAACAAAAGTTTACATCAAAGAATAAGTTGAACTCGGGCTGGGAAATTTAATAGCATTTATTCAGTTCGAACATATTAAAATTTTATACATGGTATACATGTACGGAAACTAAATTCACCAGGAGAGGCTATAAGGCCGACCAGTAGTAATCTGTATATCGACCTTGAAATGTTAAAAAAACATTTATTAAACTTAGTTCGACTCAGCAATTTTTTTTCAAATTACCTGGACTTACTCTTTGTAGCAAGATCAGTTTATTTACTAAAAAAATAGTTTAGTCATTATTTTCAATAAACTAACCTATACTAACCTTACGTAACTAGGTACACATTGGGATCCGTAAAAGTACCACGAAATTAACATGTTCACCGAATAAATATGTTAAATTCAGGGTAGGTTTCTTTTGAAACCAACCTTTGTTTAGCGTCTATCTGTCAATACGTGTTTAAAAATTGGAAAATTAAATCTTAAGAACCGTGGATTATATTGTTATTTTATCAATATTAAATCTTATTTAGATATTAAATTTGATTTTTTGATGTCTTGGATTATTTAAATTGCTAGAAATTTCTTAAAAGCAAAAAATGGCTGAAATTGTAAATTGTACAACAAATATGCAAGTGTAAACCATTTAAAATTTACATACCAAAAGCAACGGTGTACTGACAGGATGCGAATAACAGATCAAATTACGATTATTATAAAAAATGTACACTTAGAATAAATGGGAAAGATAAACAAGCTTTTGTTAAAAACGTAATTACTTAAACGTAATTAACGTAATTAAACGTAAGCGTAAAAAACGTAATTAATTATTTACAACTGTTTTTTTGTTTTTATATAACCTAAAACTTTTTACTTTTCATGTTTTAAGTAAAATAAACAAGCTTAAGACAAAAAAGGCCGCCATTTTGACGTAGTAAAAGATATTAACTTAAAACCCAGTAAAAATAACATTTTAATAGTGTATTATTTTAAATAGTATATAATATGTATTAGTAACACATGTGAGGTATCTCATAATCAGGGTTTTTGATTCTTAAGATGGCATTTATATGACATGAAGATTGTGAATGACCATACTGACGTATACTAACCTACGGATTTAAATAATCTAAAAATTCTAACTTTAGGTTCAAAGTCTGAAAACACATATTTATTGTTCCTTATACGTTGCAGCACCTTATAAACACTCAAGTATCACAGGAAGGCAGAGCCGCAGGATGAGGAACGGAAGTGAAGGGTCATGTAGATGTTGTATTTATACATTAGCCTTTAATGGTAGATTACTGTATTTATATTGAGGTTTTTGGTGGACCAATCATTTAAATAAAACTAAAACTTTAAGTATAAGTACAATAAGTACAGTATAAGTAAGTATAAAAAGATGATACAAGGCGATCGATTTCAACCAGACACACAGATAATCATCAGGCTCAGGTTACAATATGTTTTCTGATTAGGACTGATGATGACCGGTGTTTCTGGTTGAAGTCTATCACCTTATACCATCTTTTTGTATAGTTACGGTCTTGTAAGTAAGTACAGTGTGGGTAAATATATTGTTTAGTGTTGTGAGACGCAGTTTATTTATCCTGTTAGTAATTTAATGACAGATTGTGACCTTATACAAAAATCTAAATATTTCCAGTGATGAAGCATACAAAAATATCGACGGAAAGTGGGTGTCAGGAAGGAAGCCAATCAAGATCACGGAAGCACTTTGAATGGCGTTTAATGAAAAGAGCCTTTGAAGTTGATTACTGGCTAATGTATAAATACAAAATCTATAAGACCCTGCACTTCCCTCATCCTACAGCTCTACCTTTCTGTTACCTTCATAGCAGGATAAAATGCTACGTATCCCAAAAATAAAAAAATATATTTAGACTTGTACTGTACTTATTCACAAGACAGAAAATATACAAAAAAATGTAGATTTTACGTTGTACCGAAGTTGGTACAAGGCGATCGATTTCAACCAGTCACACCGGTCATCAACAGCCTCAATCAGAGAATGCACCGGTGATGATGACCGGTGTGACTGGTGGAAATCGATCGCCTTGTACCATCTTTTTGTATATTTTTCGTCTTGTATGTAAGTACAGTGTGTGAATATATTGTTTAGTGTTGTGAGACGCAGTTTATTTATCCTGTTAATAATTTAATGACGGATTGTGACCTTATACAAAAAATAAAATATTTCCAGTGATGAAGCATATTAGAATATCGATGGAAAGAGGGTGTCAGGAAAAAAGCCAATCACGATCACGGAAGCACTTTGAAGGACGTTTAATGAAAAGGGCCTTTGAAGTTGATCACTGTATCAGAGTCTGATCAGCCTAAGTGCCGGGATGAAACTTGGGCATATTATTATCATGGACATTGACCAGAATGTATCCATTCTATTTAGCTATTGATGGAAAATAATCAATCAATGAAAATACTAATTCAATTAACTTACTAACTTGTTTACAGAAGCTGAATCATGTAGTAAAATAATGCAGCGTTAATTACTTTGGCAGCTCAGTATTGAATAAGATAAAATTGGAAATAATAATTAAATTTATAAAATCTATTAGTATGATTTAATAAAATACATATATATATATATATCATGAATTATGTTTTAACACAGAATATTAGAAAACTCAATAAATTTTGACAAATTAAATTACCAATCATTATGCATACTAAGTTGTACATACACCGCAAAGAGATGCAGTATCTTAAATATCGAATAGATCTTAGTTTTTTGTTCACCTAAACAATTATCATATCCTAAGTACCAATAACGACATGATTAAGCTACATTAGCTAATTATAGTGGCTTCTTTGTAAAATTGTCAATCATATGCAGAGGACGAGACACCTAAGTTAGCCTCCGTCTCAGCTCACACCCAGAGTCATGTCGGTAGTGTACCACCCGATCACAGCCAGCAGTATGCAGGGGGTTGCGTGATTGACAACTGTAATGGCATTCCGGGGGCCGAGCCACTTGGAAAATAAGGAGCGATTACATCAGACTTCCATCCTTCTTTATCTCTGAATACTTAAAAATAAGCTAAATAATAGTAAAAGCTGCTGTTAAAAATCTAAAAAATTGCTATATTACAACTATAAGTTAACTTTACAAGTAAGTGTAAATATACTTACAGTTTTAGTTTTATTTAAATGATTGGTCCACCAAACACTTCAATATAAATACAGTAATCTACCATTGAAGGCAAATGTATAAATACAAAATCTATAAGACCCTGCACTTCCGTTTCTCATCCTGCAGCTTTACCTTTCTGTTACTTTCATAGCAGGATAAAATACCACGTATCCCAACAATAAAAAATATATTTACACTTATACTATACTTATTTACAAGACGGTAATTATTCAAAAAAGATGTAGATTTTACATTGTACCGAAGTTGGTCATTGTACCAGTCACACCGGTCATCAACAGCCTCAATCAGAGAATGCACCGGTGATGACCGGTGTGACTGGTGGAAATCGATCGCCTTGCAGCATCTTTTTCTTATTTACCATCTTGTATGTAAGCACAGTGTGTGTAACTATCTTGTTTAGTGCTTTGAAACGTAATTTATTTATCCTGTTAATTGTAACAAAACGTATCATGCTACCCAAGAAGCTATTTATTAATTTATTGTTCATTGATAATAGTTTATTCTTGGTTTAAACAATACATAGTGAGAGTAAAAGTTCCTTTTGAATTCTATCCAACTCTCCATCTCAGAATGAATTAACAAAACCATCTCAACCAGAATATTTTTCTAGTTTATTCTCTAACCGTATCGGAAATGAAGTATTGAAAAACAATCCAACTTAAAAATACATACCAAGCTATTGGTAGGAATTACGGTAATAGATAGCTACATTGCACCACTAACAAAATCATAATTAATTGTAATCCTTTAATCAACCACTTAATTACATTCAAATCGTCAAAAACTCGTTAAAGTCTGGCTTTTATTGAAGTATGGATATTTGTTTAGTAACTCTTCACAAAATAAAGTTTGAGTTATTGTTATGTTAACGTATAAGAGATAACGACAAGTTATCTTGTCGTTAAGTTGAAATATACAATTTTATTTTATTTAGACCAAACAATATTTTATTTAATCAAAATGATAAATATGTGTGTGAGTTAGAATAATAATAATGATAATAATAATGATAATTAATAAATAGGTTATAATCGTTAGCAGAACTTCTAGTAGTATAGTATTCAAAAACAGTTTGTCTACCTTTATTTTTATATTTACAATAAATTTACTATACCTCATTGTAAATTTTTAATCAAGCTGTACACACCATATCAATACGTAGCTAGGTACTTACTTATGATGTACTTAATGCTAAACAAAGCATTGTTTGATTTTTGTCAATGATGTATGAATAAATCATGTCTGATTGTACCTTCAAGTGATTCAGGCTACATCAGAGGATCAACTGTGAAGGGAACTGTGTGAAGGGAACTGTTATAACGTTATCAATAACAAAGGTTACAGGTTCTTTTGAGGGAGTATACATAAGGTTCAATTAACTAATTTGAAATCCTCTACTCTATTCCATGTTCACCGAACAGTGCAGGCCTAAGAGATAGCTAAGCTACTACCTGAGCAATGTATATGTGTGACGTTATGCGGGTTCCGTCAAGGCAGTGGCTACGTACACGTCCGACGTGAGCCGCTACTGTTCACGTCCGTTCACAATTATGCACCGTACTATTTTCCTGTGATTTTTAAAACAAATTGAGAGCCAGAAAACCTCCTAACCTAACCTAACGTAACCTAACCTATCCTAACCTAACGTAACATAACGTAACGTAACCTAACCCAACCTAACCTAAGCGGTAGCGAAGTGAATTTGCCCTTACATTGGACGTGTACGCAGTCACTTCGTTCCGTCAACCATCCCTACGACCATCGAGAAGGCGCTCAAGGTAATGCTTTCAAGACGGCTAGTACACCTCGAACTGCTATTTGAAAGACATGGCTTATGGACTTGTACGGTAAAAGTTGAAGGACTCTTCTTATTGTACGATGAAAGTGGAATGGAGTTTATTCTGATTATAAAATTCTTCGATTAAATTGTCTTATAACAGCTCGACATTCTGAGAAACGTTATTATAAACTGTAATATGAAATACCCCCGTCGCAGCAAACCTGCATACTCAGCGAATTTCCAATGAATATATAACATAACACATTAAAACACTTAACAGGATTCATAAGAAATATATTCACAAACAAGCGATATTAAAAATATTAATTAATTAATATCCATAAGAATAACATTGGGGATGAGTACGCAGGTTTGCTGCAACAAGGCACACAAAATAATGGGTTTTTATGCAAATATCAATAGAACTCATGTATGTGAACTCACATACCAAGTTTCATCCATATACATCCATAAATAATCGATATATAACATTTGAAGTATTTTCCATAAGAATAACATGGGGACCGAGTACCTAGGTTTGCTGCTACAGGAACCATAGGCGAAAAATTTGTTGTGCAAACAACAATAAACCACAACCAGACCAAGCCATAAATAAGCGAGATATACAATTTTTCTTTTTCTCCATAACAATAACATTAGACAACGTACTGTGTTTAGCACTTTCAATATCTCGGTAACCAATTGACTTAGAGCAATGATCAAAATACCAAATTGTCTTTTTTAAGCTGAATTCAATGGTATAAATTAAAATGTGATTTAAATTAAAATTACATGTGAAAACCCAAAAAAACACATTTTTGGGGTACAAAACCCCCCAAAAACCCCCCTTCGGATGGTGCGTTTCATCTGGTTTTTGAACTCGTTCAAATAAATTGTACTTTACACATTTGTACAAAATTTCATTAAGATGGGACCTTTTTTACGAGAGTTATCGTGCTTACGGACACACACATATATATATATAAATTTGAACGAATGGTGTTTTTGGCATCTGGGGACCTCAAAATGAAAAGTTACCTCAAAGTGCAAACAACAATAAACCACAGCCAGATGAAGCCATATACCAAATTTCGTCAGTTTATGTTCATAAATAACCGAGATATACAATTTTTCTTTTTCTCCATAAGAATAACATTAGACAACGTACTGTGTTTAGCACTTTCAATATCTTGGTAACCAATTGACGTAGAGCAATGATCAAAATACCAAATTATTTTTTTTAAGTTGAAAGTAGGGGGCAAAGACCGATTCAAAACCAGCAAAGGCGCGGTGAGGATGCGAGGATGCAAGCCCCCCCCCGTCTGGCAGCAGCACGCAGGTGAGGAGCCCCCCCCCCGTCTGGCAGCAGCACGCAGGTGAGGAGCCCCCCCCCCCCGTCTGGCAGCAGCACGCAGGTGAGGAGCCCCCCCCCCCAGGTGATTGAGATGAGGAAGAGGTCGCCAGGCCTCTGTACAATTCCTCACTCCTATATTACCGGGCTCAAACTGGTGATTGAGATGAGGAAGAGGTCGCCAGCCCTCTATGCAATTCCTCACCATTGTATTACCGAGCTCAAACTGACGATCGAGATGAGGAAGAGGTCGCCAGCCCTCTGTGCAATTCCTCACCCTTGTATTTACTGGGCTCTGGTAAACTGGCGATTAAGATGAGGAAGAGGTCGCCAGGCCTCTGTACAATTCCTCACTCCTATATTACCGGGCTCAAACCGGTGATCGAGATGAGGAAGAGGTCGCCAGTTCCTCACCCTTGTGTTTATCGAGGTAACTAATAGGACTTGTTTTACTGTTCACAGGCGGTGCATCCTCCCCGACAGCATCCACACTCTACCGTGAGGCATAAGGACAGGGTCAGCGACATGCTGACTCGACCATGTTGGAATTTCCGTACAAGAATATGTAACTATCTAGTTTCAAGGAACCACTGTGCCTTTGATGGTTTTGAATCGACTACTGTTCCGGGAACTGTTTACCGCTTACATTACACTACCAAGCTCCTCTGGAGGGCGATGCGGTGGAAAGTTCCACGGCCGAGGCCTCCTCCCGACCGGAGTGCTATTTATGAGCGCGTCCTCAAGGGTTTAGTCAGTTTGTCTTTGGAGCTCTTACTGTGCGGGCGAAGTATTGCCGTCTCTGTGATACACCTTGAGTTCCGAAGCGACAACAGCTACGAAGAGATCATGGACAACATCGAGTGGGATTGTGCCATCACAGACGTCGAGTTGGAAGATGTATGTGTTGCAGCGGAAACGTCAATGAATAGCAATGATAAGAAGAGGCCATTTGACGATGAAGATGATTACTTTGAAGGTGATGAATTCTACAACCAAAAGGACGACGATGATTGCACCTTGAAGCATTTCCATAAAAAGAGGCTATGGCGCAATGACAAAAAGTTCAAGCACGTTCATGAACCAAAGGTGTATTCAACCATCCAAGATCTTGACGACGCTCTGTACTCCAAACAACGGGGAATCAACAGCATGTGGAACCATTGTCCGCTGGACGACTTGGAATGGGAATATTGGCAGCGGGACATGGACTACAAGATGAATTTCTACCCTATTGAAGAGGAGCACATCTACGCCATTGAACATGAGCAGAAGTACATGATGCTTGTTGAAATGTGGTGGAATCAACGAACGGATGAACTCCACCCAGATGAAATAACAAAGTTTTTCAACATTAAAAAATAAATATTTCCCAACACCTTAGCCTCCACCTGATTCCACCATCATAATCGGCCTTTTTCAAGGCCACAAAAGCTTTTCATGTTAGGGATTAGAAGAAAATCTTTCTAATAAGAGGAGATTTCCCTTCTCTCCCTTCCCTCGATCCCTGTACCTTAAAGAAATAAAAATAGAAAATTAAATCAACCGAACACCAGTTGTCAAACACCCACGGGCTCATTCTTGTTCGGGAGTTTGAAGTGTGTGTTTGTGTAATAGTGTTGCTGTGTGACGTTCTGTCAGAGTGTTCACCCGACGTTTTGATCTAACCTATAAAATGAACCAGTTAACCGCCTATGTGTTTAATGATCAGCCTTTGTCTGTACTGTTTGACAGCAGCGATAATCCATGGTTCAAAGCTAAGGATGTAGCTACAATATTGGGCTACGCTAACCCTAAAGAAGCAATCAGAGTACATGTTAGAGAAAAATATCGCAAAACAATTCCTGAAGTATGGGGGAGCGAAAATCTCCTCCTAACCTATAATGAGAAACATTCAATCTTTCTTAAAGAGCCGGGATTATATTCGTTACTTATGAAATCTAAAATGCACATTGCTGAGAAGTTTCAAGATTGGATCTTTGAAGAAGTTTTGCCATCCATTAGAAAAAAAAAAAAAAAATGGTCAGTACAGACTTATAAACGAGAACCAAAGGCTGCTACAATCACTTACGAAGTCGCTAACAAATAACCGAAAGCTAGATCAAACAAACTCCGAGTTTAAAACTACAAATGATATATTGTGTATGGAAAACCAATCCATGAATCAAACGCTGATCGAACAGACACCTAAAGTGGCAGTGTTGCCTGAAGATGTAAATCTGAAGCATATATTTTGTGTAATGATTAGGGAAACCCTTCTAGAGCAGTACGGAGTTTGTGAATACAAGTGCATTCGAACACAGAGGAGGAATTTCAAACAAGCCTTGAAAAAAGCAAAGGAAGAAGGATTTACAATGTGCTACTGTAGAGAAAATGTCCCCAACGGCATAAACATAGTGAATAAGGCTAAAGAAGTGATGAATAGTTACGGCATGCACATTGACTGCAGATACAACAACATCATAACCTCGCACAATTTCATGAATATAGTTGAACATATCATTGACAATGTATAGGTCTGCGCTTGTGGACACGTTCCAGAACCTTCAACGCTTGTCAGGTAGTAACAGTCGATACGTGCTCCAAAGATGACCAGTGCGGATGATGCAAGAAAAGTAATCACCATATCAATGAACAAAATACGTTATAAACGTAACAACATCCGAGAAAGGCTCGCAATCAAGTTAGTTTTGGATAGAGCGAGAGATGTGTTTGAGAGAAAATATCATACGAAACAGCATACTTATGAAGAAAACAAAAATATTGAATATCATGTAAAAGAATATAACTATGAAGAAAACAAAAATATTGAATATCATGTAAAAGAATATAACTATGAAGAAAACAAAACAGACTGTTAAATTTAACGAGGAGCTAAATACACAGTACACTTACGAGCCCTGTGAGGATGTACAACAATTATCGTGGACTCAAATCGCAATAGATGAAATAAGATTCCGCAGACCGTTGGAACTGATGTTGGGTGAAAAAATCAAACATCTAACCTATTGCAACAAGATGTGTCACAGCGAGTGCATACAGTTTACTTCAAGGGTGAGCAGACGCACCACCAGTCCGTAGTACGGTTGAAGTCACACAGTAAGGACGTGAACATGGACGCTTACGCTTATGCGGACGACTATATCAAATCGTTTATTCAGGAGATTGAGGTTATGAACAATAATGCTAGTGATCAGACATTGGCATCACCTCAGACGTCATCTGTAAAACCGATCACTGCCTGCAAGAGAGAAAGGAGGCTGAGGACGAAGACAACGGATCCAAGGCGATCAAGCGAGCCAAGGGAGTCGCCAAGGGGGTTGTTAAAAACGTCCTAACCCCTGACGACTACAGGGAATGTCTGTTTGACGGGGTGTTGAAAACCACCGTCAACACCCGTTTCCAGTCGTACCTGCACCGTGTCTTCACCGTACAAGTAGAAAAGCTATCCTTGAGCCCGGCCGATGATAAACGCTACATCTTGGCTGATGGTATCCACACCTTACCTTGGGGGCATAAGGTCATCCCACCACTGCCCGCAGCAAGAAGTCGAGACAATCTCGAGGAGCAGCAAGGCGGACCTATGGAGGTGGATGAGGAGGAGGACATGGACGAAGAGTTCCCGGTGTAAACAGAACTAGGCTAATTTTTTTAAATATAATTAAGTATATTTTGTAAATAGTATTCGTAAGCAAATATAGTCAAACAGTTTAGTTTACAGCATACATCTGTGTTGTTACTACCCCTTGCATTTCCCTGACATTTACTTTCAAAAGACTCTTCTAATGCAAACTGAATTTTGTAAAACTATCATGTTTTCAAAACAAAACTTTCAAAATTGTTAAAAATTCGATATTCTTTCTTAAATACTAAAGAGAAAGACAAGTGAAAACAACAGTTAACGAGAAACAACAACATTTATTGAAACACAATAAGAATATACACACAAACATATTACAATCAAGAACTCAAAAGGTATTTACACAAAAATAGACTTAAGCGAAGATGGAGTAGAAGAGCCTACGGACCAGTGCTTCGTTATGGTGGGAGCGACCGGGTCGAAGAGCTGCACGTAGTCGCTGAGTGGTATATCGAGGACCGTCCGACAGTACAGGTAGGTGAGGCAGTAGTGGTCATAAACAGAAGTACCGTAGCCCTGGAGTCGATACCTGTTGTAGAGACTACCACCAGGCGCTTCTCAATCTGGGTGGTGTTCATCGCGGGCGGAAGCAGTCCCCGCCGATTGTGTGATACCCTCATTACTACCAGTTGCACGCTTTATCACCACCGGCTTCACTGTATATGTCAAACCAGTGACTCTGAGGACTCCTGAATAACGGTCCACCCAAAGGTTTTCCAATCGCGTTATAATGTTCATAATCATAATATAGATTTCATAGTCTTTATTTTCATCCAAATATAAGTTGCAACCATGTGTATACTGACCTCTATGATGTAACTGGATGTTCAAGAACACATTACCCTGATTGGCGGGATTTTGTACTGTATGTTGATAACCGGAATCTACCCAACTGACAGTCGGTGGTGAATCGTTCGAATCTTTTTCCACAAGCTCCAAGTCTCCAGGTAGTTCCGGGTGATTGACACTTCTACTGTTGTCGTTTATGCAACTGCTATCGGCACATATGCTGACGTTCTGGGAACCTCCCCCTTCGGTTATTTGGTTGGATGATGGTGATGCAAAGTCTTCAGATATCTCCGGAGCATTGCCACTTTCAATGTCGTTTATACAACTGCTATCAATACATGTGTTGACTTTCTGCGGACCTCTTCCTGCTGAGGTTTGTATGAACGATCTCGGTTGTGAGGAACGATTGTTTCTTCGCTTCCTTCTAACACAGAGGTGGTGCTGACGATGATGAAGACGAAGTCCATCTCAGGACGTGAACGACTCCTCACAGTATGGACATTTCCAGGTCGCCAGCTTCGATGGTGTGGCGACTGACCGTTTCAGTGATGGTGCTGGCGGTGGTTGTTCAGGACTTCGTGGAGAAAAGTACATGGTGCTGTAGCCTTCCATCGCTTCCAACTCCTTCAACAACGTCTGGACTGATTCATCCACTTCAATTGCACTAGCCATGTTTGTGTTTACTTTGCAACATCACTAGACAAACTGAATGAAGGAAGCGATGACAATCACTTAAGTAACATAGCTACGTACCGTACAGTAGAAGGCGGTGGACAATTCTCGAAATCGCGACAATTATCGCTAATGAGTAAACAGCCTGGGGCAGTCACGTAGGCACGGGGTGATGACGTAACCGCGGTCCACGACTTCACTACTTAAGGTAGGCCAATGCGTGCGTTAGGTTTACAGACGCAGGTTTAGGTTAGGTTTACAGACGCAGGTTTAAGTTAGGTTTGAGGATGCATGAACGTCGCGACGTAGGTTTAAGTTAGGTTTGGGGATGCATGAACGTCGCGCGCGCGGGGTAGGCCTATCCCCAAGGAAGCGAATGACGTAAGAACCCCATAGATCCACCTTTAAACAAGGCCGCTATTAATTTAAAACCGCGTTTTCCTTATGGGATCTCAGCTGTTTACCAACCGATTTTGACGAAACCTCACCACATGTCGGGCCGTGACCTAAGAAAACCATCGCTTAAAGAAAGTTATTTTATTATTTTTGTATGAATTATAATTTTATTTTCTTCATCTTTATTATAAATTAAAAACTTAAAATTACTTTTGTGAAGAAGTCTCAGCCCTCTCTTTCGCTTGAAACTCCTCCATTGCAATCTCAAGAGCACGAAGACTCTCCCAGTCTGCATTATATTGTTCCCATTCTTCATCACATGTAGGTTGGGAGCACCAACACGTAGTTATCCGTTCCCACATTGTTTCATATTCCCTTCGCAGTTGGAGAGCATATTCCTCTTCTATCACCTCAACGGTAGCGAGGAGTTCTTTATCAGGGATATTACCTTCCCATACGCTATTAGCATACTTTTCTTCGATTCCCTCAACGATCTTGATGAGGTCCTCATCAGGAATACTGCTCTGCCATACATTATCAGTGTTCATATTGATGGCAATAGTTTGACTCTCTGACTTAAACTGAAACTTAGAGAAACTCAATCTGTTTACTCATTAGTGGACTTGTTGTTCATGGAGGAAAAATCCTTCATTAAATAATTTGTTTACTCATTAGTGGACTTGATGTTCACGGAGGAAAATCCCTCATTATATAACTTGTTTACTTACTTGACTCCTCAAGCTAAGTGCTTGACCCTTACTAAATTTAAAAAAATTAGCAAAACTGAGGCAGCGGGGCTGGACCTCAGGTTTATATACCAGCGGCGCGTGTCACTGGCTGAGCCCTCGCCAAGCGGCAGTGAAGGCCGCCAAAGAGGGCGCGCCACAAGACCCCTCGGGCATCAGCAAACCACTTAGCAACTCAAGGGTGCAACCTCGAGCGTCATCAAGCCGCTGATCAATTCAAGGGTGCAACCTCGAGCGTCAGCAGACCGCTGAGTAATTCCTTCCTGGGCAACTCCTTCAGGGCCGTCCCCCGACACGCGCCGCCAACCGCTCCCGGTTGGCGGGGGCTTTTAAGCTGCACGGCTCGGGCCAAACGGCCCATAACACCTTTCCGAGCCTAACGGCTTGTGACTTTTGAGTGAGCAAAGGGGAGGAAATAAACAACTCAGGTTCGTGCTGTACATAAAGCTATTATATTTTCTTACAAATACTATTTACAAATTTTTCTTAAAATTAATATTAAATCTAAACAGGGAATTCCTCTTCCTCGTCTTCGTCCTGGCGCTCCTCCTCCTCCTCACCGTCCACCTCCATCCGTCGATCTCCTCTCCTGGCTGGCGGTAGTGGCGGGACGTCCTTGTGTCCCCACGGCAGAGTGTGGATGCCGTCGGGGAGGACACACCGCTTGTCGTCAGTCGGGCTGAGGCTCAGCTTGTCCACTTCCACGGTGTAGACCCGGTGCAAGTGAGACTGGAAGCGGACGTTGGTGGTGCGCTTTTGGACCCCGTCAAACAGGCACTCTCTGTAGTCGTCGGGGGTGAGGACGTTCTTGACAACGCCCTTTGCCACCCCCTTGGCCCGCTTGAGAGCCTTGCTGCCGCCTGTCGCCGCGTCCTCGATGTCCATAAAGTACAGCTTGGACCGCAGGCCGAGGTACTCGAATAAGGACAGGCCGTTGCACTCGTCCTTAAACTTTCCAATGACCTTGGCGTTGACGGGGCTGTAGCAGGGGTGGGACCTCGGATAGCCGCTGGTGTCGAAGTCGTCCAGGTGTTCCTTCATCTCTGCGTAGACGTCCTGGGACACGATGTCAAAGACGAAGCTGTCCGTGTCCATGTAGTCTACGGTGAGGCGGTCACCGTAGCGCTCCTTCATCTTGCGCAGGAACTCGTACATGAGCCACTTGCTCAGCTCCAGGACTGTCATGCCTACGTAGACGGGCTTGTCCAACACGATGTTGACCTTGGACAGATGCACCAGGGCCACGTCCTCCGTGTAGTACGTCCGGTCCAGGAAGTTGGATCTGGCGACGTACTTGGAAAACCTCTCCGGGGTGCACACCGGCTTCACGTTGAGGCGCTTCCGTACATTCTCGATGGTCTTGCCGAAGACTGCGTTGTTCATGAGCTTGAAGAAGTCCTGTTCGAACTTCGTCCTGGCCCTCTTCCGCAGCTCCGTGTTCATCAGGATGTACGGTTCCAACCACCGCGACTGGCGAAAGGAGATCGCCCGATGCACTGCGACCAGCTCCAATCCGTTTTGCAGCGCCTGCTGCAAGACCCTGTAGTGACAGATGTAGTGCGTCTTGTCGTCCAGGGTCGTCAACAGTTTGGGGAACTTCCCTGTTGGCGGGCGCTTCGTCTCGCAGCAGTAGGGAAGGTCCTTGTGCAGGTCGTGTAGGCGCGCGGGGTAGTGGAGGTCCACCTCCAAGATGTAGCCTCGATCGGCCTCCGCGTCCAGCGCCGCGACGTCCAACGCCTGGATTTCCTCTCGGCTGAGCCACTCGAAGTCTCCGGTCGGCAGGCGCTGGGACATGGCCCAGCCGTAGAGGTTGTTGGCGTCCAGGTACAGGAGGAAGCGCGTGGGCTCGTCCGGGCGGTAGTCCGGGCACCTGTCGTGGTTGGCCTTGGCGTAGCGGGTGATGGCCTGTGAGATGCCTCCTCGGATCCCCTGCTCCACGAACAGGTACATGTCAAAGTCCTGCAGCGTGTCCAGCTCCACACCGCAGGTCTTGAGCATCACGTCCCACGCGTAGGACGGCAGGGTGTAGTAGTGGGCGGGGTCCAGCCCGTACTCTGCCAGCGAGGTGTCGCGGAACTGCTCAAAGACATCGGTGAGCAGGGCGATGTCGCATCGCAGATACTTGTCCGCATAGTCCTTGAGGTTGTGACACTCGAAGGCTCGCCACACGTTGAGGGCGTGCTCGTACTCCTCGTCCTTGATGTCCTCCAGGGTCATGGAGTTCCTGAACGCCTCCTTGGGAGGCAACTCCCTGGTCCTGTACAGCGTGTCGTAGGACGTCACGAAGTCGTAGGGGAACACGCCCTTCCTGCGCACCAGGTCGAACAGCCGGTCGTCGGGGAAGCGCTTCCTCGTCTCGCGCATCCTGTCCGTGGGGAGTCCCGCCGCCAGGTTGGCCAGGCTCATGGACAGGAACCTGTAGGTGTCCAGGAAGCGCACCGCGAAACTGCTCTGTCGTTGGTTGTCCCCGGGCTGACCAAAGTGGAATCGCTTGGTAAAAGCGATGTACCGCTCCTCCGTGTGGGCCAACACGTCCACGTCGCCGGGGTCGATGGCCAGCTCGCGCACTACGAAGTGGGCGTCGTAGTTGGACAGGTTGTGGAAGTAGCAGTTGATGTGTCGCTGTTCCCGGTACCTGAGGTTGCACGAGCGGTGGGCGGCTCCTCGGAACTCGTAGGGCGGGGCGTGATTGTGGTCCCGCACCTTGACGTCCTGGTCCGTAAACTCCTTCCCGCAGAGGTAGCAGTGAGTCGCTGCCAGGTACTCGTCCATCTCCTGCCGGGTCAGAGAAGGATGCAGAGCTCTCATGCTGAATAGGAACTCCCACAGCGCCAACACGTCCATCTTGAGCCTCTCCATGAAGACCTTGGACGCGTCTGCCCCGAAGTAGACGCGGGGCTCGAACTCCTCCAGGCCGAGCGAGTCCACGATCTGGTAAGCGAAGGCGTACGGGACGTGCAGTTGCAGGGGCCTCGTGCCGGGCGGCGCTTCCGCTGGGTCAACAGCGACGGGCTGCAGAGCACACTCAAAGTCCGCGTAGATGCAGAACCTCTCCCGCCTAGTGTACTCGGGGTGGGCGAAGCGGATCTGCTGCTTCTTCGACAAGTCCAGGCGAAGGGGAGCCTTGGCGGTGCAGTATCGCATGTGCTCCTCCAGACGCTCGGCACCGGACAGTTGCAGCTTGTTGGGCCGGTTGTCGAAGTAGGCGAAGCATCGCTTACACACGTGGATGGCGTGGCCGTAAGACGTCAGCTGGGCTCGCACTAGCCTACTCATATTTGTGATGTAGGCGTAGTGACTGTCCCCGCCAGTAGTCACGTACAGCAGGTCCCGGTGATCCTCCAACTCCCGCTTGCAGATCTTCAGCGGGAACACGCGGTCCTGGAACTTTGGCGTCTCCCCACCATAGCACGCTCGATCCCGTACACATTAACGCTGATGGCGTTCCTCCTCTCGAAGACCTTAATGTCCTTCACGGCTACGGGGAAGCGTAGGCCGACCCAGTCGTAGCGTGCCATGACGTCCGGTGTGTACGATGCGGGCCTCTCCGGGTGTTGCGCGACGAACTTGGCCAGGATGGCGTACGCGAAGCACATGTCATCGACGTTTTGCACGTTGATAACGGCACGCGTCTCGCAGATGGTCCTGGGAAGCTGGACGAACCTGGCTCCGCGTTCTCCCAACGGGGTGTAGAGGTTGACGCGGATCTCCAGGTCGCGTATCCGGAGATAGCTCCACCCGCTGCCCACTAGCAGGCACTGCTCCTTCTCTTCCTCCAGCTTGTGGAAGGAAGCCGATAGGAAGTCCTCCAAGTTGGACGCGGCGGTGAGAGGCACGTTCTTTGTCTTGAAGGCCCGCAGACAGGTGGCTCCGTGAACGTTGGCGAATTCACATTCCAGGAACATGTTGACCTTGATGTTAGGGTGTCGAGTCCTGACGTCGGCCAACAGTTCCAGGACGCTGTCGAACAGCAGCACCAGCGCGTCCTCCACGGCCAAGAAGTCCTCCATGGGCCGGGACAGGCCGAAGGTCAGGAGGCGACCGCGGAACGCCCGTTGGATGGGGCGGAACGTGGGTAGTCCGCCACCACCCACCATCCCGTCAGGTGCCGTACTTGGTCCGGGCTGGGGCTCGCGGCTAGGTCCGGGCTGGGGCTCGCGGCTGGGTCCGGGCTGGGGCTCGCGGCTGGGTCCGGGCTGGGGCTCGCGGCTGGGCCGGGGCTCGGGTGACAGAACGGGCAGGCGCGGCATCTCGTCCACAACGAGGTTCCTCACGACGGGGCAGTTGTGGGCCTCGTGCTGGTCCCGGTTGTAGCGCCGGGTGAAGCCTCGGTCGCAGTAGGCGCACGTGAACCTCATGCCGTGGTGGACGCTCTCCATGTGTCGCTGGAGGTACGCTGCCCTGCGGAAAAGGGCGCCGCAATCGGGACAGCGGACCTCGTTGGCGTGCACCAGCTGCACGTGACGCCGGAGCAGGTCCTCACGGGAGAATCGCCGCCCGCACGCGTCGCACTCGGGCCGTGGGTCTCTGAAGGGTGGCGTTGCGGAGGAGGAGGAGGAGGTCGAAGCTGACGGGCTCGCACCGTGGACCGCTTCCATATGGTGGCGAAGATCCTCGGGACCCGCCAGGGCGACGGAGCACAACGGGCACGGATGGCCTGCGAACAAGAAAACAAGTCCTATTAGTGACCCCGATAAACACGAGGGTGAGGAACTGGCAACCTCTTCCTCATCTCAATCGCCAGTTTGAGCCCGGTAAATACAAGGGTGAGGAATTGTATAGAGGCTTGGCGACCTCTTCCTCATCTCAAGCGCCAGTTTACCCGGGTACAGTAATACAAGAGTGAGGCACAGAGGCTGACAGCCCCTTGTTTACTACTTGAATCTGTTTACTCGACTAAAGCCGTTTACTCTCTCGAAAACAAGTCATTAGTATTAGCGGTTTCTTGTTTAACATAAAAACCATGCCTGGCGCTTGATCGTGAGGATGGGTGAGGAACTGTATAGAGAAATAACGACCTCTTCCTCATCTCAATCGCCAGTTTACCTAGGTCCAGTAAATACAAAGTTGAGGAATTACACAGAGGCTAGCAATCCACCTTTTCTTGTTTAACATAAAAACCGTACCTGGCGCTTGGTCGTGAGGAGTAGGAGGATGAACTGCGGTGAGGTGGCGTCGCAAGTTGTCGCTTCGCCCGAAGTGTCTACCGCAGACATGGCACTCGTAATGACGGTCGTTGTGGGCGGATGCAGCGTGACGAGCCAGGTTTCCAACGTTTGTGAAGACGCGTCCACAGACCTTACACATACGAGGAACAGCCATCTACAACATCGGGTATCTATACTCTCCACCCACCACAAAGGCTTGGAAAGCAAAAACCTAATTTTATTTCCCTCAAAAAATTTTAGAAGAGTGGAAATGAATCTATTTTAAATTTTTAAAGTTTGACTCATTAATTTTAATCGTTATAAAACATAACTGTTCTAAAGTCATTACAAATCCACTCGTCTTCATCTGAAAAGAAACAACGACAAGGCTCAGTGTACTGGGATATGTACAAGTTTAAATATTAATGTTAGATAATTATTTCGCTCAAACATTTAACGAATCGTTTTCCCTAAAACATAATGCGAATTATTCAACTTCTATTAATGGGCCAGACCTCTCTTTACACATTATGACTTCAAAATTGCTGAACGATCATACCTTAAATGAGAATCTTATTATAAAGGGAAATGTAATAGTCTTCCACACTACAACTTATAAGAGCTACATATACTTACGTTTAAAAAATCTCGGAATATGGTTCAGTAAAGACTAGCACAGCACTGAAGTAGAACATCTACATACACTGAGCTCCAAACACAAACTGAATGAAGGAAGCAATGACAATCACTGAAGTAACATAGCTACGTACCGTACAGTAAGCGGTGAAAGTAGTAAACAATTCTCGGAACCGCTAATGAGTATCAGGCTGGGAGAGTCACGTAGGCCCTAGCACGCGCTTCGACACATGACATGCTCATACATAGCACTCCAGTCAGGAGGAGGCCTCATGCGACGCACTTGCCGGAACCTTCTAGAACGGAGGGGTCCTGAAGGCCGCTAATGAGTAAACAGGCTGGGACAGTCACGTAGGCCCTGGCACGCGCCTCGACACGTGACATCGCGGAGCCGCTTGCAGTTTGGTTTAGTCAAGCCGGCATACAACGTGTAACGAAGTCACATCAAATTCGGTCGGCAAGCAGATGAGATCCCATAAGGAAAACACGTTTGAAAATTAATAGCGGGCCCGTTTAACAGTGGATTTTCAATATTCTTTAAGCGATGGTTTACTTAAGCCGCTGCCCAACATGTGGTGAAGTTTCATCAACATCGGTCGGTAAACAGCCGAGATCCTATAAGGAAAACACATTTAAAAATTAATAGCGGGCCCGTTTAACAGTGGATTTTCAATTTTCTTTAAGCGATGGTTTTCTTAGGTCATGGCCTGACATGTGGTGAGGTTTCGTCAAAATCAGTCGGTAAACAGCTGAGATCCCATAAGGAAAACGCGGTTATAAATTAATAGCGGCCTTGTTTAATGATGGATCTATGGGGTTCTTACGTCATTCGCTTCCCTGGGGATAGGCCTACACTCTGGAAAAAGTCCCGTGGGAATCGGTGGATAAATAGGCTAATTATTAATTTTCGAAAGTTTTTTCCTCATGTTCAAGGTCATCACGAAAAGTGCTGCTGGCGGCCGGGGGGGGGGCTGACGTCACGGGGGGGGGCTCCTCACCTGCGTGCTGCTGCCAGACGGGGGGGGGGGCTTGCATCCTCGCATCCTCACCGCGCCTTTGCTGGTTTTGAATCGGTCTTTGCCCCCTACTGTTGAATTAAATGGTATAAATTAAAATTCGATTTAAATTAAAATTACTTGTGAAAACACCAAAAAACACATTTTTGGGGTACAACATCCCCCCAAAACCCCCCTTCGGATACTGTGATTCATCTGGTTTTCGAACTTGTTCAAATAAATGGTACTTTACACATTTGTACCAAATTTCATTAAGATCGGACCTTTTTTATGAGAGTTATCGTGCTTACGGACACACACACATATATATATATATATATATGTTTATATATATACATATGTATATATGTGTATATATATACATATATAAAAATTTGAACGAATGGTGTTTTTGGCATCTGAGGACCTCAAAATGAAAAGTTATCGTGGTCTCGGGCTTAAGTCTTACCATAAGAATAGCTTCTTCCCTATAGGGGAAATTCGTTAAAACGGATATTATGTGGAACAATATTATTTATCTAGTTGCAACTATTATATTTGTCCGAAATAACCTAAATACATTCAATCTCATACATTATATGCATATGATTGCAGTAGGTTCTCAACAGTTTAAATAAAAAATGTATAGCCAATTAGATTTTTTTGTCTGTAATACTGTTCATAATTTAAGTGCCTTTCAGAAACTATCTACAAACTCGTAATGTGGTTTACCTAAGACTTTTGCTTTTCAGTTGAAATAACAGACGAAATACTTGCTTTTCGTCCTGGACGTTTAAGTAGGCAGAACTGAGACCCGGAGTAAAATATATGCAGCTATTAAAAAATTTACTGTTTTATATATATATATATATATATATATATATATATATATATATATATATATATATAGTTATTTTGAGAAAAAACTGTTTTGTAGTATGTGTAAACACACTAAATGTAATATTATCCTTTGTCTTTATTAGTGAATTTCCTTTGGAAAGTGAACTATTAGCATGACCCGCACGGTGAAACTTAAGCCCGGGACCACCATAGAAGTTCCTAACGTGACCCCTTGAACACGTTTTGAGGGGTCGTTCAAAATTTTATATATATATATATATATATATATATAAATGTGTGTTTGCACTCTAGCGGTCGCATTTGTTGTCCGATTTACTTCAAATTTGGTAGGAACGTTCCTTTCTGTAATCAGTTGGACAAGTTCGTTGGGCAAAACAATAGGAAAACTGTAAACCCCTTTTTTTGGGGATTAATCTTTCAAATTTCGAGTTTTTGGGCCCTAAAAGGGTCATAAAAGCCCCAGATGTAAAACCAATGCATGTAAAAGGATGGGAATTAGTGAGGCGAAAGTTTTAAGCTCTCTCTCGTCATTCTAGCATAAATATTTACCGAGATATTAAAGAAAATGTGTTCGACTAAACACAGTACGTTGTCTTATGGGGGTTTTACACTAGAAAAGCCTGTTATGCCTATGGTAGAGTACTTTTATCATCCCCAGCAACCTCACGCCTACTTTCAAGCCTGTCTGGACCTTTTCATAACCTTATAATGCGCAAAATTGTATTCCCAGCTTTGCAAGTAAATGAAACCAGGAGTATCAGAACAGCCAAAAAATCAATGTATTCAGATTTCAATAAAAATTGGACAAACGTATGTTTTTACACTTATTTTGAGTTTTACATGTTTTTTATGTGGAAATTCACTTCCCTCATGTCAGCGTGCTGCGTGCGAACTCGTATTTATTTCACATATTATTTTCTGTGTTCGAACCACACACAATCGAATTTAAGATCTTTGAACCTTCTCTAATTTTGTTAATTGGATGTGTTAACAACAGTAGTATTATTTAAAGTTTAAATAAGGAACACTGGTATTTTAACTACCTAAGGTAACCTTTTTCTTCGAAAGCATAATTAGATATTTACCAAGTGAAAATTGATGAATGGTTCCAGTATTTAACCCGAAACAAATCGGCAATACTTTTTTTAAGGCCTGTATTGGAAATCCTGATATTATTCGGTGAGCTCTTTAAACACTGCACTTGCCTTATACAACCATTTTGGTTAACAGCATTGGAAAAATTGGAATCTAGGCATCGTGGTAGTGTAATTTATATTAATAAACTAAACATTCTTCATGTACGTATCGTAATCTACAATTACTATCACATTAATGGTTTATAACTATATAAATATCGATAGAGAAATTTATTCTTAGCTCATAAAATTTCCCTAACTGTGTAATATATATATATATATATATATATATATATATATATATATATATATAATATTATATATATATAATATATATTTATATATATATTAATATATATATATATAATATATACTTACATAACATACATACTGTGTAATAAATCGAGTAATACATCCTAATCTGTATTCAATTTTTTCGTAATTGTTTAATACCAATACGTGATAAAATGATGACCGAACAGGTCCACAAGGTAATCAAAGGTAGTCACATATTCGTCATTGTTCCCTTTAATGAGCAAGTAATAGTATATTTATAAGATATCCTGTTAAATGTAACAATATTATTTGAATTATTATAATTACTGTTTGACCTATTAGTAAGTATACACTCCTATTTTGAATACTGTTCAACACAATTTTTGGTACAAAACTTCCAAACCTTGCTTGTAGTTTCGTAACAACCAAGCTGACTAAATCGGGAATTCTTAAGGGAACAAGTTAAATGCATAAAATATTTATATTACCATCTTCAGGATCTTTGAAATACCAAACAAACGGGCTTTCGTCTCCTTTAATTTGCCATTGTATGGTTCTATCCTCATTCAGGATCTTTGAAATACCAAACAAACGGGTTTTCGTCTCCTTTAATTTGCCATTGTATGGTTCTATCCTCATTCAGGATCTTTAAGATCCTCTTAAAACAAATGTTAATGTTAATACGCTACCTCTATTGTCTACATCACGAGTAAAGGTGTATTTAGAGAGTAATGGGAGGGGGGGAAGACTGATGGAATCGCTCCTTATTTTCCAAGTGGCTCGGCCCCCGGAATGCCATTACAGTTGTCAATCACGCAACCCCCTGCATAGTGCTGGCTGTGATCGGCCGGCTGTTGCATGCATTACAACTTACAATTTGTATATACCTTAACCTAGACACCAGTCCGCAAAACACTGTTGATTTCTTCATTTACGTAATATTACATTATGTAAACTCTATGTGCTCTATTATTATCTATATATTATCTAAACTCTATGTAAGCTCTATACGATATTACAAAAGTTAAAAGTCTTATACACTGACCAATTTTTAATATAACTGTTAAATGTATGTTGCAGTTTTTGTTTTTCTGGAAAGTCAAAACTTATAATAGTCCAAATATTCATTGAACGTCTAAAAGTAAATGAAGCAAAAACAATGTGTTCAATTGTTTACGCTCGGTCCAACTTAGCTTTCCAATTCGTCATTCAATTGAGTTTCTTGTCTACGCCAGTGACATTATGTATATAACTTTAGAAGACAACGGTCCAAATCCCTCAGTTTTCTGTAGCACCCCGGGAATCGAACCTGTGACTTCTTTTACAAAATCCAATACGCGTCTCATGTTGAGGAATTGAGGAAAAATATTAATTTTGCAAAACGTGCAATATACACTGAAAGAAATACTATAGTAATTTATACAATTCTGAATAGTAAGCCCAGCTCTGGTTGTTAATGCAAGATTTCGACTCATTTCGCCGCATTTCGCCTCGGCGGTCATACTAATGGAAGGACAATAAAACAAGAAAAATTAAGATTGAAGCGAATATATTACTTATACGCTTACTGAAATTGTTATTTTAAAAAGTGACAAACGCGTTTCAAATTGTTTAGTGATTAAATTCTCAACATGGGAATCTAAACAACCTATTTTCAGTTATTAAGACTAGACTGTGTTATTATTGGTAAGCGTAAACCTTCATTTTAGAGTGTTTTTAATTTTTAATACTATAATTAAATTAACACATTTTCTCATATTTTATTGGTATTAGATATAGGTTTTTTATGTTTGCAAAGTTCATATTATATTCCGGATGAATCTTCATTCAAGCACTTAGGACGGTAAGCCCTGAACGGTGGTACTTCAAAGACTCTTTTCAGTAACGCTCTCAATAGTGCTTTCATGATCTTGATTACCTCCTTTCTCGATACTCTTATCTCGGTCATTATAATAGTGCAACTTACAATTATGAATATTTTGTTAACCATCTATATACATGCTAGCATGTTTGCGAATCATTATCAATTATTCTTTAAACAACTGTTTCACTTTTTATTATAAATTTAAAAATATCTTCGGATTTTTGTAAAGAAAACAGAAAGTAATCATGAATACCAAGGAGATAATAGTTGATGGAGTTACCAAGCGCCGTTTCGCAATCTCTCAGGCCTTTCCTCATGACAGCAAAAATAAGGAACAGAAAAGTCAAACAATTTACAAATATTTGTATTCGGTTTTGGCTGTTTGATAAAAATATAAAAGCAGTCGTACATTTCAAATCCCGAGAATTGGCAGATCTATGGGCCATTCATGTCACAAGGGTAAATCCAATATTTGGTTTTAGCATCGCATGGATCAAGATTATTGCAGCCAATTAACAAGATTAAAAAGTACGTACAGTCCCTGACAGGGTCGGACTTTTTAACCTAACGCTTTGGAAGTGAATATTAAATTCATTATAACATAATATTTTTTAAATGCCCTATTACACTGTTAAATAATTTCTCTAACTACTGGCACATGGTATTTAAAAACCAATATATTAATCAGAATGATTATGACGACCACAGTTATACTTTGTGCGATTGAATGGAAAAACAGTAATCGTAAATTGGTTTATACTGTGCTTTGTGTACATTGCGATCGCGATACGTAAATTGATTTATATTTATGCATTTAGAAAAAACCTATCAATTGACTTAGGTTTGAAGCTGAGTGACTGATAGGTGCAAAACAATCATACAAATTCTTTAGAGCATTTCGAAATGTTATTACTTGTTTACATTGAAAAGAATATTGTAATGAATTGTATTTCAATTGTTTCTTAACTGATATATTCTAAAATATACAAGCTTCTTACCTACTCACAAATACTAAATAACAGTTTGTTAATTACTTACAAATAAATGTTTAAAATATATATTCTATATGCATTTATTGACTTCCTTAGTTTTACTTCAAAGTCGACCATAATTTTCATTAGCTTTTTCATATAACCTCAATTGAGTGTTATGGTATATTTCAAGTTAATTCTTTACACGTATCATATTGAATGTATAGCCTATATTTAGTTTTAACATAATACGTGTGGCTACTCTCTAGTAAACATGTTTACAGACTTAACCATAATACTCGTAACGTATGAATGCAAATAGTATTGTTTCATTCATCTTTGATAGAGGTAAACAGCGGGGGTCGAGTACATCTGTTCGTGATACCCTTATTGTTACCCCTCAAGATTGTAAGCAGCTTTGTCTTTAAACATATCAAACCTCAACAATGTACATTCAATTTTTATGAAACCAGTAGAATCTTGGCATTGGATGAAGCAAAATACCCTGAAGCCTAACAAAAGATGTGATAAATAATCCTAAACGACCGAATTGCGTGCAATTATTTGATACATGATATTTCCCCGTTACATTCTAAGAAAATCTTCACATCTTAGTTCATTAATAAGGTTTCAGAGGTTGCTTAAAGCATAATCATTGGTATTTCTGCCTATTTTATTTTACCCCGCGTAATACACAGAAATATATATGTTTATTGTAATACAATTATGTGAGATAATTGTAGCTCATAGAGGGAACAATTAAATGTTGTTGTTTTTGTACGCAAGATTGCACTTCGGAAATAGTTTGTAAAATTTATTTGAGTGTGTCTATAATGATAAGGTACGGACGGGGATTATGTAATGAAATATTCATAGAGAAGAATCAAGAGTCCTTAATTATAAAGTTTAAGCCAAATCCTTCCGATGGATTCCGAGATAAATTTTTCAAACAAACAGACATACAGACAGACATTCCTAGTATTAGAGCATAGGATTATTTAAATACCCCGTAGCAGCAAACCTGCGTACTCAGCGAATTTCCAAAGCATGTATATGTATCTTAATACCACATAAAGCCACATACCAAGTTTCATCAATATACATTCATAGATAAACGATTTATGACATTTTAATTATTCTCCATAAGAATAACATGGCAGCTGGGAATGCAGGTTTGCTGAAGCAAGAAACACAAAAAAATGGGGTTTTATACAAATATCAATATAACTCATGTAGGTAAAGCCACATACCAAATTTCATTAATTTATTTTCATAATGAAGGCAGATAACACGTTACTTATTCTGCATAAGAATAACATGGGGCTGAGTACGCAGGTTTGCTGCTACGGGAGCCTTGTGTAAAAAAGTGTCTTTTTGAGCAATGGTCCACAACAAGATGAAGCCGTATACCAAGTTTTGTCAGTATAGGTTCATAATAAAGCGAGATATAAAAGTTTTATTTTTCTCCATAAAAATAACATTAGACAACGTACTGTGTTTAGCACTTTCAATATCTCGGTAACCAATTGACGTAGAGAAATGATCAAAATACCAAATTGTGTATTTTTTTATGCTGAATCCAATGGGAAAAAATAAAATTTGACTATGTCCAAAATTATGTGTAAAAAATTCGAAAAACCCATTTTTGGGGTACAAAACCCCCCCAAAATACCCCTTCGGATAGAGCGATCTGGCTGGTTTTCGAACTTAAAGTCATAAATGTTGCTTTACAAGTTTATACCAAATTTCATCAAAATCGGATAATGTTTACGAGAGTTATCGTGCTCACGGACACACACACATATATATATATATATATATATATATATATATATATATATATATATATATACAGTTTCGAACGAATGGTGTTTTTGGGGTTTGAGGACCTCAAAACGATAAGTTATCATGGTCCCGGGCCTAGGTCTTACCATGCCGACTACAGTAATAGCTTCTTCCCTATAGGGGAAATTCGCTAAAAGAGATGACTGTCCTAATATGTGATTCTCACATATGTTGAATGGCAATCGTTGATGTAACAGTGTAAGAAAAACACTTCCAATAAGAAGATTGTGAGTGAAAAACTATTGCAGAATCAGAACTGTTTTGAACTTGATTTTTTAAATACAACAAATATTGTGTGTTAGAGTTTTATAAATATGTGTTACGTGTAAAAGCTTAACAACTGTAAATATGAAAGTCTAAAATTAATGAAGTATTATTTCTAACCGGATTGAATACTGTATAAAATATTAACAAAAAAAATCATATACATTTACCATTTCATCAAGAATACCTTTTTTAAACGTGTGTGATTACATATCTTTAAATGTTTCGCTGGCCACTGGAGTGTTTCCTTTGCTTGGAAGGAAGCGATTGTTATCCCTCTTCCTAAGGTTAAAACGCCCTTATCGGTGGCTGATCTCCGGCTTATCTCCGTGCTACCTGCCCTCTCTAAGGTCTCAGAGACAATTGTAGTCTCTCAACTGGTGGAATTGTTGGAGTTGGAGTTAATAATTCCATCTACACAGTCTGGTTTTCGGAAGGGGTTCAGCACCACAACAGCTCTGCTGCTAATCTGCGATGACTTCCTTAAAGCTAGGGCCGTTGGAAGGTGCACTCCAATTGCAATACTGGATTTTCTCAGGCTTTCGACTCCATTGATCACAGCTTGCTGTTAGCCATAATTAAATTTTATAGATTTGGACCATCGAGTAGTTTCATGGTTTCACTCATTTTTTGATGGAAGGAGCCAAAAGACCAAAATGGGAAAAATAATTAGGAGTGCCACAGGGTAGCAGCTTTGGGTCTGTCTTGTTTAATTTATTTTCTGCCACCATGAGGAAGGCTTTACATTATTTCCAGCTGAACTAGTAGACTGATGATGTCCTGCTGACTCTTTAGTACGACAATGACGAAATTGGTTGTGCTGTTTCCAATCTCAATTTTGATCCGGATGCCATTTATGGTTGGTCTTTAAGCCATGGTATCCGACTGAACAAGAACAAGTGCTCTTTGTTGACGTTCCCAGCTGGCAAGTTCTGCAATCCCCGCCCTTGCCTGGCGTGTACCTCGGTGGTATTATACTGAACGAGTGTAACTCTCCCAAACTTCTTGGACTTCAGTTTGATGCCAGACTTTCCTTCTCTGGACATCTAAGCATTGTTAGTCAGAGAGGTGTGGCCCGTTTGAGAATGTTGCACAGGCATCGGCTCTTGTTCCCCGCACCTGCTAAGCTTCGGCTTGCGCAGGTTTTGGTGCTCTCTGTACTTGTGTATTGTCTTTCAGTATATGGTAACGTTGAATCTCTAGGTGACATGAACCGATTGCAGAGGGTGCTGAACATGTGCGTAAGGTACGTTTGTGAACTGAGGAAATTCAACCACATTTAACTTGAGCGGAAAACCCTTGGATACTGCTGATGGCTGACTTAAGCTTTCTCAGCACTTCTTGTCTCGTTCGTACAGTCCTGACTGAGGATAGACCACAATATTAGAGAGAAAGGCTCAGAATCCGTTCCGAAATGCGTTCCCAGTCTATCAGGCTGGACAAAATGCTTGATATGCCTAGTGTGCGCTGTGAGTCCGCTCGTTTTTATTTTGCCCAAAAGCTCTTTAACTCTCTGTCATCCAGTATCGGCCTTAAGTTGGGCAGTCTAAAGACTTTAAACAATTATTGCACAATGTGTTATTAAGTGAACGGATTTAAGGGATTTGGATTTTGGTCGGTAAATTTTGTCAATATTGTTAGTTTTGCATCATGTAACATGGTAGAATATTATTAGATTTTTGTTGTTGTAAATAGCTTTGTGGAAACAGTTTCACGTGACTCGAGTTGTTTTGAAAACCATGTACATGTTCATGAAAAACGCTCCAAATAAAATACCATTTTTATTATTTATTTATACCGTTATAGTACGGAGTGTTGTTATTTTTACTTTTTATTGATTTTTACCACGTACACATGACGTATAAAGTAGCAAAGTAATGTAAATGGCTTTATTACAGTCTGAACCATAATTGTATAGCCTTAATCCTCTAAACATAAATTTTACATTTGTGATTTTTTTAGCAGGATGTTGCTTGTACGCATAAGGATAAAAACGGATGTAGGATATGCGTATTAACGCAAAAGATTAAAGTTCGTTTTAATATTTTCTCCTAAAATGCTTGGTTTTCTATCTATTTGGTTGGGATTGAAACATTAAGGTAGGCTAACCACGTACTACCTATGCCGCGCATGTTAAAATGCACAACTTTTGGTACACTTTAACAAAAAACTATTATTCACAGGATCCTGAATTTTTTCTATTTTAAACTATTACCTATAATGTTAACCTATTATAAATGTAATAACACAAAAATAATTTATACAAATTATTTTTAAAATTTACAAAATAAACAGTAAAACTTTTGAAATTTAAAATTGTTGTATGGTTTCAATTACCATAGTTACATATTAAAAATAGGTTAACATCATAGGTAATGCTGCATAGTGAGCTATTAAAAAATTTCAAATTGATAGTGCAAGTAACGGTAGTTTAGGAGAAAAGTGCACTTACGTTTGAAAAAAGTGAAGTTTTCGCTAGAGGCAAAAAACAATCACCGACTCTTTTTTTAACACTAAAACTCTCTTGCACCATAAGAAACACATTTTTCTTCATATGGATCTTCTTTTTTCTTTTTAAATTTATATTCTTCCATCTTTTAATTTTATTTTTAATAAACAAATCAAATTTAATTAATTTTAATTTAATTTAAATTTTTGAGGTAGTTAAATTCACCGCATACAACTAAATAAATCAAATTTTTACTACTATTCATTTAAACCAAATATCAATGTATTATATATCAAAATATTCGGAAAAACATTGAGAATAAATTAGAACAATAACAAAAATTTTAAAAAAATAAATATTTTCATATATGTTCTTATAACACAAACAATTTAAAATAGTTGACTTGTTCAATCGTTACACTACACATTCATCATAGTTTGTTGAAAAGTATTACATGTTTGCATAATGATTCTATCGACATTTTTATGAATAGAGATCAATACTATTGCTTTATGTAACAATATTTTACTCTTCGTCCAGAAAATAATCATAACAGTTTTAGGAATAATAACTTAAAATAAGATGAGCTAACAATCAATTGAAATAGAAAAACGGAATAGGATGTGACAGGTTTGGTGCATCACGTATTCAAACTAGATTGCCAAGAAGGTTTTGTAAGAATCAATATAAAACTTAATGTACAACACGAATTCGTTTAGAAAACTAAGTTAGGCGAACTTTTTATCCCCTTTGCCATTTCCAGAAGTGTTGGAAAAACCAAATTAAAGCACAAAGAAGCTGCTTCCACAAAGGAACTAGTACGTGCGTCCGGCTTGTCAGTGACAACACCCGAACTGGAGCGATTTTACTTGTCACTGTTTGTCTAAAAATTGAACTTTTCTAATCTGAAATATATTAAAATATGTGTTTACTCCACAAAATAGCATACAAACAGTGCGCAATGCTATTTGTAAATCTGGGACTAATGCCGACATAGACTATTGGTCTGTATGTGGGAATAAATTTCTTAGTATATTCGCTTTTAACTTATACTATGCATTTAAGCCTTGGAATATAGTACAGTATTCTCCGAAATAAGCACAGAGTTCTGTTCTGGGCGATTTACCGTACAGATATAGCCGGATTTTCCCTTGGTGAGAGAGACATACGTGTAGGCCGACTGGAACAAGGCTGTCTTTAAAGATTATAAACCCACCTAAGTGCAAGTACTAACATTAAATTAAATACCCCCGTCGCAGCAAACCTGCGTACTCAGCGAATTTTCAATAAATATATATCATAGCACATTAAAACACTTAACAGGATACATAAGAAATATATTCACAAACAAGCTATATTTAAAATAAGAATTATTCTCCATAAGAATAACATTGGGGATGAGTACGCAGGTTTGCTACAAAAAGGAACAAAAGAATGGATTTTTATGTAATTATCAATAAAACTGATCTTAGTGAAGTCACATACCAAGTTTCATCCATATACATTCATAAATAGGCGATATATAACATTTTAATTATTTCCCATAAGAATAACATGAGGCCAAGTACCTAGGTGCCTGCTACGGGAACCAAAGGCAGAAAATTGTTTTGTTGTGCAAACAACAATAAACCACAGCCATATGAAGCTATATACCAAATTTTATCATCATAAATAAGCGAGATATACAATTTTTCTTTTTCTTCATAAGAATAACATTAGACAACATACTGTGTGTAGCACTTTCAATATCTCAGTAACTCATGATCAAAATACCAAATTGTTTGTTTTTTATGCTGAATTCAATGGTAAAAATTACATGTGGAAATCCCAAAAAATCCATTTATGGGGTACAAAAACCCCCTTCGGATCGTGCGATTTGTCTGGTTTTCGAACTCGTTAAATGAATGGTACTTTACACATTTGTATTAAATTTCATACAAATCCGTAAGATCGGACCTTTTTTACGAGAGTTATCGTGCTTACGGACCCATATATATAAAAGTTTGAACGAATGGTGTTTTTGCCATCTGGGGTCCCCAAAATGAAAAGTTATCATGGTCTTGGGCTTAAGTCTTACAATGAGACCTACGGTAATAGCTTCTTCCTTATAGAGGAAATTCGATAAAAAATGAACAAATATATTATCTTTATTGAACTGCGATAGAGTCTGAAATACCGGTACAAACAACTGTGTATTGACTTAATGAAAGTATTTTAGTAAAATGATTTATCTCAATTTGTTTAGATTTATTATTTTAAAAAGTTGAGATCTACTGCACACCGGTGGCGATATTGGTCAAATTAAAAGCCTTACAAGTATCTTGGTAAATAATTATCCATCTTCCTTCTCTATAAGTATTGAAAGGTGTTTTATTAGTACTTCCCCCGATGTTATTAGTATTTAGTACTTCTCCCGCGCAGTATCGACTTTAGTTACGCAATCCACAATATTTAAATGTTTTGTATCAAAAACCCTACTCTCACAGGGTAAGTTATTACATTTTATAATTTAAAAAATTAGCTGTTCGTTTATAATGTTTAATTAATCTTTCTTTTAAAACCTACTTAATAGTTATACTTTAGTTGTGTTTATTTCTATTGATACAATTGATCACCTGGATATTTTAATTTAAATGTTATTAATTATAATTATTTCTAGTAAATATTTTAAATAAACCAAATATATACAAAATAATTGAGTGGTAAAATTATCAGTTTAAGGCTATAAATGGTCAAAATTTTGTGCACTATAAAATTTAAAATCTAAGGAAAACATCTTTCCGTCCAATTATTTTGAAGTATAGAAGGAATTTTGCACTGATCTTTTCTTGAATAAATTAATAACAATAATAATTACAATTATATTAATAATAATTGAATTGATAACAAAATATAATCATGAATACAATTTATACGTTTTCAATGTATCTAATTAAAAAAGGATTAAGTCTTTGATTTTTTACTACATGAACATATCCTTAACATATCTATGCTTTAAAGGAGTCCCTTGCTCGGCACTCGGGGCATATGCATGGAGAGCAAATACAGGTGATGAAACCCATTTTTATGCGTTGTTTGTGCTGTGAAGAGCTTTGAAGCTCGTTTATGCATTGGATATCTCGCCAAGCCTTTTTCAAACACATGTGAGGGCTTTGTGTGTATTTTACCAGCTCAAGTTCTTTATAAAGCTATTTCAGTTTTCACTGCGATAAGTATTTCCCTAGATATGATGCTGTTTTTAGGAGGAGGCTTCCTATAAATAGGAATCCATTATGTGTTGTTTTACTGCAGACAAAATATTAAAAAATACCAGTATATAACTTTGGTGTTATATAATTGGTTTGTACATTTAGGAACATATGCACTTCCGGATATTTTGGTCTAGAATCAAAACTCTCTAACTAACCTAAGAAACATTGTGTATTTAGGTTTTAACAAAAAATTAGAACGCGAGTAGCTAAATCACTTATTATTCAATGGGGTTTGAGAAAAATCATGCATTCAATTTAGTTTCGGCATATTTATCTTGCATTCGTCCTTTGGAAAAAATTTTTACTAACAAAATACATCCCTTGGAAGCGTTTATTAACAAGTTATTTTTCTGAAGTGAATGATCTCAATAAGTCTTTAAAATCTTTTGCTATTCCATTACATGTAGACATTTAATTTTTAGATCCTTGTATTTTAAAATGATCTGAATTTGTGGGCCTAGTTATATTGTTATAAGACTATATTTAAATGTTTATAGGACTTGATTGGTGTCTTATTAGTACGTCCTTAAAGCTAAATCCGGTAGACGTAGACCACTTAACCTACTCTTGTATCATAGCAAAACACAGACATGGATTCGTATTATATTAATGTAAATTGTAATGTTAATGTATTAATTTTTCTGCTGCCCTTGGTAGCAGAAAATAAATTAAATAAGACAGGCACAAAGAAGCTACCCTGTGGCACTCCTAATGATTTATTGAGAGAGTCAGAAACATCAGAGGCCACCTTGGTATGTTGGCTCCTTCCATCCAAATAGGAATGAAACCACGAAACTGCCCGATGATAAAATCTGTAAAATGTCATCATGGCTAACAGCAAGCTGTGATCAATGGAGTCAAAAGCCTGAGGAAAATCCAGCATTGCAATGGGAGTGCACCTTCCAGCGTCTCTAGCTTTAAGGAGGTCATCTCAGTTTAGCAGCAGAGCTGTTGTGGTGCTGAACCCCTTCCGAAAACCAGACTGTGTAGCTGGAATTATTGACTCTAACTCCAATAATTCCACCAAATGAGAGACTACAATTGTCTCTAAGACCTTAGAGAGGGCAGGTAATATGGAGATAAGCCGGAGATACGCCACCGATAAAGGCGTTTTGACCTTTGATCCGAAGAGAGATAACAAACCCTTCCTTCCAAGCAATAGGAAACACTCCAGTGGCCAGCGAAACATTCATAAGTCTTGTAAGAACATTTAATAAGAAATATTAATAGATATACAGAAATTATAACAATAACAAAGTAAAATTAACATAATTTGTTATTAATCAAAGCTGCTCTGACATAAAATTTTGGTATTGTAGTATAAAATTAAATCGCATATGTATAAGGCAAAACAAAATAATTTAAAAGGGTGCAATCTGTTATCTTTTGATACAAAACCTCTTAACTAACCTCAGGTTTGGTCTAATAAATCTTGCGAAGCGACCAATAAATTAGTGGTGGAATGAACTGTCGGCATTGGCCTCTCTACAGGATGTTTAGAGTAGGGCAGAAAATGGGAAATATAAATTGGAGATTTAACAGAGTAAAATACAAATTTTATTCTTAGTTTACTATTTGTACAAATAGTTAAACATTTATTAATTAAGTGATGACGTTTTAGTTTGTATTTGTTTCATTCATTGTTACCAGGTTCAAGATGGTTACGTTTAAGTAGTTTAATTTAATAATGGAAGTATAACAAAAATTAGAATTGGACTTTTAGAATTTATTAATACCTTTTCTTTTTTCAATGGCTCTTTATATGGTCTTTTTAAACGTTATTTTTATAATATAATGGCCAGAACACCACCCCTACGGGATGGATTTTAAGAGCGAAACTTGTATCAAATCCTTCCTTATATACATTTTGAGTTATCCAACCTCAGTGCTCTAATACACTAATATTTGTTTACCTTTGAAGATAATTTTATATATTACAAACTACCAGTTAATAATTATTTTATAGAATTTGTATTTAAATATGATCACCTTGAGTCTCAAGAACAAAAATCAAACCCAAACATAACACTCGCTATGAGGCAGTAGTGTAAATATAATTTATTGTTTGTCTAAAGAAAAAAATATCCGAAGAATTAGGGGACTGGCTCTAATGATTTGACTACATTTCACTAATTCAAGTTTATTATAATATATTATATACGGATGTAACAGTAAGAGAAAATAATTTAAAGTTACTGACATTTTAATTGGTATTGACTTAAACAAATAATGATTTAAAGTAAATTGTAATAGAATACTCAGTTGTAAGGGAACGTTAAAAAATGTAAATAAATTATTTAACACAAACTAAATACCACTGTAGCCTTTGGACGTTAAATTAATAACAAGTATTTTATCGTCTCAACTATTTTACATTCCCAAAGTGCATGCTAGAAACAAATTCCGTTTTTACAGTTGGTGTTAAAAGTCCAAATAAATGCCTGGTTTTATGTTGTTTTTTTTAATATTTATTTATTGTAAACAATTTTACGAGCATACACCCTATATAATGACAAATACTGGCATTTTATCTGGTAGGCTGTATTAATGGCAGAGCACCGCCGCCACCCCTCAACGCACGGTCGCTTAATCCTAAATCCACATTTAATTGGTGTTAATTACTGCCTCAGACTACCCTCCATATATATTTAAGATTTGTGCGCATGTAACACACCTTCTTGGGTCCTAGAGACGATTATCAATTATAAATGTGCTGAAAAAGGGAGCGAGGTATTTTAAGCTTTTTACGGTAACAAGACATGTCAAAAGGTGGCAGGCAATACCAAGTCATGTAAGCCATTAATAGCCTCAATTCCCTTTATTTATGATTCATAGAATAAGAGTGAATAACATAAAAGTACCCATTTTCAAACTTACGACTAAATATTGTAAAATAGAATAAATGTAATGCTAATTTTCCACCAAGCAATGCTTTCTATTCGATTGAAGAATCACTGAATGGGCAGTGAACACCAAGAGACTTTAATATAGACTCTTCATGAAATATTATGTTTGCGTATTTGTAAATGATACCTTAAATACCCTATCTGAATATAAATCTATCTAATCTATATACTGTAAGAAGTCACGATAGCCCGGTAGTTGGAATCAAAATCCAAATACAATATATAAAGGAACGTAAGAAAGTGGAATGCAATTCCACAACATATATAGTTGCATAACAAATGGCTTCTAGTACTTCAACATTCTAGTCTTTGAAAAATTCATGCACTTAAGAGTAATAGTTGTTGGACAAAATGTGTATTTTTATAATTCATTGGCTTTCAGTAACACTAAACAAATAATTTAAAGTTGTTTATATTTTGAAATAAATTATATATTTTAATTATCATCCTTTCCTTTCCTTTCCTTCCTTTCCTTTCACTTTCCTTTGGAAAGTGAACTATTAGCATGACCCGCACAGTGAAACTTAAGCCCGGGACCACCATAGAAGTTCCTAACGTGACCTCCTGAACACGTTTTGGGGGGTCATTCAAAATTATATATATATGTGTGTATATATAAATATATATGTATATATATATATATATATATATATATATATATATATATATATATATGTGTGTGTGTTTCCACTCTAGCGGTCGCATTTTTTGTCCGATTTACTTCAAATTTGGTAGGAACGTTCCTTTCTGTAATCAGTTGAACAAGTTCGTTGGGCAAAACAATCGGAAAACTCTAAACCCTTTTTTTGGGGATTAATCTTTCAAATTTCGAGTTTTTGGGCCCAAAAAGGGTCAGAAAGGCCTCAGATGTACAATCAATGCATGTTAAAAGATGGGAATTAAAAATGCTAAAGATTTAAGCCCTCTCTCGTCATCCTAGCATAAATATTTACCGAGTTATTAAAGAAAATGTGTATCAACTAAACACAGTACGTTGTCTTACGGGGGTTTTATCCTAGAAAAGCCTGTTATTCTTTTGTTAGAGTACTTCTATCATCCCCAGCAACCTCACGCCTACTTTTAAGCCTGTCTGGACCTTCTCCTAACCTTATAATGCGCAAAATTGTATTTCCACTTTTGTAAGTAAATGAAACCAGGAGTATCAGAACAGCCAAAAAATAAATGTTTTCAGATTTCAATAAGAATTGGACAAATGTATGTTTTTACATTGATTTGAGTTTTAAAAGTTGTTATGTGGAAATTCACTGAGCGTGCGAACTCGTTTGGATTTTTTTAGCTGGTTCTTGGTAAAATACTACCTTGTGTATTATAACATTGACACTCAGTTTTTAAGAATATTTTTCTAGGTTGACAATACCTAATGGTCAAGGATTTGATAATGGACAATATCATAAGAGGTATTGTTCCAATTCTAAACGAGCTCGCTCGCAATGCTGGGCCTAAGTGGGTTACGCGCACTAGTTAATATTTCCCACCACAAATGGGTTGGGCTTGGCAGGGTGAAACACACCCTATTACAAGATTGACTTATCAATCTGTTTAAATTGTTAACTAGCATTTAGCTGTTTAACGAATGAGAATATGGGTTTCATCAGATTAAATTAAGAAAGTCATCAATTTTCAAAACAGAATAATTATTAGAAGGAAAATTGGTTTAGAATAAAATTACTTAAAACAGAGTATATTTATAATTAGAGTATACATGAGGGGTTTTATTAATCGAAATATTTTCAATAATAGTGTATGTATTGCAATTGTAAGTTAATAGTTAATACAAGTTTCCAGGGCTACATGTATATATATAGTTACGGTTCAATTGTTTATTACAACTCAAGCTACGATATGAATTATACTAGGTGGGTATTTAGTATGTAATTTATTATATAATATTTTTAAAGTATTGAATTTATAGTCGTATAATTCTGTGCGTATTCAATATAACCGTTCGCGTTTAGTTTTTAAAATTATTTGTAAAAGTGTAATAAAGTGCTTAATCTAAATAGTATTTATAACCATCCTATATATTAATATTGTTTAAAGCATAAAGTATTTAACACTAGCCTTAAAATAACGTAGGCCCCTACAGCGTAACCAGGACTCAGATCTTGATATAAAGCAACATTAAACCTACAAATGCGCTGGTGGTGCTATTCAGACGCAACGGACAATGGTGGAACTAAGTAAGGCTTTGTTTAGGTTTCCATTCCATCTCCCTCCGCTTGAAATGTATCATTCTTGAATGAGCTTTATAGAAATGTTGCTTTCCACGTGTTTATTGTAATTTTGTTTTAGCGAATTTCCCCTATAGGGAAGAAGCTATTATCGTAGGTCTCATGGTAAGACTTAAGCCCGAGACCATGATAACTTTTAGTTTTGAGGTTCCCAGATGCCAAAAATACTATTCGTTAAAATTTATATATATATATATATATATATATATATATATATAGAAAAATCGTACTATGGGAAGTCGGGTTTATGGGGGTTTTAAATTTTTCAAAAATTAGTTTTTTGCATTTTTCACCCTAAAATTTTCGAAAAACTTAATTTTTGTTTTGACCATGTTACAGAGCTTAAAAAAATAATATAGTATTTAGAATTATTAACCTAGGTTAAGTGGTTGCGGAGAAAATCCGAAAAACCTACTCCCATGTTAATCTTATGGGAAAAAGGTTTTTGGCTTTTCCTCAGTTCATTTTAATGTAAACTTCACATTTGCTTTTACCAATCTGTTCAGTTCTACAAAAAACTCATTTTGGTGTGTAAATATTGATTCTACATAAGAAAATACATAGACCTTGATATGAATCGCAACTCATCGATCGCACTTTGTTTTCCCGTCAGGTCTTTTGTTTAAAGTCTAATTCTCACTTTCGAGCTGGTTAATTGCATCATTTAGCTCATTAAAGCACAATAAACTAAACAATACTGCTTTTTAGACCTCATGACCAACTTACATACAGTACTTTAAACCTTTTTCAACAATGTATTTAATTAGTACATGACATGCTAGATGATTGATAATGAATTATTTAAATCGTTACAATGTATAAATCATTATAAAAAGCAATACTAGAACCATTACAAAACATCGCTCGTTAATGCTTATAGTAATTATTTTTGGTTCAATGGTTTTACCCTAGAGATTCTGCAGAGAAACATTTCATCATGTTTATCTATCGTACTTGATTCTGAATGTTATTGTAACTGACTAGTGATAATTATGTTATATATAAGAAAATTAAATAATTCTACATCTATTAAACTAACTAATATATGAACTTAATTTTTTACAAATTAATACTGTGCACTTAAGCTATAGGGAGTAACATTTACTACCAATTACTTGTTGGCTTAGAATGAAAGCCAAGGCAGAGGATGGTGACAATAGTATTGAGAAAGGAACATTAAACCTATGCTTACTCATCTTACAGTTGTAAGAAAACATTTCTAACATACTGATATGTAAAGATCATACTTTTTATAAACAAATTTGTAAATATTAATACAACAAATTCAAGATTCCCCCGTGGCAGCAAACCTGCGTACTCAGTGAATTTGCATGTTAATGTCTGATGTTGTTATAATTACGATAATAATGGTAGACTCTTTAAGCTAATGGGCATTTTATGTATAGCTGTTACTAGTAGGTTAATTAACCATAAAGTTTTTTTTACGAATTATGACCCACCATTATGCTTAGATCCCAGGTATCATTTACGATTTATTCTATTTTAATTTAAAATTCATTTTGAGCGTTAAGTAATTAAGATAAATAGAGTTCTAATAAACACAAAAGTAATGTCCTAAGTCTCTATTTCTTTATGTTTAACGAGTATGAATAAATAAATAGATTCAAAAAAGATTAATCATTTGGATATAAATTCACATTAGTAATGAAAGTCATTCAATCACACTTCTCATTAAAACTGCAATAGATTCAAAAACTACTTTTAATCTTCAGGTAGACACTTCGAAACTGTTTATTTTTGTTGTTGTAAATCACTCGCTCTGTTTGTTGTAGTGACAGAGGAGTGACACCGCTCTTTGTTCACGACAAATGTCAACGTCACCCCCTCTCACCACTCTCACATACAATCACCCCTCCCCCTCCCCTTCCCCTACAATCCCTACCTCGCCGACGTTATGACATTCTGAAATTGGGATTTGTTCTCTAATCAGCAGCTTATATAAATACGGTTTCACTATATATTTTTTACCTTTTTAGGTCTTTACTGTTCAATAATGACACTGCATGTTCTGTTTGAGGCGGGACCCATTTAAAATACGATAACGTCCAGGAATAAATATTTTTGAAATCACGATCAAGATTGTACACTTTAACGATCTGTTCTTTAACTCGTATTACAATTGTTATGGTGTATTATATATTTCCACACGATAGTTTATTTTTAAGTTGAAAAGTATCAACAAGAATTTCAATTGTAAAATTGATGGAAATTCTTAAAATGAACTTTCATTGATACAGTATAAAACGAGTTCGCACGCAGCACGCTGACGTGAGGGAAGTGAATTTCCATATAACAACTTTTAAAACTCAAAATCATTGTAAAAACATACTTTTATTCCAATTTTTATTAAAGTCTGAAAACAGTGATTTTTTGGCTGTTCTGATGCTCCTGGTTTCATTTACCTGCAAAGCTGGGAATACAATTTTGCGCATTATAATATTAGGAGAAGATCCAGACAGGCTTGAAAGTAGGCGTGAGGTTGCTGGGGATGATAAAAATACTCTAACAAAGGAATAACAGGCTTTTCTAGTGTAAAACCCCCATAAGACAACGTACTGTGTTTAGTCGAAACACATTTTCTTTAATAACTCGGTAAATATGTATGCTAGAATGACGAGAAAGGGCTTAAAACTTTCGCCTCATTAATTCCCACCTTTTTACATGCATTAACTTTACATCTGGGGCTTTTCCGACCCTTTTTGGGCCTAAAAACTCGAAATTTGAAAGATTAATCTCCAAAAAAGGGGTTTGGAGTTGTCCGATTGTTTTGCCTAACGAACTTGTCCAACTGATTACAGAAAGGAATGTCCCTACCAAATTTGAAGTAAATCGGACAAAAAATGCGACTGCTAGAGTGCAAACACACACATACACACACACACACACACACACACACACACACACACACACACACACACACACACACACACACACACACACACATATATATATATCAAATTTTGAACGACCCCCCAAAACGTGTTCAGGGGGTCACGTTAAGAACTTCTATGGTGGTCCCGGGCTTAAGTTGCACCGTGCGGGTCATGCTAATAGTTCACTTTCCAAAGGAAATTCACTAAAAAACTAACAAAATATTCCCTTACCTAGCGAAAAGTGCATTTTCTACAACATAAAAAGATAAATATAGTTTTCCAGGTTTTTAAACACTGCTATTTTACAGTGAATACATTTGATCGTTTCTACTAGTTCAATGAAAACAATTGAAAATCAAAACTGAACTTTAACAAAACCTTTACTCCTTATTTACATGGATTAAAATATAGCAAATATTTACATTCCTTATCAAATTAAAAATATTTTCAAAACAGTTAACATTTTAAAATTTGGTCGACAGAATAATCTCGCTCTTAAAAACAATGTAAACAAAAACAAACCAAAACAACATAAAAAGAGCTTATTAAAATAACAATTATCGCCATGTGCTATTAATCACAGCTGGAGTAATTAAATTTCCGTGAACATATTTATTTCAAATTATAACAAAATTAAAATCTTGGTAAATCAACAAATCTTAAATATAAATAATTTGAAGGGGACCGCGCCAAAGTCGGACAGCGACTAAGTCGGATAGCGTCAGTTAAGGATACATTTTTGGTCTTGATTTGACGCTGTCCGACTTTGACGCATTTTTACAGAAATAAAAGGGTCCCGATATGACTGACGTCTTAGGTACCCAACAAACCCAGACATTTTTATAGTATCCAGGTTTGACGCCGTCCGATTTTGTCGTTTCTATACATAAATAAAAGTGTCCGGATTTAAAATTTGTCAAAACAACAAATTACAAAGTTCAGTAATTGTGTTTTTTTGTCAAGTCCGACTTTGACGCTGTCTGACTTTGGCGTGTCTGACTTTGACGTCGTCCCATTTGAGGTTATTATAATATCATAAAATACAGAAAAATGCCATAAAAGCTTTACCAGTTGCGTTTACATTTATATTTAAGACATTAGTTAATACAGTAAACCAATTGTATAATTTTCTTGATTGTTTATATATTTTTCTCATAATGATAAATTGTAGATAAAATATTTGTATCCCCAAAAATTTAAAGGATAGGTAAAAAGTAGCAAAACACCTGATCAGATGTGCAACTCACAAAGAATCCACCCATCCCGTCAGCTTGGACCCGAGCTAATTTTAATAAGGTTTGCTTAAGGCCCTCCCCTTCAACTCTGCCACAGACAGGTGAACTCTTCATGAGTTGCACATAAAAACCACCGACTGTGACTGTGACATTCGAACCCTCAATCCAAGTGTTACCCCCGGCCGGGAAGGTAACGCCTTAGACCGCACAGCCACTGATCAGACTAGCAGCTGCAGTGGATCAGGTGGTATTAGAGCCTAGACACTGGACGAGGTAGTTCAGTTTGTGTATGCCAGGTTTCACCACATGTCAGACTCAAACTGCAGACTAAGCACCTGACGGTACAATCGCTTATGAAGCAGTAACAGTGTTTATTGATAACAGATTCAAAAGCCGATATATCGCTTCATAGTACTGAAAGGGTTAAACAAATTTACTCTATTTCAAAAGACTTCAATTTATTACTTCTTTTAATACTTAGTATTAACAAAGTCAACAAATAGATTTTCCTACCAAACCTAAATACTTGATATTATAATGTATTTTAAAGGACACATATATCAAGCTACGTATAGACCTTTTTTACGCAGATAACCTAAGAGAGATTTGAAAACATGATATATTTAAAGGGAGAGAAGGAGAGAGTGAGATAGAAAGAGAGAGAAGGAGGGAGAAGAAGACACTTGTTGCACGAACGAAGTGGTAAGTTTTAATAATATCAAACAGCTCCAATATTCCTCGCTCTTAAAGTTTTCACACTCTTTATATTTCTTCAATTTATATTTAAGATATTTTAATGCATGTCTCAATGCTTTTACTGCTATCAAAAAACGTTGAGTGCGTTCACATTACCAGTTTCAGATTCATGTTATTCAAATTGGTCATATAAAAATAGTCAGTAAAATCTAAAGAAAATCATTTAAAGTATAAAGTTTGTTTGGAAAAAATTTGTTCCTCAGCAAGTAAAATATCAACTATAAAGAGCTCACTAAGAATATATATTAAAAAGAATTCTAAAACTCTGGAAATTCATGTTTGAAATTAAAAACACTATAAGGAACACACCTAATTTTCTTATCGATGATTTAGAAACGTGTTATAAAGGGGTACACTCAGAAAAGGAATTATAAACATCACCAGATAAGAACAATTATAGATGACCAACTCAAAAAAGAATAAAAATATAAAGTATATGAAGAAGTCATGGATTTAGAAGGGAAATTGATTTGTCAGAAAAAATTATACAAATTGAATTGAGAGAAAATCTGATAATCGTTACAACATCGATCCTATTATACGATTTGAAACCAATGTAAATCATAACTCACAAGTACAAACAAAAGAAACAATATTTATGAAAAACATTTAAATATTGAAATTTACATAAAAACTTTGAGGTTATTGATATTCTAGTTGGTGCAAGAGGAACAATTCAAATTTCAATAAATTCAGAAATTATTTAAATTGGATAACAACATATTGACATTAGTTGCTCAGATTGAAGTAAAATACTCAAGAGTATATTAAAAAATCATTTATACAACACAATTCAAATATCAAAATTTGTGTAAAAGTATTTTTTGTGTTAAGGCAACTCACATTAGAGAAACAATTTTAATTTATAAAAAAATGTATATGTATATAAATACCTCACAACAAATACGCAAGTGTAACGGTTGGATGCAGGAATATAGAATGAAAGCTTAAAATAACCTTACATAATTGAGCCTTTGTCCACTACTGATTAGTGCAATAGATAATAGATCCCAGTGTCTCTTTTATGAACTTAAAAACTAAATTTATTCATGAGTGAACATGGTTAGCAAAACAATAAATAAATACGCGGTGAAATATTATTCTGATATACCTTCTACTATCTCGTGACGTAAATCCTTATCCCAAATTACAAAATAATTATATACTGTTTATATTATATTTATATTTTTACATTCTTGTACAAATAATGATAGGTTTTGTTTTAAGAAATAGGTGACTATCATAATCCATATATGGAATAAAATTTGGTTATAAAACAAAGCATATAAGTATAAAGTTCTTGTTTGCCATGAAATATACAAGAAAATTGGCAAAGCAATTGTCAAAAAAATTGTTTAAACTGTTGCCTTGGTCTAAATGGGTTTATAAGGGTCGTCGTGAATTGTAGAATACGTGTAGGCTTATTTCCAAAATGTACGATTTTAGGGAGTGTTTTAGTAAAATCTCCAAATAAAATGCACTAATCTACATTCTAATCTCTCTCTCACTTGTTTAGAAATTGTTAGATCAACCACGTTCTCTTATAGCAATAAAATCAACTTCTTACAATAATCGGATTATAATAACGACGGTTCTGTAAAAATATGACTTACTTTAAACTATACTAAGCTGAAAATAAATATTAGTCTCCTTGACCTAGTACACAATTAAAGCATTACACCGACGAGAGTAGACTAATTGTGTACTAACGAGTAATCAATTAGAGTATTCTGTCGGTGGCAGCAGCAAGCTGTCGAAATCCACGCGAAGGACTGAGCGTAATTGGTGCTACACCTGATTAGTGATTAGTAAGTCCCTGAAATGAACCAAACTGATTAAAATAATTTTTAAATTGGATTACAAAATTCATCTCAACTTAGGAAAACATTGGCTGGAATCAATATTGGAATGAAAAACTACAAATAAATTGTGAGTTAAAATCTCAAACTCTATTATTATGATTATAATAGCATATTATCGTTTAGCAATCTGTAAAATTTTGAATTATAATGATGTCGCTGTTTTACAACGGTTTGGATTTAAACCACGAATTCCTGAAAGTTATAAGGAACTACTGGATGTTTCATTTTTAAAGCGTATTCTAATTATAAAAAATAATTTTTTTTATATTTCATTGCCATTGATATTGAATTAAACCCCTCTTTTATATAACCCCATTTCATCTATGATAATTAAAATTGGTTGTCCGAAAATAAATATTGTTTAGTATTTATGTTAAATACCATTCAATTATAGAAACCTACAACCGATATCTTGTTAGAATATAAATAGGTACTTCTATGCCAAATGCCCCAAAATGATCAACAACACACAACTTTACAGTTTCTTTGCTCTTATTCACCATACTATAGAGTGCCTAATTTAACATACTTAAATATATATTTATACAAGAATTACGAAAAAATATTTGTTTAACAATTTTTATTTAGATTGTAAGTCTAGCTCTACCCGTTTATGCTAACTACAGTTCTGTACATGGAACGTATCCCGGAAAAAAGGGTGAACCGTTACAGTACGATACAGTGCTGATGTAATTTGCTTAGCCGACCGGGATTCGAACCCGCGATAGGGCCGCTACCACGGCTCCATCGCCATGACCACTACACCAACGATTCCGAAAAACTGGAATACATTCTGCAACAAGGTGTTGAACCACAGTCCATAATTTGTTAAGCTTCTAATCAATTATTCCACAAATTAAAATTGGCTTCAAGAAGTCGTATCTAATATTTAGAAGTGATTACGTTCTCACGATACGACTTTCCGGCATAATGCTATATTACTGAGTCAGACAGGAGAATATTTCCCCAGTTACTTGAATGTACGGCCGCTCAGAGTAAATAAATCCTTCTTCTATCTGCTTTAACAGCCCTGGACAATGTGAACTTTTATTGCAGTAATACCTTTACGTTATGCAAAATGTTATTTTAAAATCTTAAGAAGGGCTAATCTCAGTATTCTAGAGAAATATTGGTACTTTTCCACACGTATTTTAATGATATAGGCAATATGCAACTTCATGGCGTTTTTTCGTGGTGGCTTCAAGTACTTTCTGGCATCAAATTCTAGGTGAAATTTAAGAGTATTTTTTTGTGTAAATATTATATTTGTAATGTCCCAAATTTTGTAGACATACTTAATTCAGCTATTACACTTGTTGGCTATTTTTATCTTAAGTAACTTTAGTCAGGAAATTACATACAAAAAATATAGATGCTGTAGTTAGACAACACTTAAATAGTGCTTATAAATATTGTTTTTATTTAACATTAATCTACTTACGATAAGAACAATTCATTTAAATGTGACGTAAGTCTAATGTATTAATGAGTACAACTACCAATATTCCATATACCATTCAGAAGGTAAACATTTTATATTTTAATATTTTAAGGCAATATGCGCTTTTATATATATACAGAGACTGTTTCAAAACTATGTTTAAGCCCTTTAACACAATTTTCTAATCAAAAAATATAGAAGAAACTGGAACATTTAAATCAATGCAACTCAAATTATTATGGTTTAATATGACATGTGGCCATACTTGTGCCTTATAGTTTCTTAGAAGAGGTACAAAATTAAGTATAAATTATTCCTTAAAAGTATTACGTTCATGGCAGAAGAGTAGCATTAAACCAGAGGCGGTGGCGCAATTCAGTAGTATTGAACAAAGGCTCGACTAAGTAAGGTTTTGTTTAGGTCTCCGTTCCATTCCATCTCCCTTCACCTAACTGCAACACTCAGGAATTTTTAGTAATGTATTACAGATCTTATATATACTTCTAACAAGTCATCTATCAGTTATGCTCTTCATTTATTGTGTTTACACTATTGATCAAATCATGGATGTCGTACTTAACTGAATCGTTTAGTATTTTCTGCGTTCCTGTCTCTCGAAGCGTTTCCTATTTTTGTGTTCCTTGTTAACGGTTTATTTCGAATGGCGCAATCAACCAATGATTTCAGTATGTTGGCAACAACCATAATGACATAATTTTTTTTGTATGTTGGGGACTTACTTTGGAGAGGTTTTAATTAGTTACCACAACTTTCTGCATATATTTTTGCAATAGATAACCTGTTTTTATTATCTTTTAGTTGATCCTTTATAGTTTTTCCATTGCAGGGAATAAACAAAATTCTTTTAAGCATAAGTAGATTTTACCACCCCTTTTTTCAAACAATCAAGGAATATTAAATATCTATATTTGTACCTTCGGCTTTGTCTACAAAATTATGGAATAGTTCGATACACTCTGAACATTAGGCTATGTCTGTACCATTAATTTATAATCAGTTATGGTAATATACAATTGTTATATTATTCCAAAGTAAAAGAATAGTTCATCCTACCTTAGATGCAATAATTTGCTAACTTATACCACCCTCAGTATATTCAACTGTTTACTTTTTTCATTATCTCAAAAAAACTGTGCATTGATTAGTGTTTTATTAAACAACAGTTTCAGTCAATAAAATAATAAAAATATAAAAGAACATAAATATTCTTTAAAAAAACAGCGTACAAGCTAATATATTTTCCTTACATTATAATGCATAAATTTGAAGAATGTACTTTGTTCCCGTTACAAATCTCCTTCTTGGGGGTCTTATAGCCCGAATATATCCTCATTACAGTGTAGGTGTATTACACTGTTGCATGAAAAAGTGTCTCAAAAAGTTTAGTTTTATAGCTATTTTCTTGAATAACGCCAAACCTGTTTTAAATAATAATTAGTCCACGAAAATAATCGGCTTTTATCCTTGTCACAAGTATGTTATTTATCTACTTAAAATGTGTTGCGTATATTGTGCTTTGTAATGGTTCGAACTATACCTATACCAAATTAGCAACTTTTTAGAATACTATTCATCAACTATTTCACGTTCCATTCTGACTCTTTGACTTAAGAAACACCCAAATAATATTTTACTTATTTGACATCCGTCTGTCGTCTTCTAATATACGTAACTCTCTTTCCTTAAATCCTTACAAGTTATTTCTAACTATTCTGAAGTTTGTATTTAAATTATCTCTGAAAAACTTTCAAGAATCGCATTTAAACGCTTGTTATCAAAAACTAACCATTTAAGAATTATTTTAGCTGATTCATAATTAAATATTTCAATGATGGAAGACAATCAGAACATATCGGTTTATAAGTACATGACATGGTTGCACTCATTAAAACAAAATGCTGTTTTAATACTATCTTGATACTACAAATATGTTAGTTTCGTGGACAGGGAATTATAATTGTTTGAACTTTACAAAGGTGCATTTCTCCTTACTTGCAAAGGTGACGATTGTTCTGTGGCATCTGTAATTCATCACTGCATTCTTTCAAAGGGAGCTGCAATGTTTTTCTTCAAACATCTTTAAATCTGTGACGGTTGTTAACGACCCCCTTGTAAATTACTATCAGCTAAGCGATTTTTATATTCTTTCCACTAACAAATGTGAATAGTTTAAACGTTCCAAAATGTAAGAATTCTAAAAATATCATTACATCTCCCGAAGTAATTTGGATTGAAATAATTTTGTGTTGACTAATTTTATGTGTGAGGAATTCAAGTTTTTAGGAACCGAATTTTCTGCCCCACATAAAAGGTCATCCTCTAGACAGGCCGTAATGAGGCAGTGAGGTCGAGGTGACATTTTAGAGAACAAAAGACGTTCTCGGTGTCATCCCAAACAAAGCAAGTCTTGATTTGAAGTTATGGAACTTATGAAAATCTCTTGACGTGTTCATATTCTTTGTGTTGTTGTCAGTGATGTCTGATCCTTTTCATTCTAGAAGAAGTTCCGCAAAGTAACGATCAAATCCTATTGACATCAAGTTAAATCATTCGAATGTAATGAAGCATACATATATTAAATATAGAATCAACCAAGTATTATAAATATATGACGTTATGGTCTCTGGGTTGATTGTATTTATTATTAAATATATGTGAGTTTTAGCGTATAAATCCTGTATTTCAAGCTTTTTCTTTATCAGTCTTTAGTGCAAAATTTCCAAGCTAACAATCATTGCTTCCTGGTGAAGGTCAAATTTCAATTAAAAATTACACATGTTATTTAAACTACGAAAATAGAGGCTAGTATAACAGAGCTGAGAAAATATTTGTTTACAATAATGTGCTTTTGACTGATTGTTGTGGTTATTATTACTGTCATAAGTTGTCACTGGCAGATAATTTTTATACATCTGACTGGACGTGTGTGGGGTTGTGGTTTACCATAACTAAGTCTTTGGTTGGAATATGATTACTGAATAAAAAGTAATATTTTGTGGAAACCTTGCTGATTAATAAAGATTCCATGTGGTTTTTCTTTTTGGTTTTTATATGTATATAGTGAGAAAATATATGACATCCACTGTTTTGAATCATGCTCTGAAAAATAGTTTAGTTATGTGGAGTAGGTTGGTTTGAGGTTTGGGTTTTTATGAAGTTAGTCGTCCTGAGCTTACGGTGCAGTTTGTTAATAATCATTAAGTTTACCCAACCGCTCTCTAAATACTTTGCCAACTGCATGTCAGTATTAGTAAATAATTTGTGTAACTCATAGGTTCTTCTTTTCGTTAGGCATGAATATAAATAGTTTGTCTAACTGCCTCCTATTGCCTTAGAGTATGCGTAGAATGCCATCTGTATGTCTGTCATAGGCCAAAAGACTTGTGGCAAATGGGTTCTTATTTTCATTGAGTATGAATTTAAGTAATTCAAAGTAATTTTCTGATTTTGCTTGAATGATACTGAATAGTGATTTTCTAGTACACTGGTATGCCAGTAGAACTTATCATTTAACCCTAAATTATTTAGGTGGATTAGTAGTTTCGTTTAATAAATTATTATATTTCTTTTAATTCTGCTTAAAATGTCAGGTTATTTTCAAGATGACGATGATTTAATATTTTGGCATGCTTGTGAACAAGTCATTTATAACAATTTTGGTGTGACATGCAGGGCTTTATCTTTCATTGTATCAACCAGTTACAATGCTTTTTTAGCGAATTTCCCCTATAGGGAAGAAACTATTACGGTAGTCGGCATGGGAAGACCTAGGCCGGGACCATGATAACGTTCCGTTTTGAGGTCTCTAGATGCCAAAAACACCATTCGTTCAATACTTTATATATCTACCTATGTGTGTGTGTGTGTGTGTGTGTGTGTGTGTGTGTGTGTGTGTGTGTGTGTGTGTGTGTGTGTGTGTGTGTGTGTGTGTGTGTCCGTAGGCACGATAACTTTCGTAAAAATGGTCCAATATTGATGTAATTTGGAATAAACAAATAAAGCAGCATTTATGACTAAGTTCAAAAACCAGACAGATCGGTTTATCCAAAGTTTTAGGGGGGTTTTGTACCCTACAATTTTGTTTTGTTTTATACGTATAATATTTTAATAAATCCAATTTTACTCTTCACCATTTTATTTGGTTTAAAACAACGAACAATCTGGTATTTTTATTATTGCTCTACGTTAATTTGTTAAAGAGATATTCGAAGTGCTAAACACAGTATGTTGTCCAATGTTATTCTTATGAAGATTAAGAAAGATTGTATATCTCGCTTATTTGTGAACGTATTCGGATGAAACTTGGTATATGGCTTCATCTCGTTGTGGTCTATTGATGATCATAAAAAAAAAATTTTGCCGATGGTTCCCGTAGCAGCAAACCTGTGTGCTCAGCCCCCATGTTTTTCTTATGGAGAATAATTAAAATTGTATAAATTGCTTAATTATTAATGGATACGGATGAAACTTGGTATGTGCCTTCACCTGGTTGTGGTCTGTTAATATTTGCATTAAAACCTAATATTTTCTGTTCCTTTTTGCAGCAAACCTGAGTACTCAATCCCAATGTTATTCTTGTGGAGAAAAATTTAAATTTTATATACGGCTCATTTGTGAATGTGTATCTATGAAACTTGTTATAAGTGGTTTTATATGGTATATATTTATGCATTGGAAATTCGTTGGGTATGTAGGTTTGCTGCGATGGGGGTAATTTAATATCTGTCATTTTCCAGGGTTAATTATTGTCTTGATTCGAGCTTGGAATCAGTCTTTCCTACTGGTAATATATAATGATAAGGTAAATACGGTGTCTAATTTGTGTGAACAAATTTGTATTTAAAGTTAAGCTTTCAATTTTGAATCATGTGATAATGAATTGGAGATACTTATTTTAACAACAAAACTCATGCAGAAAGCTTCATTTCAAGTGGAGGGAGATGGAATGGAAACCAAAACAAAGCCTTACTTAGTTCTACCGTTGTCCGTAACGTTTGAATAGCCTCACTGGAACCGGTTAAGAGGGTGATGTTTCTTTTTATTTATAAGACCATGAACATAATTAGTACAGCATATCGTTAGTCTAGTTAATCTTTTAATGCGTATTAACTAGTTTTAGTAATCCTAAATTTCCTTCCATGTTACTTTGATTAGTTTTAATTAACATAATTATAATACACTCGAATTAACATTAAATATAGTCTACGTTTAGTTTTAAATTTGCATAGTTCATTATTTAATCCAATTTACGAATCTACGTTTTTTAATTTGAATTAAATTTATTAAATATCTAGCCCTAAAACAAACCATAAAAACCTATTATCGTTTCGTTTCAATCAGATTTAAAGTAAAACTGTTAAGCAATTAAGTAATAAGTCAAATGGTGCTATCATCTGCGCCCATTCGCACTTTAGAGGGATCCAAAAATGAATTACGAGGGGCAGCCAGGGTGGAATTTAGCTTGGAATAAGTGTGGGCTTAGGGTAAACGACCCCTGGCCATCTGTGTTGAACGGCGGATGAAATAGAGGGAGGGTAATAAATATAAAATATGAGAATTTTTAAAAATATACGAATTTAAATATTTTGTATAATAATACAAATTAAATTATTTTAAATAAATATGCAATTTAATTATTATAAAACAAAATCATTTTGGTTATGGAAGTACTCGGCGATATGAATTATTAAAAATAGTGTATCAGCTTAAGTTAATAATTTATAAATAAGTTTTTAAGTTTTTAAACGAGAGATAAATTCGTAAGATTGTAATGTGGCAATGAGGAATTATTTAGAAATATAACATTAACAGAATGATATAAAAGACGTCTCACAACACTAATAAATATATGTACACTAACTTATACTAAGTACTTACATACAAGACGGTAAATATATAAAAAATGGTATAAGGTTACCGTTATTTACCGTCTTGTATGTAAATACAGTACAAGTGTAAATATATTTAGCAGTGTTGTGATACGTAGTTTATTTGATTCTGTTAATTGTAACAACACGTATTATGCTACTCAAGAAATTAAATATAACATATAAAGTGTGGGAGTAGTTGTATTTTGTATAGATTTTAAAAATAATGAAAGTTGTGTGACATGATTATGTACCAGCTTAACAGTTGTATTCCTCCATTATCTGAACATTTTAAAAAGTTAGTCACTAAGAATAATGTCAAAAGGAACTTTTTATTATCAACATAGAAACTGTATCGTTCTAATTGCAGTTTTGAGACAAGCGTTAACTCAAGAACCACTTGCTTTTTACCCTTCATTAAGGCTGTGCCTTTTATTAAAATACTACATTTCGAATTAAACCAAAAGACAAATTATAGAATAGCTTTAACAGTAGTAATCAGCGGAGCTACATTTACTACACCAGTTTATTCTTCAGTTAAACAAATGATTCGTTGAAGAAATATTGCGGCACTTAAGGCTAAAACTGACAGATATTGAGCCCCGCTGAGTGGAAGCTGAAAAAGCAAACATTAGTTTAAGATTCAAAAGCGTTTTTTAGGTTTAATTTTAAAAATAGGTTACACATAAATGCTACAAAGGTTTAACGGGTACCTTTAATTTTGGTTATTTTTGTTCTACACTGCGTAATATTTTTATAATATTTGTCATTGTAAATATTTATACATGTTAGCTCGAGTAACAATGTCAAATTAATATTGTCACGTAGAATTGTCACCTGCAAGAAATACAATAATTTCAACAAATAACTGACACTATTATCATTTTATCGTGTCTAACTATAAATAAATGCACGTGCTATACTCTAGTATAGTTTTCTAAAAACTAAAATTTGAATCAGTTTGCAGTTTTTTTCATCGTATTAGTTGGCTCAAAGTCAATACAACTTAAGTGTAGAGAAAAGAAAAGTAAACATCCCGCAAAGGAAGGTGTTTAAGTTATAGAGAGTAATATTTAACATCAATTACTTGTTGGTTTAGGATTAGGGTGGCGCGGGCAGCTGGGGACGAGAGTACAGAGGAACCCCTTAAATGTTCCGCTGTTTACTTTATATATTTCCCCACTAATATGCTTTAAAAAACAAAGTAGAAAAATATCAGCATTTCATTTAGATCTTTTAATTCCTAGATTTGAGAGGATACAATTACTGCATATCGAGTTGTAAAATCATATTTTGAACAAATAAAATGTACGTCTCTAGTAAAATAACGTTAAAATAAAATAAAACAAGTATAAAATAGTTTGCTTAAACTATTTAAATATTACTTAAGTATTAAATAGTTGCTCATAGAGACTTAGCAATGAATCATGTTTATAACGAGTTTCTTTTAGAAATGTTTGCAGGAATAAAGAAAGCAGTTACGATATTATTGAATACTATAGAAAATGTGTATAGATTAGTTATAAGTTGGGCAAGATAAAATAAAATTAGAGTTACCAGGCCTTCTAAAAGATGGGCCAATAAATGTAAACTTAAAGAATTTAAACTTATTATTTGGTAATTCTATTGTTATTTTATTTATTATAATTGCATTTATATTTTATTTATTTATCGTTAAACACTTACCATCATAGTTTAAACATATGTTTCGTATAATGTTGTCACTATCATTGGAGATAACAGCTTAAACAGTAGTGATACAACTTTTTATTTTTGGACTGCTTTTAATTTTTCTTTTGTTGACAGATGGGTTAGTTTAGTTTAGTTTCAAAAACTAATATTGTTTCCCTAAATATTTGTTTCCAGTGTCTTTACAAATTAATTTTGTAAAAATGTATTTACGTTTATTTTATGTGAAATTAATTTGTAGTGTTTTGTGTTCCTGCCGTCCATTGTGCACGAAAATGTCACCCTGACGCCTCCCCTCCTAAACCACGTTGTATGTCATCTAGCTGACATTTGGGAATTCAAATTACAGTAAAATCCATTAAGTATGATTCGAAATATTTAAGTCTTACACCTATTTTCATACAGAAATAGGTCAAACGTTATGACTCGATAGTATTCTTTGAGGATTCGCTTCAATATTTTAACGTCATCTACTTGATTTAAGTTTGAATGTTTCTAAAAGCTTTTTACAAATAACAGAAAACAAATTATTTAATTAGATCCACAGCTAAATTTGTTTAGGACAGTTAATATACAGAACAATATAAAATGCATATACATTTTACAACAAAAATAATTAGTAACCCAATATATTTTTCAAAGTTATGATTTTCCATAAGTTGAACATCTTATTTAAACAAAGGTCGAGTTTTGTTATAACTAAACAAAAATGTTATATTTTATTTCAATTACAAAATCAATATTTGGATATAAAAGCTTTAAATTCACTTACCTAAATACAAAATAAGTTAAAATAATTTAAATAAATAATATACTTATAATCATTGGAACCTACAAGTTATAATTTAACCATTTTGATCAATAATCCATCAATAACAAGCTTAGGAAAAAAAAATATCCAACTAACTTAAATATATATGAGTTTCTGAGGGAAAAACCAGTGCCCAATTTTTGGGAAACATATTTCAGCGAGTGTTGTTGACATAGTTTAAAACACACGGATCCTATATGTTTGACCTGTGATTGAAGCTGTTGTGGGGTTGGCTGATAGAGAGTTATAACATCGACAGAGAGACGACAACATCAGTGATGTTACCTCCGAATATCATTGTTTATTATGAAATGTATATTGTACGTGATAAATATATATTCCAATAAAAAATATTGGCAGAACCCAACAAACAGTTTTTATTATATAAGTGTTTATCATATACTAAAATAAACACTTTGAGAGTCAAAGAGTTTTCAAACAAGCAGGTGAATAACTTATAACACAGTGCTGAACCTGGTCCTGGAACAATCCGTGCTAAGTCATAATATATACACGTTTTAACTGTCTATAACTTACAGATTATTGCTGAAGCTGAAACAGTACTTACTCGATTAAACAATATTGCATAAAAGGTCCAAGAGCCGCTTGATTGTTGATATATTATTTAGGTTGCAAAAGATTATTTCCTTAAAAACGGGTTATATGACTAAACTAGTCTTATTAAAAACTATACCATCTTGGAGGGCATAGTTTGGAATTACATTTATAAACTACTAGCTGGTACCCGGCTCGTTGCTGCCGCAGAAGAGGCAGCAGGAATTTGTTTTATTTCAAATACTCGTTCATTTTCAATATGAGCTCGTTCGCTTCGCTCACTCGCCTATCGGAAAAGAGTTTGAGTTGTCATTCAAGTAGGTTTTTTATTTCCATAATGGTAAACAGCTGTTTACAATATTTTAAGTTATAGATTAGATCATCTGATAAAATCAAAAGGGATCTTTCTTCCATAAGATTAACGTTGAAACTTTGAAGTCCAATGGGGCACAGCCATAATTTTCTAGGACTTCGGTTAATGGCCAATAACCTTTCCAGCAACCTGTGTTACTATGCAAAATTTCAAAGCAATCGGATGAACGGTATGGCAGCGCATAAAATACGAACGGACAGACGTAAAAACATTGATTTTTATGTATTAGATTAAATATAAGTAATCTTAGTTTAAGTTTACCTTTTCTTATAAAGCAGTAATATTTACCCTACGACAAATGGGAGCTAGTTTAAGTTTTGAACATTCATAATGTGCCATCAAACTTTATACGACAAGACAAAATCATTGATAAACTACCATCACCAAACGTATGAGATTAACGTTATTACTTAATAATCATAAAATAATTAAATACCACCGTCGCGGCAAACCTGCATACTCAGCGAATTTCCAATGGAGATATAAATGTCTTAATACTACATAAAGCCACTTACCAAGTTTCATAAAAATATATTCATAAATAAGCAGTATATACAATTTTAATTATTCTCCATAAGAATAACATTGGGGTACGCAGGTTTGCTGCAACAAAAAACACAAAAAAATGGGTTTTATTACAATATCAATATAACTCAGTTAGGTGAAGTCGTATACCAGTTTTTATTCATTTATGTTCATAATTAAGGGAGACATAGCATTTAATTATTATCCATAAGAATAAAATGTGGCTGACTACGCAGGTTTGCTGCTACGGGAGCCTTTGAAAAAAAATTTTTTTTAGCAAATACCAATAAACCACAACCAGCTGAAGCCTTTTGTCAAGTTTCGTCAATATACGTTCATAAATAAGCGAGATATAAAATTTTTCTTTTCCTCCATAAGAATAACATTAACAACGTACTGTGTTTAGCACTTTCAATATATAGGTAACCGATTAACGTAGAGGAATGATTAAAATACCAAATTGCCTGTTTTTTAAGCTAAATCCAATGGTAAAACTAATTTTTGACTATACCAAAAATGATATGTGAAAAATTCAATAAAACCATTTTTTGGGGTACAAAATCCCCCCCAAAATGGAGCGACCCCTCCAAAGTGGAAACCCCTTCAGATGGAGCGATCTGGCTGGTTTTCGAACTTAGAGGCATAAATGTTGCTTTACACGTTTATACCAAATTCCATCAAAATCGGATCATTTTTACGAAAGTTATCGTGCTCACGGACACACACACACACACACACACACACACACACACACACACACACACACACACACACACACACACACACACACACACACACACACACATATATATATATATATATATATTTATATATATAGTTTCGAACGAATGGTGTTTTTTGGGTCTGGGGATCTCAATACTAAAGGTTATCATGGTCCTGGGCCTAGGTCTTACCATGCCGACTACGGTAATAGCTTCTTCCCTATATGGGAAATTCGCTAATTTAAAAAAAAAAACTGATGCCTCTAAGTTTATAAGTATGTTAAGTCATTATAATTAGCGTCACCATAGTTGTATTATGACTTATTAGACACGTTTCATATTCAGATAGACCAATGAATTTAATTTAAAGGAGAAACTGCTTGACCAGGACCACTAATTTATTTATGGCTTAAACTGCAACAATACAATTCCACTCATTGAAGGAACTACGAAGTATTCCTTTTTGAATTATTCGTGGAAATATATATAGAAGAATACCATTACTTTAAAAAAATATAAATTTCGAGTTTTTCCAGAATATAAAGTAGAGAAGTTATAGACAAATGGCGTAATCCCTGCACAGTACTAGTGGCATGTTTACTCTACAACAAGGGCTTACAGGGCGATTAACACCAATTAATCCCGGCTCTAACCGCCGATTTAGACAACTTTCATCCGTCAATAACACCACTTGATGTAATGGTAAGGACCACTGTGCTCATTGCAGTTCTCTCGGTGCCAAGGGCTTGATAATGATGGGTAATACGAGTTGAGTGTACTAGCAATGCTGTAGGCCTACTTTTAACCATGAGTTTAGTCTACTTAAATCGGTCAACAAGTTTACCTAATGATTATGACCAGACAGTTCTTGTATCGCGGATTTGGGACACTATGGAATTTCCGCTTTGTTCGCACGCCTTATCAACAAAAAGGCCAGTCTGAGTTCTGATAACGATTTATATTAATAATTGTTATTACTACTATTACTATCTGAACTGTATTTCTTTGACTTGTTTTGACGTTAATACTGAAATTGTTTAGTATATAAAAAATAATAATTCAAATAATAATGGCAAAGAATAAGAAAAGTCCTGCAATATTTTATGATGAATCTGTGATAAACTGAATTAAAAGGGACAAAATTGTATGTACGAATTTTAACGATTACCTCGGCTTTTTATATGTAATACATGCTAATTTAATTATTACAATTGATATGACAAGGTGGAAAACTTTTTAAATCGTGCTATAAACGGTTTATAATGGATAAATATACAAAATGGCTCCTTGGTAACGATATGAACCTGCTTAAGGTATTAGTAATAACCTTTAATTGGTTATATTATAACCAATTATTATTATTATAAATAAGTTGTAGCGATAATGTTTTAGGATATACTAAATTATTAAAATATAATTTTGTACCAAAAGCTGTGGTAACTGTAATGATAAAATGTATAAATGAGTTATTAAATACATTCGTTTATAAAATTTAAAAATATTCGCATTTGTTAATTATACAAGACATGTTTCATGAACACAAGAGAGGGGGCTGATTGAGAGGTATGAGGGGGTTGATTGAGAGGTATGAGGGGGCTGATAGAGAGGTATGAGGGGGTTGACATTTGTACTAAACAAAGGGTGATATTCGTGCCACTGACGCCAACATAAATACAGGGTGATTTAGAATGATCAATAACTTTTTGTAGAATTCACTATATTACTTTGTAAGATGTCATCACACGCCCGTGCGTGTTTTAAGGGTGATATGAGTGAATTGTGAATGTATAAAAAAATATATGATTTGATTTGTCTTGTTACAGAGTAAGTCCGATTATGTATTTAGCAGGATCATAATCAGCCCAATGGCCAATAGCTAGGTCTAGTATCGATCATTACAAGATTTTTGATTTTCCTAAAAATCGTCTTGCAAACTTCAGATTGAGAATTGATATCTCTAACCGCTACCCCAGCCACTTTATTAAAAACACTCATGTTTTTTTGCTTTGAAAGAACACGGTAAAAATTAGTACAAATATGAATTTTCTGTTGTCCCTGCTATGTGTCATATTAGTTGCAACAACTGAAGTAAATAACCTAAAATTATTGAAAATCCATCAGACTTAATGAGTATTAAGGCTATAAAATTGGCAGGAAGATTAAAAAACTAAATAATTTCTCACTTACTTACTTATTATATTTAAACATACTTGAAGCTGTACAAATGGATTAAAACAAGAGAAAATTGAAAGACAAGCGTTTTTAAGGCACTTGTTTTACCAGGCATTGTTAGGACTTTGGCTTCTTTTTCTACCGTGTAGGGACCCTTACGACATAGGTGAGATGAGAAGCGCCTACTTTTACCTTATGTGAGATGAAATTCATAATAAAGTATGAATCAAACTACATTTTTACATTAACTTTCAAATTAGTTCTAGTAATGAATTCCTTTATCTGATATAGAGTAATTAGCTCTAGCCAAAAGAAAAGCCATTATGAATCTCAATAATAATTAGTTAGTCTTGGATTTATTAGTGAATTTCCTTTGGAAAGTGAACTATTAGCATGACCCGCACGGTGAAACTTAAGCCCGGGACCACCATAGAAGTTCCTGACGTGACCCCCTGAAAACGTTTTGGGGGTTCGTTCAAAATGTTATATATACTTTTTTGAAGTAAATCGGACAAAAAATGTGACCGCTAGAGTGCAAACACACACATAAATATATATATTTGTGTTTGCACTCTAGCGGTCACATTTTTTGTCCGATTTACTTCAAATTTGGTAGGGACGTTCCTTTCTGTAATCAGTTGGACAAGTCCGTTGGGCAAAACAATCGGAAAACTTTAAACCTCTTTTTTGGGGATTAATCTTTCAAATTTCGAGTTGTTGGGCCCAAACATTGTCAGAAAAGCCCCGTATGTAAAATTAATGCATGTAAAAAGATGGGCATTTGTGAGGCGAAGGTTTTAAGCCCTCTCTCGTAATTCTAGCATACATATTTACCGAGTTATTAAAGAAAATGTGTTTCGACTAAACACAATACGTTGTCTTATGGGGGTTTTACATTATAAATGCATGTTATTCATTTGTAGGTGTACTTTTATCATCCCAAGCAACCTTATGCCTCCTTTCAAGCCTGTCTGGCCTTCTCCTAACATTATAATGCGCAAAATTGTATTCCCAGCATTGCAGGTAAATGAAACCAGGAGCATCAGAACAGCCAAAAAATCACTGTTTTCAGATGTCAATAAAAATTGGAATAAATGTATGTTTTTACTCTGATTTTTAGTTTTAAAAGTTTTTATGTGGAAATTCACTTCCCTCACGTCAGCGTGCTGCGTGTGAACTCGTTTTATTCTACTTAAAACGTTTACTTTATAAATTGTTTGAAACATATTTTATTAAGGTTTTAAGTTAAATGATTTCAAAATAACCAATGCTAGGTGTGAAGGGAGTGGAAGCATGCTTATACTCGGGTGGGGCGTCGGCGATGTACAAGGACTCTTGTATTTCCCCAGGTGGTGATATTATCCACTGGCTATGTCAACGGTTCGTATGAATCTTCTGGCTACTTTGTGTCACTGAATTAATAAATGTCTTGAAAGAATGGTTGCTATGGTTAAGAACTGAGGAACCGTTTGATAAGTGTGATACGTGTCTTTGATGTGGGTAACAACTCATTATAAAATTTGAATTTATTTTTACCCTCACACAAAATAGTAAATTTAAATATAAGATGGTTCAAGGTAATCGATATCGATCTGTCATACCTGATGAGATATTGACCAAAATTGGGTGCCTTGTCGTATGCTGGTATACCGTCTTGTTTGAGAGTAAAGTTTAAATATGTCGTAAGGTATAATTGCATGTTAAAAGTTACACTTGTTTTAATTAAATGATTGTTTATGGGTATCTGGTCGTTTATCGTTGTATTTAAGTTTGCAATATACTGTAGCAAAATATAATCAATAAGCTACAGTTTTTAGTTTAATGTGCTTATAATATTATCCTCCTGCAGTAAAGGCGAGAAGAAGACGACCCTTACGCCCTTACACTGGAATTAATTTTTAAACGAATGATAAACACAAGTGATCCTTTAAAGGTTTTACACGTTTTACACGCTTTTTTTAATCTTGAAAAAATATTTGTGTACTATCCTAATTATCCTATGACTAACTTCGTTTTTTATTAATTATTACAAAGATTAAAATATATATATATATGTGTGTGTGTGTGTGTGTGTGTGTGTGTGTGTGTGTGTGTGTGTGTGTGTGTGTGTGTGTGTGTGTGTGTGTGTGTGTGTGTGTGTATTGGATTCGGTCTGATAAACGTCCATTTTATAACACTAAAACTGGGAACAAAATTAAATGAGATCAATTTTTGTCCAAGGGAGACAACATTAATCATGGTTAGGAAAAATAAGCACGATTTACAGAAAACGACTAATCTACTACCCCTGTTTAATTAAGGTGGAATTCCTTCGTCAACTTATCCCATTAGTCTCTCCTGCCTCGCGCCACTTCTGGAGGACCGTTAAACGTCCAGTTTACCTTTTGTTTTGAGCATATACAGGGTGTATACAAACTCCATGGACAAAAGTTGTGCGTTTGTCCCTTAGGTCGAGACAATCAAAAAGCATCATACAATCTTAGGTCCAAAATGCAAGTGATAATAACGAACTATGAACTATGAAGTTGAGTATTATTTTAGAAAGAAACTTCAAATTCGACGAAAATTTGTACCTTAATAGGTAAAACAAGTGAATGGAATTTCGTTACAATGCCTTAAACAATTTGAATATGGCGGCCATTTAAAACCTTTGATGTCAAATTTCACGAAAACCGTAAGTTTAAGAAAATATTGTTTACGGGAATACAACATGTATGATTTTAAGGCGAAAAAATAACACCTTTTTTGCTGGAATCGGATAAGAAATAACATAGTAAATAGATATTTACCTATAAATAAATTACTATAAATTGTAAATACTTTAAAAATAAGATATTGGTTTCAGTAAATGTCTACTTACTCAGTTATCCGATTGCAGCAAACAAAGTGTAATTTTATTTGTCTTATTTGACATTTCTTATTACTTTAATTTTGTTTTTAAAAACTTATGGTTTTCGTGAAATTTGACATCAAAAATTTTAAATTGTCACCAAATTGGAAAGGTTAAAGATATCTTATGAACATTCCATAGACTTGTTTTATCTATTAAGGTACATATTTTTGCCGAATTTGAAGTTTCTATCTAAAATAATACTCAAGTTATTAACTAATTTGTAAAAATCACAAACACACTGACAGATATGCAGAAAACTAGGCATTTTAGACCCATGTTTGTATGATTTTTTCGATGGTTTTAACATCAGGAACAAATACAAACAATTTGTCCGGGGAGTTTGTATACACCCTGTATAAGTGCTATAAACAATCTGTATTAGTATTAAAAAATACGTTTGTAATTTTAATAAACTGCTGAAAATTGTAAATGCAAATAATAATAAGTTAGATGATTTTCTTTATCTTACAAAATACAGTCTTCATATTTAAAACTGCAGACTACATAAAGTAAAACGAGTTCGCACGCAGCACGCTGACGTGAGGGAAGTGAATTTCCACATAAAAACTTTTAAAACTCAAAATCAGTGTAAAAATATACATTTGTCCAATTTTTATTGAAATCTGAAAACATTGATTTTTTGGCTGTTCTGATACTCCTGGTTTCATTTACTTGCAAAGCTGGGAATACAATTTTACGCATTATAAGGTTAGGAGAAGGTCCAGACAGGCTTGAAAGTAGGCGTGAGGTTGCTGGGGATAATAAAAGTACTTTAACAAAGGAATAACAGGCTTTTCTAGTGTAAAACCCCCATAAGACAACGTACTGTGTTTAGCCGATACACATTTTCTTTAATAACTCGGTAAACATTTATGCTAGAATGACGAGAGAGGGCTTAAAACTTTTCCCTCTCTAATTCCCATCTTTTTAAATGCATTAATTTTATATCTGGTGCTTTTTGGACCCTTTTTGGGCCCAAAAACTCGAAATTTGAAAGAATAATCCCCAAAAAATTGGTTTAGAGTTTTCCGATTGTTTTGCCCAACGAACTTGTCCAACAGATTATAGAAAGGAAGGTCCCTACCAAATTTGAAGTAAATCGGACAAAAAATGCGACCGCTAGAGTGCATACACATATATATATACATATATATATATATACATATATATATATATATATATATAAAATTTTGAACGACCCCCAAAACGTGTTCAGGGGGTCACGTTAGGAACTTCTATGGTGGTCCCGGGCTTAAGTTTCACCGTGCGGGTCATGCTAATAGTTCACTTTCCAAAGGAAATTCACTAAAAATAACCATCGTGTAGATTAAACATCTACTTTTTATAGACGTTATTATTGATTGGATAGCATGTAATCGAAATAATTGGTACCTTGTACTCTAGTATAAAATTTTCCAAATTGAATACTGGTTTGCTGGTATTTTTATAATTTACTGGCTCTAGAATTAAATATCTATTGCTATAGATTAATTAGTACTAAACCATATGCAGATAATAGACACAGATAAATAAAAATAATTGGTACCTTGTACTCTAGTATAAAATTTTCCAAATTGAATACTGGTTTGCTGGTATTTTTATAATTTACTGGCTCTAGAATTAAATATCTATTGCTATAGATTAATTAGTACTAAACCATATGCAGATAATATACACAGATAAATAAAAATAAAGAGTCGAATATTTTTTTTTTTAATTATATTAAGCGTAATTAATTAAAAATAAACTACTTCGCTCGCAGCACGCTGACGTGAGGGAAGTGAATATCCACATAAAAACTTTTAAAACTCAAAATCAGTCTGAAAACATACATTTATTCCAATTTTTATTGAAATCTGAAAACAGTGATTTTTTTGCTGCTCTGATGCTCCTGGTTTCATTTACCTGCAAAGTTGGGAATACAATTTTGCACATTATAGTGTTAGGAGAAGGTCCAGACAGCTGGGGTTAGGCATGAAGTTGCTGGGGATTATAAAAGTACTCTAACAAAGTAATAATAGGCTTTTTAAATGTAAAACCCCCGTAAAACAACGAACTGTGTTTAGTCGAAACCCATTTTCTTTAATAACTCGGTAAATATGCATGCTATGATGACGAGAGAGGGCTTACAACTTTCACCTCACTAATTCCCATCTTTTTACATCCATTAATTTTACATACGGGGCTTTTCTGACCCTTTTTGGGCAAAAACTCAAAATTTGAAAGATTGATCCCAAAAAATGGTGTTTAGGGTTTTCCGATTGTTTTGCCCAACGAATTTGTCCAACTGATTACAGAATAGAATGTCCCTACCAAATTTGAAGAAAATCGGACTAAAAATGCGACCGCTAGAGTGCAAACACACACACACACACACACACACACACACACACACACATATATATATAAATGACGTTAGGAACTTCTATGGTGATCCCGGGCTTAAGTTTCACCGTGCTAATAGTTCACCGTGTAAAGGAAATTCACTAATTATAAAATTTAACATACAAAATAAGAAGTATCTTTTTCTATATTTCGAGGAAAACTCTTAAGTAAGTATAATACGCGTAATATAACATTGGATTTTGTAGGAATTTTTTTCTAAGGTATTATTTTACAGGTAACCTGCTAAACTGGTGTACCTGGAAATGTGAACGGGTAAAATGCATATACCGGATTTCATGTGTGTGAAAAGAGGCTTGCTTGGAGGATTACCCATGCAAAAACATACTTCAAAGCGCCTTACTTCACAAACAACGGGGGAATGAAGGATTCCATAATCCATATCCAGTGCACGGGGTTGGGAAGCGTTGGCGTATCATTGACCGATTTGTACTGAGGAGTTCTTAGATTGTTGGTATTAGAGGTATTGTAAATGTTTGAACAATTTATATAATAACCTCGAAAGTTTAAATTGTTTTACGTAAATATATACTTATCTCAACAAACTCATAAGTAAAATTAAGTTAAGTAGGCTTTGTACTGGGGAATATAACAAAGCGTGTATACTTTTGGACTGTTTCCTCTTAAGAGAGTTGTTTTAGTAAAATGCCTATTAATTAAACTTATACACCTATTAATAAAACTAACTTTCCCCTAAAGTTTCTCTAGCTAAACTAGTTTCAATTTTGAAGTTAAATCATACAGCTGATCAAATTCAAATATTTTAAAATATGTTTTAAGTACTTTTATATAATTTATAGGCTTAGGAGGTGTTGGATAAAATACTAATATTTGTTTTCCAACTTTCCCACCGATATGATGATTCAAGTACATGATTCATGGAATGAGGTTTTCTTAAGAGTCCCTGGAATGATTTGACTTTATATATATATATGCCATTGAAATATAGTATATAAATTAGATACCTCAAGTTAGTTCTAGTAAAAACAGTAAAAGAAATATTACCTTCGGTTGGTTTTACATTGTAGTGACGCTAATTAAAAAATCTGCCATATTAAATCTTATAACATACGAACTAACAAATTCATTGAATTCATAATAATAAAAAAAAGTAATTTGTTTCAAGCTAGATTTACTTTAGTACATAACAAAATTGGATCAGATCAAAATGCTGGCATCACCTAGTTATTTATTGTTACATTGTATGAAAAGTTGTCAATAAGTAGCTAAGACCAACAAGTGCTTCCTGTCTTTCTACTCCTTCCACGTAAACATATGTACTCCATGCACACATACATACATGAACATATGTATATATGTACATGTACATATGTATATGTATGTATGTATGTGTATATGTACATATGTGCATATGTTCTACATGAACTCTATGTATTAAACAAAATCATCTCACCATCACCAACAATGAATTTTAAACTCTATGTAACCTTGAAGAACCAATTATAGTCAATTCATATGAAATAAAAACATTTACACCCATTTTAGCGAATTTACCCTATAGGGAAGAAGCTATTACCGTAGTCAGCATGGTAAGACCTAGGTCCGGGACCATGATAACTTTTCGTTTTGAGGTCCCCAGATGCTAAAAATACCATTCGTTCAAAACTGTAAATATGTGTGTGTGTGTGTGTGTGTGTGTGTGTGTGTGTGTGTGTGTGTGTGTGTGTGTGTGTGTGTGTGTGTGTGTGTGTGTGTGTGTGTGTGAGCACGATAACTCTCGAAAAAATAATCAGATTTTTACGAAATTTGGTAATTTGGTATAAATGAGTAAAGCAGCTTTTATGGCTTTTGTATTTTGCTGTCACTAAGGTGATATGATATTTTGATATGTCTTTAATACATATTTAGTACTTACATGTCCATAGATGACAGTGGAATTTAATTTTCCTAAACAATGTTTGTCTTGCATCAGACTAGTCAGGCAATTAACCATGCGATGAGAAAAATAAGCAGAGGCCGACTCACAACTCTGAATCCAGAGAGTTTAATAAAGCTACATTCTTCAACAAACTTTAACCATTCTTCACTGAACTTGTTGACAAATTCTCCACTAAAGTTAAAGATTACTTACTAGTGTCGTTGTTAATTTACCGGTACTATGACGATTTACTGGAACTTATTACTGGCGAAGTTACTGATCTTACAGGTGTACTCATTACTCGCTATTCGCCTCCCACGTTTGCAATATGACACCGTATATCCACAGAGAAGTCTATTGTATATCTGAAATTGTATTCTATCTGAAGAAAACCGTTCTCAAAATAAAATACAAATTTAATTTTGTTCCAGAACTGTTAATATATACGTGTTTACAAACTTTCATTCATTACAATTTCGTTCATGCAATCACATCAGTTGTTGAACTAAAATTTGCGCAATCTTGTATGAGAAAAATTGTAGATTTTTTAATAAGTAGTATGGAATAAAACTACAAAAACAAAAAACTACAAAACATGAATACCTTCATTAAACAACCAAAAACGAAAACATAACTGTTTCAATAATTGCATTTATAGTTAACTGTGAAATTTCCACCCAAAGTGCATAACTCTTTACACTGTAAAATTAGGAATTACTTTAAAATACTTTTAACTACCTCACGGAGACTGAACAGATAAAGAGGTATTGCCAAAGGCGCAGAGCGTTAAAAAGAAGCTAATCAAGATTATGAAAGCTCTTTTGAAACGGTGAATGAACCAAGTCTTTGAAGTTTGAACACATGAACTCTTGATCTAGTAGATTGTGAGAGGTTTAGATCTTCGTTACATAGCGGATTATTATACGTTTTTGAACATTAGTAAAAGAAAAACATGTAGTTATTGTTCTTGATAATTAATCCTTTTTTCCTTACCGAAAAGAATTTTTCATCATACTGCGTGGAAAATAGCTATTTTCGACGTATATCTCCGGTTTTGAAAACACCCGTTTCCAGATCATTGCACCGAAAAGGTTATTGCCATTTCACTTATTAGCCGATTTTTGAAACAAATAAAACAACCAAATAAACTCTTTAAAAACCTTTAAGGAAGAAGCACGAAAATAATTCATTTCAATTTGTTTTCATTCGGAAATACGCTTTTACTTTTAAACTAAATCAGCTGACTGGTTGTTTATATGCACAAACATATGTTAAATTGGCTTTATTGTGTCGTTCCGCTGTATGATGAAAATCATCATTCATAACTCATCCGAACAGATAATTTTCCGGTCCTTTATGAAATTATGATGAAACTCCCTTAAGTTTGACCATGCACCATAACAGACAACTTTCGGTACTTGTAATGCAATCTCTATTCTTCAATGTTGTGGTTGTATAATTAATCTTTAAAGCATAACGGGAATCTCGTTTACGGTTAAACAACTGTAAACAATCAATAAACTTATAGGTTGCAAATTTGAAAATAACAATTTAAAATTTGATAATATTGTACCTTTTTTATTCCTAACTCCCAGCCTGATAATTGTGGTTCTAGTTTTTGTAATTTACCATCGCGAAATTATAAAACTCCATCCTGTTACTTTTCGAATAGCCAAATTAGCTGGATATTCTAAAAGAGAAAAAAAATTAAACATGCACAAACTTCCTTGATCGTAATTCTTTTTAAACTAATGCCACTTCTTAAAACTAAAATTCGATTGTTTGTATCGAATCCTTTTTTAATGTACTACAATGCAAATGTTACCTAAGTTAAATGTATACTGCTGATTGTATTCATTGGTAATATAGCTAAATAAACAATGTCTTCTTTGACTCTGAAGTAAATATGTCTCTTTTCTTGTGTTATACCTTATTTCTCAGCAAAATATTTTCTCTTGTAAAAAAATCTGTAAATACCTGCATCTAGCCAGTAATAATATAGATAACAAAATTAAGAGAATGTATTATCGGGATGAGTGGCTTTATAGGCGTTAGGAGAAGAGCTAATCAAGATCATTGGATCACTTTTGAGAGCCTTGAATATAAAGATTCTTTGAAGTCGATCGCTGTATCAGAGTCTGATCAGCCTAAAAGCTGAGATAATCACTTATCGTCTTTATAATACGGTTCCTTTACAGAACTTATTTTATACTTATATATTTATAAAGCCCTGCTGGTATTCGCTTCATATTTGTTATCAATACTTATTTTTAAACTGTAGAATCACGTTAAAACTAATGAACTGTCTGCTCCATGTTGGCTAACAAGTAGTATAGAACGCCGGTAATGAAACATGATACCCCCGTCGCAGCAAACCTACATACTCAGTGAATTTCTAGTAAATATATAAAATAACACATTAAAACACTTAACATAAGAACACATAAGAAATATATTCACAAACAAGCGATATTTAAAATATTAATTATTCTCCGTAAGAATGACATTGGGGATGAGTACGCAGGTTTGCTGCAACAAGGCACATAAAATAATGGGTTTTTATGCAAATATCAATAGAACTCATCTTAGTGAAGTCACATACCAAGTTTCATCCAAATACATTCATAAATAAGCGATATATAACATTTCAAGTATTTTCCATAAGAATAACATAGGGACCAAGTACCTAGGTTTGCTGCTACAGGAACCATAGGCGAAAAATTTGTTGTGCAAACAACAATAAACCACAACCAGACCAAGCCATAAATAAGCGAGATATACAATTTTTCTTTTTCTCCATAACAATAACATTAGACAACGTACTGTGTTTAGCACTTTCAATATCTCGGTAACCAATTGACTTAGAGCAATGATCAAAATACCAAATTGTCTTTTTTAAGCTGAATTCAATGGTATAAATTAAAATGTGATTTAAATTAAAATTACATGTGAAAACCCAAAAAAACACATTTTTGGGGTACAAAACCCCCCAAAAACCCCCCTTCGGATGGTGCGTTTCATCTGGTTTTTGAACTCGTTCAAATAAATTGTACTTTACACATTTGTACAAAATTTCATTAAGATGGGACCTTTTTTACGAGAGTTATCGTGCTTACGGACACACACATATATATATATATAAATTTGAACGAATGGTGTTTTTGGCATCTGGGGACCTCAAAATGAAAAGTTATCATGTTCTCGGGCTTAAGTCTTACCATGAGACATACGGTAATAGCTTCTTCCCTATAGGGGAAATTCGCTAATAACCCCAATAAAAAGGTCAAGGTAGTCTGAATGTTACTGATATGTTTTCTTATTACGTGACTGGCACTTGTAGAAGGGAGATCCATGTCTTACATGTGAACTGATATGCTGATGGATCAGTGTTTTCCTGTTCCACGTTGGAAACGCTTATCTCTAATGAAAGTGACCCACATGAATCTGTTTTCATTATTCTTGTTATACAAATATTAAGGCATGTGGGGTGGGGTGTGAGTATTATATTTGGTGTATTACTATACCACACATTACCTACTTACTTATTATTTTACTCCTTAAGTAAGTACTAATGCCTCACACCTCCAGGACTTAAGTAAATGTTGTTAAATCTAATTTGCCATCCTGGCGTGGAACACTTGGACGTTAGGTAAATTTAATAATAACAACTTTGTCTTTATTTGACAACAACAACTCAAAATATGTATATTCTGCTATATTGGACTTTACAATTTATATTTCCTACCTCTCTTTAAATTTTACTCACATTTATACAACTCATGGCAATGTTAATTTTGATTTTAATTTTTACTAGCGTTATATTTACAAATTACCCTATATCTCTTTAATCTACTGAATAGGATGGATGGACATGACAGGTTTATGGATTCTAATACTTAAGAATCTCCGTATTACTAGAACCCTTTTGAAGTCAACTTGGTCAGCAAGGCAGACTCCCCCGGCGCGACACCCGCAGCGACCCTCCGCCCTCGGTCTCTGGTGTCGTACAGACGGCGCTCTACTTCGCTCCTGACCCCCTCTCTACTTCTACCAACTCTATCAGCATGGCAGACTCCCCCGGCGCGGCACCCGCAGCGACCCTCCGCCCTCGGTCTCTGGTGTCGTACAGACGGCGCTCTACTTCGCTCCTGACCCCCTCTCTACTTCTACCAACTCTATCAGCATGGCAGACTCCCCCGGCGCGGCACCCGCAGCGACCCTCCGCCCTCGGTCTCTGGTGTCGTACAGACGGCGCTCTACTTCGCTCCTGACCCCCTCTCTACTTCTACCAACTCTATCAGCATGGCAGACTCCCCCGGCGCGGCACCCGCAGCGACCCTCCGCCCTCGGTCTCTGGTGTCGTACAGACGGCGCTCTACTTCGCTCCTGACCCCCTCTCTACTTCTACCAACTCTATCAGCATGGCAGACTCCCCCGGTGCGGCACCCGCAGCGACCCTCCGCCCTCGGTCTCTGGTGTCGTACAGACGGCGCTCTACTTCGCTCCTGACCCCCTCTCTACTTCTACCAACTCTATCAGCATGGCAGACTCCCCCGGCGCGGCACCCGCAGCGACCCTCCGCCCTCGGTCTCTGGTGTCGTACAGACGGCGCTCTACTTCGCTCCTGACCCCCTCTCTACTTCTACCAACTCTATCAGCATGGCAGACTCCCCCGGCGCGGCACCCGCAGCGACCCTCCGCCCTCGGTCTCTGGTGTCGTACAGACGGCGCTCTACTTCGCTCCTGACCCCCTCTCTACTTCTACCAACTCTATCAGCATGGCAGACTCCCCCGGCGCGGCACCCGCAGCGACCCTCAGCCCTCGGTCTCTGGTGTCGTACAGACGGCGCTCTACTTCGCTCCTGACCCCCTCTCTACTTCTACCAACTCTATCAGCATGGCAGACTCCCCCGGCGCGGCACCCGCAGCGACCCTCCGCCCTCGGTCTCTGGTGTCGTACAGACGGCGCTCTACTTCGCTCCTGACCCCCTCTCTACTTCTACCAACTCTATCAGCATGGCAGACTCCCCCGGCGCGGCACCCGCAGCGACCCTCCGCCCTCGGTCTCTGGTGTCGTACAGACGGCGCTCTACTTCGCTCCTGACCCCCTCTCTACTTCTACCAACTTACTTGTGCAAACATGATATTTACTTGTCTACTTAAAACCTGTAGAAACAATAATCCCGTCTAAACGCGTCCCTCTTACTAATCTGGTGACTCATCCTAGAGCAAACTATTGTTTAAATTTCCTACTGGTCTCTGACTTGAAAACTGTTTATAATAATAATGTTAATTCCTCCGAAATTTATATTTATTTAAAATTGTTCTAATCATGGTACATACATCACCTTTTTAGCGAAATTCCCCTATAGGGAAGAAGCTATTACCGTAGGTCTCATGGCAAGACTTAAGCCCGAGACCATGATAACATTTTGTTTTGAGGTCCCTATATGACAAAAACAATATTCGTTCAAATTTATGTATTCAAGTTTTATATATATATATATATATATATATATATATATATATATATATATATCTGTGTGTGTGTGTGTGTGTCTCTGTCTGTCCGTGAATGCGATAATTTGAGTAAAAAACGTCCGATTTCGATTAAATTTGGCTTAAATGTGTAAAGTGACATTTATGACTTTAAGTTCGAAAACCAGAAAAATCGGACCATGAAAAGGGGGGTTCATGAGGTTTTCCAAAATTCAGTTTTTTGCATTTTTCATCCTAAAGTTTTTAAACAACTTAATTTTGGTTTGGACCATTTATAGGGGTTAAAAAAACAACAAATAATATAGTATTTTGAATAATTAACCTAGCTTAAGTGGTTGCGGAGAAAATCCAAAAGATCCTGCTCATAAAATCTCCCATGTTAATCTTATGGGAAAAAGGTGTTTGGCTTTTCCTCAATTAGTTTTAATGTAAACTTCACATTTGCTTTTACCAATCAACTCAGCTCCACAAAAAAATCATTTTGGTGTTTAAATTTTGATTCTCCGTCCAACCGTTGCAGAGATATTCAAAGTGCTAAACACAGTACGTTGTCCAATGTTATCCTTATGGAGAATAAATAAAATTTGATATCTCCGTTATTTATGAATGTATATTGATAAAACTTAGTATGTGGCTTCACGTAGTATTGGTATATTGCTATTTGTACAAAACATTGATTTTTTGATGATTATCCCCGTTGCAGCAAACCCGCATACTCAGCCCTAATGTTATTCTTATGGAGAATAAGTAAAGTTTTATATCTCCCTTAATTATGAACATAAATTAATAAAATTTTGTGTGTAGCTTCACCTGGTTGAGTTATATTGATAATAGCCCAAAAACATATTTCTTCTCTTTTTTTGCAGCAAACCTGCGTACTCAGCCCTGTTGTTATTCTTATGGAGAATATGGAACTTGGTAAGTGTCTTTATGTGGTAGTGAGTAACATATGTATGCATTGAAAATTCGCTGAGTACGCGGGTTTGCTGCGACGGGGGTATTTTTTTTTTCATCAAGTGTAATAGCATGGACAATTGCCAGGTGTTATACATTATGAACAAGAAATAAATTACCTGAGATAACAAACTAAATTTCTAACTAAACATATTTATTTTCTTTAAAAAAACTCCTTATTACAGTAATACTCCTTTTCTATCAGAGAAGATCTATGTTTGGCTCTGAATCGTTTACTGTCTGTCTCTGTTTTATTTCTGTGGGAAGAGCATTGAAGAATTTGATAATGTTGTAATATGAGTGTTTTCCAAAAAAAGTTGTATTATGTTGTGGTATTGTGAATGTAGAGTTGTGTCTGAGTTTGTAATGACCAGAATTGCTAAACTGTGAAAAGTTATTATTTCTAAAGAAAGAAGAAAGACATTCATAAATTTATAAACAACGAAAATTGAGCAAATTATTTGGAGCAACAATGCTTCTACAAGAATCAGTCCGCTTCATTCCAAAACCAGTCTAGCAGCTAGCTTTTGCAAACGGAAAATTGCCTTTGTTTGCGATGATTCGACACCCCAAATTACTACGCATAATTTATGTGAGGGTAAATGCACCCAAAATAAGCTGCAAGAAGAACATTTGTATTCGCAAATGTAGAGTCTACGAAGGATGAACAAACCACTGTTGATTTTAAGCTTTACCTTGGCAACATGTTCTGAAAAAAAAAAACAGCCGAGAATCAACAACCAATCTTAGAAAACTTGCGTTCTGACAACAATCGATCACACTATCACTTATCTTCCTACTATAATAAACAAAAAACTTTAACTTCACCTTTCCTAAAAAATAACTCTCTTTCGTTGGAAATACGTTTCAGCAAACATTAAAAATATTTCTACGATGTAAAAAAATATATATTTCAAGCTTAAGCTACCTTTAATCATACGACATTTAAGTACAATTATCAAGGGATATGAATGCCCGATGAGAATATTTAAAAGTTTTAATTTAAAATTATATACATTTGTTACTTACGTTTATAACCATATTCATGTTTTTACCAAGTTAATGTTAGATTTTCCCCTAAAGAAATTAAAGGTGAGGGTGAAAATGACCCCACATTTAAAGCGCCTGGAAGCAATTAACGAGGTCATTCCAGTTTTTCACACTCCGCCATATTTTACTTCCGTATACGTTTTATCTACCCAAAGTAATTACGGGACCTTATTAGTCTTGGAAAAACAAATATTTAAACCTTACAAAGAAGAATATCGAGTATTAATCATAGTGTCTGTTGGCTATGGTATTAGGTTAGTTGAATAAATAAATGCTCCCAAGTACTTGCGATTGATTATAATAATTTGCACCATGAATAAAATTAACTTATCTGTAAATATTATTATGTTTTATAATCCATCTGCTTGGAGATCATTAAAAAGGTTTAAGGCGACAATGCATCAGGATGTGACATTCGTATCTGTATGTTTACGAGTCACCAGGATAGATACAAAATAAAACAGTTTACAACTATTTTTCCAACCGGTTTAGTATTAAAAAAGTATTTTTTTGCTTTTAAAAATAATATTCAGTTGATTTTAATTATAAATTGAAAATAACAGATAATAAACTTTAAACTAAGTAATTTACATAAAGCTATCCGATACGTAGTTTGTATTGTAAATAGTAAATAAATGCGTTATATGTGTATTCAGTTTATACTTGTGGAATTGATTTACCTTGCGTTGGTAAATGTTTTACTTTTAGGAATAATTATTTTAATTATCAACTATTCTTAAATTTCAAAAATAACTTTAAATACAATCCTAAGCAGCTTATCATCTGAGTTGAGTACTGAACTGGTGAGGATTTAGTTCTTTTTTAATTTAGATAATTAGCTGGGGTCACTGTATAATTAGTTATTCACAACACTTGGTAATTGTGACAGGATGCATTAGATTAAGAGGATGTATTAGATTAAGGTAATTAATTCAGAGAGCATTTAACAAGTGTTTTATTGATTTTTGCTTTCTCAATTTGTATACATTGGATATGGATAAAGTCTTGTTATCGTCAATATTTTCAAATTTGAGTTATTAGTGGAAATATGCATTTTAATGATCCCTGATTCTAAAAACATGGTTTTCGGAGTGACGTATGTGTATATGTCTGTGTGTCTGTGTGGATGTGTACACAGCTACAGACCGCACCTGTAGTCCTATTTTGATGATATTTGGTATCTATGTCCTAATCCACAATATTTCCAGGCGTTTTTTTCATTTATTTTTATTTTTATTTTTTAGGGTAATCATCCAGATTTTTCAAAAACTACCTAAGGATTATGATTAAACTTAAGGGGATTGTAGAGTTTTAGGTTTCAAACAAAATTACACCACCCGCATTTCTGTAAAGATTTGGGTTCAGAAATGAAAGAACTTAAAACATCCAAAATAAAAATAAAAAACATATATATTAAAAAGGATTACTTATCACAAATAAAAATAAGTTAAATAACTAAATAATTTTGTATTTTGAATTATTATTTTACGATTGCTGGTTGCGGAAAAAATTAAAATATTGCGGTAAACTCAGTACGTTGTCTTATTTTATTCTTATTGGGAATACAAACATTTCTATTTATCTCTTATTTACTGATCAATTTCGTTAAAACTCGATATGCAGGTCAAGATAGCATTGACCAACAGAGGAAATTTGAAATATGTTGTAATTTAACCCTGAAGGGGATGAGGGGGCATTTACCCTCTAAAAACCACTGTGTGTAGCAAATGGTTCTGTAATGCCTCAAAAAAAGGAATTTGGGTGGATATTTTTGAAAACAACTAGTTTAGCACATTCAACCGTACTTAAAATTCTATATTTAGTAAATACAAAGTAATTTATTCATTTAAGTTGGGCTAAAAGGGAGATAGTATGCGTCAGTTTCCTGATACCGTTTATTCATCTTGTTTCCTAAAGAAAATAATGCTATTTCTGTTTTCCAGTATCTCATATCCAACCCCATTTAAGAAAAGCATATTTCTTAAACCCTTATTTGTAATTATTAATAAACTACTAAGGGCAATCTTGCATTCGCCTTACGTGTGGATTTTACTCACGTAGTGATAAAAGATACCCTTGCAGACAGCTGGGGTATTTCCCATGCCGGTGTTATCTATGGCCCCCGGCGTGGATAAATCCTTTTCATACCGGACACCACTGATTAGCAACGCAGCGTTGCGTTTTGAAAACTTGTTTTTACTGTTGAAGTAGAAATAAAATAACAGAACAATGTTTTTATATTTACTGCTTTAAGTGACAGTTATGATGACCGTTGTTATGGTTTTATAACGGGTATTATACGGACTGTAAATGTATTAAGATCGTTGATCCCATAATTTTAAAACGCTTTTTCTTTACTCTTTGTTTGTGGTGTTCAGATTTATCATATGATTTTAAACATTTGTCCTGAAATATAATATTTTTTTTAATATATTAGCAAAAAGCCTTCTGTAGCACATTCTTCTTAGAATTAAGTAACTCAGATTTTGTTATTGTCAACACGTTTCACAGTCAGTTTATCTATAGAAATTAATTCAGCTTTACTGTCTGGTTGTTGTTTTCACAAATTTTGGATATTAGTAAACATGATTTCTCTGAGAGCACAATGTTTAACAAAATAAAAAGTTTATATTAATGCCTCATATCTTGTTATAATACACTTTGAGATTAAATGAAATATAGTTTTTATTTTACTTATTAAAATGAACGAGCAGTAAAACGAAGGTTATATGCACTCTAAACACATTTATCTCTTTAAGCACCATCTGGTATCATTTCTGTATTTTATATCACCAACAAAACAGTTAATCTTCTTAAGCCATAGATAAGCATAGCATGTTAAACATTGTTTGAGTCTGTGAATGTGACACTATTCGATTAACTGATTCATCCAATCAGACCTCCAAAAGCTGTTTATTCTGTGCTTTTATTATATTTTATTATATTAAATACAACCACTCTATAGATTCGCGTTTAAAATGGATGTTTTAGAAACAAGATTAATGAAATAAGTAGAATTACTTCAGGATCGAATACATTAAAATATATTAGATTTTTGTTGTTAATTAATAGCCGATAAATACAATTTGTTCCACTGGATATTTTGACCGAGTTAAGACCACAGTGTTAGCTAAAGACCTCTCAAGTCATATGAAATTTATTAAAGTTCCTATCTTGTCAACGCAACAAGTGTCTGTCTGTCTGTACTCCACCCCTTCCAACCCCTCACCATTCCTCACCACCAGTAAAGCCGGAAATACCTCCCTTCTTCATTCGCTTAAATATTTATAAAAAAGTTGTCGCTTGTCAACCTTCAGAAATCAAAATTTCTCAAATGAGTCTGAAATTGCAAAATAAATTATCGAAACATGTTTTAAATTTCACGCAACAAATATTCTCACAAGGGCAATTTGATAAAAGCTCTTTTTTACGTAAAATATTTGTTAAAAAATTCGGATAAAAAAGCCTACAATCATTATCGTTCTACAATGTAATAAATATATTTGTATAAAATAATATGTATATGCAATAGACTTGCTGTTCAACACTTTTACCACATGCCCTTTGCTGCTCAACCAGAAACCCATAAGGTGTATATGGATAGGGAAGCTATATATTGTACTATCATATTTATTGTTAACCTCCAGCACACAGGTTTTGTTTCTCCTTATTCCAATAATCGTGTTCTACCTACTAAAAGGAACACATATTTTCTTAGAACCCTAGTCCAACCCTTAACGTTTCACTAAACTGCACAAATTGTACATAATATGCAGTGTTTTTTCTTACTAAATCTTTTATACAAAGATTCGCTTATATGGAACAATTTTGGGGTCTCTATTTAAAATAATTTAAAATGTCATCAACATGATGATGGATGATGCCCAATATGCAAAATTATTAGTTTTTTATCCGTTCTAAAAAAATAACTATTATCTTTTACTTTTATTCTATTATTCAACTTTGGAAATGAAAAGAAAACTGCTCCACATGTGTTAAATTCTATACATTTTTATTTAAAAAAAAAACTCTGCGTATTAATAGGCAGAGGATGATGGCAAATATTACTGAAAGATAATAAAAATAACATACTCTTCTTAACAAAATTCACAGGAGTTTTTCAAGCCCTCAGACTTTAATGACAATCTCACTATTTTCAATAGAGTGTTACTTAAGGAAGCTAAGTTTAGGGCTGAAGGGAAAGGCTACCAATTTGGTGCCTAAAAGTGGGAAGGTATTAGCGAGTAAAGCAGAAATTGCATCAGTTATTCATGCAAGGACTAAATCAGATGACACTAAAATCGTGTAAACCGTACATTTCATATCTTAAAAATTATATCTTAAAATAATTCCTGTTTAGCAATATTGTTGAAGTTAAATTTGCATACAGCTTATATACATTTATTTATTTTTACTAAAATTCAACTACTTAAAATTTTATTTAAACTAGGGTATGTACTTATGTAAGATAATAAACTGCATAAAATAACTAGTCATTATGTAAAGCGTAAACTATTTTTGATGTATTGTTTTCGGTCACGAAAATCTCTGGTTGTCAATTTAATGGGGGGGTTTTAAAAATCCATTCTTATTCTGATTTTGTGTAAGGTAAATATCAAATTATAAATAGTTTCATGAATAGCACTAAAACCTATTTTTACAAACAAACAATTGTGATGAAAATATACCCGATAGAAAGGAACAACCCTTAGATTGAAGCGACTCTTTAAATCTTAAATTGTGACACTCAAATAGTGAAATTTATTCAAACTCGTTTATCTTCAAGTTAAACAAATGCGCCTGTGAAGAAATATTGCGGCACTTAAGGGAAAACTGACAGATATTGAACCCCGCTGAGTGGCGGCTGCAAAGTCAAACATTAGTCCCGAGTCTCGATGTGAAACTTTGTTACTCGCGCCGCTGCAAGTTTACAACACTCTTGCAAAAAAGGTATGCATGCTTTACAACCGCAAGGTATACATTCTTTAACTTATAGACCAAAATAATAATAATTATATATTATATTCATAATTGTATTTGTTTTATGAATATATATTGTATATGTATATATGTATTTACATTTATAATTGTTACCCTTTATTTTGGAACATATTAGATTAAATAATGTTGTGGTTTTCAATCGATTAATCAAAATCGATTTTATTTCACATATATACACAAATTACATACAGATTATACATTAAATAATAATTCCCACTTGAGCAAATTACTGTATAATTCTGTATAGTTCTATGGTCAGAACTTAACAATGTATGCAACTACAATTCATTTAAATTTGTTATTATTCAGTGTAAATAAACATCGAAGTTCAAACGAGTTAGTACTGTATTTAAAACACATTTTAGAATAATTACACAAAATTGACGAAACAATTGTTTAGTACAAAATATTGTTATACATATGACACTAAGCTTATACATAGTTTAGGCAGTATTAACACTCTTTTTAAGGAACTGATGGGTTTGAATTACAAAATAAATTAATTTAAAGTGAGATAATAAAAACAAAATCAAGTCTTAGCTAAGTGTAGCAAAACAAATGTACATATGAGGATAGGGGTATTTAATTGTATTTTAAGGACGGAGTCTTCCTGCGTTTTTGGAGAACGTCTACTTGGATCCTGCAATGATTAACTCCTAAGGAAATTGCTTTTACTTAAATTTATTCACGAGTTGTAAATATTAGGGGTATATTGAATTAAATATAGTAGTATATACACATTTTTGACTGATTTGTGCTTTGAAAACGTATGTTGAATAGATCCTTACACACAAGTAAGTAGATAAGAACTGAGGGTTTAACCCCGTAATCGGCGCTTTTTTCCCATGTTATTCTTATGGGGATCAGTTTTTGCGCCGACGCCCGATCCCGCCTTACACAAGTTTCCTGTACTAGTGCCCTTGCCACATTTTCCCCATCCTCTATATTTAAAAATTAACTTTGGATTTGTCTGCAATTTATCTAATGCATTAATAAATCCCAAATTAATTATTACAGTCGAATTAAAACTGCCAACTTACTGATTTTTGCACCCGCCCTAATTTTGACCCTATTTTAAAATTCATTTTAACACATCCTTTGCAGAAATCCACGAGTTCTGGCTACTTGGGAACCCGAGCCATTTGACATATAATAAATCACCCTTCCTCCTAATTACCTTCTCTACCAAATACATGTCTTTATATTTAGTCTTTAACAATTCTTCTGTATAAAATCCTCCTTTGATTATATTGCCATTTTCATCTTTCAAAATATAAGTCACAGGCTTTGTTTTCTTAACTTCTGCTATTGTAAAAAGCTCTCCCGTCCAGTTAGGGGTATATCCTTTACTAAATACGTGTTTATATTTAGATATCCTTACACTATCCCCCACCTTATATCTTGGCTTTTTAACTTGTACTTTAGATGCTAACCTTTCATGTACATCTTTAGAGTTCTTAGCACTTACTTGGTTAGGCTTCATCCCTATGGATCTATGTACTTTATTATTATATATCCTTATTAACTTTGGAAGTAAATCCAACCACTTGTAACTCCCTTGTGCACTAAACTCTCTATACAACCAATTCTTTAAAGTTCTCTGGAACCTTTCCACAATAGCCGCCTTAGTTGTAGAGTAAGTGTGGTAGTGATTAATATTTAGAATTTTCATTAGTTTGGTAAAATGTTCATTAAAAAATTCTTTTCCGTTATCAGATTGAATATTTTTAACTCCCTTTGGGAGAATAGTTTTTATAGCTTCTGTGACTACTAATCCAGTTTTATTCTTTAGTGGAGCAGCATAAGCTTTTTTAGAAAATGTGTCTATTAAAGTTAAAATATATTTATTTCCAGAATTCTCTCTAGCATAATTCCGCATATCTATTAAATCTATTTGAACAGTTTCGTTTATACCCAACACCTTAAAAGACCTTCTAACAAAGTTCTTTCTCGCGGGCTTATGCAATTCGTAAGCAATTTTTTCCATTTTTTATTCTTTATTTTTAATGTTAACGTATCTGCCAGTCTCTGTCGTTTCAAAAACACCTCCATTGCTACCAATTAACATACCATCACTCATTCTTTGATATACATAGTTTTTTGGCAAATATGCCCCTCCATCTAAAGTCTTAAATCCGCTTAAAGATGTAGGGTCTGCAACCAACAATTTAGGATTGTACATCATCAAATCGATTTCATTATTGTCTTGCATAAATTTATTAGTTTTATTGTTAAACCTTAATGCGTGTGATTTTAAACAAATATCAAATTTAATATTGTCTTGTCTAAAAGTTTTAATATTATCGTCATACCTCAAAACCTGCGACATTAAACAAATATCACTCCTATCTTTGCCTTCAGGTACATTCTTTATTAATTTGTCCTCTGCATCCCACATATCTCTATCTAATGTTAATACATTATAATATTTATCCCCCTGTTTTATTATGCTTTTCTCACCCTTTGTTAATATTTGCTTAACAACAGCCACATCATTTGGCAATGTTCCAGGTAAAATGTTTGTTAATTGCTTATTTTTACCATCAAATTTAAGACCGTCTAAAGTCACAGTCTGATGTTTTGTAACACAATCGTTCTCATCAACAGCGGGTTTAACACGAACTAGCCTTTTATTATTAAAATCCCAAAAGTTTAGATCCATTTTTGGTACTTGAGAGACGTTTACAACATCATCGCTTTCTTTACCAGCCAACAAATTACTTATTTTTCGCTTTTTGGCATTCCAAATACCATTCTCCGATTCCAAAAATTCATAATTATTTTTGTCTTGTACAAAGACACCATCTTTTCTTATTAAAGTTTGCTCTAAAGTGGGTACATCGGTTGAGCTTTCACCTCGTTTAACATTAGTAATTTTGTGTTTATTAGCGTTCCAATTATTACTCTTGGATTCTAAAAACTTATATTTAGTATTACCTTGTACAAAAGCATCACCTTTCCTAGTTAACATCTGCCCCAAAGTCGATACATCATCAGTAAACTCCCCACCCCTAACATTACTAATTTTATAATTTAAAGCATTCCAACCATCATCTTTTAGATTTAAAGTAGTTTCTTTAAAACTTCTAGCTTCTGGTTTACTATATGGGTTATATACGCGATAAAATTTATCTATCATCTTTTTATTTAATAAACAATTCCGCTTTCCCTCAATTCTTCTATGATAGAATCTATCTCATTATCCACTCCAGAATTTCCCGCCAATCGGCTTAACCAAAGCAGTCTTAACCTATCTACAAGCTCATTAGGATCATCCCAATAAACATAGTCTATTTTATTACCAGTTACCTGCCTTAAACCTTCACCAACAGTCTTAAACAGGGGTTTAATTATATTAAGATATTTAGTGTGTTTATTACTTGACATCGCCGCACCTGTTTTATAACCCTTTAAATGTGCATTTGTAGCTTCCAAAATCTCTTTATAATTTTGCAAATCAGCCTGACTATAGTTTACGGGTTCTTTTAAAGTTAACAATTCCCACAATCCCTTTGTCCCTTTATAATTTTTTTCTCCAACTGTAACATCATCATTGGCAATTTGAACTTCCTGATTCCCAACAAAAAATTTATTTCCTTCTCGCCTAATACCATATGTAGTGTCTGTCATACTACTTCTACTAAGGTAATTTCCTAAATAATCTGATGCTAAAAGACCAAAATCTAATTTGTGCGGTGTTATTTGTGTTATTCTTGGTATTCTAGACGGGGTCTTTTCTAGAATCATTGGGAGAACTGGCCTCTCTGTTTTTGTGGCTAAATTTTTTAATTCTTGCAAAGGCTCTATTAACGGTTGGAATGTTTGGAACCTCTCTTCAGCCTCTAGAAATTTACCACGTTTTAACGCCCTATATTTTTCTCTTATTTGTTTTGCAGACTCTACCAATTCTTGTTGAATATTTGTTTTCATTTTATTTACATTTTATTTATCTCATTTGTCAAAGGATTATACTCAAACACCTTATCGTGTATTATTAGGCAATATGCAGATGTGTTTGAAGGGACATTTTCTGCAGTTTCAATTTCTAATTTAATATCTACAACCCCCTCTTTGACCGATTCATTCTGCCTAGAACAATCTATTACAATTAGAGGATATTTCTTTATAAAGTCAGCTCTGTTAAACATAGGATCGGGGACGGTGTTGTAGTAACTCTCCCTAAACCTCACAAACATCTCATAAGCTTTAGAGGCATCTCCATTTTCAAAGTCGAGATTTAAATCACTATAAGGATAATATTCAGAGTTTAAAAACACTTTGATATTTTTCAATTTACAGTGATCAAATTCATCAGTTCTTTTTCGTGCACTGTTGTCCCTACCTGTTTGGAAACCAAATATAATATACCTGGGCTTCTCCAAACTCGAAGACGTCTTAACTGACCATGTATGTCTCTTGGTTTCGGGGTATGATGGGAGTTCGTGTAGCTCCAAACTTCTAAAAGCAATTTGCAAATTTTTATTTTGCAATAACATCTTTTGTAATTGAAGCCTCTCCCCATCAGATGGTACCACATGCGGCATCACCCACTGAATCGATTTAAGTGTAATTTTAGGAATAGGATCGACACCAGTTGGAGCATTAGATGTTGTTAATATACAATTTAAGTCGTTTTTGGATCTTTTCAACACCAATTCTTGTTTAACATTTACTAAAACCTTATTAAAATCCTCAAACACACCCATTAACAGCTCTAACGAGACACAAGTACTAAACTTGCCGCTTTTATGGAACTCCTTTAAATTTTCATCAGAATCAAATGCTACATTTGACAATTTAGTTGTTTTATTGTAAGAGCACAATATTTTCATAAGACTGGAAATTCCCGGATTTCTTACAATATCTATTTCTTTACCAGCAACTTCGTATCTAATTTCGTCAAATAAGAATGCAAATGCATTATTTATAAAATGTCCTTTATCATGATTCTCTATTTCTCCTTTAATATACAGATAACTCCTACATGGGAGTGTTAGTAAATCTTGATTATTTATGCATATTCGAATTTCATCGGAATTATTTATTGCTAAAGTGTTGTGTGGAACATAGGAGTGATTTGTAATTTTAACCAAGCTATCATCGTATTGGAATTTTCCTGTAACGTCTAGAAAATCTTCCATTTTTATTAATAGAAAATTTTAACTTCAACCCAATTGATCGCAGAAACCTGGCATTTTGGACACTCAGTCCGTTCTTGTAAATTCTCATATCTTTTTTATATGACAAGTAATTGTAGTTTCTTCTTTATTAAAGTCAATTGGCTTGTCGTGTTGATCTGCAAATGTAATGCTAACAACATCTAAACTTCTCTTATTTACAGGAAAGTATATAATATTTCTGGGAACCTCAATAATTTTGTAGCCGGGAGGAGCTTCTGCGTAAAAACTGTGTATGGTGTGTGATTTGTCACCATTTAAATAAGACCCATTCGCAATATTACATTTTACTCTAATCACATTTACATTATTTATGTTGATTTTATTTACGGATTTAAACGCAATATCTGGAGTAGAAAATCCTTTAAATCCCAATAATTCAGACCCTAAACACGGTTTTGTAAAATCAAACACATGGCTAGAATGTAATGTGGCTTTCATAGTTTTATTATCGGCTATAAGTAAAAAATCTGGGAGTTGCTTTTGAATTTCCTTCGCAAGCTCAAACACTTCGTATGTACCTTCAGCAATTTCAATTACATTTGGAGCTTTGTGATCGTAATAATACATATCCTCACCCTCGTCTATAGTTAATTTTGTGTCTTTAAGTTTATTTAATTTTGGAACTAGGCCTTTGTAAAATATAAGTTTGACTTTTGTATTAATTAATGCTACTTTATTTTGTATAATAACTTCAACTTTACCATCTAATGCCCGGTTTAATTCGTCAATTGTGACCTCCCCTTTTGGGGTTGTAATTTTGTGCATTTTGTAATATGTCAAAGTATTTAGAGGTTTTTTAACATTAAATATAGAATTATAACTTTGAAAATCTACCAGCCCAATTACATAATCACCATTTAATTCTATAGGAGGAAAGAACACCGACTTCAACTCTGGCTCTGTACCCGTAAATGTTATAGTAAATGAATCCATTTTTATAAACTAAAATTTTTCAGAAATGATAAACATAAAATTCCACAAATGGAACTGTTTAAATCTTGTATTTGATCAGTTGTATAGTAAATTTTAGATGGTACAAAATATTCAATTACCTCTTTTGGAGGCTGTATTCCGAAAGGGTCAAAATATATTACAACATCTTTATTTTTACGATATGCTGTCCAATGTGTGCCCCTGTCACTGTCTAAATTAATAATTCCACATTCTCTTACTTTTGGCCTTAGATGTTTTAGCTCGTTTTTTAGGTACACTCCTCGAAAGTGAGGCACGTCTCTTGCGGCCTCTAACAGCTGAAAGTTGTCCATCTTTTTTATTAAATTTTAATCCCATTCCCATTTTTGCCTTGGCCTTCATCAAATTTGTCACTGCATAAGCTGCTGCTTTTTCGGCCAGACTGGCGTCCTTTGCCGAAACCCTAGTCCAAGCCTGGTCCGCTAATCTCATATCTGCCTTGTTCCGGGCGGCTGTATCAGGATTATTCATGTAGAATATGTCGTGCTCTTTACAATAAGAGTCTAGCTTATTTTTTGAAGGTACATTTCTGGCTAAATTTTCACGCACGTTAGTTCCAGGTCCACACCATTTATAATTTCCAGGCATGTGGAGAGGGAAAGGAAGGTTGTTTATAAGGGTATTTAACAAGCCACGGCCTCTATATGGCTTTAAGAATAATCCCTTACCTTGGACCTTTTTACACTTTCTCTTTGCCATTTTTATTATATAAAAAATGTCGTTTATTCAACAAAAGAACAAATTTAAAATAGCACATAAAGAAAATACACCAAAGAAGTTGGGTCTATTTCCTAATAATATTCGCTGTCTTATAATAGGGCCTAGCGGTTCGGGGAAGACCGTTGTAATTTATAACTTAATTGTAAAAAAGCAAGGATTAAAGTTTACAAATTTATATATAATATCCAAATCATTAGAACAAGAAAAATATAAAAAAATAATTGAAATATTCCGTCTGTGTGATGAAGTTAAATTACACACATATTCAAACTGTGAAATCACACCAAATGATGTAGAATCACACTCAATAGTTGTATTTGACGACATAAATAGTCCAAATATCACACAATTTTTCTCAATGGGCAGACACAAAAATATTAACAGTTTTTACTTGTGTCAATCTTACAGTAAAGTAAACAAACATTTACGTGACAATGTTATTTTTCTAATATTATTTAAACAAGACGATTTAAATTTAAAACATGTGTATAACAATCATGTGGGAAATGATTTTTCATTTAACCAATTTAGAAATCTCTGCCATCAATGTTGGGACAGGTCTAAATATGGCTTTTTTGTAATAGACAAGGAAAGGCCAAAGAATAATGGGAAATATAGATTTATGTTTGACCAATTTTATAATGACCGAGGGCAAGAGTGTTGATGCCATCCAGAATAAACCTCTTGTCGTCATCAAAAGAGAGTACCTTTTTGTTCATCGTTAATGTTTGAAGATGGTGGTTTGTGGATTTAATTCTTGTAACATTCTCATAGTAATCTTCCCCGGTTGCAAGACAGTTTAAGTAATGTTGGTGTCTTAAGAGATGTTTAACTGTAGCATTGTCAGCCCCCTTTGCCTTTTTAACCTCTAGCTCATTTTGCTTTTCTTTTTCGTATAACCATTGTAAAGGAATGAAAGAGTATAATTTTGGCCTTAAACCACAATATTCATACATAATTTGACCATTTAATTCGTCTTTAAACTTGCCCGTAACTTTTTTATTTTTATCAGAGTATAAGAAATGGTCTTTACTATATGCAGAGGTGTCGAAACAGTCCAAGTCACATTGTATTTCCTTGTAAAAGTCCTCTGTTACTATAGAATAAAGAAGGCTGTCTGTGTCTGTCATTAAGAACTTTTTATTCTTAAATTTTGACATATAATTATAGTGGAAATCATACATTATTACTTTACTGATATCCAAAATGGTCATTCCTAAATATATTGGTTTATCAAAATTTACAATTAATTTATTTAAATGTACAGCATGCAAATTGTTATCGAACATTTTGCTACAGTCAAACCTTGGCTTTGTAACGTACTTTGTTAACTTAGACTCGTCTACAAGATGTATATCACGAAACTTACGTTGGTTCATAATTGTTCGACCAAAGAGACTGTTATTTAACAGTTTGTAAAAGTCTTTTTCAAAATCATGTTTAGCTTTTTGTCGCTTTTCAATATTAAAATTAATATAGGGTGCAAGCCATTTCGACTGTCTAAATTTTAAAATTCTGTGGTATTTTGTAACTACCAAACCCAGTTCTTCGTATTTTTTTAGTGCTTTATAATGCAAAATATATTTAGTTTTGTCATTTAAATTTGGTATTAATTTTCCATTCATTTTTTCTGGTGCGAGTGGGTAGTCATTATGCAAATCGTGTAAACTTTTATCGTATTTTAAATCAACTTCCAAAATAAATCCAAAGTTTTCATTTTGATTGTATTTATAATCTTTCTCATTTGTCCATCTAAAGCCATCGATGGGCAACGACTCGCACATTGCTGTAGAGTATAGCGAGTTACAGTCTAAGTATACAAGATATGTGCTTTCTTGATTTGGGTCATAATATTCGCCCATGTACTTATTATTGGCTTTAGCATAGCGCGTGGAAATCATACTTACACCACCTCTAATGGCATGTTCTATAAACAAATGCATGTCAATGTCACGAAATAATTGTAATTTTATGCCGGTCATTCTAAGACATGCCTCCCATGTTAGTCCAGGCAATGAGTACATATGAACAGGGTCGAGTTTATAATCCTTTAAACATAAGTCCCTAAATGTCTCAAACACATCAGCCAATAACAACACATCTGTTTTAAGGTATAAATCGTGATATTCTTTTAAATTCTTTATATTAAAATGATTCCATACGTTTTTAGCATGTTCATATTGTGCAGGAGATATACATTCTTTAGTTAGACTACTGTAAAATGCCTCTATGGGTGGGAGAGGCTCTAAAAACTTTTCTGGTCCTGTCATGTATTCGTACGGAAATTCGCCCTTACGTTGTAGTAGTGGATTGTCTATAAATCTAAATGTATTTAAATTGGAATCTAATTTGCTTAAGGGAAGGGACAGAAAGTTGTAGGAATCCAAAAATACTAAATCATCAACAGAGAATGAAATATACTTTTCCATATCTTTGGCTATGCAATTTAATTTGCGATTAAATTTTCCTAAGTTTTGCATTAATAAATGACCATCATAGTTTTTAAGATTGTGGAAGAATACTGGAATTTTCTTGGTTACTTTATAGTTTAAATTACAAGAGTTATGGGAGGGCCCTCTGAACTCGCCTGTTAAGTGACAGTGGTCACGCACTTTATCACACAGTAACGGCTGGCTGCATATGTGGCAGCGTGTAGAGTTTTGAAATAGCGTCTCTTGCTCTGGAGTCATTACAAGGGGAACATATACTCCCATCTGACTTTTAATAAAGTCATAAGTTTTAAATAACTTTTCGAAAAACACATCCATTACATTTTCACCGCTGTACAACTCTTCGTAAATAATTTTAGAATCTCTCACCACAACATAAGCAAATCCAGACGGGGTGTGTTTGCCACAGTTTATAAAACATTCGAAATCTGCATAAATCACAAAGGGAGCTTTAAGTTGATATTTGTAATTCGTAAATTGTAATGTATCTTTTTTAGACATTTGTACTCTTTGGGGATCAAAGGTTTTACAATATGTTATGTGACGTTCCAATATATCTTTAGTGTAAAAATGTTGCAAACAGAACTTGCAAAAATATTTCTTATTATTGTGTTTTGTAGAATTAAACATTAACTTATCAAAATCACGAATTAAACAGTAATGTGATTTGCGGCTTTGTTGTAAAAGCAGCAGGTTTGCGTGTGTATTACTGTTTAGTTTAGTTATTCTCAATGGATATATTAATTGTCCTTCAATTCCATATACATTAACACTTATATTATTTTGTTTTTCAAATTTATCAATGTCGGATATTTTTACGGGATATTTTATATTTGTCATATTTAACTGACCTATGTGGGGTTCGTAGTAAAATACTCGATTTGCATGTTTACAATTCCTTGGTTTTAAGCTTGCTAAAATACTCCACAAAAAACATTTATTATCACTATTTTTAATATTTAAAACAGCGTGTTTTGATTTTATATTTTCTGGTGTGGGGCTGTATGACTTGGGAGTTAGGGGTTTATACTTGTAAACATGCAGCTGCCAGTATTTAGTATGGTCATATATCCATCCACTACCTTCTGATTGAAATTGGTGTAAAGATGTGTCGATTTTTAAAAGTGAATTTTCAATTTGTGTCTTTAATTGTGCTTTCTCAATTGATAAATTAGTTAAACTTCGAAAGTTAGCAATAGTTTCTTTATCAATTAATAATTCACCATTCTTACTAACTGTGTGTTTGATAAATTTCACTCTCCTAATAAGAATCCATTTTATTGGTAAAGGACATGATTGAAGGGTGTTTAATATATCCACGGACTCACCTTGAAACTTAAACACATTATAGTGTCGCTTGTCACATCGTAGGTGGTGGCGTTTCTTGTCACGGGTGATGACTCTCTTACACACATTACAAGTATTGTGGTTCTCTAGCATATGCATTTTAAAATTGCTATTGTCAAATATTTGATGGCATTTTTTACAAATTTTAGGAATAACTTTGTGAATGTTACGATAGTGTCTGATTAAATTGCTTCTGTTGGAGCAGGGCACGGAGCAGATTGCACAGGACAACATTTTGTGTTGAAATGACTGTAGAGATGTCATGCTCTGCTTTTTATAAACAAAAATTACCATTTTAAAAATTTAAATACGAACAAAATATGAAGATTTTAGACAAAACACAAATTCAAAATTTTTATAAAAACTAAGCCCTTTATCAAAAATCTGGGAAACTACTTTTTAGATAATTGTATAAAGTACCTCCAAACCAAATTTGAATTTTAATCAAAAATGAAAATGTTTTCAAAAATAACGATTCCCTTTCATCTTCAAAGTTATTAAGTCATAAGAACCACTCTAAATTTTTCTAAGTCCAGAGTAAAAAAGCATATTTTAGCCGAAATTATTTTAACCACTAAATTTTTCTAAGTCCAGAGTAAAAAAACCATATTTTAGGCGAAATTATTCTAAGTACTGAATTTTTTCTAAGTCCAAAGTAAAAAAAGTATATTTTAGCCGAAATTATTTTAACCACTAAATTTTTTTAAGTCCAGAGTAAAAAAAGCATATTTTAGCCGAAATTATTTTAACCACTAAATTTTTCTAAGTCCAGAGTAAAAACACATATTTTAGCCGAAATTATTTTAACCACTAAATTTTTCTAAGTCCAGAGTAAAAAAAAGCATATTTTAGCCGAAATTATTTTAACCACTAAATTTTTCTAAGTCCAGAGTAAAAAAAACATATTTTAGGCGAAATTATTCTAAGTACTGAATTTTTTCTAAGTCCAAAGTAAAAAAAGTATATTTTAGCCGAAATTATTTTAACCACTAAATTTTTCTAAGTCCAGAGTAAAAAAAGCATATTTTAGCCGAAATTATTTTAACCACTAAATTGTTCTAAGTCCAGAGTAAAAAACACATATTTTAGCCGAAATTATTTTAACCACTAAATTTTTCTAAGTCCAGAGTAAAAAAAAGCATATTTTAGCCGAAATTATTTTAACCACTAAATTTTTCTAAGTCCAGAGTAAAAAACACATATTTTAGCCGAAATTATTTTACCAATTAATTTTTCTAAGTCCAGAGTAAAAAAAGCATATTTTAGCCGAAATTATTCTAAGTACTAAATTTTTCTAAGTCCAGAGTAAAAAACACATATTTTAGCCGAAATTATTTTAACCACTAAATTTTTCTAAGTCCAGAGTAAAAAACACATATTTTAGCCGAAATTATTTTAACCACTAAATTTTTCTAAGTCCAGAGTAAAAAAAAGCATATTTTAGCCGAAATTATTTTAACCACTAAATTTTTCTAAGTCCAGAGTAAAAAAACCATATTTTAGGCGAAATTATTCTAAGTACTGAATTTTTTCTAAGTCCAAAGTAAAAAAAGTATATTTTAGCCGAAATTATTTTAACCACTAAATTTTTCTAAGTCCAGAGTAAAAAAAGCATATTTTAGCCGAAATTATTTTAACCACTAAATTTTTCTAAGTCCAGAGTAAAAAACACATATTTTAGCCGAAATTATTTTAACCACTAAATTTTTCTAAGTCCAGAGTAAAAAAAAGCATATTTTAGCCGAAATTATTTTAACCACTAAATTTTTCTAAGTCCAGAGTAAAAAACACATATTTTAGCCGAAATTATTTTACCAATTAATTTTTCTAAGTCCAGAGTAAAAAAGCATATTTTAGCCGAAATTATTTTAACCACTAAATTTTTCTAAGTCCAGAGTAAAAAAAGCATATTTTAGCCGAAATTATTTTAACCACTAAATTTTTCTAAGTCCAGAGTAAAAAACACATATTTTAGCCGAAATTATTTTAACCACTAAATTTTTCTAAGTCCAGAGTAAAAAAAAGCATATTTTAGCCGAAATTATTTTAACCACTAAATTTTTCTAAGTCCAGAGTAAAAAAAGCATATTTTAGCCGAAATTATTTTAACCACTAAATTTTTCTAAGTCCAGAGTAAAAAACACATATTTTAGCCGAAATTATTTTAACCACTAAATTTTTCTAAGTCCAGAGTAAAAAAAAGCATATTTTAGCCGAAATTATTTTAACCACTAAATTTTTCTAAGTCCAGAGTAAAAAACACATATTTTAGCCGAAATTATTTTACCAATTAATTTTTCTAAGTCCAGAGTAAAAAAAGCATATTTTAGCCGAAATTATTCTAAGTACTAAATTTTTCTAAGTCCAGAGTAAAAAACACATATTTTAGCCGAAATTATTTTAACCACTAAATTTTTCTAAGTCCAGAGTAAAAAACACATATTTTAGCCGAAATTATTTTAACCACTAAATTTTTCTAAGTCCAGAGTAAAAAAAAGCATATTTTAGCCGAAATTATTTTAACCACTAAATTTTTCTAAGTCCAGAGTAAAAAAACCATATTTTAGGCGAAATTATTCTAAGTACTGAATTTTTTCTAAGTCCAAAGTAAAAAAAGTATATTTTAGCCGAAATTATTTTAACCACTAAATTTTTCTAAGTCCAGAGTAAAAAAAGCATATTTTAGCCGAAATTATTTTAACCACTAAATTTTTCTAAGTCCAGAGTAAAAAAAAGCATATTTTAGCCGAAATTATTTTAACCACTAAATTTTTCTAAGTCCAGAGTAAAAAACACATATTTTAGCCGAAATTATTTTACCAATTAATTTTTCTAAGTCCAGAGTAAAAAAAGCATATTTTAGCCGAAATTATTCTAAGTACTAAATTTTTCTAAGTCCAGAGTAAAAAAACCATATTTTAGGCGAAATTATTCTAAGTACTGAATTTTTTCTAAGTCCAAAGTAAAAAAAGTATATTTTAGCCGAAATTATTTTAACCACTAAATTTTTCTAAGTCCAGAGTAAAAAAAGCATATTTTAGCCGAAATTATTTTAACCACTAAATTTTTCTAAGTCCAGAGTAAAAAACACATATTTTAGCCGAAATTATTTTAACCACTAAATTTTTCTAAGTCCAGAGTAAAAAACACATATTTTAGCCGAAATTATTTTAACCACTAAATTTTTCTAAGTCCAGAGTAAAAAAAAGCATATTTTAGCCGAAATTATTTTAACCACTAAATTTTTCTAAGTCCAGAGTAAAAAAACCATATTTTAGGCGAAATTATTCTAAGTACTGAATTTTTTCTAAGTCCAAAGTAAAAAAAGTATATTTTAGCCGAAATTATTTTAACCACTAAATTTTTCTAAGTCCAGAGTAAAAAAAGCATATTTTAGCCGAAATTATTTTAACCACTAAATTTTTCTAAGTCCAGAGTAAAAAAAAGCATATTTTAGCCGAAATTATTTTAACCACTAAATTTTTCTAAGTCCAGAGTAAAAAACACATATTTTAGCCGAAATTATTTTACCAATTAATTTTTCTAAGTCCAGAGTAAAAAAAGCATATTTTAGCCGAAATTATTCTAAGTACTAAATTTTTCTAAGTCCAGAGTAAAAAAACCATATTTTAGGCGAAATTATTCTAAGTACTGAATTTTTTCTAAGTCCAAAGTAAAAAAAGTATATTTTAGCCGAAATTATTTTAACCACTAAATTTTTCTAAGTCCAGAGTAAAAAAAGCATATTTTAGCCGAAATTATTTTAACCACTAAATTTTTCTAAGTCCAGAGTAAAAAACACATATTTTAGCCGAAATTATTTTAACCACTAAATTTTTCTAAGTCCAGAGTAAAAAAGCATATTTTAGCCGAAATTATTTTAACCACTAAATTTTTCTAAGTCCAGAGTAAAAAAAGCATATTTTAGCCGAAATTATTTTAACCACTAAATTTTTCTAAGTCCAGAGTAAAAAACACATATTTTAGCCGAAATTATTTTAACCACTAAATTTTTCTAAGTCCAGAGTAAAAAAAAGCATATTTTAGCCGAAATTATTTTAACCACTAAATTTTTCTAAGTCCAGAGTAAAAAACACATATTTTAGCCGAAATTATTTTACCAATTAATTTTTCTAAGTCCAGAGTAAAAAAAGCATATTTTAGCCGAAATTATTCTAAGTACTAAATTTTTCTAAGTCCAGAGTAAAAAACACATATTTTAGCCGAAATTATTTTAACCACTAAATTTTTCTAAGTCCAGAGTAAAAAACACATATTTTAGCCGAAATTATTTTAACCACTAAATTTTTCTAAGTCCAGAGTAAAAAAACCATATTTTAGGCGAAATTATTCTAAGTACTGAATTTTTTCTAAGTCCAAAGTAAAAAAAGTATATTTTAGCCGAAATTATTTTAACCACTAAATGTTTCTAAGTCCAGAGTAAAAAAAGCATATTTTAGCCGAAATTATTTTAACCACTAAATTTTTCTAAGTCCAGAGTAAAAAACACATATTTTAGCCGAAATTATTTTAACCACTAAATTTTTCTAAGTCCAGAGTAAAAAAAAGCATATTTTAGCCGAAATTATTTTAACCACTAAATTTTTCTAAGTCCAGAGTAAAAAACACATATTTTAGCCGAAATTATTTTACCAATTAATTTTTCTAAGTCCAGAGTAAAAAAAGCATATTTTAGCCGAAATTATTCTAAGTACTAAATTTTTCTAAGTCCAGAGTAAAAAACACATATTTTAGCCGAAATTATTTTAACCACTAAATTTTTCTAAGTCCAGAGTAAAAAACACATATTTTAGCCGAAATTATTTTACCAATTAATTTTTCTAAGTCCAGAGTAAAAAAAGCATATTTTAGCCGAAATTATTTTAAGCACTAAATTTTTTTAAGTCCAGAGTAAAAAAAGCATATTTTAGCCAAAATTATTTTAACCACTAAATTTTTCTAAGTCCAGAGTAAAAAACACATATTTTAGCCGAAATTATTTTACCAATTAATTTTTCTAAGTCCAGAGTAAAAAAAGCATATTTTAGCCGAAATTATTCTAAGTATTGGACCACTGAATTTTAAGTTAAAATCTGCAACACTGAAGGTCTTGTTGGTGCTGGGGCTGTAGGATATGAAGTGAGGACCCTAGCCTGCAGCAGCTCTTTATATAGCCGACAATTCACAAAATTAATTTGTAAAATTACGCATCGGTTACTATGCATCGGTCGCTGCAACACTGAAGGTCTTGTTGGTGCTGGGTCTGTAGGATATGAAGTGAGGACCCTAGCCTGCAGCAGCTCTTTATATAGCCGACAATTCACAAAATTAATTTGTAAAATTACGCATCGGTTACTATGCATCGGTCGCTGTGTCCTTGGTGTCGATCTTGCAGAATCTCCTTCAAGGTTGATTGTCGCGCTTGTGGCGATAACCGAGTGCACTTCTAAGTTGTTTAAATGTGTTGTTTATTTAGTGTGGAGTTATTTTTGAACTCATGGATTTTCACAAAGGATGTATTAAAATAAATTTAGAGCAAATTTTAAAAATATAGGGGGAAAATGTATTTAAGGCAAGGGTACTACAGGCTAACAAGGAAACTTGTGTAAGGCGGGATCGGGCGTCGGCGCAAAAACTGATCCCCATAAGAATAACATGGGAAAAAAGCGCCGATTACGGGGTTAAACCCTCAGTTCTTATCTACTCAAGTATCTTAAAAAGGGAGAGATAGCCATATGAAAAACTTGTTTACTAGTAAAAGAATATCACTTTAACAATTACCTTCCCCACCTTTCTTCTAATAAGTATGTATTCTTAAGAATGAATTATTGTCTTTTTTAAATATAGAACAGTCTATCTAACATTTTTTTTGGTTATATCATTGACATGTTGCACAAAATCGTAACTAAAATATTGTTTTAAACCAGTTGATAAATGAATCGTTATCTTCATGTTTGTAACCATAAAACCTGTAAGGGACTTAGAGAAATTTAAAGCATGCAAATGAGTATTGATTCGACACTAATCAAAAACACACATCAAAGAAACCAATATTTGAATATTCATAGTCAAATTCCGATCAAATTAATTATCCCTTCAAGGCGCGAGAGGCTTGCAAATTAATAAGTTCCCGGGCAAGAGATTTTACAAGAAAACTTTTCCTACTGTAACAAATAGAACAATTTATAATAAGTATTTTAACATTATTTTCGTACGAATTTAGGATAGTAATAATTTGTTTTTTGGTTGTAGATTTTTTCATCTGTTTTACTATATATCCACAGCGACGCAGCTTAACAATCTGAGATCAATATAAATATTGACATTTCCTTAAGTACTGTGTATTAAATATAAATTGATTATTTTATTTTTACAAATCATGATAAATGATTCAATCAATATTATGAAAACTGGAAACAGAACAAGTTTGGAGTGTATGTACAACATTTTGACAGAAGACTTTACTACTGTGGGATAGTATTGATAACAGTAAAGTGTAACTAAGAATTATACTGTATTTGTAATAGTTGTTGATTTGATTAATAAAAAATAAGCATTTTAAGAAAGTACGCAGAGTGGTTGAAACCTAACAACTGTTAGCCGTGGGCACATAAAATAATAAGTAAGGACTCACCTATGTTAAACAATTATTTTTAATCAAACATTATAAATTATTGGTCGTTCGAAATGTATTAATATATTTTGCAGCCTTAGACAATATTTTAGGCTTAAGTAATACTAAGTCAATATAATTTAGGAGATTAATTTGTAATCTATAAAAATATAGAATATTGGATACCAAAAACGAAAAAATTTTCAGCAAAAATAAAAAAGTAACACGTTTGTTTTTAAAATAACCACATAAAAAAACAAATATCTTTCGGTCTTCAGCGGAGCCCCCCCCCCATCTCTTTAAACACTTCTCTATTACATCAGCTCGTAGTGGTTTATTTATTCATTTTTATTGCCTCCAAAATCGATTGTGTATTAAACCGATGGGTCCCTTACCTCGGAACTGTCGTCAATTCTAATTATTTAGTCAATGATACCCACAGTGGAAACAACATAAGAGCATTTTAAAGCTATATCATCAGACATGCTTCTTACCTACAGTTATGTGAAGATCGTCTTTTGTTATATGCTATTTAACCAGATGCATAAGCATTAAAGGGATACATATCTGAAACATTAAAAACTTAATATCTTAAAAATTCAAACATTTTAGTGTTCGAAAGTCATAAAGACACGTTTTTAGCAAAATAAAATTCTTTATTATGTGTTAAAAAATTTTAATTTTGATAACTTTGAATGAAAAAAATAACTATTCATATTTGTACATAAAAAATATCGTTTAAAATATGGATCATGCGATTATAACTCCTCCACAGGCATGCGTGAAACTAGAAAATTATATCATGGGAATAAAGTTATTTGGTATATTTCTACAATATAGGTTTTTTCAGGTGTACCGTATTCAACTACACATTTGTATTTTATAAACCTAATTATTAACAAACTTCGGGGGCTGGTAGTACTTATAAGTTTGAACAAAAATTTGATATAAACATAGGTCGAAAAATTGTTCGTTCAGCCGCTAGCTGCCATTTTATATTTTTAACAAAAAACTAATATCTTGAGAACTATCTCAGCTACATTAACTAAACATTGCACGGACGTTAAATATTAAAAAAGCAAATAATAGCAAATAATTATTAAACTGTCTTGAATATCTTTAAAATAGCGCGCGTTTTAATATTTTAAAGAGAAATAGCTAAAAAGCAATTAATTTTATAAAAACTGTACAAGATAGAAAGAATTTATATGGTTACTTGCAAACCTAATGATACTTTATTTAACGCAATCTGTCAACACATAAGCGAGAAAATTCACTTTTAAGGTTTGCTTGCACAAGCTGAGGACAACAATGAGCGCCCAGATGCATTCGTTGATTGCAATTTAGGAACTTAAAACAGATTTTCAACAACCCTAATAGCTAACACAAATAATAATAATTCCATGGTTTTTTATGGACATAATATTATTAGTTTTTTTAAGCTAACCAATTTATAACAATAATTTAAAAACAAATTATAACAATTGGACAACAAACTTACTACTCTTTCATTCTTGCTCAGTAATGGTCGAATCATTAAATTTTAAAATATGATTTAGTGGTACAATTATTGAACATTGTACTAAATAGTTCACAACAAGTAATTGTAGAGCAATATAAAGTAACACTCGCATTAAGCTGATCTACTTTGATCTTAAACAGCGTTTTTCGTGGCTTATAACTCGCTTATTTAAAACCTACATATTTTTTCACTAGATGAGTGCCTCCGTATGATTTTTTCTAACTGCATTTTCATAACCAGTTCATTAATTTAGAAAATAATTTATCTTTGTATAGAATTAATGAAATGTAAGAAAGTCAGTTACATACTAATACATACTTCCCAAAATACTTTTCATTACCATATTTACGAAATGTATATTTATAAATGTTCTAAGTACTAACCCTGAAACTATGGGGCTTAACTCGTCTGGTATAAGACGGAATGTATATGTTTATTACAATGCAGTAATCACTTGTTCTTACAATTAATTGTAATCGCTTGTTTGACCTTCCACTGATATTTACAACTTTTTAGGGTTTTGTCAGGTTCGTTTATGTTATCTAGATGCTAAAATTACTCTCAATATTCCTTTGGCTTTGTGTACGTATGATTACTCGCTGCTATCGTACCCGGTTTCACCCGGTAATGAAACCTATGGTGTGTGCTGCACTCTGTGGTTAACCCACAGAACTACAGTACAAACTAAATACGATGAGCTGCTTGAATTCTCTTTAGCTCAAATTAAAGTGAATGTCCATAAGAATAACACAGGATTGGAACTTTGACTCCCCGTGGGGCGGAGCCTTTTGGGAATTTCTTAAAATCCTTTCTTAGTAAAGAAAGGATCCTTTCTACCTACGTTACGGAAAGAGTACACGTGCCAAATTTCGAGGTTAAAGGTGTAGAGTGTGGAAAGAGTACACATGCAGAATTTCGTGGTTGTAGGTGTAGAGGTTTGGCCTGGGGGATGATCTGTTTTTTCTGTGGATAAATTGTCCATAAGAATAACATGGGGTTAGAACTTTGAAGCCCGTGGAGTGGAGCCCTACGGGAACTTCTTAAAATCCTTTCTTAGTGGTTACCTACGTTATGGAAAGAGTATACGTGCCAAATTTCTTGGTTGTAGGTGTAGAGGTTTGGCCTGGGGGATGATCGGTTTTTCGTATTTATAGATATAGAAGAAGAATATAATAGTTAATGTATGTCTATGAAAAAGGTAGGGGCCCTACATCGAGGGATTTTCCGAGTGCTGACATCTCTTAGTTTTAACACAGTTTAAATAATTACAAAAATCGATTTTTTAATTAAAGGATTCCACATTTACTATTTAATATTAAGTTGTAAGTAGTATAAATACAAAATATTTGTCAGTTAATGAAAGCCTCACCTTACCCCGAGCGATAGTAACCAATCCTGGGAACTAATAATACGTCACATCCCAATCTCTAAAATTACAAAAATATTCGGGTAACCAATTTGAGAGTCGTTTTCCTACTTGAAAAATCTCATTTAATTAAACAAATGATTTACTGTAAAACCTCTCAAAACGATGGTTCGTAGGTACGATGGATTTTAAAGTATGAAGTTTTTCTGTACGGATTGAGGTTGTGAAAGTAGAAACGTTGAATAAAGGCAACCCAATAAAAGCCCTCACCATCGGGGAGGCGAAGAGTGACTGTTATTTTTAACGACGGGACAGTCCACTTGCTTTGGCCCTACGACTAATGTAATAGTGGCACTCCACTGTAACAAGTAAAATTTACATTTAAAATAAATTTTCAATATTATTACTTTTCACAATTAATTGCAATTTCTGCCTGAACAATTTAGATCGTTTTCATGGTAGTTTAATAGTAGCTAAGAATTTGTACGAAATATGTTGTGGAAAGATGTATTATATATAAACAATTTCTGTAACAGAGTAATATATACTATTTTTCTTCATTCAATTTTATATTTTACTACCCGCAAGATTCTCCCCGCGAATGATTTATAAAAACTCTGACAGTTGTGTGTGCTACATTCTGTGCTTAGCCCGTGGAACCACTACGAATCAAGATCAGCTGTTTGTATTTTAATCAGTTCAAACAAAAATTAATTTCCATAAGGAATACATGGAACTTTGAACCCCCCTGGGGCAAAGCCCTATAGGATTTTCGTAATTTTAATATACCTATATGTTACTCAGGACTATCAGGTTTCTCTCTGCCTAATTTCAGCTCATTCATTCCAGTGGTTAGAGCGTGTTTGAGCCACGAATATCTAAAAAACATACTTACAAACTTTCACCTTTATAATATTAGTAGGATTTAGTAGGATTCCCTAGGTTATTTCATAATGTTTTAAGCTTTTTGGTATGCATTTATAAAATAAATTAAGTAATAGTTCTATATTTTGTTTTATAAGTTGCAATTCAACAAGTTGGAAAGTTTCGCTTAACAACGATTTCAAGAAATCAACTATTTTAGGAGAATTAACGCGCAAAAAGACTTTGTAGACTGCATCATGCCAACCTTTCTATATGAGGGAGTAGCAACTATATCAATAACAATTTGCGAAACAAGAGCTTATTGTCGAATGAATTCATTCAATTATGCAAACAGAACAGATTGTCCCAGGATTACGTTCCGACAAGTTATATTGTAGCATCAGCGAAATGGTCTGGACTGGCAGCCATTTTGGTATTATTTTTGACTACCATTTTGTAAATTTATAATATACATTTATTTTATAACAAAAAGTGTAAACATAATATAACATAAACAAATATTACTTCAAATATATAAGATGAGAAACAATTTAAAAATCTACAGTTGCATAGTTACCTAGTTTACTTAAGTACGTACAGAACAAAACGAATAAATTGTAAATAAATTTGCTATACGGGTTTTAAAATCCCTATGTAATAATAATTCCAGCAATAAATACTTAAGGTTGTAAATTGACAACCTGCATATTTAATAGAAGGTTTATAGATATGAATTTAGTTTTATCTAACACGACATTAAAATGCTTGCTAATCTTGTATGTTTAACTATATAAACCCTTTTGGGTCCTTGTTTTTCAATTGTTGTATTATATTTTGTTTTCTGAACGGTTCTATGATAGTCCTCTTAATGAAAGCATGTTCGGATACACTGTGTCTTTTAATTAATTTAAACTTAACTAAAACAAGCTACTAAGTATTCAGGGGCGGCTTTTCAACATTTGCACTAACGTACACCCACGAGTAGTTTTACGTAGCTATGTGTCCCAATATACAACAATGTGTGTTGACCTGTACAGACCTGTACAGAACGCTATAGTTGTACCATATCGAACTCGCGCCGTGTCCGTAAGCTGATTACCGTTCATAATTGAAAAGATTCGACTCATTTCCTGCCGGACATTTGAGGCTAAATTGTTTACCGTTACCTGGTAAACACTAAATTGTTTACTATAACGTTTGATAGGGAAAGACGATACTACAAAACAAACTAGATGATTTTCCCTTTATTTTTTCATTAATCGAGAGTGTGTTCTGGTATTTTATTCCTTACTGCATAGAACATACTTACACATATTCTTAATAAGTTTCTAGCTTGGTTTCACAATATATTCAATCAGGTACTAACCCAAACAAAACATTTCATATTCACATGCTGTTTGAATATGTGTTTTTCAATTTGCATTTTGTTGCTATATAATTTCATTTTTCATTTCCTATATAATTTGCTATATAATTTTTTTTTTCATTTGCTATATATTTTGTTGCTATATAATTTCATTTTTGTTGCTATATAATTTCATTTTTGTTGCTATGTAATTTCATTTTTGTTGCTATATAATTTCATTTTTGTTGCTATATAATTTCATTTTTGTTGCTATATAATTTCATTTTTGTTGCTATATAATTTTGTTGCTATATAATTTCCTATAACCTCCTTTGGTAATTGTAAAGCACCCATTTGAAATATACAAATTTTAAAAGGTATTTAGAAGTTTTTCTAGATGTATTTTTTGACCATCTAATGCTACTATAATGAAAAATAATATTTCGCATTCAAGACCCCCAAGAGAGTAATTTGTGGGACAGCCGACAACGAATGTTTCAGGCGAAGCTGTTCACTCCACCAAATCATACGGTAGGTCGGTCTCTCTAAATAAACGGATGTATTTTTAAACAATCTAAATTTTAGTATTCTTCAAGCAGGCTAAAAAAATTAGGTTATTTTTAATTTGATCCTTTTTCTGATTACAGATTTTTTTATGATTTCCGTAATGGATCATTATTAATTTATGAATTTTGGTACATATGAGATTATAACAAACCTATTGATTCGTATAACCTACACCTTCAAATTTCGTAGGGCAGATTTCCTATTTGAATAAATTCATTTCCAAATTAACGATTTAATTGTAGATACAAAACATCGTACAAGTAGTTAAAGTTTATAATTAATTGTAATTGTAATGGTCTAAGTATCCGTAATGTAAATACAGTATATCTGTGAGAAACACAAATATATTTTGATAAACACCTATATAAAGAACAATTATTTAAAAAGATGCATATTGATATATAATAAATATAAATTTACTTACAAAAATGTCGCAGCTAAAGAATCCTGGTCTGCAACGTAACTGTAACATGATATAGTTTCAATTAAGATTTGAACCTTTTAGAAAACTAACCCTGTTGTATTATTGTGAAGTATCAATTACTCCTGTAAACCCAAAGCTCGATTTTAACTATTACCAAACACATATAAACTAACTGTTTGACTTAATCAAAAGTAATGCAGGTAGAATTTTGCCTATAAAACTAAAACACTGTCTCTAATTTTTGTTTATAAATTTCAACTTCAAATAATCTGTGACCTCAATACAGAAGACAACAAATAAATAACAAAACTCATAGTGGGATTCCTGAAAAATATTTCACTATTAACACTACTAAGTAAATTGGTGATATTGCTGAGTTTCTTTAAAATAAATTAAATTTAGATAAAGAAAATCTTTAAATGTAATTAATTAATACCTAATATCTCTCTATTCAATGTCACTCACTTCAAATTTATACGAATATTTAGTCCTTTGATTCACTGGTTGTTAATTAATGGCATTGGATGTTACCTGCGGATGAATTCTTCTCTTTGAGTAAAGTCGACGAGTTAAATTAAACAAACGCATCTGCGTTTGCTGCCAATGGATTTAAATACAATTAAATAATTAAAATTACATCCTAGCTATTCATTGCACGAATGAATTATGTTATATAAAATATAAGGAAACCGTTTTGCTAGTAAAGGCAATGTAAATTCATACATATTCATTAAACATATGTTGCTATTAACGTTTTGTTCAGTAAGCTTGTTAACTGCCAAAGATAAATTAATCGAATTTTATTAAACGAAACTTTAAATTTAAAACTAGTTAAGTAGTCATTATAAACAACTAAAACTAAACTAATCAACAAATCAATAAAAACTTACAAAACAAAGCCGCGTTCCATCTGTTTTAACCGCAAACAAAAACATTACTTATCAGGCCAATGTTAACAAACAGATCTTTAAAAACCAAGGCACCAACTCTATTTTAGCGCACAAAAATCTTAGAGGATTTTTAAACCTCTTAGCTAAGGTATAATCAAACGGTAGGGTATAAACCCCAATTAATTAGTTTTGGGCTCACATTTACCCCCCCCCCCCCGAGGATTGCCCTGTGCCCCAACCCCTCGTATGTAGGTGACATTTCAACGTAATTTTTTAATTCAACCCTAAAACCCATTGTTTATAAAAGCAAAGAACTTCATACGAACGTTGGAATAAGAAAGAAATCCAGCCTAACGTTACACAGTTTATAGTACTTGTAATTTTTTAAATTATAAACACTGACAGCTGGATTGTCATACGGCTAGATACAAAATGATTAAATAAAAAACTAAATTAGTTAACTCTTTGAACCACTTTATTGTTATTATAAAACAGAATACTTTGTCAATTTACGTAAATGTTTATTTATATTATGTAAGATAATATATTTAAGATTTCTTTTAGTGAAGGAACCTTTTTTAGAAAAGCCAATATGAACGTGTTGTAACTGAAAGCCATGAAATAGCATGTTATAATTTACTAACTGAATACTTGGGACTTGAACTATAATTAACAGTGGTGTAAATTGTGCCAACCTTCACATTCTGTAGCAAACAATATCAACATGAAGCGCACTTTGATGTTTAATTCACGTATTTTTAACTAAAAGGAAATAAACTTCATGAGGGAAAGAAACTTTAGGGAAAGAAAGGTTTCATGAGAACTCTGTTTTAATTAAATAGTCTGAATAGCAACTAGCTATAGTTGAAGGTAAGAAACTTCAATCATCTCAGAGAATAAATAAACGGTATCAGGAAACTGACACATACTTTCTCCCTTTTAGCCAAACTTTAATGACAAAAATATTTGTTATTTACTAAATATAGAATATGAAGTATAGATAAATGTACAGAAAATTGTCTAAAATAGTTGTTTTCAGAAATATCCACCCAAATCCCTTTTTGGGAGGCACTATAGAGTCCGTTACTACACACAGTGGTTTTGAGAGGGGAAATGCCCCCTTGCCCCCCCCAGGTTAAATAGCAACACATTTCGAACATCCTCTGTTGGTCAATGCTAACTTGACCTGCATATAAAATTTTAATGAAACTGATCAGTAAATAAGAGAGAAATAGTTATTTTTGTATTCCCCATAAGAATAACATTGGACAACGTACTGCGTTTACCGCTAAATGAAAATTTCAATTTTCTCCGCAACTAGCAATCGTAGAATAGTAATTTAAAATACTAATTTATTTAGTTTGTTGAGTTCTTTTTAATGGTGAATAGTAATTTTTTTTACATTTATGATTTTTTATGAAAAATCCAAAAAACTGAATTTTGGATGTTTTAAGTCCTGTAATTTCTGAACCCGAATTTTTCCAGAAATGCGGGTGGTGTCATTTTGTTTGAAACCTAAAGTTCTACAAACCACTAACGTTTAATCAAAATCGTTAGAGCCGTTTTTGAGAAATTTGGATTTTTCATGTTTTTGGCGGTTTTTGGGGGATAATTACCCTTAAAAATAAAAAATTCAAAAAATGAAAAAACACCTGGAGATATCGTGGATTAGTACCTACATACCAAATTTCATAAAAATCGGCCCATAGGTTAGGGCTCTAGCTCTGTACACATCCACACAGACACACACACACACGGACACACACACACAGACAGACATCACGTAAAAACCACTTTTTTGGGTTCAGGGAGCACCAAAACGAATATTTCCACTAACAACTCAAATTCGAAAATGTTTACGAAAACAATACTTTCTCCATATACTATGTATAGGGGGAGAAAGTAAAAACACCTTTATGCTTGTAATGTGGTACCGTAAGGAGTACATTTTAGTGAAAACGAGAAACAGGTATAATACAACCTGACCCTTGGTTAATGTAATAGCAGAACTATCCCTTCAGTAGTAAGAAGAAAGAAGAAGAGGATAGGGAGTAGGTATAATACAACCTGACCCTTGGTTAATGTAATAGCAGAACTCTCCCTTCAGTAGTAAGAAGAAAGAAGAAGAGGATAGGGAGTAGGTATAATACAACCTGACCCTTGGTTAATGTAATAGCAGAACTCTCCCTTCAGTAGTAAGAAGAAAGAAGAAGAGGATAGGGAGTAGGTATAATACAACCTGACCCTTGGTTAATGTAATAGCAGAACTCTCCCTTCAGTAGTAAGAAGAAAGAAGAAGAGGATAGGGAGTAGGTATAATACAACCTGACCCTTGGTTAATGTAATAGCAGAACTCTCCCTTCAGTAGTAAGAAGAAAGAAGAAGAGGATAGGGAGTAGGTATAATACAACCTGACCCTTGGTTAATGTAATAGCAGAACTCTCCCTTCAGTAGTAAGAAGAAAGAACAAGAGGATAGGGAGTAAGAAGATGATATGAAGTAAGAAGAGGATATGGAGTAAGAAGAGGATAGGGAGTAAGAAGTGGAAGTGCATAACTGTGCACCTATGATAAAAAACTCAGTGTATACTTGCTTTTTATGAGACGATTACTACTTTTATTTTTTATTTGAAAACGTAGAATCACTGTAAAAATTGCATAACATTTCAAATAGAATCAGCTTTATTTAAATTTATATAAATTATTTCTGAAAATAAGATTTAGAGTGAAGGATCTTAATAGGATTAAACTATTTGTTTTTCGTCTAAAATACTTATTATTCAACATTTTGTGTTTCAGTATAATTTATTAGCTTGGCAATTAATTTAATCCACAGGATATTAAGATGTTGTATAAATTGTTAACGAGTTTTTCTACCTAAAAAGAATTAAATTGATAATTCACACTCGCGTGAACGAATAAATTATATTATTGTACCCTCAAGTTATGAGATTTATCTAATGTAGAAACTTATGGGCAGTTGAGCTGATAAGTTAGTTATTATATGTACAATTTTTTACACTGTGTAAGGCTTAAAACCCACCCAAAAGCTCTAGACACCCATTTAGGCATATAATACAACATAGTCAAAGAGGTTAGTACCCACATTAAGTAATCGAACGTTTCACATAGTTTATTTTATCTTATTACATAAATATTCAATGACATAATTAAAAGTACATTTCATTAATCTTCAATATCAACTTCAGTAACAAACCAAAATCAAACTAATTAACTACAAACTGAAATAGCAATGAGCTATTCCAGTTGCATTTCGTGGAATTCCGACAGTAAAATTTATGCAAACCCGTTTATCCTTGAACTTAACAAATGCGTTCGTGAAGAAATATTGCGGTACTCGGGGCAAAAACTGACAGATATTGAACCCCGCAGAGTGGGGCTGAGAAGCCAAGAGTTGGGGTGGAACTGTGGCACTTGGACTGTTTTTGTTTGATTTATTATTAATGGGAAATATTACAACAAATAATATGACAATTCTTTAAAAAATATTACTAGCATGTGCGTAAACAATAAAAAATGTGCGTAAAATTGTGTGCAGGCCATTTTACACTAATGTAAATTAAAGTAATTACTTAAATTTAAACAAGAAACAATTATTTAGTTCTTATTAATTGTGTTAAACATAAGACTACTACATGTTCATTGAATATGTAAAAGACAAATATTTTACAGTAAATTAAATATCTCACATATTTAATCCACTACGGAATTTTTACCGGATGGATACGTTTTAATTTCCTGAACGATTTTGATGATTGAGGTGTTGAATAAAACAGATTTTTCTCTAGGTGATTCGTAAAAAACATATTTTCCCCTCGGACCTCATACCTCTGTCTCACTGGTTTTAGAAGTTTCTATGTTAACAAATATGTTATTGCCACCTGTGATTTTAACTTGTTAAATTAAAATGCTGCTGTGGTAAGAACATTTTCTCACAACAGTTTTCAACTTTGTTCTTTAAGTTGTAACATTACATCTGTGACTTGAAACCGAGCAAAGTTATCCTAACTAGTAATTTATTTAATTCGTTATAATCAAAAACTGTTCAATATGTGTTGAGATTCACTAATTTAGCTCTTAACTTGTGGTAATGCTGAACAATTTTCTTTTATAAATGAATAGCGGGTCTAAACTGAAAATTTTATTAAAATCAAACTCCACGTTATCATTATGTGTAGAAGATTTAATTTATGGATGACCTTTGCCCTACAGAATCGAAGTATTGAAATTTAAAATCCATTTGCACATTTATTTATAGATAGAAACCTTTTTTGTAATACGTCCACCGAAATCTGTTTATATATAATGTATATTTCTCTTTATCATTTTTTACAAAAACCTGTCCACCCATTAATAGCAAAATATGAATACATTATCGAATTAGCCTACTATAAATAAGGCAGTACGTAGTGAGTTAAATGTTCTGCAATATCTACGTGGAGAGCACGGAATACCGGCCAGTTGAATTGAGTTTTAATTTAATGACATAAGTTTGCATGTTTACCATTATGTTGGCATTTTAGTTCTACTGTACTTTACTTTATCCAAAAGACATTATTTCGATTATTTAGTTTATCGTACCTATATTAAAGACCAACTATTGTTATAAATTAGTTAAAAGTTCATCTTTATTTAGTTTACCTGATTCATTGCTATTTCAGTATTTTTACTTGGCTTTATTTTCAGGTTTTAGATGTCCTCTTAATGCCTCGTCGCTGAAATGAAAAATAATACTTTTTGCCCAAGACTCCCAAGAGGGTAGTTTGTGAGACGGCGACAAGAAATATTTTGATTAAGAAGCTGATTTCGCTTAAAAGTTACACGTTTAGGAAAACCCACATAAAATACCTTACTACACTTATAAAATACATTAGCGTTTCACAATTTGCATTAAATAAGAATATTACTTAAAAATATTATTTCAATGAATAAGAAAGGATTTTTTGTCTTTCGTTCTTTTTTAGTTGATGGCAAATATTTCGTTAAAATACTTATTAAATAAATTAAATAAAGTTTTTCACCATATGTTAAGACCTCAATTTAGAGTGCTAAAGGTGCTTAATCAACGATTTATAGTGTTAATCAACCTTCTGGAGTGTTACGATAACAGAAATAACTATATTATTTTTGATTATGTTGATAAACATAAAATATGGAGAACTCAAGTGTGTGTAAACATATATCAACTATTTAATAAACTCACACGGCAAGCTTGGTACCATGAAGTGGTGCTGATGACTTTTGTAATTAATATTTCCACCAAACTAGTCACAATATTCAGAACATTAACAATAAATAGATGAATTTCCTATAAAATTTTAACGGTGTATTTTACACATACACAAATATCACAATTGCTAGTAAATTATAAAATACTAAGCGTTTATATAAACACATTTTAAATTTCTTTATAAACAAAACACCGGTTAAGTATTTTAATCGTAATTTCAACTCTAGTTAAATCTCGGATTGGATGCAACACACACGTCCTGTTTAACTGTGGTACACCTACAGACTTATAAAAGCGTTAACAGTATTTTCGTGTACAGTAATTTTACAATAATTACAATAATTGCACAGCCAAAACAAAAATCATACCTCATTTTTATAAAAACTACACTCAATAATTCTATATATTTGCTTTCTTTTTTCTAAATAAAATACTCGCTCCGTGTTTAAAAGAGATTTTCTAAATAAATAGTATTGTGTTGATTTATTTTGCATTAGATTTTGAAATTACTAAATAGGAACAGTTTTCCTTGTTTTACGTTTTTCTATTTTTCTTATTAACCATTCTTTCTTTTTCAGTAATAAAGGGATTATGAGTGGACAAATTTGGAAAGGTTAATGTGAACCCTAAACTAATTAAGGTCACATACAAACCGTTTAGTTGGCGCACGGCTAGAGTTTCTGCAATTCATGCAATTGTTATCCGTCTGAAACATTGCGCTTTGGTTTGTTTTTTAAATATGTTTATCTTAATTTGTGTTTATCCTTTAAACAATACTATTTAGTAACTTTGAAAATGAATTAACATTATTTTCATCTCTCCAGTAAGTTTTATTGCGGGGTTTGAAAAATATTTTAGTATTTTTATCGATATTATTGTGCAAGCAGTTAAACACTGAAAAATAAATTTATTTAAGTAAAGGTTTTATTAAAGTAATATTACAAGGCCTTAACATATTTTTCACAATTAAGTAAAAAAGCTATTTATGGTGAAAATGATGTATTTTAATTGATTTTCGTAGATTTATTCATTATACAAAATGGTTAAAAGTTTGGCTATATCTCATTGTTCTCAAAAATAATAACAGTTTAATTATTCAACCGTGTTATTGAAAAATATGTTTATAAAACCCCGTTAAAGATCACCAATAACATTACCCACAAAACAAATACTGTACACATGTGGAAAAACAGCGATATTCTGTGTATTCAATAAGCTAAATACGCGACATCCCTTAACTGCAATACTTTGACACAGATGTAAAAGATTAAATGTTCAATTCCACTAGAAGCCTTTGCGTCAATCAAATATAGCCCATCAGAGGGTGTTAGGGAAAATGTTGAATCCTATTAATTAACCATTACTGAATGAAACTACTGTATTTCCATTCTTCTTTTATGTACAGCAACGCCTACTAGAGAGCAATGGCATGATCATGTTTTCCCGTAAAATAGTTTTTCTTACATTAGTGGGAAAATTTATACAAACATATACTGCCGCGGTGGTCATAGGGGTTGAACTACCTAACATAAACCAACAGAGTATAATAAAATGTCCGTGGATTTTCCACTGCCTTTCGGAAATCAATGATTTATGTATGTACATTCACTCACTCAACAATGAGAAAGACAACAACCAACCTACCATGTAGCAAAACAGTGACGAAGGTTATATACATAAATTAGTGTATTCGTTAAAGTAATTAATTAATAAAGAATAATCATGTATTTTATCGTTGAATGTAAAAACCAATGCATAACTATATATATATATATATAAAATAATTATTTTTATTTTTGAATGTGCAATGTGCAATATAACAGATGATTCATATAATTACCTAACTGTGCAACATAACACTTAATTAAATACAATAATTCTAAATTAATTAAAACATGAGTGATTTGTTCTGAAGCTGTAGAAAGTAGAATATTAAATTTATTTACGAACAACAGTGATGTGCTTCGGCGTTTCATGGAGTGCAGTTTATGAATACGCTCGTTAACCTTGATATAAATGTAAATGTAATAAACTATATATTATATTTGGTAATAAGAGATTAAACCATCACATTTACTAATTCAATTGTTTATATTGGTAGCTAATTTATTACAAATGTAAAATCTACAGGTCCTTTATCACATGAAACAGTAAACAATTTTGTATAAAGAATTCTTATTCTGGGGAAGCTTTAAGAATCAAGAAGTGAATTTAAGTCTTGAACATTAATTTTTTTAAATATTTATAGTAAAGATAGTGAGAATTCTGAGATTGACGTGATTAACTATTTACGAATGTATATGTCAGACGAACAATATTTGCGTTGGTTTGGATCCTGTTACAATTACTTCTGATTTCTAAAACACCATACAAAATTTAGGTTTGTAAATAAAATATTTAATCTATTCACCAATTGGAAACGCAGTTTTCAATACCAAATTTTAAGCATCACTAACTAGCAGGTGTCCCGTTTACCGCACGGGAATCTCTCAGGCAAAGAGTCAGGTGTTTTGATATATTTCCACATTATAATCAGATGACTAGCTAAATAAATAGCACCATAAGACTAACATTTTTAAAGCCTATGAGGCAAGGGTACATATTTTTCAAACCAACAAAAGGAACATTTAGAGAGGAAGATCTTTTGGATGATACCAAACATGTATACACAATTAAGATGTTTAAAAGGTTAAAAATTGCCCAACAACGATCATGAAATTATATTAATAATTTATATGAATACGTAACTAAAGGCCCAGGGGAGTTGCAACACCAACTATGTCTCGGTGTGTTAGGGTTTGCTTTTTAAATGTGTATACATCTCAAAAATGTTCAAGCTCAACATCTGGCACAGTTACATCATTCTACTTGTATAGAACGAAAATAAATTACATATGCTCAAAATGCAAACGAAATTATTTTGACTTTGAAACCAATAATCGAAGTTGATACGACTAGCAATAACAGTAAAGATGGCCCAGGGTAAGCAGGGAAGGGTGGGGGAGGCGTTACGTTCCCTCAAGTGTTGTGGCCGAGGAGACCGAAGCAGTTAAAAATAACAGTGCTTCCGCTTGGAGGTGTCACACAGCACTCCGGAAATGGCAGTTAACATAAGTTTAGTTACGTTTGTGTTGAAAGTTGTCTACTTGTATTTTGTCACGCTAAATCTAGATAATTGTAACTTACATGAAAAACTATGAATCCAGAGAATTTTAAATTGTACGTATTAGCTCACCGTTAAACATTAAATATCCGATTTTAGATTATTCAATAGCTTGTCACAGGTGTAGAAACTGTTATACGATCAAATAAAGTTTAAAGGTGCAAGAAATGAGGTGGGAAAATATTATCTGTGATTACGAAAATTTGAAAACTCTTAAGATATACTCATGTTGTAATATGTTTAATATGTTCACAATTTTATGTTTTACAATCCGCTATCTCAAATATCATATTATTTTATCTCTGATTATGTTATTATGTTGTTTTGATTTTATTTCACACCATCACCAACGATGAATTTTAAACAAAGTATCATATTATATCACCCACTCACTAAAAATTAACTTTCGTCCATTATGTTTATACTGCAAATATTTTTGAATTATGACATTTTTTATGGATTTCAAAAATAATAAAATATTTGCTCATACAGCTAATTCGAATCCTAGTGCATGCTTTTACAGGGTCGTGGATCCATTTTTACTTATAACAGTATTTTAATTGTGCTATTAGACTGAATTGTTCAAAAATTATGTATCGTGATAAAATATGATTAGTTGTATTTATTGTGAATTTAAGTAAAAGAAAGTTAAACTTTTATATTATAGTAGCCTAACGGTCATCAGCTTAGATTTCTGTGCAAAGGTCACGGGGTTGAATCCTGTAGCGCCCACATGTCTTTGAAAGGTTTGGACAGTTTGCCTCAAAAAACCTTAAATACCCTAAACACAAAATGTTTTAGGCGTAGACAATAAAAAAGCAACAGTAAAAATATTTTGTACGAGTAATACCAAATTTAACATTTTTTTAAAATAGTTTCTAAATTACAACATCAATACATATAATTTATAATTTCTTTGAAATTATTTTTGTAAACATGTCTATCATTCCTCAGGTTAATTTTGCAAACACACGAACCAAATCCATTCAACCAATCTGTGAGGTGTTCCAACGGTCTCGCCCTATATTAGGTCGGGGCTGCGGTAATGCTGATCCTCTGGGGAGGTAACAGTGAGCGCAAAGCTAATTGAGGTTTATAAACGACCCGCCGGATTCTGCTGCTTGACGAAGACCTACGTCGCTCTGACTAATATTTGCCTTAGACATGCTGCTGCCAATTTATTTAATTTTGGCGTTTTTTTCGAAGTTTTAAGAATGTGATGTTTTTTATTCTTCAAATATGACTCCTGGGTTGATTGCATAAATTAAAAAATATGGTTACAAACCTTGTCATCGTCGACACAGTATTTTAGCTTCGGTGATATATATATATTTGATAATGGTACAAAATTAGTTACCTGTTGGATTTATGACGACAAGGTATGTAACCTTAATTTTTAAGTGATATTTTTTATTGTTTAACAAAAATTATAATTTAGATTGCTTTAAGGTAGTTATCTCTTTTTCTCAATTAACCGTTATAACCAAAATCGTTATTTATATCGGCGCTGGATTAAAACTAGTTGTTGTAATTGCTAGTTGAATTATATGCTTTAGCTCATACTATTAAAAAGTAGTTATTACCCATTTTACGCCACCGTAAAATTGCAGTTGGTACAAACATTGCGGTTGACTGAAACTGTACATACTTAAACTATTTTTATTTATATACTTTTAAATACTTCTAAACGTAAATTACATCACATGTCAAGTGACAATATCGAAATGCACTTTACCATTGGAATTCAAATAACTGCTACGCTGGAAAAATGTATATATCGAGAATCGATTTTTCCTGGAAACAGTTTCAAAGTTACGTATGCTGAAAAATCACCTGACCAGTAGCTCTTGTATTTTCACCCCATGTGATTGGTTCGTTAGGTACAGGACCTACCGAGTGTGTCACATGACTCCTTATGTGACCAACCTTATTAAGTTCCGATTACAAACAACACCCTTTCTTTCCAAGGTAACCAAAGTTCATTATTTGTTCACTTTGTACACGTTCATTATAATGACCGCAGTAGTTGCCCCCTAACTTAAATTCCTTAATCAAATTATTCCTAAAATATAACATAAGTTGTATTAATTACCAAGCAACCTGAAAATTAAACATGCAATATTTAAAATTAAAACTACCTAATATATACTTAAAATTTGGTAACTCTTGAGACAAATACTTGTGTGGAGTACAAGTATTGTACTGTAGTTTATTTTTAGCTATCACCAAAGGTCTATTCCTGTAAGTGAACGTTTCATCTCCGACTAGTTGTCCTGTAGCTCGAATCCGAGCAAGTTTGTACCCAATGAAAGGTTACTTCATTTTTAAACAAACATAACAAAACATCTGATATTAAAACGGATAATAACATCTGAGATAAATGCGGATAACGTACTTTCAATCAACATGTAGTTTAGACTTTATTTATTTATATACATGCATCAAAACAGTTACAAACCAATTACATTGAAAGCAGTTCGCATATATTTAATGTCCATTATGGAGATCTTCACTTTACTATTAAGTATAATTATCATATAATGAATATTTAAACACTGTATATCAAAAAAAAGGAACAATAAATAAATAAATTACAAAAGAAAGGGTTTACAAAAAAATTCCAACATGTACTCAGATCTAAGATCCCATAAAAATAAATGCAATAAATAATAAATAATATAGTATAATAATAAACTATGTAATAAATAAAAACAAATATAGACTTTATAAACACATAATAATATTGTTCAAATTTTAGAGAAAAGCATTATGCGAGTGCAAACTGATAATCGTCATGTATAGCATGTCATGTATACTCATGTATGTACATGTATAGTCATGTATACTACAGTACATTGTGTTGCATAATACTCAAAAATGTGTAAGCTAAATAAAAATTGTTTATTACACTTAGTTTCCTGATATTGTGTCCTCACAGGGTTTTTTTTACCAACAAAATAATTTATTAAGAACCAAAAAATTGCATACACATAATATTACTTGGTCTAAGGTTTTTTTATAGCATTAAGTTTAAAAGGATAACATTGACCGTTTTAAAATGGGGCCATTCATGGGTTTACTCGATAAATTTTACAGGTATTCACTAATTTCTAGTTTATTTTTATAACTTATAATATTGTGACATTCATCCGACTAAACCATAAATGGTTACGATTTTTAAATAATAACAACGCTATAGGCTCTAGAATTTCTATGCAAATAGGATTTAGAATAATTAAAAAATCAAATTTGAAGATTATGTACAAACGTGTTAATAAGATATTTTTCTTTACAAACAATAAGTACAAAAAAGTAATAATTAGTTTTTAGATCACGTACCTTTTCTTACTGTGAGCCTTGACGTTCCGTATAATTTATTTTATTTCATTTTATAAAGAAAAATTAACTAAAAAAAATGCTGACATTTATGTATATATATATATATATATATATATATATATATATATATATATATATATTGAACTAGCTGGCCCGGCAGGCGTTGTCCTGTCATTGAATTTATGTATATACTGTTATATAATTTATTTAATAATGTCATTGAATTTTTTTTATGTAAAATACACGTTCATTTTCAATAGGAGCTCGTTCCCTACGCTCACTCGCCTATCGAAAAAAGAGTTTAAATTGCCATTCAGGTAGTGTTTTTATTTCCATTATGAGAGTTGCCATTCAATTAAGTTATTTATTTCCATAATGAACATATATTTATGCCTTTCAAGTATGTTTAAATATACTCCTAATAAACACATGTTCCCCCAATGAATAACATGTAAACTTTAAGTTTTTACAAAAACAGCTGTTTTATCGAAACATTATCTGTTTATTAATTAAAAGCAGAAAATTATAAACGTATGTTCCCGTAAGGAATAACATATAAACTTTAAAAGCCAAAGGGGCAGAGCCCTTCACATTTTCCGGGGTAAAAAGTATCCTATGTGTTAATCCAGGTAATAAACTATCTGTATGCAAAATTTCATTTAAATACGTTCAGCCGTTCTTGAGTTATAAAAGTTGTTACTAACACCACTTTATTTTATATTAAGATTACTTTTTTGAAAAATGTTAACATCTAGGAAGATTCATAAGTGGTTTTGTGTACTTCCCGATCTACTTGACGAAATCAAGTGCTACACTGAGACAGACATCTACAGACGCTCTCTACTGACAACCAATGAAATAACATACCGCCTACGATACATCGGTTATTAAGGTGATCTCTTCTCTAGTCTCATCAAAGCGCCCACAAACAAAGCTACTATATGTTCTGAGTCGCACGACTTTGCAAAACAATTTGCTCCACTTCCGAGTTATCCTTACCCTTGTATTTTTTAGTTATTCAATATTGTTGATTCAGGTTGTTTACTAATTTGGTTATCTCTGTGCAATATCGAAATTAACTAATATGTTAGCATTATGTTTTATTTTATTTTTATAGAGTGACCTAAAAGTGTTTGGTGATTTTAGTAATCGATAATTCAACCCCGCACCGCCAAATCCATTAGATCTTCATGTAAAATAGACGCCCTGGCCGAGTTTAACTGATAAATTCAATCCTACATGAAGAATTATTGATTAGATCACCCATATAGTGGCACAAAGTTTATTGAAGGCCAGAGTATTCTGCTCTGCCTCTGCAGTGATTTATATCAATAAAAATTTGTATTGATTTTAATTTATATCAATTTAATTTATATCAATAAAATTTAATTAAATATGTATATAAATTTAATGAAATTTGATTAAAATGAAAATAAATAAAAATAATTTAATGATTAATAAACTAAATTAATAAATTAAAATTATATTAAACTAATAAATTAATAATTTAACAAATTAAAATAAATTTTATGAAATATAAAATTTAATGAAATTTAATTTATATCAATAACAATTTTCTGGCTGTAGTAATATCGGACTCACTAACCTCTTTACCAGAAAAAATCAGTCAATCAATAACCAAAACCATATGGGATACTATAAAAACCTATACGAAAGTGGAAATATAATAAAATAAATTAAATCAACTCAACGATTACGATTAAGTAAATAAATATCCTAAAGCAATCGCAAAAAATGTTTAAATAGGAGTATCATTGACTCTAAGAATCCATCCAAGCTAGATAGGATAAATTAATGTCGTAAATCATTGTATAAAAATTACTTTTTCTGAAGCCAAAAAATAAGAATTAAATAAATTAAGTAGTAATAGAAATTAAAAATAAATGGTAAATTGGGGACGATGAGTTGTTATCCATACTGCTGAATGAAGTTACAGGCCTTATTTCGGATTCCTCGGCACATTTAACCAAATAAATATATCTTTCAAGTGTAGACAGTTCCCAGCTACATTGGCAATCCCTGCAGTAAATAATTTACTGGAAAAATGATATCAGCATCTCCGCGATAGTTTCAAGCTCACAGCTATCATGACATCTGTGTCGAAAATATTTGAAAAAGATAATTCTAAACAGATTATTAGACCTTAAATTAAAATAATAACATATCTGGATAGCAATATTGGTTCATTATAAACAAAACTACAACAGATTTTTAATTAAATAAATAATGTCAAATATAGTTAAATAAATGTATTCAGGAGATAAATGTAGGCACTTTTTTATCTGAGCAAGGCGATTGAAACTGAAGATAATATCTTGCTTTTGGATAAACTCTCCTGAGTTGGAATTATAGGGTTGGCACTGCAATGGTACCAAACTTCGTTGACAGATCGGAAAAATCCCTTGAGGTTTTAGGAAGTGGATGCCCTAAAACAAGGCGAATATTCCTTCCATTATGAAATCTGGTAACATTTGTCTCTTCCCTGGTGATAAGATTTTTGCTGGTTCATTACTGTCTCCTGCATCATCCTTACCACTTATTAGTATCCACAGTTTTGTATTATTAGGGACATAAAGAGTTTTGTTTCTTTAAGAAGACATGTTTGAAATGCATTCTCTCTCCATAAAAAAGTGATATCGATAGAAAAATAGTTTGCTATCATAAAATGTAGAATACTTGTTTGGTAATTATTGCAGGCTCATGTTCCACATCTACGTACTTTTTTAAATTGTTTTGTACATTTAAAACAGTTTCCTAGCAAACCCGATGATGACGTACAGATCCATGTTAATTTGTTATCAGAAACCACTGCTTAAAATATATTTAATAATGATAATGACAATTTTCTGAAATGTTTTTTGGAATGATACTGAGATTCTACCATAAAATTTGTAAAACAAATTTTACACTGGAAGAATATAGAAGGAAATCAGTAAGCAGAGAGAGCGTTTTACAACGTTGTAAGTAAAACACAAAATGGAGATTATTGTTACGTTAATATTTTATTAGAGATATATAAAAAACCAGGAACATAAAAATAACCAGAATATATTAATAATCCACGTTTGTATATAGAAAGTAAAGGATACTACAGTATTTAGATTAGGCGTGCTTGTTACAGGATATTTTATTTTGGACTTTTCCGTAGACCAAAAAGGAATAATAATTCTCATCAAATACAGTTTTGTTTATTTAATGTATTTATTACTATTAGATTCCCTGAATGATTTTAGACAAAATATGGATTAATAATATATTTTAGTTAATATGGATAAACATGGAATGGAACTATGCATCCAGCTTAGTCCAAGGTTGTAGTGGTAACGTTTCCAATTCCTATGGGGAATTTTGGGAAACATTAAACCAACTTATTGTGGTCAATAAGTCTATCTTTGTCTCTGGTTTCCCGCCAACCGCCAAGGGCTGCTTTGTGATTGGGTCATTAGGTCACGTGACTCGATTTGTTATTAAACTTATTATTTTCCACTTACAAACAACCTTTAAATATATCATTAGGAAACAACTAGTGACATTAGTGACAGGTTAGTACTACTTTATACTTTTATTATTATCTATACCCCATCAGTCATCTTATTTAGATATCCATACAAATATATAAAAGCAATTATTTATAAATCTATGTATATATTGAGTTACTATTAGTTATGTATATATTTTTCACTATTTCTGAGACCCAAAGCCTATATTTCAAAGTTTAAGAAAAATTATTCGCATAGATTCAGAGATCCATTTTGCATACATATAACACTAGTTTAAGTGAAAGTATTTTATTTGGTTAGTTAGTCTCAATCTGAACAACACATGAAGTTTCAAACCTTAAGAGCAAGTGATAACCCGCCATTGTGTTTTTAAACAAGTTGTGCTAAACCCAATAAGGACACTCTATTACTATTTGTGATTAAAACTCATATAACAGTTAAAATATAACATAAAACTCATAAAATACAACTCAGCTTACTCTGTATCTACATTTAAATGCAGTTTTGTTACATAACTCAGACAATTATACTTGTTTGGTTGTTAATCGTAAAATAAAGTAAAAACGTAAAATTAATTTTGAGCTGGCAGAAAATCAATTTTGTTTATTCGAACCAAAATATAAACAGTAATCGTTGACTTAACATAGATGATGACAAGTGTTTTGCGCAGTTGACTTCACGGGGTTCACACCTGCTAACCTACAGACAACATGGCACTGACTTGTATTGACAACTGGCGTTTGATGGGCCATTAGCTGTAACAGATTCACAGACCACTGTCAATAAACCGAGAGCGACAATGGGATTCGGTGGCTTAACATAGATGATGACAAGTGTTTTGCGCAGTTGACTTCACGGGGTTCACACCTGCTAACCTACAGACAACATGGCACTGACTTGTATTGACAACTGGCGTTTGATGGGCCATTAGCTGTAACAGATTCACAGACCACTGTCAATAAACCGTGAGCGACAATGGGATTCGGTGGCTTAACATAGATGATGACAAGTGTTTTACGCAGTTGACTTCACGGGGTTCACACCTGCTAACCTACAGACAACATGGCACTGACTTGTATTGACAACTGGCGTTTGATGGGCCATTAGCTGTAACAGATTCACAGACCACTGTCAATAAACCGTGAGCGACAATGGGATTCGGTGGCTTAACATAGATGATGACAAGTGTTTTACGCAGTTGACTTCACGGGGTTCACACCTGCTAACCTACAGACAACATGGCACTGACTTGTATTGACAATTGGCGTTTGATGGGCCATTAGCTGTAACAGATTCACAGACCACTGTCAATAAACCGAGAGCGACAATGGGATTCGGTGGCTTAACCACCAACCAACAACAGCCTTTATGCTAGCGGTACCTTTAAACAATTTTACTAAGTAACTCCCTTAAGCTGTTAATATTTTAAGTAATGTACATTTTATTTTTAACCTGGTATTGAAATCCTTAGAGTGAAATCATTGATTGAATATTCAAATGTCCTCATCAGATTTAATCCTGATTGGCAGTCAACTCACTTTGAATGTTAAGTGCAAAGCACTGCAGAGTAACTGCAGTCAAACAACGTGATCAATTATTTTTTCTTTACTAACACAGGTTTTACCATTTACTAAATCATTTGATAAGCCATAAAACGTGCTTTAAGAGTATATTTATAGAACAGAGCCAAGCTCTATCTTTATGCTATTATTATAATTTCTGCTACGTAAAACACAAATGAATTTAATTTTTATTATTTTTTTAATGTTAATTCCCATTCCTGATAACTAAAAGAAATATAGTCATTGTAAGTTGACCAATTATAGTTCTTGTTTACATTGTATTGTGTTCAGTATAAAAAACATGTTTAGTTTACTAATATTATTTATAATATAAGAATACACACATTTTATTGTACATTATTTAAATGTAAACAAGTATTAAAAACGAGTGATAACGATGTAAGTACTATTTTAATGGAAAACTATGTATTTCAAATTTAAAGATGGTGTACACCTTTTAAATAACTATTTAACTGCCGTCCAACGTTCCCTATTAATGAGATGATAAAAGACATCTTTTGTTTTTTAAATCAGCTGCTCATACAAAAAATGGCTTTCATTTCAACAAAATATCTTTAAGATATTCCTGGGAGGTTCGATAGGAAACAGCCATATAGGTGAACAATTCGTGAAGTATCATAAATTGGGTAATCTCTCTCAATAATTGCATTTGATTGTTGGTTGTAATGACACAATTCAATTACTCCAAAACGCGGCAATACCCGCGTCCTTTATCTTTATTCAGTATTTTGCCCGTTTTATACTTTGCTTGCCGCATTTATTCCCCTATGTTTCATGAGGTCTAATTGTTTAGCTTGTTGCTGAGAAAGGTTATTACTATAGATTTAAGTATCGTGTTATTATTATTTATAAGAAATTGGTTCATATTACTATTGTTATTTACTATATAGATTTGGTATTATTTTAATGGAAAGTGAGTTAGAAAATGAGACACTATTCAATTTACAAAAAAAGGCAATTTTAATTTTTCATTTCTAATATATATCATTACGTATAGTTATTGTTAGTCTTGCATATTAAATGAAAAATAGAATAAAAAGGATTAAATGTTATATGGAATAAAGAAAGAAACGTAACTAAACCACATTTATACATAAGAAGTGTGATGGTTTTGTAGTAATATTGACAACACCGTAAGCACGAAAATTTTAAAATATAAACTTTTCAAGAAGTTTATTTTCGTTCGCCAATTTCAGGTCCTTAAAAGTATTAAATTGCATACATGTTTGGATTCGTTCAGAAACTCGTACTCTCTAGATGTGTCTTTTGGGTTTGTGAAAAATATTTTAACATTAAGGGCTCCACCGGATGGGCTTTCAAAGTTTCAGTGTTAATTTTACCACCCTAGTTTTTTTTAGATCATCAGCTGATTATTTAAACACACAAATTTACTCTTATGTATTATTAACTAGTAATTCATTAGTGAATTTCCATTGGAAAGTGAACTATTAGCATGACCCGCACGGTGAAACGTAAGCCCGGGACCACCATAGAAGTTCCTAACATGACCCCCTGAACTTGATTTGGGGGGTCGTTCAAAATTGTATATATATATATATATATATATATATATATATATATATATGTTTGCACTCTAGTGGTCACATTTTTTATCCGATTTACTTCAAATCTGGTAATGTCAAATCAGTTGGACAAGTTTGTTGGGCAAAACAATCGGAAAACTCTAAACCCCTTTTTTGGGGGGATTAATCTTTCAAATTTTGAGTTTTTGGGCCCTAAACGGGTCAGAAAAGCCCCAGATGTAAAATCAAAGCATGTAAAAAGGTGGGAATTAGAGAGGCGAAAGTTTTAAGCCCTCTCACGTCATTCTAGCATAAATATTTACCGAGTTATTAAAGAAAATTTGTATCGACTAAACACAGTACGTTGTCTTAGGGGGGTTTTACACTAGAAAAACCTGTTATTCCTTTGTTAGAGTAATTTTATCATCCTCAGCAACCTCATGCCTACTTTCAAACCTGTCTAGACCTTCTCCTAACCTTATAATGTGCAAAATTGTTTTCCCAGCTTTGCAAGTAAATGAAACCAGGAGTACCAGAACAGCCAAAAACCAATATTTTCAGTTTTCAATAAAAAATGGAATAAATGTATGTTTTTACGCTGATTTTGAGTTTTAAAAGTTTGTTATGTGGAAATTCACTTCCCTCACGTCAGCGTGCTGCGTGCGGATTCGTTAGTGATTGTTTTTGTTCTAACGAATAAAACCAGTTGTGTGTTACTTGTGTTATTTCCGAACACTCAAAAAACATTTTAAAAGTTGGGGAGGTTTTACATGTCTTATCAGTACAATAATACTATTCTAAATTTAACTTGTATTTTTATAAGTTCAACTCCTTAGTTTTATTTCTTGGTACACCTATATTACAGTGGAATCCTTCAGGAGTGTTTGTACACTTTAAATTAGACTGTTCGAAACTGTAAATTTTTTGTCCACCATAAGAATAGAACTTATGACTCATTGAACTCTTGGACCAACAATTTATTAAGGTTTCAATAAACTCAGTAGGAATTTTCGACAGATCTAAAAAAAATGCTTGAACCATTTTGAAATATGCAAATCTTTAAAGCTATAACCATAATGCATTTAAAGTCGGGTTCATAATTCACTTGTCGGTGAGACTAATGCTGTTGTTGTCCACTTTGTGAACTACTTTTAACTCCTTCTATATTGAATTTAAAATTCCTGGAAAATAGTGAGCAAACCAAACGAATGCTCTTTAGTAAAAACCATATGAAAGTAACTAACTTAAAATTTTTGAATTATTTATATTTAAAAAAAATTTATTTAAAGGAGTAAACCAATCCATATCGAACTAATCACCCACTGTTTGGTACAGGTTGTGATCTAGGACACAGTACGGTGCAGCGCCACGGACCGTTGTGGCTAGATTTATCGTCGGACTTCAAGCGCACATTGTACTTCCCACACATTAATAACATCTTGGTGCTGTATTAAGGGGATATATTATGACTAAATATCCCCGCTGTATGAGAATATATATGCAATGAGTGTCGTGAAAAGTATTTATAGAATTGTCAAGTAACACATACATATTTTAATGTTAATTTTATTATTACTCTTAGATTTCCGAGAGCTTGAATACGTTTCTGATCATTTTTAGGGATACTTAAAAAAGGAAAAAGTTTACTCATTTATATTTTTTTGAAGTTACCATTATCTTTTAAACAAATACTATGGTTTTGTAACACATTCGTATAATTAATATCATTGTTATATACCATGAAAGTAGTCTCCCGATTATAAAATAAGTTCGAGTATAGTAAGCTAAATTTTTTGAGGGTATTCACTGTCAAAGTCTGACTTGTCTTAGATACAACATATTTTAAAGCATGGGAAAAGTACACGTTAAGAAGACCGATGCCAAAATATTTGTGCTTTTTTTAAATATTGTAGAATTGCACCGTCTATTTACTCGATATACTGGTATTACTATATCTTAATATGTAATCATAACTTAAAACAGCTTCAAACGCCCTGTTTTTTTATTAATGTTGACTAAAACTTTAAAAAAATTAATGATGTCCGACTATACATTTTTAAATTTGATAACAATAATTATTATAATATTTGTTTTCAATTACCATCAATGTGATTACTTTAATTTTACTTGTACAATGAAAAATTTTAGAGGAGTAAATAACAATGAATAAATACATTTTAGAAAAAAAGTAAATGAAAATCCACTTCACAACCGTTGTTTGATTGTTTCTCCCTGGCACTAGGGGGCGTTGTTGTTAAGTTAATGAATGCGGTGCCGTAAATTAAGTAATCGCCCGGAATAATTGGCTATCAGTCGCGGTTTGCATAATACAAGCCAATAATGACACAGTGTGGTAGCTGCCACGGATCCGGCTTGCTTACCGATTGAAACCCTCCTGGACGAATCGACTAGTGATAATCTGCCTGGATAATTATTGTTTTTTTTTATTATAAATAATAACGAGTTCCCACGCAGCACGCTGACGTGAGGGAAGTGAATTTCCATATAAAAAAACTTTTAAAACTCAAAATCAGTGTAAATACAAACAGTTATTCCAATTTTTATTTAAATATAAAAACATTGATTTTTTGGCTGTTCTGATGCTCCTGGTTTCATTTACCTGCAATGCTAGGAATACAATGTTGCGCATTATAAGGTTAGGAGGGGGTCGAGTCAGGCTTGAAAGTAGGCATGAGGTGGCTGGGGGCGATAAAAGTAAGCCAAAAAATGAATAACAGGTTTGTCTAATGTAAAACCCCCATAAGACAACGTACTGTGTTTAGTCGTTACACATTTTCTTTAATAACTCTGTAAATATTGATGCTAGAACGACGAGAGAGGGCTTAAAACATTCACCTCACTAACATACATCTTATTAAATTCATTAATTTTACATTTGGGGTTTTTATAACCCTTTTTGGGCCCAAAAACTCTAAATTTGAAAGATAAATTCCCAAAAAAGGGGTTTAGAGTTTTCTGATTGTTTTTCCCAACGAACTTGTCCAACTGATTATAGAAAGGAACGTCCCTACCAAATTTGAAGTAAATCGGACAAAAAATGCGACCACTAGAGTGCAAACACACATATATATATATAATTTTGAACGACCCCCCAAAACTTGTTCAGGGGGTCACGTTAGGAACTTCTATGGTGGTCCCGGGCTTAAGTTTCACCATGCGGGTCATACTAATAGTTCACTTTCCATAGTAAATTCACTCTGTGGTAATCTATTTCATGCATTTTTAGTACAATTTTTCAAATTTTCCCATAAGTTCAACTTTATGCACACAAAGGTAACTATTACTATTTACAAATTCCAAAGTACAAGGTACCGGTACACATTTAAATTCAAGAGGATTCAAAGTCTAAGTTATTAATGCATCAAAAACCTGGAATATATTGTACACATTTAGCCGATGTGATTCTTATATAAAATATCAGTTTTTTTATGCAAAAATGTCAGTGAACCAGAAACATACGTTTCACTTTTGACTGGCTTTCAGCCCTAATATTGCCAGTGTAGCATGTGGCATTTTCATCCTAAGTTGGAGTAGAGCTCAGTGATATCCTCCCAATGTAACGCTGACACCGTGTCATGGGTCTGGTGGCACTAGATTACAGTCTGCCCCCCGCAGCGGCTACAAGATGCATGGTCAAGCCTCTGGCTCACATCTTGCTGTCTCGCTCCTACATGATATATACTAGTACACTAACATTTGACTTGAATGTAATCGTTGAGTCGTTTTCTATGCTACATACAGTATCTGCAGCGTTGGGTTTAGTAACTGACATAAAGAAGTTGTTTTATTTGTAAGAACTCCCATTTTCTAGGATGTTTCTTTATTTTCTTATTGGCTGGTTTATTACCATTGTTGTTTTTTTTTGTGTTCTACCAAACTCAGGGTAAAGTTCAGATGTTAAGTCGAAATAACAGATTTACTATTTCGACATTCGTATTTTTAAATACTTTAAATTTTCTCTTTGCAATAGTTTATGCCAAGTAATAGTTTTATTTTTATCCAATTAGTATTGTGAAACTCTGGGAATTCTGCACTTTCCCAAGGATACAACCGCCTCAACATTTAAAATATCACATGAACAACCGTTAATGTATTGGTTTGGTGATTTAATAGGTCAAAGGGTCATTTCTACAAGCACAATTAATTAGAGTGCTAAGAACGCAATTGTGTAATTTGACCGGAGAATCACACACTTAACTAATAATGGTTAAACTAATAAAACTGAAATTTTAAAACTAACATTTTACTGAAAGGTGTATTTCAATTTTATTGATTATTGTTTTATCCGATCTGTTTTGGTTATCATATGCGCATAGTTTTGCCGGTATATTTTCTCTCTGATCTAATGACATTCTTTAATTCCGATCTCATTTATAATAATTTTACTTGCCAAATTCCCTTATCTACATTTACGTTGTAGCTGCCAACAAATGTTTGTAAATTCCCCTACGAGTTTTTAACACTTTTAAATACTAAACGAATATGTTTATAAGAATATAAATCGAGTTTTTTTAGCAATAAAAAAACGCACGGCAATATTAATCACCCATAGTAGCATTCTGTTATGTTATGTGTTGTGTAACAAATTACGTACTTCAACTAGACATATTAACCCCGCTGCAGTGTGGTATGCAATACATTTACGTCCACAGCGATTTATGTTATTACCAGCATAATAATTATAATTAGTAATCTTCTAAAAATTTATCACAATACTAACACTAATACCCCCGTCGCAGCAAACCTGCGTACTCAGCGAATTTCCAATGCAAATAATGGGTATCACTACTACCTAGAGCCACTTACCAAGTTTCACAAAAATACATTCATTAATAAGTGATGTATAGCATTTTATTTATTCTCCATAAGAATAACATTATAAATGAGTACGCAAGGTTTGCTGCAACAAGGAAGATAAGATATTTGTTCTTTTTAGCAATTATCAATATAACTCAACCAGGTGAAGCTACATACCAAGTTTTATTAATTTAGGTTCATAACTAAGGGAGATATAAAACTTTACTTATTCTCCATATGAATAACATGGGGGCCGAGTATGCAGGTTTCCTGCTACCGGGAAAAATCAACAAAAAACTTTTTTTGTGCTATTATCAATATACCACAACTAGTTGAAGCCACATACCAAGTTTCATCAATATACATACATAAATAATCAAATTATAACATTCTATTTATTCTTCATAAGGATAACATTGGACAACGTACTGTGTTTAGCACTTTGAATATCACTGCTACGGTTGGACGTAAAACAACAATTAAAACGTCAAAATGATTGTTTTGTAGAGCTAAACTGATTGGTTGAAATAAATGTGGAGTTATTTTCAGTGAAATTATCTGAGGAAAATCTAAAAACCGTATTCCCATAAGATTAACATGGGAAATTTTATGGACACATTTTTTGACTTTTCTCCACAACCACTAAACCTAGCTTAATGATTAAAAATACTAAATTGTTTGTTTCTTTAAGCTCTACAAAATGGTTATAACCAAAATCTAGTGTTTTTAAAATTTTAGGGTAAAAAGTTCAAAAAACTGATTTTTGGAAAATTTTAAACCCCCATAAAACCCCCTTCCCCTAAAACCGATCAATCTGGTTTTCGAACTTAAAGTCATAAATGTTACTATCCACATTTTTGCCAAATTTCATAAAAATCGTGCGCTTCTTTCAAAAGTTATCGCGGTAACGGACACATATATATATATATATATATAAATTTGAACGAATAGTGTTTTTGGCATCTGGGGACCTCAAAACAAAAAGTTATCATGGTCTCGGGCTTAAGTCTTACCATGCCACCTACGGTAATAGCTTCTTCCCTATAGTGGAAATTCGCTAAAACATAGAATTCAAGTTCTAAAACAAATTTAGTAAAACTATTTGTATCATTTTCATTACCATTTAGAAAGATAATATGGATTTTAAATAGTGTTTCTTTATTTTTAAAAGTTATTTGGCTCAAAGTTTATTAATTACTACCTGTACGATTATTTGTTGATACATAATTGATAACAGTTTTTATTTAACGTTTAACCTAACGTTATCTCGTCACAAAGATAATCATAAATATTTGTCTAAGGGTATTGTAAAAAAATAACCCGATATAAATGTAATCTTTGTTTAAAGTATGATCTATTTTTTATAAAATGGAATTACCTGTATAACAATAATGTGATCAGATTAATGACGTGATAATTAATGACGTGATTATTGACGTGATGTGATAATTAATCAGATATTTCAATCGTTGAGCATGAATATACACAGATGCAGGATGTATGACAGATACATAAGATAAATTCAATCAAAGCAACCAATCAGATCCGTTTACAACCTGCAGCATTACCTTTGGTATCGCAACTGATCACGTCTGTAACTATCAGCTATGTGTATTTAAAATAAAGAGATTACAAGTTATTTTGATACGTCTGACCTGTCAATGATCATATACAAACAGTTTATTTATCAAAGGTAAATTATTAAGTTATTGAGGTTCTGTTAAATAAAATAGATAAAATGATTAACTATCTGATTACGGACTTGAATAATATTCTAAATTGATTTTTATAAAACAATGTGGTCCATTGACGTCATCTTACAAAGCGACTGAGGATCTGAGTTAATAGCTCTAACCTCCGAACTTACCGGGCAACGATTATAACCAAACTGTTTTACTAAAGTAAAATGCGTTAAAATGCTATACCTTAAACCATTTAACAATTTGAACATTTACATATTGGGTATGCTGTCTAGCATTTATCAAACTGTATTCTGATTAATTCTAGTTTATTAGTACATTTCTTTTGGACTCGCATGATGAAACTTAAGCCCGGGACCTTCATAGAAGTTCCTAACGTCACCCCTAGAGTTCGTTCAAAATTATATTTATGTGTGTGTGTGTGTGTGTGTGTGTGTGTGTGTGTTTGCACTCTAGCGGTCCTATTTTTTGTCCGATTTACTTAAAATTTGGTAGGGACGTTCCTTTCTGTAATCAGTTGGACAAGCTCGTTGGACAAAACAATCGGAAAACTCTAAACTCCTTTTTCTGGGGATTAAAAGCCCCAGATGTAAAATCGATGCATGTAAAAAGATGGAAACTAAAGAGGCGGAAGTTTTAAGCCCTCTCTCGTCATTGTAGCATAAATATTTACCGAGTTATTAAAGAAAATGAGATTCGACTAAACACAGTACGATTTCTTATGGGGGTTTTACACTAGAAAAACCTGTTATTCCTTTGTTAGAGTACTTTTATCATCCCCAGCAACCTCACGCCTACTTTCAAGCCTTTCTGACCTTCTCCTAATCTTTTGATGCGCAAAATTGTATTCCCAGCTTTGCAAGTAAATGAAACCAGGAGTTAATGAACAGCCAAAAAATCAATGTTTTCAGATTTCAATAAAAATTGGTCAAATGTATGTTTTTACACTAATTTTGAGTTTTAAAAGTTTTTATGTGTGAAATTCACTTCCCTCACGTCATCGTGCTGCGTGCAAACTCGTATTATTATTGCTTTGATTTAAATTTTAATATTCACATTAACATAAACCTGGACAACCCATACTTATTTGGAAGGTTTTTTGTATAAAATATAGCATGCAATCTAGATTAAACTAAAAACATTAAATGTGGTACAACGAGAATAGGAGAATTAAGAGGGAGGAACTGAAGGCATTTATTTGCTTACGTTGTCAAAGGTGGGGGGAGGGGAGTCGTATGGCCGTATTGTTGCAACTAGCTTCCCTTCTGCAAACATCGAAATCTTCGAACCTTATAAAAGGTTGAATCATCTATAGCTTAGTAATAATTTAGTAGTGTCAAAGAACTGCTCCCGGGCCATACCACATTGTAGAGGCTCAGGATTCCGATATATTATGTCGGATACGTTACCCCCCCCCCCCCCCGCCTGGACCATAGGGCCATAGGACGCATAAGTCTCCACATTCCACATTGACCTTCAAAGTCTAGATGTTTTAATTATTAAGATTCATACCACAATATATATTAATAACAAATTAATTTACCAAAATATACCTAAGTTATTCTAGCATTTCACTAACACGCGACTGTGACATTTATTACATGACTAACAAATAATACCGTATGATAGATTAGTTTAATCAGTAAAATATCTGCCATGCAATCTATTGTAATTAGAAATAAATTATATTTAAAAAACAACTAATGTAGTTTAGATTTATTGTTAAAGACGAATACTTATGGTTTATTAAATAAAATGCTTTTCATCAAATGACTGTACTATTAATATAGTTGTGGGCTAGTTTAAGCAGGATATTATCTTATCAAATTACAATCTGTTAAACTATGTTTTTTAAACGTAACATAAAGCACTCAAACGTATTTTCTTTATTAAGATTAAATTTTTCAGTCACGTTTAACACTCAAAACTCATTAAAATATGTTCTATCAAAGAGAGAATCGTTTAACACAAATTACTTGTAATGTAAAACATCCAATCAGAAATAATTATTTCTTAAGGGCTATGAAAGAGTTGAATATTGATATTGTGTTTTAACGAGCATTCTTAAATGTAAATAGTCTCCTTTATTTCATTTTTGTAAAATATTGTTTTATTATATCTGTTCGTATTCCTGTATATTACAGACTCAAGACATTTATCTCGAATGTAACAATAAAGTTCGTTCACCACTTAGGCTATTATCTCAACACAGGACCCACAACCTCATGTTTCTTGTGTAAAGTTTGATTCGTACGGTAATCGTAAACCCTTAGCATTAAATTTTTATTTAAAGTATGTAAAGTTGAATGTCCCGTTCTGAGACGTGATAGTAATTAAAACATAATTCAAATAATTGTCTTAAAAGTTATTCTGTTATCGGAATATAATGTATCCGAATTTCCTGAAATTATTAGGGTCTGCAATACTTTTTAAGATATACAACTGATTAATAGTTTTTTTTATTATAATTTTCACTACATATAAAACTATTTAAAATATCAGTGATAAATTGTATAACACACATGTGAATAGCGTATAGATAACTTAATTAAATTAGAAAATGTACGTCATAAAACCTTTGGCAGAGTTATGCGCTAATAATGATGTTTATTGTTGTTCCCATAACACAGCCAACTGCGGCAACGCGGTTCCAACGCTTACGTCGTAACTTGTGGGGTGTCAAAGCCACAGGTTCTGTTGTCGCCGTTAACAGTTACTGTTGCTCTTCCTTTAACCAATAGGGTCACCAGTTAACCAGTGTAATAATACTATGTTGTACCTTTCTTTCATTTTATGTCAAATCAATTTTTTATACACTATTATTATAGATTATAAACTTCATTTTTCACTTCAGACCTAAAGGAAAATCAGACAAATATCTGTTTATGTTTTATGTTCTTTCGGAAATACGAGTAGTTTATAATTATTTTCCACAATGACTTCATAAACGGGTACGATGTATGAGACTTTATATAGGGGATTTTGTTGTAAACCTCTCATTGCGTTCGTCTAACTGAAATAATATAAATTAATTTTGATAAACCTTGGAAAGGACTTTATCTATCTGTGTTACAACAATTTGCATGATACTCCTTGGTAGCAAACCAGCATATAAATTATCCTCTTTGAGTTCAATTTTTATATCTTGTTTATTTGTGTATACACATAATCCATATAATGCTAAATTGTTGATGTATCTCATGTTATATAGCTTCACTTGATTATAATAAACATAAATATTATAACAAAACTTTGATCATTCAGAACATTTATTATTTTGATCATGATACTAATAGATTTTATTTCTTTTGAAAATTTAATTAATGAATTTTCTATAAGGGTATGCTGGTTTGATGCAACAGGATTATTAAATATATGTTAAGAGGTATCCTGTTTACAATATGATCGAAGCGATATGTTGTCCGTCAGGCTTACGTTTGTTTCAGGTTTTTCGCAGAAGCGCTTTCGGCGTCTCGCCAATCTCAACTGCTACTAATCCACGAGACAACGAAAGCGCTTCTGCAAAAGTCGTCCTCAAACAGATGCAGTCCGACGGACAACACATCGCCAACACATGGGATGGGATGGTTTCTTTTTTAGTTCGGGTTGTTTTTTTTTTGGCTGTGTTGGTCATGTTTTTTTGTGGTGGTTTTCTTGTGATAACGTGACTGAAAAAATTTAATCTTAATAAAGAAAATACGTTTGAGTGCTTTATGTTACGTTTAAAAAACATAGTTTAACAGATTGTAATTTGATAAGATAATATCCTGCTTAAACTAGCCCACAACTATATTAATAGTACAGTCATTTGATGAAAAGCATTTTATTTAATAAACCATAAGTATTCGTCTTTAACAATAAATCTAAACTACATTAGTTGTTTTTTAAATATAATTTATTTCTAATTACAATAGATTGCATGGCAGATATTTTACTGATTAAACTAATCTATCATACGGTATTATTTGTTAGTCATGTAATAAATGTCACAGTCGCGTGTTAGTGAAATGCTAGAATAACTTAGGTATATTTTGGTAAATTAATTTGTTATTAATATATATTGTGGTATGAATCTTAATAATTAAAACATCTAGACTTTGAAGGTCAATGTGGAATGTGGAGACTTATGCGTCCTATGGCCCTATGGTCCAGGCGGGGGGGGGGGGGTAACGTATCCGACATAATATATCGGAATCCTGAGCCTCTACAATGTGGTATGGCCCGGGAGCAGTTCTTTGACACTACTAAATTATTACTAAGCTATAGATGATTCAACCTTTTATAAGGTTCGAAGATTTCGATGTTTGCAGAAGGGAAGCTAGTTGCAACAATACGGCCATACGACTCCCCTCCCCCCACCTTTGACAACGTAAGCAAATAAATGCCTTCAGTTCCTCCCTCTTAATTCTCCTATTCTCGTTGTACCACATTTAATGTTTTTAGTTTAATCTAGATTGCATGCTATATTTTATACAAAAAACCTTCCAAATAAGTATGGGTTGTCCAGGTTTATGTTAATGTGAATATTAAAATTTAAATCAAAGCAATAATAATACGAGTTTGCACGCAGCACGATGACGTGAGGGAAGTGAATTTCACACATAAAAACTTTTAAAACTCAAAATTAGTGTAAAAACATACATTTGACCAATTTTTATTGAAATCTGAAAACATTGATTTTTTGGCTGTTCATTAACTCCTGGTTTCATTTACTTGCAAAGCTGGGAATACAATTTTGCGCATCAAAAGATTAGGAGAAGGTCAGACAGGCTTGAAAGTAGGCGTGAGGTTGCTGGGGATGATAAAAGTACTCTAACAAAGGAATAACAGGTTTTTCTAGTGTAAAACCCCCATAAGAAATCGTACTGTGTTTAGTCGAATCTCATTTTCTTTAATAACTCGGTAAATATTTATGCTACAATGACGAGAGAGGGCTTAAAACTTCCGCCTCTTTAATTTCCATCTTTTTACATGCATCGATTTTACATCTGGGGCTTTTAATCCCCAAAAAAAGGAGTTTAGAGTTTTCCGATTGTTTTGTCCAACGAGCTTGTCCAACTGATTACAGAAAGGAACGTCCCTACCAAATTTTAAGTAAATCGGACAAAAAATGCGACCGCTAGAGTGCAAACACACACACACACACACACACACACACACATAAATATAATTTTGAACGAACTCTAGGGGTGACGTTAGGAACTTCTATGAAGGTCCCGGGCTTAAGTTTCATCATGCGAGTCCAAAAGAAATGTACTAATAAACTAGAATTAATCAGAATACAGTTTGATAAATGCTAGACAGCATACCCAATATGTAAATGTTCAAATTGTTAAATGGTTTAAGGTATAGCATTTTAACGCATTTTACTTTAGTAAAACAGTTTGGTTATAATCGTTGCCCGGTAAGTTCGGAGGTTAGAGCTATTAACTCAGATCCTCAGTCGCTTTGTAAGATGACGTCAATGGACCACATTGTTTTATAAAAATCAATTTAGAATATTATTCAAGTCCGTAATCAGATAGTTAATCATTTTATCTATTTTATTTAACAGAACCTCAATAACTTAATAATTTACCTTTGATAAATAAACTGTTTGTATATGATCATTGACAGTTCAGACGTATCAAAATAACTTGTAATCTCTTTATTTTAAATACACATAGCTGATAGTTACAGACGTGATCAGTTGCGATACCAAAGATAATGCTGCAGGTTGTAAACGGATCTGATTGGTTGCTTTGATTGAATTTATCTTATGTATCTGTCATACATCCTGCATCTGTGTATATTCATGCTCAACGATTGAAATATCTTATTAATTATCACATCACGTCAATAATCACGTCATTAATTATCACGTCATTAATCTGATCACATTATTGTTATACAGGTAATTCCATTTTATTAAAAATAGATCATACTTTAAACAAAGATTACATTAGGTTAGGTTAAACGTTAAATAAAAACTGTTATCAATTATGTATCAACAAATGATCGTACAGGTAGTAATTAATAAACTTTGAGCCAAATAACTTTTAAAAATAAAGAAACACTATTTAAAATCTATCTTATCTTTCTAAATGGTAATGAAAATGATACAAATAGTTTTACTAAATTTGTTTTAGAACTTGAATTCTATGTTTTAGCGAATTTCCACTATAGGGAAGAAGCTATTACCGTAGGTGGCATGGTAAGACTTAAGCCCGAGACCATGATAACATTTGTTTTGAGGTCCCCAGATGCCAAAAACACTATTCGTTCAAATTTATATATATATATATATATATATATATATATATATGTGTGTGTGTCCGTTACCGCGATAACTTTTGAAAGAAGCGCACGATTTTTATGAAATTTGGCAAAAATGTGGATAGTAACATTTATGACTTTAAGTTCGAAAACCAGATTGATCGGTTTATGGGAAGGGGGTTTTATGGGGGTTTAAAATTTTTCAAAAATCAGTTTTTTGAACTTTTTACCCTAAAATTTTAAAATAACCATTTTGTAGAGCTTAAAGAAACAAACAATTTAGTATTTTTAATCATTAAGCTAGGTTTAGTGGTTGTGGAGAAAAGTCAAAAAATGTGTCCATAAAATTTCCCATGTTAATCTTATGGGAATACGGTTTTTAGATTTTCCTCAGATAATTTCACTGAAAATAACTCCACATTTATTTCAACCAATCAGTTTAGCTCTACAAAACAATCATTTTGGCGTTTTAATTGTTGTTTTACGTCCAACCGTAGCAGTGATATTCAAAGTGCTAAACACAGTACGTTGTCCAATGTTATCCTTATGAAGAATAAATAGAATGTTATAATTTGATTATTTATGTATGTATATTGATGAAACTTGGTATGTGGCTTCAACTAGTTGTGGTATATTGATAATAGCACAAAAAAAGTTTTTTGTTGATTTTTCCCGGTAGCAGGAAACCTGCATACTCGGCCCCCATGTTATTCATATGGAGAATAAGTAAAGTTTTATATCTCCCTTAGTTATGAACCTAAATTAATAAAACTTGGTATGTAGCTTCACCTGGTTGAGTTATATTGATAATTGCTAAAAAGAACAAATATATTATCTTCCTTGTTGCAGCAAACCTTGCGTACTCATTTATAATGTTATTCTTATGGAGAATAAATAAAATGCTATACATCACTTATTAATGAATGTATTTTTGTGAAACTTGGTAAGTGGCTCTAGGTAGTAGTGATACCCATTATTTGCATTGGAAATTTGCTGAGTACGCAGGTTTGCTGCGACGGGGGTATTAGTGTTAGTATTGTGATAAATTTTTAGAAGATTACTAATTATAATTATTATGCTGGTAATAACATAAATCGCTGTGGACGTAAATGTATTGCATACCACACTGCAGCGGGGTTAATATGTCTAGTTGAAGTACGTAATTTGTTACACAACACATAACATAACAGAATGCTACTATGGGTGATTAATATTGCCGTGCGTTTTTTTATTGCTAAAAAAACTCGATTTATATTCTTATAAACATATTCGTTTAGTATTTAAAAGTGTTAAAAACTCGTAGGGGAATTTACAAACATTTTTTGGCAGCTACAACGTAAATGTAGATAAGGGAATTTGGCAAGTAAAATTATTATAAATGAGATCGGAATTAAAGAATGTCATTAGATCAGAGAGAAAATATACCGGCAAAACTATGCGCATATGATAACCAAAACAGATCGGATAAAACAATAATCAATAAAATTGAAATACACCTTTCAGTAAAATGTTAGTTTTAAAATTTCAGTTTTATTAGTTTAACCATTATTAGTTAAGTGTGTGATTCTCCGGTCAAATTACACAATTGCGTTCTTAGCACTCTAATTAATTGTGCTTGTAGAAATGACCCTTTGACCTATTAAATCACCAAACCAATACATTAACGGTTGTTCATGTGATATTTTAAATGTTGAGGCGGTTGTATCCTTGGGAAAGTGCAGAATTCCCAGAGTTTCACAATACTAATTGGATAAAAATAAAACTATTACTTGGCATAAACTATTGCAAAGAGAAAATTTAAAGTATTTAAAAATACGAATGTCGAAATAGTAAATCTGTTATTTCGACTTAACATCTGAACTTTACCCTGAGTTTGGTAGAACACAAAAAAAAAAACAATGGTAATAAACCAGCCAATAAGAAAATAAAGAAACATCCTAGAAAATGGGAGTTCTTACAAATAAAACAACTTCTTTATGTCAGTTACTAAACCCAACGCTGCAGATACTGTATGTAGCATAGAAAACGACTCAACGATTACATTCAAGTCAAATGTTAGTGTACTAGTATATATCATGTAGGAGCGAGACAGCAAGATGTGAGCCAGAGGCTTGACCATGCATCTTGTAGCCGCTGCGGGGGGCAGACTGTAATCTAGTGCCACCAGACCCATGACACGGTGTCAGCGTTACATTGGGAGGATATCACTGAGCTCTACTCCAACTTAGGATGAAAATGCCACATGCTACACTGGCAATATTAGGGCTGAAAGCCAGTCAAAAGTGAAACGTATGTTTCTGGTTCACTGACATTTTTGCATAAAAAAACTGATATTTTATATAAGAATCACATCGGCTAAATGTGTACAATATATTCCAGGTTTTTGATGCATTAATAACTTAGACTTTGAATCCTCTTGAATTTAAATGTGTACCGGTACCTTGTACTTTGGAATTTGTAAATAGTAATAGTTACCTTTGTGTGCATAAAGTTGAACTTATGGGAAAATTTGAAAAATTGTACTAAAAATGCATGAAATAGATTACCACAGAGTGAATTTACTATGGAAAGTGAACTATTAGTATGACCCGCATGGTGAAACTTAAGCCCGGGACCACCATAGAAGTTCCTAACGTGACCCCCTGAACAAGTTTTGGGGGGTCGTTCAAAATTATATATATATATGTGTGTTTGCACTCTAGTGGTCGCATTTTTTGTCCGATTTACTTCAAATTTGGTAGGGACGTTCCTTTCTATAATCAGTTGGACAAGTTCGTTGGGAAAAACAATCAGAAAACTCTAAACCCCTTTTTTGGGAATTTATCTTTCAAATTTAGAGTTTTTGGGCCCAAAAAGGGTTATAAAAACCCCAAATGTAAAATTAATGAATTTAATAAGATGTATGTTAGTGAGGTGAATGTTTTAAGCCCTCTCTCGTCGTTCTAGCATCAATATTTACAGAGTTATTAAAGAAAATGTGTAACGACTAAACACAGTACGTTGTCTTATGGGGGTTTTACATTAGACAAACCTGTTATTCATTTTTTGGCTTACTTTTATCGCCCCCAGCCACCTCATGCCTACTTTCAAGCCTGACTCGACCCCCTCCTAACCTTATAATGCGCAACATTGTATTCCTAGCATTGCAGGTAAATGAAACCAGGAGCATCAGAACAGCCAAAAAATCAATGTTTTTATATTTAAATAAAAATTGGAATAACTGTTTGTATTTACACTGATTTTGAGTTTTAAAAGTTTTTTTATATGGAAATTCACTTCCCTCACGTCAGCGTGCTGCGTGGGAACTCGTTATTATTTATAATAAAAAAAAACAATAATTATCCAGGCAGATTATCACTAGTCGATTCGTCCAGGAGGGTTTCAATCGGTAAGCAAGCCGGATCCGTGGCAGCTACCACACTGTGTCATTATTGGCTTGTATTATGCAAACCGCGACTGATAGCCAATTATTCCGGGCGATTACTTAATTTACGGCACCGCATTCATTAACTTAACAACAACGCCCCCTAGTGCCAGGGAGAAACAATCAAACAACGGTTGTGAAGTGGATTTTCATTTACTTTTTTTCTAAAATGTATTTATTCATTGTTATTTACTCCTCTAAAATTTTTCATTGTACAAGTAAAATTAAAGTAATCACATTGATGGTAATTGAAAACAAATATTATAATAATTATTGTTATCAAATTTAAAAATGTATAGTCGGACATCATTAATTTTTTTAAAGTTTTAGTCAACATTAATAAAAAAACAGGGCGTTTGAAGCTGTTTTAAGTTATGATTACATATTAAGATATAGTAATACCAGTATATCGAGTAAATAGACGGTGCAATTCTACAATATTTAAAAAAAGCACAAATATTTTGGCATCGGTCTTCTTAACGTGTACTTTTCCCATGCTTTAAAATATGTTGTATCTAAGACAAGTCAGACTTTGACAGTGAATACCCTCAAAAAATTTAGCTTACTATACTCGAACTTATTTTATAATCGGGAGACTACTTTCATGGTATATAACAATGATATTAATTATACGAATGTGTTACAAAACCATAGTATTTGTTTAAAAGATAATGGTAACTTCAAAAAAATATAAATGAGTAAACTTTTTCCTTTTTTAAGTATCCCTAAAAATGATCAGAAACGTATTCAAGCTCTCGGAAATCTAAGAGTAATAATAAAATTAACATTAAAATATGTATGTGTTACTTGACAATTCTATAAATACTTTTCACGACACTCATTGCATATATATTCTCATACAGCGGGGATATTTAGTCATAATATATCCCCTTAATACAGCACCAAGATGTTATTAATGTGTGGGAAGTACAATGTGCGCTTGAAGTCCGACGATAAATCTAGCCACAACGGTCCGTGGCGCTGCACCGTACTGTGTCCTAGATCACAACCTGTACCAAACAGTGGGTGATTAGTTCGATATGGATTGGTTTACTCCTTTAAATAATTTTTTTTTAAATATAAATAATTCAAAAATTTTAAGTTAGTTACTTTCATATGGTTTTTACTAAAGAGCATTCGTTTGGTTTGCTCACTATTTTCCAGGAATTTTAAATTCAATATAGAAGGAGTTAAAAGTAGTTCACAAAGTGGACAACAACAGCATTAGTCTCACCGACAAGTGAATTATGAACCCGACTTTAAATGCATTATGGTTATAGCTTTAAAGATTTGCATATTTCAAAATGGTTCAAGCATTTTTTTTAGATCTGTCGAAAATTCCTACTGAGTTTATTGAAACCTTAATAAATTGTTGGTCCAAGAGTTCAATGAGTCATAAGTTCTATTCTTATGGTGGACAAAAAATTTACAGTTTCGAACAGTCTAATTTAAAGTGTACAAACACTCCTGAAGGATTCCACTGTAATATAGGTGTACCAAGAAATAAAACTAAGGAGTTGAACTTATAAAAATACAAGTTAAATTTAGAATAGTATTATTGTACTGATAAGACATGTAAAACCTCCCCAACTTTTAAAATGTTTTTTGAGTGTTCGGAAATAACACAAGTAACACACAACTGGTTTTATTCGTTAGAACAAAAACAATCACTAACGAATCCGCACGCAGCACGCTGACGTGAGGGAAGTGAATTTCCACATAACAAACTTTTAAAACTCAAAATCAGTGTAAAAACATACATTTATTCCAATTTTTATTGAAAACTGAAAATATTGATTTTTGGCTGTTCTGGTATTCCTGGTTTCATTTACTTGCAAATCTGGAAAACAGTTTTGCACATTATAAGGTCCAGACAGGTTAGAAAGTAGGCGTGAGGTTGCTGAGGATGATAAAAGTACTCTAACAAAGGAATAACAGGTTTTTCTAGTGTAAAACCCCCCTAAGACAACGTACTGTGTTTAGTCGATACAAATTTTCTTTAATAACTCGGTAAATATTTATGCTAGAATGACGTGAGAGGGCTTAAAACTTTCGCCTCTCTAATTCCCACCTTTTTACATGCTTTGATTTTACATCTGGGGCTTTTCTGACCCGTTTAGGGCCCAAAACCTCAAAATTTGAAAGATTTTTCCCCCCAAAAAAGGGGTTTAGAGTTTTCCGATTGTTTTGCCCAACGAAATTGTCCAACTGATTACAGAAAGGAACGTCCCTACCAGATTTGAAGTAAATCGGATAAAAAATGCGACCGCTAGAGTGCAAACACATATATATACACATATACACATATATATACAATTTTGAACGACCCCCCAAATCGTGTTCAGGGGGTCACGTTAGGAACTTCTATGGTGGTCCCGGGCTTCAGTTTCACCGTGCGGGTCATGCTAATAGTTCACTTTCCAAAGGAAATTCACTAATGAATTACTAGTTAATAATACATAAGAGTAAATTTGTGTGTTTAAATAATCAGCTGATGATCTAAATAAAATACCCCCGTAGCAGCAAACCTGCATACTCAGCGAATTTCCAATGCATATTAATTTATATTAATACACCATAAAGCAACATACCAAGTTTCATCAATATACATTCATAAATAAACGATTTATGACATTTTAATTATTCTCCATAAGAATAACAAGGCGGATGAGTATGCAGGTTTGCTACACACTAACAATGGGCTTTTATACAAATATCAATATAACTCAACTAGGTAAAGCCACATACCAAGTTCTATTAATTTATGTTCATAATTAAAGGAGATAACACGTTAATTATTCTCCATAAGAATAACATGGGGCTGAGTCTGCAGGTTTTCTGCTACGAGGACTATCGGCCAAAAAATGAGTTTTTGTGCAAATATCAATATTCCACAATGAAATGAAGCAATATACCAAGTTTCGTCAGGATAAGTTGATAAATAAGCGATATATACAATTTTTCTTATCCTCCATAAGAATAACATTGGACAATGTACTGTGTTTAGCACTTTCAATATCTCAGTAACCAATTGGCGTAGAGCAATGATTAAAACATCAAATTGTGCGGGGTTTTAAGCTGATTCCAATGGGGTAAAAATAAAATTTTACTTTTTCAAAAATTGTATGTAAAAAACCCATTTTTGGGGTACAAAACCCCCCCAAAATACCCTTACGGATAGGTCGATCCGTCTGGTTTTCGAACTTAAAGTCATAAATGCTGCTTTACACGTTTGTATCAAATTTCATCAAAATCGGACTTTTTTTACGAGAGTTATCGCACCCACGGACACACACATACATATATATATATATATATATATATATATACAGTTTCGAACGAATGGTGTTTTTGGGGTCTGGGGACCTCAAAACGAAAAGTTATCATGGTCCCGGGCCTAGGTCTTACCATGCCGACTACGGTAATAGCTTCTTCCCAATAGGGGAAATTCGCTAAAAAAGTAGGGTTGTAAAATTAACACTGAAACTTTGAAAGCCCATCCGGTGGAGCCCTTAATGTTTAAATATTTTTCACAACCCCAAAAGACAAATCTAGAGAGTAAGAGTTTTTGATCGAGTCCAAACATGTATGCAATTTAATACTTTTAAGGACCTGAAATTGGTGAACGAAAGTAATTTAAAACAATCCAATTAGCCTAAAACCTTCTAACGCACATATAGAACATAGAAAAAAGTTGCATCAAAATGGGTGACCCGTTTTCCTGTGAAAAGCGAACAAAACATGACCAAAACCGCACAAAATCATGTTTTTGAGCGGCCGCCATTATTTTTTTTTAAAAGGCTTATGCCAGTTTATAGTGCCCTAAAACCTTCTAACGCATATATAGAACAAAGAAACAAAGTTTCTTTAATGTCAGTGCACCCGTTTTCCAGCGAAAAGCGAACGAAAACCCGTCCTTGAGCGTTACCGGCAGACAGACAGACAGACATAAATTGAGATAAGATTTGTTTTGTTTTCCCTAGGGTGTAAAACGTGAAAATATGCAAACATTTCATAATTCCAAGCAATGTACAGACAAAACTCTAATTTTATTTATATAGATTCATTAGACGGTATATTGAAATAAATATATATACACTTGATGTACACGTTCTTCGCACCGGGGTTTTCCATACCCGTTCTATAGTCAATGCAAATTGCATTTTAGTTAGCTTGAAACAGCTGTTGTTCTTGCTTCTGCTCTTTAAGCTGTCAAATGTAAATGCCCTCAGCTGTTCGCATTACAGTTTCTGAATGTTTACTTTCTTCTGAAATGTAAACATTGAAACTTAGGACGTTCACGGGGCGTAGCCCGAGGGGATTTTAAGGAAGTGAATAGGCATGGGTTGCCTATAGGTATATGTTGCATGGGTTCAAGATCTACCTATGTGTAAAGTTTCAGCCCAGTCGGTTCAGTAGTTTTTGCGTTCACCCGGAACATCAGACAGACAGACAGACAGAAACCACCTCTTCTTTATAATATTATAGATAGATATATCGAATTCGAAGTTAGTGTCTTACTTTTGACTAGAGATGAAAAAAGGTTATGTTAAAAAGAGTGTGTCACCGCATCCTGTTATATTTAAATGCAGGTGACCACTTTAAAACTTCCAAGCAAAGAATGCTTATTTAGTTATGGTTGTTAAGTTGAGAAGTATAAAACATAATACTTATAACAAATACTTAAATATAATTTTAAAATAATTGTAATATAAATAAAGTTTATATATTATAATTATAATTTTATTTTATCTTCATGCTTTTCCCTTGCCACTTTTATAGTTAGTGTCCAAGAATTTTTTCCGGTATATTTTATTTATTTATCTAATACTCATAACAAGTTAGTTTGCTAAATTAATCCACAAATATTTACATTATATTTGGCACATGAATATCAATTCATACATGAGTTATTTTTCACGCTCCCACGTTTCTACGTTCACCTGTTTTCAGATTCAAAATAAAATGTAGGAGCACAGCTAATATATAATTATAATGACCCTATTGTACAATTTTTGACCTTACAAGTGATTTATGATTCAATAAAATTACCCTTATTTTTCTACTGTAATACCTTTCGTAGAAATATACATTCGGTGAGTGAGAGGCTTACATTTTGTGCAAGATTTCTGGTACTATTAAACGTATATAATTAATAAACTTACATGACTTTTTCGTAGTAGGTTGAAATTCGTAGCATAAAAAACTAGCCACAGTAACTAAATGTGTTGTGTAACAAATTACATCCACCAGCTAGAATATTAAGCCCACTGTAATGCAGTATACAGTAGATTTACTGTCCACAATGTTGTGTATAATTACTGACAAAAACTGTAATGAATAATTATAAATGTATTTAATTATTAACTGTCACTATTTTTTAATGTATTACAACATAAAATAAATACAAGTTGTTAAAATAATTTGGTATAGCATAAATTCAACAAAAAATGTATTACTATGCCGGAAAGTTAATTAACTAACCTACTTCACATTACAATATAAACAAATTCTACTTGGCAGTCATTTGCCCAAAATGTTTTTGGAAAATTTTATTTTGATGTATAACAAATAGTTTTAGATTTAGTCGTACAACAATCATAGTGATACAAATTACAATACGTTTTACTAATAAGTGTCATGATTTTGTGCGGTTTTGGTCATGTTTCGTTCGCTTTTCACAGGAAAACGGGTCACCCATTTTGATGCAACTTTTTTCTATGTTCTATATGTGCGTTAGAAGGTTTTAGGCTAATTGGATTGTTTTAAATTACCTTAGGTCACTGCCCCATAGGGTTTTAAAGATCCTATGCTATTCTTATGGACAAAGCATTTATTTATATTGAACCAGATGATGGCATAGTTATTCTATAAATAGGTGTTGTAGTTATTTTTTAAAACTTTGAGTGAAGATTGGTAATAAATAAGATAAGTGGATATATGATCTAAATATATATTTGTCAGACTCATGCACTCACTGACATAGTGATCAATTTATCTAAGAAACGACAATGTCTATTGAAGATGAAATTTTGGATGGTGGTTCCCCTTATGCTGCAGATTCACAATAAGAATACGTTTAAAAAAGTCCTATAGGGCTCTTCGCTAATTTACTTTTATGGCAATTTTAACAGTATTAGTATTTACTGGACCTTTGTAAGTTACATTTCGGTAGGAACATAACTAATTCATCAGAACAAAACGCAGGCCTATTCCTGTTACGAAAATGTTTAAGGGCTTCGCCCCCCGCAATTTCAAAATACAATATTTTAACAATCTTGCACATGCTCTTGGACTGATGGTTCTGAAATTCGGTAGAAATGTAGCTGATAGCTCAGAGCAGACATTTACCTACTCCAGACACAAATATACTCAAGGACTCTGGCCCAATGGCCTTTAATATAAGCGTGATAGTCATAACACACCAACTACTCAACCAGTAGAGCTGAAATTTGATGCCTTAAAGGAAATAAGAAACATCATGGGGAGTCACGGTGTTGTTCTCTGGAGATTTCACACAGACCCTTTGTCGTAAGTGAGACATGAGTGGACGAGTCTACGCCTCTCTAAAAATATATTTTATGTAGCCGACCACTGAGCGTCTGAACTTAACAGTAAATATGAAAATGCATTTTTGAGAAGATTACGGGGTTGAGCAGTTTTTTATGCGCTTTTAAAAGTTGAGATTGGGACATTGAAAAACAAATTAAGTTTCAGGAACATCTATCCTTCACTCGGCACTATCGATGAATCACAGGATTTATTGATTGACAGTTTGTTACACCGAGGTTAATAAACAGTTTAATCTAGAAAGTGTCTGGCTCTGCGATTGCGCCATCCTCACGTCCATCAATGAACAAGCAACGGATATCAACAAAAATGTAGGTCTATTCCAAAGGGAGGAACGAACATATACAATATTTAATACCGTTCATTTAACCATGACCACTGTTACAACAGTTCGTATATATTGATTTACATTTATTTAAATAAAATCAAGTAGTCATATGTTTTTAAAACATATGATTTTTCCAAGTTTAAATTGTTTATTTAAAATTATAATGAAAACAGGACCTGGCAAAAATGGTGATTTTAAAAGTGGTTTGTCAATGTTTTTAAAGTTTAACGTTTCGTTACATTACTATTAATTTATTGCAATGTAAAGATTAATGTATCAAAGTATTTAAAATGTTAAATTAAACAGGGTTAATATTTTGTTGTACTTTAGTACTTTTATTTCTAAAATCGAATCCAAAGTGTTACGTGTAACGATTTGGAGTCGCAAAAACCACACCGTTCACTACCCGACAGAATTCCTCGACTTGGCAACAGTACCCGAACTATCTGTCATAGTATATTTCGTTAAATTTAATTCTACTTTAAAATTGTAAAATGTAATTTGACAGAATTCCTCGACTTGGCAACAGTACCCGAACTATCTGTCATAGTATATTTCGTTAAATTTAATTCTACTTTAAAATTGTAAAATGTAATTTTAATATTGTAAAATTATGTGGGTTGTTAATTTTTTTAGTTAATCTACCATTTATATTCAACCCGTACGAAGGACGGGTACACAGCTAGTTAAAAATATATTAGGGCATTTAAACATTGTGAAAGGATTGAAAACTTACATTTGAAAAATTCGTATACCGTAATAGATTTTACAACCGCATAAATAAGACACCATCGAACTATTTCATTAGGAAACTATCCCATACATGCCAATCCCATTGAATTACCCCCAAATTCAGTCCAGACTGCAAAATAACTTTTTGTTTAATTATTACAACAGTCCAAACATACGTAAAGTCCTTATTATATCAAATTCTTTGTAAGACTGTAGACATTGTGAGTTGACGAGATACAAGAAACGGCTGCAAGTGGCCGAGTAATGCATGAGGATGATGCAAGAAGAGAGTAATTGTCCCATACGTCGCCGCTGACATAAGTTACCCTTCAGATTACCCTACTGTCCCCGACGTTTACCCCTCCTCCTTCCACCCCCACACTTCATCAAGAGAAGCTTAAAAAAGTTGATTTTGAACTCTGAATAAAAAACGATCAGCTGACACTTGTACATTTTATGAAAGGATAATCTGGAACTAGGATTTTAAACAGCAACTGGAATAAAAGCTTAAAAGAATATCAGTTAACAAAACACCCTGTTGATTTTTCGTTATTCTTTTTATCGTATTTTAAGGATATTATAAATTAAATTAAATTTTTTAGACAATTATAATTAGATTTTGAGACTAAAACTTCTAATGGTTTGATTTTTTCAAGTGTCTTCATCCTCCTAATCTTTCACAGACCCATCATTAGTTAGGTTGTGCTATGAGGACGTAATTGACTTTTTGGGATTCTTATCAAGGTTTAATTTCCAAAGACAGATTATAACTGTAGTTTATCCGTCCAATATACAAAAATACAAGTATTTACTTTCCAGATACAACGGTGTAATCAGACTAAAAACATTTTAACTTTACTTTGATTTTAGATTTACTTTGGTCTAACTAAACGTTTACATACATTGCAATATCGAACAGCCTCAAACTTTAATTTATCTTTATTTGTTGATACAATATAATATATGTTTTACATAAAAATACTTGCTTTCTCCAAAATGTATTTGATTTATTTTATTACATGAAGGAAAGAAATGTTTATAATAAATATATTAGAGCTACAATAGTAAAACTTTGTATGAAGAGTGTTCTGTATTTATAAAACATTTTCAATAACAAAAAACGAAATTAAAAATAGTTATTTATTTGAACCACTTTCAACTACTGTATTGCAATTCCTGTTACTCAAGTGCAGTACAAAAGTACCAGCCCGATGACCTATAAAATTGCATATAATCCTAATAAGCTCCAGTGTAATCCACTGCGTGATCAATTCTATCGCTTTAGTTTTCGGGTGTTTTATTTTAATCTTCAACTGAGTTTCTGATTTGGTAAATATTACTAGCAGTTAGGTACAGGGTAACCACTACTAAACTAGAAACCGTTTTATTAATTTTACATATTTGTTTCACAAATAAAGTGTTATAAAAACTGTTTGAGATTCTTCTGTTACACTTTGGCCAATTAAAATAAAAGAGAAAACCCAAAGAAAAGTAAAATCGTATTCAACTCACAAGTTTGTGTACCTCTGTTAAGGAGGAAAGAAATTAGCTGCTAAGTGTTAGTAAGATAGCGTCCGAGGCCAAACTAAAGGATATTTTAACTAATCGGAAAATTGAAAGAGGAGAGAGTAAAACTTATTTCAATTTAGAGTAATACTCTTCACTTTTGAAGAGCTACTTACTTCAAAAAAAAACTCTTTACAAACACTCAAAGTGTTTTCTTTTCATCATCCTTTCATCCCTTGAGCTCTTTAAAACAAGTGGTTAACAGAGTAATTTCCTGGAAGCCGTTGTACAGACAAACTCATAAAAGTTAATTGTAATGCAAATTATATTTCATTTTATGGACTATGTTAGTTACTGCATTTTAGAGTACAGTAAATTTGGGTACAATTTAGTTATACCTTAATCAAATTATGTTTGTCAAAAATACTCTTTGAAAAGTACGTTTTATTGTATATTGATCAATAATAATAATAATAGTAATTAAGAGTAAACTTAACGTGAAACACTTGGCTCAATAATGTCTTTAACTTAGTGGAAACTTCCATATTTTTTCAGTCATTAGTACCATATTATTGCACCACTTATTCAAAATAACTACTTTTTTATATAAATGAGTAATGGTAATAAAGACCATATACAATTAACATCTTGATAGGATATATATTTAAAATAAATTCGAGTTTATATTGTTTTGATTTTAGTAAATTGACACTCAATCGTATTTAAAAATTAACTCACCTTAGTGTTTTGTAGTATTTCAAAGTTCAAAATATTAAAACTAAAATGTACATTAATATACAAAGTTAATAATATACAAAATTACATTATTAATTTTTTATAGCTTTAAATTAATTTATTATTCCATGTTAATTTCTATGAATTATTTCTCTCTTCTATCAAAAGATGTTGAAGCTTCATGTATGCGTCGGCATTATTTAACCCAAAGAGTTCGTAGTGATGAATCCAAAAAGGGAAGAGATCACAATAAAACAGCCGGAAATCATTATTCCCTCTGTTCTCTTTCTGCGGTTGGGGTGAAGAATCCCCTTTGCCAAACTGCTTTGACACGCCCTTTACATTGTTAAGTTTCATTTCCACTTATATTTCCACAATTGAGTATTAAAATAATCTACTCAGGCTCAATTAATAATTTTACTGTTTTATGAGCACGTCATAAAAACAAAACCGACATCAATGTCAATGCAGCGCTAATTTACGTAACATAAATTTATATTTGACGTAACCTTTTAACGTAAAACTCCCCGTTGGTTTTTAACTCATCATGATATGTTATAATTTACCAGTTAGCTATTAAATGGTTAAATTAACCAACTAGCTATGAAATAGTACTGAAATTCCTAAACTATTTTGATGAATACATTTTAGAGTTTAATTCGCATCGTTGTTGGTTTTCTTCAGGAATTAAATCATATACTGTATATTTAGTTACATGCATAGAATAACAAAAATCTATGTTTAAAGTATTTTAATTTTGAACTAGAGAACCGGCTGTGGCGGATCTGCAGATTTATATATATATATATATATATATATATATATATATATATATATATATATATATATATATATATATATATATATATATATATATATATTATTATTATAGTATTACTATATTTATAGTAATATATGTATAGTATTATGTGTTAGTATAGTATTATATTATATATATGTGTGTGTGTGTGTGTGTGTGTGTGTGTGTGTATGTGTGCGCGCGCGCGTGTGTCCGTGAGTACGATAACTTGAGTAAAACACGTCCGATTTCGATGAAATTCGGCTCAAATGTGTAAAGTGACATTTATGACTTTAAGTTCGAAAACCATAAAAATCGGACTTTGGGGGTTTTAAATTTCCCAGAAATTAGTTATTTGCATTTTTTACCCTAAAATAAAAAAAGACTTAGTTTGGTTTTGACCATGTTATAGATCTTAAAAAACAAATAATATAGTATTTTGAATTATTAACCTAGGTTAAATGGTTGCGGAGAAAATCCAACTTTACATTTTCTTTTACCAATCAGTTCAGCTCCACAAAACCATCATGTTGGTGTTTAAATTGTGATTCTACGTCCAACCGTTTCAGATATATTCAAAGTGCTAAACATTGTACGTTGTTCAATGTTATCCTTATGGAGAATAAGTAAAATTTGATATCTTGATTATTTATGAATGTATATTGATGAAACTTGGTATGTGGCTTCACGTAGTACTGGTATATTGAAATTTGCACAAAAAATAGATTTTTTTTTTATTATCCCCGTAGCAGCAAACATGCATACACAGCCCTAATTTTATTCTTATGGAGAATAAGTAAAGTTTTATATCTGCCTTAATTATAAACATAAATTAATAAAACTTAGTAAGTAGCGTCACCTGGTTGAGTTATATTCATATTGCACAAAATCATATATCTTCACTTCATTTTTGCAGCAAACCTGCGTACTCAGCCCTAATGTTATTCTTATGGAGAATAAGTAAAGTTTTATATCTGCATTAATTATGAACATAAATTAATAAAACTTAGTATGTAGCGTCAACTGGTTGAGTTATATTCATATTGCACAAAAACATATATCTTCACTTCATTTTTGCAGCAAATCTGCGTACTCAGCCCTAATTTTATTCTTATGGAGCATAAATAAATTGCTATAGATCACTTATTAGTGAATTTCCTTTGGAAAGTGAACTATTAGCATGACCCGCACAGTGAAACTTAAGCCCGGGACCACCATAGAAGTTCCTAACGTGACCACCTGAACACGTTTTGGGGGTCGTTAAAAATTGTATATATATGTATATATGTATATATGTATATATATATATATAGACATATATAAATATATATATGTGTGTGTTTGCACTCTAGCGGTCGCGTTTTTGTCCGATTTACTTCAAATTTGGTAGGGACGTTCTGTAATCAGTTGGACAAGTTCGTTGGGTAAAACAATCGGAAAACTCTAAACCCCTTTTTTTGGGGATTAATCTTTCAAATTTCGAGTTTTTGGGCCCAAAAAAGGTCATAAAAGCCCCAGATGTAAAATTAATGCACGTAAAAAGATGGGAATTAGTGAGGCTAAAGTTTTAAGCCCTCTCTTGTCATTCTAGCATAAATATTTACCGAGTTATTAAAGAAAATGTGTATCGGCTATACACAGTACGTTGTCTTATGGGGGTTTTACACTAGAAAAGCCTGTTATTCCTTTGTTAGAGTACTTTTATTATCCCCAGCAACCTCACGCCTACTTTTAAGCCTGTCTGGACCTTCTCCTAACCTTATAATGCGCAAAATTGTATTCCCAGCTTTGCAAGTAAATGAAACCAGGAGTATCAGAACAGCCAAAAAATCAATGTTTTCAGATTTTATTAAAAATTGGACAAATGAATGTTTTTACACTTATTTTGAGTTTTACAAGTTTTTATGTGGAAATTCACTTCCCTCACGTCAGCGTGCTGCGTGGGAACTCGTTTATTTATGTATTTTTATGAAACTTGGTAAGTGGCTTTATGAAGTATTGAAAAACACATGCATACATTGGAAATTCGCTGAGTACGCGGGTTTGCTGCGACGGGGGTATTTTTATATTATCTTTATTTTATCTTTAATTCTGTAAGCGAAATTTGTAAATCAAAACTGTGGGAATTTGGGAATTCGCAGGAAGATGGGAGGCGGCTCTAATCAAAGGTCTTGATCCCAGGGACTCGGAAAAAATTCACTAGCATTATTTCCAAAAATTACTAGCAAACGATAAATAACGTAAAACACCCCTAAAAGAAAAGCATAGAGATTTTAAAACGTCTTCTTTGTTTACATAACAAAATGTGATTAAATGTGTATTTTGTTTACGAACTGACATGTGTTCCTAATTTTATTTTCCTCAGCATGAAAAGAGTAAAACATCAGACGAGGCAGAGTATTGGAGCAAGGTTTAGGGGCTTTGGACCCTTCAAGCCACTAGTTTACATAACGTTGTATAATAAAAACCCCATATAGTAAGGAATCATTTGAAATTTTCCGGATAAATTCTTAGACTCCTCGCAAGATTTAAGTGTTAATTACCTAAGAATCTGTCAGACTGTTTCATCTTGACTGATAAACAATCAGTAATAATGTATTGAATGATCTTTAACGAATGGAAGACAAATTTTCGTATTTTAATTAAAAATCGAATTCGATGAGCTTTAAAGTTAGTATGGCCAATGTTTGAGGCATTAGCAGCCAGACTAATAACAAGGGTGCAGAATGCGTTGATTTATAGTGCAAATGATCCCCTTCGGACCAAGTTGAGCTCCTTTCAATTTGCTCCCAATAAAAAAACCCCAGTTATATTTTGAGGTAACCTTTAATGTATCTAAACTTTTTAAATTTTAAATGTATGAACTTCTCTTTCCATCACTTCAAACATTCTCGAGCTAGCTTAGCCTTAATATTCAATAATATCCATTTAATATATATCTACATATTTAATTCCGTAAGCGAATCGGTCCCCACGAAATATATATCTCAAGCTAGGATGAAAATACGTTAGGTTATGGTGATTCATTTTAAAGCTTGAGAGCCAAGGACGCTGGAAAAAATATCAGAAATAACCAAAATTACTTGGGCTACGCCCCACTGGACTTCAAGGATCCAATGATTTTCTTATGGAAATATCACTACAGTATTTTATTAATAATAAATACCCCCGTCACAGAAAACCTGCATACTCAGCGAATTTCCAAGTTCCTTTAATATAGATTCATAAATAAGCAATATATAACATTTTAATTATTCTCAATAAGAATAACATGGGGGCTGAGTACGCAGGTTTGCTACAACAAGAAACATAAAATATGGGTTTTTATGAAAATATAAATAAAACTCAACCAAGTCAAGCCATATGCCAAGTTTCATCAATACACATTCATAAATAAGTGATATATGTCATTTTAATTATTCTCCATAAGAATAACATGGGAGCTGAGTAAGCAGGTTTGCTGTAACAAGGAAAACAAAAAATGGGTTTTTATGCAAATATCAATAGAACTCCACTAGGGGAAGGTACATACCAAGTTTTATTAATTTATGTTCATAATTAAGGAAGATATAATAGTTTACTTTTTCTCCGTAAGAATAACATAGGGCAGAGTACGCAGGTTTGCTGCTACGGGAACCTTCGGTAAAAATTGTGCTTTCGTGCAAATAATAATAAACCACAACCCAATGAAGCCATATACCAATTTTTGTCGGGATACGTTCATAAATAAGCAAGATATAAATTTATTTTTTTCTCCTTAAGAATGACATTGGACAACGTACTCCGTTTACCACTTTTAATATCTCTGTAACCAATTGACTTAGGAAAATTATCAAAACCCCAAATAGTGTGTTTTTTTAATATAAATTTAATGGTGAAAACTAAAATTTTACTCTTTAAGATATTATATGTAAAAACCTCAAAAAACCCTTTTTTGGGGTACAAAACCCCTTCCAAAATACCACTTCGGATGAGTCGATCTGTCTGGTTTTCGAACATAAAATCATAAATGTTGTTTTACACGTTTGTACCAAATTTCATTAAAATCGGACTTTTTTCGAGAGTTATCGTGCTCACGAACGGACACATATATATATATATTATATGAGTATATTCAATTATATATTCATTATATATATACAGTTTCGATCGAAAGGTGTTTTTAGGGTCTGGGGACCTGAAAACAAAAGTTATCATGGTCCCGGGCCCCATATAGTTGAAATATGTTTAGTAAATCTTACAAATAATTTAATGTGTGATATAAATAACTTATATAATACATATAAAAATACTATTTATTAGTGTTAATTGATAAATGAGTTTCGAATAAATTATTTATCACTAATATATTTTTAGTTTAATTCTTGTGATTATTTAAATATATAATAAACTAAGTAAATAATAAATCCAAGTAACACTAAGTAACACTAAGTAGTATAATAAACTAAATAACTAAATAGTATAATAAACTAAACTATTTATTACATGTATATTTTATTTCATGAGTTTCAAATGTTAGGTCCATTATTACAGGATATTTTATTAATTATAGAAAGCCTCTTATTCCCTGTCTCTTGGCAAGGAGACGTGCATCGATTTGTAACTCTATTTCACGCTAATTTTCGTTTTCGGGGTTAGCTGGCATTCCAGCTAAATCATTCGTTGAATATTTGGGCTAAAATATAAAATACTATTGCTCATGTATTAATCGCTCATGTTTTAAGTGGACACAAGCAAACTATAATTTATAATGATACTAAAACATAATAGAGCAAATATCCGAGGTAAAGCTTAAATATTCCAATTTTTACCTATTTCTACTTAATTATATTATTTTCACTCCATTTTCTAATATAATCCAGTATAACCAACCGAAAAAATAACAAAAATATATTTTAGTATTTTTTTCTTGTTCTCTTTAAGTGGTCCGTTGCTGCAATACACAGTATCACATATCAGCGATTTAAAACAGTAACTTTATGGGAAAGCTAATTGTAGTTGACACTCAAATTTTGATTTACATGGGATCACTGCAGGCCAGTTGATCAAAGCCCTAAATTATTTTTAGACCATTAGATCTGCTTTTAGTGTAGCAGATTTCCTCCTGCAAAATTTAAGGTAATGGTTCAGTAATCACCAATGTCCTTAAATTGCATGGGAATTTGAATACCTGTGAAGCGAAGCCCTAAAATATTTGTTTAAATGGAGTAAAAACCTATATGTTTCTTGAGAGTTTTAGCTTTCTTCCTATCAAGTAACAAGTTGATCGCTCCAGGTAGGGGGTGTATGATAGAACCAAATAAAAACATAATCACAAACTTCAAGCTTTATATTAGTATGCTGCTTATTGATATTCAAGCGATATAATTTGTTTACACTGATAATGTAAATATTTGTGAAAATTAATTAATTTCAAAATTTATTTTTAGGATTAGTTTAAAATATTTTGTATAGTAAAAAAAATTCAAAACACTATATTTCTTTTATCTCTCTGCCAATATTTGACATTAAATAATCGTCAAGTTTGGACCTAAATATGTTAAGAACTCTGAGGCTGATCACAGGTATTCAGGTTATTACTGCGATTTAATTTTATATGATACGTTGAAACTAAAATAGTTCTTAAATCTAGCAGCAACCTTCAGCATCGAATTTTATCGCAACGTGACACCAGCTGATTGTATATAGACAACGAAATATTCACACAACAGTCTACCAACCCTGACTAGCTACTGTACACCACAGACAACCATTATGCCATTGACCTAAAACACTAGTCAATGATATTTAAACAGAAATTAATTCCACTTTTCCAATTTTTCTGTAACCCACATGTGACAATACATTCCGCTATACAAACTGTCGTCGGTGAGTTAACAACATTGGCTATAACGGCAACAGTTGATGGTCCATGAACTACAACTGATTCACGGACCACAGGCAATACCCCAGTGCGGCAATACAACTCTCTGGCTAAACCGCTGACAACCTGCAGTAGGTGATTCAACTATAACTGTTCATTTTATACTTTAACCGCATAAATGAAACATTATACGATTCTTCCATAATTATTTGTCATATATTTGTTTCGAATTAATTCAATTCTGATATGAGTGTCATAACCTAATATTTAAAAATTGTACATTACGTTTACTTTTTAATAGTAAGTACCTGGGGGGCGAGCTTTGCTCGGGGGAAGGCCAGTCAATTTGTTTAGATGACTCGGAGTAATATTTCATCACTTCCCCCTACTGATAATCAGATTTGTAGAACTCATTTGTCTCTTTATACATTTTTAAGGTCCCTCCACTTTTTATTTATAGCTCAATATCCCTTTGATTTATTTTACTACTCTATATATGTAATCTTCACTCAAATCTGTTAATCTCTGCTCTCAGGAAACCACATGTTAATAATCATTAACAACATGAGTATTACTTTGACAGTTCCCGGTTGATTATGAATGTTAATTTTTTAACTTTTCGTTTTAGTTTTTTTACATTATTTGATTTTTTCTGGGGATGAGACCTGTCTAGATCTTATTTTTAGCCCAGAAATTAGTTATTTTGAACATTTGAAGGAAATCGTTGGAGCTGTTTTTGAGATAAGTGTCGCAAGCAAGCAAGCAAACCTTACTCATATTAGACTATAGGATTAAAACGGGCGAGGAAAATTATATCATTAAAATTTCAAGAGATCACGCCGGAGATTCTTGTGACGCAATACGCAAAGTATTGGAGTGATTTCAACCCTGCCCACGCTAGTTGCAAATATTTCAAAATGTTCCAAATGTTCGGCGTATTCACGAATAGTGCGGGAGCTACAATAACACCAACAACTGAATTTTTACCAAGCAGTGGCTAATATTTTGTGAACTTTCGTGAGAATGTTCTGTCGCATATTCGGACATTATTCGAGAGTAGTGTGGGACAGCAAGTAGCTACTTTCATACCAGATGACGTCTAGTCAATATTTCATTATTTCACTTTACTATAGAATAAAAAAGACAAATTTACCTAAACGGCATTTCTATATTCAATAATGGTCTAGAGTATTTTGAATTTACAATTTACAAGACTAATAATATTAGTCAATAGTTTATTATGAAACAGGCCCCTGGTGTACAGTACTTAAAAACGTAATAGGGTACAAAGTAATGTTTTTAGTTTTAAACATCAATAGGTATTTTATTCCCGTTTTAAAACGTGTTGAAATGGCCAAACATAATAATGATCAAATTAAATTTTTCAGATACCATTTGAGATTTCAAATTAAGGTAAGAAACTTGGTTTATTTTTACATTAGTTCAAAATCTACTGGAGTAATTAATGTCATCTTTCCCTTTCTTATGTCAGTTGAATCTGTCTGCTTTACACTGTAAGTAAATCGGCTTTTAAATGTATGTAACAAGACCCCCTCCACAGTTGAATATTTTAAGTTAATCATTTACCATAACCTCTTCTATCTTCTGACATTTTTCACTCTGAAAGACTTTAAAAATGAACACATTAAAGCGGTCTCTGCTATTGTTGCAAGAAGGCGTCTGCGAGTGGCCGGGTAATGCATGGGGGTCGAGCAAGAAGAGAGTGATTGCACCATAAGTCGCCTGACAATTACCCTTCTGGCCCCGACATTACCCTTCGCCCCGCCGCCGGGAGAGATTTATGACAACGTTGGCTCGGGACACTGAATATAAAGAAGTCACGAGTTTCTTTGTATCAATGAAGTGACTATTTTGTAGCCAGAGTTTTTAACTGTTCATCTATGTAATCCACTTAACAACTTTGTTGAGAAATTTATTGAAATAAATAACAACAAAACACTGAAAATGTGTTTCGAATGTTTGAAAGAAAAATTGTACCCACTATCGAATACGCTGTTCTCTTTTATTTAACATAATAAAACTATTTATAAATATTCATAGTATTTTTTTTTACGTACTAAACATACGAGTCAGATTAGCAACCCAGAAATATACACAGCGGATACATTCATGACATGGATCAAATGGCATACAAATCTGTGTTGAGCGGTTCCTGTATAAATAGGATAATTAACATGATTGATTATACAACAATTAAATTGAGGAAAAACTGCATTATACTTAATATTAATCAATTCAGCTTAAACATGTGAAGACATTTTATTTTAAAATGGTTGGCTACGTCAATTTACTGCAAAGATATTTTAAATTATAACCACACTTAGTTTTAGATTAACATTCTAATAGGCAATAGATAGTTTTACACCTTGCTCCTCAATAAACACGAATTAATGTTTGTGATCTTTTCTGGTGTTTCGCCATAGATATTTGTGTTTTAACCCCATATTTTTGCTTCCTGTTGCAGAAAACCTACATAATCAGCCTATAATGTTATTCTTATGGAAAATAAATCAAATACTTGATATTTTTATAAATATGTTTTAATGACACTTTTTAACTAATTTGCTTTACGTTTTAGTTATATATTTGCATTAGAGATTCGACTTAGGTTTGCTTTGCCGATGGTATTTCGTTTCAGAATCCATGACAAACGAATGCCATGCCTACAAAAAAATAAGAACCTCATATTCCCTTAATTGATGTTAAAATGTTTGTTTTTTCAGAGCTGGTTTGATTTCAAGCAACTGTCTGCCAATGTCCCAGTATTGAAATGTTGTTCAACGGCCCGTGTATTACAAATGGCCCAAATCGATAACATATAAAGCCGCATCAACTGCTGTAATCCTAATGAGTTGTCTTCTAATCCACTTGATAATCATTTGGGTTATCTAGCTCTCTCTATTACGAGTGTTCTATGTTGTGCTTCAGTCGTTTTTAATTTATTAAAAGTTTTTTTTTATTTTAAGTTGTTGATAATATATATATATATATATATATATATATATATATATATATATATATAAGTATATATATATATATATATATGTAGGTAAATATTTTTTTATTTGTATTATTATCTGTGCTCTATTCCTAAGTTTGCTCATGTAAATTGTTTATTCATATCTTTACCAAAAAGGTCAGATAAAATCTTTCTCAACTATAGCCAAATATAAGGCCAGAATTCGATATATATTATTTTAGAGTTTCTTTATTTTAAATAATAAGTTTCCAAAATTTGTAAATTTTTTTTCATGAAAAGAACTTTTTTATTTACCAACACCAAACGTATTTTTCAAGCCTAAAATAAACAAAGTTTTGCGAACGTTATTTAAGGATTTGGTTTGTCGTGAATTTTTTTGTTAATTGTAGGTTAATCACGCAGCCTTAAATCGTACTACATTTTTGTATTTCTTCAAATAATATGTGTGACATCATTGGTTAGCAAAGAACAATAGTAATTATTTCATTTATAAACCATAATTTAAGCCGTGTTTATTTATTTTGCTTCTTGACAAGGTACTGTAAAAACTCAAAAATATAAAAATGTACACGATTTATACTTATAGCTAAACTGTCTAAAATAGTCTAAGTTTAACTTGTTGTAATATATTATACTTAGTAGTACTTTTAAATAACACAATAATTTGTGTTAAAATTTAAAATATAATAATAATTTTGTTTTATAACTTGCTTTATATACTGTTTGAAAAATAAATTACAAAAATGTATAAGGACGAAGAATATCAACTGTAAGTCTAATACAATTATTAGTCATAAGAGATGAAGCTAATATATGGCCAAGCTAATGAAGGAAGGAAATGAACATTGTATATACAAAACTAATTTGATTTAGTGAAATGTTACTCACTTCAAAAGAGCTCTTTAGTTAAAAAAAAAAAAAAACTCCTAACAGGCTTTCAAAGTGTTTTCTTTTCATCATCCTTTCTACCCTCAGGCGCTTTGAAATAAGTCGTTATACACAGTAAATTTGCTGAGTAGCCTTTGTAAGACAATCTTTATTTGTACTGAGGTATTATCTTGAAATTAATTACTGAAGTTTGAGTATAAACAATAAGGTGTGATGTGTCATTTATAATTGAGGAACTGCAGGTCGTTAGTTTACAACTACTGGACTAGCATCGCAGTGCTGTTACAGCTGAAAATTAACTACGCTTTAATTGTCTATATTATCTAATGACATTTCTCCCTAGATTCAAGGCAAAGGGATTAGGGCGCTTCCTATTCTAAAGTAAATGAAAAAAGTTGAAACATATAATACAACAATAATTTATAGATGTATAGTATATTTATTCTCATGATTTTTATACATTTCTATCGTAATACTTTGTAATACCACAATGTACCTTTTTATCTTTAAAAGTCTGATTAAAGTCCCATAAACCCCTTACCTTTAAAAGTCCCATATCCTAATACTAAGCTCATAGCGTATAGCCATAAACCTACACCAACAGTATCCTAAATGCCTAAAACATCTGTAAACATATATTTATCAAATATACAAACTATAAATAATGAAAATACAATTTAGAAATACCGTAATATTTCTCAAGAATCTGTTATTTATAACATATTTCTGAGGGAGAATGTACCAATTTGAAATAAACCAATTCACTAGTAATTAATTAATGTTTCAAAGTGTTTTTGAAGTGTAATCAATTCATTAATTTCATAGGCGAAAGAGTGAAATAGAGACATTGCATAAGGTACTTACGAATTATATTTAGAGAACAACGGCCGGAAAGTTCTGGAACCAAAACAATATAATAGAAACAGGCTAATTGCAAGGTTAGTTTTAATAGTTATTTTTTTAAGTGTTATCCAGCTTAAAACTGTTTGTCCCGTTATCCAAATTGTTGAACACTGTAGTTTAAGTCTTTTCCAAGACAATACTTAATCTATGAACTAATATGATAAATGATAAAATGATAAATGATTTTATTTCCTTAAAAAGTAATACAAAACAAGTACAGTGGAGAAGTTGGAAATAAACTGACCACTTTAACCAGTTGTGTGGTCAGTAAAACTAAAATAAAGCTAATGAAAAAACAAAATAATACTTCAGTCTAGCTCAACATGTAAAGCTGCTCCCTGTGATGTTTGATCAATACAACAAATAAAAATACAAAAGGAGTAACAATGCCAGACTGTAATTAACTTTACACCAACAAAAATATCAAGAATAATATTTAAAACAATACTAATATAACTTTTACCTATAAAGGATCAAAACCAAAATCAAGAAAACAAGATCAAAAACAAGATTTACTCATAAACTAAATTAAGCAAAATACTTTTAATTTTGAGATATGAGAGAGGCCAGCTGATACTGTTATCACTCGCACACGCATACACACAGTTGACCCTTGACTCTAGATAGCAATGCTTCTGTCGCCAGCGCTACCTCACACCGATACCATCAGGCGGCTGGTAGCCCGTAGGGCCGTCAAAACTCCGTCCCTGTATGGCCCAGTATGAGACGCTCTTAGTTAGCCGGTAGCCCGCAAAGGCTTCCAAGCTAACCGTTTAACACAATCACAGTTACATTCATACAAAATTCATTCCCTTGAAAACTTATGTTAGAATTAAATACATGTAATTTACGTCTTTTTGTTCCAATAGCCAATTAAATATTTTTTTATAAAAATAATTTTTCGAATTTCGAATATGAGTAAGGTTTGCTTTTTTTTAACTTGTATTTAAAAAACGGCACGAACGATTCCCAAATATTGGAAATAGCTAATATCCCCAACAAACTGTGACTTTTCAAAACTAGAATGTTGTACGCTGGCCTATAAATAATTATTTAACCAAAACAAAAGAAAAATAACAGATAATTAAGAAGAACCAGTAAAATGTCCGGTCCTATAACTCGTGTGGTGAACTATCAGTATATTATTGTTTTACAATTGTTTTACCTGGTTCAATGGTTTGATTTTACATCTAATTGGGTACATTAGACGACATGACATATTTACAATATTAGGCTTGCTCTATTTTTAGTGTCGTGGGAACATTATCAGGAAAAAAGTAAAGAAGTATGGGTACAAGTAGACATAACAAATTATATATAAAAAGGCTTTAAAAATAAGTTATACAAATTGGTTGAAAATTGAATTATACTGTAATACCTTATAATATAAGGTAAATTTTCCTTTTAAACATATGCAGTAGGCCTGCCTGCTCATGTTTCTGATAGCTTAAATATTCTGTACACCTTGTGAACAGTGAGTAGAACAGTTGAGTGAAGTTTGCGTATAAAGCAGACATATGATAAAACATCGTCAGTATAAAATAAATACCCCCGTCGCAGCAAACCTGCATACTCAGCGAATTTCCAATGAAGATATAAATGTCTTAATACTACATAAAGCCACATACCAAGTTTCATAAAAATATATTCACAAATAAGCGATATATACAATTTTAATTATTCTCCATAAGAATAACATTGAGGCTGAGTACGCAGGTTTGCTGCAACAAGGAACACAAAAAATGGGTTTTTATGCTAATATTAATATAACTCAACTAGGTGAAGTCGTATACCAGTTTTGTTAATTTATATTCATAATTAAGGGAGAGAGAGCATTTAATTATTCTCCATAAGAATAACATGGGGGCTGAGTACGCAGGTTTGCTGCTACGGGAGCCTTAAGCAAAAATTAGTTTTTTGAGCAAATATCAATAGACTACAACGAGATGAAGCTGTATACCAAGTTTCGTCACTATACTTTCATAAATAAGCGAGATATAAAATTTTTCTTTTCCTCCATAAGAATAACATTAGACAACGTACTGTGTTTAGCACTTTCAATATCTCGGTAACCAATTGACGTAGAGGGATGATCAAAATACCAAATTGTGTGTTTTTTTAACCTGAATCCAATGGTGAAAAATAAAATTTGACTTTTCCAAAAATTATATGTAAAAAATCCAAAAAACCCATTTTTGGGGTACAAAACCCCCCCAAAATACCCCTTCGGATAGAGCGATCTGGCTGGTTTTCGAACTTAAAGTCATAAATGTTGCTTTACACGTTTATACCAATTTTCATCAAAATCGGATCATTTTTACGAGAGTTATCGTGCTCACGGACACATATATATATATATATATATATATATATATATATATATATATATACAGTTTCGAACGAATGGTGTTTTTGGGGTCTGGGGACCTCAAAACGAAAAGTTATCATGGTCCCGGGCCTAGGTCTTACCATGCCGACTACGGTAATAGCTTCTTCCCTATAGGGGAAATTCGCTAAAACAATCAAAGTGGATTGCTATTTTATTAAACAATCATTAAAAATAACATTAAGTATATAACCTCTAACCCATCAGTCTGTTAAATGTTTAGTGAAATGGGATTGCCGATCTCCCAAAAACCACTATTAACACACACACAATTAAAGCAAAGTAATATATTATGGATTGATTACATAAAGTAAAATTGATGTACAATAACAATTGGAGTTTGCATCTACTATACCTGGAGTTTTACTATTCCTTGCAGAAAATAAACAAATGAGGAAAGCAAATATGGAGAGGGGCAGTGGTGAACCATTATGCTTTGCCTGATAATCATATTCACCGACAAATCTTGTTCCCCTGGTACAATTTAACTGAAATTATAAACCTGATAAGCTCCTATGAGCAAACTTTATCACAAAGTATTACGTTATCACATGGTGAAATCGTTAACATCCAACAAGACGTATTTTGTGTAGGTTTTGATTTAAAACAGAATAGCAGTAAGTTGACTTTTTTTCCAACCCAACAGACTATAGAGTATTATTTCGTAAGATTCCTTTTCGTCATATTCTCATTAAAATTGTGTTACTTTCTCAGAAATTCAGTTATATGGTAACGTGTTCTGCTATTTGAGGCAAATTACTTAGCAATTATTCAATAGAGCTGAAAGCGCAATTGTTTTGTCTACAAACAAATGCAAGCTGTTTGAATTATTCAAGCCGCTAAGTTGATTTATACCAAGATGACTCGAACTTAATCATATCGAGTGTGCAACTGTAGGATATAAAATAATAATTCAAATCACTTTAATCATAAATAAAAGCTAAAACGCCTAGTCCATAAAACATTCAGGAATTTCAATTTTTAATTTGTCCAACTGAGGCTAATTTGGCATACATAATTAGCAGAGTAAAGAGTGGAATTATCTTGGGGAGCGGTCAGGATATTGTTTGGAGGGTTTGAACACTACAAAATATAACTCGACATTATGAAGACAATAGTATTTTTTAATCAAATATATACAGAACACTTTCTGAATCTACATACCCTATTACTTGCAGGTTTCACACAGGGTATAAAGATTGCAACATATATCGACAGCTGCTTTTAAACATAAGAAGTTACTATAAAAATACAAGTATAACACAGGATCTGTGCTACAGACATTTTACCTCGTTTTACATTCTTCGAGTTGCATTATTTATGTTACATATCATAGTGAGTTATAAAATTAAAAGCTAAAACAAGTTTAATGTATTATAAATGACTGTGGAAGAATTGTTATATTTGAGTGTATTATATGGTAGTGTATCTTATGGGCCGTTATATACAGGGTGTTTAAAAAAAACCTTCAGGACTTTGGGATATGATCACTTACATAAAAACTAAGGAAAAAGTTCATTTTTAGATTTTAAAGCTTAATATCTTGAAAACCGTAAATTTTACAACAAATTTTAAAAGTAACAAAAAAGTTTTCAAATTTCATCTTCTAAACAATGGTATGAAGATTATTAAGATCGGGTCATAAATAATTGATTTATTGCAATTTGTTTGATAGAATACATGATTATTTGCTATAATTGCTACAAAATAAGCATGTATTCTATTAAACAAATTGCAATATTTATTTTCACCCCAATTTTTCTTTTCTTTTACATACTTAAATCACGAGTTCAATATTGCTCAACTAATATTACCAAGGTTAAATTACATTAGATTTAAAAGTACATCAGGTAATAATTTTAAAATTTCAATGTATTTGGTCCATTTAAATATTTAATTTAAAATATTTTAAGAAATTACTTATTTATAACATAACTACTATATATGAGAAAATTTGTTACTATAAGAAGATCATGGTTTTAAGGTTAAATGAAAAAAATAATAATAAGTCTTCGTTTGTACTCCTAACCGATATTAGGAAAAGCTTTTAATTGCATGATCCATCAAATATATGGCACTATGAAAACTGCTTGAACGTATGTTGTATTGTTTATTTATGTGTTATATTCTATGTTCATGTTGACAATAATCTTGTACAAATGATGTATTTAAAAAATAACGTTATTGAATAAAAAATAAATACAATTTTTTTGAATATTTTACCATTTAAAAATAAATATAAAATACAAAATTCTACACTTTTTTATTTTTAGTCAAAGTGAAAAACCATAATTAGGTGGTTGTTAAAGTTTTAAACACCTACTTTATAATATATGCGTTTTTATAAATTATCCTGTTGGCCTCATAATTAATTCAGGGATTTTAGGCGTCCTATCTTATATCATATATATAAAATTAAGTTATAATAAGAAAATTGGATTTATATGTTTCGATCATGTAATAACGACCACGGTCGACTCATATATGGAAAGCCTCACAGTGGTCGGTCGTAGGTTTGATCCTGGCAGCTTGGTTGCTGTTCACAAGCGGTGACTACTGTCCGTGTGCCTGATACGGGTGCGGTACCTCAATTTACCATACATTATGTAATGCCCCTCGGTGACAACAAATTGTTATAATAAAAACTAAACTAAAGTAAAGTTTATGTAATTAATTAAATTAAATTCCATACACACTATTGCAACTGCAAGAACACTTTATACAATGAATATATCAGGGTGTAGAAAGGTTGTTTATACAAAATACTTTATGATTCCTTATCAATCTCAGCAAAATCGGGGAGGGAGAGAAACGTTTCATTACCCTCTTCAATACTAGCATAATGTTAGCTTACAATCGAAACTTACATGTTCATGATTGATATAAAATATTAAGTTCCCATATATGACAGATATAATTTATCCATTTCAATATATGAACTATTATTGGTTTGAGTCCAATCAGATGGCAGATCAATGGGTTTCACGATACAAATGGGCTGGAAGCAACTCCTATAATCCAAATGAGACCGCATGTAATCCGCTGCAACATCCTGCTTTTTTTTGTGCCTCATCAAGTCTGGTATTTGGATATTTTTGCATTTATGTTTTGTTTATAACTAAATTGAATGAGGGTTACTCTTTGTACTATAGATTAGGTTATTTAATACATGTAAATTGATTAAACTGTTGTTATTAATTTTAAACTGCAATATCGTCTTCAAACAAATTATTGATAAGACCAAATTAATTCTTCTTATAAATTGTATCTAAGATCCGCTAAAGACTTCGGGCGCGGTTTCCTGTTATAAAAATTAAAAACACAATTCTTGTTAAAGCCCTAAAGTAGTTCATTAGCCGTCTGTTGTCAGGCTGTATGTTTTTTGTGTATTGAAAAATGTCAAATATCCCAGCTTTTGGGTTATCTGTAAAATCTATATACTATATTTCCTGGCATAAATTTTTTCCTATTTTTCTATCTAGATTGCTTTCGCTTTTAAAATATTGTAATGTGAACATTTTAAACCAAAATCTAGGAACCTCAAATTGGAAGACAAGTTAGTAAACATGAATTAGACATGTGACAAATTTAAAGTTAAAATATCAAGTGGATCATGAAATATTATATATTTATAAAATTACATACATACACACATAGGGAACTGAAACAAGATATGCCCTATGTATAATTAATATTTTTGGTCATTGCCTCTTTTAAAGAGAGTTCGGTAATTTGTAGTGCAAAACTAAATTATTTTTAATAAAGTTTTATTTTACATACCTTTGAATGTATTAACTGTTTGTTACGTTTAAGATGTGATACATTTCTCTAGTTCTTCGTGAGGTTGTTAGGCTCGTACTGACTTCCAACAGCGCTTAGTATTTTTATAATTGAAGATACTATATCTTAGTTAAAACAAACATCAGTTTTTATTTTTCGCTTATATAATTTGTAATGTTCATTCGCGTTCTGGAAATTCATGTAATAAAATTAATTTCATCTACTAACCCTCAAGGATTGTAATTTAGTAAGGTCACTTTGTTGCTTGTAGTATTTACTTTTAGCGTATTGTGAACATAGCAGTTTCTTTCCAACCGAATTAACTGTGGTACAAACCACAAAGTTACTACTGCTGCTTTAACCCATTTATTCCACTAGCCAGTGCTTATGCTTCCTTATAATTAAGATACATTATATTAGATTAACTTAAACATACTGTAGAGAAATTTAAATTATGAGTGAAATGTTTAAGATAATCCTTGTTGAGTTTGCAAGATATCTAGCTAATAAAAGTAAGATTATTTCTGGAACTTGAAAATACCTTTCGTTATCACGGAGTTCCAAAAGATAGGCTGATAAAATAAAAACTGCGACTGTTTAAAGCAAGTCTAAAATGGTCTATTAATCTGCTAGTGGTTTATGGTTTACAGAATTTTCGTAAATATCTTTATGTATAAGCTGATTTTCAACGTGCAAGCTGGCAATGCAACGTGTCCAACACACGTGGAATAACAACCTTACTTTCAGAATTCGTGGAATAATTTCAATCTAAGAATTTAGGAAATTAGTTTTAATATATTTTAAAGTAATAAACAAAACAAACAACTTGCATTTCAGCACCAATGGCAGTACTTGAACTGCATCTCAAACTGTATCTCATTCTAAGGACAGCCTTTATCCGTCTTCAGGCCCAAGTACATCAGTAGAGAGTGGTAATTAGCTTAAAAGCTCTTTGAGACCGATCTTAATTCATCATATTATTCAAAAATATTTGTACTATTTCAAGAACATTAAACCTTTTTAAGCGTCTACGATCCATATATAAGTATGCGGAGTACATTCATTAAACAGAGTAATCGTGGATTCAACATTACACGCTTTTTATAATCAGGTTAACAGGATAAAGTTTTATTTAACTTTATAAGTATCTATTATATATTTTTCTAATCCATTATTCTTTCTATTCTAAAAACAAATCACACGGAATAAAAGCACAGTCTTGGAGTAAAATTATAAAAAATAATTCAGGCAAAATAAAAGAAAGAAAGAAAAATTATCAGTATATTTCAAAGACGGAGTAACAGTTACCAATAACCAAAAACGATATTTCACTGGTTATGTCATTAATTTCCTGAGCATTGTGTTGTTCGTTGTATCTTGAGTAAGATAAGACTTGTGGCGAAGAAAGATGTTCATGTCATTTTTGCTATTCGAGCTCTGTTGGTTTTCTTCTTAATAAACCTTGTATTTTGATAAATTTGTGAACACATCTAAACTGCGAGTTTATAACTTTAATTCATTGCAGGTGGACAGTAAACAAATTATGTTTTCTTTATTTAACACTAAAAATTAATTCAGCGTGAAATAGAGTTCCGAGTTTAAATAGGAGTGCATTATCAAGTCCTCAGAGAAAAAGCAACAGTTTATTAAACCTACTTAGATTATTTTAGTTCTGTTGAATTGGAATGAGATCCTATGATTTTACCATTAATCATATATTAAGTAATAAGTTAATAATATAAATCATTCGGTCATTTAAAGTATACATTTTTAAATGTCATATTCAATTATAATGTGTAAATACAATCTAATTTATAAACATAATACAACAATATCGCTTACAAAATAAACCTATTATTTTATAAATTATATTTATATATAATATACTAACGTGCAAAGGTTCCGGGGATTACTGTTTTTGGCTTCTAACAGGTAAAGGAATGTATAGGAATTCAAGCGAGGCTTACATTATTATTTATTAATATATTATTTAAAATTAAATTGTATTCTACCATCACAAACAAATCTTCACAATTTATGCTTTTTATGCCAAGACATGGATGTTTTATGTATAACTAATTACGCTAATTATTATTGGAATTACAACGCTGAAAGCTGGTCTAACAACACGACAAATGTGTAACTTTATTACATTCACTTGCATAATGAATTCAGATCGGTCTCGATCAGATTGGAGACCAGATGAAGCATGACGGCAGCTTTTAAGCTAATTACCACTCTCTACTGATGTACTCGGGCCTGGAGACGGATAAAGGGCGTCCTTTAAATCTGATGAACTAAAGAAATGCCTACAATATAAACTCACTATATTTTTAAATAATGGTTCAAAACCAATTTAAGTTATAATGATGCATTGATATGCGGAATTGAACTGTAGTACTATTAATACAAAAGGTGAAAAGTTACATTATAATTTAAAATACACTCGTCGCAGCAAACCTACGAACTCAGTGAGCAAATATATATCTCACCAACACATTAACCAGATTACACAGTTTAATCAAAATGTATTAAAAAACTAGTGGCGAAGAAATTAGTTCATGTCTTTTCTGTGGCGATGAAATCAGAGTTTCTGTTCTGAGTTTCTCTCTCTAATATCGTTCATACCAATGTTCCAAAATACATAGCAAACAATGAATTATCTAGATCGGACTTATTTCATGATAGATAATAATTTACGAATTTGAAAACATAACTGTTGGAATTGCCAATCTGTATCAGGTATTTTATAAGAATCAATATTGACATTTTACAAAGAGTTTTCTAAAAATGGTTTTCAACACTAAACATAAACAAAACTCGAAATAAATAGTACATGCCATGTAATATTGATTTTGAGGTTTTAAAAAGATGAGTAGCATATTTTCTTAACATATACTTTATAGTTATAAAATTTGTCTAATATCAAATGTTTGTAGTTACATAGTAATTTGTCTTCTCCGTATCCTCATTAACCTATTTTAAATCTCGTCATCAGTCAATTCAATACAGATTAATTTTGTACTAAACAAATATTCTACTTACAGTAAAATGTGAAAGCAGAGGGAAGAACACGTATCGCGTGTGTAACAATAAACCCAACCCCAACACAATGCAACGTAAGAATGTCACATGTTGACAAGTGGTCGGGCAAAGTGTGAATTTATAACTAAATATCGAAGAATTGAAAAAGGTTTAAAACGAACGAAGAAATCTATATGTTTTTGCATCTCGTTTTACACAATTTATTTCCCTCTTAAAGTTCGGAAGCTTTTGTAAGGTTACAGTTTAAATAATACATCTTACATAATAAAATAATTAATTATATTATTTTAAAACCTGCATTATTTACGTTTAATTCAACACAAATTTCAGACTTTCATGTAGAGGAAATTTGTCGTTAAAAAATAAACTCCAGAATAAAAGAACCACAAAAAAAATTTTTTTTCTGGACTACAAGAATTATTTGCTAAAAATATCAATGTTTTTAAAACATGTTTGCAAAAAAATCAAAAGTAAAATGTATCTTTTATATATATATTCCAACCATTATCCATCATTCAATTTGTTCATTACATTTACCAATAAAACGCATTACATCAGATAGCCATATAACGGTGTTGACAATCTGCAAATGGCAGGGAGTGTCCCGGAAACGCAGATCCGAGTGTTCTACAAACCCCAACTTCCGGTCTAGCTGCCGCTTCTATAGACTTTCATTATCAGTAGATGACTTTGCATTTGGCTTCGGTAAATACAGTATATTAGGTGGAAATAAAATATTTACTACTACGATTATTTAATATAAAATATCTGGTTCACGGTAATTTACTTCAAGCTGAAGAAGTTTGATTCATTCTGAAAATCCTCGAAGTCTGAGCTAATCACTTTAAAATGCTTATGCTGATACTTAGGGTGTCCATCCTTTGTCATATCATCATATCGTTGTGTCCATCACATCCTATTGACTTGCTAGTGGAACATTAAATAAAACTGTAAAGTATTTTGTTTTGAGTAATATAAGTTTTTATTTGTACCGACCCACTACTGCACGCCTCAATTCTGTAACGGCATTTAAAAAGTAATGTAATACGCAAACTCTTCATCTCATTACGAACTTTATTGCCTCAAAGTTTTATATTTTTTGGGAAAAATTAAGTATCACTAGTTATTTTAGAATTGTCTTTGGTTTAAAAAATTACATTTCAATCGATTGCCTCAAAAAATTTAATTGAAGAGGATTAATATTTTAACTTTTAAATGATTAAAACTACGTTTTTTAAATCATCTGTTAAAACTTGATCAAAAAGATTAAGAATATCCTTTACTTCTTATTTATTCGTTTATAATACGCATGCTATTTTATTTTCACTAAATAAATAAATTTACTCTTTTACCTAAATTACCATGTGATATGCCACTTAAATTACTTTCTAATCATATACAAAATAAATAATTACATGAATAACAAATTACCAAAACAAAGTAGGAACATTTCTCTTATAACTGTCCAATCAAGTTGATTGAATATATTTTAAAGTGGAAATACCTAAGTATTAAATAATATTGATTCAGTACAAACGAGATCATAAAACTTTAACACTAAAAAAGGAGGATAAATTAAAAACCACAAGTTAAGAAATTGATGGTTTTTACCGTTATTGATGGTTTGACCGTTATTCTAAAGATTATTTATTAATCTGCTCGTATTTTTGCTTATGCTTATTTTCAAAATGCAGATAAGAGGCATCGGCGAGGAAAAGTAAATGCATCATGTACAACACATGTGGAATAATAACCATCCTTTCAGAATTCGTCGAATAATTATTTACATCTAAGAATTTATGGAATTATTTTTAGTATATTTTAAGTAACAAACAACTTGCATTGCAACACCAATGGCAGTACTTGAAGGACCGCCTTTATCCGTCTCCAGGCCCGATTACATCAGTAGAGAGTGGTGATTAGCTTAAAAGCTACCGTCATGCTTCATCTGGTCTCCAATCTGTTTGAGACGGATCTGAATTCATATTATTCAAAAATATTTGTACTAGTTACAATACACTAAAATTTTGCAAGCGTCCACTAGACATGTATGTGTGAGTACATTCATTAAACAGAGTAATCGTGAATTCAACATGAAATGCTTTTCATAATCAGGTAAATAGGATAGAGCTTTATTTAATTTTATAAGAAACTATTTTTATTTTTTTAAATTGATTATTCTTTCTACTGTAAAAATAAATCACATAGAATAAAAGCACAATCTTAGAGGAAAATGGAAAAATAATGCAGGCAAAATAAAAGAAAGAAAGAAAAATTATCAGCATATTTCAAAGGCGGAGTAACAGTTACCAATAACCAAAAACGATATTTTACTGGTTATGTCATTAATTTCCTGAGCATTGTGTTGTTTGTTGTATCTTGAGTAAGATAAGACTTGTGGTGAAGAAAGATGTTCATGTCGTTTTTGCTATTCGAGCTCTGTTGGTTTTCTTCTTGATGGACTTTGTATTTTGATAACTTTGTAAACTATTAGTTTTTATTGTTAATTTTATTATTTTTTATATATTTTTTAAGATACGTTTAAGGTTTTATTACATTCATACAACGTTTTTATTCATTGTGTACTCGTGTACTGTTAAACTACAAAAACGTAGAAAATTTAAAGTATCATTTTAATTTTATATGTAATCAGTTATTTAAAATTTGTGTAAGATTATGAATTTTAAATAAATTTTAACAGATATTAACATATATATCAAAATATAAAAAGAAATAATTTTCAAATATTAATCTGAAATTTAATACTTTGAAGGTATTTGCTATTTTATAATAATGAAATCCTGGTTGGTTAACTACACCTCTAAACTGCGAGTTCAAAACTTCAATTCATTGCAGGCGGAAAGTAACCAAAAATGCTGTTTTCTTTGTTAAGTATTAAAAATTAATTCAGCGTGAAATAGAGTTCCGAGATGAAGTACGAGTCCTTTATCAAGTCCTCAGAGGATAAAGCAACTGTTATAAGCCTTCCTAGATTATTTTGGTTCTGTTGAATTGGAATGAGATCCTATGATTTTACCATAAATTATATATTAACTAATAAGTTAATAATACAAATCATTCGTTCATTTAAAGTATACAGTTTCAAATGCCGTATTCAATTATGATGTGTATATACAGTCTAATTTATAAACATAAAACGACAATATCACTTACAAAATAAACAAATTATTTTATAAATTATATATAATATACTCGCGTGCAAAGGTTTCGGGGATTACAGTTTTTGGCTTCTAACAGGTAAAAAGAATACAGAGGAATTCAAGTGAGGCTAATATTATTATTTATTAATATATTATTAATACACTGTATATTAATATAATATAAATTAATATATTATTTAAAATTAAATTGTATTCTACTAACACAAAAAATTACATTTACATTTTATGTTTGTTATGCCAAAACATGAATGTTTTTATCCATGTCTAATTACTGCTGATTATTATTGGAATTACAAAGTTTAACTAACAACACGACAAATGTGTAACTTTATTACATTCACTTGCATAATGAATTCAGATCGGTCTCAAACAGATTGGAGACCAGATGAAGCATGACGGCAGCTTTTAAGCTAATTACCACTCTCTACTGATGTACTCGGGCCTGGAGACGGATAAAGGGTGCCCATCAAATTTGATTAACTAAAACAAGGTCTACAATGTAAACTCACTATATGTTTAAATACAGGTACAAAACTAATTTAAGTTATAACTATGTCATTGATGTGCGGAATTGAGCTGTAGTACTATACAAAAGGTTAAACGTTATAGTAAAATTTAAATACATTAAACGATTCTACTCTTCAACGGAAATTTCGTATAGACCAACGTAAATGATCTCGTAACCTTGAACTTGTTAACAACTTTTCAACTTGTAGATTGCAAAAATTATAGAGAATGCCAATCAGAGATAAAAAATTCAGCTTTTCTTTATATTTTTTCGCTACTTACTCATTAACATAAATGCAAATAATAATGTTATTCCTTATACACTTAATTTAAATATTGAGATCGTTTCACAGTAATAATAATAACTTCAACAAAACTAATAATAATTTTAGCTATTGTTGGTTGGACTAATTTTGATTCTTTTCCAATTGTGTCTTAACTACCTTTATCACTGTTGCTATGATATATTACTTGGATAAAAAACAACTTTAAAGTAAATTTAAGATATCTTTCGATTTGTGCTATTTAATTTTGTTATCTTTAAACTAACCAATGAGCTCAACAGCGGTGATTTAATTCCTCTTTAGTAACGTTTCTTTGGTCAATTAAGCAGATTCTCGTAAGGTTTAGCAGCATCAATTCTGCAGTTATCAGTTCTGCTAAAGTCGACCGTAAGTTTAATCATCTGTGACAAAGATTGTGATAATGTGAGTATTAGCCTAACAAATAAATCTTGTGAATGAAATTGTTTTGGATTGACATTCTTCAGATCAATTTTGGAAACCTTCTACACTAAAACCCACATTTTATAGGAGTACGTTGTATACTTTCTTTTAAAAAGCTAATCTAGATATCAATCATACGAACAGGTTTACATCAAAGGTATTGCGTGACAATGTCAATCCAGTAGGTCGACAAACCCCTAATTACAACGGGACAATTTAAAACAGTTTGCGTTTACAAATCGTTAATTATGCCCAAGTCTTGCTTCTCAGGTTGGGATTACTCAAAACGCAAAGAATAATTACGGAATAATTGAGAACTGTGACCAGACCGCGAGGGTGATTTCATTTTGTATTCAACCAGTCATTAAATAATTAACTACCTTCCAAATCGACCGCAGCATAGAAGTTATATTTTATAATTATATATATTTTTTTTTTTAGTTATATTTGTATTATATTTTTGAAATTATGAATTGAAGTGCATTCAGTGTTATCTATTCGTAATGATTAACTTAACAATATTTCTTATTTATCTCCGTAATCTATTGCAATTCAATAATTTTAGTTGGAATGGCATAATGATTCAAATTCATTTTGAATTTTTATGGTTTATATAATTTAATAATGGTTAAACTAATAGCGATTGTTTTTAGCTTTACTACGAACAAGGTACGCATCAAACCCCAAGTTGTATCCAAGCAGTTTTAAAATAAATGAGCCGAACGAAATAATCTTTATTCTATATTTTGTTTTGAATTAAATTTTCTAGTGTCCAGTTTAAATTTTAGTTGGCCATTAAAACCAGGGTTTGACTCTGGGTTCAATCATGTTGACATTGTCTACGGAATATATGAAGAAACAGCTACTGTATTTTGAAATTAAAATAGAAGATAATTCATAATAATGCTTTACACATTGTATATGCCTATCTAGTTTATTTTTGGAATCTAAAGTTTCACATACAAATTTAACATCCGGTTTAAAGAAACTGTTTTAAAGTCAGATGATCTAACAGCTCAGAGCTTCTCTTTAACAAAGTTCATACCAATGTTCCAAAATACATGGCAAACAACGAATTATCTCGACTATACGTTTGTCATGAAAGATAATAATTTATAAATTTTAAAAGATAATGGTAGGAATTGTAACCTTGTATCAGGTCTTTTGTAAAAATCATATTAACGTTTTACAAAGTAGGGAGTAACTTAATTATAAATGTTTAAAGAAAACCCCTTCATACTGCGCATAAAATAAAAACAGTGTTGTCATGTAATATGGTGTTTAATAGTTAAAAAGATAAGTGATATATATTCTTACTCCTACTTTCTAACTACCTATTGATTTGTCTCTTCCGTATCCTCTTCACCCTATTTTAAATCTGTAGTAATTAATCAATTAAATGCTTATTACTTTTTTTTAAGAAATATTCTACTTACAGTAAAATGTGGAAGCAGAGGGAAGAACAAGTATCGAGTGTGTAACAATAATCCCAACCCCAACACAATGCAACGTGAGAACGCCACATGTTGACAAGTGGTGGGGCAAAGTGTGAATTTATAACTAAAAATCGAACAATTGAAAAAGGTTTAAAACGAACGAAAAAATCTAAATGTTTTTTTCATACCGTGTTTCCATATATAATTTAGTTTCTTCTTAAAAGCTCTTAAGCTTATGTAAGGTTACAGTTTATACCATTAACATACCATGCATATAGAAATAATTGTACATTTTAAAACTTATTTCACATCCCTGATTTTATTATGTGGATTATTCACGTCTAATTCATAAAAATGTTTATTCTTTCGTGTAAAAATTAACACCACAACACATTTTTTTGTTCGGGAATACAATAACTATTTGCTAAATATATCAATATTATGTTTATTTATTTGTGCTAAAAAATGAAAATAGAAATAATATATACCGTTTTTTCATATATTCCAACCATCATCCATCATTAAAGTTGTTCATTACATTTACCAGTAAAACTCATTAAATCCGATAGCCAGATAACAGTGTTGTCAATCTGCAAATGGCAGGGAGTGTCCCGGAAACGCAGATCCGAGTGTTCTACAAACCCCAACTTCCGGTCTAGCTGCCGCTTCTACAGACTTTCATTATCAGTAGAGGCCTTTGCATTTGGCTTGGTAAATACAGTATATTAGGTGGAAATAAAATGTTTACTATTGCAATTTTTAATTTAAAATAATTTGTATCTCGGTAATTTACTTCAAGCTGACAAGTTTGGTTCATCCTGACAATTTACGAAGTCTGAGCTTATGACTTTAACTACTAATTATGATACTACTGTGTTCATCCTACGGGTGAAGGGTACCATGCCATGGAGCATATCATTAGTGACGGTTGATTAGTTTTCTAGTTTTACGATACCCCTTCGCGAGGGCAATATGCCATAGCTATGGAGGAGGTGATTCAAAGATGGGGAGATAAGGGTGAGAGAGCCGAGCGAACTATTATAAGCTTGTATAATAGACGTGCCAAGTTTCAAAATAGTACCTCAAGCGGTTTCTAAGGCATGCCTAAAACACATGCAGACACACAAATGGGGAACGGAGCGAGATAGTCCCCAAGTTCATATCAAATATTTTGTTTGTGTTGACCCCAGAAATAAGTCCTAGAGTTTCTTCAGAGGGTTCGAGGGCACTCCTGCATATTCCTGAATGAGTTTTAGATATAATCTTGGTCTATACAATACTTTATTCATCAAACTAATTAAAAAGATTTTGTAACAAATAAATTTTGCAGCCAAATTAAAAATTGGTATTAATTTGTCCATTAATATATTGTGTTTAAATTTCCTTGATTCTTGATTCAGTACCAATATGACTGTAAAAGCTTTTAAGCTATTTCATATTAACATTTACATCAACAACAACAAAACTAGTATTACAAATTTCACTCATTGCAATTTTGCCCACTCGTTACTCACCCGAGCCTTCGACGGATGGCTCTCTCTTCCTTCCCCTTTTTCTCTCGCCCTAACCCTCCGGGGCCTCGGCGCATGGCATATTGCCCCTGGGCGGCCGTGGGCCATAAGATAGTCATTATTATCAGTTAATTGAACAGGGTACCTGGGTTTTTCCATGGCACAAAATCCGTCTCCTGTCTGGGCTTACGACTTATGACGATACTACTGTGTTCATCCTATGTCATATCGTTGTATCGATCATATCCTATTGACTTGCTAGTGTAACTTTAAACTACTTATGACGATACTACTGTGTTCATCCTATGTCATATCGTTGTATCGATCATATCCTATTGACTTGTGCTAGTGTAACTTTAAACTACTTATGACGATACTACTGTGTTCATCCTATATCATATCGTTGTATCGATCATATCCTATTGACTTGCTAGTGTAACTTTAAACTACTTATGACGATACTACTGTGTTCATACTATGTCATATCGTTGTATCGATCATATCCTATTGACTTGCTAGTGTAACTTTAAACTACTTATGACGATACTACTCTGTTCATACTATGTCATATCGTTGTATCGATCATATCCTATTGACTTGCTAGTGTAACTTTAAACTACTTATGACGATACTACTGTGTTCATCCTATGTCATATCGTTGTACCGATCATATCCTATTGACTTGGTAGTGTAACTTTAAACTACTTATGACGATACTACTGTGTTCATCCTACGTCATATCGTTGTATCGATCATATCCTATTGATTTGCTAGTGTAACTTTAAACTACTTATGACGATACTACTCTGTTCATCCTATGTCATATCCTTGTATCGATCATATCCTATTGACTTGCTAGTGTAACTTTAAACTACTTATGACGATACTACTGTGTTCATCCTATGTCATATCGTTGTATCCATCATATCCTATTGACTTGCTAGTGTAACTTTAAACTACTTATGACGATACTACTGTGTTCATCCTATGTCATATCGTTGTATCGATCATATCCTATTGACTTGCTAGTGTAACTTTAAACTACTTATGACGATACTACTGTGTTCATCCTACGTCATATCGTTGTATCGATCATATCCTATTGATTTCCTAGTGTAACTTTAAACTACTTATGACGATACTACTCTGTTCATCTTATGTCATATCGTTATATCGATCATATCCTATCGACTTGCTAGTGTAACTTTAAACTACTTATGACGATACTACTGTGTTCATCCTATATCATATCGTTGTATCGATCATATCCTATTGACTTGCTAGTGTAACTTTAAATAACTGAAAAATATTGTGTTTTGACTTAAATATAAGTATTTTTTGTACCGACTCGCAATTGCACGCCACAATTCTGTGACGGGATTTAAAAAGTGACTTATTACGTAAACTCTTCATCTCATTTCAAAATTGTTTCTTTTAACTTTTCCGTTTTTGCAAAAACAAGTACCACCAGCTATTTTAAAATTGTTTTTGGTTACAAAAAATTACATTTTAATCGATTGTCTCAACAAAATAATTTTAGTAAAATTATAAATATTTTAATTTTTAAATGTTTAAAAACTATGTTCTCGACATCATCTGTTAAAACTTGATTAAAAAGATTAAGAATGTCCTTTATTTATTACTTATTCATTTGTAGCACTGTCATTTTATTTTCACTATATAAATAAATAAAATCTTCTACCTAAATTATCTTGTGATTTGCCACTTAAATTACTTTCTAATCACATACAAAAAATAAACAGTTACATGAATAACAAATTACCAAATAAAAGTAGATACCTTTCCATTATAACTGTCTAATCAAGTTGATCGAATATTTTTTAAAGTGGGGTTATAAGCATTAAATAATATTGATTCAGTTTAAACGAGATCATAAAATTGTAGCACATTGTTTGAATGTAACCAAACACCTAGGATGTATACTAAATTTAGCATGCAATCAAGAACGTTCTTCAAACGTTGAGTCACTCAAACATTTAAAAGACACTAATCATTTGAGAAACATAATGAATAATTCTTCACTTCTCCCTGGTGATTATCTAGATGTAAATGAACTTTCCTAAGTTACAAATCCTCTTTAAAAATTATTTTTAAAACTCCAATATACAGGATCCGCCTCGTGACCTTAAGTTCTTCATACCGGTTTTGTCAACATTTAAAAACTCTAACAATTTAACATTTAAAATTTCCGCTTAACGAGTACAGTATATCATAATATATCATCAATTATACAAAATTAACAAAACTATTAAACGAGATCGCACGCAGCACGCTGACGTTAGGGAAGTGAATTTCCACATTAAAAACATAAAAAGATCAAATAAAGGATTTAAACTAACACTGGATACTTTTTTTTGAAAATTGAAAGATGTTATTTGTTGGTTGTTCTGATGCTCCTGGTTATATTTAAATTCACTATTAGGATGCCATTGTTGTACATTATAATGTTAGAAGAGGGTACAGTCGGGATAAAAAGTTGGTTTAGGGGCATTGGGGGTGATAAATCGATATTAAGATATGAAAAACAGCCTTTTCCAGTGTAAAATCCCCTTGACAACGTACTGTATTTTGACAATTAACATTTTCCTTAATAACTCGGTAAGTACTCGTGCTGGAATGATGAGAGAGGACTTAAAATCTTTGGATATTTACGTACAATATGTTAATGTGCAATAAATGTACATTCGGGGGTTTTCCAACCCTTTTTGGACCCAAAAACTCACAATTTGAAAACTTAAATCCCCAACAAAGGGGGTCAGAGTTTTCCGATTGTTTTTCCCAATGAACTTGTCCAATAGATTACAAAAAGGAATGTCTCTACCAAATTTGAAGTAAATCGGACAAAAATTGTGACCGCTAGAGTGCGAACGCATATATATATATTTATAAAGTTTTTAGAGACACATCAAAACGTGTTCAGGGGGTCACGTTAGGAACTTTTATGGTGGTCCTGGGCTTAAGTCTCATCGTGCGAATCATGCCGATAGTTTAATTTTCCATAGGAAATTCACTAATAACTAAGATCCCAGTTCTTGTATTTCTTAGTATCATCCAATGCAGTTTGATTTAAAAGGATTTTGGAATAACAGTGGTTTAGGTTTGATCTTAAAAATCTTTGAATGGGAAACATTTAGAAATATTTTTCTAAATCTTTGTCCTCACAGTTTGTCCTCATTTAATTTCTTATTACAGTTTGCCCTATAGTTGTCCTTTGGCAAAAATACAAAAAAAACATTTCCAGAGTTATTTAAGCCAATTATGAGTCATCTCTTATCATATTGCAATTTACTAAACGTTCACATTTAAAGTGTTCGCTAACATAATTAGATCCCTAGATAATTGGTAATGATTCATTGTAACTCCTTAAACATTAACTCGTTTGCAAAATGTATGTTTCAGTCTTGTAATCTATTGTAGTAGCAATATTGTTGTAGAAGTAGTAATCTGTACTGTTATTAAACCGAGATAGCTGTTGTTATTACAAATATAACATTTTCATTGAAATGTTTTATATATATATATATTCATTAACAAACAAAATCTAAATCATTTTAAATTGCATTAAACAATTAGTACGACATTGGTCACTGTAGCTAAAAGGTAGGTACACTGACCACTGTATGGCAATCTCAGTTCAATTATTACTACCCATACACTGACTGTACTTGATTTACAATTAATACTACACATCCAAAGTCAACTGCAGCTGTTGGTCCAAAGATGCGATGGCTCACATATTTCTGTTTACTTTGGAAAATTTGTAACACATAGTTAAATAAAAAAATCGAAAATATATTTATAAATCTAATAATTCCAAAACTGGTCAGCATAACAAAGCTTTGGTAAAAAGTGCAAATATTAGTTTCTATAACATTTTACTTGTTTTTAGTATTATGTGGTCGGTTTTAAGTCTAGATCTGTTAAAACCTCATTTTAAAATTCTTTATAAATAGAACACATTGAATCTAACCTAACTTCTAATAGACAAGAGAAATCCCCTAAAAACCTTAAAACCTTTATGTTTAAGCACAATTAGAATGGTTTTTAAATGCAATGTTATTCTATGCAATTTGTCTTCCGATTTCTAGTTTGAGACGTTGTTTAGTTCTATTTAAGACCTTTGTCATGTACACTATGACCTTTGTTTTTCACACTACGTACAAGATTCCTTAAGAGTCAAGATCGTCTTATGGTAGGCATTGGTCACATTGGAAAGGTCTTACACAGAAGTATACGATGTCCAAAAAACGTCTGAAAATCGTGCATTGGAAATAATCGCATTTTAAAGATTTGCTAATAGTTTCTGAATTTCTAAAACAGTCCGTTTAAGAATAGGTTTGGAAATGTGTTTTTGTTTATAGATAATTAAAATAATATAAATGTATTTCTAAGTTTATTTTATAAATTTCAATATTTCACGCATAGGTGATGAAAACAAGTAAGTATCACGTATCGGTCCAAAGTTGCAATGTGTTATGCTTAATTGAATTTCATACTTTCGTCCAAGTTTTAGAAATGTTTGATATTTTTGCATGTTGGATTGATAATGATGTGGAGTAAATTTAAATATACTGAATGCGAAATCTATTTTATTTCCTCATGCAATAAACCATTGTAAAACCAAGGATATTTATATTGATACTAAATGTTTTACTTAAATTGTTGAGTTATGCGCTTTAAAATATTAATAAGCGAAATTTATCTTCCTTGTGTTTTTATTTTGTATTTTTAAATAATCGCAGAAATAACTCTCTGAATATAAAATTTAACTCAAGTGCAAAACTAAATTAAAACCCTAAAGATACATTTGTCCATAAAATTCATTTTCCTTAATTTACTTTTTTTACCAATGTCAATATTGCATTTTATACCGATAATAATTAATGTAATCGATCATAAAAACATATTTAATTTCAATAACGAACTAGATCTACGGTCCAAGTCATTGGGTTTGTCGTCAGTTCCTTTACTGATTTAACAGGACTTAACATCTGTAACATATTGCCTTCAGAGAGAAGACTCAAACGGTAAATGAGGTGGAAGAGATACCAAGGGACAACGATATTGGCGGATGACCAAACCACTTATACTGTATATCTCTTCGTACAAGGGTGACAACTTTCAAGTTAACCATGGGTTTCTGGTTCCTTTCCAGTTGTCTTTAGTTTATCATGAACATCGTATGGCTAAATGTTGTCCAAGCTTCCCAAACGATTAAGTAGAATCATGTTTCACCGTCGTAAATATATCAAACATTCAAACTAGGGATTATTCTTAACAGATTTATTTTCTAAATATGTGACAGTATAATCAGAATAACTAACTAAGAAAAACATAAAGGTGGTGTAACATGATATCGCATACAAAATTAATCAATATGTCTATTTGTTTAAAGTTCATCGTTGGTGATCATGCGTTTGTGTATATACAGAATTAAATGAGGAAAATTTGTTATTACTTCTAAAAATATAATAAATGACATTAAAACATATCGATTCTACTGATAGTGTAATCATTTTAGTTGTGAACCCCAAAAAATTGCAACACAAGGGATTTATTTTTTAAATGATAGCTAATAGTACCCTTAATCATTTGCTAAATAGAGCTACAAATTCTCTAAAATAAAGTTGTTCAATAAAACTAATCGTTGTCAAGATATAAGCCAAAATATATTTTGAATTTTCGGACATGTTACCAAAGTATGATTGATGGCGATTTTTGAGAGGTGATTAAGGGAACTCTTAGCTATATTTTTTTAATTGCTCGTGTTGCAATGTTTTTGGGGTTAGGCCATATTTTCTCATAAAATGATTCCACTATGAGTATTTAACTGTTTACAATAATTTGAATGAATTTAATTAATATTAACAATTTATATCATTAAAGTTATTGCACCTAACGTAAAGAAAGTAAAGAAAGATTAATTTTGGTTCATTGTTACAAATTTTGAACAAATATTGCGCTTATGTGATTTTATTCACATGCTTATAAAATATCATGAACCAATATCCTTTTAACCAATTTATACTGAATTTGTAAATATTGAAGAATATTGGAGATTTTTTATTTCATAGGATATCTAAATACTCGAGGTTGTTAAAAGAGCGCCCAAATTGCCAGCATTCGTGTTGGAGGATTTAAAAAAGCATTTAGGCGTCAAGCGCCATGTGTTGGCCTGAATACCGCTTGATGTCTTGATAATGAGTATTAAGGGTTTCACTCGCTGTCAAACGACCCTCCCCCCATCCCCCCGACTTTTCATTATATTTACTAACATTTTTTCATTAAAATTCGTTAAATTATTATTTAGACTTTAATTGTTTCAATTTATCTGTGCCATAGACCTGTTTTAGTAAGTGTTTAACAGTGTAATATTTTTAATTCTTAATTTTAAACATCTAGTTTATAATTCTGTTAGCAATCTATAGTAATAGGTCGACGTTGGAATCACTCATAGTTATTGTAAATAGAAGAATAAAAAAAAAACTAAAGTAGTAGTGTTTGCGTATGTGTAAATAGTTTATTTCTAAACGACTTCTCCGGGCCAAACCACGTTGTAGAGGACCAAACGATTTCAGATATTTTTGTCTTTGCCCCCAGACCTTAGGGTTCCACCCCACTTGCCTTCAAAGTTTCAATGTAATTTTAATGAATAAAGGATTATTACCTAATGGCTTGAAAACGTCTCTTCAAAACTGCTCCCGGATCATACTGCTTTGTTGGGGATAATAATATCTTGAGTACTTTTTGTTCCTACCTCAGGTCTCCATCCCAAAGGTTGATATAAAGTCATTGATTTTCGTCGAATCATTTGAAAGCTTCCACGTTGGATACAACCGTCCTCAACCGTAGGGCTCTGCCCAACTGACTAAGTTGCCATGTTATTTATTGTATATATTTGTTTCGTGATTTTACCTATTTCATTTATCCAAGAATTTTGAATACTGTTTTTAATCTGAAACTTAAAGGCTCCAACTTACTGGGCATATAAAGGTGGTACCTTGTTATTCAGTAATTATGAGAAATTAAGTGTCTTGGAGGGACGAAAGGTACTTGGTCATTGTATTACGATAGTGATAAAAGGGTGTGCTAGTCAGGTAGGAAGTCCTAATATAAACCTCTCACCATTGGGGTGTCTTTAATGGTTCTTTGACACTTCTGTTAAAAGAAAACAATAGAAACCTCGCCAACTGTCCCACTTCAATAAAAGTCAATCTCTTAGTGACAAACACAATCAAATATCACTTTGTTATTTCTCTTGTTTCTATCTCTAAACGTTGTCCTTGTTTGATGAATCCAATAAATATTTGCTGGTAAACCTAAGTATTTCAGATAAGTTGTTTTTAATTATTGTAACTGTAATTTTCACTTATTCAAACTTACCAAGGGTTGGTGTGAACAGGTGAAGTTTGATCGTTAAGTATTTAACCATAGAACAATAATCTGAAAAATAAAGTACAGTGTGTATATTTTTACTTGAAGTAGGTTGACACATAATGATCTTAGGTTTCTGAATAGAAGAAGAAAGGTATTGACGTAAAGGAGGTAATCCTTTCAACTCTAATTTTAAGAAAAAACTGTAACGAATTCAGGAGTAGTTTTGACAGGATGGAGCACAAAAAAAACCAAGTTTATGAACATAACTTTCTGATTAACTTAATAAACTTCTATTTTAAATCAGGAAGATAAGCTAGAAATAAATTAGTTAGTAACTACTAGAATACAAGGTTAGGACATAAAGGATAAGATGAGGTCCAAAAATGTCTAGTTTTAAGCAGGTTTAACATCAGTCATTCATTTACTAACATTAAACCCATTTATAATTAGTTGAAGTACTTACTTCCTATTCCACTGAAACTTAGAAGTTCGTGAAGGTTTTTTTATCCAAATAAATACAAAATAACCCTTAACCAATAATTATTTAAGTAGGTGGGGTTTACCTAACGTAGGTTTGCGGAGATTAAAAAACAGGTGGGGACCACTCTAAGCTCTGTGGAATGTTTATATCCTTTACTACCTAATGTTCGCAGGCAACTAAGTATTTAATTTTACAACACTTTACGTAAGTTTTATTTTGGTCAATTTCCTATATTCCAGCCAAATGTAAACTCAATTTGTCCAGCGGTTTGCGTGGTGATCAAAGAGACAAATGTGAAGTTTTATATATTAGTATAATTATCTGCCCTTAATTAATGTCACAGTTAGAATAAATTAATCTGAAATATTTTTGAATCTTACTCCGACCTTTATATATTTATTTTAACTCATTACGAGGTTCGGATATTTGATTAGGTACATCCTGACATTTCACTGTTCAAAGTCGTGAAATTAAAGTGTTCAATATTTAATAATGTTATTAAGCAACTACGCACTCTCTCAGGAACAACTGCCGCTGCAAGGAATTTCTAAATTGAGTAGATAATTTTATTAAAAACTATAACAAACTGTTTGACCTCCTGTTTTAACTCACATTTACTTTGTCTTCAGTTGCCCCTTAAAATGTTTGTACGAGCTCTGTACACCATTGCTTACTACGTCGCGCCAATCTAAAAATTGTCAAAGTATGTTAGAAATACACAGCTGTATGTTAAAGTATATTTTAATAAAGACACACTTTTTTATGGTATATTTATTGATTTAAAATCAACTAATAGTTTATCCCAAGATTAGATCTGTTAAATCTGTTCAAATTATGAATTCCTTAAATCCTTAAATGCTAATTCAAATTTTTAAATTTGTATATACTTTTAAGGGGTTTGAAACCATACAGAGAATCGTCTACAACAGAAGGCTCTAGCGACAGCAACATCTTATCGCATTTCAGACGTAAAGAGTACAATGGACAGGAAATTAATGATGTCGGAGTGACTTAAAGAAAAGCTGTTCTCACTGATTGGATAAAATATATATTTTTAAATACTGTTCTGTTATTATTTGTGTTTCGGTTTTTTACTTTGTAGTTATTTTTGTTTTAAACTCGTCTATGAGACTATAGTTTGTATATTACCTACTAAATATTAAATTTATGTATAAATACTATTAACTATAACATTGCTACGTTTATTTTAAATAAATACAATCTTAAAATTAACTCACAAAACAAATCAATTAATATAAAATACCAAATACAAATTTTGTAAATAAGATGTGATCGGAGTAAATTGGGCTACGAAATTTAAATGAAATTAAAATCTGTAGCTAAATCAAATATATAACTAGATAATGTATCCATCAACAATAAGAAGGGCTTGAATAGGCAAAACCCGGATCTAATCTGGAATCGCAGTACGCCACAGTCAACACAGCAACGTTCGTCTATGCAGACAAACCTGAATAGGTAAGACCAAGTGGGGCGTTGGATAGCCGGGGTTACCAAATTGAACGTATTGTTACCACCACATTTATGGCTTTACAAAAAACTCACTTGACTTGTGACTTGAACGTTGTATAAAATAATTAGGATAATGTAAATACAACATTAAGAAAAATGCCAGACTATTTTTGGTAGTAGTTACGTAGAGTCTTCATTAATCGCTTACATAAGTATTACAATATTCTAATTTAGCTAGTGATCACTTCGTTTTTCCGACAGTTTTTTTCCTAAAATTCAAAAGTATTCAAGAATTTTCTTGTTTTTACTATGTCTTAAATACATGGTACATGGATACATGGTTGGTGCTACTAATCAAAGAAATCAAATGACCCAGGTAAATACCTCAGTATTTATCACTACAATATAATAAGTCAATTTATTTTTTAGTATGCCCTAAGTTATTTAGTGCAACATTAAAGAAGGCTTGTAATTCTAAACTCGTGTTTAACTGTTTGACTTCTCTCGGATAATTGACGTGTTAAAGAGCGGAATAATTTACAGCGTGAAGGCAGCTCAATTATTAAGGTAATCCGTTTTTATAATTTGTTTGGATTATAATCTTCGAAATTTTACAATTGACTTTTGTATTTTTAAATCTTATACTTTAAACGAATCAATTTTGTAGTACTAAATAAATCAGGGATGTAACAAGTTTAAACTCAACAAAAATAACTTGGGGAGATGAATGGATAATCATTCGCTAATTACGAACCATAAGTACAATCTTTCTTCTTAAGAGGTTTTTTGCTAATATATTATGACATACAGGAAATATTGCAAACAACTGTTTTCAGGAAAATAATGTATGATACATTTCCGTAGTTATAATTACAACGTTTCATTTACAGCGTTTGAAAAGCTATGGAGTGCTGTTATCTAATTCAGATAAATCAGTAACACTTAATTAATTAGTTTTTTTAACTAATTATCCAAATAACTTTCAGTCTTTCATCAAATCCAGACGGACAGCCCTCGAGGAGTCGGGAGGACATCTAAAATGACAGTATGGATAGAAATCGTAGGGAAGGCGACTAAGATTCAATACTTCTCTGAAGTACTCAAGGGAATAAATTAAAACCCTTTTGAAAAAAAAAACAACCAAAGACTTTGCTAAGACATTTAAACGATCAAAAAATGTATCAGCAAGCACTAAATTATGAAATATTATTATACATTCTTAGTTGATGTTGCTAGTATTTAATTTAGATTAAACCGCCATACCTAATAAAACTGACCTGCTTGTGTGATAATTCAATACATTTTGGACTTTAGTAGTTGAGATTTTACTACTGTTTACTGTCCATAAAAGCAGCTGTTATAAAAGTTCCAATTTGTATAAATTTCCTATCGTTTTTAAATTTATTTATTTTCACATTGTTTTGACTAAAAGTTGAAAAAGATTTAAACTTAAAAATAATCTTAACAATAAAAAGGGAGTAGAGATAACACGTGTGGTTTAAGAACTGGTTATCTTGATTCCAAAGATTTATTGTGCACTGCGATACACGACGCCAACTGTTGGCGGCTACGTGATCTTCTCACATTACGCTATATTGGATCACGGTTATTGGCAGATATCACTCGCACTCCGCCCGACGATGATATATGAGGTGTTGTAGTTTATCAAGATGAAAGATATTTTATTGTAAAATATACTAAGCGATACTGTTTCCACGGTGATATCGTCGTAATTTTTCCATTGTTTTGTGGGTTGAAGTTTTTCAGTTATAACGAGACGATAGCTAACTGAATGTTTTTAATATTATATTTTAAACATTAGTCTGTAAAATTCATTTATATGTTATACTAGCTGGAGCAGTAACCGGATTCACCCGAGACAGTGATGGGATAATCGAACGAAAAAATAATCGAATGAACCGATGACGATTATACCAATAATCGAATGATCTTTCAGTTGATTTTAATCGAATGATTTTTTTTCTTATCCTTATACCAACTACGTCAAACTATGCTGATATACAGTATTACAGTATATGCATTTCAAAGTTGGTATTCAAACACTATTACACTTTAAATTTGTTCCCCATTTTCATGTCATTTACAACTTATCAATGCATTATATAAGAAAACAAATAACTAATAACTCTTGGAAAGCGATTTGTAAAGTTTCTCTCCAAATACCTTTTATTTGTTCATAGTTTTCTTAAGTTATAACTTCGTTGTTCAGGTTTCCCAATTTCAAATATATTATGATTTTTGTTTATAACATACATAAGTTTTGTTACCGGTATAGCATTAACAGTCTGTAAACGATTCTCAATCTCACCAAATATCCGTTAAATCTTTTTCGTTCCAAAGGATATAAATATTAACATTTTTATTTGGCTTAAAGGATTAAATTAGTTTTTATCCGTTTTATGTTAAGTTTTTTTATAACGTTTTAAGGTTGTCTAGTGGTTATAATTTGTATAGGTTTAATTGTTACTTCTCTTTCTTATATTTTTATTGTATGGAGAAATTTTGAAATTGAATTTCTCACATTTTTACTTTTTTAATATACATGTTTAACAATATAAAGTCATAAAAGTTCATTTTGTTTTTATTTTCCCTGGATTTTCACTGTTAGATTTTGTACCGATTATTTAAAGACAATAATCGATTATTTTTAAAATAATCGAATACTCGATCATTTTCCAATAATCGCACAATCGATGATTTTTAATTCGATTATCCCATCACTTCGGCCGAGAATACAACAGATCTGTGATTGTCTTTTGAACCGTTTCAAATAATGAGAATATATTTAAACTAGCTGCCATCATACCCGGTTTCACCCGGTAATACAACCTGTGGTGTGTGCTGCATTCAGCGGTTAACCTGTGGAACTACTACTAATCATGATCATCTGTTTGAGGTTTCATCAGCTAAATCTAAAGTGAATGTACATCAGAATAACACTGTATTGGAACTTTGACTCCTAGAGGGAATTTCTTAAATTCCCTTTAATTAATAATTTACTTGCGTGTTGGTTACATCCATTATAGAAAAAGTATATATACGTGCCGAACTTCGTGGATGAAAGTATAGAAGTTTGACCTGGGGATGATCGGTTTTTCGTATTTATAGATATAGATTATTATCTAGTGTAATATTGATGAATATATAATATTGTAAATGTAAAGACTACTTGATGGAACCCTAAGGTTAAATTGGAATCAACATCCTTTATTTTTCCTATGTTAATCCTTTTAATAGTGGGTAAAAGTGTTCCTTTCTAGCACATTGGGAGATTGGGGAGTTGGTGATGAGAACCACAGGCTTTTAATTTTACATTGTATTAATATACTTTCAGTATTAAAATCAAAATTTTACAGTATAGACGATAAATTGATTCCTCCTATTTTAGACGTTGCATGAGTTTTATATTAACGAAATGATAATTTAATTTTGATCTTTGAAATTGATTATGCGACAGTTTTGTCTCCGCAGTTCGTTCGTTTCGTGAAATTCCAGTGAGCGGGAAAGTCCCTGGCCCACTGAGGCTGTTTTTGGGGCGCTCGGGCCCTCTTCAGCCGTCGGATATGGTTGGTTGGAGGGAAGGGGACTCACAGCAACAGGACTTTTTATAACGAGTGCCTGTCACAGTGGTCAGGAGTGGGAGCTAGGGGGGGTTTAGTGGTGGGGGTAATGGTGCGGGCTGTGGGTCGAGGTTTGCAAGGTGGTGTGGTGGATCATGAGGCTGGGGCGGTCTGTGAAGTAGGGTTGGAGGATATCGGAGGTGCGGGCTCTGTCGAGGTAGGTGGTGTTGAGGACGGTAAAATTCTTTAGTATTATAACTAGCTAATTAAAAATAATTGTACAGTGTGTTTAATGCTTCTGAGGTGTCCACAAGGAACAATAACGCCAATCCGTAACACTTGGGTCCTCTCAAGAGGCCGTTTGATGTTTGGAACAGAAAAGAAAAGAAAAGAAACCAGTAAACTGTCCCAATGAAAGACAATCTCTTAGCGTCAAACATAATCGAATATCTCTTTGTCTTCTAAGTTGTTTCTTTCTCTTCATTTATCCTTCTTGTCGTTTATGGGGTATTTTTACTTATTGGAAATGTTAAACAAAATACAACTCCTTTCCTTTTTGACCTTTCCTTTCAAACTCCATTACTGTACAAATTAAAAAATTAACACGATATATTAATTTACTGTCTATGTAAAAGGCTAAAAGTTTTGTAATATTTTATTTTTATTTGGTTAAACCACAGTAAAATTATGTAACCCTAAAAATATGCATAGCATATTTATTATGCAAGCATTTATTTATTATGTGTAGAATATTTATTATTTATTTATCTATTTATTCTATTGTGCAAGTTTATCCCTTGAACTTATGGTATGTAGTTCATTTCTCTAATAGTGGATCTAAAAATAAATGATTTGTATACTAATATCACAAAAATTACGGAAATGTAATATGAATGGATTTTTTATATTTGCACTTGTTGGAAAACGTAAAAGGTGAACGTAGTATTACGTCAAAGCATAGATTCACACGCTTAGATCGTATTAATTACAGGCAAAACAAAATTAAACCATATTCATTTTGATATATTTCCATGTTGAATGTAATCCAAAATGTTGTGTTAATGCTTCACATTCTACAAATCCACAATTCAGGGGAACATTATCCACTACTTGCAAATCTACATAGCCAGGGCAAAAGATTAATATAAATTGTGAGCACTAATTCCATTCTAGTACTGTACACAACTAAAACCTAAAACTTGCATTTTTTTAAAATAGTGTAACAAAGGTAAACTCGCTTGGTATTGGCACTAGGACTCGGGTTAAAATAAAATTAGGTAGGCATAACTTGTATCTAATTGTATAAACTAAATGAAATGTTGTTATACTTAACACAAGTACAATTATATGGACAAGAATACAAACGGTTGTGTATAGGTCGATTAACTTAAGAATTGTTAAGTTTATTTCAATGAGATTTAGGAACAAACCTCATTCTATGCTTTAAAGTCGTTAACTGGCCTACTCAATTACACCCTTTCTGTGTGGCGACCCCTTGAAATCCCAAAGGAATTGCATCTCAGTTACTTTAGGCCTGTTCAAAAATCTGATTTAACCATCGGATGTATCCTCAAAAAATTGTATGTAAGTTAATATTTTAAACAATTACTATTCTATTCCCCGTTACCTCACTAATAATAATATTAAAATACCCCCATAGCTGCAAACCTGCATACTCAGCAAATTTCCAATGCATATATATGTATCTTAACACCACTTAAAGGCACATACCAAGTTTCATCAATATACATTCATAAATAAATGATTTATGGCATTTTAATTATTCTCCATAAGAATAACATAGCGTCTGAGGATGCATGTTTGCTGGAACAAGGAACAAAAAATGGGGTTTTATGTCAATTTCTTTATAACTCAAATAGATGAAGCCACATACCAGGTTTTTTATTAATTTATGTTCATAATTAAGGGGGGCATACTATTTTACTTATTCTCCATAAGAATATGATGGGGGCAGAGTAAGCAGGTTTGCTGCTACGAGAATTATCGGCAACAAAATCGTTTTTCGTGCAAATATTAATAGACCACGTATGAAGGTCTATACGTTGTATAACAAAGTATAAGACCGTATAAGGATACCAAGATTTGCCATAATAAGTTGATAAGTAAGCAAGATATAAATCTTTTCTTATTCTCCATAAGGATAAGAACGGGTCAACGTACTGTGTTTAGCACTTTCAATATCTCTGTAACCAATTGACGTAGAGCAATGATCAAACCACCAAATTGTTTTTTTTTTTAAGCTGAACTTAATGGTGAAAAGTAAAATTAGATTAACTAAAATATTTGTGTAAAAAACTCAAAACACCCATTATATACATACATACAGATTTAAATTAATGGTTTTTTGGCATCTGGGGACCTTAAAACGAAAAGTTATCAAGGTCCCGGGCCTAGGTCTTACCATGCCGAACACGGTAATAACTTCTTCCCTATAAGGGAAATTCGCTAAAAGTAGAGACAATTTTATTTATTATGTCAATAATGATTATTTCTAGATCTAATAGGATGGCTATCCTATAAAATGTATTAAATATGTATATTTAACATCTCAACTTAGTTACAAATTATATTTGTATGAACGAACAAATACCTTATCCTTAAAAAATCTAAATTATCCGTTGGTGTTCGGTCTCATGACATATGATCGTTTTAGTCTATTTCAATCAAATTTGTAACACGAATTTCTTTCTATGATTCAAAAACCAAGATCGTTAATTAGTCTGTTAACGTGCACCTTGTCAGTGTGGTGAATATTTGAAACCACCATCGAATCGTAACTATATTACTGTAGGTCCTATTGAAATTGTAACTACACCATAAGACTACTTTGCGAACATTTACATGATATTAGATTTTAAACTGCCCTTCTGCTACCCCTTTTACCGCACATGTATAATAATCAATGGGGGCCTTTGAGTTATTTCCAATAGTAGAGAAAGTATTAGTAGATCACAGTGTTGAAGTCACCTTACTAAGTGTTTACGGCAACAAAATAATACAAGCTTTTGAAAACCTTGAGAATATGAGTTACAGGGTTGTTTAAACCATTTATACCTTTACATTTGTTTTATTCCCGAGCTTACTTTTTTAGTTACCATTACGACAAATGTTTCTGGGAAAACGTTAAAAATTAGTAAATATAAATCTTCATTTACACTCTTATGGGAATAATATGCGTGCACTTGGTGAAACTTTAATATTACTTCATTATCTACATTGAATAAATTCAAAGTTAGACAACTGTACAAAGCAGATGATAATTAACTGACTACAAACAGCAGATAGTATACATCCCATCCTGAATCGTGGTAGGCCGCAGTTGATGCATGAACATTACCTATAGATAGATGGAGGCAGACCTGAATGTTTGGGACTGACCGCAGGTAGGGCGGTGGCAGCGTTTCGTTCTTGTGATCCAGGCAACACACTGTCAAAATTTAGTGGAGCAAAAATCTGAAATTGTAAATATTTTGCTATTTAATTTTTGTGGTATTTCTTTAACGATAAGTTTGTGGAAACTTTTTCCCATTTCGAGCAAAGCCAAAACAATATCTAACCACTTATTATTCTTGAATTCATTATTCATATTTTCAGTTTTATGCTTTACGTTTGATGTATACAACGTGTTATGATACATTTTGCTACTTTCATTTTACTAAATGCTTTTGCTAAACTCTACGAAATAATTTAACCTCAAATGTAACCTTTAGACATAGACATTTATATGTAGTAAAATATTTGTTTGTTCCGAGCAGTTCATTAAATATGCTTCAGGTTGTAGTAGGTTGAAATAACCAGCTAACAAGGTCAAACTGCTTGCATCTGATTTCGTAAATGGACAAAAAAACTTATTAAATATTCAAAGACAAACAGGGTGGTTTAAAAGTAAAAAAAAGAACCTTAATATATTTTTTATTTAAGATATTTGAAATTGTTCTGCGGCAACCTTCTCAGATATGAGGGTATATATTGTTTAGCATAAATAAAATGACAGAAACACGAATCAGACCACTCCAATATGGCGGGGTTAAACGCATTATATTGAATAAAACTTACACCTGTTAAAACTACGCTATTTTAGCAGTTATCATAATATCATTTCGGCTATGTTGTTTAATGTTCATCTTCATGCGTTGGGTAGAATGAACTAATCTAACGTAAAATTCACTTTTTATTTAGAAGCTGAGGGGGTTATATTCTTACTTTTTAAATACTAATCAATATGCAATAATCATTATGCTTGCAAGCAAATGCTTGTGTTACATAATTTTAAACGTAAATAATGATTCCACTTACAACTAAATCAAAATTTTTTGTAGGTTGTAAAATAGTAATAGGCAAATATTTCTTAAATTGATCAAATCTATGGGCATGGTCATCATCATTCCTTTAAGCACGCCTATTTAGTTTCAGCCACAACTTCATTTAGTCGGCCTGCATCAGATCAAAGATTATTCGGCTGTGTAAATCTTTGAGAAAGAAAATTTAAGTGAAGCTAAAAGTATGGCACTAGCAAGTGCTCAGCTTATTCATGAAAGGTCTTTGAAGATCTTCGAAGACTTGTACAACCACAACATTCAAGAAACTTCCTGTGTCCCACCGGGGTCTCCACTCCCCCCCGCCCAAACCACCACTACATAATCAAGATACAAAATAAAGAGGACCTAGTCAGTAGTCACACCTTAATTTTATTTTATTTTAAATCGTTAAATAGTTTACAAAACATACAAATGTAAACATTTCACAAGGTCATTTGAAACATATAATTAGTATTAGTGTATTTACCTTAAATAGTTTGGTTTATCAGTCAACCTGATCCAAAAAAGTATAGATATCAGCAATGAATACGTTATCAATGCTTTTACTACAGTAACTGGATTTAAGTGTGGTATTTTTTTTAATTTTCACTGACAGTACTTTTTACGTTTTGTCATAAGACGGTCTTAACCCTGGACTTGTCACTCTTTAAAGCCAACATGTTCTTAAACTGCATAGATAATAAACAGCCTAATAGCAAGTGACAGCTGAAACCAATTTCAAACCTTCAAAACATTTTATAAATTATCTTTATGATCGATCTAGTGATTCTCATATCATCAGGCGTGTTGGGGATTATAAGACAGGTAAGCAATTCTTATGAACACCACTTATGAGTAACCAACAAGAGAACGAATCTTTTACTTTAGTTTCAACACAATGATTGGAAATGTTTTCTTAAATCACCTAAATCTTTATCATAAGTTATTCTCTTTTATGATTTTTTCGTTAACAAACTAAAGCCTAACCCAAATCAAATGGTTTACAAATGCAGTGAGTATCCCATCTAGTTAACGCCCCAAAGTAACCCTGGTTAACAACAACGGTCAGGATGTCTTCACCGGATGATCGTTTGTGGCAGACCCAGGTCGCTAAAGAGCACATCCAGAATATACTGACTGACATGTGAGTGGATTTATTGAAGACATTTAAGGTTTAAACATCAGCCAAGTGCCAAGAGTACTACCTTGTATTTATATCAGTATTTTATGTTTTGCAATAGAGTAAGACATATTTATTCCACTAGAGTTAATTGGAAAATCTGTGTTGAAAAACTAATGTGAAATCTATTTTAAGCTGGATTTACTATACTTTTGGCATGTTTAAATATCATAAGATAACTTGTTTTTCTGCTATTTTAACTCCAGAGTCATTTTTTTACAAGCACATACAAGCTTTTAAGGACAAGCTGTTCAAATCCCTAACTTGTGTGGATTTCCCAGAAATAAAATCCGGGATATTTTGAACCGAAAAACAAGACTCTGACCTTAACCTATACCTTTATTAGAGATTTTTCTCCACTAAAAATCCATAATAATAAGTAGTAAATAATTAAAAATAAACACTTCAATTTTCTATAGAAATATTTCCGCTTTTAATAAAAATATCTACACCTTAGGAATCTGTATTTCAAAGTTTTATGTTTTCAGCGGAAACAAAACAGTGAGAAACCGTAAATTGCCCCGAGACGATAAAAGTAAATCTCTGGTGACAAACCCAATTCTTGATCAAATATCTCCCCGAATTCATTCTTCCTCTTTCCCAATCGTTTGAAGTATTACACTCTTTACACTACGCACTTCGAGGCAAACATTATTTTATATCCCTCATGTGTTTAATATTAAATACCCCCGTCGCAGCAAACCTGCATACTCAGCGAATTTCCAATGGAGATATAAATGTCTTAATACTACATAAAGCCATCAACCAAGTTTCATAAAAATATATTCACAAATAAGCGGTATATACAATTTTAATTATTCTCCATAAGAATAACATTGGGGCTGAGTACGCAGGTTTGCTGCTACGGGAGCCTTTTACAAACAATTGTTTTTCTTGAGCAAATATCAATGGACCACAAGCAGATGAAGCCTTATACCAAGTTTTGTCAGTATACGGTCATAAATAAGCTAGATATAAAATTTTTCCTTTCCTCCATAAGAATAACATGAGACAACGTACTGTGTTTAGCACTTTCAATATCTCTGTAACCAATTGACTTAGAGAAATGATCAAAATACCAAATTTTCTGTTTTTTTAAGCTGAATCCAATGGTAAAAACAAATATTTGACTTTTTCAAAAATTACATGTAAAAAATTCAAAAAACCCATTTTTGGGGTACAAAACCCCCCAAAATACCCCTTCGGATGGAGCGATATGGCTGGTTTTCGAACTTAAAGTCATAAATGTTGCTTTACACGTTTATACCAAATTTTATTAAAATCGGATCATTTTTACGAGAGTTATCGTGCTCACGGACATATATATATATATACATATATATATATACATATATATATGTATATATATATATATATATATATATATATACAGTTTCGAACGAATGGTGTTTTTGGGGTCTGGGGACCTCAAAACGAAAAGTTATCATGGTCCCGGGCCTAGGTCTTACCATGCCGACTACGGTAATAGCTTCTTCCCTATAGGGGAAATTCGCTAAAATGTTTACTTATAATATAGTAACTAACTGTTTAATATATATATTGTTTACCTAATTTAACACAACTTATTTCAAGATGTTTTATAAGTCAATTTTAAAATAATTTTATTATTATGATTTGTACTTTAATAAATACAAAACTACGTAAATTAAAACCAGTTATTTACTTTATGGATTTATGTAATAACGTTTTAGTTGAATAGTGTTAATAAATTACTAAATAATATCTGGTTCATGTATCTGCGTTAATGTTATGAAATTAACAAATAATAAATAAAATAACATTTTAACTCAAAAGAGCTAGTAAACCATTTTGCACAGAAATACCAAAAACTATTTGTATGTAATTGTTTTATAAATTAAAATAGTTAGTTTGGATACTTTACGATCCCATGGCACTGTCAACTGAACAATACAAAATATCTCAAACTTGCATGACCAAATAAAACCGTTTCATATTTGAATACAGTGAGACTTGTGAATTAGAAATTTTTCCATATATTAGTAAATCTATTTACAAGTTCAGCAGAATAGAGTCTCACAGTCCAATAAGGCACTAATGAGTTTAATAAATATGCAGTTAAAACTAACTTGTGGGTGTTAAAAGGTAAATACTACAAAAATGTCTGCGTGTATCATCGCAGCACGCTATTGCCGGGTTCGTAGCTTCAATATTGATTTAAGTTATGTTTGCTCTAACGGTGTTCGGGCGAGGTAATGAAACGAAAACAATCCTATACAAATGATATTTCCACCTGAATCATTATTTTATTAGGGGTTCATGATAACATGGCTGCCCTAACTAACTTTGACGAGTATTATTTTTATAATTTTGAACGAAGGCTGTTTTATCAGGGATGAGTATAACTATAGGTAAGGTTAAAAGAATTTAGTTATTAGTCTTAGGTTATTATAATAGAGAAAGGGTTTTCTGTTTTCATAATGTTGTAGTTTCAGTGATTATTGAAGCTACAGTGTCAGTATTTGACGATAATTTTTGAAATCCATTTCATATCAAACGGCAGGGATGTCCTTAGCAAATGAGTTTTATATCGCCACTGGACATGTCGCAGTTTCAAAAAGCCATCAGAAGTCATATTGTGAACTTACAGACTCTTCGAATAACGACATTGCAATCCTTTCATTCGATTGTTTTCTGTTTAAAAATAATTAACTAAATTATCATTTGTAAAACTATAAGTTAATTTTTCTAAGCGTTGGATTTTATGCTAGCTTAACTTACTCTTTATATACGTGGCACCTGAACAAGTGAACGACACATAAGATTACATTGGTCTTATGTGACCGCTGGCCTGAACTGTTTAAAATTACTTCAAATTTATTTAAATTTCTGGTTGATTTCGTCCGTTGACGGAAATCGTATTGGGTGTTTGAATACAAGCAACAATGTCTGGTTTATATATTTCAAAAAGCAACAACACCAAAATCTACCTATCTATTCAACACCGTATACGTATGTTCTACGAATACAGTATTTATAGTTTTATAACCAAAGGTTTAATTCCACCACTGATTTCAATACAGTATATTAAGATAGAAAAGAAAACAGTTACAACACTGTGAGCAACTGTTACCAATCAGCCTGACAAAACCGTATACAACTAGTAGACGGAAAATCACCGTGTTTGCCTACATCCTAGGGATACATAGCAGTCTGAGTGACAGGGCAATTGCCCTGATGACAAACAAACGTCGTCGCACAAGGTAACCAAGTCAACCTTTGATCAACCAAGGTCAAAGTTGACCACGTGATGGATGACGTCACACTGTTCCAGTAACGTCAGTAGTTGACAATAGTCTAAATAGTTTTGTTTCAATCCCAAGGGCTATCGGGGCCATAACCAGTGGTATCCAGTTTTCTCAGTATTGTTTTCTTTTGGTTTAATTTGTTAGCAAAAGAAGCACTAAGTATTTAATTTTTATGAGTTAACCCTGCTTCATGAAACTGCATTAAATGCTCTTTTCCATAAAATTTACCTCAATGAAACAAATTCCAATTGTTCACAAGAGAATAAATACAAAAACTTACAGTATCCCAACCTAAAGATAATAATGCTTTTAGATTGAGTAAGTGTTATATGAACATAATAAGGTATGTTTCTAAAATATAACAATTATGTTGTATTTTTTACTAATTACAATGAATAATGAATCACGGTTTTGTATATTTCTTGTTCTGGAACTTTTTGAATTTTCATTTTTTACTATCGCGGGCCTTATTTTTAATTTTTAATTATCTCTGACATTGACATGAAGAATAGCTTTTGTTTATGCATGGAGAACCTGTTGGTGCACGATCATAGGTAATAGGTGTTATACACAAGTTTATTTTTTGTACGAAAACTATCCGGTTCCAAAGTCGAGGTATAGAAATAAATAACGCATATGTTAACATGACTTAATGAAACGTCGGTTAGTAGGTATAGTTTGATCGGATTTCAGCAATAGACCTCTCGTTTTACTGTATTCACAATACAAAATGTGCAACGAGAAATAAAACCTATTAAACTCAAACCCTTTTAGTGAACCCTTAATTTTATTAGTGAATTTCCTTTGGAAAGTGAACTATTAGCATGACCCGCACGGTGAAACTTAAGCCCGGGACCACCATAGAAGTTCCTAACGTGACCCCCTGAACACGTTTTGGGGGGTCGTTCAAAATTTTATATATATATATATATAGAGAGAGAGAGAGAGAGACATATATATATATATATATATATATATATATGTGTGTGTGTGTTGCACTCTAGCGGTCGAATTTTTTGTCCGATTTACTTCAAATTTGGTATAGACGTTCCTTTCTGTAATCAGTTGGACAAGTTCGTTGGACAAAACAATCGAACAACTGTAAACCCCTTTTTTGGGGATTAATCTGTCAAATTTCGAGTTTTTGGGCCCAAAAAGGGCCAGAAAAAGCTCCAGATGTACGATTAATGCGTGTGAAAAGATGGGAATTAGTAAGGCGAAAGTTTTAAGCCCTCTCTCGTCATTCTAGCATAAATATTTACCGGGTTATTAAAGAAAATGTGTTTCGACTAAACACAGTACGTTGTCTTATGGGGGTTTTACACTAGAAAAGCCCGTTATTCCTTTGTTAGAGTCCTTTATCATCCCCAGCAACCCACGCCTACTTTCAAGCCTGTCTGGACCTTCTCCTAACATTATAATGCGCAAAATGTTATTCCAAGCTTTGCAGGTAAATGAAACCATCAGGACAGCCAAAAAATCAATGTTGTCAGATTTCAATAAAAATTGAAATAAATGTTTGTTTTTACACAGATTTTGAGTTTTAAAAGTTGTTATGTGGAAATTCACTTCCCTCACTTCAGCGTGCTGCGTGCGAACTCGTTTTCATCTAAAACTGTGTCAGAGTATGTTCAATTTCATAACACTTCTTTTGCAAATGCCAAATGAGTAATCGTTATCAAATATGTTTGTTGAATGGGATGTCAGATCATGACGCTATCCGCAGGAGACCACAAACCTCAAACTGAACCTCGTTTGCGGCAGACCACCGCCGTTAGACGCAACATAAACATAAACATGGCTGAACATTTAACCAACCATCTCAACATATGGTCGATCTTTGTTCGCTTGTATAACCTGTATATGTGATATTAGTTTACATTGTTTACTACTATTTTCAAAATCAATAGCCCAAGTTTTTACTTATAGAAACTAATTAAATATAATTTTTTAGTGTGTGATAATGAAATGGATAAATCTCTGTAAACACGTTTACTGTTTTTGTTTTGTCATTAATATTGTAAATGTGTCTTGACCCGATGAGAGTTAAATTCATTGTTCTTCATTAAAGTTTAGTTGAATTTCGCATATTTCTTCAAATGAACCGTCTTTGAAGAAGATTATTTTTCTACTTACCTCACTGACTTTAAAATACTTGAAGAAGAGGTAACTGACTTGAAGTATTTCAAGTTACTCCGACGTCCACATACAATGTCCTATTTTGGCCTCATTTACTACAGGCCTTGAGAAATGTTGACGCTTGACAGTGGTTACATTCAAGAGACTGGTTTGGCCTGATGAAATAAATGCCTCCTCACTCAGGGCAGTGCTATTCACCGGTGTTACACGGGAGCAAGAACTGCATAGAACTACCATAATTGAACTCCTAACCTCGGAAATTGGTAAATGGTCCTCCCGAAGAGTGTGAAGAAGCTCTTGGAAGTTTAAAGTTCGATTGAAAAACTATCTAGTGGTCACTTCAGTGATCATTAAAATCCAGAATAATGTCTTCGCAGTGCCCTCAGTTTGAAAAGGAGTAGTGTTTTTGGCTTCAATGTATTAGTGTGCGAGGACGAATGGTTGAGCGTATACATGGGCTTTAAGGTGCATTTCATTTCATTTCATTTATTTGAATGTCACATAACATTCGATGGATACAGGAACATATCTGCTCAAACAGGTCTTACAGAGAATAAACATAAGTCAAATGCAATACTAGTAATATTCAAAACTAATTCAAGATAATATACATACATACATTCTTACATACATACATACATTCTTATACATTCTTATTTTCGTTTAAAAAATCATCAAATGAATAATAGGCTCTTTTTATGAGGAAGGTCTTAAATAATTAAGATAAATCCTTATCTCCATTTAGAACTTACTTTTTTCCTAATTGTTTTGTTCTATGTAAAGGATACTGCAGGATTTTATTTTTATATCTAGTATTATATTTATGACCATTGTTATTGTTCAAATATTTGTCTTTATTTTTAAAAACTTGCAAAATAAGGTTATAAATGTACAAAGAAGGAGCAGTCAGAATTTTTAAGTTTTTGAAAATTTGTTTGCATGATTTTCTAGGCGGGGACATGGTCATTATTCTTAAAATCTTTTTTGTATCTTAAGTACTTTTCCATTGAAGATGCTCCTCCCCAAACAGTGATTCCATAACCATAATATAGAGTTAATTTAGTTTCCATAATTGTGATACTTGTCAAAAAACTCATTTTAAAACAAACTTAATTTAATTTTTTTGACAAGCAGTTTACATGTTCAGACCACGTTACGTGTTCGTCCACATGTATACCTGATATTTTTGCATGGTCGAGGCGGTTGATTTGTTTACCATCAATATCTAACACTAAAGGTTCAACTTGAGAACGTTTGCTACGAAAATGAATTAAGTTTGTTTTGCTTCCATTTAGAGCCATCCCATTTGTTGTAAACCACCGCACCGGTTCCAGCTCTTTCATGGTTTCTGTTGCTTTAATTTTTAAGATCGTTTATGTATTTTTTTAAATAATGTCAATAGTATCATCAGCATATAATAATGTTTTAGACTGTACATTCAATTGTAAATCATTTACATAGAGATTGAAAAGAGTTGGTCCTAAGATTGACTCTTGGGGTACTCCTGATTTAATATTTTCAAAATTTAAATAAAATTAATTTAATTAATTTAATTTTCTACCTATTAATTTTTGTTTTCTGTTTTCTGTTAGATAAATATGATTTAAACCATTTTAATTCAGATCCCACTATGCCATATTTTTCTAGTTTTTGCATCATGATGTTGTGGTCCACTTAATCAAAAGCCTTGGACAGATCACAGCTAATTGACACTGCGCTGTTAAATCTGTCCAAATACCAATGAAGCTCCTTCAAGATAGATATTAAAGCTGAGCTGGTGGAGTAACCCTTGCGGAAACCGTGTTGACTATCAGATATTAGACTGTTCGCAGTTAAATAATTTGTGAGTTTTTGTTTAAAATTAATTCAAAAACTTTAGAAAAACTTCATAAAATTGAGATTGGTCGGTAGTTTTCTTTTTAATTTTTACAACCTTTTTTAAATATTGGTTTAATAATTGAAAACCTTAGTTTGTCTGGAAATTTCCCAGATTCTAGTGATTGATTTATTATTTTAATTAACGGTTGAGCTATGTATTTTACACAGTCTTTGACAATAAAGGTTGGCACTTCATCCCAACCTGCTGAGTGTTTATTTTTCATTGATTTTATTGCGTTTATAATGTCATTTTGGTTTTTATGGTTAAATTTAAAATTCATACCTGATCTGGTGCTTGCCTTTTTACTAGCTTAGCTGCTGCCTCTGAGGAAAACTTGGTATTGAGTTCTTTTGAAATGTCAATAAAATAATTATTGAAACAAAATGCTATTTTGGCCGGATCTTCTGCTAAACTATTACCAAACAACAAACTTTACTAGTACAAACTTTACATAAGGTACAACTTTAGCCATACGATTTAATGTATTTTACGGCAACAACGAGAGATTATATGGCGATACGAGAATGGTCAGACTGATTTTTATCTGATTTCTTAAGAGGTCCGCTTATATTTATGAGTCTGATTGATCCCTGTTAAACATAAATTAATTAAGTTTGGTACAATTTACTTCCTTCGAAAAACCTCCAATAGGTACAAAATCATTATATATAACACCTTTAATATATGTATATTTAATTACTCTGAATAGCTCAAAAGCAGTATGAATGAGTTTGCTTCTGAGCACAAAAAAGTTTGGATGTGTTATTACCTGAGTGTAATAGATGTCTTTCTCTAAGTTCGAGCTTAGAGATTGTAGCAGACACTGAAAGTTATTTGTTGAGGTGTGTGTATTTAGTTAAGTAGAAATAGAATTAGTATGTATTAACTTAGCATATTTAGGAAATTGGTCAAATTATAACGTTAAGCAATAAAACAAATAACCTTAGAACACAAAACTCAACTTTTCAACATAATGTTTAATATTTCGGAACAAACTCCTACTACCCTATCAAGTTTTCCAGTTGACATGTTACCGAAACAATTTTCACATGTTATAATTAACGAATTAAATACCACCTTAATCTTCAACAGAACACAACAATGAATAATTTACTGTTTTGTAAAACCTTTAAACATTTCAAACTAAAGAACAAATATGTATTGAAGAAGGAGCAACAAAAATTGTTTCTCGTCGTGTCATAAGTCAAGTGCGCCAATAAACCCAAACCAATACAGTGTAATGTGAGACTCTGAGGGGAGGACGAGCTCTCTCTCTCTCTCACCCTCCCTCCCTCCCCCCTTCATCCCTCCCTCCCTCCATCCCTCCATCCCTCCCCTTCACTCTATCTCTCTCCCTCTACGCGCGCGCGCGCGCGCGCGTGTGTGTGTGTGTGTGTGTGTGTGTGTGTGTGTGTGTGTGTGTGTGTGTGTGTGTGTGTGATGTTTGTTTGTCATTTTACATCACACATTTCTTATTAAACTCACAATAAGGCGTGCGTGGCAATAACACAATTCGTGTATTTCTTTGAACTGATAATAAATACTTTGTATTTACTTTTAAATTATTTTGCAACTATCGTCGATTGATTTTATTTTATCCTAGCAATTCTTGTCCCAAGTAATTATAATCACACATTTGTGTATATAGTTTACATTATTTAAACAATACAACTTCAACTTCTCCTATACTTTAAAGTACAATTTTATCTCCATAAAGATATGTTGAAGGAATTTTGTATAAGCCTTTGAATAAATTCACGAAATCACCTTTCTTGCCATATAATTTAAAATAGTTTAAAAAAATAGTCAGTGGCATCGAAATTTGTCTGCTAATGGGGACATTTTATTATTATTTTTTAAATAACTGTCTAAAACTGTGATATACATATTTTCTTTGGTATTTACTTTAAAATAAAATAAATTGAAGCGTACAAATAAATAAATCAAAATCCGGTATGAAAAATTTTAAATTAGTTTAGTATTTATGCACACAACTCAACGTTTTATTTTTACTAATTTAAAATTGTTATTATTATTTCAGATTAAAAGTGTTTTATACATATTTATTTATTTATTCTCTCGACGGTTACACCATTATAAAAATTACAAGATGCAATATACATAACAAGATAGTCAACAACAATCAATGCTAGAATAAATAACAGTAACTTAACAAGCAACAATTAAACACGAATAATAAATTATGCAAAGCAGGCTGAAATGAACAATCAAGTATAAAGAAAATTAAAAAAAAATGCAAAGATGATATCTGCATATGTCTATTGATTGATTGTGAAAGCTTCATGCTTTACGAACTAAATTTAATAATTATTAACAAAACTAAATTAAGTTTAACAAAAAAAAAACATTATATAACCATAACAATTATATTTACAATAACAATTATGAAAACAATGAAATGGGGAAAGAATAACAACGTTGTGGATTAACAAGGAAACAATGTACAATATTGGATTTGAGTTGCAACAACATTTTTTTTAGAAAAGAGACAATAACCGACAATCTAAGTACACAGAAACAGTATCAACTTGGATCTGAATACGGAAACTGAGTCACCAAAGAAGTCAACATTAGCAGCAATTTCACTCCCAGCCCGATGCAATCGAGGTAGGCCAATTTTATATGTGTAGGAGGTAGGTATATACTGCCACTGAAACACAAATCTGGAACGCGTGCCTCTTGTTACAGTGAAGTTGACACGCCTTAGGAGCTCCGGACAATCGAGGTAGGCCATTATTATATGTGTAGGAGGTAGGTAGATACTGCCACTGAAACACAGATCTGGAACGCGCACCTCTTGTTACAGTGAAGTTGACACGCCTTAGGAGCTCCGGACAATCGAGGTAGGCCATTATTATATGTGTAGGAGGTAGGTAGATACTGCCACTGAAACACAGATCTGGAACGCGTGCCTCTTGTTACAGTGAAGTTGACACGCCTTAGGAGCTCCGGACAATCGAGGTAGGCCATTATTATATGTGTAGGAGGTAGGTAGATACTGCCACTGAAACACAGATCTGGAACACGCGCCTCTTGTTACAGTGAAGTTGACACGCCTTAGGAGCTCCGGACAATCGAGGTAGGCCATTATAATATGTGTAGGAGGTAGGTAGATACTGCCACTAAAACACAGATCTGGAACGCGTGCCTCTTGTTACAGTGAAGTTGACACGCCTTAGGAGCTCCGGACAATCGAGGTAGGCCATTATTATATGTGTAGGAGGTAGGTAGATACTGCCACTGAAACACAGATCTGGAACGCGCGCCTCTTGTTACAGTGAAGTTGACACGCCTTAGGAGCTCCGGACAATCGAGGTAGGCCATTATTATATGTGTAGGAGGTAGTTAGATACTGCCACTGAAACACAGATCTGGAACGCGTGCCTCTTGTTACAGTGAAGTTGACACGCCTTAGGAGCTCCGGACAATTGAGGTAGGCCATTATTATATGTGTAGGAGGTAGGTAGATACTGCCACTGAAACACAGATCTGGAACGCATGCCTCTTGTTACAGTGAAGTTGACACGCCTTAGGAGCTCCGGACAATCGAGGTGGGCCATTATTATATGTGTAGGAGGTAGGTAGATACTGCCACTGAAACACAGATCTGGAACGCGTGCTTATTGTTACAGTGAAGTTGACACGCCTTAGGAGCTCCGGACAATTGAGGTAGGCCATTATTATATGTGTAGGAGGTAGGTAGATACTGCCACTGAAACACAGATCTGGAACGTGCGCCTCTTGTTACAATGAAGTTGACACGCCTTAGGAGCTCCGGACAATCGAGGTAGGCCATTATAATATGTGTAGGAGGTAGGTAGATACTGCCACTGAAACACAGATCTGGAACGCGTGCCTCTTGTTACAGTGAAGTTGACACGCCTTAGGAGCTCCGGACAATTGAGGTAGGCCATTATTATATGTGTAGGAGGTAGGTAGATACTGCCACTGAAACACAGATCTGGAACGCGTGCCTCTTGTTACAGTGAAGTTGACACGCCTTAGGAGCTCCGGACAATCGAGGTGGGCCATTATTATATGTGTAGGAGGTAGGTAGATACTGCCACTGAAACACAGATCTGGAACGCGTGCTTATTGTTACAGTGAAGTTGACACGCCTTAGGAGCTCCGGACAGTCGAGGTAGGCCATTATTATATGTGTAGGAGGTAGGTAGATACTGCCACTGAAACACAGATCTGGAACACGCGCCTCTTGTTACAGTGAAGTTGACACGCCTTAGGAGCTCCGGACAATTGAGGTAGGCCATTATTATATGTGTAGGAGGTAGGTAGATACTGCCACTGAAACACAGATCTGGAACGTGCGCCTCTTGTTACAGTGAAGTTGACACGCCTTAGGAGCTCCGGACAATCGAGGTAGGCCATTATAATATGTGTAGGAGGTAGGTAGATACTGCCACTGAAACACAGATCTGGAACGTGTGCCTCTTGTTACAGTGAAGTTGACACGCCTTGGAGCTCCGGACAGTCGAGACGGCCATTGGCAAGTTTATATGGCAAAAGTAGGTCGTGGATTTTGCGTCTCAAGTGCAGAGGTTGCAAGTTAAGCTGTATCTCCAAATCACGAACAGGGGTTTCAGAGTATTGGAACCCAAGCTTAGGACCCAGCATCCTGAGAAAGCGATCCTGGATCCTCGACAGCATGTCCATATGTCCGATTTGGTACGGTGCCCTTATATTACTGAGCCGTACTCAAGGATGGGTCTAATCAGGGATTTATAAAGGACCACAAGAGAGTAGGGACTACTAAAGTTTTTTGGTTGATCATTGCATAAAGCCAAGAAGTGAGTTCGCTCTATTGACAATGGTGGCAATATGCTCCTCAGGGCTGAAGGTAGGTGACAAGATGATCCCCAAGCTTCTAACTCTATCGACTTTTGTAAGTTTTGACTTTCAGTAGAGTAGTCAATAATACATTCATTTCTTACACGTTTAAATGCCATGAATGGCACATAGAGAGGTATTGAGAGACATAGCGTTATTTGTAGACCAGATGACAGTGTTATATATATCTTTGAAGTTCCTCTTGATCAATCGTAGAAGTAACTGTATGTTAACATCGTCGGCAAACATAAGGAAGTTCGCAGATATGACATTGCCAATGTCGTTTATCAAAATATTGAAAAATAGAGGACCCAAACGTGACTCTTGGGGAACTCCAGACATCACCGGAGAAGGGCTTGAGAGTGTTCCTTCACACCTGACAAAGAGTTGACGATCACACGAATAACTCTGCTGAGCAATGACCCACCAACACCATAACTAGCGAGCTTGGTGACTAGAAGACGATGATTAACTTTGTCAACGCCTTAGAAAAATCGAAATAGGCGTAGTCAACTTGGTCAGCATTCGTGAAGGCGGAAAGTGTAGATGACTGGAACTATAGAAGATTGAGTTATATCTTGCTGTAGGTCAAAACCATACTCAAGAATAAAAAATACTGGCTCAATAAAAAAACTTCAATTATAATTTTCATAGATAAATAACTAAATCCTATACTCTAATATGAGTAAGGTTTGCGTGTTTGTTTGTTTGCTTTCTTGCTTGCTTGCTTGCAACACTGATCTCAAAAACGGCTCCAACGATTTCCTTCAAATGTTCGAAATAACTTATTTCTGGGATAAAAAAGTTCTAGATAAGCCTCATCCCCAGGAAAAATCAAATAATGTTAAAAAAACTAAAATTAAAAGTTATAAAAATTAACATTGGGCTTATGGAGTTTCAAATCAAAACAAAAGAATTGTAACAGCTGTTCATAATCAACCAGGGAACTGTCAAAGTAATACTCATGTTGTTTATGATTATTAACATGTGGTTTCCTGAGAGCAGAGATTAAAAGATTTGAGTGAATATTACATATATAGAGTATTAAAATAAATCAAAGAGACATTGAGCTATAAAAAACAACTGGAGTGACCTTAAAAATGTAGAAACGAGGCAAATGAGTTATACAAATCTGATTATCAGTAGGGGGAAGTGGTGAAATATTACTCCGAGTTATCTAAACAAACTGACTGGCCTTCCTCCGAGCAAAGCTCGACTTATGTCTAATTTATGCAGCTACGCCAACGAGGTAGAATAAATATAGAGCTCTCGTCTCGTGTTAAAAAGCCTCACTGGAGGATATTTTTGTAAACAAAACATCCGATCAAAGAGACATAAAGACTAACATAACTTGTGAAGTGAGCATTTGATTGTTTAACATATTGTTGTCATGGAGACCGGAGGGTGTAGAGGGTCAAAATGGCGGAGAGCATGATGGCACACTATTTTTCCCCCAGGCGATACCTCTATAGATATATACCTCGTTGAGCTACACCATAAGTTTAAACAGCTGGTTGATTGTTTAATTCAATTTTAATGATAGGTTTACAAGTGTAACAACTGCGGTTAACCATACTCGAGGTATATGAGGTTTGAGGTTGGTAGAGTGATCACGTGACGCGGTCAACCTATTACAAGTCTCATGGATATTAATTCATCTGCTCTCGACTGGCTTGATCTGCCTAAAAGTCCACATCAAGATATATGGACGCGTACTTATAAAATTACGGATGATATTTTGACGTTAAAGAGATGTAAAAAGAAATGTTGGCGAAATAATATTTATTCAATAAGGTAGTATTGTACATAAAATGAATAAAAAATAAGTCATCAATATTCTTGCACGCTTCACCGCCTTACTTTAAGTGCTTTTACTACAGATTTCGGTATTTTTGGTATTAATAAATATGTTTTAATCTATATAGTCTTCGAATACTACACTTTAGATCATTACTTGTGTCAGAGACAGTAATATATGAGGATCTATAAAAAGCCAATAACGTAACACAGTAACACAACTCTACAGCAATCAGCAGGACATGAGAGGAGACCAGGCAGTCAACCGTGTGACTGTAATTCGATCCCTATTGGATTGTCGGCTAAGCGTTATCATGCTTGTATACGTTCAAGCAATACAGTCATTTGTTTTCAGAGCATTTTAAGAACGATTTTATCTTATCATCACAATTAATAATAATATTAGGTAATGAGTAGAGTAAGATAAGGAATAAACTATACCTGACCCATGGAAGTCGTACAGTTTGCTATCGATTGAAATTTAAGGTTCGTCTTTCCGAAATAAATTATTTAAATGAATTACAATTTATTGTAATTTATTTTATCTTATATTGTTTTTTTTAAGTCACATCCAAAGCTGAATCAACACATCAGGTGTCAACATGCATCTCCCTCAGCTATAAAAATTGTATTAAAATAAAATAAAACTGTTAGTTGGATTTGTATTTTTTACCCCGTTTTACAAATAAATATGTATTAATCGTGATCCAACTGACTTACACAAATAGGATGATTCTATTATAGCTTTTAACTTATAAAAATACCTAATTGATATCCCCGCAATAAAACAATTATTGCTTCTTATTAACAAAATTAATAAATTCCAATCGAAAGATTAATGTGTTTTTTATATATTAGATGTTATCCGCAGGCTACGCCCTAAAAATAATTTAAACAAACTAAGACCGTTTTGGGTGCTGCATTCTGTGGTTAGCCCGTGAAACTACTACGAATCAAGATCAGCTGTTTGTATTTTCAACAACACAAACAAAAATGAATGTCCATAAGGAATGCATGGGAACTTTGAACCCCCCTTGGGTAAAGCAATATAGGATTTTTTCAAATTTAATATTCCTATATGTTACTCTGGATTATCAAGTGCCTTTCCGCCAATTTTCAGCTCAATCAGTCAGTGGTTAGAGAGTGATTGAGTCACACATATCTAAATAAACATACAAACAAACTTACAAATTTCACATTTATAATATTAGTAAGAACATTTGATAAAATAAACTGGTAAACTGGTGTTTCATATTTACTGTACGTAAACTATAATAAATATATCACCTTACTTTTGGATGGCTACGTCCTTGGCATGTCCTATAATTGTTGTTATATGACACCGATCCTCTAAACGTCGTGTTAACACACCGGGTATCGAACCCTTGACTTCATGCACCGAACTCCAAGAAAATAACTATTAGGCTCTCGAGCTCCTTTAAATTTCAATTTATATAACGTAAGCAACAGAACGTCATTTCGAAAACCAGAAATAAATTTGAAACATACAATATTGAAATTTGTTCATGAATTCAAAAAGCTTTTGGTATTTTTTATCTTGAAGGTGTGTTATGTGGATGCGAGAAACTATTTTTTTTCTCTCATCGTATAGTACGATTTGTATGTCTTAACCCTATGATGCAAATTGTCACAAGTAGTTAATTTTACACAAGTTAAATGCTGTGGGGGTACTCAGTTAAAATAATGTTTCATTTTATTATTATATTACTAGCCCTAACAAATGAATGCAATTATAATAAAATATATTAATTGCATAAATGTATGTGATATTATTTTATTATATTATGTACAGTGTTGGGCAAAGGTCTGTAGTATAGTTATTAACTCCTAAACTAATGGTCAGAATTTAATAAAACTTTGTGTTTTTGTATTTGATTTTAAAACCCACTTCTAGACGTGTTTCACAGATTTGTTGTATCATTAGGGGACGACCCACGGAGGAACACGTCAAATTTTTATATATAAGCCTTTGACGAGTTATTTTAATATATTTTAATGGTATCTTTTAATAAAACACAACGGTGCAACTCCGGTTGCAAAGCGTTAACCCAGTCAAAAGTTACAGCTTCTCAAAGTTTTCAATACCTTCTTGGTTTAAAATAGTTGGCTTTGATTTGTTGATTTTAAATCAACTGTCTGATTTAATTTCAAACTCGTAAATAAAATGTAAATTAAAATAAGTGAACAACATTAAATCACATTTAAAGTCAACAAAATGTATATAAATTCATTTACATAAATTAATAATAAACCTAAGTTTACCAACCTACCAACATCCCAAAGTAGAAAACAATGTGTACGAATCTCGACCGACAAGGGTTGAGCGACAAAGGTAAAACGAAGCGAAATATTACATTGAATACAACATATCTCTAGAAAAAGGTACATAATTGTGAAATTGCATAGCAGACATTTTCCATTTTTCAGTATTTTTTATATGATTTATATATTTTTTCCATAAATTTAGTATTCCAGCAATTATTAAACTATTACTAATAACAACAATGAATTAACAATAATGAGATCTTATCGTTGTTTTAAACCAGCTCGACTCATGTAAAATTAGTAAGTAAAAGAGTACACTGCCTCTAAAATTACATGGAAAAAGTGCGTTTGATGGTAGATGTACCTTTAAACCACTTTAAAGGACTTTAACATGTCAAAGACATTTCATCTGCAGCGAATAATGAAGGGAAAGAAGAAATAATGATCCTTTTGACTGCGGCCCTTTAGAAGTGAGTCAGTTTTGCATTACTCTTTTCTCCTAAATTGTTGTAATAGTTCAAACCATATTGTACATCTTAAATTACGAAGAACGAATATTGTTGTCTCAGTAATAATTTGTCCTCAATTACTACAAGTACTAACATTTATAAGATCCAGTAAATTGCAAATAAAAACATGTTTATAATATAACGTGCTTTGTGATAAACCTTATTACATTTCAGGTAGTGTTCGTCTTTTTCTTTGGAATTAAATAATATCATCCAAATGTATTTATGAAATCCGATATTAGGAACATATGCTATTACAAATATTTACGTCCAGAACATGAATAAAGGTGTCCTAAAAAGTACTGTAACTTAAAAAGTATTAGCAATTTAATTTTTTTGTTTCAATTAATCTTTGGCGATATCATAACTGCTTCTGACATAAAAAAAATACAAATGCACATCGATAAATTCCATGCGAAAGTGGAACGTTAGTTATTTTTAACTTTATAAATTGGAAACACTAACTTATTTTTATTTTTATTTTGGACGTTCCTTGAGTAATCATCACCACTAATTGATCAAGTAAAAATCGCACGGCTTTCTTGATATAATATGTGTATTTTACAACGATTTACAGGGAGAGAGAGAATATGCCTCCGAGTTTCACATGCGTCTGTGTTTATTAGCGCTCTAGACTTATGACTCGGCGGGAAACAGTATTTTCTGCCTCCTTCTTCACTTATTTTTCAACTTGTAAAGTTTGATGGTTTTTCATATTCGTAAACTATTATCGGAACATTCTTCCAAATCTTGAAATCGTTTAACCTATCGTCGTTGTATCTATCTATCATACTGGGATGGGTTAAACTGACCCATCCCAGGACGAACTTCAGACTGGTCCATTCCAGCTGTGAGGTCGACATTGGGTACATCAAATGTGATAGCTTGTAGGCAGGTTTTTGGCTATTGATTATCACATATTTTTCTTTCACTTTGGTCCCTCCGTGATTGTAGACAGCAAGGGACAGAATGTCTTCCCCAAGATTGCGGTCCAAAGCTTAAAATAGATCCTTGTCAGTTAGCCTGGAAGGCAAATCAGAGCCCGCCAGTTTGAGAGCTGATAATCAGCTGTCACACAATCATGGGGTTTATATGGGTACTCATCCCGACTCACCTCTTCCGTCCCTACAGGCTCCCTCCTCCGGTGACTTTCCTTCATTTCTTACGAGGAAGACATACGTGCCTAACGACTCTGTCGGGGTTTCCTAACCTACCACTCTACACCTAACATCTAGAAATACCCCCGTCGCAGCAAACCTGCGTACTCAGCTAATTTCCAATGCATATATATGGGTATCACTACTACCTAGAGCCCCTTACCAAGTTTCACAAAAATACATTCATTAATAAGAGATATATGGCATTTTATTTATTCTCCATAAGAATAACATTAGCATTGAGTACGCAGGTTTGCTGCAACAAGGAAGATAAGAAATGTGTTTTTTTTTGCAATTATCAATATAACTCAACCAGGTGAAACTACATACCAAATTTTATTAACTTAGGTTCATAACTAAGGGAGATATAAAACGGGAGATATAAAACTTTACATATTATCCATATGAATAACATGGGGCCCGAGTATGCAGGTTTGCTGCTACCAGTAAAAATCAACAAAAACCATTTTTTTTTACTACTATCAATATACCACAACTAGTTGAAGCCACATACCAAGTTTCATCAATATTCATATATAAATAATCAAAATATAACACTTTATTTATTCTCCATAAGGATAACATTGGACAACGTACTGTGTTTAGCACTTTGAATATCACTGCAACGGTTGGGCGTAAAACAACAATCATAACGCCAAAATGATTATTTTGTAGAGCTAAACTGATTGGTAGAAAAAAATGTGGAGTTTTTAGTGAAATTATCTGAGGAATATCCAAAAACCGTATTCCCATAAGATTAACATGGGAAATTTTATGGACACATTTTTTGACTTTTCTCCACAACCACTAAACCTAGCTTAATGATTCAAAATACTAAATTGTTTGTTTTTTAAGCTCTATAAAATGGCTTTAACCAAAATCTAGTGTTTTTAAAATTTTAGGGTAAAAAGTTCAAAAAACTGATTTTTGGAAAATTTTAAACCCCCATAAAACCCCCTTCCCATAGACCGATCGATCTGGTTTTCGAACTTAAAGTCATAAATGTTACTCTCCACATTTGTGCCACATTTCATCAAAATTGGGCGCTTCTTTCAAAAGTTATCGTGGTAACGGACAATATATATATATATATATATATATATATATATATATATATACATATATATAAATTTGAACAAATAGTGTTTTTGGCATCTGGGGACCTCAAAACAAAAAGTTATCATGGTCTCGGGCTTAAGTCTACCATGCCACCTACGGTAATAGCTTCTTCCCTATAGGGGAAATTCGCTAAAAACACCTAACATCTGTCCCAAAACCTATACAGGAGGTAGCCCAGGTCTTTTAATTTCCATAAGCAATCTCCACACGATGTCGACCAAATGCTTTATTTAGTCATGCTATGCCCTTTTCGTAAACCTGTATAATTTTTAGGCTATGTATTGTATGGAACTTGATAAAATCCACTACAAATTACGTATTTGTATAAAATGTATTTAACAGGATGAATAAACTACGTCACACATCACTAAAATATTACACTTATACTGTACTTTCATACAAGACGGTAAATATGAAAAAATATTGTATAAGGCGATCGATTTCAACTAGTCACACCGGTCATCATCAGGCCCAATCAGGGAATGTGATTATCTGATTAGGTCTGATGATGACCGGTGTAACTGGTTGAATCGATCGCCTTGTACCATCTTTGTGTAAATTTACAATCTTGAATGTAAGTACAGTATAAGTGAAAATATATTATTTAGTGTTGTGAGGCGTTGTTCATTTATCCTGTTAATTGTTACAACTCGTATTATGCTACTCAAGAAGTTATTTAAAATATATTTTTATACCAGGGACATTTTTACAATTTTTAACACATTTAAAACAAATGTCCAATTTTCAATAAACTTTGCAAATCCCCTGATTCAGAGAGGTCCAATGCATGAACACTACAATAGGTCCGATAGAAATCTAGAGTTAGCTGTGTATCGGTAGATTTGTGTTATTTCTGAGTGGAGTTTATTTAATGTGTGTGCTCTACAAATAATTAATGTAAAATACTTCCAGCTTTTCTATATAAACAGATATTTCAATTTGCTTTTCCAGTACACTCCATTACATTTATTGAAACGCCACTCGACCATCCAATCTACTAGTAATGAAGTAATGAACTGACTATGAGCGATGCATTCAGCTTTTAATGTGTCAATTTTGTCATTTAATAGATACTGAAACGTGTCCTTAATTTGTTAGTGGAAACGTAGTTCTAAACCTGTGCTTACAAATCATTAAAACCTGTATTTTCCAATGTTATCTGGAAAAAATACACATATATTAATTTTGTTATGATTCAATTCAATTATTGATTGTATTTGGGTTTCTATGTTGAATATGTTTTTAATACAAAACGATAATTACTGGAAAACATATACTATTAAAAAAAAAACATTTATTTCCATACTTTAAAATTTTGTATACGTCAAAACATTGTGAACTAAAAACAATGTCAAAAAAATAACTATCTGAAATATTAAAATTAAAACATATGATACTCAAAATGACAAGCCATTTGTAAATGGACATGGGAATTTTTAAAATTCTCAAAGCCAAACAAAACTATTATAGTTACCAACCTAAGGCCATTTGATCCTTTCAAAATGCTCCTGCAATATCACAATAACACAATAACTCGCATGTAATAGATTACACCCAGCGAGGTTTGATTGGTCAATCAGCTAACACAAATGTGGCTAAAACAACGTATCTAATACCTTTTGTCAGTGTGATTCGCAAGTCAGGTTCAGGCTGATGCTACGTAAGATGTTAGGATGAAAAAGATCACGCTATTATAAGAAAAACATAATCATTTCTGTTAACATATAGGATAAGGTTCACACAAATTCAATTATTAGGTTAAGTTGAATATTTAGAGAATTATATTTTTTTGTATTATTTGAAGACCACGTTCTGATGATGCCCTGGTATATAGAAGCGAAACAATTGTTCACAACCCATGAACACTAAGATTGCTGTTGACGGTTCATTTTTACTACATTTTTATTTGAAGTTACTTGTTGTTACTGTAAATGCATTGGGAGAACACCATCCCTCAAAAATATACTTTTGTTCCGGTTTGCACACATTTAAATAGATGCAATAAACGGAGTGATGTTTCAACTATGCTCAAGTGGTGCCTAGTTTGGTGTGGCGTTAGTGACGCGTGTATTAATTATTCATGGATGAAATCTTTTCACGGCCAACATTCTCTCCGATCACTCTCTCTCTCTCTCTTTTTTCCACACCAATATTATTGTAAGAAAAATATTTATCAATATGTCCTTTAAAAAACTATTAAACACTCTCACTGTTTATACATTAACGATTTTTTTTATTTTCATTTAAACACGAGCAAACATTACAAAATAACAAAAAATTAAGTCCAAATTTGTTTTTTCCATTTTTTTGTAATGTTATTACAATGAAATAGACATTGTCAATATTCTTAAAATAAGTTACATTGAAAGTGTGATTAGGTCGGATGTGAATAGCCCAATCAAATTTAACTTTAAAACAAATCTACTCAGTGGTCATGTATATTTCCAACGATTCTTTAAAAATATATACCCCCATCGCAGCAAACCTACGTACTCAACGAATGGATAGTTTTGAGCAGTTAGCTAGGTTGACATCTCATAACCAATTTTTACAATTAAAGGATTTTCACATATGATTCGATTGATCGATCCCTCTGACCTCAAGGCTCCACCCCACCGGCCGTCAAATTTGTTCTTTGAACATGGGGTGTAAAAACTTATTTTATAAGGAATTATTTTATTAAATTTGTGTCACATACTCTTTATCTTAACTCTACAGATGTCTAACGGTTCGCGTCTTGGACTTCGGTTCAAGGGGTCACGGGTTCGAATCCCGGGATGTCCACAAAAGTGTAAGGTGCTTGGACCACTTTCCTTTAAAAGTGTTTGTAATCCACTCGTAACAAAAATGTCATTGGTGTTGGAACAAAAAATAAATTGCTGTTAAAAGAAATATTTGTAACCACAGACAACAAGCTTAGTTATTAACAGATTGTGTATTAATATGTAAATATTATAGAACAAATATATCCCACATAACAGCCTCCTATTTCCCACTATTCGTCAACAAAAACCTCTGACTCCAACCATCTGGTGTTGTATATACTGTCCACGTCCCCTACTTTGTTCAACCAGATAGTTCGATTTGCATTTCCGGTACAGACCATTTCATATTTTATTTCACAAGGGTGTGTTTCTGTCGGTAGGCCATAATTCCTTAACACTTCGTCAAAATTACAATAGAGCCATAATTTCAAAGATTGCCTTCACTGCAACCAAAAAAAGTCAAAACCATAAAAATAATACTTTTATGGTCGAGCCTCATTTATTTGTCAAGGTAGTAATGGCACCATATCACAGCGAAATATTTAACTCGAAACGAGTGTGTCAATGCGCAAGCTGCACATAGAGTGTTTTAGGTATATATAATTGAATCACCACTTGCCTATCTGATCGATTGGTAATGGAGTAATGAATTGATTGTGGGAATGCATTGAGCTTTCAATGTGAACATTTTTGTAATATACGCATTAGACATATAAAGGGTTTGAAAAGTTTGTGCAAGATAAAATGCACTCTAAACGATGGGTAATTAAAGCTTTTTAAAATATATTTTAAGATATAACCTTAAAATATGACATTTTGCAGTATTACTATCACAAATATGAAGGAACCTTCGTCCACCTTCAACTGTGAAACAAATTTAACTATAAATTTATGTGTTGAATAAATACCCCCATCGCAGCAAACCTGCATACTCGCGAATTTCCAATGCATATATTTATACACTATATACAGCCACTTTTAACAAGTTTCATAGATACACTTTCACAAATGAGCCGTGTATAAAATTTGAATTTTTCACCATAAAAATAACACGGGGATTGAGTACTCAGGTTTGCTGTAACAAGGAACAGAATTATTAGGTTTTAATGGAAATATCAACAGACCACAAACAAGTGAAGCCATATCCCAAGTTTCATCCGTATCCATTAATAAATAAGCAATTTATACAATTTTAACTATTCTCTATAATAGTAACATGGGGGGCTGAGTACGCAGGTTTGCTGCAACAAGGAACACAAATTATGGCATTTTATACAAATATCAATGTAACTCAACTAGGTGAAGCTACATACCAAGTTATATTAATTTATGTTCATAATTAAGTGAGGCGTAACATTTTTCTTATTCACCATAATATTAACATGGACACTGAGAACGCAGGTTTGCTGCTACGGCAACCATTGGCAAAATATTGTTTTTTTTTCAGAACTATCAATAGACCATAACGAAATGGAAGCCTTATACCAAGTTTCGTTTGGATACTTCATAAATAAGCGTGATATAAAATGTTTCTTATTCTCCATAAGAATAACATTGGACGACGTACTGTGTTCAGCACTTTGAATATCTCTGTAACCAATTGACGTAGAGAAATTATCAAAACACTAAATTGTTCGTTTTTTTAAACCGAATCCAATAATGAAAAGTAAAATTAGATTTCCTAAAATATGATATGTAAAAAACTAAAAAATTAAGGTAAAATACCCCCCCCCCCTAAAATACCCCCTTGGGTAAAGCGATCTGTCTGGTTTTCGAACCAGTACCATACTTTTAAACTACAATACCTTTCCAAGTCATAAATGTTGCTTTACACTTTTTTACCAAATTTCATCAAAATCGGACCATTTTTACGAAAGTTATCGAGCCTACAGATGCATATATATAGGGATGCATATATATACAGGGTGATTGATATAAGTGTGCCAGCTGTTTTTTCTTGGAAAGTATAAGAGCTATTAAAAAAAGTTAAAATGTAACTTCCCTGGATTTTTCGTTCTGTATAACTTTGATGTTTTGAAATTTTGATTTTATCCGCCATTTTTCCATACAGTATTGAACAAATGGACAAATGGTGTTTTTGGCATCTGGGGACCACAAATCGAAAAGTGATCATGGTCCCGGGCCTTGGTCTTACCAAGCCAACTACGGTAATAGCTTCTTCCCTATAGCGGAAATTCGATAAACTGGAAGATAAATAAACAATAATGCTCGTTGTATGTATCTATAAATTTACGTTTGTGACAAAATAAATAGGTTATTTCAAAAGCTGTATATTTCGACCTATGACCGACTTCATAACTGTGCTAGAACTGTTTTCATAACATGAAATATTCATATCGTTTTCCCAGAACGTGTTAAAGTTTATACAATTTTTTACACTTGGATATATGCAATTGGTTTTTACTTTAATACTATACACAAATCCACAGCGTATTTATAACAACTTAGGTTATTAAAAATAAAGAATTATGTGACAACGAAGCACATTGCACCACGTTCTTGAAATGAAACTGATGCAGTTATAAGTGAGGGTGTTTAGCTTTTACTGTGGAATCAAGCTCAATTAAGTTAAACATAAAAGATTGACACGTTTCTTCCAACTCGTGGAAGACACTATTTGTCCTTATTACATTTTTTTACTCAAGTAAATTTTTAACCTTGCGGGTTTCACTGTATTTACTGTGATTTAGGGGATTTACAGTTAAAAAATATAGGCTAGATAAAATTATATTAGAGAGGACTAGAAAGACTGGAGTGTTGTTTTCATTTACTGACTCTAAATTAAATTGAAGGACGTTCTAATATTTCGTTTGCATGACAACCACACTGTCCTAGTGTCACTAGAGAATAGAGAATCACAACTCTTGTCTTATTCCTATTCCACTTACTTCGTTTGTACATTTGTATTTGTACTACTTTTCTTCTGGAATTCCCCAAGTGAAAACTTCTCACTTTTTAAGACCAAGTTATAAAAAGTCATGACCTGTTACTTTGTTAGTATGGACTATAAAAATGAAAATCTCATCGGATTTGCAAACAAAGCCTTAAATTAATCCTTCAGACTATGAAGTTAACCACTGCCAACGGTTGGTCTTTTTATCGCGCAATGCATGGAATTTTTAAACATATGTATTATGCATTGTTGGATAAACTAATTATCCAACCTTTTAAATGAGTAAGTTATTTTGGATCGTGTAAATAATCGTGATGAGAGAGGCAAGAGGAGGAATCACGTTTCTTTGTCGGGTCATAAGTCAAGTGGTCCAATACAGTGTAATGTGAAACCGGCGAATCTGCCGACAAGTGGCGGCACGACTACAATGGTCGGACGTTTCTTACCCAAGATATCTTACAACTTTCAGAAATATTGTACTCCAAAACCAAAGTAATTTTTAACTGCGGAAGTTAAAACGGGAAAACTTTCATTGTACGTGCCTTTAAAGCTTATTAATATGTAATAAATGAAGTCACATTATTGTTATGATAATTATGTTATTTAAATTTAGCTGTATCAATCTTGCGTTATGGAAAAAATACAATTATAAACAAGAGCAAATGTGTTATTTATTTATATTTAATTCGTAAACCATCTTCATGGGGGTGAAAATCGAAACAAACATATTATGTATTGTCTACACATGAATTTGTGCAACAAATCGGAACTACTGATGTGTAAGATAGATTTCAAACTAGTAGGTGAAAGTTGTTTATGTGATTGTTGATAGTGATTTTAAAATGTTATAGTGTGTGTATTTTTTCCTTGTGAAACAGACTTATTTTAATTCTTGTTAATTGCTTTCAAACAATATACTTTATAGTCATTTACAGAACAACCTCTACAATTTTACTGATTTTACTCATTTGTTTCTACCATGTTTACGCTTGTATACACTTCAATTGCGTATATATCATTTTAAATTTTGCAGCCTTATGGAATCAAACATATGGCCCTGCTATAACTAATTAAATTGCTTTGACTTACTTAAAATAATTACATATTTTACTTACTTCGAGTTACCATGAGCTTATTTTATTGCGTTACTATTTATTTGTTTTGGTAAAGAATAATATAATTAAAAACTTATGGTTTAATGTATCCACCTTTTTTTATATTTGCTGAAAGATTTTGAACGTTTGTAAATCTTGTAAATCTGGAAACAATATTGTATTTTACATTTAATGTGTATTATTTATTTAAATTTAGACCTTAATTTTGTCATAAACTTATATATTGTACTAGTATTTGCGGCCGCTATCGCGACAGCAGGAAATAATCAGCTGTTTCAGGAACAAAGCTTGTAGAAATAGAAATCCACAGCTGAATACTCCCGGCTCCGCTAATATATGCTAAAATGGCCTAAAAACAGCACAGCTTAAAGCTACTTTAACTCAAATAAGGTTGCTTTTCAAGAAAAACAAACGACACGTACCAATCTCCAATCTCGATTACCTCTAAAACATATCTTTTCGTAGCTTGGGAGCCATTACAGTCGCGGACGGACGGACGGACGCACGGAGCCACAAACAAATGCAAATTGTAGTATTGATAGTTTGAACTAACTAATTCATTCAGATTTCCTTCGAACAAAGTCCCCGGAAGATTACTCTTTAACAAAATTATCAAATTAGTTAATATATATTTCACATGCAATTGACAACATTTTTAACTCTGTAAATTCTTAGTATAAAAACAATCAACAAACAAACAAAGAAAGGCATTTCATTTTTAATTCGCAATTTTGTTTTTGGGGTGTAGTTTTGTTTTGATGTCATTAACAATTTTATTTTTAATCAAGAAGTACAATGATGACACACAAATCAACATTTTTCAAAAACCACACAGTTTATAATTGTATAAAAATTTTCAATAGCCTTCCGACCACTCTTAAACAAGAATGTAATCTTCAAAAGAAATGTAAAAAGGTTCTTACTTAAAAGTAGTTTTTATAGTTTTAAGGATTATTTTGACAACAAATATGTTTAGTTTTAGAAAAATGTTTGTAATGACGTATGCTAATGCAATTTATTTTGTTTTGTGGCAATAAATATATTTGATTTGATGATAATTATAATCTGTTTGCCCAACCACTGGAGTAGAACAGTCAATAGACCACAACGAAGGGAAGCCTCCGGTTGCCGTTGGGGGCCAGTCTCATCAACAATCACTTTGATACAGGACCAACTCAACGCAGGGCCATGACGTCATCCGTCACGTGACCAGCTCCTGACCAATCGGACCGCTGAGATACTCTGAGGCTCTTCCTACCAGCTCTGACCTATAACTAAGAACGAGTGACTGGTGATTGACTTACATCAATCATCGATTAGGGTATTCAATTATGTAACTTGTCAGTGGTGATATTCCTTCCTGTGATTTTTGCCACTCGTAAAGCTGGTTCTATGAATGGCCAACTTTGATAGCTAAGCAGATTTAAGTAGAACCTGAACGTGAAATCAACATCAGATCAACGGATAGCAGTAAAAATCGAGGACTTTGTTGATTTTTGTCTAGAGCCCCCTTTGTTTCATTGGCATCAATCATGTTTGTTCATCGTTTGTACGGTATACAGAACACAACCAAAGCTGGGCCTGGTCTGCCTTGGTTGGCTTGGTGATAGGTTTAGGCTTGGTTAAACAAATTTATAGATACAAATTATTTGACGTTACATGATTTGGATTTGACTGTCTAATTTAACTCCTCTCTAATCTTGATAATTTAGCTATCCTAGTTTACTACTTAAAGCTTCAGTTATTTAGTTAGTTTAATGTTATAAAATATTTAAAAAAGATATACTTTTTTTAATTCAGTGGCATACTAGTTGTATTTTTTTGCTTCTCCAGTAAATTAGGTCTAGTGACAATTGCAAAAATACTTATTAAATAGTAAATTAACACTTCCAAGTAGACGGACGGTAATCTTTTCTTTTTAGCGAATTTCCCCTATAGGGAAGAAGCTATTACCGTAGGTCTCATGGGAAGACTTAAGCCCGAGACCATGATAACTTTTCGGAGGTACCCAGATGCCAAAGACACTATTTGTTCAAATTTATATATATATTTGTGTGTGTGTGTGTGTGTGTGTGTGTGTGTGTGTGTGTGTGTGTGTGTGTGTGTGTGTCGATAACTCGATAACTTGAATAAAAATCGTCCGATTTCGATGAAATTTGGCTCAAATGTGTAAAGTGACATTCATGACTAATTTCGAAAACCAGAAGGATCAGACCATAGGAAAGGAGTTTTATGGGGGTACAAAATCTTCCAAAAATATTTTTTTTTGCATTTATCACCCTAAATTTTTAAAACACTCAATTTTGGTTTTGAACCTTTTGTAGAGCTTAAAAAAATAATATGGTATTTTGAATCATTAACCTAGATTAAGTGTTTGCGAATAAAATCCAAAAAAACTTGTTCATAAAATTGCCCATGTTATCTTATTGTAAAAAGGTTTTTAGGTTTTCCTCAGTTAATTTTACTGCAAACAACACATTTGTTTTTACCAATAGGTTCAGCTCTACTAAACAATCATTTTGGCGTTTGAGTTGTGATTCTGCACCCGACCGTTGCAGAGATATTCAAAGTGCTAAACACAGTACGTTGTCCAATGTTATCCTTATGGACAAAAAATAAAATTTGATATCTGGATTATTTATGAATGTATATTGATGAAAATTGGTATACAGATGTTTTGCATTTTAACTGTCATATGGAATGGTCGCGTTTGCAATAGCAAAGTGGCTTCAACTAGTACTACTATATTGATATTTGCACAAAACATTATTTTGTGTTGATTGTCCCTGTAGCAGAAAACCTGCATCCTCAGCCCTGATGTTATTCTTATGGGCAGTAAGTCAAGTTTTTTATCTCCCTTAATTATGAACATAAATTATTAAAAACTGGTATGTAGCTTCACCTGGTTGAGTTATATTGATAATTTCATAAAACCACATTTCTTATATTTCTTGTTGCAGCAAACCTGCGTACTCAGCCCTAATGTTATTCTTATGGAGAATAAATAAATTGCAATTTATCACTTATTTATAAAGGTATTTTTTATGAAACTTGGTAAGTGGCTTTATGTGGAAGTGTGAAACATATACATGCATTGGAAATTCGCTCAGTTTGCAGGTTTGCTTTGACGGGGGTATTTATTTATTTATAAATAATTTTGATATGTTGGTACGTATAAATAACAATGTATAAGAAGTAGGAGACATTATTTTAATTGGGTAGATCTTCAATAAACTCCACACTGGGTTTAATTATTTAACATTTAAAAGTAAACTTCTCAAGTTTTCTGTCATTTGACCATCATTTAAAGCGAATTAAACAATTTTTGTTAAAGGTTAGGCGTCGCGTTATTATCTACCTCATCTACTCTACAGATTACAAATATCCTTCTAGTAGCAAAACATCCTAAAACAATTAAACGTCATTAAAACAATGGAAATTGCATAAATATGTCATTTTTCAGAACATTTTTCACTTAACGAGGATTTATGGATGCATGTACAGCTTGGCAGCTGACCTGCCCGTGCCAGTTTAAGTGACAACTGATAGCTCTGATGGGAATTTCAAATGTGGTTACAAGACCAAGTGCTATATAAAACGCGTTAATATATTCTCACTCACTGGAGTTTTTTTAATTCTTTCCAGTTAATCAAACTGCTTAAATGTTAACACTAATAAATAATCCATCTGAGCACAATCTTATAAACATTTTATTCTTGTAACATTTCTCAATGCTCAGTACTCAATGCACATTGGTATTTCTTCAGCAACCATGATAAAATTCACAAAATACCTCTATGTCAAATAAAAGTCTCCTCAATTTGAATAACATGGGAACTTGGAAGTCCCGTGGGGCAGAGCCCTGAGGACTTTTCTAAACGGCAATAGACCTATGACACTCCTGGATACATAGACTATATTTTTGCAAACTTTAAGCAGAATTGGTCCAGTGGTTTTGGCGTGATGGAACAATGGACAGACAGACAGAAACCACCTCATTTGTCTTATTGTAGTGGCAGATGGTGCGGAGAAAAGATTTGGTAACGCTGGTTTTTAAATGCCGTGGTTTTTGTTTTGGTTAATATTTTGAAATGATAAACTAAAATTGTATTGTATGAACTTAAGTTTTGAAGTAAAAAGTTGTTTAATCACTCTGATTTTGTTAATTATGACTTGGATGATTATGTACTTATTTATTTTCAGTTGGCCCTTTTGGAACACGTGACAATGATATTATGCCTACCATCTGCCACCTTCCACGTGTGTTTGTTGCAGGGGTGTAGACATCAAGCAATGACGTACAAGTGTCAAGTCACAATGTCTCCAAACCTGTTTGATGCAAGCCCCTCTTATCTCTGTCCCGTGTCTCGAAGGCCGTACCGAAAGTGGTGATGATCAAGTTTGTGGAAGGTTTGAAAGAATCTCCTATCCAGTATCTCATCTTGCTCCTATTTTTATTCTACCAATATCCGGACGCGGCAACTTAGAGGTGGAGCGTAGGTTAAACCCCGGTGACTGCTAAGATACTTGTTCATTAGAATAGCCTCTGACTTAGCCATGCAACTGCTCCTGTACCTCGCTGACTAGATCGCCGCAAAGACCTATTTAGGCATGGGGATAGGAACCAGGGAACTCTAATACAACTCTTATTCTATATCAATACTTTATTAGTGAATTTCCTTTGGAAAGTGAACTATTAGCATGACCCGCACGGTGAAACTTAAGCCCAGGACCACCATAGAAGTTCCTAACGTGACCCCCTGAACACGTTTTGGGGGGTCGTTCAAAATGTTATATATAAATGTATATATATATATATATATATATATGTGTGTGTGTGTGTGTGTGTGTGTGTGTGTGTGTATGCACTCTAGCAGTCGCATTTTTTGTCCGATTACCTTCAAATTTGGTAGGGACGTTCCTTTCTGTAATCAGTTGGACAAGTTCGTTGGGCAAAACAATCGGAAAACTATAAACCTTTTTTTGGGGATTAATCTTTCAAATTTCGAGTTTTTGGGCCCAAAAATGGTCAGAAAAACCCCGGATGTAAAATTAATGCATGTAAAAAGATGGGAATTAGTGAGGCGAAAGTTTTTAAGCCCCCTCTCGTCTTTCCAGCATAAATATTTACCGAGTTATTAAAGAAAATGTGTTTCGACTAAACACAGTACGTTGTCTTATGGGGGTTTTACACTAGAAAAGCCTGTTACTCCTTTGTTAGAGTACTTTTATCATCCCCAGCAACTCACGCCTACTTTCAAGCCTGCCTGGACCTTCTCCTAACATTATAATGCGCAAAATTGTATTCCCAGCTTTGCAGGTAAATTAAACCAGGAGCCTCAGAACAGCCAAAAAAATCAATGTTTTCAGATTTCCATAAAAATTGGAATACATGTTTGTTTTTACACATATTTTGAGTTTTAAAAGTTGTTTGTGGAAATTCACTTCCCTCACGTCAGCGTGCTGCGTGCGAACTCGTTCTACTTTGGACACCATACCTCAGCTAAATGCCCTATATCCAAACTTCAAATTTAACTTTTCTGCTACAGACGAGTTTCTTTATTCCTTCTGGAACAAATATATTTTCTGGAACAATATCCTCTGAAAAATCATTTTCCTCATATCTCGAATGAGCACAGAACTGATCGGCCAGTACAAAGGTGATCGAATCACACAGTCAAATGGCTGGTTAGCTCATAATGCTTCTACTCACAGGATGAAATATACTAGTCGTATTAAACTTATAACCCTTAGTGTACTATAATATAAAGGGTGTCCCGCTTCCACTACAGACAAAAATACTGGGTTATTTGGCAGGTCAAACAAACAAAATTCAATACAACATGTGTCCCATCCATTTCCGGTCTGTGAAATGTGTTCCTTTAAAATTACATTTCTGTGCCAAATCTTGTGGCAAAATTGCGATGGTTTACAACTTTCAATGTTAATTTTTTAGCTTAAAATAAATTCAAAGCTTGTTAAGAAACCAAAGTTTTACGCCAAATCGAAATATGTGTTATATTTAAAGATTTGATGACCTGTTTACTACATTTATGAAACAGTTGAAAATCAAACGAAACCCAGTTAATGCACGTAGTATTTGTGGTTCAACCTCCCAAGAATAAGTTGTTTTTACTTTTACTTAAATATTCATTCGATGACAATTTGAAACTTTTATATTTAAAATAAAAATAATCATCGTGTATAATCATCGTTCTAATCCAGACACGAACTCTATACCATGAAATTAAATACATTTTACCAACTATCAATAAGTATTTATGAAATAACTAAATATTAATTCGTTTTCCTTTGTATAAACAATATATCAAACGATTTGTAATCCACGCAAATTTATAATCTAGATTTAGATAGTCGATTTACTGTCTAATGTTTCCAAAATCACGTAGCTCAAGCGTCGAGGTACAGGTAGCCTGAAGGCTATGTGGTTATAGAACAAAGTCAACAATATGAAGCGAACATTGGATGTTCTCATGTTTTGATTCCATTACTGAATTAGCTTCTGGATACTCTATCAGTATACTCTTTTGTGATATGACTCCTGTATGGCACATTAACATAATTAAATGAATCACCAACTAAACTAAACTGTGCAACCTTACATGAAGAAAAAACTGTCGTTTTAATCTACGATCTCATAATTATCTTTGTTTCTTTATGGTAAGATAATAATAATAAATGTTGTCAAATAAATTATCTTTTCTAGACACCTCACATTTCATGTCCTTTGTTAAAAAAATATGTGTTGTATTGATAACAATATTTATTTGTTTAAACAATTTGGTATATATAACCAAACTTTTTTTGTATTATCAAAACACTTTCTTCAAAACAATAGGTTGAGTTAACCTAACATTTATGTTTAGTCATTCGACTTGGTTGGCTGAAATAAAATTTGATACCCAAACCTCAGTTGATTGAACCAAACTTCAGTTGATTCGCCCTCATAAATTAAGGTGTTATAAACCAGTTCAATTATATGTATTTAACCAAAATATAATTAATAAAAACCTGTAAACCTGGATAATACTTTAATTATGTACTTTTTCACACACAAAAATAGCTGACTCAACCACATTGTCACGACTAATTTCATTTTGGGAAGTTATGAAATTTACCCAAAATTTATCAGAAACAAACATGTCACTGTGGTTGCAAGAAACACACTAGGTGTGTTATTCCTTGACTTGACGAGACTTTGTTTCTTTGTGCAATGTTAATTGTTTGTTTTTCGTTAATTTATCATCTTTTACAAAAATAAGGCGATTTTTTTTTATCAGGCTACCGACAAATCTGCTTAACTCATGGTTGGTGTTATTTGATTGCCCTTAACGTCTAGATGTGCCTTTTGGGGATTCGGAAAACATCCTCCTTCAGAGCCCCTGGGCTTTTAAAGTTCCAATGTTAATCTTATGGAAGAATATAAATAATTCTTTCTATTCTTAAATTGAGCATTCAACAGTAGCTGTTTATACACAGTACAGAAGCAAGATCAGCTGTTTCAAGCTAACTCTTAACATGACATCACAATATAAACTAATAAAGCTGTAAGGTTCTATTAGTAGAGTTATACTCGGATCTGGGCAGTTCGAAAATAAAATATCTGCTCGAATACGAACAACTGGATTCGCTCGTACATATTATTTTACTAAATATAATAGTTGATAAATAATTTATAATTCATAATTTTTAAGTACTCAATGCACATTGGTATTTCTTCAGCAACCATGATAAAATTCAAAAAATACCTCTATGTTTATCCCGTCTTCTTTTTGAGTTTTAACGTGATTCAAGTCTGTCATATATTTTTAATACCATATATGTAACGTAAGAAACAATTTTCTTTTTAACAATATACTTTTTTGTATTATTTACTAATTTATACTAAATTTACCAACACAGAGTACCAGTTTAGATGTAAAACTAAGTACTTAAAATACATCCAGAATAATCATAATAATGGGAGAAATTGATAAATCTGACAGTTTTGGGGAACATCGGAATGCTTAAGCTTCAAATTGGAACAGATTATATGACCACACATTGCCTGGTATTCTCAAACTAAGGCCGAGTTCCTTTAAAATATTCTCCCATTTAAATAACATAGAGCAATTTTTAAACTGTCAATATTTTAAAAACTAAAGCGTTGTTTTTGTTTTACAATTTTCTGTTAATCTGCAGTGTAAACCCTTTAAAATGGCACATCGATTGTCCAAATCGGTTGAAAAACAAAGACGTAGAAGGCCGAAAAAACTAAATTCCTTAGCTAATTATTATACAAGATACTACCAATAGTATTGGTCCAATGCAATTTATGAGGGCGAGGAAGAGTTATTGGAATAGGATTGTTTTCATACCATTACCTTTGCAGCCATATCCTAAACACTTGAACCAAAACATAACCAAAATCAACATTAGAGCTACAAGTTTTACCTGTTGTAATTTTAGGCAGCCCTTTATTCCCTTTGGTCAATACGTACTTAAACATCTTAATCTTGCCTATTTAACTAAAAGTTTCCAATCGATTTTTACTCTTTAATAACTTTTTTTGATTTCCAAATGAAATCATTTATCATGAGTTTCGTCCAGAATAATAAAAATAATTGGTAAATTATTATGAAACTCTTTTTATTTCATTTTTTAATCTACATTATTTACTTTTCCAATTTTATTTATTTTAACTAATAGTGTCTACTTATTAAATCGTTTTCAAATAGAGTAATTTACTACTTGGTTTTTAAATATTGATAAACAAACAAATAGTGATACATTTAATATTTAGATATATGCGCACTGAAAATAATGAAAACGTTTAGAAGTTATTGAAAGAAATTACAATGTTTATGCGAGTTATTTAATTGAAACGAAATTTACAAAGGTTTCCTCTGAATTATACTTGCACATGACTTAGAACATTTTTAACTTATTTGACGTAAGAAGGAAATCCATACAAAAACACACAGCTAGTAATTTAAAATACGCATTGAATACAAACACAACTACCATTTCATTGAGTATTAGGATAAAAAGAGTATATATGCGATGAAGGCTCGGGACTGTGACCAGAGCTTTACTTATTGACTAGGAACAATGTCCTGCTCTATCGCTTCTTTATTTATTATGCTTTGAAAAATTGTAACTATCCTATTAAGACTATCTCGTAAACAACAAAAATAAAAAAACATAATAAGAAAATCATATTAATTTTCCGGCACAATATAAGAAATAAACTCTCATAACGGTTATATGGTCAACGTTAAATACAGTATATGAAAGTTCACCGTTTTAACAAGAGGATTAACTTATGCATCACTTAAAAATGCTTTTAAAATCTAATTTTCTCCCTCGATAAATCACACAGATAGCATATATAAATAAAATGCCGAAAACCAAAATATATAAATTTGTCACTGAGGAAATCTTATGGTAATTATAATTCGTTATGGCACTTAACGTCCACTTGACTGAAGCGTAGTAAATCAAATTTAGTTCTAAAACTGAATGAGGCTGAAAGGTATTGCATGAGTCAAAGGCGAATTTTCCACTGTTCTTCATTTATAATCTAAACAATTTCAACAATACCGCCTCGACTCGTCGTCTGGTCTAAATATTTCCTAACAACTACCAACACGAACTACAGGAATGCGTCATGCATGATTTAGTAAACTTAAATAATCAGAGCGTAGATTAGGCTACAACAAACATTTGTGGAAAGTCGAGAATCAAACGGACTATTTAGGATTTCCAATGCAATCCGGGAAGTCTCAGGGATGAGAATTGACGTCCATCGCACGCACCCTCGCGGGAATTGACGTCCATCGCACCCACCCTAGCGTGAATTGACGTCCATCGCACCCACCCTAGCGGGAATTGACGTCCATCGCACCCACCCTCACGGGAATTGACGTCCATCGCACCCACCCTCGCGGGGATTGACGTCCATCGCATCCACACTCGCGGGAATTGACGTCCATCGCACCCACCCTCGCGGGAATTGACGTCCATCGCACCCACCCTCACGGGAATTGACGTCCATCGCACCCACCCTCGCGGGAATTGACGTCCATCGCAGCCACCCTCGCAGGAATTGACGTCCATCGCACCCACCCTCGCGGGAATTGACGTCCATCGCACGCACCCTCGCGGGAATTCTTCCCACCCTCAATCTCGAGTTCTATAAGAATGAAATATTTCTCGAGCTGTATTCTAAGAACTATACCCTACCATAAAGTTAAGTCAAATGGTGTTAAATCCAATATCGGATAGTAGATATGGGCGCTTTTTTCCCATGTTATTCTTATGGGGATCAGTTTTTGCACCGACGCCCGATCCTGCCTTACACAAGTTTCCTGTACTAGTACCCTTGCCACATTTTCCCCATCCTCTATATTTAAAATCTAACTTTGGATTTGTCTGCAATTTATCTAATGCATTAATAAATCCCAAAATTTAACTATTACAGTCGAATTAAAACTGCCAACTTACTGATTTTTGCACCCGCCCTAATTTCCGTTTTGGCCCTTGCCATATTTTTCCCCTATATTTTTAAAATTTGCATTCATTTTAATACATCCTTTGCAGAAATCCACGAGTTCTGGCTACTTGGGAACCCGAGCCATTTGACATATAATAAATCACCCTTCCTCCTAATTACCTTCTCTACCAAATACATGTCTTTATATTTAGTCTTTAACAATTCTTCTGTATAAAATCCTCCTTTTATTATATTGCCATTCTCATCTTTCAAAATATAAGTCACAGGCTTTGTTTTCTTAACTTCTTCTATTGTAAAAAGCTCTCCCGTCCAGTTAGGGGTATATCCTTTACTAAATACTTGTTTATATTTAGATATCCTTACACTATCCCCCACCTTATATCTTGGCTTTTTAACTTGTACTTTAGATGCTAACCTTTCATGTACATCTTTAGAGTTCTTAGCACTTACTTGGTTAGGCTTCATCCCTATGGATCTATGTACTTTATTATTATATATCATTATTAACTTTGGAAGTAAATCCAACCACTTGTAACTCCCTTGTGCACTAAACTCTCTATACAACCAATTCTTTAAAGTTCTCTGGAACCTTTCCACAATAGCCGCCTTAGTTGTAGAGTAAGTGTGGTAGTGATTAATATTTAGAATTTTCATTAGTTTGGTAAAATGTTCATTAAAAAATTCTTTTCCGTTATCAGATTGAATATTTTTAACTCCCTTTGGGAGAATAGTTTTTATAGCTTCTGTGACTACTAATCCAGTTTTATTCTTTAGTGGAGCAGCATAAGCTTTTTTAGAAAATGTGTCTATTAAAGTTAAAATATATTTATTTCCAGAATTCTCTCTAGCATAATTCCGCATATCTATTAAATCTATTTGAACAGTTTCGTTTATACCCAACACCTTAAAAGACCTTCTAACAAAGTTCTTTCTCGCGGGCTTATGCAATTCGTAAGCAATTTTTTCCATTTTTTATTCTTTATTTTTAATGTTAACGTATCTGCCAGTCTCTGTCGTTTCAAAAACACCTCCATTGCTACCAATTAACATACCATCACTCATTCTTTGCTATACATAGTTTTTTGGCAAATATGCCTCTCCATCTAAAGTCTTAAATCCGCTTAAAGATGTAGGGTCTGCAACCAACAATTTAGGATTGTACATCATCAAATCGATTTCATTATTGTCTTGCATAAATTTATTAGTTTTATTGTTAAACCTTAATGCATGTGATTTTAAACAAATATCAAATTTAATATTGTCTTGTCTAAAAGTTTTAATATTATCGTCATACCTCAAAACCTGCGACATTAAACAAATATCACTCCTATCTTTGCCTTCAGGTACATTCTTTATTAATTTGTCCTCTGCATCCCACATATCGCTATCTAATGTTAATACATTATAATATTTATCCCCCTGTTTTATTATGCTTTTCTCACCTTTTGTTAATATTTGCTTAACAACAGCCACATCATTTGGCAATGTTCCAGGTAAAATGTTTGTTAATTGCTTATTTTTACCATCAAATTTAAGACCGTCTAAAGTCACAGTCTGATGTTTTGTAACACAATCGTTCTCATCAACAGCGGGTTTAACACGAACTAGCCTTTTATTATTAAAATCCCAAAAGTTTAGATCCATTTTTGGTACTTGAGAGACGTTTACAACATCATCGCTTTCTTTACCAGCCAACAAATTACTTATTTTTCGCTTTTTGGCATTCCAAATACCATTCTCCGATTCCAAAAATTCATAATTATTTTTGTCTTGTACAAAGACACCATCTTTTCTTATTAAAGTTTGCTCTAATGTGGGTACATCGGTTGAGCTTTCACCTCGTTTAACATTAGTAATTTTGCGTTTATTAGCGTTCCAATTATTACTCTTGGATTCTAAAAACTTATATTTAGTATTACCTTGTACAAAAGCATCACCTTTTCTAGTTAACGTCTGCCCCAAAGTCGATACGTCGTCAGTAAACTCCCCACCTTTAACACTACTAATTTTATAATTTAAAGCATTCCAACCATCATCTTTTAGATTTAAAGTAGTTTCTTTAAAACTTCTAGCTTCTGGTTTACTATACGGGTTATATACACGATAAAATTTATCTATCATCTTTTTATTTAATAAACAATTCCACTTTCCCTCAATTCTTCTATGATAGAATCTATCTCATTATCCACTCCAGAATTTCCCGCCAATCGGCTTAACCAAAGCAGTCTTAACCTATCTACAAGCTCATTAGGATCGTCCCAATAAACATAGTCTATTTTATTACCAGTTACCTGCCTTAAACCTTCACCAACAGTCTTAAACAGGGGTTTAATTATATTAAGATATTTAGTGTGTTTATTACTTGACATCGCCGCACCTGGTTTATAACCCTTTAAATGTGCATTTGTAGCTTCCAAAATCTCTTTATAATTTTGCAAATCAACCTGACTATAGTTTACGGGTTCTTTTAAAGTTAACAATTCCCACAATCCCTTTGTCCCTTTATAAATTGTTTCTCCAACTGTAACATCATCATTGGCAATTTGAACTTCCTGATTCCCAATAAAAGATTTATTTACTTCTCGCCTAATACCATATGTGGTGTCTGTCATACTACTTCTACTAAGGTAATTTCCTAAATAGTCTGATGCTAAAAGACCAAAATCTAATTTGTGCGGTGTTATCTGGGTTATTCTTGGTATTCTAGACGGGGTCTTTTCTAAAATCATTGGGAGAACTGGCCTCTCTGTTTTTGTGGCTAAATTTTTTAATTCTTGCAAAGGCTCTATTAACGGTTGGAATGTTTGGAACCTCTCTTCAGCCTCTAGAAATTTACCACGTTTTAACGCCCTATATTTTTCTCTTATTTGTTTTGCAGACTCTACCAATTCTTGTTGAATATTTGTTTTCATTTTATTTACATTTTATTTATCTCATTTGTCAAAGGATTATACTCAAACACTTTATCGTGTATTATTAGGCAATATGCAGATGTGTTTGAAGGGACTTTTTCTGCAGTTTCAATTTCTAATTTAATATCTACGACCCCCTCTTTTACTGATTCATTCTGCCTAGAACAATCTATTACAATTAGAGGATATTTCTTTATAAAGTCAGCTCTGTTAAACATAGGATCGGGGACGGTGTTGTAGTAACTCTCCCTAAACCTCACAAACATCTCATAAGCTTTAGAGGCATCTCCATTTTCAAAGTCGAGATTTAAATCACTATAAGGATAATATTCAGTGTTTAAAAACACTTTGAGATTTTTCAATTTACAGTGATCAAATTCATCAGTTCTTTTTCGTGCACTGTTGTCCCTACCAGTTTGGAAACCAAATATAATATACCTGGGCTTCTCCAAACTCGAAGACGTCTTAACTGACCATGTATGTCTCTTGGTTTCGGGGTATGATGGGAGTTCGTGTAGCTCCAAACTTCTAAATGCAATTTGCAAATTTTTATTTTGCAATAACATCTTTTGTAATTGAAGCTTCTCCCCATCAGATGGCACCACATGCGGCATCACCCACTGAATCGATTTAAGTGTAATTTTAGGAATAGGATCGACACCAGTTGGAGCATTAGATGTTGTTAATATACAATTTAAGTCGTTTTTGGATCTTTTCAACACCAATTCTTGTTTAACATTTACTAAAACCTTATTAAAATCCTCAAACACGCCCATTAACAGCTCTAACGGGACACAAGTACTAAACTTGCCGCTTTTATGGAACTCCTTTAAATTTTCATCAGAATCAAATGCTACATTTGACAATTTAGTTGTTTTATTGTAAGAGCACAATATTTTCATAAGACTGGAAATTCCCGGATTTCTTACAATATCTATTTCTTTACCAGCAACTTCATATCTAATTTCGTCAAATAAGAATGCAAATGCATTATTTATAAAATGTCCTTTATCATGATTCTCTATCTCTCCTTTAATATACAGATAACTCCTACATGGGAGTGTTAGTAAATCTTGATTATTTATGCATATTCGAATTTCATCGGAATTATTTATTGCTAAAGTGTTGTGTGGAACATAGGAGTGATTTGTAATTTTAACCACGCTATCGTCATATTGGAATTTTCCTGTAACGTCTAGAAAATCTTCCATTTTTATTAATAGAAAATTTTAACTTCAACCCAATTGATCGCAGAAACCTGGCATTTTGCACACTCAGTCCGTTCTTGTAAATTCTCATATCTTTTTTATATGACAAGTAATTGTAGTTTCTTCTTTATTAAAGTCAATTGGCTTGTCGTGTTGATCTGCAAATGTAATGCTAACAACATCTAAACTTCTCTTATTTACAGGGAAGTATATAATATTTCTGGGGACCTCAATAATTTTGTAGCCGGGAGGAGCTTCTGGGTAAAAACTGTGTATGGTGTGTGATTTGTCAACATTTAAATAAGACCCATTCGCAATATTACATTTTACTCTAATCACATTTACATTATTTATGTTGATTTTATTTACGGATTTAAACGCAATATCTGGAGTAGAAAATCCTTTAAATCCCAATAATTCAGACCCTAAACACGGTTTTGTAAAATCAAACACATGGCTAGAATGCAATGTGGCTTTCATAGTTTTATTATCGGCTATAAGTACAAAATCTGGGAGTTGCTTTTGAATTTCCTTCGCAAGCTCAAACACTTCGTATGTACCTTCAGCAATTTCAATTACATTTGGAGATTTGTGATCGTAATAATACACATCCTCACCCTCGTCTATAGTTAATTTTGTGTCTTTAAGTTTATTTAATTTTGGAACTAGGCCTTTGTAAAATATAAGTTTGACTTTTGCATTAATTAATGCTACTTTATTTTGAATAATAACTTCAACTTTACCATCTAATGCCCGGTTTAATTCGTCAATTGTAACCTCCCCTTTTGGGGTTGTAATTTTGTGCATTTTGTAATATGTCAAAGTATTTAGAGGTTTTTTAACATTAAATATAGAATTATAACTTTGAAAATCTACCAGTTAAATTACATAATCACCATTTAATTCTATAGGAGAAAAGAACACCGACTTCAACTCTGGCTCTGTGCCCGTAAATATTATAGTAAATGAATCCATTTTTATAAACTAAATTTTTTCAGAAATGATAAACATAAAATTCCACAAATGGAACTGTTTAAATCTTGTATTTGATCAGTTGTATAGTAAATTTTAGATGGTAAAAAATATTCAATTACCTCTTTTGGAGGCTGTATTCCGAATGGGTCAAAATATATTACAATATCTTTATTTTTACGATATGCTGTCCAATGTGTGCCCCTGTCACTGTCTAAATTAATAATTCCACATTCTCTTACTTTTGGTCTCTGTTTTCTTAGCTCGTTTTTTAGGTACACTCCTCGAAAGTGAGGCACGTCTCTTGCGGCCTCTAACAGCTGAAAGTTGTCTATCTTTTTTATTAAATTTTAATCCCATTCCCATTTTTGCCTTGGCCTTCATCAAATTTGTCACTGCATAAGCTGCTGCTTTTTCGGCCAGACTGGCGTCCTTTGCCGAAACCCTAGTCCAAGCCTGGTCCGCTAATCTCATATCTGCCTTGTTCCGGGCGGCTGTATCAGGATTATTCATGTAGAATATGTCGTGCTCTTTACAATAAGAGTCTAGCTTATTTTTTGGAGGTACATTTCTGGCTAAATTTTCACGTATCTTAGTTCCAGGACCACAATATGTATACGACGGGATGTGGAGGGGGAAAGGAAGGTTGTTTATAAGGGTATTTAACAAGCCACGGCCTCTATATGGCTTTAAGAATAATCCCTTACCTTGGACCTTTTTACACTTTCTCTTTGCCATTTTTATTATATAAAAAATGTCATTTATTCAACAAAAGAACAAATTTAAAATAGCACATAAAGAAAATACACCAAAGAAGTTGGGTCTATTTCCTAATAATATTCGCTGTCTTATAATAGGGCCTAGCGGTTCGGGGAAGACCGTTGTAATTTATAGCTTAATTGTAAAAAATCAAGGATTAAAGTTTACAAATTTATATATAATATCCAAATCTTTAGAACAAGAAAAATATAAAAAAATAATTGAAATATTCCGTCTGTGTGATGAAGTTAAATTACACACATATTCAAACTGTGAAATCACACCAAATGATGTAGAATCACACTCAATAGTTGTATTTGACGACATAAATAGTCCAAATATCACACAATTTTTCTCAATGGGCAGACACAAAAATATTAACAGTTTTTACTTGTGTCAATCTTACAGTAAAGTAAACAAACATTTACGTGACAATGTTAATTTTCTAATATTATTTAAACAAGACGATTTAAATTTAAAACATGTGTATAACAATCATGTGGGAAATGATTTTTCATTTAACCAATTTAGAAATCTCTGCCATCAATGCTGGGACAGGTCTAAATATGGTTTTTTTGTAATAGACAAGGAAAGGCCAAAGAATAATGGGAAATATAGATTTATGTTTGACCAATTTTATAATGACCGAGGGCAAGAGTGTTAATGCCATCCAGAATAAACCTCTTGTCGTCATCAAAAGAGAGTACCTTTTTGTTCATCGTTAATGTTTGAAGATGGTGGTTTGTGGATTTAATTCTTGTAACATTCTCATAGTAATCTTCCCCGGTTGCAAGACAGTTTAAGTAATGTTGGTGTCTTAAGAGATGTTTAACTGTAGCATTGTCAGCCCCCTTTGCCTTTTTAACCTCTAGCTCATTTTGCTTTTCTTTTTCGTATAACCATTGTAAAGGAATGAAAGAGTATAATTTTGGCCTTAAACCACAATACTCATACATAATTTGACCATTTAATTCGTCTTTAAACTTGCCCGTAACTTTTTTATTTTTATCAGAGTATAAGAAATGGTCTTTACTATATGCAGAGGTGTCGAAACAGTCCAAGTCACATTGTATTTCCTTGTAAAAGTCCTCTGTTACTATAGAATAAAGAAGGCTGTCTGTGTCTGTCATTAAGAACTTTTTATTCTTAAATTTTGACATATAATTATAGTGGAAATCATACATTATTACTTTACTGATATCCAAAATGGTCATTCCTAAATATATTGGTTTATCAAACTTTACAATTAATTTATTTAAATGTACAGCATGCAAATTGTTATCAAACATTTTGCTACAGTCAAACCTTGGCTTTGTAACGTACTTTGTTAACTTAGACTCGTCTACAAGATGTATATCACGAAACTTACGTTGGTTCATAATTGTTCGATCAAAGAGACTGTTATTTAACAGTTCGTAAAAGTCTTTTTCAAAATCATGTTTAGCTTTTTGTCGCTTTTCAATATTAAAATTAATATAGGGTGCAAGCCATTTCGACTGTCTAAATTTTAAAATTCTGTGGTATTTTGTAGCTACCAAACCCAGTTCTTCGTATTTTTTTAGTGCTTTATAATGCAAAATATATTTAGTTTTGTCATTTAAATTTGGTATTAATTTTCCATTCATTTTTTCTGGTGCGAGCGGGTAGTCATTATGCAAATCGTGTAATTTTTTATCGTATTTTAAATCAACTTCCAAAATAAATCCAAAGTTTTCATTTTGATTGTATTTATAATCTTTCTCATTTGTCCATCTAAAGCCATCGATGGGCAACGACTCGCACATTGCTGTAGAGTATAGCGAGTTACAGTCTAAGTATACAAGATATGTGCTTTCTTGATTTGGGTCATAATATTCGCCCATGTACTTATTATTGGCTTTAGCATAGCGCGTGGAAATCATACTTACACCGCCTCTAATGGCATGTTCTATAAACAAATGCATGTCAATGTCACGAAATAATTGTAATTTTATGCCGGTCATTCTAAGACATGCCTCCCATGTTAGTCCAGGCAGTGAGTACATATGAACAGGGTCGAGTTTATAATCCTTTAAACATAAGTCCCTAAATGTCTCAAACACATCAGCCAATAACAACACATCTGTTTTAAGGTATAAATCGTGATATTCTTTTAAATTATTAATATTAAAATGATTCCATACGTTTTTAGCATGTTCATATTGTGCAGGAGATATACATTCTTTAGTTAGACTACTGTAAAACGCCTCTATGGGTGGGAGAGGCTCTAAAAACTTTTCTGGTCCTGTCATGTATTCGTACGGAAATTCGCCCTTACGTTGTAGTAGTGGATTGTCTATAAATCTAAATGTATTTAAATTGGAAGCTAATTTGCTTAAGGGAAGGGACAGAAAGTTGTAGGAATCCAAAAATACTAAATCATCAACAGAGAATGAAATATACTTTTCCATATCTTTGGCTATGCAATTCAATTTGCGATTAAATTTTCCTAAGTTTTGCATTATTAAATGTCCATCATAGTTTTTAAGATTGTGGAAGAATACTGGAATTTTCTTGGTTACTTTATAGTTTAAATTACAATAGTTATGGGAGGGCCCTCTGAACTCACCTGTTAAGTGACAATGGTCGCGCACTTTATCACACAGTAACGGCTGGCGGCATATGTGGCAGCGTGTAGAGTTTTGAAATAACGTCTCTTGCTCTGGAGTCATTACAAGGGGAACATATACTCCCATCTGACTTTTAATAAAGTCATAAGTTTTAAATAATTTTTCGAAAAACACATCCATTACATTTTCACCACTGTACAACTCTTCGTAAATAATTTTAAAATCTCTCACTACAACATAAGCAAATCCAGAAGCAGTGTGTTTGTTAGAGTTTATAAAGCATTCGAAATCTGCATAAATCACAAAGGGAGCTTTAAGTTGATATTTGTAATTCGTAAATTGTAATGTATCTTTTTTAGACATTTGTACTCTTTGGGCAACAAAGGTTTTACAATATGTTATGTGACGTTCCAATATATATTTAGTGTAAAAATGTTGCACACAGAACTTGCAAAAATATTTCTTATGGTCATATTTTGTAGACCGTAGCATTAACTTATCAAAATCACGAATTAAACAATAATGTGATTTGCGGCTTTGTTGTAAAAGCAGCAGGTTTGCGTGCGTATTACTATTTATTTTAGTTATTCTCAATGGATATATTAATTGTCCTTCAATTCCATATACATTAACACTTATATTATTTTGTTTTTCAAATTTATCAATGTCGGATATTTTTACGGGATATTTTATGTTTGTCATATTTAATTGACCTTCATAGGGTTTGTAGTAAAATACTCGATTTGCATGTTTACAATTCCTTGGTTTTAAGCTTGCTAAAATACTCCACACAAAACATTTATTATCACTATTTTTAATATTTAAAACAGCGTGTTTTGATTTTATATTTTCTGGTGTGGGGATGTATGACTTGGGAGTTAGGGGTTTATACTTGTAAACATGCAGCTGCCAGTATTTAGTATGGTCATATATCCGTCCACTGCCTTCTGATTGAAATTTGTGTAAAGATGTGTCGATTTTTAAAAGTGAATTTTCAATTTGTGTCTTTAATTGTGCTTTCTCAATTGATAAATTAGTTAAACTTCGAAAGTTAGCAATAGTTTCTTTATCAATTAATAATTCACCATTCTTACTAACTGTGTGTTTGATAAATTTCACTCACCTAATAAGAATCCATTTTATTGGTAAAGGACATGATTGAAGGGTGTTTAATATATCCACGGACTCACCTTGAAACTTAAACACATTATAGGGTCGCTTGTCACATCGTAGGTGGTGGCGGGGTTTGTTCCGAGTGATGACTCTCTTACACACATTACAAGTATTGTGGTTCTCTAGCATATGCATTTTAAAATTGCTATTGTCAAATATTTTATGGCATTTTTTACAAATTTTAGGAATAACTTTGTGAATGTTATGATAGTGTCTGATTAAATTGCTTCTGTTGGAGCAGGGCGCGGAGCAGATTGCACAGGACAACATGTTCGATGTAAATAAATTTTGAGATGACATTACTCTGTTTTTTATAAACAAAAATTACCATTTTTTAATGTTAAATTAGACAAAAAATTGTTTAGCGGCGGTTTTAAATTATATACTTTAACAAGTTTAATTTACGAATATGAGAGTTTAAAAATTACCATTTTTAATGTTAAATTAGACAAATCATTTAACAGTGGTTTTAAATTATATACTTTAACAAGTTTACGAATATGAGAGTTCAAAAATTACCATTTCTAATGTTAGATTAGACAAATCATTTAACAATGGTTTTAAATTATATACTTTAACAAGTTTAATTTAAAACACGAAGTTATAGATGTGTGAAACCAACGTCAGTGCAGCTGAACTGTTTGTTTGGACTGGATACGTCTTCACATTGTACAATATAATTTTATAAATAAAACTGCCATTTTGAAACTATCAATCTACATATTCAATTAGAACAGATAATTTAATATTTAAAGTCTAAAATTCAAAACATATTTTACTTTAATATTTAGTTTGATCAAAGTACAAATAATTTTCAAAACACATTTAACTTTGAAGTGTAAGATAATTGTTGCGCCCTAATATCCTTAAAGCATCCTAAGAGGATCATTTGGTGATGGGAGTGACTGTTAGATCACTAGTAATTTTGTATCTCCCAATTCAATAGTTGTGTTTTACGATTACAGTTTTGAAATGGAGAATTAAATTAGTAAATGGTGAATTGGAAGTATGATTTACAAATGAGAATTTAAATATGAAAATCTATTTTAAAATTTAATTTGGAAATGCAGCTGTTACATTTGAAATATGATTTATAAATGGATATTTTAAATATGGAAATCTATTTTAAAATTTAATTTGGAAATGGTGAATTGGAAGTATGATTTATAAATGGATATTTAAATGTGGAAATCTATTTTAAAATTTAATTTGGAAATGGTGAATTGGAAGTATGATTTACAAATGAGAATTTAAATATAAAAATCTATTTTAAAATTTAATTTGGAAATGGTGAATTGGAAGTATGATTTACAAATGAGAATTTAAATATAAAAATCTATTTTCAAATTTAATTTGGAAATGCAGTCACATTCGAAATGTGATTTACAAATGGATATTTAAATATGGAAATCTGTTTTAAAATTTAATTTGGAAATGCAGTTGTCACATTCGAAATGTGATTTACAAATATTAGGAAAGCTATTTCACAATTTTCGGAGCGATTATAAAAAAAAATGATGGATTAACAGTCAGTTGTGATTGTCCTCCGCTGAAGACACCATCTACACTTTAGCTACAACTAACTACCGTCACTAACACTCCCTCATTATCAGCTAACATAGTCGGAGTCCTAGGTGCGAAGACGTCGGGCCCGGTGGTGTTGGTGAGGTGAGCCGTGACGCCAAGGTCCAGTGCTCGGCGTGGTGACGTCATCCAGTGCTGCTCACCGCCTCGAGGTCGTGTCACTGTTGACTGTCCTGGGCCCTGGGATGTTGAACAATAGAGATAATGTTGTCGGTAGCTTCTTATATACACGTCGAGAGGTTGGATTTTCAATTTAACCAGGAAATTACCTCATAGCTAATTCTGGCCAAGGCTGGTCGCCCCACTGACACACATGTGTGACCGACCTTGGCGTCAGTGTGTTAGTGTGTCAGTGGGCAGCGGTGTGGATCGTTGCGTGTGTAGGCATGCGTGACCAGGACCTTGGCGTCAGTGGGCAGCGGTGTGGATCGTTATGTGTGTGTTTTAATTACAAAAATCAGTAAGTTGGCAGTTTTTAATTCGACTGTAATAGTTCATTTGGGATTTATTAATGCATTAGATAAATTGACAAATCCAAAGTTAGATTTTAAATATAGAGGATGGGGAAAATGTGGCAAGGGTACTAGTACAGGAAACTTGTGTAAGGCGCGATCGGGCGTCGGTGCAAAAACTGATCCCCATAAGAATAACATGGGAAAAAAGCGCCGATTGTGGGGTCTCTTTGCTAGTTCTTCTCTACTTCGGATTACGAATTAGAATGGGTTTCACATTTTGTCCTTTTACTCTATACTTGAATATTTGTATTGGCAATGGACATTGGTCCATTAAATTGCTGCTTTTAGATTGTCAATATGAAAATTAATTATTGATACTCAGGAATAGGTCACCTACGACACAAAAACTGTGTTCTGTTATTGAAAGCTGTTACTGCTGTTTGGTCACATAAAGCTGTTTGGCCACGGTTGTGCCCGTGGGTGAAAACGCTCTGGTGTTCACATTTGTTACTCACATTAAATTATTATTATTATTATTATATTTCACACTGAGTCTTTATCGAGAAAGAATCATAAAATATTAGAATCAACAATTTAATTAAGCTTGGCTAAACATATAACAATAATGAATTAGTTCTTTGTTTAAAATTCATTGTTGGTGATGGCGAGTTTATGTTATTCATGGATTTTTGCGGACATTTTCCATAACTTATTACAAGTGATGGAAAATGTCCGCAAAAATTCCTTGAAGAACAATGAATTAGTAATGAACGCATTATTATATTTTTAAGGTTAATGTATCTGAATATTAGTATTGTTTTGTATGCTGATAAACGACATAACACTTAACATAGGTAACTGAAAGTTATTTTTGTTCTATTTTATTGAAGTTTGTAGCATTCCATATTTGTTTCTTTATTTGCTGTCCAAGACACCGAATTGGGCTAGGTTGGAAAGCTTAGTTCGATCTTAAATCAACTTATAAAAAAGGTTCTTAGTTTCATATTGTTGTAGCTCACAGTTAAAATAACTGGTAAGGTCAAGTTATAAAAGTAATGCACATTCAAGAGCTAAACACTCTCATGGATATAGTTCAGAAAAAAATAGACTTTTGTGTGTGAGGAAGGGAAGCGATAGCGATGTACAGTGAGCACCCAGGGGTTACAAACGGAAAATTAAACCTGGATCTGACAAACATTTCAAATTTTCTCTTAAAGAATGGACGGACACGGCTTCTTAGGATTTTCTTAAGACAAGAAAGCTGAACTCTTATGCCTAGCAAGAATATTCTAACAAGTGGCATGCTGTGTTAACCGCTGCAACTAAACAGGGTTGTATTGCAAAATACAAAGTCGTGTTTCCAAATAATTATAAAAAAACGTCGCAGCAAACCTGCATACTCAGCAAATTCCCAATGCATAATATATGTCTTAATACCATATAAAGCCGCATACCAAGTTGCATAAAAAATATTCATAAATAAGCGATATATACAATTTTAATTTTTCTTTATAAGAATAACATTGGGGATGAGTACGTAGGTTTGCTGAAACAAGGAACACAAACAATTGGTGTTTATGCAAATATAAATATAATTCAACTAAGTGAAGCCACATACCAAGTTTGATCAATATTCATTCATAAATAGCGATACAATACAATTTTAATTATTCTTCATAAGAATAACATGGGGGCTGAGTACGCAGGTTTGCTGCTACGGAAATAATCCTTACAAATTGTTTTTTTGTGCAAATAACAATAGACCCCAACCAGAGGAAGCTGTTAACCAAGTTTCGTTATTATACGTTCATAAATAAGCGAGATATTTTTTTTTCTTATTCTCCATAAGAATAACATTGGACAACGTACTGTGTTTAGACCTTTCAATATCTCTGTAACCAATTGACGTAGAGAAATTATCAAAACACCAAATTGTGTGGTTTTTAAAGATGAATCTAATGATGAAAACTAAAATTTTATTTCAATAAATATTACATGTAAAGACTAAAAAAAAAACTATTTTTGGGGTACAACCCCCCCCCAAAATACGACTTCGGATGGGGCGATCTATATGGTTTTCGAACTTAAAGTCATAAATGCTGCTTTACATGTTTTTGCCAAATTTCATCAAAATCTGACCTTTTTTACGAGATTTATCGCACCCACGGATACACACAAACATATATATATATATATATATATATATATATATATATACAGTTTCGAACGAATGGTGTTTTTGGGACCTGGGGGCCTCAAAACGAAAAGTTATCATGGTCCCGGGCCTAGGTCTTACGATGAGTACGGTAAGACTCATTTATTACCTACGTTAATAGCTTCTTCCCTACGGGGGAAATTCGCTAAAAGTAATTAGACGGTTTCCATTCCCATTTACTACATCTTACAAAACAATATCGTACCCTGAATACACGTAGGTTAGCGTATGTCCTCCTCCTTCATCTCCTCTTTCACTAAATAAAACTAATCAAATGTAGTAAATGGAACTGGGTTTTATTGTTGAGTAAGGCAGAAATGTTAAAATCGAGTAGTTTTGTATTTTTCTGTGGTATGATCAATTTAATTCGATGATGAATGTAAGGAACGCATATAAAAACGGATTTTTGTGCATTGACCTCATCAACAGCAGATATATTTTTAAAACTAACAAGAATGGATATTTTGTCGAAATGTGTTGTTAATTCTGTTTATGCATGTACGAAAAACATAAAACACAAATACAAAATTAAATAAACTCCGACCACTGAGAATTGGTTTAATTCAATATATTGAATTTTACTTTTGATTTTATACTAAGACATTTTTTACAGATGTACTTAAGCATTTGCTTGCAGTGGGTGCATTCAGAGATTCAAGGAGCTCGAAACAGTCAAAGCCTTTCAATTTGCATGGTCGTAGTAACAGACAGAATAATGATGTTCGTAGACCAAAGGTCCCTAAGGAGTGCATTTTCTTTATTCTTTTATTTACAAAATAGCTTTTTAAGGGACGTGTATTTGGAAAATGTTGAAAGCTAAAATGGAACTTCGAGATTTTATACACAAATCACAAATAAATGTATTTTTTTAAATTTCGTCAAATGTAGTTTTTTGTTCTCGCCTGATCTTGGTGATGAGTGTGTGTATATATAACTTTTTTCATATATTTTTTATGAGGCGAATTCTATTCCCAACCTCACTTTTCTCTCCATGGTGGGAATCCGCTACATTCCTTTCGTCTTTGGTAAATTTGTAGTATTTATCGTAGCTTTAATTACTAATCTATTATTAGTGCCTCTTAATTTGTTTGTAGTAGGTAGAACATATAATTATACTTTAATACTGTTGAAATTTACTGGCTGTTGAATTTAAACTTTTTTACTTGCTGAATAGTGTTATTTATTTCCTTTTGAAGTAATTCTTTTTCATTTTATGTATTGCCATTCAGAAAAGCACTCTTGAATTTTAAACTTGATTTACTGTATTTATGTATTTATTATTATACTGCATTTAAAACTTGTGTGTGGTAAAATATATACTCAAGCACGAAAATTTGTCACACGGTTACCTTTCCTTTTAAGAATGTATTAAGTTATATGTAATAAGTTAATACATCCTTAAGTTGTCGTCAATCAGAATAGGTGATTGACGATCGTCGTTACAACGGAAAAAATTGTAATTGATCGACGGAAATTTAAATATAGTGCGAATAATGCCGATGACAATAATATAATTAATGACATAACAATAAGGCAAATTGGAAGGCATAAAAATTGGCCACCAATTTGAACTTAAAATAACATTAGTCCATTCTGAAATTAACTTCAAGGTTTATTTTGTTAATAGCCGTGTTGATTAACCATGGCCATTTTGAATGTTGTCGTTATATTAAAATAATGAGAACATCCAAAATCTATGGAATCAATGCCTAAGCTGCTCGACAAATTCAACATTGTCTGAAAGAGGATTGAAGTCATATTTACGAATTACCTCCAGTATTAATCCCTAGACATATTTATTTCAACTCACTATTGCGATAAGTATAATCCCCATTGAAAAAACAATGTTTTAATGGTCTGCAGTACAGCTCGTATTGACTTGAGTCAGTAGTATATAAAAAACAAGGAGTACTTGCAAAGATATGCATTAGGGTTCGGTGAAGGAAATGGGGACCTTCAAAGCCACCCTTTCAATTTACAGCGACGACTCGAGAAAAGAAACAGAATAATGACGTTCTTAAAGGACCGTCTCTTGTAAAGCTGATTTTCTAGTTAAATATTTGAATTTAAAAAACATAAGTTAAAACGCTTTTTCTTATAAAATATAAAAAACACATATCATAAATCTATGTTGCATCCGAAGTTAAACAATTCTACTCCGTTTTTAATGGGATTTTTCGAATGTGTTCCTAATTTTTCCTAAGTTGTATACGGGATAAATATGCGATTATTGTAATATTTCTTTCATTTCAAACTTTAATACATCCATAAAACCAGTTTACCATTTTACATAACTCACGTTCATAAAGTGTTAGTGAAATATTTTGTAATTTATTTTTGATTTACAAAATCTTAATTTACAAAAATTAATTCCTATCTCCCTTGGTCACACCATAACTTGAGAATGATTGCACCAAATTTAATAATTCTTTTGTTTGTGTTCGTTAATGTCAGGACAAGGTTTTTATAAAAGAACATTTTTAATCCAACCTAACGGCTCTGTCCCACTGGCCTTCAAAGTTCCCATTTATTTGATCAAAGTTCAACAAGGGTTATGTCTAAACATACTTGAAAGGCATGTTCATTACGGAAATAATAAATCTACTTGAATGGCAACTCAAACTCCTTTTTCGATGCCGAAGTTAGCACCATAGAAAAATAGGCGAGTGAGCGAAGCGAACGAGCTCATCTTGAAAATGAACGAGTATTTGACATAAAACAAATTCCATGATATTAGGACAGGACAAAGTCTGTCGGGCCAGCTAGTGTCTTAATAATATCGAATGACATGACTGACTGATTGTTATTACCGTAATATTAATGCGTTGTCATTGATAACTTTCAAGACGGATTGGTAAACACTTTTGGTATTAATAAAACTACGATTTAATTTGAACGTTTCCTGATATTTTAAATTATGCTAAATTACTAGCGTGGTTATTGTTATTCTCACTAAGCTTACAAAATTAATCTACTTGAACGACTATTAAAAATAAAGATAATGCGTGATGTTTATTGTCAGCTGTGATATTGACTTAAATAATCTCTATGCTGGACTCAGACCCACAGACTAGGGTGGTTTTCAATGTAACATTAGCACTAGTTGCGGTTAGTTAATCGAGGGATGGACAAGTCAACGGTGGCGTAGCGTTACGGGGGTCTTCATGTTTGTAAAATTATCAATTCATTCATTCATCAAATAAGAATATCCACGATAGTATCGTTACTTAAAGCTTTAATATTGCATCTTTCATGAAACTACGATTACATTTTGTTTTAGCGAATTTTCCCTATAGGGTAGAAGCTATTACCGTAGGTGGCATGGTAAGACCTAGCCCGGGACCATGATAACTTTTCGTTTTGAGGCCCCCAGATGCCCAAAACACCATTCGTTCAAATTCATATGTATGTGTGTCTGACAGGGTGAGTCAGACCACCCGTCCAGCATGAATAACTGGAGAACGGTTTGGTCTAAAGTCATAAAAGAAAATTCTTCTCCACTAAATTAGGTTGGCGTAAATTAGAAAGTTGTTAGGATTTAAAAGACCTTTTCAATGGTATGCTTTTTGACATACGCTAACTTTTAATTTTTGTGAATTTTGGGCATATAGGCATTTTCAAAATGAATATTTTTTGAAATATAGATTTTCTCAAAAAAAGCCAGTCATGTAGCATACTAGAGCAAAGCTGTGTTTATCACGAGTAATAAATTTAAGTCGGATAAAATATACGAGTAGTGGTTTAGAAAATACAGGGTATTCCGTAAATGTCAATATTTTACACACAAATGGCCGCCATTTTGAAACAAATAAGTGAATTGTGTTTTCGCCAAAATGTTTATTTTAATGAGACCTTTAAAATAATTATAATATTCCCAACATTTACTTAATAAATATTGAGATTCGAACCCGTAACCTACAGTTTTGGAACATTCTGTACATAGATTTTGATGAAAATATTTTTAATAGATAGCCCATATGTTTTTAGATGAATAATTTTGTTTGACGACTTTAGATCAAACGGTTCTCCCGTTATACGTGCTGGACGGATAGTCTGACTCACCCTGTATATGTATCCGTAGACACGATAAATTTCGTAAAAATGGTCCGATCTTGATGAAATTTGGTATAAACGTGTAAGGCAGCATGAGTTTAAGAACTAGACAGGTCGCTCTATTTTAAGGGTTTTTTCGGGGGGGGGGGGGGGTTGTACCCAAAAAAGTGTTTCTTTTATAATTTTTACATATAATTCTTTTTGAACCCGAATTTTGGTTCCACCATTAAATTTAGCTTAAAAAAAATCTGGTATTTTGATCATCGCTCAATTGGCTACCGAGTTATTGAATGTGCTAAATACAGTACGTTGTCCAATGTTAATCTTATGAGGATAAGTAAAATTGTATATCTTGCTAATTAATGAACATATATTAATGAAACTTGGTATGTGGCTTTATATGGTTGAGGATTACTGATATTTTCAGACAATACCTATTTTTTGTGGTCCCCATGGCAGAAAATCTGCGAGAATTCTTTTATTATGTTTTAAAATAATTTTTTAAAAAACACTCGAATCTTAAATGAGCACATCTGTTTTATTTAAAAGGGTGCAAATAATTAAGGATGAAAGAGTATGGAGATGTCATATGTCGATCTATTCATTTAATGACTACAAAGAAGGCAGTGCTTTCGCTGCAATGTCAGATTGTTTCCAGTTTTTAGGTTACCAGCAATGACTTTGAGTGACGTTGTATCTCATTATAAAGCAATTAAATGACATAGTGAGACCACAGAGAAGTCTCTGTGGTGGGACCAAAAATTACGTAGGATGGGACCTGATTGTTCTTATGGAAATACTTCAGCCAATCTATAATTCTATAAAGTTCGTGTGACCTTCTGGTCAAGGTCTGTTGTCAGAGTTTTCAGGTCCCACTAGTGCCTCTGACAGGACCTGTCGACTACCTATGTAGCCGGGACCAACGACTTAACATGCCTTCAGAAGTACGGTGGCAGTCTGGGTTTCAAATCTCATTTGTATTTCACCGGGAACTAAACCCAGGTCTTTTGGGTAGTAGGCCAGTACGCAACCCACTCAGCTATGGCTGCCACTTTGATATAGATCTTGATATTTAATAGCTAATATTGGGCATTTATATTGAGTTACATTGATTCATTTAGATTGTACGGTTTCTTTTTATGAACGTGACTCTCTCACGAGTCCTGTAGACGCAAATGCCTCACGATCACTCAAACCAGTAGACTTTATTGTCTAAAAGGCATTTAGAATTAGAAATTAACGAAATTTTGGGAATATACAAATTTATTTAAAACGTAACAAAATTAAATCATCTAAACGAAAAATAAACCAGCATGACTTCTGTGTAAACATTAATACAAACCCTCAGAAATAAAGTAGTTACTGTGTATTCGATGCATTCTGTGGTGTAAAAATCAACTTAATTTGTACTGAACGTAAGTTTAAGTCAAAGCCGGCTAGTAGCTACTAGCTATTCTCGCTGGCACTGTTTTTATGTAATTTTTGATCGAAATACATCCAAAATATATACAACCGCATGTGTAACTCACTCACTCACTCACTGAGGTATACGAATTCTAGACCACTTCTAGACGAGCTAGAAACCTGAAATTTGACATGCAGGTAGCTTTTACCTTGTAACCCCCAGAAAAATTGCCAAACTTAACAATTTTTCATTTTAACCCCCCTAAAAAAATTTTGCAAGATCTACAACTTTAATCCTATGACTTTTTGTCGTATCTAACTTCCTTCGCCCTTGGGTAGCGCTAGATTTTTCAAATTTCAGGAAATTTTGACGGTTATTTTCGTGGTTTTTAATTTCCTATCACTTTAATTTAGTATTTAAAGGCTTGATATTTGGCACTCAATATTTTTATACATTACCCTTCAAGAAACAGTCGATAAACCAACATGTTTTCATAATTAAACACCCCAAAAACATTAAAAACCCTAATTGTTCCATAAATGACAAACTGCATTATCGACTAACTCAGGTAATTCTAGATAAGCTATACACGTGGAATTAGGCTTACATGTAGCTCGTCCATTAAAAGCTTCAGGAAAATTGCAAAAAGGTACAATTTGTCATCAAAATCACATACAAAAAATCAAAAATTGAGGAAATTTTGAATATGTCCAAAATAGTGCCTTTATATTTTAGCTCTAGCGGACGAACAGATGGTCCTATTGATAAACGGAATACGTCCTCTTGCCAAGGATTTTAGACGATCTAAAACTTTGACTTTTGACTTTTTGTCGTATCTCGTCTCCTTCACCCTTAGATAGCGCTATATTTTTCAAATTTCAACATTTTATCGAGGTTTTGTGGTGTTTTGCATTATTTATCACGGAAACAGATTTGATGATGCAAACCCGATCGATCTAGGGGCGAAGCCTCCCACAGTGGTCTAGGGATCTAGTGGTTTGGGAAGTGAGACGGTAGGGTGGTCTAGGAAGGGAAAGGGTTGCAGGTTATTTGTTTGGGTATATTAGATATAGCATGCACGTGCCTTGAACCCACAAATCTCCTTAAACATTCCCAAACTCTACTATTTCAATTGTTAACCCCCTCACGTTTAAATAACTGCTGATTTGTCTATTTTGTTGTATAAGTAGTAGTATAATGTCGGTACTGGGCCACTTAATATGACACCACTTTCACTTGAGCTAGGTACTCGGGTCACCAATGGATCCTACCGACCCGATAGCGATCTGGGGGTGAAGCCCCCCACAGGGGTCTGGGGGCGGAGCTCCCAGCGAGCGAAGCGAGTTTTTATTTTACAATTTCACATCCTAATTGCAATTGATTTTATTACCAATAAGAAAACCCGTTTTCATAAAATACATAAGGGAAATTTTAAGGCCAACCAAGCACATCTCCCAGGCATAATTATTGTTTAAATATAAGGGAAAAATCAATAAAATATAGAATTCAAAACCAAAATAAAAAACTAAAATCAATCTGCATTAAACAAAAATTTGCCAGATGGCCTGTCCAAACTATTTATATTTTCCAATATACAGTACATGAACATTGGTTAATGCATGTAATCTTACACAAACAACCATAAAATAAGTTCTGTGGTGAATCTATATCATCGATGGTCCCTTCAGCGGTTAAGCATAACCGATGTACTATGCCCTATTGCCTGGACAAACTGTTAACGTGTCATTAAGACCCTAGCACCCTTCCAAACCTAAGAGAGGGTCAGATCTCAAATTAACTTTTGTTTTTAAGAGTTATTAGATGACTGTAATACTCACCAGGACAAAACTAATGTTAAGCACAGCAGTCACATTATACATTCTTATAGTAATATTCTAATAAGTAGGGATTCTTTATGCACTCTACAAAAATATTTTAACCAATATTAAAAACTCATGAAAGAGCGAATAAAGAACTATAGGTCTTTAATTATAATTTATTTCCATGCACTTACAACTTATTCAATGAGCAATGAAAACCTTTTCAAATGTGTTTTTTGGTCGATCAACTCCAAAAACTGAAGGTAGGATTGGCCGCGGAAACTGTTCCAGGACGGGACACTTGTTAGTTCAAATTGCAAAACTTTGACATGCAGTCAATCCACCCGCTTAGAGTGGACAACATCAACTTGGTCCAGGCCTTAGTCGGAGACATCAGAAGGAAGCTTCTTTTCGTTCAATAATTCTTTTATAATTAAAAATAGACTGTTTCAACGCCAATTAACTGCTTAGGATTAAAACCACAGTTTTTCATTCCTTGTGCTTCCATTCGCTATTTGAAATGTATATATGTTAAGTATTTAGAAGACTATGATTTCCTTTTAGCGAATTTCCCCTATAGGGACGAAGCTATTACCGTAGGTGGCATGGTAAGACTTAAGCCCGAGACCATGATAACTTTTCGTTTTGAGGTCCCCAGATGCCAAAAACACTATTCGTTCGAATTTATATATATGTATATATATATATATGTATATATATGTGTGTGTGTGTGTGTGTGTGTCCGTTACCGCGATAACTTTTGAAAGAAAAACCCGAGTTTGATGAAATTTGGCACAAATGTGGAGAGTAGCATTTATGACTTTAAGTTCGAAAACCAAATCGATCGCACTATGGAAAGGGGGTTTTATGGGGGTTTACAATTTTCCAAAAATCGGTTTTTTGCAAATTTGACCCCAAAATTTTAAAAACACTCAATTTTGGTTATAGCCATTTTATAGAACTTAAAAAAACAAATAATTTAGTATTTTGAATCATTAACCTAGGTTAAGTGGTTGTGGAGAAAATCCAAAAAATGTGTCCCATGTTAATCTTATGGGAAAAAGGTTTTTAGATTTTTCTCAGATAGTTTTAATAAAAACTTCACATTTCTGTTTATTAATGTGTTTAGCTCAACAAAACAAACATTTTGGTGTTTTAATCGTTGTTCTACGTCCAACCGTTGCAGAGATATTCAAAGTGCTAAACACAGTACGTTGTCCAATGTTATCCTTATGGAGAATAAATCAAATTCTATATCTCGATTATTTATGAATGTATATTGATGAAACTTGGTATGTGGCTTCAACTAGTTGTGGTATATTGATATTAGCACAAAAAACAAGTTTTTTGTTGATAGTCCCCGTAGCAGCAAACCTGCATACTCGGCCCCCATGTTATTCATATGGAGGATAAGTAAAGTTGTAGATCTCCCTTAATTATGAACCTACATTAAGAGAACTTGGTATATAGCTTCACCTGGTTCAGTTATATTGATAATTGCAAAAAAAAAACATTACTTATCTTCCTCGTTGCAGCAAACCTGCGTCCTCAACCCTAATGTTTTTCTTATGGAGAATAAATAAAATGCTATATATCACTTATTTATGGATGTATTTTTGTGAAACTTGGTCAATAGCTCTATTTAGTAGTGAGTCACATATATATGCATTGGAAATTCGCTGAGTACTCAGGTTTGCTGCGACGGGGGTATTACCTATTACAATTACAAGTTTAAAATAAACGGTATCAGGAAACTGACACACACTTTCTCCCTTTTAGCCAAACTTTAATGACAAAAATATTTGTTATTTAATAAATATAGAATATGAAGTATAGATAAATATACAGAAAATTGTCTAAAATAGTTGTTTTCAGAAATATCCACCCAAATTGCTTTTTTGGAGGCACTGTAGAGTCCGTTGCTACACACAGTAGTTTTGAGAGGGGAAATGCCCCCTTGCCCCCCCAGGGTTAAATAGCAACACATTTCGAACATCATCTGTTGGTCAATGGTAACTTGACCTGCATATAAAATGTTAATGAAATTGATCAGTAAATAAGAGAGAAATAGTTATTTTTGTATTCCCCATAAGAATAACATTGGACAACGTACTGTGTTTACCGCTAAATGAAAATTTCAATTTTCTCCGCAACTAGCAATCGTAGAATAGTAATTTAAAATACTAATTTATTTAGTTTTTTGAGCTCTTTTTAATGGTGAATAGTAATCTTTTTTTAACATTTATGATTTTTTATGAAAAATCCAAAAAAACTGAATTTTTGATGTTTTAAGTCCTGTAATTTCTGAACCCGAATTTTTCCAGAAATTCGGGTGGTGTCATTTTGTTGGAAACCTAAAGTTCTACAAACCACGAAAGTTTCATCAAAATCGTTAGAGCCGTTTTTAAGAAATTTGGATTTTTCATGTTTTTTGGTGGTTTTGGGGGGATAATTACCCTTAAAAATCAAAAATTCAAAAAAATGAAAAAACGCCTGGAGATATCGTGGATTAGTACCTACATACCAAATTTCATGAAAATCGGCCCATAGGTTAGGCCTCTAGCTCTGTAAACATCCACACAGACACACACACACACACACACACACACACACACACACACACACGGACACACACACACACACACAGACAGACATCACGTAAAAACCACTTTTTTGGGTTCAGGGAGCACCAAAACGAATATTTCCACTAACAACTCAAATTCGAAAATGTTTACGAAAACAATACTTTCTCCATATACTATGTATAAGGGGAGAAAGTAACTAGTCGACCCGTGCGGAATTCCGCACTGCGAACCAAATCTTGTCAGCTGATCATATGTTCTTTTGTTTATATTTTCGCTCCTGTCAAAACAAACTATTCCCTTCATTTATCTTTTATATTATTAAAATTTCCGAGAAGCGGCACATTTTTAGACCGTGGGTCATTTTTTGTCAATATCCGGCACGATAAGCTTTAAAATGAGGGGTAAATCATGGAATTTGCTAAAGGAATATGGAAGATCACGCGGACTGACAGAAAAACAGGCTAGAGAAATAATATATAAGATTTTTTCTTTCCGCTAATCTTTTCAATGTTGTTAATATAATATTAAAAATGTATTTTTAACAAGACTAAACAGTTAAAAAAGAATCTCCAAAAAACAGTCTACATTTACTAAAAAATCTTTCATTGGCCACTACTTTAAAAATAATTTCTTAAAGTTACATATACCAACGAGGAGAGATTTGCTTTTACATTTTGTTCGACAAAAGTGGAAATTTCAACAATGGAAACTTCGTGATCTAAATGGAAACTAAAACAAACAATAATTGTTTGCGCCTTTTTCTGAGATTTCATATATCATTTGATTACAGTTCAAATGAACAGTCCACGCTTACTTATGAAATAAAGAACAGTGAACCCATGCCTAACACCTCAGGTGGTGTAATAATGTTTAGCTGCTATACCACAGTGGAGCCATTTGCAATAAGTGGTGTGAAAAGCTGTTTTTATTTTATCCTGGGTTTCCTGTGACTAGCTAAATGAATAATATCTATTCGCTAGGACGCCTACAGCTACCCTACTATTTATAATTCTCGTTAAAAGAATAATAGTTTAAGAATACGTTCCTAAACAAATTCCTAATCATAAGGCCAAACAATATTCTTATTCCTTCAAATCAATGAGTAATTCACTGCTTTATAAGTCATGCAAAATACTTTCTTTTTTTAATAAATGTCAGATACAGTTTAAAAACGTATTTCCTACTAATAAATGTTTGTTTTCTTACCTCTACATGTTTACTGTGATAAAACTCGATTTAAAATTCTGAAACAAAATGCAAATACGTTATAAAATTATATTACATGGGTAATATCTGCAGTTGGTTATATTATAAGATTTGGCAATTTCTTTATTTTCTCTGCCCTGATTTAGGCCAAAGGCCCACTCTTCCATCAGGACAGGCTTTTATTTTTACAAGCAATTGTACAATATGGAGTTGTGGCCTTGCTTTACCAAAACAAAATATATAACGAATTCTTAATCTTAAAATGAGTAAATACAATAATATTTCACACTTGTTAAGATGAAAACTATACACAGTGGTTTAATTACAATGTACATTCGTAAATAAATAACAAACTATCATATTTATTTTATCTATTTACTCCTTAATTATTCAAAAGCTATGTCAGCAACAATTAATAAACGATGAAAGGTTTTTGATAAAAACACAAATTGTTCACTTTGATCTAAATCACACATATATCAGTAAGATGGGAGATAGTAAAAGTAAAGTACGATGTAAAACGATTCTTTATTATGTATTTTATTGAATTTAGAGTGCACGTACATTTTTGTTATTAACTATAGGGATTGCAAATCTCAATTCGCAATCGCAAATCGCAATAAAGTAGTGATTTATAAAATTTATGGATATAATCCTCTGTAAATGTTCCTTCAATTTTAGTAAATATTTACGAAACAAATTGTGTAGATATTAAATGGAATCATCTTTTCGTTACTACCTGATACCATTTTTGAATTGTTTGGGCTATAAAGTTAAACGGGTTTTTAACACGTAATGTCAGTTCTGAAATGAATAGAGAACGTGCCCACTCATGTTACAGTCTATAAGACACATGGTTGTTTATGTTCAACATTGGAGAATACATATTTAAGACCTCGAGCTTAGGTACGTACTTGGATAGTATAGTAATATGTTTATGGAATGTTGTGTTGGCTGAAATAATTTATTATGAATCTTCGTTATAGCCTAATTTATGAAATCTCGCTCATAAATTTAGCCTGTTTCCTAAAACTTAAAATATTTCCTGGAAATAGTGTCTTTTGCAAGCTATTGAAATCCATGAAATGAACAATTAATATATGTAAATTGTAATTTATTCAACTCATTTTATTTTGTTAAAGATGGTGAATACTACAGTCAAATTAACCCACAAGAGTTAACAAAATAGAACATATCATATGATATATTTATTACAGGTGTTTTTCATTTTATAAGATGTATATAAACAAATAAATTTTTTTTTGTTGGTCATACCAGTTATGATTAAAATAATGTCTTAATTTTATTTCTTCTTTTATAATTACATATTTTAATCCAACTTCACGCATCATCCAAAAGATTTCATCGAAATATATAAATATATATAACAAAGCCAATTCAAGGTTCTCTTCGACAAGAAATATGTACAAAAATCCAGTTGAAATACAATTATTACTTTTGTTATGCAGGTGTGATTTATTGTTTAAACTTGTGTAAAATGTAGTACTTATTAAGACAACTGAGTAGGATGGTTGAGTATAAAATTCAAGAAGTTCTGTAAGAATTGATTGAACAAATAAACGATTGCATAACTGTGGGTATTATTTCTATCGACCCTTAAACTTGGCTGGCAATATCTACTTTTAATTTTATATTTCATCTCAAAGACGATAAATGTACTCAATCAATAATGGTTTTACATTTTTCTTATTGAGATATTTTAGTGCAGATCTAAAATCACTTCCAAATGATTCCTAAACTCCTCATTTTTAATGAGCTTCATAATTTTCACCGAAATTGGAAGACTTGAAGCATTAAATAAAAAAATTGAACTACCAAAGATGTCAGAATCCTTTTAAAACCCATGATTTAAAGTCTAGCTTTTAGTTTTCATTTACTTTAACTTTTTACGTAGGGAATACCATAGTAAAACATATTTCAGGAATGTTATTTTTAAGTTTCCACTGACCTAAATGTATTTTAAATGCCTTCAAACCGATGCATATCCAACCCAAGTGGCAACGTTAAGGAGGGTTCTCAGTTGGATTAGTCGAACGGCCGGTTCATTAGCAAACTCAGTTAGCCCTAGCCCACACAATCGTGGCTCATCCTCTGACCCTTTGCTCGGAAACGTCAATGCAAAGTATTGAGACTGTTATAGAAAATAAGTCAGGTTTGTTTGAGCTTTAAGGGAAGATCCAGATTTGTATTGAATAAAATCTCCTTAACCAATAGCATACTTGATTCTGGAGTGAGTAGATACGAATTAGAGATTACGTAATACCATTGTACGATCTACTTTACTGTCTGTTATTACAGCCATTATAAAATAGTGTAAAACTATTGCTTGTGAACGCATTATTAAATAGGTGTGATTAACCAACCGTATAAACACTTGAATACCACATGACGATCCCATGTTTTGAGGAATATATTAGGGGCAGTATATATCTTCTTAAAAGTGAGCGTGTAAGTACACATTGCAGACACCACACCCCTTGGAACCCCCATAGTAGGGCGATGGATGGACTGAGGATTCTCCGAGGTTCTTTGAGGATTGTTGTGTGGGTTTATATTTAAGAGTGGGTTTTAGCATATTATGTTTTATTTGACCAAGGAGTTCCTTTGGTTCCTGGTTAAGACTGCGGTTTATTGATTTGGGATTTTAAATAAAAATCCAGTTCATCGCAATAACCACAACAAAACAAACAATTACAATTAGTTCTCATAATTGGAAATCCTGTTAACCAAAAATGTACTATTCATTACTTTCCCTATTCAGCTATTGTTAATTTTAGTAATCCACCCAAAAAGTGTGTCATATGAAACACACACTTGAAACTCAGATTGTACAATATTATTCTCTTAAGCTAAAAAACATTTAACCCTGTAATCGACTATGTAACATTTTTTAATTAGTCTGACAACGGAAATAAATGTTCCTAGCTCTGTTGTGCACTTGCATTTCTACACAAGTGTGAAGAATACATTCAACAATTTTTTAACAGCTCCACTTTTACAATACTAGGTATTAGTCGATCCAGCTACTTTAACTCGAGCAAATACTCTTATCATTATTCTTCTCAATTTATAATTCACGAATTGTGTCTAATATTGAGTATTGTGATGTCATTCCAGTTGTTTTATTTAAATGAGAAATGTAACGTTTGTTCTTGTTGCTGTGCTAGAGTTTTGATAATCTTTCAACTGCTATTGACTATAAAATTTAACTGCTTGCTGTTCTTCCATGAGAATTTCATTGAAGTTTATAAGGTCTCAAGGCAGGAATACTGAGGAATAATGTAAATTCTAAAATATTACGCCCACACTTCAACCTCTTTTGAAAACACACCAAGAAAAATATTAGTTTTGATGATGCTTGGATCTAGCCCATTCTAGCATTGTGTCTCTCTAGTAGTATATTAAAGTTATCAGAAATACGAGGAAAGTTCTATCATATACTCTAATACGAGCTATGTCTGATTGTTTAAAATTTATCTCGAGATCCAGCGGAAAGATTTTGCTGAAAGTTTGGGATTAGGGGCTTTTGGGTCTAAAAAATCGATTCGTGAAAACCACTACCTCAGGAAAACTCGTATTTTTCTAAACAACTCATTTGAAAATTAAAAATTTTAACATTGGGCTTGTGGAGTTTAAAATCATTACACCGGTTACTATTAACAAAGATTACACATGCTACGCAATTTGCGTAGCATGTGTAATCTTTGCTATTAATAACAAAAACAAACCATTTTATCAGCTTTTATAAATTGAAATATTTTAAACAGCTGTTTATGATTATGGAAATAAAAAACCTACTTGAATGGCAACTCTCATAATGAAAATAAAAAACTACTTGAATGGCAACTCAAACTCTTTTTTCTATAGGCGAGTGAGCGAAGCGAACGAGCTAATCCGGGAGGCGAGTGAGCGAATCGAACGAGCTCATATTGAAAATGAACGAGTATTTGAAATAAAACAAATGCAATGCCTCTTCTGCGGAATCAAACACCGAGCATGGCTCGGTCCCCCGGTACCTCTAGTTTAACTTAGGTATTATAGAGATTCAAATTCAGAACATACTATTTGATTACGATATCATAAAAGTTTAAGTGTTGCTTCAGTTTGCAGGAAAGATATAAAAGTTATATCGTACGTAAAAATGTATTATAAAAAAATAGTTATAGTAGAAAAATAAATCTTAAATTATTATTCAAAATTAGCCTTATTTTCGTTTGAGGGAATTCAGTGTTTATTCTAATCGACGCCTCAAACACTGAAAGCAAGCTCCTGTTACACAAACCGACGAAGGCTGAGACACTTGTTAGTGTAAATTGCAAAACTTTGAGCGGCCGTCAATGGATACTGACTTCAAATTGACAGGAATTGAGTTGAGCAAACTACTTTAAGTAGTTAGAGATCATATTACTTGTCTTAACCAATTTTATTTAATAACATTTAAAAAACATACTTACAATACTTTTTCTTATTTTGGGTTCGAACTTTATGATAGGCTCTTTTTTAAATCCTACTTTAGACATTTGATTCTTTAGCACAGAAAGGACAGTAAACCAGCAGTAAGACATACTGACTAAGCTGAAAACAAGGAGAAACTAAGGATTGGTGATAATGGGGCTGCTGATCTAGTAAAATCCGTATTTTTCTTTACACGCATTGAACTATTATTGTTTATATTTAACTAAACTTATTCTGGTTTTTTAATTTCCCTTAGAATAATGAAAATAATCTTCTCTATATATAAAACCGAGTATTTCTTTGATTTTCCCTTATGTGTTTCTATGCCATTCATCCGTTACGAGAAACCTTTAAAGGCAATTATGATTATCCCTAGAAATTTTTCAAGCCGTCAATCGAAGGGACATTAGGGTTCCATCCTACTGGACTTATTAACCTTATGAAGTAATGGTTTTATTTGAGTTAACAATGCAACAATAGTAATTTCGTCACTAGGATCAAAAGTGGATCTTTTTAATACGAGCTCCAGTTTAACTGCCGAGGCGAAGCCGAGGCTGGGAAATGAGCGAGTATTAAAAAGACACTTCTGATCCGAGTGACGAACTATATTTTTCGTCATACTGCCAAAAAACTTAAAGTTTAAATAAAAACAAAAGTAAAATTTACGTACTGTGTCTTCATAACCTCAAATGTTTCTTTCAGCTTGTCTCTTGAAACAATCAGCTGTTGCACATGCATAACTTCGGTTCATTCATATCTATCGGTTGTTGAGTCGATCACTTCAAACCAATCATTGTGGTTCGAATCAATCGGTTGTTCGAACGCAAAAATAATAACAATACAACAATGAATGTTTTGGATAATAACAATGAATGTTTCGATTATTTATAATCGAATGAATTTTAATCGATTTATGACGACCTCGAATCAAAAGTATCATCAACAATGGTCTTTTTAGTACTAGTACGATAATGATCATCAAAACATATGTTATTATCCAAAGACTAAATACCCCGTAGCAGCAAACCTGCATACTCAGCGAATTTCAAATGCATATAATATTATCTTAATACCACATAAAGCCACATACCAAGTTTCATCAATATACATTCATAAATAAACAATTCATGTCATTTTAATTATTCTCCATAAGAATAACATGGCGGCTGAGTATGCAGGTTTGCTGAAATAAGGAACACTAAATATGGGTTTTTATACAAATATCAATATACCTCAACTAGATAAAGCCACATACCAAGTTCTATTAATTTATGTTCATAATTAAAGTAGATAACACGTTACTTATTCTCCATAAGAATAACATGGGGCTGAGTATGCAGGTTTGCTGCTACGGGAACTATCGGCCAAAAAATGGGTTTTTGTGCAAATATCAATAGACCACAATGAAATGAAGCAATATACCAAGTTTCGTCAGGATAAGTTGATAAATAAGCGAGATATACAATTTTTCTTATCCTCCATAAGAATAGCATCGGACAATGTACTGTATTTAGAACTTTCAATATCTCAGTAACCAATTGACGTAGAGCAATGATTAAAACACCAAATTGTGCGTCTTTTTAAGCTGAGTCCAATGGGAAAAATAAAATTTCACTTTTTCAACAATTATGTGTAAAAAACTCAAAAAACCCATTTTTGGGGTACAAAACCCCCCCAAAATACCCCTTCGGATAGATCGAAAAATCATTCGAAATAATCATTATTAAATCATCTAAAAGTTTACTGCCGACTGGTTATCTAAAGTCCCACAGCACGAAAACAAAAACAATAACCATTTTAAGCTTTTGAATTTTGAATCAATGAAATGTATTTGGATACTCGTGTCTCCATTTCAATGGTATCTAGAGAGTTCTAACATTTCAATGGAATGAAACATAAGCTTTGGTTTCACGCCTGCGAGGCATTACTTTGATACACCCAACATAAACATCAACTCCGTAGCATCTAAACAGTTATTTGAGTTGCATGACGTTTGCCGGACTCTAGCAATAGAACGATAATTAATAATTAATAATTGTTGTATTAGGTAGTTATTTCTTAAGTTTCGCACACAAAATGATATTTTATTTATTAGTGAATTTCCTTTGGAAAGTGAACTATTAGCATGACCTGCACGGTGAAACTTAAGCCCGGGACCACCATAGAAGTTCCTAACGTGACCCCCTGAACACGTTTTGGGGGGGTCTTTCAAAATTTTATATATATATATATATATGTATATATATATATACATATATATATATATATATATATATATGTGTGTGTATGCACTCTAGCGGTCGCATTTTTTGTCCGATTTACTTCAAATTTGGTAGGGACGCTCCTTTCTATAACCTGTTGGACAAGTTCATTGGGCAAAACAATCGGAAAACTCTAAACCCATTTTTTGGGGATTAATCTTTCAAATTTTGAGTTTTTGGGCCCAAAAAGGGTCAGAAAAGCCCCAGATGTAAAATTAATGCATGTTAAAAGATGGGAATTAGAAAGGCGAAAGTTTTAAGCTCTCTCCCGTCATTCTAGCATAAATATTTACCGAGTTATTAAAGAAAATGTGTATCGAGTAAACACAGTACGTTGTCTTATGGGGGTTTTACACTAGAAAAGCCTGTTATTCCTTTGTTAGAGTACTTTTATTATCCCCAGAAACCTCACGCCTACTTTCAAGCCTGTCTGGACCTTCTCCTAACCTTATAATGCGTAAAATTGTATTCCCAGCTTTGCAAGTAAATGATACCAGGAGTATCAAAACAGCCAAAAAAAATGTTTTCAGATTTCAATAAAAATTGGACAAATGGATGTTTTTACACTGATTTTGAGTTTTACAAGTTTTTATGTGGAAATTCACTTCCCTCACGTCAGCGTGCTGCGTGCGAACTCGTTTATTTATCGTATAGCTTTTATTGGAGTGGGATCATTAATACAGAGTTCTCCTAACTTCAGAGATCATTTTTGTTTTATATAGGTGGATCTACAATCCAAGTTGGGTCAAAAATCCCTACAGGACGTGACATAGTCACATAGCTTATTACATTGTAATTGACGGACATCGAACAGGAATCTTGCGGACTGGTCACGCGCTCTGGCCAATACACTAGGTCACTAGTAAGTTAGGATGATACGTAGCAAAGTAGTGCAACACACCAATAATCTGTGCTACTAACAAAGTATTTATTCATCCCGTGCTGCCCTCCCCTACAACAACCGGTACTGCATACGGATGGACTTCACTGAGAACTGCCGAAAAGTAATCCACTATGAACTACACAATATTACACTTTTATAAATTATTTTTTTATTTGGCTACTTACGATTTTTTAATAACGTTCAGATACTGAGATGATAATTTATATATGAAACAATTTTCCAAACATGATGTATTTCAATTTATTCATAACAACTTGTATACAAAATTCCCCAAATTATGTTTTGATGTGTTCTAAGATCTGGTCCAAACGTATTCATTGATTGTGAAAGTTTTTACAGGAGTAATATTCATTGGGATGTTTGAGGTTTTTATCCAATAGTCTATGGTTATGATATTAGTATGTTATATCTGTGGAAGGTAATGTTTAGGGAAAATACGAACGAAATCACTTTACTTAAGTTTTTAAAAGACGCTGAATTTGTTTTAAATTAGTGGACGCTCAATAGTTGTCGAGAAAACGACAAATTATAAAAAAGGATTATTGACATTGGATGTCTGTCAAGCTCCAGTTTTCCTTTTTTATAAAAAATACTTTCGGCCACACAACAATGATTAGACATTTATACGTGATTGGTATACGTATTTGGAAAACGTTAAATCATTTTGAAGTAACAAATTATACTAATCGTTATATGATTCAACTGATTATGAATTAAATGTTTCAAAGCATATCCAATCAATCATACAGGGAGTTGTGTTTTACTCAGAGTGTTGAATAGATTCAGACGCATGTTGCCTGAGGTTGCCAATCCTCAGATCCTAGGTAATGCCAATCGTAAATTACTCTCTGAACGCTTTTGAATTCAGCTTGACAATAGAGTATAGAAGTATTTTAAACCACTCACAGAACAATGCTCTAAGGTTTGTCTATGACCTAAAGAAATTTGACCATCCATCCTAAGGCTGCATACGGATTGCTCCCCCTGCCAAACCGGTTTGATTTAACCTAGTGACAACATACGTATTACTCCCCCCTGGTCGTGGTTAAATAACCAAGCCCAATTTTCCCTGACTGTACTTAAAGCCACGGCACTTAAATATTACATTCATCATTTCATATAATTTGGGATAATTTTATGTCAATCTTAATTTGTAATTGTTCTCTAGCCATAAACGCAGCTGTGGATTAATTTAAATTTCACAATTATGGTATTTACAATTTTAATAAGGCCAGAATTAGTTTTTTGCTATCACCTCCATGTTTTTAAAAACAAAGTTTCTACAGGAATCCTTGAAATAGCCGTTATTCTCATGGAGAAACTATTATTTATTGCAAAAACGATCTAAATTTTATGTAAAATTAACTAATTTTTAGACGATACGACATTTATTCGGCCTTTGGTTTGGATAGGGACAGTCAGATCCAGAAATATGTAAAGCATTCTAGCACGGCCATGGGGGAGCAATCCGTATGTGGCTCGCACGGTCATCCAGGGGGGAGCAGTCCGTATGTGGCTCGCACGGTCATCCAGGGGGGAGCAGTCCGTATGTGGCTCGCGCGACCATCCAGAGGGGAGCAATCCGTATGTGGCTCGCGCAACCATCCAGGGGGGAGCAGTCCGTATGTGGCTCGCGCGACCATCCAGAGGGGAGCAATCCGTATGTGGCTCACGCAACCATCCAGAGGGGAGCAATCCGTATGTGGCTCGCGCAACCATCCAGGGGGGAGCAATCCGTATGTGGCTCGCACGACCATCCAGAGGGGAGCAATCCGTATGTGGCTCACGCGACCATCCAGAGGGGAGCAATCCGTATGTGGCTCGCACGACCATCCAGAGGGGAGCAATCCGTATGTGGCTTGCGCGGCCATCCAGGGGGGAGCAATCCGTATTTGGCTCGCGCGGCCATCCAGAGTGGAGCAATCCGTATGTGGCTCGCGCGGCCATCCAGGGGGGAGCAATCCGTATGTGGCTCGCGTGGTCATCCAGGGGGGAGCAATCCGTATGTGGCTCGCGCGGCCATCCAGGGGGGAGCAGTCCGTATGTGGCTCGCGCGACCATCCAGAGGGGAGCAATCCGTATGTGGCTCGCGCAACCATCCAGGGGGGAGCAGTCCGTATGTGGCTCGCGCGACCATCCAGAGGGGAGCAATCCGTATGTGGCTCACGCAACCATCCAGAGGGGATCAATCCGTATGTGGCTCGCGCAACCATCCAGGGGGGAGCAATCCGTATGTGGCTCGCACGACCATCCAGAGGGGAGCAATCCGTATGTGGCTCACGCGACCATCCAGAGGGGAGCAATCCGTATGTGGCTCGCACGACCATCCAGAGGGGAGCAATCCGTATGTGGCTCGCGCGGCCATCCAGGGGGGAGCAATCCGTATTTGGCTCGCGCGGCCATCCAGAGGGGAGCAATCCGTATGTGGCTCGCGCGGCCATCCAGGGGGGAGCAATCCGTATGTGGCTCGCGTGGTCATCCAGGGGGGAGCAATCCGTATGTGGCTCGCGCGGCCATCCAGGGGGGAGCAATCCGTATGTGGCTTGCGCGGTCATCCAGGGGGGAGCAATCCGTATGTGGCTCGCACGGCCATCCAGGGGGAGCAATCCGTATGTGGCTCGCGCGGTCATCCAGGGGGGAGCAATCCGTATCTTCCCCTATCCTAATTCAGAAGACAATGTGAAATGTTACCGGTGCTGAATAATTGCGTTTTGGACTCCGTTGCCATTGTGCACACACAGGCTCGCTAATCTCAAAGATAAAATAGTGACTCGCAAAGAGATAAGAGAAAGGTGTACAAGTCAGCACGTCCTGCTGCATTTGCTTCGCGTCAATCTTTAGTTTGGTAAAAGAGGGTTATAATATTTTGGGCCTCAGAAGTTCAATGAGCTACCTGCCAATGTTAGGATTTGTAGTTGTAAAACATTTAAAAAGCAAGCAAAACAATTCATTGTTCATATCACTATAAGATTATAAATAACCTATATTTGAAGGTTTTTTTTATTTTATTACACTGTAATATAAATATTGACTTGACATGCTTTGAAAAACAGTTGCATTGTACTGAAAACCGCTTGAAATAAAATTATTTATAAAATTATGATGATTATGTAATATTGAAACGTATGTAAAACAACCGGCTTTAATTAGTTTGTTAATATAAGAATACAGTAGACTATACTTATGACAGTTTATGATTGGAACGACTGTTTAAAACAATCTTATTATACACCAGATGTCTGGCCGAAAATTCCTCAGCAACTAGAAGTGACCCAGTTATACGATTTAAAACATAAATAGCTTTTAGGTCGTATATTTTCAGCCTTGGTAGGTAGGCCGCAAACACTGAGCTCTAACTAAATACTGGAGGCAATACTAAATATATCAAGAATACTGCGTGCCGGCCGCCAACTTCTGATGAGGATATCGAACATGTTGGTCAAATCGTACGAGTCGCCAAACTCAAAATAATAAATCATTAGTTAAACATAACATAAGGTTACATTCATTTTTCGTCAGTATTTTATTATATTGTATAGGAATAATAAATACACAGATATAACGAATAAAATAAACTAGTTAGAGCTTTAGTTCTTTTAGTGTTATAAATTCAATTACATTCAATGAGACTACAACTGTGACAGAAATAGTAATAATTATCACTGGAGGACCAGCCTTACAGCCAATGGCCCGGCATTCTAACGTAAATCATTCTGAAGTTTTGCTGTGTTGCATTCAGTATTTAGTTAGATCTCAGTGGTTTAAAGAAAGAAATAATAAGTAAACAAATGATTTTACTTTTTTTGTAGAATTAATCAGCTGATCAGAGCAATAACGAGGGAAGTAATCAACCATAGTTTTAGTGATACATTAAGATCGTTCTTTGTATTTTTGAAGTTTTTTCTAAAAAACCAAGAGGTTGCGGTGCTTAAATCATGATAACTCTTTTGGATTTGTAATTTAACAATTTGACAACGTGCTTTACCCTATAACTGGTGACATTGTTGTAGAAGAAAGCAGGTGTTTCCTGCCTGTGTGAAATTGCAAGTAACCTTCGGTAGTCTTTCGTTGCTCGGAGTTTTTCTCCTTCGAACGTGTATTGTGAGTAAAGTGGTCGTTTCGACCTTAACTATTAAAGGTCGTGTAAAGACTGTTCTATAACCAAGGTAAATTGCACTTCTTATTTGAAACAACTTGGATGAAGACACACATAACTTAGGTCTACACATGTATTTATAAAACTGCCGTGTAAAATCGGGGCTGCATTTGTGATAAAGAATATTTCCAAAATCTACGATTTCAAGCTCTACCAAATATATTCTGATAATTTTTTTTACCAATTAACCCATTTTTAAAACTTAGATTACGATTTTCAATTTTCGAATGAACATTATTATTATTTCAGTGAGCCTATATGTTATATGTTATTTAAGGTTTGGTGTTTTCTAAGGAAAAGAATAACCCCTCGCTTCTAAACTGGAATGTTTGATTATTATAGAAGGATTCGTCGTTAAGGACTCATGTGAGATTACAACATTATAAAAACTAAGTTCTTCACGTTTGTTTTGACTATGTTCAACTTGAAATGAAAGTCACGGCTAAATTATAACAAATATTCATATGTTAACAGACAACGCTGTGATCATTTTTCAGAAAGGTGGAAATCATAATAATTTACGTTGATTTTTCAACGGGTTTTACGCTAGATCTATGATAAATTGCACTTATCATCGGGAGCTAAATTGTCCAAGATATTTTTCACATGTCAAAAACAATTTATGAGTATATACAGTTTCCGTGTATAACCTCAAATGGTCCAAGCAATGCGACAACAAGATTGGCACCACTGTTTCCGCGATCGGTGGCGAGACACTTCACGCGTCTCTGGTTTTAAGCTATCAGTTTAATTTCACTAAAACATTTCAAACTCTCTTTGACTCATCATCGCCATTACTGAGATTGCTTCCTCTTGCCACGTTGTTGTTTCAATGATTTTTCCTTTGTTGGGACTAAAGTACTGCATTCCATTTCTGTATATGAGTTTCTAAATATGAGACGGTGGTGAGGAAAATCCACCGTGTATCAAATTTGAGTCTCCATGTAAGGCGTTATATGGATGGTTCTGATAGTTCATTCTATTAACTTCCTACTTTATTTGTTTATTGAATTTCACTTTCACTATTTTTTTTTTACTTATTTTCACTTTAATTCTTAGATTATTCTCAGGCTTAATAATTTTTGGACAAATTGATAAAGAAAGCTTAATTTTTTTAAAGTAAAGAATTATACACAATACTACATTTTTCCAGTGTGCTGCTTTCTTATGAAAACAGTAATTTGTGCACTAAGGCACTAAGGTAATGATTTGATCCATCATTATTCTAACTTCAATTAAAGCTAGCTAATAATTAATTAACTCATGTTATTCTTGACTAGATTAGAAAGGTTTAAGCAGATTTATAACTCGTAATTCCATTTAGTTATTTTAAGGTTGGAACTTGAGCTGAATTATGTTTAAAAAATAATCTACCATGTCACTTGTTTATACATTTTAAAAAGTAATAAATAATCCGAAGTTGCTTGGTACTCCACATATGCAGCTTTCTCATTAGTTTGTAATGCAATAAATATAAATTTTGATGTACACTAAGTACTCTTTGTTTGGAGACCACTTGAGGATCAGGGAGGGGGCAGGGGAATGCGGTGGAAATTACCTATTACATTACACCATCATTGACATGGTCAATCAATGAAATCAATTAAACTTAATAGTGTGTATCAATTACCTTTTGTAAAATACATTAAAATAAAAACGTAACTATCTGCTTTGTCTAATGACTAAATTAAGTAATGGCTTTACTAGGGGTCGCTTCTCCTCATCCCTTTTTCCCTCACTTGGGTAACAATCATCTCCGCACTATGAACTCAAAATGTAGGATCCATTCTTCCGGAGTTTTGAATAGTTTATTCCTTATCCTAAAACTATCTCTTTCCTCTTATATTCAACTCATTTTATTCTACCGTTCGTTTAGTTAAACCATCAATACAAATTAACACTTTCCTATAACCTGTTTTTGTTTGCGAGTGGTAAAACATGTTATAAAATATGTAAGAAGAAATTGCCGTCCAAACGGGAGAGTTATCACACTGAGATGTCAAGGTTTTTGAGTGTTTTCTTTTAATCCCCCGATGCTCTTCAACTTTGTAATTGGCGACCGAGCCAACCCTCAACCCTTCCTCATTGAGTTAAAGACAGAAATGTGTTGTTACTACCCACGACGGAAAAACTCGGTCCCTGTAGTGAAACAGAGAGGATGAGGCAATTGCAATTTCAGTCCCACAACTTTATATGTATTTTCTAGTAGAAATTGAAATATTTAAAATCCTTTTCTTTAAAACCATTGCTAATAAATACATTGAAAATACTAAGAGAATAATTATAGTAAATGGATTCGTTTAGAAACAATGGTCTATAAATTTGTTAAACATGGGTGTCTATCATTAGACGCATATTCATCTCAAAAATTATTTAAAAATTAGTACAGTTATAATTCACGATTAAATGGTAACATTTTCCTTTAATAGGTAATTTAAAGGTTTAATATGTGACAATGGACATAAGATTTAAACAGGCTAATCAGAGTGTTATTTCCCATATCAAACCTTATTTTACTTGCCGCAGCAGTAAGCCGTCCAACATTAATCAAAGGTAATGTCTAATAATGTACTCAATTTTGTTTATTTGTTTATATTAGAAAGTTCACCTTCCTAATCAAGGTAATATTTATTTCTTTAGAATGCCGGTAATATATGTATTCAATTGCAATAGCTTAAAGTAATAGTACACATAAAATTGGTTCAGTAAAACATAGTCTATAATTAGTTACTATTTGATTCTCTTCCTCTGTACTGACACAATAGAACAGTAGAACAGTTTGAATGTATATTCTGAAATGGATCAATCTGTCAGCCAATTGCATCAGTCTCTGATGTAACCTAGGTAATCGAGCGGAAGACTGGAGCTCAATCACAAATGCAATGTTGTGCTTGGGAGCGTTTGCTTCTGGTAATACTGAGGTTATGAAACGAAGCACATACCCCTAGTAACACGCTGAAGTTATGCTTTGGACAGCTTCCCACAGCTAACACGCTGACATAATGAAAAGAAGACATACTCTTAGTAACAAGCTGAAGTTATGCTTGGGTCAGCTTTCCTCAGCTAACACGCTGAGGTTATAAAAGGGCGCACATACCCCTAGTAACACGCTTAAGCTATGCTTGGGACAGCTTTTCTCAGCTAACACGCTGAGATTATGAAAGGGAGCACATACCCCTAGTAACACGCTGAATCTATGCTTGGGACAGCTTTCCTCAGGTAACACGCTGAAGTTACGAATGGGAATACATACACCTAGTAACACGCTGAATCTATGCTTGGGACAACTTTCCTCAGGTAACACGCTGAAGTTACGAATGGGAGTACATACACTTAGTAACACGCTGAATATATGCTTGGGACAGCTTTCCTCAGCTAACATGCTGAAGTTATGACAGGGAGCACACACCCCTAGTAACACGCTGAATCTATGCTTGGGACAGCTTTCCTCAGGTAACACGCTGAAGTTACGAATGGGAATACATATCCCTAGTAACACGCTGAATCTATGCTTGGGACAGCTTTCCTCAGGTAACACGCTGAAGTTACGAATGGGAATACATACCCCTAGTAACACGCTGAATCTATGCTTGGGACAGCTTTCCTCAGCTAACATGCTGAAGTTATGACAGGGAGCACATATCCCTAGTAACACGCTGAAGTTATGCTTTGGACAGCTTCCCTCAGGTAACATGCTGAAGTTATGCTTGAGAGACTTCCTCAGGTAACACGCTGAGGTTATGACTGGGAGCACTTACCCCCGGTAACACGCTGAGGTTATGACTGGGAGCACTTACCCCCGGTAACACGCTGAGGTTATGACTGGGAGCACTTACCCCCGGTAACACGCTGAGGTTATGACTGGGAGCACTTACCCCCGGTAACACGCTGAGGTTATGACTGGGAGCACTTACCCCCGGTAACACGCTGAGGTTATGACTGGGAGCACTTACCCCCGGTAACACGCTGAGGTTATGACTGGGAGCACTTACCCCCGGTAACACGCTGAGGTTATGACTGGGAGCACTTCCTCACGTAACACGCTGAGGTTATGACTGGGAGCACTTACCCCCGGTAACACGCTGAGGTTATGACTGGGAGCACTTACCCCCGGTAACACGCTGAGGTTATGACTGGGAGCACTTACCCCCGGTAACACGCTGAGAGTATATATAGTTCAAAGCAATATACTATTATGTACCCAAAATGTACGTTTAACTTTATAATATATGATAGGAAAAGTTGAAATTTGTCTTAATTCCTTAATATGTGCAAGTTCAATGATATTCTTGGATAAGTCCAAAATACTCCTCTATCTTTACTATTAACTTCAGTTTGTAATATTTCCTCTCACTTTACTTAAACAAAATTTATTAAATATTAACCTAGGGTGCACACAATCATTATATTAACAATAAAGCAAGAAAATATATTTACTCGTATATTTTCTCGATTTTTTTATGATTTTAATCAAACCCGCCTGAATACTTTGTACAGTCTAGACTGGTTTTCTGGAGGTTCCTTTGATTACGTCATCCATTCGATGCAGGTAATGCAGAATCAATTATAAAAGCAGCTCTTCAAAACCCCATATGACTTCCCAGGAAATTTGTCTTTGATTCAAAGTTTTGGATGTGAGACAATTGTTAATCAGATCAGTACTTCTTTTCTGTTTTCCAAGACAGCCTTACTTCCTATAGAAAAATACACACTTATCCAACACGCCACCAAATTTATGTGGGAATAGTTACGCCGCTAATCTAGGAATCTATTAATGCCACGAACCCCTTCTGTTTATCGTCATTTATCAGATATTGCCTGCCAATCTTCGAAACATTGTTGCATTCAGTGTCATTTCGAGTAAATTGAAATAAATTTCGTAAGTGTACTCGATGTATGTCACATTAGCAAACTCCACAAAAATGGCTCAAAATTCTACCGAAGTTTTAAAAATCATTACATCTATAACGTCAATGGTTTAATATGTGAAATATTCGGCCATAAAGTTCATTTAAAGTTGTACAGTTTCGTCAGAATTATCGGGAAATTTAGTAAAAAGTGTAAAAAGATAAATAATCCCAAAATGTTTAGTAGGATGTGTTCGATCTACACAATAAGTCGAATCGTTCAAAATTACTTAAAATCTTGTTTATTATTTATCAAATAATTTTTCTAATTTTAAATAACGAAATTGCTGCTATTTATTGAACAAAAGTAATTTAACATTCCTCCTTATTTGCGGTAAATCATAAATGGTTCAGATCCAGGTAATATTATTTTTGTCACAACCAATATAAACTGTGTGGACAAGTGTAAGATAGAGCTAATACCTCTAAGTCGGAGCAATATGTCATCTCAAGTAAGCGTGAAAGAGAGTTTTGGCGGGGAATGGAACCGTTTTGGAGGGAACTTCCCCAGAGGGTTGCGGCCATCTTACGACAGACAGTTTTAGTGTGGTGACGTTTGACTTATCTGGACATGCAGCTTTTCAAATTTGACCAATTAATATATTTGTATTCCAAGTAAATATAATTTTGATTATTATATTTCCCACATTGCTTTTCTTCCGTCGTATTCAGTATTTTTACACTACTTTGTTATTTTTAAATTGATTAAGTTTCAAACATTTTGTTAAAATAAGGAGTTAAATAACACGTATATCGATAAGTTCCTACATTTTGCATTAGATAATTAAACATGAACTTCCAAATGATTTAGTTCCTATTTACTATAACTGATACCCACGTCCTCATTCTTTCTTGATTCCCGTTTCTTTGTCCGTTTGGTCACAATATCTTTACTATTTAAACCCAAATAAAACCATTACACTACAATGTTAACGCTGATGAATTTTATAGGAACATATAAGGGACAAAGGAAAATGTATTTTAAATATAAACAGATTCTAAGGCAACTCATATTAACTCTAAGGATAAAAATAGAACGTTAACAGTAAAATAAAATACTATAACAGGTTTATTTATTACTTTATACAGGAGATCAGGAAAAGAAAAATTTCCAGATTAAATTAGTTTAGCCGGGTTTAGCTTAATACTGTATCAGCTTCCAAGCATATTCAAGATACTTCAGGAATTCCTGCCAAGCACTTAAATATGACATTTGTTAACTTTATAATTATAATACGAGAAAAGCTCCTAAAACTATGGCTAAGGTAGGACATATTTTATGGTTTTAATTGCAATAATCTCATGGTTACCTGTAGTTTCTTTCACGGATATACAAAAGCGTACTCATTAAATAAGAAATTAAAAGGACGATAAATCACCTGCAGAAAATTCATAGGTTTAAATTTACTCCCCAGAATAATACAGTCGTAAAAGTTTGTTGTATTCCATATTTGTATGTATATATATATATAAAATGTTGTAGCTGTCAGTTTAATTTTAATCTTGTACATTATTACAATAAACGCAATACCCTCTCAAAATAAGAAAAAAGTATATATCTTTATTAAGGGTCTTAGACAACGATTTACCTTAAACTCTACTTCTTTATGACTAAGCCAAGTCATTTTTTACAAATTAATGTACATGTATTCAAAACGCTAATCATATTATTATCACTGCTTCTTATTTAACTTCTTTCTACGAGCTATTCCATATTTGTATATATATATATATATATAAAATGTTGTAGCTGTCAGTTTAATTTTAATCTTGTACATTCTTACAATAAACGCAATACCCTCTCAAAATAAGAAAAAAGCACCTTTCATTTTTTTTGTCTATTATATATTTTTATGTTTTTAATTTAATAGAATTATCTAAATACATGCAGCATTCCATCTCGTATTCTTACGATGGCAATAATCAAGAAATAAATGGTAACAAATATCGGATCAAGAAATTGTCAAATATTATCTTTGATTTGTCCCGATTAAGCAGTAATGCGAACGCACCCCCAAGAATGAGTAATAAAGCAGCATTAAGCAACAAGAGGTTGAAATAGTAAGAAGCGGTAATGAGAATATCTTGTGGACTTTATTATAAACCTGATTATGTTGGCAGTTAAAAATTGCAAGAGTCAGACTGCAACCATGAATACCCCCGTCGCAGCAAGCCTGCGTACTCAGCGAATTTCTAATTCATGCATATGTTTCTCAATACCACATAAAGCCACTTCATAAAAATACATAAATAAATAAAGTTATCTATAACATTTTATTTAATCTCCATAAGAAAAACATTAGGGCTGAGTACGCAGGTTTTCTGCAAAAAGAAATACCCCCGTATCAGCAAACCTGCGTACTCAGCGAATTTCCAATGCATATATATGTATCTTAATACCACATAAAGCCACATGCCAAGTTTCATCAATATACATTCATAAATAAACGATTTATGGCATTTTAATTATTCTCCATAAGAATAACATGGCGGCTGAGTATGCAGGTTTGCTGAAGGAAGGAACACAAAAAATGGGGTTTTATACAAATATCAATATAACTCATTTAGGTAAAGCCACATACCAAATTTCATTAAGTTATTTTCATAATTAAGGGAGATATCACGTTACTTATTCTCCATAAGAATAACATGGGGCTGAGTACGCAGGTTTGCTGCTACGGGAGCCTTTGGTAAAAAATTGTTTTTTTAGCAAATATCAATGGTCCAGAACCAGATGAAGCCGTATACCAAGTTTCGTCAGTATACGTTCATAAATAAGCGAGATATAAAATTTTTCTTTTCCTCCATAAGAATAACATTAGACAACGTACTGTGTTTAGCACTTTCAATATCTTGGTAACCAATTGACGTAGAGAAATGATCAAAATACCAGATTGTGTGTTTTTTTTAAGCTGAATCCAATGGTAAAAACTAAAATTTGAATATTTCCAAAATTATATGTAAAAAATTCAAAAAACCCATTTTTGGGGTACAAAACCCCCCCAAAATACCCCTTTGGATAGAGCGATCTGGCTGGTTTTCGAACTTAAAGTCATAAATGTTACTTTACACGTTTATACCAAATTTCATCAAAATCGGATAATTTTTACGAGAGTTATCGTGCTCACGGACACACATATATATATATATATATATATACAATTTCGAACGAATGGTGTTTTTGGGGTCTGGGGACCTCATGCTAGGTCTTACCATGCCGACTACGGTAATAGCTTCTTCCCTATAGGGGAAATTCGCTAAAAAAGGATATATGTTTTTGTGCAGTTATCAATATAACTCAACCAGATAAAGCTACATACTAAGTTTTATTAATTTATGCCCATAATTAAGGGAGATATAAAACTTTACTTATTCTCCATAAGAATAACATTAGGGGTGATTATGCAGGTTTGCTGCTTCTGGGATAATCAACAAAAATTAAATTTTTCTGTGCAACCTAGACAGCCTGTGTACCAGTACTACGTGACGCCACATACCAAGTTTCATCAATCGAGATATCTAATTTTATTTATTCTCCATAAGGATACCATTGGACAACGTACTTTGTTTAGCACTTTGAATATCTCTGCAACGGTTGGACGTAGAATCACAATTTAAACACCAAAATAATTGTTTTGTAGAGCTGAATTGATTGGTAAAAGCAAATGTGAAGTTTACATTAAAATGAACTGAGGAAAAGCCAAAAACCTTTTTCTCCTAAGATTAACATGGGAGATTTTATGAGCAGTTTTTTTTGGATTTTCTCCGCAACCACTTAACCCAGGTTAATAATTTAAAAACTAGATTATTTGTTTTTTAAGCTCTATAAAATGCTCAAAATCAAAATTGAGTGTTTTAAAAAATTTTAGGGTGAAAAGTGCAAAAAACTGATTTTTGGAAAATTTAAAACCCCCATAAACTCCCCTTCCCATGGTCCGATTTTTCTGGTTTTCTAACTTAAGGTCATGAATGTCACTTTACACATTTCAGCAACATTTCATAGAAATCTGACTTTTTTACTCAAGTTATCGTGTTAACGGACACACACATATATACATATACATATATATAAATTTTAACGAATAGTGTTTTTGGAACCTGGGGACCTGAAAACAAAAGATTGTCATGGTCTCGGGATTAAGTCTTACCATGAGACCTGCGGTCATAGCTTCTTCCCTATAGAGAAATTCACTAAAAAGGAAAAGAATAAAATTAGTTTTTAAATCTATCAGCGTGTTCATCTTAGCAGTTAGCCAACTTATCTATGAAAAGTATTAGCACGATTTGTTCCCGCCCGAAGCAGCCATATACGTTGTATTGGCTCAGAAATTCCAGGCAGGTTGAGTGGCCAGGTCCTCTCGGGGGACACCTTCCCAAACTGCTTTGACAGCTTTTCAAGACAGGAAATCGCAAAAGCTTCCTTTCATCTTATACGCTAAATTCTTTCATAGCGATGTTATAATCCCTTTGTTTCCTCTCGGATCTAGATTTTAAAATACTAACAATAACCTAACATTTATGACTGCATATATTTAGTACAGCATTTATCACGACGGCGTCGTCATTCCATGTTGCGTTTTATGCAGAGGTGACGATATGACTGTTAGATACATTTAACAATACAATACAATATAATACAATACCATAAGTTACAATACAACGAACAAAGCTGGAATTTGTTGATATCACACACACCCAGAATTAAACTAAATTTATTCCTCATACTTCGACTTAAAAGCAAACATCTCTATTAATGCAAAAAGTATTTCAACTTCACATGGTTCTTCATCGGAAACTAAAAGTATAATGTAAATAAGAATATAATGTGATTACTAGAGCTAAAAAAATATCCATTATATGAATACTTTAGTATTTTATTTCTGTACTCTATACAGTTTAAATATTGTACTTGCATTTTAATAATTTACTTTTGCAAAATCAATTTTTCTTTACGAAATTTTAACCCTTTAGCTATACATTACAAAAGTTCATTTAATGTTCCCATCAATTCACATTTCATATTGTACACTTAACAATAAACATTGAGCAAGGGTTTTACCCAATACTGACACTTTTCTTAGAAGTTATGGGGTCTTGAAGTACCAAGAACGTGCCCGCACATACGTAAACATGGTGAGGTTTACGTCCCTTGCCACTAGAGTTATATTTATCCCCCAATATTCCTTCCTTTATGGGCTTGTATATTTATAAAAATGGTCAGACTATGAATTTGCTAAAAACGGATTTCCTTATCTACTATTATTTTCTTCTCCTCGTGACTCTGCTAGTTTAAACGTAATGTTTTAATTTGGAGATATTTGTATATGCAAAAGCTTCCACATCTAAAATTATTTTATAAGTCTCGATGATCTTGTATAAAGTTGTTATTAGGCCCAAACATATTTTTTTTTTTTTTAAAGTTATAGTATTTAAACCATGGAATGTTATTGAGTAGAAATTACCAACCACTTACTGAAATTTAGTGTGTCTATTTTTACTTTCTCCCTCTATACATAGTATATGGAGAAAGTATTGTTTTCGTCAAAATTTTCGAATTTGAGTTGTTGGTGGAAATATTCGTTTTGTTGCTCCCTGAACCCAAAAAAGTGTTTTTTACGTGGTGGGTGGGTGGGTGGGTGGGTGGGTGGGTGGGTGGGTGGGTGGGTGGGTGGGTGGGTGGGTGGGTGGGTGGGTGGGTGGGTGGGTGGGTGGGTGGGTGGGTGGGTGGGTGGGTGGGTGGGTGGGTGGGTGGGTGGGTGGGTGGGTGGGTGGGTGGGTGGGTGGGTGGGTGGGTGGGTGGGTGTGTGTGTGTGTGTGTGTGTGTGTGTGTGTGTGTGTGTGTGTGTGTGTGTGTGTGTGTGTGTGTGTGTGTGTGTGTGTGTGTGTGTGTGTGTGTGTGTGTGTGTGTGTGTGTGTGTGTGTGTGTGTGTGTGTGTGTGTGTGTGTGTGTGTGTGTGTGTGTGTGTGTGTGTGTGTGTGTGTGTGTGTGTGTGTGTGTGTGTGTGTGTGTGTGTGTGTGTGTGTGTGTGTGTGTGTGTGTGTGTGTGTGTGTGTGTGTGTGTGTGTGTGTGTGTGTGTGTGTGTGTGTGTGTGTGTGTGTGTGTGTGTGTGTGTGTGTGTGTGTGTGTGTGTGTGTGTGTGTGTGTGTGTGTGTGTGTGTGTGTGTGTGTGTGTGTGTGTGTGTGTGTGTGTGTGTGTGTGTGTGTGTGTGTGTGTGTGTGTGTGTGTGTGTGTGTGTGTGTGTGTGTGTGTGTGTGTGTGTGTGTGTGTGTGTGTGTGTGTGTGTGTGTGTGTGTGTGTGTGTGTGTGTGTGTGTGTGTGTGTGTGTGTGTGTGTGTGTGTGTGTGTGTGTGTGTGTGTGTGTGTGTGTGTGTGTGTGTTCAAGTTCAAGTTCAAGTTCAAGTTCAAGCAATTTTATTCATGAAAAATTATTGTTTATTACAAAATCCCATGTGTCACATAGGACACGCGCGGGACAGAAAAATATACATTTTCTTTAATACATTATTTCTTTACTGACAGCTGTACAGTTCTTTTACACTTCCGTCAAATTCTCAGGAACAGTTCATACATGATGATGACAAATTTCAGAATTTTTTTAAATCACAGACAACGGCCACCACTTTCATTAATCATGCTCCGGTAACAAAATTCACCAGTATAAATATGTTACGTATATTCAATAATTTAAAACAAAAATACTAAACTCTAAAACAAATTCATAACAAGAAATAGACTATATTAGATACAACATTATCAGGCTTCCATAACAATTCATGCAAACTTATAATGCTAGCAAGTGAAAGATGAAATGACTAGATTCATTAAGTAATCAAATATTCAGGCAGAAAACTAAATTAACAACAACAAAATAAACAAAAATATTTTTTAAAAATATTGACAACTTCACTCAATATGATACTGCATTGAATATTGCATGGCTTTAGATTTAACTACAGACAGAGTTTTATACTGAATTTCATTTCCAAAATATTTTACAAAATCATTAAAACATTTAGGGCCAAGACAGCAAAATTGGTGTTTACTCATTTCTTTCCTAAAAAAGCCTTCTTCAATCAATGTATATTGGGCAGATCGTGTCATTCTGTTTACAGGTTTTATTCTAAACAAACTCTTGTATTTATAAATAAACATTATCATACAATAAACATGCAACTGATCAAACGTAAGAATTTTATTCTCTGCAAAAAGGTAAGAAACTCTATCATTTCTTTTTAAATTAAATATTGTACGGAGGGCATTTCTTTGACACACAACTACCGGTTTTAGAACAGTGGAATATGTTCCTCCATAATGTACGATTCCATATCTCAAAACACTCTCAAACCAAGAAATGTACACTTTTTGTAAATACTGACTCTTAACATTATCTCTCAAATGATACAGTGCATAATTTATTGTTCTTAGCTTACTCGATAAGTGATTGACTTGCTGCTCCCATTTCAAGAATTGATCCACATACAATCCAAGATACTTTACACTTTCTACTACATCTATGTAACTACATGAGCACTTATACAGACAACAATGTTTATGACACAATAACTTGAACTCATTCTTTAATTCCTCTTTCTGTTTGCTGCAATCGAAAAACATCAAACATTTGGACTTTGAACAATTGATTAATAATTTATTAATGATCAGCCAATTTGATATTTTATCTAAATCTCTACTTATTTTTAATTGTAATGATTCTCTATTATAAGCTGAGCAGACTAGAGCAGTGTCATCGGCATAGGCAAATATATCAGAATTCAATCTAAGTTCAAGTAAATCATTAATATAAATCAAAAATACGATAGGGCCCAACACCCCTCCTTGTGGTGTGCCATAGTGCACTTCCAGAACCTCACTCAAAACATTATTAACTTTGACTGCTTGCTTTCTTTCTTTACAAAAAGATTGCAACCACTCCAATGCCTTACCACCAATACCGTAATTTCTAAACTTCGAAAAAAGGACATCGTGATCCAACACATCAAAGGCTTTTTGGAAATCTAAGTATAAAGACAAAGTATATTTACGTTTATCAACAGCATTAGTAATTGTAGTAATTGTGCGTATGTGTGTGTGTGTCTGTGTGTGTGTGTGTGTGTGTGTGTGTGTGTGTGTGTGTGTGTGTGTGTGTGTGTGTGTGTGTGTGTGTGTGTGTGTGTGTGTGTGTGTGTGTGTGTGTGTGTGTGTGTGTGTGTGTGTGTGTGTGTGTGTGTGTGTGTGTGTGTGTGTGTGTGTGTGTGTGTGTGTGTGTGTGTGTGTGTGTGTGTGTGTGTGTGTGTGTGTGTGTGTGTGTGTGTGTGTGTGTGTGTGTGTGTGTGTGTGTGTGTGTGTGTGTGTGTGTGTGTGTGTGTGTGTGTGTGTGTGTGTGTGTGTGTGTGTGTGTGTGTGTGTGTGTGTGTGTGTGTGTGTGTGTGTGTGTGTGTGTGTGTGTGTGTGTGTGTGTGTGTGTGTGTGTGTGTGTGTGTGTGTGTGTGTGTGTGTGTGTGTGTGTGTGTGTGTGTGTGTGTGTGTGTGTGTGTGTGTGTGTGTGTGTGTGTGTGTGTGTGTGTGTGTGTGTGTGTGTGTGTGTGTGTGTGTGTGTGTGTGTGTGTGTGTGTGTGTGTGTGTGTGTGTGTGTGTGTGTGTGTGTGTGTGTGTGTGTGTGTGTGTGTGTGTGTGTGTGTGTGTGTGTGTGTGTGTGTGTGTGTGTGTGTGTGTGTGTGTGTGTGTGTGTGTGTGTGTGTGTGTGTGTGTGTGTGTGTGTGTGTGTGTGTGTGTGTGTGTGTGTGTGTGTGTGTGTGTGTGTGTGTGTGTGTGTGTGTGTGTGTGTGTGTGTGTGTGTGTGTGTGTGTGTGTGTGTGTGTGTGTGTGTGTGTGTGTGTGTGTGTGTGTGTGTGTGTGTGTGTGTGTGTGTGTGTGTGTGTGTGTGTGTGTGTGTGTGTGTGTGTGTGTGTGTGTGTGTGTGTGTGTGTGTGTGTGTGTGTGTGTGTGTGTGTGTGTGTGTGTGTGTGTGTGTGTGTGTGTGTGTGTGTGTGTGTGTGTGTGTGTGTGTGTGTGTGTGTGTGTGTGTGTGTGTGTGTGTGTGTGTGTGTGTGTGTGTGTGTGTGTGTGTGTGTGTGTGTGTGTGTGTGTGTGTGTGTGTGTGTGTGTGTGTGTGTGTGTGTGTGTGTGTGTGTGTGTGTGTGTGTGTGTGTGTGTGTGTGTGTGTGTGTGTGTGTACAGAGTTAGAGCCCTATCCTATGGGCCGATTTTTATGAAATTTGGTATGTAGGTACTAATCCACGATATCTCCAGGCGTTATTTCATTTTTTGAATTTTTGATTTTTAAGGGTAATTATCCCCCAAAAACCGCCAAAAAACATGAAAAATCCAAATTTCTCAAAAACGGCTCTAACGATTTTGATTAAACTTTAGTGGTTTGTATAACTTTAGGTTTCCAACAAAATGAAACCGCCCGCATTTCTGGAAAAATTCGGGTTCAGAAATTACAAGACTTAAAACATCCAAAATTAAGTTTTTTGGATTTTTAATAAAAAATCATAAATGTTAAAAATATTACTATTCACCATTAAAAAGAGCTCAAAAAACTATATAAATTAGTATTTTAAATTACTATTCTACGATTGCTAGTTGCGGAGAAAATTGACATTTTATTTAGCGGTAAACGCAGTGCGTTGTCCAATGTTATTCTTATAGGGAATACAAAAATAACTATTTCTCTCTTATTTACTGATCAATTTCATTAAAATTTGATATGCAGGTCAAGTTAGCATTGACCAACAGAGAATGTTCGAAATATGTTGATATTTAACCCTGGGGGGGCAAGGGGGCATTTCCCCACCAAAACCACTGTGTGTACCAACGGACTCTATAGTGCCTCCCAAAAAGGGATTTGGGCGGATATTTCTGAAAACAACTATTTTAGACAATTTTCTGTACATTTATCTATACTTCATATTCTATATTTAGTAAATAACAAATATTTTTGTCATTAAAGTTTGGCTAAAAGGGAGAATGTATGTGTCAGTTTCCTGATACCGTTTATTAATAAATCATATCGCATTTGTAAACAGTCAGTAAAAACTAAACTCGTATTTTCATTGCGTTACGCTCTTGTAACTCTGAGAAATGTAACTACGAGTATAAAACAGCCACCCTTACGTATCGCACAGCTTACTGAACAGTTCATATCAAAACTGTACAGTTCCTTCCACTCCTTTAACTTACGTTTAACAAATTTTATAACTTTTTATCTATTGCTTTGTGGTCTAATTCCGAATAAATAACTTGTGAAAAGCTTTAATTAGCAATAATCAACTTACATGACGGCTTACAAGTCATATCTTGAAAACTGACACCGACAGAGTTAATAATGAAACAAACTAATAAGTTAATAGAAATTTTTAAGTAATTAAAGAGACTCCTGTAGGGTGACAAGTAAGAACAAGTCTAAAAACACTACCACCCACCCCGCACCTTATTCTGTCCGAGTTTCACGTAATTTTGGGTTTGAGTTTTCAATTTAAATTAACTAAAACAATTCATGTAGGCTATCGTGTGATTGGTTTGTGTGTAAAATACGCTGAAAAGTCTGTTTGACGTGTACTTACATGAATGTAGATTTTGATTAATTTCATATTAATAAATATTTTAATATTAAATTATAAACAAAAACAGCAGGATTTTTATGGAATACACTATTATAGGTAATTTATTTATTACGTATTATTACGCTTAAGTGTTACCAAAGAATTATTTAGACGTATATACTTGTGTTGATAGATTAAAATGCGTTTCATTCTTAAGTCGCTTTATTCGTTTCGACAGTTTACAGCTTTGAACACGTCAATCAGTAACAACATCAGTAAAAGAAATAAACAATCACACTATACATCAAAACAGAAAATCAAATCCATGTATTCTTCTTTTACTGTATCAGAATAAAATATAAATAAAATAAACATCATTTTATAGAGTAGGTCACCCGCCTTCAATCATTAAGTAGGGACTCTGCAAAAAATAATCTTTAACTTTTGTGTTATTCATATTATTTTCTGCATTGATTTGAACAGGCTATATCATAAATATCTACACATAAGTATGAGGGCCCTTTCTCAAAAAGTTTTATCGAATGACCAATCACTGACAACATGTTTCGTGATCTTGTTGGGTATTTGTGAAAGTGTCCGTTAGTCACAAACCAATTTTGTTTTACAAATACACAGAACTCATGCCCAACAAGACCCGCTAGCGTTAAAATATTAAAGCGTTCAAATAGGGGTCTAGATGACCGAGATTTTTTAAAACCATCCATTGCTCGCAGCCTCGTTTAAATTAGGAATATTAAATTACATATTTTGAATATTATAAGAGTGTAACCTTTCATAACAAGTCATAACAAGTTACATTTATAAGTTTCCAAGTTTACAAATGTACATTGACAAAACTTGTATCAAACTTGATGAACGTTATATTGGGATTTGTACTCTTCAAATTCAGTTTAAAACAAATATTAGCCAGTTAGAAGGCAATTTTCGTTACTGTAACCTGTCAGTTTGAAAGCTAAGTATCTTCAAGAGAGGTGGGTGGAAGTGGAAGATTAGGGTTATCCTGTGTTGCGTAAGTCGACATTGGGCAGACAGATTGATCCGTCTCTGTCTTGGCTGACCATCTGCCACCGGTGATCGGCTAAAGCAAGTGGTCACTTTGTATCCGATCTCCCGTTAGAAGTGATCTTCCAATATTCTTACTGGTTTCGTAAGTCGACATTGGGCAGACAGATTGATCCGTCTCTGTACCGACCATCTGCCGCCGGTGATCGGCTAAAGCAAGTGGTCACTTTGTATCCGATCTCCCGTTAGAAGTGATCTTCCAATATTCTTACTGGTTTCGTAAGTCGACATTGTGCAGACAGATTGATCCGTCTCTGTACCGACCATCTGCCACCGGTGATCGGCTAAAGCAAGTGGTCACTTTGTATCCGATCTCCCGTTAGAAGTGATCTTCCAATATTCTTACTGGTTTCGTAAGTCGACATTGGGCAGACAGATTGATCCGTCTCTGTCTTGGCTGACCATCTGCCGCCGGTGATCGGCTAAAGCAAGTGGTCACTTTGTATCCGATCTCCCGTTAGAAGTGATCTTCCAATATTCTTACTGGTTTCGTAAGTCGACATTGGGCAGACAGATTGATCCGTCTCTGTCTTGGCTGACCATCTGCCGCCGGTGATCGGCTAAAGCAAGTGGTCACTTTGTATCCGATCTCCCGTTAGAAGTGATCTTCCAATATTCTTACTGGTTTCGTAAGTCGACATTGGGCAGACAGATTGATCCGTCTCTGTCTTGGCTGACCATCTGCCGCCGGTGATCGGCTAAAGCAAGTGGTCACTTTGTATCCGATCTCCCGTTAGAAGTGATCTTCCAATATTCTTACTGGTTTCGTAAGTCGACATTGGGCAGACAGATTGATCCGTCTCTGTCTTGGCTGACCATCTGCCACCGGTGATCGGCTAAAGCAAGTGGTCACTTTGTATCCGATCTCCCGTTAGAAGTGATCTTCCAATATTCTTACTGGTTTCGTAAGTCGACATTGGGCAGACAGATTGATCCGTCTCTGTACCGACCATCTGCCGCCGGTGATCGGCTAAAGCAAGTGGTCACTTTGTATCCGATCTCCCGTTAGAAGTGATCTTCCAATATTCTTACTGGTTTCGTAAGTCGACATTGGGCAGACAGATTGATCCGTCTCTGTCTTTGCTGACCATCTGCCGCCGGTGATCGGCTAAAGCAAGTGGTCACTTTGTATCCGATCTCCCGTTAGAAGTGATCTTCCAATATTCTTACTGGTTTCGTAAGTCGACATTGGGCAGACAGATTGATCCGTCTCTGTCTTGGCTGACCATCTGCCGCCGGTGATCGGCTAAAGCAAGTGGTCACTTTGTATCCGATCTCCCGTTAGAAGTGATCTTCCAATATTCTTACTGGTTTCGTAAGTCGACATTGGGCAGACAGATTGATCCGTCTCTGTCTTGGCTGACCATCTGCCGCCGGTGATCGGCTAAAGCAAGTGGTCACTTTGTATCCGATCTCCCGTTAGAAGTGATCTTCCAATATTCTTACTGGTTTCGTAAGTCGACATTGGGCAGACAGATTGATCCGTCTCTGTACCGACCATCTGCCGCCGGTGATCGGCTAAAGCAAGTGGTCACTTTGTATCCGATCTCCCGTTAGAAGTGATCTTCCAATATTCTTACTGGTTTCGTAAGTCGACATTGGGCAGACAGATTGATCCGTCTCTGTCTTGGCTGACCATCTGCCGCCGGTGATCGGCTAAAGCAAGTGGTCACTTTGTATCCGATCTCCCGTTAGAAGTGATCTTCCAATATTCTTACTGGTTTCGTAAGTCGACATTGGGCAGACAGATTGATCCGTCTCTGTCTTGGCTGACCATCTGCCGCCGGTGATCGGCTAAAGCAAGTGGTCACTTTGTATCCGATCTCCCGTTAGAAGTGATCTTCCAATATTCTTACTGGTTTCGTAAGTCGACATTGGGCAGACAGATTGATCCGTCTCTGTCTTGGCTGACCATCTGCCGCCGGTGATCGGATAAAGCAAGTGGTCACTTTGTATCCGATCTCCCGTTAGAAGTGATCTTCCAATATTCTTACTGGTTTCGTAAGTCGACATTGGGCAGACAGATTGATCCGTCTCTGTCTTGGCTGACCATCTGCCGCCGGTGATCGGCTAAAGCAAGTGGTCACTTTGTATCCGATCTCCCGTTAGAAGTGATCTTCCAATATTCTTACTGGTTTCGTAAGTCGACAGTGGGCAGACAGATTGATCCGTCTCTGTACCGACCATCTGCCGCCGGTGATCGGCTAAAGCAAGTGGTCACTTTGTATCCGATCTCCCGTTAGAAGTGATCTTCCAATATTCTTACTGGTTTCGTAAGTCGACAGTGGGCAGACAGATTGATCCGTCTCTGTACCGACCATCTGCCGCCGGTGATCGGCTAAAGCAAGTGGTCACTTTGTATCCGATCTCCCGTTAGAAGTGATCTTCCAATATTCTTACTGGTTTCGTGGGCCAGAAAAAATATCAGCTCATAAAGTTGCATGGTATATATTGTGCACCTCTTAACTCATTTTAAAAATTCACGAAGTATTCGTCAATTATTATAGGAACGGGTCTGGTTGGATTTGCTCTTTGGTCTTTCTCTGTGATGTAGTGATCAACACTTCTCAATCTTGTAAAATGTGGAAACCTGAATGTGTATGTGTCTGCTATTATGAAAGATATTGTAAAAAAAGTCCGATCTTGGCAGTCCAGTGATCAGCGTCTTACAGCACTTATTTTCAAGATATGAACTTGATAAACACTGTAATTTGTCGGATTTCATTATTACGGAGAATAAATAAAATTTTACTGTATATCTTGCTTATTTCTGAATATAATCGAAATAAATTTGCTTTTTGACTATAGTTTATTAGTATTTATATAAAAAAACCTATTGCCTATAATAAACCTTTTCATATATTTTGATGAAACTTTGCCTCATACCGTAGTAGTCTGTGAATATTTGTATTTTTTATGAAAAAACCTAGTATTGAATATAGTTTTAAAATATTACATATTTCTGACCTCATATCTATTGGAAATAGAATATAAAGGTTCAGTTCAAGGTGTAGTTCAATATAATTGTCATATTTCAGGAAAATTGTTAATCTCTTTCTAGATCTTACTGTAAGAGATTCACTGAGTACAAAGTTTTGTTTCAACGGAAGGATTTTATGTTTTAAATTTGTTTACACCATAATACCATAATGTTTTACTATACATTGTTACATTGTTTCATGAAACATGGATAATAATATTCATAATACTGTTTTAATAGTAGGTTTTACACATATTTTATCACAAAGCAATCACGTTGATGGAACGTAAAATCAAAGAGAGTTTGAGATGTTTTAGTTAAATTAAACTGATAGCTTAAAACGCGGGACGCGTCAAATAAGAACTAAGTACTGAGAGTATTAAAACTTCATAACAATCTCTTGGCCAACGTATTTAGCTTCGGAAAGTGTTAAGATCGGGTTTTAATCAATAAATGTTCCAGGCAAGAGGGGTTATGTTAAGGGGGTTCCGAAACGTTCCGTAAATGGCAATATTACTCTGTCCTAGATGAGTAATTTCGATATCTCCAATATGGACAAGGTATTTTGTTATTATTAACATACTCTTGACACATTGAAAGAGACCACAGAATTCACGGAAGCGTTATGCACAAATAACATGCATTAGCATGCATGTGGGGAAATTACGATTTCTGATGATCGCAAATAACTTATGTAGCTCATATAGGTAGGAGGTTTATGTAATTATAAAGTTGCAATAATATACTTAAAATTTCAAAATCATATGCTTTATGACGTTTGTTAATACTTGCCTTTTTTAATTGACGGTCATATCGCATTTCAACTTTAGCTAAATTTATTATTTAGTTCCATCATTCTATGACAAGCAGTTCGTCTATAACCTGATGTAACCTGATGTCTATAACCCTTTAATTATATATGTACTATTTCAGATCACATAAGTATCATCGGTGGAGTAATTTTCTTAAAAGTATAACTATAATTAAGTGGGTAAATATTTGAAAACTTTCTTAAGAATTCAAAAATGGTAATATAACTGTTACGTACCAAAGTTTTCATCATTTCAAAAACAATGCATACTGTGCTGGGAAATAATCAATAGTTTTTTGACAGATTCGTTGTTTCTGTGGACTTTTAAAGTAATAGTCATTAGAATAATTTCAAACGCCACCAATGAGAAGTCCCTTCCCGTCAACCACTCGGTCCGTGGTGAACAGTTCAAGTGTTTTCTCGGTAGATTCGAGAGGAAAATGTAATTAACTTGTTACTTGACGAAGGTAACTTTGAAACTTTGACCTTCTTTACATTCATTATCTTTTATGATCATTTTAATTTGGCATCAAATTATTTTAACAACATTACAATATTTAATACAACACAATTAAAATATTTTAAATATTGTTTTACGAGCAGTCATTACATGCCAATCAGTATTCGTCTCAATTACGTTAAACTTCAGTATTGTCAGCGATACTAATTACACTCTATATTTTTGGAAGGCATGTCATAGAATTGAAAATTTTCCATACCAAATATAAAATTATTATAATGACCATAGCATATAAAAATGTCCGTTTAGGTTCCAGGATGTTTCGAAATTCAGAAAAGTTTTTTAAATCCTTTAGGGGTTCGCCCTTTGGTGTTAAAGCTTAATATTCATCAGACGATGGTTTTATTTGGTCAGGTAATCAGTTACACATATTCTTTATCTTCTTGGAGTAACTGGGCCCCGAGGGCTTGACAGGGAGATGGGGTGTTTTTGTGCAGGTTAAGAACTTTGGGAAGTCAAAGGTCGGCACCGTGCCCTACTGATTTCCAGTTGCATGTGACCTAATTAAACGTAAACTGGAGCGGTGGACTGCAGTGGTCCTCAACTATCAGAGGTCGGGTAGTGCTCCGAGCGCTATTACTACTATTGTTAATTCAAGTACGCCTCCCTTTTCTAAAATGTCTTTGTGTAACCCCATTTGGACCTGCCAAGTGGTTTCTTGAGTTGTTATACAGGCACTTGACGATACCTGTTTCCTGGATTAATGGCAAGGGTCAACTCATGTTCTTTCTGATGGGAGAACGCTTTCGCTGTCAAGTGGGTAAGGGGTTGATAACCCTAAGATATGTCGTCCAGGTTGTGGTTCTGTATCTTCCCACCTTCGTTGGCCCGGGTATGTCACAAGATAGATTTGGAAAAACTAGCTTTGCTGTTGTCCAACAGAGGTAAATGGTATGTACCTGGGATCATCAGGCGTAATTAACTTTTAATTATTTTTGTATACAGGGTGTCCTGCGAGAGTATAACACAAATGCAGACATTGGCAGGACTAATAAAAGGAGCAAAACCTTCGTAAAAACCATTTTCTAAATCGCTTCGTTTTCCGTCTGACTGCCTGTATATGATTTTTCCTCAATATCGCATATCTTACTAACCGCTTGAGGTACAGACGTGAAACTTGACATGTGTATTATGATATTTTGTGGCTAATTTTTTATTAAATTAGGCGTTTCTATCTTTAACCGTTTCAAAATGGTGGTCATTACTGTTTTTATCTTTAATTGATATTATTGATATAGCTGAGAAATTTCAATTTTTATAATTTACTCTTAAAAATTACAATTTCTCAGGTTGGGTCAAGTGATCTTTGTAATCTTTATAACATCCTTTTTGGCTTACAATTTCACATTTTTTAAGTGTACTCATCAAATACTCAATAATTAGCCGTTTTAAAGATATTAAGCTTTACACAATTGAAATAGCATTTGAAACGGTCAAAGAACAAAAACGCCAAATTGTATACTAAATAAACCTATTAAAATACACATGCCAAGTTTCAAGTTTGTACCTCAAGTGGTTCCTAAGATATGTAATATTTATTAGAAATCACATACAGGCAGACAGACGGAAAACGAGGCAATTTATAAAAAGTTAATGAGACAATTTTTGCTCCTTATGGAGGATTTGGTGTTCTACCAAATCCTCCATTGGTGCCATACGCTCGCGGGACCCCCTGTAAATGAAACACTGTCCCTCGCGGATCGCCAACAGGGAACGCCTTCATTTCAGAACAGGCAATATGGATACTAATCTCATTTTGCAGTATTTACTTTACAGGCAGTAGCCCTGGTGAATCTTAATATTATTTAGAAGAAACCTTTCATGTTTCCTGTTCAGTTTAAAAACCTCCGATAATTATTGATGATTTATGATTTAAAAATAGGGGTCAGTATTTATTTACTGAGGAACTTAACTTTATATTATTTTCTGGTTTCCTTTCACTAAACTAACAATCGAGGACATTACCGGTACGAAATAACAAAAATAATCTTGTTTGAACAATAATAATAATTTTACACGTTGTTTTATCGTGAGATTGTTTTGGTCATATATGTTTTTGATCGCTCTGGTATATTTAGCCAAAATTATTATTACAACAAAATAAATCATTCTGTTTTAGAATGTGATAAGCTGTATTTGGATTGATTCACTGATTTAGTTATTCAGTTTATTCATTTTAGCGAATTTCCCCTATAGGGAAGAAGCTATTACCGTAGTCTGCATTTCAAGACCTAGGCCCGGGACCATGATAAATCTTCGTTTTGAGGTCCCTAGATGTCATAAACACCATTCGTTCAAAACTGTATATATACATACATTTTTGAACGAATGTTGGTGTTTTTAGCATCTAGGGACCTCAAAACGAAAAGTTATCATGGTCCCGGGCCTAGGTCTTACCTTGCCGACTACGATAATAGCTTCTTCCCTATAGGGGGAATTCGCTAAAATGAATATACTGAATAACTATTATTAATTCAAGTAAGGCTCCCTTTTCTGAAATGTCTTCGTATAACCCCAATTGGATCTGCCAAGTGGTGTCTTGAGTTGTTATAAAGGCGCATGTCGATACCTGATTCCTGAATAATTAAATACCCCCGTAGCAGCAAACCTGCGTACTCAACGAATTTCCAGTGCATATATATGTATCTTAATACCACATAAAGCCACATATCAAGTTTCATCAATATACATTCATAAATAAACGATTTATGACATTTTAATTATTCTCCATAAGAATAACATGGCGGCTGAGTATGCAGGTTTGCTGAAGCAAGGAACACAACAAAATGGGGTTTTATACAAATATCAATATAACTCATGTAGATAAAGCCACATACCAAAGTTCTATTAATTTATTTTCATAATGAAGGGAGATAACACGTTACTTATTCACCATAAGAATAACATGGGGCTGAGTACGCAGGTTTGCTGCTACGGGAGCCTTTGGTAAAAAATAGTTTTTTTGAGCAAATATCAATGGTCCACAACCAGATGAAGCCGTATACCAAGTTTCGTCAGTATACGTTCATTAATAAGCGAGATATAAAATTTTTATTTTTCTCCATAAGAATAACATTAGACAACGTACTGTGTTTAGCACTTTCAATATCTCGGTAACCAATTGACGTAGAGAAATTATCAAAATACCAATTTTTGTGTTTTTTTAAGCTGAATCCAATGGGAAAAACTAAAATTTTACTATTTCCAAAATTATATGTAAAAAATTCGAAAAACCCATTTTTGGGGTACAAAACCCCCCAAAAATACCCCTTCAGATAGAGCGATCTGGCTGGTTTTCGAACTTAAAGTCATAAATGTTGCTTTACACATTTATACCAAATTTCATCAAAATCGGATAATTTTTACGAGAGTTATCGTGCTCACGGACATATATATACATATATATATATATATATATATACAGTTTCGAACGAATGTTGTTTTTGGGGTCTGGGGACCTCAAAACGAAAAGTTATCATGGTCCCGGGCCTAGGTCTTACCATGCCGACTACGGTAATAGCTTCTTCCCTATAGGGGAAATTCGCTAAAATGGGTCTTTTTGAGTTTTTTACATATAATATTTTAGTAAATCCAATTTTAGTTTTCAACATTAAATTGAGTTAAAATTGAGTTAAATTGAGTAAAAAAACACAATTTGGTGTTTTGATCATTGCTCTACGTCAAATGGTTACAGAGATATTGAAAGTGCTAAACACAGTACGTTTTCTAATGTTATCCTTATGGAGGATAAGAACAATTTTATATCTTGCTTATTTATCATCTTATCCTGACGAAACTTGGTATATTGTTTCATACTGTTGTGGTCTATTGATATTTGCACGAAAAATGATTTTTCCGATAGTTCCCGTAGCAGCAAACCTTGCGTACTCAGCCTTCATGTTATTCTTATGGAGAATAAGTAATGTGTTATCTCCCTTAATTATGAACATAAATTAATTCAATTTGGTATGTGGCTTTACCTACTTGAGTTATATTGATATTTTGATAAAACCCCATTTTTTGTGTTCCTAGCTTCAGCAAACCTGCATGCTCAGCCGCCATATTATTCTTATGGAGAATAATTAAAATATCGCAAAACGTTTATTTATGAATGTATATTGGTGAAACTTGGTGTTTGGTTTTATTTGGTATTAAGATACATATATTTGCATTTTTAATTCGTTGAGTACGCAGGTTTGCTGCTACGGGGGTATTATTTAAACTTACAGAGGGCTCTACTGAGGGAATTTTAATTGAATTCCCTTTTTTCCTTTATATTGTATTTTTTTACAAAACGAGAAGAACTGAATAATGAAGCTTTCTACAAAGTCACTTAAGGAGTTTTTCATAACTTGTGCTTTTTTAATTAAAATTGTTTTACTATATTAGCGGAAATCACCAATGTCTGTAAAAGTTAATAATATTATTTTCTATTGCAAATATGTTTCATTAGAACCCTAAATAATAAATGGCTAGTAAGTATTATAGTAAAAAAACTCGAGCGTTTTACAATTAAACTCGACACAAATATTTATATAAACAATAAAACATATATTTAATGAGAAAAGAGGCATTACATTGAACTGTTAATCATACCAGAGGGCTGGTGCGATAGAATTACAAATTTATTATAAATTTTCTCTTGGCAGACTTCGTCGATAAAACTAGTCACAATGTAAAAATATGCGATGATAGTAGAAGCTGGACATTCATTTAACTAAAGTTTATAATATTTCAACAAATTAAATTAAGAACTTAATTGGTTTATACTGAAATATATAAGGTGGTAAAGTTAGCACGAAAACAGCCCATAAAATTGTACAAATATAATTGAATTGTTTGAACAGTTATTTGACGGTGAAATTACTACTATATAATACCAAAATGAGGGTTTTCCTTATCTACTCTGTGAAAGTCTGTCAAAGCAGTTCCGAAGGTCCCCGAGGGAGTCGACCTGGTCGGAATTTTTGAGCCAATCGAGTCCCAAAAAATATTCTTCACACACATTGAAGATTCTGCTATTGTTTTACAATAATCATGGGTCTTTTCAATTTTTTATACCTTCTTTTTCAAAACGTTCAATTATGAGCATTAACTAATATAAATACGGTAATATTCTACAAACGCTTTATATAGTATACTACAGCTTAAAACGACGAAAGGTTTATTTGTTTCCTTTCACGCGACTCTATATTTCTGAATGAATCGGGATCATTAAAAACACATTTTAACTACTTGATCATATTAAATTATAGAAGTAAAAACAATCTTCTTAATCAAATGTCATTTTTTATACATAAAACATAAATATATCTTAAGTGAGGATTTTAGTTAGTGTAATGTTCGTTATACGTTGATCTTGCAGTCCCAGAAACCCATTTGTATTCTGTATGTAAATATTACATATAATATATGTTGGTTATCAAGACCATTGGAGGTATGTTTTGAAACGCGAATAGACCATTTGTGAAGCCCTTAGCTACCTCCGTGCAAATTTCAGCTTAATTGGTTCAAGAGTTAAAAGATTAAAACCGGAAACAGAGAAACAGACGGTCACCTCCTTAATTTTATAATAATTATTATAATTCGTAACTGATCGGACATAAATTACCATGATAAAATATGCAATTGCATTGAAAATCAGATGAATCACTATTCTATTGATGTCGATATTGCTTATTCATGTTATTTTGGCTTCAATAATTGCTTCACTTGATTTATTTTGTATTGTTCATCACCTGATGTAATTAATAGAGGCTTGTGAATGTGTACATTAACATAGGTTCGTATCATTCTAAAATTATTTTTTGATAGTGAGTAGTGTTTTATAGTTAGTAATTTGATGTCTACTTTTCTTTTCGTATTTCATGAATTGAGAATGAATCGTTGTCAAAGGAATTTTTGCATTAAGTTTTGCGTTATTTTCTGTTTTTTTTTGTCTGACTGCACACGAGGTGTTATCAACTGCTTTGAAAGAGCCTAACCAAAGTCTTGATTCCATCTAAGGTAGGTTTGTTCGTGAACTGCCTGTCCAATGACAAATGGTGACCAGGTGTCATATTAAATCTGGATACATTTAGCACGGGATCGATCTGATGAATCTAATATTGTAGGGCGAGCATTACGCTCCCCACACATTGTTCATGTAGTTGTAACAAAATATATTTCTTACAAGATATGACTCTTATGAGCCACAAGTATTATTTAAGTTCGTTAATCGCAGAACAAGTGCAACATCGTAGCAACATAATTGTGAAAATATCTGCTTAAAATAAGGATTTTTAAATCAGCCAGAAAGACCAACCATCGCCATGTCTCTCAGGATGAACGCAATACTCATGGGACGTTTCCGCTAAAATTGTCTCATCTCCCGCCAAAACCCGCCTTCACGCTCACTTCAGCTGACATATTACTAGGCTTTAGGGGCATTAACCTCCTATACTTTTGATAAATCTACTAGATGACAAGATTGAGTCGCCCAATTCTTGTTTATAAAACTCACGTCTCGTTTCGCTTTGCAATTAGCTCTTTATAGGGATTTTGATACCAGAATTATAGTGTAACTATAAACCCTTAATGTTTGTATTTGATTTCGAAAATTTGTTTCCAAAACCGACATTCGATTTTATTTAAAACTGCTGGTGTTAATAAATTTGTGTTTATGAATGTGTTCATAAACTGATACTGATTATTTTACTACAATAATGTGGATTAAAGCAAATCAAAGGCTAATTCCTGTATCGGTGGCTCTTACTTCTCAGTCATCGTTAAACAAGATAATAAGTCATTTGATGACCACGTCCTTCATGCTAGTAGCAATGCATTTGTTAAACCACATCACCTCCTTTATGTGTTCGATTCGATGGCATTGATGTTGTAAGCTTACTTTACACTTTACACTTTACTTTACATTTTACTTAAATACATTATAAAATTAAATTCTCTAGTTCACAGGAGTTTAATTTATTTTATTGCAATTTACTTCAATATATAAATCTATAATCATAACGATAATGTGGTAACTCGACTGAACGCATTTTTTCGCTCCAAGAATAAATAATTTTCTCTATAAGAATAACATGGAAACTTTGAAGGTCAACGGGGCGAAGCCTTAAAGGTTGGAAGAATAAACGTATCCAAAATCTTTTGGTCTGGGATCATTTTTGAAATCCATTTTACACAGGTAATAGTATTCATAAGTATAATAGCATTGATTAATTGATTAGTATGGATACGTAAATTGATTATATTTAATTTATGCAACACCTTTGGTATATAACTTATAAGTAAAATTTCTCCAGCTTAATTTTCCTGGTTTGAGTTTATTACATCACATATTATTCGATAAAAAAATATTATATTATTGATCATATTCCAATCTATTATAATAAATAAATTAAAATTACTTTTTATAGAACTATAAAACATGATTTGATTGTATGTAATATTTTTTTTTTAGCTTCGTCTGAATATTTAACAAAATATGCCCAACCACTCTGTTTACCCCATTTTGGTAAATCAGTCCCACATAATTCTTATGTAAGGAATAAGAGCTCATGGCAGGATTAAGAGTACCCTACACGTGAAGTGCAAACATTAAAATCACATTCATCAAGATTCAAAGCAGGTACGTTATTCGAAAAATCATTCCTTCTGAAGAAATAAAACGCCCCCTAGAAGATAAAGAACATTCATATTAGTAGTATTACGTAAAGCTTTAAAACAAATATCTTATTGTGATAAGTCCAACTGATTAAACCTTTTTGACTATTTAAGGTGAAGTGTCTAGGATAGTAGGATTCTATTCCGACAATAGTACCGGATCCAAATGATCCTCCACAAAAGGATCATTCCTTCAGTCTCATTATGCAGAGTAAAGCTCTAACTTGTTGGTTAGTGAAGTGGTCTACTTCCGAACTCACTTCAGCAGTACTATTGAATCAATTCTGGGACCTATATAACAGTAATGCCCCACTTAAGTTTCTAATAAATAGATTTTAATAAAGGTTAAGACCTTAATTAAGTCTCATTTTTCATGAATTCCATTGTCATCCCATTCTCTAATAGGAGTAAGCTTTGCTTGCAACTCTGATCTCAAAAGCCGCTCCAACGATTTCTGTAAAAATGTTTGAAATAACTAATTATTTAAATAAAATATGCTCTAGAGAGGACTCTGCCACAGGAAAAATTAAATAAAAACCAAGATGAAAAGTGAAAAATGAACATTAATTTAAAATCGAAACGAAAGAATCAGCTATTTATAGAAACAGCTGTCAATATTATAGTGAACCGCCAAAGTAATTCTCATGCAGTTTAAGTATTGACTAGTTTTTCCTGAGAGCAGTGACTAAAACCATTGAATGAATATTACATAAAGATTGGTCATATACAAAATTAATCAAAGGTACATTGAGCTATAGTAACAAGTGGAGTGACTTTAAACATGCAAATAAGAAACAAATTACCTAAGAAAATCTGCTATTCAGTAGAGGGGCTGGTAAAAAAATCACCACAATTCATCTAAACAAACTAATTCATCAAGCAATGCTCGGTCCCCAGGTACTAAGTAAAGTTAAACATGTAGCTCATTGCTTGTAATTAAAATTATGTTATTTTTGCGTATATATACCGTAATAAACCGTTGTGGGAAATTTCATTGGCCAATCGATAACAATTTATACTTTAAAGTTGGAAACAGTAATATTGCCATGTCTAAAGGAACAGTTTAAATATATAGATACCCAACGTACGAATATCAACAAGCTTTGTAGAAGAACAAACATTTTCCAGCATATTTTGGAATGGTTAACGCTATCAACGGGGTTTCTATATTTGTATTCATGTATTCATACCGCACACATCAACAGCCGGTCTCTATAACTAAATGTTTAGAGATTGACTTCAGATCCGGAAGCTTGAGTGTGTGTTACTTATATCTTATTTTATCTCCCTATCTCGTATTTACTAATCATTAAAAATTCCTATAGCAGTTTATTTTGGCATTGTAGTCTGTTTAAAATTACCTTTTAAATATTCCTAATAACAGGAGCGTCTGCAAATAATCTAGTTGTTATTCTAAATTATTTATTCTGTTATTTTAAACGTAACCTCAATACAGATTTTTGCCAGAGGCTATGAATTTGTATTTCATTTAAATGCGTAATGAAGAAAACATCAATTCAACAATAACGATGTTTTTTATGTTTGCATTATGTATAATCTGCTTTTTAATTATGTTGTATATTTTGTTGTTTTTATTGTTGGATGTAATTTCAATGTAATGGAATTATGGAAATAACAAATGGATACTAGTTTTCATTTTTTTTTTATCCTGTGATTCCATGATTAAAATATAGTTTATCTTTATGGATTGAGTAAATTTATTCAACGTACTGCTTCCATGAGAACGCTGAAATCAACCATTTGAAAGATTGACTTTTTGAAATGTAAAATATTGATATTATAAATATTATTCTGTGTTAATACAACTATTATTATTGTCTATTTAACTTATCTATTTAGGTTTTTGTGTGTAATTAGTCATAAGTTGTAATTAACAGTATTCTATTTATACCTGAATATAATAGGTTAAAACATAATTACATAAGAAAGTTCATATTATTTTAGACACTATATTTATATTACTTTAGGATTATTTTATTTTTTAGCGAATTTCCCTATAGAGAAGAAGCTATTACCGTAGGTGGCATGGTATGACCTAGGCCCGGGACCATGATATTTCGTGTTGAGGCCCCCAGATGCCAAAAACACCATTCGTTCAAATTCATTTGTTTTTTTTACCAAATTTAATAGTGTAAACCAAAGATTGGTTTTAAAAATAATTATATGGAAAAAGTTCAAAAAACCCATTTTTGGGGTACAAAATCCCCCAAAAACCCCCCCTAACACTGGTGCGATCTGTCTGGTTTTCGACGTCATGAAAATATATGCTCCCTTACACGTTTATACCAAATTTCATCAAGATCGGACCATTTTTACGAAAGATCCATATAATTATTTTTAAACCAAACGTTGGTTTGGACTATCAAATTTGGTTTAAAAAATCAAACAATTTCGTATTTTGATCATCGTTCTACGTAAATTGGTTACCGAGATGTTGAAAGTCCTAAACACAGTACGTTGTCCAATGTTAATCTTATAGAGAATAAGTAAAATTTTATATCTTGCTTATTAATGAACATATATTATTGAAACTTGGTATGTGGCTTCATATGGTCGGGGTATACTAATATTTACATACAAAGTCCATTTGTTGGTCCACATGGCAGCAAACCTACGTACTCAGCAGCTATAATGTTATTCCTATGGAGAATAAGAAACATGGGATATCTTGCTTGTTTATGAACATAAATTGGTAAAACTTGGTATGTTTCTTTATCTAGTGGTGATTCATTGGTATTTGCATAGAAACCAGATTGTTGTGGTCCCTGATGCAGCAAACCTGTATACTCAGTCCTAATGTTTTTCTTATGGAGAATAAACAAAATGTCATATCTCGCTTATTTATGAGTATGCTTTTAATGAAAGTTGGTAAGTGGCTTCATGACTTAGTGAAGTACCATTTGAAATTCGCTAACTATGCAGGTTTGCTGCAACGGGTGTATTTTTTAGTTTACAGAGGCAAAGATTATGTTTTCTCAAAATGTACTGTACTATTATGACTATTACTAATTATGTTCCGTTTTTTGTTTTACTTGGGTTGAAAATGTTCATATTAACTAAATGATGTGACAACGCAATTTCAGTAATTATTTATGTTAAATTCCATATTATTATAATTACCTGAATAAATTCATTATTTATTTTTTGTTTTTGTAGTTTGAACCATACAATAACAGCCTAATCCTTAATTATTTTCCAGGGACCTAATGTTGACTTAATCCACAAACTACTGTTCCAGATGTAGCTCAGTTTAACATCTTATTTCACCTGTGTATTAAATGATCTAATGTGTCTTAATGATGTAAACTGTAGATATACCATGTGATGTTAAATTGCTGTCGCTAGTGGACTATAAGAAAGAATACATGATGAATTTTATAACGAAATTAAATTTACAAAGACTAGACGTTACTATTTAAGATCAATACACGTTCATAAGTTGACAACCCTACATATAACCTGAACCAAAACTAACAGAAAAAAAAGTTAAAAGAGGGATTCTATATTTTATTAATGAAATATTATCACTTCCAAACTACATATCTAAAATTTGTTGAATGTTGTATATTTTTAAGCTGTTATTCTGATGTTATTAATTAATTAAAAGTTCAAAAACAGTTTATCACATTTAACTTTGTTAAACGAACTGTTGCATGAATACTTCAGGTTGTCTGTCTGAAAACTTAGTCTAAAAAATCACAATTTTACTTTTTAAGGTAAGTTGTAGTAGAAGTTTCCAAAAACAGTAAAACATATTTTATTAATGTCAATCATAGTTTACCCCTCCAAATACTGAGAGGTACTGTAGTTGCGTTTTGATAAACATCCCATATATTTAGCTTACCGCTTCGAACCTCTCAGTACATTTTACCTCTTCAGTTATAACATTATAGAATATTTTAAATATTCTTAGGAAGTTTTTAAATAAGTTAAAATATAAGTAAATTTGGCATTCCTTTTACGAAAATCGTCTAAAGTTATTATAAAATGCTGTTACTTTATCAATATACTTGTCTCAGCTTCACCTCAATCAGTGTGTGTCTCAGTTAAAAAAACTAAGTGTAAGATCACACAATTAAATTCTGTTTTTAAGTCTACTCTTTTAGATAAAAAATAATCAAATCAAATATTTTTCAAAATAATAATACAATTTGTGATTACACCTTTGCGCTGGAACAATGGCTCCAGTAATGTATACATAATTGTGTAGACAATATCTGTACCGTATTTGCAGATGTCACCCGAAACCAAAGGGTGGAACAAGACGGGAAATTATTCACGAAGGGTCGTAGCTGGGTTGGCTAATGAACTGATCATTGGCCGATCTGCGACTGGGCAAGCGACTGTATCATTGTTGATACTGCTATTTCCTAACACAGGCTAAGCTACAAATACCAATCCGTATAAGTCATGTTTAACTTTACGCCGTTTAAAATATAATTTACTCTTATGGTATTAAAGAAATTACAGATATTTGTAAATATAGAAAATTGCTATAAATACATTAAGATACCTATCAACTATTTCATTACGAAAACCATCATAGCATGAAGAGATGATTTGGGGTGCACTTCTGACATTTGCCTAAAAGATTCGAAAACATATCAGGCCGGTAGAATCACATTTAAAACCATTAAAGTTGAAATTTGTTTAGTAAAAGTTGTTCACTAAGGACTGATTAGAATAGAGGTTTGAACCACAACACGACTTGACCTTCTGCCGACATTATTTAAAACTCCTGTTACGTTTTCTGTTGTACAAAAACTAGCATTCCATCACAAGTTGATGAACTTCAGAACGTGTGTTAAACTACTAACTATTGGACCAGAGTAAACTTACTGAACAATTTAATATAATCAAAATTCTTTGCTTTTGCATTTGCTAATGCTAAGAATATTTAGTTTTCCTAAAGCTGATTATCACTATGTAATATTCTTATTTTGAATCATGTTGCATCTAAAATGAATCCAGGGAATAGTTAAGATGACCTGTAGATGCTAATTGCAGCACGCTGTATCAGCGTTAGGAATAAATCATTGTATCACCTACTAAAATGAATACGTGTGTGTTACTGGAAAACATCAGTTTAATCAAACTACTAGATATGGTATTTTCCTTAACTTTTCTTTGCCAACAGCTATTGCAAAACAATTATTAAAAGATTTTTTTCCTTTGTAACCTATAATTTATAAGAAAGATAATATTTATAAATTAAGATAACCTATAAATAGTATGGGTAAAAGTTCCAAAAATATAACTTTATTGATAATGATTCGTAATCTGCCTGAATCTCCCTGCGTATATTCTCCTTAGTTTATTATCAAGACAATATAATTTTAAATATTTTTAAAGTTAATAAAAACTTATGTTACTTTATTGTACATCTTTTATAAATAATTTACAATTGTTTTACCAACATTTTAACTAAGAAAGAGACTCAATGTACAGTTGTTTTACATTAATTACAATACGCTTCAAATACGAACTCCTTTAACCGTTTCGTTAGTTTTCTTGAAAGGCGAAGATTTAATAAGGTTTTTTAATTCCAGACCTGAAGCACTGTAACGTAAATAACATATGTGTATGACATCAGTCGTAAAAAATGGTTTAAAGTATTATTTTCTCTTCTCTTATTCAGGGAATATTTATTGGCAAGATAAATTATGCCATATTTACGTCCTCATGGGCAAATTCATAATCTTTCGAAGCCCAAACGAAAAAATGTCCTTTGCTGAAGGTGTTTTTAAATATTCGACTAAGAGGATGTACACAGTCCCGGATGTTTTTAAGATTCCAAATTAGGTACACAAATTTGATTCTCCTGTCAGATTTTGAGTAAGCAGCGATTGCAATATTTGTATTCATGTATTCATATCAAACACACTACAGCCGGTTGTCACGAGGCAAATGTTTACAGATTTACTCCAAAGCCGGAAATATAAATGTTTAACGGGGCTGTGTAAATTATGCTTTGCTAAACAGGATTACATCTTTACTATCGGAGCTAATGTGTTAAAATGGTATTGGAGCTTCATGCAACACAGTTGGTAATCAAAACAAAGTTAGAGTCAACTGTATTGTAAATCAAACTTAAGTTATTTCCCTTGCGTTTTTATTTTACTTAAGTCCTATTTCCTAATAAAATTTAGTGTTCACGATAAATATATTAATTGACAAATTATAGACAACCATTATATGAATCAAGAAAATAATAGGAATATATATTTTGTCCTTCATTATAAGAAGTACAATTTAGTGCAAACTATGAATGTCTGGTCATCGTTTCCTTTAATTAAAGAAAATACTTTGCTTCATTAAAAATATTACAACAGAGTGTAAAGATGTTACTGAAAATGTGTATTTCATTGACAATTATGATTGTAGAGTATATTACTTACATATAAACTTAACGGCTAATCCTGCTCCCCACTAATTTTCTTCAGACGTACGATTCTGGTAATTATTCTTACCTACAAATATTAACGACAGCAGATAAATCCAATTTTACTTGTGTTTAGAACAAAATATTATGTTTTAAACAAAACAAACATTTATTTATAGCAACGTAAAACTTCTTAATAACTTGACTTTGAATCTGGAGAGTACACAACAGAGAAATTTAACTACAAATTTTGATTAGGCAGAAGCTTTATAATATTCAAAAAAATAATACTTTATTAATATTAGAAATTGTTACCTTCTTTTAACAACAAAACTTGACCTAGGATCAGCGTACGATACTTTCACTATTTAGTGTGATCACTTCCACGGAATAATTGTTAAAATACAAACAAGATTGTCATCATTAAATAAACACAAATAATAATTCAAACCTCACTTTTCGTCGTATTTTTTACAGCGTCTACAACAAACAACAAGTCACGGACCTACCCTCCCTTTCTGTGCTTATCGTAAACTCTATAGGGACAGTTTCAGATTTTATTCACAGCAGCCCGCACCCGACTTTATGGTCACCACGGTTTACATGGCGTTTTAGCAATCCGCACCTTTCCCTTCAATTGTAGATCACCGAAGCTTGGATTGTTATGCGTGTAAAGAGTTTGCAAGTATTTTCTATTTTATTATCCTGTCAATTTTATTTTAAAACGATTATAGCCTATTACTTTAAAAAAGTGCATGAAAAGTCTTATTATAAGTAGCATACTGGTACTTCGTTTATATTATACATAAATTATAAATCACGAGAATGAATTATCGAGCTTTAAAAATATTATTTCTATAAACGGGTAAGGAAATTATCTTGAAGCAAATATTAAAACCCCTGGTTTTTCTTTAGAGCTAGCATAGTTAATTTTCCGCAGAAAGTTCATTTTTTAATAAATTTGAAAGGGCTTTACTTAACTTGTAACTTAAAGTAATCCATATTATTATTTTATATTTATGAAATATTTTTTTATGATTTGATGTATAAACACTTTTGAAATATTGTTTATACATGAAAATTACAGCACTAAAATATGGTTTTCGTTTACGAATTTCTGGGGTAAATGTCTAAGTACCGAGCTTATTTAAATACATATTTCTATCGGCTACAGTACCGTAACACACCCCTATATATTTAATAGATTTACACTGATGTTTATCAAGTAGGTTATTTGATTTTACTACGTTATTTTAGTAAATAAAGATAAAAAGTCATGTTGCTAGGGTTAATTCTATAAACTCAATCAGATCTGGGGATTTTATTAAGTCCCTGGTCATAATATGTTTTTAAATATTGAAAAAAACTAACTTATGACTTCATGAAGTTAAATATTTTCGATATTTCTAATTCTTTAGCTATTATTTTACACTGTTATAACTATTATAAAACCGCTTTAAGCAATTTTCTTCAAGTAATTTACCAGAAACATTCTTCCCGAGTTCTTTAATGAAACAAATACATATTCTTTTACGATTATATGGATAGTTAAATAAAACATACTAGAACACAAGTCCTCACTTGTAAACGTTAAACCTTCTCCCCTCTTAACCTCATTCCTATTTTTGCAGATTGTTCTGTCTTTATTCTACATCATTTCAACAGTCAGACTTTGCTCTGAAAAAATTCTAAACTGTACTACTGCGTTCTGTCCAGACATTTGGGTTTGTTAACTAGGTCATTATTTAAAATCTCTGTTTTTTACGATTATAAAATAGAAGCATCAAACTAATCTATCCCTTTTTATGAGGTATTTTGTTGTTACAAAACAATTGTTTGGAGATTGTGGAATACTATTATTTATATAATACGTAAATGGAGTAATTTTAATGTAATTGATGGTTTACTCTATCGAAAACAGTGTTTGAGCCAAACCACAAAATAATACCAGCAAACCGGTTTATTTTTAGCAAAGAAAACTTTATACAAAATAACTTTAAACACAATACGTCAAGATACTAAAGAATTTCAATGCTATAACGGGCGAAGCTTGTGCATTAAAACCCAACTCATGGTTGAGATTTAACATCTACACTAACATCTACTCCTGTTTTGAGTCAGTTGAACTGCCTGCCGCCAGTACGTTGAAATGTATTTAATTAAAGTCTTACGTTAAAATTTTATTTAATGTTCAATAATTTTGAAACTAAATGTCTTCAATAGTGGGGATGTGAGGTTCACAATGGTATTTGTTGTATTTGGTTGCATACGAAGAGAGAAAATGGCATTATTTTTGAATATTTAGATTAGTTTCCAAATTTTTTTAGATCTTCTATAGAGATTCCCGGTGGATATCAGTTTAATTCGATTCTTATTATAGCTTTTTTTTATTAAAAAATAATATTTCATTAGTCACGTCGAACGTATTTCTATACAGGGTGTCTCAAAAGTCGACGACTAAACTTCACAATTATTCCGCAATAAATAATTTATTAATATTATAACAACTTCATAACTTAATGTTTTAACAACTTCATTTGCGAAATAAGAAAATGTAGTTCAATTTTGTGACTTGATACTAAAGTATTATATTATTCGATCCGTGGATGGATATTTTCTTTTTTGACACGTTATTATGTTATGGACACGTTATTGACATTAACGTTATTGACACGTTATTTAACTAATGGATCTTATAACAAACGTCGAAGATTTCAATCACGAAAAAGTAGATTTCAATCACTATAAAGCATCAAGATGTTGGTTAATATTAGATAAATAAATTTATATTCTACTTAGGTAAATATATCATTTCAATATACTTAGTAGAGATATCATATCAATATTCAACCACAAAATTCACTGAAACGGATGCAACGAAAGTTTACTGCATTTGCTCACCATTATATCGAGAAGAATGTGTTACGTTGTAAATGGCTCATTATCAAAAAGGCTATTACAGAGATCGGAATGGTTTAGTTCAACCGAAAGAAAGTACAACCGAATAAAGAATTATTTGAGATACATCACTAAAAAGTGATATTTTACACTAATAGTTGTATATATTTGCAGTAATGTATTTATTATATTTTTCTACATAACCGTACAACTCAACTTAAATTGGCAAGGATTTTCATTCTAGATAAACTTGTAACGTCTATTTCTATTTAAATATCTCAACTAAATGGTTATATACATACTGCACATCTTTAACGGCTGTAGAGGTAGGAATATGATATGATATGTAGCAATTCAATTATGAAATAAATGTATTGAATGCTAATCTACGATAACGAGCAAAGGCATTGGACTGTTGGAAACAGCGATAACCATGAGTTACGGTATAATCTAACTAATTAGGTGCTCACAATTAGCCAAACAACGGTCCAGCTGTGAATGGGGTTGCACAGTACCATTCATTAATGTGGCGGAAACCACCGCTCGCGAAACCAGAGTCACCCTTTGAAAGTTGCTGTGTACAAAACCATAGTCCAAATCTGATATCTGGTAGAATATGACATGTTTAAACTAGCAAGGTAACTTAACAGATATACACTATTCAGTTTGTTTTACTTTTATTTCCCTTAGCTCATGAAAAAAAAAACAGAACATCATATTGTGCTTGCACCTTAAATAAATAAATAAAATAAACCAAACCCCGTATTACTTTATAACTAATACTTATTTCAACTATTTACTTACGTTTAATGGCAATCCACTCAAAACTCGCGCAAGGACGTGTTTTTCGCCGTAAAGAATTACAATTCCCCCGTCTTCACTCGCGTCGCGGTGCGCGCTTACTGGCAGGGTAGGGTGCCACGCGGTGCCGAATCCGCCCGAAGTTTGACGGAAACGGCCGAAGTCGAAAGGGCGAATCGCGCCGAATCGCCCCGACCCCCTGCAGTGGAATGCAATTTCATCAACTACTCCGACACTGAAAAAGCCAGCCTCACACCCCTCCTCCTCCCTCGCTAAAGTAACCCCGCCTTTGCCCCTCCCTTAGTAGGACACCGTGCTAGAGGTGGCAAGAATTTCGCTATAATCGATTTGTAAAGGGTACATTACGTGATTAAGCTTCTTCGAGGTAGTTCGTATTTTAAACTGTGCTACAAAACCATCTTAACAACGAGCGTCTTGGGTGCTTTTATGAATCAAGTGAAACGAGGGTATCAAACTATTTTAACAGCACGTCCGTTCAGATATTGGATGTAGGATGTTACATGTCATGGTGATTGACATATAATCTCCACCTCGTATGTCCTGAAAAACTAAGAACCATCGATGCTAACAGATTTAACTGAACAGTTTAAAGTGACCTATCAAAATAAAACTGTTCTATAAACGTAGTAAGTATGTCAAATACAAACCCCATAATATTCTCACAGCTCGGCAAAACGTTATCAACCATAATCTTGTATATTTTACATCTACAGAAGATCAGCCATACATCAAGCATGCTTAATCTACGGTAGAGCGTAGTGTGTTCACAAACCAGCCTTCAAAGTTAATATGTAATGTATCAAATCAATTTAAACGAAATCATATGCAAAAAGTTTAATTACACAACTAAATTAACGCCATCCTAAAATTAAGTTGTTACTCGAATATCAAAGACGCCTCAATAATCACGTATAATTTAAATTGTAAATATATTGCTGTAAGCTATGTTTGATTAATACTAGCAGCTATATATTGATCTCTCCAGTATATTTATTTTGTATCTCGGTGATGTTTTGTTTTTTTTTCTAAAACTGCTTTGATAATGTCAAATTTCTTACTTACGTCTTCTTTGGCAGCATCACAAATCGTTTATTTCTCTTGTGGACTTCTTGTGTCTGGTTGGACGACTGAAGTAAAATATTAAGACCAGTATGTAACCACACTCTTCATTTCACAAGTGACTTTTACGTCGCCCATTTTAAACCATTTTGAGCTACATACGTTACTTCCTCAAAGACTGTACAGTTACATTGGTAAGTCTCAGTGTCAGAAAGACAACTGCGAAACTGCGAACAAACTATATGAAATACGTTGGTGAAATTATTCGCAGCGAAATGAATCATCAACAAACTGTCCCATAGTTTATTAAGTTCTTCCAACTGATTATGGTTAGCTGTTGGCTCTCCGTTATATCTCTGTTGATGGATTTGTGTCGCAATTAAGGCACTCTACCTTCCAAAGGGGTCTGGTGTATGTGTCAGAGTGCAGGACGCAAGTCCTTGAGGGATTAGGTTCGAGGTTCGATGCCTGCCGATCACCAGTGGCTCTCAGCTACGTCATAATGCCGAGACCCGTTGGTTTTGAAGCCACCTTAACTATGAAGCTGCAGAGCCACCCATCTAAAAAATTAAAGATAGGTCTCTTGAAAGATAAAAGTGTATCCTGACTGGAGAACTACCTCCACAAATATCCTCAATAAATTATATATTTACCTTTTATGAACCTTGTACCATAAATACTCCCTCACAGAAAACCTACCAACTCAAAAAAGTCCTGTTTCCTTTACTAATTAATGTTTGGAAATAACATTAAATCTTTAAATATACTCTTCTACTCTATTAAGAGTCAGGCTTGCTTGATTGTTTACTTTCTTGCTCAGTTATTTCAAAAACAGCTTTTCAAACTTGTTTCAAACGTTTGAATTCACTCATTTACGAGTCAAAAACGTTCATTATGTTCCTCACAATTGATTGTTATTTAATATTATAATTAGATTTTAAATTATCGATCTTGTATATTTTTACTTAGAAACCCGGATTTTAATCTTGCAAAGCTACTTAATCAATCCTTAATGCACATTTTTAAAGTTATAAACTGTTTCTTCCCTGTGAATGTGTGATTCTAACGACAAAATATAAAATTGAACTTATACTACTTAAACAACATAATACTTATAGTCCTATCATTAAAATTTCTTCAAAAGCTAAATGTTTGTAATAAGTACAAAATGCGTCTTAGATAACCCCAGAAAAGAATATAATTATGTAATAAAATATAATTTAAACATTATCAAATATTAACGTTAGGCTATGCAGTTTAATATCCAAAAAAATCTTATCATCAGTTGAACAGCAACCGGTGTAAAAGTGACACTCACGCGGGGAAATAACAACGTGTGGATTTCCGATACTTTTGGAACATTTTAAGCCCGATAATTTCTGACCCGTTCTAGACTCTGTTAGGGCCCCCAAGGACTATACACCTTTCGAAGATGACTCAGAATCGTTTAAGCTATTGTAAAAAAGTTGATTTTTTACACTTTTAGCAGTTACTTTGAAGGGAAAACGACTATTGAAAACCAAATTTAAAAATAGTATATGGTGATACTGTCGGGTTGTAGCTGCCTACTACATCAAAATAGTATATGGTGATACTGTCGGGTTGTTGCTGCCTACTACATCAAAATAGTATATGGTGATACTGTCGGGTTGTTGCTGCCTACTACATCAAAATAGTATATGGTGATACTGTCGGCTTGTTGCTGCCTACTACATCATAATAGTATATGGTGATACTGTCGGGTTGTTGCTGCCTACTACATCAAAATAGTATATGGTGATACTGTCGGGTTGTACTACCACATCAAAATCGAGCTACTGATCTAGTATCTAGACATATCTGGTACAAGCACGCCAACGTACAGACACACATCACCGCGAAAACTACTTTTTCAGTACAGGGTACATGAAAATCAGTATTTCCAACCTTAACTAAAGTTTTACAATAATTATTAAAACAATACTTTCTTCATAAATTATTCAAAGAGGATGAAGTAAAAATGAAATGAATGGAGAAAGTGTACAAATTTCCAGAGAATCGTAAAAACTTATTGTTTTACTTAAGGTGATGTTGTAATGTTATTTATGAAATTTAATGATTATGGTCTAGTTGTGGTCTATAATGTTATTTTATGTTAAATCTATGTATCGGGTACTTGCCCTGGGCGGACAAATGTTTGGTTTCTACAATATCAACATGAGACTCCGGTACCGAGTTTTGGGACTATCTGTTTGTATGTATTTTTTACAAATTGGTTTATAGATCATGAACGCTTTGAAAGAGAGAACTCTAATTTAGTAAGGTCTAGTACAACTACTTTAGAAACATTAAAAAAATTGTAAACTTACACTTGAAATATTATTAGTATTCATTACATTAAGTATTTACTAGGTGAACCCGTGCGATTTCTCACGAATATTAGATTGCAAATTTTGCTTTTATAAGTAATTGTATTCAGTTTTAAAACAAATCAATTGAAGTTATGTAAAGCAATGTAAAAGACATGTTTATGTTAGTTATATCTAAATGCATTTTTTACTAAATCTCTTTAAAAACTACATTAGTTGTATGGATTTCATTATCGCTGTTCGGTAGTTTCTGTTACACTTTTTGAAGTTTAAGGATTACTTATTTTATTTATATAGATAGATGTACTCTTGCTGAATACCTGCCCAAAATTGATTAACAGCTGCAATACAAATTAAATTATTTTCCATGTTAATTGTATTGGCAAAAAAAACTTTCAGTGCGGTATAAATAAATACAACTTATTATCTATACTTAAAAAAGGCAAAGCCCTTACTCACTCACTTGTCACGAATTCTCCTACTTCCCATTTACCTAGAGAGTTGACATTTTGAACACTGATTCTTTAGGCATCAAATAGGAAAACTAAATGGTTTTCATCCTGATCTGACCTCCACCAGAAACCCCGAAACAGTTCCCATGTATTCCTTAAGGACATTCATTTTTTATTTGCTGAGCTGATGGAAATACTAACAGCTGATCTTGATTCGTAGTAGTTGATGGGCTAAGAACAGAATGCAGCACACACAACTGTCATAGTTTTTATAAATAATTTGATGGGCGAAGCCTGCGGGTAACAGCTAGTATTTATATACTAGATAAATGTATTAAAAGGGTGTTTGCCACTTACATGTCATGCAGGCCCTTCGGGTTTGTCGGGTATGGCTATCAAGACATACTCAGCACATTATTTTTAAACCAAGGAGCTGTTAGATGCCTAAGCACCGGCACCTGGTCTAAAAACCCCTGGACAACCTTAAAACTGGTCTATACCAGTTTTGAGGCTGACATTGGGTACAGAAAATGAAGTTGTCATTACATATGGTAAGTCTTTTGGCTGTCCATTGTGACAAACCTCCCTTTCACCTTTGGTCCCTCCATTTGCAGAGGCTGGGGACGGAAACTCCGGGTTTGGTCCTCAACCTGAGAATGTATGGTCCCTGGCTGTTGTACATGGATACTCCGTCAGTTGAGTTGGCCAGTTGAAGGGCAGAGCGGGTCCGCCTGTTTCAGCCTGATCACAGCTGTCACAGGAGTACGGGAGTTGGCCCTCCGAAAGATCAATTTGGCTTCCTGTCCTATCCCACCCTTTCCTTTCTCGTTATATCCTATCGTTCCAGTAACCTGCGCAAAATTCCTGGTTGTGGAAGACGTGCCTAGCAGCTATGCTGGGGTTTCCTGATCCAGCAACAATGAATGAATGAATGACTAGATAGATGTATTCTTGCTGATTACCTGTCCAAAATGTATTAACTGCTGCTATTATTTTGGTATAAAAACAAACAAAACATCTGGGTTTTTTTATTTGGAAATTGGAAATGTTACACACTGTCAGTTTGTTGCGATATTTTCAAGTTCTATGACCTAAATCAAAAATCTAAAGCCAGTTTGAACATCTGGACATCTATACGGACGGTTGGTGTATAGTATGTGGGGGTAAGTCTTAAAACAAAAAAGCATTATTGTTTACAAATTCTTCATGTAGCGTATTAGTGATATAGATATTATTATATGATATTATTTTTTATTATATTTAAAAAATTTTAGGAGTATTAGCAAGTTTGTTTGTTTTAACACATCTCCAAAGTGACCTTGGTTATGAAAAAAGAATGAGAAATCAACACAATAGTATAATTAATTTACAAATCAACTTAATTTAAACAATACTATATACAATACATCAATAATTGAAATTGAAATTACATTGATCTGTAAAAAAAACCATCATATCGTGTATATTTATAATTATATTTTCTTTTTTGAAAGGTCATTGGATTCTTGTTAAAATTTACATTTTGACCACCTATATTTTTTCATTTAACGTTTTTGACAAATTGATGTTGGACACTTTTCGTCAGCTGTCATTTGTATTGATATTTCCAAAGGCTATAAATTTTGTCGCAAGGTTTGTTTAGTAGTTTTACTTATTCATACTGAGTCTCAAATGTAAATTGCATTAATTTATTGATCTACGAGTGCTTTTATAAACAATTCATACAATCATACAACAAAACTGGGCACCGGAGACCTATATTTGTATCGTAAATTTGTTTTTTCTTATTCCAAAGAACAATATTATGGATTAGTTCCAGAGAGCTCCAAAAACCATGAATACCCAAAAACACTTATACCCTACCGACTTACTCATAGAGTTTTAAAACATGTTTGTATTTCATATCAAAACTGCAAATACAAGATGGCAATCAACATAATTTGCATTTGGTTATCAACATAAAAGGCATGATGAAAAGTGAACCGATTTCGAACAGCCATCATCAGGGCCAGTATTTTGGTATCAAAAAGATGCGGTGTACGTAAAATCAACTAAGGTTCAATACGTCAAATCTTAGGAGATCGACACCCAAATTCATGCTATGGAATTTTCTAATTTACAATTTCCAAAATACATTGATACTCAGACACAATTTACATATTTACTAACTAGTTCGCTGCTTTCTTCCCTCCGTTGCTTACCCTTTTGCTTAGACCCCTCGGACCGTCGACTCTGTTCATTAGAAGTATTAACGCAGCAGCAGAAATTTAAATAACACTGGTCTTTAAGTGAAGTAAAATTAACGCCTCAGGATGTAGAATGTAATTAATAGCGATTATATTTCTAGTTTCTTCCCCAACAGATCAAAGGTGATATGTCTTTAAAAAATAACCAACTAACTATGAAATTACAACCGTTAGAGTACCTTACATGTTTTATTGATAACTTCTGCTCTGTTGGAAAATAAATTAAATGCTATTTTAATTTAGTTTACCTCACAAAATCTTCAAGGATTTAAATATTTTAAAATTCACGAATTTAACCTCCTTTAAGCATAGTTATATGGTAACCTCCTAGACTATGGTTAAGGCGGTCCCACACTTCTCCGAACAGGCCTGAACATTCGGCCGAACATTCTCCCGAATGTTCACTGAACATTCCGTCTCGTATTTTCCCGTATGTATTCAAAAGTTCGTGCAGCTCCCACACTTCTCGCGAATACCCCGAACATTCGGAGTTCGCCCGAATGTTTGGGCGTGTTCGCGAGAAGTGTGGGACCGCTTTAGTTAGTATTCTACGATAACTAATAATATTTAGTTAAACTAGTGGCTTGAAGGGGCCAAAGCCCCTAACCTTTCTCCAATACTCTGCCTCATCTGATTTTCATGCTGAGGAAAATGGAACATTATAAGTAGGATCACATGTTTTAATGTAAACAAAGCAGACGTTTTTAAATCCCCATGCTTTTCTTATCGGAGATGTTTATGTCATGTCTCGTTTTCTGGCAACTTTTTAGAAATACTGCTATTTTTTCCGAGTCCCTGGGATCGAGACCTTTAATTTGAGCCGTCATCTTACGATTTGCCAAACTCCCACAATTTTGACTTAAAGACTTTGCTTACAGAATTATATATAAAGACTAGTAGCTTGAAGGGGCCAAAGCCCCTAATTTTGCTCCAATACTCTGCCTCATCTGACTTGAGCACATGCCATTTCGTAAAACAAATCTCTTAATCATATGTTTTAATGAAAACAAAGCAGACGTTTTTAAATCCCCATTATTTTCTTATGGGGGTTGTTTTACGTTATTTCTCGTTTGCTGGTAACGTTTTGTAAATACTGCTATTTTTCCCAAGTCCCTGGGATCGAGACCTTTAATTTGAGTCGTCTGCCATCATCCTGCAATTTGCCAAACTCCCACAATTTTGACTTAACAATTTCGCTTACGGAATTATATATAAAGACTCGCTTTGCTCGCTGGGGGCTCCACCCCCAGACCCCCGCTTTGGGTCGCTCCAGTTGTTATTATTGGACAATGACCTTTCAAGTATTTTTTATATAGTATACTTTTTAGATTCATTATGGTTAAATCCACTCTAGATGTTTTCATTTTTCAATAGTTCTATAATTTGTTTATACTCTACCATGTGAAAGTTGCTTTGACGATTTCTTTTGTTTTTATTTGAAACTCCATAAGCCCAATGTTAAAGTATCCAATTTTCAAGATCAAAATTATTGGTTTTTAAATTAAAAATTGTATATTTTGGCAATTTTACCGGGGGTTTCAAGGTACAAGATACCTGCATGCCAAATATCACGTTTCTAGTTCGTCTGGAAGTGGTCTAGAATTCCTATGTCTGGGTGTGTTACACATGCGGCTGTATATATATTAGATTGGTCAAAGATATTAGAAGCAACAAAAACAAATATACATTTTAGCATTATAATGTTGATGCAATACGGAAGTGGGATTAGAATGAAATCAAACGGAATGCAGAGGCTAGGAAGTTCACTCACTACAGTTCAGTATTACCCGGCTGGCAGATTTATAACGAGAATTTGTCTTCCTGTGTGCCCCCTCACCCCCCCCCCCGCCCACCCCCCCCCCCCCGGCACCATTCCCCCCTATCCGACGTAACACCAACGCATCTGTATTCACCCTTCCAAGCTAGAAATACCTTTAACATTTAAATCATAGTTGAACTATTACATGTAAACCTAAAGCATGTAATTTGCTTTTCTTATCTCGTAATAACAGAGCTCACTATCGTAGTATAAATTAATTATAGTTTAGTATATTTATGAAACTCGTGAAACTAGGGAGACCTTGGGACATTTTAGTTTAACTCAATGCTTAGGTTCATGTTATGTTTTAGCATAAAACTCTAAAATATTATAACACACTGATATAAAACCTGAAATTTATCATATAATTATACATATATTTTAAATGAGTAAAATATATACTAGAAAACCAATTGATTAATATAACATTAATCATAAACAGTATGTTTATTTTTACAAAATATAGTTATTATTTAAGAAAAAATATGTTTTTAATTTATGCAACAAATAAAAAGGCTTATGAAAATTACAGCTAAAGAACTACTTTATAATGTTTGGTCGAGATTTTTTGTTTTGAATTGATTATTTATACTTCATATTTTTCTTCATGTTATTTATACATTTTATGTCAATATCTCAATTAGATATCATTGACTTAAAAAACTAAAAAAAAATGGTCTTTACATTTTAATTCATCATTTAACAATCAATTTCAACAATAAAGATCAGCTATTTAGGTAAATGATCGCTATAGAATGTAAACATATGCTTAAATAAAGTAAAGGATGTTTCTAAATCTAATTAGAAACTGCAAAGAGCAAAAGGGTATCAAAAACTTAAAAAATAGGTAATCAAAATAAAGCTATTATAGCAATCAATACATAAAAGATGTAGATAAATATTAATTCAAAGTAATGGTCAGCAAAAAAATCAATTTGGAAAAGAAACAAATATTTAATTACTAAAAAATTAAATCAAATGCTTAATGCTGAGTGATAGAATGAAGAACACATTTATTGTTTATACATTTATAATAATCATACTACTCAAGAAATTATTTATATTATTCCTATAAGTATTTCAGTCGAAATTTTACTTATATTGAAACATAAATCATTGTTGCTGTAGGGGTTCCTTTGTTTTTCTGAGTTAGTGACAAAAGAAACAATCCCGAAATGTTATTGGCTCACATTACGTGGCCTTCTCTCACTCCTCGAAATTCTTCCTCACAAGGATTTATCCATCAAAAATCAGCTGGTAATTTTTTAAAATTTGAATTAATATGTATGACCTTTACGATTTACCATTTTAAATCTGATAAATCTATTTATAACTATTTCAATAGCAGTTGACTTGTGATTTATAAATGCAGTCCGTTTCACTAAACAAAATATTTAAAAAAGGTATATTAAAATTGAAAACTAAATCTATTTTGCATTATATTTTGAGGCACATTAAAGACCTTTCTTTAATTATAATTTTATAATATTTTTGGTATTAAATAATATATCAAACTTAAATAATTTTATAAATACAACTCATTTCTGTCATGCCCTATATTACCTGGATTAAAAAAACATCAGTCATAAAATTCTTCGAGTTGCAAAATTTACTCTAAATTTATTTATTTATTACCTTATTGTATTGCAGTTTTTATTAATTACTGTATAAATTTATTTATTTTTACGTATGCCACTGACATTTTATTTCAAACAGAAAAACACTAAGGAATAAATATTCCAGTCTCTTGCTTTACATGGGGGAATAAACTCACGTCTTGAGACAAAATCCCCAAGAATCGGTCGTCAACGGGATGTGTGTGTCGTCACCCAATAACGCTCTTGTCGCCTTCTGAATAAACTAAACCAAATTTTAAACTCTAGAAATCCGAAATTCCTTGGTATTACCGTTGAAATTATAAAGGAAATAAACAGTCCAATTTATATTTAATTTGTGCTGCCAAATATATTTATAGTTTTTTTGGGACTATTTTTTCTAACTTAAAAATCTTTTAAAACCTTATTATTATAAAATCAACAACCAATTCCCTTAGAACCTTAGGTAATTGTACCTATTCAAACGCATGGTTACGAGGTAAGAGTAACATTTTAATCGTAGAAGATTAGAGAGTATTTTTTAAGCGAAATAATATGATGAATCAGAAATACAGTAAAATTAAGAATTGATTAACGCGGCGCCTATTTATCCTAACGGTAGCGAGAGGTCCTATTTCGGTGCAAGAGGTCACGGGTTCAATTCCCGGGAAACCCACATGACTTTGATAGTTTTGGACCGTTATCCTTTAACAACTTTAAATAAAAAACGCATCATCGAGTTAGAGGAGTATTATTTTACCAATTGATGGAGGGGTTATAATACATGGTTATAATATATGGTGGCGGACATAGGATACGAATATGGTCAAAATTAGGAAATATTTTAACTATGACAAATGACCATCTTTTTCATGTGATATGTCGATATTTGCTAATTCAAGTGGTTCCATGATTAAATATAGCATCACATGATTTTTTAGTGTATGCAAAAAAAATACTAATACTGAAAATTGGTGATTCAAGAAATATTTCTGGAAGTACACCATTCATGTGTACGTATTAATGAGCAAGTACGTTTCGGCTTTCAACACAATTTTAAATGCAGTATTACTTTTGAAGATTAACATTTGTTTAAGAGTGGATCTCACCACATGTGTCATAGAGACATATATTTATGTAGAATTTTAATACATATTTGTTGCGACTACATTTCCTCAGTGATTTAAAATTCAAATTAAATCTAAAACCTTTTCAAGAAGAGTTATTTACTATAGTTGGTTATTTTGTAACAAAGTGCATCGGTATTTGGAAACGTCCCAAGTAAATTCCAACTTGTATGCATAGGTATTTTCTGCTTATTCCAAACATTCATTTGCTGCCCTTTTACATAAAGATATAAATGAAAGCAGCATTTTGCTACTGATATTTTATGGTACAAAATAATATTTATATTTTTGATTGTCAGTTTGTCATAGTTTTTGAGTCAAATAAAAGCATTCTTTTCAGATATTAGTTTCCGATTCTAGGTAATGTTTAATCTATTAAATCACTAGTTTAACAAACATTTCGACTTAAATATTTGTATGAGTTTATACAATTGGTTATTGACTGTACAGTATTAGCTTTAGAAGTCGAAATGTTTCAAAATTCATGTTGAGGCCCCTTAACTGTACTTTATTTAAGACTTAAATATTTTATCTTGCCTCCGTCAATAGTCCAAATGTGACAGACAAATTATGCTGACATGTTTCGTTGCAAGCACAACATTTGTACTATTGACGGAGGTAAGTAAACATATTTAAGTCTTGAATATAGTACAGGTAAGGGGCCTCAACATGAATTTGGAAACATTTCGACTTCTAAAGCCAACCAGTTGTCCTGTTGCTCGAATTCGAGCAAGTTTGTACCCAACGGAAGGTTTCTTCAGTTGTAAACAAACATAACAAAACATCTGATATTTAAACGGATGAAAACAACGTACTTTCAATCAACACGTAGTTTAGACTTCCACCGCCGGTTAGCGTCACTGTTCAGAAAATTCAGCCCTTTACTGTGTTTAAGTGATGCATTTTCTTAAAATTCTGAGAGGTATTGGCAAATCTACGTAAAAATACCTTTAATTTGGCATCTCAAACGTTAAAATCCGTCCAGCCGTTATCGTGTTATGACTGTGAGGAAAAAACCCCCTCGCGTATTAATATATAGGATACTGTACAGTGAATAACCAATTGCATAAACTCATACAAATAAATTTCCATATCGTTAACATTATTTAGATTACCAATAAAATCACCATTATTTGAAAAAAATAACATTTGTATTGTATAAAAAATTGTACTGTATTAGTATCGTCCATTTTACAAATACGCGTGTATATCTGCATGTGTTGCAAGTTTGCATATTATCACCCAGAGTGCGTTATAGAATAGATACGGATTGTCGGATGTTTATTCAAAGACAATGGAACGGAATTCTTTTATTCAATAAGATTCGCAGGAATGTTATTGGCTGTCGGAGTCGGTGGCTCTTGAGAAGTGATAGTAGGGCCATGTAATCGACTCGGGTATTCCCTGTCAGCGACTGAGCAACCGAGTCACTCTTTGTTTTAGTAAACACATTTTTTGTTAGGATTCACAAATTTTTCAAACAAAAGCTATTTTTAATTTTTTAACATTCAGGATCCTCACATGTTTGCGAAATGCATTTGTTTAAGGAGTGGACAGTTTTTTAAACGAGTGTTCACATTTTTTACATATAGGGCCCCATTTTAATGTCATTTTGTGACTCCCCGGGAGTGCTCGTGGGCAAATTAATATCTTCAATATGGTGCTGCCATATTCTGAAATTGCTTCCCTATCCCGATTAAAGATAATAACAACGTTAATATCCTACACTAGCAATATCCTGTACGTTTATAATAATACGAGCAATGTCTGTCTGTCTGAAAAATGTATCTCGGAATCCAGCTGAACGATTTTGTTAAAACTTTGGAATTAGGTTCTTTTGGACGTAAAAATACGATTGGTAAAAACCTCAACCACAGGAAAATTTATATTTTGATGAAAATCTCAATTGGAAATTAAAAATTGTAACAATGGGCTTATAGAGTTACAAAAAAGAAAAAATCAAAACAAAAGAAACATAACAGATGTGAATAAATGAACCAGTAAACTGTCAAAGTAGCACTTACACAAGGTAAAGTATGAATACGTGATTTATTGAAAACAGTAAGTAGAACTATTAAATAAAGATTGCATATAGACATATTTTTCACCCACGAAATTAATCGAATATCAACGAGCATGGCTCGGTCTCTCCGGTGCCTCTATCACAATACACAAAAATGTATTATCTACGTGAACATTGTTCACTATCGGTGCATCAATACTTGAAGTACAGAGCGAAGGAAACTCCTCCCATTATCAAGTGAACCCTACTTACATCTAAATTTAGATGTAAGTAGAGTTCACTTGTTAACGGGAGGAGTTTCCTTACTTCCCGAAACGTAGTGTAGTTTTAAACACTAGAAGCGATAGGTAAAGTCCAAATAAATCAAAAATAAACACTAAAGATGCTCCGCATGAAGACTTGAACATTAAAATACAGTTAACGTCAGATATTACCACCATAGACTTTGTGACCTGCGGACAATTTGGTAACAAAACCGATTACTTAATACAATAATACCAACAAAAACACAATCTAAAGGAGATTCGAAATTTACAAATTAGACATAGAGGTGGTTCAGTTTGTTTAATGTATAAGTTACATAGATAGTTTCTACAAATAGTATACAGTTCAAATATAATTCCCATATTATCAATTTCCCCCACGCTATTTTAACTCAATAGTGTGATTAAAATAAAATTGCAATCTGTACCAGAAACTTACATGTAGTCGTTTTGAACTAGGTCATATCAGGACTTAGTTTCTAACTACTAGGTCATATCAAGACTTAGTTTCTAACTACTAGGTCATATCAAGACTTAGTTTCTAACTACTAGGTCATATCAAGACTTAGTTTCTAACTACTAGGTCATATCAAGACTTAGTTTCTAACTACTAGGTCATATCAGACTTAGTTTCTAACTACTAGGTCATATCAAGACTTAGTTTCTAACTACTAGGTCATATCAGGACATAGTTTCTAACTACTAGGTCATATCAAGACTTAGTTTCTAACTACTAGGTCATATCAAGACTTAGTTTCTAACTACTAGATCATATCAAGACTTAGTTTCTAACTACTAGGTCATATCAAGACTTAGTTTCTAACTACTAGGTCATATCAAGACTTAGTTTCTAACTACTAGGTCATATCAAGACTTAGTTTCTAACTAATAGGTCATATCAAAACTTAGTTTCTAACTACTAGGTCATATCAAGACTTAGTTTCTAACTACTAGGTCATATCAAGACTTAGTTTCTAACTATTTTTACAACTCTATTTTGGAAAAAAAATTAATACATTACTAAAATTTACGAATATATATCGTTTTCAGGGTTACGTTTGTCAGACTATACTGTATTAAATTTTGATTCCAACCAAAAAGTGATGTAGTCCCCTTGTCCGGGCATTTGCAATCTCAAATATTTCTCCTTTAAAATTGTCACCATTTTATTTGTAATTTACTACAAGGTGTTTATAAAATCCCTTTGTATTTTGATAAATTTTCTTTTTATCAACGAAATATACTTAGTATTTTTACTAAAACAATGAATTATTATTTTTTCATAGGCGGAAATTACATTATAATTCCGATCTATTCGTTCTACTCAGTTACAGTATAGGATTTGATAGGATGTATAAAATACTACATTCTTTAACCAACTGATCATACAAAATCCATTAACATGTTAAAAGTGACGTCACACAATTGCATTAGTGAATGGTAAATTTAATTGGTAATAGTGGAATTTCTGCCAATTGAGCTTTGGTCTCTGTGTATAATAAGCTACAAACTGTACATGAATATGAGTAGCATACGAGACATTATAAAATAAATATACCCCGTCATAATTAAGCTGAATATAATGTTTTATTTCAATAAGACAACAATAAACATTGCAATTGTATCATTGTACACAAGTGTGCTGCAACAAACTGCAAAACATTTGATTTTGGCAAATATCAATATTTTACCACGTAGCTAGTTTTATCAACAGCATTCGTTCGAAACTGTGTATATATATATATATATATATATATATATATATATATATATATATATATATATATATATATGTTTGTCCGTGGGTGCGATAACTCCCGTAAAAAAGGTCCGATTTTTTAAAAATTTTGTATAAACCTGTAAATCAACATTTATGACTAAGTTCGAAAACCAGCCATATCGCTCTATCTAAAGGGGAATTTGGGGGGGGTTTGTACCCCAAAAATGGGTTTTTTGAACTTTTTACGTATCATTTTTTAAATAGTCAAATTTTATTTTTTTGTTTTCATTGGATTCAGCTTAAAAAAACACACGATCTGGTGTTTTGATAATTTCTCTATGTCAATCGGTTATCGAGATATTGAAAGTACTAAACACAGTACGTTGTCTAATTTTATTCTTATGGAGAATAAGAAAATAATTATATCTTGCTTCTTTATGAACGTATACGGGCAAAACTTGGTATACGGCTTTATCCGGATGTGGTCTATTGATATTTGCTCAAAAAAAACAAGTTTTTGCTAAAGATTCCCGTTGCAGCAAAACTGCGAACTCAGCCCCCATGTCATTCTTATGAGGAAAAATTAAAATGCTGTTTCCCTTAATTATGAACATAAATTAATAAAACCTTGTATATGACTTCACCTAGTTGAGTTATATTGATATTTGCCTAAACACCCATTTTTTCGTTTCTTGTTGCAGCAAACCTGCTTACTCAGCCCCCAGGTTATTCTTATGGAGATTACTCAAAATGGGATATCACTTATATATGAATGTATATTGATGAAACTAGGTATGTGGCTTCACCTAGTTGAGTAATATTGATATTTGCATAGAAACCAATTGTTTATGTTCCTTGTTTCAGCATACTTATCCCCAATGTTATTCTTATGGAGAATAATTAAAATTGTATACATCGCTTATTTGTGAATATATTTCTATGAAACTTGGTATGCCGCTTTATGTGGTATTAAGACATATATTATGCATTGTAAATTCACTGAGTACGCATGTTTGCTGTGACGGGGGTATTTTATTATTTAAATATATCGTGCAAGTAGAAAATGCAGATGAAATAAATATTAATTAATTAAAAAAAGTGCAAAGGTATAATTGTTTTTTCGCACTTGTTTGTAAATTGATTTACCTTACGATCTTTTACAGATATTGTATCTGTTATTAACAATAATTATATCATAACTTGACAGGACTAGTTTGAATAATTCGGCGTTGGTAAAATAGTAATAACTTGCCTGTGTTGCCTGTGTAGTAATAGTAATAAGTCTGTGTTTATGTTTATTTTTCATATGTTTAGAACCACAAAAATCTATTATAATTACTGAAGAATTTCAATCGATGCTACGCATTCTGTAAGTTTATCGTAAAAAACACAACAAAACGTTTGCTCCTTGTAAACATACAAATCCTTTTATTAAGATTGTTCTTGTTACTTGTTTAGTACGAGAAGCTCTCTATCGCTCATAGAGTGAAAGATAAAACAGGGAAACAGTGCAGATAATCTGTAGTCCAGGGGAGCCGCGCAGGAGACATAAACAGGATTGAAAAACTTGGGAGAGAGGTGGACTGAATAAAACGTGACCTGAGCCGTGACAAGAGTCACGTTGTTGGGCCCTTCGAACCAGCTGTAACCTGCCGCAACCAACGCAGTAGCCTTGTCTTCGCAGTGTTAGAGATTATTTAAGATAAAGTACCTGGAGCCGAGCTTTGCTCGGGGGAAGGTCAGTCAGTTTTTTTTAGATGACTTGTAGTATATTTTACCACTTCCCCCTACTGATAATCAGATTTGTATAACTCATTTGCCTCTTTTCTACATTTTTAAGGTCACTCCAGTTGTTATTTATAGCTCAATGCCCCTTTGATTTATTTTACTACTCTATATATGTAATCTTCACTCAAGTACTTTAATCTCTGCTATCAGGAAACCACATGTTAATTAATAATCATAAACAACATGAGTATTACTTTGACAGTTCCCTGGCTGACTATGAACAGCTGATACAATTATTTTATTTTGATTTGAAACTCCCCAATGTTAATTTGTTTAACTTTTCATTTTAGTTTTTTTTCATTATTTGATTTTTCCTGGGGGTGAGGCCTGTCTAAAACTTATTTTTATCCCAGAAATTTGTTATTTCCAACATTTGAAGGAAATCGTTGGAGCCGGTTTTGAGATCAGTGTCGCAAGCAAGCAAGCAAACCTTACTCATATTAGAGTATAGGATATACTTATCTTATACCATCCTTATACCGATACTAGTGATATATAGGTAATAATCTTTTACACCTATAAAAGGCAAAGCCCTCACTCACTCATCTCTAATTCTCCAACTTTCCGGGATGTTAGAGTGGTGAAATTTAGTACATTGATTATTTAGGTCTAAGATAGGAAGGTTGGAGTGTTTTCCTACCGATTCAACAATAAAGCTTTGCCCCACGGGGCTTAAAAATTACCATGTATTCCTTACGGACATTCGCTTTGGTTTGAGCTGATAAAAACTCAAACAGCTGATCTTGATTCGTAGTAGTTCCACGGGCTAACCACAGAATGCAGCACACAACTGTCATAGTTTACACGGGCGAAACCGCAACGGGTCTGCTGGTGTTATACAAAGATACTTGCGTTTGATTCGGAAATTACCAAAGCCCACATTACTGTACCTCAAGTTAGAAGCTGGTCTTCTCCTGGAAACAGAGTGATAGGAATTGCATATCCATAGATTTGTTACATTCATTATTCCTGTTGATAAATTGTTATATATTTATGCACGTTCTCTGCAGTTGTCTGCTATTGCATCTTCTTTCATTCATGTTCTACTGTATTATATTTAATTTCACTGTGTTTTTTCGATCTCTCTTGAAACAATTTATATATTTGTTTCTTGGGTTTACAAACATAAAACTTCATAATAAACGTATGTCTAAAATGCCTAGATTTCCGTCCGTCGGTCTGTATGTGAGTTTTACAAATGTTTTAATAACTCGACTTCTACTTAATGTAGAATCTTAAAACTTGGTACACATGTATATTTCAGTAGGTAAAAAAAAGTAATCAAACTGTGTTACTTTAACTAAAATCGTTTCAAAATGGCGGCCGTTTAAAATTTTAATGTCAATTTCTACTAAAATCGTTAGAAATATTACTAATGGTTTCACATAGTCAATTTTAATGGCTAATCAAACGACACGCTTATTCAATAAAATTGGGTGATTAATACCTGAGTAATTAATTGTTTACACAAAGAATAACATCGTTTGGCATTACTATCATACTGTTAATAGTATTATTCATCATGTAACAAATTAATTACTCGTGTATTTATAACCCGATTTAATCAACTAAGGTGTCATTTGATTCGCCTTTAAAGTATCCATGTTTTGCCATAGAAACTGTTTTTAGTAGTTCTAACGATTTTCGTGAAATTGTTAAATGGCCACCATTTTCAAAAGATTCAAGTTAATTTATCACAATTTTATTTAATTTCTTTGATCTACAAAAGTAATAATGTTTGCCAAGTTTAAAGATCTAACTTAAAAATAACTCAAGTTATTAAAAAACATTAGTAAAAATCACATACAGACACAAACGGAAATCTAGGCATTTTAGACATACGTTTATACGAAGTTTTCTTGATCCAAGGAACAAATCTACAAATGTTGTCAACAGAGTTCGAAAACACCCGTACGGGTTGTTGTACGTAGTTAACTAATGGTTGCTATCTCGATTTATATTTTGAAAATGCAATTCACCATATTATCAATGAATACGAAAACACTAAGAAGACCAGGGTTTATGGGAAAAATTCTTAATGGAAAATTACAAATTTTCAAAAAAACAAATACATATTTCATTTAGTGTAATTCACCAAAAATTTGAAAAATATCTATTACTAATTTTAAAGGTTTAGTTAATACTCCCTTTAAGCTGTGGAGTTTAAAGGAATCGAATATGGAGTGATATCAACAGGCAAGAACCTGTGCAAATTCAAACAAAAATTCATTCACTTCAATAATATTTAATAATTATTGTTTTTATAAAATATCTTTCCATTTCTCATTTTCTTCAACAAATCTAGTAAACCCGACGGCGGGAGACTCCACAGGTTGCAGCTAAGTTAAATAACAGTTTCCCAGGGATACATCGTAACTTGGAGCCCGTCCAACTGGCAACGACTGCTTTACTTTTTAAAATAAAATAGACAGTTTTCTTTGTCTATCCACAACTTGATCACACCTAAAATAATCGTTACTAATACATTATCCTGTTTTACTAAAATGTTATGAAACTCTACGAATAAATTTTAGTTTTTAATTCGAAAGTAAAGGAGATTTGTGTAAAAATTAATCAGTCGGTTTAAGTAATTCAGTTTTCTAACTATGTGGCTATTTTTGTTGCTGAATAACTAATTACCTAACCCATCTGCTTGGTAATTTGTATTATTTTATGTTCCAAAGGTTTTTAAAAGCCAACCGAAAAATTTTCATAAATCTAGATTTGATCACGCTGAATGTATTTAAATTTGGACGTGCTAACTTTATTTTTCCTTCAGTAATGTGTTATGTATTTTCTTCGTAATTACAAGTCTTATATGTGAGTGTAAAGTCCCTTTTAAGGGGTTAAAATCTAAGGGAATGCAAAAGAGTTCAAGAGACAAGTTTCCTTTGTTTCTGTACCGTTATCAACTTTTGTTGCCCTGTTAAATCTTCAAGTTATATGGTCTTTTTACTGCCACATTTTATCACATACAGCACCTCTTATGAGAACAGTATACTCTCATAGAAGGTACATAGGACGATATGTAGTTAACTATCATTTTACGGGCGTAATGTGTGATCGTAATAATGCATACAGTAGCAGACGCATTACCTGTTGTGTGGTACTGTAGAATAAATTAGTTTATCACAGTCTTTTTATCTCATTATTTGGACGTTTAGCAAAAATTCAGGAACCCTACCCCTCCAATTAATGCTCTTAATCCTCCATTTCAAGATTTAAAAGATCCTACCTTAAATACGCCCGTACTACATTCCTCCCTTAATAAAAGTTAAACTCTTATAAACCCTTACCAATACGTTTAATGAATTATTTGTTAATAATAATAGGACGGCTAATAGCATGAAATCATTGGGTTTCAGGACGTTAAATATTTATTTTTTAAAGTCGACCAAGGGGCACTGCAACCAACTAAAATGTCGATCAACTGGTGGGCCCCTTAATAATATTGTTTGAAATACATATTACGACTGATTACGTCACACCTCAAATAAGTGTTCATTATAATTTCTGGAACTGTGACATGATTTGGGTCCTTTGGCTCAGCTAATGATGAGTTATTTTGACGGAATCCATTTTTGAGTTAGGATTTTGGAGAAATAGATGGAGATTATGGCGAGGTGGCGACTTCCCCAACTCCAGAGTTACTTAGCGGATGGGGTAATCACTCATACCTTGCATACTTATCATCGGCTAAAATATTTTGTATGTTACTGTTGTATCATAGCTGTTGGTTACACATAATTATTTTTTGTTTTATAAGGTGTTTTTTTGGATCAGTTATTTTTTTACACTGTTATTGACAAAAAATGTAAATCTTAAACATTTAAAAGATTACCTAGTCTAACATCTCACTAGTCTAACGGTTAGCATCTTGGACTTGGGTTCAAGGGGTCACGGGTTCAAATCCCGGGGTGTCCACACAAATTTGAGGGGTTTGGACCGCTTTCCCTAACATTGTTTGTATGCTCTATTAACAAAACTGCCATTAGCGTTGGAATACAAACAAATATAAATGATGCAAGAGAGATGGAATAGCTTTTTGTTCTTTGGAAACAATAATTTTATGTTATTTGAATATGAGTTATTCATGTATTTAGAAATTCATCGCTTTCAAGAATTTTTGCAACGGTTCGTGAATCCTATTCTTGCTTCGTAGGTTCCTAAAAGGTAAGGCAACGATCACAGTAAAGAGGCAACCAATATAAAGTGTTTAAGTGTTTTCGATAATATTTGATAATGCTTCTTATTTCTATATTAGAACGGGTTTAAAAAATTCCTGCTTAAGTAAATATCCGAAGAATGCTTGTGTCAAAGTAATTTAAATTAGAAATATGTTCTTTCAGTTTAGTTGTCTTGGACAACCAGAGATTACCCAAGCTCACACGAAATGTTTTAGAGTAATAATGATATCAGCTTTATCTTTTAGTGAACAAAACATGATGTTTGCCATCCATCGCCAGTTCAGTAAGAAGTATGACTTGTAATGGAAGAGTAGACTTAATAAACAATATAAATATATTTGTAATTATTGTTAATGAACAGACTGAGCTGTAATAATCCAAATATGTGTTAAAATAACATTTTAAGATTGGGTTAACAAATAAGAAAAGAGTTTCGGAGAGTGAATTCTCATCTGGACGGACGCCAAAGGACGATGTAGCCAGCTTTTCTGTTACATTTAGAACTGAGGGCAACCCTCACACTGTTTTAGAGTTGAAGTAAGCGTTTTATAAATTTCTTAAAACCAGAGCTTTTCTTTCAAAAATAGTTTTAATTTATAAGTAGCTTTCTAAAAGAAAATGTGTTTATAACCAAAAATTATATTGCAATGGTCATGTTATTAAAAACAAAATTTCAATTCGACAATAGATTTTTTTAATATTATTTCATCTGCTAAATAAAACCTAAAGATTTTTCAATTTTGGGGCTCTGTGTTTTGGGGGAGTATTTAAATAGTCGATATTACGGAATAAATTCTATCTTTTAGTATAGGAAATAATATGAGAATAATACATCAATGCTTTTAAGATCTAGCTCAATTATTACTCAGTTGTATAAACGATTATAAATATAATACTGAAGAAAAATAAATTAACATAGCGTAGACCTTTAAAATATTCTAGCACCACTATATTACTCTGTGAGTTGCCTTCACATGCTCCTGCGTATTTTAAGGTGATTATAAATTAATTGTGAGTGTAGAATGAGTGAGATGAATTGTGCAGCCTTATTACTGACTAACGCCTACTGATTCTTTAGCCAGGATTATTAAATAATAGCCCAATGATCAATGGCAGTTGGATCCAGTTCCAAACCTTCACAAAATTAATTATTTTTTAATCTAAAATAAATACATGTGAGTAAATAAATTACAAAATATAGTTCTGAACCATTATTACAATACGTATGAAATCTAAATTATTTTCCGTCAGTAAAACATAATCCATCCCTTAGACATATGTCACGTTTTACATGTAAGAAACTCTATCTGTAGTCCAGTGAAGCCGTGCAGGTGAAATAAAAAGAATTGGAAAACTTCGCTGGGAGGCAGTGACTGAAACGTGCCCTGAGTATCCGGAAGTATTGAAGTGTGTCCTGTTGTAGTGCAAACACACTGCTTCCGGTGCTCTCAAACTGATCCAGTCACTGTCTTTGTACAAGGAAGCGCAATTCTATACTATAAAATCGTTTATAAGTAGTATACAAAGGTCGTGTAAATCCTTAATCCTCTAATTACATTTTCGCATCCGTTGTGGAGTACGAAAATAAAAATCTCACTTGAACTTTGACAGTTTAAACTATTTTTATGATACATTAAATAGAGTAAATCTCTTTTAAGTAATCTTCAACAGAGTTTTACCTGGTCTTGCTAAATCTTGCAAAGGAAGTTCATTTCATAGAACGTTAAGATAATTATTAGGAAAACTTCTTTATTTTGAGACAATAGTGCCGTTTCTTCCTTACCTAAACTAAGCAGTCATAAAATCAGATAATCCATCTAAATTATTATGCTCCCGATAAGGAAAGTGTTAGATTGTTTATGCCTGTAGCCGTAGTAATCTCTTAGTAAAATCTGTTTTAATGTGTTAACAAAATAAACATATTTCCGAAAACAATAAACACGCGATTCTTTCTGTGTTAAACAATTATTTTCTGGAAATAAATTTCAATCTATGCCGAAAAATTTATTTTTGTTTCTTTAGAAACAGAATCATTATAAGAAATCATTTATTTCGTAAATAACAAATTGTTATGTGAAACAAGTCAGTTTTATATGTATATTAAATATTAAAATTGACAATTTTAAAATCTTCTGGAGCGAAAAAGTGCACATTTTTCACACATTTGTGCAGTCTGACAGGAATTCATCCACCGAGTACGGACACCTTTCAAGTGGAGTGGTTTGCACATTTTTAAGAAAAATGCTTGCACTGGCTATGTTTTTCAGGTGCCGGGGCAGAGCATTGTATAGTCGAAGAGCAGAGGAGTGGATGCCATTTACAATTAGTATCAATCTATGGATAGGGTAGACCGTTTTACACTTATGACGTGTGTTATACGGATGTCTAGCAATATTCTCTTCAAAAAGATATGGAAGTTGTTTTAAAAAAGGCCTACCACTCGGTAGCCAGCTCCAACATAATACGAACAATCCTTTTTTGGAGTCTAAATACTCTCAAGAACTCACTAGACGATCCCCAGAAACAAATTACATATTTCATTCTACTGTATTCATAATTAAAAGAGTAAATCAAATATATTATCAAATTATTATAAGTAAATTCAATAATTAATCTATATCTATAATACCCCCGTCGCAGCAAGCCTGCATACTCAGCGAATTCCCAATGGAGATATAATGTCTTAATACAACATAAAGACATTTACCAAGTTTCATAAAATATATTCACAAATAAGCGATATATGCAATTTTAATTATTCTCCATAACTGAACTAGGTGAAGTCATATACCAGTTTGTATTAATTTATGTTCATAATTAAGGGAGACATAGCATTTAATTATTATCCAAAAGAATAACAAGGGGGCTGAGTACGCAGGTTTGCTGCTACGGGAGCCTTTGGCAAAATTTTTTTGAGCAAATATCAATAGACCACAGCCAGATGAAGCTTTATACCAAGTTTCGTTAGTATACGTTCATAAATAAGCGAGATATAAAATTTGTCTTTTCCTCCATAAGAATAACATTAGACAACGTACTGTTTTTAGCACTTTTAATATCTCAGTAACCAATTGACGTAGAGAAATAATCAAAATACCTAATTGTGTATTTTTTTAAGCTGAATCCGATGGTAAAAACCAATATTTGACTATTTCAAAAATGATATGTAAAAAATTCAAAAAACCCATTTTTGGGGTACAAAACCCCCCAAAATACCTCTTCGGATAGAGCGATCTGGCTGGTTTTCGAACTTAAAGTCATAAATGTTGCTTTACACGTTTATACCAAATTTCATCAAAATCGGATGATTTTTACGAGAGTTATCGTGGTCACGGACATACAAATATACAGTTTCGAACGAATGGTGTTTTTGGGGTCTGGGGACCTCAAAACAAAAAGTTATCGTGTTTTTGGGGTCTGGGGACCTCAAAACAAAAAGTTATCGTGGTCCCGGGCCTAGGTCTTACCATACCGACTACGGTAATAGCTTCTTCCCTATAGGGGAAATTCGCTAAAAGGCAAAGCCCTGGCTGACTGACTCACTCATCACTAATTCTCCACCTTCCCATTTAGGTAAAGAGCTGAAATTTTGTACACTGATTCTTAGGCATAAAATAGGAAAACTAAATGGTTTTCATCGTGATCTGACTTTAGGGCTCCGCCAGAGATCCCGGCAAAGTTTCCATGTTTTCTTATGGACATTCATTTTTGTTTGAGCTAATGAAAATACAAACAGCTGATCTTGATTCGTAGTAGTTCCACGCGCTAACCACAGAATGCAGCACACACAACTGTCATAGTTTTATAAATTATTTGCGAGGCGAACCCTGTGGGAACAGCTAGTAGTAAACAATTAGCATAGTAAATCTGGAGAGTACTTTATTCACCCAACTATAGGCATTAATATTCAAAAATCGAAACTAAGTGAAGGCAGATTTTTACATTTAAGAAGTCAATATGTTTGGGCCAGTCGAGCCTGTTATCCAAGGTAACCTCAAGAAGACAGGCAGACTCAGATGGACTTATTCCATTTACACTGACATTTTCTAGGTCACGTTTAACTGTTGATAATACCATAATTATTTTGAGATAATAGTGCCGTTTCTTCCTTGCCTAAAATTGTTTCATTCACTAAAGACCATTTTATTCAAACCACCTATTTAGGCTGGTATATGTTTGATTCATTACTATCCCTAGGCGATCCCTAGGATTATGTTTAGGGATCCTACTACCGCGAATATCGGTAATAGTTATATTGTATTTTTTTAGATATTATAAATGTCCATAATTTGTTTAATAATATGTATGAATAACATTGTATACATCAGTTGAGATGTTTAATAATTAGCATTAAATAATAAAGATATTACTGGCATAGCGAAAACCGTAATAACAAAGTTTCTATTACACTTACTTCACTGTCGGGGACATTAGCGTAGATAATAAACTGTTATTTCCATTACACTATCAGTCTTAATGATGATGCACTGGTGGTGATCCCTACCCTCTCATAATGTGGTTATTGTTTGCCATACAACAATCGCAACTAATACGTAAATACAATACAATCAATTACTTCACTTGTATCATATTACAACTATTTTGAATTCGTCTCAGATAGAAACAGAAAACATAAATGCAAAATTTAATACAACTGTATTAGAGTAAAGAGGTAAATGGGTGTTTGCACTATTTATCTAACTTTATTAGTACTTTTATTATTTGTTTATTCCAGTAGAAGAGTGTTTCTTTGAGCCCAGTTACAAAATTTGACCAACAAGCAAAAGAAATAACTGTTTAACACTATCACAGAATTTTAATAACCAATCAGAATTTGTGTGTAAAGCTGCTAGGACAAATTAGAAATAAAAGTGTTTACAAAACATAGTTTATGAATAAATTTAATTGTCTAGATAATTACCCGCTACTTCAAATTCAAAGAATACTTTACAATTTAACTATATATTCATGATTAATGCCTCTAGAATCGAGATGATATATAAAATAGGCTACTAACCTTTATCCGTCTTCGATTCTTATGTGAACCACTGATGTGGTGACTCGAGTTTCGGTTTCATCGGACCATTTTCAAACCTTAGTCAAACTTCTTAATTACTTCATGCGAAGGTCGTCATACTCTAAAATAGTTTCCACAACGAACAACATTTAAACACACACGGGTCACGAACACACTTTTACAGTTTGGCCGGCCGCGCATTACCGAACTGGTTCATTTGCAACGGTATCCACAGAAGATTGTCTTGTTCCTCTCCCTCCGCCAGGTTGGCCACTATTGACACCGACAGGTGTGCCACCCTGACTCTTTATCAGGGCTATCACATTGTTGAAGAGTACGTTTGATCCATAGTTCAACTTGTCATTTAAAGTGTTAATCGAATCAGTTTTATATGCCTTATATATTTCGAATTCCTCCAATGAATAAAGATAAGGCCCCTTTTTACATTTGTGTAAGACTTTAATATTTTCCGTTGAACTGTGGACAGTGTGGCTTGATTCAAACAGATGTTCAGCGAAGGTAGATTTCTGTTTTTGTATACTGGCCACCTACAATACTATGGTCCACAGACTATTACATACCTTTCAGAAATCTCTTAATTTATTATTTTTCTATAATGCAATTTACATTTAAATTGTATAGCTTTAATTTATTAATATATTTTAAGAAATCATTAATTTTTTTAATCATAATTATTCATTTTTCATGCCCTGTTTCCTTGAAATGAACAAGAAAACCAGTTTAAACCTAAAAACGTTAAGTAAGAAACAACTTTCACTTCGAAAATTAGGCTTAATTGACTCAATGCTTAATTGACTAATGTCATGAAAACCAATTTTTTTCAAAGCAATTATTTGGTGCACGTCTTAGTTAAAAATGATTAGGACAACATATGATCAAGATAATAAGTGTATAAGAATTGCATTAGCTGAACATTCTCCCGCCTTAAATATAAGATGTTTGAAGATCCTGTTAAAAAATCGAAGCAAACTATAACTTTATAGCGAGTACTTTACATTTGCGTGTATTGCTTGAAGTCAGTGAGCTCTATGTATAACTGGAGAGACTACTGCTTGTTGGATTTCAATGCCATCATCGGCAGAATTTTTCCTCTACAGTACCAACATTACAACACGAACATAGCACCTTGGCACAAGGTGTACGTTTTGTTATGTTGGTACTGCAGAGGGGAGATAGTATTTATTTAATAAAGGAACATTATTTGTAGTTTTATTCGTGCAGTAAGATCGGAACTGTCAACTGCAAAACAGTATTAAAATACTTTTTTAATAAAAGTGTATTTCAGAATGAGTTGTCGATGGTAAATTTTGACATACTTGTGATAGAAATTTTAAATTGTAACCATTTATTATTTGAGCTAGAATAGCTATGATTCTGTTACAGTCAACTCCACCTACACCTATGTACTTCTACTATATACTTCACCTATATACTTCTACTCCACCTACTTAATTTTAGAATAGGTATTTGGGACCACAAAACCCTTGTTAAAAATAACAGCATCCAAAATTAGGACAACTGAAGTATAAAGTATTTTGTTATTCAATATTCCACATTTCTCTCTCAATGTTTTTTGTCCTTTATTATGTTTATTCATTTAGTTACATAACATCATTTTGTATGTCAGGTAACAATAATTATTGCATAAATTTGGTCTTAATATAAAAAACATACTAAATAACAATTCAAATTAACAATATAGTAAACATAAATGTAAAGTAAATATCAATATAATACAATTTTAACTACGGTTAATTACAAATATAAAAACGCAAACATAGGTACTTCTTAAAATTAGATAACAAATTTATGAACATTTGAAATATTCTTCAATCTAATACAAACAATTTGTTAATAAGTATATGTTTTAATGAGACTCTAACTTTCTCATAATAAATCACTTCAAGTTTATTTACACTACAAACAATTTACTTTTATCAATTGCTAAAGTTTTTTAGTATCTCATTAGTCATGATTGAAAATTTTACATCGGAGTTATCGTAAAACTGTAATTCATTTGTCTTAGTAAAACTATACTTGAGTTTTTAACATTCGTTACGTAATATTTAGTTGTGGTTACATTCTACTTTGTGAAAATCCTATTTGCACTGTGAAAATTTGTATTAATAAATTCTTTGAGGGCGATCTGTGGCTAAACATTAAATCTGTAATGAAGTTTAGTTCACACCGTTACCTATCCACATTGTCAGTTTTGTTAAGTAATCAAAAACACCGTTAACGACAAGTTTATTGGCAGTTACTTCAAATTATGGTTGTGTCATTGTATCGTGCGGACGTGCTGCAGCAATCAAATTTTAATAGTAAAGTATCGTGTATAGTCGTGGAGAAATACATTTAGGTACCACTACATGATATCTTTTTAAGCAAATTGTTTTCAATTTTATTTTACTCCAGATGATTTTTTTTTCTTTTTTTTCATTTGTTTGTATACACATTTATAATTTAAAACCCTATAACTGGATTAGGGAAAACACACATGTACCAGAAAAGTAAAAGATACACACATTTTAAAATTAAGATTTGTGTTTGTTAAGCAATTAATTCGAAAACTTGTAGGTATCTTACACAGCTTTATATTATGTTTGTATTTTTAGCGAATTTCCCCTATAAGGAAGAAGCTATTACCGTAGTCGACATGGGAAGACCTAGGCCCGGGACCATGATAACTTTTCGTTTTGAGGTCCCCAGATGCCAAAAACACCATTCGTTCAAATCTGCATATATATATATATATACAGTTTTGATATATATGTGTGTGTGTGTGTGTGTGTGTGTGTGTGTGTGTGTGTGTGTGTGTGTGTGTGTGTGTGTGTGTGTGCGCGCGCGCGATAACTCTCGTCAAAATGATTCGATTTTGATGAAATTTTGTACAAACATGTAAAGCATCATTTATGACTTTAAGTTCGAAAACCAGCCAGATCGCTCTATCCAAAGGGGTATTTTGGAGGGGTTTTGTATCCCAAAAATGGTTTTTTTGAGTTTTTTACATATAATATTTTAGTAAATCCAATTTTAGTTTTCACTATTAAATTCAAATTAAAAAAACAAACAATTTGGTGTTTTGATCATTGCTCTATGTCAATTCGTTATCGAGATTGCTTGAAAGTGCTAAACACAGTACGTTGTCCAATGTTATTCTTATGGAGAATAAGAAAAATTGCATATCTCCCTTATTTATCAACTTATCCTTATGAAACTTGGTATATTACTTCATATCGTTGTGGTTTATTGATATTTGCAGTAAAAAACATTTTTTTCCTATAATTCCCGTAGCAGCGAACCTGCGTACTCAGCTCCCATGTTATTCTTATGTATAAAAAGTAACGTGTTATCTCACTTAATTATGAACGTAAATTAATAAAATTTGGTATGTGGCTTCACCTACTTGAGTTATATTGATATTTGTATAAAACCCCATTTTTGTGTTCCTTCCTTCAGCAAATCTGCATACTCAGCCGCCATGATATTCTTCTAGAGAATAATTAAAAAGGTCATAAATCGTTTATTTATGAATGTATATTGATGAAACTTGGTATTTGGTTTTATGTGGTATTAAGATACATATATATGCATTGTAAATTCGCTGAGTACGCGGGTTTGCTGCTACTGGGGTATTAAATTATACAGTATACGGTACTACTCAGTCTTGCTAAAGATAAGCTTGTCCATCCCTAAGAATTTTTATTTTCAAACAACTAGTTATAATTTATATTAAACAATCACATATGAGATATTTCCGTTTTTACTTTCTCCCCCTATACATAGTATATGGAGAAAGTATTGTTTTCGTAAAAATTTTCGAATTTGAGTTGTTAGTGGAAATATTCGTTTTGGTGCTCCCTGAACCCAAAAAAGTGGTTTTTACGTGATGTCTGTCTGTGTGTGTGTGAGTGTCCGTGTGTGTGTGTGTGTGTGTGTGTGTGTGTGTGTGTGTGTGTGTGTGTGTGTGTGTGTGTGTGTGTGTGTGTGTGTGTGTGTGTGTGTGTCTGTGTGGATGTTTACAGAGCTAGAGCCCTAACCTATGAGTAGGGGGCATTGGCCGATTCAACCCCAGCACAGAAGTGAGGATGCGAGGAATCACCCCCCCCCCCGGATGACCTTGACCTTGACCCCCAAGGTCACCCCCGAGGGCACGCCCGAGGGCAACCCCCCCCCCCCGTCACGTGACCCATTAACCTAACTTAAACCTGGCACCTGGCGTGAGGATGCGAGGAAGCCCCCCCCTCACGTGACCCATTAACCTAACTTAAACCTGGCACCTGGCGTGAGGATGTGAGGATGCAACCCCCCCCTGTCACGTGACCCATTAACCTAACTTAAACATGGCACCTGGCGTGAGGATGCGAGGAAGCCCCCCCCCCGGCACGTGACCCATTAACCTAACTTAAACATGGCACCTGGCGTGAGGATGCGAGGAAGCCCCCCCCCCCGGCACGTGACCCATTAACCTAACTTAAACATGGCACCTGGCGTGAGGATGCGAGGAAGCCCCCCCCCCCCGGTCGTCTGCAGCACTTTTCGTGATGAGGAAAAAACTTTCGAAAATTAATAACTAGCCTATTTACCCACCGATTCCCACGGGACTTTTTCCAGAGTGTAGGCCTATCCCAGAGGAAGCGAATGACGTAAGAACCCCATAGATCCGCCATTAAACAAGGCCGCTATTAATTTTTAAACGCGTTTTCCTAATGGGATCTCAGCTGTTTACCGACCGATTTTGATGAAACCTCACCACATGTCGGGCGATGGCCTAAGTAAACCATCCCTTAAAGAAAATTGAAAATCAACCGTTAAACGGGCCCGCTATTAATTTTTAAACGCGTTTTCCTTATGGGATCTCAGCTGTTTACCGACCGATTTTGATGAAATTTCACCACATGTCAGGCGGCAGCCTAAGTAAACCATCCCTTAAAGAAAATTGAGAATCCACCGTTAAACAGGCCCGCTATTAATTTTTAAACGCGTTTTCCTCATGGGATCTTGGCTGTTTTCCAGACCCCTCACGATGGTTCAAAACTAGCAAAGGCGCGGTGAGGATGCAAGTCCCCCCCCCCCGGTGAGCGACTCCGCGGAGTCACGTGTCGAGGCGCGTGCTAGGGCCTACGTGACCGCCCGGGGCTCTTTACTCATCAGCGGTTCCGGGAACTGTTTACCGCTTACTCCTCCAGACTGGAGTTCTATTTATGAGCGCGTCCTCAAGGGTTTCGTCAGTTTGTCTTTGGAGCTCTTACTGTGCGGACGAAGTATTGCTGTCTCTGCGATACACCTACACAACCTGCTGTTCATTGCCTTTGGATTCCCATAAAAGTCAACGTAAGTAACAACATATTTATTAATTAGCGTTTCTATTTTAATTATTCGTTATTTTTAATTTTCGTTACTATCGCGGTGATTACTTATGCGACTGTTACGACTTTCTCTTTGAATATCTTAAAATGTAAGTAACATATAATTTACTTTTTCATCAGCAAGTTTACCAATGCTCTAAAATCTTATTAGCTAACATTAATAATTAATCTTTTACATATCCCAGTACACTGAGCCTTGTCGTTGTTTCTTTTTTCGATGGAGATGAGTGGAATTGTAATGACCTTGAAACAGTTGTGTTTTATAACGATTAAAATTAATGAATCAAACTTAAAAAGCAAAATAGATTCACTACCACTCTTTTTTAAAAAAATGTTTAAGCGAAATGAAATTAGGTTTTGCTTTTCAATCAGATGGCTGTTCCTCGTATGTGTGAGGTCTGCGGTCGCGTCTTCGCGAACGCTGGAAACCTGACTCGTCACACGGCAGCCGCTCACAGGGACCGCCATTTCGACTGCGACGTCTGCGGGAGACGCTTCGGGCGAAGCGACAACCTGCGACGTCACCTCATAGCAGTTCATCCTCCCACTCCTCACGACCAAGCGCCAGGTACGGTTTTAAGTTAAATAGGAAACCGCCAGTAGATTTGTTAAGCACGCCTTCTTCTCCGATATCCTCATCCAAAGTTCCTCACCCTTGTATTACTGGACTCAAACTGGCGATCGAGATGAGGAAGAGGTCACCAGTCCTCTATACAGTTCCTCACGATCAAGCGTCAGGTACGGTTTTTATGTTAAACAAGAAAGGAGGCTGCCAGCCTCTGTGTGTTCCTCACCCTTGTATTTACTGAGCCCAAACTGGCGATTGAGATGAGGAAGAGGTCGCCAGTCCTCTGTGCAGTTCCTCACGATCAAGCGCCAGGCACGGTTTTTACGTTAAACAAGAAACCGTCAGTACTAATGACTTGTTTTCGAGAGAGTAAACGGCTTTAGCCGAGTAAACAGATTCAAGTAGTAAACAAGGGGCTGCCAGCCTCTGTTCAGTTCCTCACCCTTGTATTTCTGGGCTCAAACTGGCGAACGAGATGAGGAAGAGGCCGCCAGTTCCTCACCCTCGTGTTTATCGAGGTAACTAATAGGACTTGTTTTCCTGTTCGCAGGCCGTCCGTGCCCGTTGTGCTCCATCGCCCTGGCGAGCCCTGAGGATCTGCGCCATCACATGGAAGCGGTCCACGGTGCAATCCCGTCGGCTTCGACCTCCTCCTCCGCCGCAACGTCACCCGTCAGAGACCCACGGCCCGAGTGCGACGCGTGCGGGCGGCGATTCGCCCGTGAGGATCTGCTCCAGCGCCACGTGCAGCTGGTGCACGCCAACGGGGTCCGCTGTCCCGAGTGCGGTGCCCTTTTCCGCAGGGCCGCTTATCTCCAGCAGCACGTGGCGAGCGCCCACCGCGGCATGAGGTTCGCGTGCGCCTACTGCGACCGAGGCTTCACCCGGCGCTACAACCGGGACCAGCACGAGGCCGAAAACTGCCCCGTCGTGAGGAACCTCGTTGTGGACGAGATGCCGCACCTGCCCGTCCTGTCACCCGAGCACCAACCCGGCCGTGAGCCCCAGCCCGGACCCAGCCACGAGCCCCAGCCCGGACCCAGCCACGAGCCCCAGCCCGGACCCAGCCACGAGCCTCGACCCAGCCGCGAGCCTCGACCCAGCCGCGAGCCTCAGCCCGGACCGAGCGAGGCACCCGATGGGATGGTGCGTGGTGGCGGTGGACTGCCCGCGTTCCGCACCATCCAACGGGGGTTCCGCGGACGCCTCCTGACCTTCGGCCTGTCTCGACCCATGGAGGACTTCTTGTCCGTGGAGGACGCGCTGGTGCTGCTGTTTGACAGCGTCCTGAACCTGTTGACTGACGTCAGGTCCCGGCACCCAAACACCAAGGTCAACATGTTCCTGGAGTGCGAATTCGCCAACGTCCACGGAGCCACCTGTCTGCGAGCCTTCAAGACGAAGAACGTGCCTCTCACCACCGCGTCCAACTTGGAGGACTTCCTGTCAGCGTCCTTCCACAAGCTGGAGGAAGAGAAGGAGCAGTGCCGGCTAGTGGGCAGCGAGTGGAGCTATCTCCGGATACGCGACCTGGAGATCCACGTCAATCTCTACACCCCGTTGGGAGAACGCGGAGCCCGGTTCGTCCAGCTTCCCAAGACCATCTGCGAGACGCGCGCTGTCATCAACGTGCACAACCTCGATGACATGTGCTTCGCGTATGCCGTCCTGACCAAGTTCGTCGCGCGACACCCGGAGAGGCCCGCATCGTACACACCGGACGTCATGGCTCGCTACGATTGGACCGGCCTACGCTTCCCCGTAGCTGTGAAGCACATCAAGGTCTTTGAGAGGAAGAACGCCATCAGCGTCAACGTGTACGGGATCGAGCGCGCCATAGTGGGGAGACGCCCCGACGGATCGCCAAAGTTCCAGGACCGCGTGTTCCCACTGAAGATCTGCAAGCGGGAGTTGGAGGATCACCGGGACCTGCTGTATGTGACCACCGGCGGGAACAGTCACTACGTCTACATCGCAAACATGAGTAGGCTAGTGCGTCCTCAGCTGACGTCTCACGGCCACGCCATCCACGTGTGTAAGCGATGCTTCGCTTACTTTGACAACCGGCCTGACAAGCTGCAACTATCTGGTGCTGAGCGTCTGGAGGAGCACATGCGATACTGCACCGCCAAGGCTCCCCTTCGCTTGGACATGTCGAAGAAGCAGCAGATCCGCTTCACCCACCCCGAGTACACTAGGCGGGAGAGGTTCTGCATCTACGCGGACTTTGAGTGTGCTCTGCAGCCCGTCGCTGTTGACCCGGTGGAAGCGCCGCCCGGCACGAGGCCCCTGCAACTGCACGTCCCGTACGCCTTCGCCTACCAGATCGTGGACTCGCTCGGCCTGGAGGAGTTTGAGCCCCGCGTCTACTTCGGGGCTGACGCGTCCAAGGTCTTCATGGAGAGGCTCAAGATGGACGTGCTGGCGCTGTGGGAGTTCCTGTTTAGCACGAGAGCTCTGCACCCTTCTCTGACCCGGCAGGAGATGGATGAGTACCTGGTGGCGACTCACTGCTACCTCTGCGGGAAGGAGTTCACGGACCAGGACGTCAAGGTGCGGGACCACAACCACGCCCCGCCCTACGAGTTCCGAGGAGCCACCCACCGCTCGTGCAACCTACGGTACAGGGAGCAGCGGGTCATCAACTGCTATTTCCACAACCTGTCCAACTACGACGCCCACTTCGTAGTGCGGGAGCTGGCCATCGACCCTGGTGATGTGGACGTGCTGGCGCACACCGAAGAGCGCTACATCGCCTTTACCAAGCGGTTTCACTTTGGCCAGCCCGGGGACAACCAACGTCAGAGCAGTTTCGCGGTGCGGTTCCTCGACACCTACAGGTTCTTGTCCATGAGCCTGGCCAACCTGGCGGCGGGGCTTCCCACGGATAAGATGCGCGAGACGAGGAAACGCTTCCCCGACAACCGGCTCTTCGACCTGGTGCGCAGGAAGGGCGTGTTCCCCTACGACTTTGTCACGTCGTACGACACGTTGTACTCCACCAGGGAGCTGCCTCCCAAGGAGGCGTTCAGGAACTCCATGACCCTGGAGGATATCAAGGAGGAGGAGTACGAGCACGCCCTCAACGTGTGGCGAGCCTTTGACTGCAACCACCTCAAGGACTACGCGGACAAGTACCTGCGATGTGACATCGCCCTGCTCACCGATGTCTTTGAGCAGTTCCGTGATACGTCGCTAGCAGAGTACGGGCTGGATCCTGCCCACTACTACACCCTGCCGTCCTACGCCTGGGACGTGATGCTCAAGACCTCCGGTGTGGAGCTGGACACGCTGCAGGACTTTGACATGTACCTGTTCGTGGAGCAGGGGATCCGGGGAGGCATCTCTCAGGCCATCACCCGCTACGCCAAGACCAACCACGACAGGTGCCCGGACTACCGCCCGGACGAGCCCACGCGCTTCCTCATGTACCTGGACGCAAACAACTTGTACGGCTGGGCCATGTCCCAGTGCCTGCCGACCGGAGACTTCGAGTGGCTCAGCCGTGAGGAAATCCAGGCGTTGGACGTCGCGGCGCTGGACGCAGAGGCCGATCGAGGCTACATCTTGGAGGTGGACCTCCACTACCCCGCGCGCCTACACGACCTGCATAAGGACCTTCCCTACTGCTGCGAGACGAAGCGCCCGCCAACAGGGAAGTTCCCCAAACTGTTGACGACCCTGGACGACAAGACGCACTACATCTGTCACTACAGGGTCTTGCAGCAGGCGCTGCAAAACGGATTGGAGCTGGTCACGGTGCATCGGGCGATCTCGTTTCACCAGTCGCGGTGGTTGGAACCGTACATCCTGATGAACACGGAGCTGCGGAAGAAGGCCAAAACGAAGTTTGAACAGGACTTCTTCAAGCTCATGAACAACGCGGTCTTTGGCAAGACCATCGAGAATGTACGGAAGCGCCTCAACGTGAAGCTGGTGTGCACCCCGGAGAAGTTTTCCAAGTACGTCGCCAGATCCAACTTCCTGGACCGGACGTACTACACGGAGGACGTGGCCCTGGTGCATCTGTCCAAGGTCAACATTGTGTTGGACAAGCCAATCTACGTAGGCATGTCAGTCCTGGAGCTGAGCAAGTGGCTCATGTACGAGTTCCTGCGCAAGATGAAGGAGCGCTACGGTGACCGTCTCACCGTGGACTACATGGACACGGACAGCTTCGTCTTTGACATCGTGTCCCAGGACGTCTACGCCGAGATGAAGGAACACCTGGACGACTTTGACACCAGCGGCTATCCGAGGTCTCACCCCTGCTACAACCCCGTCAACGCCAAGGTCATCGGAAAGTTTAAGGACGAGTGCAACGGCCTGTCCTTATACGAGTACCTCGGCCTGCGGTCCAAGCTGTACTTCATGGACATCGAGGACGCAGCGACAGGCGGCAGCAAGGCTCTCAAGCGAGCCAAGGGGGTTGCGAAGGGCGTTGTCAAGAACGTCCTCACCCCCGACGACTACAGAGAGTGTCTGTTTGACGGGGTCCAGAAACACACCACCAACGTCCGGTTCCAGTCCCACTTGCACCGGGTCTACACCGTGGAAGTGGACAAGCTGAGCCTCAGTCCAGCTGACGACAAGCGGTGCGTCCTCCCCGACGGCATCCACACTCTGCCATGGGGACACAAGGACGTCCCGCCGCTACCGCCAGCCAGGAGGAGAGGAGATCAAGCACAGCGGATGGAAGTGGACGGCGAGGAGGAGGGACAGCGCCAGGACGAAGACGAGGAAGAAGAGGAATTCCCCGTCTAGTTGTATATATTAGTTATAAGAGAAAAAAAATTGTAAATAGTATTTGTAAGAAAATATAATAGCTTTATGTACAGCATGAACCCGAGTTGTTTATTTCCTCCCTTTGCTCACTCAAAAGTCACAAGCCGTTAGGCTCAGAAAGGCGTTATGGGTCGTTTGGCCCGAGCCGTGCAGCTTAAAAAGCCCCCGCCAACCGGGAGCGGTTGGCGGCGCGTGTCGGGGACGACCCTGAAGGACTTGCCCAGGAAGGAGTTGCTAAGTGGTTTGCTGATGTCCGAGGGGTCACCCTCGAATTACTCAGCGGTTTGCTGATGTCCGAGGGGTCTCGTGGCGCGCCCTCTTTGGCGGCCTTCACTGCCGCTTGGCGGGGGCTCAGCCAGTGACACGCGCCGCTGGTATATAAACCTGAGGTCCAGCCCCGCTGCCTCAGTTTTGCTAATTTTTTAAATTTAGTAAGGAGAAAGGAGAAATGAAAACACAAGCTTTATCATTATGAGGCATGTATTGTACAGTAATAAGGTTACATACACATACTACAAAAACCTTACAAACTAGTTTTAAGCGAATATGGAGTGAAAGAGCCTGCGGACCAGAGCGTCGTTGGCGGCGGGAGCGGCAGGGTCGAAGAGCTGGACGTAGTCGCTGAGTGACGTGCGGAGAACAGCCCGGCAGTACAGGTAAGTGAGGCAGTAGTAACCGCAAACAGAGGTATCGTAGCCCTGGAGTCGATACCTATTGTAGACGTAGTGGCGGTGATGAGGATTGCGCCTCAGGAACATTTGAAAGTCGGCCTGGTATGGTGGCCTTCCGTAGCTGTCCAGGTAATCGAGTCTGTCCTCTTCCGAGCAGTAAAACGCCACCCAGTGTTCGCCTCCCTCGGTGTGTGCTACCGTGTTGGACACGATGGCGGTGAGAGGCTTGACCGGTACGTCAGGTAGTTGGTCAGAGGCGTAGACCGCAACGTTCCTCAGTCCGGGGATCCTCACCAGGCATTCTCTGATCTGGACGGTATTCATCGTGGGCGGAAGCAGCACAGGCAGCTTGAGACGGACGGGTCCAGCCTGTCGTTATCCACGAGCCAGTCCCGCAATACTATGCAGTTATGAAGGGCGCAACGGTTGTGGGAGCTCTTATGGTGGCGACAGCGCAGGGTCCGGTAGGTGGGTGGACCGTTGAGCGACCCGCAGCCCAGATCCTCCATGTCCTGAGCGGTGGTGGCGGCGGGCTCAGTTATGAGGTGGCGTTGTACAAAGTCCCTCTTCTGCGATCCTTTGACGTATACCAGGGGGCGGTGGATGAGGCAGGAGCGCAGCTTGTCCAGCAGGGCGACGTACGCGATGTCCCCCTGGTCCCACTCCAAGCCGTGGCAGTGGCGAGTGATCCAGACGCTCTCGCGCTGTTTCTCGAGAGTCAGGAGGTCCTTACTGAAGGGTGGGCGGGCGATGTGATGTAGGAGCAGCGTGCCGGTAGTCACGTCCACCACGCAAACCTCTTTCAGTAGAAAGTCATTATCACTGTCTTTAAAACACTGCATATCCATCACCACGCTTCCGTGATGACAGCGCGCTGGTGGCGGCTCGTTATAGATCGGTGGCGGCACGTCCATCCCGTACGGCTGACTGAACTCGACTGAGCGCTGGCGGGAGCGCGCCTAGCGGGATAACCTTGGGTGCGCGCGCCGCCATCACGGTCCGCGGTGACCTTGAGCGCACGGCAACTCGTTTACCCGCCAAAGTCGACTGTGACGTTGCGATGACGGTCCACCTCCACGATGTTGTCCAACTCGGCGTACACTATGCAGTTGAACGCCTCCGCCAAGGCTTCGGAGAACCCAATCTCTATGCGCAGGTTACCGTTACGCACCAGGTTCCAGTGGCTGGATTGAGAGGCTGCCATATCGGGCGTCAGATCAAACGCCATCAGGCAGTATCCGTAGGGGTATTCGTTGCGACTGACTTCGTTACCACAGTCTGAGAAATTGATGCCGGTGCCGGTGTACAGCGTGTGGTAGGCGAGCACGCACAACTCCTGACCGAACGTGTAATCCGGTTGAAGCGGCTTACATGGCACTTGCTCACCGTCTATGTACAGCGCGAAGAAGTTCACGTGGCTGTGGGTGAAGTTGAACGGGTTCTTCTTGTAGTCCCCGTTGAACGCCTGATTGCTGACCAGGCCAACTATAATGCGTTTCGGCAGTTGACCCAGAAACACACTGTCCAGAGTCTTGCTGCTGATACCGGAGGGTAGTGTGAAGGATTTCACTTCCACGCGCGTAATGGGATATTTGGCTGTACCTGACTCCAGCGTCCTGCTGTGAGCCAACAGCACGCTCGGGTTGATCTTACAGCGGCGCATAAACAGGTTGACTTCGGCGATGTCCACTTTATAGTCTGTCACGGTTTTGGACATGATGGAGAATGAGTTCTTTGACCTGATCAGGCGAAAGCGCATCTCCACGCCGTTTAACATGAACTTCTCCTGGTTGCACAGGTCGACGTGTAGATGTCCGACCATGTCCGCGTACCGGCTGGCCTTGACAAACTCCCTCCGGTTCTTGAGCCCGGCATTATCCTCCTCAGTATTGTCCATGTACCCGGCATAGTCCTCGTAGAACAACTCCGCGGTGAGGTGCGATGTCTTGGCATCACCGCCATAGGACAACAGGTTCTCCAGGTAGGCGCGATAGGCGTACGTGTTGTTCTGAGGAGACACCAGTTTGTTGTTCAGATACAGGTCCACTTGACTGAACAGCGAGTGCAGCCAGTTGTTAATCGGACCCACCTCTTTTATCGCTTGATCACCCGTTACAGCGCCTCCATTAGCCGTTCTAATGGTAGCCTTCACATGCAGTAGCGTCTGTGACAGATCCGTGTACTCGTCCCCATGACCCGGAACTATGAACTCAACGGGTGAGTCGTCTGTCAGGGAGGAGATGGGCTTGTACTGCACCCATTTACCACTCTCTATACTGGTCTGCGTGGGCGGTAGCGAGAACAGGTCCAACTCGGTCTTGACACACTCGCACGACTTCTGATGTAGAAACGCCATTATCCAAAAATGTCCTTCACGGTACTCTTGTTCTTCTTGCTTCTCCTCTTCTTAGCGACACGTTTTGCGGGCTTCCTCTTGGGCGCAGCGGTCTTCTTCCTCGCTCCGAGGAGTTTCGCTAGAGACTGAGGAGTAACCTGCTGTACACGCCTCCTCTTATAGGCACCACCACCGCTCAGCACGCGATCCAGTTTTTCATCAGCCCTGCGTTTCAGCGACCCGGTAAACTGTCTGAGCCGGGTGTTGGCCGCGACTCGGGGGTCGGCTGTGCCCGCCGCCACGTCGCCCAAGAAACCCACACCGGACCTCAGCGCCTCCTTGCCCAGCGCCGATGCGCCGGATCTGATCAAAGGGACCACTGTACGCATCAGCCCGCCTAGGAAACTGCCGATACCGTGTCCGCGTTGGAAAGCGGCTCCTCTGAATACGGAGGATACGCCATGGCCCGCCTGCTGGTGGCGGTAATACGCCAGATAGGGATCGCTCGGATTCATTGCCGCTGCCTCTCTTTCCTGAAATGAAGCTTCATGCACGTGGTCCCGAAGTGGAATGGCAAGTGTCGCCCTTGGTTGTCCCTTAAATCGATTTCCACGCTCTCGAATGAGGTTTTAATCACCGGCACGTAGTGCGGGTCTATTATATACACTGTCGTGTTGGCACCGTACGTGTAATTCCTGATGTCGATGTTGAGGATCTTCAGTAGTGGCGCCACAGCGTCGCCCACCAGTTGGGGTTCCACCAGGTCGCAATACACGTACATGTGTGATGGCAGACCGGCAAAGAGGTTAGCCGGCCTCACGGACCTGTGACGCTTGACGATATCCGTATCCACCTCGTAGCCAAACTGTAGCGCCAAACTGGGGCTCAGTTTGAGGCTCTGAACGGCTGAAGATGTCGACAGCAATTCCACCCTGGAGGACTTCTCGTCATACGAGAAGGTGCACAGGTTACTCTTCATTTGAGGGTGGTTGTTGATTGCGTGCACGAGTTCCTCGGTACTACTGTAATTGCCCGGCTCCACTTTAATTGACAACTTGTCCACCATGGCCAACCCGCCTTTCGAGTCCCTCATTCCCAGCACTAGTTTGATGTAGGTTCCCTCACCGACGGTTAGAAAAGAGAAGGGGTAGTGCGCCTCCGCCAGAGCGACCTCCCACTCGCCGTCTGACAGATCAACGGTCGAGGGTAGATGGGTCGTGTAGTTTGTCACCATGTTGTTGGGATAGTACTTCATTGAACTGTTACTGGGCAACGTCAGGTAAAACTGGTTGTGCCTCGTCATCGCAGCTGTTGCACATCCGCTGCGGGTACCCACGAGTTGAAGTCCTCTCCGTAACCGGCCCACTTGACTAGGTAGCGCTTACTGGAGCCTCGCCCCTCGGTGTCCAGTATTTTATCTATTTGGTACAGGCGGTCCGGGGCGATCGTCACCTTTTGCATCTCGTGCTCGTAGAAGCGCCCTTCCAGCGGCGTCCCGTTCAGGTCGCGCAGCACGTACAATGGCAGAGGATGCGACCCGTATACGTGGTCTACCACAAACAGCTCCTTACTCCAGTTGGTCTCGTAACCTTTGGCGAACGTGCCCTTCTCCTTGGCTATGCGCACCGTGTCGCCCGGCTCGAACCTGGGCTTGTGTCGCCGGATCGCTTTTCCATACATGTGACGCCACACCTTGTACACCGTTTGACCATCGCCGCTGTCCGCGTCCACGGGTCGTAGGCCACCACCCAGGCTCCTGTGCGGGCTGCGGTTGTAGGCGTCCACAAGCCTGTCCAACACGTCGATGTAGCGATACGTGTTTTTGTAGGTCAGGTAGCGCCACATGCGGGTCTTGAGCGTGCGGTTGACTCGCTCCACCACCGCCGCCTTCACGTCGGGGTTCTGCGTGGTGAAGTAGTTGACACCGTGACTCTTGAACACTCGCTTGGTCGCAGCCCCGGTGAACTCCGTCCCCTTGTCGGTCTGTAGACAGCGAGGAGTCGCCTCAGCGAATATTCCCTCGAACGCAGCAGCCACCTCAGGCCCGCTTTTCCTCTTCAGTGGTACCGCGAACAGCCGCTTACTGAATACGTCTATCACAGTCAGCAGATAGTTGACTCCGTCGTTGTACCGGCTCAGGCCGCGCATGTCGTTCAGGTCCGCCTGCCACAGCTCCCGGGGCCCGAACACGACGTAGCGGTTGCGGGGAAACCGCTTGCGCGCAGGCTTGTGCAGCGTGTAGGTGTCCTGGGCGCGCAGCCAGTCGGCTACCCGACGTTTCGGTAGGCGCGCGGCTCTGGCCAGGGCGGCCACCCCACCGAGGGAACCGGGCTGGCTCGGGTCGTAGTACAGCTTCTCCATTACGGTGTGAACGGCTCCCAGTTGTCCAATGACGATTCCCGGTCAGGTTCCTCGGTTATTATCCTTCTTCGGGCCGCTGGAGGTCGCGGTCTCAAGCGGTCCAGTATCGGCGTCAACCTCGGTGAGAGGGGTGTCGACGAGGCTGTCGTGTCTCCCCAGGGGCTCGATGCCGAGTCCAGTCCCACGCCTAGGTAACGCAACGCCGTGGGATTGCTCACGTATTCTTTGGGCACGTTCATGTCCTTCAAGGCGGCCATCACTTGATGCCAGCCGGTAGGCAATCGGTCCGCCCTTCGCGCTCTCACTATGCTGTGCGCGATGTCCACTATATTGGAATCAGGGATCTTCACCTTGTTCACGTACACCGCCCCACTGGCGTCCCAGGCGATGGGGCTGTCTTGCCGGGTCATGAATCGCAACAAGTTGCGCGCCACCGACCTGTAGATTTTTGAGAACGATTCCACAATGTCCTCCTCCGCCGAGGCGCTAGACTCGCGCTTCATCTGACTCGGACCCTCCGCCGCTTCCTCCTCCCTCTCCTCGCCCTCGATGATTGACAGACCTATGGGTTGACGTTTAGCCGCGGAAAAGTGCAGGAACCGCTGTAACACCTGCTGATATTGTTTCCATTTCTCCGTATCGTCCAGCCGCTTGTCGCTCAATATGCGATGCATCTCAGCGTCCAGGCTGGCTGGCTTATTGGCGCTACCTGCTCCTCCTCTTGACCCCGGCCCTGGTCCCGGTCCTTCTCGCAATCTCTCGATGAGCTCCTGCGGTACAACCACCATTTTCCTAGCGTACTCCATGTCCGATTAGCTTCTGCGCTAGAACGGGCAGAACAGCGTTCAACAGCAGAGGTAGGAGGATCCCTCCGCCCCGTTGGACGAGGTAGTGTCGCTTCTTGGCCCAACCCTCGCCGCGTTTCACCAGCCGTCTGAGCGCCTGTTTGTGTTTGCTCAATTTGCGTTTGAGACAGGGGGAAAGCGGTACGTTTCCGCGTAGCACGTTATACGCGCACTCGCACAATGACTTGATGCGACTCTTGTCGCACGCTTTTAACAGGGCCTTGCGTTCTTTGGGCGTAGCGTGTATTAGGGCCCTCAGCAGCGCCGCGTCCTTCTTCACGCGGTGTGACATGATGACTGACGCTGGCACGCGCTCGGTCTATTTATCACTTCTTCTTAGGCAGGTACACGTAGTTCACCGGATCGTCTGGGAAAATGGCCGAACGTACGCGCATCTCTTCAGGCGTGGACTGTTTCAAGTCTATGAGCAGGTAGGCGTGCGGATCACGCGTGGCGTCCGCGTAAGCCTCCTCCACGAATTTGGGGTTCTCCGGATATACTTGACGGGCCAGGTGTTTGATCTGAGCGCGATCCCTGGGATTCTTGAAGCACACTATGTAGTGGGCGTTCAGCGATATGTCGCACTGGCCCCTGCCCTGGTGAAACAGGTTTTGCGTGATGAAGAACACGCTCATGTTGCGGTGGTGCGAGCCCTTGGTGAACAGGTCCGCCACGCCGGGGCCGGCCTCGCGCATCATGTCATCGACGATGACCAGGGCGGGCTCGCTACCGTCGTAGTCGTCCAAGTCTGGCAGGCCGGCTACGTAGCGCACGGCAGAGTCCGCCAGCTCTTGCCACCGCCACCACCACTGCCATAGTGCCAAGTGATACGGGCGAACCGCGTATCGCACATGCGGTCGGCGTGCTCTATGAAGCGAGCCACGAAGTGCGACTTGCCGCTGCCCGAAGGCCCGGCCACGATGGCGGTGAACGGGTGTTTCCACCTCAAGTCCATGGCGTCTACTGACTGCCATGTACCGCCACCTCGGCTCTTAAAACTAAATTCTTTTCTCGCTTTTTTTATTTTTTTTTTTATTTTTTTTATATTGAAGGGACTCGGTTATCAACTGCTTAGTGGAAGTTTCCACGCTCTCTCTCGTTTACTGGGTAGCGCGCTTGGAGTGTACGCTCCTCTTGGTTTTCCCTGAGATGACGCAATCGGTCTTTCGCCAGGTAGGTAGAGGAGTAGCGGTTCTAGTGATCCCGTCGTATCTTGACTCTCCCGTCTCGCTATTTGCCAGCCATAGGTTTTGCAATCTGGATAGCAGGTCCTCTAGACATATGCAGATTTCATCGTTTCGCTCCTCGTCCAAGTACAAGCCACAACTGAACGTGGGGCGACCTCCTTTGAACACGTTCATCTTTAACAGTACATTACCGCTGTTGGTAGGGTTCTTCACAGTGTACTGATATCCGCCAGCGGACCAGCACAGTGTCGGGGAATCGATAGGCACTTCCTTCCTCTTTACAGTCCACCCATCGAGCTTTTTCTTCTTTGACACACATCCCTGCTGTACTGGCGGTGCGTTGGCGTTCTCATCATTCATTGCGTTCAGCTCCTCTAGGAAGGAGCGGATCGTTTGGTCCACTTCAGCTGCACTGACTCCGTTTCCGTTCATGGTGACGTCTCAAACAACACTGAGGTCGCGCGCGCGGCTCTGCCTCGGTTTTATACCCAGGTTGCAAGCTTCAGCGAACCTTCTAGAAGCTTCCAGAAACGTGAGAGGTAGTCTATCGCTGATGGGGGGGGGGGGTCCTTATTCCTCCTCACACGCCTGTGCTCAGCCTATGTTAGGTTTCCGCCAGGTCACGTGAGACGGGGGGGGGTGTTCCTCATCCCTCCTCACACGCCTGTGCTCAGCCTACGTTGTGTCCTCACGCCAGGCTATGTTGTGAGGCAGGTATATCCTCACACCAGTTGATGTCGGGGGGGGGGGGTCATGTTCAAGTTTATAAGTAAACTTTTTATTTTTATTTCTTTTTAAGGAATGAGGTTAAGGGTAAAAGAAGTCTTTATTACCGGAAAAAACATGTAGTGGGTTATTGTCCAGGCCTTCTATAGTTTTCCTGGACGTCCAACACCGCCATGCCGCCTTGGTTCAGAGTTAACTGCAGCACTTGCAGAACCTCGTTCCACTGCGCCGGGTCCCCCGGGTCGTAACGACGAGAGGACATCACGGGACTGGCTGAACTCCACCACCCCGGCCTGAGGAAGACGTGACCACCTCTCCTCATCGCCTCCTCAACCCGAGTCCTTGTGGGAGTAAGGTACTCCGGTCCGAGCAGGAGGTACCGGCTGATGTTGGGAACGTTGACAAAGACTTCCACAGTAAGGGCATCCATTATGGAAGCGGCTCTGGTCAAGACTGACTCGAACACCGCTTTCACCCGCTGTCGCCCTCCGGAGGAGCTTCGCAGTGGAATGTAAACGGTAAACAGTTCCCGGAACCGCTGATGAGTAAACAGCCCCGGGTGGTCACGTAGGCCCTAGCACGCGCCTCAACACGTGACTCTGCGGAGCCGCTCACGGGGGGGGGGAGTTTGCATCCTCACCGCGCCTTTGCTAGTTTTGAACCATCGTGAGGGGTCTGGAAAACAGCCAAGATCCCATGAGGAAAACGCGTTTAAAAATTAATAGCGGTCTTGTTTAACGGTGGATTCTCAATTTTCTTTAAGGGATGGTTTACTTAGGCTGCCGCCTGACATGTGGTGAAATTTCATCAAAATCGGTCGGTAAACAGCTGAGATCCCATAAGGAAAACGCGTTTAAAAATTAATAGCGGGCCCGTTTAACGGTTGATTTTCAATTTTCTTTAAGGGATGGTTTACTTAGGCCGTCGCCCGACATGTGGTGAAGTTTCATCAAAATCGGTCGGTAAACAGCTGAGATCCCATAAGGAAAACGCGGTTAAAAATTAATAGCGGCCTTGTTTGATGGTGGATCTATGGGGTTCTTTCGTCATTCGCTTCCTCTGGGATAGGCCTACACTCTGGAAAAAGTCCCGTGGGAATCGGTGAGTAAATAGGCTAGTTATTAATTTTCGAAAGTTTTTTCCTCATCACGAAAAGTGCTGCAGACGACCGGGGGGGGGGGTCCTCGCATCCTCACGCCAGGTGCCAGGTTTAAGTTAGGTTAATGGGTCATGTGACGGGGGGGGGCTTCCTCGCATCCTCACGCCAGGTGCCATGTTTAAGTTAGGTTAATGGGTCACGTGCCGGGGGGGGGGGTTGCATCCTCGCATCCTCACGCCAGGTGCCAGGTTTAAGTTAGGTTAATGGGTCACGTGACGGGGGGGGGTTGCATCCTCACATCCTCACGCCAGGTGCCAGGTTTAAGTTAGGTTAATGGGTCACGTGAGGGGGGGGGGGGCTTCCTCGCATCCTCACGCCAGGTGCCAGGTTTAAGTTAGGTTAATGGGTCACGTGACGGGGGGGGGTTGCCCTCGGGCGTGCCCTCGGGGGTGACCTTGGGGGTAAAGGTCAAGGTCATCCGGGGGGGGGGGGTGATTCCTCGCATCCTCACTTCTGTGCTGGGGTTGAATCGGCCAATGCCCCCTACTCCTATGGGCCGATTTTTATGAAATTTGGTATGTAGGTAATAATCCACGGTATCTCCAGGCGTTTTTTTCATTTTTTTGGATTTTTGATTTTTAAGGGTAATTATCCCCCAAAAACCGCCAAAAAACATGAAAAATCCAAATTTCTCAAAAACGGCTCTAACGATTTTGATTAAACTTTCGTGGTTTGTAGAACTTTAGGTTTGCAAGAAAATGACACCACCCGCATTTCTTGAAAAATTCGGGTTCAGAAATTACAGGACTTAAAACATCCAAAATTCAATTTTTTGGATTTTTTATAAAAAATCATAAATGTTAAAAAAGATTACTATTCACCATTAAAAAGAGCTCAAACAACTAAACAAATTAGTATTTTAAATTACTATTCTACGATTGCTAGTTACGGAGAAAATTGAAATTTTCATTTAGCGGTAAACACAGTACGTTTTCCAATGTTATTCTTATGGGGAATACAAATATAACTATTTCTCTCTTATTTACTGATCAATTTCATTAAAATTTGATATGCAGGTCAAGTTAGCATTGACCAACAGATAATGTTCGAAATGTGTTGCTATTTAACCCTGGGGGGGGCAAGGGGGCATTTCCCCTCTCAAAACCACTGTGTGTAGCAACGGACTCTATAGTGCCTCCCAAAAAGGGATTTGGGTGGATATTTCTGAAAACAACTATTTTAGACAATTTTCTGTACATTTATCTATACTTCATATTCTATATTTAGTAAATAACAAATATTTTTGTCATTAAAGTTTGGCTAAAAGGGAGAAAGTATGTGTCAGTTTCCTGATACCGTTTATTTCTAATTGTTTTTAAGTGAGCCTGTGGAATTTCTTGTCACATCTTCGTTATAATCTTCTTCTACATACCAGATGCATATTCTTATATGCAAAATTAAATGATTCCTTCAAATGTTGTGAGTTGTGTATTGGATGGTGAATGTTTCACTACTAGTTGTGTGTTTAGCTAGATGTTGATAACTCTCCAAGTTTCACATTTCCTTTGAGTAAACTGTTCTTTAACTGAGTTGCGATCTGTCAAGTCCCTTGAAGCTTTTGTATGGAAGTAAAGCTAGAAGTTATGAATAGGGATGAGTCCAAGTTTCGTTATATCTTTGAGAAACAGCCTGTAGAGCGCTTGAATTAGTCTTGGAAATTGTACAGTCTCATAATTTCAACATAATCATCATATCTACATGAGATAATCGGATCTTCAGTGTACATTAGGATGCTGTAACAACCACAAAATATGGTTCGCTTGCCTTGTTCAGCTGAATAGGTGAATAGTACCATTGATTATATTCAAAATCAATGATAGTACTAATTCATATACCTTCGTCTACAGAAGAAATAGGTTCGTCGAGCTTTCAGACCATGTGTGCTTAGTTACATAAGAGTAATGTTCGCAGCAAAGATGTCTTACGAGGGCGTCCAGCTGATTCATAAATCAACAACATACCACAAAGTGTTGCCAACCTTAAGGGTATAATAATGGTACAGCTATTTTTAAATTGCCACTGGACATGCAGAAAGAAAATTTAAACCCCTAATCGATTAATCTAATAATACAAATAAATCAAAACAGCATATTAGTTTCATAAAATGACAGCTTATCATAGAATGTAAGCAGTTAAACAATGTTCATTCTAATTACACCGATAATTAGAATAATGAGGATTACACTGATAATGAGGAAAATATGGTACTCGTACGATAACTATCGTGTTTCCAGCAACACTGCAGATTGGATCACGATTGTGATCACGTGGTGATCACGTGACCTTCCAGCTGTTTTTACGAGGTCTCTTCCGGTTAAGTATAAAACCTTAAATAGATCGACTCAGCCCACCTGGTCTGAAAGCTCTACGAACCTTGGTTGGCACCATGATTAATACTTGTAGTATTGCTTGCAGTTTCAGTGTGTTTTTTTTTATAAATATTTTCAATTTTCTGTTTTAAAAAGAGTCTTTATAGTTTTAGTAACGAAAATCAGCTTTAGTGTTGTTTCTTTATAGTTTTTTTCTTAGATATTCAACATTAAAATGTATACATTTCTGTAATTTTTCAACTTAGTGTTGTCTAAAAGTATATGTTTTAAACATTTTTAAAATGTATACTGTATTAATTTTTAGTACATCATAATTAATGTGGAAACATAAAGTAATTTGTTAGTTAAGAAAAGCGTCGGTTATCATATGTTTATGTTAAGTTTCACCCTAAATCAGAAGTCGCCTCGTTATAACAAAAGAGGTGTAAGGAACATTGATACTCCCCCGAGGTATCACCTTGACCCCTGATCGTTCATCACACTGTCTCTTCTGTTTTTGTCTGAATATAACTGAAATAACTGTACTATCAATTATATAGGCTACCAAATGATAAATCGTCAAAGATTTGATGGTATTTTGTTTGTTGCTCTCCTGACAATCTGATGCAAGATTTATCATAAACAATATCTAAAAATGTAGTGAAGGTTAAAAACTGGACCCAGCTGTCATTGGTCATTGGGATTTGGCTATTAATTAACGATCCTGGCTAATCAGTCGGTCTAAGTCGGTAACAAGGCTACACAAGGCACTAGCTCATTTTACATTTATAGTTCATTCATTTACAAATTTCTACACTTTTTAATAGGTATTCTGAAAGAAATTCCGTTTTCATGATAACTAGCTTTAAAACTGAAATGGCCACCATATTGAAACGATAACAGCTGTAACGTCTGATTAAATTCAGAAAAGCATTAGGGCTTAACCAAGTATCAGTTAATTTAGGAATAAATAATAAATAAATTTAGGAATCAGAGGAAAATAATTAAATTGGTTCAAGTCGTACTTGAAAAATCGATTACAATATACCGAATTGAAATTTAATAACAAAAAATAAGTTAGATCAATGAAATCTTCTATATCAAAGGTGTTGCATGGTGTTCCACAAGGCTCTGTTTTAGGTCCACTACTATTTATATGCTACATTACTGGAATAAAGAATTGTATGAATGAAAATAATAAATTATGTTTATATGCAGATGATGCATCAATCCTAATATCTGAAAAAAACAACGATACTAGTATACAAAATGCACAAAGAATATTGGACTCAATGAATCGTTTTTTTTTTCTGATAAAAATATGGTACTTAATCCGACAAAATAAAATGTTATTTTATTTAAAACTAAACAATCAGCATATACCTCGAAATTCATATATTAAAAATCAACCACTAAAACAGTTAAACCATACAAAGTTTTTAGGGCTACACTTTGACTACACTTACACCTACATTTTTTATAAAATTTTAAGTTGGAATTTTCACTTATACAGTGTAATAAAACGGTTATCATTTGGAATACATACATTACAAAAAATGTCAAAAATGTGTAGTATACAAATATTAAGACAAACTTATTTTGCTATGATCCACAGTCACGTTCTATATGGAATAAGCATTTATGGCGCAACATCAAATTGCAATTTGAATAAAATTGTTAAATTACAAAAATCTATAAAAATAATTCTAAATTTATGAAAATATGAAACTGTTTGAAATTATTTCAAAGAACTTGGAATATTAACAGTCCATAATATGTACATTTTTGAAGAAATTATGTAACATTAAAATTCAGCAGAAAATATAAAATTGATGGCAAATATAATACTAGAAACAAAATAAATAGTAAAAGGCATTACAAAGAAATGTTTAAGAAAAAACTACTTATAGCAGGAATCTCCTCTATTCTATGTGCGGTAAACTTCATTACTACAGAGTAGGGGGCAATCTTTGCCCCCTACTCTACAGTAATTAATATGCGGTCAATAAGAATGTCCATAGGATGGGAAATCAATTTTTGAGAAAAATTACAACAAATATTAGAGAATACACAAACTTGATGAAATTAAAAAAATGCTCAAGATGTATTTAATAGAAACTCCATTTTATAACATTGAAGAGTTTTTACAAGAATCATAAGACAAATTATAAAGATAAAGAACATAGATCAAGAAGAATTTCAATATTATTTTAAATTTAATCCCAATTAAGTATATTTCATAGTATATAAGAAATTAATTGTATCAATTTAAAAATTCTTGGTCTGGCATATTCTTGGTAAATAAATAAATAAATAAAAACGTTGCCTAATTTCAAAGCAGTACTTCAGTGGTTCAGTGGTAAAAGCAGTGGTTCTAATATATATATGATGTGATTATAAAAATAATATAAAAATAAAAAAACATACAGCCACACAAACGGGAAACGGAGTAAGAAAGGCCAACTGTTTGCGTAACTTTTTTTTATTTTTACCTCGCAAATTACTTCCTGGAGATCCTGGAGAGAGTTTGAAAACATTTTGTACATGGTATAGCCTACGATTTACGCACTCTGTAGTATCAGACAGTTTAAATAATACCGTAGAAATAAAAATCACTGACAAAAACGCGCAAGATTTTGTAGTACTTTGGTCGTACGTTACAGTTCTCACACTTTATTTTTTTTAATCCTTAACTGTGCAGTGCAAATAATCATAAAATTCAGACCGTGTTTTTTTTATTTATTAGTAACTGATAATAATATCTAACATTCTTTTTCAACACTCTGTCTAACAAAACTATTCGCTCAGTGAAATTATTAAAATGTGAAGGTACGTTACGTTATTTGAATACAAATTAGTCAGTATACAATTTCTCTGCAAGTTTACATTTTATGCAGAATTGCATTTGAAGTTTGCTAATGAAGTAACTTAGAGATGCGGTCTAAAACGGTCAAGGGGACGATAACGTATTTACTTTATTTGTCTCGCAACCATTATTCTTGCAGATAATCTTCCCTCTAGAACGACGGAACAATTAATTGCCGCTGACATATTTCTTTATTTACGTTCGAGGCGCACGCTACAAGAGGAGACATGTCACGCTTCAACGCCTGTGGGGTTGGCATTGTGAGGCGTTCTACAACTCTCTATGAACATTCATGATTTGTTTGTATCACGCAAATGTTTCTAAACGGCATAAAATGAGAAACAGCACTACTTATTATGTATTCAATCATCATTTAATTATTTAATCCATACGATTGTTTTATACTATTTCTTGCTAGTTGCAGTAGGCCTACATCAAACTTTGTCATTATTTACCAACATAAAGAAATATTAATTAATATTCTAGGCTTATATTATGACCCAAAATATGTAATTTTTATGGAGACCAAGATTTCAGTGTCGAAACACCCAGTCCGGAATACTAGACGAGATAAATTTTAAAAATATTCTCTTGATTGAGATTTTGTAATTTGTGATTGACACTGATTTTACACATTACGCAATTGGGTGGTCCAAAACCCCTGACATTTTTCAAAATAAAACAACCTTACACGAAATAATACTTACAATTTATTAAAGTAGTCAAAGTATATACATAGTTATGCCATTTTCATTTATGTAATATCACGTACATGTTCCCCACCAACATCAACACATGTTTCTAACCTTTTCTGAAAATGTTCCATTACTCGGCGTACCATGGACTATTGCAGCAACTTAATTTCTTATGCAGTTCTTTAAACCGGCAATTGTGTGAGGTTTCGCAGCAAATACTTTGCTCTTAAGGTAATCCCACAACCAAAAATCGCAAGTAGTGAGATCCGAAGACCGGGTAGGTCATGCGACATCTCATTTCATCTGTTGTGATTTAAGTCCACGTTAACTGTTGTACATCCATATTTATGAATATTTAGTTTTGCATTCAACTTACGCCTTTATTATTTTTGTTTTCTTTGTGATGTTGACATTTCATATGGAGTTCATTATTCCTTCTAGCACTAACTTGACTGCAAGCCCGTCTCGGATGTTAATTCGTTTAAAACGTAACTCGTTCAATGACGCATCGATCACTCTTCTTGTGCGATCCACAATGTGCATTATGGCGTACTTGATGATTGGTACTACTACAACTAGCTCTTGAATAAAACTGCACGCCTCACAGTGTGCGGACGTTGTTTGGTTTTAAAATGTCTCTCTTCATCCTCTATGTATTTAATGACAGCTTCTTTGTCATGCTTACTTGAAATAAATAAATGAATTTGTTTAAAAGTAAACAGCAAACACACAACCAAGCAGCATAAGCAAACGGCGCAAGGTGGTAGCAGAGCGTGGCACAAGGTAAACTTAAAAATAGTCAGTTTAGTTTGATTTATGTTCAATGAATATCGTGAATAAAAAATATTGAGGTTTTCCAGTTGCAATGTTTACTCGGCTAATGTAGATTAATATATAATAATACCGAAGCATAAATGTAAGATTAAGCAGGGCCGTCAGCTTTCACGGGCCCCTTGGGCAGGCCTGGTGGTGTGGGCCCTTGTTGCCGTTCGGATCCAAGCCGGTAACCTTTATTTTAGACAACAGGTTTTCCCCGGGCCCCGGGGCAGTTGTCGCCCCCTGCCCCCCCCCCCACGAGTATGGCCCTGAGTTTAAGGACGATTTAGTCAAAAAGAGTGGACATTTCAAAAGGGGAACACTACGGCAACGAGGCTAGTGTATACAGTGCAATAATAGCTGTGCTTTGAGCAAATATTTGAATGATTAGAAAGCCTGGAAATAGACTATTTTATTGAGAATGTTGTCAGATTTTCTGGGGGTGGACCACCAGACCACTTAGGGAGTATTCTATACCCTTCACCACCCCCGGTGTATGGGTGTCCCGTTCGCTATCTGATCAACCTAATAGAGACACATAGTCTACTCTATGATAAAAGTGAATTTTAAAGCAGCATCTTTGATTGTTCTGCCATTTGCCTGCAGAATGTATTGAAAAAAAACAACATATGGGCTAGTCATCTGATCCGTTCTGTACGGATTCTTTGTTTCTTTTCAGTTTATGTTTATAGTTATTTGAGGTTATGTTTAGATAGATCATTTCAATGAAGCCGCCTCATCTTCATAGTAATCAAATCAGTCTCGACAAATAACTTTGTTAGTTAGGCCTACCTACAGCTACACTTTTTTATAACTCTACATTGCTATAAAATTTATGTATTTTAAATCATGTTTGCCAATCGAGTGAAGCTGTTATTTAAAATAAGACACAGGCGACATCCGGCAGTAAATATATTAGGTTTTATGAAGAATCTCCACACTGGAAAAGACAAATCTTTAGATATATGGGTAAGTAAACCCAGACAATTCATGACACTACTAAAATTTAAAAAATGAGATAGGGCCTGTACCAAATTCCTAGATAACCTAAAGATACCACATTCGAAATATATATTTTAATTTCTAACTCTGTTAATCATATGGTATGGGAGAAGAATCCAAATTAATTAATTATCAATGTGTTCCATACGATTGGAACTAAACTGTGACAATTACATCTAAGGTATTTGAAATAGGGTTAAAAACGCTGAAGTTGCGATCCAATTTGTTTAAGACTTATATACAACTTTATTCGCCATTAAATATATGCAGCCATTGGGCTCAATCAGAAATTAGATTTCTAATATGATAAGACAAAATAAAATAACTCTCCATTTAGCAAAATAGATTTCTATCTTCTATCCATGCTTTCTAGGTTTACAACAGCCATAACACCCCGTAAACAATAATAGGTATGTGATAGGTTTGGATCAAATTAAAAATATATATTGATATCAGGTAATTGGTGAATGCTTTTTGTACTATTCACCCACTCTGTCTTGTAATGACAATTAAACCGTCTTACAATAAATCAATCAATTAAATCTCAATTAAATCTTCTCAATTAAATTCGTAGCCATATAAGAATATATATTTCTAAAACCCTAAATTGGATATTGTTGGGCCTAATTAGAGGTAGACTTTCATAAGCAGACCGATATAAATAACCAAATGAAATTTTTCGATACGGTTTATCGATTAGGTCGATATTTGTATCGATTGCAACATAATTTTTCGTTTTGATGTTAGTTATTATGTCATTTTTCTTTTTCAATTAAACTGAAACTGAAAATAAAAAACGAAATAAACAAACATGACAATGACACAAAATGATAATGTTGTTCCTGGCAATACATGTTTAAGTTAATAGTGGAATCAACGTTTGTTTTCTGGACAAATTTAAAGATACCTAAACTGAAACATCATATAACCGACACCATAACCGGATAACCTAAATAATCGTTTAACCGTATCGAACAATTTCATTCGGTTTTTTTATATTGTTTTGCTGATGAAAGTCTACCCCTAATTAGAAGTCTATAAATCTTGGTTTTACATCTTATTAGACAGACTGAAAAGTCATAGGGAATGGGTGTGATCTATGGTTGACAGCAGCTTTTATCAATTTAAACATTTGCTATATTTATGATTCTGGAAAAAACTATTCTGTCATTGGCATGAGGCATGAAGAAGTAAGTCCTGTGGCATTGTTTAAATAGATTATAACTTCATTTTTTATAGATTATAATTTAGGCCTAATTTGTTAATCTGATGACGGTTATTTAAACTGTTATCTTTTGTGACATATGCTCATCTTTTTCCACCAGATGCTGGTTACTGTTATTTTTATTGTTTTTTGCAGGATAAAGATTTAGATCAAAACACAAAACAGAACATAGAAGCATTTTGGAAGGACAAAATAAACTATCCCGAGTTTGACCCTGGAAAAGATAACCAATTTTATGTTCTTTCCATGTTTCCATATCCTTCCGGTAACCTACACATGGGACATGTCCGGGTATACAGCATCAGTGATACACTTGCCCGCTTCCATCGCATGAATGGCAAGAATGTAAGTTTATATCATAGTTTTCAGCTAAGTTACTTTATGTAGTTAATCTTTTCAGAGTTAAATAATTTATAGGCTACTGTAGGCTATTCTTAAAATTATAATGTTGTTCAAATTTAGAATTAGAACAATAGGCTACATAAATTGCTATATGCACTAACGGTCTCTAAATAAGTCTGTAATTGTTGCATATAGTCCCACTAAAGTGCTAGGAACGTGAAGTAAAGTGCTTAAGAATATCAAACTGAGGAAAAAATAAATTTTAAATCTTAATACCATCAGAAGAGAACAAGCTCATTTGATCAGATTGGAAATCAAACGAATCATTGATAGGTACTTTGGTATTATACGGATGCCACTATTTTTGGAGGTTAATTTTTACCGGATACAAAGGATAACTACATAATTCGAAAAAACGTACTTTTATTGACTTACTGTACAAATTTTACATCATTCTGATGAGCGGTCTTTGTGTTGTGCCTCCCAAAAGACAGCGATGTCCGCTAGGATCGTGTTGCATGCGTCGCCGCCGCTAGCAGCCACACCCGATCGCCACATGTACTCCGCCAAATATACAGCGCGCTGCGGCAGTTATGTTAGGATGGGTTATCATAAAAATACGTACGGTTTCCTCTTCATTTCGAGATAAATATCACACCAAAAGAACGTCACTCATTATGAAAACAAATGTAACGTAGTGGACGGCAATAAATCACTCATGACACTGGCCCAGACACAGGCGGTGACAGGTGATGCGCGCGCTCCGGTCAACGACCCGACCTTGGCCTATTTGGAGGGGGTTTGGCGGCCTGAAGTATGACTCATCAGGTATCATTCGATTCGCAACAAAACAAGGAAAGTCCTACTATCATTTTTATGATAACCCATCCTAACATAACTGCCGCAGCGCGCTGTATAAGGGTGGCATCCGTATAATACCAAAGTACCCATTGATATTTCACAGTGAACTAAGCTACCAGCATAACCGTTGAAGAAAATTTAAAACAGAATATTATTACAGTTCCACAAAATATTTTCATTGAATAATTACTTATCCTAACAAAGTATTCCAGAAGTTCAGAGGTTTTAGAGACCTAAACTTGCTCTTCCTGGTTTGTCGAAGTTTTTTCAACTTGGAAAATTGTTAAGTAAAATAAGTAGGTTGGCCTACCGGCAGATCTTATTAATAAAAGTTTTATTTGTGGATATATAAGCTATTTTCCTTTTTTAGAGTTTATAGAAACTTATAAACAAATTACCAATAACCAGGCAGTTGATAACCGCCATGGTTTGATGGATATGGATGATGGATGGCTGCAGTAAACTACATTGGCATGTGTCTACCCTCCTCCCATGCTAAGGACAGAGGAGGATTTGAGAAATTTTTCATCTCACTTTGACAAGGATTATACAGGTGTAATTTATATACCGTATATATATATAGGCTATAGGCCTAACTTACATACATTTTGCTGTAGGTACTGCACCCAATGGGCTGGGATGCTTTTGGCTTGCCTGCAGAAAACGCAGCAATAGAAAGAGGGATGTCATCTGAACTGTGGACAACCAAAAACATTGAGACTATGCGAGAACAGTTGAAACAACTAGGATGCACTTTTGACTGGAGCAGGGAGATAGCAACTTGCCACAAGGAATACTACAAGTTTACTCAGATGATATTTTTGAAAATGCATGAAAAAGGTTTAGTTTACCAGAAAAAGGTTAGTGTCAAAAACCAAGATAGTTTTCCTTGTATGTTATAGTTGGATAACCTAGTTTTATTTGTTACAAACCTTAACACCTATCGTTAGGTATTAACTATATTCGGCATGAATTAATTAGCCAAATATTTTAAGGTTTAGCAAATTCCTTGCCCAATCCAGATTGTTGGCTGTTAAGTCGGATCTAATACGAGGCGTGTTTTAAAATAAGTACCGTTTTTAAATTCCGCCATCGCAGCGCTACTTTTGGCATTCCTGCATCCTGCACTGTGTACCTGCATTTATTGGCAAGTCTGGGACACAACTACAGCAAAAATCTACCGGGTTTTCATTTGTTTGTGAACATTCAAAATAGCGCTGCCGACTGAAGGCCCTGCTGATAGTGAAGTCAGTATTAACAATTTCTAAGTGTTAACAGTGTGGAAGCAGCTGAAATTCATCGGGAGATCAGCAAATTGTATGGCAAAAACATAATAATCAATAGAATGGCTCGCAAATGAGTAAGAAAATTTCAAGATTACCACATGAATGTTCATAACGAAGAACGAAGTGTTCGACCTTCTGTCATTACTGACGTTTGGTGCATAAGTTGATCAAAACATGAGAGAGAACAGCAAGACGGTTTATTATTTCGTCCTTATCTTATGGGTTTATAGTGTCGAGAAGTGTTCTTTATGTAATTGTAACCAAACGACGACGACTAAATTATCGAAAGCGGTGCTCACGCTTCAAAAATGTTGACTGAAGTGCACAAAACCAAGATTTTTGGAAGTGTGTTGACTTCTAACGAGCGGTACGAGGTGGAAGGTGGGGACTTTTTAAGTCAGTTTGTCACTAGTGTCAAAATCTTCTTGACGTTAGAGCTGTCAAACACTTTGCCGCTAGAGGTGTCTATACACTTAACTTATCTGTCGATGAATTTCAGCCACCTTTACATCATTAACGCTTAAAATAACACACGTAAACATGGTCGATTTTCGCCATAGTGGTGTCTCAGGCTTGCCAAGAGATGCAAATGCAGCTTGTAAGAATGTCAACGTAGTGCTGCAACGGCAACATTTAAATACCCCCGTCGCAGCAAACCTGCATACTCAGCGAATTTCCAATGAATATATAACATAACACATTATAACACTTAACAGGATTCATAAGAAATGTATTCACAAACAAGCGATATTTAAAATATTAATTATCCTCCATAAGAATAACATTGGGGATGAGTACGCAGGTTTGCTGCAACAAGGCACACAAAATAATGGGTTTTTATGCAAATATCAATAGAACTCATCTTAGTGAATTCACATACCAAGTTTCATCCATATACATTAATAAATAAGCGATATATAACATTTTAAGTATTTTCTATAAGAATAACATGGGGACCAAGTACCTAGGTTTGCTGCTACAGGAGCCATAGGCGAAAAATTGTTTTTTTGTGCAAACAACAATAAACCATAACCAGATCAAGCCATATACCAAATTTCGCCAGTTTATGTTCATAAATAAGCGAGATGTACAATTTTTCTTTTTCTCCATAAGAATAACATTAGACAACGTACTGTGTTTAGCACTTTCAATATCTCGGTAACCAATTGACGTAGGGCAATGATCAAAATACCAAATTGTTTGTTTTTTTAAGCTGAATTCAATGGTATAAATTAAAATTTGATTTAAATTAAAATTAAATGTGAAAACCCCAAAAAACACATTTTTGGGGTACAAAACCCCCCAAAATTCCCCCTTCGGATGGTGCGATTCATCTGGTTTTCGAACTCGTTCAAATAAATGGTACATTACACATTTGTACCAAATTTTATTAAGATCGGACCTTTTTTACGAGAGTTATCGTGCTTACGGACACATATATATATATATATATATATATATATATATATATAAATACATATATAAATACCCCCGTCGCAGCAAACCTGCGTACTCAGCGAATTTCCAATGAATATATATGTCTTAATAACACATTATGCCTCTTACCAGAATTCAACAGAAATATATTCATAAATAAGCCATATTTAAAATATTCATTATTCTCCATTAGAATAACATTAGGGATGAGTACGCAGGTTTGCTGCAACAAGGAACACAAAATAATGGGTTTTTATGCAAATATCAATAGAACTCATCTAAGTGAAGTCACATACCAAGTTTCATCCATATACATTCATAAATAAGCGATATATAACATATTTATTATTCTCCATAAGAATAACATGGGGACCGAATACCTAGGTTTGCTGCTACGGGAACCATAGGCGAAAAATTAGTTTTTTGTTTAAACAACAACAAACCACAACCAGATGAAGCGATATACTAAGTTTCGTCAGTTTATGTTCATAAACAACCGAGATATAAAATTTTTCTTTTTCTCCATAAGAATAACATTGGACAACGTACTGTGTTTAGCACTTTCAATATCTCAGTAACCAATTGACGTAGAGCAATGATCAAAATACCAAAATGTTTGTTTTTTAAGCTGAATCCAATGGTATAAATTAAAATTTGATTAAAATGATTATTACATTGAAAACTCCAAAAAAAAACATTTTTGGGGTACAAAACCCCCCTTCGGATGGTGCGATTTGTCTGGTTTTCGAACTCGTTCAAATAAATGGTACTTTACACGTTTGTACCAAATTTCATTAAGATCGGACCTCTTTTACGAGAGTTATCGTGCTTACGGACACATATATATATATATATATATATACATATATATATATATATACATATATAAAAATTTGAACGAATGGTGTTTTTGGCATCTGGGGACCTCAAAACGAAAAGTTATCATGGTCTCGGGCTTAAGTCTTACCATGAGACCTACGGTAATAGCTTCTTCCCTATAGGGGAAATTCGCTAAAATTTGAACGAATGGTGTTTTTGTCATCTGGGGACCTCAAAATGAAAAGTTATCATGGTCTCGGGCTTAAGTCTTACCATGAGACCTACGGTAATAGCTTCTACCCTATAGGGGAAATTCGCTAAAATGGTACTTACTTTAAAAATACGCCTCGTAATATATTTTTTCTTGTACAGTAAGGTTTTTGATTTTGATTGTTCAGGCACTTGTCAACTGGGATCCTGTGGACAAAACTGTTTTGGCAAATGAACAAGTTAACGAAGACGGTTATTCATGGCGCTCAGGGGCTAAAGTAGAGAAGAAAGTATTGAAGCAGTGGTTTGTCAGGACCTCATCTTTTGCTAAGTACGAAATGTTAAAACTATTATATTTTTATGGACTAAGCTTCCTTTTTCTGCTTTTACGTGTGACATTAGGGGCCTACTCTTATGTTTGAAGGGAATACATATAAAGGATAGAGGATATAATAACAACAAAGAAAACACCACAGCAACAACAAAATGCTATAGTCCTAATTGTGGAGGCAAAAGTTTGACTTTCCAAGTCATCTTTTTTACTTAACATCTATTAATTTATATACAAATGTGTTTTTTTTATTAATTCAGTTTTGGTGTTGTGTTCGAATAAGTTTCAGCCTGTAGTCTATCAGTTTTAATTATTAGGGTTCTGATTTTTACTATTTTAAGGTTTTTCTTACAAGAAAATATACAGTAAAACTTCAACTAGCCGTCACCAGCGGGACTGTGACAGATAACAGAATAGACGGATAACAGAAATTTCACTTTAAACGTAGAGTAACTAAATTTAAAATGGTTTTTGGGAGAAATTAAAAATAACACCGTTTGCAAGTGGATATTTAAGTGATGTGCAAAATTACTCTCTCCACTCAGCCTTGCAGATACGGAGTGGGGCGTAAAGTAGCTGCCCCACTACAGTACAGTAGCTCATACAGGTGTTTCCGTTGGCGCCACTGGTGCAAATACCAACGTTTGAAAAATTTGCATAGGCCTAATGCACCTATTTAACGTTGACGGGTACAGACAACAGCGGTTAAAAGAGTGACGTTTAATCAAAGTGTCTCAAAAACTACTCTTAAAAATATTGATTAAAATTGTGTTGTTCATCGTGCTTTAGGTCGCCAATAAAATGACACCACCCCTATTTCTGAGGAATTTCAGGTTCTGAAATTATAGGACTAAACTAATCCAAATTCCAGTTTTTTTTTTTTTTTTCGTTCGGAAAACTATACTATTTAAATAAAATATATTCATCACCAATAAAACAAGCTCAAAAAATAAATAATTTAGTATCTAGAATTATTGCTCTACAAATAATGTTGGTTGCATAAAAATGTTCATTTTGTGGTAAACGCAGTACGTTGTCCAATGTACTCTTATAGGTAATAAAAAATACCATTTCTCTTTTAATTACTGATCAATTTCATTAAAACTTGATATGTAGGTCATGTTAGTATTGTCCAACAGAGGATATTCGAAATAGTTTGCCACTAAACCCTGGGGGTAAGGAGGGGGCATTTCCACTCAAAAAACCACAAATGTGTGGCAAATGATTTTCTAGTTCCTCTAAAAAAGGGATTTGGGAGATTTTCTTCACATGCTACCATACTTTATATTCTATTATATTTAGTGGTAAATATAAAGTAATTTATTGATTACAATTGAACTAAAAGGGAGAAAGTATGAGTATGTTTTAGTTTCCTGACAACGTCTGTTACTATTAGACAGGATAAAATAAACTACGTCTCTCAACACTACAAAATATGTTGACACTAATTCTATACTTACATGCAAGATGATAAATATACACAAAAGATATAAGGCATGCCATAAATGCCTTGTACCATCTTATGTATATATATACCGCCTTGTATATAAGTACAGAGTAAGTGTAAAAATATTTTGTAGTGATGTTAGGTGTAGTTTATTTTATCCTGTTTAATTGTAACAACACGTATCATGCTACTCAAGAAATTTTAATTTTTAAATTGCTTTCAGGGCTTTATATGACGGCCTAAATCGAAAGGATTTAGAAGACTGGAAAGATATCATTGACTTGCAAAAAAACTGGATTGGAGAATGTGATGGAGTGAGTTTTGAGTTTCCGATACAAGATCGAGAAGAAGAAGTAACACTTTGGACGGACAGACCAGAGCAACTACACAGAGCCAAATTCATCGCTATGAGCCCTGGAAGTGTTTTAGACCTTGAAAGTGCAGGAAATGGAAATCGGAAGTTGGATGTTAAGATAGTTAACACACTGACCAAAGAAGGTTTACCTGTTTTTGTGACTGATCAACTAACATTCGTGGAGGGTGCAGATGGACACTTAGGGATTCCAGATGTTTTTGAAAGTGATTTTGATTTCGCCAGGCGAGTCGGGTTACTCTCACTGGATGCACGTTTTGATCCGGAAAACATGCAGGACAATGTTACGAACCGTGACAGTGTTTTGGAACAGATTAACGGTCGGATTACAAGTTCAAAAATTAAAGACTGGCTGATTTCTAGACAAAGACATTGGGGAACGCCCATTCCAATGGTGCATTGCGACAAGTGTGGTGTTCACCCTGTGACATATGACGACCTCCCAGTACTCCTACCACAGGTGGAGAAGGTCTCGGAAAGAGGCTCACGGTTGGCTTGCTCACAAGACTGGCTGTCCACTAAATGTTCCAAGTAAGTGGGTAAGTTATTAATTTGTTTTTGATTATTTTTATATTACACGTTATAAAACAGTACCTGTCAAATTTAACAGTTGATTATGCAGCATCAAATTATCTAAAAGGTCAAATAACCAAACATTCTGAAAGAAATTAAACCATTCATAACATGTAAAACTGCCCATCGTAGAGCAAATATTGTTATAGGGCCAATTTAATTTGTTTTTTTTTTTAATATGACTTTTATTAGCAACTTAACTAGGCCTATCTCATTATTTTTGTATGGTTTTTACTTTTAATATAGGCTATATAGGCCTACTGTTGCCAGATTTGGCAATTCTTGGATGGATAGTTTTTAATTTATAAGGATACTGTGAAGTATAAATGAGCATTAGGTTTTGCGTTTGATTGCCTAAACAAGTTGACAATCTGAATCGCTTTTGGTCTCAAGTATTTTGAATAAATTACTCCCTACCCTTATCCGGGGATGTTTAGTATTTTTTTGGTTTTACCGTAAGACCATCTTAAGATAGGAGTGTCTACTTCTCTTTGTCAACACATAAACTGTATTATTCTTGTTTTCTTAGACATATAAGTCATAGTATGATACAATACTCCTGGAGTCTGAGAGAATCCTGAGACTGGCTTGCTCCAATGTGAGTATACTAGTCAGGAAATATAATACAGCATAACACAAAATTACTTTTCCTACAACTGCGCCTAACGTGTATCCTTACGATCTAAACACACATTGTAAAACAGCTGTTTTCTTTCAAGGGAGCGAAAAAGTTTGTATCATAATAAATAATTTTGATTTTTTTTCTTAGATGCGGAGGACCAGCTACCAGGGATCTCGATACGATGGACACGTTTGTAGACTCCTCTTGGTACTATCTGCGATACACGGATCCTCACAATGATACGGAGCCGTTCAGTAAGACTGTGGCGTCCTCACTTATGCCTGTAGATATTTACATCGGGGGCAAAGAGCATGGTAATTAGTGAGAATGAAAATATTTAGATATTCTTAAGTGAGAAATTAAATGTTTACAGTAAAACTTTGATTAACCGTCACCTTTGAGACTAGGACTGTGACAGATAACAGAAATTTTACTATATACGAGTACAGTAACAAAATTTAAAATGGTCTGTGGTAGGAATAAAAATAAAACTGCGAAACTCAAGGTCACTAGCTTTGCTGCTGCATCAGTTGCTCCCCACTATAGTACAGCAGCTCATGCAGACGCTTCCATACGGTGCCACTGGCGTGAATACCCAGACTTGAAAGATTGGGAAATTGCACAGTTTTTACAATGACCGATAACAGAGAGTGATTGTACATCAAAGTTTTACTTTACAGAATCTGAAATTAACAGACAAATGAGAGGATTGAAAAGAGCATTGATAGAACCAAATTAAATTAACAGTTTTAGCACTGTATACAATTAGGGTATTTTCAAAGCATACAAATATCAAGTATTCAAGTCGAAGTAGAAATAGTCAAATGAACAAAATGAGTATAGTAAATAATGAACAATTTCTAGCTGAAATACTCCCATAGCAGCAAACCTGCGGACTAAGCAAATTTCCAATACATATATTTATATGTATATTAATACCACATAAAGTTTCCACCAAAGTTTCATCAATACAAATTCATAAATAAACAATTTAACATTTTAATTATTCTCCATAAAAATAACATGGCTGCTGAGTATGCATGTTTGCTGAAACAAGGAACATAAAAAATGGGTTTTTATACAAATATGAATATAACCCAACTAGGTGAAGCCACATACCAAGTTTAATTGATTTATGTTCATAATTAAGAGAGACATAATATTTTACTTTTTCTCTATAAGAATAACATGGGGGCTGATTACGAAGGTTTGCTGCTATGGGAACCATCGGTAAAATATTTGTTGTGCTAATGACAATAGACCACAACCAGATGAAGATACCAAGTTGGTCGGTATACGTTAATAAATAAGCTAGATATAAAATTATTCTTATTCTCTCTATGAATAACATTGGACTTTTAATATCTCCAACCAATTGACTTAGAGCAATGATAAAAACACCAAATTGTGCGTTTTTTAAGCTGAATCCAATGGTGAAAAATAAAATTAGTCTTTTTCAAAGATTATATGTAAAAAATTCAAAAAACCCCCCAAAACACCCCTTCAGATAGATCGATCTGTCTGGTTTTCGAACTTAAAGTCATAAATGTTGCTTTACAACTGTGTACCAAATTTCATCAAAATCGGACAATTTTTACGAGAGTTATCGTGCTCATGGACATATATATATATACAGTTTTGAATGCATGGGGTTTTTGGGGTCTGGGGACCTCAAAACGAAAAGTTATCATGGTCCCGGGCCTAGGTCTTACCATGCCGACTACGGCAATAGCTTCTTCCAATGTTCTGTGAAATTGTTAAATTTCATAAAATATAAATAATCCCTGAAACATTTTTTATTATTCCTTATAAGACAAATCTTGATAAATTTTAGCTTAACCCTTTTACTGCCAAAGAATGGAGAATGGTGCGAAAAACGCCGACGTGCGCATATGCGCATGTCACTAATTGTGCGAGAATCGCCGACGTGCGCAATAAAGCACGTCTAATATTTCTAACTTATTGGCCTTAAATGTTTACCAAATGCCACGAAACTTGAGATACTCGTTGTCAAGACTATAAGGAACATAGAAAAGTACAGTTTATACTCTATGACTTGTATAACCTATAAAGTTATACTCATTGATTCCCCCTACCGTCTGTGCATAGTCGACAGTTGCTCTGTGTAGTGAGTGTTGTCTGCCGTCCGTCTTTCAATAATTGTTATTTATGTTTACTGGTGTTGGTTTGTTGGTTATGTTTGTGGATTTATCCGTGGTTTAGTGAGTAAAGTTTTGATGTCATTACGAAAATGGACAAGCGGAGTAGATCGCCAGTAAGTGAAAATACGATCGTAAATAGGTGTTCACCCTACCTGTTTTGGTGAGCACAGGTGTTGAAAGGGTTTTTTGTGAAATTTTCTCAAATACTCTAAATATTTTTGTCGTTGTTAGTTTAATTATTTTAGTATGTTTTTAGTGTTATTTTATGTTCCTTACAACATGTTTCAATTTAGAAGCCAAATGTACATGTTTTTGTAAACAAAAAATATTGTCAATTGTATATGCAACTATGTTCAATTTTGAAAATATGAATAAATTTTGAAAAAACATCAGAATTCCTGCATTTATCAAGGTAATGGCATGAAAATTCGGGTATGTGTTTACTAATGCCTGTTTTACAACACGTATAAATAAAATTGGTTGAGGTATAAGTTTTAGAGGTAATTTTTATAGTCCAAACTAAAAAATATATATTTTTATTTGTACATATGTATATATATTTTTTAACTAAAAAACTATTACATACACCAAAATATATATTTTATTTGAAACAAGCAACTCAATACAAATAAAACAAGACCTAACTTATAATTTTCTGATGAAAAATAAAAAAGGTACAAATTTTTTAATGTGAGCGTGAAATTTGGTCTAATTGAACCTGGCAGTCTTGGCAAGTAAATCTTAATAGTGGTCTGGCATTTTTGGCGACGTCATAAAAAAAATGGTCGGCAGTAAAAGGGTTAAACTATCTTGTTATATGACTTTAAATTTTTCTGATGTATTTTGTTATGGAAACTCAGGATTTAATAAATTGTTTAATATAAAATAAATACACATCAAATTGTAATTTACAGTCAATATATATTTAATTCCGTAAGTTAATCGGTCTCCACGAAATATCTCAAGCTAGGAAGAAGTTAAGTTAGGTTTTGACGATCTATTTTAAAGCTTGGGGCCAATGACGGTGGGAAAAATATCAGATATGTCAAAAATTGCGTGGGCTACGCCCCACTGCACTTCAAAGATCCAATGATTTTCATGTGGAATTATCACTACAGTGTTTTTATTAATAATCAAAATGAACCAATGATCAGCTGTGATTATTCACTTATATAAAAACCATATGTTAGGGTCTATAGCCCCTGTAAGCCACTAGTTTAATTTATTCACTGTCCATTTCCAATCCTTGATGTTTAAGGTATTTTTCAGTATTTTTATCATGCAGTGATTGATGTTTCAGCGGTGCTACATCTGTATTACGCCCGGTTCATGTCGTATTTCTTCCATTCGCTCGGGTGGCTGCGCGACCCTGAGCCTTTTAAACGGCTGGTAGTTCAAGGGATGGTGATGGGGAAGACCTATAGGGTCAAGGGCTCGGGGAAGTTCATCCCTGCGTCACAAGTTGAGTTAAAAGGTAAGTTAAGTCAGAACTGTCTCTAAGCACAGTATTTTTTTGTGAAAAGTAAAGCAATCAGACCTATGTCTGGCTGGTGTACAGTTTGTGACAGCGAGTGATGGCTGAGCAGTCTAGAGTGTTGCTGAATATATTATAACTTTTGTTTGTAAGGTTTTATACCATGACCTAACCTAGTGTACTCTCTGCAGCGTGCTGTATTATTACCAGTAATTTATATTACATAAACTAGTTTAAATTAATCTTATATGCTGAACCCCCCATGAACTAGTTTAAATTAATCTTATATGCTGCACCCCCCATGAACTAGTTTAAATTAATCTTATATGCTGCACCCCCCAGTTTTAATTACACGACTCACTCAGGCAAAGCACATTTTATACTTTTGTGTTATAAAAGTGGAATTGTGCATTCAACGAATGTTTCTATTTTATACAATTTTAGATCTCGTAATATATTGATGAATTTTTAATTGATTTTGTCTAGTTACTCGATGTACATCCATGCCGAACTAAGGTTTTTTGTGACAGTTTTTTCTTATTCCCAACATTTTGACTTAACTCTGAACTAAATATATATTATTTTTGTAATTACTATTAATATTACATTTTGTATCAGAAGTAACAATCGTTTTACCTACTCCACTCTTCCCACATAGGCCTACTGATAATATATAACATGACGGTTTATCGACTTTCCATTGCAGACAAAGCAGTGTTGGAGAAGTCATCTGGAAAGCCAGTGGTGGTGTCATGGGACAAGATGAGCAAGTCCAAGCTCAACGGTGTGGAGCCTGGGGAGATGATCAGACAGTATGGGGTAGACACGACCAGACTGCTCATCAACGGGGCTGTGGCTCCCACGTCTCAGCGCAACTGGGACGAGTCAAGTGAGTGCAGTCGTTAATCGGCTAATCGTTTCAATTATTCAAGGGCAATGGCAGTTACTGCCAGATCTGTCCAGAAGGTGGAGTTCCGAAAGTGGGTTTTTTTCTAAACACCAAAAGGCAAGAATAGACGTTAACCCTTTGAGTGCTAAGCTTCTGAAAGGAGTAGTTTAATCCGTGATGTTTTGTTGATTTTTTTTAATATATTGAACGCCTGAACAGTTAAAATTAATAAAAACGTGCTTCCGCTGGACACACACAGTAAAGGATAGGTAAAAAGTAGCAAAACACCTGATCAGATGTGCAACTCACGAAGAATCCACCCATCCCGTCCGCTTGGACCCGAGCCGTCCACCGTTTGCTTAAGGTCCGCCCTCCCCTTCAACTCACCCTTGAACTCTCCATGAGTTGCACATAAAAACCACCGACTGTGACGGGATTCAAACCCTCGATCCAAGTGTTACCCCTGGCCGGGAAGGTAACGCCTTAGACCGCACAGCCACTGGTCAGGCTAGCAGCTGCAGTGGATCAGTTGGTATTATAGGGACTAGGCGCTGGACGGGTAGTTCAATTCGTGTCTACCAGGTTTCACCACATGTCAGACTCAGACTGCACACTGAGCGCCTAACGGTACAATCGCTTATGAAGCAGTAACAGTGTTTATTGATAACAGATTCAAAAGACGATATATCGGGCCATAGCACTGAAAGGGTTAAGGCTCTCAAATAATTTATAAATGATTATTTAAGACGTGATTGATTTACCAGTCTAGCCCTACCATACAAATTGTTTATTCTTTTATTTAAACGATAATTTCAGGGGAAAAAAACAGTAGACCTCGGATTATCCAGACCTGCATCATCCGGATCCTAAATTAACCGGACGAGGCTGTACGAAATAAAAAACTGTAAATTTATGTCAAAAAATGCTTATTTCTCCCTTGCTAGCACCTTCTAACTCTCAGATGCAACTACAATACATTAATGTACTGTGAAATAACAATTACAACCTGTTTTCGGGTTTTTTCATGCAATTTGCAGCCTCAGTATTGCAGGTGCTAGTGTCTCGATTGTTATTTATACCATATTATAGGAGCTAAAGGTTATCCGGATTTTTCACTATCCAGATTATTCCACCACATTAGTCCGGATAATCTTGTCTTTACTGTATTTATACATATTTATGATTATTGTGCCAAATCATCTATCTGCCTTAACTGTTAAAATGTAAAAACAAATTGGTAGTTTTATATGACAAATAAATCCTGAAAATAAATTTTAATCCCTAAAACTGAGACTGGTTTTTCCCAGATTATTTTATTATCAAAGAGTATGAACTAGAGCTCATTTCACTATACCTGCCTTATTTTCTTGTCAAATTGTATGAACTAGAGCTCATTGCACTGTATCTACCTGTCTTCTAGCTTTCGCCGGGGTGTTGAACTGGCAATGGAAGATGTGGCTGACAGTAAAAGAAGTGCGGGAAGCTCACTCACGCAGTGGAACACTGCCAAAACCCTCCGACCTGCTGGAGGTGGAGGAGGTGATACGGGACAGTCGAAACTACTACCTGCGGAGTATCTCTAATGCGTACAACACAACCCACCAGCTGAATAAGGTCATCTCCAGCATGCAGGGGCTGACTGGAGACATCAGGGTAGGTTGACATTCAATACCAATAAAAACAGTTACAATTAGTTTGGTGTGTGTTACCTACCTACATGTAGTAAATACATGGTTCACACTCTGGAAAATCAGGAAATTTGAAAAAGGTTAGGGAAAGTCAGGGAAAAAGTTAGAAAAATGCCGAAAGTCAGGGTAAAAGCTAACTATTTTATACAAGTCAGGGGCGAATTTTGATTTTAGTCGTAAACACAAAGCACTACTCTGGAAAAATCAAAACTTATTAGAAAAGTGTGCATTCCGAATCGCGAGTCAGGGAAAATTGACTTTTTGGTTAGAGAAAGTCAGGGAAAATCTACTTTTTTGGTCAGGGAAATCGTTAGCCTAACCAAATAAAATTGTGAACCATCAAATATTGGCTGACTAATGTTGTATTTTGTATCAAATATTTTCAGCTACAGGAAAAATTAGCTTGCTAAAATTATAGCTACTTTGGAAAATAAGAAAAAGCACTTAAAGCCTTCACAGCGTAAAGAAACATTTTTTCTTTTTTAAAATCAACTCTAGAGGTATTTGTGGAAAGTTGCTTATACGCTTTGAGGGAAAGTAGTCCAAACCTGTATTGATGTAGACGTCCCGAGAATTAAACCTGCGACCCCTCAAACCCAAGTCCAAGACGTCCCATATTGTAATCAGTTAAAATGTGTAAACTATTGCATCAAAATTGTAAAAGGAGCAAGAAAAGTTGCTAGTAGTCCACTACATCCTACCCTACAAATGTAGCGCACTACAGCTTCTACTAGTGATGTGTCAAAACCAAAACTTGAATCTCAAAACCACCAAAACTTTGGAAAAGTTTCGGTTTCGAGATTCGATCGGTGAGTTTCGAGAATCAAAACTCGAAATTGCTGAGATTTTTTGTGTCTTTACTGTTGTTTTTTAACAGAAATCACGCCCTTGTTTCGATCAATAATGCAAAGGTCAAAAGCCTACTGTCATCGGTCATCTACCTTCACCTTTTTTGGATTATTGATTTTTTATTTCTGAAAGAACAACTCTAACCAAAATATATAATTAGTTTTAATTAATTTTTCTGGATTTATTTTTCATAACCATACCCAGGCAAGTAAATAGGGTTTCGCGATTTGAGTTTCGAGATTCGAGATTCGATTTTGTAAGTTTCGGTTTCGGTTTCGAGATTCAAAATTTCTGGTTTTGACCATCACTAGCTTCTACTACTTATTTTCAAAAGTAGCGGAGCTACAGGTGACACTACCTAAAACGTAGCGTTGGTTCTTGTAGTGTTTTACTCCCCAACACTGATTAGCTGTGAGTGCAAAGGTAACCGAGCATTGCCAGAGAAGGTCAGTCAATATGTTCAGTTGGCCTAAAGTAATATTTTACCACAACTTTTCTGAATCAATCCATACAGAGTGATACAATAATAAGCAACCATCTAAACAAAAAATATGTTATACTTTGAATAAAGCCTTTTTTAGAACTTAAAATCATTTTGATCTGTAACGTCTTTTCAGTATGTTTTGGCCACTTTGTTCTGCTGTGCATTAACTTTTTGGCATTTGCAATTTTTTAATTATGATACCTTGGGAATGGTAATAACTATGTGGTTGGAAGCATAGGCGTAATTTGGGGGTGGCAAGGGGGGGCACTTGCCCCCCCAATAATTTGGGTGAAATATTGTAATATATAAAAAGTCACAATAATCACGATCATGACCATTTTTGCCCCTCCAGTCAAAATACTGAAACTACGCGTATGGTTGGATGTGGTGTAATTACTTTCAACTCTTCTCCCCACATTGACACTACAGTAGAGCCCCGCTAATCCGAAATCCGGTAATCCGAAAATCCGCTTAATCCGAAACCGAAATCGGGATATATTAAGGAATAAATAAAAACTAAGAAAAATATTAATTAAGTGTATTTATGAATATTACAATACGTTTCAAAGTTAGAAAATGTAATTAGCAAAACAGAACAGTGTTACAGAACAAAACTACATTGGTTTAAAAAAGTCTGTAACATTTTTTTGTCGAAGAGAAGAATACCTCCCTTTTGATGCGTAATATCGCCAGCGCCTCAGGAACAAGTTATCGGCTGGGGTCGCGGCGGACTGTTGTTCTACGTAGCGTAGCGCTAGATCAAAGGCAGCCGCGGCGTCCGAATGGGGTACTCTCTGCTCGCTGTCGTTGTCTGCTTCTCCTTCACTGTCGTCTTGAGCCGTGTTGTTGTCCGGTTCTCTCAAAACCATAGCTACGATTTGCTGATCGGTAAAAATTTCATGATCGTTGTCATCAGCTTGCATCCAATCGTCCACATCATTTGCATTTGCGTCCTCGCAGCCGGGAATATTTTGGATCATCTGCTGCAGCTGTACAACATTGTTTCCATCTGGTTGTTGTTGTGAGTTTTCTTCGTAAGTAAGACTTGGCCAAAGTTTACTCCAGGATTTTCTCAGGAGGTGTTCTTTTGTAGATTCCCATGAATCTGATACCCAATAGATAACATCTTTAACGTTTATCATTTTGAGCTTTTGAATCAACGAGAGGGTTTCGTCTTCGTTTTCGAGGATTCGTCTCAGTAGTTTTTTCCTGTACGAGAGTTTAAGATGCTGCAGTACGTGTTGGTCCATGGGCTGGATCAAAGGGGTCACGTTGGGTGGTAGGAAAACGGCCTTTATTTCTCCATTAACTAATTCGTCTTCTGAGGGATGTGACGAAGCATTGTCGAGGAAAAGTAAAGCACGGATTGGTAGCTCATTTTCTTCACAAAATCGAGTGACTTCGGGGACAAATTGGGTCTGAAACCATTCCTTAAAAAGTTGTGACGTCATCCAAGCATTTTTGGAGTGTTTGTAGACGACAGGTAGGGTTTTTAAGTTTAGGTTCTTGAATGCCCTTGGTTTTGCTGCTTTGCCAATAACCATGAGGGGCAGTTTATGATTTCCTGCAGCATTACTGCAGGCTAAAACAGTTAACCTTTCTTTGCTTATTTTCAAACCGGGTGCATTTCTTTCTTCTTGAGCAGCTAGACTTTTCTTTGGCAATGCCTTAAAGTTAAGGCCTGTCTCGTCAGCATTGTATATTTGCTGCGGCGAATAGTTTCCAGCAGCGATCAGGTCAGCAAATGTATCTAAATATTCAGACGCAGCAGCTTCATTAGATGACAACCGCTCCCCAGTTATGGCTAACTGACGTATCCCGTGACGGTTCTTAAAACGATTAAGCCAACCTGAGCTAGCTTTAAATGACTCGTCTCCGTTCATTAATTGATTTAATTGCAAGGCTTTTTCTTTTATCAAGGGCCCACTAATCGGGATACCCTTTTCTCTCTCTTGAGAAAACCAAACAAATAGAGCGCTGTCAAGCTTGTCTAGTGATGTGCTTTTAGCTGTTTTACGAGTTTCAGTACACTTGCTTGTTGTTGCTATGCAAAACTGTTCGATTTTTGACCGGTTTTTCTTCCAGTCGGTGATTGTAGAATTTCCCACTCCAAACTCAACGGCCAATTTTGACGCACTTTCACCATTGTCTAAGCGTTTTAACACTTCAAGTTTATCTTGTAAAGTAACCGAAGTATGCTTACGTTTCGAAGCCATTTCACTACATTCACAGAAATAAAAATGTTTAAAAACAGTAGGATAAACAACGAAGATTGCGTATACGAATGCTTAGTAGAAACTACAGTAAACAGTCTGTAATTGTAAAAAATAACTGTCAGAACACAACGCGACGTGACGACTCAGTAACTGACAGGAAATTGCCACCAATGGCGGGCAGTCCCGGTGTGCGGCGGCGAACGCGATTGGCACAGACAAATCCAAATATTTCGGTCTGACGAATCGCAAAAGACTGTGCGGAGCGGTACTTCGTTACCACGAGAGTGGACGTAGTTCGTTGAAACACCCACAGGTAGCAGCGCTGCCTGGATATGTAGTAGCTTTCCCCTTGTATTGCCAATCGGAGGGAGGAAAACTGGACAAAAAGTGGTTTTGTAAGCATTCCCAGACGGGAATTTAACGGGGAAATTTAGTCCTGTACCAACCGAACTAAAATAAATTAGGCGATTTGGCCGTTTCTCGTACCGCGATTGGCGTGATTCGGCGTTTCGGCGCTTAGTTTATGTAATTGCACGTTGTATTTTATTGTTATCTTTATTTTAATAATAGTTCGCTTAATCCGAATTATTCGCTAATCCGAAATGGGTCCGGTCCCAATTATTTCGGATTAGCGGGGCTCCACTGTATAACTAAGACAATTAACCCATTGACCTATGCATAGTTATGGATCCCGCTATCACTTAGTTATCCTATTAAAATTAGCCAAAATGCAGGGTTTTCTTTATAAATTCATAACAAATTCATTTTTTATGTTACAAGATAGCAAGTTATGTTTTTTAAATTGAAATAAAATTGCCTTTGATAATTTGTATATTGAAATATAATAATCAGTATCCAAAAAATATTGTTGGCCTAAAAATATATATATATATATATATATTAAAAATTAATAAAATAAAAACTGAGTACCCTTGTTTATGAGTTTTATATTTAAACCAACATGTTTCGGCATCTAAGGCCATTTTCAAGGTTGATAAATTTCACATAGTTTGGTTTAAGTTATACAATAAAAGAAATAATAGTAAAATGACATTTTACTATTATTTCTTTTATTGTATAACTTAAACCAAACTATTTGAAATTTATCAACCTTGAAAATGGTCTTAGATGCCGAAACATGTTGGTTTAAATATAAAACTCATAAACAAGGGTACTCAGTTTTTATTTTATTAATTTTTAATATAATAGTAGCCCTTACAAGTGAATTGAATAAAAAATTTCATATATATATATATATATATATATATTTATATACCGGTATATATATATATTTTTTAAACATGACAATTTTATATGCCTAAAAAGCTAATATATATTTTTCTTTACACCCAACATGTATTCAGAATGTAATTCCCTATTTAAAAATACTAAACAAATAGAAATATATAAATAAATAAAAATGTTACAGTTGTTTTTTTAAAACACTACATTGAAAAACCTCATTATTTAGCGGGAAGGGGAAAAACAATAATTATTTATTGTTAGCTGGATTATGTAGGCCCTATACATAATATAATGGAATCATAAAAAGATCATATAAATCAAAAAAATCATATAAAGATCCTAAAAATTAAAAAATTGTCATCTTTGCTTATAAAAATAATAAATTTCCATCTTTGCCTATAAAAATAATGAGTAGCCACTGTCAGACTGTTTGTGGTATATGTATCTTTGCTACAGTACAACTGTGAACATATACATTTTCAATACTAACATTTATTTGCAGATTATAATTTTTTTAGAGTTTCTGGTTGAAAAATTCGCTATCCGTGAGAGAGGAAAGGGATCAAGTAAACAAAGTGAATCCATTCATAATGAATGAACTGAAAATAAATTTAACAAACATTAAAGAAGTAATTAAATACTATAGGTCTATAATACTGTATCTAATTTTAATCCATGATAGTTTTGATTCAATTGAACAACAACAAATCAATTCAAACAGCACATTAGGTCCTGTTTAATTTGACAAACGTCACAGTAAAATTTGTAGTAACTGATCAGTGTATCTAGTTCTAACCCATTGGCCTTTTATCACGGAACAGTTTCGTGATGGCTCTATTGGGCTCAAATTTCGTATCATGGAACAATTCCGTGATGAGTACAATGCCACTGAAATTAATTATTTTGTCTTTGTTTATCACCCGAACATTCATAAATATGAATAATACAATGTATAAAGACATAAGTTAAAGTAGGAACAAAGGTTCAGTGTAAGAAAAAAACAATTAATTACATTTTATGGGCTTGTTCTTTTCGGCCATATTACGGTTTGGAAATATGAATACAGTTAGTTGTGTTATTACTAACATTAGCAAAGCTTTCGTTTATACTATTTCTAATAGTCTGTATTCTTGGATGGTTTAGAACACATAACACTCCGCGGGGATTTGACAGGCATAGAGCCACATGTTTTTAAAATGTTCCATCATAATCAGTTGACAGCCTAATTAAAATAACTCGAAGAGATTATCATTTGAACTTTAAAGATCCCTAGAGGTGGATGTTTTTCAAACCCTAAAAGGTACATATAGAGTTTTAATGGTTTTGTTTTAGTAGCCGGAAATTTCTAAACAAAATCAAGCCATTTTTTCACAATATAGATAGATTCATAATAAACTGGTTACCAACACAGGAAAATCCTTTCATCCAACATCATTGTTTTGTCTTCTTTTCAGAAATATAGACAGGAGTATCAGTGTCACAGTTGGCAGTATTTGCGTGCGCTAGCCACACAGGTGGTAGCACTGTCTCCCCTCGCGCCGTGTTTTGCTGCTCAACTGTGGGACGGACTGAGCGAGTTGGCACCACTGAGAGCCAGTGGGGAGTTTCAGGTTGACAAACCTGCCCATCTCCAGGCCTGGCCGCAGATAGATAGTGACTACATGGTCAATCTCATCTGCCTGGTGAGTTTTATTCCTTTGACTAGTTGTTTATTTTTATTGCCTTTAAAATATTATGTTTGATCTTTGTCACACTGGGAAAATTACTACCCATTTGTCCTTTATGAAGAGCAAGAATACTTTGTCCACTTGTTTATAGTTATTACTTTTAAAATACTAGGCTTAATGATCCTGGTTATACTAGGAAAATTTGTGCTCATTTGTTTGTATATTTCATTAAGGGCAAGAATACTTGTTTTTGTCACACACTGCGAAAAAACTATGAAGCTATGAGTTCACTGTATGAAATTTTATGGCTACGTTCAAGTCCATCTGATCAAATAAAAATCATTGAAACTTTCTGAGGTCAATAGAACAAAGTCGCAACAGATTTTCTGATATTTTGTTGTATTTTTATATTTGAAAATTATAAAGAACATTTTGATATGTTTTTACGGGGTCTTCTCATGGTAACAACTTCAAATCTGGTACCACAGATTTCTTCTTTCTTTATACATCAAATATCGTACTAATGTCAAAACCTATGATAATATAAGGTATACTCAATAATGTGTTTTGTTGTACTCTACAGGTTTATAATAGGGCCTAAGTTACTGCAAAATTTCAGCAAGTGTGCAATAATATTAATCGGTCTTATTCTAAGTTCTATGATGATTCAAAATTCTATTAATTTTAATAAACTTTCGCTTATTTTAGGAGATTGCATTACAAAATGTTATTAATTTTAACAAACTTGCACTTATTATGGAAAACATGCCAAGGGTATTTAAACTAAATGGTAGATATGCATTTGTACAATTTTTAATCGTATTCAACAGGTAAATGGTGCAGTGAAAGATACATTGAAGATAAGAAGAGATCAGCTGGACCAGCTGACGGTGTCGTCAGCTAGTCAGCTGGCATTGGACAGCTGTGAAGTCAAGAAATATACCGACCAATCACCTGTTCTAGAGGCTAATCTCAAATTGTTCACGGGTTTGCATGCAACCATAGACCTCCGTATCGACCACAGAAAACTTAAAATAAGTAAAGCTCAGCAAAAACCTAAAACTAAGAAAAGAAAAACTTTTACCTAGTATAGTTTTGCTTGCTAGTTTTAAGTCACTCAGTGCTTGTAAATAAAATGTAAACTAGTTAGGGTGTAAATACAGTAGCACCTTTTCCCCCTTAGTGTGTGAATGTGTTTTATGGGTTAAAAATGTAGGCTTACAATATAATGTTTGCCATTGACCCCTCTCCCCCCCAGCCAAGTCCTTAGAATTTTCAAATTAAAAATTATGAAAACCCATATTGAACTGTAGTAACCTTCATAACACGGGACCTCGGAAAAGGTAGGAATAGTCATGCATAAATAATTTTCAATACATGCATAATATTGCGACTGGAATTTGAAGTGGTTTTACAGGAAAAATTTAATATCCAGTTTGTGTTTGCAAAGGAAAAGCACTTGGCTTGGGAGTTTCATTAAGAAAAGGTGGGATACACAGCTAACTCGCCTGAAGAAACTGGTTCAGATGAGCACAGCAACAAAGAAAGTATTTTTACACACATATTGCATAATATTTCGTCTCCATTTGAGACTTCTTCAGATGTAGAGAGAGACTGTCAGTTAACTGACAGTCTCTCTCTACATCTGAAAAAGTCTCAAATGGAGACGAAATATTATGTAATATGTGTGTAAAAATACTTTCTTTGTTGCTGTGCTCATCTGAACCAGTTTCTTCAGGTGAGTTAGCTGTGTATCCCACCTTTTCTTAATGAAATATCCAGTTTGTGTATTTCACTTCCATAAACATCTTCAGTTTCATTAAATTGCTACAGTGTACTGACCCTCAGAGCATAGAAAATTTTACAGGTGAATGGAAACTACATCTTGTGTAGTGTCAGTTATTCTCATTTGAAACTCTTTGAGCCTCGAATATGTGAAAGGAGTGCTTTAATCTGTGGTTTTTTTTAATACTTACACCTGAATTATAAAAAAAACAAGCTTCCAGTGGACCACACACAGTAAGGATTCGTAAAAAGTAGCAAAACACCTGATCATTTGTGCATCTCACAAAAAAATTCACCCATTCCGTCAGCTTAACCGTTTGCTTAAGGTCAACCCTCCCCTTCAAATTTACCACAGACAGGTGAAATGAAATATAAACACTTATTTTACAAATTTTAGTAAAATAAATGTTTAGTTGAAACAATGCGTATGAAGTGTGAAAGGGAGTAAGGTTGAGACTATTAATGTCTCCATTGATCTGGCCAAGAACAGACAAGACAGTAGCTGTAACTGTGCTTCACTAATGTATCTATGCTGATTACGTGATTGTGGGGACACACGTTTACTGTCTTCCTTGCTGCATACCAGCTGGCTCTGTCTACACAGCTGTTTTGGGTGCTTAACGAACACTTTGCCACTCATAATGATGTTAGCTTTTATTAACAGCTAATTAATTTTCTTACCATGTGTTAGTAAAATTAAATTAATTCCCAAATTGATACATTAGTTAAGGCAACATATAACACTTAATAACAAATTAATTTTACGTAAAAAATTAAAAGTTGTTAATTATTACTGTATTGAGATAATGCAATTTACCATCAAAAGTTTGCCTTCGCCTTATCTTCCTAATTTAAAGGCCCGTTTACACGATGCAGGTTAGGGGACAAGGTAGCCTTGCGCAGGGTGTGTGGACAGAACCTTGATCAAACACTGTGCAGGCTGCTTGTCCTGTTTCTGTCCACACACCCTACGCAAGGCTACCTCATCAAGGTTACAGTCTCCCTAACCTGCATCATGTAAACGCAGCTTTCCAGATGTTACAGCTACGTCAAGCAGTAGCAGTAGCTGTTTGTTTGTGTTTGGGCATAGCTTTTAGAGAGACCTTTTTAAACAAATGAGTAGTTTGAGAACTGGGGGTCATCAGCGCCTCCCAAAAAAAACAATTAAACCTAAAACTATGCGTTACTGAATTTGTATTTTTTTCCACTTTTGGAACCTATTCTGTACTCTAGGTTTATGTCTTCAGTAATTAGGCCTATAAGATTTGTATAGGGATAAGGGGGAAAATACATAATTTGTTGATGGAGTTGGGGGTTGATTGTAAATATAAACAACTATGCTTTACAAACTTTCATTTTTTAATAGTGTTACAGGGTGTCTACTTTGCATACAATTTTATTTTCCAATTAGTTTATAAATAAATTCCAAGAATTCGTCTAATCAAAATTTAAAGGTAAATCAAGTAGGCCACAATAATTACAAATGATTATTGAACTGTAACTCAAGAACAGACTTGAGTTATGATTTTAAATTATTTACTAATTACAATTTGGTTTGATTTGAGCACATTTAAATTCAAAGTGTTTAAAAACTCAGTACTTTAGAACTTCTTTACATTTCTTTTCCTTATTGATTTAAAATTCCCTGACTCCCAGGTATGGCAGACACCCTGAGTTCAATGTCTAAAATTAATATCTCAGCTTATCGCAATGAGTGTTGTTAACAGGGCCGCCGAAAGAGTTTTGGGAGCTGGAGCAGAAATCTTTAGTGGGGCCCTATTTTAATAGTAATTGGTAATATTTATAGGGCCAGCTATTTTTAACCCCAAGGGCAATGCCCCCTCCCCTCTTGTCAGCCCTGAGCACTAACGTCAATCACAGTCATGAAGCACGGGTCCACAGTATCCGTTATGTGTGACATTTTTTAGCTTCTCGATGTAGTCTTTGGGTAGACCACTCTCTTCTGCGCCTTCTACAATAGTGTCCATATAGATCTGCAACATGAATGTCACCTGAATACAATCAAGTAACCTGCATCACATTTATAGAATAAGGACTTGTTTTGAGAAACAATCATTTAAAATATGTTTTAAAAGTGAAAACTGTAATTTTAACCTGTGTAAAACATATTTAGGTGTCTCAGAGCTTACGAGAGACATTGCAGTGCTGCATATAGCCAAACAACACTCATAGGCTGCAACCTCCTTCTCACCCGTGCAGTGCCAGACAACTGTAATGTCGGGCATGAAAATGGTGGATAAGGGCACAGCCTATTCATATTTTAAACAGAAAACTTCTGTTAATCCTGTTTGTCAAGCTAGGACTTGTTCTTACCTATTTGGCCAAATGATTCAATGCAACAACTGAAAAAGTATATTAATTCATTTAATTATAAATAAAAGCTTGCAGTTATACAACACAGTAAAACAGTATTGGAAATTGAAAACCACTTTGCACAACTACGAATCCATTTTTTTGACACCTTAGTCATCGAAATTGGTTTAAAAATAACGGAGCAGTTCTGTTCACAAAAATCAGCTTAGCGTATTATAGATATAGATTTTATTTATTCTCCAACAGTTTATAAGAATAACAACAGTGCTGATTATGCAAGTTTTATGCTAAAATATCAATTTAACTGAACTAGGTGAAGCTACATATCAATATCTCAGTAACCAACTGACAAGGCAATAATCCAAGGTACTAAATTGTTTTATTTTTTTTAACTGAGTAAAATGTTGAAAACTAAAATTTGATTTTTAAAAGATTACATGTAAAAATAAAATGAAATATTTTTAGAATACAAAAACTCCTTAGAGCAGCCCTTCAGTTAGGACAAACTTCTGTCCGGTTTTACAAACTTCTGTCCGGTTTGACAAACTTCTGTCCGGTTTGACAAACTTCTGTCCAGTTTTCAAACTTTAAAGTCATAAATGTTGCTTTAAATGTGTATACCAAAATTCGACTCCATGGAAGAATTCTTCCAAAGAACCTTTGAACAGTAACTTGTAATGAATTTTTGCCTCTAATATGTTTATACATATTTCCCCTTGATTTTCTTGCATTAGAACTTGAATATGTAACCCTGTAATGTTTTGTAACTTTCTTAATAGTTCAATTTCTTGACACTGTAACTATTCTTAATGAATATGTGGCTAAAGATTTTTGTCTATTGTCGAAACATAATAAATTAGAGAAGGCTGCTGTTGAAATTTAACACACAACTCACATTGAAAGATATATTTTGTGTTCACTGGACACTTGTCAATGATGAAGATTCCTATTAGTCTTTAACTTATGACTGACGAAGTGTTAAGAAACACAAACATATTTTTTTTTAAGTGACTTTAACACCGGCATTATTAGGCTTAGGATTGGTAAGCCTGCAGTCCTATCCAAACTAAAAACGAGTTTGCACGCACCGGTGACGTGAGGGAAGCAAATTTCCACATAAAAAAATTTCAGTGTTAAAACATACAATTTTTAAAGAAATCTTAAAAAATATTGTTTGATGTTCTGATGCTCCAGGTTCCATTTACGTGCAATGCTGAGAATACAATTTTGTGCATTATAATCAGGATTGAAAGTATGTGTGACGATACTGAGGATAATAAAAATACACCAACATATGAATAACAGGCTTTTATATTATAAAACCCCCATCAGACAACATACTGTGTTTAGTCTATTTACATTTTCTTTAACCCTTTCAGTGCTATGGACCGATATATCGGCTTTTGAATCTGTTATCAATAAACACTGTTACGGCCTTATAAGCGATTGTACCGTTAGGCGCTCAGTCTGCAGTCTGAGTCTGACATGTAGTGAAACCTGATATACACAAACTGAACTACCTCATCCAGAGCCTAGGCTCTAGTACCACCTGGTCCACTACAGCTGCTAGTCTGATCAGTGGCTGTGCGGTCTAAGGCGTTACCTTCCCGGCCGGGAGTAACACTTGGATGGAGGGTTCGAATCCCATCACAGTCGGTGGTTTTTATGTACAACTCATGGAGAGTTCACCTGCCTGTGGCAGAGTTGAAGGGGAGGGCGGACCTTAAGCAAACGGTGGACGGCTCGGGTCCAAGCTGACGGGATGGGTGGATTCTTTGTGAGTTGCACATTTGATCAGGTGTTTTGCTACTTTTTACCTTTCCTTTACTGTGTATGTGTACAGCGGAAGCACATTTTTATTAATTTTGACTGTTCAGGCGTTCGACATTTAAAAAATTAACAAAACATCACAAATTCAACTACTCCTTTCAGAAGCTTAGCACTGAAAGGGTTAATAACTTGGTAACTATTTGTGCTAGAATGATGAGAGAGGGCTTACTACTTTCGCCTCACTAATCTCCATCTTTTTACATCCATTAACTTTACACCCGGGGCTTTTCTGCCCCTTTTTGGGCCCAAAAACTCAAAATGTTAAACAAAAATCCCAAAAAGGGGGTTAGAGTTTTTCGATTGTTTTGCCCAACAAACTTGTCCAACTTATTATTGAAAGGAATGTTCCTACCAAATTTGAAGTTAATCGGACAAAAATTATGACCGCTAGAGTGCAAACACATAAAAATATATATACAGTATATATAATTTTGAACGACCCCCCAATACGTGTTCAGGAGGTCACATTAGGAACTTCTATAGTGGTCGAGGGCTTAAGTTTTACCATGCAGGACATGCTAATAGTTCACTTTCCATAGGAAATTCACTAATAACCAGGCCTAGTGCCCTACTCTTTTGCACAAACCACTTTCTAACCTTGGAAGGCTGTCTCTCAGGGGGTAGTATCTCCCCAGAGCTCAATGAAGGTGGAAGATTCACAAGTTGATACGTTCGGCACTCCACTGTTTTCCCACTTGGCATCTCCACTTGCACTGTAATTGGTTTGTAAACTCCAACAGATACTCCTTCTTGTCTGCAGCGTGCGCAAACACAAGATTAAACACTAAAAGTAGGTTATCAAAAATAAAAGAATATGGATGGATAGCACAGGGTTCACAAACACATTGTAAAACACTGGACACTGTAGGTAATTTTGATTCCGTAAGGACTAATTTTGTAAATCATATTGTATAAAATGTTTATTCTATTGCAATTATTTTACATTAATTATATTTAAAATAAATTATTGGTGAACATATTAAATTAGGGAGGTATATATAAATTAGGCTATTAGGTGTGGAAAGGCTGTGGATGATTATTAGTGATTAATTAATTAAATACATATCATTTAAAATAGACAGATAAATAAATATTATATAGGTAACAGAGAGAGGGGGTGTCTTTCTGAGGAGTGATGAAAAGGATGATTTATATTGGGCAATTAACACAAGATAACATATTAAAATACAAGTAACACATTTTATGGGGCAAATAATTATATGACACATCTAAGAAGGAAATTAAATATTAAATAGCACATTATGGGGAAATTAGACAGATTTTGATCGAAATGGAATACATGAATTATTTAGTATGAATCATAGTTACAGCTAGTTATGAAAAACATTAAATGATTGATTTTATTTGGTGATGATACAATTCTTATTCTAAATTTACATAAACATAGGATGTTTAAAAAAGACATAGGCCTAATAGGGAATGAGGGGTTAGATAGTTCATGACCCCACAAGGGAAATAGGGGTCAAAGGGGTAGCAATTCACTGTAGCAATTATTTACTGGGATAGGGGATGAAATTTTTCACTTTTATAACAATACTTTAGGTTTTACATTGTTTATCACAAGGGTAAATTCACTGTTTGTAGTAATAATCGCATATTAGTAAATAAATCGGTGTTAAACACTATTTATGGGGGAAACATGGGAAATAAATAGCACTGTTCACACTTGGGGAAAAGGGGTACGCACTCGCGGTTAAGGTTCATGACGATCTTCTCATACAGGAAATTATTACACTTTGTTGATGATATGATGATAATTCATTTTATTTACACACTGTTGTTTTAAGAATTTATGTTGTCAGGGTCTTCGTCACTATTTACATTATCCTCTTCTACTATAGGTTCTATATATCTTTTTAATGCAGATATGTGGTACAGTCCGAATGTATTATTCCCTCATGGCACACTCGCTGAACTGATAGTAAAATCGGGTTCTTTGATGAGTGAAAAACAATAAAACCACACAAGTTTGTCTTCTTTTAAATTTACTAATCACAGGCATGGTGACTATGAATTACTGTCAAAAGTCCCTATATAGGCTACTGAATCACTGGCGCATTCCATACTTGAATATCGCAGTTAGGAAAACGCTCTAGCCGAAAAACGCAGGTGCACTGAACATCCGGCGAGATTCTAAAAAGTACGCAACCAAAATCGGCAGCGATATTCAATTGCCCAATTTTTAAATGCTAGAGTAAACTAATTAGAAAATGATCCACTTAATAATCGTTGGTTAAATTGTAAAACTCAACATCAATAATTAATGTAAGCTTACAAAACATTGAGGTAATTTGCACCTTAAAAACTGTAAGATGTTTACCCACATAAAATACAAACAAAACCTACACATTTGATTATGAAAACAAAAAACATATGTAACACTTGGACAATACTAGCAACATCGGAAGCACAGCGTTGTCATTTACACGTGTTAGAGTGATAGAGCTATGCAAGATAGAGGACAAAAGTGGCAACAGGGTGATCTTAGCCACCCGCCAGTAAGCCTGTCCAGGGCAATAGATTAAATATATATATAACTCACCGATCTAAAGTTTTCATATGGTCATTATGAATCTCCCATAAAGCACCCCAAACAAAGCTTCCGTCATCAGGAACTACTGTTGCAGCTGCACCGTTCCATCTTTTGGATTTGTAGTTGAAGTCCAATCTATAATTCTGTTAAAATAATAAATTCCAACTGTGTGTGATTCAAATAAAAATGTAATTAACGTAATACAACAAAAATCAATTAGAGTAGAAACGATTTTCTTCAGTGGGTTCGGTAATCAAGTTGAGAACAGTGTACGCCTACTGTGATTGACATAAATAACAACTATAGAAACTTATTTATTTGGATAGTAACCTTATTCATTAGGCCTAATTAAAATATTAGCTGAACTTTAAAGTAGAAAAGATTTTCATAATCGAGGACAAAGTAGCCAGTTAAGCTGGCATTCGGGTTGTTTTCACCCAATGCGCCAGGCAGTTTCCTTTACGACCGAGCTAGCAGCGTTGTCATATTTCAACAGCATTATGCTATTTCCAAAGTGTGTATGTTCTCTCCCATCCCCAATCAGTATGCAGTAAATTAGAACAGCCAGTGCAACAAACAAACTGGCCTGACAGTAAGGAAACATTGGAACCATACAACATCCAATGTTGTATGGATGTTGGTACTCCTGGCTCTGACCTCCAAGTTCTGTTTTATTTTTAACTACTTTTCATACCAATTTATTGCATTATCAAGCTGTAAAATACATATGAGTAGGCCTAGACATTTTTGAACTGTATATAGGCTATAATAGTTGTGTTCTGTATACAGTAGCCTCTGGAATATAGTTTTGAGTAGTTTTAAAGGAATCCTTTCAATGTGTAATAACTGTTTTATCAACATTTTCTATGGAGAAGCCATTTGAACATGCACAATAACCATCCAGTCTATCTAGGGGCCTGGTGGAATTCTGACTTTTAATCGATGGGTAGCCAAATGTGAAGGGAGAAATAAGTGTGAATTCAATGCAACTTAAGTCCTGGTCTGGGATTATAAAATGGAGGATACAGCCAGGCTGTCATTGTTGCTCCACATTCGGGCTCTTTTAAGTCGCTTTCAATAGGAAATCTCTGTGAATTGATTAATTTATAAAAAAAATTGCTCTTGTAAACAACTTAAGTGCCGAATTCGGAACAAATTATAATAGAGAATAACCTGGCTATAATTGTCATTCTAAAAAAAATATGCCATGGGTGGCAGTTCCTCGTGCCAATGGTACTTGATACAGAGCATGACTTAAACACACTGTGTGAAAGTATTTATGAGCCCTGAATTCCACCGGACCTCCAGGCCATTAGACTGGATAACCATCCAGCTAATGTTAGACTGTGCATTGGTCAGTCTTAGGTGCAAGTAATAAAACATGGTGGAAGAAGGCTTTTCCACGGGAAAAATGTTATAAAACAGTTATCCTACTACTAAATATTTAAAGGAATCCTACTATACACAACATGACTGAGATGACGACTACAGATGAAATGTCACCATATAAGGTTAAAAGGTAAGCCTATGGCTCTGGGGGGTTGAAGGGTTCTGGTAATTATTTTTTTACCAAATAATTTGGTAAAAAAATAAATACCAGAACCCTTCAACCCCCCAGAGCCATAGGCTTACCGGTTAAAATACAGCTCTCATTTTATGTTTGAAGTTTTGAGAAAATCCACATAAAATACAAATTAAACTTTCTGACAAAAAATTTAACTTACCCACCTTAAGCTTACCAATTCCAACCCTCATAGCAGATGGATTATTTATATGTATTCTTTTCATCAATAAATTACTACCATAGGCAAAATAAAGGAACGTTGCAAGACACATATTATAACTGTTATCACAGATTTTGTTAACTTTTTAACTTAAGATATCAAACTGAATAAATACTGATAAGATAATGGTTTTAGGCAGGAGTTCCTACACCTCTAGTTGAGAGCATAACGGTATTTGTTGACATTGGAACACTGATTTGTATCTTCATAAACGGACCAACTTTACACGATTAACTGTTTCAAAACAAAATGTAGACTATGACCTAATTTAATTAATCAGTTTATAAACAATGAAGCAATCAGTATCTACACAGTACCATTTTGACGTTGCAATTTATAGGTTATAGTCTTTTACTCTTTATTTCACCTGTCAGAAAATGACAGTGCAGCGACACCGACAAATCAGCTGATGTCTGATGTGTTGGTTCAAACATAAGTTAAATATTACATGTAGAATAGACATGAGATTAAGGAAAATGTAGCTCAACTTTGATCTGTTTAAGCATTGATTGTGGTATGACCAGTGAGCTCTATAAATCTGGATAGACTACTGCCATGCAGTTTTTGATGAAAAAGCGTGCCGTGTAAATCAGCTCGAAGCACAGTATTTCCCCCCTACGGTAACAACATAACGCCATGTTCCTGTAATGTACCTGTTCAATACATTGTTATGATCGTCATTGACGTTTTATATTGCATGTTTGTGATTGCTGAAAGACAATAACAAGTTCTGATTTCTGTTCGTGTTGTAATGTTGGTACTGTAGAGGGGAAAAATGCTGCCGATGATGGCACGCAAATCCAACCAGCAGTAGTCTCTCCAGTTAAACATACAGCTCACCGTGTATAACGTGCATTGATTTTGGTTTAATGTGCAGACGATAAAAAAAAACATATTATTTGATCAGTATAATTACAATAGGAAATTCTTGTAACAATATAATAACAAATGTATATTGATTAACCAATGAACATGCTCGGATCTAATCAAATTTAGTACATTTTCACCAATATTAAAAAGAGAAAATCAAACTTAGTAGTTTTGAACATAATTTTGACTGTCATTTTATACATTTGTGCAAAATTTCATGGAAATGTGACTTTTTCCTAAAGTTATCGCATTTACGGACACGTACATAAATAAAATTTGAAGGAATGGTGTTTTTGCCAACTGCTGTCATTGACGTTTTATATTGCATGTTTGTGATTGCTGAAAGACAATAACAAGTTCTGATTTCTGTTCGTGTTGTAATGTTGGTACTGTAGAGGGGAAAAATGCTGCCGATGATGGCACGCAAATCCAACCAGCAGTAGTCTCTCCAGTTAAACATAGAGCTCACCGTGTATAACGTGCATTGATTTTGGTTTAATGTGCAGACGATAAAAAAAAACATATTATTTGATCAGTATAATTACAATAGGAAATTCTGGAACAATATAATAACAAATGTATATTGATTAACCAATGAACATGCTCGGATCTAATCAAATTTAGTACATTTTCACCAATATTAAAAAGAGAAAATCAAACTTAGTAGTTTTGAACATAATTTTGACTGTCATTTTATACATTTGTGCAAAATTTCATGGAAATGTGACTTTTTCCTAAAGTTATCGCATTTACGGACACGTACATAAATAAAATTTGAAGGAATGGTGTTTTTGCCAACTGCGACCTCAAAACAAAAATTGCTGATCATGGTCTTAACATACCTATGGAAATATAGCTTCTTTTCCCTATTGGGGAAATTGGCTAAAATAAAATTTGTTTGTAAAATCGGACAGTACCAGCAATGTAATTTTGTACCAGTCATGTCATCATGTTTAAATCTTACTATCCATCCATATATACAGTTCGCGCCACGGTGCTTGACACCTGGGAAAGGCGAGAACCAACTCAAACTTCTCATAATTAAAAGCAGACAATTACGAAAATAACCAAAACAAATATTTTAAAATAAAGTTATTTCATTTTGGTTTCTGTTGACAAAAATATACTGTAACACTAACGGTACTAAGCCGAATAGAGGCGAAAAGTCATTCCAGAACATACGCTAACCAGGCTTCAAGCACTGTGCCCCGAACTGTACCATCCTCCCAATTCCTTCTTTATTTGTTTCTACGGCAATAAACCATTTTACAAAGTAGGTATACAAAGAGTGGACTAAATATAGTACAGTGTAAACCAAACCAACGATGAGAATGAGTGCAATAACAATATGGCACAAAGAAGTGCACATGGTAACAATACACAATGAAAATATTGTTCACCAGTTAATATTCAACTTCAATCAATCCATTAGTCCTTGGACAATTATGATTGCTTCTTTTTTTTATAAATGTTACAAAAAGATTTTCATCTTTAAGAGAAGAGCCTTGACTTGTTTCCTTTCTTCCTCTATTTATTTATTTAAATATATTCCTGATGTTAGTTTTATTTTAGACTAGCTATGTTACCCGCAGGCTTCGCCCCGCGAATTATTTATAAAAACTATGATAGTTTTGTGTGCTGCATTCTGTGGTTAGTCTGTGGAACTACTACGAATCAAGATCAGCTGTTTTAGCAAATTTCCCCTATAGGGAAGAAGCTATAATGTAGTCGGCATTGTAAGACCTAGGCCCGGGACCATGATAACTTTTCGTTTTGAGGTCCCCAGACCCCTAAAACACCATTCGTTCGAAACTGTATATATAGTATTTAAGGATATATATATATATGTGTGTGTGTGTGTGTGTGTGTGTGTGTGTGTGTGTGTGTGTCCGTGAGCACGATAACTCTCGTAAAAATGATCCGATTTTGATGAAACTTGGTATAAACGTGTAAAGCAACATTTATGACTTAAACCAGCCAGATCGCTCTATCTGAAGAGGTATTTTGGGGGGGTTTTGTACCCCAAAAAAGGGTTTTTTGAATTTTTCACATCATTTTTAATTAGTCAAATTTTAGTTTTCACCACTGGATTCAGCTAAAAAAACACACACAATTTGGTGTTTTGATCATTCCTCTACGTCAATTGGTTACCGAGATATTGAAAGTGCTAAACACAGTACGTTGTCTAATGTTATTCTTATGGAGGAAAATAAAATTTTTATATCTCGCTTATTTATGAACGTATAGTGACGAAAGTTGGTATACAGTTTCATCTCGTTGTGGTCTATTGATATTTTCTAAAAAAAAATGTTTTGCCAAAGGCTCCCTTAGCAGCAAACCCGCGTACTCAGCCCCATGTTATTCTTATGGAGAATAATTAAATGCTCTGTCTCCCTTAATTATGAACATAAATTAATAAAACTGGTATACGACTTCACCTAATTGAGTTATATTTATATTAGCATAAAAACCCTGTTTTTGTGTTGCTTGTTGCAGCAAACCTGCGTACTCAGCCCCAATGTTATTCTTATAGAGAATAATTAAAATTGTATATATCGCTTATTTGTGAATATATTTTTATGAAACTTGGTATCTGGCTTTATGTGGCATTAAGATACATGTATATGCATTGGAAATTCTCTGAGTATGCAGGTTTGCTGCTTCGGGGTATTTATTTCCATCGGCTCAAACAAAAATGGAATGTCTATAACGAATACATGGGAACTTTGAACCCCCGTGGGGCATAGCCCTATTGGATTTTCACAACTTTAATATGCCTATATGTTACTCAGGACTATCGCAAGTACCTCTCTGCAAAATTTCACCTCAATCGGTCCAGTAGTTTTCACGTGACGGAACTTCAGAGTTACGCACAAACATCCATACTTTCACATATAATATTAGTATGATGCATCTAATTTAGAATGTATGTATTGATTGAAACCATACCATTCTTCAACCACAACATTTCTATGGCAAATATAAGGCTTATTTTAACAACCTCCCTTATGTTATGTTTCTTTGACACTTTGACAAAAAGGATATAAATAAAGCATAGAAATTATCTAGTATCTTTAATTGCAAATTCACTTTTAAGTGAATGGTTTTTGTTACTGTATCCCAGACAATAAGCTGGATGGAGAAGCTGATACTTTTCCTTTAACTCACAACCTTGTTCTTTCAGATTTTTTCCTTACCAAAGCAAAATTTTTTGACAAGTTTTGAGGACTCTACCTATATCTATACAAGGCAAAGCCCTGGCTGACTGACTGACCCGACTGACTCACTAATCACTAATTCTCCACCCTCCCTTGTAGATAGAGAGCTGAAATTTTGTACACTGATTCTTTAGACATAGAATAGGAAAACTAAATGGTTTTCAACCTGATCTGACCTTAGGGCTGCGCCAGAGATCTCAAGAAAGTTCCCATGTAGGGTATTCCTTATGGACATTCAATTTTGTTTGAGCTAATGAAAATATAAGCAGCTGATCTTGATTCATAGTAGTTCCAAGGCTAACCACAGAATGCAGCACACACAACTGTCATAGTTTTTATAAATTATTTGCGGGGCGAAGCCTGCGGGAACAACTAGTCTTTATATAGACCCAAAATAATAAATTTAAGGTTGAATGGCTGAATTTTGTATTCTTATTTTGTAATTTTGTAATTTTGTATGTTATTTTCCTAGGATAGTGTAACTTATATCTTTATATATATAATTATGTAAGCAAAATTTGTAAGTCAAAATTGTGAGATTTTGGCAAATTGCAGGATCATTGGAGATGGCTCAAATTTAAGGCTCTGATCACAGGGACTCAGAAAAAATAGCAGGATTTCTAAAAAAGTTACCAGCAAACGAGAAATAACGTAAAACTTCCCCCATTATAAATGCATGCAGGTTTAAAAATGTTTGCTTTGTTTACACTAAAACGTATGATTAATAGTTTAGTTTGTTTATGAACTGACATGTGTTGCTACTTAATATTGTTTTATTTTACTCAGCATGGAAAGAGTAAAAATATCAGATAAGGCAGAGTATTAGAGCAAGGTTAGGGCTGTTGCCCCTTCAAGCCACTAGTATATATATATATATATAAATTACCTATTTTCATGTCCCATTTCTACCTTATCTTGACATAATTTATTTATTTTTCATCAACAGACCTTAGTAATAAAAAAGTTTATTAAGTTTATTTAGTTGCATTGAGAAGTTTATTTCATATTATCAATTTCTTGATCAAAACAGAGAGGCAGAAGAAAATTTAAGCCAGTTATAAAAAAGTTTATTCAAAGTTTTCTGCTCTTTTTAATGAGTTCTATCAAATCCCGAAGTTGTAGAATACTCTTGCGGGACACCCTGTATAAGGTAAACATGTTAGGTTAGTCATCAAAATAAAAGTTGAATTTTTTGTTTCATGTTTTGTTGGTGCAGTCATATCCTACCTGTTCCAATTCACACGGCCCGACAGACCCATGTCACGTTGAAAATCAAGTAATTCTTTGTTTTGTTGCATGTTCGTTTAAGGGTTTTGTGATGTTTTTAACTTTTACGACCTCCTCTGAATGAAGTTTTAATCCGGGAAGGGAGGGTTTATTATACAAGAGTAATAATATGTGGAAAATGAATGAGGCAATAAAAATGCTAAAATTACCTTTGATTATTTTACTAATAGAGAGACATTACAAAAATGTACAACAGTCAACTATTCAGACTAATACAAATTAAAAAGAACTAACATAATCTTTAGTATTGCACAGGTAACAGAATTTCAAAAAGAAATTAATCTAAAATATAGTTTCTTTGTTCTATAAAATAAATATTACATTTTACTATAGCCATTTTATTTTAGTAAAATATTCCTTGTTCTAATAAAACTTAGGATAGGAATATGGCATATGCATTTAAAAACATTTACAGCTTATAATTACATTTTCTAATATCAGTATAGATGGTAGAGAAAAATTATCGCTAAGAAAACTTAATAACTTTATAAATATGTAAATAAAAAATAATCTAAACACCTCAACAAGACTACCCGAGATTAAATCAATGAGAGAAAATAAATACATATTAAAAATGAAAATGACTTGATATTTTCATAATTTAAAAAAAAAACTAATATATTTTAGTATAATTTAGAGATCACTGAATTTAACTCTACAAACAAAATTCCAAATTTGAATCTGTCTAGTACAATATAAAGTAAACTACAGTGTGCACATAGTAAGCCACAAATTTTAATTGATCATTTACTAGCTCGCCCGACAGACGTTGTCCTGTCCGAATGTCATTGAATTTGTGTTATGTCAAATACTCGTTCATTTTCAATATAAGCTCGATCGCTTCGCTCACTCGCCTATCGAAAAAAGAGTTTGAATTGCCATTAGTTTTTATATTTCCATTATTAGAGTTGCCATTCAAGTAGGATTTTTATTTCCATAATGAACATATATTTATGCCTTTCAAGTATGTTTAGATATATTCCTAATAAACTCATGTTCCCGTAAGGAATAATATGTAAACTTTAAAAGTTTTTTACAAAAACAGCTGTTTTATCGAAACATTATCTTTTTATTAATTAAAAGCAGAAAATGATAAACCTGTTTCCATAAGGAATAACATGTAAACTTTAAAACCCAAAGGGGCAGAGGAGTCCTTCACATTTTCCGGGGTAAAAAGTAACCTATGTGTTAATCCAGGTAATAAACTAGCTGTGTGCAAAATTTCAAAATTTCATTTAAATCCGTTCAGCCGTTCTTGAGTTATAAAATTTGTAACTAACACCACTTTGGTTAAACAACTTTTAATTTGGGATAACGGAATTACCCTAAAATCACATGAGTGTTGAAATATTAGGCCCTTGACAGCCAATAGGAGAACTTTTGAGGCTCTGGAAGAGGGTGCAAATTGTATAACAACAAATTAAAGATAGTAAAGAAGACAAGACAATGGAGAGTAATGTGAAAAAACTGTGGGAGTAAAATTTTAAAACTAGAAATAAATTAATACTAATGATTTAATTTCATTTGATAGTTATAATAAAAGATTAAAACAAAATTTTATGACTTACTCAATGCAACCGTATAAAAGTTGAAGATGACATCAGGGTCTGTCCATAAATTTATTCATATTGCCTCTAGGATTGAATTTTGACTCAAAATAAAGCAGGTTTACATACCTTTCCAATATTGTGACTATGTGTTCACATTTTAATTTATCGACGCCAGGTTTTATAATGGGACAGCAGTAATCTGGTAATCTGCTAGTAAACCAAAGGATTGACGGGTGAAAGGTATGTAAACTTGCTTTATTTTGAGGCTATCCATAAATTACGAAATCGATTTTTCCAATTTTGAGACCTCTCTCAAATAATCATCCTACCATCATCATTGAGATACTCCCCACCTCTCTGCATGAAAAACGGCGTTATCTTTGACCGAATTACACAGGATTTATGAACATTCTTAAACGATAACGCAACACTCACATCACCCTGAACCTCGGAGGAGTGACAAGTTGGGTTGGGTTAAGAGCTGTGCTTGCTGGGGCGGACTATATTTGTAACCATAAATCGTGCTACTTCTGATCGAACAGCCCGTCAGAGGAGATGAAATTGGACGGGTAAAAGCACTGTTTTAACGTTTAACTTTTAATAAAAATCAATTCAAGAATTGTATTAAAATTAGTTAATACAGGTTTTCTAGAGCTTTATGACTTAGCATTTTTATTTCCTTTAATCTGATGAAAGCCTTTCAACTATTACTGATTATTAGTGAAATTGACTCATTAAATTATCAAATCACTATGTACAAATTATGTAATATTCAAGATAACCTATCTCATTGTCATTTTGAATCCGGACCCCTCCCCCTATTTTTAGTTGACGTAATTTATGTCCAGTCCCTATGCTAAAAGTAAGTACTAATGGAACCAAACAGATATCGCTAAATTTGTTTTTAACTACGTTAAAAAACCAAATAATAATTGTTGGAACCCGAATATTTGTTTATTAGCTTGTGCTTTAGACAAAGTAACAACATAAACAAAAGCCAAAATTAACTTATATATTTCATATCAGTCCACTGTCAAACAATTTCCTTAAGTTAACAGACTGTTTTTAACAGTCAAAATGCATCATTTTATGTAATTAACACAATATCTAACAGACACAACACTACTAATTGCCATAAACAATGGTATAAAGTTACATACATAAAAAATAAACAAATAAATACAGCACAACTTGTATACTATGATACATTTGTACACTGACAAGACATTGACTAGATCTGATAAATAATTGATTTTATAAAATACACATAAGAAATTTGCACTCATATTCGATGTAGAAGAAACTTTGTACACATTAACGTTGAAATCAAACCTACTTATTCAAACTATAGAGTCTTTGGTATGTAGTTTAGACAGATGGTTTGGAAGTAATATCATACAGAAACCTCACAAACGTAAAATGTTGAACACACTTTTCCCTTAAATGTAGCTACAACTTTAGCTTAACAAAACCAACAAAATAAAGTAAAACCCTGCATAGGTAGTTGCTAATTATCAAATTTGATGTTATCTTAGTTGGAGATTATAATCTAACTTACATTTTTCTAACAGTAGTAGTTTGTTAGAGGGGAGAAAAAAGCAACTACGGTTGCCCCTTTACCCAATATTTCGCTGGTAGAAATTATATACCTAGAATATAAAGCAGTCACTGATATGGAATTTCACAAAAAAGCTTTGTGATTACCCATTATTTTGTTCAAGAACACCGATTTCAGTTAAATTATCGGTATAAATGTTCAATGAATAATAACAATTTTAAAAGTTACTAAATCAGCAACCTATTCCAATAGTCGGAAATGAAGTTGAGATTCTCCTTTCAAATGATTTTCAAGAAAATTGAAACGTAACAAAAATAAGTGATGAGACATTGTGTGGAGGTGCATCAATTGGGACATAAATTGTTAGACATCAAAATGTTTTTTACAACCTCTTTTAAAGAGATTTGTTTGATCCTAATTTACTTTAAGTTAAAATCTGTAGCTGACTCAAACCAAAAATAGCCAAACAAGATTTTAGTCCCAAGTCCCTTTACACACTGAAATGGAAATTACATTACCATTAGAATTGATTTCAGAGATTTTTTGATTGGTTGTGCATACATTTAAAATGCTCAATAAACTAAATTTTAATAATAAAGGTGATTTAATAGTGGAAAAAATTACTTTTCAAAATAAATAAAACAATATTTCAACAATGGATTATGAATTATGATTGTAAACAAGGACAGTATTTAAATAAAGAGTAATGTTTGGTGGTATATTATGGATCTTGGCTAGGAGTTTTAATTGAAAACTTAAACTTATAGAATAAATCTGTTCAACTGCACAAACGCCTTGCCAAGCAAACAAAACAATCAACGAAAAACCTCTCAAGAAGTGACATTTTGATAGTTTTAAAAACTTACGATCATCACTAGTATCACTGGCTCGAATCAATCATTGAATTTCTATTTTATGATTAAACTATTAATCTGTTGATGTTGATATGTAATAATTTGTAGCCGTGGCGCAAGAACTTCAAACTTCCGCCATTCTGTTAAATTGGCCAAATTATAATTTGAGATCTTCAGTAGTTTTTGATTAAATTGAACAATGCGTATTTCACAAATTCCTTTCAATACACAACAGAGTATATGAGTCATGTTAAATCACAGCCGCTCAAACTAGAATACATTATCAATAGTTGGGTTCAAATTATTTTTGACAATTTACAACAAACACTTATATGGAACAATATTCCTAAGTACATGCCACTGATTCCTACATGACTGGAACACAGGATTTGCAACATATTATTAATTTGGTCTTATAATAACTATTACAATTTTTGTTTAGAATCAGAGTTGCATACCTGAAATTAGGGGTGTGCGAGTAGGAATTTTTTAATCGAGTCGAGTAGTGCCAATTATTTTTGAGTTTCGAGTATTTTCGAGCGAGTACTTGCCATCAGTTGGTAGTTTGAAATAGTGTAATGGGATTTGGATACCACCCTAGATTTGATAATCTAAACATGGTTTCTAACTAATACACGAGTAGCAATACAAAGTTTTGGCCAGTACAATCAAACTGGATTACGTATTGGCAAACAAAACACGGTTTGACATTCGTTTCTAACCGATGAAGCAGGGCCCGGTTGTCATTTGGCCAATTTCACCTGGTCCAGACACCGCTTATAATCTTATAATCAATATTAAATGATGAAATCGTTAGTTACGGCCAAAATTACGCGGTCCGATCATCATTTTCGTTTGATTTTACGTGATGCGATCGCCTTTTGCGGCTGTTACTACGCGTTTTGGCTGGTCGCAATTGTTCGTGGTCGTCATTTTCGGCCGATTTTAAGTGAAACAATCGCCTTTTGCAGCCGTGAGAACGCGTGATGGCCAGTCGCCATCGTTCGCGGTAGTCATTTTCGGCCGATTTTACATGAAACGATTGCCTTTTGCGGCCGTTACTACTTATTTTGGCTGGTCGCAATCGTTCACGGTCATCATTTTCGGACGATTTAACGTGATGCGATCGCCTTTTGCGGTCGTTACTAAGCGTTTTGGCCGGTCGCAATCGTTAGCGATCGTCTAGAAATCGGTGGGAAATACTCGCTCGAACTTCGAGTAGTTTTCAAAACTTTGAGTCGAGTTCGAGTATTAAAATACTCGGCCGAAAACTCAAAGTTTCGAGTACTCACACACCCCTACCTGAAATCGAGACCAACACTTTTATCTTCTTTCAAAATATTGCACATGGAACCAACTAGGATAGAAAGAGAAGAATCATAGGTGGCGAGTGTACAGTTTCAGTCGAGTACAGTCAGGTTAGAATTTAGACACTTTTGTCAACTAGTGGTGGGCAATAAAATCCGTACCTGTTAATGTTTCCTTAATATCAAAATTTCACAGGTATACCTGCGACCAGTTTCCACAGGTAGCAGCGAAATTCTGTTAACAGTTACTTACAGTGAGTGATACCACCAGGCAGTGGAAAAATCACCGTTCACCAAATAAAAGCCTAGCAGTTATACTTCTATATTATGGAAATACATAAACTCACTAGTAAGGACAACCACTGTGATCTATAAGCCAAAACTGAAGCTGGTTCATTCTAGTTCCTTTTGTAGCCACCAGATTACCGTTGCTGCTTACCAATAGTAAATTTTGTTTACATCGTAACATTCCCGTGACAAAAAGAACAATGGTATAAATATGGAATCAATATTAATACATCTATAATTCAAGATTTAAAATATACTATTTTTAAACCTGAACTCAAAACAATATGAATGGCTTGGTGGAAACTCTGAATGTGTCAAATTTCACTTCACTGGGAGACAGTTGCAGTTGTGAAGTCTAGTAGGGATTTCAACCCCTTTATTTCACCGTTAAATTTCACTGGAACCAAATTCACTGATACTCAAAAGTAACAGATAAGTCCTCCACTAGTGGCAACTTCACTAACTGTACTCAGCAATATCATGGGGGGATGTCTGGTACGAGACGAGACTCGGACTAACCAGCCCGTGCTCCACTGTCTGTATATGTTGATGGATATTGCTAAATCTAAAGTGTAGACTGATTCTGAATAGGAAAACACAGCAATCAAAGTTCCTTACCATATACATTTCCAAGAAAGATCAAATTCAATGAAAATTTAAGACAAAGATGGAACTCTTTTTAATACTGTCTCTTAAAACAAAATTAAGTCATTATATAAACAAAATAAGTAAGAAAAATAATAGACATAGCATTAACATGCCAATTGTCAATAAATACACTTAAATTTAATATAAATTGGAATGAGGATGTGAAAATAATCATATTAACTGGACATCTTGTGCTTGTTCCAGGAAACTCAGTGGAAAACTTCCTCTGAAAGTCTTCTAGCCAGACTTACAAAACGACCTTAAGTAAATAAGCTGGGATAACTAAATGGATTAATCAAATTATAAAATGTATACATGAAACACCCTCCTTACTACTATAATTTGACAACTATTCTTTTTTAATAGCTGATTTTTAAAATTTGATCTTATCAATTGACCAGCTTTGTAAGGTTAGTCGGGACCAGCTAAACGAGCCAGGGATGACCCATCTCTTAAACTGCCCCAGATTTGACAAGCATTTTTTGTCACTGCCGCTACCCAGAATTGCTTATTGTTTTGTTTCCAAATGTGAAGCCCCTTTGATAAACCTCTGATACAAGTTTAACAACACCACAAATGTGGTATCGAAATTCAGATTGTGTAGTCTATTTAAAGTAGCTTTAGGACTGACTGTAGCGCTCAAGTGGGAGCTATCAAAAGTTTTTGTGGTGCAATGTTGCCAAATCTACAAGCAACAAGAGCTTATACTATACATGGTGAAGACATACTAAGAAAATCACTTTCCTCAATAAAAACAAACATGCAGATGTCTCGTATATGGTGACCAGTAAACGAAAAGCAGTCTGGCACTGCAGGACACATTTGTTTGGTTGCTATGGTTATGTTCGGTCAAAACTGCCCCGTCATTGGCCGGGCAAGAGGCTACTTGCTTTATAGTTTCCACTAGCCCCAACAGGTGTCACTAGAGTCAATCCTAAAACTACTTTAAATAGACTATTATAGTGTGTTAACATACAGAATAAACTGTACAAAAAACTACGAAAGCTTATTATTGCAGTAGAATCACCAAAATACATGGTTCCTTTGTAACTTAAAGGTAACTTTAAAGACAAAGCTTAACATAACAAAATATAAGGCAGTAACCACAGGCTTAAAAGCCAAAAATTTTACCACGATGTAGAGAAAACTCCTGTTTATCAAATCCTGATATTTTATATTATACTCCTGCCCGTTTATCTATTTCATTTACTAGCTTATCATTAAATATTTAATTTGGCTTACAATTCCCTCATACAATTGCGATACCAATTAATTACAATTACTCTATAAGAGTACCTCGATTACATATCACTTTATAAAACAAAAAAGGTCAGTATAAAACTAGCATGGGTGAGTGGGATATTAGTGGTTCGTTACTCTTAAGAAAGAGTCATCATACTGATCTAGTTCGTGTTGTTGTTGCTTAGGCATAAATTATAGAATTGGAGGGCATTTTTATCTAATACTGGTAAAAACCAGTTTGTATTTGTTCCAACCCGTGATGTAAATACTTGATTTGATGTATATTTTAAATATTAGTTTAATCTATTTTAAGTGAGTTTTCATGTGTTTTATTAATGACAAGATCTATACAGCAAGCTGGTCAACGATCGAGGATTGGTAATGGTAATGATGATTTGTTTTGAGTTTTATTTTGAATCCGTCCCCTGTCAGGATTTAAAAAAAAATGAATAATGATATTTATAACTGCCAGATGATTTATCTTTGAGGATGGCATAGCTAAACCTGCACAAGAGCACACCTATGTTTAGTCTTAATATTATGGTTCCAACCACAATTTTCATAATTTTACCTAGGTTCAAACCTCGTAAGGGTTATCTAATGTACGATTAAATATCGTTGTAAACTGGCAAACAATTAATACAAATCAATTGATAGTAAATGAATAAAGATTAATCCAATTAACAAAACAAGTGTAATTCTTATCATAAAAATAATGTTATAAAACTTATCAAAGATTACAGTTGATGAATATAGTTAGACAAATGCAATCAAACCTGAGGGTGATTATCACTGAGTGTGTTACATAATACAGTAATAAATATGTTTCTATTATGTTTGAACACAGTAATATAGCACAAACTATAAAAATATAAAAATAGTCTAAAAATTAGGAAAAACGAGTTATAGCCATAAAAACAACATTTAAAATTATATGAAATGTCTTAAAATATACCTTGAAGTAGTTGGTCCTTGTTAAAAATGCAGATACATTAACTGAATCCTGGGCTTTGAAGTAGCACATGCATTTGATCGCACATCTGAAAAATATTAAAAACAACAACTTTGTTTAACATGGAATAAATCAAAATTAGGGGTCTGCAGTGCACCGAAAAATCGGTACTGGTTCGGTACAAAAAGAATTACTGAATTCGGTTCGGTACCACTAACGGCGCCGGTACTAAGTCGGTACAGTACACCCTAGAACTACAAAAAATCAATATTCACTGTTTATCAACCACATTTTTCCTTCAGTTTTATTCATAACATATTTTCCGTCTGCTGACATTCTATTGACACGCCTTTGCTCACGACAGCAACTTTCAACTTTGACCGGCATTTGCGAATTTATAGGTTCACGATCGGATCACAAATAATGACGAGATGCCTTTACAGCATTGATAAAGGGTCCTCCACAGACTGGCCGAATGTTTCGTCGAGTTACGTACGACTCGGCAGGTAATATAATAATGTACATAAACATCGAGAGTAACAGAGGTTAATAACAACTACTACGCATTTACACTGTCACGCTCGTATTTGCTCGCCTATAGACTTGGCCAGTGTATGGAGGCGATATAAACGTAAACAAAAACCTACAAGCAAATTTGTATGACATTTAATCATTTTTAAATCAAGCTGAGGTTTGTTTTTTATATCAACGAAATTATAACACCGTTTTGTGTCGTGCAACGCCGATTGTATAACGGCCCCCTAACCTCAAATGAGTACTTGATACTACTTACAATCGCCAATCATGTGGCAAACACACTCTGATCTACGATCGTGTGTTACAGAGAGTAAACATGCAGAAGGTTGACCCTTATTTTGATATGCAAACGTAATAACATGCACATCAATTAAAAAAAACAAATCAGCCTTTTCATAACATTTTCCTAATACGCATTATGACACGTTTTATGGATAGAAATTAAACCAACCAAATGGAACTGTTTGAATTCAATATTAAATATGCTGTGAACGGTTTAGAAGAGTGTTTAGGTTTAGTATTAGTTTCATGGCTAAAACGTTAATTAATACAAAAAAGTTTTACACACACTACTGTTGTAACAAATAAAAAAGGTTAACCTACATTGGTTCATAATTTTATGGCGTAAATCATAATTTTGGAAACTGCGTATTTCTTTCTCTCTGATATTCACTTTCTAGGCATACTCTTTGTGTGACGATGACGTTTGGACGTAATCATCACTTCCACTGATCGCGCGTCGTCTTTGTTGATAAAATGTTTTTGAACAAGCCTTGATAACAAGTTCAGTGAGTGCCTTTATAGTTAGACTATTTTAAACAAACAATGAGTGATTGTGATGGATTCTTGATTCTTGATGAACCACCATCGCCGTCGACTTCTGTTACAATGAGTAGGCTACAACTTTGACGTCTGCTGAGTATGTGTCATCTGATTGCAATACAAATTCTTATTCAGTTGCGTTACTTGGTTATAGGATTTAAAATTTGTTGGAGACTATAATTTATAATTCATACAACCTGTATTTAATTTGAAAATACACACACACATACATACCTTCCTTTCTTTTATTATGATTTTATCGCCTTACTTGTGAATAAAAGTTTATAAAGAAATAGATTTGTTTTATTTGTGTTTTATGTAACAGTTATTTCTATTATCTTGTATGAGATCAATTTTGATTATCTAAATATATGAAATGTATTTTATTTGAGATGTGAATATGGGGAAAATTGAATAAATGGTATCTAAGTGAAATTATTACAAATACAAACAACAAAATCTTATCTTATAGATGAAATAAGCCTACATAACTAAATTAACATAATTATTTAACATAAAGGGAATCATTACTGTTCGGGTTTTATATATATATATATATATATATATATTGGGGCTTTCTTTCTTTATTTACGTGATTTAACACATTATTATTTTTACTAGGCCTATATAAATATTTGTGAACTATTAAAAATTATAATCAAAAGCTTACCTAAATACATTTTTATGTCTACTAGTATGTTTTTCTTTAAAAATATTTTTTCTATATTTGTTCTGTTTGGTTTCCGAATACACTTAGGCTATGATAAATTACGGCTATTTTATTACTGCGTACCTTACTGATTTTGTACTGAGAACCGAGGTACAAAAATGTTTACCGTACTGAACCGTACCGACCTTAAATTTCTGGTACCGCAGACCCCTAATCAAAATACAGTACAGTAGACAATATCTCGAGATACTGGAAAAGGGCATCAGTCATCACTTCCGTATTTCTTATAAACTATTTAAGGTTTTACATTAAGTACCATCCCCCCAGTTTTGTTGTATAATTTTCTCTTCAAATTCCTAAAGGGAACTACAAAATTAATTAATTCGGGTTTAATTTGTTGGTAGTTTTTAAAACTGCCACTAGCACTCAACTGTCTGCTATACGAGATGGGCAAAGTCCCCATTCCATCATTCCCTAAAGCATGGTTATTCTGGGATCGTCGTATCATAATGGTGCATTCTTACGCCACTTTAGGAGAAAAAAGTGGTCCTTTTCTGCGTTTAAAATGTTCTTTAAGATACATTACAAGAATTGAGGTGGGAGAGCACATCACTCATAACACACAGACAGCCAACCAGCAGTCAAACTGTCAGTGCGGCCACTGCTACCGGCCAGTGCAGCCAACAATGCACTTGTGATCGGGTTTGAAATGTTACCAGATTGAGGGGGGGGGCCCTCAATCTGGTTACGTTTCAAACTAGTAATGTTATTAACCTGAACGATGTGAGGGTCATCAAGCTGGTAACGACTAAGCGATATAATGCCAACCATGCTCTTTTATCAGCCGGTGTGATGCTATTGTCTGATCGTTTTGAAGATAGATAAATACGTTCTAGGGCGGGACTAGTATATACGGCAAAAAACAGGTATGCTGAACCAAGTAATTTTTTAAAAACTAATTCCCATTAATGGGGAATCTGGGTAGTTTAACTATTTTAAATTTTAGTGTGGGCTACCAATTTGTATAGCAAATTGCTTGTAAATCAAAGTGGTCATGGAATTTAGAGTAACCTAACCTAACTGCGGCAGCACACTATTTTTTGGGCCGGCTTGTCGAAGACTGTTGTTGCGGTAGCAAGAGATGATCGTCTTTCCCTGGAATGTCCCGCCATTTCTCAGAAGGGAGAGGGGGAGTATAGGGGAAAGATGGCAGTCTCCGTTACTAATTTGAATGATTCAAATTACTTATTTGCGCGAAGCGTTTCCAATATGAAATGGGACCAGTTTGGAACATTACCAAATTGAATGCCTCCCTAGGAATCCACTGATATCTTTACCAAATTTCTGTAAAATCTTGGCAGAATAGGAACTTTAATGAAACACAAGAGTAATTACGTAAAAAGTGTGTGTGGGCCTGGCCCCATTCGCTTGAACCGCCCCTGCACCCTAATTTGTTTACGAAACTGTCAAATAAGATGAGTTAGCACACAACACGCTGACGTAAGGTAAATTAATTTCTGCATTATAAACTTGATGAGGGAGGGCCTAAAATTGTCGGCTTTTTACGTTCTATAATTTAACATGCATTATTTTTTTAATTGGTGGCTTTTCTGACTGTTTTTGGGTCCGAAAACTCAAAATTTGAACAATTAAAATCTCTAAAAAGGGGGTTAGAGTTTTCCGATTGTTTTGCCCAAAAAATTTGTCCAACTGATTATAGAAAGGGATGTCCCTTCAAAATTTGAAGTAAATTGGACAAAAATGTGACCGCTAGAGTGCAAAACTTAATATATATAAAATCCAAATACCACTGACTGACTCACTCACTCATCATGAAATCTCAAAAACCACAGAACGGATTGCAATGAAATTTGAAACATACTGTCCTCTTGGGTCTTAGGTGCTCACTAACAAATGGTTTTAAGAAATTCCCATAGGGCTCCGCCCCACGGGGAGTCAAAGTTCTAATCCTGTGTTATTCTTATGGACATTCACTTTAAGTTTGAGCTGATGAAAATACAAACAGCTGATCTTGATTCGTAGTAGTTCCACGGGATAACCACAGAATGCAGCACACACAACAACTGTCATGGTTTTTAATAATTATTATTTGCGGGGCAAAGCCTGCGGGAACAGTTAGTACACACACACACATATCTATTACATATATCTATTATAACAGATAATAATCAGAACAGATTATAATCAGATTTTATTATATCTTATTATATTATATATATCTATTATATCTATTATATATATAGATATAATTTAGAACGACCACCCAAAACGTGTGTAGGGGGTCACATTAGGAGCTTCTATGGTGGTCAAGTAGAGGTCATGCTAATAGTTCACTTTTCCATAGGTAATTCACCAACAAATCCAGCAAGTTACCTGAGAGGCCTGGGGGGCTCAGCCCGAGGTAATGGTGGTGATCTCCTGCGGCTTGCCGTCCGACTGCTCCTTGAGACTCAGCACCTGCAGCATCTGTGGCTCCCCGTTGATGTTGACCAGCTGGTGGGTGATGGTCTCCACCCCCTCCCCCTCCGACCCTGGCTCCACCTGCCAACAACACGTGATGCGTTCAAGTGGATTTACAGCACCAAGTATTTTGTTTGTTTGGGAGGATTAGGAGGCATCAGCATAGTCGGCTAAGCATGTCTCCCCTTAGGATACCATGCCGCCAACGGAAAGAGGGGATTTTCAGGGACTGGAAAGGTGACGGGTCAGTCTGCCTTGTTCCAGAAAGGGAGAGAGAACTCTACCTAGCTCCCGAGCTCTATGGGCGACAGAACACCCCAGGACGTTTCACCCTCTAACCCGACGCACCCAAGTTCATTGGACAGAGACCGCCATCGCACAAAGCCTCCAACCTCTCAAAGGTCAGGGGCCCAGGACAGTTTGTTCCCCAACCCGGCAGACCAGAGACCAACGGGTAAGGGCCCTTCCTCCCAGGCACCCGTCCCAAGCTGAAAGGAAGATCCACTACTCCCTCCAAGGACCTGGACTAGACTGGGTAACCAGGCTAAACTGGGAGTCAAGCCCTCAGAAGAGACAAGAAGGAACCAAGGAAGGGAAGTTGGTCACAATGGATAGCCTCCTAGTTGAGGACTAGGAAACACTTCCTCAACTTATTGAGAAAGGGACAAGTTGTTTGAAAATTATCAAGTTTAAGTGTATATTTGTGTGACTTTTTGCCACAATTTGACTTTCCTTTTGATCTAAATCTGTATCCTTTCATCTTTTGTTTTTAGTGCATTTCTGGTTATAGTTAAAGTGGACTAACAAGCCAAAAAGTATCCTGGCTGTGGACTTAGTGGACCAATTAGCAACTAAATAGATTTATGGTTGTAGACCAACCAGCAACAAGAAGATTTATAGTTGTAGACAGAGTGGACCAATTAGTGACAAAGTATATTTCTGGCTGTGGAGTTAAAGGACCACCCAGCATCAAAGTCGATTTCTAGCTGTAAATACAAAGAACCAACCAGCGTCAAAGTGGTTAAAACTTCCTTCACTAACCAACTGAGCCGTGGCTGATAATATTCAGATCTTTCGTACACCATAGTAAGTTTCTCGATATCATACTCTAGCCACCCACCTTAGGCACATGGCACATGGGTGTGATGACCTGCATGGTGCCGTCGCTGCCTTGGATGTGCTGTATGTTGGCCATAACAGTCTGGTACATGCCTCCACTCACAGGCACCGAGATCATTCCAGACACTGTCACTGGGTAGCCTGGCAAGTAAAGAGAATAATAAAGTCTTATTGAGTCTTATTGAGTCTTAAAGAGAACAGGCATGAGAAAAGACAAGTTTCAAAGTTCCACAGTAAGAAAATTGAACAATTTTTCCACAGTGACAAAAAATTAGGTCAGAACTGGGTAGAAATAAATATTTTAAAGATTATTCCTTTTCTGTTTGTTCTGATAAAAAAAATTATCCTTTTACAATCGACTGTTTTATTTTTAAACATTTTCATTTTCCTCTAATACTTAAAACCTCTTATCAGGTGGAATTTTCTGGTATACACTTTACACTCAGGATATAGGAAAAACCTTTAAAAAGTTGACTGATGAGAACATGTCGATCGAATTTTGACTTACATTTTATAATTACCGAGTTGATCAAAACTGTATATGCCATTATTACGGACTGCTTGTTGAAGTGCCTCAAAAAACACACACAGAAATACCAAAATAGTAAGCAATTTACTTTTTTCATTACCTTCTATGTATACAACGATTCACCTTTTTTAGTTGACTTAAAATGCACACTATTGCTTTTCAGATACAGTAGTGTTACACAAACTCGACACAATCTGGAATTTGAGGTTGTAGAGTCTCCTCAAAGGTAAGGCCTGGTTAGGTAAGAAAAATAGAAGCTAAGGTACAGTTTTTATTTCATTTATCAAATTACACTGTTATTAGATGTTGGAAAAAACTAAAGAATCTTAGTAAGCTATTGTACTAAAGCATAGTAGACTACACTGATATCGCTATTGCATTACTTTGCCCGTCGTCACCAGTCAGGATGAGCTGTCCGTCCTGGTTCAACGTAGCCTCGGTCACGTTGCTGAGGTCCACAGCCATGCCACCCCCCTCCCCCGTGTGGATGGCATGGATCGTGCCCGTCTCACCGTTGCCTGTCTGGATCTGGAACGAAATACGGTTAGTCCATTGAGTCATGAAATGTTAGTTTAGATACACTAGGGTTCTTTTAACCTTGTGTGCAGCTAGGGGAAGTGTTCATTGTGGGTCAGAGGAGGGTCATTCAGCTCCCTCTTCCGATCCACAAAGTTAAGAGATCCCTAGTGTATGCTTAGTACATCTCATGTTTTTAGCTAAGACCAAACTTAGGCATCCTACAAGAATCTTGATCAACCGTGAAAATACCGAATATTTGACTTCGTGACACGCTGGTATTATTAAAAGTGTCTGTATGAGCAAACAGGGCATAACTGTAGTTTGAAATTATTGAGACCATTGATTATTGTAAATGTGTTTAGGTTAATAGATTTAAAGACTTTAGTAGCCTAGTGCACTTGTATAAGTGTCTAGCCTACTACAATATAGGGTTCTGCGGTACCAATAATTTCAGATCGGTTCGGTACGGTAAAATATATTGTACCTCGGTTCTCGGTACAAATTTGGTACGGTACCATCATATATACTAATTCGCACTAAATATTAATTTGTATTTACCATAACAAATTATTAAGTAATACCTAAGGCCATATACGACTTGTATTATTTATTTGATTAAAAAAATATAAATATACTATGGATGAAAATGTTTTTTATAACCCGTAACTTTAGAGTTTGCATTTTAATGTTTTATTAATACAAGTTAATGAAATATTTATGATAATGAATTCAAAAATTACTTGAGAGTCAATCAATTGCATAAGTTGCTTAACTGATTAATTACATTTTATATTATTTATTTATTTATTTTGCTTTAAATATCAGCACAAACTATTGATTTAAAACATACAAGAATAGCAACAGCTAAAATTTTATTAATACCATTCTTTGGTGTATTGGGATATTATTGTATCAATAATACAAAGTAAAATAAGAGAACTTTAAAAAACTGGGTACCTATATATGATGCGAAGCTAAAGAAAATTATGAATTAAACCTTTAAATACTGAAGAATAAAATAAGTTTCGAAATTAAAATTGAATAGGCTACTAAATTCAAAATTGTAACCCATACAAAATATGACAGCACATTAATTTATTCATTTTCAAAATGCCTCCTGAACTGTTGTTTAGAATTTAAAACCAGGTTTACATACCTTTTCCGTCCAAACAGTTCAAAAATATATGCTGCCACATACTATGACGACATGTTTCGGAATCTAGAATTCCATCTTCTGGTCATACCAAAAACGTCCGTAATTTACACAGATTTTTGTCAAAATTTAAAATTTTGTTGTTGTAAAACATTAATACAGTTCAACATAACACACAACACCGGCCGGCTTGTGCGTGTCTTAATCTGTGCGAAATATGTGTTTAATGTCGTGTTGTGTGTTATGTTGAACTGCATTAATGTTTAACAACAACAAAATTTTAAATTTTGACGAAAATCTGTGTAAATTACGGACGTTTTTGGTATGACCAGAAGATGGAATTCTAGATTCCGAAACATGCCGTCATAGTATGTGGCAGCATATATTTTTGAACTGTTTGGACGGAAAAGGTATATAAACCTGGTTTTACATTAATTTAAACGCAAGTACCATGTACAACTGGAAGGTAAAGAAAGAAAGTAATTAAATTCCAGCAATATCATGTTAATATATAACAGATACAGCAAATAAGTCAAATAAGCATATACTATTTTTTAATTAGTTGGATCTGAGGTTAATCTCTAAAATAATTATATTAACCCCATAAACAAATAAATTTTTAAGTAAGTTTGTTGTAAATCATTATTAGAACTCTCCAAAACTACACAAGATAATCTAACATAATAACAGATATATGTATGTAACAATTTCACAACACAATCAAATGATTAAAAAGTAATGCTATCATTTTTAATTTATTCAGTTACGGGTTATTTTTTAATCAGTTGTCAACCAGTTTTAAACTTGTTTTATATCATTTAAAATTAATTTCACTAGTATACTTTAATAACAATAATAATTATAAATAAATAAAATAGCAGTTTAATTTGAATTCATAATGGAGAAAGAACGTGATTAAAAGATAGTAGCCTATTCCTTTTCTCACTCAAGGAATGATGTTGGACAAACAACTTATTCATTTTGCTAATGACCAGACCCCTCTCCCCTCACCCATCACGCTTTCCTAGTCCAAACCATCTTCAAGGTTAGACTTTTCGCCCGCCCGACCCAGCCCCTCCCTCCCCTCGCCCACCTTTCTTATCTCCATTCTTGTATAGCTATAAATAACTCCTGTCAACGTCTCTTTTAGTTGAGAGCAGTTTAGAGGCTTATTTTTTCTTAAAGGAAATGACTAGTTACCAACTAAAGTCTCATTTCAACCATTATTTTGTTGAACATTGTTCAGCTTATCTCTGTCTATTGTTTGACACAGTAAACTGTACCGTACCAAATCTGTACCGGGGTTATGTTCTGTACCGAACCGATGACGGTAATTAGTTTTGTACCGTACCGTTTTTTCGGTGCACCGCAGACTTCTACTACAATAACAGTATTACTTCTTAAATAAACAGATCTGTATCGCTGTATCACTCACGGTAGCCACCCCCTGAACATGAGCTGTCGTCCCGTCCGGCAGAGTGATAATGGGGTTGTTGGGGTCCACCTGAATGATGGACAAGGTGCCATCGGGGTTGCTGATGGTCTGTAGTACAGCTGGAGTATACTGTGTCGTCACCTGTAACAATAACACACAGATTACATTGGTACTTTTAAGAAAGGGCTGTAGGTCCAGTTGATTAGGTTTGATAAGGAGAGCTGGCTCACCTTAAAACATAAGTCCTCTCCATAGACACAAAAAGAGTTTACACAATGAATGAGATACTTAATGTTATTTGTATTCTCTTTTTGTGACAATGAAGAGGACTCCATCTTTTTTAAGTCTGTTCTACTTATCAAACCTAAATTACCTTAGAGTTTAAATAAATATTTAGATAAAATTCCTTAGTTTGGGATACTGGTACGCTTCGAGGTCCAGCACAGTCAAGATTTAACATTGGAATCATAATGATTTTCATATAGTTGACCGTAGATGTCAAAAGCACTGTTTAAATGTGTGTTGTTGGAAATATTTTAGTGTGTTTTCATACTTTTAAGTCAGCTGTGTTTTGGTAGTGACGAGTTCAATAGACATGGCAGTACTACAAGCTTGTTCATGTACATTCTCATGCGACATCCCCTTATAATATTTACCTGACCACCGGACGAGTCCATATGCGAGCTCTGGGTGTCAGTGAGGGTGGGGGAGGGGGAGGGAGCCTTGTGCAGCCGTATGACCCCTCCCGTGGCCCCTCCCATCATCACGCTGGCCCCGCCCCCTCCCTTCCCCTCCTCCTCCTCGTTGAACCCAGGTAGCAGATCCTCCCGACCGTGGTACTTGTAACAGTTGATCACTATCTGCTGCAGGGCGTGGGTCCATGATATCTAGAAACAAACTCACTTCCTTAACTTCCGCAAGAGGAAACTACTGAACTCAGATTGTCTTGCTTTACTTAATTAATTGGCTTTAGGGTAATTTTCATATTTAATACACAGATTTTGTAAAAGCAGGACTGAAAGAACTACTAAACCAGTTTTAGCGAATTTCCCCTATAGGGAAGAAGCAATTACCGTAGGTCTCATGATAAGACTTAAGCCCAGGACCATGATAACTTTTCATTTTGAGGTCCCCAGATTCCAAAACACCATTCGTTCAAATTTTTATATATGTATATACATGTATATAGTAGACTCCCGATTATCCGCGGTAATGGGTGGCTGAGCGATCGTGTATAATCGAAATTGCGGATAAACCAAACCTAACCTAAAATACACTTGAAATAGTTAAAAACGACTGTGAAAGCAAAATAATAACCTTTAGGCTACTGAATGTTAGGTAAAATACTGAACTGGTAATAGTGTACAGCGTAAGATGTTCACTGACGGATTGGCAGAATGACACTGAGGAGTAAGTGAAGGTCAGGAGGGATGGCGCGAGATGACTAATGTTTTGGCGGACGGGCAGGCGGGCTTCCGTTTGACCGCTAGTAACCCCTTTCTCTCGCCCAAGGCCAAGTGCGTCGCGCGCCGTAGCTATAATTTGCAGGTGCGAGGATAGACGTTACGCGCTAAACTTCGCTTGCCGCAGTTGCGGTTTTTTTTTGGTTTTTTTGGCCGATTGCGGATAAGCCGCAACGCGGGTAATCTGGTCGTGGATAATCGGGAGTCTACTGTATATATATATATATATATATATATATATATATATATGTGTGTGTGTAAGCACGATAACTCTCGTAAAAAAGGTCCGATCTTAATGCAATTTGGTACAAATGTACAAATTGTACAAATTTGGTACAAATTGAAAGTGCTAAACACAGTACGTTGTCTAATGTTATTCTTATGGAGAAAATGACAAATTGTATATCTCGCTTATTTATGAACATAAACTGACAAAATTTGGTATATAGCTTCATCTGGTTGTGGTGTATTGTTGTTTGCAGAAAAAAACTATTTTTCACCTATGATTCCAGTAGCAGCAAACCTAGGTACTTGGTCCCCATGTTATTCTTATGGAAAATAATTAAAATGTTATATATCGCTTATTTATGAATGTATATGGATGAAACTTGGTATGTGACTTCAGAATTTTTCAGAGAGACAAATACACTCTCATAATGTAAATTATGACATCAGTACGGTTGCCCGAGAGCTTTCAGTTGATTAGTTTGATAGGAATGCTCAGCAACTGAACAGGCGACAATGCTATCAAGCAGCTACAAAGCCAAGTCTAGCCATCCCTCTATGTGACGAATGAGCAAGCCTAAACCCAGCACGATGTCTTCTTCATATAAACCATATTTATTTTGATCTGTTTATTTTCATGCATGCACTTATTGAATTAGGTTTAACTAAATTATTTTTGTTTACCAACTACAGTAGGTCATTGTATTGCACATCTTAATTATGTGTATACTTCCTACATTCCATTGTGTTGCGAACACAACCTTTTTGTGGTTAATGCTGACAAACATGTTTAAACATGAAAATCACATAAGTTTCAATGTTAATTAGAGGGCGGGAATTATTGTCCTCCACATCCAACGTGTTAAGTGAAATGATATGTGAGTAGGGAATCCAATCCCGGTCGATATTTTCAATCCTGGGATTACGGGATTGGAAAAAAACAATCCCGGGATTCCGGGACCAATCCCGAGATCAGCCGTAATTTACAAAAAGCCTGGAAAAATAGGCGATTAAGTGTACTTTTGTATATTTTGACGATAATTATAGTAAATGAATACTATTTTGTTTATTAAAAATACAAAACAAATATTTAAATAGCACAAATGATCAACGGTGAATGATAAACATCTTTACTACACTATTAGTACTATTACGTTTGGTCTCACATTGGGTAGGGCTTCAGAAATGCAGTAAACTAATAAAGCAACTCAAGATTGGGATTTGAACACTCTGATATGTATTTAAATTGACATAAAAACTATTTCAAAAAGTATCAATGAACAACTATTTCCACCTAAAAAGTAGAAGTAGAACTAGACTACATTTTTTACAGTTAGAAGCATCACCTGTATTGCTAACTTGAGACAATTTAGCAATCCCGAAAATCCCGGGATTCGGTGTTTGAATCCCGGGATGGAAGAAACCGTAAAATTGGGCGTGATCCTGGGATTGTTTAGATGATTAAAAATAGCTTTTAACCATATCCCCTACTGACAAGATTTGCTTAGCTCATTTGCCTATGATCTGCATGTTTAAGGCCACTCCAGTTGTTATTATACCAAATTCGTATGACAATTAGAGTCATTTTGGAAATGACAAGACCTCTCAATATATAATTTTCATTCAACTGTTTTCACTGCTCTCAGGAAACCAGATGTTAATAATTAAACTAAATGGGTTTTACTTTGACGGTTCACTGATTGGTTATAAACAGCTGTTATGATTTTAAACTCCATAAGCCCAATGGTAATTTGGTACATCTTTATTTATAATTCTGTAAGCAAAATTTTTAAGTCAAAATTGTGGGAGTATAGCATTTTATAACCATACTGTCTTGAACTGATATTTCATTTCACTTCTCATTCAACCCGGAGGTCACCGATCGCTCCGGCCGGCCACTGCTACTCACCTTGTGCTTGGACTCCTCAGACCGAGCATCCATGCGGACGTTGGCCCAGGGCAGCCCCGGCGGCCACCATGGCGGCTTGGTGGACTCACGCCCCCACCCGGGCTTGACCCGACCTGCGACAACACAAGGTTACAGCTGCAGTCGGAAAACGATACAAATGGAAAAAATTATATTTCCTTGAGGGAGTAAAGGCTCCCTTGCTACTGAATATTTATTGATTTATTTCTTTGTTTGTTACATCATTTACCAAGGAGATCTATTGGAAATACTGGAGGTAACACTACTTAACAATATCCATTGAAAAAGCGTGCCAGTGATTTTGTTAGGTTAGTAAAACAGGGTGGTGTCTGTGTCTACTGACATTTGATTTTGGAACTCCAGTATATTTCCAGTATTTCTAGTACAAATGTTAATGAAATTCCAGTATTACACGGCAACATGTCAATTATATAGGAAAGGGATGATATTAGTATCATCAAGGTAATATTTAACTATGGTTAAAAAGAAGACAGATATTTTTTATAAACTGTCGTTATAATTAATATATTTCTCAACAACAAAATTCACACACAAATTTACGTACAAATATATACGGTTTTTTAGATTTGAAAAGTAAACAAAATTAAATTAACGCTTGGAACTCAAGTTTTTTCAAAATATAGGCCAAGTACAAAGTACAATTTTTTAATTGCCAAACCAGTGTCTACAATGTGCTCTAAACCCTACTCCTGCTATTAATTATATAAAATTGCAATACAAACATTTTAATGTAGCGCCATTGCTCCATACTACTAATCCGTAAGTTATATTTGAATGAAGTAAGCCACGATACGCTTTTCTTACATTATGTTGAGAGACAACACCACAATGAGTTGTCTTGATACAAAAATGTCACGAGCCAATCTTTTGCATCATTTTGCTGAGTGATCCTGCATTATGTCCAAAGTCCCATACTCATATTGTAAAAAGGATACCCCCGTCGCAGCAAACCTGCAGACTCAGCGAATTTCCAATGCATAATATTTGTCTGAATTCCACATAAAGCCGCAAACCAAGTTTCATAAAAATATATTCACATATAAGCGATTTTAATTATTCTCTATAAGAATAACATTGGTAATGAGTATGTAGGTTTGCTGAAACAAGGAACAGAAACAATTGGTTTTTATGCAAATATAAATAGAATTTAACTAGGCGAAGCCACATACCAAGTTTCATCGATATTCAATCATAAATAAGCGATATATGACATTCTAGTTATTCTCCATAAGAATAACATGGGGGCAGAGAAAGCAGGTTTGCTGCAACAAGGAACAGAAAAATGGGTTTTTATATTATTATCAATATAACTCAACCAAGTGAAGCTACATACCAAGTTTTATTAATTTATGTTCATAATTAAGGGAGTCAGTACATTTTACTTATTCTCCATAAGAATAACATGGGGGCTGAGTACGCAGGTTTGCTGCTACGGGAATAATCAACAAAAAATCAATTTTTTGTGCAAATATCAATATACCAGTACTACTTGAAGCCACATACCAAGTTTCATCAACATACATTCATAAATAATCGAGATATCAAATTTTATTTATTCTCCATAAGGGTAACATTGGACAACGTACTGTGTTTAGCACTTTGAATATCTCTGCAACGGTTGGGCGTAGAATCACAATTTAAACACCAAAATGATTGTTTTGTGGAACTGAACAGATTGGTAAAAGCAAATGTGAAGTTTACATTAAAATAAACTGAGGAAAAGCCAAAAACCTTTTTCCCATAAGATTAACATGGGAGATTTTATGAGAAGGTTTTTTTGATTTTCTCCGCAACCACTTAACCTAGGTTAATAATTCAAAATACTAAATTATTTGTTTTTTAAGCTCTATAACATGGTCAAAACCAAAATTAAGTTTTTTAAAAATTTTAGGGTGAAAAATGCAAAAAACTGATTTTTGGAAAATTTAAAACCCCCCTTCCCATGGTCCGATTTTTCTGGTTTTCGAACTTAAAGTCATGAATGTCATTTTACACATTTGAGCTAAATTTCATCAAAATCGAACGTTTTTTACTCAAGTTATCGTGTTAACGGACACATATATATATATATATATATATATACCCCCGTAGCAGCAAACCTGCGTACTCAGCGAATTTCCAATGCATATATATGTATCTTAATACCACATAAAGCCACATACCAAGTTTCATCAATATACATTCATAAACAAACAATTTATGACATTTTAATTATTATCCATAAGAATAACATGGCGACTGAGTATGCAGGATTGCTGAAGCAAGGAACACAAAAAGTGGGGTTTTATACAAATATCAATATAACTCATGTAGGTAAAGCCATATACCAAATTTCATTAATTTATTTTCATAATTAAGGGAGATAACACGTTACTTATTCTCCATAAGAATAACATGGGGCTGAGTACGCAGGTTTGCTGTTACGGGAGCCTTTGGAAAAAAATTGTTTTTTGAGGAAATATCAATGGTCCACAACCAGATGAAGCCGTATACCAAGTTTTGTCAGTATACGTTCATAAATAAGCGAGATATAAAATTGTTCTTTTCCTCCATAAGAATAACATTAGACAACGTACTGTGTTTAGCACTTTCAATATCTCGGTAACCAATTGACGTAGAGAAATGATCAAAATACCAAATTGTGGGTTTTTTTAAACTGAATCCAATGGAAAACTAAAATTTGAGTATTTCCAAAATTATATGTAAAAAATTCGAAAAACCCATTTTTGGGGTACACAACCCCCCCAAAATACCCCTTTGGATGGAGCGATCTGGCTGGTTTTCGAACTTAAAGTCCTAAATGTTGCTTTACACGTTTATACCAAATTTCATCAAAATCGGATAATTTTTACGAGAGTTATCGTGCTCACGGACACATATATATATATATATATTAATAATCAAATGAAACATTTTTCAACTGAGTACCCTTAAGGAATTTCTTTATTTTTATTTTTATTTTTAAGACTACATGTTTTGGGACATAAGCCCATCATCATGGACCATGATGATGGGCTTATGTCCCGAAACATGTAGTCTTAAAAATAAAAATAAAAATAAAGAAATTCCTTAAGGGTACTCAGTTGAAAAATGTTTCATTTGATTATTATTATATTAGTAGCCCTAACAAATGAATGCAATATAAATATAAATATATATATATATATATATATATATATATATATACAGTTTCGAACGAATGGTGTTTTTGGGGTCTGGGGACCTCAAAACGAAAAGTTATCATGGTCCCGGGCCTAGGTCTTACCATGCCGACTACGGTAATAGCTTCTTCCCTATTGGGGAAATTCGCTAATATATATAGATATATATATAGATATATATATACATATATATAAATTTTAACGAATAGTGTTTTTGGCATCTGGGGACCTCAAAACAAAACGTTATCATAGTCTCGGGCTTAAGTCTTACCATGAGACCTACGGTAATAGCTTCTTCCCTATAGGAGAAATTCGCTAATACTTTTGAACCTTTTCACTAGATTATTTCTTTTCTTCCATAGTTACTGCAACAGAAATTTTTTTTAAGAGGTTGGCAGCCTCATTCTGCCTTACTTTGCCCATCCACATTAAACATACATATGTGTGCATGAAACGTACCAGCACAGTTGATCAGTATTGATAAAATTGACTTGCCAGGACTGGGATTCGAACCCACAACAGGGCCACTGCCATTGTTTTCAAAGTCAGTTGCCTTGACCACTATGCCAACGACTCACATTTTATATCTGTTACAAACACCGCAAAATAGTGTGAGAATGTTTTTAACGATGTGATAAAGTTAGTTGTTTGCTTCTTTCTCACCTGTGGAGTATTTGAGCATTAGTGGGATGAACGCGCGTAGCTGGGCTTGCGTCATCTTCTCCACAGGGGTGGGAATCCCGTCGATCACCAGGGGAGGCAGCTCATAGAGGGAAGGGTCGTCTTGCACGGGGGGCGGAGCCTGCTGGGCCAACGCTGTCTCTAGCTCCTCCATTATCATCGTCCTCAGGTTTTTAACCTAGGGAGATTAAGATGATATAGACTGCTTATCAGTAACACAATCTGTCACATTAACATAATATTAAATTTAATCAATAGAGTAACTATTTGTAGGTCTTACTCAGGGTTCCCACTTAAACTTAATAAAAAAATTCACGGGTTTTTCACGGTTTTCAAGGCCTAAAAATTATCAATTTCACGGTCAAAATATTAAAAAACATAACCTATACCAGTCGTAAAACAACAATGCAGACGCGGCGCATCGGTCAAATACTAGTTACAAATTTCCCACATTCCAATTACAATGTCACAGTAAATACCATAAAAGTGAACCTTTAAAAAAATAAGAACTAAAGAACCCTATTAGAGGATCTTTGTTTTATTGTCGTCGTGAGTCAACGGTCTATCGGTTATCGGTTGCTGATGCTGGCGGTTTCTACTTCACTCAGTGTTGCGAATCATTTTTTCCCGAATTACCCTCGATCCTCGTCAAAATTACCCTCAAACACTCTCGAAATCTAAACTCCTGTATTTGACTAAAGAGTGCTAATGAAACAAAGGAAATGTGCTTGGAAATTGATATGTTTGAGGGAGCCGCCAATAGATGTCACTGATGTCTATTAATGTTTCAAGTATGTTTAATGTTTGATATCATTAATGTTTTAAGTTTAGAATAAAGAATGAAAATAGAAGTTACACATGCCAGCCAGTTTTTTGTTTCAATTTTGTCACGCGAGATATAACGGATTTATCTCAGAATGTCTTTTGCTGCTTAACAGATCACAGTATATAAATGATTAACAGCTGATGAAATTTTGTTTACAGCCACAAACACCACAAAACAGCTAACGCTACCTATCTTTCAGTCTATCAGCTGCTAGGATTAGGTAGGCGGAGACAGGTGAAAATAATCCCCATTTTCTATTTTCATTATTTATTGTCTAGTTGAAGTTAAAACTTCCAGAAATTGCTGCAACTTAATGTTGTACTACTCACAATATCCTCTAAGGGTTTGGCACCAAAACACTTGTAGCTGTTGCTGGGTTTGCCGGGAGTTGCGACTAAAACCACCGCCTGCTGTCCCACCCTGGTGGCAAACTCGTCAATTGTTTGCTGCAAAACGAGAAATTTGTTAGGAATAACGATCGGAAAATGTGTTTCTGGAGTTTAAATCTAGGAAATCATATCAAAATATAATATTAATAAACTTTTCAAGCTACAAAAAGAGCTGTATGGTGTGTCACTGGTTTTTTGAACCATGTCTTTGCCCATCCTCATTGTGTATAAAGTATTACACTTCCATATCTGGATATAAAAAGTACCACGATTTTCATTCTTAAACACGACAGGAGCAAATAATATGTAGTCATAGAAAAACAAAGCACTACAATTTATGCATTGGTAACTCAGACATTGGTATTAGAATCATACCATATCAAATAAAAAATTAATTGGATGAATATATTGTTATGATTATCTGTTATTGCTAGTACAGCTGTGCTGTAGAGCAAGTCCATTAAGGATATACTGGAGTCCCTTAAATCAAAAATACTAATCTGAACTTGCTACTTGCAAGGAAGGACTCAAAAGCCCTGTATGTGGGACCAGACCTGTGGCATTTCTATTTGCGTCAAAGAGAATCATCATAGGTTGGGAGAAGAGAACCAAAGTTCAAACATGGGGGATATCCTACATATCACACAGTCAAGACTTTCTTGACCGCTTTCGGCAGGAATGGAAGAGTATTCTGAGACTAAGGAAAGGGGAGGGACGTACTGGACACGGGCCGCCGAGGAAACACCTTGGAAAAATAGGCCTGAATAGCATGGATTCTGTGAGGGGGATAAGAAATCTGCTGAACACTTATATCATGTCCAGCATTGGCCTAGAAGACTGGAAAACCTAGGTAAGGTCTGTCAAGGCCGGCGAAAGTTATAGAGATTCATATTCATCAGTTTATAGGTTACTGTAGGATCCTTGATCTGGTAAATTGAAAGTTGAAAGTGCGCTGTACTTAGGTCAAAGTAGCTGAAGGTAGCAATTATACCCTTTAGACAATTATTCAATGATTTAATGAACCCTGAAGAGAAAAAATACAAACTGATTAATAAAAATTAGCATTTATTAAACCATGTCATTACCATCAATGTTAATCACTACTTAAGATGCCGACACAACTAAGGTGTATTTTAAGGTGAATATGAATTAATTATGAGTGTTGTGTAGGAAAGAGTGATATGCCATTGTAGCTTTGTTATTGACTAAGGTCTGCTGGTACTTTTGACAGGATCATTAATTAATAGCCCAATGACGATGACAATGATGATTAATAGCTGGGTTCAGCTTCAAACCTTCACAACATTATTCAATATCGCTCACGTTCGGTCAGGCTCAGAATAATACAGGAACTCACAGAACAATGAAGCTTACTACAATGCCATCTTATGTGCCAACCTAAAAATATAACTAAATATCTGCCTGTCAGCTCTCAACCCATCCCACTTGGACTATAAACTCGTTCCTATAATTATAAGTAAATGTAATAGGCCTAATACCCTTAGTTTGCGCAACAGCCGGTTCTGCTGGCGTTTGCGTATTGAAGGGTTTGTCTCGAAGGAGTGCGGCCTCTTCCTCTTCTTCGCCGACATGATTGCTGCCGCAGCTGCCATCCCCACCGGACCTACACACCCTCGGTATCAGTCCCTCCAACATACAAGCTTTACAGAGCAATCAATACACAATAAAATTAAAATCACACAGCAACAAAGAACAAATAAATTTGCAATATATTTGTTTCTTTTCTACTTTTTAATGGGTCTAAAATTAAAAATTCTTTATCCTTCAGGTGGATATTATTTAATTTACGCCAAAAACTTATACGATTTGATTTTGCATCATATAAGCGAATTTAGGGTAATAGTTCAGTGTAAGATTCGCTGTTTTCTCCATTTTCATGATTGTCCATGCCCGTATGAAGCGTCAAGCGTGTGAATGTGGTGGGTGCATGTTCCTGTTTTGTTGATTTTTTAAAATATATACTAAACATCTGAACAGAAGCAAGCAACAGCAAGAAAACACCTTATCAGATGTGGTACTCACAAAGAGTTCACCTGTCCCAACAGTAGGGGTGGGCGAGTAGGGAAGTTTCGAGTATTTGTTCGAGTACTAAAGACTACTCGAAGGCCGAGTCAAGAAGTAAAACTGCTCGAAACTATCTAGTCGAGTAGTTGATTACTCCCGCCGTTTATCCCAGATAGTTGAAAATGGCGTAGTTATCCCCGCAGTTTACCTACGTTTACGCCGCTAACCAATGTTTAACAAAATAAGTGACTGAAATAAAGAAAAATAAGCTTAAAATCTATTTTTAGCTCATATAAAAGGAGACAATGACAGGTGGGTTATTTATGGATATCTGTGAGTTAAGTAAGATAGAGGCACAGGGAGAGTTTGGGTCAGGGTCAAAAAATCACTTTCTTGTTAATGTTCTGGTTTTGATAAACCAACCCAAATCTTTGTATGGATATATATTTGTAATACTTATCTTTTGTTGGTTATGGTTGTTGAAAACAGTATAGGCTATACTGTAAAATAAAGGCATTCATGGTAAAATAAAGGTAAAATAATATAAATAATAACATTAATAATTCAATAAAATGTTACGTTTATAATGAAAGTTTAATATATAAAAAACATTGTTTTCAATACAAAAAATAAAATTAATTTTTTTACTTTTTAAAGAACTACTCGACTTGACTTGATACTCGAGTAGTTTGGTTCAATACTTGACTCGATTTAAAAAAACGTTACTCACCCACCCCTACCCAACAGCTTGGACAGCTTGGCCGGTTGGTGGGCTTGATGCCCACTCTTCCCTTCACCTCTGCCACGGACAGATGAACTCTTCTTGAGTTGCATATAAAAACCAGTGATTGAGACGGGATTCGAACCCAAGTTCTACCACCTGGCCTAGGGCATAGCAGCTGCATCGGACCAGATAGTATTACAGCATACATGCTAGACAAGTTCCACTGTATCTACCAGGTTACACACATAGAACTATAACTGTGGAACGCCGAGTCAATGCAGTGCGGAGCGAGCCGGGTGCCGTGCTGCTCCACCCACCACTAGTCTGTGGTCGCACCGGCATAGAGCCATATAACCCCTATACTCACGGCTTATTAGTGATGAGTATCAAAAATAATGATCCTATTAATTTAATTATCTTAATTTAATATTATTAGGAATCGTTAATAGGATCACTGTCAAGAGAGTGATCTTGAAAAAACTTTCTTGAACATGTTTACAATTTCATGTAAAAAAGTATGTTTGTAATTAATTTTCTAAATAAATTATTTTACGGGAAATTAATTTTGTTATGAACAACTTATGTTTCAAGTGTAGGAATCAAGAAACTTGATCTAAAATTATTACAATAAGCGTATTTCTGTTATTTTTAGTTACAAACGAATGATACTTATAAAAAATACATGGGAAATAGCTTTTTCCAACAATTTTGGGGTGTGTTTGTAGGCAATAGTTTATAATCATGCTAATATACATTTTTAATAAATGCAGGATACCAGCACTTATGAGGAAATTATATAAGCTTTAAGAATACCAAAAGCACCTTCCACTTTATACAATTTATTTGTCTTTTTATCAAATTTCTCTTATAGGGAAGAAGCTATTACCCTGGTCGACACGATAAAACCTAGGCCCGGGACCATAACTTTTCATTTTGAGGTCCACAGATGCCAAAAATACCACAACTAGATGAAGCCACATACCAAGTTTCATCATAGGGAAGAGCTATTACCCTGGTCGGCACGATAAAACCTAGGCCCGGGACCATAACTTTTCGTTTCGAGGTCCACAGATGCCAAAAATACCACAACTAGATGAAGCTACATACCAAGTTTCATCAATATATATTAATAACTAGTCGAGATATCAAATTGTATTTATTCTCCTTAAGGATAACATTTGACAAAGTACTGTGTTTAGCACTTTGAATACCTCTTCAACGGTTGGACGTAGAACCACAATTTAAACACTGAGATAATTGTTTTTTTAAAGCTTAAGTTTTTGGTAACAACAAATGTGTAGTTTTCAGCACTATTAAGTGAGGAACAGCTAAAAACCTTTTTCCCATAAGATTATCATGGGAACTTTTATGAATACTTTTTTGTAATTTTCTTTGCAACCACTTAACCTAGGTTAATGATTTAAAATACTAGATTATTTGTTTAAGCTCTGCAAAATTGACGAAACCAAAATTGTATGAATTTGAAATTTAAGAGTTAAAATGCAAAAGGGGTGTTTTGGAATATTTTAAACCCTTGTAAAACCCCCTTCCCATCATCCGATATTTCTGGTTTTTGAACTCAAAAGTTTTGTGCCAAATTTCAATAAAATCGGATGTTTTTTCCAGAAGTTATCGTGTTCACGGTCACATATGTATATAGTATATATTGGATACAACATCCCCCTAAAAACCTCCTTCGGATAATTTGATCCCTCTGGTTTTCAAACTCATTCAAATAAATGCTACGTTACATATTTGTGTCAAATTTCATTAAAATCGGACCGTTTTTACTGCCGCTATTGTGTTAACAGTCACCAAAAAAGCTAAAAATTCAGTTTCCCATATAAACACATGTAAACAATTAATTGGAACAAACAGTGTTTAGTGCAGTTAAATATGAGTTTCCGACAAAATATTGGTTTATAACTGGAATCCAACAAAAATTTGAAAAAGATTTTGAAAATACAGAAAAAAGCAATAAGGATAATACTTGGTTTAAGAAATAGAGACTCAGTCAAAACAAAATTTACAGAATTAGGCTTTTTAACCGTTTTCTCCCAACATGTTTTATACACAGTAAAACATGTCAAGGAACACAATATACCTCTGATGAAAGTGGAAGCCAGAAGTCGTCCATACATACCAGAAATTTTTTAACTTTCGAATCCCATAGACTAGAGTTTTTTAAGAAAAGCATAAATTATTGAGGTTTAAAATTGTTTGAAAAGCTCCCAGATTCTATAAAATAAAACACAAAACCTGTCAGAATTCATAACAAAACTTAAAAATTTATGATAGATCCTTGTACTCCTTTGAGGAATTGAATGTAAATTTGAATGTCTAGTCGCTAGGCCTAGTTCTATGCAACTTGTATATTCTATCACATGTTTATAAATAACTAAAGAGACACTATTCACTATGACAAATGACACTATTCATCTGTAACAATTGTACAGTTAACGAATAAAGATATTTGATTGATTGATTGATTGAATTTACAGGTGAAAAACATATGTTACAATAAAAAAAAATATGTTTGGCAACGGTGCCATGTACTCTATATTTACCGTTCCATGATGCAACCCATGGTAATAGCTTCTTTTCTATAGAGGAAATTCGCTAATTTATATAGAGGAAATTCGTTAAAAAGGAACGATTTTGATACAATTTGCTACAAACGTGTATAGCAACATGCAAGTTCGAAAACGGCCTAGACGGATCACCCTAAAGTAAGGATTTTTGCGGGGTTTTGTACCCCAAAAATGTGGTTTTTGAATTTTTTACATATGGGCCCTAACCTTTCAGAAAATCAAATTGTAGAATTTTCACCATTGGATTCAGCTTAAAAAAAATTGGGGTTTTGATTATGCTTTTGGTACGTTGTTCAGTGTTATTATTATGAAGAAAATTACACATTTTATATTTCACTTATTTATGATCGTATATTGATGAAACTTGGTAGCCTATATGGTTTCATCTCGTTGTAGTCTATTGTTATTTGCACAAAAACCCAAAATTTTGTCGGTGGTTCACGCAGCAGCAAACCTGCGATGTGATTACCGCAATAACTGCAAGTACCATCATTTCAGTGATCGATCGCTAGTAAAATAAAATATGTGTCTGAAATAAACGAAAACAACTCACAAACTAATTCACAACATTAAAAAACCCTACATAAGTCGTGCAAGGCACCGCGAATGCAGACGCAATGTCGATTCCACTGCTTAGTGGTGGGGGGAACCGAATCCAGCCATACAGCGCCGCTTGACTCGGCATTCCATAGTTATAGTTCTATGGCTACACCACATGTTAGGCGCAGCCCGCATAAAGAAGCTCACAACAGTAAAATGTATTATTCAGTAATTAACAATATTTTTTTGTGACAGATTCTAAAGCCAATTATCCCTTAGAACTTGAAGGGATATGTACTGTTTACTAACAGTTAGCCTTTTACCCTTTGAGCCCAAGAACTGATATATCAGCGTTTTAATCGGAAACATATAAACACTTGATTAGTAAGAGTACCTATAAGCTCTGTACAGTCTGAGTCTGTCCTAACCTGATAGACAGAAATATAACCAACACGATAAAGGTACCTAGTTTGTAAATACATATGATTCGACACAGCAGCTAGCCTGATGATAGCCAAACAGTCTAAGACGCTATCCTCCCGGAAGGGATTGGCTTGAATTAAGAGTTTGAAACCTGTCTCAGTCAGTGGTTTTTATGTGCAACTCATGGAGAGTTCACCTTCTGTGGCAGAAATAAAGAGCAGGGCAGACCTTAAGCAAACGGTGGATGGCACAGGAACCGAGCTGACGGGACGGGTGAATTATCTGAGTTGCACACCTGATCAGATGTTTTGCTCATTTTACCTATCTTTATTATGTGTGCCCACTGGAAGCATTGTTTAGATAGAATGCAGGCATTTATTTAGAAATCCAAAGTATTAAAAAAAATAACAAAACACAGATTAAACCACTTCATTCATAAGTTTGGGGCTCAACGGGTTAATAGCAATAACATTCAATAACAATGTCTACAAACAACTAGCATTAGATATTTAACAAACTGAAAAATGTAAATACTTAATACTCACACAAATAAAAACATACAAGATAAAGAAAATATTAAAAACTTAAGTTTTAGCACAACACACAAAGAAAATATCATGCAAGACATTTTTGTTCCAAACAATTGTGTATTTTTCTGATACTATAATATTGTCTTATTACTACATATCATGTTGTCTAATTTTGGTAATAAGACAAAATTGGGGTATCCATATTAATCTGACAACATTAATTTTATCTTTCACCCTCCGACTAAGCTTGATATTGAAACCAATTAGCCTAACAACAAAATTTAAAATTGTATTCCCACCAATCACACATTATCTAACTTATACCAAGAAATTTACATTATTTGAACAATAATTAAATGGTGGCCTACATAATAAAAATATTCTTACTGTAATTTGGATATGAAAAATGTCAACCCAAATTAGTAGCTACTGTAGCTAGCTAATTTTTATTCTGAGATATGATCTTCCATTCACAATGAACATCTTCACACGGAAAAGAGGCCTCGTTCCCAAATAAATATGTTAAATCACAACATTAATAAATGTACAGTAGACGCTCTTTTATCCGGCATTCTATGAACCGGCACATTCTATTAACCGGCACCAGGCGACCCGGGTTTTTCCAGGTATTTTCGGTCGTTTCCGTTTCGTACTGCGACTGCGCTGAACTGTTCCCGCCTTTTTCTTAGTCACCTGTTGTTTGTTTACGTCTCAAGCAGTTTGGTTTCTATTTTTAGACGCCAACTTCCGCCCGGCTATCTGTCCGCCCGTCTGTCTGTCTATCTGTCTGCCTGTCCATCCACAAATGCAGGTGTTCCGGAGCAGTGTCAAGGTCAACCAACGTACGCGACCACAGCTTATTACTGACAGACTCTCAGATTACTGTATTCCCATTAATAACTAAAAAGTTCTATTATCCGGAAAAATCTATTTACCGGCATGGGCGTGGTCCCGAACATGCCGGATAAAAGAGCGTCTACTGTATTATAATAAAATCAACCTCTCTCAACATCCCCTCTTCTCCACTTTTACCACTTCATACTTAGGGGACAACGCATAACTAAATAAAAAAAAGCAAAAACAAAAACAAAAACACACCATTCACGTGAAGATTTTGCCAACCTGCAGCCGCCAACTGGGCTGTGACTTCATCCGCCATGCCTGATGACAGGTCATCGTCCCCGTACTCAGAGCTCTGCGATGACATGCAGCCATCATCGATATCATCGTCATTCTCATCCGAGTGGACGGCCAGGGACAACGGCTCAGGGGCTGTTGTATCCATCATCTTGGTAGTCTGTGGTGTTCCTAGAACCAGAGGGCAATGGAAGTTGAGAAGTGGTTGCTAATGTCAGAGTAATTTTTTATTTATACTTTATTTTTAAAGTAGAGCTAAACAAACATGATGTATGATGTATAACTTAACAATGGAGTAGCAGTAGAACCTCATTCTAAATTTAGAATGAGCACATCCAATATATTTTGAATTAAAGGCAATTTGAAATATCAAGAGTTTGAATTATATAGAATTATAGAGGTTAATGTGAATGAAATTCCAATTATAGAGGCAAAGAAAACAAAAGTCAATAAATTCAGATCTGGAAGAAACTGAGTACCTATACGCATTTAGTTCAGGTTTCAACAGGCTTGTTTTTTGCGCTTAATTTGTATTTCAGAGGCTTACGGTATCACAGTTTGTACTGCAGGTTTGACTTTGAATTTTAGAGGTAACATTTTGAAGTACAGCAACAAAATTCAAATTTTGGAGGCCCGAGTATAAACATATTCAAATTTTAGAGGCTAAATTATGCACTTTAAATTATCGGTAGTGTATTATTTTTCAAGTATTAAAGGTTTTCTAAAGGGAACAGACAAAAGTTACTAATTATAGAGGTTTTTTAATTATCAAGGTTCGAATTAGTGAGGTTCTACTGTATTTACATCAATTGTTGCACCAATGTGGAGCAACTGATTGAACTGTACCTTCTCAACTTTTTTAATGGAAAGAGGGTAAAAACAGCTTAGGTATCAACACATACGAGGTTATACTAGAAAAGCTAAAAATTCACTGGAATAAAATAAGTAGTCTTTGACTAGTTCAAAAGTTATTTAGAAAACCGAATGCAAACGGTAGGAAATAAATAAGGCACAAAGTGACAGGGAGCCAATCAAATCACAGTGCAACTAAGGAATGTAGGCATACTCTGGGTCCTATACCCTTTTTATATGCATTAACAGTTTAAGAAAATATGCCTTTGATAGTGCCTTTTAAATTAATATTATTTGTCATTGATATTGCCATAATTAGGGTAAGTGTTTTCTGTTTAGCAAGCGAAAAAGATTTACAAAGCTTTACTTTTCTGCTTGCTGAAGTGGCAATAAACAGCTGATTGATTGCTGCTTTGGACCACGCTAACTAGCTCAGTTTTTATAACCTCTATCTCTTGATTCAGCCAAAATGGACGAAAGTGAATGTTTGTATGTTTGTGGTAGATACCGAAAATCACAGTTGTAGGAAAAATTATATTTGTAATTCAAGTCTAAAGTGTCTTTGATGCTTTCGGAAAATTACTGCGCTCCATTACATGTTTTCTTTTATACTTTTACATACTTTACGCTCCTGAAATACATGATGAATACCAGTAACTATTTCCGGTATTTTTACTTATGCAGAGAAATTATGAGTTTGAGTTGAGGGAATTTAAAAAAAAGAGAAATTTGTAATTAGCATATATTCTAGAATGGGACTTTAGAACATTTCACATTTGAGATGTCCTTTACTGCCGTAAAAAATACATTTTGTATATGCATATATACCTAACACAAAATTTCTTTAAGTGTTTTTTCTTAAAAATAAACAAAATAATAGCATTTCCTGAGTTACTGTAATGTAATGCAAAAACCAATGATATGTCAATATTAAACCTGCCTTTACATTGCAATGGTGACCTGCAACCTGCAAGTGGGATGTTTATTTAGCAATTTATGGCTGTCTAAATCGTTACATGGCGACAATAGTAAAACTTTTCATTTCCCTATCATTAAATCTTAAAATATAACTCCTCACTTACATTGCCCCTCAGGGCAACTTTACAATGTGTTCACTATTCACTATCTACTTCTAACCACTCGGAATAGCTTTTCAGTAATTTATTTAATAAACTTGAATTGAGCATTCAAAATGCATGGCGTTTATTTAAATTAAAAAGTAGGTAGTCTGAAGTTTTATCAGATCAATTTAGACTTCACTTGTTTATTTATTTCCATAGGCTACTTTTTTTAATAAAACATAACATTTCAATGAAATATGCTGTCCTAATTAAAAACTCAAACATAACGTGTAAACATGCTCAATGTAACAATAAATATTTAATACATTAAAGACCACTACGATACTTTTTAAAATCTAACGACTAACTCAGAACAATTTAGACCCACGGGTAATTCTGAATGGCCGGCCAGTACATGTTGCCATTTGTAAGAAAAAATAGACCAGCTATATATATAAAAAAACAATTCATATAAAAAACACAGAACCTAATTACAACACATAAGGCATTAATATAATTAAGGCATTCAATTTTTTTCATGTTCCACCTGAAATTAGACTTGTCTTCTTCAGCTTCTTGTGACCTCTAGGGCATGGGATCTGTTACGCGTTCCAATTTCTTGGCACATCTTCCGACCTTTCTCCATTTAACTAGCTAGGCCCATACAGGGTTTTTAGGGGGAGAGGAGGGATTCAAGGAAGATATATACAAGTTTTTAAATATATGTTTAAGTTATGATATAGAAGCTATGATTTATTAAAATATTTTTAATTTAAATTTTCTTTAAATTTTGAGAACTAATGTAAGTTATTATTTTAATTGAATTTGTTAAAGCCTGGTACAGTTTCATACCTAGATAGGTCCTATTCATATTTCTTTCAAAAATAGTGACCTTATGCTGTTGTGCGAAAAAGGCCTTATTTCTAGTATTAACTTATAATCAAGCATATGCTTGTAGAAGTTAAGTTATGTCTACCGGGTATGCTTGTTTTAGTTTTAGTCCAGTTAGGTAACTTGACTGCAGAGTATGTGAATTATGGGAGGGTTAGAAGACAGAAGAGGAGTAGGTAGTGAACAATAGGCCTGCAAAAGGATTATAGGTACCTACAATTTGGATTCCTCCGACCATAATGAGAACAGCAAACCCCCTCTTTCTTGCAAGGACAATTGGTTAAAATGTTGACACAATTTTACCAATTAGCTTGAAGATTGTGCGGTATTATAGTTATATTTTACTCGTACAAATTTTAAATTATTTTCAGGTTATATTATTGAAAACGGAGAGGTCTTCGGTTTTAGCAAAAACCGTCATTGCATGCAGGCCTAGAGGTACCACCCCTTTTGTTGGAAAATACGTTCATCGATGAGTTCAACTTATGTGGGATGGTTTGAAAATAACATATTTGTTTGTCCCCAAGTTTTGTAATGTTTGTGTTCTTTTATGGAGCTACTCCGTTAATTTTAAATACGAAGCGTCTGCGTACGCACCTGCGTGTCGTGAAGAAGCTCCTATTTATCATAAGCAATTCATGTCTTTATTGTTTCCCTCCTGCTTCCAGAGACGAATTAAAGTGCACAATATTTAATTTAAAACAAACTGTTTAAACGTAGTTAAGATTCACTTGTGCCTAATGTCTTGCTACACCCACTTCTATCATAGCGACCTTTAGTATTGATCGATAACCTCAACTCCATCCCCTCCATATAAAATCGTAGCAGACGGCATTCGATTTCGATCCTGGAAATATCAAAACATATAAAAATCCGACCATTAGGAAAAATTCTTACCTATTAAGTAAATATTTAAATTTTTCACGTAATAATGCTTTATTTTGTACTGTGATACAATATACGTTTTTGAACAATATTTACTAATATTTCTTTTACATATTTAAAGTAGCCAGCTTGACTGTAGTTTTTTGCAATATAAACCATTTGATATCATAAGAACTAATTTAATATTATTTGTTTATTATTTTTTTTTTAATTATAATAGTTTAAAACAATTACCTAATACAGCATTTCTTACTTCACACATGTCAATGAGTTATTCAAGTTACAAGTCTTCTGCAACCTCCTTGTTTTATTTACATGGCTGTGCCGAAGATGAAGATCAAAGACCACAAAACTTCTGTAACTCCGCTCAACTAATCAATTCCGGTTCCGGTGCGACGTCTAGTGAAATATTAATCCACTCATTTAAAGAAGGCGTTGGATTCAGCAGCCTTTATTGGATTTATATAAGAACCGATGTTAAACGGAAGCACGAAATCTCGTTTTATTATTGTTCACAAAAGTATAAACTACTCAAACTAAAGGTTAATCTAATTTTGTTTAAAGGAATTTTCTAAATAAATAAACTTCCAAACATTAAACAAATAACTTTCTTAGTATTTGTTTTGCGTTTCTCTATCAGACTTGATGGAGAAATAATACTCCTTATAAAATAAAAGTTGGAGCTGCATCCACCCCAAAATTTTTATTTAAGTATTTTCAAATCTTGGATAATTTACATCTCAAGGGACCGGTAAAATAATTCTAATTATTACAGAGGTGGCTAAAAAAAGGCTTAAAACCTTAATTTGAATAGAAATTGAATCTTTAATGAAATTGTTGGTTGTATGAAAATTACACTTTTGGACAGGTGCAAAAAGTCACACAACTGCAATAACTTAGGGATGGATCAGAAGTGTGGCAGGGAAGGGGTAGATACAATGACCTAGAACTTAATGTAACAGGGCTAGAGATATGTGCCAAGCTGTAGCTAGTGAATTCTGGTTCCCTTTTGAACGGTTGGAACTGTTTTTACTCCCGGAGCCCGAAACTAATAGTACCAGTCCCAGCTGCCGCGACACACCTCTAAGGCCGCGTTTACACTGGAGTCGCGGACAAATGTTGCAGACCAAAGTCACGGACAAAATCTTTAAAATTCTGTCAACAACTTCATTGCCGACAATAATCTGCTGGTTGATTTGTAACTACAGTACTACGTATATCAAATTAATCTATACTAATAAAGTAGTTGAGCGTGTGTGTAGAGGTCCATACAATTTTAGTTACTTTTAAGTTTTTCCCTCACACCTCAGGGCTCCGCCCCAACGGCACCAAAAGCTGCCATGTCTTATGTAGAAAAGGTTTTTTTTTACATGGCTCAAAAACGGCTTTTCAAATCTGCTCCCAGACCATACCAGATTATTGGGGGACTAAAATACTGCGGATACTCTTTTTCCCGGCCTCAGGGCTCCGCCTCACTGGCTTCTTCATGCTGTCCAATTTTAAAAATAAATAAAAAATACAGAGTAAAATATTTTGAAATATCACTCCGTTCAGCGTCAGTCAGTCTGTATGTATGTTTTACTAGATTCAGTATATTTTTTTAACCGTTAAAGATATTTATTTAAAACTTGGCATGATTTATATATATCCCAACTGATATTTCAGTAATTAATTTTAAGTACCTAACTTTTACCGTTTCAAAATGGCGGCTATTTTTATTTTCAAAGCTAAATATAACAAAATATTAAACCGATTGATATGAAAATTTACTTAAATATAGTATAAATTAATGGTCTTCGCATAGGCCTATTTATAAAAATCCCTTAGGCTATAGTTTTAAGTTATCTGTGACACACCATATTAATTGTAAATTATACCTGGTGCCGGTTTTTGTGTATTCTCTCAAGGTACACATACACTTTCAAAGTTTGAGTATTAATGTACGAGTTTATGTCTTTGCCTTTTAATTTTGTAGACGATTTATAAATCTGGAAACTCCAAATCACTATTATACAATTTTAGTTAGTCTGTTTAACAAGCTTTTGAAACAGAATTTATTTATTTTTAACGATGAAACAGCTTTGCTGAATTTGATTATATCTTCAACATTGTCTTCGGGATCAGTGAGATGTATTTCCACTACTATATTTACGGAAATTGGTTTCGTTTACTATGATAACTTTAAGTGTAAAATTGAGGATTTTGTGGCTGAAAAATGTACGTAAGAAAAATTAGTCGCACGTTAATTGCCTAAATATATTATTTGCTATATGTAAAGACCAGAGTAAATTGTGTAAATAAAATAAAATTTAATCGCTTTTCTTTACGAGGGGGTTGGTTAAAACAGCAATATTAGTCACTTATATTATGTGTGTTAAAACTCCGAAATTTCTAAAAATAAAGTCATATAGAATTCAAAATTGAATAAGGTGAATATTATTACAGTGGAACCTCTATTAACGTCACCTTTGGGACCGGGACTGTGACGGATAACTGAATAGACGGATAATAGAAACATCATATTGTAAACGTGTTCAGTAACTAAATTTTAAAATGTTTGGCAGAGAAATGAAAATAAACTGTGTACAAAAGGATAATACTTCCCACTACATACATATTTATGTTGTTTTAAATAATATAAAAGCTCATACAGACGCTCAGACTAAGCCGTAAGGCGCAAATCCTGAATCTAATAAATAGTAATATTCTCATAGACGGACGACGGATAACAGAGAGTGACGGTTTAAAGAGTGACGGTTGATCGAGGTTTTACTATATGTATAAATAAATAAATATCATTGTATTTTTTTTTTATAGTTTCAAATAAAATCCGCCAGAGACCTCAAAGTTTAGCCTACTAAAATCAGCCCGCTACTGGTTTTGTTATAAGCTGATTACTAGTTTTGTAAAATGTATCCAAGTTGGTATATGTTTTGATTCAGAGGAAAAGTAAATACTTTATTACTTCTAATATGTTCTTCATCCACCTGTTAAACGGTATCGTAAGTACAAATTGAAGACCAGGCTGTACTTGCTTTTAGCCTGATTGGTCACCAACACTGCAAAAGTAATGCAACAAAAGTCACAGACAAAACTTTCCCACTCTTGGTGGAAAACACAATTTCTGTCGCAAACACTGAAAATATGCGTACGGTATGTCAACAAACTGTAGTCAACACATTTTTCCGATCTTAAAAATGTTTGCAACTTTTGTGGTCGACAACACTCTTTTTAATGAAGAAATCCCAAATGTTGTGAAAAATTACTAAAATGTGTTGACGACTTTTTTGTCTGCAACATTTGTCCGCGGCTCCAGTGTAAACGCGCCTTAAGGGAGGTAAAGATCCTGGACTTTGGCTTTATGCCAACTGTGCATCACCTGTTTTTGAGTATTCCTAGTTTTAATCGTTGTATCATGGCCAATTTTTTATCTAGCCTAAATAAAAATACCCCCGTCGCAGCAAACCTGCATACTCAGCGAATCTCCAATGGAGATATAAATATCTTAATACTACAAAAAGCCACTTACCAATTTTCATAAAAATATATTCACAAATAAGCGATATATACAATTTTAATTATTCTCCATAGGAATAACATTGGGGCTGAGTACGTAGGTTTGCTGCACCAAGGAACACAAAAAAGGGGTTTTTATGCTAATATCAATATAACTCAAGTAGTTGCAGTCGTATACCAGTTTTTATTCATTTACAATCATAATTAAGGGAGACAGAGCATTTAATTATTTTCTATAAGAATAACATATGGGGGCTGAGTACGCAAATTTGTTGCTACGGGAGCCTTTGGCAAAAAATACTTTTTTTGAGCAAATATCAATAGACCACAACGAGATGAAGCTGTATACCAAGTTTCGTCAGTATACGTTCTTAAATAAGCGAGATATAACAATTTTCTTTTCTTCCATAAGAATAACATTAGACAATGTACTGTGTTTAGCACTTTCAATATCTCGGTAACCAATTGACGTAGAGGAATTATCAAATACCAAATTCTTAGTTTTTTTTAAGCTGAATCCAATAGTGAAAACTAAAATTTGACTATTTCAAAAATTATATGTAAAAAATTCAAAAAACCCATTTTTGGGGTACAAAACCCATCCAAAATACCCCTTTGGATAGAGCGATCTGGCTGGTTTACGAACTTAAAGTCATAATTGTTGCTTTACACGTTTGCACCAAGTTTCATCAAAATCGGATCATATATATACAGTTTCGAACGAATGGTGTTTTTGGGGTCTGGGGACCTCAAAACAAAAAGTTATCATGGTCTCGGGCCTAGGTCTTACCATGCCGACTACGGAAATAGCTTCTTCTCTATAGGGGAAATTCGCCAAAAGTTTGAATTATCCAATTTGAAGTAACAAAATTCAGCGGCGAATATGAATGAATGATGATTGTAGATGTGCAGCCTTGTTACTAACTAAGACTGACTAATTCTTTAGCCAGGATCATTAATTAATATATAAATGCTGTGTCAAGAATCGAATAGGTGAATAAGTTCATACAGACAAAAGCGCAACTGAAAAACAAAGAAAATACTTTAAGTGGCAGCAGCTGCCTTACATGTGACTGTAATTCTCCTCAGTGGCCCAAACCCAGGCAACACTAAATAAACAGGCCGTAAGGCTCCCCTGATGTTACGTCATCATACGCGACAGCAATGACTTAATTTTTCACTTGTAATCAGCAGCTTTGACAAACTCTTTATTTCAAAACAATTACATTTTCATTCACATTCCAAGAGCTTGTAGTTGAGAGCTTATACTTGACCTATCGTCTCGTCTTAAAAAGGTTATAATATTTTGGTTTTCGAAAAAAAGTGTAAAACAAGCAGCTGATCACAAACAAAACATTACATCATTACGTATGATGACGTAATGCTGGGGAGCCTTACAGCCTGTCTATTTAGTGTTGCCTTGCCCAAACCCACAACACAGACCATTGTGAGGGCTCATTTGCTCAAACACTCGTTGATCATACTACATTGTATTGATTTTTTTATTATGATTTATAAAACAGTTGTCTTTAGGTTAAAAAAATAATTTAATTCGCAAATCACTTATTATATAGACTTGAGTCAATGTTAAAAAATAAGTTAATTTGTAAACCTCCAGACTACTGTTATATGGGTTGTGTTCATCTGAAAAGTTTTGAAAATGGAGTAGCTGTCTGAAAATAAAAACCAGTGGATTTATTAGGCCTAAGGTCTATGTCTGACAAGTGATATCACCTTGTGGAAAGCATCAGAACTAACTTATCTTGAGAGATATCTTAAATCCTCCCTTGTTAGACTGATCAGTCTAGCATCAGAAAAAGTTCTATCCTCTCGGCCAGGGTTTTGTCCTTAAATCACAAGAATAGGAGTTCAGTCTCGGCAGAGATTTTGTTGTGCAACTAACTCACAAAGAGTTATTGGCTTGCGGCTGAGTTGAAGGAGTGGTGGATATTGTGGGTCCTTGCTGAAAAAGGACCTCATGTATATTGTTTAGGCCTAGTGAGTGATGTGAATAATAAAATAGCATTTTCTTTTCCCATTTACTTAACACAGAATAAAAGCTTTTGCTATGCTTTATTCACCTCACCCAATGTCTTCATGTACTATTATATAATTGGGTATATGCTTGATTTATAGCATGTAAATCAATAAACAAATCTTGCAGTTCCAAAAAAATATAAAATTAGTTGATTCTTTTTGAGTTTCGCTTCTAATTATCAGGATTCCTAACCTTTGCTAGCTTAACTGTTTATGTCTCCACTAAAAACACGCTATTTAGTAATTTTAAATGATTAATTAATTTTAAATGTTTAAAAAATCAGTGGCACAATCTAAATACAACCACTTTATTAGCGCACAATGGATTATCAAAGAGAAGAAATCTAAGGTTATTAATTTGGGTTTTATTTTGGTCTTTTAACTATGTAGATGACTAGCTTATCAGTGAGATCAGAAGAACCAGTAGTAAAGGCGAACATGTGTTGCCCTGACTCCAAGACACTGATAGCTCTAGTTTTGTGCAACAATACAAATGTATTTTCTTCAGATAAAAAAAAATTGTTTCTTTGTCATAAAACAACAACTTCCCTTCAGAATTGTTTCTCTGAACCAAACGTATCTATAAGAAATTAAGGTGTTTCTATTTTAACTACAAACAACATTTCTGAATTCAAACTGTTACCGTACTATATTAGTGTAAGCATTGACTATATATACTGAAGGAGACATCCTTCAATACTGGGGAAATTATTCAATACTGAGATAAGACACTATTCATGTATGTACGTATTACTACAAACGAATAAAGATATTTTGAATTGAATCCCATCTGTAAGGCCAAGCTGTTCCTCTTTTGGTGTTAGCCAGAATTTGAAGTGGTCGTAGTTTGAAGTCGTAGTCAAAGTCCCCGATAGAACGTGATGTCAACTGTTTATTTGAGTTATTTACGTTAACTTGTAACAAATCTCCACCCCAGAAAGCAAGTGATTATCAACTTATGTTTGACACACCAACTGTTGTATTATCCCCTTCCGAGAGGATAAGTAATAGTTGACAGACGTCTGTTGGTGATTAGTGTAACTACGTCCTCTTTAAATCCTGGCTCACACAAAAATAGGGACAGCTTTTACAATGGCAATGAGAAGTCTACTTCAGTATCTATAGTCAATGGTATAATTGTCTCAAGATCCAACAAAACCATCTTCAGAAAAAAAGTGAGGTGCAATTAAATAACTTTCAGTGATACATATTAAATAAGATAAAACATTGATTTATTATCACAACACAGTATGTACAGTTTGTAACACTTGAGCAGAACCCTACAGAGTAAAACTTGAGTCCACATCATTGAGTTTGAGCCAGTCCGAGATGTCTGCCACCACAGGGTTGTTGAAGTCAAGCACTTCCGTCCGATTGGCTGCAAAGCCTCCTCCTTGCCCTCCTGGAACCATTTGGAAAATCAGAATTGGTGTAGTTATCTATATGATAGGTCTTGTAAATATATACTGTATTTTGTTTATTTTTTGCTATCAGCTTTATTATACATTGAGCTCAAACTTGACATTAATGTTTATATAAGGAGAGAAAATATCTGGCACATAAGATAAGAGTTTTTTTTTACATATATGCGCATAGTTTGTTTGAGACAGTTGTGTTTATTAAGCCTGGGATAACCGTGAAAGTTACAGGCTCATTATTTTCTCCTATAAATACTTTCTCCTTATTTCAATTTTGTATACTAAACTACTTTACTATAGGGAATATAGTAAAAACAAGCAACTAATGGTAGATAATATTCCATATTTACTATTCATTTGAAATTTCCATTGGGATAAACTATCTTATCAGATGGTTGATCCCAATGAGATCTAATTAATTTAGTTTCGGCTATCGCTTAATTTCTAGTAGGGACAAGCCATCGGGGCAATTCGGCGTTGGAGCAACGGTAGTCACTCGCCGGGTCCCGTTTAGCGGAGCCAATCAAACCCGAGCTCGCCGCAACGATCAGAGTCAGAAACAGCTGTTAGCTCGCCAAAGCACCTGTTCGTCGAGGCTTTACTATATTTTCATTGACATTTTTACACTCTGTTCTATGAGTACCAACATAAGTAATGCAAAAAAATCTCTAATTAGTTCGGCCAGAGAAGGTTTATTTGATTATTTTAAAAAGATAGTGCGTTAAAAGTAGAACGAACATTAAGATAATAAACAAGTTAAAAGAATAGTAAACAGATGATTGTCATAACAAATACAACCTAAGTCATACATCTATCGATATGAGTAATAATTATATCATGTTATAACATTATTTTACCTGATCACTTTTTAATCCCAGTTAGTGTAGTAAAGTGCCTACTTTAAATTTGTTCTCTTCTAATACATTTTACGTCATATAATGTACCAGGCATTATATTCATGGTTATGTATGTTAGCTATAAGTAAAAGTCATGAAACGAAGCTAATCTGCCAACGACACCGAACATTTTCATTGGCTAACAAGTTTTTCATCCATCATCATTGCCCCAACGCCAAATTGGCCGAACGCATGGTTCCCTTTATAGTTTCGTAAACCAATGCGTCCTACACTATTTTTTCCAGTCTTGTATCTAAATTTAATTGGTAAAACATAATTACAAAGCACTTAGGTCCTTTAAATTAACACTATCACTGCATATAACATGCAAATCTCATATGTTTCAATGTTGAGCCATGACCTGACTTCAGGTTACCAAAACTCATCAAAATTAAAAATCAAATCCTTAAATGTTTCACCCCATTGCCTCACGCCACTTTAAACTTACAAGTTCACTAGAAAAAGAACATAAATAGCAATGATTTACAGGCACACTATATGGACAATGCCAATGATTTGTTTGGTACCTATGCTAATTGCAGCCACTCCCACAGTTACGCACCTGTCCTGTTGACGTATTGCACCATCTCCGCTAACGTCTGGTTATCCAAGGTTGCGGTGATGGTGACAGAATGATCATAGCTTCGCCGATGTCTACCTGGCACTCTAGCAGTGGAGGGGAGAATGTACTCAGACTCATGGAGGGGTGTGTCGTCCGAACCAAACTCCTGTGGAACACAAGTCTAAATGAGTATTTTCTTGAAAAATTGAGTGTACAAAATGAAAATAATACAAAAACAAGCAAAAAATTCACTTAGCTGGTAAAAAGTCATCTTCTTACACTAGTTAAAACAGCATTACAAGAAGCTGTGTGTTTAGTAAAAATAAAATCTGTTACATCTTTTGTGACCTCCTTCAATATCATACTTTATGCAGTAATTCACTGAAATTTTCTTATCCATAACATAAAACGAATTTAAAGGACCATATATCTACATATTCTATGTCAACATTTATTCTAAGTTTTATATTTAGCTAACCAAACATTTCCCCCGCATACAGAAGGCTTTCTTGGTAGTGTCGCCCTTGGTACAGTCTGTGCCAAATGGAAACCACCCATCTTCTCCATTGACCAGATAGAAACGATGAAGTACAGTCTCATCTTGACACGCGATGCGGCATGCTCTGTCGGGATCCTCTGTGAAAAAACAAAATATAAAAATCATTTAATGTTCAGCACTCAGTTTTGGGCCAAAAAGATCCTATCCAGCGACCAGTATTATTTAATTGAGCCCAAGTAACGGTGGTTTCAGAAAAAGAACTGGAGATGGTAAAAACCATCTTTTATCCATGAATTTATCGAGTTAATTAAAAATATACTCAAGAATTGGATTTTTAAATGTGTACAAAATGAATATCAATATTAGTCAGTTTTCCTGCTTTTAGCGAATTTCCCCTATAGGGAAGAAGCTATTACCGTAGTCGGCATGGTAAGACCTAGGCCCGGGACCATGATAACTTTTCGTTTTGAGGTCCCCAGACCCCAAAAACACCATTCGTTCGAATCTGTATATATATATATATATATATATATATATATATATATGTGTCCGTGAGCACGATAACTCTCGTAAAAATTATCCGATTTTGATGAAATTTGGTATAAACGTGTAAAGCAACATTTATGACTTTAAGTTCGAAAACCAGCCAGATCGCTCTATCCGAAGGGGTATTTTGGGGGGGTTTTGTACCCCAAAAATGGGTTTTTCGAATTTTTTACATATAATTTTGTAAATAGTCAAATTTTAGTTTTTCCCATTGGATTCAGCTTAAAAAAACACATAATTTGGTATTTTGATCATTTCTCTACGTCAATTGGTTACCGAGATATTGAAAGTGCTAAACACAGTACGTTGTCTAATGTTATTCTTATGGAGGAAAATAACAATTTTATATCTCGCTTATTTATGAACGTATGTATACTAACGAAACTTGGTATACGGCTTCATCTGGTTGTGGACCATTGATATTTGCTCAAAAAAAATTCTTTACCAAAGGCTCTTGTAGCAGCAAACCTGCGTACTCAGCCCCATGTTATTCTTATGGAGAATATGTAATGTGTTATCTTCCTTCATTATGAAAATAAATTAATGAAATTTGGTATGTGGCTTTAACTACATGAGTTATATTGATATTTGTATAAAACCCCATTTTTTGTGTTCCTTGCTTCAGCAAACCTGCATACTCAGCCGCCATGTTATTCTTATGGAGAATAATTAAAATGTCATAAATCGTTTATTTATGAATGTATATTGATGAAACTTGGTATGTGGCTTTATGTGGTATTAAGATACATATACATGCATTGGAAATTCGCTGAGTACGCAGGTTTGCTGCTACGGGGGTATTCTAAAATTATTTTGGTGAACAGTGTAAGTATTTGGGATTTAGATATTTATATTTAAACTACTTGATTCTTTTTTGAGCTATTTATATTATATTGTAAGATTTTCTTGATTTTAGACCTACAAAACTATTAATTTGCATAAACATGTTTGGTATCAGTCAAAATCTCTTGCACTCCAGACATTCTTTTGGGGGATTTGTAAAACATAACATTTCCTCATTTGTCCTCCAGGGCTTGGCACCGTGGACTTTTAAAGTTCCAATGTAATCTTATGTATTTATTTTATTTAGGAGTCGGCTGATTATGATGTACAACTTTTAAATCAACTGGCTCTACGCTGGCAAGACTTTTTTGTGAATAATGGAACACCAACTAGTTTTTCTTAGTTGCTTTTCTTCTCTGACGTAAGCCACTACTAAGTTGTTTGCTACTATTTATTTGAAATACAAAAGATAATCAAACAAATATAATTATTTAATAAGGGAGTAACTGTAACTCCTTATTTAAAATGAATGTGCTAAGTAGTTCTGAGAACAAGGATTACCTAAAAATGGTGGGTGAAGTAGCCCCTGTAAGAGCGACCCTTGGAAGATCCAAGGATAGTAACCGGTGCAGGTATTGTCCTGTTGCCGAGAATTATATATGTGAAACTTTACCTCATGTCCTTGGAGTATGTCCGTTTGGGGAGCTCTTGCGAAACAAAAGACACCACGCAATTCGGAATATTATAGCCCAAGAACTATAAGAAAGCGGATATGAGGTCTTTGAAGAAGTGACTGGAATAGCGGAGAACGGAGCATTAAGAAGAATAGATATTATAGCTATTGAAAAGAACAACAAATACGCATACATAATAGACCCAACGGTCAGTTTTGAAATTGGATCAGATCAGCCTATAGACGTTGACATTGGGAAAAAAAGAATATATGAGATAATAAGTCATATGATAAGAAAATATAAGTGTAAAAGAACAGAAGTTATAGGTTTATTTATTGGATCACATGGAACAATTTCAAAAATTTGTAGTAATTTCTGGACTAGATTTGAATTGAAAAAGAATGTTTTATTAACAATATCAACAATGGCTGTAAAATCTTCGATTTAAATAATGAAGAATCATCTATACAAAAACTGAAAAAGGGAGAAAATTTGTGCACAAAATTTGTTTAGGTATTAATTGTATAAAGCCTAAATTTAATGTGAATAGTAACCTTTGTTTTACGGCAACTTCAGTGGAAGAAGGTGTTAATTTATATTAATAAATTATCTATATATATAAACACCCGTTGCAGCTTCACCCGTGTAAATTATGACAGTTGTGTGTGCATTCTGTGGTTAGGCCGAGGAAGTACGAAGAATCGAGGTCAGCTGTTTGAATTTTCATCAGCTCAAACAAAAGTCAACGTCCATAAGGAATATGTGGTAACGTTGAACCCCTGTAGGCTCACAGAGCAAAGCCCTATAGTTGAATAGGTATGAAAACAATTTATGCTATTTTAGACCTAAAGAATCAATGTACCAAATTTCACCACTCTAGCATGCCGGGAAGTTGGAGAATTAGTGATGAGTGAGTGAGGGCTTTGTCTTTTATAGGTAAAATAAGATTACTGTTATATAAAAACTACTTAAATAAGTAGCTAAAAGCGGTTATACTATTTAAGTAAATAAAAAAATACACACATCAGCCCATCAATACATTTTTTAAACTCTATACTTCACCCTTCTCTTAATTTTGTTTTGCCCAAAGAAGACATGGTGATGAATCTTTTCTTCCTCCCTCAATTACGTATTCCACACAGGACATTGTCAAAATAATTCAATTGTAGTTCTCTAAACCAATGAGGTTATATCGAGAGGTCTTGTCTCGTGTAAAAAAGTGCAGCCTGCTTGGACGCCCCTCTTTCAACTCTGCTCCCATGGCAACCGACATGGTAACCAATCAAATCCTTTCTTACGAGCTATATACGAGTCTTGATTGTTTACCTGAGGAAAATGGCGGTCAGTATATGTATATATGCTTCACTTTTATACCCCAGACGAGAGCTCTAGATATTTTTACCTTGTTGCTCTATACAGATTAACCAAAGTGTGATTAACCCACCTACAACAGGCGACAACTGCATCCCCATGCCTGATAACCTGCGAACCCTCTCGCTGTACTGGGTGCAGATGACGGTAGCGTACTCCAGTGTAGATTTCACTTTGCCACAAACCTGGTGGATAACAAGACAATGGTAGAGAGAGAGGCATAGATATTCAAGCTTATTCAACTTTTAAAATCTAAAATATACCATGGTTAACACGTTCGCTGCAGTCCACCAATGGCGGGCAATCTCGTATGCGGCAGCGAACCTGATTGGCACAGACGAATACAAATATTTTGGTCTGACGAATCGCAAAACACTGTGCGGTGCTGTACTGCGTTACCATGAGAGTGGATGTAGTTCGCTGAAACACCCACAGATACCAGCGCTGCCTGGATAGTAGCCGGTCCCCTTGTTTTGCCAATCGAAGGGAGAAAAACAAGACAATAAGTGGTTTTCTAAGCATTGCCAGTCGGGTATTTCACGGGGAAATTTAGTACCAACCTAACTACATTGAAGAACACTGTTTTTCCAATGAGCGGGAAACAAGCAGCCTGTCTAAGACGAGTGCTGGTTATTTAGACTTGCATTTAGTTTGCATGGAGACATCACTGCTCAGTCGGTAGACAGCGCCCGGCGACTGCTTGGACCACCGACAGTCAGTGACGCGCAGCCAACGTGTAAGAAAATGTTGCTTTATAAAATCTATACTTATTTAATAGGCGAGCAGGTTTTTTGTGACAATCACTCCTCCTTAACTACTGAACCGATTTTCATGTTTTTGGTGTTATTGGAAAGAGCCTAACGTGAAGTTGTGCAGGAACCTTTTTTTACAGAGAAATAATTTGTGAGTGAGGCCCTGGGGCCCCTTAAAGTTGAGTTTTTTCCCATAAGCTTAACATTGGGAAATAACTATAAGTTTTAAGCAATCAGTTGGACAGCGTAAACACAGTTAATCATCAGACCATGTTGGCTTTGGAGCGGTAACACAATATTTATAAGGGAATGTCAGTATAATATTACGTTGTGATCGCGAGCGAAGCCGCGACAGGCTACTAGTAGTTCAATAAAACAGGAAAATGATCAATAAATGGAAACCAGAATTTAAAATGAAAATTATAAATCTTATTATAAATGATGATTTTGATTTGTTCTTATAGAATCAGAGAATTTAAAAATATATGTTAGAGGTTTTGCATACCTTGCTACAACAAACATATAACCAACATATACCAATATAACCAATAACATGTGCTGGTAATTTTCTGGTTATGTTAAATTTTATTTATAATTGTTGCTTTTTTTTAAATTGTTATATTTTGCTGTTTTCGCTATGGGTTTTCTGTATGTTTATGTATCTGTTATGTTTGCATGATTATATCAAATGCTTGTGTTTTAAGTATGCTGAAATTCTGGAAGAGAGGCAGGTGTGGTAAGGGGTTTTGGACTTGGTTATCTTAGAGAAAAAATCAGACTGTAGAAATTGTCATCACTTTTTTGTTCACATAGTAAATTCTGTACGAGCTCTGTGAGTTATTGGGAAGAACAAAACGGGAAACATCTTTTTTACGAAATATAGAATCTGTCTATTGACTACATTATGCAGATTACTGGAGCAGTTTAGACACCATTCTACTACTATTTGATCCGAAATGGAACACTTTTAAGGTTCTCAAAACTTAATTATTTATGCCAATTCAAAATACTGCTTCAATTTTGTTCCAAGTTTATACTGTTTGGCCAGCAGATAAGCTTGCTTGTCAGTCGCATGATCCTACCATTGTGTCTTGTTTACACAGCTGTATGCTTGCAGTAGAGTTGCAGTGGTGGCATGATCTCCTGTCCACCAATCGGACGCCACTGCCTGGCGACACACAGTTGTAGTAACAGTCACTGATTGGCTGCCAAACTCCCACTGCCACCTAGAAACCAGATTTAAACTGTCTGTTTACTATGAAAGTCTCATAGAAAAATAATAAAACCACATTAGGGTTTGCATTTGGGATATCTGAATAAAACATACCTATTTCGAGTTTATAAACAGTGAAGGGTAAGGTGTTGATAAAGAAATCATGTTTATAAATCATATTCATTTGTTGTTTTTATCTATATTGTATGTATGGGATGTTCTCTGAAATTAAAAATGAAAATTTGTATCCAGGATTTAGTATTTTTGTTATTTTCTTACAAAATATAAGAGAAGCATAAATTCTAACTTCAGTCATATCAAAATTGTTATTAAACTAATCTCATACAGTTTATTGCGTTTAAATAGAACAGAAGAGAACACATAATTGAATTGATCATTTTATCAAATAAGCTCTAATATTATGCAGAAAAATAACTTGTAAACCTACATAACAAGACTAAAGGTCAGTTTTTAGGACTCCTAACCTTGACTTGAACAAAGAATTATATTGATAGTCATCATTACTTGATAAAGATTGCTAGTAATTCCAAATTATAATTTATCTTGTAATGTATGGGTTTTTGATGGAAGTAAAACATTATTTCATTATTTCAGCAATTACTATCATTTTAGATACTTTAGGATAGCAAAAGCAGGGATTACCATACAAATAGGTATCCATCTCTCAAATACACAGTATCATAATAAAAGTGATAGTCAAAAGGTACTTAGTCAGTAAAGTAAAATTGAAAACCCATAATATATGAATGTTTCTCAAGAATAACAGTTTTTAAAATACAGTAGAAATCCAATTATCCGAACCCCAATTATCCGAATCTCCAATTATCCGAATCGATTTTGAGTGAAATAATAGAAATACGCGGGAGCGTGTGTAGCGATAATGCGCCGTTCCCTTACTATGGCTTCGTGAGCGCTAAAATAAAAGCCCGCACTGTTACCTTCCAGCGCGATATTTTCGCAGGGAACAATGAGTCATACCCCCTTCCCGCCCTGCTCATCATCAGTCGCTACTGTTCTTTCACCGTTCTTTAATATATGGTGATGTTTTTTGCTTAATTCCCGAGGTATACCTGATTATCCGAATTTCTGCATATCCGAATCGGCCCGATCCCCAATTAATTCGGATAATCGGAGTTCTACTGTAAAGACCAAAAGAACAAATGTAGCAGCAAACAAGCACCTCATTCAAATATATTTAAAATTTATGACACATGAATGTGAATGTTTTGACTTTTGATAGGTATAGTAACTGGTACATTTTGATAGAGTAGAACATAAAGTTTGGTTGTTTGACTTAAAGCACTCAGCTAAAACCAGAAACCAAATAGCTTTTCTCTATGCGAGATTTTTCTGTGAAAGTAATATTTGTTATACCGACATGAAGTTGTTATACGTTACCTCTCTCCGCTTTCCCCGCGACACTTGACACATCTCACTAGACAACAGCATGTGACCGTCTTCCCCTCCTCGTTCACAACTGAACTCCTGGAATGCACCACATATTGATTATTTTATATTTTTTATATGTTTGTAACATTGTTAAGAAATTATAAAATTGTAAATATTACAAGTCTTTATTTAAAAATCATTGTTAAGGTTGTCGCGATCGCGTCTTGCCATACTGATAAACTCATAATTGGTACAGGTGGTTCTGCACCATGCTAGTGGTAAAAATGTGAATTATTTCAATGATGGAATTAGTTCAATGATTATTTTATCAATGTCATTAAGGATAACTGTTTGGATACTTCTAGCATTAGTAGCTTAAACAACAAAGATTCTCCTGAAAAAGTCAAGAACAAAGTTTAAATGTGAGAACAATGTTTGCATTTAAATCAGTTAATGTAGAGGAGGTGGAAAAGGTTATAAGTTCACTAAAAATAAAAATTCCTCTGGACACGATGAAATCCCAATTAAAGTTATTAAAAGTGCAAAACATCAACATCATTTACATCAGGGATCTTTCCAAAGCAGCTACAAATTTCAAAATTAGTACCCATTCATACAAAAATGACAGTAAAACCATGTCAAACTATCGTCCCATCTCTCTTTTACCTGTCATTTCAAAAATTAATGAAAAAATTGCTTATAAACAATTGACAGAATATCTAGAAAATACTAATAAGCTAAATAATTTTCAACATGATTTTAGGCCTGGGAGGTCGGTAATAACAGCTGCATTTTATATGTTTGTTGAGTTTATTGGTTTATTTATATATGATGTAAATTACACAATAGTCGTTTACCTAAATTATTTTCAAATTTCTTTCAATCTATATCACTTTATCACATAGATATCAACTGTAGTAAGAACACATAAACAAAACAATTCAATACTTGTTAATATGACTCTTATACCGGTACATAAAAATAATACATACTAAATATTAAGATCCTGATACAGAAGCATGTAATTTCTTTTAATAAAGTGTTTCTCTATCATCTATTGCCTATGTATAAGCTTGATATAAAACAATTATCTGCACACCCACATTTTGACCCAGCAAAAATTTATTCTGACCCAAAATTTGTATCTTTACACTTAAGGTATTTGAATAGGTTTTTGCTGGGTCAAAATGTGGGTGTGCAGATAATTGTTTTATATCAAGCGTATACATAGGCAATAGACGATAGAGAAACACTTTATTAAAAGAAATTACATGCTTCTGTATCAGGATCTTAATATTTAGTATGTATTATTTTTATGTACTGGTATAAAAGTTATGTTAACAAGTATTGAAGTGTTTTGTTTATGTGTTCTTACTACAGTTGATATCTATGTGATAAAGTGATATAGATTGAAAGAAATTTGAAAATAATTTAGGTAAACGACTATTGTGTAATTTACATATATAAATAAACCAATAAACTCAACAAATTTATAAAATAACTGTATTTTCTTGACGAATACATGCATTACAAAATCCAGTGCATGTAGGAGAGAGAGGGACAGTCCCTCACCATTCATTCTTCCCTCAATAACTAATTTGTCAATAACAGTTACAAAAGTAACAGATATGGAAACAAAGCTTTTACAGAACTATAAAAAAGTAACGACCTACAACAGCTGTACAGCTGTAATGGAACAGTGATTTAACAAAATGTACAACAATTATTTATCTAATGGCAAGTATGCCAAAGCTGTGGTTGAGTTAACTTGTTTGTTTGTTTGTTTGTTTGTTGGGGGATTAGGAGGCCCCAGCATAGCCGGCTAGGCACGTCTCCCTTGGGATATTGTACAGAGTTAACTTCCTCTCCCACACATCACATGACGTCCCCAGGATATCCCATTTGCATCCATATCACACATCATATTATCATCCCAGGATAACAAGAATGTCCTAGGGATATCCTGCTATGTATCACGACGATGAAGACTTCCTTGGAATACTCATGATCTCCCGAAATAATTTGTATATCACAGGGATATCGAGGAACATCATGGATATCACAGGGATACCTAGGGCAATCGTGGATATCACAGGGATATCCAGGGACATCGTGGATATCAAAGGAACATCCTGTGGAATCGTGGATATCAAAGGACATCGTGGATATCACAGGAATATCGTGGATATCACATGAATATCATGGATATCACAGGAATATCGTGGAAATCACAGGAATATCGTGGAAATCACAGGAATAACGTGGATATCACAGAAATATCGTGGGTATCTTGGAGATATCTCACAGTCTATAACCCAGAAATTTCTATGATGAGTTTAGGAAGACACTATTCTTCATCTCTTTTCCCCAAAATCTCAAAAAGTTCAAAAGAAGAAAATTTAGTTATAATTAGTACTCAATAGACACAGTACAACAAGAATCAATACCTGGCAGACTCCACTGATGCAGTACATGGCCTGTTTGCCAGGCTGGGTGTGGCATGCCGTACCGTCTGGGAACGTCCAGCCTCTGCTCTTGGACCCACCGTTGCGCTTGTAACACCAAACCGTGCATGCTTCCTCCGCTGGAATGTTATTATGAGAGATAACTTATACCGTTACATGACTGACCTTTCACTTAACTAATTACTCGGTTATAATCTTTCTACTATTAATGTGCGGTCAAAGATCAACATCTAATCTCTCAATACGGGTTCTCCCAATTCCCCATTAGGCTCTGAATTTCCCATGTCTGTAATCTATTTTGGTAAACAGCGAGTTTCCTGAATAAGGAATATGTTTTTATTTAATAAAATCTGTCGATAAATGTTAATGTATAAATAGTATAACTTGTTATACAATTAGTAACAATCAGATAAAGTGTAGCAGTAGAAAACTAGGAGGAAGAGGGAATCATAGATCTAATTTTTAACAGCATATTAATATCGAACAGGTAAACATTTAATCTATGCATCCTAACAAGATATTAAACTAAATGTGATATCCATTGATGTGAAGCAAATTAAAACTATTATTGCCTTAGAACGACTTTACAACCTACCTATCTATATTATTTAAAAGAATTTATTGATTTTTGTTCGGCGATTTTCGCCCCCTAAAACTATTATTTTATTTACAAATATGGTATCAATCGAAAGACCTTGACCTGTAGATGTGCCTTTTGGGGATTCCATAAACTCTCGACTATGGGGTTTTGCCCACGAGCTCTCAAAGTTTCAATGTTAATCTTATGGAGTTATATTTAAATTAGTTAATCAGCTGATTTTAATGTAAATCTATCTATTAATACGCTGAGGTGATTTTTGTTAAGAGAACTCCTCCATTATTTCTAAACCGATTTTAGCGATTGAGGTACAAAAATATTTGCCCTGATTCGTAGTCTTGCATAACGGTTTTTATTTTGTATATATTTTCATTCTAAAGGGCATGGGCCGCCCTTAAAGTTTGTTTTTTGCCCATAAGATTAACATGGGTAATCATTTATTTGAATTGCAGCTGTAAATACATTATGGACAGGTTATTAGTAATACCAGATATTACAAGTAAGGAATGTATTTATCTATATAAATCAAATATATTTTTGTTCTACATAGCTTTGAGCAGTGAAATATTATGCAGCGGGGATATTTTAATTTGTGTTAAAATTTGTTTATCTGTCTGTCCAGCCAGATGATCTAGATTTGTTCCGCGTTTTACAATTAAAAGGCTGGTCTAAATTAAATAAAACATTTTGCCCATTTTCGTGTAAATCAGGACACGTTTAAGCTGTTTAAAATCATCGTACGTCATTATGGTTATGCCCCTTCGTCCGTCACTGCTCCAAAGTAGATCTTATGGTTACAGGTTACTCAACCTGTCACTATTGAATGCACCGTATTTGTTCAAATGAGTCAGAAAATTATCTTTTCCACAAAACGGAGGAAACACGTCTACTTTTTACTATGCAACGGTATACTAAACCATTTATAAAATAATGGCATGGTAGTGAAACATTGGGTACGGAACACATAATCCCTTACAACATGGTATTTAATGCTCAGTTTCTCTAGGCAGTCATTGTGATTATAATGCTGAGTTTTTTATGTGTTTTTAAGTCCATCATGCAAAAAATACAGGAGTTAGTGAGCAGATGTTTGTAAGAAGATGGATCTATCCAAAAAAAAAAAACAGTTATAAGCTCAGTCCTCTTCCATTGAGGCTCGGGTCCCTATAACCTTAAACATTTCGGTGTTAATCATATTACTACTTACTAGACTGATTGAGCAAAAGTTTGTTAGAAAGACACCAGACATTGAACCATAATCAGAAACAGGCCTATTTTTTAGTCCTTTGAGCCTTTAAACTTAATTTAAAATTCACTGACGTTAGTAGATAACTGGACCAATAGAGCATAATTTTGTTAGGAAGATAGTTAATACACAGAATAAAACCTTTGCTCCTGTTCCAAAATTGTGTTAGGGCTCTCAAAATGTCGGAGCCATTGAATTTAGGGTAAAGAAATATGTTCTAACCAGGCCTCATCCCCGGAAAAATATAGTTTTGTATAGAAAATTATTTTTTGGTTTTGGGTTAAGATTTGTAAATAAAAACAAAAGAATCCTAATAGCTGTTAAAAAATAACCAGACAATTGTAAAACTAACACTCACTTGGTAAAGTATCATCATGTGATTTTTGTGTGAATAGTGATTAGAACCAATGTATACATAACTTTAATATATAAATGTTTAATTTATGTATACATTTCTTGAAAAAGATGGAATATAAATCGGGCACGTCCAAAATAAATATAAAGGAGCAAATAAGTATAGCAAATATGCTCGCCTTGGAGAGGAAGCGTAAAGATAAGTACTCTAGGCATTTTTAATAAACTGACTAATTTTTTTAGCAAAACTCGGTCCCCTAGGTGTTTTAACAAATGTAACTAACTTTTCAAACATAACACAGTTCTGAGATCATGAGCGAAGCCGCGACGGGCTACTAGTAGAAAGTAAAGAAATATTGTCCTAGTTAAAAATTGATAATAACTTAAGATCAAATTCAAAAGAAATAAAATTAATAAAAGTATTTTTATCACACTGCACGAAAAGCGGCTGTTTTTGGGTCTGTAATTAATCTGTAAAATCGCATATTTCTGATCGCTGATTTCTTAAAATAGGGCACCGAAAAATCAGCTGTGGAGTTTTTCAGTGCGCTAACCTCAAAGATTGTTATTGTTCCTTTCTACGTTTGTGTAATTCAAAGGTAACAAACACGTGTTATATATTTTGTTTGTAAATAAAAGAAATGAAAATATTGTGACGTTAACCTATTTGAACTTCCAAAACTATAAAAATCAAAACTAATGTTTGGTCCAAATTTTCAGCTACCAAAGACTTATATGAGCAGTATGATAAAAAACGTTGTTTATCACACGGAGCAAAAGTGTGTTTTTGTTGCTTGATCGTTTTTCTGAGCTTGGCTTCGCCTCGCTCGTAAAACACGATTGTGCACCAAAAACAACCACTTTTGCTCCTTGTGATGAAAACTACTATTTTTTACTGTTACAAGTTACTTTTCCATAAAATTGTGATGGCATCACGAAATAGTTCTTTATAGCAATTTGTAGTGTTTGCCAAGCTTTTCAATCTAAATTTGATATTAAATTGAAATCAAATTCAATAACAGAAATTTTAAAAAAATTCAAATTCTTCTGCATTTTTAGCGAATTTCCCTTATAGGGGAGAAGCTATTACCATAGTCGGTATGGTAAGACCTAGGCCCGGGACCGTGATAACTTGTTGTTTTAAGGTCCCCAGACCCCAAAAACACCATTTGTTTTAAAGTGTATATATATATCCTATACTCTAATATGAGTAAGGTTTGCTTGCTTGCTTGTGTGCTTGCTTGCTTGCTTGCGACACGGGTCTCAAAAACGGCTCCAACGATTTCCTTCAAATGTTCGAAATAACTCATTTCTGGGATAAAAATACGTTCTAGACAGGCCTCATCCCTAGGAAAAATCAAATAATGTAAAAAAACTAAAATGAAAAGTTAAAAAAATTAACATTGGGCTTATGGAGTGTTACGAGTCGAAACAATATTTAATTTTGTTCGACTCGCAACATTGTCTTACACCGGCCAACGGCACTGATAAGAATCAAGGACACGTGAGACAGATGCAGGAACCTCATTGGTCAAAGAGACCAGTCCGAAGTTATATGTAGGAGTCGGGACAACGAACTCGCCCCATTTCTTCATTTGTCGTGCGTTATTCAACAACCAAATTCAACTTTTAAATTTTGCGTACACCGGTAGTAGCGTGACTAACGGAATCAGTAATTGACTTTTGGAGTGGTTATTATTAAACCCTCAACAATCGTTTGGTTCTGAATCCTTTGATACGTCCGCAAACCTGGTAATTACACAATTTTTCTCAAATTTAAAATCAAGGGCATTCTAAATTATTTTTTCCGCGAATAGAGCAACGCTCTCGGGAAACAGGTTGCAACCTAATCAAAATTTTTCTTGGCCATTCAAATCAAATTCAAACTAGGGTGTATTATTTAAGAGTGCTATAAAGGTATTTTCTATTAATTGTCAGTACTGAATTATTAATATTTTTAGGGAATTGTGCTTAAACAGTGTATTTATTAAGTGTGTCAAAGTATATTGTAAAGTGTATTTGATCATGTCAAAGTTCTGTGCCGACAGGAAAAGTGTGTAAGTAATTAAGTTATTACATTTTTATTCTGAATATTATTGTTAAATAGTAATTTATAAACACGATTAGTTGATGAAAATGAAGTAAATTAACTGGTAACTATTTAAATTATTTTTGGAAATTTGATTTATACCTTGGTAAAGATTAGTGAGGCAATTTAGAATTGGTCATTGTGTTTTCATCCTTACAACATTGATTGCAGTTGGTTGTTATACAAAAAATATATTTATATAGTTAAGGGAGGGGGTTTGTATTAGGTGAGATGCTGTAGGAGGTTCAATTCAGTGTGACTAACAGTATATAAATTTACTCCAGGCATAATGGACAGTTAAATTGATTTAGGGCCTAAGGCTTCTCGACTTGAGGTATTTTAATATTGTGTTGGAGGGATGGTCATGTGTTATTAAGGTTAGGAGGAAGGATTATATTTCCCCTTAAGACCTCCCTCAAGAAGCGCTTCGTCCCCTATATTGTGTCCAGCTTGAGAGAAGGCCACTCTGGAAAGTGCAAATTGCTGGGGTTAATTAGAGGGTTAAATAAAATATAAATAAAACTAATAACAATCAACTGTAAATTAATAATAAGTTAAACGAGACCAGACATTATTCCGCACTATCTAACCAAAGGTGAATGCGCATTTAAATAAGTAAATTGTATAGTAGTGAATATCAAAGGCTGAGATCTGAATTTGTCATGACATAGTATTTCCTTTAAGAAACGTGTTTTTCCTTATATATAACAAATTATTTAAAATTTTGAATTGCATATTGTACTAAATGTGATAAACTGATTAATGCTAATTGAACCCTCATGTGATATGACCTTTTTTTGAATTGATAATTAAATAATACCTGTTTATTAAGTGTCTTTAATTTGATTTAACCCTCAGAGTTTCAATCCTAAATCGTATAAAGATTCAAGGGTGACCTCGTTGGGCCCAGCCACCCATCCACTGCAAATAACATCTTGAACTGCTATACTACTACTAATAAATAATAATTATTATTTTTTAAATAGAATGTAACAGGAGTTTCAAATCAAAACAAAAGAATTGTAACAGCTGTTCATAATCAACCAGAGAACTGTCAAAGTAATACTCATGTTGTTTATGATTTAACATGTGGTTTCCTGAGAGGAGAGATTAAAAGATTTGAGTGAAGATTACAAATATAGAGTAGTAAAATAAATTAAAGGGACATTGAGCTATAAATAACAACTGGAGGGACCTTAAAAATGTAAAAAAGAGGCAAATGAATAATACAAATCTGATTATCAGTAAGGGGAAGTGGTGAAATATTACTCCGAGACATCTGAACAAACTGACTGGCCTTCCTCCGAGCAAAGCTCGGCCCCCCAGGTATATTACATAAATAGAGTAGTCAAATAAATCAAAGGGGCATTGAGCTATAAATAAAAACTGGAGTGACCTTAAAAATTTAGAAAAGAGGCAAATGAGTAATAAAAATCTGATTATTAGTAGGGGGAAGTGGTGAAATATTACTCCAAGTCATCTAAACAAACTGGCTGGCCTTCCACCGAGCAAAGCTCGGCCCCCCAGGTACTATATATATATATATATATATATATATGTGTGTGTTCGTGAGCACGATAACTCTCGTCATAAAAGTCAGATTTGTATGAAATTTGGTACAAACGTGTAAAGCAACATTTATGACTATAAGTTCTAAAACCAGACAGATCGACCTATCCAAAGTGGTATTTCGGGGGGGTTTTGTACCCCAAAAATGGGTTTTTTGAAGATTTTGCATGTAATTTTTTTAAAGTAAAATTTTAGATTTCACCATTAAATTCAGCTTTAAAAAAGACACAATTTGGTGTTTTAATCATTTCTCTAAGTCAATTGGTTACAGAGATATTAAAAGTGGTAAACACAGTACGTTGTCCAATGTTCTTCTTATGCAGAATAAAATAAATTTTATATCTCGCTTATTTATGAACGTATCCCGACAAAACTTGGTATATGGCTTCATCTGGTTGTGGTCTATTATTATTTGCAAAAAAACACAATTTTTACCGATGGTTCCCGTAGCAGCAAACCTGTGTACTCTGCCCCCATGTTATTCTTATGGAGAACAATTAAAATTGCATATATCGCTTATTTATGAATGTATATTGATGATACTTGGTATGTTGCTTGACCTAGTTGAGTTTTATTTATATTTGCATAAAACCCATATTTTGTGTTCCTTGTTGCAGCAAACCTGGGAACTCAGCCCCATGTCATTCTTATGGAGAATAATTAAAATGTTATATATTGCTTATTTACGAATATAATTCGCTGAGTATGCCGGTTTGCTGTGACGGGGCTATTTTACTACGGTACTTATTTAGCTTGTCAGAAAGATGTTGCCAATATATCCACTAAATTATAAAACTTAAAATATTTTGTTCTTATGCTTTTTCCCGGTTGTAATTTTTTTAATCATTGTTGGGATAATAGGTTTAGATCTTTAAAGTTATATGGTCAACCTGGGATTGAACCCGAGAAGTTCAGCCTCAATATCCAACACATAACACTAATAAAATTTAAAATACAGAGATTAAAAAAGTGTGCTAAAATATGCAGTATGCCTTGCCCAGACCAATTATTTTTCCTTTAAACAGTTACAAACCTATATACAAAATTCACTTATTTATAGACTTAATTATATTTAGTTTACTAATGCATATTGATTATTTATTTTATTTTGAAGTACCGGTATGCATATAAGTCTAACAAGTCTGTTCATTCGATATGTAAATTTTGTGAATAAATCGGTAACACAATGTGCTACAATTTAAATCCATGCATCATATCTAATTGCGAAGGTTCAAAATTGAACCATGTTGCCTTTTGTCATAGTGCTATTGATTAATGATGATTTTTGAGATCAGGTCGACCTGAGGTAAAAAGACCTGAGGTTTGGACCGTTCCCTATCAAAACGTAAAGAATTTCAGCAGGCAATACCAATGGGATTAAACCAAAACCAATCTTTTTTCCCCTAAAAAAACCTCAACTGCCCGTCGCCATAGGCCAATAAGCCTGTGCGTCGATCTAAAGACAGCGAGGTACTGTAACGGAAATAGTCAGTTGGGTAAGCCAGAGGTGACCGCTCGTGACAAAATATCATAGCAGGCAGCCGGGATCGAACCTAGGCTTGACCATGGCTGACTTTCAAGGCTATCATATCCAGTAAAATAAAACAGCAGCATATCTACGAAATAAAAGTTTATAAGCTTACCATCAGGACTGATCTTCTGCAGGCCGGTGCCGACCAATTCCGAGTCCACATCCCGGGCACGAAGACACACTTCATCCGCGAAATCTCTGACCGTCGTCCTCGGGATATTCTCACACTGAATAATACAATAAATTATTATTTTAACAATTTTATTTTCAGTGAAAGAAAGGTTGGTTTTAGATTATCAGGAATTTTAACTAGAGTCCAGCTTCAAGCTCATGAAGTACGGTTTCATAATAACAGGTGTTTATATATTGCTATAAAATAATGTATGCTATACAGGTCATATGACATAGTTAAAGCTTATACCATTGTAACCATTCTTACATTCATTTATTTGCCTTTTTATGTAAGTGGCTAACAAACACTCCTCCAGAACCTTTACACATTTTACTAAAATTAAATTTCTCATACTGGCGTGGTAAACTTAGTAATAATAATAATAATAAATCTTTATTCACCAAAATATACATTACAATATGCATATACATATTGAGAACAGTAAAAAAACACATAAATTGTAAAAAATCAGTGACAACTAATCTATACAAATTCGTAAGAGAAAAATCACATTACTTTTAAATTGATGAACAAACAATTCCGGTGAATAAAAGGGTTGCCCCTAGGCCAAAGCCCGAATGGGGTCCCCTCACTTAATATACATAATAAGGAAGGAAAGGGAAAATTTTCACCAAGCTGATGTTCAGTATTAAGTCATTAAATATTTACATAAGTAATATAAAAAAAATTACTAGGATTGCTGCTGGGGATTATATTTAGACCTACTGCATAACATAAACATTTGGATAATAGATAAAACACAAAAAAAAACTAAGCTAAAAGGTGTTCAGTACATAAAATATAAGACGGTCACAATTAAACTAAACAAAATTAAACTAACTTGGCTCTTCCATGAAAGATTAGAATCTATAACAAGCTGTAAATATTTCATTTCATTAACTTTCTCAATCTCTACACATTCAGTACAATTGGTACCCTCTATGCAATCAGAATTATGGTAAACTATTTGTTGTTAGTGAATTTTCTTTATGTTGAATATCACATATTTTCTCTTATCACTCAATGTTAACAAATGTTTACAAAACCAAAAATCCAAACATTTTAAACCTTCTTGCATCATAATAAAGAGGTTATTTAGATTTTGACAAGTACAACTGATTGCCGTGTCATCTGCAAAAGCTGCAACTTTACCATTGAGTTGAGCATTACAAAGATCGTTCACGTAAATTAGGAAAAGAATCGGTCCTAAAACGGACTCTTGAGGGACTCCTTAATTAAGTGAACGCTCCTCGCTTAAATAGCCCGAGACTCTTACCCGTTAGGTTCTGGTTTCAAGATAACTTGAGAACCATTTAAACGGTAACCCTCTAATTCCAGCTTGCCACATTTTATCTAGAAGTATTTTGTGGTCCACTGTTTCGAATGCCTTAGTAATATAAATGTATACTGCTCCACATATTGATCCACTATTTACACCCTCATATATATTTTCAAGAAAACTAAGTGCTAAAGCGTCCTCTGTTGATAAATTTTCGGAAAACCCATATTGATTTTTGCTAAAGAAACTGTTTAGCTTTAAAAAATTAACTAACTTTTTTTACTACTTTTTCAATAACTTTTGAAAACACAGAGAGGAGAGATATAGGTCTGTAATTAGAAAGACAGCTTGTATCCCCCTTTTTAAATAATGGTACAACTATTGCTGTTTTAAGAATGATGGGAACTCACCTTTCTGTAAACTTAGGTTGATTAAATTTGTCATAATATCAATTATATTTTCCAAAATAAATTTAAGAACATAAGAAACTGTCAAATCCAGGTGCTTTATTATTGTTGAGACTTAGTACAATGATTTTTATTTCTTCTGCAGTAGTGGGGGCCATAACAAAGGATCTACCTATGTACATATTTCTGAATATTTTTCCAAAATTATTGTATGTAAGATTGGTTTTCTTTATTTTGCTTCTAAGTTCGCTAGCAGTGTTAAGGAATAAGTCATTAAATGAAGCAGCAATTTCATTTGGATACGATTTAATAATACCTCTATCATTTATTTGTGATATAGTGTTATTTTTGTATGGTTCTTTAATAAATTTATTTACTAAATTCCATTGCTCTCTCACATTTCCGGAAACTGACTCAGATTTAGATGAAAAATAGCTTTCTTTCTTTGTCATTGGGTAAAATTAATAATAACAACAAACACTTTCTGATAAACTGAAAATCTATATTCTCTCCTATAACATGAAATAGCAACATATCAATATGTCACTTAATAATTTAAAGACAATTATTCTCCTGCCTAACTTCATGGTTGTATTATTAAAAATATGACCTTCTTCTTAATTTATTTGAACTACTATTAATTTTAATTCCCTCCAACATTTTATGATTGGTTTTGGGTGATTGGGTTTTGTTAGATAAAGGTAACTCCATCTCGAAACAAACAAAAATTCTATAACTTCTTTGTAGTCGTAGTCTATTTGTAAAATGTTTCCTAGAACTTTCTATTGATTTGAACTTTTCTAACTAGCTGGGTCAGGGAACTCTGCTCATCAGGGCCGTCATGAAGGGGGCAACAGGGGCACTTTGCTCCAGACCCCCGAATTTCAGGAGCCCTAGGGGTCCCCCAGCCGAAAGAAATACCAAACCAAATCACACAGTTGACTGACTTTCAACAATTTTTTTTCCTTATGATTTGTGACCTTACAAAAAAGTATTTTTGTAAAATTAATGAACATTTATTTTTTCTTAGGTTTTCTCATTGAGACTTTTCACTAAAATATGGATCAAATATATTAGCTGTTTTTTTAAACTCAAAAGTTGGTAAGATTTAGTACAAAAGTTGGTAAGATTTAATACAAAAGTTGGTAAGATTTAATATACTGTATATTCGATACATGTTGACTTTTATTCCTGTCTGTGAACAGATTTGTACAATATTGTCTTAAGTTTAAAAAGTAAAGCCTAAAACTTACAGAAAAGTTATGGTGGACAAATTTGCTAACAACATTGCCAAGGCATCTTTTGACAAGTGAGGAAGTTGAGTTTTATTGGGTCTGATCATGAAATTTTGTGTTTTGTTCTCAATCAAGTCTAACAGACTTTAGATAATTTTAAGATCAAAACCACAAATTAATCACTAGGAAAAAACCATAATAAGAATAATGTTAATGAAAAAAATTATCTTTTCCTTTTAAAATCCTTCTTTTAATAATGTTTTTGAGATAGTCATAGCTATAAGTTTAAACCCAAGCACTTGGTGGGGGATATTTCATGTTTTTTGGTGGGGGATATTTCATGTTTTTTTTACCTGATGGGTGAGGCAAGTGCGATACTTTCGATCACTTCCGACGCACCCACTTCCACCATTTTCTGGTCGAGGACTGATAACAAAATACATTCTTTATTAATAAACATAACAATATTTTTGAATATTTATAGATATGGCAATTTTTTATACCTAAATATTGTAATTTACTTTATGAAATGTTCAAGAATCAAATTGAAATACTTTTAAATATTTTAAAGAGATAATTTGTAATTTGTTGAACATCCAACAGTTAAGTTATATAAATTTATTATTATGAGACCACATATTATAGGGAATCGGTTGTTCTTGTCACTCAGCTACAAGATAAGGAAAATAGCAATTTGTTTCTTAAAACTATAATGCTATTTATGAAAATATCAAATAATTAAAAATGGTATATTTCACTACTAGTCACAAAAGTGACCTATTTCGGGGCTCAATAGCATTTTCCACACGAGGCTTTGCCCCGAAATAGGACTTTTGTGACGAGTAGTGAACGATACTTTTCATCACGATGCAAATAACCACCAAATAATGTCAGCAAATAATGCAAATAGTGCAAATAATGTCAGTTGTTTGAACATAGAATTGTCAAAACAAATAACGGAATCACGCTGGTGCTCCTGTTGAGCAAAACGGGAACAATTGCTTAGGACAGGAAAAGTTTTGTTTTTGAACAGGCAAAGTATTGATTGGGACAGGAAAAGTAATGTTTAGGACAGGCAAAGTCAGCTGATCATTTTTTGTTTTGTTGCAAGGAAACAGATAATTTTTGTATATCTCAGCTGCATGGTAATGGGCTATTTTCGAATTCAGAGTGATGAAAATGTAATATATACTAGTGGCTTACAGGGGCTATAGCCCTAACATATGGTTTTTGTGTTAGTGGATAATCACAGCTGATCATTAGTTCATTTTGCTTATTTATAAAAACACTGTAGTGATATTTTCATAAGAAAATCATTGGATCTTTGAAGTCCAGTGCCAGTAGGGGGTAGCCCACGTAATTTTTTACATTTCAGATATTTTTCCCACCGTCCTTGGCCCTCAAGCTTTAAAATTAATCATCATAACCTAACTTAACTTCTTCCTAGCTCGAGATATTTCGTGGGGACCGATTCGCTTACGGAATTAAATATATAGACGATATATAGATAGATGTTTTAAGAACTCATAATAAATTAAGATCAGTCTTGCCTCATCCAAAATGTATGTAAGCAATATAAGAAGAATTGTAATAGTAAGAATAAATATATATTCTTTTTATTGAGGAGTAGGGTGAGATAAAGATCACAATTTTGTAAACATATTTAAAACAATTTGTTCATTACAAAACTATTTTATCTAGCTTTCGACTAATATTTATCTTCCAAAGCATGAGATTGTCAAAGTTCATAATTTTAAATGGATGTATAACATTATGTAAATTGTATAGGAAAACTAAATATAAATGTAAACAGATACAAATGATAAATAATAAATACAACTAACAAGAACAAATTTGGAACCAAATTTATGATAACTAACGACGTGGCCCGGCTTCACATAATCAGTTAGTAAAATTTATTAATTTACGTCAGTCTATTTACAATATTTTATGTTCGTCATCTGTAAAAATCCTCCCAAAGATATAGCTTGGTATAACTTTGAAGTCCAGTGGAGTGAAGCCCAAAGTCCTAGGACTTTGGGTAGTGGCCATAAACCTTCTTAGAGTTAACCTGAATAATCTGGCAAAGTTTCATCGTAATTGGATAAATAGTTTAGGGGGAGTTAATGGATAAACAGATACATGCGGAGAGCGACTTCAATTTATACTATGTATGGATATCATATAACAAATACGATAATATCATTATATGAACAGTAAAAGTAATATAAAATGTTAATAAGTCAATTCCAAAATGATAAATCAATTCCAACATCGTATACAAACCTGTTACATTGCCTATAAGCGAACATGATGCCAGTGCTGCCTTGTCCCAGACCACCTGCCTCCCCCTGCAGACAGCCTGATGCACACTCCGAGAACGACCCCCACGGGCCCCACTGCCCCGTCACCGCCCCCGCCCCTGGCCCTGCCTGGAGCTGGGAGAGGCCCCGTGGCACACACCGGCCGCTGCGACACCACTGGCAACACAGGGAGATGGTTTAGTCACTTGTAAAGTGGAGGAGTTAGAAGTACAGTAATCTCTCAGAAATCCAGACCAATATTGCGGACAACCGGTCCATATTTTAAAATACCCCCGTCGCAGCAAACCTACATACTCAGCGAATTTCCAATGGAGATATAAATACTACATAAAACCACTTACCAAGTCTCATAAAAATATATTCACAAAAAAGTGATACATACAATTTTAATTGTTCTCTATAAGAATAACATTGGGGCTGAGTACACAGGTTTGCTGCATCAACAAACACAAAACATAGTTTTTTATGCTAATATCAATACAACTCAACTAGGTGAAGTCATATACCAGTTTTTATTCATTTATGTTCATAATTAAGGGAGACACAGCATTTAATTATTATCCATAAGAATAACATGGGGCTGAGTACGCAGGTTTTCTGCTACGGGAGTCTTTGGCAAAAAATTTGTTTTTTTGAGCAAATATTAATAGACCACAACTTATGATATACCAAGTTTCGTCAGTATACGTTCATAAATAAGCAAGATATAAAATTTTTCTCTTCCTCCATAAGAATAACATTAGACAACGTACCGTGTTTAGCACTTTCAATAACTCGGTAACCAATTGACGTAGAGAAATTATCAAAATACCAAATTGTGTGTTTTTTTAAGCTGAATCCTATGGGAAAACTAAAATTTGACTATTTCAAAAATTATATGTAAAAAATTCAAAAAACCCATTTTTGGGGTACAAACCCCCCCCAAAATACCTCTTAGGATGGAGCAATCTGGCTGGTTTTCGAACTTAGTCATAAATGTTGCTTTACACGCTTATACCAAAATTCATCAAAATCGGATAATTTTTACGAGAGTACACATGGACACACACACACACATATATATATATATATATATATATATATATATATACTGTTTCGATCGAATGGTGTTTTTGGGGTCTGGACACCTCAAAACAAAAAGTTATCACGGTCCCGGGCCTAGGTCTTACCATGCCGACTACGGTAATAGCTTCTTCCCTATAGGGGAAATTCGCTAAAAATCCAGATTTCCCGAGGGTGGGGATGAGTCACACGAGACAGAATGACATCTGCAACAACAAATCGGACGCAGTAAATCGACTCTTCTGCCCCCTCCTGCTACCTCCTGCTCCCTCCTTCCCTGTGCGACAACTTCCACTGCCTCATAAACCATAAACGACATCAATTTTACTCAAACACCGAGCGCTTGACGATGCAAACTACATGATATCAGTGTAATGCGAGCTGTGTAAAAATAGTTGTGTAAAGCCAAAGGCGTTAAAACGTGAAGTTTTTTTTTTTTTTTATTTAGTTTTTGACAAAATTATGGGTCTGGACCACCCAGAGTCCGGACTACGCTGAACCGGATTTCTGAGAGTCTATCGTATTTGTATTAATATATGCTTAAGGCTCCGGTCTGACCTATGGAAAAATTTGCCTTGCTGTGTGAAAATACAATGCTAAGATAGACCATTCACAGTTACAATAATTAGATTATCAACACATTCTATGTTTAAAATTCATTGTTGGTGATGGCAAGTTTATGTTATATAAGGAATTTTTGCGGACATTTTCCATCACTTATTAGTAAACACAAAAACAATTTGTTATTAATAAGTGATAGGGAATATCTGCAAAAAATCCTTAAATAACACAACACATTCTATATAGTATCTAGAAATCAATGATAGTCTTTCCGTTTTTACAATTCCAAATAATTGTTCTATTTCACATTATTGATGTTTGAAATTTAAAAGTGCTTATATTTGTAACTATGAAAAAAAAAACAGCAGATTATAATTTTTTAGTACGAGACCTTAATATCTCTAAAGTAAGTATAGCCGTTGAAAAGCGTAATCCTGAACTCTTGCAGAGTAGGTGCCTTAAAAAAACATGCTCACAACCCTATCAACATGTAAACAATAACCATCCTTAACACTTTCGCTGCAGCAAACAGGTTTAAACATGACAATCCCACATATTTTAATGTTGAGCTGTGCAGTAGATCTACTGCAACCACATGGAACATGTTAAAGGCCAGTGTCAAACAAAGGTGATGCGCTAATCTTCTGAGAGACCTTCGATAACGATTGTTAACTTGAGGGTTAAATCCAGCAGACCAATCTCACGTCGTCAGTGGTTGTTAATGTCAAAGTAATTTGATACAGGATAGGATTATTGAGTACCTGGTACCTTGTTAGTGCCGCAAGCGGTACCCTCCAGGGCAGGGTGGGAGGTCCAGGTGTACCGGTCACGGTGGCAGTGGAGGTCGCGACACAGGTCATGCAGGGGCTGAGAGGAGGCGTGCCTACTGCCGGCGCCGTACTTGAGCATGCCTGCGACACCAGCAATCAGCATGAGGAAAGACACAGATGTTCTTTGCTATGGGATTTTTAGCTAAAACTGTAGAATTATACCTGTTGCATCAATGAGGTCAATAAATATAGAGCTCTTCTCTAATGTTAAAAAAGTGAAGCCTCACTAGAGGATATTTTTGTAAACAAATTATGTGATCAAATATTAGTAAATGCAAATACAATTTAAACTTTACTTGCCTTTGAAGATGCAACATCATAACGCCGAAAGTAACATAGCAGAACGTCATAACATCATTCATTCATTCAAATTAAATAAGTCGTATATTTCAAGAAAAAACAAATAAAAAATTTCTGAGTTCTTTCTCTTTTAAGATTTAAACTCAAGATTAGTGGAAACCTAACCATAAAGAAAACAAGTTTGCACCCAGTGACCACCATCCTATGTCAATAATAAGCTGCTATGATAATCGTATTGCTATGATAAGTCGTAATTTATGGGACATAAGTAATTAACTTACACTGTTGGTCAGCATCGAATCTTTCGCCCGGCAAAGCCCCGTGACTGGAGTGGTCCAGCTGGCTGTCATCGTTATGGTCCATGAGGCAGTGTGACTGCGGACTTCTAAAGAGCAACCACAGATTTGTAAAATAAAAACATTTGTTGACTAATCAAGTTTAATAATTGTTTTAATATACTTCACATATACATTAATGATTAATGTTGTGGAGATAAAATAAACTAGCCGGTATCCCGTTCTCATGGGTATATCATCCTCAATAAAATATTCCTCTCATAAGTAGGGTTACCAGACGTCCGGTGTAGCCGAAACAATCTTGGTTTTGAGGCTCTGAAAGGTGTCTGGTTGCTATTTGTCCGGGGTTTTAGATTTTTCAAGAAAATAAATGTTGTCACAAAAAGATATGATATTTTAGCAATATTGCAACCGGAATCGCATGTTTCATCTCAAATTTTAAATTTTTCCTGGTGAGCAACGAGGTAAATTTGGCACAAAAGACAAAAGGTGGCTAACCCGCAGTTAGCAGACAGTTTGTCATAAACTGCGTACAGTATTACCAAAATGCTGGTCTGACACCAAAATATAACATAAAATAAGTTAAACTTTTATCATTTACTATTTTTTTTTTGCTATCCAATTTTCCTGCATTTTTGAGTAACTGGGAATATATTGATTGACCGTGACTCAAAAGTCCTGGGTTGGCCTCATAAATATCTGGTAACCCTATTCATAGGAATATCATGAGAACTTTGTGAGTGGGACAGAATCCTGATATCCGAGCAAAAATATACTGCTTTTGCTTTGAAATATCTAGTGCTTTCCCTTTGATTTGACCCCACAATAGTTAAAATCTTTTTTTGATATAAAAACATAGCTGACCTCACGAAAAATTCCTTAGGGAATTAAGAAGTAGTTGACAACAAACTAACATTAAATATTCTTGTAGTTACCTTCCCTTTAAAAAACGTTTTTCAAAATTCATTGACAGTTATTATAATAATGCTGTAATGTAACAAAATATGAACTGACCTTAGAAACTGCAGCAAGTAGTGCCTACTGCACTCTGACCAGGTTATCTTGCCACTGCCCAGTGTTGGGGACATGAGGTAACTTGTGGGGTCACAGTTGTTGTCGGCTAGTGGGCCGTCATGCCTCATGCCTAGGCTGCGGAAACAACATTGCTTGTGTTTACTGACCTATAACTGAACCATCTTGAAGGTGTCCTATACTGAGCATGTAGGTTAGTGAGAGAGAGAGACCCCCCACCACAACACCCTTAAGCTGGAATCTGTCTCTATCTCTATCTCTTTCCCACTGTATCTAAAAAAGGCTACCATTACCGTGAAGAAAATTTGTCAATAGTTGCAAGCTAAATAAAATTTGAACAACTAAATTAGTTTGTAAAAGTATGGTATGAAAATAAACTTTCGATCGTGATACAAAACATTATGTGATTTTTTTATACTTTCTGGAAATGGCACAGGAGCAAAAGTTTGACTCACTGACCAAGCCGCCACCTGTATGTGCAAATTCAAGCTTACACAATAGACCCCAGGGGTAGGCTTGTTAGCACAGTCAACTAATTTCCGCTTATCTCCGACTTGAGAATAGTTTATGTCTTAACAAAGTTTGTTTTAAATACAGGATTTGTTATGCTTCTTGACGTACCTGAGCATGTTTCCTTACTATTTATTATTTATAGACTGTGTTTTTGAAACTCATAATAGCGATGGACTTGAATTTATTTGGTTTATCTTGTTCATTAATTATTTAATTATTCTGTCATAGAGTTATTGATGATTAGTAAAATATATTACATAATAAAAGATTTTCAGTATTAGTTATTATGTAGTGGAGAGAACTTACTTATGTCCAATTTCATGAGCAACTACGTAAACACTTTCAAAATGTCTTCCCTCATTGACAGTGCAGCTGCTGGTAGGGGTGCACATCCCTGCTACTGGAGCCAGACCTGCGAATATAAAGATATTTTATATTCAAAATATAATACAAAACAATTTTCAAAATACTGTAAAATTATTATGTATATTTGTTTAGATTTATTATCTACATCAATGCAATAGAAAATTACAAACACTAAGGAAATATATGTTAGACCTCCTTCTTAATTGCCGTCCATGGGACATACCCGGGGTTGGACTAACTACCTCAATATCGTACTATTAAACACTAAAAATCATAAAAATTGTATGACAATAAAAAGTTATGTACCAAGAGGCAATACTTGACTAAGGGACCCTTGAAACTAAGGAACTAAGGAAACATATGTTTGATTTGTTGTGACCTGACATTTTTTAAGGTACAGTATCGGGTTGACGGCTACGACAGCGGACATGAGTCGTTTTCCTGGAAAGAGGGCGGTTAATCCGATGGGCGGTTGAAGTGAGGATGGTTAAGACAGCGCCTACTGTATTGTTCCTTAAAACCAAATCACTCACCCACAACTTGACTGCTGAACTTTCCGTTTTTGCTGCGGACGAACAGGTCTAGCCCGGTCAGTATGAGGGCATGGTCCCAGTGGAGGGGGTCTGCGTCATCCACGGGGTTCTCTTCTCTCTGCCAGGCGCAGAAGTTGCCGAGGAACTTGTCGATGTCGTGGTAGCGGACCAGACCACTCGGGTCTGTGTGGAGAATCTCCAGACGCTTCATGACAAATGTGACTGGCTGCCCAAGAGACGGGTCGTGGTATAGAAGCTGGACCTGTGACGATACCATCAACTGTGTAACGTGACTTGTGATAGCAGTATCTACACTTCTCGCGGAATATCCCTGTGGCTTACTCCAGTCGGAGTGACTGAGATAACCAGCTGAACCATCTCGAGCTTCAGTTGTGTCACTGACGGTTATACGAGGCATGTTTTTAAAGTAAATACTGTTTGTGATTGCCGCCGTTGTAGCGCTACGGTTAGCATTCCTGAATGCTGTGCTGTGTACCTGCATCTATTGGCAAGCTTGGGACCCAACTACGGCAAAAATCGACCGGGTTTTCATTTGTTTGTAAGCATTTAAAATGACGCCTACGATTGAGGACCCCGTCGACTGTGAAGTCGCGGTGCGGTTCAATTTCAAAGTGTTAACAGTGTGAAAGCGGCTGTAATTCATCGGCAGATTAGTGAAATGTATGAAAAAAACAAAATAATCAATAGAATGGCACACAAATGGGTTAGAACATTTAGAGGCCATTACGAGAAACTCATTTGGTGTTTATGATGAGAAACAAAGTGGACGACCCTCTGTCAATATTGAAGCTTTTGTGCATAAAGTTGATCGAAATGTGAGAGGGATCAGACGGTTTACGATTTTGTCGCTATCTTATGAGTTTATTTTAGTGTTAAGAAGTGTTTTTTTGTATAATTGTTACCGAACGACTAAATTTGGGAAATTTGTGCTCACCCTTCAAATGTTGACTGAAATAAACCAAGCGTTTGAGAAGTGCGTTGACTTCTCTTGAGCGGTACGAGGAGGAAGGTGATGATATTTTAAGCCAAATTGTCACTGGTGTCGAATCTCTTCTTAACGCTAGAGGTGTCAAACACTTTGCTGTACACTTCGCTAATCTCCTGATGAATATCAACCGCTTTCATACCGTTAACACTTAGAAATTGAATCCCAGCGTGACTTCACAGTCGGCGGGAGTCTCGATCGTCAGCGTCATTTTAAATGCTCACAAACAAATGAAAATCTAGTCGATTTTTGCCGCATTTGCGCCCCAGGCTTGCCAATAGATGCAGGTACCTATGCCAACCGCAGCGCTACAACGGCGGTATTCAAAAGCAGCACTTACTTTAAAAACATGCCTTGCATTACACCTTGTATTAATATAATGGCATATGAAACAATCTTTGAAACAATATTCTTAGCCAGGACATGTTCATGACAGCATAAAGATTAATTGTAAACTTCGCCAATAATCTATACTTATTTAATAGGCGAGCAGGTTTTTTGTGACAATCACTCCTCTTAAACTACTGAATCGATTTTCATGTTTTTGGTGTCATTGGAAAGAGCCTAATGTGAAGTTGTGCAGGAAGTTTTTTTTATAGAGAAATAATTTGTGAGTGAGGCCCTGGGGCCCTTTAAAGTTGAGTTTTTTCCCATAAGCTTAACATTGGGAAATAACTATAAGTTTTAAGCAATCAGCTGGATAGAGTAAACACAGTTTATCAGCAGGCCATGTTGGCTTTGGAACGGTAACACAATATTTATAAATGATGATCGCGAGCAAAGCCGCGACAGGTTTACTAGTTCTATTTAAATTCATTAAATTATAATTGTTTCGGCATTATGAAGCCACCTTAAAACACACAACAAATATTTCGTTAAAAGGAGGAGGTTAATGTTTACAGTCCCACGACTCGTCTCTGATGGCAACTAATGTGTATAACACGTTAAAAAGTCACATTTTTGTACTATTTATTTTTGTATTTTTCAATTTTTACTGCACAGGGGGCATTTTGATAGTTATAAAATAATTCACAATATGGAATACTGACAAACAATTATTTTGTTTACATAACAACAATATTAAGATAAATTGAGTGAACAGATCTAAATCTCGCCCTGCTCCAACTGTTTGAACTAAAAGTAATTTTTAACAGTGGCGCTTTTTAAATTGGGTTAGTCATTTTTATTCTTAGTGATACTGGTAGGTCTACCTTAAAAACCTCCCAGAGAGAACCTTAAGTTTAGAGATAATAAATTTTATTTCTCATTGTCAGTGATCGAAAGTCCAACAATTTTGGTAATGGTTATCCAAATACCTCATTATCAATAAGTGTAATCAGCTATTCACAAACTTCAACTAGTTGTTAATCATCGAAACCCATAATTTTATAAAGATCAAAATAAATCATAGTTGTTTAATAATAGTAATTCAGGTGAATGAAGGGTTAGGCATGTGTAATAAAGAGAAGTGGGTCAGGATAGCACACACTTCCTGTAAACTAATGTACATGATTTTATATTACGGCCAGTGTCAAACAGCAACAAACAATGGCTGTTACGACAAAGCAAAACTTAAACAAACATAAATCAAATTATTCAAAAAAATATATGGTTTAGAATTTTTGATTCGGTGGGAAAAAAACAAAGAATTTCATTATAAGAAGATGAGTTTTTAAGGGGATTAATGTACACACGTTGAAAGAAGGTAATAGTGAGGTAAAATTTATGAACATTAATTTCAAGGGCTTATTGATCACGGAAAGCCCAGTGAATTGGCCTCAATTTGAGTTCATCAAACTTGTTGTACTCTTTCTCAATATTTTCTATGTTTCATGTAACATATGAGAAATGTATACAATTTGTATTCTATTTTTCCTTTACACCAAATGATGTTGAAAAGCAGCAAGCATGAATTTAAGTAAAATAATTAAATTTTATAACTAAATTAGTTTTACCATTCGCCAATCACTCACAGCATTAACCATGGCGAGAACAAAGCGGACGACTTCTCTCTCAGTGTCGGAGGGGAAGTTGTTGGACATGAGGTTAAACATGTCGCTGTCGACAAACACGGCTGTCTCCACGTGGACAGGCGAGCCGATGGCGCGACGCTGGCGGACAGTGCTCCTCCGCGGCAGCTGCGACTGGACAACAGTATAGACATTTGCTGGATAGATCTTGTTACCATTCCAAAAACTTGACAACCTCCAGGTCTGTATTGTGTCCAGTTTATGAGACTAGCCTCTTATAAAGAACATAATCATAATATTTATTCCATGACAATGGTTTACAATGTATCGGAATTTACATAAAACTAATTAGTTTATAGGAAATCTTTAAACCAGGTAAGGTAGGCCAGAGTCCTATCTTCCACTTCCTGGCGGGGTATTGCCCTTTATGGAACCATTCCTGCATTTGCCCAAAGGAGATGAGAAACCGTACAAACTCATCTTAGAATAGCCAGCCTGGGATGAGACCTGAGACCTCCCGAATGTGAGGTGCAATAATCGCTACCTCACTCGGTACAACTATCCCATAAAATTTGTAAAAGGAATAGTTGTCAATTTTACTTCTCTGGAAGGAGATTTAATGTTTTAACCCTGGCCGATGTATATCATTATTATGTAATCCTATACTCTAATATGAGTAAGGTTTGCTTGCTTGCTTGCGACACGGATCTCAAAAACGGCTCCAACGATTTCCTTCAAATGTTCGAAATAACTAATTTCTGGGATAAAAATAAGTTCTAGACAGGCCTCATCCCCAGGGAAATCAAATAATGTAAAAAAAAAACTAAAATGAAAAGTTAAAAACATTAACATTGGGCTTGTGGATTTTCAAAACAAAAAACAAAAGAATTGTAACAGCTGTTCATAATCAACCAGGGAACTGTCAAAGTAATACTCATGTTTATGATTAGTAACATGTGGTTTCCTGAGAGCAGAGATTAAAAGATTTGAGTGAAGATTACATATGTAGAGTAGTAAAATAAATCAAAGGGACATTGAGCTATAAATAACAACTGGAGTGACCTTAACAATTTAGAAAAGAGGCAAATTAGTTGTACAAATCTGGTTATCAGTAGGGGGAAGTGGTGAAATATACTCCAAGTCATCTAAACAAACTAACTGGCCTTCCCCCGAGCAAAGCTCGGCCCCTCAGGTACTTGTTTATAAATTAAGTATGGTTATTTAGACTGACTTCATTCCACATACACATTTGTACCACAATGTATGTTAGTACGTGACCCAAAACACCCACCTCTGACCTGACCCCGCAGAACGACTCGCCAGCCTCCAGACTAGACACTGTCACCGTGTTGTGGTCCGTGTGGAAGTGACTGATGTGTTTCCGCACTATCACGTGCGGCGAGGCGCGCGACTGGTCTGACGACCGTTTGGTGAATCTCTTTGGCAGTGGATTTATCACATAGTATTCATCTCCGGGAGGCTTTATCACTCCCCTCTGAAATACCAAACACATCTCAGTTTTGTATCAGTATGAAAATTAGGTAGACTATACGTTATTGTTGCAACAAATTAACCTAATAGAATTCTACAAAGTTTTTACCTTTGAAAGGTAGACAATCAATGAACTTTGAACTATATACATGTTTGTTATAGATAATTTAAGATAGTTTCATTTAATTAAAAACAAATGGATGGGAATTAATAGGTTAAAACACGTTTTAAAATTCCCATCATAAATATTTCCATCAGGTGGAATCATGTCTAGATTATTTGTATGATTAATCTAATTTCCAAAATTTATAATAAACGGTATAAAAAAGACACATAATTTTCCCTTTTAAACTTCTTTGTGATGATAAATTCCCTTATATTTACTACGAATAAAACATTAAGTGTATGATTGTAAAGTATCTTAATAACCTTTTTTTCAGAAATGTTCACGGAAACCCCTTTTTTGAAGGAATTTCAGAGTCAAAGTGGTAGTGAAAGTGGTTTTACTGGTTTTGAGAGCATAAATCCCCCTACCCGTAATCTTATTGAATGTACAAAAAAAAGCAATAAGATGTATGTCTAGGCTTAAGCCTAGAGACTCGTGAAAAGAAAAATTCATTGAATTGCAAATTTTAACCGTACCTTGTCTTTTTATTTTTGAAGTTATTATGTATGTTAAAGCGAATAATCTGATACAGCCCCATCAACATCATTATTTCACCAGAAATCATAGAGTAAATCCATCTGTTCAACATAAATTAAAGTTGTTTGAAAGAAAACCGAGCTACGCAGTCCTAAATATTTCTCACAGCTTCCTTCACGCATTCAAGAAAATATGGATATTAAAAAATTCAAGAAAGAACTGAAACTTCATCTTCTAGAACAGTGCTTCTACAGTTTGCCAGATTTCTGACCTCAGTTGCACATTTTTCCAGATTCCTTCTCTGTCCCATCCTGGATCTCTCTTCTCCCAATCCTGGCATCACCCCAACCTGATTGGACAAGGTCTACGGCCGCTGAAGTTATTTTTTACTGTTTGACGGGTCCCATGTCACTGTGGTCCTCGGGACGGACGGACTTCGGAGGTAACAGGTAACAGGTGACACTGGCTCACCTTCTGGGTTGGGAGCTAAGATATTCCGAATGTCCACTATTGGTCAATAACCTCAATCTAGCTATATACCAAGTTTTAATTACGTTTATTAGTACCTAAATAAGAGACAAATTTAAATGATTTATTGATTTTCCAATTATATTAGACAACATAACTTACCGTACTGTATTTTCCGCTAATGACCAATTTTTATTTCCCCCACATTAGTCACAGAGTATTAATTCTTCCTACCAGTTTTTTTTTTTTAGATCTGAGTACATTTCATTACCATTTATAATTTTCAACCATCAATTTCAACTTATAGTTTTATCTGGTTCATAATTAATAGTAAATGTTTAATAATACGTAGTAATGTTATTGGTTTGATGCAAAATTAAAATAACTGAATTTTCGACAATTTTAGTAACATCATTGTAAAAGAGCAATTTTTGAGAAATTTGAATGTTTTTTGTGGGTACTGCCAATCAAAACAATTTTTTTTAATACCTTGGGATATTGTGGATTAGTACGTACACACCAAATGTTATCAAGATCCGACTAACTGGTGTGGATTCTACAGGTCTTTATACACATCTAGACAGACAGACAGACGTCACGGCAGATATCTGAACCCCCACTTTTTTAGGTTCAGGGAGAATCTAAAGAAATATTTCCACAAGTAACTTAAATTCTAAAATTGTTAAGACTCAACACTTGTTTATACTACAGGTAGAGTATGTTCAGGGGGAGATAGTAAAATAGATATTGTTTTCAAGAACAAAATCGTTTTAATAACTAGCTCACAAATTATTGTATAAGATATTATGCAAAAAATATCTTTTCTGTATGCCTATACAACTTAAAATATAGAAATGAACCAGTCGGAATTTCGCAATGTACCCGGCCGTATCGCACAACATTACTCTCTACCAAACCATCTCATTTTAAGAAGACGACTTGACATCCAGCTAGTAAATAAGGGCTTACAGAAAAGTTACCCCACCACAGCCCTTCCTTACTTATTCCACTGGACAACATGATTTAATTAATTTTTATTACAAGACTAGCTGCCATCCCGAATATAAAACTTGTGGTGTGTGCTGCATTCTGTGGCTAACCCGTGGAACTACGAATCATGATCAGCTGTTTTAATTTGAATCAGCTCAAACCAAAGTGAATGTCTAAGAATAACACTGGATTGGAACTTTGACTCCCCGTGGGGCAGGGCCCTATGGGAATTGCTTAAAATCCTTTCTCAGTGGTTACCTATGTCACGAAAGAGTTTATTTGCCAAATTTCGTGATTTTAGGAGTAGAGGTTTGGCCTGGGGGGATGATCAGGGTTTTTGTATAGATATAAACAGCTAAAATAAACATGCTATCGCAGCTGATCGTTAAGCACATTTTACTGATAGTTTCTTGGTTGAGTTTGCCAATAAATAGTGTGTATGAACAGTGGGGAGGCGTAACTTCCCCTCACCTCTATGTTTACTATAGCTTGCACTTACCACCCCTCCGCAGACGCTGACCGCTGCCTTGTTCTCCCCCTCGCTGGTAAAGTAGCAGTCTTGCTCCACCAGCTCCGACGGCAGCATCTCGGAGCGGTTCCCCCAGCGACTGACCAAGACAAACCTCGGGTCCAGGAGGGAGGTGGCGGGCGTAAGGTCCAGGGCGAACTGTCTACGCAGCCCGGGGGCGTCCAGGAGCAGGCGTCGCGGCGCCTCTGCGTCGGGGGAAGACCGACGGCAACGCTCCGGGGACGGCAATACAGGGTGGACGACATCGTAGGCCACTCCTGGAATATGGGCCGGGTTAGGAAATGGAATGAGCAATTTACAGCACTAAATTGAACAGTTTTATAAAAGTGACAGGCAAACTAGTCATCCCTCCAGGATGTTGTCAACGGCGAAGTAAAGTTGTAGTCGGATAAAATGTTGAAAACTTCTGGACCACAATTTAGCAGGTTCAAACAAACTGTAAGTGAATTAAAATATTTTAGTAGAGTTCAGTAAGGTTTTTAAGCTTTAAAAGAGTAAAAACAGCCGTTCAGCTGTTCTGAAGGTATCGTCTTAAAGGCTTCTAATCACAGTATATAGGACAAGGATAAGGATGAGACAAAGGGCCGAGCGAATAAAAGCGAGTAAAAGCGTTTACTTGTCTTGACTTTTTATAATTCAAGTATCTACATATTTAATTCCGTAAGCGAATCGGTCCCCACAAAATATCTCGAGCTAGGAAGAAGTTAAGCTAGGTTATGACGATTAATTTTAAAGCTTGAGGGCCAAGGACGGTGGGAAAAATAACAAAAATGTCAAAAACTACGTGGGCTACACCCCACTGGACTTCAAAGATCCAATGATTTTGTTATGGAAATATCAGTACAGTGTTTTCATTAATAAGGAAAATGATCTAATGATCAGCTGTGATTATCCACTTACACAAAAACCATATGTTTGGGGGCTATAGTCCCTATAAGCCACTAGTTTACTTTAACTGAATAAGCACGAGTATTTACTTAAACTTGTAAGTAAAGCCTTGCCAAGGAAGTATACCCACTGAAACCTATAAAATTGTGTGAATCATCACTAGTAAATACTTGTCCAAAGAGTAAATAATCTTGCTTTAACGAGTTATCGCTAACCCATACTTGTTTGTGATTACTTGTGCATAAATAGCTGCCTTTATGCATTTACGTGACATAAAAAGTTATCACAACCGTTGGGACAGTAATCCTAGATCATCAAAGAATCTTTTGCGTTTTGAAAGGGAAGGCATAGATTTTTTGGATAGTCTTTTACAGAAATATGCTGAAAGTATTTACTTTAAGGCTTACTTGGCGTAAAAAGAGTAAATACTTGCAAGTATACCCACAGAGCAGTGCGAGTATACCCACTCATTCGGAAGTATTTACTTGCAAGTAAAGTTTTGCTTTTATTCACACGACTTTACTTGGAGGTATGAATACTTGCAAGTATTTGCTCGCAAGTAAATACTTCCTGTACTAGTTTTTATTCACTCGACCCAATGAACAAGTCTGGAACTTTAAAAGGCAGATTGTAAAGCCGCTATTTAACGACACCAACACATGTACCTGTTTGTTTTTGAAACAGGCCTACAATACAAATTACTTAAATATAATGTAGGGTAATGATTATAGGTTCTTCAAATAGTTACTGTAAAATTACCTGATCAAAGTCATTTAAGTAGGCCAATGAAACTTACTTTGAGAGCTTCCCGTTCATTGTATAGGCCCTGGCGTAAAGTTGAGACACTCAAGGCCTATTTAGACGTTAAGGGCTTTAAAATAACAAATAAGAGTTTAAGACATAACAGTTTCAATAGTGGCTTCCACACAAAAATTGGCTTATTATTAAAAATATTGATTTTGAAAATACTGCTATTATTTGAGTTTTTCTTCTCGTGTATTCATGAGCACCGTGAGCATTAGGGTGATCTAGGCTGCTTCTAATTATTAGTTCCTCAACTGTAAAAGCGATATAATGTGATAGTGTCAAAAGACAGTTGCTATAATCATAATCTATATAATTAAAATTAGAGTTTTGTCTGTACATTGCTTAGAATTATGAAATTTTTACATTTTTTTACGTTTCATACCATAGGAAAGCAGAAACGCGTTTTATCTCAATTTATGTGAGTCTGTCTGTCTGTCTAGTCGATGTCGCTCAAGGACGGGTTTTTGTTCGCTTTTCACGGGGAAACGGGTGCACTGACATTGATGAAACTTTGTTACTTTGTTCTATACATGCGTGAGAAGGTTTTAGGCCATTTTAAACCGGCATACGCCTTTTGGACAAATAATGGCGGGCGCTAAAAAACGTGATTTCGTGCAATTTTGGACACGTTTTGATCGCTTTTCACAAGGAAACGGGTGCACTGATTTCTATGAAACTTTTTTCTATGTTCTATATGTGCGTTATAAGGTTTTAGGTTAATGGGATTTTTGGAAATCACCTTAGGACTCTGCCTTACGGGGTTTTAAAGATCCTATGTTATTATTATAGACACGTATTTATTTATATTAAACCAGATGATGACTTAATAGTTATATCTATAACTTAAAATATTGTTAACAGCTGTTTATCATTATGGAAATAAAAAACCTACTTGAATGGAAACACTCATAATGGAAATAAAAAACTACTTAATGGCAACTCAAACACTTTTATCGACAGGCATTGGGGCATTGGGGTAGGGGGCACTGGGGAACTCTGCGCTCTCCCCCCCCGATTTTAAATTTTTGCTCCCCCCTCTTCGATTTTATATTTTTATCTTATGTCCCCCCGATTTTATATTTTTGCACCCTCCTCCCCGATATTTTTTGATTATTTTTTATTTAAGATACCACGTGTCAGCATTACAGTTCCAGGAATTCTTGCCGATCTGAGCGCACGTGCCACTCCCTCCACCACCTTCCCCCACCATATTCTCCCACCACCACTCCATCAACATTCTACCATAACAGCTTATACCTAAACATACTTGAAAGGCATAAATTCATTATGGAAATAAAAAACTACTTAAATGGCAACTCTCATAATTTGACATAAAACAAATACAATGCCTCTTCTGCGGCAGCAACGCGCTGGGTACCAGCTAGACCTTTATATAGTTATTTCTAAAATCGAATCCTAAGTGTTACGTGTACCGATTTGGAGTCGTAAAAACCACACACCGTTCACTACCCGACAGAGTTCCTCGACTTAGCAACAGTACCCGAACTATATGCCAGTATATTTCGTTAACTTTGATTAAATTGTGCATTAAACGTGTAAAATGTAATTTTAATATTGTAAAATCATGTGGGTTGTTATTTTCTTTAGTTAATCTACCATTTATATACAACCCGTACGAAGGAAGGGTACACAGCTAGAGTTTTCATAAAGTAATGACGCACTACTCCTAACAATTCAATCCATAACAACCTTCGAACTTCGGGGAAGAAAGCAACGCAGTTATAATCTGTTTCTTTAAAATAATTACACAATGACAACTGTGTCTATAAAACAATAGCTTGGCTCGGGAGTATAGTGTCCGAATCTAACAAACTAACTGCTATTCATTTTCGTAAATACCAATACACAATCGTGGCTTGGAAAAGCATTGTTTAAGTAGACTTTCCCCTACAAAAGGTCGTGTGGAACAAATTACGGAATGAACCTAATATTTTTTGTATACAAGCAGGTTTATTATCATCAAGACGATCATTAAGTTCGCGTGGTTCATAGAAGTTTGTTTTGAAGGAGTTTTCAAAATATGGACCAATTTGGCTTTGTATATGACAACAGGTAGTTAATCTACAACCAATTTTAAGTATCCTAGCCAAGTTGTGTAACAGAGTAAGTTATTGACGTTGGCTTCAATGAACTTGAATTAACTTTTCAGAACCAGGCGTTTTATTGTTTAAAAACGATACTATGTAAGTCTAATACCTTGTAAACTAGGACTTCATTTCGTAATTATTGGTAGGAAATAGTACACAACTACGCTATAGCTATGAAGTTCTAATCATTTGCTCAAAATATAAACTCAAAACTTCTACTATACACAATTACTAACTTCTACGCTTGGGTTCCATTATGGTATACCTATATATTTTAGTACCTTGTTAATGTTTGTTTTATGAGCAAAAGAAAAGATATTGGACAGTAAATTAGAGACTGGTCAAGAATATGACATTTAAAACATTTAAAAATATACCTAGTAATTTTAGAATTATAAGATCACACGGGAATCTTATTTTCAAAGATAAATGCCAAAGAAGAACATATATTTTACTATTTATTTTATAGTTATATTTTATATCAAGGTCAACTAGTTTTATCGATAGTCCTGACATTTTGCAAACATAGCCTTAATAACTATCGCAATAATTACATTGCACCATATTTTATCCTCAGATTGCGATTGGTAAAGACAGTTTTCTGCTCGTCAGTGCAAGTGCGCTTATTGGATCTTAACGACAGATAAACATACATAATGTACCTTAAAACGAAACAAAGTGTAATTTTTAAAACAAATGTTGAACATCCTCCAAATGTGCCTCAATAACTGTTCCAGAGGCCTGCCGAAAAGGTATTTTAGTATACAACGAATATATATCCTTTTGTAAATGTATTTTACCCGCCCTAAATTAAAATGTTCCCTAATTAACGGCTGCCCATTGATGGAATCAAAGGACGGAAATAGTTGGAATACAAAATCTCAAACAAATTACAGTGATGTATGATGTAGTCCCATAAGAAATTATGTAATAGTGGAGGTTTCAAGAGTGATTTAAGTCGTGAAAGTCTCTTCATTATTTTTTTTAAATTACTATAAAATATTCTTTTGGTTCTCCCTTTTATCGAATTTCCCCTATAGGGAAGAAGCTATTACCGTAGTCGCCATGGTAAGATCTAGGCCCGGGACCATGATAACTTTTCGTTTTGAGGTCCCCAGATGCCAAAAACACCATTCGTTCAAAACTGTGTATATATGTGTGTGTGTGTGTGTGTGTGTGTGTGTGTGTGTGTGTGTGTGTGTGTTTGCGCGGCATACATCGTGAGATCCGTTATATGGATACACACCAACAATGTGAGCTCCGTTTTCAATGTGAGCTCCGACCCCCCGGATCTCGGATTGAACTAGCCTCTAATTGGCTATCCTGACGAATAGAGAATCACGGAAATACCCGAAATCAGCCGAAATGAGGTGGAGCTCACTATCATGCGTTTTCCCAAAGTGTGCGAGTGTATAAGCTTCCAGAAAGTGACACCACGTCGCGCTAGCATCGCTTTTACACTCCTAGATTACACACGAAAAGTTTCATACGATCGAAGTGGGATCCATGATCAAAGTTTTTGGCGCATGGGACTGTGAGAGATTTTGCAGTTCCCTGGTCGTGGGGATATGCCGAAGAACTGGATAATGTTATACAATGAGTGGAAGAGGAAAACTGTTGTGTAAACTTGGTAAGTACCCCGGTACAAATTATTATTATTAACCCTAATTACTGTACAATTGTTTACTGTTTGTTTTTATGTTACTGATACTGTTATTGTTGATGTATCTAAAGGTTAAGTTTTAAAGTAAAAATACTTAGGTGATAAAATAATTTCAAATTCAAAGAGGCCTTCAGATTTAATTAATTATTTATAGTACGGTCATAACAGTGGTAATAGGCCGACTTTGTTTTTAAAACAATCGGTTTATGGAAGAAAAATAAAAAAGCTTAGACGGATCTCTGTCATTTGGGTTGTTCCTAGATTTGTTTATGTTTAACTCGGTGGGTAGGACTACTACAAGACCAATAACCTATACGAGGTTAAATGTTGCAGTTTTTTTGTTTAAACTATAATAATGTAGTAAAATGTGTTTAACAATTAGTCATTATGAATACTAAATAATTAATACTTAGAGGCTTAGAGTATCATAACATCTTTAGATAATTTTACCTTGAAGGTTAGTAGATTTTTTTGAGGTTAAATAGCTGATTTAGCCTAAAATTAATAGTTGGTTAAGATTGTTGGTATGGTGTTAAAAATAGGCAGAGGCTATGTACACGTCCGACGTGAGCCGCTACTGTTCACGCCCGTTCCAAATTATGCACCATACGTTACTTTTCCTGTGATTTTTAAAACAGATTGAGAGCCAGAAAACCTCCTAACCTAACCTAATGTAACGTAACGTAACCTAACATAACCTAAAGTAACGTAACGTAACCTAACCTATCCTAACCTAAGCGGTAGCGATGTGAATTTGCCTTTACATTGGACGTGTACGTAGTCACTTCGTTAAAAATACAATGTTTCATAAAATGTTCATATTTCCCTGTCAGACTAGTGTAGATGAGATTTAGACATTGGATTAGATTACAGGGCGATTCTAAAGCAGGTCTAATTATCATTTGTTGGAAATATTTATTTTGGAACTGTGGCGGCCTTAGGATTTGCGGGGATCAAGGCAAAATTCACGAGAGGGGCCCTTCCATTTTCTTGACTTGACAGTCCAATTTTTATTTTTATTTAATTTTTCTGGATCTATGGCAAACATAGCTAGGCCTACTTTCATGCAAATACCAAATAAGGTCTTGACCTAATTTAGCTTATTATTTAACTTATTGGTTGGACTTGCAAAATTTCTATGATTTTTCGACTGGCAAATAATAATTTAATGCAATTAGTTATCAACTAATGAATTTAAATACATTTTTATTTAACCCTTATTTTCTGCCGACATCACACAGTATGATTGTCATTTTTGGTCGATGAGTTAATTATGTGACGTACGGTAGTTACTTTTTCGCTTATATTCCCCACTTTATGGGCCCCTTTCACATTTTACATTTTAATAGTGTTAAATACACTACACTAGTGTTAAATACACTTTTTAGGGGGTTTGGAACGTTGGCTATTAATTTAAACTAAATTTCCGCAATTTTGGATAGACACATATTTCCTATTAACTTACTGGTACCTAAGGCTTTTTTCCCGAATTCATGGTGAGTGGACATCCTGGTAAGTTCAGTTTTGAAACAGTTCGTATACTCTTGAATACTAAATGCATAATTAAAACTTCAAATGATTCAGCCAATTCATAATGAGCTATTTTCATTTATAATTTAAATTTGAGGCAATTTCTCAATAAGTACTCATAACCAAAAACTATTTCTTAATAGCCTAAGGCCTGTTGCAGAAGCTAAGATAGTTCTATTAACTTAAATTCAGTTTTAAAACATTAATCCATACCGTACTTATATCAGTGTACTGTATCAGCCAAAGGTGCTGTTGAAATTCTTTCTAAAATAGATTTAAGCCAGGGAATACAGTAGATAAGTGCGATATCGAACACTTATATTTTGTTTTGTGATTTTAATATCGTCTGTTTATGACCGGTTTGTTAGCGAATTTCCCCTATAGGGAAAAAGCTATTACCGTAGTCGGAATGGTAAGACCTAGGCCCGGGACCATTATAACTTTTCGTTTTGAGGTCCCCAGACCCCAAAAACACCATTCGTTCGAAACTGTATATATATGTGTCCGTGGGTGCGATAACTCTCGTAAAAGTAGTCCGATATGAACTAAATTTGGTACAAACGCGTAAAGCAGCATTTATGACTCTAAGTTCAAAAACCAGACAGATCGCCCCATCCAAAGTGGTATTGTGGGGGGATTTTGTACCCCAAAAATGGGTTTTTTGAAGTTTTTACGTTTAATATTTTATAAAGTCTAATTTTAGTTTTCACTATTGGATTCAGCTTTAACAAACACACATTTTGGTTTTTTAATCATTTCTCTACGTCAATTGGTTACAGAGATATTGACAGTGCTAAACACAGTACGTTGTCCAATGCTATTCTTTTGGAGGATAAGAAAACAATTATATCTCGCTTATTTATGAACATATACTAACGAAACTTGGTATACGGCTTCATCTGGTTGTGGTCTATTGTTATTTGCACAAACAAATTTTTTACCGATAATTCCCGTAGCAGCAAACCTGCTTACTCAGCCCCCATGTTATTCTTATGGAGGATAAGTAAAATGTAATGTCTCCCTTAATTATTAACATAAACTAATAAAACTTGGTATGTGGCTTCACCTTGTTGAGTTATATTGATATTAGTATAAAAACCCATTTTTGTGTTCCTTGTTGCAGCAAACCTGCCTACTCATCCCCCATGTTATTTTTATGGAGAAAAATTCAAATTGTATATATCGCTTATTTGTGAATATATTTTTATGAAACCTGGTATGCGGCTTTATGTGCTTTAAGACATTATATTATGCGTTGGAAATTGGCTAAGTACGCAGGTTTGCTGCGACGAGGGTATTTAACTTATTGTTTTCAAAATATTCACTTTCCAGACATTACAGTACAAACAGACTTTGTATTTGTATTTATAGATCCAGTGATGAGCGTGTTCCCAAAGGCAACTGAGGAGCTACCAAAAAACACGTGAGGAGATTCCTCAATCAGGCCAAAACTAGAATTATACAAGAGTAAGTTTATATAAATGTTTGCACTTAGTTCAATTTTCATAATTTATGGCGGGTATTTGTTGTATTCGTATTATTCTGTCTTCGTTACATTGATTATTTTCCAACGAGGAATTAGGTAAGAAAGTATTCCAGTGAACTTCACTGCAACACACTGGCCTAACCACTCTTTCCAAGAACTTGAAGTACTGGAGATAATTTGTATACACTCTCCCATTTTTGTATGATTCCGATGGAAAAACAGATAACTTTTTCTCTATTGAAAGGTCTACAGAGCGGAAGATGAAACTCCTGTTGGAATTTGGACTGCCTTATCGTAGTTCCTGAACTTAAGTCCTGGTTAACTTAAAGCTGAAGACAGGGGTATAATAACTTGTATTTTTTAATTCAAGCTCGAGTCACAAAACTTGTTACGTTTCTACCTGCTTCCCCCATAAGGCCAATTAAAAGCCCGTCATTTTGAATAGCAAAAAATACCTAGTGATTTCAACGATCAAAATTTTTATATATAATATATTCATTCAAAAAATTCAAAATGTTCAATATTTACGATGTTTTATGAATGAACTATATGTGATATGAAATAGGTATGAATATATGAATTCCTTAGGTTTTTGTTGCTATTTAAAATAAACAATACATTTGATTTAGGATAATCGGATGAAGAGGGATGGGCTTTGAAAGTTAACATTGGTCTAATGGAAGAACAGTTCGCACGCAGCTCGCTGACGTGAAGGAAGTGAATTTCCACATACAAAACTTTTAAAACTCAAAACCAGTGTAAAAAATACAATTATTCCAATTTTGTTGAAATATGAAAACTTTAAATTTTTGGCTGTTCTGATGCTCCTGGTTTAATTTCCCTGCAATGCTAGGAATACAATTTTGTGCATTATAAGGTTAGGAGAAGGTCCAGTCAGGCTTGAAAGTAGGTGCGAGGTTGCTGGGGAAGATACAAATAACCAACACATAAATAAGATGCTTTTCTAATGTAAAAACCCCATAAGACAACGTATTGTGTTTAGCCGATATACATTTTCTTTGATAACTCGGTAAATATATACGCTAGAATGACGAGAGAGGGTTTAAAACTTTTGCTTCACTAATTCCCATCTTAATACATGCATTAATTTTAAGTCCGGGGCTTTTCTGATACTTGTTGGGCTCAACGATTCGAAATTTTAAAGAATAACCCCCAAAAAAATGGGTTTAGCGTTTTACGCTTGTTTTGCACAACGAACTTGTCCAACTGATTATAGAAAGGAACGTTCCTACCAAATTTGAAGTAAATCGGACAAAAAATGCTACCGCTAGAGTGCATACACATATATATGTATATAATTTTGAACGACCCCCAAAACGTGTTCAGGGGTCACGTTATGAACTTCTATGGTGGTCCCGGGCTTAAGTTTCACCGTGCGGGTCATGCTAATAGTTCACTTTCCATAGGAAATCCACTAATAAGCAAAGGACTGGAGCACCATCTCAAGATTTGTTTAACATAATATAAACTGTTCGTTAATAAGTTTTGTATTTGTTCCAGCGAACAAGGTTTAAGGACACAGCAGTTACATGGCGAACTTCAGTAGTATATAAAATATTGTATAGCTTTCCTTTATTTATAACATTTTTTTAATAAATAATAATTTACAAAATATAAAATTATATTTACTGGACCATTTCCTTTTATTGATAAAGTTCCCTTAGGCTACTTTGAATTTGTCTATATTTCATTTGCCTGACAATACAATTTGGTTATTAAGATTAAATCATGTAAGTTGGTGTGTGAATGCTTTAAAATGTATTTTCTTGACTTATTCTAATTTAAAAAAAATACCACATCAATAATTTCAAATATTTTTGTAAATAACAATCATATATGCTTACAATCAAATTGTGGATTGTTTAAAAATGTATAATAGGCAAAAGTTCAGGATTTTTGAGTAACAGGTAACTTTTGTTCTTAATCTATGATTCACAATAAATTTGTTTAAAATTATAGAATGATAAACTATACTTTGAGCTGAATCTCAAATATATAATTTTGTTTGTATGTTGAATATCCATTAACATTTAAACAGTTAGTTCCATTACGTTAAGACAATTGTATGAGACTGTTGTTAATTGTCATACAACAATCAGTGTAAATTAATTTTAATTCAATCTAGTATCATTATTATTGTTGGCAGCAATATTAATTTGTAGTTACAATGAAAACTTGTAAACCATCATATAAACATGTAAGTTTAATGAAAACATCCACTGCAAAATCAAGGTTCATACATACTTTGTACAGGTTTGTTGAGTCTATTTATTTAAGGTTTTATATTTAACCAGAAGAGACAGTTTGCATGGTAAAATCAGTTGTAAGGTCACGTGATCACCAATCCAATCTGCAGGGTTGCTGGAAACACAATATTTATCGTACGCGTACCATATTTTCTACATAATTGTACTTAAAATTAATATCGTTTAACTGCTTACATTCTATGATCAGCTGTTGTTTTATGATACTAATATGTTGTTTTCATTTATTTGTATTATTAGATTAACGGATTAAGGGTTTGAATTTTCTTTCTGCATATCTAGTGACAATTTAAAAATAGCTGTACCATTATTATACCCTTAAGGTTGGCAATACTTTATAGTATGTTGTTGATTTATGCATCAGCTGGACGCCCTTGTAAGACATCTTTGCTGCGAACATTACTCTTATGGAAATAACCATACCTGGTCTGAAAGCTCTACGAACCTTGCTGCAAAATCAGGGCCCATTTTAGCTTCGTGCCGCCCCTAGGCCATATGAAGCTTGCCGCCCCCTTCCCCCCACAACTAGGGACAAGGAAAGAAGTCGAAGTTTAGTTGTCGCAAAGGGACCGCGTTGGCGGTGGTCGAGAGAGTGATCTAGGCCCGCAATAAGTGCTATTTATATTCGTTTAGCGACGATTTAAAGTTATTTTGCACCCCCTTAAGGCAGGAAAACTCCTCACACCAGAGCAATTAGCAGCTGGAATTGATAAGCAAATTTTCAATGCTATGTATATATTTGGATATACACCCTAAAGCTAATGTACCACAGGTAATTTAAAATGTATATCAACGAATAGTCTTAGAATTTATTCAACTGTAGTTTCACAGTATGCTAAAAAATAAACGAGTTCCCACGCAGCACGCTGACGTGAGGGAAGTGAATTTCCACATAACAACTTTTAAAAATCAAAATCAGTGTAAAAACACACATTTAGTCCAATTTTTAATTGAAATCTGAAAACATGGATTTTTTGGCTGTTCTGATTGTCCTGGTTTCATTTACTTGCAAAGCTGGGAGTACAGTTTTGCGCATTACGAGGTTAGGAGAAGGTCCAGACAGGCTTGAAAGTAAGCGTGAGATTTGTGTGGATGATAAAAGTACTCTAACAAAGGAATGGCAGGCTTTTCTAGTATAAAACCCCCATAAGACAACGTACTGTGTTTAGTCGATACACATTTTCTATAATAACTCGGTTAATATTAATGATAGGATGACGAGAGAGGGCTTAAAACTTTCGCCTTTCTAATTCCCATCTTTTTAAATGATTTTATTTTACATCCGGAGCTTTTCTGACCCTTTTTGAGCCCAAAAACTCAAAATTTTAAAGATTAATCCCCAAAAAAGGGGTTTAGAGCTTTCCGATTGTTTTTCCCAACGAACTTGTCCAACTGATTACTGAAAGAAATGTCACTACCAAATTTTAAGTAAATCGGACAAAAAATACGACCACTAGAGTGCAAACATTATTATATATATATATGTGTGTGTCTATATCTATACATACATATATAATATATAAATATATATATATACAATTTTGAACGACCCCCCAAAACGTGTTCAGGGGGTCACGTTAGGAACTTCTATGGTGGTCCCGGGCTTAAGTTTCACCGTGCGGGTCATGCTAATAGTTCACTTTCCAAAGGAAATTCACTAATGAACTAAAAGCTAAACTCATCGACAAAATCGTCATCCAGATCGTTTCTTTAGTTACCGACCAAATGTGTTGCATTCAATCTTCACACGAGGCTCGATTCACAGGAGCGATAACGTGGCAATCACGGAGATATTACTTACATTATGCAGGTGTCGGTTTAGAAACAAACTAACAAATTATATTAAAGTCTAAACCAATCGGAATTTATTCAAATCAACATTTTTTGAAATATTCCTATTATATAGTGGATTTTATAACTTAGATGAGTTTATGGACCGCTTAAGAAACAATTAAATTATTTTTAAATAAATAGTTGGGTGTGTTTTAAACTTTTTCTTAATTTTTTTATATATCTAGGATGTGTTAGGTTGAAATTATTGTAAATACTGCATAGTTATAACCATTAGTTAGCCTAATATCAAATTGTAGGCTATATATTTATTACATTGATCCACAACTAAGAGGTTGTTTTATATAAATAAAATATTATTATTGTTACCTTACGGGTGAGTAACACGTTAATGTCTAGACAATGTTTGAGCTTAGTCAGTCGATTCCTTCAAGTTATAACACATTTTTCGTCAGAGGTTGTTTTGATTTTGATCGACCACAATGGCTTTAAGCTTATGCAGTTTCCTACAAATCTATATAAAGCACTAGTTGACTGTACAAAATAATTAATTTGTCAATAAATTTCTAATGTATTTCTTATAATATAATATTTTACGTTTATCGTCCATTCATTTTAAAATAATTCCGATTTTATATTTTTTACAATATACATAATAAGGGTTTCCAGTGAGGGGTTGAATATAAAAATCCGTCTGATGGAACTCAAGTTAAATGTACAAAAATACCCCTACAATAATTATATTTTTTTCAAAATATGTAACCAAAGAATTAGAGGTATTTTAGGTTTTTTTTACCTGCAACTAAAAAACGGTGGGGTAAATCGACCAAAGTGGATGGTGATTTTCTTAAACTTTGGAAAGTATACTACCAACAGTCATCATACAATTCTTAAAAGTGAGAAATGTTCACTTAGGTGACTTTTACCTACGCAACTAATGCCAAATGCCATTCAAATCACATAGCTTAAACTAATTAACCTCATACCTCGTTTTTATTTAGTGGTTTTGGGTAAGAAACAATGCACCATTTGTTTATTTTGTCCGATACTTCGCGCGAGAAATACTCGCCGCTATCTGGCCGGTGAACATCGGCCGTGTGAACAATAGCGGTGACGTCGCCCTTCATGACTGGCAAAGACGAATAAACCAATTAAACACTTTGATCCACGCGTCCTTCCTGCCTTCGGCATAACATATCAAATAGAAAAAAAATATTTTAACTCAATGTTAAAGATGATTTACAAAGTTTAAAAAAGTAAAACTGGTATTTGCAAGTAAGATTACAATATTTTAAATCCATCTAATCTGTAGACAAATTTATATTTAAAAATATGCTCCCAGAAATTTGCCACCGCGCCCTAGGCCGCGGCCTACTTTAGAAAATGGGCCCTGTGCAAAATTGCTAGAAGTGTAAACAGTGTAGACTTGCGTATTTGCAGGAAAGATGTTGCTAACAAACATGTTATCAATGAATATTAGCTGCACATATTCCACTGCAAATATGCCACAAACTTATCTTGCAAATTTGCAGCAAACTATCATGAAAACATTCTGCAAACATTTTTTGCATAGTTGCTGCAAATATTCAGTGAAAATTTTCCGCAAACATTCAGCGGAATTTTCGATACTTGCGGAAAGTTCTTTGTAAACAAACTTGCTTGCAATGCATATTTTCTGCAAACATTTTGGTTTGTGGTTGAAAATGTTTTGCAAATTTTCTGCAAATTTTTTGCAAATTTTCCTTGCTATCTGGGATGGAGCTCACGTCGACCTATACACAACTGGAGCTCGCATCAACTTACACATTTCCGGAGCTCACGTCGACTTACATGCCGGAGCTCACATTATATTACAAAATTCAAGTTTGAAATTGTAATGCAATCTTAAAAGCAAAATGCTCGAAGTCAAGCATGAAACAGACTCTAAAGAAGTGTTATTTATTTTATCGGAAAAAACATTCCTTATGCCGGATCTCACAATACTGTGTAAAACCATGGATCTCAGATTGAGTGCTACGCGCGTATGTGTGTGTGTGTGTGTGTGTGTGTGTGTGTGTGTGTGTGTGTGTGTGTGTGTGTGTGTGTGTGTGTGTGTGTGTGTGTGTGTGTGTGTGTGTGTGTGTGTGTGTGTGTGTGTGTGTGTGTGTGTGTGTGTGTGTGTGTGTGTGTGTCCGTGAGCACGATAACTCTCGTAAAAATAATCCGATTTTGATGAAATTTGGTATAAACGTGTAAAGCAGCATTTATGACTAAGTTCGAAAACCAGACAGATCGACCTATTCAAAGGGGTATTTTGGGGGGTTTTGTACCCCAAAAATGGTTTTTGAGCTTTTTGTATATATTTTTTGAAAAGTTAAATATTAGTTTTTCCACTGGAATCAGCTTAAAAAGACGCACAATATGGTGTTTTGATAATTGATCTACGTCAAATGGTTATAGAGATATTGAAAGTGCTAAACACAGAACGTTGTCCAATGCTATTCTTAGGGAGAATAAGAAAAATTGTATATCTCGCTTATTTATCAACTTTTCCTGATGAAACTTGGTATATTGCTTCATATCGTTGTGGTCTATTGATATTTGTACTAAAAAACATATTTTGGCTGTTAGTTCCTGTAGCAGCAAACATGCGTACTCAGCCCCCATGTTATTCTTATGGAGAATAAGTAACGTGTCATTTCCCTTAATTATGAACATAAACTAATCAAATTTGGTAAGTGGCTTTACCTACTTGAGTTATATTGATATTTCTATAAAACTCCATTTTTTGTGTTCCTTGCTTCAGGAAACCTGCATACTCAGCCGCCATGTTATTCTTATGGAGGATAATTAAAATGTCATAAATCGTTTATTTATGAATGTATATTGATTAAACTTGGTATGTGGCTTTATGTGGTATTAAGATACATATATATGCATTGGAAATTCGCTAAGGACTTAGGTTTGCTGCTACGGAGGTATTTTACGGTGTATTCCGGTGGTATTTTTTATTTAACGTTGTTATAAGATAACGGTACAAACCTCTTAAAGTAATTTGGACGCCCATGGAATCGAACCTTTGACCTCTTCCATCGAAATCCAATACCTTAGCGCTCACATTTATAGTAACTTAATTTATTACTACGGTAGAACCCCTCGTGAATCCACCTTACATTATCTAAGCGTTTCCGGTCCCAGGATATTATTACAGACTTTTAAATTACAAACACTCAAATCCTCTCAGAAATATTTCACGCGGAAGATTCCTCCGCGATAAGTTTCCGTTGTCACGTTTTCATTTAAAGTGTAAAACTTTCCCTGAGTCATTTCACACCTTATCAAGAGCTATACTTTCTTCATTTATCCTCGTCTGTGAAGGGATCTGCTGAGTTGTGATATTTCATTAGGACTTTTAATGATCTTCTCTCGGCTCTTTTATCTGATAATCAGGTCTTCAGTGTGCCACAACATTGCATGACGCTATCATGTAGTTAGTCACGTTTAACATTCTGAGACATTAACCAGCTGATCGATAAACCACAGATATGAGAAAGGTGGATATCAAAATATCCTATACTCTAATATGAGTAAGGTTTGCTTGCTTGCTTGCTTGCGTGCTTGCTTGCTTGCTTGCGACACGGATCTCAAAAACGGCTCCAACGATTTCCTTAAAATGTTCAAAATAACTAATTTCTGGGATAAAAATAAGTTCTAGACAGGCCTCATCCCTAGGAAAAATCAAATAATGTAAAAAAACTAAAATGAAAAGTTAAAAAAATTAACATTGGGCTTATGGAGTTTCAAATCAAAACAAAAGTATTGTAACAGCTGTTCATAATTAACCAGGGAACTGTCAAAGTAATACTCATGTTGTTTACGATTATTAAAATGTGGTTTCCTGCGAGCGGAGATTAAAAGATTTGAGTGAAGATTACATATATAGAGTAGTAAAATAAATCAAAGGGATATTGAGCTATAAATAATAACTGGAGTGATCTTAAAAATGTAGAAAAGAGGCTAATGAATAATACAAATCTGATTATCAGTAGGGGGAGTGGTGAAATATTACTCAGAGTCATCTAAAAAACTGACTGACCTTCCCCCGAGCAAAGCTCGGCCCCCCAGGTACTGATATAATAAATTATACAAAAATGTGAGTAGGTATATGGAAGATTCAGAACAACCGACCGTTTAAGTCTCTGATATTTTAATGAAAACCTCTAAACAATCGACGAAGGCCTACGAGAAAAATATTTCGAATTAGTTTGAATATTTTTTATTTAATTTTTGTTATAAACGGTAAACAGTAACCTTAAAATCCTCTTTTTTTTTACCAATTTAATTAACAAAAACTTAGCTTTTCGTTTGTCGCCAACTATATTAATACTTTACATTTAAATTTATATTTATTTTTAACATACACATAACTAAGAATAGATAAGAATAAATAAGTTATAATAAAAATACATTTTAAGTTTTTATAATTGGGGATATTTAATGGGTTATGTTTATTTTTATTTTTTTATATTACTGATAAAAGGTTTGAGGTAAAATGTGTATTATGAAACATTCCTTCTCAATAGAATAATTTTAAAGCTGTATTTATTTTTAATTGTGATAACAGAACATTTTAACGTTCATTTCCTTGAGCTATGAGGCATATTTTTAAGAATTGCAAGAGTTATAAGTATGAATAAAGTGGAAATTGATCTAGTCCTGTTATTCTCTTCGCATTTAAGTAAGTATTGTAAGTCAATTGCTCATTTCTGAAATACATTAGAAATAATCAAAATATTTTATAATATAAATAAACAAAGAAAAAAACCTGCTGTTTGCACTAGCATTAGGAATATTAACTTATATTGCTATTTCAGAAAAAAACTGCTTCTTACACGTAAACTTTACCCAATAAAGTTCAAAATGTTAAAGAGAATTTAACCCGGAGGAGGTTTTAACCCTGCCCGCAAGTAGCTGAATAATAAGGCCACTCCAAGAGCCCAGCCACACAGAAGTGGCACACACAGAGTAACAAATTCTGTTACGGAGACATTGAACTTCCGGTTCCTGTTGAACAATACCGAGTTGCGGAGCAGAGCGCGCTCTCTTATCTGATAAACACTGACCGGACGTGGAAACCTGACGGAAAGAACATTCCAGTGTACCCAATTACAGTTAATTAATAGTGAGCGGTTACCTTTCTCCTTACTCTATGTCTTGCTACACAACAATACGGATCGCGCGCGCAGACAAAGAAATGTTATTACTCTGTGGATTCGTGTCCTTGGTGCCAGTTCTCACAGCATCCAACAGGTTATGTCATGGAGAGAAATGTGATTTAATGGGAGAAAGGACCAAGGTGTTGTCACGTGTGTTCAATGTCATGATATAATGACATATTTTTGGTGGCTTTGTAATTCAAATGTTTCTTTAAATGTATTAGAAAATTCCTCTCAGTTTGATTTTATTGTAATACATTGTTCATCCCTGCACATTGATATAGTCACAATACTAGAGTAGCCAATCACCTGATGATCTAATATACTAGAGTAGCTTAGATCATCAGGTGATGATCTGACTTAAATGATAAGTGAGCGAGAATGTTTTGTGTTCAGTAAGATATTACCAGGGGCGGCCCGTCAGATTTTCAGTGCCCGTGCAAAGACCAAACTTGCCGCCCCCCTCCATAACAACTAAAACCTCCCCCCCCCCACCATAGCTCTGAAATAAGTCTGACGTACGCGCCTCGCTCCCTCGCTTGTTGCGTTTGCGTTGTTTCTGGTTCCGTGCGATACTGATCACCTGAAATGACAAGCTATGGAGCACTGTCAGCTCTTGAGTAATTCAAAATCTTGATTTCATTTAGTATCGACATGGAAATGCTGAGTCACGATAACTTTGAAATCATACAGCAGTCACATCTGCATGGCTGTTCTGAAAAACCTAAAATTAAAAAAGGGAAACAACTAAGCAAATTTAACTAATTTAAGTAACTTTAAATTTAATTTAGTAAGGCCAAGTCTACACTCTACTCTAGGTCTGACTTGTCGTGCATTTATTTATGTGTTGCTTCGGCTACTATATCTTGTCCAGGATGATCTCGAGGAGCGGCGCGCGTCGTGGTGGTAAGCTACCTGCTACGATCGCACGGCTCCCTCACACTGACGCAGGGGATTATTCTTTGACTTCTGCGTATCAAGAAACAACTATGTGTTTGTTTAAGAAAAATAACGAGTTCGCACGCAGCGCGCTGACGTGAGGGAAGTGAATTTCCGCATTAACATCTTGAAAAAATAGAATGAAGGGTTTAAAACAACACTGGTAACTTTTTTTGAAAATTGAAAAATGTAATTTGTTGGCTGTTTTGATGCTTCTGGTTATACTTAAATTGACTATTAGGATGGCAATGTTGTACATTATGAGGTTAGGAGGAGGTATAGTCAGGATAACAAGTTGGTAAAGGGGTATTGGGGATGATAAACTACATAAATATATGAAAACAGCCTTTTCCAGTGTGAAATCCCCATAAGACAACGTACTGTGTTAAGACAATTGACATTTTCTTTAATAACTCGGTAAATATTTGTGCTAGAATGATGAGAGAGGGCTTAAAACTTTCGCCTTACTAATCTCCGCCTTCTTATTTCCATTAATTTTACATTGGGAGCTTTTCTGACCCTTTTTGGACCAAAAAACTCAAAATTTGAAAAATTAAAATCTCCAAAAAAGGGGGGTTGGAGTTGTCCGATTATATGTAAATATATATGTGTATATATATGTTAGCGACACCCCAAAACGTGTTCAGGGGGTCACGTTAGGAACTTCTATGGTGGTCCCCGAGCTTAAGTTTCACCATGCTAATAGTTCACTTTTCCATAGGAAATTCACTAATAATGAAAACAAACCTCAAAACTGAGAAGGAAGGGAGAAGTACAAACTGATAACAGTACACCTGTTCTGAGCGTGGGAAAAAGATTTCTTCCGGGGGAACCAAAAAAATCATCAAAACCGACCAAGGTTCTATCGGTTCCGGGAATTTATTAGGCTGAAGTTTGCAATCAAAAACAGCAAAGTTTGCTGTTAAAGTTATTTTTGTTTTTGACGAAACTAATGTTTTATGAATATAGATTTCTGATTATTGTTTCTAATGTGTAACACGTTTTTCAGTTATACAAACTCTATCTTCGAGTATTTGGTCTTTAAGGATTTTTGTAGCTATAAAGGTTAATTTTTCTGATATATTGAATCTTATCTTCTAAAAGTGTTCTGATCACCTAAGTTTGATACCAGTTACTCCAAAAACTGAAGTTGGCTGTAAACATGTTTTTTTCGTTAATACAAACGAAACTCATCTAAGGTACTGCCACTTTGGAAGAAATATAGATGTTTAATCAATTAACCACGACGAAAACACAACTAATCTGTGATGACGAGAAGTATTTTTAATTCTTAACATTGTCCACTCCATCTCCAATGCCCCGAAATGGCTCAGTTAACAAATAAGAACTTGATTGAAATTATACTAAACAGAGACGGAACTATATATCGGGGCTCAGTTAACAAATAAGAACTTGATTGAAATTATACTAAACAGAGACGGAACTATTAACTATATTTTTCAAAGTAAGGACCATACAAGTACCGAAGGAAGGGGGCGCCAAAATCTGAGGGGGCGTATCATATTTTCCCCTCTTATTAAATATAATAGCAATATAAAACTCGAATCATTTTAACTTCAGTTAAAGATGAAATGCCGACTCAATACTCTTCAATCCCCAAACCATATATTTCCTCAGCTAGGAAGTAGTTTAAAATAATCGAAGATGGCGGATTAAATTAATTAGTTGAATCGTGTAACTTGATATTTTAACATTTCAATTTTCTTTCATCGTATTGCGAGTATTATTCACACTCTCAATGTCACAAAACGACAGAGGTCAAAACAACTTTTCGATTCGGAATAGAGGGGAGCGGAGATTGTGATTATCTGATTTGTGAATTTAATATTTTAAGTATAATGAATGTGCAACATGGTGAATGCACAACATACTTCCCAATAATGCCTTTAACAATTTATAATACTAATATACAACAAATTTATAAAATTAGTCGGATTTATATTTTTTTCAAATACTTTATTTTAGCGCTACGGACTACGCCCCCAATCCCACACACACCCCATGGCCCGTCATGAGCGCCGAGTGCCGCCCCCCCCAAAAGCGCCGCGCCCCGCGCGCCCCGTGCTGGAGCACGGCTCGCACTGCCCTAGAGCCGGTACTGGATATTACTCACCAAGACCGACTATAGTTCTCAAACAACATCATCGACCATCATGGCGACGGAGAAAATTACATTCTGATAAAGAATCCAACAACACACAACAAGTTTACAATTATGTTTGAAACACAAATTTTGGTCATCTCCGCGAAATTTAAGCACTCCGACATGTCGTCTTGGTTGTGACACGTTATATCTTTATTATTTAGACTAACTGACTTGTATATAATTAGTGTTAGTAATTATTTCGATATAAACATAATTAGTAAATAGAATCGCTTTTTTTAAAGTAAAAAAACTCATCATTCTTTGCAGTTTGTATAGTAAAGTAACAATTAAATCTCAAATCTAAACTACAATAAGTTTCAATGAATTAAATGAGATACAAGTTTTGCAAACCCCATTTATTGTTGGATAATCTATAGTGTTCATCAAAATAGAAACTGAGTGAGTTAAAGATTTTTAATCGTAACAGAAACAGGCCACATGTTTTATCATCATTATCAGTAACAAGGCTACACAATGCATCTCGCCCATTCTACACTCATCATTCAATCATATTCGCCTTAAAATAAGCCATATTTGCGTCGGAACCTTAGACAGTGATTTAGTGATGATTATCGTCTCTACTATTTTAAAATAAAACGTTCTTTTGGTACTAGTAGTCCCACTAAGCTTCCAACTAATCAAAGCTAAAAATGAAGTTAAATGCCGGAACTTATGAGAAACCCATAATTCTGACACTCATAAACCATATACTAGGATGAAAGCCCCAATGAGAAAGACGGGGGAACGTTTTTATACATACTCTCCTAAAGCTATCCATGAAATAAAAAAATAAATAAAAAATACCCAATTTAAATATTGGAATGCAAAAATCTGTATGATTTGATTTTACTTTTTAAAACTGAAATGCGGTGAACAAGCGAAGCTGTTGTGAAAACTATTATAAACTTCTAACCCTGTCCATAACAGAGCATAGGTAATACCAATAGTAAAATGTCTACTAAATATTCAATTTAAAGCGTCACTTAAAACTCGCCAAATTCCCCGAAGTTAACTGTAACAAATTAATTACAGGGTACCTCATAACCCCGTAACAGTTTAAACCCCGCATTACGCTCAAATGTGAGGATGAGTGGGAGACTGCGGCAGTGTGGCCGAGGTCAATGCCGAGGACACCCGCTAGAGTGTAGAGCGTGGAGGTCCTACGGCCTCGACCCGAGCCGAGTAACCAACAGCTCGCCGGGAGCGACGTGAGAAAGAAATATCTTGAAAATTAAACACCGTTCCGCATACCAGCTGGAGATTTTACCACGGTGAACACATTATACTTTTAGATTAGCTGAATAAGAAGGGACTCCAGTCCCGAAAGGTTTTGTGTTTATACCTCAGCTTCACTAATACTTCATTAACTGCTAATGGCATTATTAACAGTTAACAAATAATAATCCGTCAATAACATCACTAAATATTAAAAAATTATCATTTCGAAACGGTTTTTGGTATCGATTTTGCTCACTGTATTCACTTTCTATTTGTTAATTCTTCAACAAATAAATGAGTCATAAATAAATGAGTTTGGAAATTCATCGAAGAGGGTCGGGACTTAAAGTCTAAAAGAAGAATCAGGAGGAATCAAATCTTTCGCGAATTGAGCCCCTCGTGAGGTACATTTTTAGATAGGCTTTGTTTATTGTTAAATGCAATTGTTGAAGCTTTACAAAGTTATATCTTCCAATATTGCCTTTGATTTAAACCTTCGTAATCAGTAATCAGTAATCAATAATTGGCAAAAAGAGATCAGTAGTCAGTGATCAGTTATGATGCAGATATTGGCAATCAGTTGCCTGTTATCAGCAATCAGTAATCATAGTCATTAATCAGAGCCGCAAATACACTCCTAATCATTATTGTGGCATAATTACTTTTTGAGGCATCCTCCAACACCGTAAGCTGTTTTTGATAATCAGAAGTCACTAAGATAGATTTTAGTTTTTGTTTCAATAATGTATTAGTTGCCATTTTTATGATCAAGACAATGTGAAATAATTAATAAATTTATATAGATCATTTTGAATGTTTTCTAATCTAACTCTTCCTTTAAAAAATGTTCTACTTTTTAAATGCCATTTTGTATTGTGACTATTCTTCTTTCAGACTTTGGTTTAAATTTTGAATACTTTTTATTATTTTGATGGCCCTTTAACAATTTACTGTATAATTTAACCCACATTTGATGTAAACTTCTTGTCCAGAATACGTATTCGATGTGTTGGCAAATTTAAACAATTCTATTTAATTTTATTTTTTGCATCTAATCAATTTGGTTCTAGGCTATCCCCTAGCCTTCTAGGCTAAATAATGTAGTGACGTATGTAGTAGTTAGGCAAAGAACGAAGTCACAGTTACCTTCCATTCTCACAGTTCAGCAGTAGAATGCGGGGCAATGTCTATTGTATTGTGAAACGGAGCGACTGTCTGTGAGAAATCATTTAATGTTTAATGCCGTTCTGGCAGTGTTCACAATAAAGGCGCTATTAAAGTTTATACCTCAACGAACTCTTGCAAATACAAGAACGATTATTTGTTCATTACGTAATACTAAGTGACATAAGTATGTTTTTAACCTGATATTAGATAATAAATTTAGGATAAATTAATAATCATGATTAAACCAGATACACTTATTATTGTAATTATTGCGAGGTTGTACCTTGTGCAGGATAAAAGGGTCAAAGGCAAATTATGTAGCCAAGTCTTTATTGGAGGCTTACTCACGGTATTGGGTAATCACTTACACAGTCTTCAGGGTCGCGAATGAGTGGGAAGATAATTAACCCAATATTTCAAAAGCAATCTGCTGTTTCTTTGTGGTTTATTATAATTTCGTCTTATTATTTTACTTAGTTATAGTTTATGCTAATATTTTACCTATTTAGTAAAACAATCCGCGTAGGTTTTTTCATCGTATAGTTTGAAACGTTTATTAGAGTTACATTTTACTGTGATAGGCCTACTCAGGTCGCATGCCACAATCCAAATAAATATGTAGATACAACTTTCAACTGAAATTAAAGTTTAAATACGAAATACAGCTAAGTTATTTATGAACTAATTTAAATATTTGAGTATAAATAATGTATCATAAATTATTATCAGTTTAAGATCAGCAGATTTTAAAAACAGGTACATTATTGCAGTTATTACACATGATTTAATGGGTATTTTTTTGAGAACGGTGACAGCTTCTATTTATTGCTAATGCAATATTTATGAACATAACTCCGCCATTTCTGATCCGATTTCGGCAATTACAAATTGCCCAAAGGCTCCCAAAGGTTGTAAAACAGCTATTTTCAAGCTATTGTCAAGCAGTAACATTTTATGAATTGAATATAAATATACACAAAGTAGTGAATTGGCAACATAATCGGTATAGTGCATGTTTATTATAGCTAACTTGATTAGTAAGTTACAAGGTCTAGGTTTCGAACAACAGGTCCACTAGTGGTGTTTGTGGTGCGAAATGCAGTTACAAAGTAACTAGGTATAATTCGAGAATTTAATTTGGTGGTCAAATCGTCAGTAGAATGTTGTTCGCCATACCTGTCTCTTCTCGCCCAATCAGAGCTTGCCATTCTTGCTCTGTCAAATGCTGCCTCAGGTCCTGAAACACACATTTATTTCTAAATTATTAAATAACCCATGGTCAAATACAATTTCCTATAAAAAGTTTGATCAAATAAATTTGACTGTCTGTCAACTTTGGTATAAGTTAAAAAACAAACAACGAGTTCGCACGCAGCACGCTGACGTGAGGGAAGTGAATTTCCACATAACAACTTTTAAAACTCAAAATCAGTGTAAAAACATATATTTGTCCAATTTTTATTGAAATCTGAAAACATTGATTTTTTGGCTGTTCTGATACTCCTGGTTTCATTTACTTGCAAAGCTGGGAATACAATTTTAAGCATTATAAGGTTAGGAGAAGGTCCAGACAGGCTTAAAAGTAGGCGTGAGGTTGCTGGGAATAATAAAAGTACTTTAACAAAGGAATAACAGGTTTTTCTAGTGTAAAACTAACGTAAAAACAACGTACTGTGTTTAACCGATACACATTTTCTTTAATAACTCGGTAAATATTTATGCTAGAATGACGAGAGAGGGCTTATAACTTTCCCCTCTCTAATTCCCATCTTTTTACATGCATTAATTTTACATCTGGGGCTTTTCTGATCCTTTTTGGGCCCAAAAACTCGAAATTTGAAATATTAATCCCCAAAAAATGGGTTTAGAGTTTTCCGATTGTTTTGCCCAACGAACTTGTCCAACAGATTATAGAAAGGAACGTCCCTACCAAATTTGAAGTAAGTCGGACAAAAAATGTGACCGCTAGAGTGCATACACATATATATATAAAATTTTGAATGACCCCCCAAAACGTGTTCAGGGGGTCACGTTAGGAACTTCTATGGTGGTCCCGGGCTTAAGTTTCACCGTGCGGGTCATGCTAATAGTTCACTTTCCAATAAATTAAGAAGAAGATAAGAATAAAGATAGAGAAGATATACATACTGTTCAGAGATTACTTGAAGGGCAGCTAATAAACAAAGGGTTAAGGGGAAATTTAGCCCCTCCACTGATCATATACTGCTTTGCCAATACAAAGCCAAAGAACAATTCTGAAATGTCAAACCTTCTTAAATTCCCTCTAGGGCCAACTAAAAAAAAATAACTTATCGGAAAAACATTGTACCAGATAGTCCATCTAATACCCCAGATTAAACTTATAGGTTATGAGAGATTATTATTAGACTACAAATTAAAATCACGTATCTTTAAATAACTTACGATTATATTCGGTGTGAATAGCAGCCGTAGCTATTACTAAAGAACACCACAATGAGCATTAAATAGAGCAGATTCTTTCAAACAAGAACACGAACAGCCGTTTCTCGCTCCAATTCGAGAACAACCGCAAGAATGAAAGTAACATCGCTCTTTCTCCTAATGACCCAGTGGTTGGGTAGAGGGAGATTATGGTGTTTATTCCAAGAGCGGCGATCATGGGCAGTGGCCCATTAGTGGGTGATTTGGCAAGGATCTAGATCACGGAAACCGTAGTTGTGGAGCAGATTGAGTAATGTATCCGTATGCAGAAAAAATAAACATATGCAGTAACAGTGCATAAACATAAACGGACTTTAAGTGCTGATTCTATATAAAATTGCATTTATGAGATTGATGGGGTTTGATTAGGTGGGGTTTGTACATTTAATTTATTAATTAATTGTAATTGCATATTACATGCTTTTTAGAAGCACGATAAACTAATTTGAATTCCTCAATTTCGCCTCTTGTGGACATGCCAGTATTCGAACCCGAAACCCCTGAACCGAAGCCCAAGGCGATGATCATTATGCTGGCGAGATGTCCCTTTGAGGTAACTTCAGGTCAAAAGAGTGAGTGAGAGGTTTCGAACGTTATGCGTTTTACTCTATTAAGTTTGCATTACTTTCAACTGAAGTTAGCATAAGTTGTAATAAAAACAAACTAAAGTCTTTCATTTAATCAGTTGGAAACAATGAACTTGACAGTTTCTCAAGTTCATCACAGTTCTTCTTCCTCCCCTAACTTCACCTAGCCTGATTACAGAGCGAGCGTCTTCCCGCCAATTACTCGACACTTTGGTGTTGTAATGTTGGCAATCCTGAACACGAGTACAGTCACTTCCTCTAACCTCACTGGGTCGAACGTTGACCGCTATTGTTACTTCACGCGAATACTATATTCCAGGTCGTTTGTACAATGGTGGAATAAAATTAGGGGAAAAGTTGAATTAAATACAATTGTTTGAGTTCAATTGTGGTATGTACTTTTTGTTAATAAAATAATCACTGGCTTATACAAAATAATAATTTAACAAAGTGATACTATTTATAAACACGACATTTGAGTTCCCTCTAACGACTCGGCCCAAGTCTGTAATCTACCGACGCACCTGGAATTTATTGATTCCCCAACCCTACTCCATGGATAGGTATTTATCAACCCCTACACATTTTCGAATACCATAGAACAAATCTTTGTCTGTGTTCTGTGGGCTGTGATAGAACTTTATTCCTATACAGACAGTTTGCTCATTCTGAGGTACACGAGTTCGTAATTGTATCATTCGGGCAAATGTATGTAGAATCTAGAGATCCCCTCACTACTTTACCCTCACCCAATCGGGAGCAGGAAAAATTACAGTTGGGCTCCAGCCAATAATAAGACTTCACGCTGTCACTGTTGCCACTTTACCAAAGAAAAAATGTTTCTTGAGTGTTATGCCGTCCAGTAATTTGGCAATACAGTCCTCGGCTATTGGCTGATCTTGATTGATAGTCCTGAAACCACGCCCTTAACTGTCTTCATTTCTGATCGTGGGGATAGCATCATTCAACAAGCCTCTAAAACTTTTCCCAATCGGTCAAAATCTCCGAGCGTAACGTTAATTTTTATTTCAACACCAACGGCATTATTTGTTGATAGAGCACACAAACGCTTATAGAGAAAGCAGTCTAACCCCTTGAATCTTTTTAGACACCCGGATTTTAACCCGTGACCCCTTGAGCCGAAGTCTAAAAGAAGCTAACCGTTAGGCTAGCGAGATGTTTCATGAACGGTATGTATCAGAATACATGTGAAAAAGCAGATAAAACTTTGTTCCAGAAAACTTTGCCAACAACAGTCAAATATAATCAACAAAGCAAAGTGACACCAATCCGTGTTCGGTGGGAGAAACAGGTGACAATATCCAGCACGGGACAGTCGCGCCCGCCACACCCAGCATTGTCCCCACAACTACATTCATCTCTAATGGCCTATAACTCCTCACTTTCACGTACAAAAAGCACGCGCGTGTGAATGTAAGTGATAGAATGTATATATCACCTTGGGTGTAAACTTTAGTTGATATACTGAGGGGTCTATATAGTAAAACAGAAACGCAACTTGAAAATAGATTAAGTTTTGAGTTCGGCCTTTAAAATTTGTGGCTTTCCTATTTTTACTCTGCTGGAATGTCAAAATTCGAAATATTCACTTAAAAAACTGACGCAATTATGACAATATGAGCGTCGTAAAACTGATATAGAAATTCAGTCACTGTTTTAATTAGAGTGCATTACACACATTATTAATCGTACAACCTTGCATTAGTATGTTCATGGACTATACTCTCATCATAACGTCTCGTATCCTAACGGTTAGAGTCGTGAACTTCGGTTACACCCCCCCCCATCCCAAGTGAAAACAACCTCTCAGGGTGTCCACAAACAAGGGTTTTAAGGGTTTGGACCACTTTCCCTTAAAAGTGTTTGGTACTATTAAAAAAATGCCGTTGGCTTTGAAATAAAAAATTTAATAAAAAACCCTTACAATGAGATTTTTAGGAGGAAATGATCAAAATTGGAAATAATTTATTATGTAAATGCCAGCTAGATGGGCTAATCGTGCCATTTTGGTATCAAACTAAATACCAACAGTTATCAGCTGCATGGCCGTGAACCGGTTTGCTCCTCGCCCAGCCTTGTCATCCTGATCGGTCAGCTGTTTTCCGCACCACCGCGGTCGGCAGGAAGCACCGTGATGATCCACGCTCTACGATTACTCCGTTATTTCACGCGGTTTAGCCACAGAGAACGAAGCCACCGGTCTGGCACGCTTTTTCACCTGTTTGGCGGGAATCTGTGGCGGGCGCCATCTTGTTCGGTGGCGGCAAAGGTCAATGTGATATCGCTCGTTACGTTGCCCACGGTGCGTGATGATGTGATGTGCCACTTCCATATCTATTGTGTGTTTTTATCATCATCGAGAGTCCATCGTTCCCGCTGGTTTTTGCTACACCTTTCGGCCGCAGGAGTCAGACTGCAAGTCACTCACGGTAATGGATCGATGTCTCAGGCTGTGATATTTTGTGGGTTTTGTTGCATATACAAAGCAAGAGAAAGTAGATATTGCATACACGCTATAGGGAAATGCCTCGGAAAACTCGTGGATATATGTTTGGAAACCCAGTATCTTCTCGAGACAAGTTGTATAAAAACAATTTGTTCTCGAGATATTTTTTATTTCTTATTATTTCTGCGGTTCAGTAATAAAGAGACCATATTCAACATCCTGATTCATATCAAATTCTCATCGATTTTATTTTACAATCAGTAGATGAGCAAAATAAATATGACCTGAAAAGGCAGAGTTGTACTATCGAACGACAGTCGAGCAAGACTCTCTAAACATACACTACTTATGATCAAATCAAATGCTTTAGTAATTGCAAAAGAACAGAAACACACAGATCACATACAGATCCATATTGATGAGTAGTACTCGAGCTAACGAGAATAAATATATCTAGAGTTTTCGTCTCGTGTAAAAAAGTGTATACTACATGGTCGTCCCTCTTTCAACTCTGCTCCCATGGCAACAAACCAAATCCTCCCTGCACGAGGCTATATGATAGTCTTGATTGGTTACCTGAGGAAATGGCGGACAGCATGTAGGCTTCACTTTTATACCCCAGACGAGACCTGTAGATATATTTACCTCGTTGACACGAGCATAGTTAAGGCAGGATAATATTTAATACGCGCATGTGTCAATGCGGTTGGTAGTGTATATGTGATAAGAGTACTGATTTGCCTGACAAACGTACAAATGGGATCAGTTCCAACTTAAATAAGTGCAAAGGTTGCCTCGAAGGAAACGGATCTAGACATACTTGATACAGTATAAATATTCGTACATATTAACGTCTAGAATATTAATAAATCATCTCTAATCACCGATCGAGATAACCATGTAATCACTTTTTTTAAAGAGGATTTTGCTCCAAGCAGAACAAACTCTGGTTTACAATATAACAAATATTCTAATTATTTAGATTTGTTGTATATGGTCTAAATATTCAGCGAGCACAGAATAGAAACTTAAAATATTTCTATTCTGTGCTCGCTATCATTGTATTTTTTCGTAAGAATATGGATTAGAATTTTTAAAAAAACTGTGAATATATGACAGATAATATTATTAGGAGCTTAGTCAATAATTATGGATCGACAATAAATTCCTACCACCCGACAGAACAATGAATTATAATAAAAGAAATGGAGTGGCCCAGCACCGTGCAGAAAATAAGCCCTAGGACTTCGGCTATTTTGATATGCCTGGTGCCGTCACTCTTCGTTATTTGGGTGGGAGCATCGGTAGGGAAGTGCTGAATGCGTCCATAAAATCATGTAAAGTAGTTGTATCTTTGTCTCTGTGACTGCCAAACTTTACCTGATCATTTTTTACCTAAATATGTATTAATCAGTTTAAATGTGAATACATTCACATGAGTTCAGTGTAATAAATATATCTCGAAGTTTTTTTAGACATATTTAACTAGGTGTACGCTCATTCTTCCCGTAAGAGGATGAACGAAGACTGAATTTTTAAAGATATGTAGGCAGGTACTGGATTGGTAACACTCTCCTGTTATCCGTTTTAACTCCACAACAGCAAGAACAGATAATTAATAAACCAAACATTTTACTAATGGAATGGTAACACCATTCCCATATCCGTTTTAACTCCACAACGGCAAGAACAGATAATTTAGGACTAATGTAAATAAAGAATACTACTGACTACTGGAGTGGTAACACCCTTCTCATATCCGTTTTAACACGACAGTACCTGGGGGGCCCAGCTTTGCTCGCGGGAGGGCCAATCAGTCAGTTTAGATGACTTGGAGTAATATTTCATCACTTTCCCCTACTGATAATCAGATTTGTGTAACTCATTTGCCTCTTTTCTACATTTTTAAGGTTCCTCCAGTTGCTATTTATAGCTCAATGTCCTTTTCATTTATTTTACTACTCTATATATATATAATCTTCACTCAAATCTTTTAATCTCTGTTCTCAGGAAACCACATGTTAATAATCATAAAAAACATGAGTATTACTTTGACAGTTCCCTGGTTGATTATGAACAGCTGATAAAATTCTTTTGTGTTGATTTAAAACTCCGTAAGCCCAATGTTAATTTTTTTAACTTTTCATTTTATTTTTTTTTTACATTATTTGATTTTTCCTGGGGATGAGACCTGTCTAGAACTTATTTTTATCCCAGAAATTAGTTATTTTGAACATTTGAAGGAAATCGTTGGAGCCGTTTTTGAGATTAGTGTCGCAAGCAAGCAAACATACAAGCGAACCTTACTCATATTAGAGTATATATGATACCTGGGGGCCGAACTTTGCTCGGGGGGAGGCCAGTCAGTTTGTTTAGATGACTTGGAGCTTATTTCACCTCTTCCCCCTACTGATAATCAGATTTGTATAACTCATTTGCCTCTTTTCTACATTTTAGCGAATTTCCCCTATAGGGAAGAAGCTATAACCGTAGTCGGCATGGTAAGACCTAGGCCCGGGACCATGATAACTTTTCGTTTTGAGGTCCCCAGACCCCAAAAACACCATTCGTTTGAAACTGTATATATGTATATATGTATACATGTGCATATGTGTATATGTATACATATATGTATATATGTATATATATATATATATATATGTATATATATATATATATATGTGTCCGTGAGCACGATAACTCTCGTAAAAATTATCCGATTTTGATGAAATTTGGTATAAACGTGTAAAGCAACATTTATGACTTTAGTTCGAAAACCAGCCAGATCGCTCCATCCGAAGGGGTATTTTGGGGGGGTTTTGACCCGAAAAATGGGTTTTTTGAATTTGTTACATGTAATTTTGGAAATAGTCAAATTTTGGATTTTACCATTGGATTTGGCTTAAAAAACACACAATTTGGTATTTTGATCATTTCTCTACGTCAATTGGTTACCGAGATATTGAAAGTGCTAAACACAGTACGTTGTCTAATGTTATTCTTATGGAGAAAAAGAACAATTTTATATCTCGCTTATTTATGAACGTATACTGACGAAACTTGGTATACGGCTTCATCTGGTTGTGGACCATTGGTATTTGCTCAAAAAAAAATGTTTTTGCCAAAGGCTCCCTGCGTAAACCCTGAACAAACCTGCGTACTCAGCCCCATTTTATTCTTATGGAGAATAAGTAACGTGTTACCTCCCTTAATTATGAAAATAAATTAATGAAATTTGGTATGTAGCTTTACCTAAATGAGTTATATTGATATTTGTATAAAACCCCATTTTTTGTGTTCCTTCCTTCAGCAAACCTGCATACTCAGCCGCCATATGCTGATTATTCTTATGGAGAATAATTAAAATGTCATAAATCGTTTATTTATGAATGTATATTGATGAAACTTGGTATGTGGCTTTATGTGGTATTAAGATACATATATATATGCATGGGAAATTCGCTGAGTAAGCGGGTTTGCTGCTACGGGGTATTTAAGGTCACTCCAGTTGTTATTTATAGCTCAATATCCCTTTGATTTATTTTACTACTCTATGTATGTAATCTTCTCTCAAATCTTTTAATCTCTGCTCTCAGGAAACCACATGTTAATAATCATAAACAACATGAGTTCCATGTGGTTCCATAAAATCAGATAATAAATCCTTTGAATGAAGATTACATGTGGAGTGGTCATATCCAGAATGACTCAAAGGTGCATTATAATAACAACTGTTGTGACCTCAAAAATGCTTGTTAGTAGGGTACATGGTGAAAAACAACTCCAAGTCATAAACAAGATTGACCTTTCCCTAGCAAAGCTCAGTCCCAGGTAGTACTTAAACTATATGAGTATAACTTTGAGAGTTCGCTGAAAGATTTTGAACAGCTGTTATGACTCTTTTGCTTTTATTTTAATCTCCAAAAGCCCAATGTGATTTTTTCAATTTTCCATAGCGGCTTTTTACATTATTTGATTTTTTTGGGGGATGGGACACGTCTAGAACTTATTTTTAATCCAGATATCAGGTTTTACAACACAAGTAGTTGGAAGGACACATTAGTTATTTTTTAAGAAAATCGTTGGAGCCGTTTTTGAGATAAGAGTTGCAAGCAATCAACCAAGCAAGCGAGCATGCAAACCTTACTCATATTATAGTGTAGGATAGGATTGAGTCAAAATAATTCAGCATTTGTATTGATTGACTATAACATATTTTTACTCTTAGGCACATAGAATGTACACGAGACAGGGGCAATGATTCTGGATTCTAGCATGTTTGAAGTTCTGCATACAGACGGCCAGGGCTGAATTTAGGTCTGTACAGGCTCTGGTCTACACCCTAAATGCAAGTGCGGGCCCTTACCAGCCCGGCCAACTTTCCTGTTTGATTTATATAATATAACCTACGCTTATATCAGGCTCTACAGATGGCGTTGTGCAGTTACTTAAATTTCAAATTGCTAAAATCCATATTGCTGCCTAGTGTATATTAACGTTGTCATGGCAAGATATTATTAAGTGATTGTCATTATCTAAATACATAAAACAAAGTCGGGATTGTATGTTAGTTATTTAGTTTCATCAAACAGCTGTTATAAGGATGATATCTAAACATACTTGAAAAGCATATAAACATATGTTTATTATAGACATAATAAATCTATTTGAATAGCAACTCATTTTCAATACCGAAGCTAGCTCTATATAAACATAGGCAAGTGAGCGTAGCTAACGAGCTCATCTTGAAAAAGAACGAGAATCTTTGACATAAAACAAATTCAGTGACATTAGGACAGAATAATGTCTGTCTGACCAGCTAGTAGTACTCAACCCGAACTCCCGAACGCTTACCCAAGGATCATCTTTCCTCCATAAATTTAACAAGGCAACTTTTAAAGCCAGCGAGGCGGAGCTCTAAGGTCGGGGTTAATAGAAAATAACAACAATTTTTTGTATAATTGAAAATTTTCTAAAATTACTAAAAAAGGTGTAAATAATAACAAAGAAAATTTTCCTGTGCGGTGGAGGTCTATGGTTGAGTAGGGTGGCGTATCAAACGTGGGGACATCTTTCAGGAGATGCTGCTTTAACAAAATAAATCCAACGAATCATACGTTAAAATTAAAATTTGGGAGTGATAGTAAAGGCAGAGCCCTGAGGGAAGAACAAAGAGGTATCCATAATATTTTGGTACCCAACAACGTAGTATATAGGTCTGGAGCAGTTTTGAGGAGCTGCTTTCGAAATCTTTGGATTTTTTATTTGGTGGTTTATATTAGGTTTCTAATAAAATATACCACCTGATTTTTTAGAAAAATTTGGGTTCAGAAATTACAGGGCTTAAGAGATCCCAAACTTCAGTTTTTTTACCTTTCTTAGTGCCATAAACTTTAAATATTTTTAGCAGGTTTCAACAGTTTTATCTCATTGCCATAAAAAGCTCTAAAAGATGAAAAATTAGTACTCCAATCCACACACGGTTAAATTAGTATTTCGTTAGTAGGCTATTCGACTAATGGTTGTGGAGAATATTTCAATTTCCATTCAGCAGTAAACTAAGTATATTGTCCGATGTTATTCTTATAAGAAATAAAAAACATATATCTCTTGTATACTTTTTAATTTTATTAAAACTTGGTGTGTTAGCATTGACCAATAGAGAATATTCGTCCCAGGACAACCTTAAAACTGGTCTATACCAGTTTGGATGCTGACATTGGGTACAGCAAATGAAATTGTCATTACATATGAAGTTTTTTGGATGTCCATTATGACAAACTTCCCTTTCACCTTTGGTCCCTCCACTTGCAGCGGCTCGGGGCGGAAACTCAGGGGTTGGTCCCCAACCTGAGAATGTATGGTCCCTGGCTGTTGTACATGGATACCCCATCCGTTGAGTTGGCCAGTTGGAGGGCAGAGCGGGTCCACATAGAGCCTGATCACAGCTGTCACAAGGCACGGGAGTTGGTACTCTGAAAGGCCAATTTGGCTGCCTGTCCCATCCCACCCTTTCCTTTCCTGCTATATCCTAACCTTCTGGTAACCTGCGCAAAATTCCCGCTTATGGAAAACGTGCCTATAGCAGCTATGCTGGGGTTTCCTAATCTAGCAGCAATGAATAGAGAATATGCGGAATACGTTTCCATCTAACCCTGGAGGGTGAGGTGGAGCAATTAACCTCTTAAAACCACTGTGTGTACCTAGCAAATTAGATTAAACTGATTGCGTTTATTTGGTCACATGTCCTAGCTCCTGTTCACGCTTTTTTAAGACTCGGCCAATGACTAATATATTTTTGGTACCGGATGGTTTTCGACGATTTTTAAATATATAACCTGAGAGAAAAGTTGCCAATAATTATTAGACCTATTAATTTCCAGCTCCAAAATCAGGGGGTTAAACATACAGAAATATACTTGTTTTAAACCCATTTAATGTAAAAAAAGATATTCAATGATTTATTTATATAGGCCTAACAGTATCTTATAAAATTCATACCTTAAATTTAAAAATGTTTACATCATTAATATATGTTGGTTTGAATTTAAATACACAAGCTACTGAAATCGCAGCAAGAGAGATTTAAAAGCAAAATCCAACATCTACATTAATGACAATTTTTCAGGAGGGCAATCTGTCTACATCGTAATTAGTTGAACAACGTAGACGGTTGGGATTAGGGAGTTTTTGACATCTTGATTGTTTATGAAAATCAATATTAACCACAGAAAATGCAAACAAATATAAACTGTAACCAGACTATTTTACTGACCGGTAGATTACAAAACTTTAATCCCATGTCATTAGGTGACAGTGAGGCTTATTTGGTAGGTACATTACATGTAATAAAGATAGTTTGCACGTATGATAGTTTAGTAAGTCTGCCATCAAGTAATTTGTTCACAATGTAAAGAAACTACTATAGGTCTACAACACGCTTGATTATCAATCACAGTCAGTCGTGTTACAGAGTTATACTGTCCCAATAATTCAAAAATTCCAAAACCTATTGTATTAATTTATCATCACTAGTCCAAACACTTAGCTTTTACATCGAAGTTTTCCAGTAAAAAATAAACTGAAAATAAATCTAAATACAAGCATTGTTTTAAACACGACAAAACACTATTAATTTACATAACACTCACATTTTAAACTATTTCGAAATAAAAAAAAATTGATGGAACAAAACAACCAAATCCATAGTTTTGGTTATGTTTACATTTGAGTAAATTATAAACAAATATGCAGTGTTTCCACTCTACGGGAAAAATATGCCACGCACTGATACAAAAAATCCCACTTTATCCCAGACTCTCCCTTATAGTATCCCTCGTCATATCCCACACTTTCCCACTGATTTGTTAAACATTGCAACACATTAATGTTAAATATTATATGATTATTGAATAATGTATTGGTACAATATTTATACCGTTAGATAGAGCTTATTTAGATCTACTAATTACCTATAGGTATTTTACATTTTAGTACCTCAAAGGATTTTGAGCAATGCGACATAGGTTAAATGATACGGTGAATTAACTAAATTAAATAATTTATTTACGTGAGAGGTACTAATATTTTTAATGGTAGTACTAAAGAGTACGAAGTAGGTACTAAATAATGGCAAATAGTTTACTTGTTAATTCCAACATGGCTCGGCCAGCGAAATTGACATGATTCAGTGTTCGTTCTGTGACGTTTATAAAATCATAATAGGTGCGGACAGCGAGGTTAAAAATGGGAAACCCTGCAACTGCCAGTACGGCGAGAAAATCCACTAGAAGTGCTACTGCTAAGGTGCTCTGGTCGTAAGTTGTAAGCAAACTAGCAGACGTAATGCCGATTTCAAAAAAATCCCACTTTATCCCACAATCCCATTTTATCCCACAAGCAGTCAAAATATCCCATATAGGGGATAAAAATCCCTCAAGTGAAACACAGACAAATCCCAGCTGACATTTTAAAGACAACCATAGTCAATAGCTTACTACGAAAACCAATTCAACTACTGAATATCAAACATTAAAATTAGTTTTAATAATTATTAATAATCCAAAATAAAATACAAATGCTGTGTTAAAACATCCCTTTGGTATCCCAAATGACTCCTTCAAAATTTCATTAAGAAATGTTTTACAGTTATTTAGTATTTCGATAACACACCCACACACGCACACACGGCCACTGAAACTTCTTCATCAATACAGTGATTCACTTCGTTCATCAATTATATCCTACAATTAAGTTTAGGAAATCGGTTTTTCAAGACTTAAATGTTAAAAATTTTTATGGACTTTTAACACTTCTCCTTTTGTAACTACCGTCTTCAATGCCAGAACGAAGCGTAAACACATTTTTGAAAGGTGCGAGACGTATTTTATTACACTCTATTGGTTCCGACTTTTGGAAATCGGGTGTTTCACGTCACACCATTCAAAAGGAATACATTTTTAATTATTACCATAAGTAACCTTGGGAGTTTTCACAATTGCTCCAAAATATATCGAACCACAGGATTGTATAATATACCTAACTTCTCTTTCGATCAACCTATTTCTAAATCCTCCAAAACGGTGTACCCCAGGTCTAGTATCAGTATCCTCTTCCTCAGCCCAGCGGCCGGATGACCTTCGGCCTCGTCGGTGCGCAATGGGCTGATGAACGCACGGCCTCGCGTGGCTCTGATGGGATGGGTCGCCCGATCAGATGGCCTCCGTGATATGACAGCTGTATCTAGGGCCACGCACGTCTGTCTGTACCACGGTCCACAGCCCACGCCCCCTGGCCATCACTGGACCTTACCTGTCCAACAATCTGATGTTAGGTGTCTTGTTGGACACGGAGGTATTTTACGCAACCCGGGTATTTGGAAGTGAAAAAATCAAATTTTAAACAACTGAAATATGTTTTAAGCCCAATGTTTGTTTTTGGGAGGATTAGGAGGCATTGCCGGCTAGGCATGTCTCTCTTTGGGATATTGCACAGCCACCGGAAAGAGGGACATGAAAGGTTGTAGGACGGGGTCAGCCTGCCACGATCCAGAAAGGGACAGCTCTCCTAGCACCTAGCTTACTTCTAGGGGTGACAGAACCCCTGGATGATTCACCCTCTAACCCGACGTCTCCCCAAGTCCACCACACAGGTACCGCCATCGCACAGAGCCTCTAATCTCTCAGGGTCGGGGGGCCCAGGACGGTTCGTCCTCCAGCCCGGCAGACCGGAGACCGTTGATGGGTAAGGCACCCGTCCCAGGCTGCAAGGAAGATCCACTACTCCCTCCAAGGACTCAAGGACTATACTAGGCATTCAGGCTCAACTGGGAGTCAAGCCCCTAGAAGAAGAAAGGAGGAACCAAGGAAGGGAATTTGGTCACACTGGATAGCCAAAATACTTACCAATACTGTGACAGCTTCATTTTGTTGTACCCAATGTTAATTTGTTTAACCTTAAAATAGGTTTATTTACGAAATATATATTTTTCCTGGGGATGGACCTAGAACGAAATTTTAACCTGCAAATTAGTAAATTCCTATATGTGAATGAAATAGTTCTTTCCATTTTTGAGATAAAGTGGCAACCAACCAAAAAAGTCTACGTTACAATACTGTACTGTAGTGTAGGATAGAATTAGAGTATACAATCTTTATTATAAGACGAATTTCGTGTTTTTTTCGGCAATTATCGACCCTACGAAATATTATTTTAAACGCATATTTGGTGTCAGTCGAAAGCTCTTACCCTCTAGTTGTGCCTTTTATGGGGTTTGAAAACAACCACCTGCAGGACTTCGCCCCACAGACCTTCAAAGTTTTAATGTTAATCTTATGGAGTTATATTTTGTTTAGGTATAGTCAGCTGTATTTAGCTGCTAGGTTTCCGAGCGTAGAACGGGTAACATTGTAGTTTTCAACACCTGACTGAAGTCTAGACTTAGACCGTTAGCAAGTTTTATCCGTTTTGTTTTTTGTTTGCCAAAACCAATTTCAATGAAGTAATTCCACCAAGAGTCGTGACGGACTGCGGGAGTGATATAACGCTGAGGCGTCGCACTTTATTTTTCATAACACGGCTCATTACCAAATATTTATTCAAAAGTTCCTAGAGAACCTTTGCCTGAATACCCTTGAAGAATTTGTAGGAAATATTTTTTAATAAGGTAAACAAATGCTGCTTTTCTACTTGGGACGGATTTATTTATAAACATGTTAAAGTTAAAAAGTATTTTTCTCTGCTCAAATTATTTATGTACAATATGATAATGACTTTGTTTGTCAATATTAAAATAGTTTTGAATAAAAAAAACAGATTTTTCGATGTGAACTGGTATAATTAATGTTCTCAGTATGACAAATAATGTCCAGTAGCCTTTACGGAAAAATCGGCCTTTGTAAAATCCTTTGTTCGTTTCCCAGTTTCCCAACCACTTGTCTAGTTTCTTATGTTCCATAGAATTACTTTATCGGCTTTTGTTTTTTGTATGCGTAAATGGTCTGTTTTATTTGTTTAATCAAAAATACATAAATAGGCATAATACGAATTAACGATATATCATACCAGCTACTCATCCATTCAAATTTTAAATATGAATTCATTCGTCTTACTTTTATTATTTTAAAACTTATATCAAAATGCAGTTACCTAATAACATTGACTATATAAACTGAAGCTAATAATTAATAGTTAAATAATCAAGAGCACATTTCGCCCACATACACAACTTCACTAGGACATAGGCGATGTTGTTTATGTGGTTTTACAGGTTTCGTTGGCATTATACGTGTGTGAGCACTTTGCTTTTACTATTACCACTATGTTAGGGCCTGCGTATCGATAACAGTTCGTGAACATAAATGCCAGTTGGAAATAAATTCTAGGGAGAATCTAACTCAGGACGCAGGACATTAACCCTGTGTTTCTATGTTGTATTATTCTACTTCAGCTAAGGACATTCTCAGTTCCTAACAGTTTCTGCGGTTCCCGCCACTGCTACTGCCACTATCAACTTGATCTAGGCGAGCAGCGGCGTGGCGTGGTGCCAATTGTCAGGCAATTATCCATTCTTGGTCGCCCAAGGGTGGCAGAATGCAAAATAATTATGAGCGACGTAAGTGTCTCCCCCACACACAAATGTGCAGACTGTTTTTACATTCAAGACTGAATGTGTATTTTTGGAAAATTACACCAAATTAATTAATAGCCCAATGACCAATGGCAGTTGGATCCAGTTTCGAACCTTCACAAAATCTTTCAAGATTTTGCACAAGATCGATCTTGTGAACTTCAGATTATGAAGTGAACATGATAACTACTACACTACTTTGAGGAAGCACGTCTCAAAATGTACAAAGCTCGCTTGAGCATTGAATGTGTTACAAAATCTGATGACGTAAATTCTCCATCTAGTTTCATACCCAAAACTTTAATTGTATCACAGATTTTCAGTTTAACATTTCAATACACCTAATCACAAGTATATATCAACTTATTGAACTCAAATTGACTAAGGGAACTTAATAGTGCCTCCAAAGCAGGGATTCGGGTGGATGTTTTTTAAAACAACTTGTTTACAAGATTTTCTGTACATTCGACCGTGCTTTGTATTCTATATTTAGTAAATAAAAAGTAATTTATTCATTAAAGTTGGGCTAAAAGGGAGAAAGTATGTGTCAGTTTCCTGATACCGTTTATTTTCTTTTGAGTTTGTGTTATACACTACAGGACTTTACTCTATAATGCGTTATCGAACGCAATATACATTCACTACTACAAAAGCTCACAAATTGCAATGAAATAAATTTGACGTTAGGAGTACAGTGGTTCTTTACTACTACTTGTACAGGCCCTATGCATAGGGTACAAACATTTGAACATCGGAGGTTTTGCGGTTCCACCAATGACTATACGCATCATGCAGAGGTGTGTTTTCGGCAAACAACTTGCTAACATTTCCATCGATTTACATTTTAGAGTGCCTTTCATTTCTGGTTAAAAACAAACACGTTTTTCCTCAACGCGTTGCCAATAGATATAATTTCCGCAACACTAACCTAATCCATATTCCCCGACACAACACAACTTCCTTTCAAAACCGAACTTACTATTCTGCCATTAAGCTTTTTAATGTTCTCCCCCAAATTCTGAAAACTCAGGTGGATGTTGTAAAATTTAGATATAGACTAAAAAAATACTTGATTGAAAAAGAGTACTACAGTGTTAAAGATTATATATCTGAAAGAAGGGATGTTTAGTTGGAAATGAATGATGTATTTTAGCAGTCTGTTATTTTAGCTATTTAAGTTTGTATTTGTGACGATTGTCAATGCTGTTTATATAGTCGTGTGACAATAAAGTATTCTTGATTCTTGATTCTTGATTCTATGTAGTCAATGGTTCCGTACTTTAAATCAAAACGGACTTCACGACTGCTTCTCTCCTATTGACAATTATATTTGTGAAAGAACGCGGTGAAAGTTGAGCAATCTAGGGTGATTGCAGTGTAAAGTTGAACTGCAAGATCGGAGATGCTGCGCCTCGCTAACACACCACTGCACGACTCGACGCAAGGTGGCAATAACGTTTTGTTTTTATCGCCCCCTGAGGAAGAAAAGTGGTTATAGATTCTACCCGAACTCTACTTGAAGCATTTATGTTTTCTTTCATCACTGCAAAAGTATGCATGGAAATTTCTTTTTGAAATTCTTGCACGAACTGAAGATATCTGACGATAACTGAAAGTAACTGAAGATATAAGCAATGGTTTTGGCATTGGGTTACAAAGTTGTTACGTTATTCGTATTCAAAACATTTTTTGAATTAATAATGGGATTCCATTGGTTTCAACTCTTCTAAAATAGTATGGCCGCCTAACAAGATTTTAGACATAACGCCCGTTCATACAGATGTAACTGCACGATTTTGTTTAGTTCAATCGGCGAATGGGAGTTATATCTAACCCCTAATAGTCGATCACTGGTTTTTATATTTTATTTTGAAGTGATAAAAGGTACAATTTATCTCAACTCGTATCTTTCCGCGGGTAAATGACTTTCGTGTATCTATTTTTACTTCCCCCCCTGTACACAGTAGGCCCTATTTGGAGAAATTATGGTTTCCGTCAACATTTTCGAATTTGAGTTGTTAGTGGAAATACTCGTTCTGGTGCTCCCTGAACCCGAAAAAGTGATTATTACGTGATGTCTGTCTGTGTGGATGTGTACAGAGCGACGAGGCAACATGTGTAAGGCGACACCAATTGTCCGATTTTGATGAAATTTCATATGTAGGTACTAATCCACGATTTCTCCAGGCTTTTTTAATATTTTTGAATTTTTTAATTTAAGGGAAACGATCCCCCAAATCCGCTAAAACGTGAAAAATAAGAATTTCTCTAAAATGGTTCTAATGATTTTTATTAAACTTTAGTAGTTTGTAGAGCTTTAGGTTTCCAACAAAATTACACAATCCGTATTTCTGGGAAAATCTGGGCTCAGAAATTACAGGACTTAAAACATCCGAAATTATTATTTTTTTTCATACACAAATTTAAAAAAATATTACTTATCACCATTAAAAAGCGTTCAAAAACCTAAATAAGTATTAGTATTTTGAATCATTATCCTACGATTGCTGGAAGCGGAGAAAATTGAAATTTTCATTTTGCGGTAATCGCAGTACAGTACTTTGTCCCTTGTTATTCTTATGGGGAATACAAATATTACTATTCCTATCTTATTTACTGATCAATTTCGTCAAAACTTGATTTTTATATAGGTCAAGTTAGCACTGACCAACAGATGCTACTCGATATATGTTGCCACTTAACCCTGGGGGGGTTGGGGGGGGCGATGAGGAGAATTTTCCCTCTTTAAACCAATGCTTGTAGCAAAGGATTCTGTATAGTTCCTCTAAGAAAAGGGACTTGGGTGGATATTTCTGAAAACAACTTTTTTAGAAGATTTTATGTACATTCAACCGTACTTTATATTCTATATATTAAGTAAATACAAAGTAATTTATTCGTTAAAGTTGGGTTGAAAGTGAAAAAGTATACGTCAGTTTCCTGATATTGTACCGTTTACTATTATTTTTAAGGTAATAATTTATTTTGCAGATTTTTTATGCATATTTAATAAGCAAAATAAATGTAGTTTAACACTTTCTTATATTCTCATAATTAATCATAATTTATAGCTAACACTGGCAAGTCTTTGTTCAGTAAATTATACATTTTCGTTGTAGACATAAAAACACATTTTTTCAATTTGTAAGTATACACAAAAGTAAACAAATGAGAAATGCGTCGGATTGCGATAAAATTCTGTGTGAAAATGGAAACCCCCATTGTCTTTCATGAGTTGAAAAACCAGCCATTTTCTAAACAATATTATATCAAAAAGGTTGCATTAAATCATTGGCATAGTTGCAACGTTTTCAAACCAACGTGCTACCCTTATGGTAAACATAGTAAATAAATTGGTCCTTTTAATAACTGACTATGGGAAAAAATACTACCGTGTAAAGTATGATTACATAAATAAAATGTCATGGCAGAAATGTTAGCGAAAAGCAGGTGAATTTATGAGACACCTATAATATATGACAAACCCGTACTTCGTAGTACATTTTAAGTTCGTTTTACCTTAAATATTTTTTCAACAATATAAGAGCTCCTTCGAAATCAACTTTATTTTTTCTTAAGGACTGTTTATTTTTCAAGCAGTGACTTAAAACAATATATACATATGCCAAACACCATTTCATCAGTTATAAATACAATAAAATACCAGAAAAAATGGAATTTGTGCAGAACAACATCGTCTTAGGGGCCAGTCATAAATTACGTCACGCTATATTCAGCCCTTTTTGACCCCCTCCCCCTCCTGTGTCACGTTGCTCATTACTCCCCCCTCCCCCCTGTCACGTCACATTTATTAATTATTAAGTATTGGATTGAGGCGTACGGCATTTCGTCACTGTAACTGACGATTTCGTAGGCTTTAACTCCATTAATCGTGACGCGTCACGTAGCCCTTAACCCCCCCCCCCCCCGGGGTGGCGTGAATTAACATATGCACGGCCCTTAATCAATTCAAATACAAACCTAATATTAAGGATTAAAGTTTTTCAAAGATTGCCAGGAAACTTACAAACTTTAAAACTTTAATGAGAAAGTAATAATCTACTTTCGGACTACAAGCGGAATGCGCAAGTAACCAAGGAAAAAAGTACTGTTAGTAAAAAATGATAAAACAATCTGAAAAACAGGTCGTTTAAGTAAATTTATTCTATATCAGTTTTAAAAACAATGCAAATTTATTTGGTATGTTTTATAATTGAGGGTTTTGTCATATTAACCCTTAATAATAATAATAATATTTATTTGCCGAAAAACAATTATAAATTGTGTAGGCTTTTACAAAAAATATCTTAAGTCTAAAAATATTGCAGCTTAAATTTTCTACTTTTTAATGTTATCTTATTTTTTTTAATTTGTTGGTTCTTTTAAAAAAAATCATCCAATGAAAATAAAGGATTGTTCATTATAATTTCTTTTACTTTTCTTAATTCTGTTATTCCAATTACTTCATATTATTACTCAAGGGTGTTTTTGTAGGTTTGTCATATATCCCTTAATACTTCATCAGAACCAATAACTGAGCCATCATTTTCAATATTACCTTCACCACTACATGCAAAAAATAAACAAACAATTGAAAACCATAGAAATGATAATGTTAAGGGCAATTATCATTTATTTATTAGTCATCGTACTAGTGGCACCATCTTACAGCGACAGGTTCAACTAATTCAAAACAAGGGTTTCATTCAATGTATACATAACCCAATGTATGTATGTATACATTGTATCATTGCGCAAACTGATGAGCACGGGCAATCATAGTAACTTTGATTTATTTAAGGATTTTACAAGGGTACGTTGTTTTCTCAAATTTACTTCTTCAAAATCAATGAAAAAATACTTTATATAATTCAGAGTAACAAAATCCAACTTAGTCCTAATTTTAAAATAAAATTCCAAACTTAATACTAACTTTAACTAGATAAAAATTACCTGAGAACTGTCAAAATCGTTCTTATTTTGCTGTCACGTGTTTTTACCTATAATGCCATATTTACAGCGTCTTAACTCTCGTACTTACAATTTTTTTTAATAGCCTAGCCTACGAAATATGATTTAAAGGTAAATATCCCCGTCGCAGCAAACTTACGAACGAATAATGATTATACTTCTATAAAGACTCTTCCATACTTCGAAAACAAAGGAAATAAAATAAATGCAAAATACGATATTTTTATACATATAAGAAACGTTGTTCGAACAAATACATTTTACTAAATGGTAAGCAAACAGAACAAACAAATCCAATTTTTGAAAAATCAAGGAAATAAATCAATTTAAGGTAGGCCTACCTTATTCTGTTTTTTTAAAGATTTAATCATATGTATTTTATTTACATTTTAATTTTATATTAAAACATATGAGGGTTTAGTACAATAATTACTTAGAACAGCGTTTGGCATTATAGCCGAACCTCGTGTTGGCAAAATAATAATTATTTTGAAAGGGTGCTCAAGTAATTTTTATATTAATTCACTTCAAGTAATAAAGGAACTAAAAAAACAATGTTTAATAATATATTAAATAGGTTCACTAAAGTATAAGAAATAAAAAATATTTTGTACCAAAATAATACGTACACTAAATTGTGGAATAGCAGCGCAGACAGCGACAGAAAGGGCGGCTATAAGGGCCGTGAGCGGGGGCATGGCAAGAGCGTCATACCCGCATCGGTGGCCGGCACATACTGACAGGATCAGCGATCAGCTGTTCCAACAATCAGCTGTTCCATTGTTGACGTCATCAGCTCATCCAACAATGCAGGCCCGGCGCGGCGCCGCGCCGCAACATAAGCTTATAATACGAGATCATTTACCGTTCTTATTCCGTTATACTTTTTGTAATTCCAATCCCCCCCTTTTTTTCTACCATATATCGCACCGTAACGCTTGAGTACACCCCCACACCCCTAACGTTAAGTGGCAAAATAAAAAACCTCATAACGTAAACAAAAAATTAAAAGTTCTAAACTTAAAAGGCGTAAATCTAAAATCCAATTTTAGACCTTATTTTATGTGTAATTTAAATAAAATACTATTATTATCATAATAATAAGTTTTATTTGTTGAAATAAATTTGTTAAATTTTGAAGAGAGTTATAACGCTAAGAACACGCTTTATATTATGAACCAAAATTTCGGGATAAACGGACGGTGTAATATTCTTTCGACCTGAAAAGCCCTTACCTTTTTTCGGAATTTACCCGCATCTGGTTCTGATTTAAGAAATTGTCCAGTGCATTATACTGTTTGATGGAAGAGTAGTGTGTATGGTTTTTTATATTTTTGTTTAAAATACTTGTCTTATGTTTTGGAAAAATCAGTGCTCCAGAGTTGCAAAATTTGTATCTATATACTGTTGGTGTTACGGGATTGATATGAATGTTTGTTTTTTGCAAGAAGAGAAGAGAGGTTTTGTACCCCAAAAATCGTTTTTTTGGGGTTTCCACATGTAACTTTTATTAAAATAAAATTTTAATTTTCATCATTGAATTCAGCATAAAAAAGCACACAATTTTGTATTTTGATCATTTCTCTACGTCAATTGGTTACCGAGATATTGAAAGTGCTAAACACAGTACGTTGTCTAATGATATTCTTATGGAGGAAAATAAAAATTTTATATCTCGCTTATTTATGAACGTATACTAACGAAACTTGGTATACGGCTTCATCTGGTTGTGGACCATTGATATTTGCTCAAAAAACAATTGTTTACCAAAGGCTCCCGTAGCAGCAAACCTGCGTACTCAGCCCCATGTTATTCTTATGGAGAATAAGTAACGTATTATCTCCCTTCATTATGAAAATAAATTAATGAAATTTGGTATGTGGCTTTACCTACATGAGTTATATTGATATTTGTATAAAATCCCATGTTTTGTGTCCCTTGTTTCAGCAAACCTGCATACTCAGCCGCCATGTTATTCTTATGGAGAATAATTAAAATGTCATAAATCGTTTATTTATGAATCAAACCATCATAAAACCACAACAGTTTATCGTATAATGATCATATAATCGTATAATGATCTTGGTGATCTTAAGTGATCGTATAATGAACTTGGTATGTGGCTTTATGTGGTATTAAGATACATATATATGCATTGGAAATTCGCTGAGTACGCAGGTTTGCTGCTACGGGGGTATTTGGTTAAATCTTCATTTCTGTAATTTTCAAGGAATGTAATGGGTAATTAAATGTATTAGTCTGCAAAAGTAAAATAAATTGACAGTTCTCTTACTTTACCGACCGAAGTTTGCCTGCTTAGTTCATGTTCCTATTCCGTCCGCAGCAGCACTGTCCTGCCAAAAACTCAGGTCAGAAAGTGCTACAGTAAAAGCCATTGCGTGAGGGTCTATATTGCGTGAGGGGAGTTGTTAGTCTTTGCCCCAAAAGAGACCTATTATGTATATATACCTCGTTGGTAGTCGGCAATAGTTGTTGTTGGTAATACATACTTACGTACGTACTGCATCGTCCCGTTGATCACATCATCATCTACATGGGACCACTCAACAATAATTGAAAAAAATATGCCGCCTCTTTCTTACAACAGAATGTAGGCACACAAGGGTAGATCAGGGTTGGTTGGGTAGTTAGATTGGGTGAAATTTAAGCAGATATAAATTCCTGCACTTGTAGGTTAAATATTTCTTTGGTTCTGTCTTGAGTTTAGAGAAATTTACAATTGATTGATGAGATTTGCTGTGGGATTTTGTTGAAAAATACTGTGCCAAGGTATAGGTATTTGCATCAGTCAGCGCGAGGCACGCTACTACAAAAACAGGATGAAAAGCAAAAACAGGATCGGCCCAAGCACCTACCTATACATATATGCCTATACATATGTTTTTTAAATAACATTTGAGGGACCTGCTATTCTCTAACAACCTTACGTTGTGAGCTATTGCAGCTCGATTGTTTCTATTTCTAGTAAAATATTGATGTTGTACGGGAAGTGACATTATTGATTGTAATTACTATTTATAAAATGAAAATGCGAGGCAAAGTTAGGATTTGAAGATTATGAAAACATATTTTACAGCGATCTCTCGGGCGTAGGCCATAAATATACCTAACCATCCTCTTTTGGAGTTTAAAAATAAAATCAAGGTTTTTAAGAGATGAATTTCTTTTAAGAGATGATTAATATTATGGAGTAGTTAATATGTGATTCAAAGAGACTGGAGTAAACAAGCCTAGCCAAGTCGGCATTACATATCCTACAAATGTTCCGGAGGACAAACAAACCGGCCAAGGAGCCTGTTTCTGAGATAGAGCATGTGTTCCTTTCAGGTCCAATCGCACTCCCAGAAACTTTGCGGATTCGACACTTCAAGATGTGGAACGTTTGAGGAATTAGAATTTTGACACTGCTTTGTCTGAATAAAAATGTAATTATAGTCTTGAGTGGATTGAGAAAGAGTTTTAAATCGGAAAAATACTGTGCAAGTTGGTTAATTCAACTAATAACATTGAGCGTTGCAATATAACTTATTCATTCAGGTGATACTCAACGAAGTAAATACAGTATCTATTGAGTAAATAACTGGGGTAAAACTGCAGCCTACATGCTGACCACCATTTTGACCCTCTTATCAACTCTGCCAACCAATCCAATCCAATCAATTAATTAATGATCCTGGCTAAAGCATCAGTCGGTCTTGGTTAGTATAACAAGGCTACACAAGGCATCTCACCCATCCTATACACTCAGAATTCATTCGAATTCGCCTTAAAATACGCCTCAGTTTAGCGTCGGCGTATTACAGAGATATTAAGACATGGGTTTGATTTAAAAAGTCTTCTCATATATTGACACTGTATATATGTCTGCCGACGCCAGTTGCGTCGGCGTCTAAGAGATAGCCTATATTAAGATATTAATCAAGGAACCAATCAAATCCAGTCTTCACAAGATTATTACTCTTTCAAATCAAATCAAATCTCTTTATTGAACCATAGAACAAATCTGTACAATATTGTCAGAGAATTGTGATGATTATATATTATAAAAATAATGGCCAACACTAAAACCATAAATTATAATCACTTAATAAACTAAAACACGTATTTATTTTAGTTAGTCTGGCAAACTAAATAGTCCCTGACGCTGCGTAATAGGCCGCCTTTTATTTCACTCTTCTCCCAAATCGCCCAGCGTCACGCTCTGACTTGATGGATTCTGGCAGCGCACTATGCATTTGAATGCCGTTGAAGTGCCAATAAGTGCCTTTAAAATAAGCTGTTTTATGTAGTTTGGTGGTTTTATGTAGTTTGAAAAACTAAGATTGTACTTAGTTTGCTGGTACATAAACATCTGAGAATATAGATGGAAAAGTTAGAATTTTATTTTTACTTTGAAGAGTAATTAACTTGCGCAAGAAGCAAGAAGTAAGGTGAGACTTTTTTTAAACAGCTCTCAGTGCACTCTTTTGAAGATGGAAGACATAATATGCAGCCAGTGTTACACGAGAATCAGACAAATTAGAAATACTTCTTTACAACAAATATTACTGAACTCAGATTTGTGCATCCGTAATCTAAATGATTGCGAAATTTAAGATGGCTGTCCCAAACCAGTAAATGAAATTTTGAAGTATCAAAGGAAGAAACCTTTTAATCTCAAAGCAACAAGGTCAGTATAGTTCAACATCTATAGAGTTACCAATGTGCAAAGCGATCATGTTGGTTTTTGCACTGTTTAAAAGTTTTTTTTTTCTGGAACCACTGGAGTATTTTGTTAGAACTTTCGAATGCCAAGTTCTCCAGATAGGGGTTTGTCCTGAGAAGAAACACAGAGTCCGTGATGTGTAATGTATCACCTACTAATAAACAAACACATGGCATTTAAACACGTTTTATACACATTTAAACTGGAGTTATATAAAGATGCAGGTAGGTCACACTGATGAACTACAGTAAGAGAATGGGGCCAAGTATATGAGTCCTGAGGAACCCCCATAGAGATAGAAGACGAGTTAGCCTTCCTGCTGTTCCCCCGGGAGTCTACAAAAGGCAGCTGAATTGACTGTGTTATACCTCTCACGTAAGACGAAATCCATGAGTGCGATAAACCTCACACGCCAAGACTAGCAGGTTTTTAGAGGAGAATATGGTCAACCACATCAAAAACCTTAGTGAGATAAAAAAACATGCCTATAGTAGCTTCCCCAAAATCGGCGGAGTCCTCTTCAAAAACGAGTTCACAGTATTTGTAGCGTCAAGGTTAGACTTGCCCTTTGTAAACCCAAACTGACAAGGATATATTATCTGGTTTCCTTCTAAGAATGATAATAGCCTGTTAAGAAATAATCTTTCAAAGACTTTTGAGAAGGTGGAAATCAAAGATATTGGCCGAAAGTTTTGTCGCAGATATTCTTGCTTCCTTTTTTATGAATCAGCCAGACTGATCGAGGTATGTTTCATTGAACAGGGAAAACATGCAGCCCGCTTGAAAATATATGTAAATTAAATGAGCCATTGGAAGAGAAATAATATCATAAATTTGCTGTAGGAGTAGAGATGATAATCCATCCGGACAACAAGATGGCTTAGATTCGTCAGAAAGTTCGTACCACTTCGTCCTCTGTGACAGGTTATATAAGAAAACTGAGTTTTTTTTAGTTCTTTCATGAAGATAATGTCCAGCCATACCTCTGCATCACCGAGGCTGGTATTAGAACCAACTCTTTCTCTAGCACTTAAGAAAAGGTTATTAAGCATATCGGCAACTTGTACTGGATTTACTACTTTGTTACCATTATCAACAAATTAATGTTACATCGAATGCATAATTCCTCCAGTCTTTGGCCAGTATTTTGTTTACAAAAACCTCCTCCAATGAGACTTCACTTTTTTAGCACAAGCTACACCTCTATATTGCCTCGTTGATATAGATATTTACCTTGTTGGTGATACTCCCAAAATCACCGGCACGATTTTTCAACGAATATATAGGCCTATCGTTAAGCAAGAGGGGCACTAGTCACGAGTCCACGAGACTTGGCATTTCAACCTGCTTTCTCCATAATGCCGACTTTTAGTTAGTCCAGTAGTTATTTGTGAATATATATAGTTTTAAAATTTAGTAGGAATGTGTTGTATTGGTAATTATCTAGCGATTTAATTTGAACACATTTTCGATTTACGTTTTCATATTAGATAAATACATTATTTAATTTTTAGTATTTTGTGGCGAAGTTATCAATAAAAAGTAAATTCTATACATTGCTCACTGAAATAGCTTCGTTACTTTTTCCTCTTTAAAAACAAGCCATAAATCAACAATATCCGATCACCCGTTTAGGCTGGATATAACTTTAAAAATAACATTGCTCGTTTGGGTTTAGAAGTCTACTAATATACTGGTACCCCCTCTTAATGAGAGTTATATCCAGTCTTACTAATAAGATCGAACCATTCGAACTTATTTTCGTAACAATTTATTATCAAAAGAACTGTTACTTGGGTGACGTAAATATCGTGACAATATATAAGTCAAGATATACACGCTAAGATATATACTCTATGCGTGGTAAAAGCATAGACTAACTACAGTAGCTACTGTAGTTAGTCTATGATAAAAGTCAGCTGTTTGTCGTTTTCGTTTTGACTTGCCCATTGCCCATTGTCTAATGTCAAATTAGTCAAATAGAAATAGTGGCACAACTTTCTTATTTGTAATAACCTATCATTTTTATTCCGAATTATATGGATGATTAAAACTTTAAATGAAATATCCATTATTTCCATGAGCAAGTTTCATAGGTTTTACTTATTACAATACCCTTAGTCCATAAAAAGGAAGGATAGGCCCTATTCTCTCGTGGCCTACTGAGGTAAGCCTCTAAAATCATATCTTAAGAAGCAACTAATTGTTTCCTCTACACTAATCCACCAAATCATATTAAAATTTGAGTCCAAAGCACAATTAATTTACAAAATTTACTATCAATATTTGTTATACTCTCAACCCTTTTAGTGATTTCCCCTATGGGGAAGAAGCTATTACCGTAGGTTTCATGGGAAGACTTAAGCCTGAGCCCATGATAACTTTGATTTTTTTTGAGGTCCCCAAATGCTAAAAACACTATTCGTTCAAATTTATTTATATATGCATTTATTACAAATTTATATATATATATATATTTACATATATATACATATGTGTGTGTGTGTGTGTGTCCGTCAACACGATAACTTGAGTAAAAATCTTCCGATTTTGATAAAATTTGGCTTAAATGTGTAAAGTGACATTTATGGCTTTAAGTTTGAAAACCAGAAAAATGGGACCATGGGAAGGGGGATTTGTGGGGGTTTTAAATTTTCCAAAAATCGTTTTTTTGCATTTTTCACCCTAAAAATTTTAAAACACTTAATTTTGGTTTTGATCATGTTATAGAGCTTAAAAAACAAATAATATAGTATTTTGAATTATTAACCTAGGTTAAGTGGTTGCGGAGAAAATCTAAAAAAAATGCTCATAAAATCTCCCATGTTAATCTTACGGGAAAAAGGGTTTTGGCTTTTCCTTAGTTCATTTTAATGTAAACTTCACATTTTCTTCTACCAATCCAGTTCAGCTCTACAAAACGATCATTTTAGCGAATTTCCCCTATAGGGAAGAAGCTATTACCATAGATCTCATGGTAAGACTTAAACCCGAGACTATGATAACTTTTTGTTTTGAGGTCCCCAGATGCCAAAAACACTATTCGTTCAAATTTATATATAATATAAATAATTTATATATATATATATGTATTTGTGTATGTGTCCGTTACCGCGATAACTTTTGAAAGAGGCGCCCGATTGGTGCAAATGTGAAGAGTAATATTTATGACTTTAAGTTCGAAAACCAGATCGATCGGGAAGGGGGTTTTATGGGGGTTTAAAATTTTCCAAAAATCAGTTTTTTGAACTTTCACCCTAAAATTTTTAAAACGCTAGATTTTGATTATAGCCATTTTATAGAGCTTAAAAAAACAAACAAGAATCATTAAGCTAGGTTTAGTGGTTGTGAAGAAAAGTCAAAATATGTGTCCATAAAATTTCCCATGTTAATCTTGTGGGAATATGGTTTTTAGATTTTACTCAGATAATTTCACTAAAAACTCCACATTTTATTCTACCAATCAGTTTAGCTCTACAAAACAATCATTTTGGCGTTTTAATTGTTGTTTTACGTCCAACCGTTGCAGTGATATTTAAAGGGCTAAACACAGTACGTTGTCCAATGTTATCCTTATGGAGAATGAATAAAATGTTATATTCCGATTAGGTACTTTGGTATTATACGGATGCCACTATTTTTGGAGGTTAAATTTTTACCGGATACAAAAGATAATTACATAATTCGAAAAAATGTACATTTATTGACTTTCTGTACAAATTTTATATCATTCTGATGAGCGGTCTTTGTGTTGTGCCTCCCAAAAGGCAGCGATGTCCGCTAGGATCGTGTTGAATGCGTCGCCGCCGCTAGCAGCCAGACCCGATCGCCACAGGTACTCCGCCAAATATACAGCGCGCTGCGGCAGTTATGTTAGGATGGGTTATCATAAAAATAAGTACGGTTTCCTCTTCATTTCGAGGTAAATCCCACACCAAAAGAACGTCACTCATTATGAAAACAAATGTAACGTAGTGCACGGCAATAAATCACTCATGACACTGACCCAGATACAGGCGGTCACAGGTGATGCGCGCGCTCCGGTCAACGACCTGACCTTGGCCTATTTGGAGGGGGTTTGGCGGCCGGAAGTATGACTCATCAGGTATCATTCGATTCGTAACGAAACAAGGAAAGTCCTACAATCATTTTTATGATAACCCATCCTAACATAACTGCCGCAGCGCGCTGCATAAGGGTGGCATCCGTATAATACCAAAGTACCTTCGATTATTTATGTATGTATATTGATGAAACTTGGTATGTGGCTTCAACTAGTTGTAGAATATTGATATTAGCACAAAAAAATGGTTTTTGTTGATTTTTCCCGGTAGCAGCAAACCTGCATACTCGGCCCCCATGTTATTCATATGGAGAATAAGTAAAGTTTAATATCTCCCTTAGTTATGAACCTAAATTAATAAAACTTGGTATGTAGCTTCACCTGGTTGAGTTATATTGATAATTGCAAAAAAAACATATCTTATATTCCTTGTTGCAGCAAACCTGCGTACTCAATTATAATGTTATTCTTATGGAGAATAAATCTAATGCTACACATCACTAATGAATGTATTTTCGTGAAACTTGGTAAGTGGCTTTAGGTAGTAGTGATACCCATATATATGCATTGGGAATTCGCTGAGTACGCAGGTTTGCTGCGACGGGGGTATTGGTGTTTAAATTGTGATTCTACGTCCATCCGTTGCAGAGATATTAAAAGTGCTAAACACAGTACGTTGTCCAATGTTATCCTTATGGAGAATAAATAAAATTTGATATCTCGATTATTTATAGATGTGTATTGATGAAACTTGGTAGCTTCACGTAGTACTGGTATTGATATTTGCACAACAAATTAATTTTTTGTTGATTATCCCCGTAGCAGCAAACCTGCAGATTCAGCCCTACAGTAATTTTATTCTTATGGAGAATAAGTTAAGTTTTATATCTCCTTTAATTATGAACATAAATTAATAATAATAAAATAATATTATAAAATCAATAATGATATAAAATTAATAATAATAATAATAATAATAATAATAATACCCCCGTCGCAGCAAACCCGCATACTCAGCGAACTTCCAATGGAGATATAAATGCCTTAATACTACATAAAGCCACTTGCCAAGTTCCATAAAAATATATTCACAAATAAGCAATATATGCAATTTTAATTATTCGCTATAAGAATAACATTGGGGCTAGGAATAACATTGAGGCTACTTGCTGCATCAAGGAACATAAAAAAATGTATTTTTATGCTAATATCAATATAACTCAACTAGGTGAAGTCATATACAAGTTTTTATTAATTTATGTTCATAATTAAGGGAGACATAGCCTTTAATTATTATTCATAAGAATAACATGGGGCTGAGTACGCAGGTTTGCTGCTACAGGGGTTTGTTTGCTGAAATCGGACTTATTTTACTCAAGTTATCGCATTCACGGATACGCATACACACACACACATATATATATATATATATAAATTTGAACGAATAGTGTTTTTGGCGACTGGGGACCTCAAAACAAAAAGTATGGTCTCGGGCTTAAGTAGTCCCATGAGACCTACGGTAACAGCTTCTTCCCAGTAGGGGAAATTCGCTTAAGGATAATGTGATTTCGTCTTGTTTTTACCCCACACATTTTGATATCGTTTAAAAAGTTAAAAAAATATGTTTCGACTGAATTACATGTATAATAAATACATTGTAGACTTCTTAGTTTGGTCTAAATCTGCAAAAAATTTTAGTTTTTTTATAAAAAAACTTTATTCGCAAAATAAAAAGTTTTTGATCAGTGGAAATAAGTTTTTACAACAGAAAAAGAGGACAGTTTTTTAAATATTTTTTTAACCTGCAAAAATTGCATTGAAATTGAAAAAAAAAAAAAAATAAATAAAACATGTTAAAAACTTTGTTGCCAGGCAATAAGTTGCATCTATATGAGTTGGGTTGTTTAGGTTTTGAATTTTTAATAAAAAAACAAAAAGGATAATGTGATTTTGTCTTATTTTTACACCAAACATTTTCTTTGTTTAAAAAATATATATTTTGGCTGAATTACATGTATAAGGCATTGTAGACTTTTTTTATCTAAATCTACAAGTCCTAGTAGTTTCAGATTTACCCCCCCAGTGTACCTATAGTTTCAGATTTTTTGTAAAAAAACTTCATTTGTAAAATAAAGTTTTTGATCAGCGAAAAAAGTTTTTACGGTAGAAAAAGAGGACAGTTTTTAAAATATTTTTTTTTAACCGGAAAAATATTGTCAATGGATTTGCAAATTTTTTCTGACATTCTAAATAGGTAGTTGTTGTCTAAAACTGTGGTGTTTTTTTTTTTTTTAACTGAAATACTTTTTCAAAAATATTATTGTCTATTCATTACCCCGCCTAGCAACTGTCTCATTTCTACCCCGCCCTACCCTAAACACCACAATATGCTGCTACAGTTATTTGTGTTTCAAATGATTCAACTTAATAGATAACTGCTGCTGCTACAAATTTCAAACCAGAATAGGCCTGTACTAAGTTACCACATTCACTGTTGGATAAATGGGTACCTGTTTCAAGGATGCTGACAAAATTGTATGTCATAAAATCTTCTTTAAGGGCCGATATTTGAAAGATCTGATTCTACTGCAAACAACAGATACATAGGTATGTAAAAACTGCAGCGACACACATACCCATTAGCAGCAAGTGGCAAAGCCACATTGATCCAAAAACACTTTGCTGCCCCATCGTCAGCCTAATCTAACATGATTTCAGGTACAACCTGAGTCTTCCCTATGTGACTGTAAAAGTCCAATCCCTCAGGAAATCATTTTCTGGGCCACAGAAATACTGTTCTCCAACTAATTGCGGTTTCTCTTTATGGTAGATGAAAAAGTGATATGCTCATTCGTTTTTCTCATCGTAGGTGGTATATTTCCCCCGTCACTTTCCTGGTTTTTAGTCCCCATCCAGTTTTATTTCATTAGATAGAGCAGCCATTAAAAGCTACACATTATTAAAATAGTAGATTTTATTTATTTATTTTACTGCAGTTATAAATTTTCTCTTAATCAGAAACATTTGTCAAAGCATTCATATTTCAAAACTTTTGTTTGGTGAAACACAGGGGAGACGTGAATCTGTTCCTGTTCGTGACTGCGGCTATGTCACTAAACCGTTATAGGCCTCTGAAAATTAATGTTGGTTGTTTTTTATGGTGTACTGTCCTGTGGTCTGTATTTTTTGTGAACTAAGTGTTTAGTGTGGATGTTTAATAAATCAAAGCAAGCCGATATTTGTTTCCTGTCCCGGTATCATCATCATCATCAGAAGGGGCGGACATGAGTCCCAAGGCACATCAGCCGCATTGAGCTATTATGCACCCCCGAAAAGATTGAGAGAGGTTTCAGAACTTCTCAGGTTCAAGAACCTGATAAACTGCATCATCCTGTCAGCGAGCTCCTCCGGAGGCAGGTATCCACCCCTGGCCATAGTTCCCAGAGTTCAAGCCCTTACCCTCCCTAAGCTCTTCGCAATCAAAGAGCAGATGATCTGCAGTCTCCTCGTACTGCCCACATTTCCTGCATCAGGTTCACCATTGAAGACGCCCATGTGCAAGAGGTGTTTCCTTAGGTGACCATGGCCCGTAATCATACCTGTGATTCGCTTGATGTCCAGCCTGCTGAGACACAGGAGCTTCCTGGTGACCTGCTGGGATGGTATCTGGAGGTTGAGCTTGCTTACCCTGTGAAGAGGGAGCTCTGCCCATCTTCTTCTATGACAGTCCTGAGCCCAAGCACTTATCACCTGCAAAGCTCAAGAACGAGATATCCCACAAAAAGGAGGGGGCCCATGAGAGCCGAGGAGGCAGCCGAGTTAGCCAACCTGCCCGCTACCTCATTACCCACAATCCCCAAGTGGCCAGGCACCCAACAGAGAGTGACCATGTTGTGTAGTTGTGGGAAGGTGATCAGAGGGCATGTCCAAGAGCTCACTCTGAATGATCTTTGCGTGGCCAAGTGGTTCGCCTGGCATCACCCAGAGTTTCTCACACTGAAGACGGTACACACCCATTCTAGCCACCATCTTGATATGATTCCTGTCCTGGTATTTGAAAATAGCGTAACGCTGAAACATATGTAACACATTTGGATTCATTTTGGAACTGCTGACGGAGGTATTTACATATCCCAATATGAAAAATAATAATACAAAAAGCCGATCTTATCGACATGTAGAAGTCGGTTAATATATATTTTTATAATATTTACAACTGCATTTATCCTGTGTTCCAGACATGGTGTCCCTAAGGACTCTCTGCGGGATAGCGGGAGTGGGTGGATTGGTCACCGTCTTCACAGGATACACACTTCATGGAATCCTGCAGAAGAGAGTGCGTGATTCAGCTGTTTACAAGGAGACCATGAAAATAATCAAAAATACTCCCATAGGCCCCAAGTATCTCGGGGTCCCCATACGTAGCGATTACGTTGATATCAGAAGTAGCAATAATATCCTCTCCCTGACATATTGCCAGTTGGAGCTCCCAGTTTATGGACCAAGAAGCAAGGGCGTTGTATACCTGGAGGCAGACAGGCTTACAACAGAGGATGAGTGGAACCTTTACAGAGTGGAATTAGAGATTCTTGACGATCTCGGGGGAAAAGTGAGCTTAGTCAATAAAGAACCTTTTTCGCCAAAGGAGAATTTTGTTGATTAGTCATTACATGTTTGTTTAGTCATAGTTATATTATTGTTAATTTAATATTTTATTTTAATGTGCCTTATACCACTTATTTATTCTTTCATACATTTTAAAATAAATTTATTGATAATGTTGTAGAATTTTTAACATCTTTTCAAGCCTTTATACGAGGACTCTATCCGAATTTCCCTGCAATTTTTTCTTCATTTTTAGTGACTTTAATTACTGCTGGTTTTAATTTTTTGTTTAAAAGTGGAAACTTTTACAAGCCTTGGTATTTCCTCAGCCTGTCTCGTGGTTTTTAGTACATCAATGTAAGGTTTATGGGTTTTCTACGTTTTTTAATAGCATATACAGTACTATAAAGTATTTAAATCTAAATATATGAAAAAGGATGTTGGTCTATTTGATGTCTTTATGCGCTCTAATACCACTCAACCGATTGCGATGAAACTTTGCATGGATTGCGATGAAACTTTCCTCAGATTGATCCGAGGAATGCAAGAATGTTAGGAAAACTAAATATCAAACTTTAAAATCTATTTTAAAGAATAAAAAGAAAGAATTAAAAAATGAGAGATAAAATAAAATGTTTTGTTACGATAGCTTATTGGAAAAATCTCAAAATGGCTATAAAACTATGTGGAATATCATTAGGCCTAATAAAGAATTTGGAAGGAAAGGTGTGAGTAAAAATCATAAAATTAAAAATATTTCATACACAAATGGTAATAAAAATGGTTAAAGAAAGAAATGTATGCCAGGTATTTAACGATTACTAAACCACAACGGTTGATCATGAAATACTGCCAAGTTTAAATTTTGTTTCTAATTTGGAACATGTTTTATCACCGTTCCAAAAACGTTAATTTAACCCCAGTATTATTAGTTATGAAGAATTAGAAAAGTTGTAATGTAGTTTTATAATAAATGTATAATTAACGCTGGAGTAGAATTCTGTGAATCAGTCATTAAAAGAAAAAAAGAAAAACCAGTGCTTTAATTACAAAATAAAATAATTTTGTACAGTAAACGCTCACTAATCCGGCACGTTTGGGACTTTGACAGTGCCGGATTACTGAGCGCCATCTAAAAATAGCCATTACGAGAATAGCAGAAATACTGCTCAAAATAGAGAGTCGAAAGGAAATTATTGATTTGCAGGCCATTTTCCCATGTTTTATTTTACTTTCTCTGAATTCGGTAATGATGAAAAATGTTCAAAACAAAATAACATTTCAACCAGAAAATAGATATTCAGTACGTGTTATAGTATTAATGCAGTATGTATTATATTTTAATACATATAGTTCAGTTACTCCTGCCGATTACCGGCGAACTCTACCGAACACGCTCAAACGGCTTATGCAGTTTACAACATTTTTTCTAGAACCCTTTGACCGATGCCGGATTATTGAAATTGCAGGACCACCGGATGCCAGACTATCAGGCTTTCACGGTGCAGTCCATCAATAAACATTAAAAGCAATACATCAGTGTAGAATAAATCAATAAAATAAGGAATAAATAACTGCACTGAGACAGCAATAGTCCAAAGGACTGTCTGCTGGAATAACACCCTGAATATATATATATATATATATATATAAATAGAACGTGCTAATCTGGGGGGCGAGTGAGCGAAGCGAACGAGCTCAAATTGCGAATGAACGAGTATTTGAAATTAAAAAAATTCAATGCCTCTTCTGCGGAATCAAACATCGAGCATGGCTCGGTTCCCCGGTACTATCTACTTAATAATTCCTAGTAAATAAAGAAAGGATGGCATTTCATTACTTTTTTTAATTTATTGAAAATAAATTCTGAAAAAAGATCCCACCTAATTTTTCAAGTATTCGTCAAGTAAAGACCCAGACCCCACCAGTCCCTCCCATTCATATATGCGTAAACCTCCCAATCTAATTCATTCTTTAGTAAACATTTTTTCCTAACACCTGATAAAATTGGACATCTACATTCAAAATGAAAAATATCCTCATTCTCTGTGCCAAATTGCATAAACTGCAAAAAAGATTTTGATTTGCTTATAATTTAAATTTATTGCTTCTAAACAATGGTATGGTTTGAGTCATACCTTATCGGCAGAAAACAATACGTTGTAATAGATTTTATCAATAATTTTAACCAAGTAATTACTTATTCTTCAATAACTATCATTAAGTAAGGTGAACCTCTGGGATCTTTATAGCGACCACTATTATTTTAAATACATATAACAAGTTTTCCTTCAATAATAAAAAAACCCCAGCAATATTTGTTTATTTGCGGAAGACATAAATATTAGAATTTCAGGAGATTCTGAATCTGATTTAGACATTTCCAGTCTCTCTAAAGTTGTTCAGCAATTGCACACAAACTTATTGCCAAATCCGGTCAAAACAAAGTATGTCAAATTGTCATCTTCAAATCAAAATTATAAACGAGTTTGCATGCAGCACGCTGACGTGAGGGAAGTGAATTTCCACATACAAAACTTTTAAAACTCAAAATCAGTGTAAAAACATACATTTGTCCAATTTTTATCGAAATCTGAAAACATTGATTTTTTGGCTGTTCTGATACTCCTGGTTTCATTTACTTGAAAAGCTGGGAATACAATTTTGCGCATTATAAGGTTAGGAGAAGGTCCAGTCAGGCTTGAAAGTAGGCGTGAGGTTGCTGGGGTTAATAAAAGTACCCCCAGCAATAACAGGCTTTTCTAGTGTAAAACCCCCATAAGACAACGTACTGTGTTTAGCCGATACACATTTTCTTTAATAACTCGGTAAATATTTATGCTAGAATGACGAGAGAGGGCTTAAAACTTTCGCCTTTCTAATTCCCATCTTTTTACATGCATTAATTTTACATCTGGGGCTTTTCTGACCCTTTTTGGGCCCAAAAACTCGAAATATGAAAGATTAATCTAAAAAAAAAATGGGTTTAGAGTTTTCCGATTGTTTTGCCCAACGAACTTGTCCAACAGATTATAGAAAGGAACGTCCCTACCAAATTTGAAGTAAATCGGACAAAAAATGTGACCGCTAGAGTGCATACACATATATATACATATATATATATATATGTCTATATATATATATATATATATATATATATATACAATCTTGAATGACCCCTCAAAACGTGTTCAGGGGGTCACGTTAGGAACTTCTATGGTGGTCCCGGGCTTAAGTTTCACCGTGCAGGTCATGCTAATAGTTCACTTTCCAAAGGAAATTCACTAATAAAAGGATAATATTTTCAGGTATGAATACTTATTATGTGAATTTGAAACCAATAAACACATTTTTGCCACATTACACATTTTTAGGACAGAATATAGATGGTTGCCTTAGTTGGGGCTGTCATGTTGATTTTTGGTTTTAAACTAAATATCCTCTGGCCTCTATATAATATGAAAAATATCAAAAATTAGTTCTTTTAAAATACTGAAAATTATTTACTATGCCTGAGTTGAATTATGTATTGAATTTGGATTCATTCATTCATTGTTTCTGGATTAGGAAACCCCAGCATAGCTGCTAGGCACGTCTTCCACATGGTAGTCAGTTGCCATCTTTGCAGTGTGCCAGTGTGTTGGTAGTTGTATGCAGTGTGACTGTTAAGAGTGTGTTAAGTGAAGACTGGACACCCTTGTCACACTACACACACCTTCGCGCATGGTGAGGAGAGTACAAGTGCAGCGTGATGTCGCAAAACCGAAGCATGTAACGCTGACATTAGATATTAAATATACCATTTGAAAATGTTTGGAAAAGGGTGAGAAGTTGGCTCATTTGTCCAACCAATTCACGACATAAAGAAGAATAATACCCCCGTAGCAGCAAACCTGCGTACTCAGCGAATTTCCAATGCATATATATGTATCTTAATACCACATAAAGCCACATACCAAGTTTCATCAATATCCATTCATAAATAAACGATTTATGACATTTTAATTATTCTCCATAAGAATAACATGGCGGCTGAGTATGCAGGTTTGCTGAAGGAAGGAACACAAAAAATGGGGTTTTATACAAATATCAATATAACTCATTTAGGCAAAGCCACATACCAAATTTCATTAATTTATTTTCATAATTAAGGGAGATAACACGTTACTTGTCCTCCATAAGAATAACATGGGGCTGAGTACGCAGGTTTGCTGCTACGGGAGCCTTTGGCAAAAAATTGTTTTTTTGAGCAAATATCAATGGTCCACAACCAGATGAAGCCATATACCAAGTTTCGTCAGTATACGTTCATAAATAAGCGAGATATACAATTTTTCTTTTTCTCCATAAGAATAACATTAGACAACGTACTGTGTTTAGCACTTTCAATATCTCGGTAACCAATTGACGTAGAGAAATGATCAAAATACCAAATTGTGTGTTTTTTTAAGACGAATCCAATGGTAAAAACCAAAATTTGATTTTTTCCAAAATTATATGTAAAAAATTCAAAAAACCCATTTTTGGGGTACAAAACCCCCCCAAAATACCCCTTCGGATGGAGCGATCTGGCTGGTTTTCGAACTTAAAGTCATAAATGTTGCTTTACACGTTTATACCAAATTTCATCAAAATCGGATAATTTTTACGAGAGTTATCGTGCTCACGGACACATATATATATATATATATATACTAGGGGCTTGTAGGGGCAAAAGCCCCTAAAAAACCAAAATACATAAATTTTTTATCAACCTTCATTGGTCATTTATAAATAAGCACTGATTTTCTAGCTAATAAAATGTCCATTCCTAAACAACTATACATTGCTGTAGTTTAAAAGTAAACAAACTGAATAAGTACAGCTGGTATCAATATCAAAGGCTAATTTAACTCTGTGGCACAGCTGTTTTAATTTCAAAACATGTAAACAAATTAAACCCCATGTTGTTTTAATGGGAAAAGTTTTATTCTGTTGCGAATTTATGGTAAAAAAATAAGAAAAATGAATAGTTTTCCCTCAAAATTCACGTCAAGACCTTTAAAATGATACCCCTCCCATCCTTCTACGGCCATCCAGTCACTCACAATTTCTTTACAAAAATTTGACTTACGGAATTATATATAGAGATATATATATATATACAGTTTCGAACGAATGGTGTTTTTGGGGTCTGGGGACCTCAAAACGAAAAGTTATCATGGTCCCGGGCCTAGGTCTTACCATGCCGACTACGGTAATAGCTTCTTCCCTATAGGGGAAATTCGCTAAATTCCCTATAGGGGAAATTCGCTAAAAAGGAGCAATATGAATTATTTATTTGTTTAAAGAAGGAAATACTTTGAAAGCAAGTTAATTTCCGCAAATAGATGAAGCACTTTATGCTTGGTTCATGCAAGTAAGAAATCGGCTCACACCTGTCAGGAAAAATTCTATTGGAAAAACAAAATTATGAAAAAGGATGATTTCCATGCTAGTGTCAAATGGTTGGATAAATTTGACTCCTTAAAGGGCTATCGAGGGATATATCTGTCTTTTTCCTGTTCCATTCCGGGTCATAGATGGATATATCCCGTCTATTGGTTACATTTTTCCGGGTTAATGACGGATATATCCGTCTAAAATAACAAAAACAATACTTATTTGTTGTTTGTATAACCGTGTCAATTTTTTTTACATGTAAATTGTTGTTTTAAGCTCTCTGTATTGTAAACAAAAATATATTACTAAACAAATTTTAAAATTTTTAGTTTTATCTAATTTTTGTTTAAACAAAATATTTTGGCTAAAAAAAACAGTATGATAAGTTTTTAGCCCAATTACAAAAAGAAAAATCAAACATTTACTTTGGCACCTACACCATAAAATGATTAAGCTCAAAGCCACGTAATAATTCAGCCCTTTAAGGGTTAAAAGACCTTAGGAGTTTGATTGCTAACTTTCACTGTAAAAAACCTTCATATAATGTAGAGGCTGCCAAGCCTTTTGTTCAAAAATGTAAAGAAACTCGAAAATTTGGTTTAGGTTCAGATCAGGTTTACAATGCAGACAAGAGTGGTCTGTTCTGGTGTCTCTAGCCGAAAAAACCTTGGTTCATTGAGTTCTTGTTCTCAGGGTGGGGATTTCGTGCTGGCATGGATAAATAAATGACATCATATGTAAATACATAATATTCAGAATTCAAAAAATAATAGTTCAAATGCAGAATTTAGTTAATTATATATACTTCAGCCAATTATGGTCTCAAGTGGTCCTAAACAGTCATTGTTGATTACAATGGCTTCTATTATTCTTGATGTTGGTTATTGAAAATATTACACAATTAATTCAATGTTATTAATTAATTAAAATGTTCTCGAAGATAAATTATTAAAAAAGTTTTCAAACACAGGTTTTCACGTTAATTATTGATTAGTAAGGTTTTTGAATAATTGAGTTCTTTTGGCTTATTCTATGTTCAGGTAGGCTATTTTAATGGTGGAGTCAAAACTGGAAGGATCTTACCAATATTTAGATTTCTCTTCTTGTTACAGAGCTAACTGTCTTGAAGTGGCCTTTAAGGAAATGGGGAATGTTCTGTAACTGGTTGCTTTGTAAAATATTTTGGCTCAGTAGGCACAAAATAACCTTTTTAAATGGGATAAAATAGGGACAAGGCCCTCTTTAGCAGTTAACATTAGGCCTTCATCTCTTCAAGTGTCCTGGCCAAGAAGCTTTCTCTCTGTTGCAACAGTAGGGGTTCACAAAGCATCATGTATTTCTGGGTTTGAGAGTATACATAACCACTTTTCACTTTGGCACTTGCCAGCCATAACTTTCACATACCGGTACACATATCTACCTATTTAATGAGATTAATTTAGAAATGTTTATATTGAAATTTAGTTAGGCATTTGAAACAGCTTGGGGTCACTTATAGCCTATCAATATATAATTAGGCTATTATATATAATATTAAATGTTTTAGCGAATTTCCCCTATAGGGAAGTAGCTATTACTGTAGTCGCCATGGTAAGACCTAGGCCCGGGACCATGATAACTTTTCGTTTTGAGGTCCCCAGACCCCAAAAACACCATTCGTTCGAAACTGTATATATATATATATATATATATATATATATATATATATGTGTGCGTAAGCACGATAACTCTCGTAAAAATTATCCGATTTTGATGAAATTTGGTATAAACGTGTAAAGCAGCATTTATGACTATAAGTTTGAAAACCAGACAGATAGACCAATCCAAAGGGGTATTGTGGGGGGTTTTGTACCCCAAAATTGGGTTTTTTGAGTTTTTTACATTTAATTTTTGAAAAAGTCAAATTTTAATTTTTTTCATTGGAATCAGCTTAAAAAGACGCACAATTTGGTTACAGAGATATTGAAAGTGCTAAACACAGTCAATGTCCAATGTTATTCTTATGGAGAATAAGAAAAATTGTATATCGCTTATTTATTAACTTATCCTGATGAAACTTGGTATATTGCTTCATATCGTTGTGGTCTATTGATATTTGCACTAAAAAAAAATTTTTGGCTGATAGTTCCCGTAGCAGCAAACCTGCATACTCAGCTCCCATGTTATTCTTACGGAGAATAAGTAACGTGTTATCTCCCTTAATTAAGAACATAAATTAATCAAATTTGGTATATGGCTTTACCTTCTTGAGTTATATTGACATTTGTATAAAACCCCATTTTTATGTTCCTTGCTTCAGCAACCCTGCATCCTCAGCCGCCATGTTGTTCTTATGGAGAATAATTAAAATGTCATAAATCGTTTATTTATGAATGTATATTGATGAAACTTGGTATGTGGTATTAATATATATTAATATATATGCATCAGAAATTCGCTGAGTACGCAGGTTTGCTGCTACGGGGGTATATTTTATGATCTGATGGTAATTATTAGGCTTTATTTAAGATTGTTAAATAGCATTTAAAATTGATATGGGCAATTAACATTATAAATATGGGTTGAAATAATATTCCTGGGGATCTGACATTTTATTTACATAAGCTTATCCAGTAAAATTGTTATTTATACATATCACGGTTTATGAAACTTCCCGGGAAGAATTACAACCATTGTCATAAACTATATCTTGTGCAAAACATCCTATCAAATCATTTTTGCGACAGTTTATTCGTAATGATATTTGTGTGTTATACTGAGCACAACCTGTAAAGGCGCGCTTCAACGGTTATGATAGGTCTGGTTACTGTAATTATGTAGAGTACCCTTTTGCCGACAGATTTTATCATTTGTCGCGTCGCGAAACCCCTCCTCTTCCTCACTCAGTCAAGGTCAGGCTAAAGGTCAATCATCGGCCGGCGCAGCGTCAGTGTCTCGATTAGTCATCTAGTCGCAATATGGTGCATCAAGAAACAGAGAGGTACAAGTCACCATAATAATTTAGATTATTACTTCACAGAATACATGTGGCAATCGTAAATATCAGCTGATGGCAGAAATCCATTTCAATCCATCCTCGATGATATTCTTGTCTTATGGGAGTCTCAGAAATGTTGAGTCATTCAAAATTGTAAGTTGTAGGCTAAATAATAAAACGACTCTAGTTCAATATAGTTTGTTTGGTTTTTCCACTAGACAATTCTTCTAAAAGTTGGTGGTCGGTATAATGCAGAATTACCTTTGTAATCAATATATGGACTCCTCTTATGCAGTGTATTGGATAATTTCAAATCAATTCATATTACAAGTCAGAATAAAATAATCAAACTTAAAATGCTGTAACACGATTTAATAGTCGGCCTACAAATTATATTCGGATTGGATTCGGATTGAAAGTTATTAGTGGAATCGGCTAGTTATCAATAGTACGAAATTAATCTGTAACAGAGAGTAGTCATTCAACCCTTTAATCTTGCACTTATTGTGAGCAACACACAATGTCAGTGCCGCCAACCAAACTCCAAATTTTGGTATTCTTACTCAATTGAAAGCCACAGAGAATCTTTGATACTTCTATACTCCACGGAATCGAAGGAATATGAGGTATCACATTCGGAATCAACCCATCCGTAGTTTCACTGATGGGAAGAAATTGAGATGTAAATTGAAATAAAATCACATATCTATGTACATAAAAGGTTTTTATTTTCCTAACAGATCATAAACATAATGTTTAAAAAGTAACAATGAACAATGGATCTGTCAGTGATGTGTACAAAATAAATTGCATTGTGCAGCGAACTTGTCCAGTAAAAATGGCTCCCAGATGTTTCCACCTAACAGCGGCAAGTGTCTGAAAAACAAACGCAATCCTTACAACAAACAAACAAACAAACAAACAAACGAAATTCATACAGATATTTTCCCAGTGATTCACCTATTATCAATTTAAATTTGATTTTTACTTTTAACAAAATATATGTACAAGATTCATTCAGGTGAAATTTTGAACATTGATTACATATATAATTTTTGGCACAGTTATTATGATTGTAAGTATTAGCGCAAAATGAGAATGAGAATAAGAGCAAGTGACTAAGCATTATAGTTCAACATGTGAATGAATACCTACTGAAATATTTAACAAAATATTTCTTCACACTCAGTTCACAAGTTCTAGGACAAAATCTAGTCTTTCAAGCAGGTACTCACAAAATGTATGGTTTGCAGGACAGTTGAAGTATATACACTCTCAAATCAAATCAATCTTTATCGGCGTTCAATTAAAATGATTTGTACAATGGGCAAAGTTATTGTCATGGTCAATGAACCAAGTCATAGTTACAAAAAGGAACTTAATACTAGGTCTAAAGATAACATTTACAACGTATAAGACGGAGCTTTATTGATAATTTAAATGTAAAATGTAGGGAAAATAGTCAAATTGGTTGGTCAAAGGTTTATAAATCATTTTCTTTAGTTGAATTTATAAAAAATATGTCCAGGAAAATCTTATTTAGTCACAAGCTTTCCAATGTGTAATTTATAAATACAAAATTCCAAACCAAATATACAACTAGCTCATCAGTGATAGTTGAAACTAAGTAAAAATTAATGAGCTTCACCACCATTCTACCAATAGAAAAATCTACATCACAAAGCCGTAAACATAATATTAAAACCAAGCAAATTTGCAAATTATGTTCGCATTGGGTTTAGTGATGTGAGCAGGTTAAATACCCAGCGGGTAGGTAAATAAAAAATGGGTATTTACCCAGGAACTTACCCCAACCTCCGGGTAAATACCCAAAACGTGGGTATTTATGATTTTTATAACATTTAGGGGATTTTTAGTAAGTTCATTAAAATTCCCATGCTGTGAAGATTATAAAATGATCATAAAAACTGTTTTTAAGAGTATAACATGGTTACTACAAACATTTAACTTGTGAACAAGATTGAGATAAATTCCCGGACTGGGTATTTACTACTTTGATAGTCTTTTGAAGTGTTTAATAACTTTAACATTTTGGAAGAAAAGAATTGAAACTTATCTCATGTTCTGTATTTGTCTGATTATAAAATTACATATTTTAAAATTTGTATAGAATGTCTCGGATATAACCAATTGCTTCATAGTTTGGCAGTGGTGTGGTTTGTAAGCTTGACAGGTCTTTTAAAAAAATTCCATTTATTTAGTAAGGGTAGATATAAATTACATTGGCGTACATCACATACATCACAGCGAACACACACAGCGTACATCACATTGGCGTCTAATTTACATAAAACATCATAAATACCCAGGTATTTATGAATTTTGGGTATTTACCCTGAGTTTTAAGTACTCGGGTATTTTACATCTCTAATTGGGTTAACAGTCAGTGCAGCTTTGAATAACCAATAACAAATGGTTCTTTAAAGTACAATTGTGACTTATGCAATATAAAGGCAGAACATGATTTTGAATTACAACTTACGACAGGATGTATAAAAATACATTTAATTTAGACAATAATATATAGGCCAAAAACATAGATGGAAGTGCCGACTTGATTGGGCAATTGGCATAGCACAAAAGTATAGTTTTATTTTATAAAATACCACACCTTAACAATTATATTTTACCACAGTTATGACTGGGCTTCTCTTAAACTATTTTGTTGGCAATATCTTTTGAACGTTTTGAAATATTGTTTAAATTATAAGAATAAAAATTTGTAATACTAAATTATTTGACTTACAATGTTGCAAAAGAAACAACCCCTACTAATCGTCCTTTTGGTCTCCAGTCAAAAGCTTCTGAGCAACAAGCTTTGATGCTGAAACAAAACAATTATGCAATCAGATTTACTCTAGAGCTAGACATTACCCAAAATTATAAAAGGAACTAGCACAAGCCGATACTTAAACTATAGTTCAAGTCATGCTGAAATTATAAGTTAGTCTTAGTACAGACTCTTTAGGTACACTAATAAAGTAACAGACTGATAACCTCAATCGAGGAAGTATTTGATGAACTAAAAGTAATGGCTACCCAGTGAATATTCTTAAGGGGCCGATTATAAATCACGACAACAGTTTTTGCCGATTTGTAGACTCCCCACTCAAGTTTAATTGCATTTGTTATCTATACTGTTGTCCAGAACACTAAATCTGTAAATTGTTCCTTTTTAATAAAAGTTCTTACCACATTCCTACTTTAAATAAAAATTACAGCTAAATCCACTATAACCAAAATCGAATAAATTAACTCTATGTGATATTATGTGTTTAGAAAATAATATACTTTTAATAGGCAAGTAAATATTTATTGCACTGCTTGGAAAAAGCAGTATGTTAAGACTGCTTGGAAAAAAGTAAAGACATTTATAAATCTAAACCAGGAATTAATTATAAAACAAAGTTTAACTGCAATACAAGTAAATTAAAACTAAGTAATACACAAAATAACACAGCAAGCAAAAAACCATTTTGCAACAATAACATCACTCTGAACTTCGAAGGAGTAGGAACCGATAAAATAGTGTCAAGTTTGTTTCTGTAAAAGCAGAAATAATTTGTATTACAAATAGCACTACTTCTGATCATACAGCACAACATCTAACTTTGAATAAAAATACAACAAATTGGGAAGTTTATTAAAAAATAGTTAATTAATTTGTTCTAACGTATAACGTTTTTTATACAATTATTTTTATTTTCTTGAAATTGATTGAAATTTGTCGATCACAGTGAAATTGGTTAAAAATCAATAAGCCTATTTAGAAATTAACAACTTCAAAGTTAACCCCTCCCCCAACACTTACCTCCCCCGACAATGTTGGAAATGGCGTCATCCACATCACCCTGGTGCTTGAGGAACCGCGGACGGATCACCTTATCATACAGCAGTATAGAACCGTTGTTGGCAGTGGGCCAAAAACACCAGGTAAAGAATATTGCCTGGGGGAAAGACACACATTAACTTATAGCCTACACTTATCAAAGTACAAGGTTGTTGAAACTAGAACCCCCTGATGTGAAGACAAATATTAATGGAGAAATATACCATTACATTTATAAACAACAATAAATACTAGAAAATAATACAATATCTAATCTAATATATGAAATTCTCGTGTCACAGTGTTTGTAACAAAACTCCTCCGAAATGGCTTGACCGATTCTTATGAAATTTTGTGTGTATATTTGGTAGGTTTGAAAATAGGACGTAAACTATTTTTCATAAAAATCCGACCTAAGGGCTCTGTCCCACTGGCCTTCAAAGTTCCCATTGATTTGATCAAAGTTCAGTTAGTTACACCAAACAGCTGTTAACAAGGACTATATCTAAACATACTTGAAAGGCATAAACATATGTTCATTATGGAATAATAGAAACCTACTTGAATGGCAACTCTCATAATGGAAATTTAAAAAAACTAAGTGAATGGCAACTCACTCTTTTTTCGATAGGCGAATGAGTGAAGCGAACGAGCTGATATTGAAAATGAACGAGTATTTGACATAAAACAAATTCAATGACATTAGGAATGTCTGTCGGGCCAGCTAGTTAATATAAATAAATAAAAATTATTATTATAAATTAATATAAATATTATAATACAATTTTACTACTAAAGAGACAGATTGATTTCAGATTTATGATATAGAGAATACTGCAAACAACACTTCCAAAGACTTAACATCTTGCCACTTCCTTCAATGTTTATTTTCTAGATGTTTTTTATTCGTGAGATCAAATCCAGATTGATTCTTTACTAGAAACCACCATCATTAATATTTTACCAGAAATTCTTCTTTACTACAGTACCCAATCCACAGACCATCCTTTTTTAAAGCTTTCTCCTTATATATCTGCTTTAAAATTTACAACAAGTTCCCCGTCTTCATAAAAAATTAACCCAGTTTTAGAAAATCTTAATAAATGGCCCTCAATTTTGGCATTGAAAACCCCTACCAAAATATGAAGGAATTCCTATCCTCTTCAACGAGCCATGGGGCATAATTGTCAAACGGGTTTATGCTTGGCAACTTGTTTATATAGCCTATATTATAGGTAATGTCATTTGCAGTCTGTGTTTTTCACTTGTAAGCTTACGGTATGCAGTTTTAGTGGCTATTTTCTCTAATTCTTAGTTTTATGACATTTATTTGTCACATGTTACTGTAGCTGAGCTACAACACGAATTGCAATATTATGTGATAATACAGATTTTGATTTGAGAATAACTTAACTTGGGTAATGTTTTCTTTAGTCCTTGCAAACTTTGACATTGCATCATTCCTTGTCCTACACAAATCATAAAGATATTCATTCTACATCTAGCCAAGTAGTCGCCTCATAATTCCACAATTCGCTTGATGCATCAGTTGCCCAAGTATAATAGGCTTCGCGCAGTTATTATTTAGGACTCACTGTGGTCAATCCGGCTGGGGATCCTTTGCCGACTACTGCAGTTAACTGTAGCATTTGTCCACCAGTGTAAAGTGAGTACTGTCCATCCTGTTTAAACTGACATATCGACAGGCCTTTACAGTTCAAAGACCCAAAACACACTAGTTAATTTCATAATTACCTTGACAAGCCAGTAGAATGGGAACCAGTGAAGTAGAAGGTCCGAAGGATACTCGACGATAGAGAGCAGAGCGTACACTGTCCAGTAAGTAAGCCACTTGGTGTCATCACCTTTCTGTGGGGACTCGATGGCCTTCATCGAACAGTAAGCAGGATACAAGAAGCCGATTGTGTTACAAACCAACTGTGCGCCATACCCAAACAGCAAATATAACGCCAGAAATCCAATAAGTCCTGTAAACAAAAAAAAATCCTGTGTGATATGAGCATATTAGTTTTTTAAGTAGGCCTAGCATTCTCTGTGTATAGGCTTTTTTACCTGAAATCATGTGCATGTTTAATATTTATTTATTCTTATTTAATTGAAATTATTTATTATCCAATTGAATATCATCTGTATTTATTGACTGAGCAATAGCATACTGCATGATAGCACGCAAATGTACCTACCTAATGTATAGCCTATATAGGCCTCTGTATTTAGATTTAAGTGTATTGACGAGATCCATTGCATGTAATCATTTTTAAAGATTAATAAATCTATCTATCTATCTATCTACAATGTCCAGGGCCTACCTGGCATTTTGACGATATCCAACGCCAATTTGGCCATCTGGATGAATTACCAAGTATCCGAGTATAAGTCATCTGTTGTTTGCATAATCTGTTCAGTCAATTAATCGTAAACCCCCGGACACTTTTGCGCCCGGACTAAACACCAACTGTCGTGCGTGGAACGTAGAGCGAGACCGTGGAGAGGTGAGATAGAGAGTGAAAGAGAGAGAGCGTATTTTATCCAGAGCTTCAGGCTCCCTAACCCACATCCGAAACCTACTGGACCAAATATTGAAATGAGGAAACACTAACGAAAATCAATCACAGAACACAGTGTCGAACACAGTTTGTTGTGTTAATTTATTGTTAATATTTCATAGACGAATCAGTGTCAAAGGTAAGCTTGTTGGAACCGGGCCTAAAAGTAAAACAAATACCCCCGTCGCAGCAAACCTGCATACTCAGCGAATTTCCAATGCATATATATGTGACTCACTACTACATAGAGCTATTAACCAAGTTTCACAAAAATACATACATAAATAAGTGATATATAGCATTTTATTTATTCTCCATAAGAATAAAATTAGGGTTGAGGACGCAGGTTTGCTGCAACAAGGAAGATAAGTATTGTGTTTTTTTTGCAATTATCAATACAACTGAACCAGGTGAAGCTACATACCAAGTTCTCTTAATGTAGGTTCATAATTAAGGGAGATATACAACTTTACTTATTCTCCATATGAATAACATGGGGGCCGAGTATGCAAGTTTGCTGCTACGGGGACTACAAGAAAACTTGTTTTTTGTGCTATTATCAATATACCACAACTAGTTGAAGCCACATACCAAGTTTCATCGATATACATTCATAAATAATCGAGATATAGAATTTTATTTATTCTCCATAAGGATAACATTGGACAACGTAGGCCTACTGTGTTTAGCACTTTGAATATCTCTGCAACAGTTGGACGTAGAACAACGATTAAAACACCAAAATGTTTGTTTTGTTGAGCTAAACACATTAATAAACAGAAATGTGAAGATTTTAGTAAAACTATCTGAGAAAAATCTAAAAACCTTTTTCCCATGAGATTAACATGGGACACGTTTTTTTGGATTTTCTCCGCAACCACTTAACCTAGGTTAATGATTCAAAATACTAAATTATTTGTTTTTTTTAGCTCTATAAAATGGTTATAACCAAAATTTAATGTTTTTAACATTTTGGGGTCAAATTTGCAAAAAACCGATTTTTGAAAAATTGTAAACCCCCATAAAACCTCCTTTCCATAGTGCGATCGATCTGGTTTTCGAACTTAAAGTCATAAATGCTACTCTCCACATTTGTGCCAAATTTCATCAAAATCGGGTGTTTCTTTCAAAAGTTATCGCGGTAACGGATACACACACACACACACACACACACACACACACACACACACACACATATATATATAAATTTGAACGAATAGTGTTTTTGACATCTGGGGACCTCAAAACGAAAAGTTATCATGGTCTCAGGCTTAAGTCTTACCATGCCACCTACGGTAATAGCTTCTTCCCTATAGGGGAAATTCGCAAAAATACATTACTTATCTTCCTTGTTGCAGCAAACCTGCGTCCTCAACCCTAATGTTATTCTTATGACGAATAAATAAAATGTTATATATCACTTGTTGGTGAATTTCCTATGGAAAAGTGAACTATTAGTATGACCTGCACAGTGAAACTTAAGCCCGGGACCACCATAGAAGTTCCTAACGTGACCCCCTGAACATGTTTTGGGGGGTCGTTCAGAATTATATATATATGTATGCACTCTAGTGGTCACATTTTTTGTCCGATTTACTTCAAATTTGGTAGGGATGTTCCTTTCTATAACCAGTTGGACAAGTTCATTGGGCAAAACAATTGGAAAACTCTAACCCCCTGTTTTGGGGATTATTCTTTCAAATTTAGAGTTTTTGGGCCCAAAAGGGGTCAGAAAAGCCCCGGACGTAAAATTAATGCTTAAATTAAGATGGGAATTAGTGAAGGGATCGTTTTGAAACCAGGAGCATCAGAACAGCCAAAATATCAATGTTTTCAGATTTCAATAAAATGTATGTTTTTACACTGGTTTTGAGTTTTAAAAGTTTTGTATGTGGAAATTCACTTGCCTCACCTCAGCGTGCTGCGTTCGAAGTTGTTTAAGAATGTATTTTTGTGAAACTTGGTAATTGGCTTTATGTAGTAGTAAGACACACACATATATATATATATATATATATATATATATATATATATGCATTGGAAATTCCATATGGTTTGCTGCGACGGGGGTATTTTAAATATTGGTCTGACTGTAGCAAGTATTAAGGCTTCTGGAAACCTGTTGAAAAGGATAAATTTATGAGGTGTCTAATAGGTTTTGCCAATAAATCTGATGCTAACTTTGGCAACCTTACCGATATTTCTTCTGTCCCTGTTGTTGTTATACAGAGGCAATGACTTCTTCTATTTCTTTTTCAGAGGTGGGATGGAAGAAGAATGATTTGTTTTTTCTTCCCACCACTATGTTACTTGTATTTGACTTCTCTATGGATTTAGAATTGCAGTTATTTACAACATTCACAAATAAATCATTGAAGTTATTGGCAATGTGCAGGGGATCATGAGTCAGTTCACCATCATTGTCTCTGATACACAACTCTGTAAAATCATTTTTCTCCGATGGCCTCCTGCTATTTATCACCTGCCAAATCACTTTAGATTTATAATCAGAAGATTGAATATTATGTAATATTTCATTTGACTTTTTTCTTTTATCACTGCACGGTAACGATATTTTAAACTTCTGTAATATTCACGCATGAAATGGGTTGAATCAAGATCTTTTGTTCTTTTATAAAGGTTGTGCAATTCATTTTTAAGTTGTAACTTAATGCGTGTATAGACTGAGATTTTTTTCTTAGCTTTTCTCTTGCCTACCTTTTTAATAAATTTTGGGAAGGATAAGTCAAAATAATATTTTATTTTGTCAATGAACAAGTTGAATTTTGAATTCATTTAGCTGTTGTTCAATATATCTAACCAATCTTTCCAGAAGATTATGTGTAAAAACGCTCAAGTTGGAATCATCAAAACTCCTGCAATCTTTATATTTAATTTCCGTGGTATCAGTAAGAGGAAGAGTCTCGATGCTTAACGCTTGTGCATAGTGGTCGGATAAGGTGGAAACTAAGACTGAACCTTTGGCCCTTGCTTTGTTGGTAAAAACAGGGTCTATTAAGGATCTAGAGCCCAAGGCTTTCTTGTGTAAGATTTTATTACATTATGCAGATTAAAAGATGTCATCAATGAAGCAAACTTTTGGCGTTCAAAAGTATTTTTTGAGAGGTCAATGTTGAAATCGCCCAAGACAACTATTGTGGTGTGTTTATGCACATGTTTGCTCAAACATTCTGAAAATGTGGCAAAGAACTCATCGTAGTTATTTGTTGGGGGTTCATAACCTGCTATAATCAACATTTTGACCTTGTTAGCTAAATCTAATGAAACAGCAGCCAACTCTCAAATACCTTCAATCTATTCACATTGCAGATCTTGACATTTAATATTAGGCCGGCACCAGATGTCAACTCCTCCTCCTTTTCTAACAATTCGACAAAAAGCAGAGCGACACTCATAATTTTCAAAATACAAGTTTTGAAGGTGATAATGATTAAGTGTGTGTTCCGTAAAGCAGATAAAATCAGGTTTTTCTTCCTCCAAAAAGATTTCAGCTTCATTTAGCTTGTTGAAAAGACCTCTTATATTCTGGTGAAACAACTTTAGACTGAGCAAGTTTGATGTTTTAGCAAATTTCCCCTATAGGGAAGAAGCTATTACCATAGGTGGCATGGTAAGACTTAAGCCCGGGGACCATGATAACTTTTTCTTTTGAGGTCCCCAGATGGCCATTTGGTTTGAACCACATATTTAGTAATTTAGACGTATTGTGACTAACAGGAAGTACATGTCATCTGGAGGAAACTGTGGATTCCTGTTATCCACAGTTTCCTCCAGATTACATGTACTTCCTGTTAGTCATAATACATCTAAATTACTAAATACACTAACAGAAAGTACTAAATGTCATCTGAAGGAATCAACAACTGTTATCAGGGGTACAAGATAAGGATACAAAAGTTCCATTACGCCAAGACTTATTGTATGATCTTTGAAAGGCTAAAAAATCTATTTTTCAGTACAACTACTGAAGTAGGTACCTGTACTTTGGATTTGGGTACACTACAGTAAGCGCCCACCAACTAATAGGATGCGATATATCAATCTCAAACATTCCATATATCAAATCAAATTTTAAATCTATCTTTAACCTAAATAACTCAACACCTAAACAACTGAGTCCTCATGGCATTCATTGAAACAGTCTCTTAAAACATGGGATTACAAGCTATGACTTGGCAAATCATTTGGCTGAATATGTATATCATGGAGTGAAAATTTCAGGTGAAGATCTCCATTTCATGAAAGCAGCCCGTACAGTTTACCCTGGCAAAGATAACTAAGTTTTAGCTTAGTTAAACGTTTCTTTATTTTTGGTTGTATTTTGACATTTTCGATTGCCGTAAAACCTGATAATCCCGGACGGGAGGGGGGGGGGGTCCTGGATACTGTGTGCATATTTTTGTAAACTAACCTGCAAAGTTGAAAAGTCGATCGTTATATATTCGTTTAGAGCAGAAGACGCTTTACACAGCTATATAGAACTGTGTACGATAGTTTTTTTGTTTTACCAATTACCATTACAAATTTCAATTTACCAGGTTTACCAATTTAAGACTTTTTGAAAAAAAAAAATAAAAAAGTATGTCTAAGACATGTAATTTTTGTCAGGTCCAATTTTTTTGCGAAGGCATATTTTTATTCAAAATTTAAGAGCTCATAATGCCATGCTACTTAAAGCTGTATACAACATATATTTTTCAAAACATATTACATTTACGTATTCCATTGCGATTCCGGACACTCTGTGGATGTGACTGTTAGGCCGGCTGTTGCGACTAGCGCCTGCCGTTACTGACGTAAAAAGCAGATTTCCCGCCGTAACTAATAACATCATTCTGGTGCTTAGCCCTAAAACGGTAACTATCCCGTGTTTGTTATTAAAATTTGTGCTTTTAATTTATGAAAAATTGTTTGTACAGTCTCCAAGATGAACCAAAGTAAATCAAGAGCCAAGATGTTAGAGCAGGCAGTAAAGGAGGAAAGTTAATGATGTGATCGTGATCAATGATCATGTCTGTGGAAAATATAATGGGGCCCATGGAAAGCAGACAGTTTTCAGCCCACAGAAAGAAAATGTAATCGCTAATCATGTTGAACAAATATATATATATATATAAGTCGTATTATTATTTGTTTAATTTAAACTCCTTTTTCCCCTATGGTTCTTTGTTTAGTTTCATGTTAGCTTCAAAGAATAACCAACTGAAATTGTGATGTAAGATTAATTTTTATTTATCCCCAACCCATTAACAATGTTTATTTATTTTATTTTCAAGCCTTTGACTGGTACAAAGGCATCTGCAGCCCTCAAAACACCGTCCGATACGGACAGGAGAGGTTAGTTTATACGTTATAACGTTATTTAGATGGGTGTTAAGTATTCTTTGCCTAAATCTACCATAAGTGATCATGTCTGTGGAAAATATAATGGGCCCCATGGAAAGCAGCCCATAGGAAGAAAATGTCATCGTTGATCAAATATATATATATATATATATATATATATATATATATATATATATATAAGTAGTATTATTCTATATATAAGTAGTATTATTCTTTGTTTCTAACTGTATTTTAATCGCCTTTTGCCCCTTACGGTTCTTTGTTTAGTTTCATTTTCGTTGCAAAGAATAAACAGCTGAAAACGTGACGTAAGAATATTCTTTATTCATCCCTAACCCATTAACATTTTTTTATATTTAATTTTTAAGCCTTTGACTGGTGCAAAGGCATCTGCAGACCTAAAAACACTGCCCTACTACAGACAGCAGAGAACGTTTAGGCGTTATAATGATATTTAGGTCAGTGTCCGGGATTAGACTGTTTGTGGGGATTAAGCCAGGCACTTTTATCTATTTTTTATTTATTTTATAATAACATCTAACACATAGAAAAGTCCAGGGATATAGTAAATTAATGATACACACACTTTACAATGGTATGGTTTTTATTGGTGAAATCGTTGTTTGAAAGCCACTTTAACCTAAAAATCTTAAAAAAGTGTCCGGTTTTACAGGGTTTGTTATTTCTTAGGCCTAAATGTTTCTTAAAATATATTTATAACTGGCATTGCATATTATTATTGACGATAGGCTATATAAATTATTGATTTTAGATATAACATTAATATAAATATCGAGTGAATAATTTTGAAAATGTGATCAAGTTTTACGATTTGATGTATCAAATGTTTAACCCTCCAACTGCCAAAGGTCACGATAGCGACCCTATTCATTGCGGTGCGATACATCGATACTCGAATCATTTCGGATTCAGCGCCATATGATTCTACATAGCCTAGAATTTGTAATCTTGAATGATGTATCGGAAGTAGTCTTTCGTGATTTTTGCGATTTTAGAAACCAATTACAAAATTTTGGGCTGTGAATCAAGCAAGTTAGACTAAATGGTTACTAAGTAGATTTAATATGGAAGATTGCAATGCTGGGAAAACTCCAATCGGTCTTGAAAATATGAATATAGGTAAAGTTGATGAACCAAACAAAGAAGATCCAAAAGTTCCTTATAGAGAGGCCGTAGGAGCTCTTATGTATTTGTGTTGTGGTACCAGACCAGATATAGCATTTGCCATTTCATGTGTCATTTTTGGACAGTCATACTTCAGAACACTGGAACATAGTGAAACGCATCATGTGATATTTAAAAGGGACAGCTGATTTTGTTATAAAATACAGTCAACAACCTGAAGAAGAAAGAAAACTAAATGTCTACAGTGATGCTGACTTTGCAGGTGATATATAACAACGAGAAGATCTACAACCGGGGTCATATGTTTTTATGCTGGTGGACCAGTGAGCTGGTTTAGCCAGAAACAGTCATCAATAGCCAACTCAACAACAGAAGCAGAAATCGTTGCGGCAAGCGAAGCAACTAGGGAAACTGTGTGGCATGGCAGATTGTTTCAAGATATGACAACAGTTAAGGGAAAGCCTCTAATACATGTTGGCAATGAAGCTGCTGTTCGTTTGGCCAAAAATCCAGAGTTTCATAAAAGAACAAAACACATTACACATTAGATCAAATACATGAAACGTACAAATTAGACATTTTTATGTACGTGAAAAGGTTTTAGATGGCAGTGTAGAAATTGTAAGAATTTCGTCTGAAGAACAAATTGCAGACATGCTGACGAAACCTCTTGGAGCTAAACGACGTATACTGCTGAGCCAGAAAATTGGACTATGCTGAGTTTAGGAAACTTGATCGTTTTTCTACGTGAACAAAAAGGGGGAATATTGAGGTATTTTGTTTCTGTAAAAAAACAATCACCTGAGTTCATAATGTTTTTGTATCACACGTTTTTTATATCAAAAGTTAATGTTTACAGTTTGTTGGTTTACAATGTTATTTTTGAATAAAGTTGGTTTTTCTGCCTCAGAATATTTTATAATTAAAATAATAATTTGTATATGCTATATTCAGTTTATATTTAGTCTAAAATGAATTAAAATTATATTTCTTTTGAAATAGGACTTTACAATCGCCGACTTAGACGTTCACCGAGCCTAGCTGACGTAGGCCTAGGCTAGGCTAAGTCTAAGGCATAGTTATTTTTATATTTGTTTACTTTTGGAAGTTTTAACTTGTGACATTTTATGCTATAGTCAGTGTTGTACAACAAAGTTGCAGTAGATTTTCTGGGCAATTAGGCCTGTTATATTTATTAGCGAATTTCCCCTATAGGGAAGAAGCTATTACCGTAGGTCTCATGGTAAGACTTAAGCCCGAGACCATGACAAATTTTTTTTTTAAGGTCCCAAGATGACTAAAACACTATTCGTTCAAATTTATATATATGTATATATATATCTATATATATATATATATATATATATATCTATATATATATATATATATCTATATATGTGTCCGTGAATGCGATAACTTGAGTAAAAAACGTCCGATTTTGATGAAATTTGGCTCAAATGTGTAAAGTGACATTTATGACTTTAAGTTCGAAAACCAGAAAAATCGGACTATGGGAAGGGGGGTTTATGGGGGTTTTAAATTTTCCAAAAATCAGTTTTTTGCATTTTTCACCCTAAAATTTTTGAAACAGTTAATTTTGGTTTTGACCATGTTATAGAGCTTAAAAAAACAAATAATATGGTATTTTGAATTATTAACCTAGGTTAAGTGGTTGCGGAAAAAATCCAAAAAAACATGCTCATAAAATCTCCCATGTTAATCTTATGGGAAAAAGGTTTTTGGCTTTTCCTCAGTTAGTTTTACTTTGAACTTCACATTTGCTTTTACCAATCACTTCAGCTCCACAAAACAATCATTTTGGTGTTTAAATTGTGATTCTACGTCCAACCGTTGCAGAGATATTCAAAGTACTAAACACAGTACGTTGTCCAATGTTATCCTTATGGAGAATAAATAAAATTTGATATCTTGATTATTTATGAATGTATATTGATGAAGCTTGGTATTTGGCTTCATGTTGTACTGGTATATTGATATTTGAACAAAAAACAAATATTTTGTTGGTTGTCCCCGTAGCAGCTAACCTGCATACTCAGCCCTAATGTTATTCTTATGGAGAATAAGTAAAGTTTTATATTTCCCTTAATTATTAACATAAATTAATAAAACTTAGTATGTAGCTTCACCTGGTTGAGTTAAATTGATAATTGCATAAAAACACATATTTTGTGCTCCTTGTTGCAGCAAACCTGCATACTCAGTCCTATGTTATTCTTATGGAGAATAAATAAAATGCTATAGATCATTTAGTTATTAATTTATTTTTATAAAACTTGGTAAGTGCCTTTATGTGGTAGTGAAAAACATATATATTCATTGGAAATTTGCTGAGTACGCAGGTTTGCTGCGACGGGGGTATTTTTTGTGTTACAAAAAACTAAAAAATGTGGAGGATCGCTTGTAAATAAGCCCAATACAATTTTCATTTTTTTGTCTTTTACTGCTTGTTTTTCGAGAAAAATGCATTAAATTTTGTGTGCATGTTTATAACTAAATGTGGAATCTGAAAATATCAATACAATGTGAGGGGCCAATGGTTTATTTTTTAGCTATTACACCTCAAAGTTAACTCTTACGTAAATAAAATATATCTTTTATTTTTTCTATTACAAATTTTAAAAAATATATTTTTTCTTTTAGCTACAACAATTTTTTATTGTTTGAAAACTGACAAGGAATAAAACAAAAAAAGAATTAAGTTATAACTCTATCTGCTAAAACATAAAATTAACAGCTTTTTTCCCAAACCCTTGTAAAACGGATTAAAAAGGCCCGGAGTTTTTGTGCTAGTACTTTCAGAAAAGTAAGTAGGGGCCTACCTGGAGCTTTTGGCAGTCACAAAAAACTTTTGTCCGGAGTGCATAGGGTTAACCCTTTGAGTGCCACAGCGTCGCTCACAGCGACGCGATGTGTTTACGCATAAATTGCCGAGCGTCGCTGACAGCGACTCTCGGTATTTTACGTAGTACTTCATATCAAAACAAGGTACTGGCTTTCAAAGTATTTTGTTTTGATCCAGAAGCTTCCAGCTATCAGATCTATAGCAATTTCGTTGCCTTTGGTCTGTTAGCAGACCCTAATTTAGTCATCTCTGTCGCAGATGTCGTCTGTATTTGTTGTTGTGTAATGTTATATGTTTGTTGTTGACGTAAATATCACTTATATTATTGTTATTGAAGTTATATTTTAGTGTTTTTTACTTCCTATTTACGTATGAAATAAAAATAAGTAGCAGAATAGATAGAAACAACTTGAGTAACCCTCGGGAATTAGTTTACAATGATCTTGGAAACAGTGTCATTGTCGTAGATACTAAGTTTTTGTGAAAGTAAAAGATACACATACATCTTTTGTTTTCTAGTTTATTGTGCATTTCATTTACTTTGGTAGGCCTAATGCTTAAATACTAGTAATAATAAACATGTTTACTGACAACAAACTAAAAAATAATTTGTTTATATTACAAAATTGTACTTCAACGTTGCTTAGTAACCACATAGCCTAGGCCTAGGGCCTTTTTTGAATTGTAACATATTTTAATTTATTTTTTTTGCAAACATTAACTGATATTGATGATTTATACATCAGTTTTGATCAGCATTTTCTGCTCTTTCTGCCTATTGGGTTGAAAAATATCAAATGAATTTTTTTAGCATAGTTTATGCAAGTCAAAGTTGAAAAAAAAAACAAATTTTTAATTTGTTTTATATAAAAAATATTTTTTAAGCCCCAATTTATTTTCTGATTATAGTTACTTTATACTATTTCATAGAGAATTTATTCATAAACAAAATAAAAAAAAAGTTATATGGATATCTCTAAAATTGTATTTTATATGATATTTTATGTAAACTACTACATTTTCCATTGAAATTAGCCCGGCAATTTATGCATAAGAAATGGCCATGATCGCGCGGCACTCAAAGGGTTAAACATGAACCTATTGCCAGGAACAACATTATTTATCATGTTTGTTTATTTCATTGTTAGACCTATTTTAAGTTTACCGGTAATTGAAAAACAAACAAGGCGTAACTTAATAACTAACATACAGATTATAAAATATTTTGCAATCGGTAAAAATATCGACCTAATGATGTACCATATCGAACAATTTCATTCGGTTCTTTATATCGTTCCGCTTCCTTTAAACGGATAGAAACATCTTAGGCGTTTCCAACAGGTCATTGACCGGCCTTGTGGCACTGGAGATGTGGTCAATCAGGAAGAATCACTAGTATCATATGTAAGTAACTTAGCTCAAGTTATTAGAACCTAGGCTGACTGCGGATATAATTTCATTAAGTAGGCCTAGCCTAGCATTTAAGAGGGACACAATCTTACCTAACTGTTTAAGGCTCAGCTCTCCGATAATCACAGGTAATCCAATTGGTGCCATCTGCTTCTAATGGCTCATGTAACTACTAAATAAATGACTACCAAGAGGTGCACAGGAGCTGTGCCATGTGCCAACTACCCTTTGTGTAGAGTGCTAATATAAACGTCAAGCTTTCAATGATCTAAATTTTATCCAAGGAAGAACAGAAATATACATACCCAAAAACAGATACAACCGTTTTATCCCGGTTTTCTCTTCTGCCAGGGCAATCCATGTCGTCCAGGGTTTCTTGGGATCATGAAGTGCTTGGTCAATTGATTCTTTGTACTCTGCTACTTTAGCAGCCATTTGAAAAAGAAATAAATACAGTAATTATTATTATTAAGCTTGAAGTTTTGTCTAGCGCACAGTTAAGAGATTTCCGGGATTAATCAGCTGAGATAACCAAATAGATTCAATTCAAATTAGCCTGTAGCCAAATAATAATAGCACACAATAAAGTTAGATGTTACGTCAGTCGATCCCAAGGCTAACAAGAACTAGCCGTTGTCGTTGGTCAGCCTTGCAAACGATGCAAAATGACTAATACAATGCAGTATTAGCCGTACCAAATTTTAACACGTTTCGAACTAAGAAATCCTGGCCTGTCCTACACACTTCACAACGAAACGCTGAAATACTTAAATTCTTCTTACTTGTGGCGATGGTTATTATACTAATGAGGATAAGACATTGTTATTTTTTCAATATAATTGTTCACAAAACGATTTCCAAATCCAGTCCAACAATCCAACTCCTGTTCAAGGTTCGTAGAGCTTTCAGACCAGGTGTGCTGAGTCGATCTATTTAAGGTTTTCTACTTAACCGGAAGAGACCTCGTAAAAACAGCTGTAAGGTCACGTGATCACCAATCCAACCTGCAGTGTTGCTGGGAACACGATATTTATCGTACGAGTACCATATTTTCCTCATCAGTGTAATTAGAATTAACATTGTTTAACTGCTTACATTCTATGATAAGCTGTTATTTTATGAAAATATTATATTGTTTTGATTTATTTGTATCATTAGATTAATCGATTAAGGGTTTAAATTTTCTTTCTGCATTTCCAGTGACAGTTTAAAAATAACTGTACCATTATTATACCCTTAAGGTTGGCAACACTTAATGGTATGTTATTGATATGAATCAGCTGGACGCCCTCGTAAGACATCTTTGCTGCGAACATTACTCTTATGTAAATAAGCACACCTGGCTGGAAGCTCTAAGAACCTTGACTCCTGTTAGTGTAGAGAGAGGTTTCAGCAAGATCCGTAAAATGCGGGTGGTGTCATTTTGTTGGAAAACTAAAACTCTACAAACCATTTAAGATTAATTAAAATCGTTAGAGCCGATTTTGAGAAATTTGGATCTTTCATGTTTTAGCGTTTTTTGGGGGGATAATTACTCTTAAAAAAAAATAAAAATGAAAAACACCTGGAGATATCGTGGATTAGTACATACATACCAAATTTCATAATAATCGGGCCATTGGTCAGGGCTCTAGATCTGTACACATCCAGATAGACAGATAGACAGTCAGACAGACAGACAGACACACAGACATCACGTAAAAATCACTTTTTTGGGTCCAGGGAGCACCAAAACGAATATTTCCACCAACAACTCTAAATCGAACATTTTGACGAAATCAATACTTTCTCCATAATATACGATGTATAACTGGGAGAAAGTACAAGAAAAAAAGGCTATACTCTATGTGATTTTTGACAATTAATTTACAAAGGAAAATAAAAATGAAGTGACTACGTACACGTCCAATGTAAGCCGCTACCGCTTATGTTAGGTTAGGTTAGGAGCATTGACTATACACTACGTGAATACACTCATGACTCACATAGTCAATGTTACGAGGTTTTCGTTATGTGTCACTGGCTCTCAATCTGTTTTAAAAATCACAGGAAAAGTAACGTACGGTGCATCATTTGGAACGGACGTGAACAGTAGCGGCTCTCGTTGGACGTGTACGTAGCCTCTGCCAAACAAAAAATAAAACTAACCTAAAAGATTGCTAATTAATTGTCTTAAATTAAGCCGATAGGCCGATCGATAGCCGATGTCTAAATATTTGAAATAATGTCACCGTATACTTTTGTTTGACCTGATTAAAAATAAGAGTGGAAATAGGCGTGGATTATAGTCCGTGTATTTTTTGTTATTAAAAAATTGATTCATTACTTTAGGTAGTAGAATTATTATTGTTAAATGGCCAACGTTCTTCTGAGTGAAGCAGAAAAGACGTTTATTCTTCAAGGTGTTGAGGTTAGTTATGTTGTATTATAAGTCTAAGTGTCCTTTAATCCAAAATCAGGTTGCCTACTCAGTTATGCACACACAGCAATGATAAAATTATGAAAACACTAAGATCACAAATTTAATGTCCAATAAGATCCCTAATTTTGCCATTTTGGTGGTACAGTTTCCTAAGCAGCCACCAACTAATAGGTTGCGATATACCTATCGATCTTCAACATTCGATATATTGAATCGGAATACTCAATATTTAGAATAGCATACATTATTCACTCGATATTTACCAATGTTGTTAATCTAAAATCAACAAATTGCATATCGTCCGATGCCAGTTACAATTATATTTTAAAGAAACATTCAAAAAATAACAAACAAACAAAAACTACAGTAAAAAGCAACAAATAATAAAGAAATATATAACTCAGCTAAGGGTAAACTTTATGGGCTGCTTTCATCAATTGAATGAACATAATCTATGTTCATAATCTATGAACATAACTGGCAAGGAAATATCCAAGGAAATACAGGGTTAAACTGTGACATCACATCTCCTCTATTGTTCAGGGTATTTAAACAATGACTCACATTACCAGCTGACAGGAAAAACAAGATGGCTGCCGCGTCACTATGCAACATAACCTCAAAACTGACCGTTCCTGCCTTTTAGCAGACAACAGATTCCCGACAATATGTAAAACCTGGCAAAGATAACTAAGTTTTAGCTTGGTTTTAGGCCTACGTTTCTTTATTATTTGTTGTATTTTAAAATTTTAGTTTTTGTTTGTATTGTTGCTTGTTAAATATTTCAACTGACATCATCGCTTTTAATTCCAGTTTTTAGAGACCGTTTCAACACACGCCATGAGTACTTGAATGGGTACTTTGGTATTATACGGATGCCACCCTTATACAGCGCGCTGCGGCAGTTATGTTAGGATAGGTTATCATAAAAATGATTGTAGGACTTTCCTTGTTTCGTTAAGAATCGAATGATACCTGATGAGTCATACTTCAGGCCGCCAAACCCCCTCCAAATAGGCCAAGGTCAGGTCGTTGACCGGAGCGCGCGCATCACCTGTCACCGCCTGTATCTGGGTCAGTGTCATGAGTGATTTATTGCCGTCACTACGTTACATTTGATTTCATAATGAGTGACGTTCTTTTGGTGTGGGATTTACCTCGAAATAAAGAGGAAACCGTACGTATTTTTATGATAACCCATCCTAACATAACTGCCGCAGCGCGCTGTATAATTGGCGGAGTACATGTGGCGATCGGGTGTGGTTGCTAGCGGCGGCGACGCATTCAACACGATCCTAGCGGACATCGCTGTCTTTTGGGAGGCACAACACGAAGACCGCTCATCAGAATGATGTAAAATTTGTACAGTAAGTCAATAAAAGTATGTTTTTTCGAATTATGTATTTATCCTTTGTATCCGGTAAAAATTTAACCTCCAAAAATAGTGGCATCCGTATAATACCAAAATACCCTTGAATGTGTTGGGTGTTTGGGTTACTTAGGTTAAAAGTTGATTTAAAATGCCATTCGATATATCGAATGTTTAAGATCGATATATTGCATCTGATTAGTTGGTGGCCGCTTATGAAACTGTACCCCATTTTAGGAGTTACTGACTTACTTACAGTAATAATTGTTACTTGTTTCTTGCCTTGATAGACTTATTTTGGCGGATTGTTGGAAGGTCACAGTGCCTACGGGTTATAGATCACTTCAGTGGTAGAGAATACCCTATAGTGTGCATCAAATGCATAAAAGCAAAAATACCCCCGTAGCAGCAAACCTGCATACTTAGCGAATTTCCAATGCATATATATTTATCTTAATGCCACATAAAGCTACATACCAAGTTTCACCAATATACATTCATAAATAAACAATTTATGACATTTTAATTATTCTCCATAAGAATAACATGGCGGCTGAGTATGCAGGTTTGCTGAAGCAAGAAACACAAAAAAATGGGGTTTTATGCTTATATCAATATAACTCAACTAGGTGAAGTCACTTACCAAATTTCATTAATTTATTTTCATAATTAAGGGAGACTAGGGGCTTGTAGGGGCAAAAGCCCCTAAAAAACCAAAATACATAAATTTTTTATCAACCTTCATTGGTCATTTATAAATAAGCACTGATTTTCTAGCATTATAATATAATATTATTATACTGTCTTATGTTTTTAATAAAATGTCCATTCCTAAACAACTATACATTGCTGTAGTTTAAAAGTAAACAAACTGAATAAGTACAGCTGGTATCAATATCAAAGGCTAATTTAACTCTGTGGCACAGCTGTTTTAATTTCAAAAGATGTAAACAAATTAAACCCCATGTTGTTTTAATGGGAAAAGTTTTATTCTGTTGCGAATTTATGGTAAAAAAATAAGAAAAATGAATAGTTTTCCCTCAAAATTCACGTCAAGACCTTTAAAATGATACCCCTCCCATCCTTCTACGGCCATCCAGTCACTCACAATTTCTTTACAAAAATTTGACTTACGGAATTATATATAGAGACTAGTGGCTTGAAGGGGCCAAAGCCCCTAACTTTGCTATAATACTCTGCCTCATCTGATTCTGTTTCCTCTTTATAAAAGTAAACAAACTGAATAAGTACAGCTGGTATCAATATCAAAGGCTAATTTAACTCTGTGGCACAGCTGTTTTAATTTCAAAAGATGTAAACAAATTAAACCCCATGTTGTTTTAATGGGAAAAGTTTTATTCTGTTGCGAATTTATGGTAAAAAAATAAGAAAAATGAATAGTTTTCCCTCAAAATTCACGTCAAGACCTTTAAAATGATACCCCTCCCATCCTTCTACGGCCATCCAGTCACTCACAATTTCTTTGCAAAAATTTGACTTACGGAATTATATATAGAGATAACACGTTACTTATTCTCCATAAGGATAACATGGGGCTGAGTACGCAGGTTTGCTGCTATGGGAGCCTTTGTCAAAAAATTGTTTTTTTGAGGAAATATCAATGGTCCACAACCAGATAAAGCCGTATACCAAGTTTCGTCAGTATATGTTCATAAATAAGCGAGATATAAAATTTTTATTTTCCTCCATAAGAATAACATTAGACAACGTACTGTGTTTAGCACTTTCAATATCTCGGTAACCAATTGACGTAGAGAAATTATCAAAATACCAAATTGTGTGTTTTTTTAAGCTGAATCCAATGGGAAAAAAATAAAATCTGACTATTTCCAAAATTATATGTAAAAAATTCAAAAAACCCATTTTTGGGGTACAAAACCCCCCCAAAATACCCCTTCGGATAGAGCGATCTGGCTGGTTTTCGAACTTAAAGTCATAAATGTTGCTTTACACGTTTATACCAAATTTCATCAAAATCGGATAATTTTTACGAGAGTTATCGTGCTCACGGACACATATATATATATCAAAACTGTATATATATAGATATATATATATATAGATATATATATATATATAGATATATATATATATATATATACAGTTTTGAACGAATGGTATTTTTGGGGTCTGGGGACCTCAAAACGAAAAGTTATCATAGTCCCGGGCCTAGGTCTTACCATGCCGACTACGGTAATAGCTTCTTCCCTATAGGGGAAATTCGCTAAAACTAGCCTATTAAATCATTTTAGCGAATTTCCCCTATAGGGAGGAATTAGCGAATTTCCCCTATAGGGAAGAAGCTATTACCGTAGGTCTCATGGTAAGACTTCAGCCCGAGACCATGATAACTTTTCGTTTTGAGGTCCCCAGATGCCAAAAACACCATTCGTTCAAATTTTTATATATGTATATATATATAAATATATATATTTATATATATATATATATTTATATATATATATATATTTATATATATATATATATTTATATATATATATATATATTTATATATATATATATATATATGTGTCCGTAAGCACGATAACTCTCGTAAAAGAGGTCCGATCTTAATGAAATTTGGTACAAACGTGTAAAGTACCATTTATTTGAACGAGTTCGAAAACCAGACAAATCGCACCATCCGAAGGGGGGTTTTGGGGGGGTTTTGTACCCCAAAAATGTTTTTTTTGGAGTTTTCACATGTAATAATCATTTAAATCAAATTTTAATTTATACCATTGTATTCAGCTTAAAAAAACAAACAATTTGGTATTTTGATCATTGCTCTACGTCAATTGGTTACTGAGATATTGAAAGTGCTAAACACAGTACGTTGTCCAATGTTATTCTTATGGAGAAAAAGAAAAATTTTATATCTCGGTTGTTTATGAACATAAACTGGTGAAACTTGGTATATCGCTTCATCTGGTTGTGGTTTGTTGTTGTTTAAACAAAAAACTACTTTTTCGCTTATGGTTCCCGTAGCAGCAAACCTAGGTATTCGGTCTCCATGTTATTCTTATGGAGAATAATAAATATGTTATATATCGCTTATTTATGAATGTATATGGATGAAACTTGGTATGTGACTTCACTTAGATGAGTTCTATTGATATTTGCATAAAAACCCATTATTTTGTGTTCCTTGTTGCAGCAAACCTGCGTACTCATCCCTAATGTTATTCTAATGGGGAATAATGAATATTTTAAATATGGCTTATTTATGAATATATTTCTTATGAATTCTGGTAAGAGGCATAATGTGTTATTAAGACATATATATTCATTGGAAATTCGCTGAGTACGCAGGTTTGCTGCGACGGGGGTATTTTAAACTTTCAACATCATTAAAACATTGGGTGCAGTATGATAAGCGTTCACCAATACAATAGAATAACAAGACATCGAACCCACTATGTTACCTGGCACATCGATAAGAGATGAGAATATAAAAAACAAAATAATAATAACCAAACCATGTCAAAAATAGTGTTCTGTGGAGTTAGGTTAGGTCAGTTTATCACAGTTTTATGTTAATTTAAGCTAACCTATCACTACAGAGCACTGTCAAGTAAAAAACGTGATCGAGTATTAAAACCAATAATAATCGAAAGGGAATATGGATAACTTATCGTTGTGACAATCATGGTAATCCGATATTTTATATTTGATTGATTTGGTGGACGCTTATCGTACTGCACTCAAAACATTTGCTGGCCGGAGACACTTTTAGATCATGTTTGAATTTATTGATGTTTTCTTAAATTCAAATACTTTTAAAGAGTGATTGAAGAGGTTTTTGGCCATTTTGGTTTTTGTACTCAGGTTCAAAAAGTGACTGACAGAGAAGAAATACTTTTTTCTCATGTTGTAACCATGATTTTTGTGGTGGGTTTTATGTTCTGTGCTTTGACAAACTTAATGTTTTCAAAAATGCAAAGGCCTGGGACCATAAGTAGGGCTAGATGAGCAAACCAAATCCCCCCCCCCTAAAGCTGGTTTTTGGGGGTAAATGGGGGTTACCCCTTTGACAAATCGGCAAAGCAGCCTATTACTGGATCACCAGCCTCGATCGCGTGATACAATTGTTAGACAAAATCAATCAAGGACAATTTTGTTGATTTCTGCTTTTAAAAGCCATATTGTTTCTCACACAATAATTTTTAATTTTCGAGATATTGGATGACTTGTTTGAAAACAACTTTTTCAATGATTTTTGGGATTGCCGGGAGGGGCGAGTTCGGACATTAGTTTCCGACCAAACTCTCATAATTTATTTTGAAAAACGGTTTGATTTTTGCTTTTTAGCGAATTTCCCCTATAGGGAAGAAGCTATTACCGTAGTCGGCATGGTAAGACCTAGGCCCGGGACCACGATAACTTTTCGTTTTGAGGTCCCCAGACCCCAAAAACACCATTCGTTCGAAACTGTATATATATATATATATATATATATATATATATATATATATATATATATATATATATATATATATATATATATGTGTCCGTGAGCACGATAACTCTCGTAAAAATTATCCGATTTTGATGAAATTTGGTATAAACGTGTAAAGCAACATTTATGACTTTAAGTTCGAAAACCAGCCAGATCGCTCTATCCGAAAGGGTATTTTGGGGGGGTTTTGTACCCCAAAAATGGGTTTTTTGAATTTTTTACATATAATTTTGGAAATAGTCAAACTTTATTTTTCCCCATTGGATTCATCTTAAAAAAACACACAATTTGGTATTTTGATCATTTCTCTACGTCAATTGGTTACCGAGATATTGAAAGTGCTAAACACAGTACGTTGTCTAATGTTATTCTTATGGAGGAAAATAAAAATTTTATATCTCGCTTATTTATGAACATATACTGACGAAACTTGGTATACGGCTTTATCTGGTTGTGGACCATTGATATTTCCTCAAAAAAACCATTTTTTGACAAAGGCTCCCGTAGCAGCAAACCTGCGTACTCAGCCCCATGTTATTCTTATGGAGAATAAGTAACGTGTTATCTCCCTTAATTATGAAAATAAATTAATGAAATTTGGTAAGTGACTTCACCTAGTTGAGTTATATTGATATTAGCATAAAACGCCATTTTTTTGTGTTCCTTGCTTCAGCAAACCTGCATACTCAGCCGCCATGTTATTCTTATGGAGAATAATTAAAATGTCATAAATTGTTTATTTATGAATGTATATTGATGAAACTTGGTATGTAGCTTTATGTGGCGTTAAGATAAATATATATGCATTGGAAATTCGCTAAGTACGCAGGTTTGCTGCTACGGGGGTATTTGAATTATTTTGGAAATGTTTATGTTTCCAATGATGAGTTTATGATGTGAGTTAGAGGTGTTATGATTTCGTTCACACTGTTTTAGACCAAACATGCTAACTCCGTCCAAACCCAAAGAGTGTTTGCCTGCTAATTTTGAAAAAATGTTTGAAACATTTTCAACTGTCACTAGAGAAAAAAGTGGAAGAAACATTTTTGATTTTTGTGGGAAGCCTGATAGTTGTGGTTGTGGGTTGTCTTTATTTACTAGTTCAGAGACTAAAACTATCGACTATGTGTACTGAAGGAGACATCCCAACTATGAGTCCCTCTTTTAGTTAGTGTTAGCCAGAATTTGAAGTGGACGTAGTTCGGTAAAGTCGGTATGTTTTGAGTTTATGTAAACATCTAGTTACTTTTGTCAGTCTAAATTTACAATAAAATGGTATACAACCATGTGATTGATCATTATTAGACATGGTGGCAGCGGTAGTTATTTTTTTGATGATGTCAAGAACTAAAAGAAACGATAAACAACCATCCAGCGAAACTAATCAGCCGTCAAATACAGAAACATTTGACGAACTGCAGGACTCATGTCTAACAAGAAAACAACCTCAGCAATCATGTTTCAGCCTCCAGAATATTTTGATTTTAAGCAGCCAGAGCTCTGGGAGAAGTTGTCTAAACGATTTAAAAGGTATAGGCTTGCTTCAGGACTAGGCCACGAACACTAAGAAAAACAAGTAAGCTCACTTATTTACTGTATCGGCTCAGATGCTGAAGATCCTTTCATCAATACACCTTTCACATGATGATCAGAATTCTTATAATACGGTAAAGAAGGCCTTTGATAATATATTTATTGGTAAATGTAATGTAATATATAAATACCCCTGTCGCAGCAAACCTGCGTACTCAGCGAATTTCCAAGTTTCTTTAATATACTTTCATAAACAAGCAATATACCTATATAATTTTAATTATTCTCTATAAGAATAACATGGGAGCTGAGTACACAGGTTTGCTGCAACAAGGAACAACTAAAATTTGATTTTAGGCACATTTTTGTAGAACTCCACTAGGTGAATCCACATACCAAGTTTTATTAATTTATGTTCATAATCAAGGAAGACAATATTTTACTTATTGTCCATAAGAATAACATGGGGGCTGAGTACGCAGGTTTGCTGCAACATCAGAAAAAAAGGTTTTTGGTGCAAATAACAATAGACCCCAAGCAGATGAAGCCATATACCAAGTTTCGTCGGTATACTTTCATAAATAAGCGAGATATAAAATTGCTGTGTTTAGCACTTTCAATATCTCTGCAACCAATTTTAAAGACCAATGATCAAAACATGGTAGAGCAATGATCAAAACACCAAATTGTGTGTTTTTTTAGCTGTCTAATATATAAATGTTGCAAACTAAAATTTGACTTTTTCAAAGATTGTATGTAAACAATTCAAAAACCCCATTTTTGGGGTACAAACCTCCCCCCCCCAAAAAAAAAATACCCCTTCGGATAAGTCGATCTCTCTGGTTTTCGAAGTCATAAATGTTGCTCTAGTTGTTTGTAACAAATTTAATCAAAATCGAACCGTTTTTACGAGAGTTATCGTGCTCAGGACACACACACACACGCATACATAAATATACAGTTTTGAACGAATGGTATTTTTGCATCTGGGGACCTCAAAACAAAAAGTTATCGTGGTCCTGGGCCTAGGTCTTACCATGCCGACTACGGCAATAGCTTCTTCTCTATAGGGGAAATTCGCTATAACTATGACAGTCGTGTGTGTGCTGCATTCTGTGGTTAGCCCGTGGAACTACTCCGAATCAAGATCAGCTGTTTTTATTTTCATCAGCTTAAACAAAAATGAATGTCCATAAGGAATACGTGGGAATTTTGAACCCCATGGGGCAAAGCCCTATACGATTTTCGCAACTCCAATATGTTACTCAGGACTATCAAGCACCTCTCTGCCAAATTTCAGCTCAATCAGCTCAGTGGTTAGAGCGTGATTGAGGCACAAATATCTATACAAACTTTCACATTTATAATGTTAGTGGGATGGCAGCCCTGGTAAGCAAATACTGCATTTGATTAGTTTCCTACATGGAGTTTAGTTTTAACTTTGCTATTATTAACAAAAACGTCCACATCTAGGAATGTAACAGTTGTAGTAGAATAACTCCAAGTAAAATGTAAGCAAAAAATTGTATCTACAAATTTGTCCGAGGGTGTGAAAACTCTCGCAAAAAAGGTCCGATCTTTATGAAACTTGATACATAAATGTAAAGCTACATCGAAAACTAGACAGTAGTGATGCGCGATTGCGAGAGGTTAAAACAATCAAAATGTTCCTTCTCGAGAGGTTCCGCTTATCGATTGTTTCGATTGCTTAGCGAGAGGTTTGTACAATCGAGATGTTTTCTCTCGATTGTTGCATTCGTTAAGCAAATTTGTCTGCTGCCGGCGTGCGGCGAGAGGATAAACCCGTTATAGATGTGGATCGCATTTTTATCAGGCACTAAAAACATTTTTTGCAAATAAACCACCCGTAATATAATTAGTTGTTTTTATATATTCCTTTATTATTTCACACCGCGACAATATAAACATCTATTCACTAAGTATTTTCAGGCCTCACAAATGTACATCAAAAAATAAAAATGAAATGGATTAATTTTGAATAATAGTTTAAATTTATTAAACAGCTGCTGTGTCCTTTTGCCAAAATTTGTAATTTTTTTCCCCATATTTGTTTTTATGTATAATATTATTAAACTCTATATAGGAGTAAATTAACAAAAAAATGTTTAAATGTTGTAAAATATAGGCTCTTTATACTGGCTTTATTGGGAGTTCAATTTCAATAGGCAATGTTTTCCTTATATCCTATACATCTTGTGTAAACAAATTAAGTTAATTATTATAGTTTAAATAAATTAAAGATTTGTTCAAAATTTTGTTTTTATTTGATTTTAATCGTGTGTTATAATTTTGGCAACGTCTTATATTTTATTTCTATATAATAAATCTAAAAAAATCTTTTATTGACAATTTTCTAAGTAATAAAAAATGTTGAAATGAGAGTATATAGTGTAAAGCGTGGGAAAGGAGCAGAATTACTGCTACCTAAAACCGTCACAAATTCTTTGAGCATTAAAAGTATAAGTATGCTTGTCTATATTTAATAATGACAAACATTTGTTTGTTCTCTCCATTAATAATTTAGCGTATTATATGTTATTTATTTTATTTTTTAATTTTCACATAATAGATGTTTCTAATTTGAATGCATCGTTTTATTAAATAACTTCCAAAAGTAACAATTTGTTAAAACATCTCGGAAGAAATTTTGATTGTTCCATACACAAATATAACAGATAATAGAATGCAAACATCTCTTTAAAAATAATTCTATTGGTCGGCGACATATTTAGTTAACAAAAATCTCGCTAAAAATTTTGATTGCCCAGTACGAGAATAGCTGCCTCGTCAAACGAAACATTTCGCTAACAACATCTCGGTAAGAACATCTCGGCAAGGACCTCTCGTTGCCCCGTCTAAATGAAACATCTCGGTAAGAACCTCTCGTTAAGGGAATCACAATCGAAACGTCTCGAGAGGTTCAAACAATCAAAACGTTTCGATGGTAACATCTCGCAATCGCGCATCACTACTAGACAGATTGATCCAACCGCAGAGAGGTTTTGAAGGGGTTTCCTACCCCAAATATGTTTTTTAGCGAATTTCCCCTATAGGCAAGAAGCTATTACCGTAGTCGGCATGGTAAGACCTAGGACCGGGACCATGATAAATTTTCGTTTTGAGGTCCCCAGACCCCAAAAACACCATTCGTTCGAAACTGTATATATATATATAGATGTTATATATATGTGTCCGTGGGTGCGATAACTCTCGTAAAAAAGCTCCGATTTTGATGAAATTTGGTACAAACGTGTAAAGCAGCATTTATGATTTTAAGTTCGAAAACCAGACAGATCGACCTATCCGAATGGGTATTTTGGGGGGGTTTTGTACCCCAAAAATGGGTTTTTTAAGTTTTTTACATATAATTTTTGAAAAAGTTAAATTTTATTTGTTATCATTGGAATCAGATTAAAAAGCCGCACAATTTGGTGTTTTAATCATTGCTCTACGTCAATTGGTTACTGAGATATTGAAAGTGCTAAACACAGTACGTTGTCCAATGTTATTCTTATGGAGGATAAGAACAATTGTATATCTTGCTTATTTATCAACGTATCCAGACGAAACTTGGTATATTGCTTCATTTCATTTTGGTCTATTGATATTTGCACAAAAACCAATTTTTTGGTCGATAGTTCCCGTAGCAGCAAACCTGCATACTCAGCCCCATGTTATTCTTATGGGGCTGGGTGTAATAAGTAACGTGTTATCTCCCTTAATTATGAACATAAATTAATAGAACTTGGTTTGTGGCTTTACCTAGTTGAGTTATATTGATATTTGTATAAAAACCCTTTTTTAGTGTTCCTTATTTCAGCAAACCTGCATACTCAGCCGCCATGTTATTCTTATGGGGAATAATTAAAATGTCATAAATCGTTTATCTATGATTGTATATTGATGAAACTTGGTATGTGGCTTTATGTGGTATTGAGACAAATATATATGCATAGGAAATTCGCTGAGTACGCAGGTTTGCTGCGACAGGGGTATAGTTCTTGCTAAACCCAAATGTTAGTTTGCACCATTGAATTCAGCTTAAAACCAAACAATTCAGTATTCTGAGAAATCTCTTCACTTGTTCAGCGGCTCGTGTTAGTTTGACAGCGCCTTCTATTTTAGTTGAGGTTGACGGCAATACACACGTGTATTGCAGGTTTTTGTTCAAGTTTGCAGGCGCTGGTCATTGAACGAGCGACCTTGAGACCGACCTTGCCACCCTTCCCCCTGGCGCCAGGACTGACGTTATCTCTGTTTTATCGCTTTATTCATTCTATTTTCCTGGAATTTAATAATTTATCAGTTCCCTTTAATTTCATTCATTCAGTTTGAATTAAATACCAGTTTTCTTTGATTTTATTAGCGAATTTCCCCTATAGGGAGAAGCTATTACCGTAGTCGGCATGTTAAGACCTAGGCCCGGGACCATGATAACTTTTCGGTGTGTGTGGGTGTGTGTGTGTGCGTGCGTGCGTGCGTGTGTGTGCGTGTGTGTGTGTGTGTGTGTGTGTGTGTGTTTGTATCGAGGTTCATTGGGGGACATTGGTATGGATACACACCGACGTTCAGTGGACCCAAAACGTTCTGAGGACACACACCAGGTCCGCAGAACGTTTTAAACGCAAATCAGTATTATGCAAGCCCCTACGAACCTGGGAATACCACTTTCATTCATCGAAGAAAATGTCCTCAGATCGCATGGTTCGTCAGACACGTTGTTTCGCAGTGTGTCCACCACGTAGCGCTAGTACGTCGAGCGCTTTTCACACATACACACGCCACCTGCACCAAATAGCACAAGTGCGGACATATTTGAATTTTTCTATACACGGGTATAAGTTGAAGACGCACTTAGTGCGGACCCAATCGATCTTATTTTTAGACCAACTGAAACGCGGGAAAGGCTTGGAGCTATGTTGTGTTTGGAGACGACGACGACTCGGTGGAGCTCGATTGAAGCCGGCCCAGGATGCGCCATAGCGATTTGTCCACGAGTTTGTCATTGTTTATGTTGTAGCACATAACATTCAGTTAAAACAAGTTTAACATATCTTTATCAGATTAACTGACAGCTTCAACATTCTCGTAGTAACTGATTAAAGATATTGTTATAAAGAAGATATACCGAACGGAGCGGCTCCAACCTCCTGAGGTTTACGGAAGGTGACAATTATCTCATCCCAATAGTTTTTCCATAAAACTGATTTCCAGAAACGGTTCTAAACAATTTTTAAGATGCGAACCCCTTACCAATACCTTTTTATAAATTGTACCCCCGAACCAGGCGATATCAGTTGGAAATAAAAATACTTTTAAAACTATATGAGTACTAAATTTCAACAAAAGAAGTAATATAAGGTAGGCTATTTATTTATAATGTAAATTTAAAATACTGTTTTTTGCATAGTAAATAAATACTTTATATTACTTTCTATGTTTAAGATTAAAGAGCTAATTTTAATTGCAGAATTCACTACTTATATGGTTTTAAAAGTGTTTTTATTGCCAACCTAATGATGTTTATTATATATATCAATAACCGTTGGTTTTGAAAGTGTGAACAGTTTTGTAACTTCTTTTACTTTTAAATGTCCTTTCCTTACTTTTTCATATAGTACTTTGAAGTTAGGTTTAAAAGAAGCCAAACACTCTATTATGATTGGGGCATCATCCAACTTGTGTCTGTTCATTTGTGTCATCTTCATTTTTGGTGAGTTCGTACGACTCTTTCTACTAGATCAGTGGATGAGAAAGGCAACAAATCCAAAATCTCCTAGTCTGACAGATTGTAATATTTGTTAGTAAAAACAAACGAACAATTAATAAAAGAGATTTTCTTGAAAACTGTATTTCAATGAGTTGTATGATATTAGTAACTTTTCCAGTTTATTGGGGAATATTTTAATCCAAAATGTTTTATTGATTTTTTGTTAGTTACGAGTTATTTATGAACAATATTCACATTCACATTATTTACTTTTGTCACTGTTGGCTGCATGTCACTTAGGTGAGTCCTTAAATGTGGTTATTCCTGAGACGTTTTGCATTCGACAAATAGTTTGAATATTCGGAAAATTACCTTAATTAGGTGCAATGATTAAACAAAGTTTTGTTTAGGAAATTGGAAGCATAAAGCCCTCACAAATTAATTGTATTATTTGAAAAATACCAAAACACCTTCATTAAAACATGTAAATATTTTAAATAGCCGACTTTTATGCTTAACTTTCCTAGAGAATATGGTAACCCTAACTAAAATAAACTGTTAACTGTATCCTTTGTTTTATTTCTTCAAAAAGGGCCTCAGAGTCCCTTAAGTTTCTATTCCAAACCTACGAACATAATTATTGGTTACAAATTCTTAATAAATACCGTAAAGATTATGCCGAACTATACCGAATCGTTTATTTTTTTGGCGTGTGTGTTTCAGTTTTCAGAAATTTGGAAACCTCCATAATTCCAATGTTAAAATTTCCAATTTTTAAATGTGATTTTAAGTCCGGTAGATGGAAGCGTTTCCCTGCTCCTGCGGCGGTTTGGGTGCGGCTCTACGGAATTTCGTTATCCGACATTCGAAAATCTCAAAAGCAAACATGGTTGTGTTTGGTATCGTTTTAAAGGTAATTTTAAATTTAAGAAATTTAACATCATGCTCAAGATGAGTCGCTATTGAGCTTCGAGCCCCACAAAGTTGCGGTGACGCGCAATTTGGGCAGTCAGGTGATCGTGATACCATAAAGTAAAAGCGCTCGTAACGGGCGTTATAACACACCATCAACCGTGTAACTGTGTGTATCTGAACAGTATTTATTGGTAGAATATCAAAATGCAAAAATCATATCTGGGGAAATCATTTATTACTCAGCCAAAGTCCCCGAACGGCGGCGGCGCGGGCACTAGTCACATGAAATTATTTTCTATAGTCGAAATGTATTGCAGAAGAGGTATATTAACGGATAGTATTGGAAGGTAACACCCAAACGCCTTATTTAAGCGTATTTACTATAAAAACTGGCGTCACTCCGGTCATAAAATGTAATATTTGAGACTTTTTGCCATTTAAAACGGGATTTATGTGGGAATTTTTCCCATTTATATATCCTAAAACGTCTAAACTCACGAGTATTAAAGATATTAACCTAATATTTGATATATTTATAAATAAAAAAGGCATATTAGTTGGAAAAGTGATGAATTTCTGGCTTCAGTGCCGAAATGTACCCAAAATTCACACATATACTCTAATTAAAACCCCTAAAGGTAAAGTAACTGAAATACATTACAATATCGATTGATATAACTGGCATTACTTGCTAAATACTAAAACTACAAGTTATTATACAGGATAAAAGCAGAATACATTATCAAGTGCGAGATATGCAATTCCCAGTCTAGTGCGTAACTAAAATCTCGCTTTATAAGTTAAATTATTGTTTTCCTATAAATGTAAAAGTTAGGACTAGTCAATTACACTAAGGGATATGATTCTGTAGCGAAATGGAACATTTTAGTAGTTTAAAACTTATAAATGTACATTTTATAAGCAAATAATGTGTTTGGCTACAGAAAAAAAACATGAGTATAATTGGGTTTTAAGGTAAAAGTTACAGTTTGTATATATATACAGGGTGTCCCGGCAGTAAGTACAAAAACTTTGGAAATGGTTTATATGGGTCAAAATAAAAATAAAATTAAAAATATTTTTTTTCCTAAAACGCTTAGTTTTCCGTATATCTGTATGTTAGTGATTTTCACATAATATCTTGATATAAACGTCAAACTTTGTAGATATGTTACATGTAATAAGACCCATTTTGGTATGAAATATCAAGTTTCTACTTTGCACCATTTCAAGATGGTGGCCATTTTTGTTGTTCAAATCTAAATATCTTAAAAACCGTAATACTTAGGAAAGAACTGTAGGAAGCAAAAACATTGTGTATTTAGTCTTAAAAATAATGATATAAAGATTATAAACATAAGATTATAAATAACTGAGATATTGTGATTTGTATATGTAAAAACATGATTTTCCCATTTCTGGACTAAAACATAATATTTTAACTCAGAAAAATCAAGCCGTATATATAATGAAAGATTTGGAAAATTAGAGAACATCTGTGAAATGCCCAGACGAGATAAATGCTGCATACTGTGTGTTTATTTATGAATTATTATATATTATAAAGATACGAATCGATAGTATACTATGTATATTACCTCAAACGTAGAGAATTAGTTACCTTTAACTACGATATAACGTATATAAGCTTATGAAAACAGGTACAAATCTGCCATCTGCAATTCAGCTTCATCAACCTTTTATAGCCATAAATATCGTATAAAATCACTCTTTGACGGTTAATAGAACAAGTTGAGTATTGAATTCGTTGTATATATCAAGAAAAAACTGCTTAATTCAGTTTAAATTATCAAAATTTAGCACCCAAACAAATGTAGCTGCCTACAACACAATTTTCCTTTGTTTGTGCCCAGGGGGGTAAGGCATACAGGCCCATCCCTCATGCTCGTAATCTGGGGAAAATCTGAAATCTCGTTTCATTAGGAATGTGAAATATCGATTTAAATAAATCATCAAACTTGTAATGAATTTTGTTTAACTTTGTTCAACAAAAAATTTGAACATACAAACAAGATCGTTACTAATAATAAAAACAACAAAATAATCTCAGTAAAATGTAAAAAAAATTAATTTATAACCAATACAAATACAAAACAACTTTATTTTAACATTTTCGAGTAATAAACAATATAAACATAATTAAAAAATGTGTAGTTGATATTAAAAAGTACTTTTGCGAGATCATAAATCTAAAGTCGTCACCTTAATCTAAAAAAATATATTTATAAGAACCAAACAGTCCACTAAAAAGAGTATAAGTTTACAGTTAACAAAACATTAAAGTAAAAACTATTGCAAATTAAACGGTTGTAGATTTTTTAAATATAGCAAATCCAGCTTTTAGAATTCGAGCAAACACTGTTTGTTATTTTAGTATAAATTGTGATGTCAGTCCGGAAGTTAACTTTAAAAGCTGATCTTGCTTCTGTACTGTGTTTTGTTACCTTGAACTAAAATTGTAATCTAACTAAATTGTAATTTACTTTAATTAATTTCACAAACCCGCCCGTACTAAACATAACCAATATTCAACTTTGTTTCCACGCTCATAATACAGCACAGACTGATAGTTACCTGTAGTCGTATAAGATCCAAAAATAAGCCTAACTAAACAATTAATTGATTTAAGTACATATGAAAATACATTTACAAAACTGATTGAAATCTGCAATCGGTCAATAACTGATTAAAATTAAGATTTTTTACCAAATTTACAAAATGAAATTCTTTGCGTATGAGCTTCTGTTTCTACGAAATCTAACCTTTGTTTTTTTCAATACATACAATTATTTGGTTTGTAAGCCAAATATTCTATTATGTGTTAGCATTTTAGTGAGAAACATTTTTTGCCTCACACCAATGTATTGACTAGAAACGGATTACAAGATTTTACACAAATCAAACCTGTAAACAAACCACAGTTGACAGAGAAATGTAGAAAAATAATCAATGTATAAAATGGTAACAGCCTCATCTGTCTGCAACTAAAATTTACCTGCACATATTATGTTGAAAACAGTAAATTTTGCGGCTTGCCTGCTAAATAAACTGCTACTTCACGGCACTCGGAAAATGTTTGTTTTTGTGAGACACTTTTTGGGCAAAAAGCAAGAGTCCAAGTAATATGTTTGTATGTGAATGAAAATGTAGACTAATGGCGTAGATTTTATTCCATTTATCAATTATTTTGGTATACTTTAACGGAACAAACACGGTAGCAAATTTGCCTCTTGCCACCGGAAAACTGGGTTTGAGCGGCAAAAAACTTTAGGGTATATGACAAGAAGGATCTACCAAGACATGTGGGGTATTAATAATAAGTAACACAGCTTGCTGACCGCGAGCGCAATGAGATAGACAGCATAGGCGATAGGTGGTCTTGACAGCGCTGTGCCCCATCTGACAACAGAGCTACACAACACAATGGTAAATAAGTGATTTGGGTTTTTATTAAATATGTCCTTACATGAACGGCATATTTTAAGGTTATACACGAGTCCATGCATTGTCCTCTCTACGTTGGTTCAATTCCACAGTCCTCTAATAGTCCGTATATTTTCTTTTTAACGGTTTTTGTGTGTGTGTCCTCTCTACGATGGTATAATTCCAACCTCTTGTTGGGTCCGCAGAACGTATGGTATGGGGCAGTCCTTAAATATTGTAAATAGAAAGACGATTGTCAATGTTTTAGCTATTTATCACCAAAACGTATTATACTACGCAATAATTTTATTAATTTTCAGGTTTTTTTATGAAGTCCTGTAAACGTCGTTCTGGGACGCAGGTCCTCTAAACGTCCCCGTTACAAACATGTGTGTGTATGTGTGTGTGTGTGTGTGTGTCCGTGGGTGCGATAACTCTCGTAAAAATGGTCTGATTTGGATGAAATTTGGTACAATCGTGTAAAGCATCATTTATGACTTTAAGTTCGAAAACCAGACAGATCGCCCCATCCAAAGTGGTAATTTGGGGGGGGGGGTTTGTACCCCAAAAATGGGTTTTTTGAAGTTTTTACATTTAATATTTTAAAAAGTATAATTTTAGTTTTCACCATTAGATTCAGCTTAAAAAAACACACAATTTGGTGTTTTGATCATTTCTCTACGTCAAATGTTTACAGAGATATTGAAAGTGCTAAACGCAGTACGTTGTCCAATGTTATTCTTATGGAGAATAAGAACAATTTTATATCTCGCTTATTTATGAACAAATACTAATGAAACTTGGTATACGGCTTCATCTGGTTGTGGTCTATTGTTATTTACACAAAACAGCAATTTTTACCGATTTTTACCGTAGCAGCAAACCTGCGTACTCAGCCCCCATGTTATTCTCATGGAGAATAAGTAAAATGTAATGTCTCCCTTAGTTATGAACATAATTTAATAAAACTTGGTATGTGGCTTCACCTTGTTGAGTTATATCAATATTTATAAAAACAACAATTTTTTGTGTTCCTTGTTGCAGCAAACCTGCGTACTCATCCCCCATGTTAATCTTATGGAGAAAAATCAAAATGGTATATATCGCTTATTTATGATTGTATATTGATGAAACTTGGGATGTGGTTTCACCTAGGTGATTTATATTGATATTTGCAGGAAAACCCACATTTTGTGTTCCTTGTTGCAGCAAACCTACGTACTCATCCCCAGTGTTATGCTTATGGAGAATAATTATACCCCCGTCGCAGCAAACCTGACTCAGCGAATTTCCAATGCAATATATGTATTAATACCACATAAAGCCACATACCAAGTTTCATACAAATATATTCAAATATAAGCGATTTTAATATTCTCTATGAGAATAACACTGGTAATGAGTACGTAGGTTTGCTGAAACAAGGAACACAAACGATTGGTTATTATGCAAATATAAATAGAATATAAATATATTATTAGTTTATAAATAGAATTTAACTAGGCGAAGTCACATACCAAGTTTCATCAATATTCAATCATGAATAAGCGCTTTATAACATTTTAGGTATTCTCCGTAAGAATATCATGGGGGCTGAGTAAGCAGGTTTGCTGCAACAAGGAACCAAAAAAATGGGTTTTTATGCAATTATCAATATAACTTAACCAAGTACATACCACCAAGTTTTATTAATTTATGTTCATAATTAAGGGAGACATTACATTTTACTTATTCTCCATAGGAATAACATGGGGGCTGAGTACGCAGGTTTGCTGCTACGGGAATAGTCAACAAAAAATCAATTTTTTGTGCAAATATCAATATACCAGAACTACGTGAAGCCACATACCAAGTTTCATCAACATACATTCATAAATAATCGAGATATCAAATTTTATTTATTCTCCATAAGGATAACATTGGACAACGTACTGTATTTAGCACTTTGAATATCTCTGCAACGGTTGGGCGTAGAATCACAATTTATACACCAAAATGATTGTTTTGTTGAACTGAACAGATTGTTTAAAGCAAATGTGAAGTTTACATTAAAATAAACTGAGGAAAAGAAAAAAACCTTTTTCCCATAAGATTAACATGGGAGATTTTATGAGTAGGTTTTTTGGATTTTCCCCGCAACCACTTAACCTAGGTTAATAATTCAAAATACCATATTATTTGTTTTTTAAGCTCTATAACATGGTCAAAACCAAAATTAAGTTTTTTTTTTAAATTTTTAGGGTGAAAAATGCAAAAAACTGATTTTTGGAAAATTTAAAACCCCCATAAACCCCCCTTCCCATGGTCAGATTTTTCTGGTTTTTGAACTTAAAGTCATGAATGTCATTTTACACATTTGAGCTAAATTTCATCGAAATCGGACATTTTTTACTCAAGTTATCGCATTCACGGACACATATATATATATATATATATATATAAATTTGAACGAATAGTGTTTTTGGTATCCGGGGATCTCAAAACAAAAAGTTATCATGGTCTCGGGCTTAAGTCTTACCATGAGACCTACGGTAATAGCTTCTTCCCTATAGGGGAAATTCGCTAAAAGTGCAAAATTCAGTTCCAGACTTCAACAACAAGACAAACTTTTTGACAAAATTTAGCAGACATAAGCTCGTTGGCTGAACATTGCACATTTAGAAACCTAAGAGATGAGCTTATTCATGATCAAATTGTTGTTGGTATCAGAGATAAACATTTATCCGCTCAGTTACAAGAAGATTCTAATTTAACCTTAGAAAAAGCCATTCAGAAATGCAAACAAAAGGAGGCTATCAGCAAACAATTGGCAGAACTAGAAATGATTGATCGACAGGAACATGTTGGAGTTGATAAAATCAAGTCAGAATAGGAAAATGTTAATTTTCCATTTAATAAATTATCACATTTCAAGATTCAGGGTAAAGATTATTGCTGGAACTGTGGACGGCCAAGACATCCACGTAGCTCGTGTGCTGCTAAAGATGTAACCTGTAATTATTGGAATAGAACTGGTAATTTTGCTCGGCACTGCAGAAGCAGATCATTAACACTGAAGTCTGCGGGAAATGCCAAGAAGGTAAATGAAATAGTACAGTCAGAAGAGTCAAGCTTTTGTGAAGCTACAGCTGCATATTTAGGACTGGTAAATGTTAACTGCAACAGCTCCTCTCCCTGGTATATAGAAATTTCCATTAACAGTCATGTAGTGAAAGCTAAAATAGATTCAGGGGCAGAAGTAACAGCTACATTATCACTGACATAAATTGTTTTATTGCATTCGATCAGGCTTCGGCTCGTTCAATTATTGAGGTACCTTAAACTTCCAGTTTTAACCTGGCGAAAATCCTGTATTTGTTTCTCTTTTATTGTTTCTTTATCTTATATATTTGTAACCTGATTGGCCATTTAATTGTTATTGTAAGTTCAGATAATTGCCAAACATTGCTTGATGTCTGTCGACCAATAAATATTTTGTTTATCTATGATATGTTGTAAAACTTATAGTTTACTGTAACTTGTGTATGTAATTATTTTTGTTGTTTAAAAAACCTATTTTGTGCGTAAATTATTGTAGTTGGTTTTACTCTTTTTAGGATAACTTCCGATGCGATGGACGTTCCTGTAAAGATTATCGGCCTATGGAACTGGAGACCGATGTAGTGAGCAATGCCAGTGGCTCTGCGCGTCTTAGACTGGCGAACACTGACATTTTAGTTGGTGTTAAAACAGAAATTGATATACCGTTCCCTGAAACGCCTAATCAAGGCAAACTTGAGTTCTTTGTAGATTGGTAAGTTATAAGATAAGGGCCTACAATTATAAAAAGTGCAGACTTTCTTTTCTTTAACTTGAAAATTATTGAGATTAGGGGCTCATGGTTTGATTAAAATTATGTTCAATAGTTTCGAACATTCACAAATATTTTTAGGAGCTTCTCTTTGACTATACAAGGGGGAACAAAATGTGTAATGTTCTTGCCTCTGCAAGTTGGATTCCCCCTCAAGCTTGGGAAAATTGATTTTTATAACAATCAACACTGACAGCCATTTTATTTTATACTTAGTTCTAATAAAATAAAAAAAATTGTTCTGAAGTGGAAATTTGGTTGGAATAACTTAATATACGCTATTTTGGATTCTGTTGTGTTCATCTCTTGAGGGTGAAGTTGACTTTGGTCTACAACCAAATCCAGTAGGTACACAATGTAAAATACCATATAAAAAAAAAACAATATCCCCCATTTAACCCTCCAAATGATGTTTAAATGTTTAAACATAGCCTAGTTTAAACATTTAAACTCATACAGTTTACCTCTAATTTGTTTAGTATCAAAAAACTTCCTGTAATTTTATATTGTAGCATTCTATTAATTTTAAAACCTCAAATAAGTTAATAAATACAGTAAACTATTTATTTAATAATTTAGTTTTTTACGATAAAATATGGGAAAGGTTGCACAAAAAGGTTATCCCCATCTTAACTGCTTCATTAACACATGGAGCGTTCCATAGGGAAAGTTATAACAGGCTGGGGAATTCGAAAAAAGAAATATTACTCCTTACAATTTGCTATCAAATATGGCTTAAAGGTCACTGCGAAAGTATTAAAAACTCACCTATCGGTAATCAAGGGAATATATCTTTACTAACAAACTAATTGACCTGGTGGAAATCTCCGCTAAGCGACCGATGGAAGGTTTAAAGTTAAAATAAAACTTTTTTCCTGAATGAGATCAATCTATTACATTTGTTTAAACATTGATCCAAATTAATTTTGGTTCGTGAGTAGGTTTAATTCATCATTTTTTGTTTTTATTAAAAACCAAGTTCAACGGATAGGCAAGACTTTTTACATTGGGATAGGTTATAAAATCAAAATAATATCACTCATACTATAAGTGATGCTTGTAGGTTCATGAATTTGTTAAGATAGTGTTTGAAGTGACCTAATTTATTTTCAAAATCTCCTGGAGGAGTAATTTATTTAAACCCCAACTTGAAACTGCTGCTGTGCTCCACATTTGTTGACAAACATTTTCGGTTCACCAAGAGTAAAATGTAACAGATTTTGGGCACAAGTTCAGAACATGCTACATTTAAGCCGTTTTGTTTCTTTTTCTTCAATTTTGACCACTGTGCACGCATCTAGTTTTTAAGAGCCTGTTTTGGAGTGAAACAAAATTTTCAGCCGTATAACTCTCAAAGTAATTTGTTGAAGCCTTATTGGTTTAGGCCTGTTTGTGAAGTAGACTTATTGTTATAGTTCTGCCAACGCTACGCCTGCATTTGAAGGTCGGGGTGGAGAGGACCTTGCTACGGACATTAGCACTGGTCTGGCTCGCGCGTATGCTTCTTTCCCGCTGGCAAAACTCTGCATACTCCCTGGTTTGCAGTGTTGGAAACTTTATGCAGACATTCTGATTCTCGAATGCGGTGGGAACTTGTTTGATGCTGTTTCTCTCGCAGTGAAGGTACTGTAGTATATCTGACATTTCTCACTTTTGACAGTAGACAATTCTTCATTCAGGCTATTATGAAATGGGGTCAGTAAATGTAAACTTTAAAATAATTTGACAGGTTCACCTGTCTAAGGGATAATCCACTTTGTGATGTAATATGGTGTACCGGTACTGAATTTTTAACATTATATATACTGCATTGTTTCAATACAAAAATTGGAATTTGAAACAAGACTGTGTGGAGAAACCAGCGACCAAAGAATAGCAGTTGCGTGCTGGGTTTGAAGCCGGGCAGCCTCTGAGTGGTGGAGATGAATCCACATGAATCGTCCTCTAAAGAGTGTTGCCGTCGCTGGCGCTGTCTTTAATTCAAGATTATCCCTGTACCAACAGATTTAATTTCTTATTATTTACCTCAGTACCCTCAGTGAATAACATTTTTGTTCAATAACTTATTGCCTTTCTCACATGAATAACATTTCTCATAAGAAATAAACGAGTATGAAGTTTGATTGAGATTATTCCTAACTTCGAGGCTGCCTGCAGGCTAAACGAAGAATTTTGAGAAAAAATATGAAGAATAAAAATTTGTTTATCATGTCTTTTCCGAAAACTTTCTCCCTGACAAAACTTGCCTGACCAAATAATAAAAAAATCCTCACAGATGAACTTTTTAATGTCTAAATTCAAAACAAGAACTTTATCTCCTTAGTTTATCATTTTTGAAGTAATTAAAATATTTTATTTCTTACTCCAACTTAACCCATTGCTGTTGACACACAAACATGGACATTGCTATTCAATTTAACAAAAAACCAAAATTTTAAGCTCTAATTGTTCGCTTGGACGGTTATAATGAGATGCGGTGAATTACAATTTGTGCCAGTAGCGGCCAGTGGCTGAGCCGTTTAAGCCTTTGAGTGGTGGGGGACCGGCTTAACCTACGTAATGTATAATGGATAGGGATTGCCAGTCAATATTATTCTTTGGTCGCTGGGAGAAACAGCTGCTAAAAGTCTGTTTCCTGCTTTCAGACTCCTCCACTGTGTTAAACGTCGATCTAGCAATAAGTTAAAATGTTCATACTCATCTTCCCAAAGGATGTATTTTTTATCTCTTCTGGAAGGATGTTGAGAAATAAGCATCCTGTGTGGTTTGTCCCTTTTTGTGCATTGAAGTGACGAAGATGAAAAATATCTGGAAAATATAAGAACTAACTTGGCTACTGTACATGAAATATTCTTCAATAAAAGTACCTATATTTTTAAACTTGAATCAGTACGCTGACGGAGGTAGCCTATTTTGAGTTTTACTTTTGGAAGAAAATGGTATTTTAGGATTCAGCGTAGGCCTATATAGAAAGAATATATATATATTATGGCTGTCCATCGGCCTACTTAGACAATATTTTCCTGTCTTGCGTCATTGTTCATAGGCCTAGTTTTGTGGTTTTCCACAAGACTGGGGACCTTTCTGAGACATTATTTCTTCCCTCAATAATCAGCATTATCTACCCCAACTTTTTTATTTGGTTGGTTGGTTTTTTAAATTTTTGTTATGTGGTACTGAAATAATGTGTTTTGTGAGTCGTTAGTGTAGTGGTGAAGGTGACGGACTCCGGAACCATGGCAGCGGCCCTGTTGTGGGTTCGAATCCCAGTCTTGGCATGTAAATTTTATCAGTACTGTTGAAGTCTTACTGTAGTGACTCACCTCTTGCTTTGCTGGATATGTTCCACGCACAGATCTATAGTCTATGGGCAGAATGAAGCAAAACGAGTTTGCACGCAGCACACTGACGTGAGGGAAGTGAATTTCCACATAAAAACTTGTAAAACTTAAAATACCCCCGTCGCAGCAAACCTGAGTACCCAGCGAATTTCCAATAGATATATAAATGTCTTAATACTACATAAAGCCACTTACCAAGTTTTATAAAAATATATTCACAAATAAGCGATATATACAATTTTAATTATTCTCCATAAGAATAACATTGGGGCTGAGTACGCAGGTTTGCTGCAACAAGGAACACAAAAAATGGGTTTTAGCGAATTTCCCCTATAGGGAAGAATTAGCGAATTTCCCCTATAGGGAAGAAGCTATTACCGTAGGTCTCATGGTAAGATTTAAGCCCGAGACCATGACAATTTTTTTTTTTAGGTCCCCAGATGACTAAAACACTATTCATTCAAATTTATATATATGTATATATATATATCTATATATATATATCTATATATATACATATATATATATATATATATATATATATATATATATATATATATATATCTATATATGTGTCCGTGAATGCGATAACTTGAGTAAAAAACGTCCGATTTCGATGAAATTTGGCTCAAATGTGTAAAGTGACATTCATGACTTTAAGTTCGAAAACCAGAAAAATCGGCCCATGGGAAGGGGGGTTTATGGGGGTTTTAAATTTTCTAAAAATCAGTTTTTTGCATTTTTTACCCTAAAATATTTAAAACACTTAATTTTGGTTTAAACCATGTAATAGAGCTTAAAAAAACAAATAATATGGTATCTTGAATTATTAAGCTAGGTTAAGTGGTTGCGGAGAAAATCCAAAAAACCTGCTCATAAAATCTCCTATGTTAATCTTATGGGAAAAAGGTTTTTGGCTTTTCCTAAGTTAATTTTGATGTAAACTTCACATTTGCTTTTACCAATCAATTCAGCTCCACAAAACAATCATTTTGGTGTTTAAATTGTGATTCTACGTCCAACCGTTGCAGAGATATTCAAAGTGCTAAACACAGTACGTTGTCCAATGTTATCCTTATGGAGAATAAATAAAATTTGATATCTCCATTATTAATGAATGTATATTGATGAAACTTGGCACGTGGGGTCACGTAGTACTGGTATATTGATATTTGCACAAAAAATTGATTTTTTGTTGATTATCCCCCTAGCAGTGAACCTGCGTACTCAGCCCCCATGTTATTCTTATGGAGAATAAGTAAAATGTAATGACTCCCTTAATTATGAACATAAATTAATACAACTTGGTATGTGGCTTCACCTTGTTGAGTTATATTGATATTTGCATAAAAACCCATTTTTTAGTTCCTTGTTGCAGCAAACCTGCTTACTCATCTCCCATGTTATTCTTATGGAGAATAATTAAAATGTTATATAGTGCTTACTTATGATTGAATATTGATTAAACTTGGTATGTGGCTTCACCTAGTTAAATTATATTTATATTTGCATAAAAACCAATTGTTTGTATTCCTTGTTTCAGCAAACCTATGTACTCATCACCAATGCTATTCTTATGGAGAATAATTAAAATTGTATATATCGCTTATATATGAATATATTTTTATGAAACTTGGTATGCGGCTTTATATGGCATTAAGACATATATTATGCATTGGAAATTCGCTGAGTACGCAGGTTTGCTGCGACGGGGGTATTTATGCTTATATCAATATAACTCAACTAGGTGAAGTCATATACCAGATTTGATTAATTTATGTTCATAATAAGGGGGACATAGCATTTAATTATTATCCATAAGAATAACATGGGGCTGAGTACGCAGGTTTGCTGCTACGGGTGCCTTTGGCAAAAAATAATTTTTTTGAGCAAATATCAATGCAAATACCACAACCAGATGAAGCCATATACCAAGTTTCGTCAGTATACGTTCATAAATAAGCGAGATATAAAATTTTTCTTTTCCTCCATAAGAATAACATTAGACAATGTACTGTGTTTATCACTTTCAATATTTCGGTAACCAATTGACGTAGAAAAATGATGAAAATACCAAATTGTGTGTTTTTTTAAGCTGAATCCAATGATAAAAACTAAAATTAGATTTTTTTCAAAAATTACATGTACAAAATTCAAAAAACCCATTTTTGGGGTACAAAACCCCCCCAAAATACTCCTTCGGATAGAGCGATCTGGCTGGTTTTCGAACTTAAAGTCATAAATGTTGCTTTACACGTTTATACCAAATTTCATCAAAATCGGATCATTTTTACGAGAGTTATCGTGCTTACGGACACATATATATATATACAGTTTCAAACGAATGGTGTTTTTGGGATCTGGGGACCTCAAAAAGTTATCCCGGTCCCGGGCCTAGGTCTTACCATGCCGACTACGGTAATAGCTTCTTCCCTCTAGGGGAAATTCGCTATAAGTGTAAAAACGTACATTTGTCCAATTTTTATTGAAATCTGAAAACATTGATTTTTTGGCTGTTCTGATACTCCTGGTTTCATTTACTTGCAAAGCTGGGAATACAATTTTGCACATTATAATGTTGGGAGAAGGTACAGACAGGCTTGAAAGTAGGCGTGAGGTTGTTGGGGATGATAAAAGTACTCTAATAAAGGAAACAGGCTTTTCTAGTGTAAAACCCCCATAAGACAACGTACTGTGTTTAGTCGATACACATTTTCTTTAATAACTCAGTAAATATGTATGCTAGAATGACGAGAGAGGGCTTAAAACTTTTGCCTCACTAATTCCCATCTTTTTACATGCATTAAGTTTACATATAGAGCTTTTCTGACCCTTTTTGGGCCCAAAAACTCGAAATTTGAAAGATTAATCCCCAAGAAAGGGGTTTAGAGTTTTCCGATTATTTTGCCCAACGAACTTGTCCAGCTGATTACAGAAACGAATGTCCCTACCAAATTTGAAGTAAATCGGACAAAAAATGCGACCGCTAGAGTGCAAACACATATAACAAACACGTTTTGGGGGTCACGTCAGGAACTTCTACGGTGGTCCCGGGCTTAAATTTCACCTTGCGAGTCATGCTAATAGTTCACTTTCCAAAGGAAATTCACTAAAAAGGATGCTAATCTCTAAAAAACAATTTAAACAAATTAGTAGGAGGTTGTGTTTGGTATAATCATGTTTTATTGGCAAATTATTTTGAATATATAGATGAAATAATGCACCATAATAAATTTGAACAGCTTCCTAATGAACCTGAACGTTATTTGAAGCGCCAAATTAGTAGATTTTCTGAATATCAGCAAAAATATAAAAGATTGTGTGCCCGTAGGCCCTGGGTTAGATTTCATTGGACAGCAATGGTTTCGGAGTTCCCGCGAGTCTTGACAGTTGTTCCGTTGCAGGCGGCCCTCCACAACACGCGCGTGCCAAGAGTGACTGGCGCAGAGATGGACGGCGGACAGGTGGACCTGACTCTCTCGGACGACCCCCACGACTGCTGGCGACTCGACGTGACGGCAGCGCCGCTCATGGTTACGCTGTGCAAGGTCGGTCACTGCTATTGACACAATGTTGTTGTTTCTTAGACAGGGTGTATACAATCTCCCTGGGCGCACTTTATGTATTTGTTCCTTTGGTCGAGATAATTATAAAACACCGTTTAATCATGGGTCTAAAATGCCTGGTTTTCTGTCTGTCAGTCTGTTTGTGATTTTGAAAAGTTTCCATATGTCTTAGCCTCTATTTAAGATAAAAAGTTACTGGAAACAAGTTTTGTTAAAACTTGAAATGGCTGCCATATGGAAACTTGATGTAGTTACATTAATCTAATTAGTAACTGTATACACTTGTGAGTCTTAAGACACACATTTGAGCCGAATTCACAACTTTCTATCTTAAATTGAAGCTAAGATACATGAAAACTTAAAGACCCCCGTCGCAGCAAACCTGCATACTCAGCGAATTTCCAATGCATGCATATGTTTCTCACTACCACATAAAGCCACTGACCAAGTTTCATAAAAATACATGAATAAATAAGTGATATATAGCATTTTATTTATTCTCCATAAGAATAACATTAAGGCTGAGTATGCAGGTTTGCTGCAAACAGAAATTTAAGAAATGTGTTTTTAAGCAATTATCAATATAACTCAACCAGGTGAAGCTACATACCAATTTTTTATAATTTATGTTCATAATTAAGGTAGATATAAAACTTTACTTATTCTCTACAAGAATAACATTAGGGCTGAGTATGCAGGTTTGCTGCTACTGGGATAGTCAACAAAAAATAAATTTTGCGTGCAAATATCAATATACCAGTACTAGGTGAAGCCACATACCAAGTTTCATCAATATACGTTCATAAATAATTGAGATATCAAATTTTAATTATTCTCCATAAGGATAACATCCGACAACGTACTGTGTTCAGAAGCTACGGTAATAGCTTCTTCCCTAAAGGGGAAATTCGCTAAAACAATCATTTTGGGGTTTAAATTGTGATTCTACGTCCAACCGTTGCCGAGATATTCAAAGTGCTTAACACAGTACGTTGTCCAATGTTATCCTTATGGAGAATAATTAAAATTTGATCTCAATTATTTATGAACGTATATTGATGAAACTTGGTATGTGGCTTCACCTAGTACTGGTATATTGATATTTACATGCAAAATCTTTTTTAATTATCCCCATAGCAGCAAACCTGCATACTCAGTCCTAATATTATTCTTATAGAGAATATGTCAAATTTATATCTCCCTTAATTATGAATATAAATTAACCAAACTTAGTATGTAGCTTCACCTGGTTGAGTTATATTGATAATTGCCCAAAAACATATTTCTTCCCTCTTTTTTGCAGCAAACCTGCGTACTCAGCCCTAATGTTATTTTTATGGAGTATGAATAACATGTTATACATCACTTATTTTTTTATATATTTTTATGAAACTTGGTAAGTGGCTTTATTTTGTAGTGAGAAACATGTGCATGCATTGGAAATTAGCTGAGTACGCAGGTTTGCTGTGACAGGGGTATTGTAGAGCTAAACTGATTGGTAAACTTAAAATACGCCCAGGTTGCGTCGGCGTCTTAAAGATATATTCAAAGCAAAGTAATTTTACTGTAAATTTTACAGTAAAATTGAGGAAAAGCTAAATACCCCCGTCGCAGCAAACCTGCATACTCAGCGAATTTCCAATGAATATATAACATAACACATTATAACACTTAACAGGATTCATAAGAAATGTATTCACAAACAAGCGATATTTAAAATATTAATTATTCTCCATAAGAATAACGTTGGGGATGAGTACGCAGGTTTGCTGCAACAAGGCACACAAAATAATGGGTTTTTATGCAAATATCAATAGAACTCATCTTAGTAAAGTCACATACCAAGTTTCATCCATATACATTCATAAATAAGCGATATATAACATTTTAAGTATTTTCCATAAGAATAACATGGGGACCGAGTACCTAGGTTTGCTGCTACAGGAGCCATAGGTGAAAAATTGTTTTTTTGTGCAAACAACAATAAACCATAACCAGATCAAGCCATATACCAAATTTCGCCAGTTTATGTTCATAAATAAGCGAGATATACAATTTTCCTTTTTCTCCATAAGAATAACATTAGACAACGTACTGTGTTTAGCACTTTCAATATCTCGGTAACCAATTGACGTAGAGCAATGATCAAAATACCAAATTGTTTGTTTTTTTAAGCTGAATTCAATGGTATAAATTAAAATTTGATATAAATTAAAATTAAATGTGAAAACCCCAAAAACCTCATTTTTGGGGTACAAAACCCCCCAAAAACCCCCCTTCGGATGGTGCGATTCATCTGGTTTTCGAACTCGTTCAAATAAATGGTACTTTGCACATTTGTACCAAATTTCATTAAGATCGGACCTTTTTTACGAGAGTTATCGTGCTTACGGACACATATATATATATATAAATATATATATAAATATATATAAATATATATATATATACATATATAAAAATTTGAACGAATGGTGTTTTTGGCATCTGGGGACCTCAAAATGAAAAGTTATCATGGTCTCGGGCTTAAGTCTTACCATGAGACCTACGGTAATAGCTTCTTCTCTATAGGGGAATTTCGCTAAAACCATTTTCCTATAAGATTAACATGGGAGATTTTATGAACATGTTTTTTCGATTTTCTCCGCAACCACTTGACCTAGGTTAATGATTCAAAATACTAGGTCCAGGGTACTTTACTTTTATACTAGATGTCCAGTCTTCTTTTTTTATGGTCTGTGAAATGATCAATGGCTTTTCGCTAGGATAATGCCACAGAATAACACTGTAGTTCGGAACCGACCTTAAGCAGTAAGTAAACAAATAGACAGGTCTGTCTGTATTAGAGGTAGCCCTCCACTAATGCCCTGTATGTGTTCACAGATCGGTGATCATTGTGTGGTGGATCCTACGGCTGAGGAGGAGACGTGCAGTGCTGCCAGTCTGGTAATCGCTGTCACACCTCACGGGAAGTTGTCATCCGTCTTCAAAACTGGCGTGGGCAGCTTCCACAGTCAAACACTCAAAGACGCTCTCAAGGTCAGTAAATTTGATTTTGTTCCAAGCTCAATTTAATTTTTCTTGCTTCCATTGAACAAGTTTCAGAGTAGAAACTCACAAATTAGATACAATGAACATTGAGGGGTCTGAATTTGTGGCATGATCAGAGCTTTTAGACAGTAAAATAGTACAAGCCAATATAGGTTTTATTTCACTTGCCTGATAAATTTTAAATATATTTTACAGTAGAACCGCACTAATTCGACCTCGGATGGTCCAACTCCTTGGTTAGTCCGACCATACCGTTATTGATGTTTGTTAGTGAATTTCCTTTGGAAAGTGAACTATTAGCATGACCCGCACGGTGAAACTTAAGCCCGGGACCACCATAGAAGTTCCTAACGTGACCCCCTGAACACGTTTTGGGGGGTCGTTCAAAATTTTATATATATGTGTATGCACTCTAGCGGTCACATTTTTGTCCGATTAACTTCAAATTTGGTCCGGACGTTCCTTTCTGTAATCAGTTGGACAAGTTCTTTGGGCAAAACAATCGGAAAACTCTAAACCCTTTTTTTGGGATTAATCTTTCAAATTTCGAGTTTTTGGGCCCAAAAAGGGTCAGAAAAGCCCCGGATGTAAAATTAATGCATGTAAAAAGATGGGAATTTGTGAGGCGAAAGTTTTAAGCCCCCTCTCATAATTCTAGCATAAATATTTACCGAGTTATTAAAGAAAATGTGTTTTGACTAAACACAGTACGTTGTCTTATGGGGTTTTCACACTAAAAAGCCTGTTATTCCTTTGTTAGAGTACTTTTATCATCCCCAGCAACCTCACGCCTACTTTAAAGCTGACTGGACCTTCTCCTAACATTATAATGCGCAAAATTGTATTCCCAGCTTTGCAGGTAAATGAAACCAGGAGCATCAGAACAGCCAAAAAATCAATTTTTTCAGATTTAAATAAAAATTGGAATACATGTTTTTTTACACATATTTTGAGTTTTAAAAGTTTTTTTGTGGAAATTCACTTCCCTCACGTCAGCGTGCTGCGTGCGAACTCGTTATTGTCTACATATCCGGTGCTTCACTCTGTTTACGACTTCTCCTGTCGATGACTCATCATTGTCAGTGTGAATCAGAAGACTGGTGAAAGTTGTTATCACAGAATACTTCAGTTGATGATTAACAGTAAAATTAAATCTGTAAATACATTTTAATACTTTAAGTTTGAACTACAGTTTTATCTAAATAAATCCGACCTCATCTGATAATCCGACCTTTTTTTTGTTCCAACCAAGGTCTCAGTCCCGTTGGCGACAGATTAGTGGGGTTCTACCGTATTAACATAGTCAAAAAACCAAGTGCTTTTACTTTGATTTATTCAACCTCATAAGTAACACATACATGTTTTTTTTAAATAGGCATAGAGTTTTCCAGTGTTGAGTTTGTATGACTACTCTATAATGAAATCTGGATTACAATTACAAAATGAAGAAGAGTTTTTTCCCATTAGTTATAATGGATTAAATTCTCAAAACTGAATCCCTGTACGATTCCCTGATTGGGCCTGATGATGACCATTGTGACTGGTCAAATTTTACTGTCTTGTATGTAAGTTTAGTACAGTAAATATGTTTTCTAGTTTTGTGGGACGTAGTTTATTTGATCCTGTTTAGTGTAAAAAATGCAACCATGGAGGTAGTAAGTTGCACCTCACATTCTGAAGGTCTTGGGTTTCATCCCAGGCAAAGATGAATTTGTACAATTTTCCATGTCACTTAAAACAAATGTTGGAATAGTTTCTAGAAAGCACCGTGCCCCCAGGAAGGGGAATTTAGGACCCAGGCTCAGGCCCTACCTTACCTGGTTAGAAGGTTTTCCAAATTTTAACTTTGTAAATTTTGATATATTGTTAACGTTGTCTTAGAATAAATATTATTATTAAGTTACAGTTATACCTAAAATCAAAGGAAATGTGTTTTTTAAGGTACCATATTTATTATTAAAATACAAATTAACTACCATTACTGTAGTTTCTTATGTTCGTGTTTCTATGTTACAGGTTGGCAAAGAAATTGGTGTAACATTGAATGAAGAACTAACTAAAGTTTTGAAATTGGAGGAAGATCTAGGTGAAAAACGTGAACGATATGGATTCCTGAAATAAATTCTTTGTAACTTTCTCTGTTGTAAATATATTTTTTTAATATTTTAACTGAAGTCCTTTATGACTCCACAAAATTTATTCTACTTGTTTCTGTAGATTTCAATATACTTTATAGTCAAAGAACAGATTCTACAAAAAGTATTTATTTTAGGAGGTACGAGAATCGACCAAAGTAAAGAACGTTTGTGCACAGCGTCTCCACCACTGCAATTGCGTGTGCGGCATTCCACTCACTTCTCTGCTAAAGTTAATCGAGTCTTGTTTCTACAGCGGTTCAAAATGGTGTCAATTGAAAATTCTGCCAAATGTAAAATCCAGTGTTATCCGGATTCTGAATACAGGGGTTGCTTAGATCATTTGCCTGTTTTCTGCTTGTTTAAGGTCACTCCAGTTGTTATTATAGCTCAATGTCACTTCAGGTACTATTTTGATTATAAGCACATTTGATACTTTAGATGTGACCATACTAAATCTAATATTAATGCAATGGTTTTAGTCACTGTTCTCAGAAAAATAACTTAATTCTAGCATTTGAAAGAAATCATAAAAACCGTTTTTGAGGTAATAGTTGTAAACAATCAAGCAAGCAAGCAAACCTTACTCGTATTGGAGGATAGGTTAGGTTAGCTTATCTCTATCTGTTTTTCATCCAGTAAACTGTACCATACTGAATCTGTAGAGCATTTAATTTTTTTTTCAACTACTCAACTGAAATTTTTGAGTAGTCTCTTACTACTCTCTCGGCCTTTGAGTCTTAGAAAATACTCAACAGATACTCTAAAATTTTGAGTACTCATCCACCCATAACTTTTAGGTTTATGACCATCCTGGGTCAATCCAGTTTATCAGAGGAGAAATGCTTGGGAAAAACATAAAAGCGTATTACTAACTGTCACATACCAGTTACAACAGAGAAAGAAGTTTAATATTTTTACAATAACTTATGTCTTGATCGCAGCGAGGATGAATGTTTACAGATATATTGTTGGAGAAACACTCCAAAAGGTTCAAAGGTAACAGATTTTAAAACTAGCAATTACAATAATATTTGATTTTCACTTAATCTGACGTGGAAAGCAAAATATGTCCTTGCCAAATATGTGATTATCAATAACCCTTTCTCAATATGGAAAATAAATAAAACAATGAGTTAAAAATATACAAAATTTTAATATTGCACTAAAAAGGACATGAATGTGCTTAATGCATGATAAATGTGTATCACAGCTATTAGGGTAAGCAGGTAGTAAGGTCAATCAACAATATTTACTACTAAAAGATAGTTAAGCACATGGATACAAGCTTTCATGTTACTTATCCTGTCTTTTATTCTTTCAAAAACATAATAGTAATGGGAATGACAAACACATTTATGTAATAATATCTACAAACAATTTTACACCTTGAAATCAACTTTTTCATCAAGAAACTACACATTAAAATTTTAATTTACAAATTTTTGTTTTATTATATGATTAGTTATCCTTTGAAAAACTCTACTCAAAGAAAAATTTGTTTTTTTAAACACAATATGTGCACCATACCAAACATTTAATGGTTACTGCTCAACTAATAGAAGAAAGTAAACTTGAGGTACAGGTCTGTTCAGAGTGTCTGGCGAGTAAGAGAGGTAGTGCGAGAGACGGTGAATACCCCCACTACTATTCCCCTCCAACAGTTGCGTAGTCGACTCCAAATTTCGCACATGGACAGTTATGTGACTTAACTTCTGCTATGTTTACATACTATACTGCAAGCTAATTTACATAATTTGCAACAACAGTGTGAGAATGTAAACTATTGTACCAAAGTAATCAAAACATGTTTTGACACAAATTTGTGTATTGGTAAGCTGACTGCACTCAGATGTGTGGAAGGGCATTACTGTGTGCGCGCAAACCAGGCGCCAACCATCGTGAACAAGACTGTACTGAAATTGCAGTTGGATACAATAAGTTTGATTATACAATATAGGCCTAGTTGGATATTGTGAGGTAAATATTCTGGACTGTAAGCAAGTTTGGGTTGAGTAACTTTAATTTTTAGATTTAAATCTTTAGGCCTACTTCTATAAAAATACAGAATTTGTTAAACTGACCTGACTTATTTGGAATATTGATTCTACTTTTGATTATGTATTTATCTTACTGCTTGACATTAAATATCCCATAACAGAGATTAACACGTTCGCTGCGGCTGCCCCGTAGCAGGTCGTAGCAGGACACATTATTATCTGAAATTTTTTTATTTGCGTGATTATTTGTTTATTGGATAATTGAACGAAGTGAAATTTATCCTTATACACAACTTTACTGCTTAGACTGGTAAGAGAATCAACTCAACTGGCGTGTCTGTGACCACAATAACTCGAGAATGCCTCCGCAGTTAAACTTAAAATTTTCCAGATAAACTTAACAGGTAAAAATCTCGGTCGAGTTTGTTATTCAGATAATTTCGTTCAATATTAATAAAATTATCTTAAAACCAAATTTATTTTTTCTCCATAAGAATAACATTGGAAGCCATTTTAGTGGTACTTGAATCGTTAAAATTTAGCCGACGTCTATGTTTCAACAACAGAGTAACAATAGTTAGTTTACTAGAGTATACTTTGTTATACTGGATAACAAGTTTTTTTTACAAACAAAAAAACATACAAGAGATAAATCGAAGTATAATTTTAAGTTGTGTTTGCAAAATGCAGCCCGCCAATCGCTGGTCGGGGTCACATTTCTAAATCTTGCCACCAATGGCTGTAGCGCTCGAAGGCACTGTACTACATTACAAATAGCTGAACGTAGTTCTAAGAAGCGCCAACAGATAGCACATGATAGGTCGATGTAGAGAGTCAGTACTGCCATTTCAAGGGATTTTACTAGCAAAAAAAGCAGTTTTCCCTGTCCCAGTTGCAGGAATTGAAGGCAATTTTAGTGCCAACCTACACCACAAATGTCACATGGTGGTTCTAGACTGCGAACAGCGTGTAGTCCGTTCTCGTCAAGTGCTGAGCTCACACTGAAGCAATGTTTGGCAGGGGAGCGCGCTACTATTATTATAGTAGGCCGCATGGCGGGCTAGTGGCAAGGTACTATATTCATAGTAGCCTGCAGCCAACGTATTGAACTTTCTCATAGGAAGTTAATATACCTATGTAAATCTGTAAATCAATAAATATGATTTCTTATATATTGAGCCTATAGAACTTATGAAATCATTGTACCACATATACGAATAAGCCAATGCCGCTTGCACCAAAAATCTAAGTGCAAAAATATTTTTAAAAGTAAATAGAATTTTTAAAACTGGTGATATTACAGGCCAAAAATAGTTAGGTGATGTTTAATAAATATTTGTCATACCAAATACGATGGATACCCCTGAACAGGCTTTCGAAACAAAGCACACATTAAACCTCAGCAAATGTACTGTCCCAACTCTTCCGCAAACACAAGTCACTCAGGTATCCACAGGCTCCCCGTGTGTGGAGCATTGCCACTGCGCGACACCGCACTCACAAGTTGTCCCGGCCGACACAACCCGAAACACTTTCACTGTGCGGCTGTTATCGTCAAACTTACAGCTCACATGGTGTCCGTTGATCAAAAATGTGTAGAACTGATTAGCGTAACGGTCCCGCAAGTAGACGGATCTCGGGTCTTCGCGTAGAATGTCCGATATAATACGAGACATATTTCCTTCCCTCTCTGAGATTGAGGTTAGATCGTTCTGAACTTGAGGCGTAAATGTCACTTGTAGTTGGGATACGGAAGATTGCGAGATCCATTCTGGCACACGCACCTGTACAGTGAGAACACAGTTTTGAATTAATGACTTTCAAAATAAGATCATGGTTTTATCAATTGCTTTCCCTGCTCTCTCTCTCTCTCTCCCTCCCTCCCCCCTCTCCCTCACCACTGCTTGCATCCCTTGGTATGAAACGTTCTACTTGCCCGTAAATATGATGATTTAATATGATAAATATGATCATTAGGTTTAAAAACAGCTTTTACCATTCTAAACGGAATAACTTAGACAAAAGTTTGAAAACCCTGGTTTCGAGACAAGTGGGTTTGCAAATTAAGGTGGTCTTACAGCTATCAAAATTTGAAATTGAAAGGACGACTAACAAAATATAAATCGTGGGGGCGAGGTTATTTTAGCATAAGTAATATTTTATTCAGGTGGGATTATTTTAGCATAAGTAATATTTTATTCAGGTATGTCCTTTAAAGAGTTAGCCTAGGTACTATTCACAGGTTTAACATCAAGGCTCATTTTACATCCTTGATAATAATCAACAAGTGTCTGATAAGATATTAGATTGAAGTTCATCACACCTTGGACACATTAAGAATAAGAAACCAGCGAACCAGAATTATTCTAGCGACAAAAAAAAAATCCGGACAGAATTATTTAGCAGTTATTTTGGCACTTCTTTTTAGTATATATGCAGCGAACCACATCATCGGTGGCATATTCTTTGTAGGTTAAGTCCTGTGATTTGCGCAAAATTACTGTTGAGGACATCAATCTCCTAATTAACATTAAGATGGCTCTCACCCTTTGGTGTTAGTTACCAAATGAAAGGTTAATGAAGGGTTTTACCTTAAATTTAGGTCGAAACTAAATGTAATGTTTTACTTGGAGACACGCCCAACAGCTTTGTCGTGGTTTTCAGTAACATTTAACAATAATAGTAATCCCCCAGTCCTCAAGGTTTAGTTACGTTAAAAAACCGCAGAACTCACGTGTGCGCTAGGTGGGAGAGGAGAATGTGTCCTCATGGCAGCCTGTAGTTGCTCCTCCTCCCCATCAGGCGCCTCTCGCTCTAGCAGTCCCGAGAGGGGTGGAGGGGGAGGTCGCAGCCCCCCTACCCCTGCTGGGGGTGGGGCAGAAGCACTCCCCTCCTCCTCCGACTCTTGACCATCCAGTTCCAGACGTTCCATCCCCTCAGTGTCAACGGTGAGTTCTGACGGGTTGTCATAGTGGGGGATGTACGGCTTCAGATCCAAAACTGGCGTCCCATCCACCATGTCCACTCCGGAAAAGAAAATACTGCTCCCTGGTGAAGTTGACAACGGTATGAATGTTTATCTCTTTCAGTATTACAATTAATTTTGATAATGAATCCAATTTGCATTTGTTACAAATTTAAAAAATGATGGTTCCAAATTTGCACACAGTATTTATTTATTTCAACGGATAACACCATTTTTACCAGTCTCCAGTATACAGAGTTCCTGGATGCTCCATCAACAATGAGCAATTGTACAGGAAAGAGGTTTTCACTCTCCCACTTTCATTATCTTAATTAAATAGTTAACGTATTTTATAGCTTTCGAAGATAAACCAAACATAACTATTAAAAATCTGTATAGTTACTTAAAATTGAGATTATAGGTTTCATTTACTACGCTTTCGTAACATGCACTCCAAGTAGTAATGTGGACCGGGTAAATACCCAGCGGGTAAGTAAATAAAAAATGGGTACTTACCCCAAGCCCGGGGTAAATACTCAAAACGTGGGTATTTATGATTTGTTTAAGGGATTTTTAATAGGTTCATTGTAATTCCCATGATGTAAGGATTAAAAAATAATCATAAAAACCTTTTTCAAGAGTATAACATGGTTACCACAAGCATTTAACTTCTGAACAAGATCGAGATAAATTCCCAGGACTGGGTATTTACTACTTTGATGGTCTTTTGGAGTGTTTAATAAATTGAAAGTTGTGTATGAAAAGAATTGAAATTCAATTACATTGTAAGTTTGTTCTGTATTTTTCCAATTATAAAATTACATATTTTTAAATTTGTATCGAATGACTCATATTTAACCAGTTCCCTCATAGAATGGCGGTGGTGTGGTTTGTACTATTGACAGGGCTTTTTACAAAAATTGTCCTGGTATTATTTATTTATTGGTAAAATAATTAATAAATATAATCAATAAAATATCCTCAAATGTTATACATTGATAATGAATAACAAGGGTAGTACATGTGAATTTCATTGGCGTTTTTATGAAAAATATCATAAATACCCAAAATACCCGGGTATTTATGAATTTTGGGTATTTACCAGGGTATTGACCCCGAGTTTTAAATACCCAGGTATTTTACTTCATTAACTCCAACCCTAACTCATTTGCTTAAAAAAGTCATACGAAAACTTAAAGAAAAGAATCCGTTACAAGCCTTGCCAACTTGGTAGTTATCATCTTGAATCCTAGTTGAGGATCACAAGTCAAGAATTTGTTTCAACAAATATATAAAAAGTTTGTATATCTTATGTAGTTGACGCCACGATTGTACAAAAATTATGATTCTATCAATTAAAAAGTTCAGTTACAAATTATGATGGTCTAACTTTATAGTTAATGACAATAGATCTACATAGCCAATTCTGTGTGGCTCTGTACCATTAAAATATAATAAAAATAGGAGAAAGCGAGTACTCACAGATTTGAGTAGGCCTAATTCATTACATGAATTACTTTTAAATAACAGATTAACAAAGTCTAAATAAATTAGGAGTGGGCGAGTAGTTTTTTTTTTTAAATCGAGTTGGGTCGAGTCGAGTAGTTCTTTAAAAAGTAAAAATTATCATGTTAATTTTTGTTATTGAAAATAATGTTTCTACATATTAAACTTTAATTATAAACATGTTTTATTGAATTTTTAATGTTATTATTTATTTTATTTTAACCTTTATTTTACCATGAATGAATCATGATTTAAATTTATAAATATATATATATATATATATACTGTTTTCAACAACCATAACAAACAAAAGACAAGTATTACAAATATATATCCATACAAAGATTGTGGGTTAGTTAGTTTATCAAAACCAGAACAAGATTGTGATTTTTGGCCCCCAACGTTGTTATTGTTAAACTGGTTTGGACAAATAAAGTGTAATTTAAAACATGTCGCTATAGCGACACATAACACGTCCGCTGGGGTGTTTACTGTCGCTGCGTCGACAGTCAAACAGCGGTTACGGAATAGGCTCTGGGGCGCATTGAATCTTAATGAACCGGATCGAAATTAGGATCGCCGTTTACAGCAGATTCTAAGATTTCTCCCGATGTCTGTCTGCAGACGCTTTTTAAGTTCGTGCCAATCGTACTTCAGCAGACAGCAGAAGTGTGAAGGTTTGTTGTGCGTCGTTAACCTAACTTGGGGAATGGTGTTGTTTTGCGATTTTGTTTGTTGTTTTTATTTGTAAAAATGGACAGTATTGACACACGTGGGGTTTTAGAAGAAAAGTTTAGTGATGATGAATGGTTGGTTGATGTTCCGGGAGAAATAGGTGGCAGTGATATCGAGGTAAATTATCCTTCCGACTATAACGTCGCCAAGGCCATTTTGCTCATTTGCTATAGCACGCAACAACACATTATTATCTGAAATTTTTTTATTTGCTGCTTTACGTGATTATTTGTTTATATATTTAGTACCCTTATGAAATTTAAAACAAATTGGCTATTTTGAAAATTTTATATTCTAGAACCGTTTATTATTTTATGGAGCGCAAACTTTAAAATGTTCTTATTTATTGTAACATCACATAATTTTTCTATTATAATTTTTATGAGAAGTTATATACATAATATCGAAGCCCATGATTTTCTGAACAAGAAAAACTATACAATAATGCAGTTTGGAGTTTTTTACATTTATTTGAATAAAACACTGCAAAATCACCAAAAATAGGCAAAAATTAAGACCATTTTTAAAGACACTTGGAGGGTTAAAACTGACCTTACTTTAAATATTATTCCTCAAAAAGTGTTTTTGACGGTAGGCACATCTCCCTTAGCACTTCATAAAAACCAATCGTACAGCCACCAAATTGAAGCTTACCTTCACCGATAAATGTGAAAAATAAGTAAACAATTTAAAATCATAAAAATGATAATTTAACGGATGATTCTCATTTATTTGTCAATGTACTAGGGGCACCATATTACAGCGACAAGTTGCACAACTCTAAACAGATGTCTCAGTGTGCAAGCTGTACAAAGACAATTCTAGTGTTATTTAAATAGGAGAATACAGGAACACTCCTTTACTTTAGGAAAATCAGTGAATTGAAGCTCGTGAGGATAATAACAATTTGAACCTCAAACATTCAGATATACGGTATTCATCTTACTTGAAGAAGCCAATTTGATGTTAAAATTTCCCTACTAGAAACAATATTTAGATTGCTAATTTGTTGCTTAAAATTGTAAAAAACCTTAAAACTGAAATGCTTCCAACCCACCTGGCTAAGTTTGATGAGTATTTTGCCAGTCATTGTTGACATAAAACTCCAATTGAGTGTCTAAAAATTACACTGACACAGTCGTTCAAAAGTGTGTTTCCTGATGGTTTAATCTAAAAAGAATAAGTGATAAAAGAGTAAGGTTTTATTGCTATTTAATAAGAAGAGATAATGTTGTGTATGAACTGCTTGAATCGCAACAATGACAAAAATGTTCTAATTTAAACCAAAAGCAAGTATAAAATGTATTTATCACTCTTAAAGATAATTAGGAAGTTGATTAACCCTTTGAGTGCTAAGCTTCTGAAAGGAGTAGTTGAATCCGTGATGTTTTGTTGATTTTTTTAATATATTGAACGCCTGAACAGTTAAAATTAATAAAAACGTGCTTCCGCTAGACACACACAGTAAAAGATAGGTAAAAAGTAGCAAAACACCTGATCAGATGTGCAACTCACAAAGAATCCACCCATCCCGTCAGCTTGGACCCGAGCCGTCCACCGTTTGCTTAAGGTCCGCCCTCCCCTTCAACTCTGCCACAGACAGGTGAACTCTCCATGAGTTGCACATAAAAACCACCGACTGTGACGGGATTCGAACCCTCGATCCAAGTGTTACCCCCGGCCGGGAAGGTAACGCCTTAGACCGCACAGCCACTGGTCAGGCTAGCAGCTGCAGTGGATCAGTTGGTATTATAGAGACTAGGCGCTGGACGAGGTAGTTCAATTCGTGTCTACCAGGTTTCACCACATGTCAGACTCAGACTGCAGACTGAGCGCCTAACGGTACAATCGCTTATGAAGCAGTAACAGTGTTTATTGATAACAGATTCAAAAGACGATATATCGGACCATAGCACTGAAAGGGTTAAACAATTATTACCGTCAATTTTATCAATTTGGACGAGAGAAAGTCCGATGGGGCAAGGCCTATGGGGCGAGCGAGTTCCAAACACTCCTATCCTGGCTCCATTCAGCCTCGGAGGTGCAACTTTGGCTCGGATGTGGTTTGACTCGTTTTTGTGGAAGTGGAATAATATCCTAAAGCAGAGAGAACATAATTAACATAAAAATTTAAAAAAACACTGTCAAATTAGGTTTACAATTAATATTTGGTAATTGAATGTTTTAAACCTTCTAAGTTCCAGGCAGTAAATAAATTGTTGATTCAAAGTGTCAGGTATTTTCTCTGAGGTAGGCCCTATATATCTTAAAAGTGGTTAAAAGACTGTTTCAGGTGATTTTTCGGTTAAAAATATCATACATAATTATTTATATTAATAATGATTGATGTATCAAATTTTCAAAATTTTGACTTAGGTTTAAAATCCCGAAGAATCCAGATATTTGTTATGATGGCAATTTTATTGTTACTACACGTCCGGTTACCCGATCACTGGTAATTCCTGCATGTTCCAAAATCATCTGGTTCCCCGAACCTTAACGCTCAAAAGGTTAAATGGTTTCATCCATTTTAAATAATAAAGCAATTTCATTACACTTTGATTTTTGAGAAAAATCAACTTAAAAATTTATTAACAGATGGAGTACCGTATTTTAATTTCAATTGTTTGGCTCAAACCCACAGGAAAAGTTATAATACACAACATTTAACTGATTCATGAGAAAAAAAAAGAGTTTGCACGCAGCACGCTGACGTGAGGGAAGTGAATTTCCACATACAAAACTTTTAAAACTCAAACCCAGTTCCACATACAAAACTTTTAAAACTCAAACCCAGTGTAAAAACAAACATTTATGCCAATTTTATTGAAATCTGAAAACACTGATTTTTTGGCTGTTCTTGATGCTCCTGGTTTAATTTACCTGCAATGTTAGGAATACAATTTTGCGCATTATAAGGTTAGGAGAAGGTCCAGTCAGGCTTAAAAGTAGGCGCGAGGTTGCTGGGGATGAAACAAATACACCAACAAATGAATAACATGTTTTTCTAATGTAAAAACCCCATAAGACAACGTACTGTGTTTAGCCGATATAAATTTTCTTTAATAACTCTACAAATATTTATGCTAGAATGACGATAGAGGGCTTAAAACTGTTGCTTCAATAATTTCCATCTTAATACATGCATTAATTGTTTCTGGGGCTTTTCTGACCCTTTTTGGGTCCAAAAACTCAAAATTTGAAAGAATAATCACCAAACAGAGGTTTAGAGTTTTCTGATTATTTTGCCCAACAAACCTGTCCAACGGATTATAGAAAGAAACGTCCCTACCAAATTTGAAGTAAATCGGACAAAAAATGTGACCGCCAGAGTGCGCGCGCACGCACGCACGCACACACACACACACACACACACGCACGTGTATATAATTTTTAACGACCTCCCAAAACATGTTCAGGGGGTCACGTTAGGAACTTCTATGGTGGTCCCAGGCTTAAGTTTCACCGTGTGGGTCATGCTAGTAGTTCACTTTCCATAGGAAATACACTAATGACGACACTTAATGAATTCATTCAAATAGAGTACTATATGAAAACAAATTAGGTCTTACCACATGTGAGAAAACCCATCCAAGCCTTCGAGAGAGTGTTCAGGGTTTGTGAAAACATGATTGAATAACGTAATTTTTCCATGACAACTTAAATTAACATTAGGCTGTCTTGGCACTGCCCGTTTCCTAGCAAACCCTGTGCTGATAAAGCCAATAGGCTGCAATCTGATCGTTTCCTGATTCGTTTCTGCTGCAGTTCTGTTTTCAGTTCTCCCTTCCACTCCGTTCTGCTGAGGGTGCACCTCACAAGATGAGCATTTCCAACTATCCAACGCATCTTTGATATTGTTAATATCTTTGGAATACGTGTGTTTCAGATTTTTCAGTTCCTTTCTAAAAAAAAATATAGTCTTGAATACAACAGGTGAACAAACTTGACGTGATTGCAACCGCAACTACAACAAATTCATTAATAGACAAGATGCCAACTGGTTTCTATCCACAAACTTTGGACACAGAGTGATGTCTGCAGCACGAGTATATTGATTGTTCTGTAGAACTACTGATGTCACAAAACAGCTGGTGAAATCCATATTTGGTTTATTTTCTTATCACAGGAGCATCAATGCCTAGCAGTTGCTTTCAATTTTAGTAAACATGTAAAGAAACTCAGGCCTACATAAATTAATTAGGTACCTTTAATTACAAAAAGTTCAATAACACATTTAGGCGACCCTTGGTCTATAATCGAAAAACATAAGCAATAGATTCCATTTATTGTATATGTGTCATCTTGAAAATTTCTACAATCTTATAAGTTAAAATAGGTCTAAGATATGCAGAAGATTATATGAATTTGTGTGTATGACTAGAATTAATTCAGGCTATTAGATCCTACAAAGTTAACACAAGTCAATAACATTGCACCAGTACTGTGGTGACAGTGCCAATAGGCCTTCCATTACTATCTAAATGCATGAAATGGTTAAAACCCATACACAAAGTCCCAAAGATAGGTCTAGCTATTTGTTGCATTTGTTAACATTGTAAAGGGATAAAACTACCCATACCCTCCTTCGTTACTGAAAATTATCTGCAACTAATATAACCTATCTTATAAGGGGTTTTACTTACTGTGCAAGCCCAATGTATAAAAATGTCTATAAAATTTTATATTTTCAAGAGATAGAAATTATCCAGATACTGGTCAGAAGTTTCTGCCATCAATTGTGATGTGTGTGTGTGTGTGTGTGTGTATATATATATATATATATATATATATATATTGTATGTACTGTATTGTGTAACAAACATTAGGCATGAATAAATAGCACACGTCCTTAGCCGACTTCTTCAGGGAGAATTGAGGTTTTAAAATATCAATCATAACATAATATATTTAAGTCACCAGTGCTGCTGATATCAAAACAAAACTATTGTATATACAAAGAACATTTCACATTATGCCAGCAAAACTATCGTATACCATCATGCTGAAATTGTCGTACAAGTACAGTAATTATTGTACGTCAGGAATAATTATGAGTGACAGGCAGCACTGTAATATTATCCACGATTCACCACTATAACCTCGAATTACCCCGGCTTCCCATCAATTACCCTTTTCACCATGCTCGCGGGGTAATGGGTGGTGGGAATTTCCCCGTCACCCATTACCCTGCGATCCCACCCCCTATCCTATCCCCTAGGGACTGGACAGTACACGTACATATTAAAGTCGTCGGGAATGGCGGAAAATGGCTTTTCTGTGGCTAAATTCCTCTTGAACTAGTTATAGATTAATGAAAGGAATAAATTAAAACCACTTTTACAAAAAACCAAGAGTTTACCGTATATTACCCACACACACACACAACAATGATAAACAATTTTTATCATTGCTCGTGGCGTAGACATACGAGCTGGTCTCGTTCCTTACTTGTAATTTGTTAAACCTATGAATTGGAATAGAATTTGTGTTTTTAAATTGATCAATGGTTTATTTTCATTAAAATACTGTTTTCATTCAGTTTTTAGAGTCGCATTCGCACACACACAGTAGACATAAGTAAAAAGTAGGAAAATCAGTATTGACTATGTGCAACTCACAAAGAATTAACCGATCACGTCAACTTCCAAGCAAGCCTGCCACCGTTTGTTTTACTTGGGCCCTCCCACCAACGCTGCCACAGACAGGTTAACTCATTGTGAGTTGCACGACTGGTCAGTTTTGGTCGTGTGCAGGAATCGAACATCATATCCACAACTGGCCAAGGTGTTTCCATGACGTAGCCAACTCAGCTAACACGACCAAGGGCCTAGCGGCGATATTAAGGTTTTTCAGTCAGTCCGCACCGCTAGCGGATAGAACCGTAGTCGCCCGCGGTCATTAGTTACATATTTTGCTACTAACCAATCAAATCCCGTGATAGGCTATTGTGAATAGAATAGAATTATTACCTTAATGGGTTAAACAAATATCGAAAATTAAAAAGAATTGTAAAATTTATTGGGTCTGGAGGTTGATATAATCACCACAATAACTTCCCAGGCAGTCTTCATTGGATTTAATCTTACACTAGTGACTGTAGAGCAAGAGGCTGCTTAATTGTCCAGTTTAGGCTTGGGATTATGATGTAAATACCAGCTACAAAGGTGTGCTCCATTGCCGACCAAACTTGGTATGTTCTGCACATCCTCCGAAGTAGACGTAATTTGTTTTGATTTTGAACATGTTTTAATTTTAGTACCATAAGTTTCCATCCATGATGAAAACATTAAAAAACAATCAATCATGTTAAAAACAAGATGAAGATGACAGATGGTTGTTTATTAGGCGATTACAAGCTGATTTTCCTGAAAATGATGTCACTATAAATCTGTACAAGAACACACCTATGTCAGGTATTCACATCACAGCTTGGGATATGGTTATTTAATGGGCCTTGTACTGAGCTGATTTCTACTGAAAATTACAATCAATATAGGCTAAGCTTGTCTGTAATAAAAAAATTGCATCATGAGTTAATAAAGGAACAAAAAACTGGATTAATTTTGTTTACCATACAAAAACCTTAGTCCTAGGCCTACCTCAAGTTACTAATCTCAGTCCTTGCAACAGAAAGTTGGTTTTGGAGAACTGACATTTTCATGCTATGATCAGAAGCCATTTTTAAGTTAAACTTCGTCTAATACTACTAGTAGGTTTCAGGTTGAATTAAAACTGACACATTATTCTCTTAACAAGTTTCTCATGGCAAATTAACAACCATGACACATTTACATTTCTCTTCCCCTCTTCAGATTCCAGTATTTTATTTTTGTTTTTCAACTTTTACATTAGTTCTGTTCAAACCAAAACTGACAATTAGAATAATTGATAATCCTCATCCTCATCCTCAAACTCCTCACTCCTACTCCTGACTCCTGACTTCTAAGTCCTGGTCCCTGGTCCTGAACTCCTGATCCTGTTTCCTGAAGGTCCAAGTCCTGGAATCCTGGAAAATGGACCAAAGACCAAAGTAGCTAACAAAAAAAATACCCCCGTCGCAGCAAACCTGCATACCCAGCGAATTTCCAATGGAGATATAAATGTCTTAATACTACATAAAGCCACTTACCAAGTTTCATAAAAATATATTCACAAATAAGGGATCTATACAATTTGAATTATTCTCCATAAGAATAACATGGGGGCTGAGTACGCAGGTTTACTGCAATAAGGAACACAAAAAATGGGTTTTTATGCTAATGTCAATATAACTCAACTAGGTGAAGTCGTATAAGTTACCAGTTTTTATTCATTTAATATTCATAATTAAGGGAGACAGAACATTTAATTATTCTCCATAAGAATAGCATGGGGGCTGAGTACGCAGGTTTGCTGCTACGGGATAATTTGGCAAACAATTTTTTTTGAGTAAATATCAATAGACCACAACGAGATGAAGCTGTATACCAAGTTTCGTCAGTATACGTTCATAAATAAGCGAGATATAAAAATTGTCTTTTCCTCCATAAGAATAACATTAGACAACGTACTGTCTTAAGCACTTTCAATATCTCGGTAACCAATTGACCTAGAGGAATGATCGAAATACCAAATTGTGTGTGTGTTTTTAAGCTGAATCGCATGGTGAAAACTAAAATCTGACATTTTCTATAATTAGATGTAACAAATTCAAAAAACACATTTTTGGGGTACAAAACCCCCCCAAAATACCCCTTATTCGGAAAGAGCGATCTGGCTGGTTTTCGAACTTAAATTCATAAATGTTGCTTTACACGTTTATATCAAGTTTTATCAAAATCGGAGCATTTTTACGAGAGTTATCGTGCTCACGGACACACACACACACACACACACACACACACACATATATATATATATATACACATAGTTTCGAACGAATGGTGTTTTAGGGGTCTGGGGACCTCAAAACGAAAAGTTATCATGGTCCCGGGCCTAGGTCTTACCATGCCGACTACGGTAATAGCTTCTTCCCTGTAGGGGAAATTCGCTAAAAACTATAAAGCTAATTAATTTTATAAGTTATAGGCAGAGGCTACGTACACGTCCGACGTGAGCCGTTACTGTACACGTCCGTTCCAAATTATGCACCGTACGTTACTTATCCTGTGATTTTTAAAACAAATTGAGAGCCAGAAAACCTCCTAACCTAACCTAACGTAACCTAACCTATCCTAACCTAACCCAACGTAACGTAACGTAAACTAACCTAACCTAACCTAAGCGGTAGCGAAGTGAATTTGCCCTTACATTGGACGTGTACGTAGTCACTTCGTAAGTTATACCAGGCTGAAGTTAGCTACGAGTTGCAGCTGACGACCTGGTGGTTGTAAATTAATTATTTCCGATTTGACCCTTTTTGTACATGTTTTTAAATACTGTGGTCCCTGCTATATTATAATTCATTGTGTAATGGTTTCAATCAAGGGAATTCTGGAGTATCCTCTTAAATGGTGTTTAGCAGAGCTATATTCCACACGGGAATGTTGATGCAGATTTTTTGCAGACAAGTTAAAAATGAAGTTGGTTATTAGTTTAGTTTAGTTAGTAGGCGAGTTGTGAACATGCGATTTTATGTGAATACCCTAACCTATCAAAAACGTTGTCTAGTTTGAGTTTCAAGTCTTCTATGGTTTACAATTTTAGAATAATATTTGTTGTGGCAAAGTGCAACAGTTTAAGTATTAGCCTACTTGTATATAAATTATTTATGCACGCTCTTGTATACAACTATTGTATCAGACCCAAATTATATTTATGTAATTATCTTACATTTCACTTACGTCCTAGACCATATATATTTTGGCCTAAATAGTTGTCCCAACCGGATTTTAGTTATATCGATCTTTTTTGACACCAGGCAGTTTTGTAATAAAATCAGTGATAAAATGAAAATCAAACAGACGAAACATTCTAAACCGTGCAACAAAACTAGTATGAAGTTGAATTGCAAGTCAAAACCACGGAAAAGAGTAAAGAATAAAGAAATTAAAAGTATAAACCAACTGGTATCTTCTTTGGGCAATACTAAAATATCTTATCTTAACTCGCCTTGTGGCATTATAGAATGTGTTGAAACAATTAGAGTCAAGAAACAAACTCAACATTCTCAGCCAATAGTGTCTAGCCAAAGTTTGTCAAAAGATTTAAAAGATTACTGTCCTAAACCTCGAAAGTGTAATATAAAAAATCAGAAATCAGGAAAGAACCGTAAACGTGATAGTTCAAGTCCGAAGAATTCTATAGTCAAAATGACATGTAACACAAGTGGCAACAATGGAAACCCCATACTACAGCATTGTTCAGAAATTAGAAAGAGTGACAATAGTAGTTTCTACTTACTTGAGTCTTTGATGTCAACAGGCAGTGAAGCAAAGGAAGCAACAAACAAAGGAGCCAACGCTGAAAAGTTATTTAGACAAAATGAGTCCTCTATTTTGAAAGGAAGTAGTATACAGTCACCGATAAAAACTGGAGTACGATCTGGACCATCAAACATTGATGAAATGACAAAGACAAGAGTTCATCAACCTTCAAGTGGTCCTGTCTGTTCAATTGTTGTGAGTTCTAATAACAGTAATTCAGTTGCAAACTTTTATGAATTAGAATGTTCAAAATACATAGTACTCATGAAACCAGAAAGCAATCTTGCTGTCATTGGAACAGTTGAAATACAGCTGTTGAAAGGATCGTTAGAAATTTTAGGGTACAATTTACATAAAGAGGATGAAAAATTATTAATATTTTCTCTTCAAGGTTCGTCTCACTTATCACTCAAAGCTAAAGATGGAAATTCACCTTTATATACTAAGCAGAAATGTAATCAAAATACACGTGAAAAGTTAATTGCCTTAGGACTGCCTGAAGTACTATCACATAAAGTTTCTAAAAAAGCTGAAAATGGTGTTTTGTTTACTATATCCAGACATAAGACTGATGTAAGTTCTACTGTGTGGCCACAATTCTTTGATCATCATTCATCATTTTTGGTTTTTCCCAATACACACCTCTTTCACAATGATTTAAGACCTTGCCACATTGTTGAACGCAAGATTCAATGTTTATTTGAAACAAATTTGCAAGAACTAGGTTTGAAGGAATTCAATGAAATTCCAGAATGGTCAACCATAGAACATGAAATGTTGGACAGAGGTAAGTTATGAACCAAGTAACATAGCTTATTCATTGTAGAATGATTGTCAGAGGTACAGTAGGAGTAAAAAATGTTTGAGTTAAATTAGCCAACCTTCCCAGCGACTGGCAGTGTTGTTTAACATTTCATGCTTTTAAATTTAATTTGTTATTGTGGTAGGGCCTACTCCTTATAGGCTACTTCAACAACAAATAAATGTACCGGTAGGCCTATATTCAAATTTTTAAAGCAAACTTTTATTTTAAATTGAATAATAGGGGGAAACTTTAATGCTGCAGTTTCATAACTGTCCCGCCAAACAATCAAATTAATATATCGAACTATCGTAATCGATATATCGATAGTAAATATCGACCTAGCAAAAACAAACCTTCCGGTAAAACGAAAGCCAATTTGATATTGCTCGTTGGCTAGTTTTTGTGGCTTAACTAGTTTCACATATAATGAAGTCATCATTGATTACATTGATGCTAAAAAAGTAAATCACGGTTAGAATGTTTAGTATACCAAATTTAGAATGTTCAAAAAAGTGTACTTGAAGGCATTTACACTTACGTCGGCGTCATGTCGTGTTTGTTAGTTGTCGTCCTATAAAAAAGTTCACTGAATTTTCTCCACGTATTTTCCTCTTCATTTCGTCTTGACATATCTCGAATTTGGGATTTATGGAATAAGTTCATTCTCCTGAAGCCATTTAAAGCAGATTTCCGTACTTGTCAAAACATTTTCGGCTAAATCACGATAGTTAATTGTATTAGATCGTTCGTCAGACATTTTTCTTTTCTTTTATTAAAATGTAAACAAAATATAAACATAAATATTATAATCATATAGGTAATTACATGAAATATTGCATCTTGGATATATTGAATAATTTATTTCGTTAGTTTCTACTATCAATATATCAATTATGATAGTTCGATATATTAATTTGATTCTTTTGCGGGACGGTTATGAAACTGCAGCTAACTCTAATTCTAAAAAGGTTGGAGCTTATTTTTTATTTTCATTAGAAAATTGTAAGTTATTTTGACAATATCTTTATGTATAATTCTGTAAGTGAAATTTTAAGTCAAAATTGTGGGAGTTTGGCAAATCACAGGATTTTGCGGTAGGCTCAAATCAAAGGTCTTGATCCCTTTAATACTCGGGAAAAATAGCAGCATTTCTTAAAAGTTACCAATAAATGAGAAATAACGTAAAACATCTCCCATAAGAAAAGCATGGGGATTTAAAAACGTCTGCTTTGTTGGGTAATTGTGATATAATCATGAATCCTACAGAAATTGACATTTTTTTTTCAAAACGTTCTAAATAACGCACTGATTTTGAAAATAATAATTTTTTCCTGCGGAAAAGTCGGGAAAATGGGAAAAAACGGGAAAAAATATATTTTCCCGGAATATAGCGATGTGGGTACTCAAATTGTGTGGAATTTTACCCTGAACACGAATGTGAAACCCGTTTCATGATGTAATGTTTTGTAAGCGAGTTATCGTAAAAAACCGGGAAGATGGGAAAAATATTTTTCCCCGGAATATAGCGATGTGGGTACTCAAATTGTGTGGAATTTTACCCTGAACACGAATATGAAACCCGTTTCACGATTTAATGTTTTATAAGCGAGTTATCGTAAAAAGACGTGTAAAATCCACACAATCTAGGGGGCTTGGTGGGATTCCGGGGTAGTTGGGTGGGGAATTTTCTTCAGACTAGGTTAAATTTAAAATACCCCCGTCGCAGCAAACCTGCATACTCAGCGAATTTCCATTGAATATATAACATAACACATTAAAACACTTAACTGGATTAATAATAAATATATTCACAAACAAGCAATATTTAAAAATTAATAATTTATGCATACTCAGCGAATTTCCAATGAATTATAACATAACACACTAAGCCACATAACAGGATTCATAAGAAATATATTCACAAACAAGCGATATTTAAAATATTAATTATTCTCCATAAGAATAACATTGGGGATGAGTACGCAGGTTTGCTGCAACAAGAAACACAAAATAATGGGGTTTTATGCAAAATATCAATAGAACTCAGCTAAGTGAAGTCACATACCAAGTTTCATCCATATACATTCATAAATAAGCGATATATAACACTTTAATTATTTTCCATAAGAGAAACATGGGGACCGAATACCTAGGTTTGCTGCTATGGGAACCATAGGTGAAAAAATGTTTTTTTGTGCAAACAACAATAAACCACAACCAGATGAAGCTATATACCAAATTTTGTCAGTTTATGTTCATAAATAAGCGAGATATACAATTTTTCTTTTTCTCCATAAGAATAACATTAGACAACGTACTGTGTTTAGCACTTTCAATATCTCAGTAACCAATTGACGTAGAGCAATGATCAAGATCCCAAATTTTTTGTTTTTTTATGCTGAATTCAATGGTGAAAATTAAAATTTGATTTTAATAAAAATTACATGTGGAAACCCCAAAAAACCCATTTTTGGGGTACAAAACCCCCCCAAAACCCCCCTTCGGATGGTGCGATTTGTCTGGTTTTCGAACTCGTTCAAATAAATGGTACTTTACACGTTTGTACCAAATTTCATTAAGATCGGACCTTTTTTACGAGAGTTATCGTGCTTACGGACACATATATATATAAATATATATATATATATATATACATATATAAAAATTTGAACGAATGGTGTTTTTGGCATCTGGGGACCTCAAAATGAAAAGTTATCATGGTCTCGGGCTTAAGTCTTACCATGAGACCTACGGTAATAGCTTCTTCCCTATAGGGGAAATTCGCTAAAAGTAAAATTTCCCCTAAAACGGGAATTTTTCCCTCTTTCGGGAATTTCCCCAATGACGGGAAATTTACCCTTGTTACAACAATTTTAATAATTATTATCAAACCTAACTCCGCAGAGCGCTGTATGGGATATTTTCCCTTTTCCGGGTAATTTTCCCTAACAGGAATTTTACTCTTAAACGGGGATTCTGTTACACAGCGCTCTGCGGAGTTAGTTTAGGTTAGGTTATGATAATTAAATAAAAATTAGCTGTATTAGGTAAATAATTGATGTATAGACATCATAACCTAACCTAACTCCGCAGTGCGCTGTGTAACAAAAATTACCTGGAAAAGGGAAAATTTCCAATACAGCGCTCTGCGGCGTTAGGTTTGATAATAACTATTAAAATTTTTGTAACAAGGGTAAATTTCCCAAAAAAGGGAAAAATCCCGTTTTTGGGAAAAAATTCCCGTTTTTGGGAAAATGTCCCGTTTTAGGGGAAATTTTACTTTTATTAAATTTAACCTAGTCTGAAGAAAATTCCCCACCCAACTACCCCGGAATCCCACCAAGCCCCCTAGATTGTGTGGATTTTAGCGAATTTCCCCTATAGGGAAGAAGCTATTACCGTAGTCGGCATGGTAAGACCTAGGCCCGGGACCATGATAACTTTTCGTTTTGAGGTCCCCAGACCCCAAAAACACCATTCGTTCGAAACTGTATATATATATATATATATATCTATATATATATATATATCTATATATATATATATATCTATATATATATATATATATATATATATGTGTCCGTGAGCACGATAACTCTCGTAAAAATTATCCGATTTTGATGAAATTTGGTATAAACGTGTAAAGCAACATTTATGACTTTAAGTTCGAAAACCAGCCAGATCGCTTTATCCGAAGGGGTATTTTGGGGGGGTTTTGTACCCCAAAAATGGGTTTTTTGAATTGTTTACATATAATTTTTGAAATAGTCAAATTTTAGTTTTCACCATTGGATTCAGCTTAAAAAAACACACAATTTGGTATTTTGATCATTTCTCTACGTCAATTGGTTACCGAGATATTGAAAGTGCTAAACACAGTACGTTGTCTAATGTTATTCTTATGGAGAAAAAGAAAAATTTTACATCTCGCTTATTTATGAACGTATACTGACGAAACTTGGTATACGGCTTCATCTGGTTGTGGACCACTGATATTTGCTCAAAAAAACCATTTTTTGCCAAAGGCTCCCGTAGCAGCAAACCTGCGTACTCAGCCCCATGTTATTCTTATGGAGAATAAATAACGTGTTATCTCCCTTAATTATGAAAATAAATTAATGCAATTTGGTATGTGGCTTTACCTAAATGAGTTGTATTGATATTTGTATAAAACCCCATTTTTTGTTTTCCTTCCTTCAGCAAACCTGCATACTCAGCCGCCATGTTATTCTTATGGAGAATAATTAAAATGTCATAAATCGTTTATTTATGAATGTATATTGATGAAAATTGGTATGTGGCTTTATGTGGTATTAAGATACATATATATTCATTGAAAATTCGCTGAGTATGCAGGTTTGCTGCTACGGGGGTATTACACTATTTTTATGATAACTCGCTTATAAAACATTAAATCGTGAAACGGGTTTCATATTCGTGTTCAGGGTAAAATTCCACACAATTTGAGTACCCACATCGCTATATTCCGGGAAAAATATTTTTTCCTGTTTTTCCCATTATCCCGGTTTTCCCGACTTTTCCGCGGGAAAAATTATTATTTTCAAAATCAGTGCGTTATTTAGAACGTTTTGAAAAAAAAAATCAATTTCTGTATGAGTCATGTTTATATCACAATTACCCTTTGTTGTTTACATTAAAACGACTACTTTGTTTACGAACTTGAACAGACATGTGTTTATTTCCCCCAGCATGTAAAGAGTTAAAGAAATCAGAAGAGGCAGAGTATTTGAGCGAGGTTAGGGGCTATGGCCCTTCAAGCCACTAGTTTTAAAAAATTTGCCCAACTATCAAAATGTGTTTAAATCAATTCATAAATTTATATTTTTATCATTTTTTAGGGCATATAACTTATTTTTTTAATAGAATATTCGAGCCATAGGTATTATCTTTAACTGCATTTAGAAAACACGCTTATGTACTGGCCTTAAGCAAATAATGGCAATGACTTTACTGCAAATGCCTTAAGAAACAGAATTATAGAGTGGGCTTTTATATAGGCCTTGCCTAGGCACAAATATTTATCGACAGGGGAGAGCAGAATGAGGGATAGATGAATATATGCTGGTCAATTCTTAGCTATCCCTCCTATCTTTTCAGCGAATTTCCTGTATAAGGGAAGAATCTATTATCGTAGGTGGCATGGTAAGACCTAGGCCCAGGACTATGATAACTTTTCGTTTTGAGGCCCCCGGATGCCAAAAACACCATTCGTTCAGATTCATATATATCAGATTCGTTATGTGTCCGTAGGCACGATAACTTTAGTAAAAATGGTCCGATCTTGATGAAATTTGGTATAAATGTGTTACAAGGCAGTATCTAATTTCATGATTTCGCGAAGCAGACAGGTCGCTCTACTCTAAGGGGGTTTTGGCGGGGTTTTGTACCCCAAAAATTTTTTTTTTTTAACTTTTTACATATAAACTTACTTCTTTTTAAACCCAAATTTTGGTTTACACCAAAAAATTCAGTTAAATTCAGTTTAAAAAACAAACAATTTGGTATTTTGATCATCGCTCTACGTCAATTGGTTACCGAGATATTGAGAGTACTAAACACAGTTCATTGTCCAATGTTAATCTTATGGAGAATAAGTAAAATTGTATATCTCGCTTATTAAATTAAAATGATTAAATACATATATTAATGAAACTTGGTATGTGCCTTTATATTGTTGGGTTTCAATGCTGTTTGCATACAAAACTCATTTTTTGTGGTCCCCATGGCAACAAACCTGTGTACTCAGCAGCTATAATGAATGTTATTCATATGGAGAATAATAAACATGTGATATCTTGCTTGTTTATGAACATAAATTGATAAAACTTGGTATGCTGCTTCATCTGGAGGTGATCCATTGGTATTTGCATAAAAACAAGATTTTTGATCCTTGATGCAGCAAACCTGCATACTCAGTCCTAATGCTTTTCTTATGGGGAATAAATAAAATATCATATCTCGCTTATTTATTAATATGCTTTGATTAAAGTTGGTAAGTGGCTTCATGACTTAGTGCAGTACCATTTGAAATTCGCTGAGTATGCAGGTTTGCTGCAACGGGGGTATTTACAGTGTAAGTAGGCCTACAATAATTACTAGTAATAACTGGAAATACCCCCGTCGCAGCAAACCTGCGTACTCAGCGAATTTCCAATGGAGATGAAAATGTCTTAATGCTACATAAAACCACTTATGAAATATTTTCACAAATAAGCGTTATATGCAATTTTAATTATTCCCCATAAGAATAACATTGGGGCTGAGTACGCAGATTGGCTGCATCAACGAACACATTATGGGTTTTTGTGATAATATCAATATAACTAAACTAGGTGAAGTCATATATCAGTTTTTATTCATTTATGTTCATAATTAAGGTAGAGATAATATTTAATTATTATCCTTAAGAAAACATGGGTCTGAATACGCAGGTTTGCTGCTACGGGAGCTTTCGGAAAACAATTTTTTTTGAGCAAATATCAATAGACCATAACCAGATGAAGCCATATACCAAGTTTTGTCAGCATATGTTCATAAACAAGCGAGATATCACATTTTTCTTTTCCTCCATAAGAATAACATTTGACAACGTACTGTGTGTGTTTAGCACTTTCAATATCTCGGTAACCAATTGACATAGAGAAATGATCAAAATACCAAATTGTGTGTTTTTGTAAGCTGAATCCAATGGTAAAAACCAAAATTTGACTATTTCAAAAATTATATGTAAAAATTAAAAAAAACAAACATTTTTGGGGTACAAACCCCCCCCCCAAAATACCTCTTCGGATGAATTGATCCGGCTGGTTTTCGAACTTAGTCATAAATGTTGCTTTACACGTTTATACCAAATTTCATCAAAATCGGAGCTTTTTTTGAGAGTTATCGTGTTTACGGATACACTTATATATATATATATATATATATATATATATATATATATATACATACAGTATAGAACGAATGGTTTTTTTGAGGTCTGGGGGCCTCAAAATAAAAATTTATCATGTCCCGAGCCTAGGTCTTACCATGCTGACTACGGTAATAGCTTCTTCCCTATAGTTTTACAGGAAATTCTTTAAAAAGTAGAAAGACAGTGCTAGAAACCGTTTTTGGCACATTGGGTATCATTACACAGTCTTCAGTGTATTTTTATATTATATTTGAAATTATGGTTGAAAAAAAAATGACTCCCACATAGAGAAACACAATTTGAAGGTTATATAAAAAATTTAAAATAACACAAGACTTATTACGGCCTATGTTACGGGCCTATGTTACGGAAATAAAAACTAGTAACTTACTAGGCTACGTTAAGTAAGTTCAGTTTTATCAAATTTTCCCTATAAATAATTAAATAAATAAAAAGTCTTTATCCAGCAAACGTTTCTCAGAAGCTGTTTTACAGAATAACTCTTTGTGATACATATATATATATATATATATAGGTATAGGTATATTACAGATTGGCAAGCTTAAATGGGATGTTCGTTTTGAAGGTGTTTGTAGGAAAGTCAGTATGGTCTCTTATGTTTTTTGGCAACTTAAAAACTATCTGGAAAATACATTTTGGGAACAATATATTTTAGGCTTTTTCAGTCGCACATTGCTTATGGTCTTATACTCTGGGGACACTCACCTCACATCGAAAAGTTACTTTTGATCCAGAAAAAGTTTAAGCTTATAAGATCCATTGCTGGTGCCAGCCACAATTAACACTGCAAACCCCTTTTCAAAGATCTAAAATTCTTACAACAGTCATGAGTCAATCTTTAAATTTTTCTTGTTATTTATATATAAAATCCATCATAAATCAATATACATTCAGGCAAAATATAGGTACATAGTCACAAGACACAGGAAAAAATTAGATGTCCCACAGCACCGACTTGCTTTAACAGGGAACTCTCTTGAAATAAATTCCATTAAATTTTTAACAAACTGCCTAGCTCAGCAAAAGATATCACATTTTCAAAATTTAAGAACTCTGTAAATAATTGGCTTTTAGAGAATTAATTTTATACAATTCTGAACTTTTTGATGTAACTTTCCTGTCAATAGTTTAAATGCAATTGTTGATAATCAAAATTAATTGTTTATTTTGTTGATGTCGATAGCTCGAACCTCAGAGGGAACGGGAAAAATTTGAGTTATCGAATATATCAAAATATTGAAGTTCGACTGATCTAGGTGATTTTCCACAGACTTCCGACCTATTGAGGGTCACGGTAACGCAATAGATGGGTCAAGGAAGCATCGAGTCCTTTCATCATTTTGTCCTTTGTATCATAGCTAATCATTGTTATAAATGATTAAAAAGTGTCCATGGAAAATGTCTTAATACTACATAAAGCCACTTACAAAGTTTCATAAAAATATTTTCACAAATAAGCGATATGTACAATTTTAATTATTCTCCATAAGAATAACATTGGGGCTGAGTACGGAGGTTTGCTGCAACAAGGAAGACAAAAATGGGTTGTTATGCTAATATCAATAGAACTCAACTAGGTGAAGTCGTATACCGGTTTTTAATCATTTATGTTCATAATTAAGGGAGACAGAGCATTTAATTATTCTCCATAAGAATAACATGGGGGCTGAGTACACAGGTTTGCTGCTACGGGAGTCTTTGGCAAACAAATTTTATTTTGAGCAAATATCAATCACAACGAGATGAAGCCGTACACCAAGTTTCGTCAGTATATTTTCATAAATAAGCGAGATATAAGATTTTTCTTTTCCCCCATAAAAATAACATTAGACAACGTACTGTGTTTAGCACTTTCAGTATCTCGGTAACCAATTGAGGTAGAGGAATGATCAAAATACCAAATTGTGTGTGTTTTTTAAGCTTAATCTAATGGTAAAATCTAAAATTTGACTATTTCAAAAATTATATATATAAAAAATTCAAAAAACCCATTTTTGGGGTACAAAACCCCCCAAAATACCCCTTCGGATGGAGCGATCTGGCTGGTTTTCTAACTTAAAGTCATAAATGTTGCGTTACACGTTTATACCCAGTTTCATCAAAATCGGATCGTTTTTACGAGAGTTATCGTGCTCACGGACACACACACACACACACACACACACACACACATATATATATATATATATATACACAGTTTCGAACGAATGGTGGTTTTGGGGTCTGGGGACCTCAAAACGAAAATTTATCATGGTCCCGGGCCTAGGTCTTACCAACTATAATAATAGCTTCTTCCCCATAAGGGAAATTCGCTAAAAATATGGTTGGGGTCTACTGATGTTTCATACAAAACCCATTTCTTGTGGTCACTATGGCAGCAAAACTGCGTACGGTACTCAGCAGCTACAATGTTATTCTTATGGAGAATAATAAACATGTTAGATATAACTCGCTTGTTTATGAAAATATAGTGGTAAAATTTTGTATGTTGCTTCATCTGATAAATAAATGATGCATTGATATTTACATGAAAGTCCAATTTTTGGGGTCCTTGATGCACGAAACCTACATACCGGTACTCAGTCCTAATGTTTTCCCCATGGAGAATTAATAAAATGTCATATCTCGCTTATTTATGAATATGCTTTGATGAAACTTGGTAAGTGGCTTCATGTTGTATTGAGGTAGCCTAACATTTTAAATTCGCTGACATTAAAAAAATGTCATAGTGCAGAGAGTTTTCACACACATGGAGTTCTGCACTGTGACATTTTGTATAACAGTTCATTATAGTTTAAATCCAATGCAATGATAAGTTAAGTTATTAAGCACTAATTAAAAAAAAAACTGAATTTCTACTAGATATAAAGATACATAATCAGTTATTTTACCCTTTTTAGATTATCCCAAAGCAATTCTCTGCGGTGGAAAGTCAGTGGGAAAGAGCTCATTTTTACGCTACCTGGTCAACAAATGCCTATTCAAGTGGAAACAGATTCTGGTGTTGGATTTTGACTTGGGCCAATGTGAGTTTACTGTTCCTGGCTGCATTTCCGCGACACTTGTGGAAGAGCCCCTTTTGGGTCCCAACTACTCCCATTTAAAGGAGCCAAGAAGGTAAATCGTATTTAAAAATTATTTATTAAGAGTTACATTCAGGGCCGTTACGAGTGCCGGGGCAACCGGAGCACTGCCCCAGGGCCCCCGAGCCTACAAGGCACCAAACTGAAGGGTAAACATAATATATATATATATATATATATTAGGAGTATGTGCGAGTACTCGAAACTTGTCCGAGCGAGCATTTCCTGCTGATTTCCGGACGATCGCTAACGTCTACGACTTGCCAAATCGTGTAGTAACGGCAGCAAAAGGCGATCACATCGGCCGAAAATGACGACTAGAAACTTGAATCGGTCATAGAAAACAACCGAATGTGTGTAAATGACGACCGGACTGCGTAATTTTGGCCATATTTGAAGACGTAACACATGATATAAACTGGAAATAACGACCTTATCGCGTAATATCGGCCGTAAATGACGACGGAAAAAATGCAATCTGCCTAAAATGACTACTGGATCAAGGAATAACGGCCGTAATTGACGGTGTGACACATAATATTGACCAGATTTGACGACTGGACCGCGTAATGTTGACCGTAAATAACGGTTTCGTCATCTAATATTGATTATAAGCAAACGTTACTTGGCAATGTCACCTGTTTAAGTCTGGAATTACCAGAATATTGTAAACTTTTTTTGCGACAATTAAGATTACTATGACTAAGTTATCTGGACCAAACGATATTGGCCAAATGGCAAATGGACCGTGTTTTATCGACGGGAAACGACTGTCAAACCATATCTTGTTTGTCAATACATAATCCAGTTTGATTGTACTGGCCAAACAATTGTATTGCTACTTATATATTGGTTAGAAATCATGTTTAGACGATCAAATCCGGGTTGGTATCCAAATCCCATTACACAATTTGAAACTACGCACCAACAAAATAGTATTGCTCACAGCAAATTCCTGGCTAGAAAATACTCGGAATTCGAGAATAATTTATACTACTCAATCCAAAAAATTACTATTCGCATACCTCTAATATATACGCTTAAAATACAAAAATATGAGGGGATGCCATTAACAGCTCTTGCCCCGGGGCACCCAAAATTATTGCTAAGGCTTTGGTTACATTTCTATAACCATAGGCTAACATAGAAGTAAGTGACACCTTATCGCAATTATATAAATTCTGAAAGGCAACATATTTATGTAAATTTAGGCCTAGTTGATATTGATGTTGGCTAAATAAAATTTAATCATGTTCTTGTGATTTGTTAACACTCAAAAGAATTTCAAAAAAAGAATCCATTCGATCTCCTATGGAAAATGGTTGTTACAAATCATATTTTGTTACAATTGGTTGTTTTAAGCTTATTTAATCTATGCCATAACTTAAAAAAAATATCTTCATATTAATAGGCAAACACAAAACTGTCCCTCCTTTTTTCTCAGCTTGTGTGCATCGTAGGAGAAACTCACTCATACCATTAGAAAGGTATTAAAAATAAGAATAAGAATCTTTATATCCTTTATTTCTTTTTTTGTATTGTCCTGCAGATGAGCGGAAACCCATTATAATTTACATCGGCTCAGGGCTTCGCCCCACAGGCTTTCAAAGTATCAATGTTAATCTTACGGAAGAACAGTAATTGATTGAATTGTATATTTGACAACTGTTGATTATAACAGATGCCAGCAAAACAGCATGAACAAATATTTCAGACATAATCTATATATTAATCGGCTAAGGACATTTTTGTGGTATTGATTTCTCGGATATGCGACATTGTATGGTTATGAAACTTGGCACACTTATTTAGTACTATTAGGAGATGTGTCGAATGTGAATAATTTTGTGTTTGGGTATGTAGGTCTATGCCATTTTGGCTTTCAAAGTTCTCATGTTATTATTATGGGCACATGCGTTCTGCTTTTCATATAATAAACAGCTGCGTTATTGAAATAAATACGTAGCACAACAAGAACAGATGATTCATAAATAAAAAATATATTACTGACTATTGGAATAGTAACACCCTTTTAACTGTTTTACTCCACAACAGTAAGGACAGGTAATTCAGGATGAATGAAAATAAAAAATATTACTAACTACTGGAATAGTAACACCCTTCTCTTATCCATTTTAACTCCACATTAAAAACATTAAACTTGTTTGTAAGGGGTCTATACCAGTTTTGAGGCTGACACTGGGTACAGCAAATGAAGTTGTCATTACGTATGGTAAGTCTTTTGGCTGTCCATTATGACAAACTTCCCTTTCACCTTTGGTCCCTCCATTTTCAGCGGCTAGGGACAGAATCTCTGGGTTTGGTCTCCAAACTACCAACCTGAGAATGGATGGTCCCTGGCTGTTGTACATAGATACCCTGTCAATTGAGTTGACCAGTTGGAGGGCAGAATGCGGTCCCCCTGTTTGAGAGCCTCACCCCAGCTGTCACAGAAGCACAAGAGTTGGCCCTCTGAAGGTTCGATTTGGCTGCCGTCCCATCCCACCCTTTCCTTTCCTTTTCTGCTATACCCTATCTTTCCGGTAACCTGCGCAATATTCCCACTTGTGGAAGATGTGACTAGCAGCTAAGCTGGGGTTTCCTAATCCGCAACAATGATGATGATGATGAAGGGGGGAGGATGAGGTGGAGAGGTTTTAGGCATGAATAAAAAAGCTACACTGCATACTGGAATGGTAACGCCCTTATGCTATCTGTTTTAACTCCACATTATAAAAATTACCTGGGGGTTTGGGTGGGTGGGGGGAGGGATAGAGAGAGCGAGAGATGAGCGCAACAGAACCCACTATATATTCAACTTTTTTTAAATATTCGTAAAATAATATTTGGTAGAATTTTGACCATTGGCGGTCTCTAGTCCTAATTAATAGGCACCTATAAGTGTTTAGAAGCTATTAGTGGCTTGAAGGGGTGATAACCCCTTGCTTCAATACTCTGCATTATCTTATATTTTACTCTTTATATGCTGAGGAAAAACAATACATGTGGGACACATGTCAGTTCGTAAACAAAGTAGTTAATCACATGTTTTAATGTAAACAAAGCAGATGGTTTTAAATCCCCATGCTTTTCTAATGGGGGATGTTTTACATTATTTCTCGCGTGCTGGTTACTCGTTTAGAAATAGTGTTATTTTTCCCTTGCTGGTTACTATTTAGAAATACTGTTATTTTTCCCGATTCCCTGGGATCAAGACCTTAAATTTGAGCCCTCTCCCATCATCCTGCAATTTGCCAAACTCCCACAATTTTTACTTAAAAATTTTGCTTACAGAATTATACATAAAAATGTAGTGATGAGTTTAGAGGGACCTGTAGAGAAATGTGTTCCTTTATTTTCTGCTGTTTAAAGTACATTTACTGACATTTGAAATCACAACACTTAACAACTATTTATTTTAATCTGATAGCCGATTTTGATGTCCCACATTTTTTCAGTCTGCACTAATGTTTGAATTGACTTTCATTTTGATTGAATTTGGATTGCAGTTGTGTTATCGCATGCTTAGCCCTTCACAATATACAGCTCCTATTTCACTTAGATCAAATTTCACAGTAGAACCTCTGTGACAGGCAAGCAAGCTTATCTATTGGCCAGACAGTGTAAATCCACTTGCCATCACGAGGACACGTAGCTCGATAAATTAAAGAGACATGTAATAATGCAACTTTTACTAAACAATTACAAAAGTTCTACGTTTATAAATGGTGATTAGAACAGCAAAATATAAATTTGATGACAATAAAAAGAATTTAATCAGTAACAACCAATTACCCATTCAAGGGTCAGTAGCCTGGTATTAATTATTAATTTAGAAAAACTAGTAACTAAAAAACCTACTTGGGCCCCGGGCCTAACAGGCCCTGGACCCTGAGGATCCCAGCCCGGACACTCCACTCCTTCACTCCCCATCTCACAGAATGACTGACCCCCAAAAGTAGTACATTTAGAAGGCCAGAGCCTTCAGGGGTACACTTCACAATGTCAAGGTATGGAACGTAAACTGGCAGCTTAAAAAAAAAACACACGAGCCACTGGAAGAGGAGATATTTCCTACGTGAGTGCTGCCAGGTGTAAAACTTTGAAATAACACCGAACGCTACCCGTGGCAAATTTTAAAATCACAGCGCCGTCTACTGCTTGATGAATTGTAACTTAGTTCGATATGCTATGGTAGTCAAATGGATATAGCACTGGATTCACGACCATGCGGTCCCAGGTTCAATTCTACGTTTTCGTGTTAATTTTTGAGGTACCAATTTTTGTTACATTTTACACAAACCCATTTTTGTAATATATTACAAAGAAAAGAGCCGCCATACAGCGCTCTGGGGAGTTAGGTTAGGTTACTTTACTATAATTTTTTTGTAAATGTAGCATAATTTTTTAGAATATAAGTAGGTTTCCTCTGTTTACATTTGAAAATACTACATTTCACTGTTTTCTCATAATAAAGCAAATGTTTTGAATAGTTTGTTCGTTAGCGGACAAGTTCGGCTTCCTTCGGGTGGCAAAGTCTCCTCTTACAGTGGCTCCTGTGTTTTTCTAACTAATAGTCAGAACAGAACGTAAAGGTCCTATTTAAAATAATTCGTGGTTTCAGAACATAACGTCAAGGTACATAACGTCAAGTCTCAGTTATTTAAATGTAAAATAAGACTGCTTTCAAAACCTCCAGTTTCAAAACGTAAAGGTACCTATTATTATAAAACAATTTAAAAACGGAGCTGTTTCAAAACGTAAAGGTACAAAACATATTACATATTATTACAGGTGTATTTGTTATAACAGTAAACGCTGAACGCTCCAAACCAAATCTGTATCCACTCCGGTTAAACTACTTATAAATACATCCGTTTCACAACGTCAAGGTACAGAACGTCAAGTGCAGCCAACCTCAATATTTTTGTTTGCCTCCAAGTGGACTAAAAGCGAGCGAGTTACTGACCTGGGTGTTGTAAAACTTTACATTTTGAAACTAGTTGTTTTTCATTAAATGTATTTATACAACCTTTACGTTTTGTACCTTGACTTTCTGGAACATCTAAATTAAAAACATTCCAAATAAGGAACCTTGATGTTTTGAACCTTGATGATTTGAAACAGCCAAACTACTAAGTTTAAATAAAAGAGGACCTTGATGTTCTGTACCTGGAGGTTATGAAACGTTCCCGCCTTCAGCAGGTCAACAAATCAAGTTGTTTTTTATTAACGATTCCAGCCTTGCTTATACACAAACACAACATTCTCCCCAAAACTTGACTTCCCTCTTGCATTATTTAACTACAGAAATATTCTAACAAACTACCTAACGATCCCCCCTTCATTACAGCATTAATAACCCTAAGACAACTAATTTCTCGGCATAATTAATATGTGTTCAACCGCTTGCTGCACCTTTTCGTCACCATCTGAGCTTGAATTTGAGATCGATTCATTATTGTTGCCCTGTTAAAAGCAACCAGTTACACTCTGATTGGCATTTTTTCTTAACATATAGTTGTTACAACAAAAATTAGGCTACTGTTTCAAAGAGTTTTTGGAGCAATACCTTAGTTGTTTGTATTACTATTTACTTTGTGTAGTTTGATCTGCAGCAGTACAAAATATTTTCAGTAATATTATTTTTTGTCATTTTGTGCAGTTACTACAGATAAGTTTTGACATAAATCTCATGTTTAGATCTGTGTTTCTGGGAGAAGTGGATGTAACCAAGTGCCCCGAGAACTACATCGAAGGCTGCAAGTCGTTGATTGATTATGCCAAAAACGAACACGCTATTATTCCCTGGCTCGTTAATACAATGGGTTTCACCAAAGGTCAGTGACCTACCTACCTATTATTGTTGAGTTTTATTTATTTATTTATTGTTGTAGTTTTTTATATATTCATTAGTGTTACCAGATATTTATGAGGTCAACCCAGGAGGACGGGAGGTGACTTACGGTCAATCTACATATCCCCTGTCACTCAATAGTTCAGCAAAAAGGGTAATAAAAGAAAAATTGAAATTAATTAATACAATTTTTTATTATATAGCATATTATCACAGAGTTTACTTTGGACTAGCTGCCTGCTATATAACTGCAGGTTTGCCAAGTTTTGTCTTTATATCAAATTACCTCACCACTTACCAGGAAAACTAAAAAAATTGAGATTAAACACACGATTCAGGATATAATATTGCTAAACTATTGTAACTTATTCGAGACAAAGTTTATTTTATTGAAAAATTGAAAACCCCGGACCGGGTACCGGACAGAGCCTCGAAACCCAGGCATCTGGTAACCCTAGCATTCATTAATTTGGTATCAGTAAAATCGGAGTAAATTATACTATCAAATAATAAATTATACTACAGTATTACATACAAAGCAAGGATCGTCATGGAGGCTGTAATTACACAGACATTTTAAACTCAAATGGCCCATATTACGTCCCCTTCCTCAATCAGAATTTGACAAGTGCAATTTGTAGCTTGGAGAAGGGTTATTATTATTATGGTTTTAGGTAGGATAAGGGGCTGCTAAGCAATAACCACAAGCATCCAATAATAATAACCACTGAGACAGTCAACCAATGACCGTAAAGTTTGCTAGCACACCGCGCACCACCTCGCTGCATATGGTAAAATAGCTTACACGGGAACTAAATAATTATGGGATGAACTGTCAGGTTTGCTTAATATATCAATACATTCGGGAAGAAAGTTGAAAACCTGTCGTAAATCCTTTATAATCTATGAAATAATTTAAAGATCATGAGAAAAGGCTGTGGTTAAAAGATTTATTATAAGTTAAGTTGTATTTGTTTGTACTAATGTTTTAATTAAAATATAACATGATCAAATATAACATATTTGAGTAGACCTACTATCAGTATTGCTACTGAACAGATTAAACAGTTAGGCTATTGTGAAAAATTTTTTAACACCTTGTTAAGTTTAAACGAGTTCGCACGCAGCACGCTGACGTGAGGGAATTGAATTTTCACATAAAAAACTTGTAAAAATCAAATCAGTGTTAATACATACATTTATCCCCATTTTTATCGAAATCTGAACGTTTGTTGCTGTCCTGATGCTCCTGGTTTTATTTACCTGCAATGCTGGGATGATAATGTTGCACATTATAAGGTTAGGAGAAGGTTCAGTCAGGATTGAAAGCAGGCAAGGTTGCTGGTGATGATAGAAGTACACCAACAAATGAATAACAGGCTTTTCTAATGTAAAACCCCCATAAGACAACATACTGTGTTTAGTCTATATACATATTTGTAATATCTGTAAATATTAATGTAGAATGATGAGAGAGAGAGCTTAGAACTTTCACCTCACCAATCTCCATCTTTTTACATGCATTAATTTTACATCATAAACATGGAAACCCTAACACAAGTATGGATTTACATGTTAATGTTAAACAAAGTACCAGCTTTTGTTACTTCTATATTTATATTTCTGTAATTTTAGGTATTTGTCAGACAAAAATGTCAAATAAGGTTGATTTTATCCACGAGTCCTGAGATTGTGGTTCTTATTCTAAAAAAAGTAAAAAACTAAAGCTGTTTTTTTTTTTTAGTTTTAGAGCTGACAAATTTAATAATAAGTAATATTACATTTGTTATACTAGAAAAACGAGGAAGTTTGGTATTACAGTAAACTTTATAAAAGTTATTAATATAAGAAAATTTACTTAATGTTACAAAATTCTAGTTTTGTAATTAATTTCTACATGATTATAAAAATCTTACGTGCTCTGTTATGTTTTCTCCCATCATACTCATTTGTTGAATATTAGCTTATAAAGTAAAAATAAATGGTCTAAAGTGCCACGTGTCACTGAAATAGCTGATCAAAACTATAAGCCACAGGAAAAGTAACTATTTTTAAGAGTACTGCAGGTGTCTCGTTCATTTTAGAAATACCTTTTTTTGGTTACACTTGATTAGTTACATTAAAATTTACATTTTATGCAGGTTTTGGCGTCAGTTTAGCATGTGGCATTATCAATTATGTGAGTCCAACTCATGTAATACAGATTCAGAGCAAAGACAGACAGCTGAATTTCCCATCAATGCTGGAGCCAGAATTCGTCAACTGCCTGAAGCACAGTGCTTTTGATGTGGCAGGCAGCACAATGGACTATCAACTCTACGCAATCCCGTCTGGCTCTGAACAATCGGGACTCATTTCAAAGTCAAGGTATTATAAAAAATAGAATATTTATTTATTAGACAGCAATTTTTCCAATTAAGTATGAAGTGAATAAATAACCTATTTCACGCAAAAAAAATCCCAGACTCCCAACTCTTAACATTAGACCCCCCCCCCCCCGCTCCAACCAAGATTAATCTGTCTATTGATAATTAAGAAAGCTTGGTTTAGTTAATTCAATTTCATTCCTTTACAAACACGGTTTGTGTTACACTCTTCAATAACAGGACTTCCTGCCCGTTGTGCTTTGTGGCCTGCAGCTACATACATTTCACTAACATAGCTATTGTTAAACATCAGTAAGACATTTGTGTAACGTTGAAGTTTAAGACGTTGACTGCAGGCTGTTCAGTATGGAGTAGTACCGCGCTCTACCACCACGCGGGTTACTCCACTTGGCGTAGTTGCTCCTTCCAATTTCAGTGCAGCCATTATGCACTGTGAGAAGATCAGGTAATTTTATGTCAGCATGCAGCTAAGGATAAGACCTTTATTGTGGTGTATTTGATACAACACTTCCTGCAATGTCCTGATGTCTATATGGCAATCCTGGTGAATTCTACTATCTGGATTGTGGTGTTGCTATCTATTGGCTTTGTATAGAACCATCCAGTTGCGTAGTACTTACTAAGTACAACGTCATACAGTGTAACTGTTTTTCAGGAAATTAAAATGTGACCGCTCCTATAGAATCGGTTGCTGCACAGCACAAAAGATTGGACCTTGCACCACAGCAGTGTTTTTGTTTACAATTGTGAGGCGGAAAGGACAAAGGGACATCTTCGCGGAAATTTTCGATTTTGAGTTATTCATATTTTTGAATTCCGCATTTAATTCCTAACAATTTGGCGCAAGTCCCATGAGTCTACGATTTTTTTGTTAAAGTTATAGGACTTTGAAGTTACGTGAGAGAAAAGGGCCATTTTTGAGAAAAATCAATTTGAAGATTTCAAATAAGCATAAAACATATATTTTTCATATTTAAGCAACAATTTTGGTATCAAAAGAAAGCCCTAAATGTCGTCTGTAATGGGAATAGCTATTTTTGTCTTAAGTCAGTAGTTTTCAAGAAAATAATGTTTTTATTGAAGCATGTTGTGAAAAGTGATATTTCAGAAAAGGGACCTCTTCGCGGAAAAGGTAGTTGGGATCGAGAAAGGGATTTTTATTAACAGAAGACGTTCTAGATTTACAATAAACTCGTAGTAGTTCACCTCGTCACCGCTAGAATTTGTCAGAGTGCAGTTTTCAAAGTGCTGCATAGCTATCTGATTTGTTTTAAAAAGGGACCTGTTCGCGGCAATGTTATTTCTCCATAAGCGCGAAAAGGTACCTTTTCTCACGCTAGACATCGACTACTTTAATCATTATTTTGAATGTTTTATTCGATTACAACAGCTTTGTAATCGATTTCAACCGGTAAAGGACGAAATGGAACATATTAAAATGTAAACAACCGAAAATCGATATTTTTGACCTCAATCGATAAAACTGCCCGTACTGAAATTTTTACTTTGCCGCGAAGAGGTCCCTTTTTCCTTTCCGCCTCACAATTTAAGCTTTTCACTAATACTGGATTGACACACTAATACAGTACTAAAGGATAGATGTAGTGAGTTAAAATGTTAATGCCAATGGCTATGTTATTGATAGCCAGTTAACTATCAATAAATGTGTAAACTATGCCTCAGGTATACCACAGATTGGTTTCTTGTGTGAGGTAAACATGGCTTTGTTTAAAATTCATTGTTGGTGATAGTGAGTTTGTTGTTTAAGGAATTTTGGTGGAAATTTTCTATCACTTATTAGTAAAGAACAAGTTTCACATATAAGTGTTTTACTAATAAGCGATGGACAATTTCAGTGAAAATTCCTTAAACAACAGGTAAACAAGGTTAACAAAATCAGCTCAAGAAAGTTAATGAACTTAAGGATGCGGGTGCAACATATTGATGGATGGAAATGTATTAACTGTTGGAACACTCGAGTACTTTTACATTAAAAACAATTTCCATATCATTTGATTTCAAGCATCTCAAATTACTTTAATTACAAACCTTGCAGCTAGTTGCAGTGGTAGCATTTGAGAACTTATCCCAGGACAACCTTAAAACTGGTCTATACCAGTTTTGAGGCTGACACTGGGTACAGAAAATGAAGTTGTCATTACATATGGTAAGTCTTTTGGCTGCCCATTATGACAAACTTCCCTTTCACCTTTGGTCCCTCCAATTGCAGCGGTTAAGGACAGACTCTCCGGGTTTGGTCCCCAACCTGCCAACCTGAGAATGGATGGTCCCTGGCTGTTGTACATGGATACCCGTCAGTTGAGTTGACCAGTTGGAGGGCAGAATGTGGGTCCCCTGTTTGAGAGCCTCATTCCAGCTGTCACAGGGGCACGGGAGTTGCCCATGTAGCACACACCGTTAGGCTGCCGTTGGTCACCGATGGAACTGTTGGCTAATGGTGGGTTGGTGTTTCCACATCAAGCCAACCTCTGCCCAACTGTTTTTCATGCGGTTTGGCGAACTGAAATTGCCATTGTTGTTTGTTTGTTTTCCAAATAATGTTACATTCTGTGACTCAAGAATCGAGAAATTTACTTGCCATTAATAAAACTACTTAGGATTGTAACATACAGTAACATTTTATTTAATATTTTCAATATAAATACATTTTAATAAAAACATTTAATCAATATAAATACATTTTAATAAAAACATTTAATCAATTTTACCTCTCAAATAATGAAAGAAGATCCCTAGATACCACTAGAAAATCACTGAATAAGTTTTCAAATTCAAATTCAAAATATCCTTTATTCATTTATATACAATGTATACATAAATGGCGTCAACATTTACAACAATCTAAAACTAATTACAGATTGATACAAAACTTGTCATTTTACTTCTGTTGATTTAAAATCATTTTTCCAAAACTCACTAAAACTGTAAAAAGCTCCCTCAATTAGAAACAACTTTAGACTCTTCTTAAATGTCGTAGTATTTATTTGTTTCTTTATTGTTTAAAGAACTAAAAGACATTCATGGAATAATATATACTTAAAATAACTAACGTGTCCATTTTTACCATATACCTGAAACCAGAGATAAGCGTGCAACATGAGAGGTTTGTCCCAAGTCGTGTAGGTCGTAGTCTATTGGTCACTTATACATACCAATCTTCAAATTTGTATGAGTCAGAATGGGCGAGAGGGTTAAGGTGTGAGCAGTAAGTTGATGATTGTAGGTTCAAGACCCATAAGGGTTACAATATTTTTGCATCAAAAATCCTTTTTTAAAACATATATTATTGGTTTATTAAGCAATTCAGTTGGAAAAAATCATGATTTTGAACACCAAAATATTTATTTTAAGTCATTTTGTTACGGTTGGGCCATTGTTTGATAATGGTTGGTTGGTTTATGGTTGAAAGAGGTGACATTTCTATCGTTGGCCAACTGTGGGACTCCACAATTTGCCAACGTTGGCCCAACCATTTGTGCTACATGGCGACTGCCATGAAGGGTCCTCTGAAGGATCGATTTGACTGCCGTCCCATCCCACCCTTTCCTTTCCTGCTATATCCTATCCTTCCAGTAACCTGCACAATATTCCCTCTTGTTAAGGATGTGCCTAGCAGCTATGCTGGGGTTTCCTAATCTGCAATCCGCAGCATTTGAGAAATCCATATTTCAGTTTTGGGACTCGCTGTTAAAAAGGTTTGTCAATTTATTAGGTCACAAAATAAAACATACAAAAGGAATTACCTTAATGGTAGGTGACATGCCATGGTTATTGAACAATTATTTCTTCACACAATCAAGTACATAGGGGAAAAAATCACATCAGATAGTTAAACAGGCCTCTTCACTTCACTAAATATTGGAAAAAATCATCAAAAGAATAAAATATATGCTCCCTTAAATAGTTGACTAGTTTTGTACATTTTTTTGGACAAGTTTCACTGCGGTTGTTAATTGGAAGTTTATTTTCAGAGGCATTAGCCCTGCGGAATCGAGAAGCCTGGTCATACTCTCGTACATGAGTAGAATGCTGGACTCAGATACCTCCAGCCTCTCGCAAGTGACTCCTTACATGCAAGTATCAACTGCTACGTTTTGTTTTTTAAGTTCATTTTTTAATCTCTTTAATCTACAGCTTCCCCCATATTGTTTAAGACTGACTGTGTACACATCAACCAGTTCCACCAATATTAAGCAGTTTGTAAAACTTGAATTTATTTATCTTTTTCATTCAAAAGGAACGACAATTTGAAAACATAAAATGGGTTAGTACTCTTGAAAGAACACAGTTTTGAACCAGGCTTATTTTATAATTTCATTTATGTATTTAGCCTTCAAACGATTGGTCAGTAGTAACTGGTTTAAATTACTCTCTGTTGTGTTTTTGTAGTCCTCAAAAAGGCAATTGGTCTCAGTCAATTCAAGTATCAGCTTGAGGCTCAAATGTCTTTTTGAAGTTCTTCCCAAACAGCAAGATGTGCTCTTTAGTCCAGTAGAATTGTCATGCTAAAGGTGGAGTAATTTTGATTTTCAGGTATGTTATACGTATCGACCCCATGATGAAAAATCCAAGTTTTGACCTCCTGGCCCTTGTTCGTTTTCCGCCATCTTGAAAAAATTGTTTTAAAACTGTGCCTTTTTTACTATTTCCTTAATAACTCGCTTACAGTGTGTCGTAGGCAAAAACACTTACTCACTCTTAAAGGTTATAAAATACTCTACGAGATTCATCTGTGGTTTTGGAAAATACCACTAACAGGAACGGAGAATTATAGGTATTAAATCAGTACAAAAATAGAAAAAACTGGAATTTATCTCATTTCAGCTCAACTAACTAATTTTCCATAAGTTGTAGAGTAAAACGTATTAGGAGTTAATTTGTGGAAAACTGAATTTCCTATAAGCTACAGATAAAGTAATGTATCATGTGTCCAAGACATCATAATACATAAGGTCATAGGGCATAGAAACAAAGGGTCCAAATTTAAATAAAAAGTTAAAAGATGGAAAAGTATAATTTAAGCCCGGCTTTCTTGAATAAACCTTATTGTTGCTTACGTTTAAGGTTGAATATTATTTATGCATCTTAGATGACATTATGTTACATACTGAATTGAAAAAAGTTACTTCTGGCTTGAATATATTAGGAAAAAGTATGTTAAAGTACGTTAAGAATGTTAAGTAACTTAGTTTAAGTTAAACAAAAGTTAGGATAATATTATACAACTACAAAATCAAAAAATAAAATCAATACAAAATATTGTACAACTACGAAATCACTGTATAGTGTAAAATAAGCTGTTAAAGACATTAAAACATATGGTCTTACTCTTTAAGCTTTCTTTAAATCTTAACCGAATATAGAAAGTACCTTGTTGAATTAATTTTACAACTCAAATAATCAGCCATAATAAAATGAGTGGCAGAGAACTACGCATCTACACTATCGCTAATCCAACCTGTTTATCTTTGCTCGTCTATATTTAGTTTTTAAGTCAATTTTGTGTGCCTTATTGCTTGAGGATTCCTTAGTTGATAATAATTTTGCCCGTTAAAACATAAAATGTTTATTTGAAGTATAAATACAGTTTAGGCAGATTCTATAATATACTAGTTTGTTTCCTTTCTGAAGAAACAAATGCAAACAGTTTATAATTAAAAAAATTTGCTCATAAAAAATAACTTTTTGTGTTGCAGGATTAGCATGGAACAACTGGATTTGCGTACAACCAACAAATACAATTTGACAAAAGCACAAGTAGCAGCCACAATGAATGGCAATATGGTGGCGTTATGTCATAAAATGCCATCTAACCAGTTCCTCAATTGCCGTGGGTTTGGTAAGGACTTGATCTTTTCAAATGTCTCAGCAATCTTTATTTTAGCCTTTTTTGTTTCTAGTAAGAGGTTACAACTCTAAATCAGCATTTATCCACACACCCAATGCTTTAATGTGCTATAAGATATGAGCTACGGAAAAATGAAAATAGCAAGATCTTAAGCAAATAATCCCTTAAAGACAGCTAGTGTGTGATGTTAGATGAAATTGTTTTAGTTTTTTAACATTATTACATCATGTTACAGTGTACCAATTTATTGAGCCGTTGGCGCAGTGGTCAAGGCGACGTACTGTGATGCCACGGCAGTGGCCATTGTGGGTTCGAATCCCTGTTCAGACAATTTTATCAGTCAACTGGTAGTCATACTGGTCAATTTGTACTGTAACAGCTAACTCCTTGCATTGCTGGATTCTTTCCACACACAGATCTGTATAATTAGACGTGCAAAGCAAGGCAAAACAAAAAAGCATAATGCAATATACGTATATTCCAAGGCCTTAGTAGCAACTCTTTATATTGCTACCATATGGTTAGCAGTTATACTTACAGTTCATGAGTATATTTTTCTATCAGTAAATATTATGATCACTAAGAGCCATGGAACAATTAGACACAGTTCATGAGTATATTTTTCTATCAGTAAATATTATGATCACCAAGAGCCCATTATGCCTTTGTTTAAACAAAGGAGCAGTGTTTGAAGGGAGTGTTTGAACAATTAGACCTAACTTAAATGCAATTTACAATGCAGCTTTTATACCGCATGTTGTTTTAACACGTTCGCTGCGGTCCACCAATTGCGGGCGTGCGCCGTGTGCGGCAGCGAACCAGATTGGCACAGACGAATCCAATTATTTCGGTCTGACGAATCACAAAACAGCGGTGCGGTAACTGGCTGTCTCTACGAGACTGGACGTAGTTCACTGAAACGCCCACAGGTAGCAGCACTGCCTGGGTACTAGCCATTTCCCTTGTACAGGGAGAATATCCCAGAAATATGGGACAAAAACTGGTTTTTTGTCCCATATGAACGGGAATTTTACGGGGAAATTTACTACCAACCTACACCAAAATAAAGCTCGCATTCTAAGCTACACGCTGGCAACAAATTGTTTACCCCTCGCGCCACACTGGTGCACCTTGAAGCCTGTAAAGTTTCCATGGCAACTGTACGGGTATACCCGTAGCGCGCTCCGGCGAAAAGCCGCAACTACGGGTATACCCGTACTGCGCAGCGAACGTGTTAAAGATTTGATTAGACACAAGATATAAATAAACTACAATAGCAATTTGTACAGTATACATTTTATTTTTGACGTTTTATGATGTGTATTATCTGTTATATTTAATTCAAGCAAAAATTCATATAGATATATTTTTTACATTGGTCAATCATACTGCTCAGATAATAAGTTTCTCATAGTTACAACATTCCGCACGGTTTATGATTCCTGTTGAATAATTAGTTGGAAATACATTTCTGGCAATGTCACTTACTTATGTATAGCTTTGCTATGTTTTAATGGTCTATAGGACACATTTGATATAATACAAAAGATTTACTATTTTATACATTACATCCCGTTACATGTAACATTTTAAATGTTATTTTCCTTCATTCTTTTAAATATATTTAGTTTAAGTTATGTTCACTCAAATGGGTGTTTTAATCATGTTGGCAAACGTCTGAAATCACTAAGCTTTAACGCATTCACTGCGTTAATCGTGCTTATTCAGAATAATACCATTTGTTTCCTTGCTAGACAACCGCTGGAAATGTGGCTCGCCGCACTGTAAAACTACCACTAGTGCACAATATAAACAAATTGAAAATTATAATCCTACACTTACATGAAATTTAATTGGAAGTTAATTAGATTGAAAATAGTCACCATTTTGATTTGGGGGTAAGAATGCTTCCCTCCCCTTAATATTTCTGTGGAAAGTTAAATGTGTAGACAGAAAAAAAAACTATTTTTGTGTGTGGTTTTTAAAGTGTATCAAAAACCATCAAAGAGGTTAAATTCACATACATATCACAAAGACATTTTTGATCGCTAGAGTAATACTAATCTTTGTTCAGGTATTGTCCGTGCGGTGGACTGGCAGAACGGGACCATCTTCTTGATAACTCCTCTACCTCCAGCTGAACTCAGCAGGGTGAACTGTTTGGTGAAGGGCAACGTAGGATTGCCAGATTCGCTGTACTACAACCAAGGAGACCGGGTGGCGGGCCATGTGCCTTACCTGGCTCTCACTTCGGGCGGGACTACCGCACGCTTTGCCAGGAGGGACTTCCGCAACCTCCCAGTCACCCAGAGACAGTACCGATGAGACTGTTCTCAGGATGCGCAAGATAGGAAGTGTCCAATCCTGAACTTAACAGCGTTGTGGTTGAATATATTTTTGTGTTGAAAGTGGAGGACAACACAATCAGGACAGATCAGCAGGAATCACACTCTCAAGCAATGTTTTGTTATTTTTATAACCATTAATTGTTCTCAGTGGCATTACCGGATTTTATAAGGGTACCTCAGTATCATATTACCGGGTTTTATAAGGATACCTCAGCATCATATTACCGGGTTTTATAAGGGTACCTTAGCATCATATTACCGGATTTTATAAGGGTACCTCAGAATCATATTACCGGGTTTTATACAGCATCACATTCAGGTTTGAAATGTGTATTATGCTTCTGAGAAACTTAAGTTAAATATTTCAACTTCTGGTGATTGAAGCTGCCACGGTATACACCAGCCATCCTGTGAATAACTAAAAAAAATTGTTTTTTTTATCTATAGATCCGGGACAGACATATAACAAATAAATGGTATCAGAATGCACACTTTCTACTTTTTAACCAAATTGTAATCCACTACATTTTACTAAATGTAGAATATATTAAGTACGGTAGCATGCATAAAAAATCTATCAGAAAACTTACATTTTCAGAAATGTCCACTCACATTCATTGTTTTGAGGCACTGCACAGTCATTTCCTAAACATGGTGCTTTTAAGAGGGTAAGTACTTCATCCGCCCTCCTCCCTCTCAGGGATATTTGGCTAACATATTCCGAATGTTCTCTTTTGGCCAACTTTAACTTATCCTATATTCCAAATTTTTAATAAATTGACCAGTAAATAAGAGAGAAGTAACGTTTTATTCCCCTTAAGACAACATTGGACAGCGACATGGATAGTGGCATTTACCACTAACGAAAACAATACTTTCTCCAGATACTATGTATAAGGAAAGGAGTAAAAGTGAAAAGACTGCACTTTTGAAATGTTTGGAAGTGGAGCTGAAATATACCATGTGCTTGGTAAAATCTCTGAAAGATGAAATTTTTGAATGTTGGATCAAGTCACTCATTTGAAGTGTCCTGAAGTGTTACTGAGAAATTTTATACTGAGATGACTCCTTTTATGTAAAATAATAATGAACAGTAAATAGTTTTTGAAAATTTAGTGTTTTGAATAAATACCTTTTCCATTTCCCCTTGTCAAAACGATGGCCTGTCAAACGAACTTGCAAGGAGTATAATGCAATCTTGAGCATCTAAATAATAAAGTCTGTTTAAAGTAGCTTTAGGATTGACTCTAGTGACATGTGGTGCTAGTGGAAACTATGAAGTAGTAGTCTCCCCAGCCTATGACGATAGTGACATGTGGTGCTAGTGGAAACTATGAAGTAGTAGTCTCCCCAGCCTATGACGATAGTGACATGTGGTGCTAGTGGAAACTATGAAGTAGTAGTCTCCCCAGCCTATGACGATATCATAGGAACCAAACACGTCCTGCAGTGCCAGACTGCATTTGTTTAGTGGTCACCATATTTAATTTTAGGTGTCTGCAAGTTAGTTTTTATTCCCTCATGGAAATTATAGTAAATGTCTGAATGCCAGTTAAAATCTAAAACGTTTGTTTGTTTATATTTTGATCCTTTCAATGTTTTATTAAAACAACTGAAGTATTTAATGTTTATTTACCGTTGTTTTTTGCAAAGTGAGGAAAGTGATTCCCATAGTATATTTTTACCATATATAGCATCGTCTCCTATTGCTTGTAGATTTGGCAACATTGCACCACAAAAAACTCCGATAGTTGTCACTTTGCTGCTACAGTCAATCCTAAAGCTACGGTACTTTAAATAGGCCTAACCAAATAATTAACTGTGGATTATTATGGTTTTAACATTGTTTCTCTTTACAAATTTGGTGGAACTGCATATTATTTTGCAAATGCAACACCAAAACTGTATTATTTTTTCTAAATCATTTTAAGATTTTCACCAATATATTTTGTGGCCTTTAAACTCAAAAGGCTATTTTTTTGTTTAAAAAATTAAATTTTCTGTTGGGCAAAGTTTAAAAAAATTAAACGCTGCTTCAAAACGTTCTGAATTTTTTCGGTTCAGGAAAACCAATCTTTAAACTTCAGACTAGTTGAAAATCTTTATCTTTAATGTTTTTCCTAAAGTTTCTCAATTGGATTTCAAACATTTGTTTAAATACTCTCGGTTAATTAGTATGATTCAACTGTTATAGAAGGTTCCGAAGCTCTAATTTCCCCCTCTCTCATCAATTTGCACTAAAATTAAATCCAGCAATAAAGGGTGTTACGTATCTGAAAATTCTTTATGTTTATATTCCGACTATTTATGGATGTGTTGTACTTTTTAAAAAAGTACCACTTTTAACTGCCCGATTGCGCACCTCCCCCCCAGCTAATTATGTGTTAATTTATTTTGTTGAACATGGAAGAAGTATAATCTTAAAACTAATTAATTTTACTATTAATTTAATTCTACTGACAATTGTATAGTTAATTTTCTGTATAATATACAGGGCAATTCAAAATAATGGACCCAATTTCATGACTTTATATCTCAAAAAGTATAAATCAGAAATACATAATTTTGACACCATTGGAAAGAGGAAGTTTCAAAGTTTTGTAACCATAGTTTCGTAAACGGCGGAAAGAGGTATTGCAACAATAGGCAGCCATTTTGTTTTACTGTTAGTTGTAAGATGGCTACTATGCAGCATAAGGTTTCTGTGTAACTTGAGTTTGCAAAAACTGATCGCCAATTACAGTGCAGCGATCATTTCGCATCGAATTTGGTGCTGAACCACCGACTAGAAAAAGCATAACCCGTTGGTTTAGGCAATTTCAAGAAACTGGAAGTGTGTGTAAAAAAAAACCTTCAGGCCGCCCACGTGTGTCAGAGGAAAATATCCGACGAATAGAAAGACAGTTTCGTTCGCAGTTCAAACAAATCCACCTATAAAGCTAGTAGAGAACTTGGAATACCCCAAACGACTGTATGGGGAGTTTTGAGACGACGTTTGCTCTACAAGCCCTACCGAATTCAACTTGTGCAGACTCTCCTTCCCAATGACAAAGACAAGTGTATTGAATTTTGTAATGAAATGTTAGGAATGATGGAGGATGACGCGTTTCCAGGGCGCCTCATTTTCAGCGATGAAGCTACGTTCCACCTTAGTGGGAAACTCAATAGGCACAATGTACGCATCTGGGGTCTGCAAAATCCATGTGCAACATTGGAACACGAGAGAGACTCGGTGAAGGTCAACGTGTTCTGTGCCGTTTCTCGAACAAAGATTAACGGACCATTCTTTTTTGCGGAACGAACTGTAAGTGGGATATCATACCTGGATATGTTGGAAGAATGGCTTTTTCCTCAACTCATGGATGATTCGGAGGAATTCATTTCCCAACAGGATGGAGCTCCGCCCCATTGGCATCTTGACGTCCGTCAATTTTTGAACGAATCTGTTCCTCAGCGATGGATAGGTTGCAAAGGAGATCAAGACCTGGCTTTGCATTTCTGGCCAACGAGATCTCCTGATCTCACCCCATGCGACTTTTTCTTGTGGGGTTACGTCAATGAAGCAGTTTATGTTTCACCACTACCAACAACTCTAGCTGACCTGCGGAACCGTGTCAATGCAGCTGTGCAATCAGTAACACAAGATATGCTGTCTCGTGTGTGGGACGAATTTGGCTACCGTTTGGATGTTTGCCGTGCAGCCCAAGGAGGACACATTGAACATTTGTAATCAGTGGAAAAAACTTTGAAACTTCCTCTTTCCAATGGTGTAAAAATTATGTATTCCCGATTTTTTTGAGATATAAAGTCATGAAATTAGGTCCATTATTTTGAATTGCCCTGTATATTTTTTATATCAGACTTAGATATATTCAAAGATCTCTGTGGACCAACAGCGAGTGTCTTTTATGCTCTTACACATTTTTAAGGAATATTTTCCTTGGAGATAGTGTAAGTGTAAAATGTAAAAACTGTACCATGTTGGAAATAAAATACCTTGAATTCAAATATGCATTCTCAAAATCAAACCTTTCACTACAAGGGATTTAGTACAAACTAGGTGATGTACTGTTCTAAGCTTGGGACAGGTGCCGTTCCACAGGGGGGAGGGAAATTCCCCCCCAAGGAAAAATGGAGCTGCTCGCACCCCGCTACGTCTGCCCGGCAGCGTCATCACGACTTGTAATCTGATTGTGGCGTCGTCAGTCAGAATTATATGCCTGTAATACTACTACAGGGTGTCCACAGACCGGAAATTCTAGGACAATTTGATATAATCATACGGGAATTTTTATGCTGGGAAAATGCGGGTAAATTACGGGAATCTCGGCAAAAATCCGGGAATTTAGTTTAAAACAGCTTTTTTGGCCATTCAAATACCCCAAAAACTGCCATTTGGTTCATGTCGCTCGGTTGTCGTTTCCGACCAATAATAAATAATAAACGTTTTGGTTGTCATTTTCAACAAATAAGAAATTTTGCATTTCCGGGCCATTAAACACAACTAAATTCCTGTTTTTGACCCATCCGATACGGAAAAATAGGCGTTCTTTGGCGATAGAACAAGGTCAAATCACCGATTGTTCCGGTTGTCGTTCGGGCATATAGCAGCTTTATTTTTCACTGAGAAAATGTTGCCCTATTGCCAATTTTTTATGATTAATCACAGATTGTGATTTTTGGCATGAATTGCGGCTTGGACATCATTTTCGGTCAATAAAACACGTTGCGGCCGTAGATTTCGGACTTTAAATGCAAGGAACAGTTGTTTTCAGAGAATAGAATTCTGTGAAATTGCCTAATTTTTTTCTGTAACCCACAGTCTGGCAGTAATTATTGGCCTGTAAAATTTGGCCGATTTATTGTGGCCGATGTTTTTGCCCTACAAATCACAGTATGGGTTGTCGATCAAGTGCCTATTCCGGACACTAAAATGAGTTTATATTATTATTTCCATGGATAATATGCGGCTCGCTTGCCACTTCAGGCCAATAAAACACAGTCCTCATAAGTCGAGGTAAAATTTATGTTTTTACCAATAAAACATGGCCAAATCTCTGATTTTGCCCGATAAAATGCGTTTTGGACGTCGTTTGTGATATATAAAATACGACTCGGCTTTATTTATTGCCGAGAAAATGCGGTCCGATTGCAGTTTTTGAGTGGTTAAGTACATTTCCGGCATAAAATACTGTTTGTACTCAATTTTCGGCCAATAACAAACTTTGCAGTCATAGTTTTTGGCTAGTGATATGCTGCAAAATTGCCGGTAAGATTACCAATTTCGGCTGATAACACTCGTCCGGTCGGTAAATTTGTCTAAAAACACAGTTTCACCTTTTTCAGGCTAAAAATGATGAGCAAAATGCGGGTTTTAAACAGAAAAATGAGAATATGCTATTTTAGACTGATAATATATATCTCGGGTGTCTTTTTAAAATTGTTTAAAATCACCGTATCTTGGCCGGAAAAATTTTTTCCGATCTTATTTCCGGTAAAATCTTTGTTTTCGATGATAACGTACTTTGATACTTCCCTGCTGGCGTGTTGGCCTTTAAATTTCGGTTTGGGTATAAATTATTGCGTTTTTTTTTGGCTGGTAAACTACGTTCACTTGTATTTTTTGGTCTAAAAACTACGGCAACCATGAAATGCGGTGAAATTGCTATTTTTAACAACAAAAACGGTCAAATTGCTGTTTTTGGTCAATGAGTTCAATACAGCAATCATTTTAGGCAGATTACACACATTTTGGTCAATAAAACACGTACGGCCGATAAAATGATTGATCTGGAATTTTTTACAAATTTCCGGGAGAGGACTCCCGGACCCCCACCCCTGAGGGGTATTCCATACCCCTCCCCTCAAACCCCCGGGATTTCCTCCCCAATGTGACTCTCTGGATCCGCCCCTGGCTCGGAAATATAATGTTCAATGTTCGGGAATGAATGTTTTGAAAAATTTACATTGATCAGCTGACAACCCAAATAAAATATAACTCCAAAAGATTAACATTGGGACTTTGAAGGCCTGTGGGGCAAAGTCTTGGAACATGGATGTTTTTCAAACCCCCAAAAGGCACTCTAGAGAATAAAAGCTTTTGACTGTTACCAAAGAAGTATTTAAAATGATAGTTTTAAGGGTCGAAAATCGCCAAACAAAAATCAAGAAATTCTGTTATTAATATAGATTACGGCATTAACACAGTTCCTTTCCTAATAAAACAAATTGTAAATGCACATTTACGTAAATTATACAGTAGGCTCTCAGGAATCTGGACCTAGATTTGTATTTTTTTTTTTATCAACAAATTCATGTTTTAGCGGCTTCAGATCTCACAAGATTAGCCCACATTACACAAATGTCACGTAGTTTGCATCGTGTGCTGTCTGATTTTACATACTGTATTTCTTATGTTTATTTATAATCAACTTATTTAAATGTATTTAGTAAAGTACTGTAAATTCTTGTGTTTTAAGACCATTTAATTTTGCTCACTCCAGTGTTTACTTAATTACAGTACAGTACAGCACCACTGTACAGTATGATACAGTAAACGTAGTGTTTACAACTTTTTCTCCGAAGCTTATTCTAGTATTAGGACAAAAATGTTAATGCATAATGTCATAATTGTTCGCCTGACTGGCTTGGGTCATAATAATTTTGGAAAGGCCAGTCGCTAGTTGTAGTCTAGGCTCCAACTCCCAGGATGGTACTGTAACTTGAGACTCACTGGCACTGTGATTCCAACTGCAATGGTGATCTGGTACTTAATAGGATTAAAACTTGTTCTTTAATTAACACTCGAGGAATCACGGTTTGTCTATTAAAACTTATCAATGTTTTTTCATAAATAAATATTTGATGGCTTCAACAGAATCAGCTGCTGCTACTACTGTTATGAGTATGTGCATCATTCTAAGAACATTTCCTGTACTTACTCAACCACCATGACCCCATTTGACTAATTGGATTGTCATAAAGATCAAGTCGAGTAAGAACACTCAAGTCGGTTAAATCTGTGGGTGTCATAATTTGTTTTTAAAGTTTAAATGTAACTTTTATATTTAACTATAACATTACTCTATACTGACTTTTTAGCTATTAAGTTTATTCTTTCCTATTAACAGCATTTAAATTTGATGATTACTGCAAAAGTGAGATAAGTGTTGGACATAAATTTGAATGGATAATATGTATTCGCGCAATTATTGAGATGCAGATCTATTATTTGTTTCCTATTGTACAGACTTTTACAAATCAAATTGTGTGTTTTTTAAAAGTGAATCCAATGGTGAAAATTAAAATTTGACTTATGGAAAAACATCAAAAAACCCATTTTTGGGATACAAAATCCCCCCAAAATACCACTGGGTGGGTCGATCTGTCTGGTTTTCGAACTTGCTGCTTTACACGTTTTTACCAAATTTGATCAAAATCGGACCTTTTTGACGAGAGTTATTGCACCCACGGACACACACATATATATGCAGTATATATATATATACATACATATATACATATATATATACATACACATATACATAATATATATATATATACAGTTTCGAACGAATGGTGTTGTTGGGGTCTGGGGAACTCAAAATGAAAAGTTATCATGGTCCCAGGCCTCGGTCTTACCATGCCGACTACGGTAATAGCTTCTTCCCTATAGGGGAATTCGCTAAAACATCACAAATTTTGAACAACTAATTATTTTCAGTCCCGGCAGGCCGACTACAATTTAAAGGTTGCCTATCCTTTGTTGTGTTGGCTAATTTATGAATAGGTACTAAATATACAAATCTCTTAATACAATTTTTTTTTAATTTACAAGTTTTTGGCGCTTTAACTTTTAGCTGAGGAAATTAGTAGTAAAGCGCCAAAAACTTATAAATTTGTAAACAAAAATTTTATTACTCTAGAGATTTGTGTGTAAGATGACCAGACGTTCCATTTTCGGGGGGGGGGGGGGGCAGTCCCGTTTTAGCGAGGTACAATTCTTGTGGGGACAGCCAAATGTCCCCCACTTCAGCAGCAGTTTGATATAAAATTACTCATTGATTTATAAAGCTATTATATTTTTTTCAATATGGTGAATATCGCTGAGTGTGTGATGTGAGAAAGTATATATGCCTAGTTTTATATAGCTTGGGCCGTATCGGGCTATTTCATCAAGCAGGATTGGGTTGAACTATTCACTTTGAAGCAAATCAAGTACCGTGTTCAAACCGTAACCTTTAGCTGAGCTAGTGCAATCTATTCGTGGTACCAATGCACCAGTGGAGAGTATTCACTCTCTTAAACAATTTCAGGACAGAACCACACACAGTTAAAAGCAGAAACAATAAAATGCATGAAATTTAAGGATGAATTCAACATGAATTTAAATTGTGTTCAAATTCATAATAAGATCAAAGTAATTTCAAAGTTAGTGAAGCTATTCACTCAGTATATAATTTTGTTCGGTAATTTCTGTTATTAATTCAGTTTTGCATACAAAAGTGAAAATAATGGTTGTACAATTTTATGAAAGTGATTACAAAACCTGTTGTTTACAACATTGAGTAATATTTGGACCAACAACTTACAATTTGATTGGGGGGCCCTCGGACCCAATTTTCGTAGGGGACCCCCCCACTGGTAATGTTTATAAGGTAGGTAATATAATATATATCAAGCTTTAGGCTTCTACATATCTGAACACCTTAGATTTGTGTATCTAGTACCTATTAATAAATTAACCAACACAACAAAAGACAGACAACCTGTAGAGTATATTAAAGCATATACAGGAAGATTACTTTAAAAAATATTTTTGGGGCAGCTAAAATTTAATAAAATAAAATTAGGGCAGTTTGGTAGATGGTTAAATTAGAACTGGGACTGCAAATAACTGTGTGTGGTGTTTTTGTGAAGTTGAAGTTTAAGAGAAATTACTGAGGGAAATGAAATGGCTTGAAATTTTAATGACAAGTTTTTGAAAGTAGGCTCAACCACTCATTACGAATTTTGTAAAGAGTTTTTCAAGTGGTGAAAATCAGGTTGAGTTCAATCCAGTTGCACCAAAAACATTAAACTAAATAATATCTAACTTCAAATTGTGATATATGTATTTTCAGATGTCATTTTTTTTAAACTGTGGACTTAAAAGTTAGGTTAATGGGCTACCACACTTTATTTTCCTCTTTGCTAGATTACGGCATATCATTTTAAGGGAATTAATCTGAAGTTTAGGCCAATTTTAGGATTCAAAAGAGATACAGTAGACTAGCAGAAATCCGACTATTATGGCGGGCGGACGGCCGATCCAGATTTCTCTGAGTGGGACATATATCATCACTTCCGCCTTTATAGTGAATAATTATAACAATATGCTTTTATGTTTATGGGCTAATACAAGAGTGAGGTTCCAGAAGAAAGTAATAAATACTCTATGAAATAGAGTAGAACTTCGGTAATCCCATCACAAACGGGACCGAGAGCATGGTCTCAAAAACAAAAAAAGGTCTGGTTATAAGAGGAACATATTTATTTCTTGAAAACGTGATAAAAAAGTAGTCTAAACATAACATATTGAAATATTTGTATATTTGTAAAGATTTATTATAACACTCTAAATCATTTAAATAAAGTATACTGTAGTAAAAACTGTCACCAGTCTACTGAAGTTCCGTTTTTTTTTCTTTATTTGCAACAAAAAAATTATATATAAAAATCAAGATCATCGGTCCGGATCTCTGAGAGTCTACTGTATATTCAAACAATGATGTTTTTTAACTGATAAGCCTTTAGGAAACACATTTTAAACTTCTTTCATTGTGAATTTTTAAATGTTTCATGACAGGCCTAGGCAAAATTCTTATAGTTATAACCCCAGGATTAGGCTAATGCTACAGAAGTCGATTTTCTCTGTTCGATAATAATCGCAATTGAAATAGTCGCTGAAGATAGTTACACTTGATGTGATTATAATCTTGATATCGTGTTGGATTTTAATGCGCAAAACATAAAAGTGGGTGCCACACTCGCAGAAAAATCGGTAGGTTTTGCAGTTGTCTTGACGCGAGCTTACGAGATGCATGAGGTAAGATGAGATGTAATTCTAAATTTAAATATTTGGCTGCAGTAGTTTTGTTGTTGTTTGTCATCATAGAAGATGTAACCGCCATAAAAATGATGAATTAGGTAATCCAAATTATTATGAGTCATCCAAAGTAAAGCAAAGTAAATTGTAGGCTATGTCTTGTTACGTGAGAAACTGAGAAATTATCCAAAGAAATAGCCTGATATCAGTTTTTAACAAAAATTTTTAAAATATCACAAGTTCTGTTCATATTAAATGTATTCTCATGTTAAGATATTGAACAATCAAAACTTGTAAAACTCATGGTTTGAGTTGTAAGTGAGGAACAATTATCCATCTGCATTATTATGCCAAAAGGTCCATTTGGAAGAATTCACAAAGTTCAGACATCCAAGAAATACAAAATAAACGGTATCAGGAAACTGACACATACTTTCTCCCTTTTAGCCAAACTTTAATGACAAAAATATTTGTTATTTACTAAATATAGAATATGAAGTATAGATAAATGTACAGAAAATTGTCTAAAATAGTTGTTTTCAGAAATATCCACCCAAATCACTTTTTGGGAGGCACTATAGAGTCCGTTGCTACACACAGTGGTTTTGAGAGGGGAAATGCCCCCTTGCCCCCCCAGGGTTAAATAGCAACACATTTCGAACATCATCTGTTGGTCAATGCTAACTTGACCTGCATATCAAATTTTAATGAAATTGATCAGTAAATAAGAGAGAAATATTTGTATTCCCCATAAGAATAACATTGGACAACGTACTGTGTTTACCGCTAAATGAAAAATTCAATTTTCTCCGTAACTAGCAATCGTAGAATAGTAATTTAAAATACTAATTTATTTAGTTTTTTGAGCTATTTTTAATGGTGAATAGTAATCTTTTTTAACATTTATGATTTTTTATAAAAAATCCAAAAAATTGAATTTTGGATGTTTTAAGTCCTGTAATTTCTGAACCCGAATTTTTCAAGAAATGCGGGTGGTGTCATTTTGTTGCAAACCTAAAGTTCTACAAACCACGAAAGTTTAATCAAAATCGTTAGAGCCGTTTTTGAGAAATTTGGATTTTTCATGTTTTTTGGCGGTTTTTGGGGGATAATTACCCTTAAAAATCAAAAATCCAAAAAAATGAAAAAAACGCCTTGAGATATCGTGGATTAACCTACATACCAAATTTCATAAAAATCGGCCCATAGGTTAGGGCTCTAGCTCTGTAAACATCCACACAGACACACACACACACACACATCACGTAAAAACCACTTTTTTGGGTTCAGGGAGCACCAAAACGAATATTTCCACTAACAACTCAAATTCGAAAATTTTTATGAAAACAATACTTTCTCTATTTACTATGTATAGGGTGAGAAAGTAAAAATAAATTAAAACGTAGGACAAAATATAGTACAGTTCAGCTTGTGACTGCTGCATGACTTGCGATAAAAACAGTCAAGTGTGGCAGGACTGGCAACAAATTCTGGAAAAAATAGGCCCTGGAACATTCCGCAGCAACTATAGTTCTATTTCTGACACAAAAAATCGTGCTTCAGCGGAGAAAATTAGCTTTAGAGATAGTGTGGCATTAGACTTGGATATGAACTCCAGTATCCTATTCTGGTACATAGAATGAAACTGTATGAAGATACCGGACGGACTCCGTATTATATGGAATAATAAATTGAATAATTTAAATTAACTTTAAATTTGAATAATTAAATTGACTCCGTATAAAATTGAATAATAAATTTCCAAATAGCTCTAAGTCATGAGCTGTCAGACAAGTTAAAGATACTGTGCATATAATGCCAGGGGTGCAGAATATGTCCGATCTCGGCAAAAGTTTTGGCTTCCAGGGGAAATTTTGGACGAACAAACAAAATAAATTTAAGTCACAAATTAATTTGTAAGAAAATTAAAACATCTTAATTGATAACACAGCAACGGCGATGCATATAAGCGATTTACAATAAAGTATGGTTATTATAACTGTTTGTTCACTACAATAGTCAGGCGAGAGTCCTATAATTTTTGTCTCATTCTTAATGGTTGGTCTATTGTTTGTAATCCCGTCGCCGATCGCGGTGATTTATTCAAGAGATGACGTGAGACGATAGAAATGGAACGGTCAGGACCTCCTCTAGCGCCGTCCTCGCGCAGTAAGAATGTTTGGCGGGGAACTGTCGCTGTCTCCCCACCCCGCAGCCGTGAGTACTACACGAGGGAGCCACGCCCTCGTTCCTACTCCATAAATAACAATAGCAGTTCTGCCAACTTCCAGCGTAAAATTATGGGACCCTTAGAAATAATAGTGGTGTACGGAAATTGTAGAAACCTAACCTAACTGCCGCAGCACGCTGTTTAAGTTTTTAGCTTTAACGTTTCTTCCTTCACAGGAAAATGTTTTATTTTATTCAGTACAGTATTTTTTTATGAAACGCGGAACAAATCTGGCACATAAACACAGTCAGCCAAACAAATATTAACACATAGGCCTACTATTTAAATATCCCCGCTGCATACAAAATTTCACTGCTCAAAGCGATGTAGAAACAAAACTTATTTTATTTATATAGATAAAGACATTCCTTACCTACCCTGGAATATCTGGTATTGCTAATAACCTATCCATAATGTGTTTACAGCTTCAAATCAAATAAATTTATTCCCCATGTTAATCTTATGTTCAAAAAGTGAACTTTGAGGGCAGCCCGTACCCTTAAAATAAAAATATTGAAAATTAAAAACCTTATTGCACAACTACGAACTGAGATGAACTTTTTGATTCTTCAAACATTAAAATTGGTCAAGAGATAAGGGAGGATTAATAACTTATGTAAGATTCTGGAAATGAAGGATTCGTGGTTTGAAATTTCCGTATTTTAGGAGTATACGACAATTCTGATGTTTATGTCAGATGGCAGAACTGCAGTTCTTATGTATGGAGTGGGAACGAGGGCGTGGCTCCCTGGTGTAGTACTCGCGGTTGCGGGTGGGGGGACCGCCAGTTCCCCGCCAAACATTTTTACTGTGCGAGGACGGCGCTGCGAGATGTCCTGACTGTTCCAATTCTGCGCTCCAGATGAGGTTTCCTACCGTACTATAAAATGCTGAAACCTAAAATAACTCTCTTACAAAGACAATTAATGGCTCTTTTTTTCTAACTAAGTATATCACAATTTCAATAAAATGTCAAAGTTGTGTGACAACCGTTCATGAGATATGAATAGCCCAATACAATCACTGTTTATAAATTTTCCCGACTAAGTTACTCAAAGTTTTCCATATTGATTTCCTCCTTCCCCGACATTTTATTAATTGTTATTGATGTTTGTGTGGTGATTCTGATTACATTCCTCCATTTCTCAAGATATTGTATAGAAAATAAATGGAATGCAATTTGTCAACATACATTTCTTTACATTAGCCTACTTCTTTTTATAAGTTTATTATACTGTATTTTATTAGCAACATTATTCTATTACAATGTTAGAGGTCATTTTAAAATAAGTGGCAACATGTTATTTCACGGAATTTAAACTTAATAAATTAAAGTAATTTAATTCAACTTAGATTTGTTAGTTTTTTTTTTTTGAATTTTTAAGTTTATTTTATTAATAACATAATTTTATCACATTGTTAGAGGTAAGTTTATAAGTCACAAAATGTTTTAGCGAATTTCCCCTATAGGGAAAGCTATTACCGTAGGTGGCATGGTAAGACTTGAGCCCGAGACCATGATGAGGTCCCCCGATGCCAAAAACACTATTCGTTTAAATTTATATATATATATATATATATATATATATATATGTGTGTGTCCGTTACCGCGATAAATTTTGAAAGAAACACCCGATTTTGATGAAATTTGGCAGAAATGTGGAGAGTAGCATTTATGACTTTAAGTTCGAAAACCAGATCGATCGCACTATAGGAAGGGGGTTTTATGGGGGTTTACAATTTTGCAAAAATCGTTTTTTTGCAAATTTGACCCCAAAATGTTAATACCCCGTCGCAGCAAACCTGCGTACTCAGTGAATTTCCAATGCATATATATGTGACTCACTACTACATAGAGCTACTTACCAAGTTTCACAAAAATACATCCATAAATAAGTGATATATAGCATTTTATTTATTCTCCATAAGAAAAACATTAGGGTTGAGGACGCAGGTTTGCTGCAACGAGGAAGATAAGTAATTTGTTTGCAATTATCAATGTAACTGAACCAGGTGAACCAAGTTTTATTAATTTAGGTTCATCATTAAGGGAGAGATACAACTTTACTTATTCTCCATATGAATAACATGGGGGCCGAGTATGCAGGTTTGCTGCTACAGGGACTATCAACAAAAAACTTGTTTTTTGTGCTAATATCAATATACCACAACTAGTTGAAGCCACATACCAAGTTTCATCAATATACATTAAAAAATAATCGAGATATAGAATTTTATTTATTCTCCATAAGGATAACATTGGACAACGTACTGTGTTTAGCACTTTGAATGTCTCTGCAACGGTTGGACGTAGAACAACGATTAAAACACCAAAATGTTTGTTTTGTTGAGCTAAACACATTAATAAACAGAAATGTGAGGTTTTTAGTAAAATTATCTGAGAAAAATCTAAAAACCTTTTTCCCATAAGATTAACATGGGACAAGTTTTTTTGGATTTACTCCGCAACCACTTAACCTAGGTTAATGATTCAAAATACTAAATTATTTGTTTTTTAAGCTCTATAAAATGGCTATAACCAAAATTGAGTGTTTTTAACATTTTGGGGTCAAATTTGCAAAAAAACGATTTTTGGAAAATTGTAAACCCCCATCCCATAGTGCGATCGATCTGGTTTTCGAACTTAAAGTCATAAATGCTACTCTCCACATTTGTACCACATTTTATCAAAATCGGGTGTTTCTTTCAAAATTTATCGCAGTAACGGACACACACATATATATACATATATATAAATTTAAATGAATAGTGTTTTTGGCATCTGGGGACCTCAAAACAAAAAGTTATCATGGTCTGGGGCTTATGTCTTACCATGAGACCTACGGTAATAGCTTCTTCCCTATAGGGGAAATTCGCTAAAAACATTCAATTTTGGTTATAGCCATTTTATAGAGCTTAAAAAAACAATTAATTTAGTATTTTGAATAATTAACCTAGGTTAAGTGGTTGCGGAGAAAATAAAAAAACGTGTCCGATGTTAATCTTATAGGAAAAAGGTTTTTAGATTTTTCTCAGATAGTTTTACTACAAACTTCACATTTCTGTTTATTACAGTAGACGCTCTTTTATCCGGCATGTTCGGGACCACGCCCATGCCGGTAAATCGATTTTTCCGGATAATAGAACTTTTTAGTTATTAATGGGAATACAGTAATCTGAGAGTCTGTCATCTCGCTACAGTAATGAGCTGTGGTCGCGTGCGTTGGTTGACCTTGGCACTGCTCCGGAACACCTGCATTTGTGGACGGATAGACAGACAGACAGACGGGCGGACAGACAGCCGGGCGGAAGTTGGCATCTAAAAATAGGTTGAATACAGTAGTGTACTGAGCAAAGTTTACGAACATCACTGAACGTTACTGCTTGAGACGTAAACAAACAACAGGTGACTAAGAAAAAGGCGGGAACAGTCCAGCGCAGTCGCAGTACGAAACGGAAACGACCGAAAATACCTGGAAAAACCCGGGTCGCCTGGTGCCGGTTAATAGAATGTGCCGGTTCATAGAATGCCGGATAAAAGAGCGTCTACTGTAATGTGTTTAGCTCAACAAAACAAATATTTTGGTGTTTTAATCGTTGTTCTACTTCCAACCGTTGCAGAGATGTTAAAAGTGCTAAGCACAGTACGTTGTCCAATGTTGCCCTTATGGAGAATAAATAAAATTCTATATGTCGATTATTTATGAATGTATATTGATGAAACTTGGTATGTGGCTTGAAATAGATGTGGTATATTGATATTAGTACAAAAAACAAGTGTTTTGTTGATAGACCCTGTAGCAGCAAACCTGCATACTCGGCCCCCATGTCATTCATATGGAGAATAAGTAAAGTTGTATATCTCCCTTAATTATGAACCTGCATTAAGAGAACTTGGTATGTAGCTTCACCTGGTTCAGTTGTATTAATAATTGCAAAAAAACATTACTTATCTTCCTTGTTGCAGCAAATCTGCGTCCTCAACCCTAATGTTATTCTTATGGGGAATAAATAAAATGCTATATATCACTTATTTATATATGTATTTTTGTAAACCTTTGTAAATAGCTCTATGTAGTAGTGAGTCACATATATATGCATTGGAAATTCGCTGAGTACGTAGGTTTCCTACGACGGGGGTATCTATGGAATTTAACCAAATTCAAGTAAAAACATTTACTTGATTATTATTAATTTCCCTTATATGAAAAGCTGGTAAATTTTGATGTAAAGATATATGTTGCAAATTTTAGGGAAATTTCAGGGGTCTACTTTTTCTTAACCCCTGTACAATGCTAATTGAGAAGGGATTAATACAATGTTTTAGAATTTCTAAATGACAATTTTTTAGATTTATAGTGTTTTCAAGTATATTATTATTAGTAGACCTATACTAATGTATTATTTTTTTCTTTATTAGGCCTACTATGTCTAATGTACAGTGGAACCTCTATTAACCGTCACCTTCGGGACCGGGACTGTGACGGATAACTGAATAGACGGATATAGAAACATCATATTATAAACGTGTTCAGTAACTAAATTTTAAAATGTTTGGCAGAGAAATGAAAATAAACTGTGAACAAAAGGATAATACTTCCCACTACATACATATTGATGTTGTTTGACATAATATAATAGCTCATACAGACGCTCAGACACTGCCGTACGGCGCAAATCCTGAGTCTAATAAATAGTAATAGTCTCATAGACGGACGACGGATAACAGAGAATGATGGTTTAAAGATTGACGGTTGATCGAGGTTTTACTGTACCGGTACTCTAATTAAAGTGATTTTTGATAAGGAACCTATTCTTTTATAAATATTTGTAGTTTGTTATGGATGTTTAGCCGATGTTGCAATATATGACTACTGTAGTGTTATTTTCTATAACAGGCTTATGGACAGCCTGGTTTTTCACTCCTGCAAAGCAGTGTGGAGATCTTGTATCAAAGATGTTTTATTAAAAAACAAAAGTTGCTATAACTTAACTAAGATTTTTCAATATAAAATTAAAATAAAATAGTAACTTATTTTGCATTTAATTTGATATTTAATTAACTTAAAATATGAATGTGATTTGCAAGTATATTTACCCTGCATCTTTTCCTTTAAGATAAAAACATTTAACCATAGCAAAGCACAGTTCTGGTACAAAATGTAAATAATAGCTAGCAAAGAACTTAGGCCTTAAACACTTTCCATAAACATATGGTTTTGAACACGCTGTGTTATCCATGTATAAACATGATAAAAAATGTATCATAGGTGATTTTCTTGAGAAGCAATCTTGGTTAGTAAGTTAATTGAACGTAGTTAGGCCTAGGACTTAATCTAGAGTTTCTTTCTAGAAACCTTTTAGAGGTGTGTTCTCTAAACTGGACTTGTTTATTAGGACATAAATACAAGGAATAGACAGATGTGAGGAATGTTAACAATTAACCCTCCAAGTGTTATGTGTCGCTATAGCGACACAAAACACATCCGCTGGGGTGTTTATTGTCGCTGCATCGACAGTCAAACAGTGTTTACGGAATAGGCTCTGGGGCGCATTGAATCTTAATGAACTGGATTGAAATTGGTATCGCCGTTTACGGCAGATTCTAAGCTTTCTCCCGATGTCTGCCTGCAGACGCTTTTTACGTTTCTGCCAATCGTACTTCAGCGGACAGCTGAAGTGTGAAGGTTTGTTGTGCGTCGTTAATCTAACTTCGGGAATGGTGTTGTTTTGCAATGTTTTTCATTGTTTTTATTTATAAAAATGGTCAGTATTGACATACGTGGGGCTTTAGAAGAAAAATTTAATGATGATGAATGGTTGGTTGATGTTCCTGGAGAAATAGGCGGCAGTGATATCAAGGTAAATTATCCTTCCGACTGTAACGTCGCCAAGGCCATTTTGCTCACTTGCTATAGCACGCAACAACAGATTATTATCTAAAACTTTTTTATTTGCTGCTTTACCTGATAATTTGTTCATATATTTAATATCCTTATAAAATTTAAAACAAATTGGCTATTTTGAGAATTGTCTACGGTACCCTATTCTAGAAACGTTTATAATTTGGAGCGCAAACTTAAAAATTTTTTTATTTATTTTAACATCACATAATTTTTCTATTATACTTTTTGTGAGATGTAATATACATAATATTGAAGCCCATGATTTTCTGAACAAGAAAAACTATACAATAATGCAGTTTGGAGTGTTTTTGAGTTTTTTACATTTATTTGAATAAAACACTGCAAAATCACCAAAAATAGGCAAACATCAAGACCATTACTAAAGACACTTGGAGGGTTAAAGAGAGGCAGGCGGGCATGGTTTAAGTCGAGTAACATTTTCCAAATAGTCCAGAGGATTTATTGATTATTTTTATATCTTTCCTTGTTACTATGATTTCCAAGTAATTTGACATAAATTCAATTGATACATACACTGCAAGAACTATTTATTCTTTACTGGACAGTTAACTTCAACGCAATACTCTGATGAACCTAAGGACTCTATATACTATTAACATATATCGTAAGTTAACTCTACTCACCAAAATTAGGAGCCAGCACCGCCAAAACCAGAACCACGGACACAAGAAGAAGACTTCACATAACCAATGGTTTTTGCTAACATAAATGGAAGTTTTCTGAGCGCAACACCTATCACCCACAGCACATTGGCAAGTTAACTTTTGTTATCACCACACAACTGAGTATATATTTTTTGAATGGGTCATTATTGATTAACTCTACTGAGACTAATTTTCTTATCCATAGAAAAATACTCATCAGTTTAGAAACATAAAATTATTCACAGATTTTAGGCACATTAAACATACCGGTAACTCATTTTGAAACAGAATTTGAACGTAAAAGAAACTGCTGCTAATAATCACCTTGTTAGTTTGAAAGAGTAAAAGGCTACCCACACACACTTGGTTAAATTTAGGTATATTTTTGTACATTCCACTTAACACGCTCACTTTACGCAATCTGTACGAATCTATTTTTTTATTTACAAAATTATTTTGTAATCAAAACGCCACATATTTAGCACTTTATCAGCACAAAACACTATCTTGTGAACAAAAGGGGTATGACAAACATAGGCTACAACATTTCTGGAACCAAATTCTATTTGACAACCTCCTACACACTAAGAGAATACACATCACACTGCACTTTTTGCAACAGCTGGTCTAAATGTTAAAAAAAATAATAAAGAAACTTGTAAATAGATCAAACTTTGAAATAAATCACTTAGCACGATTTAATTTACAACAAAATATCAGTTATGCGAGAAAGTATGAAGCTACTCTATTAATCCATATTCATTGCTATATATTACTTCCTTACTAAATAAAAAGATAACTGATCAAAACATAAGAATAGCGTCACAATATACAGCAAAATAAACTTTAAAACACCTTAACGTCAAACATGAAAGATCTAAACAGTTGCTGGATCAAAAGTTTTTAACACATCATTTTGAGTACGAATATCTGAAGAGCACAAACACAGATGATTTCGACGAAAGCTTCAATAACTGGTCACATTAACTTCACCAAGTCCACAAGGTAATGCCACCGACTTCACAAAACTGATTAGAGCTCTGAAACAGTTTCATAAAACGATAAAATAACAGGATGTTACCTTCTATTTTCTCCAACAATTTGTAGATACGTCTTATATGGCATTTTGTATAAGATCATATATGTAACTTAAATCCCTAGTAAATTGTAAATGATGGAGCCCACCTTGTAAATAATACATCTTAACTCGGCAAACATTTGGCAGCCTAGACTTATTAATCAACTGTCTAAGCCACTCATACTGAGTAAGAAAAACCGAATATTCAGCCTATGTTAGCGGCATCTCCCTAGCATAGGCCTCATGGATTGCAAGGATTAGACATTGCCAATGAAAGCCAATACCCGATTATTACAATGATAAAAATCATAAATTTGACCTGACAATTTATTTGCTCAGGTGAAATATGTTCACAATTAACACCCTTCATTTAGCTACTAGAAACTGAAATGTAAGTTTAATCTATCTATTGCACATAGGTAAACAATTTTGAGTACCGGTACCTACCTAAAAAAAATGTATGGCAACCAAAAACACTGGCCTAAAATATTTTTCACAATTACAGTAAGTTACCTTTAATAGTCAATTAAAAAAATAATGATAGGCCGAGGGCCTACAACAGAAAATAAGCTTATAAAAAAGCCAAACACAGTATAATTTATTTTTCTTTGTTTAAAATTCAATGTTGGTGATGGTGAGTTTATGTTAATTTAAGAAATTATTTTAATAGTTATTGTTTTTACTAATCAGTGATGGAAACAGTAGGCTATCATTTAGATAAGATGTACTATTATACGTGAAATACCATACCATAAAGAGGATCCCCCACTTACCATCCAAAACACTGCCCACATCCGGTTGAACAATATCGGACTCAGCAACAGTTCAGTTAGAAACAGAGAAGTGGTTGTCCTATGCCAGTAAGGTTTAAGTTAGGTTAAAAGAAAGTGTAGTTGAAAGTTTAAAAAAACAATGGTTTTGGACCATCACTGCCTAGGCTAACTCTGCAGCCAGAGCCCACTGACAATCAATTGACAAGAGTGAGATCTGCCACTCTTGATAAATCTGTGAATATGAATTTTCTTTTAAGGAGTTAATCAGCAGTATAATTGACGTACTGCCTATGTACAGTCCTTTGTTGACTTAATAAAGGTAGATCCATGTTAAGGCCTTATGCATATTAGCGATTCATCAATTAACTGGCCAATTATAGGTAGGTATCATATAAGTTAACTTAGGTAACTTTTTCTATGACTAAATAAGAACTTCTGGGATTGATAATTTAAACATGAAAATAACAATAACAATAGGTCCAAGTAAAAGTTAGGCTAATGGTTATGATTTAACGTAGGCAAGATTTCCCATTCCTTATTTTGCTAACTTGTTATCTTGATACTGAAATAAAAAATAAATATATTTACTGGAGATAGGACTTGGTAAGCATAGTGATAGTTATTATGAGTTCTTCTTTTAAAAGCCTATTTTAGTGCATATACCGGTAGGCATAAAATGTTTTTTTAAAATTCAGTTAAAGCATGAGAAGGCCTATGAATGAGTTAGGGCTAATTATAGCTTATTGTATTTTGATAAAATAAGGGTTAGTCCCCTATTAGTTCCTGTCTGGCATAGGTGGAACAAGAAAGCATCTAATCAACTTACGAGGGCAAAACATTAAACTACAGTAAGTCTATGTACTGTACAAAAATAACAATGTAAAAGTAACTTACTATCTTCAAATGGGAATACTATGCAAAATGATTGCATTTAAGCAGTACCACCTCGAACGACTACAATAACAAGGTGGTCTTCTTTCAAACCTTCTTCTGATAGATTATGAGCAGTTCTCTTAAGCAATTCTGTAGAAAATGGGCATGGTGGAAATGCATAGAGGACACCGGTTGTTTCAGTATCTTTGTTAACCAATGATATTACACCAGCAGCTTCTTTTTGCTTCAGGTAAGAAACAAGATTCCTAAGGGGTCGTGTCTGTACTGATGTATCTTCATTGGAAATTGAGGCTGAAGAGCCAGACAGTCCCAAAAATATTGCATGTGAACTAGATGTTGCGATGCGTTTTGAAACATCTTCTAGTTTGGGAGGATCAAGCCTAAGCCGTTGTGTGATACGAAGTAAATGTTTGCCTTCTTCATCTTTCATTAAGCTTTCGACAATTTCAGTGTCACCATCAGTAAGGTGAAATTTTGCGGGGAACAGCGAGTTTTTCAATATCAGGGCACCTTGCCACATAGCAATACACTTTCGAGCTAGTTCAGGTAATGTTCTAGCTGAGCTCAAAACACCATTTGGGCGACCTTCCGACCCTGAATCGCTTTCAACAGAATGGCGACGTGGAGATCTCGAAGTCGAACGATTGCCACCTGGTTCACCAGAACCACGTTTAAAAGTTCTACCATCATATTCGCCTTCTGGTCTACGACCACCAGGCCACTCAGGGTCATCCTTATTAAACCCTTCCCCAGGATAACCCGATCCTCGATAACCACCTCGGCCACCCCCTCGCCTGTCTTGCCAAGGTCCAACTCCTCTTCCCCGAAATCCCCTAGGCAGACCATAACCGAACTCTCCCTCAGGCCATGGTTCATAAGGTGGATCATGGGGAAATTCTTCTCTTCCTGGAACCCTGACCCTGAAATCACCACCAGCCATATCATCTGGAAAAGGTCTAGGTTTATAAGGGTAAGGAGGATTTACATCTGCAAAATCAACTCTGAGTTTACGATCAGGGCCTCCAAGCGGGAATCCCCTCATTTCTTTTACAGCAGCTTGAGCAGCATCAATAGAATCATATAGAATATATGCACAAGTTTCTCCCTTGACATAGTCTATTTTTTTTATCGCGCCAAACCGATCAAACTCTCTCTCTAGTTGTGATAAAGATGTCCATGGTCCAAGGCCACCTACCCAAATTCGAGTGGTGGGAGTTGCTTTTCCATAACCAATTTTACATTGAAATTTGCCAATATACTGACCTGATAATTCAACTTTGGAACGATGAGCCATGTCAAGATTCTGATACCTGACAAAAGCGTAGGCATTACCAGTTCCCGGAAGCGGCCTTTTGATATCGATATCTTCAACTACACCATAACGACCGAATATTCTCCTCAGCTCTTCTTCCGATATATTTATTTCTAAATTACCAGCAAACAATGTCCTAGTAGCCAAAGGATCATCTTCGGGTGAGACATGATGAAGATAGTTGGGAAATTTATCTTTCTTGTTTTCGGTCTTTTCAAAGTGTGGAGGTGGTGGCTTGAATCCATGGACCATGTGTCGAGGAGGTCCATAATGATGAGGGGGTCCAGGTGGCATGTGTGGTGGAGGTCCATGGTGCACAGGTGGTCCTCGGATGAAGTCATGGTGTGGGAGCGGAGGGCCTTCTCTCCTGAAATCTCTATGTGGCAAGACAGGTGGTGGCCCATATAATCTTTCATAGCTTCGGTCAGGAGGAGGGCGATGTCTATCAGGTCCAGGTGAGCGATGGTAGTATCGATCATAATCAGGGGACAGACTTCTTGATCTAGGCCTACTTCGGCTACGATAAATATCACTTGAACTGCGACTACTTTCATACACAGGTTCTACCAAAGCAACTTTGTCAAAGAGTATTATTCTAGGTTTGCTGTGTTTAGCATCTCTTGCATCATCAGAACTACGGAAACACACGTATGCAACTCTTTCATCTAGATCATGGGATATCCTTATACTTAAATCGCCAAACTTTTTATATTCTCGGTACAATGTATCCTTTATAAGTTCATCACTAGCTTTAGGATGCAAAGCACTAACACACAAAACCTTGTAACTATGGTAAGACCTCTCTACATCCCTTGAGCGAGCATATTCATCCCTGTGAGAATCGGAAGGGTATCGCCTCGGGCTAGGAGGTGAACGGCCACGACTTCGTCGACGAATTCTCTCGGGCGTAATCCTCTCGTCAGAACTATCATCATATCTTCCGATACTCGAACGGGATCTCTTGCTCCTCAATGGCGGTGAATCACGGCTTGGGCTTCTTTTCATGTTGCGAATTTTAACTGTAATCCTTTTCTTTTCAGTATCAGAAATTCCGTGCATTAATTGTATTTATCATTACACCAAAAATATAAAAAAAATAAAACGCTTTAAAATATAATTACACGTTTACAAAACAACAAATAAATTACTCAGCAAGCAACACTGACGCACTAAAAACAATATGGCGAACAAGAAAGAACAACGAAAGACAACCAATCAGGCTTGCCATCTGGACAACATAGTTGATTATAACATAAATACTCTCACAATTACCCATACAACTATACCCTCATTTAAGTTTCCTTATATAGTTTATAACAAAAGCTTTACATGTTTTTATATGCAAACTAACGATAACCATATTTCAAAATAACCGTTATGTATAAAATATTGTGGCCGTGGACTATCAATTCGTAATAAATACCAAGGAATCTAGACTATTATACAATTTCTCTCTAATTGTATAAGCGTTGTTGTTAAAATAAAGTGATTATGCCTTTGAAAGACACATTTGGAGGGTAATTTCTGAAAATTTAGAATCACGAAAATTAGGCGTCAACGATTTGTTTCCATGCACTTTTCACTTTCTTTCTTTCATTTTTGCTATTACGAATTTTCGTATTTTATTATTGCTAAGCACTTGTTATTATTTACTATTGAAGAATTTACCATGTTTATTATTATTTGTTATTGTAAGGGCCACTTTCCCCAAGTAAAGTTTAACTTAAACCCCAGTTTACAAGGAGTTTTATTGGTAATACTGGAGGTAACACTGATGGAATAAAACTGCGAGCCGTTCTTTTCAAATTTTTGCTACTTTCACAACCTCTTCAACTACGACGCTCACTTCATAGTGCGGGGGTTGGCGGTCGACCCTGGTGAGGTTGAGGTGTTAGCCCACACGGAAGAGTGGTACATCACTTTCACGAAGCGGTTCCTGTTCGCCCGAGCAGCGGCACCGGTTGGGATGCCAGGGCGTGGAAAAATACAGCCAGGATTCAGCGTGAGGTTCCTCGACACCTACAGGTTCCTGGCTTTGAGCCTCGTAAGTCTCGCCGCAGCGCTTCCGCTAGCTCAACTCTTGGAGACGAGGAAGAGATTCCCCGAAGACCACCTCTTCAATCTAGTCCGTAGGAAAGGCGTGTTCCCATACAACTTCGTAACATCGAACGCCGTGTTGGAAGATACTACGGAACTGCCTCTGCAACGTGATTTTCCCAACGACCTGACCCTGGAGGACATCACGGATGCAGACTACGAGCATGCTCGCAATGTGTGGGAAACCTTCGGTTGTAGGAACCTCAAGGACTACGCCGAAAAGTACCTACGTTGTGACATTGCGCTGTTGACTGACTTTTTGAACACTTCAGGGACACGTCGATGGCTGAATACGGACTAGACCCTGCACACTACTACACCCTGCCATCATACGCCTGGGATGTCATGATAAGAACCTGTCGAGTGGAGCTCCATATGATAAAGGACTTTGACATGTACCTCTTCTTCGAGCAAGGCATCAGAGGAGGTATTTCCCAGGCGATCACCCGATACGTCAAGGCCAACCACGACGGATGTCGCCCTGAAGATCGACGACCTGAAGAGCCAACGCATCAACTGCTATACTTGGACGCTAACAACCCTTACGGTTGGGCCATGTCCCAGTGTCTTCCACAGGGACACATTCAATGGCTCAGCCGCGAGGAGTTCGCGTCCCTAGATATTGCAGCGTTGGACCCCGAAGGACCCACGGACTACGTCTTCGCTACCACGCTCACCTACACGACCTTCACAAGGATCTTTCTTACTGCTGCGAGATCAAACGTCCGCCAGGAGGGAAATTCAAGAAGCTCGTGACGACTCTGGATGACAAGAAGAACTACATCTGTCATTACAGAATACTGCAACAGGCGCTGGAAAACGGACTGGAGCTTGTGAACGTGCATCACGTCATCTCGTTCCGTCAGTCTCGGTGGTTAGAGAGCTACTTCCTAATGAACACCGAACTGCGGAAGAAGGCCAGGACCAAGTTTGAACAAGACTTTTTCAAGCTTACGAACAACGCGGTCTTCGGCAAGACGATTGAGAATGTTCGCAAGCGAATGAACGCTAAACTGGTGTGTACGCCGGAGATGTTCAGGAAGTACGTGGCCAAGTCAAACTTCCTGGACCGAACCTAATTCAACGATGACGTCACCATAGTCCACATGTCGAAAGTTAACATCGTTCTGGACAAACCGCTCTACGTCGGAATGTGTGTCCTCGATCTGAGCAAGTGGCTCATGTACGATTTCCTTCGGAAGATGAAGAACCGCTACGGCGATCGTCTGAAGGTGGACTACATGGACACTGACAGCTCCGTGTTGCACAGCTAGACTGAAGATGTTTATAAGGACATGTTGGAGCATCTGGGTGATTTTGACACCAGTGCGTACCCTCTGAACCATCCCTGCTGCAGCCCCATCAACGAAAAAGTCATCGGAAAGTTCAAGGATGAAGCGACCGGACTTCCACTGCTCGAGTACCTCGGTATTCACTCGAATCTTTATTTCATGGATATTTTCGAGGTCAAGGAGATGACTGAAGATGACGAGCTGCAGGTCATGACGGTGAAGCGTGCCAAGGGAATCGCTAGAGGTGTTTTAAAACACAAACTAACCTCTGACGACCATCGGGAATGTCTCTTCAACGGCGTATTGAAACAAACCATCAACACCAGGTTCCAGTCCCGAAACCACCGCGTCTTCACAGTTCAAGTTGAGAAACTATCCTTGAGCTATAATGATGACAAGCGTTACATCCTTCCGGACGGTGTAAATACACTGCCATGGGGGCATATTGACAAAATACAAAATTTATATCTCGCTTATTTATGAACGTATACTGACGAAACTTGATATACGGCTTCACCTGTGGTCCATTGATATTTGCTCAAAAAAACAAATTTTTGCCAAAGACTCCAGTAGCAGAAAACTTGCGTACTCAGCCCCATGTTATTGTTATGGATAATAATTAAATGCTATATCTACCTTAATTATGAACATAAGTGAATAAAAACTGGTATATGACTTCACCTAGTTGAGTTATATTGATAATAGCATAAAAACCCATTTTTTGTGTTCCTTGATGCAGCAATCCTGCGTACTCAGCCCCAATGTTATTCTTATGGAGAATAATTCAAACTGTATATTATCGCTTATTTGTGAATATATTTTTATGAAACTTGGTATGTGGCTTTATGTAGTATTAAGACAGTTGTATCTCCATTGGAAATTCGCTGAGTATGCAGGTGTGCTGCGACGGGGGTATTTTCCTACACTACCACATGGCATCCCTACGTTATGGTTCAACCAACACGTAGACAAGATGACCTGCGAGGCATCCTCAATCCTCTGAGTGATGACGCTGCTTCTCAAACCACGAAGCTCATTGCCGATTAGAAAGTCACCTTGTTCCTGTTGATTGTTCGCTCTTGCATGATATATACTCCAGACGAAAACTATTTTATTACCCAGATAAACATTTTTTTAAAATTTACAACAAATTATTATTTTAGTACAACAAATAAAAAAAAAATTATATACTTATTGTTACAGTATTAATTCAGTGTTGAATAACAATCGTTTAGGAAATTTAATAATTGTTAATTACATAGAATAGCAGAATCTGTTTTTAAAACATCTTTCCGACCTACCAAAAACCTATAAAAAGTGCAACAAATTTTAAAAATGTTTGATTATTTATTGTTAGTGATGTTAAATTATGAATCCTTCAGTGACCCAGAGTGATATAAAACATTTATTGGTTATATGGGACGCACATTTATTGACATGGAAGCAAATTTGTTGTTTTTGATTAATTGTGGAGTTAAACATTGTGAGCCCCCCAGGCACCAATCATGATCAGTCTAGGAGCTTCGGCTGTGGTGTTAGAGAGCCTTAAGGGAGGGGAACCAAATGCAGGGGTAAGCTACACGTTGCAAGAGGCTTATGTTGGCCGCTTGCAATAGGTATTGCACATAAGTCAGTAAAGTTATTGTATTTGCTTAAAACCTCTTACCAAACAGTTTTTTTTTCACTCAGAGGGTGAAAATTAGATTTGGCGTTTGGAGAAAGATTGATCATGACTAATCTAGTAATGGTGACGAATCTGTTGTTTAATTTTGTTTATAAAAACAATCCAGCGAGTAATATTATTTTGGAGAATGATTGTACAAATAATATCAACATCGCAAAACAAAACTCTTAATTAAGCCAAGTACAAATGTCACAGACCGCTTCGACAGAAACTTTCTCAATTTAGAATTTAATAAAAGTTTGACAAGATCGACACAAAGTTGACAAAATTGGCTTAGTTCCAAGGGATGATTAAGAGTAGTTATGTGTAGATAAACTACACACATTTTTTACTTTCTCCCCCTATACATAGTATATGGAGAAAGTATTGTTTTCGTAAAAATTTTCGAATTTGAGTTGATAGTGGAAATATTCATTTTGGTGCTCCCCGAACCCAAAAAAGTGGTTTTTACGTGATGTCTGTCTGTGTGTGTGTGTGTGTGTGTGTGTGTGTGTGTGTGTGTGTGTGTGTGTGTGTGTGTGTGTGTGTGTGTGTGTGTGTGTGTGTGTCTGTGTGGATGTGTACAGAGCTAGAGCCCTAACCTATGGGCCGATTTTTATGAAATTTGGTATGTAGGTACTAATCCACGATATCTCCAGGAGTTTTTTTCATTTTTTTGAATTTTTGATTTTTAAAGGTAATTATCCCCCAAAAACCGCCATAAAACATGAAAAATCCAAATTTCTCAAAAACGGCTCTAACGATTTTGATTAAACTTTAGTGGTTTGTATAACTTTAGGTTTCCAATAAAATGACACCACCCGCATTTCTGGAAAAATTCGGGTTCAGAAATTACAGGACTTAAAACATCCAAAATTCAGTTTTTTAGATTTTTCATAAAAAATCATGAATGTTAAAAAAGATTACTATTCACCATTAAAAAGAGCTCAAAAAACTAAATAAATTGGTATTTTAAATTACTATTCTACGATTGCTAGTTGCGGAGAAAATTGAAATTTTCATTTAGCGGTAAACGCAGTACGTTGTCCAATGTTATTCTTATGGGGAATACAAAAATAACTATTTCTCTCTTATTTACTGATCAATTTCATTAAAATTTGATATGCAGGTCGAGTTAGCATTGACCAACAGATGATGTTCGAAATGTGTTGCTATTTAACCCTGGGGGGGCAAGGGGGCATTTCCCCTCTCAAAACCACTGTGTAGCAAGGGACTCTATAGTGCCTCCCAAAAAGGGATTTGGGTGTATATTTCTGAAAATAACTATTTTAGACAATTTTCTTTGTACATTTATCTATACTTCATATTCTATATTTAGTAAATAACAAATGTTTTTGTCATTAAAGTTTGGCTTAAAGGGAGAAAGTATGTGTCAGTTTCCTGATACCGTTTATTGTTTACTCGTAAACTAAAAAAAAAAACACAAGATATGGATTCAATTGCTATAAGAGAGTAATAAGAGCGCAGAAAATCTTAAAAAAACTGATTATTATTTTATCCAGGCGGACCCCAAAGCTTTACTCGAGCACCTGATTTATTTATAAAATAGTACACAAATGCACAGCTTTTTATAAACTTGCTACATTTTGAGTTTTACATTTTTTTTAACTGTTATCCTCAAATTTTCGAACCAAAATCAAGCAAGGATTTTGTCAGACTTACAGTTTTGTCAAAAGTTCCTGGTATGTATGAAGGTACCTATAACATTTGACACACATTAGTTTGTTCACAAATTACACAATAGTACATATTTTATAGAGGCTCTACCATACTCATCTGCGATTTTATAGCTGGCACGTAACCAGTGCAAACAACCATCGAGTGAATATATTTGGTCAGTGCTTGAGTTATCTTTTAGTTCATTTCATAATGGAAATTTTAATTTGTCGATGAATCTAAATCAATTTGTAAAATCAAATAATTGGCAAAGCCAGAGCAAACATCCTCTTATCAGAGGAGAGTTGTAGGATTCAAGTTAAACTTGTTTGTAACCTCTTGGAGTTTTTAAGTATTGCTTCTCAAGGGTGTGTTTTGCCATTACATCATATCTCCCTTAGTACTTAATCAAAACGCAGACAACACAATGGATGTGTGAATAATTGAGCATAATTTTGAAGAAAACCTTTAAGGCTGCATATTTTTTCTTAGAGAGCATGCTATTATTATATTCACATACAAGTAGTCTTCAAAGTGTTGATTACAGTATGGATATTCGTAGTTTTGTTAATTTTGTACATTTTGAAAAGGTGCACTGGAGTACTCCACCTTAAAACTTTTAATAAAAATGAACAATTTTCCATTATATTGTGACAACCTACTCCCAAAAGCACATCTAATTATTAAATCCTGTGAACAGACCAACATGGCAAATATATTTGATAATTAAATTTCAAGAACTCAGTAAAAGGAAAATCCACACTAGGAATAATATTTGTATACCATCATAAATATACTATTCTAGCATCATTTGTATACTAGCATAAATGACCTACAGTAATCAGGATTAATGCCAATTGTTTTAATTAATTAAAGGTCATGCCGAGAAAAGTGAAATCAAATCATTGTCATGTAATTTGTTGTGAAAGTTATTAAGCTGGAATCGTGCAGTTGTAGCCTTGAAGTGTTGTTAAACTGCTGATCGTCAACAGTAGCCTCGCGCAGGCCGTGCTCTCTGATTGGCCGAGAGCAGATTTTTTAACGGCATCAGCAGAGCATCCGTGCTGAGCGTGTGTGCCTTGAGCAGTCAGCTGAAGAGTTTAAGTAGTGTACGTTTCGCGGTGCCGCGACCGCGTCCGCGCGGGCCTTGCGCCCTACGATGTAGGCCCGGTCCGCGTCCCCTCTCCTCCTCTTTTAAGATGTAGACATAATTTTTACTTTCTCACCTTATACATAGTATATGGAGAAAGTATTGTTTTCGTCAAAATTTTAGAATTTGAGTTGTTAGTGGAAATATTCGTTTTGGTCCTCCCTGAACCCAAAAAAGTGGTTTTTACGTGACGTCTGTGTGTTTGTGTGTGTGTGTGTGTGTGTGTGTGTGTGTGTGTGTGTGTGTGTGTGTGTGTGTGTGTGTGTGTGTGTCTGTCTGTCTGTCTGTCTGTTTGGATGTGTACAGAGCTAAATGAAATTTGGTATGTAGGTACTAATCCACAATATCTCCAGGTATTTTTTTCATTTTTTGGAATTTTTTATTTTTAATGGTAATTATCCCCCAAAAACCGCCAAAACATGAAAAATCAAGATTTCTCAAAAGCGGATCTAACGATTTTGATTAAACTTTAGTCGTTTGTAGAAATTTAGTTTTCCAACAAAATTACACCACCCGCATTTCTGTAAAAATTGGGGATCAGAAATTACAAGACTTAAAATTTAAAAAAATTCAGTTTTATGGATTTTTCATAAAAAAACATGAATATAAAAAATATTACTATTCACCGTTAAAAAGAGTTTAAAAAACTAAATAATTTAGTATTTTGAATTACTATTCTACGATTACTGGTTGCGGAAAAAAATTTAAATTTTCATTTTGGGGTAAACTCGGTACGTTGTCCAATGTTATTCTTACGGGGAATACAAAAATTACTATTTCTCTCTTATTTATTGATCAATTTCGTTCATGCTTGTCAAGTTAGCATTGACCAACAGAGGAAATTTGAAATATGTTGCCCCTTAATAACCCTGAGGGGGGGAATAGGGGGCATTTCCCCTCTTAAAACCACGTGTGTAGCGATGGATTCTGTAATGCCTCTTAAACAGGGATTTGGGTGGATATTTTTGAAAACAACTTGTTTAAAATATTTCTGAACATTCGACCGTGCTTTGTATTTTATATTTAGTAAATAAAAAGTAATTTATTCATTAAAGTTGGGTTAAAAGGGAGAAAGTATGTGTCAGTTTCCTGATACCGTTTATTTAAATTGGTAATCTCTTAAATTGATAAGCAACAGTGTTATATAAATTGTGTTATTTGTATTTCTCGAGTGGGTTACGAATTAGTTTTAATTGTTAATAAAGTTATTTTGATCGAAGCCACGTGTGTTAGTAATTATTTGAAAAGCTCCAAACCGGAAAATAATTATGAAGAACGGCGGCGTCACAATACTGTATTATATTCACAGAATAATGTGATAACTTGTTGCTCTTAAATGTTTATTATAATCTATCAAGGCATCAGTGTCACCAAGCAGCAACAGCAACAGCCCACCGAGTTAAACAAAACTTTCCCAATTTATAAATCAGTAAAAGTTTGATAAGACTGACACAGGGTTGTAAAAATTGGTTTAACTTTAAAGAACTTTCACCGTGTAGTCAATGTGTTTTATTAATCTTTTAAATCATTTAAAAAAGGTAAAATGTTTATGTTAAAACAATTAACCATCTATATATTTAATTTCGTAAGCGAATTGGTGCCCACGAAATAACTTGAACAAGGAAGAAATTAAGTTAGGTTAAGACGATTCATTTTAAAGCTTGAGGGCCAAGGGCGGTGGGAAAAATATAAGAAATGTCAAAATTACATGGGCTACACCTCACTGGACTTCAAAGATCCAATGATTTTCTTATGGAAATATCACTATAGTGTGTTTTTATTAATACGCAAAATGAACTAATGATCAGCTGTGATTATCCACTTACACAAATACCATATGTTAGGGGCTATAGCCCCTGGTAAGCCACTAGTTGTTGTTTAATTGTTAATAATTGACAGTTAATTGTGGGACCTCGCTCCAAAGTCCTAGGACTTTGATTAGTGGCTGGAAATCTTCCTAGGGTTAACCAGAATGATCATGCAAAGTTTTATCACAATCAAATGAGTGGGATGGGAGCGCATAAAATTATAAACAGAGAAACATTGATTTTTATATATAGAGATACGAGTTTTACATCTTATGTTATTAATTACGAATTAACATTATTTTTCATAACCATTTCAACAGGTAAAATAGGCAGTTAAAATATTTTGAATGATCTGATAAAGACATGTAAATAATGAATAATATGAACCGGTTGTATATTTAACAAATCATACTACGAGTATATTAGGAACAATCAAAACTGGAGTTCACTTGCAAAGTAGGCTATAAGCTTTTGTTGAGGGTAGGAGGTAGGGGCTAATAAAGTACAACTGTTAATCTAATTTTGCGATATAAACATTTAAAAAATGTTTTTACGTGTGTTGGGAGTTGACTTGTTTTTAAGGAACTTTAACATACCTATTCTTAGGCTTGGCTCAGTAAATCATTGATTAAGAGTATTTCTATTAGGTACGAGTAGCAGTCAATTCAGTATAACTGCATTAACATTTTGGATAATTTATTTTTTGTAGAATTAGCTTCTACTTTTGTAACTTCCAGATCCGAAGTAAAATATAAATGCTATAAATAAACTTGTATAGTGTTTTGACATTTAGTTTGGATCAAACTAAGTAAAGTTAAAACTTGAAAACAATATTTTAAACAAAATGTAAATAGTTATAACGTGCCTATCATCATTACTCTGCGTCACATCATTACAAGCTTGAGTTTCACGCATTTTGCAAATTTGTGTCAATTCGTTTACTTACGTTCGAGAACCATATCCGAAAAAAAAATTAATACGGACAACAAGGATACACCAAACGACAATATCGCAAAGCAAGGCAAGGGGGGTAGAGGGGAATGAAAAGGTACATGACGTCTAAGCTTGCAATGATGTGACACTGAGTTTAGCAATTTTGCAAGCATGCAAAATTAAAATCCAATTAAAATTCGAATGAAAACAGTTTTCTGATATAATTAAGATTGTAGCAGATCTAAATGTGATGACTAATATTGAATTTATTTACCAAATTATGGAAAAAAGTCTAATTCTTATTTGGGTAATTATGGTACTTAATTAATGGTACTTATTGTCACTTTTTACATTGTTATTTTTATATATCAGTTTCTTATGTTGTTTGATATTTTATCAAAATCTTATTTTCTGTTTATTTTTCATACATTTTCCATACTTGTGGCATTTTTATTTGACCTAATCAAAAATTGAAGAAGTAGATATGCAGTTTAGATTTCGTTAGTGTAAAAAATAATTTCAAAATTCCGGTATAAAAAAAATTAGATAGATTGTTCATCCTCTTCTTGCATGTTCTTGTATTATTTCCCCTGCATACTATGAATTACATTGCAGAGCCAAACAAACAAACAAACATAACTCTCATTTGTAATTTAAATATAAATATTCGTAAAAGTTGAATATAGTTTTTATGATCTGTAAAAATATAAACCTGAACTGACAAGTATTCCATAGAATTTGGAATGATTAAATTATAGTTACGAGATAAGTTTTAACTTCTGACCTACCTAAGTACAGTAATGAGTTTCCCAATGAATTATTAGCTAATCTACATATTAATCGGCTAAGGGAATTTTTACGGTACCGATTTCTCTGATATGCGGCATCGTAGAATTATGAAACTTGGCACACTTATTTAGTAGTATTAGGAGATGTGTCGAATGTAAATAGTTTTGTGTTTGGACGTGTAGGGCTATGCCCTTTTGGCTCTCAAAGTTTACATGTTATCCTTATGGGAAAATGTGTTCTGCTTTTCGTATTTGTTTATACTTTTCATTTCATTAATAAACAGCTGCGTTATTAAAATTAATATGTAGCACAACAGCAAGAACAGATGATTCATAAATAAAAGATTTCAATGTCTACTGGAATGCTAACACCCTTAACTTATCCGTTCAAACTCCACATTCAAACAAATTAAACCTGTTTGTGAGAGGGGGAGGGTGAGCGACATGGTGAGGACGAGGTGGAGAGGTTTTAGACATAAATAAAAGGGCTACTGACAACTGGAATGGTAACGCCCTTCTGCTATCCGCTTTATCTCCAAATTAAACGGGGAGCGAATGAGGTGGAGACCCAGACACAAATAAAAATACCCCCGTCGTAGCAAACTTGCGTACTCAGCGAATTTCCAATGCAAATACATTTTTCTCACTACCACATAAAGCCACTCACCAAGTTTCATAAAAATACACGAAAAAATAAGTGATATAGAATTTTATTTATTCCCCATAAGAATAACATTAGGGCTGCTGAGTACCCAGGTTTGCTGCAACAAGAAAGATAAGATATGTGATTTTAACAATTGTCAATATAACTCAACCATGTGAAGCTACATACCAAGTTTCAATAATTTATGTTCATAATTAAGGGATATATAAAACTTTACTTATACCATAGACTAACTACAGTACTGTAGTTAGTCAATGCTTATACTCCATTAGAATACTGTAACAGTAGTATGGCTGAGTATGCAGGTTTGCTACTACGGGGGATAATCAACGAAAATAACTCTGTTTGTGAGGGGAGAGGATGAGGGTTGGGGAGAGGATGAAAAACGGGGAGAGGATGAGGTGGAGAGGTTTCAGACATAATTAAAAAGGCCACCGATTACTGGAATGGTAACACCATTTTTATCCGTTTTAACTTCACAATAGTAAGAACAGATAATTCAGGACTAATGTAAATAAACAATATTACTGACTACTGGAATGGTAACACCCTTTCGTTTTAACTCCACATTAAAACAAAAATCAGACCTGTTTGTGAGGGGGTGAGTATAAGGGAGGGGGAGAGGATGAGGTGGAGAGGTTTCAGGCATAAATAAGAAGGCCTACTACTGGAGTGGTAACCCTATTCTGCTATCCGTTTTAACTCCACATTAAAAAAATACCTGTGGGTTCGGGTGGGGGACGGGGAGAGAAAGAGAGCGAGAGAGAGATGAGCGCAACAGAACCAAGATTTTAAACTTTTTTAAATATTTGGTCGAATTTCGACCATTGGGCGGTCTCTAGTTATATCTAAAAATGCCAACTAAAATAATAATTGAAGATGTCTGAGTAGATAAATTATTCAAATACTCCCATTGGTCTATTGGTAATAGGCCTACTCGTAGTAAACTAACATGATATATATCACTACAACGAAGCCAATAAAACTAGAGCACCTCTCTGAGCGCAATGAGGAGCAATACGATAAAAGTTTAAAGCATTTCCCAGGATCTTGCATTCAAATGATTCATTTGAATACAAAGCTTGCTTGCGCTCGATATACCTCTGGCAGCAGTGGGGAGGTTCTTGTCTAACAAACTGTTGGTCTTAGTTGATCATGTTCATGTTTTGGTAAACAGAAATACTCGTATTTGAACCAAATCCATTTATTGTTGTAATGCAATTGTAGTATATCTTCCAATTTATGCAGCACAATATTTTTTAACCCTTGATACAAATAACTTTTTTTCAAATACATACAATTGCCACATGTTATAAAAACCCCAATTTGCAACTACCAAAAGTCATTGTTCAAGATCAGTACAAGTTTATAGGTTGGTACTACTTCCTTTATTTCATCCTCCATTACCTGGTTTGCATTTTGCAATTTTGTTTACTTTATGTGCTTTTATTTCTATTTTTTAAGTTATTCCATCAAAAGTTCAAAAACTGCTTTTCAAATTTGTTGAAAAAGTGGAATGTTTCATTAATGCCTAGGATTATAATATTTAAGCACCTACTTTAAAAAACAATGTTTTTCAAACTACGAAGCTATAGGAATTAATTGTACAAAGTGCCAAAAGAAATAAAGCATATGTCAATTATTTGTAGTTTATTCTACTTACAAATCCTTTGTTGCGTTTAAAATAAAACTACAGTTATTTTACTTGACTAAAATATGTGTTATTGAATTTTGACCTCTTGCAACTAATTCCTATAGGTAACTTCATAAATTAAATACATTGTTTGACTTAGTATTCAAACAGTTTTATGCAAGTATTCATGCAACGGCCCACTCTTTTCAGCTAATAATAAAAAACAACTATTTACACTTTTACTGTAATAATTTAATAAAATAACAGAAAATAAAATTAAAAGAAAACCAAGGCAACGGTGCAAACCAGTTGATACATTTTGATGACCTAATCGAAATTCAATATTGACTTTTTTATGTAATGATGTATACAATTCTGTATAGGTATGCAAAGTGTTAACCTGGGTACTAACAATAAGCCATATGACAGTATTTAACCTGAATGAGTTAAAGCTCGCCTCAGTGCAAAGCGGACACCGTAAGCACCAACAGATACGTCAGCCAATATTACAATGGTCGCAATTAAGCCACCGTTGTGGTTGTGGTCAGGTGACAGAAGGGTTGTAAAGTTGCATTCAATTAAAGGCCGACTGGTTTGATAGAGGATACAAATTGAGTGTTGCATAAACCTAAAAAAAATGTTTTAAAACTATTTGATTGTTTAACTGATATCATAATATAATATACCCCCGTCGCAGCAAACCTGCATACTCAGCGAATTTCCAATGAATATATAACATAACACATTATAACACTTAACAGGATTCATAAGAAATGTATTCACAAACAAGCGATATTTAAAATATTAATTATTCTCCATAAGAATAACATTGGGGATGAGTACGCAGGTTTGCTGCAACAAGGCACACAAAATAATGGGGTTTTATGCAAATATCAATAGAACTCATATTAGTGAAGTCACATACCAAGTTTCATCCATATACATTCATAAATAAGCGGTATATAACATTTTAAGTATTTTCCATAAGAATAACATGGGGACCGAGTACCTAGGTTTGCTGCTACAGGAGCCATAGGCGAAAAATTGTTTTTTTGTGCAAACAACAATAAACCATAACCAGATCAAGCCATATACCAAATTTCGCCAGTTTATGTTCATAAATAAGCGAGATATACAATTTTCCTTTTTCTCCATAAGAATAACATTAGACAATGTACTGTGTTTAGCACTTTCAATATCTCGGTATCCAATTGACGTAGAGCAATGATCAAAATACTAAATTGTTTGTTTTTTTAATCTGAATTCAATGGTATAAATTAAAATTTGATTTAAATTAAAATTAAATGTGAAAACCCCAAAAACCTCATTTTTGGGGTACAAAACCCCCCATAAACCCCCCTTCGGATGGTGCGATTCATCTGGTTTTCGAACTCGTTCAAATAAATGATACTTTGCACATTTGTACCAAATTTAATTAAGATCGGACCTTTTTTACGAGAGTTATCGTGCTTACGGACACATATATATATATATATAAATATAAATATATATATATATATATATATATATATACGATCCCGTCAACTTCCAAGCAAGCCTGCCACCGTTTATTTTACTTGGGCCCTCCCACCAACGTTGCCACAGACTGGTTAACTCATTGAGAGTTGCACAACTGGTCAGTTTTGGTCGTGTGCGGGAATCGAACCCACGAACATCGTATCGCCACCTGGCCAAGGTGTTTCCACGACGTAGCCAACTCAGCTAACACGACCAAAGGCCTGGCGGCGATATTAAGTGTTTTCAGTCAGTCCACGCCCCTAGCGGATAGAACCGTAGACGCCCGCGGTCATTAGTTACATATTTTGCTACTAGAGTGCAGCACCAATCAATTCCCGTTATAGGCTACTACAAATAGAATAAAATTACTACCTCAATGGGTTAAGATGTCAACAAGTTATAGTCGCAAATACGTCCAAGCTCAACGTAAGAAATGTTGATTTAAAATTCATCTACATTGACACTAAATAAACATTTGCTTATAAGACAGCAAATTATGATTTTTTGAATGAGCACCGTTAAACAAACATTAATTTTGAAAAAGCACCGAAACATTCAAAATGGTTGAACAGATTAGAATAAACTTGCAATATCAGGTTTAAAAATAAAAATCACAATTTAAGTTGCATCCAACATTCATATTTTAAAATCTTATATCTGTTTTTATACGCACAAAACCCTTCTAACTTTCTTTAAGTTTTTTAAATTATCCAGCTAACAAAACGGTATAACTAGTGAATTCATTAATACGTAACTTTAAACTCAGAATAATTAATGAAACACTGATATATATTTATTAATCTGGTAAATGTCTGCTGATACAAGTTTTAGTTCAGGTTGGAGCTTGAAGTTTGTGAAGTTTTGTTTGTTCCTGACCATGAAAAACAGATAGAAACCAGAAGTTAGGAAGTCAGATAAAACAGTTGTCTGCAGCATGTAATTCAGTTATACTTTTCCTAGATATAACAAATACATTCGATTGAAATGATTAAAGACTAAACTTCAATATTAAAGTCCGTCCCAAGTACCGTTCATAGGTTAATTGCCTAACCCAAATAGCTAATGTATGTTCATTTTTCATTTGAACACGTAAATAGACAGTTTTATTTATTAGTGAATTTCCTTTGGAAAGTGAACTATTAGCATGACCCGCACGGTGAAACTTAAGCCCGGGACCACCATAGAAGTTCCTAACGTGACCCCCTGAACACGTTTTGGGGGGTCGTTCAAAATTATATATATATATATATATATATATATATATATATATATATAGACATATATATATTTATATATATGTGTTTGCACTCTAGTGTTTGCATTTTTTGTCCGATTTACTTCAAATTTGGTAGGGGACGTTCCTTTCTGTAATCAGTTGGACAAGTTCGTTGGGCAAAACAATCGGAAAACTCTAAACCCCTTTTTTGGGGATTAATCTTTCAAATTTCGAGTTTTTGGGCCCAAAAAGGGTCATAAAAGCCCCAGATGTAAAATCAATGCATGTAAAAAGATGGGAATTAGAGAGGCAAAAGTTTTAAGCCCTCTCTCGTCATTCTAGCTTAAATATTTACCGAGTTATTAAAGAAAATGTGTATAGACCAAACACAGTACGTTGTCTTATGGGGGTTTTACACTAGAAAAGCCTGTTATTCCTTCGTTAAAGTACTTTTATCATCCCCAGCATTCTTACGCCTACTTTCAAGCCTGTCTGGACCTTCTCCTAACCTTTTAATGCGCTAAATTGAATTCCCAGCTTTGCAAGTAAATGAAACCAGGAGTATCAGAACAGCCAAAAAATCAATGTTTTCAGATTTCAATAGAAATTGGACAAATATATGTTTTTACACTTATTTTGAGTTTTACAAGTTTTTATGTGGAAATTCACTTCCCTCACGTCAGCGTGCTGCGTGCGAACTCGTTTTAATAATTGAACGTGCATTGAAAATCATCCCAGAATTGCCCACCTCTTAACAAATTATAGAATAACAACTGCCTGGTCCCCCACAGAATAGATCTCAACCTATTAAAAGTTAGCTTGAGCTTCTCAATGTTAATGTCCAGTTAGCTATATCGAGATAGCTAGTGTAGTACCAACTCAATTGTTATCTCAATTGTCTATGCTGCATTCGAATAGCGAGTTCCGGTTTAAGTTTTACTTCGATCAAATATAAAAGTGAATCACCTTAAAATTGGGAATTTAAAGACCCTTGGAGTGGAGCCCAAAAATAACATCGCTATCAAAATCCTTTACTTTTTATATTTTACTAAATATACCTAAATAATCACAGTACCAAAATTAACCTTTTCGGCCGTCGTATCAAGAAATTTTAAAAATTATTAAATAATAAAAAAAAAAAAATAGTAACAATTCAGTTCAGGGCTTTTAGATATTACAATGGAGCGCCTTGCTAGCCTAGCAGATGTCGTCTTGGCTGTTTTGGTGCAAGAGGTCAGAGGTTTGATTCCCGGGATGCCCACATGAATTTGAGAGGGTTGGACCGTTGTCCTCTATAAAAATGTTTAATAGAAAATAATACTGGCGTAAATAATAAAAAATATGTTGTGTTTTGCACATTGATTGGTGAATTGATTATGCATTTAATTAACTGTCATATTATTGAAGTCTACTTTACATTTTCTTTAAACCTTTTTACATGATAAACCACTTTTTACCTTCTCAATGGACAATATTAAACCACCCACACATACTGAGAATTTCATGTATTTAAGAACACACAAACATACTGATATTAAACGGAGCGGGATTAGAAACTCACCATGTTATGTTAAATTTTAGATGTAGATGTTAAGTGACCTTCCAATGTACATTTCACATGAAACCTTAACTTATAGATTTAATTTGTCCAGTGTTCTGTAACGTACATACTCGTCAGAGGTTAGACCACACCAATTGTGTGACCAGGGCGTAACCCATAATCAGTTATCAGCTTGACAGACGCAACGCTGACGCCACAATAATAATGTTAAAGTGACTGGCCACTGCTGATGTGTTATAAATGGACTGCTGAAAGCGTTATCTCGGTGCATGAAAGTGTATGTAGTGAAGAGAAGAATAATCGTATTACTGTATGCAAAATCAAGCTAACTTTTGTGACCTTGCTCTTTTTTGTCAAAGTATGGTACAAATTGTACTTATATTTAGAAGGTAATATCTTTGACAAATTTATTTGATTTAACTGAGGAACCCTTACTCGTATGATTTAAATATAGAGTACTCAACTTATAACAACTGTTAACTGCTACTTTTATTGAAGCGATAACCCTTTGGGTTGGAAAAGAAAAACACAAGAAAAGTACTTTAAGATTGGAGACTTGTTCGAATAATTACCCATACGCAAGTCATAAATACTTATTTTGATGTCTTCTAACAAATTTACCTAACAATTTGTTAGTAAATTCAGTTAATATACGTTGAAATATTTCATACATTTTCAAATAATATCTCGTATTTTACTGATTTTTTAAATGCGTCAAGCAACAATGAATTAAAAATAAAACTATGGTTTCCAAGGAAAACTCTCATATCAAACTTCTCCACTAGACTAAAAACACCTCCAGAACTATCCTCACTGTTTGAATCTTCTTTTAATTTGGTAAGTAAAATGTTTCCACCTTTTTTATTTTATTTAAAAACACTAATTTGTCATGTACGGAACTACCCATAAAAATGCGATGGTGTTATCTTAACAAAATAGTTTATAGTAAAGTAGCATTGAACTTATTTGACCTGACTCATATACATGTAAAGATTTGGGAAATATCTGATATACTTTATTTCATTATTTATTTTATATAAATATTGAAGTCTCAAAAAATTCAGTCCAAAAAACAGTGTCTTTAAGTTTTTGTTTTATATTATCTTTCTGTTGAATATTCAACCTAAACATATTGCTGGTTTCTTTGTTGTTTTATTCTCATACTCATTAGAAAACAGTCTATATTTTGAATTTAGTATTTTGGATCCATTAACCACTGTCTGCATCAATCAATTAAACATCCGGGTTACCGGGATACTTTAGGTTAATCTTTTTATGAATGAATTATTTTCTTAAAAAAGTTCATAAGATACGACATCCCCCTCCCCCAAATACATAGTACCTGTGACAATGCATAGGTTCCCGATTTATATACAGCAACTTTTCCCTCAGAAACTGTAATATTAAACATAGGGGTTTGTATCAAGAAAATAGTTGTCAAGATACGTTTTTTGTATATAATTTAGCAGTCTGCAGTCTGCATGGACTCTCAAAGTCAATTTTATTGAGTTACTTTAAGGGTCGTGCAATTCAGTCCTTGAGGTCATTTTAAAAAGATTATATAGATTATATTGTTTAAATTTATATAATATGTGGCAATTAGTTACTTAGAATATGAAATACATTTTTGAATATTTAAATATTGTTTTAATAACTGTGTCTTTGGTTACAGAATTGGAAAAACGTTGCATAATGAGCTCCTACCTTAGGGTTGGTTTGGGCGTGGCGGTAGGCGCTGCATCTCCGGGTGGGGTTGGGTACATGTTATACTGTACACTAAAGATTTATAGAAAGCTAAAGAAGTTAATGAAATGCCAGTGGCAGACAAATGTAGTTAGAGTTGAAACCAGGGACCAGTTAGTACTCTTTGACGTCTTTTCCTCTGTCATAGGAAACAATAATCTGACCAAGTTCCGCGGGTTCAAATTGCTTTTACCCCCACTATTAAAATATATTTTCCGTCGATTTTGGTAGGATAAGTTAGAATAGGGGTGTGTCCACCCATGATGAAAAATCTTATCGATTTCCCCGAACCACATCATTCCCACTTCCTAGACTTCGTATTTGGTACCATCTTTGTTAGAACATCGGGAGGATCCTCACAATTGACACTATTCACTACGCAAACTCAAGTCAGCACAACACAACATAGACAACAATACACTAACAACACAAACATAAACATACATGTAGGGTTAAAAAAACTCTAGGGTGGGGACATAAAACATTGACATCTTCCACATTCAGGGAGTCTATCGTCTACCAAGGCAATCCTGCCAGCTTCAAGGGAAGAGTTCCACTATAGTAGAACCTCCCAGGATCATGCCGTTGGCAAGCCTGAAGACTCGGTGTCCACGTCTGGTTCTGGGGTTGAAAAGGTAAGTGCTTTGAAATTAAACTAAATAATTCATTTTAAATGATTACAATAGTGCCCCTTGATTGCTATCTAAAGGTACTGTATGTAACGTTTTGCTTATATAGTGAACATTTGACATAATGTAGAATCAATAATGTGTCATACTGTGTATAACTATTGCTTTTTTTGATTGGCTATTCTTTTGGTTAGCAGTATCATCCTGCTACTGCAAGAAATCTGCTTTGCCGAGAGTTGAGGTCCAGTCAGGGTGCAACACTTGTTTCTCAAGGACTGGGACTGAAAAGCCCTGTCAAACAGCAACAATCACCACCGAGTGATCTGGATACTGTGCGAACGGATCACGCTACGATTGTTTAGAGAGACGAGACTTAGAGACAAGAGGTAGACTTAGTCCAACGTCAGAAGTCTACCGTGCGAAGGTCGCAGTGGTCTAGAGGAGTCTGTGTCAAACACTCAAAATGCTGATACAGGACAAAGTTTTTCGGCTTTATATGTGACAATCTTCATCTGGAAGTGTATATAGTTCTAGATGTAGCTGTGAAAAATAAGGTTTATACAGAGGTAGCTGGGTAGCTATGCTGCACTAGAAAGTGAAAATGTTACTGAAAAACGTCTGACACATGTGAACTGATGGGAAATGTCTTCAATTCCATAACGAAGTGGAAATAAAATTTACCAGAAAGTGTGACTTGAATGTGAAAAAGAAAATCAGGATCTAATATACAAATGCTTGTCTGTTTATCATTTTTGCGCTTCTATACTATTTATTCGATTGCGACGGAACTTTGCATGGTCAATTTCAATCCAAATAAAATGATATGTCATATTTAAAGATTGAGTGGTGAGTAATGGATAATGGAGAAAACTAAAATTCAGTGCTAGCAACTAGGGAGATGACTATTCAACTGTAAAAGACCGTAACTACCGAGCACTAAATTTGACTTTATCCGTTATCCGTAATCCATCAACCAATCTTTAAATATGACACAACGTTTGATTAGGCTAAAAATTGTCTGAATAATTTTTTTCTTAACATTTTGATGAATATATTTCAGTTTTTATTTGATTTTACATTGACAATTTTCAACTGCCACCATTTTGAAACAAAATTTGGCACAGCAATGAAATTTTAGTGAAATATGTAAATCTTGCAATTTTATTTAAGTCATTATTTTATCTTTATTCGTTTGTTTTAATTAGGAGATTTTCCTTAAAAAATATAAACAAACTCGCAGACAAAACGGATCAAGATAGGATACATGTTTATTACATTATTTGTTTTTCTCGACTTGCCAGATAATCAAATAAAGTGTTTGGTGCAGTTGAAGCAAGACAGTCTGTATACTGCCATAGCCGGGTAAAGGTGGATATGATACTGCCCTAATATCTCTACTGATGTCATTCCAGAAGTTAGCTTGAAACATCTGTTCTTGCTGCTTTACTGTGTTTCGTTAGTATCAGCTGCTGTTAAATATACAATTAAATTGCTTTATATTGTTTCATAATATTAACGTATGATCTGTGAAAGCCCAGGGGGCAGAGCCCTGAAGTGACTGTTTTCCTAATACCCAAAAGGCACATTTAGATGTCAAGGGCTTTCAAATAACACCTAAACCATGATTTAAGACAAAACAGCCCTATTTCTAATAGTTTCGCCCTTAGAAAAAAGTTCACAAAAATTCGCTTATTCTTTTAATAAGATAATTATTTTATCATTATCGATTTATCATAAATAGATTTGTTTGGGGAAACAGAATTGAAATACAAATACTATAGGTCGTTGGGTTGTTTTCATCGGAAAAAAAACCTTCGAAAAGTACGTTATGTTATGTTTTAAAAGATGTTGAACACTAATCGTGAGAATATTCCGAACATGTAACAAGGCTAAATAATGTTTGTAATGAACAAGTTTAAAGAGTCTCGGAGGTTCCTCTGGAGAGAAAAGCTAATAATTTCCTCATGCATAATGTAACTGCAATCTTGTTCAGGATTATATGAAATTAAACCTACCTCAGTTGGGGTTTAAAGTAATCTCTTCCAAGTTTGCATTACAATAGGAGCCTTTCACACATTTTAACTACATAAAGCTGACACAAGTCCTGTGTCAATATCAAGAAGTCACCGTCACAAAACTTGCGTAATAAAGTGCCATACAATTATTATAAATGTCACTGGTAGAGGGTTGCATTGCATTCATAGTTGAAATTATATTTTTGGAAAACTCTTTTGGTAAATTAAACAATCTCAAACAAATTATACTCTAGGTAGGCTTATGAAACAATATTAATTGAATGAAAAGCTTCCATAATACTTTAATTTATTATATACGATAAATCATTTTTTAGAGTTTTTTTTTTAATGCATCGAAAACGAATTAATTAAACAATTTAAAGAATACATTTTGATTTAATTAGCTTTTATAAAATGTAATAAAAAAAACAATGGGGATACTTAATCTACGTGGGTTGTGGGTTCTTAAAGTTACTAGTATTTAATAATACTAACTTACTAGTAATAATAAAAACTTCACCATTCCTTGGTCCTCTCATAAATGACAAAATTAACTGTATACCAGGTTAATACCTGGATTAAGTAGGTTAATACCTGGTATACAGTTAATTTTGTGATTTATGAGAGGACCAAGGACTGGCGAAGTTTTTGTCAATAACTGAAGAAGAAACTCAAAACCATCAGTATAATATTGTTTCCAATGTGTCTAGTTATTATTTATTATGAGTAACTGTATGGCTTGATAGACATTCAACAAACCTATTACCATAGTGTTTGCGGGAACTTTACTTTCATTAATATAATATTAATGTAATATAATAATGTAATATTGTTAAAATATTTTAAAAATATATGCCTTCCTTCACACAGCCAAGGTAAGCCCTTGGTAATTTAAACCCACAAGACCTTCTGAGAAGAACGCAAAACACAATGGTTTACTAAATGATTCATTGTTCGCAGAGCCGGTGTATGACGTCATACTTAAAAGATGGCCGCTAACACCGACATTGATGTTTTTTAGCGCTATAACTTTTTTAGGGTCGATTTTATAAAGATTTTGTTAATAACCTTTTTTATTAACAGAAAACGGGGAACAAAAGACGTACTTACGAAAATTGCATAACTCTATCCGTTAAAATGATATATGCATTCTAAAAAATAAATAATAAGATGTAAAATATTTCAAAAACACAAACTAACCTTTATAAATTTCCTCTATAGAGAATAAACTATTACCCTAAGACTTATGGTAAGACTTAAGCGCGTGACCATGACAGTTTTTTGTTTTGAGGCCCCCAGGTGCCAAAAACACCATTCGTTCAAATTTGTATACATGTATGTACAAGGGTGTCCCACATAAGGTGTTTCAAACATATTGCCGGCGAACCAATTGACCTAGAAGGATGAAATAACGTAATTTCCCACTAAATCGACCCCAAGGAACAATGTAACATTATTTTTAACTTGTTTAAAATACAGGGTGTTCCAAAAGCTGATGGTTACTAGTTCGAATCTCGGAATTTTCAAATGTAAACATACCCCATGTTATTCACCATTTTAAAGCCACCATAAGACAATTTTGTTCTGATTAAAATGTCTTACTCATATTGAACTCAGTTATACCCTGATATGCTACATGACAGTATCTAAAACAAAACTCAACAAATGCTTTTTTTATATTTATGTGCCCAACATTCAAAAACTCCAATAGTAAAGTATATAATTTTAAATATCTAAAAATCTTAGAAACTTTCAACCTTTTTATTTTCTATCAATCAACAAAAATCATTGTTTTTTAAATTTTGTTTTTAGTACTGTCATGTAGCATATCAGAGGAAAGCTAAGTTCAATACCAGTAGTAAATTTAACACAGAAAACAAAATATATGGCTTTTAGTTTAACAGGTACACGGTGGTCAAGCCCGTTAATGTTTATATTTTACGCAAAATATTGCTGCCATTTGGAAACGGATAGTGATAAGTAAGTTCTGTTACACCAAAATGTTTGTCGTTATAGGGCTTTAAAATGGTGTATAACATGGGTATGTTTACATGAAAATTCCGAGATTCGAACTAGTAACCATTTTTTTCTGGGAACACTTTGTATTTAACAAAGTTAAAAATAATTTTACGTCATTCCTTGGGGTTGATTTAGTGGGAAATCATGTTATTTCATCCTTCTAGGGGGCTATACCATATTACGTAACGCACTTAAGGGGGGAAGGGGGTATGGTGTAGCGTTATGCTGCGTTATGTGGGGGGGGGGGTTTGGATCAACGTTACGTATTGCTTTACACCTATGTTTTGTGTTGTTTTAGGGTGTAAAATCATGACTTGATACAGTACTGCACAATACCACCCACATCTTTAGTTTTTAAGCTTTTTTGTATTTGTATTACGATCTATAGTCAATGGTATTAGTTATAAATTAAATTTGTTACGTTTCAGCTGAGAGAGTTTTTTTGCTGTCTATATTATTAGTAACAGTATTGTTTGTTTGTATGCATTTTGCTTTTTAATAAGTTTAAAATATGTTGCTAAAAGAAAGTAATTTAAAGTTTAGTGATTCATTGAAATCTATAGTCCAAATTATTCATAAAACGATGTTTATAAGGATTAAGCTGTTTTAAAGCCTACTAATATTGGGTTATGTAAAACACTGTGTGGGTGGGGGTGGAGGTGGTGGTATGGTCAAGCGTTATGGTGCGTTAGATGGGGGAGGGGGTCTGAAATGACGAAAAAACGCGTTACGTAATATTTGTATGGCCCCTAGGTCAAGTGGTTCATCAGCAATGTGTGAAACACCTTATGTGGGACACCCTTCTACATACATGTATAAATATTTGAACGAATGGTGTTTTTGGCACCTGGGAGCCTCAAAATGAAAAATGTCATGGTCCCGTGCTTAACTCTTACCTTAAGTCTTACGGTACTAGCTTCTTATCTATAGAGGAAATTCGTTATAAGGGTTAGTTCGTGTTTTTGAAATATTTTACATTTTATTATTTATTTTTTAGAATGCATATATCATTTTAACGGATAGAGTTATGAAACATTTTGTAAGAACATATTTATTCCTCGTTTTTACTGTTATAAAAAAGTTCATTAACAAAATCGTTTAAAAATCAACCATAAAAAAGTTATAACGCTAAAATGAAATCAATGGCGGCGTTAGCGGCCATCTTTTAAGTATGACGTCACTCACCGGCTCGGCCACACTTTGTGACAAAACAGCCGGTATTACACGGTTCTGTAGCTCATTACCTAGCCATTGACAGCAATCATATAACTTCTTCATTGAGAATCCCACGGACTTTGTTAGGGAATTTCCTTTGAAAAGTGAACTATTAGCATGACCTGCACGGTGAAACCTGCCCGGGATTACCATAGAAGTTCCTAACGTGACCCCCTGAACACGTTTTGGGGGTTCGTTCAAAATGTTATGTATATATAGACATACATTTTAAAAGTCAGATGTAAAATATTTGTTTATTTTTATTTATTTACTGTTCAAATTCAATTCTTTCTCCTTTGTTGCTTGACAACGTTTGTATTATAAATGAAAATTCGCAAAAAACTTCTTTTTCATCATTTATATCTATCTGTTTTAATGTTTTGGTATACTGATATATACTGTGTTGGCATATTGATTGATATATATGTGTTTGCACTCTAGAAGTCACATTTTTTGTCCGATTTACTTCAAATTTGGTAGGGACATTCCATTTTGTAATCAGTTGGACAAGTTCGTTGGGAAAACAATCGGAAAATTCCAACCCCATTTCTTGCTTTCTTTGGGCACAAAAAGGGTCAGATAAGCCCTAAATGTAAGATTAATGGATAGTAGGTTATAGAACATAAAAAAGCGAACATTTTAAGCCCTCCTTCATCAGTCTAGCACTAATATTTACCGAGTTACTAAAGAAAATTAAAATTGAGTAAACACAGTACGTTGTTTTATGGGGATTTTACATTGGAAAAGGCTGTTTTTCATATTTTGATGAAGTTTTATCACTCCTAATACCCCCATACCGATTTTTGATCCTGATGGTACATCCTCCTACGCTTACAATTCACAACATAGCCATCCCAATACTGCATTTAAATAGAACTAGCTGCATCAGAACAGCCAAAAAACTGAATATTTTCAATTTTGCTAAAAATTTCACAATTCTTTGTTTAAACCCGTTATTTGATTTTTTAAAGTTTTTATTGAGGAAATTCACTTCCCTAACGTCAGCGTGCTGCGTGCGAACTCGTTTTATTTACAAATGCCCCTACACTATACAGAGGATTTGATTTGATTTGTTTGATTAAAGAAATATTTTAACATTTCATAGTCTTATAACGATTTTCAATGGTAATGATGATTACAAACACGTACTCTTAAGCCATGTAATAATTGATACTTTAATTGTTTTTAAATAATATACAATTATTGCAACTACACTTTATACATATACTTACTTCCAGGATGAAAATAGTTGGATCACAGCTTTTGTTTCCACCAATCATCACTCACAGCTTTTGGTGGTATCAATGATACTTTCCGAATGTTTGATTCCCTTCCATAAAATAAACCATAAAGGTTGAGTGAAATTTGCTACGATAGTCTGAAACCCAGTATCTTGCCTTAAAAATGAAACATAAAATGTACAACTTGGCAGATACTGTTAACCTTAAATTTTCTTTCCTCGTCACTAAGGGGACCGAAATCTCTTCCTGTTAAAAATGGGAGATAATTTTAAAGTTATTTCTGTTTAAAGCTGAGAAACGAACTTGATCAGTGCGAAGTTGCAAACAGCACCATCAACGTTGACTCTGTTAAACCAACACCCTCAACAAAAAACCTTCTAACTACAGCGTCGCGGCGCTGGCTTCTCATTACGCTATCTCACCGTTCCCTATTAGTTATGTGTTATAATTTGGAATCATACAGGGTTATACGGATATAAAGCCCGTTATAAAACCAATGCATCACTAAGATAAGGAATACATGATCAACTGCTATTTTTGAAATTTGTAGTTATTACAAAATATAAAATATAGCGTTGTTCTACTTTTTTCAGATTGTTTAGACAATGATATAGTTTATTTGAATTTAGGTAAATAAATTTAAGAAATGCGATGCAGGAAGCTCTGCCCTGGTATAATCCCTTACATATGTTTCGTCGTTTAGAAGTCAGGGGTGATCATAATTAAAACTTCTTTAAAAATCTAGTTTGTCAAGTTTGCATATAACAAATAGTGAACTCATAGCTAGGTAGAGCATTATGAAGAGAACAACGATACAGGAATTAAACCCCCAACTAAACAAAAATAGTGTTGGGTGAAGCTAGTTAATCCCCAATCGAAATCAAGAGGACATTAGAGTCATTAAAATAAGGTGTGTCGGAACTCTAAATTAGCCTAAAAGAATATTAAGCCTCCGCACCGATGAAAAGTAGTGACAATCTAAATAATTCTGAGGTCGGGGTTGTACTTCCTTTACTTATTTTGACACCAGAGCCCTACGTTTAAGATTCAGAACAGCTTCGTCGTTCAAAAATTTTCCCAAATCGCTTGCCAAGAAATGTGTAATCTTATGCGCCGGAAGGGGTGCCATGTGATAATCTGACTTTTAATCTGGTACGACTAAAAAAATACTACTATTAAACAATTTCTATTAATTTTAGATAACATATTTTAAAATAGTTTTAGTCAAACCATTTATACAATTTATAATTTTATTGGCGAATTTGTTTTTCAAAAATCGAAACAATATCGAATAATGTTTTTATAATTAGTGAGACAATTTTTTAAACAAAACAAAAAGGTTGCTTGAGATAAACATTTGCTTTTGGGAGAACTTTAATTCAAGACATCGCTAACGATTTTCGTATAAATAAACGAGGTGCCATGATTCCGTTTAACATTGTTCTTATGAGGTTATTAAGGTAGTAATTTTATTCTATTCGCAATAGCCTATAACGGGATTTGATTGGTGCTGCACTCTAGTAGCAAAATATGTAACTAATGACCGCGGGCGACTACGGTTCTATCCGCTAGGGGCGCAGACTGACTGAAAAACCTTAATATCGCCGCTAGGCCCTTGGTCGTGTTAGCTGAGTTGGCTACGTGGAAACACCTTGGCCAAGTGTGGATACGATGCTCGTGGGTTCGATTCCCGCACACGACCAAAACTGACCAGTCGTGCAACTCACAATGAGTTAACCGGTCTGTAGCAACGTTGGTGGGAGGGCCCAAGTAAAACAAACGGTGGCAGGCTTGCTTGGATGTTGACGGTATCGGTTAATTCTATGTGAGATGCACATGGTCAACACTGATTTTGATAATTTTTATTTATGTCTACTGTGTGTGTGTGCCAATGCGACTCTAAAAACTGAATGAAAACAGTATTTTAATGAACATAAACTATTAATCCATTTAGAAACACAAATTTATATTCCAATTCATAGGTTTAAAAAATTACCAGTAAGGACGAGACCAGCTAGTATGTCTACGCCAATGGGTTAAATGCAACATACCCGTTCTCTCTAACGTCCTCTCAAAGTCTGATAGAAGCGGATTCGCCCCATGTCAGCAAACCTAAGCCAATGAGCCATGCGAATCCGTCTACTGAGCAAAGGAAAGGAAATATTAGATAAGGTCCATGTCTACAAGGAATCAAAAGCGAAGAAATTATAGTGATAGTTGCCCTTCTCACCCTCTGAAACCATCCCTTACACTCTCAAACGTGGATGAATAAAGTCAATTTGCTTAACATAGTAATTAGCTTACGAAATAAATCCTCTATTTAAACAATAATTACCAAATTCAGAGTAAAACCAGACTTATCACCTAGCCATATATAAAATGGTTAGTAAAATACTGTGTATTTACATGTGATAACAGATTTTAGCATCACAAGATTGGCAAAGATATATAATAACTTTACTTGATTTTTAACATCAAACAATTATTTTCCGGACAACAGAAATGGAATTAAAACTCAGCAAGTTGTTTTTCATCTCAAATGAGTCTACGATTCTGAGGCTAATGGAATGTAGATTTCCCCCAAGATTTTAAACTGATTTGGTTGTGCAGGGAATTTTCTTACAACTGTTACTTTGGTTTGCAAAGTAATCCTTCTTGACCCTTTGACCCTTTTATGCTAATTATTTAACTATATGTTTTAGAGTTTTTAGTATAAATGAGACTACTGACCTATGTGAATTGTTAGGAAATGTGTTACACTATTTTCCATATTTTTAGCAAAATATGTTATGTTTTTATTTGCCATACAAATATTCATATAATATACTGGTAGTAGATTCATCAAATATAGTATTTTTTAAGTTGTCATCTTTCCTCTTATTCTTTGGCCGAAAATATGACTTGATTGTTTATGTAGACCTAGTGCTTTATCATAACTTAAATAGCTTTTTCATAACTTATCGTTATGAGAGGTTATGTATCTTTTCTTATGATAGAAATCGCAGTTCTGCTTTAACAAATGTATTAACTAGAGACCGTCGAAAGCCTTGATGACTAGTACATTTTCTAAAGCCCTGCAAACAACTTTTTAAAGTTAACACAATACAAATATTAAATTGGGACTTATTTACATAGTGAAAACTTAAAATAAAACATTTTCATATTTTAGTTTTAGTTCATAATGGTATCTAAGATCGTTGAATTTTTCAGATTGAGGCATTTCATCTTAAAAATACAAATTGTAATAAATTTCAAATAAATTTCAAATTGTAGTACATTTCATATTTAGTTTAATATTTTTTTGTCATATATCATATTAGTTTTTTGTTCTAAAACAGTAAAATGAAGTTTAAATATATTTTACACGTTTTGAATATAGTCTTTTTAATCAGCCATCCAAAGTAAACTCCACAGTAAAATAGCACCTAATCTGGGAAACAAATTACCATTTAACTACAGTTTATTCAGACTTGTTTACCCTTTAAAATAAGATTTTCCATAATGAAGGGAATTGAAGACTTAAATCACGTTGGAACCCTTCTCACAAGTAATACAATTCCAATCCAAGTTGCCATTGAAAACCAATCGTCTCCCAATTTTAATCAAACACTTTCGAACTTATAATTTGTTTTAAATGCTACTTCTTTACTTACAATTACTCATATTTATTCCTCCAACAAGAAATTGCTTTTATAAAACGGAGAAACTGCAGATCCATCAATTTCTATGATTTGTTGTTTTATCATAAGTTGAAACACTTGTTTATATTTATTAATAAATGGTACTATTTTGATTTTACATGGGTTACATCTTGATTGAATACATTTTATGCTTGCCAATCTTTATATTTCTATACTGTTTACGATTGTTGTAAATATAAAATAGAAACACACATATAAGTTACAAACAATATCTATCTACTTGTATTGGTAAAGCGGGCCTGCGTTATAGTTCCTTATAGGTTGGGCTTAAGTCTGAAATGAGGGCGTCAGAAGCATGTCTTATCGTGATTAAAATTAAGTACCTGGGGGGGCCGAGCTTTGCTCGGGGGAAGGCCAGTCAGTTTGTTTAGATGACTTATAGTAATATTTCACCACCCCCCCTCTACTGATAATCATATTTGTATTATTCATTTGCCTCTTTCTACATTTTTAAGGTCCCTCCAGTTGTTATAGCTCAATGTCCCTTTGATTTATTTTACTACTCTATATATGTAATCTTAACTCAAATCTTTTAATCTCTGCTCTCAGGAAACCACATGTTAATAATCATAAACAACATGAGTATTACTTTGACAGTTCCCTGGTTGATTATGAACAGCTGTTACAATTCTTTTGTTTTGATTTGAAACTCCATAAGCCAAATGTTAATTTTTTAACTTTTCATTTTAGTTTTTTTACATTATTTGATTTTTCCTAGGGATGAGGCCTGTCTAGAACTTATTTTTTTCCCAGAAATTAGTTATTTTGAACATTTGAAGGAAATCGTTGGAGCCGTTTTTGAGATCCGTGTCGCAAGCAAGCAAGCAAACCTTACTCATATTAGAGTATAGGATATGTAAGTTATCCACGTAAAACGCAGTAATAATTAAAATTATTAATGTGTACCTAAGTTGGTTTAAACATGATTCTGCTAGTTCTTCGCCAAATGATTTAACCATTTAATTCAAATTGGGATATTTTTAGCACTAAACATTGCATTTACCTGGCTCATTTCTTCCAACAAACTTTTAAACCAAAATTAGTTCAAACATTATCTGACTCATATCTGAAAATTACTTGTTTAATGATTCAGAAGGGATCTATTTTGTGGAGCACCGGCCGTTAATATTAACTGTAAACATTAGTTGCTTGGTAGACGTTGTTTTATTTCAGGTGACATAAACAATTATATTACTTGAAATTATTAACATAGTTCAGAGCGCAGCTTTCGCTGGGGTCATCCAAATACACTGCTATTTCCTGTATGGAATATATTTTTTAATCAGGATGAAATCTTTGTTGTATTTGCCAACATGGCAACATACTAACATACATTTTCAAAATTACCTTGACAAAAAAGTAAAAGTTTCCAATAATAATACGTTTTTTTTTAAATTTAAGGTAGTTTTAACATATAACCTCTATCTTAATGTTTATCAATGAAAAAGTAAAACAAAAAACGAAGATATATTTATTTTTGACACTGATTAAATTAGTTTTAAAGAGCTCTGTTTCTTACATAAGGCACATTGAGACTGGACGATCTCACATTCAAATGCTCATTTATATGCGCGATCAGGAGATCCCAAAACTTCACCAAACTACCTCAGCATCTTATCTCCATTCTCGTTGTGTTGCCGAGACTCGTGCAATTCGTTTACTGGCTCCTTTCATGTAATTTGAAGGTTAGTGCTTATTTGCTTTAACGACTGGAGTAATAAGTTATCTATACTTATTTATAAAATATTAGTGTAGGATAGTTATGTGTTTTTATTTTAATCTCGTGTGTCTTTATTTGGCAATAAAATTAACAAGTGAGTGTGAATTTCAAAGCCATGCAATTATTTTTTCTGGAGTACTATTTTACTTAAATAAGAAACAATTTTAAATAATACAACAATAAAATAATACAACAATACAACAATAATAAAACAATAATAAACTAATCTTAATTATTTTAAACTTTAAATTTGCACCACCGCTTCATGTATATGAAATATCAACTCAACCTACAAACAAATAGTTTAGTTTATTTTGGTCAATAAGGAAGATACCCACGAAGTTATTTTAAAATATAATGAAATCATAAGTAAAATACGAGAAAAACGTATACTTTTGAGATAAAAACTACTTTTGAGGAATAATAGTGAATATTGCTACAGTATCATACAACATAGTTTAAAAAAATGCCATCTGTAGACATTAAACCTTAAAACAGTGCGCTATGTTGACTGACCGTAACAATACTCGGAGCATAATAATGCTGTGTCAACTAATGTTTGTAATGAACAAGTTTAAAGAGTCTCGGAGTTACCTCTGGGAATAAAAGGTAATAACCTTCTCGTGCATAATGCAACTACAGTCAAGTTCAGGTTTATATGAAATAAAATCCCCTTTTTAGTGTACGTTGTAATTTTAAGTTATCTTAAATTACATTACACTTATAGTATACGCTTGGTTTCGAAAGACTTAGTTTACTAGAGTGCCTAAATACATTGTGATATCACAAGAAACACATACAACATTACTATATTCACACTATGCCCATTTGAAGGCAGGTATAATACACCAGTTACTTACTACACCAGTTCTCGTATAATAATAATAATAATTGTAGAATGAAATGAGCGAGGTGGATTATGTACCTTTGTTCACTTAATCTGCGCGCTACGTGCCTTTACTAATTAGTTTATGGAAATGGAAATTTATATGTATATCCAATACTAATACAATGTGTTTTTATTAATTTATGGAAACGAAAATTCATACGTATTTCCAATACCTAATACACTGTAATTTGTTCTAGTAGTATCATGAAATTTGAGTGAATGGTTTAAGTTACAGTTTACAATCTTATAACAATTAATATAATAGAGAACCAGAACTGTTCCGCAGTATCAGTCGATATGGACCTTGAAAATGTCATAGTTTGTGAGAAATGCCAAAACTGATTGAACTATTATAACGGTTTAAACTTCACCACTAAGAAATTCCATTTTACAAACATTATTTTTATTTCACTCTAATTGTTAAACATTTGTTTACAATCGTTCCTTAAATTTTGTAAAAAGTCTGAAAGATAAAATAATAAAAAACAGATTATTATCGTTCTTGAAGGAGAGTTGAAGTTATTTCATATGCAAATGAAATAAATCTAAACGTATTCAATATATTTATTAGTAACACTACAAAAAAGTACTTTTACTGCCGTAACAACAGCAAATTATTTATATATTTTATATAATTTTGTATTAATACATAAACCTCCTGAATAAAGGAAAATAACATTGGTTTAGCCCCACAAATTTTTCTGTTATGGCCGCCAGAGTGCTGAATCAAATTTGTTTAAATTATTTTTACAACTGTGCATGTTTGATTGTAAGTTTTAAATTCTTAAGATATAACTATAGTGATACCATATAACCATAATATTATGATGATTACTGTAAAAAAGGTAGTCAATACAATTTGCATACGTAGAAATGGCGGTTAAAATGTTCTCAGACCTCCCCTCCCTAGACTGACTGGGTGTCATTCATTGCCCAGCAAGGAAAAATAAATATGTATTCACCGTAATGGATTTTGTAAGATAATTTTACTACGTGGTAAAATACCGTACTCATAATTATGTTTTACCCATTCTACTGAGTTTATATGTGTTTATATCAAGAGGATGAGAAAGAGTGATACTGGAAACATCCTTATTAGCATTTACAGAAAAAGTACTCATTTAAAAAACTACACCAAAACAGCATATATCAAAACGAACCTCAAATGTGTAATATCAATAGTAATATCCCGTCTTCTTTAGATTTTGATGTTATTTTCAGTGTCCTGTCAAAATGGCCTTAAGGGTGGGCCTTTAGGAGTGTAACTAATAGCAGAATGCTGATACCATTGTTTCGAGTTTGATATAATTATTATGGTAGTTACAAATTAACTAGGGTAAGATGGACTTTAAATTGGCTTGAAACGAGAATAATCACACCAAGTTTTGAATCAATATCTCAACTGATTTTTACGATATTACCATATTTCTAGAAATAAAAACGAGTTTGCACGCAGCACGCTGACGTGAGGGAAGTGAATTTCCACATAAAAACTTTTAAAACTCAAAATCAGTGTAAAAACATACATTTGCCCAATTTTTATCGAAATCTGAAAACTTTGATTTTTTGGCTGTTCTGATACTCCTGGTTTCATTTACTTACAAAGCTGGGAATACAATTTTGCACATTATAAGGTTAGGAGAAGGTCCATACAGGCTTGAAATTAGGCGTGAGGTTGCTGGGGGTAATAAAAGTACTCTAACAAAGGAATAACAGGCTTTTCTAGTGTAAAACCCCCATAAGACAACGTACTGTGTTTAGCCGATACACATTTTCTTTAATAACTCGGTAAATATTTATGCTAGAATGACGAGAGAGGGCTTAAAACTTTCGCCTTTCTAATTCCCATCTTTTTACATGCATTAATTTTACATCTGGGGCTTTTCTGACCCTTTTTGGGCCCAAAAACTCGAAATTTGAAAGATTAATCCCCAAAAAATGGGTTTAAAGTTTTCCGATTGTTTTGCCCAACGAGCTTGTCCAACAGATTATAGAAAGAAACTTCCCTACCAAATTTGAAGTAAATCGGACAAAAAATGCGACCACTAGAGTGCATACACACACACACACACATATATATATATATATATATATATATATATATATATGTCTATGTATATATGTCTATATATATATATATATATATATATACATATATATATAACATTTTGAACGACCCCCCAAAACGTGTTCAGGGGGTCACGTTAGGAACTTCTATGGTGGTCCCGGGCTTAAGTTTTACCGTGCGGGTCATGCTAATAGTTCATTTTCCAAAGGAAATTCACTAATAACACGTACAATTGGGGAATGGAACAAGATATAGCATTTGTTTAAAAGGCATTTTAGTTTGTTTCGAAACATCAAACACACTTAATAAAGTTTGCGGGGGGAGTTATAAAGAACTCTGTTTATACAGAATAATAATATTATTATTTTATAAAGGCTCATTGCGAAATAGAAATAATTTGTCTGAAAGCTCTAAACGTAAAGTTGAACGTTACGTGGGTCTGGTCGTGGTCTACGGTCCTTAAAATAACATTAAACAGTAACAAATTAAATTTTTCCCATCACATGGAAAGAAAATTATATCTAAATTAATTCATAAAATAATATTACAATACATTATTTAGCGGCTATTTACCAAAGTCATCACCATGCAATAATAACTGAGTTGCTCGTAAATGTATTGCTATGTGTTCTACGTATTACGTAATACTTAAACGTAATTAAATAACTTGATTTTGGTGAACCAAATCATCTCCCTCGATGGTAAACACAAAAAGTTATATTTTCATAAGTGATCTTCCGATTAAAACAAACTTGTTCCATAAGATTAACGTGGAAACTTTTAAAGAAAATAACAAATTAAATTTTTCCCATCACATAGAAAGCAAATTATATCTAAATTAATTCATAAAATAATATTACAATACATTATTTAGCGGCTATTTACCAAAGTCATTACCATGCAATAATAACTGAGTTGCTCGTAAATGTATTGCTATGTGTTCTACGTATTACGTAAGACTTAAACGTAATTAAATAACTTGATTTTGATGAACCAAATCATCTCCCTCGATGGTAAACACAAAAAGTTATATTTTCATAAGTGATCATCCGATTAAAACAAATTTGTTCCATAAGATGAACGTGGAAACTTTTAAAGAAAATGGAATGAAGCCCTTAGCAGATACAATCGTTTGGATGAGTAATGACATATAAGAATGATGGAATCCATGACCAATTTATGATGGCACGATTAAAAAAAGTTGTAATCATAATAATACAATTATACCAGATAGAACAACTTGACGGACTATGCAAAGTTTTATTTTGATTTTTTAATATACGTTTTATTTTACTAATTTATATTTAATCTTAAGTTTATCGTAATTTTATTAGTAAAGTTCTTAACTAAACTTCCCACAAATACAAAAATAAGAATGGATGTTAGGTAATACATACCTATATCGTTTGGAAATATTTGTTTATTTCATATCAACTTATATATAGTGTAAAATTGGAGTTGTTTTTTATAGATAAATATTTATCTGATGAACTTTATATTCATAATTTATTTGTCTTTAACAGACAAAAATAAACAGTATTGTATTAGTTTCTGTTTTGTTAAAGTTGTGGCTGTTTTAGTAAATTGTATCTGCCCCTAATGAAATTACACTCTATATACGCTCTCTAACCCAATTGCATTAGCTGTTACAGGAAAACTTAAATTAAAATGGCCTATAGTTCAAACCTTTCTTCCTTATAAACTGAAACTTTCAGCTTTTTCATCCATTTTCCGTCATTGCGTAATTTGCGCTCTTCCATTCAGGCCATAAGTTCCAGAAAAATAACTTCACAAAATAATATGTAAAGAGTATACATCTATGTACTTACACAGTATGTAATTTATTTTAATAATTACTATGAAATCGGTACACACCAATCCACACAATTAAATTAATATCATGAATGTAGTAGAATTATCTACAACTTTGAGCAAATAAAGGAATGCCTCTTTGAGAACGGAATGAGTATTTGATTCCATTCAAGAGTTAACGGGTTCGATTCCTGGGTGCTCACACGACTTTGAGATCTTTGGACCTTGTCTTCCAGAAACATTTAAAAATTGCACTGGTGTTAAAAAAGTAAACCAAATATTTTAGGAGTTAATTATATGCGCAATTTGATTTGATTAAAAAAACTGAATTCAGATGGATGGGCTGTCGGAACGGGCTAATAGTGTTAACGGAACATTTGCATATTGGAATCCATTATTGCTTAATTCTTTTGGAAAACACTACAGAAATTATATGCAGTTGGCTAAACTGTTTATTATATGATTTACTATCTACAATGATCTAAAGCGGTTTAGGAAGAAACAAAGTTTTTCCAAAACAAAATTGTTTGCTTTTGTATAATTTCAATATCATTCTCACGAAATACAAATGTTTCAATGTAAATTGTGTGAAATTAATTGGTCTACTGTTACTGAGTCATCCATTGTAAAATATGCATTACCATAAACTTTCGTCTTAAAAACATGATTAAGGTTAGGTTAGGTTAGGTAACCCTATTTAATAACAGTGGATGTTAAATTTACAATTATGACTCTATTATTAGTTGATGAGATACGAAAAAGGAATGGCCTACTGACAATAAGACCCTTGACAAATAGTATATCAATATTATATACGTATTAAAATATATTAGCATATTCGATAACTGACAGATATTGATTTGTAGCTAGTCAAGTAAGAATAAATATGTTTAGATTAAAATTTCAAACATTTTAATAAAACAAATTCAGTAAGTAGCAGAAATGGAAGTGCATACTTAATTCCAAATTAAATTCCAAATTAAATGGTAGCATACTTAATTCCATAATGCTAAGAATTTTGATAGGTTTAAGATTAAATAATATCTACTAAGAACTTTTTTTGTAGGCCTATACACATGTTTAATGCTATCGTCTCGAATGATTGTAGTGCATGTTTATTTTGCATCCTTTTTCGATTTTACAGCAGATCAATCTGACACCTGTAATCCATGATAAAGTGTCTTATAATTTTAAAATATTAAAATTGTAGCGTAAAGTAATGCTTTAAAGGCTGAGATTACAAAGGTAGCCTTTTTCAGCCTTTTAATCCCCAGTAATAAGTTCCATTGAAGATGTAATTGAAGCCAAATTGTCTCCGACCGTCTGCTAATTTTAATTAAGTCCTTACAAACTTCCAACTGCTCTATTCGAGGCAAGTCAAATTTATTTAAATTAATATATATTTTTACACTGGCTAGTGATTTATAAGTTGAACTTATCCATCACTGTTATTTAATTAAAATTAACGGTTTGCATTTGCATTCAGACGTAATTTGTAATAATAATATTGTTGTTACCATTTTTCCTATGAAACAGAATACTATGATTTTCAGGTATATATCTAAATACTATCTTAGTTATTAGTGAATTTCCTTTGGAAAGTGAACTATTAGCATGACCCGCACGGTGAAACTTAAGCCCGGGACCACCATAGAAGTTCCTAACGTGACCCCCTGAACACGTTTTGGGGGGTCGTTCAAAATTTTATATATATATATATATATATATATATGTGTGTGTGTGTGTGCGTGTTTGCACTCTAGCGGTCGCAATTTTTGTCCGATTTACTTCAAATTTGGTAGGGACGTTCCTTTCTGTAATCAGTTGGACAAGTTCGTTGGGAAACAATCGGAAAACTCTAAACTCTTTTTTTGGGGGAGTAATCTTTAAAATTTCGAGTTTTTGGGCCTACAAATGGTCATAAAAGCCCCAGATGTAAAATAAATGCATGTAAAAAGATGGGAATTAGAGAGGCGAAATTGTTAAGCCCTCTTTCGTCATTCTAGCATAAATATTTACCGAGTTATTAAAGAAATTGTGTATCGACTAATCACAGTACGTTGTCTTATTGGGGTTTTACACGAGAAAAGCCTGTTATTCCTTTGTTAGAGTACTCTTATCATCCCCAGCAACCTCACGCCTACTTTCAAGTCTGTCTGGACCTTCTCCTAACCTTATATTGGGCAAAATTGTATTCCCAGCTTTGCAAGTAAATGAAACCAGGGGTATCAGAACAGCCAAAAAATCAATAATTTCAGATTTCAATAAAAATTGGACAAATGTATGTTTTTACACTGATTTTGAGTTTTAAAAGTTTTTATTTGGAAATTCACTTCCCTCACGTCAGCGTGCTACGTGCGAACTCGTTTAATTATTATTACATTAAGGGGTTCTCTCACCCGCGGATTCTACTGTATACTAAATTATTACAAAAACAAACAACTAATGACAACTATAACAAAATAAGAAATAAACATTACTTTTTTGATTCTCGATGGTCAGATATCAGATGAATTCATAGAGGTTCATAGAGCTTTCATTGTGTCCTCAAATTACAAATCGATGTGGTGTAAGTGTAAGGATGACAGCGAAGGTGAAAAGCTTTTGATGGAGTGATTATTTTATGAGCTTGTTTATGGTATCTGAGAGATGATACACCCAAAACGAAGATCTTTTACTTTTTATGTATATCTTAAATGTGTATTTTCATCAATTATACCTTTGTAAATTATATATTTGAAAATCGAACAGTACGTAAATTTCGCATTTCACGACCCATTCACTGCGATTCATAGTTAAACGGCCATCCTGACAAATTGGAGTATAAGTAACTAGCTGTTACCCGCCGCCTCGCTCGCGATCAGATAAACTTTTCACTCAACGACAATTTAGAGTGTCAAAAAGGCTTCAAAGTAATGTTAAAATTACTAAATAACCTGGTGAAAAAATACATAATGGAAAACGTCTCACTGGAGGTGTTTTATAAAATTCATGAATAAAATAGAAATTCCACAAATTCGGTTTATAAGAATTCTCCGCGACGCAGCGCCTGTGATTTTAGCGATGTCATTTCCGCTGGGAGCTTCCGCAAGCAACTGTTATTTCCTGTTACGGATACATTTTATGAACAGGAGACAAAAGTTCCAGGTAAAAACAAACACGTTTCTTTCGTTTGCTTTGAAGATTTATGACGGGATTATAAATTCGTTGGTAGTTGTAAGAAAGTTTTCTTTTAAACACAATAGCCTCAGACGTGCATGATTTATTTGAAACGCTACAACTTGTATTTCTGCGTGTATGCTGTTTTCTTTGATTTATAACAGGTTGTTTATCATCAGTAGAATATCTGATGGGCTCTTGGTTGATATATATATTACTAATTAAATGAGAATTATGTGATTAATTGATGTAAGTATTTTTGACTGGTAACATCTTGTCTTTTAAAACCAATTGAATATTGATTTGAAACTTAATACACTTGTCTGATACCAAGCTGCATTACGTTTAATATAATTATAGAACAATCTCTTCCCACCTCAAAATAGCAGTAATTTAAAATTCTAATTGTACATATCTTAAATATTTTAAATTGCAGACAAGCGTTACAAAAGCAAACAGTCTGGTTAAATAATGGAATTTAGGTATTAAAGGGGACTAAAATATTAATATATAAAATCCAAATACCACTGACTGACTGACCTATTACGAAATCTCCACAACTGTAAGGCCTACAGAGTTGAAATTTGACATATAGTTTCCTCTTTGGCCCTAGGTGCTTGCTAAGAAACGTTATTAGGAAATTCCCCCTTTGTTCCCCCCGCTGGGTCCAAAGTTCCCATGTATTCCTTGTGGAAATTCACTTTGGTTTGAGCTGATGGAAATGCAAACAGCTGATCTTGATTCGTACTAGTTCCACGGGATAACCACATATTGAAGCACATACAACTATCATAGTTTACGCGGGCGAGGCTGCAACGAGTCGGCTAGTTGTATAAAACCCTGACAACATTGGTTGATTTAATACAGCAAGAATATTTTTACAGAATCATTCAAATTTTGCTGTTAATATGATTCGAAATACAAAACTCAAATACATCAACTTACATGCAATTTACTATCGAAAACCCCTTTTTTGACTGTAAGTCTAAGGATTTCAAGATAATTGGCTTCTTACAAGACAAACGACTGATATATTACAACGGTGAATTATACAAAATTATATTACTACCAAACTAAAGTAGGACTTAATCGTCGTCGGTAGGATCATGTGTGCAACAAAGTCAAAATAATTAAACTCATTTTTAATAAGGTATGGTTTTATTAATAACAAAATACATAGAAATATATACATAGAAAACCTTGAAAGCTAAACCACATGACCTTCATAAAACCTTTTGACCTCGAGAACCAACGAGGTTTTATATATATATATATATATATAAAGATAATTTATTTATAATAAATTAACAAATTTCCTTCTCCATCGAGAAAGCTGCATAAAATACAAAGGATGCAGTACAAACATTAACAAACAGAATACAATTTTGAAGTTGATTTTGAAATTTCAATGTTGAGCATAAGAGGTAAACTGTGAAGCCTGGGGTAAACCTGTGAAGCCTACATGCTGACGGTTAAATTACTCGGGTAACCATTCAGATCTTCTCCTCACAAGTTAAATGTTTGTCAGCTGACAGTCATAGATCTCGTGAAGAGAGGATTTGATTAGTTACCATCTTGGTTGCCACGGGATCAGAGTTGACAGAGGGGCAAATGGTGGCAGATGGTGGTCGACCGTACAGGCTACACCTTTCTGAGGGGCAGATGGCGGTCGACCGTACAGGCTACACTTTTCTGAGGGGTAGATTGCGGTCGACCGTACAGGCTACACTTTTATGAGGGGCAAATGGCGGTCGACCGTACAGGCTACACTTTTCTGAGGGGCAGATGGCGGTCGACCGTTCAGACTACACTTTTCTGAGGGGCAGATGGCGGTCGACCGTACAGGCTACACCTTTCTGAGGGGCAGATGGCGGTCGACCGTACAGGCTACACTTTTCTGAGGGGCAGATGGCGGTCGACCGTACAGGCTACACTTTTATGAGGGGCAGATGGCGGTCGACCGTACAGCCTACACTTTTCTGAGGGGCAGATGGCGGTCGACCGTTCAGACTACACTTTTCTGAGGGGCAGATGGCGGTCGACCGTACAGGCTACACCTTTCTGAGGGGCAGATGGCGGTCGACCGTACAGGCTACACTTTTCTGAGGGGCAGATGGCGGTCGACCGTACAGGCTACACTTTTCTGAGGGGCAGATGGCGGTCGACCGTACACGCTACAATTTTCTGAGGGGCAGATGGCGGTCGACCGTTCAGGCTACACTTTTCTGAGGGGCAGATGGCGGTCGACCGTACAGGCTACACTTTTATGAGGGGCAGATGGCGGTCGACCGTACAGGCTACACTTTTCTGAGGGGCAGATGGCGGTCGACCGTTCAGGCTACACTTTTCTGAGAAGCAGATGGCGGTCGACCGTACAGGCTACAATTTTCTGAGGGGCAGATGGCGGTCGACCGTACAGGCTACACTTTTATGAGGGGCAGATGGCGGTCGACCGTACAGGCTACACTTGTATGAGGGGCAGATGGCGGTCGACCGTACAGGCTACACTTTTCTGAGGGGCAGATGGCGGTCGACCGTACAGGCTACACTTTTATGAGGGGCAGATGGCGGTCGACCGTACAGGCTACACTTTTCTGAGGGGCAGATGGCGGTCGACCGTACAGGCTACACTTTTCTGAGGGGCAGATGGCGGTCGACCGTACAGGCTACACTTTTCTGAGGGGCTGATGGCGGTCGACCGTTCAGGCTACACTTTTCTGAGGGGCAGATGGCGGTCGACCGTACAGGCTACAATTTTATGAGGGGCAGATGGCGGTCGACCGTACAGGCTACACTTTTCTGAGGGGCAGATGGCAGTCGACCGTACAGGCTACACCTTTTTGAGGGGCAGATGGCGGTCGACCGTACAGGCTACACTTTTCTGAGGGGCAGATGGCGGTCGACCGTACAGGCTACACTTTTATGAGGGGCAGATGGCGGTCGACCGTACAGGCTACACTTTTCTGAGGGGCAGATGGCGGTCGACCGTACAGGCTACACTTTTATGAGGGGCAGATGGCGGTCGACCGTACAGGCTACACTTTAATGAGGGGCAGATGGCGGTCGACCGTCCAGGCTACACTTTTCTGAGGGGCAGATGGCGGTCAACCGTACACGCTACACTTTTCTGAGGGGCAGATGATGGTCGACCGTTCAGGCTACACTTTTCTGAGGGGCAGATGGCGGTCGACCGTACAGGCTACACTTTTCTGAGGGGCAGATGGCGGTCGACCGTTTAGGCTACAATTTTATGAGGGGCAGATGGCGGTCGACCGTACAGGCTACACTTTTCTGAGGGGCAGATGGCAGTCGACCGTACAGGCTACACCTTTTTGAGGGGCAGATGGCGGTCGACCGTACAGGCTACACTTTTCTGAGGGGCAGATGGCGGTCAACCGTACAGGCTACACTTTTATGAGGGGCAGATGGCGGTCGACCGTTCAGGCTACACTTTTCTGAGGGGCAGATGGCGGTCAACCGTACAGGCTACACTTTTCTGAGGGGCAGATGGCGGTCAACCGTACAGGATACACTTTTCTGAGGGGCAGATGGCGGTCAACCGTACAGGCTACACTTTTCTGAGGGGCAGATGGCGGTCTACCGTACAGGCTACACTTTTCTGAGGGGCAGATTGCGGTCAACCGTACAGGCTAAACTTTTCTGAGAGGCAGATGGCGGTCAACCGTACAGGCTACACTTTTCTGAGGAGCAGATGGCGGTCGACCGTACAGGCTACACTTTTATGAGGGGCAGATGGCAGTCAACCGTACAGGCTACACTTTTCTGAGGAGCAGATGGTGGTGGACCGTACAGGCTACACTTTTCTGAGGGGCAGAGGGCGGTCGACCGTACAGGCTAAACTTTTCTGAGGGGCAGATGGCGGTCGACCGTACAGGCAACACTTTTATGAGGGGCAGATGGAAGTCAACGGTACAGGCTACACTTTTCTGAGGGGCAGATGGCGGTCAACCGTACAGGCTACACTTTTCTGAGGGGCAGATGGCGGTCGACCGTACAGGCTACACTTTTCTGAGGGGCAGATGGCGGTCGACCGTACAGGCTACACTTTTCTGAGGGGCAGATGGCGGTCAACCGTACAGGCTACACTTTTCTGAGGGGAAGATGGCGGTCAACCGTACAGGCTACACTTTTCTGAGGGGCAGATGGTGGTCAACCGTACAGGCTACACTTTTCTGAGGGGCAGATGGCGGTCAACCGTACAGGCTACACTTTTATGAGGGGCAGATGGCGGTCGACCGTTCAGGCTACACTTTTATGAGGGGCAGATGGCGGTCGACCGTACAGACTACACTTTTATGAGGGGCAGATGGCGGTCGACCGTACAGGCTACACTTTTCTGAGGGGCAGATGGCGGTTGACCGTACGGCCTACACTTTTCTGAGGGGCAGATGGCGGTCGACTGTACAGGCTACACTTTTCTGAGGGGCAGATGGCGGTCAACCGTACAGGCTACACTTTTCTGAGGGGTAGATTGCGGTCGACCGTACAGGCTACACTTTTATGAGGGGCAAATGGCGGTCGACCGTACAGGCTACACTTTTCTGAGGGGCAGATGGCGGTCGACCGTTCAGACTACACTTTTCTGAGGGGCAGATGGCGGTCGACCGTACAGGCTACACCTTTCTGAGGGGCAGATGGCGGTCGACCGTACAGGCTACACTTTTCTGAGGGGCAGATGGCGGTCGACCGTACAGGCTACACTTTTATGAGGGGCAGATGGCGGTCGACCGTACAGCCTACACTTTTCTGAGGGGCAGATGGCGGTCGACCGTTCAGACTACACTTTTCTGAGGGGCAGATGGCGGTCGACCGTACAGGCTACACCTTTCTGAGGGGCAGATGGCGGTCGACCGTACAGGCTACACTTTTCTGAGGGGCAGATGGCGGTCGACCGTACAGGCTACACTTTTCTGAGGGGCAGATGGCGGTCGACCGTACACGCTACAATTTTCTGAGGGGCAGATGGCGGTCGACCGTTCAGGCTACACTTTTCTGAGGGGCAGATGGCGGTCGACCGTACAGGCTACACTTTTATGAGGGGCAGATGGCGGTCGACCGTACAGGCTACACTTTTCTGAGGGGCAGATGGCGGTCGACCGTACACGCTACACTTTTCTGAGGGGCAGATGGTGGTCGACCGTTCAGGCTACACTTTTCTGAGGGGCAGATGGCGGTCGACCGTACAGGCTACACTTTTCTGAGGGGCAGATGGCGGTCGACCGTTCAGGCTACACTTTTCTGAGGGGCAGATGGCGGTCGACCGTACAGGCTACACTTTTATGAGGGGCAGATGGCGGTCGACCGTACAGGCTACACTTTTCTGAGGGGCAGATGGCGGTCGACCGTACAGGCTACACTTTTCTGAGGGGCAGATGGCGGTCGACCGTACAGGCTACACTTTTCTGAGGGGCTGATGGCGGTCGACCGTTCAGGCTACACTTTTCTGAGGGGCAGATGGCGGTCGACCGTACAGGCTACAATTTTATGAGGGGCAGATGGCGGTCGACCGTACAGGCTACACTTTTCTGAGGGGCAGATGGCAGTCGACCGTACAGGCTACACCTTTTTGAGGGGCAGATGGCGGTCGACCGTACAGGCTACACTTTTCTGAGGGGCAGATGGCGGTCGACCGTACAGGCTACACTTTTATGAGGGGCAGATGGCGGTCGACCGTACAGGCTACACTTTTCTGAGGGGCAGATGGCGGTCGACCGTACAGGCTACACTTTTATGAGGGGCAGATGGCGGTCGACCGTACAGGCTACACTTTAATGAGGGGCAGATGGCGGTCGACCGTCCAGGCTACACTTTTCTGAGGGGCAGATGGCGGTCAACCGTACACGCTACACTTTTCTGAGGGGCAGATGATGGTCGACCGTTCAGGCTACACTTTTCTGAGGGGCAGATGGCGGTCGACCGTACAGGCTACACTTTTCTGAGGGGCAGATGGCGGTCGACCGTTTAGGCTACAATTTTATGAGGGGCAGATGGCGGTCGACCGTACAGGCTACACTTTTCTGAGGGGCAGATGGCAGTCGACCGTACAGGCTACACCTTTTTGAGGGGCAGATGGCGGTCGACCGTACAGGCTACACTTTTCTGAGGGGCAGATGGCGGTCAACCGTACAGGCTACACTTTTATGAGGGGCAGATGGCGGTCGACCGTTCAGGCTACACTTTTCTGAGGGGCAGATGGCGGTCAACCGTACAGGCTACACTTTTCTGAGGGGCAGATGGCGGTCAACCGTACAGGATACACTTTTCTGAGGGGCAGATGGCGGTCAACCGTACAGGCTACACTTTTCTGAGGGGCAGATGGCGGTCTACCGTACAGGCTACACTTTTCTGAGGGGCAGATTGCGGTCAACCGTACAGGCTAAACTTTTCCGAGAGGCAGATGGCGGTCAACCGTACAGGCTACACTTTTCTGAGGAGCAGATGGCGGTCGACCGTACAGGCTACACTTTTATGAGGGGCAGATGGCAGTCAACCGTACAGGCTACACTTTTCTGAGGAGCAGATGGTGGTGGACCGTACAGGCTACACTTTTCTGAGGGGCAGAGGGCGGTCGACCGTACAGGCTAAACTTTTCTGAGGGGCAGATGGCGGTCGACCGTACAGGCAACACTTTTATGAGGGGCAGATGGAAGTCAACGGTACAGGCTACACTTTTCTGAGGGGCAGATGGCGGTCAACCGTACAGGCTACACTTTTCTGAGGGGCAGATGGCGGTCGACCGTACAGGCTACACTTTTCTGAGGGGCAGATGGCGGTCGACCGTACAGGCTACACTTTTCTGAGGGGCAGATGGCGGTCAACCGTACAGGCTACACTTTTCTGAGGGGAAGATGGCGGTCAACCGTACAGGCTACACTTTTCTGAGGGGCAGATGGTGGTCAACCGTACAGGCTACACTTTTCTGAGGGGCAGATGGCGGTCAACCGTACAGGCTACACTTTTATGAGGGGCAGATGGCGGTCGACCGTTCAGGCTACACTTTTATGAGGGGCAGATGGCGGTCGACCGTACAGACTACACTTTTATGAGGGGCAGATGGCGGTCGACCGTACAGGCTACACTTTTCTGAGGGGCAGATGGCGGTTGACCGTACGGCCTACACTTTTCTGAGGGGCAGATGGCGGTCGACTGTACAGGCTACACTTTTCTGAGGGGCAGATGGCGGTCAACCGTACAGGCTACACTTTTCTGAGGGGTAGATGGCGGTCGACTGTACAGGCTACACTTTTCTGAGGGGCAGATGGCGGTCGACCGTACAGGCTACACTTTTCTGAGGGGCAGATGGCGGTCAACCGTACAGGCTACACTTTTCTGAGGGGCAGATGGCGGTCGACCGTACAGGCTACACTTTTCTGAGGGGCAGATGGCGGTCAACCGTACAGGCTACACTTTTCTGAGGGGCAGATGGCGGTCGACCGTACAGGCTACACTTTTATGAGGGGCAGATGGCGGTCGTCTGTACAAGCTACATATTTCTGAGGGGCAGATGGCGGTCGACCGTACAGGCTACACTTTTCTGAGGGGCAGATGGCGGTCGACCGTACAGGCTACACTTTTCTGAGGGGCAGATGGCGGTCAACCGTACAGGATACACTTTTCTGAGGGGCAGATGGCGCTCGACCGTACAGGCTACACTTTTCTGAGGGGCAGATGGCGGTCGACCGTACAGGCTACACCTTTCTGAGGGGCAGATGGCGGTCGACCGTACAGGCTACACTTTTCTGAGGGGCAGATGGCGGTCGACCGTACAGGCTACACTTTTATGAGGGGCAGATGGCGGTCGACCGTACAGCCTACACTTTTCTGAGGGGCAGATGGCGGTCGACCGTTCAGACTACACTTTTCTGAGGGGCAGATGGCGGTCGACCGTACAGGCTACACCTTTCTGAGGGGCAGATGGCGGTCGACCGTACAGGCTACACTTTTCTGAGGGGCAGATGGCGGTCGACCGTACAGGCTACACTTTTCTGAGGGGCAGATGGCGGTCGACCGTACACGCTACAATTTTCTGAGGGGCAGATGGCGGTCGACCGTTCAGGCTACACTTTTCTGAGGGGCAGATGGCGGTCGACCGTACAGGCTACACTTTTATGAGGGGCAGATGGCGGTCGACCGTACAGGCTACACTTTTCTGAGGGGCAGATGGCGGTCGACCGTTCAGGCTACACTTTTCTGAGAAGCAGATGGCGGTCGACCGTACAGGCTACAATTTTCTGAGGGGCAGATGGCGGTCGACCGTACAGGCTACACTTTTATGAGGGGCAGATGGCGGTCGACCGTACAGGCTACACTTGTATGAGGGGCAGATGGCGGTCGACCGTACAGGCTACACTTTTCTGAGGGGCAGATGGCGGTCGACCGTACAGGCTACACTTTTCTGAGGGGCAGATGGCGGTCGACCGTACAGGCTACACTTTTCTGAGGGGCTGATGGCGGTCGACCGTTCAGGCTACACTTTTCTGAGGGGCAGATGGCGGTCGACCGTACAGGCTACAATTTTATGAGGGGCAGATGGCGGTCGACCGTACAGGCTACACTTTTCTGAGGGGCAGATGGCAGTCGACCGTACAGGCTACACCTTTTTGAGGGGCAGATGGCGGTCGACCGTACAGGCTACACTTTTCTGAGGGGCAGATGGCGGTCGACCGTACAGGCTACACTTTTATGAGGGGCAGATGGCGGTCGACCGTACAGGCTACACTTTTCTGAGGGGCAGATGGCGGTCGACCGTACAGGCTACACTTTTATGAGGGGCAGATGGCGGTCGACCGTACAGGCTACACTTTAATGAGGGGCAGATGGCGGTCGACCGTCCAGGCTACACTTTTCTGAGGGGCAGATGGCGGTCAACCGTACACGCTACACTTTTCTGAGGGGCAGATGATGGTCGACCGTTCAGGCTACACTTTTCTGAGGGGCAGATGGCGGTCGACCGTACAGGCTACACTTTTCTGAGGGGCAGATGGCGGTCGACCGTTTAGGCTACAATTTTATGAGGGGCAGATGGCGGTCGACCGTACAGGCTACACTTTTCTGAGGGGCAGATGGCAGTCGACCGTACAGGCTACACCTTTTTGAGGGGCAGATGGCGGTCGACCGTACAGGCTACACTTTTCTGAGGGGCAGATGGCGGTCAACCGTACAGGCTACACTTTTATGAGGGGCAGATGGCGGTCGACCGTTCAGGCTACACTTTTCTGAGGGGCAGATGGCGGTCAACCGTACAGGCTACACTTTTCTGAGGGGCAGATGGCGGTCAACCGTACAGGATACACTTTTCTGAGGGGCAGATGGCGGTCAACCGTACAGGCTACACTTTTCTGAGGGGCAGATGGCGGTCTACCGTACAGGCTACACTTTTCTGAGGGGCAGATTGCGGTCAACCGTACAGGCTAAACTTTTCTGAGAGGCAGATGGCGGTCAACCGTACAGGCTACACTTTTCTGAGGAGCAGATGGCGGTCGACCGTACAGGCTACACTTTTATGAGGGGCAGATGGCAGTCAACCGTACAGGCTACACTTTTCTGAGGAGCAGATGGTGGTGGACCGTACAGGCTACACTTTTCTGAGGGGCAGAGGGCGGTCGACCGTACAGGCTAAACTTTTCTGAGGGGCAGATGGCGGTCGACCGTACAGGCAACACTTTTATGAGGGGCAGATGGAAGTCAACGGTACAGGCTACACTTTTCTGAGGGGCAGATGGCGGTCAACCGTACAGGCTACACTTTTCTGAGGGGCAGATGGCGGTCGACCGTACAGGCTACACTTTTCTGAGGGGCAGATGGTGGTCGACCGTACAGGCTACACTTTTCTGAGGGGCAGATGGCGGTCAACCGTACAGGCTACACTTTTCTGAGGGGAAGATGGCGGTCAACCGTACAGGCTACACTTTTCTGAGGGGCAGATGGTGGTCAACCGTACAGGCTACACTTTTCTGAGGGGCAGATGGCGGTCAACCGTACAGGCTACACTTTTATGAGGGGCAGATGGCGGTCGACCGTTCAGGCTACACTTTTATGAGGGGCAGATGGCGGTCGACCGTACAGACTACACTTTTATGAGGGGCAGATGGCGGTCGACCGTACAGGCTACACTTTTCTGAGGGGCAGATGGCGGTTGACCGTACGGCCTACACTTTTCTGAGGGGCAGATGGCGGTCGACTGTACAGGCTACACTTTTCTGAGGGGCAGATGGCGGTCAACCGTACAGGCTACACTTTTCTGAGGGGTAGATTGCGGTCGACCGTACAGGCTACACTTTTATGAGGGGCAAATGGCGGTCGACCGTACAGGCTACACTTTTCTGAGGGGCAGATGGCGGTCGACCGTTCAGACTACACTTTTCTGAGGGGCAGATGGCGGTCGACCGTACAGGCTACACCTTTCTGAGGGGCAGATGGCGGTCGACCGTACAGGCTACACTTTTCTGAGGGGCAGATGGCGGTCGACCGTACAGGCTACACTTTTATGAGGGGCAGATGGCGGTCGACCGTACAGCCTACACTTTTCTGAGGGGCAGATGGCGGTCGACCGTTCAGACTACACTTTTCTGAGGGGCAGATGGCGGTCGACCGTACAGGCTACACCTTTCTGAGGGGCAGATGGCGGTCGACCGTACAGGCTACACTTTTCTGAGGGGCAGATGGCGGTCGACCGTACAGGCTACACTTTTCTGAGGGGCAGATGGCGGTCGACCGTACACGCTACAATTTTCTGAGGGGCAGATGGCGGTCGACCGTTCAGGCTACACTTTTCTGAGGGGCAGATGGCGGTCGACCGTACAGGCTACACTTTTATGAGGGGCAGATGGCGGTCGACCGTACAGGCTACACTTTTCTGAGGGGCAGATGGCGGTCGACCGTTCAGGCTACACTTTTCTGAGAAGCAGATGGCGGTCGACCGTACAGGCTACAATTTTCTGAGGGGCAGATGGCGGTCGACCGTACAGGCTACACTTTTATGAGGGGCAGATGGCGGTCGACCGTACAGGCTACACTTGTATGAGGGGCAGATGGCGGTCGACCGTACAGGCTACACTTTTCTGAGGGGCAGATGGCGGTCGACCGTACACGCTACACTTTTCTGAGGGGCAGATGGTGGTCGACCGTTCAGGCTACACTTTTCTGAGGGGCAGATGGCGGTCGACCGTACAGGCTACACTTTTCTGAGGGGCAGATGGCGGTCGACCGTTCAGGCTACACTTTTCTGAGGGGCAGATGGCGGTCGACCGTACAGGCTACACTTTTATGAGGGGCAGATGGCGGTCGACCGTACAGGCTACACTTTTCTGAGGGGCAGATGGCGGTCGACCGTACAGGCTACACTTTTCTGAGGGGCAGATGGCGGTCGACCGTACAGGCTACACTTTTCTGAGGGGCTGATGGCGGTCGACCGTTCAGGCTACACTTTTCTGAGGGGCAGATGGCGGTCGACCGTACAGGCTACAATTTTATGAGGGGCAGATGGCGGTCGACCGTACAGGCTACACTTTTCTGAGGGGCAGATGGCAGTCGACCGTACAGGCTACACCTTTTTGAGGGGCAGATGGCGGTCGACCGTACAGGCTACACTTTTCTGAGGGGCAGATGGCGGTCGACCGTACAGGCTACACTTTTATGAGGGGCAGATGGCGGTCGACCGTACAGGCTACACTTTTCTGAGGGGCAGATGGCGGTCGACCGTACAGGCTACACTTTTATGAGGGGCAGATGGCGGTCGACCGTACAGGCTACACTTTAATGAGGGGCAGATGGCGGTCGACCGTCCAGGCTACACTTTTCTGAGGGGCAGATGGCGGTCAACCGTACACGCTACACTTTTCTGAGGGGCAGATGATGGTCGACCGTTCAGGCTACACTTTTCTGAGGGGCAGATGGCGGTCGACCGTACAGGCTACACTTTTCTGAGGGGCAGATGGCGGTCGACCGTTTAGGCTACAATTTTATGAGGGGCAGATGGCGGTCGACCGTACAGGCTACACTTTTCTGAGGGGCAGATGGCAGTCGACCGTACAGGCTACACCTTTTTGAGGGGCAGATGGCGGTCGACCGTACAGGCTACACTTTTCTGAGGGGCAGATGGCGGTCAACCGTACAGGCTACACTTTTATGAGGGGCAGATGGCGGTCGACCGTTCAGGCTACACTTTTCTGAGGGGCAGATGGCGGTCAACCGTACAGGCTACACTTTTCTGAGGGGCAGATGGCGGTCAACCGTACAGGATACACTTTTCTGAGGGGCAGATGGCGGTCAACCGTACAGGCTACACTTTTCTGAGGGGCAGATGGCGGTCTACCGTACAGGCTACACTTTTCTGAGGGGCAGATTGCGGTCAACCATACAGGCTAAACTTTTCCGAGAGGCAGATGGCGGTCAACCGTACAGGCTACACTTTTCTGAGGAGCAGATGGCGGTCGACCGTACAGGCTACACTTTTATGAGGGGCAGATGGCAGTCAACCGTACAGGCTACACTTTTCTGAGGAGCAGATGGTGGTGGACCGTACAGGCTACACTTTTCTGAGGGGCAGAGGGCGGTCGACCGTACAGGCTAAACTTTTCTGAGGGGCAGATAGCGGTCGACCGTACAGGCAACACTTTTATGAGGGGCAGATGGAAGTCAACGGTACAGGCTACACTTTTCTGAGGGGCAGATGGCGGTCAACCGTACAGGCTACACTTTTCTGAGGGGCAGATGGCGGTCGACCGTACAGGCTACACTTTTCTGAGGGGCAGATGGCGGTCGACCGTACAGGCTACACTTTTCTGAGGGGCAGATGGCGGTCAACCGTACAGGCTACACTTTTCTGAGGGGAAGATGGCGGTCAACCGTACAGGCTACACTTTTCTGAGGGGCAGATGGTGGTCAACCGTACAGGCTACACTTTTCTGAGGGGCAGATGGCGGTCAACCGTACAGGCTACACTTTTATGAGGGGCAGATGGCGGTCGACCGTTCAGGCTACACTTTTATGAGGGGCAGATGGCGGTCGACCGTACAGACTACACTTTTATGAGGGGCAGATGGCGGTCGACCGTACAGGCTACACTTTTCTGAGGGGCAGATGGCGGTTGACCGTACGGCCTACACTTTTCTGAGGGGCAGATGGCGGTCGACTGTACAGGCTACACATTTCTGAGGGGCAGATGGCGGTCAACCGTACAGGCTACACTTTTCTGAGGGGTAGATGGCGGTCGACTGTACAGGCTACACTTTTCTGAGGGGCAGATGGCGGTCGACCGTACAGGCTACACTTTTCTGAGGCGCAGATGGTGGTCGACTGTACAGAATACACTTTTCTGAGGGGCAGATGGCGGTCGACCGTACAGGCTACTCTTTTATGAGGGGCAGATGGCGGTCGACCGTTCAGGCTACACTTTTCTGAGGGGCAGATGGCAGTCGACTGTACAGGCTACACTTTTATGAGGGGCAGATGGCGGTCGACCGTACAGGCTACACTTTTCTGAGGGGCAGATGGCAGTCAACCGTACAGGCTACTTTTTTCTGAGGGGCAGATGGCGGTCGACCGTACAGGCTACACTTTTCTGAGGGGCAGATGGCGGTCAACCGTACAGGCTACACTTTTCTGAGGGGCAGATGGCGGTCGACCGTACAGGCTACACTTTTCTGAGGGGCAGATGGCGGTCAACCGTACAGGCTACACTTTTCTGAGGGGCAGATGGCGGTCGACCGTACAGGCTACACTTTTATGAGGGGCAGATGGCGGTCGTCTGTACAAGCTACATATTTCTGAGGGGCAGATGGCGGTCGACCGTACAGGCTACACTTTTCTGAGGGGCAGATGGCGGTCGACCGTACAGGCTACACTTTTCTGAGGGGCAGATGGCGGTCAACCGTACAGGATACACTTTTCTGAGGGGCAGATGGCGCTCGACCGTACAGGCTACACTTTTCTGAGGGGCAGATGGCGGTCAACCGTACAGGCTACACTTTTCTGAGGGCAGATGGCGGTCGACCGTACAGGCTACATTTTTATGAGGGACAGATGGCGGTCAACCGTACAGGCTACACTTTTCTGAGGGGCAGATGGCGGTCGACCGTACAGGCTACACTTTTATGAGGGGCAGATGGCGGTCGTCTGTACAAGCTACATATTTCTGAGGGGCAGATGGCGGTCGACCGTACAGGCTACACTTTTCTGAGGGGCAGATGGCGGTCGACCGTACAGGCTACACTTTTCTGAGGGGCAGATGGCGGTCAACCGTACAGGATACACTTTTCTGAGGGGCAGATGGCGCTCGACCGTACAGGCTACACTTTTCTGAGGGGCAGATGGCGGTCAACCGTACAGGCTACACTTTTCTGAGGGCAGATGGCGGTCGACCGTACAGGCTACATTTTTATGAGGGACAGATGGCGGTCAACCATACAGGCTACACTTTTCTGAGGGGCAGATGGCGGTCAACCGTACAGGATACACTTTTCTGAGGGGCAGATGGCGGTCAACCGTACAGGCTACACTTTTATGAGGGGCAGATGGCAGTCGTCTGTACAAGCTACATATTTCTGAGGGGCAGATGGCGGTCAACCGTACAGGCTACACTTTTATGTGAGGCAGATGGCGGTCGACCGAACAGGCTACACTTTTATGAGGGGCAGATGGTGGTCGACCGTACAGGCTACACTTTTATGAGGGGAAGATGGCGGTCGACCGTACAGGCTACACTATTATGAGGGGCAGATGGCGGTCGACCGTACAGGCTACACTTGTATGAGGGGCAGATGGCGGTCGACCGTACACGCTACACTTTTCTGAGGGGCAGATGATGGTCGACCGTTCAGGCTACACTTTTCTGAGGGGCAGATGGCGGTCGACCGTACAGGCTACACTTTTCTGAGGGGCAGATGGCGGTCGACCATTTAGGCTACAATTTTATGAGGGGCAGATAGCGGTCGACCGTACAGGCTACACTTTTCTGAGGGGCAGATGGCAGTCGACCGTACAGGCTACACCTTTTTGAGGGGCAGATGGCGGTCGACCGTACAGGCTACACTTTTCTGAGGGGCAGATGGCGGTCAAACGTACAGGCTACACTTTTATGAGGGGCAGATGGCGGTCGACCGTTCAGGCTACACTTTTCTGAGGGGCAGATGGCGGTCAACCGTACAGGCTACACTTTTCTGAGGGGCAGATGGCGGTCAACCGTACAGGATACACTTTTCTGAGGGGCAGATGGCGGTCAACCGTACAGGCTACACTTTTCTGAGGGGCAGATGGCGGTCTACCGTACAGGCTACACTTTTCTGAGGGGCAGATTGCGGTCAACCGTACAGGCTACACTTTTCTGAGAGGCAGATGGCGGTCAACCGTACAGGCTACACTTTTCTGAGGAGCAGATGGCGGTCGACCGTACAGGCTACACTTTTATGAGGGGCAGATGGCAGTCAACCGTACAGGCTACACTTTTCTCAGGAGCAGATGGCGGTGGACCGTACAGGCTACACTTTTCTGAGGGGCAGAGGGCGGTCGACCGTACAGGCTAAACTTTTCTGAGGGGCAGATGGCGGTCGACCGTACAGGCAACACTTTTATGAGGGGCAGATGGAAGTCAACGGTACAGGCTACACTTTTCTGAGGGGCAGATGGCGGTCAACCGTACAGGCTACACTTTTCTGAGGGGCAGATGGCGGTCGACCGTACAGGCTACACTTTTCTGAGGGGCAGATGGCGGTCGACCGTACAGGCTACACTTTTCTGAGGGGCAGATGACGGTCAACCGTACAGGCTACACTTTTCTGAGGGGAAGATGGCGGTCAACCGTACAGGCTACACTTTTCTGAGGGGCAGATGGTGGTCAACCGTACAGGCTACACTTTTCTGAGGGGCAGATGGCGGTCAACCGTACAGGAACACTTTTATGAGGGGCAGATGGCGGTCGACCGTTCAGGCTACACTTTTCTGAGGGGCAGATGGCGGTCAACCGTACAGGCTACACTTTTCTGAGGGGTAGATGGCGGTCGACTGTACAGGCTACACTTTTCTGAGGGGCAGATGGCGGTCGACCGTACAGGCTACACTTTTCTGAGGCGCAGATGGTGGTCGACTGTACAGAATACACTTTTCTGAGGGGCAGATGGCGGTCGACCGTACAGGCTACTCTTTTATGAGGGGCAGATGGCGGTCGACCGTTCAGGCTACACTTTTCTGAGGGGCAGATGGCGGTCGACTGTACAGGCTACACTTTTATGAGGGGCAGATGGCGGTCGACCGTACAGGCTACACTTTTCTGAGGGGCAGATGGCAGTCAACCGTACAGGCTACTTTTTTCTGAGGGGCAGATGGCGGTCGACCGTACAGGCTACACTTTTCTGAGGGGCAGATGGCGGTCAACCGTACAGGCTACACTTTTCTGAGGGGCAGATGGCGGTCGACCGTACAGGCTACACTTTTCTGAGGGGCAGATGGCGGTCAACCGTACAGGCTACACTTTTCTGAGGGGCAGATGGCGGTCGACCGTACAGGCTACACTTTTATGAGGGGCAGATGGCGGTCGTCTGTACAAGCTACATATTTCTGAGGGGCAGATGGCGGTCGACCGTACAGGCTACACTTTTCTGAGGGGCAGATGGCGGTCGACCGTACAGGCTACACTTTTCTGAGGGGCAGATGGCGGTCAACCGTACAGGATACACTTTTCTGAGGGGCAGATGGCGCTCGACCGTACAGGATACACTTTTCTGAGGGGCAGATGGCGGTCAACCGTACAGGCTACACTTTTCTGAGGGCAGATGGCGGTCGACCGTACAGGCTACACTTTTATGAGGGACAGATGGCGGTCAACCATACAGGCTACACTTTTCTGAGGGGCAGATGGCGGTCAACCGTACAGGATACACTTTTCTGAGGGGCAGATGGCGGTCAACCGTACAGGCTACACTTTTATGAGGGGCAGATGGCAGTCGTCTGTACAAGCTACATATTTCTGAGGGGCAAATGGCGGTCGACCGTACAGGCTACACTTTTCTGAGGGGCAGATAGCGGTCGACCGTACAAGCTACACTTTTCTGAGGGGCAGATGGTGGTCGACCGTACAGGCTACACTTTTCTGAGGGGCAGATGGCAGGCGACTGTACAGGCTACACTTTTCTGAGGGGCAGATGGCGGTCGACCGTACAGGCTACACTTGTATGAGGGGCAGATGGCGGTCAACCGTACAGGCTACACTTTTATGTGAGGCAGATGGCGGTCGACCGAACAGGCTACACTTTTATGAGGGGCAGATGGTGGTCGACCGTACAGGCTACACTTTTATGAGGGGAAGATGGCGGTCGACCGTACAGGCTACACTATTATGAGGGGCAGATGGCGGTCGACCGTACAGGCTACACTTGTATGAGGGGCAGATGGCGGTCGACCGTACAGGCTACACTTGTATGAGGGGCAGATGGCGGTCGACCGTACAGGCTACACTTTTATGAGGGGTAGATGGCGGTCGACCGTACAGGCTACACTTATATGAGGGGCAGATGTCGGTCGACCATACAGGCTACACTTTTATGAGGGGCAGATGGCGGTCGACCGTACAGGCTACACTTTTCTGAGGGGCAGATGGCAGTCAACCGTACAGGCTACTTTTTTCTGAGGGGCAGATGGCGGTCGACCGTACAGGCTACACTTTTCTGAGGGGCAGATGGCGGTCAACCGTACAGGCTACACTTTTCTGAGGGGCAGATGGCGGTCGACCGTACAGGCTACACTTTTCTGAGGGGCAGATGGCGGTCGACCGTACAGGCTACACTTTTCTGAGGGGCTGATGGCGGTCGACCGTTCAGGCTACACTTTTCTGAGGGGCAGATCGCGGTCGACCGTACAGGCTACAATTTTATGAGGGGCAGATGGCGGTCGACCGTACAGGCTACACTTTTCTGAGGGGCAGATGGCAGTCGACCGTACAGGCTACACCTTTTTGAGGGGCAGATGGCGGTCGACCGTACAGGCTACACTTTTCTGAGGGGCAGATGGCGGTCGACCGTACAGGCTACACTTTTATGAGGGGCAGATGGCGGTCGACCGTACAGGCTACACTTTTCTGAGGGGCAGATGGCGGTCGACCGTACAGGCTACACTTTTATGAGGGGCAGATGGCGGTCGACCGTACAGGCTACACTTTAATGAGGGGCAGATGGCGGTCGACCGTCCAGGCTACACTTTTCTGAGGGGCAGATGGCGGTCAACCGTACACGCTACACTTTTCTGAGGGGCAGATGATGGTCGACCGTTCAGGCTACACTTTTCTGAGGGGCAGATGGCGGTCGACCGTACAGGCTACACTTTTCTGAGGGGCAGATGGCGGTCGACCGTTTAGGCTACAATTTTATGAGGGGCAGATGGCGGTCGACCGTACAGGCTACACTTTTCTGAGGGGCAGATGGCAGTCGACCGTACAGGCTACACCTTTTTGAGGGGCAGATGGCGGTCGACCGTACAGGCTACACTTTTCTGAGGGGCAGATGGCGGTCAACCGTACAGGCTACACTTTTATGAGGGGCAGATGGCGGTCGACCGTTCAGGCTACACTTTTCTGAGGGGCAGATGGCGGTCAACCGTACAGGCTACACTTTTCTGAGGGGCAGATGGCGGTCAACCGTACAGGATACACTTTTCTGAGGGGCAGATGGCGGTCAACCGTACAGGCTACACTTTTCTGAGGGGCAGATGGCGGTCTACCGTACAGGCTACACTTTTCTGAGGGGCAGATTGCGGTCAACCGTACAGGCTAAACTTTTCTGAGAGGCAGATGGCGGTCAACCGTACAGGCTACACTTTTCTGAGGAGCAGATGGCGGTCGACCGTACAGGCTACACTTTTATGAGGGGCAGATGGCAGTCAACCGTACAGGCTACACTTTTCTGAGGAGCAGATGGTGGTGGACCGTACAGGCTACACTTTTCTGAGGGGCAGAGGGCGGTCGACCGTACAGGCTAAACTTTTCTGAGGGGCAGATGGCGGTCGACCGTACAGGCAACACTTTTATGAGGGGCAGATGGAAGTCAACGGTACAGGCTACACTTTTCTGAGGGGCAGATGGCGGTCAACCGTACAGGCTACACTTTTCTGAGGGGCAGATGGCGGTCGACCGTACAGGCTACACTTTTCTGAGGGGCAGATGGTGGTCGACCGTACAGGCTACACTTTTCTGAGGGGCAGATGGCGGTCAACCGTACAGGCTACACTTTTCTGAGGGGAAGATGGCGGTCAACCGTACAGGCTACACTTTTCTGAGGGGCAGATGGTGGTCAACCGTACAGGCTACACTTTTCTGAGGGGCAGATGGCGGTCAACCGTACAGGCTACACTTTTATGAGGGGCAGATGGCGGTCGACCGTTCAGGCTACACTTTTATGAGGGGCAGATGGCGGTCGACCGTACAGACTACACTTTTATGAGGGGCAGATGGCGGTCGACCGTACAGGCTACACTTTTCTGAGGGGCAGATGGCGGTTGACCGTACGGCCTACACTTTTCTGAGGGGCAGATGGCGGTCGACTGTACAGGCTACACTTTTCTGAGGGGCAGATGGCGGTCAACCGTACAGGCTACACTTTTCTGAGGGGTAGATTGCGGTCGACCGTACAGGCTACACTTTTATGAGGGGCAAATGGCGGTCGACCGTACAGGCTACACTTTTCTGAGGGGCAGATGGCGGTCGACCGTTCAGACTACACTTTTCTGAGGGGCAGATGGCGGTCGACCGTACAGGCTACACCTTTCTGAGGGGCAGATGGCGGTCGACCGTACAGGCTACACTTTTCTGAGGGGCAGATGGCGGTCGACCGTACAGGCTACACTTTTATGAGGGGCAGATGGCGGTCGACCGTACAGCCTACACTTTTCTGAGGGGCAGATGGCGGTCGACCGTTCAGACTACACTTTTCTGAGGGGCAGATGGCGGTCGACCGTACAGGCTACACCTTTCTGAGGGGCAGATGGCGGTCGACCGTACAGGCTACACTTTTCTGAGGGGCAGATGGCGGTCGACCGTACAGGCTACACTTTTCTGAGGGGCAGATGGCGGTCGACCGTACACGCTACAATTTTCTGAGGGGCAGATGGCGGTCGACCGTTCAGGCTACACTTTTCTGAGGGGCAGATGGCGGTCGACCGTACAGGCTACACTTTTATGAGGGGCAGATGGCGGTCGACCGTACAGGCTACACTTTTCTGAGGGGCAGATGGCGGTCGACCGTTCAGGCTACACTTTTCTGAGAAGCAGATGGCGGTCGACCGTACAGGCTACAATTTTCTGAGGGGCAGATGGCGGTCGACCGTACAGGCTACACTTTTATGAGGGGCAGATGGCGGTCGACCGTACAGGCTACACTTGTATGAGGGGCAGATGGCGGTCGACCGTACAGGCTACACTTTTCTGAGGGGCAGATGGCGGTCGACCGTACACGCTACACTTTTCTGAGGGGCAGATGGTGGTCGACCGTTCAGGCTACACTTTTCTGAGGGGCAGATGGCGGTCGACCGTACAGGCTACACTTTTCTGAGGGGCAGATGGCGGTCGACCGTTCAGGCTACACTTTTCTGAGGGGCAGATGGCGGTCGACCGTACAGGCTACACTTTTATGAGGGGCAGATGGCGGTCGACCGTACAGGCTACACTTTTCTGAGGGGCAGATGGCGGTCGACCGTACAGGCTACACTTTTCTGAGGGGCAGATGGCGGTCGACCGTACAGGCTACACTTTTCTGAGGGGCTGATGGCGGTCGACCGTTCAGGCTACACTTTTCTGAGGGGCAGATGGCGGTCGACCGTACAGGCTACAATTTTATGAGGGGCAGATGGCGGTCGACCGTACAGGCTACACTTTTCTGAGGGGCAGATGGCAGTCGACCGTACAGGCTACACCTTTTTGAGGGGCAGATGGCGGTCGACCGTACAGGCTACACTTTTCTGAGGGGCAGATGGCGGTCGACCGTACAGGCTACACTTTTATGAGGGGCAGATGGCGGTCGACCGTACAGGCTACACTTTTCTGAGGGGCAGATGGCGGTCGACCGTACAGGCTACACTTTTATGAGGGGCAGATGGCGGTCGACCGTACAGGCTACACTTTAATGAGGGGCAGATGGCGGTCGACCGTCCAGGCTACACTTTTCTGAGGGGCAGATGGCGGTCAACCGTACACGCTACACTTTTCTGAGGGGCAGATGATGGTCGACCGTTCAGGCTACACTTTTCTGAGGGGCAGATGGCGGTCGACCGTACAGGCTACACTTTTCTGAGGGGCAGATGGCGGTCGACCGTTTAGGCTACAATTTTATGAGGGGCAGATGGCGGTCGACCGTACAGGCTACACTTTTCTGAGGGGCAGATGGCAGTCGACCGTACAGGCTACACCTTTTTGAGGGGCAGATGGCGGTCGACCGTACAGGCTACACTTTTCTGAGGGGCAGATGGCGGTCAACCGTACAGGCTACACTTTTATGAGGGGCAGATGGCGGTCGACCGTTCAGGCTACACTTTTCTGAGGGGCAGATGGCGGTCAACCGTACAGGCTACACTTTTCTGAGGGGCAGATGGCGGTCAACCGTACAGGATACACTTTTCTGAGGGGCAGATGGCGGTCAACCGTACAGGCTACACTTTTCTGAGGGGCAGATGGCGGTCTACCGTACAGGCTACACTTTTCTGAGGGGCAGATTGCGGTCAACCATACAGGCTAAACTTTTCCGAGAGGCAGATGGCGGTCAACCGTACAGGCTACACTTTTCTGAGGAGCAGATGGCGGTCGACCGTACAGGCTACACTTTTATGAGGGGCAGATGGCAGTCAACCGTACAGGCTACACTTTTCTGAGGAGCAGATGGTGGTGGACCGTACAGGCTACACTTTTCTGAGGGGCAGAGGGCGGTCGACCGTACAGGCTAAACTTTTCTGAGGGGCAGATAGCGGTCGACCGTACAGGCAACACTTTTATGAGGGGCAGATGGAAGTCAACGGTACAGGCTACACTTTTCTGAGGGGCAGATGGCGGTCAACCGTACAGGCTACACTTTTCTGAGGGGCAGATGGCGGTCGACCGTACAGGCTACACTTTTCTGAGGGGCAGATGGCGGTCGACCGTACAGGCTACACTTTTCTGAGGGGCAGATGGCGGTCAACCGTACAGGCTACACTTTTCTGAGGGGAAGATGGCGGTCAACCGTACAGGCTACACTTTTCTGAGGGGCAGATGGTGGTCAACCGTACAGGCTACACTTTTCTGAGGGGCAGATGGCGGTCAACCGTACAGGCTACACTTTTATGAGGGGCAGATGGCGGTCGACCGTTCAGGCTACACTTTTATGAGGGGCAGATGGCGGTCGACCGTACAGACTACACTTTTATGAGGGGCAGATGGCGGTCGACCGTACAGGCTACACTTTTCTGAGGGGCAGATGGCGGTTGACCGTACGGCCTACACTTTTCTGAGGGGCAGATGGCGGTCGACTGTACAGGCTACACATTTCTGAGGGGCAGATGGCGGTCAACCGTACAGGCTACACTTTTCTGAGGGGTAGATGGCGGTCGACTGTACAGGCTACACTTTTCTGAGGGGCAGATGGCGGTCGACCGTACAGGCTACACTTTTCTGAGGCGCAGATGGTGGTCGACTGTACAGAATACACTTTTCTGAGGGGCAGATGGCGGTCGACCGTACAGGCTACTCTTTTATGAGGGGCAGATGGCGGTCGACCGTTCAGGCTACACTTTTCTGAGGGGCAGATGGCAGTCGACTGTACAGGCTACACTTTTATGAGGGGCAGATGGCGGTCGACCGTACAGGCTACACTTTTCTGAGGGGCAGATGGCAGTCAACCGTACAGGCTACTTTTTTCTGAGGGGCAGATGGCGGTCGACCGTACAGGCTACACTTTTCTGAGGGGCAGATGGCGGTCAACCGTACAGGCTACACTTTTCTGAGGGGCAGATGGCGGTCGACCGTACAGGCTACACTTTTCTGAGGGGCAGATGGCGGTCAACCGTACAGGCTACACTTTTCTGAGGGGCAGATGGCGGTCGACCGTACAGGCTACACTTTTATGAGGGGCAGATGGCGGTCGTCTGTACAAGCTACATATTTCTGAGGGGCAGATGGCGGTCGACCGTACAGGCTACACTTTTCTGAGGGGCAGATGGCGGTCGACCGTACAGGCTACACTTTTCTGAGGGGCAGATGGCGGTCAACCGTACAGGATACACTTTTCTGAGGGGCAGATGGCGCTCGACCGTACAGGCTACACTTTTCTGAGGGGCAGATGGCGGTCAACCGTACAGGCTACACTTTTCTGAGGGCAGATGGCGGTCGACCGTACAGGCTACATTTTTATGAGGGACAGATGGCGGTCAACCATACAGGCTACACTTTTCTGAGGGGCAGATGGCGGTCAACCGTACAGGATACACTTTTCTGAGGGGCAGATGGCGGTCAACCGTACAGGCTACACTTTTATGAGGGGCAGATGGCAGTCGTCTGTACAAGCTACATATTTCTGAGGGGCAAATGGCGGTCGACCGTACAGGCTACACTTTTCTGAGGGGCAGATAGCGGTCGACCGTACAAGCTACACTTTTCTGAGGGGCAGATGGTGGTCGACCGTACAGGCTACACTTTTCTGAGGGGCAGATGGCAGGCGACTGTACAGGCTACACTTTTCTGAGGGGCAGATGGCGGTCGACCGTACAGGCTACACTTGTATGAGGGGCAGATGGCGGTCAACCGTACAGGCTACACTTTTATGTGAGGCAGATGGCGGTCGACCGAACAGGCTACACTTTTATGAGGGGCAGATGGTGGTCGACCGTACAGGCTACACTTTTATGAGGGGAAGATGGCGGTCGACCGTACAGGCTACACTATTATGAGGGGCAGATGGCGGTCGACCGTACAGGCTACACTTGTATGAGGGGCAGATGGCGGTCGACCGTACACGCTACACTTTTCTGAGGGGCAGATGATGGTCGACCGTTCAGGCTACACTTTTCTGAGGGGCAGATGGCGGTCGACCGTACAGGCTACACTTTTCTGAGGGGCAGATGGCGGTCGACCATTTAGGCTACAATTTTATGAGGGGCAGATAGCGGTCGACCGTACAGGCTACACTTTTCTGAGGGGCAGATGGCAGTCGACCGTACAGGCTACACCTTTTTGAGGGGCAGATGGCGGTCGACCGTACAGGCTACACTTTTCTGAGGGGCAGATGGCGGTCAAACGTACAGGCTACACTTTTATGAGGGGCAGATGGCGGTCGACCGTTCAGGCTACACTTTTCTGAGGGGCAGATGGCGGTCAACCGTACAGGCTACACTTTTCTGAGGGGCAGATGGCGGTCAACCGTACAGGATACACTTTTCTGAGGGGCAGATGGCGGTCAACCGTACAGGCTACACTTTTCTGAGGGGCAGATGGCGGTCTACCGTACAGGCTACACTTTTCTGAGGGGCAGATTGCGGTCAACCGTACAGGCTACACTTTTCTGAGAGGCAGATGGCGGTCAACCGTACAGGCTACACTTTTCTGAGGAGCAGATGGCGGTCGACCGTACAGGCTACACTTTTATGAGGGGCAGATGGCAGTCAACCGTACAGGCTACACTTTTCTCAGGAGCAGATGGCGGTGGACCGTACAGGCTACACTTTTCTGAGGGGCAGAGGGCGGTCGACCGTACAGGCTAAACTTTTCTGAGGGGCAGATGGCGGTCGACCGTACAGGCAACACTTTTATGAGGGGCAGATGGAAGTCAACGGTACAGGCTACACTTTTCTGAGGGGCAGATGGCGGTCAACCGTACAGGCTACACTTTTCTGAGGGGCAGATGGCGGTCGACCGTACAGGCTACACTTTTCTGAGGGGCAGATGGCGGTCGACCGTACAGGCTACACTTTTCTGAGGGGCAGATGACGGTCAACCGTACAGGCTACACTTTTCTGAGGGGAAGATGGCGGTCAACCGTACAGGCTACACTTTTCTGAGGGGCAGATGGTGGTCAACCGTACAGGCTACACTTTTCTGAGGGGCAGATGGCGGTCAACCGTACAGGAACACTTTTATGAGGGGCAGATGGCGGTCGACCGTTCAGGCTACACTTTTCTGAGGGGCAGATGGCGGTCAACCGTACAGGCTACACTTTTCTGAGGGGTAGATGGCGGTCGACTGTACAGGCTACACTTTTCTGAGGGGCAGATGGCGGTCGACCGTACAGGCTACACTTTTCTGAGGCGCAGATGGTGGTCGACTGTACAGAATACACTTTTCTGAGGGGCAGATGGCGGTCGACCGTACAGGCTACTCTTTTATGAGGGGCAGATGGCGGTCGACCGTTCAGGCTACACTTTTCTGAGGGGCAGATGGCGGTCGACTGTACAGGCTACACTTTTATGAGGGGCAGATGGCGGTCGACCGTACAGGCTACACTTTTCTGAGGGGCAGATGGCAGTCAACCGTACAGGCTACTTTTTTCTGAGGGGCAGATGGCGGTCGACCGTACAGGCTACACTTTTCTGAGGGGCAGATGGCGGTCAACCGTACAGGCTACACTTTTCTGAGGGGCAGATGGCGGTCGACCGTACAGGCTACACTTTTCTGAGGGGCAGATGGCGGTCAACCGTACAGGCTACACTTTTCTGAGGGGCAGATGGCGGTCGACCGTACAGGCTACACTTTTATGAGGGGCAGATGGCGGTCGTCTGTACAAGCTACATATTTCTGAGGGGCAGATGGCGGTCGACCGTACAGGCTACACTTTTCTGAGGGGCAGATGGCGGTCGACCGTACAGGCTACACTTTTCTGAGGGGCAGATGGCGGTCAACCGTACAGGATACACTTTTCTGAGGGGCAGATGGCGCTCGACCGTACAGGATACACTTTTCTGAGGGGCAGATGGCGGTCAACCGTACAGGCTACACTTTTCTGAGGGCAGATGGCGGTCGACCGTACAGGCTACACTTTTATGAGGGACAGATGGCGGTCAACCATACAGGCTACACTTTTCTGAGGGGCAGATGGCGGTCAACCGTACAGGATACACTTTTCTGAGGGGCAGATGGCGGTCAACCGTACAGGCTACACTTTTATGAGGGGCAGATGGCAGTCGTCTGTACAAGCTACATATTTCTGAGGGGCAAATGGCGGTCGACCGTACAGGCTACACTTTTCTGAGGGGCAGATAGCGGTCGACCGTACAAGCTACACTTTTCTGAGGGGCAGATGGTGGTCGACCGTACAGGCTACACTTTTCTGAGGGGCAGATGGCAGGCGACTGTACAGGCTACACTTTTCTGAGGGGCAGATGGCGGTCGACCGTACAGGCTACACTTGTATGAGGGGCAGATGGCGGTCAACCGTACAGGCTACACTTTTATGTGAGGCAGATGGCGGTCGACCGAACAGGCTACACTTTTATGAGGGGCAGATGGTGGTCGACCGTACAGGCTACACTTTTATGAGGGGAAGATGGCGGTCGACCGTACAGGCTACACTATTATGAGGGGCAGATGGCGGTCGACCGTACAGGCTACACTTGTATGAGGGGCAGATGGCGGTCGACCGTACAGGCTACACTTGTATGAGGGGCAGATGGCGGTCGACCGTACAGGCTACACTTTTATGAGGGGTAGATGGCGGTCGACCGTACAGGCTACACTTATATGAGGGGCAGATGTCGGTCGACCATACAGGCTACACTTTTATGAGGGGCAGATGGCGGTCGACCGTACAGGCTACACTTTTATGAGGGGCAGATGGCGGTCGACCGTACAGGCTACACTTGTATGAGGGGCAGATGGCGGTCAACAGTACAGACCACACTTTTATGAGGGGCAGATGGCGGTCGACCGTACAGGCTACACTTTTATGAGGGGCAGATGGCGGTCGACCGTACAGGCTACACTTTTATGAGGGGCAGATGGCGGTCGACCGTACATGCTACACTTTTATGAGGGGCAGATGGCGGTCGACCGTACAGGCTACACTTTTCTGAGGGGCAGATGGCGGTCGACTGTACAGGCTACACTTTTCTGAGGGGCAGATGGCGGTCGACCGTACAGGCTACACTTTTATGAGGGGCAGATGGCGGTCGACCGTACAGGCTACACTTTTCTGAGGGGCAGATGGCGGTCGACCGTACAGGCTACACTTTTATGAGGGGCAGATGGCGGTCGACCGTACAGGCTACACTTTAATGAGGGGCAGATGGCGGACGACCGTCCAGGCTACACTTTTCTGAGGGGCAGATGGCGGTCAACCGTACACGCTACACTTTTCTGAGGGGCAGATGGTGGTCGACCGTTCAGGCTACACTTTTCTGAGGGGCAGATGGCGGTCAACCGTATAGGATACACTTTTCTGAGGGGCAGATGGCGGTCAACCGTACAGGCTACACTTTTCTGAGGGGCAGATGGCGGTCTACCGTACAGGCTACACTTTTCTGAGGGGCAGATTGCGGTCGACCGTACAGGCTACACTTTTCTGAGAGGCAGATGGCGGTCAACCGTACAGGCTAAACTTTTCTGAGGGGCAGATGGCGGTCGACCGTACAGGCAACACTTTTATGAGGGGCAGATGGAAGTCAACCGTACAGGCTACACTTTTCTGAGGGGCAGATGGCGGTCAACCGTACAGGCTACACTTTTCTGAGGGGCAGATGGCGGTCGACCGTACAGGCTACACTTTTCTGAGGGGCAGATGGCGGTCGACCGTACAGGCTACACTTTTATGAGGGGCAGATGGCGGTCAACCGTACAGGCTACACTTTTCTGAGGGGAAGATGGCGGTCAACCGTACAGGCTACACTTTTCTGAGGGGCAGATGGTGGTCAACCGTACAGGCTACACTTTTCTGAGGGGCAGATGGCGGTCAACCGTACAGGCTACACTTTTATGAGGGGCAGATGGCGGTCGACCGTTCAGGCTACACTTTTATGAGGGGCAGATGGCGGTCGACCGTACAGACTACACTTTTATGAGGGGCAGATGGCGGTCGACCGTACAGGCTACACTTTTCTGAGGGGCAGATGGCGGTTGACCGTACGGGCTACACTTTTCTGAGGGGCAGATGGCGGTCGACTGTACAGGCTACACTTTTCTGAGGGGCAGATGGCGGTCAACCGTACAGGCTACACTTTTCTGAGGGGTAGATGGCGGTCGACTGTACAGGCTACACTTTTCTGAGGGGCAGATGGCGGTCAACCGTACAGGCTACACTTTTCTGAGGCGCAGATGGTGGTCGACTGTACAGAATACACTTTTCTGAGGGGCAGATGGCGGTCGACCGTACAGGCTACTCTTTTATGAGGGGCAGATGGCGGTCGACCGTTCAGGCTACACTTTTCTGAGGGGCAGATGGCGGTCGACTGTACAGGCTACACTTTTATGAGGGGCAGATGGCGGTCGACCGTACAGGCTACACTTTTCTGAGGGGCAGATGGCAGTCAACCGTACAGGCTACTTTTTTCTGAGGGGCAGATGGCGGTCGACCGTACAGGCTACACTTTTCTGAGGGGCAGATGGCGGTCAACCGTACAGGCTACACTTTTCTGAGGGGCAGATGGCGGTAGACCGTACAGGCTACACTTTTCTGAGGGGCAGATGGCGGTCAACCGTACAGGCTACACTTTTCTGAGGGGCAGATGGCGGTCGACCGTACAGGCTACACTTTTATGAGGGGCAGATGGCGGTCGTCTGTACAAGCTACATATTTCTGAGGGGCAGATGGCGGTCGACCGTACAGGCTACACTTTTCTGAGGGGCAGATGGCGGTCGACCGTACAGGCTACACTTTTCTGAGGGGCAGATGGCGGTCAACCGTACAGGATACACTTTTCTGAGGGGCAGATGGCGCTCGACCGTACAGGCTACACTTTTCTGAGGGGCAGATGGCGGTCAACCGTACAGGCTACACTTTTCTGAGGGCAGATGGCGGTCGACCGTACAGGCTACACTTTTATGAGGGACAGATGGCGGTCAACCATACAGGCTACACTTTTCTGAGGGGCAGATGGCGGTCAACCGTACAGGATACACTTTTCTGAGGGGCAGATGGCGGTCAACCGTACAGGCTACACTTTTATGAGGGGCAGATGGCAGTCGTCTGTACAAGCTACATATTTCTGAGGGGCAGATGGCGGTCGACCGTACAGGCTACACTTTTCTGAGGGGCAGATAGCGGTCGACCGTACAGGCTACACTTTTCTGAGGGGCAGATGGTGGTCGACCGTACAGGCTACACTTTTCTGAGGGGCAGATGGCAGGCGACTGTACAGGCTACACTTGTCTGAGGGGCAGATGGCGGTCGACCGTACAGGCTACACTTGTATGAGGGGCAGATGGCGGTCAACCGTACAGGCTACACTTTTATGTGGGGCAGATGGCGGTCGACCGAACAGGCTACACTTTTATGAGGGACAGATGGTGGTCGACCGTACAGGCTACACTTTTATGAGGGGCAGATGGCGGTCGACCGTACAGGCTACACTATTATGAGGGGCAGATGGCGGTCGACCGTACAGGCTACACTTGTATGAGGGGCAGATGGCGGTCAACCGTACAGGCTACACTTGTATGAGGGCAGATGGCGGTCGACCGTACAGGCTACACTTGTATGAGGGGCAAATGGCGGTCGACCGTACAGGCTACACTTGTGTGAGGGGCAGATGGCGGTCGACCGTACAGGCTACACTATTATGAGGGGCAGATGGCGGTCGACCGTACAGGCTACACTTGTATGAGGGGCAGATGGCGGTCGACCGTACAGGCTACACTTGTATGAGGGGCAGATGGCGGTCGACCGTACAGGCTACACTTTTATGAGGGGCAGATGTCGGTCGACCATACAGGCTACACTTTTATGAGGGGCAGATGGCGGTCGACCGTACAGGCTACACTTTTATGAGGGGCAGATGGCGGTCGACCGTACAGGCTACACTTGTATGAGGGGCAGATGTCGGTCGACCATACAGGCTACACTTTTATGAGGGGCAGATGGCGTTCGACCGTACAGGCTACACTTTTCTGAGGGGCACATGCCGGTCGACTGTACAGACTACACTTGTATGAGGGGCAGATGGCGGTCGACCGTACAGGCTACACTTTTATGAGGTGCAGATGGCGGTCGACCGTACAGGCTACTTTTGTATGAGGGGCAGATGGCGGTAGACCGTACAGGCTACACTTTTCTGACGGGCAGTTGGCGGTCGACCGTACAGGCTACACCTGTATGAGGGGCAGATGGCGGTCGACCGTACAGGCTACACTTTTCTGAGGGGCAGATGGCGGTCGACCGTACAGGCTACACTTTTCTGAGGGGCAGATGGCGGTCGACCGTACAGGCTACACTTGTATGAGGGGCAGATGGCGGTATACCGTACAGGCTACACTTTTCTGAGGGGCAGATGGCGGTCGACCGTACAGACTACACTTGTATGAGGGGCAGATGGCGGTCGACCGTACAGGCTACCCTTGTATGAGGGCAGATGGCGGTCGACCGTACAGGCTACACTTGTATGAGGGGCAAATGGCGGTCGACCGTACAGGCTACACTTGTGTGAGGGGCAGATGGCGGTCGACCGTACAGGCTACACTTTTATGAGGGGCAGATGGCGGTCGACCGTAAAGGCTACACTTTTATGAGGGGCAGATGGCGGTCGACCGTACAGGCTACACTTTTATGAGGGGCAGATGGCGGTCGACCGTTCAGGCTACACTTTTCTAAGGGGCAGATGGCGGTCGACCGTTCAGGCTACACTTTTCTGAGGGGCAGATGGCGGTCGACCGTACAGGCTACACTTTTATGAGGGGCAGATGGCGGTCGACCGTACAGGCTACACTTTTATGAGGGGCAGATGGCGGTCGACCGTACAGGCTACACTTGTATGAGGGGCAGATGGCGGTCGACCGTACAGGCTACACTTTTATGAGGGGCAGATGGCGGTCGACCGTACAGGCTACACTTTTATGAGGGGCAGATGGTGGTCGACCGTACAGGCTACACTTTTATGAGGGGCAGATGGCGGTCGACCGTACAGGCTACACTTTTATGAGGGTCAGATGGAGGTCGACCGTACAGGCTACACTTGTATGAGGGGCAGATGGCGGTCGACCGTACAGGCAACACTTTTCTGAGGGGCAGATGGCGGTCGACCGTACAGGCTAGACTAGTATGAGGGGCAGATGGCGGTCGACCGTACAGGCTACACTTTTCTGAGGGGCAGATGGCGGTCGACCGTACAGACTACACTTGTATGAGGGGCAGATGGCGGTCGACCGTACAGGCTACACTTTTATGAGGGGCAGATGGCGGTCGACCGTACAGGTAACACTTGTATGAGGGACAGATGGCGGTCGACCGTACAGGCTACACTTTTCTGAGGGGCAGATGGCGGTCGACCGTACAGGCTACACTTGTATGAGGGGCAGATGGCGGTCGACCGTACAGGCTACACTTTTCTGAGGGGCAGATGGCGGTTGACCGTACAGGCTACACTTTTCTGAGGGGCAGATGGCGGTCGACCGTACAGGCTACACTTGTATGAGGGGCAGATGGTGGTCGACCGTACAGGCTACACTTGTATGAGGGGCAGATGGCGGTCGACCGTACAGGCTACACTTGTATGAGGGGCAGATGGCGGTCGACCGTACAGGCTAAACTTGTTTGAGGGGCAGATGGCGGTCTACCGTACAGGCTACACTTTATGAGGGGCAGATGGCGGTCGACCGTACAGGCTACACTTTTATGAGGGGCAGATGGCGGTCGACCGTACAGGCTACACTTTTCTGAGGGGCACATGGCGGTCGACCGTACAGGCTACACTTTTCTGAGGGGCAGATGGCGGTCGACCGTTCAGGCTACACTTTTCTGAGGGGCAGATGGCGGTCGACCGTACAGGCTACACTTTTATGAGGGGCAGATGGCGGTCGACCGTACAGCCTACACTTGTATGAGGGGCAGATGGCGGTCGACCGTACAAGCTACACTTGTATGAGGGGCAGAAGGCGGTCGACCGTACAGGCTACACTTTTATGAGGGGTAGATGGCGGTCGACCGTACAGGCTACACTTATATGAGGGGCAGATGTGGGTCGACCATACAGGCTACACTTTTATGAGGGGCAGATGGTGGTCGACCGTACAGGCTTACTTTTCTGAGGGGCAGATGGCGGTCGACCGTACAGGCTACACTTTTCTGAGGGGCAGATGGTGGTCGACCGTACAGGCTACACTTGTATGAGGGGCAGATGGCGGTCGACCGTACAGGCTACACTTTTATGAGGTGCAGATGGCGGTAGACCGTACAGGCTACACTTTTCTGAGGGGCAGATGGCGGTCGACCGTACAGGCTACACCTGTATGAGGGGCAGATGGCGGTCGACCGTACAGGCTACACTTTTCTGAGGGGCAGATGGCGGTCGACCGTACAGGCTACACTTTTCTGAGGGGCAGATGGCGGTCGACCGTACAGGCTACACTTGTATGAGGGGCAGATGGCGGTATACCGTACAGGCTACACTTTTCTGAGGGGCAGATGGCGGTCGACCGTACAGACTACACTTGTATGAGGGGCAGATGGCGGTCGACCGTACAGGCTACACTTGTATGAGGGCAGATGGCGGTCGACCGTACAGGCTACACTTGTATGAGGGGCAGATGGCGGTCGACCGTACAGGCTACACTTGTGTGAGGGGCAGATGGCGGTCGACCGTACAGGCTACACTTTTATGAGGGGCAGATGGCGGTCGACCGTATAGGCTACACTTTTATGAGGGCAGATGGCGGTCGACCGTTCAGGCTACACTTTTCTAAGGGGCAGATGGCGGTCGACCTTTCAGGCTACACTTTTCTGAGGGGCAGATGGCGGTCGACCGTACAGGCTACACTTTTATGAGGGGCAGATGGCGGTCGACCGTACAGGCTACACTTTTATGAGGGGCAGATGGCGGTCGACCGTACAGGCTACACTTGTATGAGGGGCAGATGGCGGTCGACCGTACAGGCTACACTTTTATGAGGGGCAGATGGCGGTCGACCGTACAGGCTACACTTTTATGAGGGGCAGATGGTGGTCGACCGTACAGGCTACACTTTTTTGAGGGGCAGATGGCGGTCGACCGTACAGGCTACACTTTTATGAGGGGCAGATGGCGGTCGACCGTACAGGCTACACTTGTATGAGGGGCAGATGGCGGTCGACCGTACAGGCAACCCTTTTCTGAGGGGCAGATGGCGGTCGACCGTACAGGCTACACTTGTATGAGGGGCAGATGGCGGTCGACCGTACAGGCTACACTTTTCTGAGGGGCAGATGGCGGTCGACCGTACAGACTACACTTGTATGAGGGGCAGATGGCGGTCGACCGTACAGGCTACACTTTTATGAGGGGCAGATGGCGGTCGACCGTACAGGCTACACTTGTATGAAGGACAGATGGCGGTCGACCGTACAGGCTACACTTTTCTGAGGGGCAGATGGCGGTCGACCGTACAGGCTACACTTGTATGAGGGGCAGATGGTGGTCGACCGTACAGGCTACACTTTTCTGAGGGGCAGATGGTGGTCGACCGTACAGACTACACTTGTATGAGGGGCAGATGGCGGTCGACCGTACAGCCTACACTTGTATGAGGGGCAGATGGCGGTCGACCGTACAGGCTACACTTGTATGAGGTGCAGATGGCGGTCGACCGTACAGGCTACACTTGTTTGAGGGGCAGATGGCGGTCTACCGTACAGGCTACACTTTTATGAGGGGCAGATGGCGGTCGACCGTACAGGCTACACTTGTATGAGGGGCAGATGGCGGTTGACCGTACAGGCTACACTTTTATGAGGGGCAGATGGCGGTCGACCGTACAGGCTACACTTTTCTGAGGGGCAGATGGTGTTCGACCGTACAGGCTACACTTTTCTGAGGGGCAGATGGCGGTCGACCGTTCAGGCTACACTTTTCTGAGGGGCAGATGGCGGTCGACCGTTCAGGCTACACTTTTCTGAGGGGCAGATGGCGGTCGACCGTACAGGCTACACTTTTCTGAGGGGCAGATGGTGGTCGACCGTACCGGCTACACTTTTCTTAGGGGCAGATGGCGGTCGACCGTACAGGCTACACTTTTCTGAGGGGCAGATGGTGGTCAACCGTACAGGCTACACTTTTCTGAGGCGCAGATGGCGGTCGACTGTACAGAATACACTTTTCTGAGGGGCAGATGGCGGGCGACCGTACAGGCTACTCTTTTATGAGGGGCAGATGGCGGTCGACCGTTCAGGGTACACTTTTCTGAGGGGCAGATGGCGGTCAACCGTACAGGCTACACTTTTATGAGGGGCAGATGGCGGTCGACCGTACAGGCTACACTTTTATGAGGGGCAGATGGCGGTCGATTGTACAGGCTACACTTTTCTGAGGGGCAGATGGCGGTCAACCGTACAGGCTACACTTTTCTGAGGGGCAGATGGCGGTCAACCGTACAGGCTACACTTTCCTGAGGGGCAGATGGCGGTCAACCGTACAGGCTACACTTTTCTGAGGGGCAGATGGCAGTCAACCGTACAGGCTACACATTTCTGAGGGGCAGATGGCGGTCGACCGTACAGGCTACACTTTTCTGAGGGGCAGATGGCGGTCAACCGTACAGGCTACACTTTTCTGAGGGGCAGATTGCGGTCGACCGTACAGGCTACACTTTTATGAGGGGCAGATGGCGGTCAAGCGTACAGGCTACACTTTTCTGAGGGGCAGATGGCGGTCAACCGTACAGGCCACACTTTTCTGAGGGGCAGATGGCGGTCGACTGTACAGGCTACACTTTTCTGAGGGGCAGATGGCGGTCAACCGTACAGGCTACACTTTTCTGAGGCGCAGATGGCGGTCGACTGTACAGAATACACTTTTCTGAGGGGCAGATGGCGGGCGACCGTACAGGCTACTCTTTTATGAGGGGCAGATGGCGGTCGACCGTTCAGGCTACACTTTTCTGAGGGGCAGATGGCGGTCGACCGTACAGGCTACACTTTTATGAGGGGCAGATGGCGGTCGACCGTACAGGCTACACTTTTATGAGGGGCAGATGGCGGTCGACCGTACAGGCTACACTTTTCTGAGGGGCTGATCGCGGTCAACCGTACAGGCTACACTTTTCTGAGGGGCAGATGGCGGTCAACCGTACAGGCTACACTTTCCTGAGGGGCAGATGGCGGTCGACCGTACAGGCTACACTTTTCTGAGGGGCAGATGGCAGTCAACCGTACAGGCTACACATTTCTGAGGGGTAGATGGCGGTCGACCGTACAGGCTACACTTTTCTGAGGGGCAGATGGCGGTCAACCGTACAGGCTACACTTTTCTGAGGGGCAGATGGCGGTCGTCCGTACAGGCTACACTTTTATGAGGGGCTGATGGCGGTCAACCGTACAGGCTACACTTTTCTGAGGGTCAGATGGCGGTCGACCGTACAGGCTTCACTTTGGTCGACCGTACAGGCTACACTTTTATGAGGGGCAGATGTCGGTCGTCTGTACAAGCTACACTTTTCTGAGGGGCAGACGGCGGTCGACCGTACAGGCTACACTTTTCTGAGGGGCAGATGGCGGTCGACCGTTCAGGCTACACATTTCTGAGGGGCAGATGGCGGTCGACCGTACAGGCTACACTTTTCCGAGGGGCAGATGGTGGTCGACTGTACCGGCTACACTTTTCTGAGGGGCAGATGGCGGTCGACCGTACAGGCTACACTTTTATGAGGGGCAGATGGCGGTCGACCGTACAGGCTACACTTGTATGAGGGGCAGATGGCGGTCGACCGTACAGGCTACACTTTTATGTGGGGCAGATGGCGGTCGACCGTACAGGCTACACTTTTATGAGGGGCAGATGGCGGTCGACCGTACAGGCTACACTTTTATGAGGGGTAGATGGCGGTCGACCGTACAGGCTACACTATTATGAGGGGCTGATGGTGGTCGACCGTACAGGCTACACTTGTATGAGGGGCAGATGGCGGTCAACCGTACAGGCTACACTTGTATGAGGGGCAGATGGCGGTCGACCGTACAGGCTACACTTTTATGAGGGGCAGATGGCGGTCGACCGTACAGGCTACACTTGTATGAGGGGCAGATGGCGGTCGACCGTACAGGCTACACTTTTATGAGGGGCAGATGGCGGTCGACCGTACAGGCTACACTTTTATGAGGGGCAGATGGCGGTCGACCGTACAGGCTACACTTGTATGAGGGGCAGATGGCGGTCGACCGTACAGGCTACACTTTTCTGAGGGGCAGATGGCGGTCGACCGTACAGGCTACACTGTATGAGGGGCAGATGGCGGTCGACCGTACAGGCTACACTTTTCTGAGGGGCAGATGGCGGTCGACCGTACAGACTACACTTGTATGAGGGGCAGATGGCGGTCGACCGTACAGGCTACACTTTTATGAGGGGCAGATGGCGGTCGACCGTACAGGCTACACTTGTATGAGGGACAGATGGCGGTCGACCGTACAGGCTACACTTTTCTGAGGGGCAGATGGCGGTCGACCGTACAGGCTACACTTGTATGAGGGGCAGATGGCGGTCGACCGTACAGGCTACACTTTTCTGAGGGGCAGATGGCGGTCGACCGTACAGGCTACACTTTTCTGAGGGGCAGATGGTGGTCGACCGTACAGGCTACACTTGTATGAGGGGCAGATGGTGGTCGACCGTACAGGCTACACTTTTCTGAGGGGCAGATAGCGGTCGACCGTACAGACTACACTTGTATGAGGGGCAGATGGCGGTCGACCGTACATACCGTTCAGGCTACTCTTTTATGAGCGGCAGATGGCGGTCAACCGTTCAGGCTACTCTTTTATGAGGGGCAGATGGTGGTCGACCATTCATGCTTCTCTTTTATGAGGGGCAGATGGCGGTCGACCGTCCAGGCTACTCTTTTATGAGGGGCAGATGGCGGTCGACCGTACAGGCTACTCTTTTCTGAGGGGCAGATGGCGGTCGACCGTACAGGCTACACCTTTCTGAGGGGCATATGGCGGTCGACCGTTCAGGCTACTCTTTTCTGAGGGGCAGATGGTGGTCGACCGTTCAGGCTACTCTTTTATGAGGGGCAGATGGCGGTCGACCGTTCAGGCTACTCTTTTATGAGGAGCAGATGGCGGTCGACCGTACAGGCTACACTTTTCTGAGGGGCAGATGGCGGTCGACCGTACAGGCTACTCTTTTAAGAGGGGCAAATGGCGGTCGACCGTTCAGGCTACTCTTTTATGAGGGGCAGATGGCGGTCGACCGTTCAGGCTACTCTTTTATGAGGGGCAGATGGCGGTCGACCGTTCAGGCTACTCTTTTATGAGGGGCAGATGGCGGTCGACCGTTCAGGCTACTCTTTTATGAGGGGCAGATGGCGGTCAACCGTTCAGGCTACTCTTTTATGAGGGGCAGATGGCGGTCGACCGTTCAGGCTACTCTTTTATGTGGGGCAGATGGCGTTCGACCGTTCAGGCTACTCTTTTATGAGGGGCAGATGGCGGTTTACCGTACAGGCTACACCTTTGTGAGGGGCAGATGGCGGTCGACCGTACAGGCTACACCTTTCTGAGGGGCAGATGGCGGTCGACCGTACAGGCTACACCTTTCTGAGGGGCAGATGGCGGTCGACCGTACAGGCTACACCTTTCTGAGGGGCAGATGGCGGTTTACCGTACAGGCTACACCTTTCTGAGGGGCAGATGGCGGTCGACCGTACAGGCTACACCTTTCTGAGGGGCAGATGGCGGTCGACCGTACAGGCTACACTTTTCTACACGAGGCGAGACCTCTAGATATACCTTGTAGAAAACCAATTAATTAAGTTTGCGTTGGAAACATTCCGTACGGTAAATATTGCTTCCCTCCAGATATAAAACTGCAAAATCAAAATAATAATAAATCAAACTGATATCAACATTTTTGATGGAAAGTTGAAGGTATAATTTCTATTTATAATTTTATATATTTACAGACTTGATTTTACTCGTCCGTTCAGGCTACTCTTTTATGTGGGGCAGATGGCGTTCGACCGTTCAGGCTACTCTTTTATGAGGGGCAGATGGCGGTTTACCGTACAGGCTACACCTTTGTGAGGGGCAGATGGCGGTCGACCGTACAGGCTACACCTTTCTGAGGGGCAGATGGCGGTCGACCGTACAGGCTACACCTTTCTGAGGGGCAGATGGCGGTCAACCGTACAGGCTACACTTTCCTGAGGGGCAGATGGCGGTCAACCGTACAGGCTACACTTTTCTGAGGGGCAGATGGCAGTCAACCGTACAGGCTACACATTTCTGAGGGGCAGATGGCGGTCGACCGTACAGGCTACACTTTTCTGAGGGGCAGATGGCGGTCAACCGTACAGGCTACACTTTTCTGAGGGGCAGATTGCGGTCGACCGTACAGGCTACACTTTTATGAGGGGCAGATGGCGGTCAAGCGTACAGGCTACACTTTTCTGAGGGGCAGATGGCGGTCAACCGTACAGGCCACACTTTTCTGAGGGGCAGATGGCGGTCGACTGTACAGGCTACACTTTTCTGAGGGGCAGATGGCGGTCAACCGTACAGGCTACACTTTTCTGAGGCGCAGATGGCGGTCGACTGTACAGAATACACTTTTCTGAGGGGCAGATGGCGGGCGACCGTACAGGCTACTCTTTTATGAGGGGCAGATGGCGGTCGACCGTTCAGGCTACACTTTTCTGAGGGGCAGATGGCGGTCGACCGTACAGGCTACACTTTTATGAGGGGCAGATGGCGGTCGACCGTACAGGCTACACTTTTATGAGGGGCAGATGGCGGTCGACCGTACAGGCTACACTTTTCTGAGGGGCTGATCGCGGTCAACCGTACAGGCTACACTTTTCTGAGGGGCAGATGGCGGTCAACCGTACAGGCTACACTTTCCTGAGGGGCAGATGGCGGTCGACCGTACAGGCTACACTTTTCTGAGGGGCAGATGGCAGTCAACCGTACAGGCTACACATTTCTGAGGGGTAGATGGCGGTCGACCGTACAGGCTACACTTTTCTGAGGGGCAGATGGCGGTCAACCGTACAGGCTACACTTTTCTGAGGGGCAGATGGCGGTCGTCCGTACAGGCTACACTTTTATGAGGGGCTGATGGCGGTCAACCGTACAGGCTACACTTTTCTGAGGGTCAGATGGCGGTCGACCGTACAGGCTTCACTTTGGTCGACCGTACAGGCTACACTTTTATGAGGGGCAGATGTCGGTCGTCTGTACAAGCTACACTTTTCTGAGGGGCAGACGGCGGTCGACCGTACAGGCTACACTTTTCTGAGGGGCAGATGGCGGTCGACCGTTCAGGCTACACATTTCTGAGGGGCAGATGGCGGTCGACCGTACAGGCTACACTTTTCCGAGGGGCAGATGGTGGTCGACTGTACCGGCTACACTTTTCTGAGGGGCAGATGGCGGTCGACCGTACAGGCTACACTTTTATGAGGGGCAGATGGCGGTCGACCGTACAGGCTACACTTGTATGAGGGGCAGATGGCGGTCGACCGTACAGGCTACACTTTTATGTGGGGCAGATGGCGGTCGACCGTACAGGCTACACTTTTATGAGGGGCAGATGGCGGTCGACCGTACAGGCTACACTTTTATGAGGGGTAGATGGCGGTCGACCGTACAGGCTACACTATTATGAGGGGCTGATGGTGGTCGACCGTACAGGCTACACTTGTATGAGGGGCAGATGGCGGTCAACCGTACAGGCTACACTTGTATGAGGGGCAGATGGCGGTCGACCGTACAGGCTACACTTTTATGAGGGGCAGATGGCGGTCGACCGTACAGGCTACACTTGTATGAGGGGCAGATGGCGGTCGACCGTACAGGCTACACTTTTATGAGGGGCAGATGGCGGTCGACCGTACAGGCTACACTTTTATGAGGGGCAGATGGCGGTCGACCGTACAGGCTACACTTGTATGAGGGGCAGATGGCGGTCGACCGTACAGGCTACACTTTTCTGAGGGGCAGATGGCGGTCGACCGTACAGGCTACACTGTATGAGGGGCAGATGGCGGTCGACCGTACAGGCTACACTTTTCTGAGGGGCAGATGGCGGTCGACCGTACAGACTACACTTGTATGAGGGGCAGATGGCGGTCGACCGTACAGGCTACACTTTTATGAGGGGCAGATGGCGGTCGACCGTACAGGCTACACTTGTATGAGGGACAGATGGCGGTCGACCGTACAGGCTACACTTTTCTGAGGGGCAGATGGCGGTCGACCGTACAGGCTACACTTGTATGAGGGGCAGATGGCGGTCGACCGTACAGGCTACACTTTTCTGAGGGGCAGATGGCGGTCGACCGTACAGGCTACACTTTTCTGAGGGGCAGATGGTGGTCGACCGTACAGGCTACACTTGTATGAGGGGCAGATGGTGGTCGACCGTACAGGCTACACTTTTCTGAGGGGCAGATAGCGGTCGACCGTACAGACTACACTTGTATGAGGGGCAGATGGCGGTCGACCGTACATACCGTTCAGGCTACTCTTTTATGAGCGGCAGATGGCGGTCAACCGTTCAGGCTACTCTTTTATGAGGGGCAGATGGTGGTCGACCATTCATGCTTCTCTTTTATGAGGGGCAGATGGCGGTCGACCGTCCAGGCTACTCTTTTATGAGGGGCAGATGGCGGTCGACCGTACAGGCTACTCTTTTCTGAGGGGCAGATGGCGGTCGACCGTACAGGCTACACCTTTCTGAGGGGCATATGGCGGTCGACCGTTCAGGCTACTCTTTTCTGAGGGGCAGATGGTGGTCGACCGTTCAGGCTACTCTTTTATGAGGGGCAGATGGCGGTCGACCGTTCAGGCTACTCTTTTATGAGGAGCAGATGGCGGTCGACCGTACAGGCTACACTTTTCTGAGGGGCAGATGGCGGTCGACCGTACAGGCTACTCTTTTAAGAGGGGCAAATGGCGGTCGACCGTTCAGGCTACTCTTTTATGAGGGGCAGATGGCGGTCGACCGTTCAGGCTACTCTTTTATGAGGGGCAGATGGCGGTCGACCGTTCAGGCTACTCTTTTATGAGGGGCAGATGGCGGTCGACCGTTCAGGCTACTCTTTTATGAGGGGCAGATGGCGGTCAACCGTTCAGGCTACTCTTTTATGAGGGGCAGATGGCGGTCGACCGTTCAGGCTACTCTTTTATGTGGGGCAGATGGCGTTCGACCGTTCAGGCTACTCTTTTATGAGGGGCAGATGGCGGTTTACCGTACAGGCTACACCTTTGTGAGGGGCAGATGGCGGTCGACCGTACAGGCTACACCTTTCTGAGGGGCAGATGGCGGTCGACCGTACAGGCTACACCTTTCTGAGGGGCAGATGGCGGTCGACCGTACAGGCTACACCTTTCTGAGGGGCAGATGGCGGTTTACCGTACAGGCTACACCTTTCTGAGGGGCAGATGGCGGTCGACCGTACAGGCTACACCTTTCTGAGGGGCAGATGGCGGTCGACCGTACAGGCTACACTTTTCTACACGAGGCGAGACCTCTAGATATACCTTGTAGAAAACCAATTAATTAAGTTTGCGTTGGAAACATTCCGTACGGTAAATATTGCTTCCCTCCAGATATAAAACTGCAAAATCAAAATAATAATAAATCAAACTGATATCAACATTTTTGATGGAAAGTTGAAGGTATAATTTCTATTTATAATTTTATATATTTACAGACTTGATTTTACTCGTCATTTTGTAGAAATCTAGCAGCCGACGCAAAAACAAGTTTTTGTTGAAATATAAAATCTTAATGTCTTATCGTATGGTTTAACCCATTGGCTTTGAAAAATTCTACCCATGGAATAAAAGTAGTGAACTGAGGATGGTTTGTAAACAGAGTAAACACAGTGTTTTGTTTTAGTAATCCTATATATTAGTTTATTAGGACAAGGCTGTGACAAGCAGCTAGTAGTAAAATAATATAACTGACAAGCATATTTCAATAATCACTTTTTTGCGAATTACCCCATAGGGTATACGTTATTAAGGTAGTGGGTCCTTTGTCCGAAATATTTTACACTGCAAAAACGTACGAATAGTTCTTTAAGTTTCCTTTACTTTAAATCGCTTAGGAATAAATACAATTTTAAGGAGTAGAAATATTGACTGTCCCCTCTCTTCAAACTCGTCTGTTCCTTTCCTTTTAAATTGTTCTAATATTGTAGAGAATTTGGAATGACCATTTTTCAAGTTATACCTATCTTATGAATAATTAGACATGTATTTACTTATCAGATATACTTAATGTGTGGATTTCAGTGGAACACTTAACAAAACTACTTAAAGTTTTCGTTATAAGCAATATCATATGATTTCATAGTGTAAACTTACTTACCGGGAAGTGGCCGTTATTTTTGAAAAAAAAAAAAAAACTTGTTCCCGTTCACAGATTTAACGTAAGCCGGTTCTACGTAAAACCTGTCAAACCTAAATCCGCCTGTGTTGAAGAAACTTTGTCAATTTAAAAGTCAGTAAAAGTTTGATAAGATTGACACAAAGTTGTTAAATTGGTTTTGCTTTGCAGTTACTGCACCAGGTAATGGCGTTAATTTGTCTCGTAAATAATTAAAAGGAAATCAAGCTAGAAGCAATTAAATTTAATTAATGAAGAGCATATTTTTCACTGTTATAAACCAAATCCAGCAAAATAATCTCCGCGTTCGTTAAGGTAGAGAAACGAAGCCTATTATTTATACTTACAATTTTGGTATTAATTTACTAGAATGGATGTGATTGTGCCTCGTAGCTTAAAACATTTGAGTTAATTCTTACGTCCTACTAAACACAATTGAAAAATGAGTCGGTAATTCATACAAAGATGAATTGTTTTTAAAGTTGATTATTAATGTTGCTGAAAAAACATGTCAGATATACATCAAAAGTATTTTGAAATTAATACATAACTGCAATATTATATGCACTAGAAACATATATAAAAATAACAATAACCTTGTACGAATAAACATATGAAAACCCCTTATGTCACCAAATTAAAATTAATAAATATGTCAGCAAATGATTAAAGGTTTTTATGAATGTTCTTGCAGACCATTTACCCGTTACGTAGTTTCTTGAATATTATTAACTATACCGGCTGCTGAGTGTTAGAAAGACTATAGTGAGTATCACAGCCACGGTTCATTATGATTTAGCTACAACTGAATGCCATAAGTATGCAGTAAAACATAATCTGTATTATGAAAAAAAACGGCAATTTTGTAACCGGCATTCAACTTTGGTTGTAATGATTATGATGATTCGTACGACGGTAGGTGATGGTTATGGTAATTGTTATTTGGTTATCCTACAGTGAACACATTTCCACACCCAGAGACAAGGCTATCAGCAGTTAACAGTACGTCAGCAATGTAACAATGGGCGGTCACTTTAACACCACGATTGCGGTGTTGGCCGAGCTGACAGCTGATTGCGGTTAGGAGCTGGTGTCGCACAGTTTGTGGTCTAATCAAACCAGTCGGTGTATTACAGGACTGAGTGAAGAACTTACAAATTAATTCGATCTTAAACTTGGTTGGGTTTTGCTTTGTAATTTGAATACATTTTAATGATTTTGTTTTAATTTTACAAAATATGTTTGTTAAAAATGTTTCCGAATGAATTATTTTGCTAAATACAAGAACAATCCAAATATAATGTTAATAAACTCTGATTAAGTTAAACTATGCAATACGGTTATAAAAATTGTGTATTGGGGTAAGAGGGTAGATAGCGTTAACTTGGTTTACACGCGCTTTTCAAGTTAATGAGGTGCAAAGTGAAATAAATTACTGAACATATGTATATTATTTTTGTTTCAATTGCATATCCAATATGGGAGATTTGCACCTAAAAATTACTAATAAAAGTAGTTACATTTAATACTGATATTTGAATTGTTATTTGAAACTATAAGAAGGTTATTTGAAGTATTATAACAATTTTGGACATTTATTAAAGATCTAGAGTGATTACAACTCTTCTTAGACCGCGCGCTCTCTTGCTTTATGTCTCTGGTTTTTTCTATTTCTCTCCCTGGGTCTCTCCTTAACTGGCAGTCCGTATGTCAGACCGGAAATGAATTTCTTCTTCGTCAATATTTATCTGCAGTTCGATCACGTTTTGATGACTTGGAAGAGATTTTACTTGTTTTACTCGCTGTAATCATAGGCGAATCATAGATTATAATAATACCCCCGGCGCAGCAAACCTGCATACTCAGCGAATTTCCAATGAATATATAACATAACACATTAAAACACTTAACAGGATTCATCAGATATCTATTCACAACTAAGCGATATTTAAATTATTAATTTTTCTCCATAAGAATAACATTGGGGATGCGTAGCAGGTTTGCTGCAACAAGGCACACAAATTAATGGGTTTTTATGCAAATATCAATAGAATTCATCTTAGTGAAGTCACATACCAAGTTTCATCCATATACATTGATAAATAAGCGATATATAACATTTTAAGTATTTTCCATAAGAATAACATGGGGACCAAAGACCTAGGTTTGCTGCTACAGGAACCATAGGCGAAAAATTGTTTTTTTGTGCAAACAACAATAAACCACAACCAGATCAAGCCATATACCAAATTTCGCCAGTTTATGTTCATAAATAAGCGAGATATACAATTTTTCTTTTTCTCCATAAGAATAACATTAGACAACGTACTGTGTTTAGCACTTTCAATATATCGGTAACCAATTGACGTAGAGCAATGATCAAAATACCAAATTGTTTGTTTTTTTAAGCTGAATTCAATGGTATAAATTAAAATTTGATTTAAATTAAAATGGTATGTAAAAACCCCAAAAAAACCATTTTTGAGGTACAAATCCCCCCAAAAACCCCCATTTGGATGGTGCAATTCGTCTGGTTTTCGAACTCGTTCAAATAAATGGTGCTTTACACATTTGTACCAAATTTCATCAAGATGTGACCTTTTTTTACGAGAGTTATCGTGCTTACGGACACACACATATATATATATATAAATATATAAATAAATATATATATATATATATATATATATATATATATATATATATATATATATATATATATATAGATATGTCGGCGGCTGTTGAGAAGACAAAGTCTATGCACAGCACCTGTTCAGAGGACAGTTAGTGCCCTCTTAATATTAAGAGGACAGTCCTTATAACAGGTGCTGGGCATAACACTGAGTGTCCTCTCAACAGCCTTGGACATATTTCATCAGGTTTACCAACATACATGTGGGATAAAAATTCCCACATTATCATAGCAATAACGGCGGAATCGTTTATTCAGTTTGAGTGGTATTTCAATCATTTCACAAACGAATTGGTCACAAATGTCACCAAATACACCGTTTATTTCGGCCTATTGTTAAAAAACACAGACAACTGAAGTAGCGGGTTCTACAAACAAAAGCCGTTCCAATTTTCGCGCCAAACAGCTTCCGGTTCAAGTCAACCCGTCACGTCTGCAGTACGACTGGCCACATTCGTACTTATGAAGGCGTTTGTGATACTTCAACAGATTGTTTTCACATTTAGCATGGTTCTTTTTGTTTAAACTTTGGTAAAATAATCATCTCAATTAAACAATCTGTTTCCACAGGTTTGTCCTATTAATTATAAATTAAAATAATAGTCTAAACAAACAAAAAGTTTCTATTTGTTTTCGTGAATTTATTTTTGCTGTTATATTTACTCGTCAAATGTTTTCAATAAATATAATTTAAATGGTATTTTTTCAATGTTTACTTCTTACTGTGTTTAATTTAAGAAATTCTATTTTTGACAAATTTTGAATTTTGGCGCTACAGTAATACGTTTTGTTAACTTTACTAATTTGGAATACTTTCTTGCCATGGTCTATTTTATGGCCACATGCTGATTTATATGTACATAGCGCAAATGTATTTTTCTATACTATCTTTGCGCTTGGATATCTCTAGTCCTAGAGTGCGGAAACATTCACGTTTAATACACATATATGGTTGGTCATATAAGGTTGTGTTACAAAAACGATATTTATCTATCCTATGGCTGAAAATTAACCAAACTAAAAATATATATTTGTCTATAGAGTCCACTGAATCCAAATTATTTCTTAGATATTTTTGACGAAATGTTGATTGGGACTTTGTTATCATCAGTAACTGTAATTTACAATTCCTGAGTTCGCTCATCCAATTACGGGGATATTTTAGCATATCCCTAGTGTACGTAAGGAACACCACTGATGTGCACTAGGAATTAAACAATATGTAGTAACATATTGAAAACATTAAGTTCGCAACGGATAAAAAATAATGTTTCACCACTATTCATGCATGTTTTAGCACTCTTATTTTCTCATTAATGTTCAATTGTATTACCTTAAAAATTGTATATTTTATTACCAGTCTTGAAAGTGACCAATTTCTGGGAGAGATTGCATTTTACTATGCAACTGGAAAATGCTATTGAGTCCCGAAACAAGAATTTCGAGACAAGTAATGAACGTTTTCATCACAATGCAAAAAGTACGTTAAACTTTTGAAAAAATAGCTCATATTTCATAGTCTAGTAATTTGTCATAAGTAATCACGACAATGACTTTAAATTAATTTCCTCTGGTTTTTGTTTTAATATTTTTTTCTGAAGGGAAGTCGTTTTTTTTTGCAAACAATGTTTAGCCTAACTTAAAAACTTAAATGTAGTTGGTGATTTAAAGAGGGGGGTGGGAGTGTAAGTAATGGTATAAAATAAGCTTTAATGAGTAATGAGATATTAAATACTGTACTATGTACAATATATAAAATATTTGTGTTTTGAAATGTAAAAAATTAACTTCTGCTTGAACATGGAAAAAAGCTCAACATATTTTGAAATATTTTCTTTATGAACCTAAGATTGTCATGAAAAGTGACCGCTTGATAACCTACTTTAAAAGTTACTTGGTCTGAGGACTGACGCTCTATTTTCGCCAGCCAGTTTATGATTCGGGCTTATAAGTGGCGGCTCCAGTGGGAGGGAGGCCATAGTTGCTTGTAACGATTTAACAATTTGTATATAAAAGGAATCTTAGCCCCATTCTCAAGAAAACCAATTCAAATTAGTATTGACTTATCAAACACTCTGTAAATGAGCAAGGTATTCATATACAATGTATTTGATTTTTAAATGAGTCCCCCCTACTTTTTCTGCATTTCTTAATATATCAACTCCGGACCCAGGGCCCATTTTCTAAATAGGCCAAGTAGGCCGCTGCCTAGAGCGGCAAACTTTTGGGGGGCGGCAAATTTCTGGGAGCATATTTTTTTTATTATAAATTTGTCTTAGGATTAGTTGGATTAAAAATATTGTAAGCCTACTTGTAAGTATGCTTTTACTTTTTTTAACTTTGTAAATCATCTTTAACATCGAGAAAAACTAACTAGTTCATTTGTTATGCCGAAGCAGGAAGGGTGCGGAGATCAAAGTATTTAATTTGTTTATAGTCTGTCCAAACAGCCGTGCGCCCTGAAGGATTAGGACGACCCTCGCTCCCCGACGCCCAGGCACACTCACGCGCGGCCCGGCCTACCTGCCGCTAATGGTTCTTCTATGAATCACCAACTAGCCCTTATGCTACAAAACCAAATTTTTCAAACTGTTAACTTTACTTAATTTTCACTCTAATTACTGAACTCTAAATATGATTCCTAACAAAATGAGTCCAAAAATGGTACAATTGTGACAACTCTAAGCGGTTTTATGGTCAGTAGGTTACAAAATAATAAATATGACTTCTTAAAAATGGTTATGGACGTTTTATTTGAATTCGCACGATCACAATAACATACATCATTTCAGTAATTAAAGTAGTGATTTCATAAGCATGAAAAAATAAACTAATTCATAATTACAGAATCAAGATAACAGGGAACGTAAACTGAAGTAAAACAAAATAAATATAATATTACTAAACTAACACGAGTATATTTACATAGCAACATAGTAAACGAGGTTTCTTAGAAGTGTCTTCTTAAAAATCCAACGTATGTAAAAAAATAAACAAATAAAATCAAAGTCAATGTAACAAGGAACGTATACCAAGTGTAAAATTATCACAAGCGTATTTACACAGCCATCCAATGTTAAGCCAAAACACAATTTTTATAAATAAATATGTAACGTACTATTGCAATACGGAAGTTAATTTAAAATTTAGCTGAAAAATTTAAAAACAGATGAAAGACGCAACATAGGATGTAACAGTAAGGCAAGCTCACTTACTTATTTTAAAATTGCGCATCCAAAGTCTTCGTCATCTTCAGTGTTACTGTCACTGTCACTTTCTGAGTCTGTATCACCAGGACACAAGTTTATGATAAATTCACGAACACTTAGATCGTTGAGCCCCTCACTTTTCCAACAGTCTTTCCAAAACATTTGTCACATCTTTCACAGGACCCATATTATCTTTTTCTAAATAAAAGTACTGGATCACTCAGGGGCGGATCTAGGAATTTGTTGAGGGGGGCGCACTTGAGATTTTTTTTCTCACTAAACGATAACGTCCCGCAGCAACGGGAGACAGTTGTTAGTACTCACTAAATTCAATTCAATCATGATCCTAACAAATAAAACACAACACTGTAACACTTATTTTACAATGAAATGTGTAATGTTGATGTATTCCACTGATACAATAAACAGTAGGTACATAAATATACGCATTTTATACAACTACTATCTAAACAACTTTTTTATTAGCATATTACGTGTTGTTATTACTTACGGGATGTAATAAAAGACGTCTTACAACACTTAAGATATATTTACACTTATACTAATTCACATACAGACGGTAAACATATATAGATGGTTGCCTAGTACCATCTTTTATATATGTTTACCGTCTGTATGTGAATCAGTATAAGTGTAAATATATCTTAAGTGTTGTAAGACGTCTTTTATTACATCTTGTAACTACTATCTATAAAAACAAACATTTTATACCGATTTATTTACTTACACGCACTACTAAAGGCTAAACCAACGCGCACAAAATGGCCAAGGTAGAACGCAAAGGTTTCAGAAAAGAAGAAGATTGATGAAGACTGCAGGGTTGGTACTGCGGTGTGTGCCAATAGGGGAACCAAAGGCAATATTCCGGTGCTGTGGTGCGTTACCCTAGGAATACTCGTCCCAAGCCCCTAGGGCAGCCAAGGGCAATAGGCTGGTGCTGTGGTGCGTTACCTAAGGGATACTCGGCCCAAGCCCCTAGGCCGGTGCTGCGGTGTGTTCCCCTAGGGCGGCCAAAGGCAATAGGCCGGTGCTGTGGTGCGTTAACTAAGGGATACTCGGCCCTAGCCCCTAGGCCAGTGCTGCGGTGTGTGCTCCTAGGGCAGCCAAGGGCAACAGGCCCGTGCTGTGGTGCGTGACCTTAGGGATGCTTGGCCCAAGCCCCTAGGCCGGTGCTGCGGTGTGTGCTCCTAGGGAAGCCAAGGGCAATAGGCCGGTGCTGTGGTGCGTTACCTAAGGGATACTCGGCCCAAGCCCCTAGGCTGGTGCTGCGGTGTGTGCTCCTAGGGCAGCCAAGGGCAATATGCCGGTGCTGTGGTGCGTGACCTTAGGGATGCTCGGCCCAAGCCCCTAGGCCGGTGCTACGGTGTGTTGCCCTAGGGCAGCCAAAGGCAATAGTCTGGTGCTGAGGTGCGTAAACCTTAGGAATGCTCGGCCCAAGCCCCTAGGCCGGTGCTACGGTGTGTTGCCCTAGGGCAGCCAAAGGCAATAGTCTGGTGCTGTGGTGCGTGACCTTAGGAGATGCTCAGCCCTGGCCGGTGCCTTTATCTTACAGATAGTAAGTTGTGTTTGTCGGATTTAAGGAGCTCAGTTACTCCCTAATTTTATGTATCGATCGGCAACTATTTATCTTACTAATGTTTGCATGCAGTAAGTTACTTAACACACATAAAGGACGTATATGGTGACTTGCTTCATTACCGTTCTACCAACGGGGTTCACTATCTTGAACTACACATTCCATGATCATTGTACTGTTAAAACTATTCGTAGCGACCCATTATAGGGGAGGCTCCGTTTTGTAGAGCATCGCCCAGTAGGTAAGATGTGTTGGTGCAAATAATGTGTTTGCAAATATTAATCACAAAACCTAGTACAGCGACAGACAGCGTTACACTATTACCATTGACTATACACCTGTAGAGTTACGTCCACCATTGCGTGCGATGGTGGTGATTTCGATCCAGTGCTATCAGAACTACGTGGAGAATCCCGCCTCTTTTGTTATCAGACGGGCCCATAAGTATATGTTTAATAATTCTTAACATTTCCCACTCCATCTCCAATACTCCGAGATGACTCGGTTAATAAATAAGAACTTGGTTGAAATGGTTACTAAACAGACGGAACGATAAACTATATTTTTCAAAGTAAGCAAAATGAGTGGACCTTACAAGTAACGATGTAAGGAGGCGCCAAAATCTGAGGAGGATGCATCATATTTCCCCCTTATTTCATATACAGTAATACTAAACTCAAATAGATCAAATCCCTATTCAATACTCTCCAGTCTCCAAAACCATATCTTTCTTCATGTATAGGAACTAGTTTAAACAATCGACATGGGAGGATTAAAACAATTACAGTAGTTGCATTGTGTTACTTTATATTTTAACATTGCAAATTTCTTGCATCGTATTGCGAGTTTTATTAAAACCCTCAAAACCAATCAGAATGCTCTTTAGTTGTCACACACAGTTGGAGGTCAAAACAACTGCTCGTTTTGGAATAGAGGGGAGCAGAAGTTTATTATCTGATATGTGAATTTAATGTTTAAGTATGATGAAGGTGCAAAATATGGTGAATACTCATAACTTTCTTTCAATTATTGCCTTTTAACATCTTATAATACTAACATACAACAATTTACAAAATCATATTAAAATATCTGAGCGAGTATTTCCCGCCGATCTCCGGAGAATCGCTACCGATCTACTGTCATATTTTCGGCCGTTATTACGTAGTAAAGTCGTCATTTTTGGACAGTATTTTGTTTTCTGTCGACGTTTATAGCCGATATTACGCCCCAATGCCCCAATGTTAACCTTATAGCAAATAAATATAGGTTATCAGTGGCGGATTTAAGCAATTGCCGCCTAAGGGCTATTAGGAAATTTGCCGCCTAAGGGCTATTAGGAAAATTGCCGCCCTCCCCCCCCCCCGCTATATAATCTTTGTCCTTTCCGCCGCCCAAGTTTACCCACATGTTATATATATCTTGTTTGGTTATTTTGTGATAGTATCTAAAGAAGTTACGAATTAACTGAATGAATAAATTTAAGATATGTCTTTTTTTTCTTAGTCGAAAAATCCAGTAAAATAATGTATAATTGACTTGATTCACATTAACACAGTTTAATATTCAATATAACCTACTCCAATGACAATCAGCCCTAGAGACAAATGTTCGTGTTAAAAGCAGTGAAGCAGTGGGCTTGTTTAATAACAAGAAAATCCTTCAACAAAGGCCTAAAAATCCCTTCTTATACTTCATCAAAACATTAATTTTTACACCAACGCATTGACTACTGAAAATTATAATAAATAATCTATATATGATGACACTGCAGCCTTAAAATTCGTAATTCGGTCCATTAGCCTCTAAGTTCTGACTATTTTAATTCTGAATTAGTGCTTTTAATTACAGTTTTTCAGTCATTTTGTAATTTATACTTTTATACAAAGAATTGTTTATATGTTTTAGACGATCAAAATATAAAATTAATTGATGTAGCCCTAATCTTCATAAAACTCTACACATTTTCAAACACTTCTTCTAGTTTCACCTCCATGATGTTGTAGATCCAATGAATTAAAATATAATACTACAGGAGCCACTACTCTCTGACAAATAACCTTCATAAAGCGTGCCGTCATATTTGGTATTTTGTCCTGTTGTGGTGTCAACTTGTTGGTGGGACGGTGTCATTCAAAGTACAAGGCGGCTTGTTTTCAACACTATTTCCAAAGCTATAATAAAAGGGTGTTTTCATTTAACTCAAATCATAACTTTGCTTTGAGATAAACAATAAAATTACATATAAAATATGTCTTAAGATTATAAAGTTAAGTTTACCATCTGATTCGCCTAAAATGCGACAAGATATTAATTTAAAGACTTCAATTATCACAATTTTTCAATTAATGATATGTGAGATTTTGACACCGTCCCACCAAAAAAATATATATAGAGGTCTCACCTGGAGTTAAACACTGCAGCCTACATGCTGACCACCATTTTGACCCACTGTCAACTATGCTCCCATGGCAACAACCAATCAAATCCTCTCATTACAATTTATGTTATTCTTTATTTGTCTTTGGTCAGATGTTTTGTTTAAAAAAATCCTTCAGAATGAACGATTATGTGTGGTAGCCTTTGATGGTAAGTATAAGACGTAGACGGCTGAAATAACTTTCTTTCTTACATTGAGTTTGAAAATGAAACGACAATATCATTGTAGTCTAAATTTTGTTATTGTCATCTCAAATTCGATTTTTGCAATATTTCTCATCCGTGTGCCTTGGTCATTATTGATATTGTGTAACAAATAATTGTAGTGCTATGCGAATGTATAGGTAAACTTCGAAGTCCGTGAGTTGGACCATAGATTAAGAATACCACAAGGAGTATGTTTAATCTATGGTTGGACGTAGTCATAGTGGCGCAGTGCCTGATGTAGTTCGTGGCTTGCCGCCCTTTCTCTGTAGCGTAATCGTGTTGTCGCTAGTACGGATGAATGACAAATGCATTATGACTGCTTTGAGGAACTGCAGTGTGAGGATTACATTACATTACATACATTAGTCTCAGTTACTACCTTTACCTTTAAAAGGGCGGCACACCGTCATTGTAATCAGTTTTCGTCAAAATGTTCCCCGTTTCAACATTTCTTTTGTAATCAACTTATTAATTTTCTGTAAATTTTCCGCCCCTAAAAACTTGCCGCCCTGGGCTACAGCCCCTCTAGCCCCCCCTAAATCCGCCACTCTGGGTTATGACTTATTTCTTGTAATATTTTTTTGAAACTTGGTATGATTGAGGCTTAATCTACTTAAAATCTACTAGTTAATGGCCTAAAATATCTATTTTTTACTTAGACTTCTGTTGGAGAAAACATGCGTGATCACTTACCATGTTATTCTTATGGAGAAAATTTCAGTATTTAAGTTCAAGTCTGGTAATCAATAAAAGTTTATTTACATACCTGGTTCGTTCCAGGTCATTTTGTAGCGATATCAAGAAAGGAATTTTTTGAATAGTGCGTTAAACACCCCAAGAGTGAACGCAATGATGCTCTTACACGGTTTATTTTGAATTAAAGTATCGTGAAAGATGTTAAAAATATTGACACCTCATCATTAAAGAATACTGTGGCCCAGTATTCAGGAAAAGTCAGCGAACGCTGGGAAAAGTGTCACAGGAAAAAATAAGTGTTTTTAAGTTAGTTTTCTTCATGGCTAGAAAAACAAGACTTTAAATTTACAGTAAATGTATTTGTCGTAAGGCCCTCTAACTCCAGCAATGTTGGTCGTCCAGAGAAGAGTTTCTCTGATTGCAGTGACAAAACCAAAAAGAGAAAAGTAAGTAAGTAATATCTTGAATTTAGAGAGCGAAAAGCTTTTGTTTGCTGCGAAGATTTCACTCGTTGCCGACGCTAACGCGGAGTTTACAGGGTCCGACGCTTGGCGCTCATGACGTGTCGCGGGGTGCGGGGTGGGGGTGGAGTCCGTAGCGCAAAATAAAGTATTTGTAAATTTGGTGCATACAGTAATAATACTAATATTATAAGTTGAAGAAAGGCGTTATTGGGAAGAAAGTTGTGTATTCACCATGACCTTCATTATACGAGTACATTTACATATCAGATAACACAACTTACGCTCCCCTCTATTTCAAATCGAGAAGTTGTTTTGACCTCTATCGTTTTGTGACAACTTCAAGACATTCTGATTGGTATAGAGAGTGTGAATAAAACGCGCATACGATGCAAGAAAATTGCAATATTAAAATATCAATTTATACGTTTTAACTAAAATTGTTTTAATCCGCCCTCGTCGATTATTTTAAACTACTTCCTAAATGAGAAAAAATATGGTTTGAGGATTGGAGAGTATTCAAATGGGATTTCATCTTTGATTGAAGTTGCAACGATTTGAGTTTAATATTGCTATTATACATAACAAGGGGGGAAAATGATGCACCCTCCTCAGATTGTGGCGCCCCCTTCGATCGTTACTGTTAAGGTTCACTCCTTTAGTTTATTTTGAAAAATATAGTTTATCAAAAATAAGTTACGGCATAATAAGATATATGAATTTTGTATTAACGACAAAATATGTTTACACCCAACTTGAGTTTTTAGAGTCACTGGTATTAAACTAAAGTGATCCAAACACTTATAGATGGCAATATTCAATATTATCAGAGAATCAAAACAAAGTGAATGTGTTCCATAGCTTGTCATTTTAGATGAACAGTATCTCACGGAACCAGAAAGAACGCAAACGCAACAAGCGAGGGAGCGAGGCGCGCAAGTGTCATTTTTATGTCAAAGCTTTGTGGGGAAGATTTTGGATGATGAGGAGTGGTCGGGGGGCCGCCAGCGCCGTCCTTAGCCCTCGCCCCCCTCCTTAATTCTTCCGTACATCGCCTACCGGTCATTAAGTGTTGCCTCTGCACTACTGTATTATACATTAAGTTAGGAACAAAATACTCAACCCTTAGGCTCGGCTCACAAGGGCGATTTTCACCGGCGAGATCGCTGCGATGAAGCAGCCAGGAAATAAGTGGTGCGATTCAAGAGAGTTCGCAGCGAGATCAGTGCAAGTCGTCGGAGCTCGTCAGGGCTGCTACGTCAACACGATCTCGCAGCGAGATGAAGCAGTAATATGTAGAGAAATTCGTAATTCACACGCCTTTACACTTTTCTTACCAGTATATGGATTGGTATGTATTTTCCTACCAGAAATTGCTACAACCACTATAATATCTTTGATTTAATAAATTTCAAAGACTTTATTATGCCACTTTTTTTTTGGCAAACAAAATTGAATAAAAAATACGTTAACGGGGTACAAGGTTATTTTGGTATAAGACCCGGTTTTAAGGGTGGTTGGCAATAGGGGTTGTAGGTAATAGATACACACATGAAAATGACTCACTTTTTCAAAACCTCGAATTTTGCGGTTATATCTGTTTCGAAAGAGGTAATTAGTGTTGGAGGTATTCGTTTTATATAAATAAATCTAGAACTCCACCAGATGAATGTGTATACTGAACCCCTCACTGGATACCATATTAAACATGTAGATTGTGAAATAACTATGCAAGTCTGAAATATTTTATTATTTTCGGGGGAAAACGTAAAATATTACATTATAATAAATACATTAAAAACTTGATAACAAATTAATTTGTTCCAGTCAAACTTTGCCCTTGACTAATCTAATCTCGCCGAGAATAGATCGCTCGTGAGATCGTGGCGATCCTCTCGCTCGTGTGAACCGCCTTACTAGACTATGTATGTATAGACTAATAGACAAAAATACTACTAGTACTAGTAATTGTCATTAGTTGTTTAATTTGTAATCGCCAATAGCGTACAGTTTCCTCCCTGCCATGGCCATGCTCTGTGCGCGATGCCTTCTAGGCGCGATGCTCTGTGCGGCTGTATCTGGTGCAGCGCCCTAAGGTCACGGGGGGGGGGCAAGCTTGGTGTTTGCACGGGCGCTGAAAAACTGACGGGCCGCCCCTGTTAATATATAATACCCCCGTAGCAGCAAACCTGCGAACTCAGCAAATTTCCAATGCATGTATATGTATCTTAATACCACATAAAACTACGTACCAAGTTTCATCAATATACATTCATAAATAAACGATTTATGACATTTATGAAAGAAAATGTTCAATCTGACCTAAGGGCTCTGTGCCACTGGCCTACAAAGTTCCCATTGATTTGACCAAAGTTCATTTAGTTACACAAAACAGCTGTTAACATTTTGGGTGACTGGCTAACTTTCCGCCTCAATCGCTAGATCGCTCACGTACACGTAGGACACAGCAGTCGCTTGGTTGGATAGCCGTCGTTCGCGTCGCTTGCACCGCGTCGCCCACTTAGGACACCGCTTGGCCAAACATAAATGTCAATATGCAGTTTTTTTTATCTTTGTTATTTCGTGCGTCCGTGCCATCATTTACACGACTAAACAATATAAGATTTTGACTTCTACCGCCTTCACTAATAATAATATGGCTGGTATAATATAACTGAGTAACTGTAACACATATTTAGTTATTTAAACTGATGACAGTTACATTTAATAAATTTGAGCTTTTAAATTGATTTATCTGTTTTGTAATGAAATTCAATTATTTAATGTGATTACAATATTCTTTATATCACTATTTATACATATTTTTATAATCCCGAAACTCCCGTAAAAGGTGTTTAGCTTCTCCTCAGTTCATTTTAATGTGAACCTCACATTTGCTTTTACCAATCAGTTCAGCTCTACAAAACAATCATATTCGTGTTTAAATTGTGACTTTACGTCCAACCGTTGCATAGATATCCAAAGTGCTAAACACAGTACGTTATCCAATGTTATCCTTATGGAGAATAATTACAATTTGATATATCGATTATTTATGAATGTATATTGATGAAACTTGGCATGTGGTTTCACCTGGTATATTGAGATTTCACAAAACAATTATTTTTATCGATTTTCCCCGTAGCAGCAAACCTGCATACTCAGCCCTAATGCCATTATTATGTAGTAAGTAAAGTATTATATCTCCCTTAATTATAAACATAAATTAATAAAACTTAGTATGTAGCTTTGACTGGTTAAGTTATATTGATAATTGCATTAACACATGTTTTGCGTTCCTTGTCACAACAAACCTGCACACTCAGCTTTCTATGTTATTCTTATGGAGAATAAATGAACTGCCATTATAAATTATTTATTCGTGTATTTTTATGAAACTTGGTGAGTGGATTTATGTGTTAGTAAGAAACATATAAATGCATTAGAAATTCACTGAGTACGCAGGTTTGCTGTGACGGGGGTATTTAACAACATATCTGTAAATTGTGAATACTTGTTTTATATATATTACTTTATTTTACAAGCTTTTTATTGGATATATTTTTAATAAATCCCTTTATTGTATGATGTGTTTTCATGTTTAATATTGTTAGTTATGGATTTACGACCATCATCGTTAATTTCATATGGATGCCCAGCTAACCTGTTACAGGAGTAATACGTTTATCCTACCTACATATTTAGGTTCACCACAATTATATTGAAAGGAAAACATTATACAGGCGCCGCGGCCGTGGCGGTATAGGGTGTTAAGTGGTAAAACCAGGCTGTGAGCTGTGAGCATCGATATCGATGGCTGTGAGGCACTGTGGACTTGCCGTCGCGTCGCCAAGGGGGCTGGTCGGGCTCACGGTCCACGGGCTGCGGTCATCGAGCCAGTGTTGCCAACAGGAAATGATTCAATTACCCGCATATATTAGTGAAAATACACGCCAATCCCCGCATGGCCAAGAAAAATCCCCCCCAATTACCCGTCACCGTCATACATTATCATTTAATAGTACATTTTTGTCTGGAAACTGCGAACCCAACCCCCCCCCATACTTTAACATACAATTATTGTCCCCTTGCAGAGCCAACACTATGTTACATAATACTGTATTAATTATAAAGATACGCTCAAAAAAGTTCGTGTGCTAAACGCACTATGCGATTGCAGTGGAATTTTACTTGGGTGGACGAGTGAATTCAGATACTAAAACATTTCATTCTTGCTAGTTCGTAACCTCATGTTAATGTTGAAACATGAGTGTTAAACTTAATTAAATTGTAACGAATTTAAATAAAACCAGCTGGCAGGAATGCGTTAGGACCAAGGAGATTTATTGTATAACTGGAGGTAGCACTGCTACACTATTTTCTCGAAAAAGCGAGCTGGTGATTTTGTCAGGTTGGTTCACTGGTGAGGCAAATTTCTCATTCTTTGAACTATCCTAATTAGTTGTTTTATTCCTATAAGTGAATCTACTCATGCAAATCACTGGAATAAAAGTATTAAACATAGGAGCAAATTAATTTTGTTGTTTAATTTATGCATCTACTCTTGTCGTGAAATATGATCAATTACGGTATGAGCAAAAAAACAAATACAAGTTTATTAATGTTCAAATCATGAGTAGGAATTGGTTTAAGCCACTTTGCTGACTCGTTCGATTTCAGCGAGTAGTTCTTTGCCTCACCAAAATTTGGCAAAGAACGGCTCACAATTTTGTTCATCAGTGTCTACTCCAGTATTACCAATATAACTCCTTGGTTGGGACACATCGCTAGTGTTTTGTTTTGTTTTAATCAAAGGTTACATTTTAGGTTATGTTTACACAAGGCTAGTAAAAAAATATGTTTACAGTCATCCGATTTGACCAAGGATTTTGATTGATAATACTGGAGGCAATACTGATGATGAAATGGATTGCCTACACTTTTTACAGAATTGTTATCAAAGTACAGTACCTCAAAGAATATTAGTAGGCCTGTTAGTAAAATATGCAAAGAAGTTTTATTTCCGAGCTATCTCAACTCAAATTTAATGCAAACTAGGCAGTTGAACCACTTGAACCAGAAAGTTAATGAAGTCATTTGAATGATTCAGAGAAAAAATCAAAACGCACAAACTTATAACAAAAAAACAGAACGTACATAATTTACTGTAACATATTCAATTCAACGATTCACATTAAAGTGAAGAAAGAGTGATAAATAAGAAACAGTTGTTGTATAAAGTATTAATTTGTATACCCATGTTTAGAATAATGATGCAACTTACATCATTAGAATTTTATTGGACAGAACCATTACAGAACAGAACAATAAATCAAATTAACTAAAACTAAACTGAAAACATGGTGGAGGTGGAGAAGGGAATTTTTCTGCAACTGCACATGTGCAAGTGTGCATCGTAGTTGCCATAGTAGTTGACATAATATAATTCATCTATCAACCATTTTTAAACCACGTGTAGAATGTTCAATTTTAAGCTAATTTAAACTAATTTTTTCAACGAGTTTGGTTATTACTGTGATAATAGAATAAGGACCAACTGTGTGTACATGGATAATATGACTTGTCAATGCTTGTGATGCCTAATGACCAATAAAATGTGTTATGTCTTATGTCACCGAGTAAGCAATTAATTAATTATTTACAAACTAAAATTGAGTTAATTACCACATTTTGGAAGAACCCCTTAAAAATAGAACAGATTAATCAAAATCCCCGCAAAATGGATAAAATCCCCGCATCTGGGAAGCTAAATACCCGGCAAATACCCGACTTTAATCAATCCCCGACAAATTACCCGCAGAAGTCTAAAATCCCCGAAAACCGGGTAAAATACCCGACATTGGCAACACTGCGTCGAGCTAATAAAGGCCAAAGACGACGCGACGGCACCGCTGCGCGCGCAGCTATCCCCCACCAACGGATCGTGAGCTCACCCCTCACACCGCTTGGCCAAAACAGCGCCGTTACCGGCCAACGTTCGAACTGCGTTGAGATTTTGCCTCATGGGTAGACCGGAGCCTTCCGAACATGAAATTTATCCTCCTTATTATAAAGTACAGTCTGCAAAAAAATCTTACTGTTTGCCCGATGAGAATGTTACCATCAATGAAACAAGAGCTGAGTTACCATTGCAGAGCGTGTTAGATCTAACAGTGCAAAGACTTTGCGAGGTTCGGTATCCTGTTATAAAACGGATGGTTGATTCTGAAACTTACGAGTTTACTTTACTTTCTAAATGGGGGTGCGATTGCAGTGGAGGCCACAGTAAATACAAACAAAGATTCTTGGAGGAAAACCAGAGCGATGAATATTTATTCATGTTTTCATTAGTTATTATTAGTATGCGCACTAATAACACAGGGATGTTGATGGAAAAAGAAACTGCAGACTGTATCATATCGGAAACATAATTTATAAGCAGCAGTTGAAACTCTTTTGCCTACTATTATGGATTTTCATGGAAAAGAGATAATCATTACCCATCGCCTTGTTTTAACCATGGTAGACGGGAAAGTTTGTAATGCTTTAACGAACACACAATCATCCTAAAAATGTTACATTTGTTACTTAACGCTAAAGAATTTCAAGGACGAAGCTTCCTCAATATCTCACATTAAAGAAGACAACTATGCTTTTGGTCTATCCACCATGCATGGATAAGATCTTTGGAGTTTTTCCTCAACTTATCCTACAGGTTAGATATTAAAAAGAAGCAAGTAAGAGACCCTGTAGATATGGAACTGAAAATAAATAAAAAACCAAGGTTCAAGAAGAGTTCAAGTCGCAGTTAGGTCTCAATGTAGACATGCCGATACAGGGGTTCGGAAACACAAACGGTGGCAACACTGCGAGAAGATTTTCAAGGAATCAGCTACAAGTTCATCCATCACAGGCATTGATGAAAACCTGATCAAGAGATTTAGAGTAATATTACAAACACTGTCATTAGGGTACGAGATCGATACTGACAGTCTGAGCAAATATACCTCAGAAACTAAACATCTTCTGCTGCAACTGTACCCATCGTACGACCTGAGCCCCATAGTTCACAAGATCCTGGAACACAGCGCCCAGGTTATACAGTATCCCTCGCACCCATAGGCCAGCTAAGTGAAGAGGCGCAAGAAGTCCGAAACAAAGACCTTCGAAGGATTAGACGCAACAACACAGGAAACATTCGAGACTATCAACAAACAAAGATTTATTGACGATGCTCATGATTTCATCGGATCCAGTGATATCAAGCCATCGAAAATCTGGCCCAAAGAAGTCTCGCTCACTGGACTCGGAAGTTTTAGCCTTACTTAAGTGTGATATACCAACAGACAATTTACAAATCATGACCATCAACAGGGAATCTTCAGACACTGAAAGTGATGAAGACAGTGACAGTGACTTTTAAGCAATGTTGACAAAGTCACTCTTTACCTTTTCCTACAACCCGTAAAGTACACTGTGTAAATTGTTGTAATTTTGTCTTTTTTTTATTTGTTAACAAGATTTACTTGTATATTAAATCATTAAGGGCTAAATAACGCAACACTACAACCCTCTTGGTGAGTAGGTCTACATGCATAACATAATAATGATTGAATATTGTTCAGGTAAATTTTATACCATTGAGGTAATTGTTTTTGGTTTTATACATTGTTTTTATGTAGGTTTATTATATATTTTATACTGATATTTTTTTATTGTTCATGTTTTTAGCCAAATGGAAATAGTTCAATTCCCGACTACAAATTTTGTAATTACTTATCATTATGAGCTAGCAACAATTATAAATTTCTTTCGTTACTCTGATCAATTTTTGAGTACTATATAAATAAAAAACGTATTTATTTAGACTAATAATTTGTTTTAAATTATTTAAAATTAAGTTTTAATTCCATTTTTGTGATGCAATTTTTTATGTTTTATTTCATGTTTTTATTTTGTTACCAGTATGATATTTTTAATATTACAGTTACAATAGATGTACTTTATTATTTGTAATTGGCCTATGTAATACGAGTATATTCTTTAAAAAATTCATCGTAATGTTATCGATTTAAAATATTTTATTTTCATAAAAGGTCCCAATCTACCCTCATTCCTTACTAAAGATAAACCTTGAGAATTAAGAACATTTTGTATTTCAGTATCGAAATAAATAATGGTTTCCTGAAAATTAACCGGAGCAACACCCTTAAACGAGTTTTCTTGTTAATTTAAGTGTAAATATTCTAATTTTAAACTCATTAACCAGCTTAGAAGTAAGGGGTAGTTTAGTTTGGCAATACTAAAAAAATTACAATCTATAAGAAATGTAATAAATAATATTGAGTAATGAAATTCAAAAATACTAATAACAGTGGTTAAATATTTCTATATTTTATGCTTGTTATCATTAAAAAACGTGGAAACAACATTCTAGTCTAATTCTTGTAAAGGTATTGTGGTAAGATAATTTTGTCCACCTAAAAGCGAAATTTTGCCCACTCTGCGGCGCCGTCAAACTTTTTATAACGTATTTATAAACAGTGTCACAAAACTCTGTTTTACTAATAGCACCGATATTTATTTTAGGTCAACTGTAGGGATTACAATATCTATAGGGCTTTGCGAATTCTCGAAAGGCTTATTTCTTGAACATTTTAAAACCATTTATCCATTACAAATTGATCGTTTTAGGCCTACTTATTTCTGATGGCTTTGAACCTAATAGAACGCTTTCATTAAGCAACTAAGGTTTAAGACTAAGTAAACAATTAAATTTTATGTTTATAGAATACTAAAGAGTATCTGTGTGTGCATAGTTCAGTCAATTGTTCCGATGTCACGTCGTAATGCTTTACTTTGCTGCTTCAAACGTCAGATTTCGTAGATCAGTAGATAGCGCTAGATTATGTGTATAAAATATTAGTTATTTTCACTGATTGTTGAATCCATTTTTTCTTCTGAAAATTTGCTTCAAGAAAAATAATTGGAAGGAAATAGCAGTTTAAAAAGTACATTTTATACATGTTTCGCACCATCTGCCTAGCGCTCCACTCACCACGAATGGAGCTGTATCCGTCGAGTATTGACGGGCAACAACTAGTACATTCTAATTTGAAGTAGTTGATGCGTTGGTGTAAAGATATTTTTTAATATTTAAGGATAGATTTGTTATATTAAGGATGGATTTTTAAAAGTTTTTTTGAAGGATTTTCTTGTCACTAAACTGCTTTCAACAAAAATACTTATCGCTAACTTGTTCGTCATTGTATATAATGAACTGTTATCATGTTGGTGAAATAATTCAATTTTATATTACTGTTCATTCATTTTTTTAATTAGAAAAAAAGCTGCAATTTCTCACATTTATTCATTTAGCAAATCTGTAGTCATAAAATAAAGAACCAAACGAGATATACGGTACAAGAACTGGATAAACCTGGGGGCTGAGAAGGAAAAGTGTTATGTTATGTGGGAGAGCGGGCGGCAGATTTCTACCAGCCCTTAAGCGACAATTGTGTAAATTCACCACTGCCCCCTTTCAAAAAAAGAATACAAATTTGGGTCACGCAACGTTCATGCTGTGAAGTGAACGGCTTCAAAATAATTACAATATAAGTAAAAATTTACAGGCGACCAACAGTGCGGAGCTTTGAAATCAAATAGGAACAATTAAATATCACTTCATCCACTTTAGGCATAAAGAAAAATTGTTCCAAAGTTTAGTTATCTACCACATCAGGAAGTTGGAGATGTTTTTTTATACTTTAACCGGATTTTGTCTTTTATGGTCTCAAGGAAAAAAGGCATACTGAAAAAGTGACAATCATTCACATTTATAGAATAAGTACATACATTTATTTGAGTAAGTTATACAATTACGTTGACATTTAATAATGTCAAAAAGAAGACGATAAAAACAGTTTTTGTTCTATAGACGGCTGTTGAGGAGACAGTTACTGTACTCTTATTCTTAGACAATATCAACATTTATTTGTATGTACACGGCTGTTAAGGGGACAGTTACTGACCTCTTATTATTAGATAATTTGTTATTGTTACATAGACGGCTGTTAAGAGGACAGTTACTGACCTCTTATTCTTAGACCATATTGTTTGGTTATGTAGGCGGCTGTTAAGGGGACAGTTACTGTCCTCTTATTCTCACTTTTCCCCGTCCCTACAGGTTTCTCCCTGTACGTTGGCATCACTGAGATATATTGCTATATCAGACGCTGTTGAGAGGACATCTAACTGTCCTCTTATTCTACTGTCCTCTGAACAGCTTCTGGTATGTATATATATATATATATATATATAAATACATATATAAAAATTTGAACGAATGGTGTTTTTGGCATCTGGGGACCTCAAAATGAAAAGTTATCATGGTCTCGGGCTTAAGTCTTACCATGAGACCTACGGTAATAGCTTCTTCCCTATAGGGGAGATTCGTTAATACATACTTTATTATTTAAACCTTGTGAATTTGTGCTGTCTAGATCATCAAATGTTGAATGAATTTTAAAATAGCTTGTCAATATTTTTAAAAATCAAGTTCAACAATCAGTTAAACACAATAAAGTATAATTTCTGTTTGATCTAAACTCTAGGATATGTAACTATTATCCATGTTACATAACAAATTAAAATATATGTACCGGCAGTCTTGTTTATAATTTGTTTACAGATGTGTGTAAATAAACAACTGACGGGAAAAACTATTAACAAATGTCTGAGGGGGGGAGGGAGGTATAAAATAAAATTACATCACAGCTACAGTTGGACAAAATTATATTTTATTTAAATTTCACTACGTTGGATTTTGACTAACTACCCATATTTATGCTTGTACAAGTTTAATGCAGTTCACTGTTGCCAGTGATCAGGTGCGACGGACTTAAAAACATGGTGGCAACCCTGTCGTGGGTTCTAATCCTGGTCCTGGGAAGAAATTTGTTTGGGTATTAGCCTTTACTGTGGTAGCTCACTCCTTGCTTTGCTTGATTATACGCACCGGCCCATGTGGACGTATAAAGTTGGAAAAGAGGCCGCAAACCTCTTTTAATAAGGACAATAAAAATAAAGAAGAAAGAATACATACAGTTAATGAAATCATATCATGACTTGAAAATAAATGTAGGACGATAATGTCGTAAGAAGAAGAGCGACTAGGAAACATGGAAATGCGATTTGACTTCCAACTTGATAACGAGTGATCTAACGGCACCATTCGCGTAATGCGATGAACCGTCGAGTGCGAATTTCCACTGGACGACTTGACATCAATCTGCATCTCACGGGAAATCTAAATTCGGCTCCAGACATTGGAGAGATTTGTAATTCCTTTTATTTCTTATTATTACACCATAACTTGTTTGTTCTAAAGCAGACATTAAGGAAAATATCAGTGTATTGATAACATTATTTCAAAACTAATTATGAATTAAAAAATAGTCAAAACTTGACAATTACAATAGACCATTGATAATTTATAACGAATGCAATTAATCAGAATAATTGGGATTGATTTCAGCGTCCTGAATTATACTTAAAATATAATGGTTGAACAATTTTACTTGAGTTCTTGATGCCATGTTTCATTCACTTATCATGTTAAACAAGCCGTCATCGTCCCTAAACTTGTATTTTTAGCGGTTTCTCTAAATTAATGTCAAACTGACATGAAGTTTTGGTAGGGATTAATAAAAAAATTCTTCGTATAATATAATTTTACACTATACATCAATGAGTTAGTTCAAAGGACAGATTAAAAGGTAGATTGATTGTATACTGTACTGTAGATAATAACTTTATATGAAACAATTACTTTATTGAATCAATATAGGGCGGAATTCACGAACGATCCTCCAAGCTTCCTTACATTTAACCTTCCCCCGACCCTCCTTCAACCTCCCTTGAAGAACTGTGTAAGGAGCGTTTAAGGGAAGTCAAAGGCCGGTTTAAGAATGGTTGGAGGAAATGGTCTTACAGCTGATTCTTTAAGTCAGAACAAAGCTTTGATAGGTTATGTTGTTGAGAACAAATTGATGATCCGTTGGTCTACAGTTTCTAACGGATTAACGTTAACCTAGTCTTATTAAATCCATTGTCCGTACATTTTACTGAATTTTTATTAGTGAAATTCCTATATTCTTACTCCTATTTACTTCTTTATCAATCTAATTTTCAATTATAGTTATGAAAATTAATACATATACGAAAACTAATTTGTTCAAAACGATGAGTGCAAATAAAAGAAGTTTCCTTCAGAAATCCGTTTCTTCCTGCAACATTAAAGTCCGCCGTGGCCACGATAGTTATGTAGCAGTTCCACTACCAGGACAGAAAATCGTACTGCTGGGTTCGAATCGGTTGACAAAACATCGGTACCTGATAGACATTTTTTCACAGGGCAATATGTATTAGTGTTGAATGTTTGTACAGTTTTTATCAGAGTGTCTTATTAGTGAATTTCCTTTGGAAAGTGAACTATTAGCATGACCCGCAAGGTGAAACCTAAGCCCGAGACCACCATAGAAGTTCGTAATGTGACCCCCTGAACACACTTTGGCGGGTCGTTCAAAATGTTTTATATATATATGTGTATGCACTCTAGCGGTCGCATTTTTTGTCCGATTTACTTCAAATTTGGTAGGGACATTCCTTTTTGTAATCAGTTGGACAAGTTCGTTGAGCAAAACAATCGGAAAACTCTAACCCCCTTCTTTGGGGATTTTAAATTTAGAAATTTGAGGTTTTGGGCCCAAAAAGGGTCAGAAAAGCCCCGGATGTAAAATTAACGAATGAAAAACGATGGGAATTAGTGTGGCGAAACTTTTAAGCCCTCTCGTCATTCTAGCAAATATATTTACTGAGTTATTAAAGAAAACGTGTATTGGCCAAACACAGTACGTTGTCTTAGGGGGGTTTTACTTTAGAAAAGCCTGTTATTCATTTGCTGGTGTACTTTTATCATACCCAACAACCTCACACCTACTTTAAAGCCTGACTGGACCTTCTCCTAACCTTATAATGCGCAAAATTGTATTCCCAGAATTGCAGGTAAATAGAACCAGGAGCATCAAAACAGCCAAAAAATCAATATTTTCAGATTTGAATAAAAATTGGAATAATTGTATGTTTTTAACTGATTTTGAGTTTTTATAGTTTTTTTATGTGGAAATTCACTTCCGTCACGTCAGCGTGCTGCGTGCGAACTCGTTATTAGTTAAAAACCTCAAGTTATGCATTCTTAAAGATTAATTTTCTTTTAACTATACATGCTCGCACAAAATAGTCTATGTTGTAGGCTTATGACTAAAGGTTACGAACTAAGACTTATAAGACTGAAGTTAAACTAACTCTTGCACAAATCTTGAAAATGCATAAATAGTTGATTTTAAGAGGAAAACCTCAAAACTGTTCACATTAGAGATAGCAATAATCATAGGCGTAACATAAGTAAAGAAGGGCGTAGGCCTAAGCTATACCTTATAAGATGTAGACCAACACTGACGTAAATGTAGGCTTAAGCCTCAAGAGAAATATTATGAATTATCAAACAGTCTAGCAACGGTTTATGTATTGTGGATTTTCTCATTTCTTTGGGACAGTTTTAAAATCAAAACTAATTAACGATTAAGTATTGTCAGCTTATCGATTAAACTTATCTTAAATTTGTATCTGTGATCTATGCACTTTTTTAAGTGCAGGAGAAACGATTTTGACGTTTTACTCCCGATGGCACTCTTATGTTTGCAATCAAAGAACATAATTAATTTTTTCTTCCTAAAAACTGTTATAAAAACTCGATAACAGTTGATTTTTTTCATCTTAAACTTTGACGTACAATATGTAAATAATAAACAAGTTCGCACGCAACACGCTGACGTGAGGGAAGTGAATTTCCACATTACAAACTTTTAAAACTCAAAACCAGTGTAAAAACATACATTTATTTCAATTTTTATTGTAATCTGAAAAACATTGATTTTTTGGCTGTGCTGATGCTCCTGGTTTAATTTACCTGCAATGCTGGGAATACAATTTTGCGTATATAAGGTCCAGTCAGGATTGAAAATAGGCGTGAGGTTGCTGGGGAGGATAAAAGTACACCAACAAATGAATAACAGGCTTTTCTAATGTAAAACCCCCATAAGGCAACGTACTGTGTTTGGTCGATACACATTTTCTTTAATAACTTGGTAAATATTTATGATAGAATGACGAGAGAGGGCTTAACAGTTTTGCCTCACTAATTACCATCTTTTTACATGCATTATTTTTACATTTGGGGCTTTTCTGAATATTTTTGAGCCCAAAAACTCGTAATTTGAAAGATTAATCTCTAATAAAGGGGTTTAGACTTATCCGATTGTTTTGTCCAACTAACTTGTCAAACTGATTATAGAAATAAACAACCCTACCAAATTTGAAGTAAATCGGACAACAAATATGACCGCCAGAGTGCAAACACACATACACACACTATATATATGTATATATTATTAGATTGAAAACACAACTTCCAGAGTTGTTTCTTAATTCTTTAATTTGTTCAAATATTGGATTTTGGATTTCATTCTGCATCACATTTAGACTATTATTAGGGTCATGTTTTTTGTTCCTATAGATTTGGTTTTCTTCTAATATGTTCATCTTTTCAACTTTTTGTGCGATATTTAGAATTTCCATATCCTCTGAGATATTTTTTTAACTATGCTGAGTTTCAAGAATATGTTCGGCAAATACAGATTTCCGTGTTTTTCGGTTGTTTAGTTTTATAGATTGTATATATTCACGAAATCTGCATTTAAAGTTTCTTCCTGTCTGGCCTATATATCATTTGTGAAACGCGTTGTGAAATACAAATTTAAGCCTTTTTTTTTAAAAAAAAGGGTACTCTGGAAGTTTTGTTTTCAATCTAATAACATTATTAGTAGCCCTATTCGTGAACTCGAGTGAAAAATCAATATATATATCATTTTTACGACCCCCAAAACGTGTTCAGTGGGTCACGTTAGGAACTTCTATGGTGGTCCCGGGCTTAAGTTTCACCGTGCGAGTCATGCCAATAGTTCACTTTCCATAGGAAATTCACTAAAAATGATACGCATACACGTTGGCCAACTGTGTTGCGTTGTGTGTTTTCATGAAAAACAAGAAAATAACTACTGCAGTATCTCTCAGATTTTCATATAAATTGTATATATTTACATAAATTTAATTAAAAAGAAAGTAACTATTAGCATAACTATAATTAAAAGTTATCTTGTCATGTATATTATTGAAATTCATCTGAAAACTAAAAAAGGAATCCATTAATTTTACTTTGTTAGGATACCAGCACTTGATGATCCAGCGATGGATTGATCTATAAGGGACGTTTGTGAATTCAGTATTTTCATCTGAGGTCGGTTGAAGGATGGTTGGAGGAAGGTTGGAGGCTGGTTGGAGGAAGAATAAATGTAAGGGAGCTTGAAGAAACGTTTGGGAACTCCGCCAATAGACTGTACTTATGTTTGGACAATTTGGAAGAGCCCTTTGTTATTGATGCAATTTGTATTATATTGATACAAAATTAAATGCTTATACGTATCGAGTTCTCATTATATGGCTCTACAGGACATGTAACATTTGATTTTGATTTGTTGGAAATGCGAGAGTCCTGGTGTATATTACGGTGGCTAGTTATGCTGGATTGGTTAGCTGTCAAAGGCGGCTTGTTTTAATATCGGCCGAGTGAAGTGGAGAGTGATAGGACAAAGTAATGACATAGTAGATAGCGTCATTCAGCAATAATGCCCTTAACATAATGAAATAACTTTGCTAATAATACTTTGATTACCTCAAACCACCCCAAAACTCCATCATGAAAGAAATGGGGAAGTTCAAACCTTTTTCTTAATATTTACACTCTACAAACATTTGTTACTGTTATATGAAATATTAAACATAAAATTTAAAATATTATTTTAGTGTACATTATTAGTAAAAATATAATTAACACAGGTTTCAAGTGAAATTAACACATAAATAGTTATTTTCTCAATAATCACATGACTTAATAATAATTGAGGTGGAAAATGAAAAGGATTACCCTTTAGATCATCCGAAAGCAGTCCATAGTATCACTAATTATATTAAAAATTATGAACATTGGACATTGGAGTTTCTGTGAAAATATTGTATTTTACACCTAGGGAGACCAAAATGTACATCGATATGGTCTTATATGAATGTTTAAAAATGTAATGTTCTTAAACATAGAGTTTTGAGATACACATATTTTAAACAATTAATAAACAACCTGAAACATCGCCTAACTTTCAATAAATATTCTACCTGTAAGTAGTATTATTTGCAAAAATCCAGAAAATATTCAAACAAAAACTATTAATCGATGAAGTATTTGAAAAGATCTTAATAGCATCCCCTAAATCAAATTTTATTGAACAATTAAACAGAGCCCGAGAAAGTTTATGTCTAGAATATTTATCACAACGTAATTGCTGAGACTTGATTAAGAATTCCAGAGCGATTCGCAGAACAATTGAGCCTGGTGAGCTATTGAGCTACGTTATAACTATTGAAAGGCTTTGAACTAATTGAAGACGAAACTGCATCAGAATTACTTTTATCAACATTATTTTTGAAGCTCGTACAATACAGGGTTATATTTTGTTCAGACACATGTTCAAGGCTTTATGTGGAACGTGTGAAACATTATTGGACTTCAAGGGTCAAACAATAAAACTGGAGTAGATGTTCTAATATGCCTAGTATCTTTCATCAAGTAAGAAAGTTTTATAATAAACACAGTAAAATCAATATTAATTGATTTTATTAGCTATCTGATTTTTTCAAAAATACAACATATTTATTAGAACTAGTTTTAAAAATGAACAATTTAGAGGTATTATAGGTATGTTTGCTACTAGATATGTATACTAGCTACTTTAACCTGACAATTACAAACTGAGGAAATGCACTTGGAAACTAAATTAACAATTTATAAAAAGGAAAGGAAGGAAAAAGATCAAAAAATTTTTGCTCAAAATTTTAGCCAGAATAGTAAATTACTAGTTTTAACCAAAATTGTAATTAGTCGAAATGTGTTAACCTACAAGAGCATTTTTCAATTAACATTTCGTGGCAAACAAAGCCAAACTCATAGTCCCCGTTGGCCTGACAGTTTCCTGATCAAACTCATGGTCCCCGTTGGCCTCGCAGTTTCATAGTCAAACTCATAGTCCCCGTTGGCCTCGCAGTTTCCTAGTCAAACTCATAGTCCCCATTGGCCTCGCAGTTTCCTAGTCAAACTCATAGTCCCCGTTGGCCTCGCAGTTTCCTAGTCAAACTCATAGTCCCCGTTGGCCTCGCAGTTTCCTAGTCAAACTCATAGTCCCCGTTGGCCTCGCAGTTTCCTAGTCAAACTCATAGTCCCCGTTGGCCTCGCAGTTTCCTAGTCAAACTCGTCCCCGTTGGCCTCGCAGTTTCCTAGTCAAACTCATAGTCCCCGTTGGCCTCGAAGTTTCCTAGCCAAACTCATAGTCCCCGTTGACCTCGCAGTTTCCTAGTCAAACTCATAGTCCCCGTTGGCCTCGCAGTTTCCTAGTCAAACTCATAGTCCCCGTTGGCCTCGCAGTTTCCTAGCCAAACTCAAAGTCCCCGTTGGCCTCGCAGTTTCCTAGCCAAACTCATAGTCCCCGTTGGCCTCGCAGTTTCCTAGCCAAACTCATAGTCCCCGTTGGCCTCGCAGTTTCCTAGCCAAACTCATAGTCCCCGTTGGCCTCGCAGTTTCCTAGCCAAACTCATAGTCCCCGTTGGCCTCGCAGTTTCCTAGCCAAACTCATAGTCCCCGTTGGCCTCGTAGTGTCCTAGCCAAACTCATAGTCCCCGTTTGCCTCGCAGTTTCCTAGCCAAACTCATAGTCCCCGTTGGCCTCGCAGTTTCCTAGCCAAACTCATAGTCCCCGTTGGCCTCGCAGTTTCCTAGCCAAACTCATAGTCCCTGTTGGCCTCGCAGTTTCCTAGCCAAACTCAGTCTCAGTTGGCCTCGCAGTTTCCTAGAAACTCACTGTATTCAGAACCGTTAACTAAACGTATTATTACTGTAACCAGATTGTTTAAACAGTCTTTGCCTACTGACTATAATAAACTAACCAACAAGGGATATGAATAAATACACACATCACGTTATTTATTTAATTAATTTATTATATAGTATACAAGTTATTTTAACCCAAATTGATTAAGTTTGCTTTGCAAAACAGGACTATTATTAATGGAGTTACGCAATAAATACACGAATTTCTTACAGACAAAACAACAATAAATTTCTATTATTTATGAAACTAATGAGACAACCTTTCGAAGAAAATCAGCGTGGATAAAATATAAACGCCCTGTAAACAAGTTGTGTGTAAAACCATTCTGTAATTGACTTTCATGGTTTTCAAATTGAAACTAAAAACTTAAATAATATACATTATTTTTGTTTAAATCATGAAATAAAAAACAACAACTTTAAATTGCACTATTTGCAAAAAACAAATATAACAAGAACAGCAAGGTAGATTGGTCAGAATAACTAACTTGGGTTTCATACATTTTTACAATTCCTAAGAAATGTTGGATGTAAGTTTAGGTAAACACAATTATTAATTTTAAATTATCACCTTTACCAATTCACATCTTAAAGGCAGCCTTCCCAATATTTATATAAATTTAAAATTTAAAACATCAAATCAGTAATATTACAATTATTTGGGGATTTGTCCAAAAAAAATTATACATCGGACAAATATTTTATGTGACACTGGAAAAATTATTGTCTTGCAATACATTTTGTTAACAAATTCAAATAAGTAAATAACTTATAAGTTCCAAATAAAGTTTTCATAAACATTGTTAAAGCGATATTTTTAATTTAGTATTTCAAACTTTACTACGGCTTTTAGTTGAAGAAAATTAAACGTTAATTGGTTTTATACATCGAAAAATTTATATACATGTATAATAAACAGAGAAGAATATAATCTACTTACATTTAATGTCAACCAATGAAGTGGGGCTTGCAGATGTTGTTTTGAATTTGGACATTGGTGTGTGTAAATGAGTTTTTAATGGCGCTTGCGGAAGATTAAACACATGCAATTACTGAGAGATTCAAAACATAATTAAAACCACAATGATGTAATTACTTTTCTTCTCTTAATCAAATAACTATTTTGTTTCTCTATGTATACTTTTTCCAAGAGAGCCCCAACAGTTTTATTTATCGTTCTTCTTATGGTTTGTTTGACTTTCTAAACTAAAAAAGATACGATTACGAAATAAAGGAAAAGGACATATTTTTTATAATCCTTATTTTATAATTAAAGTAAAAATACAATTTTCCTATATATTTTCTGAAATGTTTCGATCTATTTTGTATTTGTTCAAAATGCGTAATTTGATAAATTTGACATTTATATGTTTACTAGCTGCAATCGTACCCGGTTTAACCCGGGAATGAAAGCTATGGTGTGTGCTGCACTCTGTGGTTAACCTGTGGAACTACTACGAAATATTATCAGCTGTTTCAATCCTCATCAGTTCAAACTAAAGTGAATGTCCATAATAATTACACAGGATTGGAAATTTGACTGCCCGTGGGGCGGGGCCCTGCGGGAATTTCGAAAAATTCTTTCTTAGTGGATAAATATGTTATCGAAAGAGTGCACGTGCCAAATGTCGTGGTTTTAGGTGTACAGTTTTGGCCTGGGGAATGATCGGTTTTTCGTGTTTATAAATTGTCCATAAGAATAACACAGAATTGGAACTTTGAAGCGTCGTGGGGTGGGCGCTATGGGGATTTCTTAAAATCCTTTCTTAGCGGTTACCTTAATTATGTAAAGAGTTTATTTGCCAAATGTTGTGTTTGTAGGTGTAGAGGTTTGGCCTGGGTGATGATCGGTTTTTAGTATGTATAAATTGTCGATAAGAATAGCATGGGGTTGGAACTTTGAAGCCTCGTAGGGCAAGGCCCTATTGGAATTTATTAAAATCATTTCTCAGTGGTTACCTACGTTATGGAAAGAGTGCATGTGCCAAATTTTGTGGTTGTTGGGGGAGAGTTTTGGCCTGGAGGATGATCGGTTTTTCGTATGTATACATAAATTGTTCATAAGAATATCATAGGGTAGGAAGTTTGAATCCCCGTGGGGTGGAGCTGTTAGGAGTTTCTTAAAATCCTTTCTTAGTGGTTACCAACGTTTTGGAAAGAGTATACGAGCCGAATTTCGTGGTTGTAGGTGTAGAGGTTTGGCCTGGAGGATGATTGGTTTTTCGTATTTATAGATATAGATAATAATTAATCGTATGATTGAAGCTACTTAACTGAATTACTAGTTAGTGGAAAAGATCCCTTCTAAATAAAACTAATCCAATAATATCTTAACTAACGTTCAATACTTGTTTGCATTTTATGATAGAGATGTTAATAAACTGATAGTAAAATATCAATACACGTAATACATCGAGGTCCTTTTAGATATTTTAAACATACTTGAATTATTTGATGTTCCGACAATAGTTTCAAATGATAGGAAATAAGATTATAATTTAGTCTAAGTGCTTTAAACAAGCACCTGCACGTAAGGGAGGATTTCATTTAATATAAACCTGAACAAGATTGCAGTTACATTATGCATGAGGAAATTATTAGCGTTTCTCTCCAGAGGAACCTCCGAGACTCTTTAACTTGTTCATTACAAACATTACTCGACCTCGTTACATGCTAGGAATATTGTCACGATTAGTGTTGAACGTTCATTAGATTACACAACTTAAACCAATGCGCAACCGCTATTATTGAACACCACGCCGACTTGAATATTTTCCATTGAAATGCTGAAATAAAACCGTATTTTAGAATTCTTAATAAGTAATCTTAACGCTTTATTTACTTCCTGTATGTGACTGTATCATGTGCTTAGTTGAAATAACACATTTAAACTGACAACATGATTGGATGAAAGGTGGTGCGGTGCAGTTATGACTTTCAAGATCGTCTTATTTTCAGTTACCATTAACAACAGCAATTTTGTTATGTGCTGATTATGATTTTTGTTATGTGCTATTATCTACAATAAAAAACACTATACTTTAATAATTATGTGAATTAACTCTTAGCAATAATAACTATGTGAATTAACTCTTAGCAATGAAAAAATAATATTTTAACTACATAGTGCATATATCAAATCATACCTAGAAACTCTATTCAGTGTTCATTATATAGAGTGTTATTATTTATTCGACATATTTTGCAGATTGCAGCTAACCGTGTAGAAATTGAGAAGGTAATATTTGCATTATTATTGGTAATATTATTAATTATGTTTTTAAAACAAAGGTATAATTTGTACGCGTCAAATAAACTTGAATCTAAGTTTTTGAATGATTATAATACTATTTTAGTATATATACACCTATTATTTAAATCGATCCATTAGATATGCAAGAATATAAGAAAAAAACGAAATTAAAACTGGAATATGTTCATAAAAAAGTCAATAAGGTCTAAGAATAGTTCTTAAAATAAATTGTATCCGTAAAAAATAAACATAAATCGGTCAAATAAATTTGTTCAATTCTAAGACAAATACTTACTTAAAAAATTCTATAATAATCGAACTTTGAAGGATTTTCTGCAAATATGAATCGTAGACCGAATAAAGAAAACAGAAACTCCAAGGGTGGGGTTCGTTGTGAACCATCAGTCACTGCATAACGTCTAAATATAAAGTAACAAGTGTAGATCTTACTAGTAGATATCGTATATGTCAGGAGTTTATTAATTTCAGATGAAGTAATATCGAAGTGGACTGGATAAAGTTTGTAATGACTGAAGAGACTAACCTTTTTCACAAAACTTAAAGTGAACGATGGAGCCCCTCTCTCATATATCGTTGAAATACTTAAAATAGAAGTATAAATGCACTGTCCAATACTTTACTGTTCACTTCACTGACTTTAGTTAATATATTTGACAAGTTTATATAACATAGTGTGATTGCGAGTAAACAAAAATGCTTAAAGAATTGGAGTACAGTCATACCTGGTATAGCTAGTGTATTGAGGACTAGCTATCAAGTAAGTTTACACAGATTGGAAAGGTCATGTGACCAGTCAGTGACCAATCAGAAAGCTTGATTGATGGTTAAAGATTAACAACTGATGTAATCTATGAAGGGAATGTGGTACTATTTGAACTATTATTCAAACGGAGATTGTTGGGATGCCTATATTTAATGTTATACTTCAATAAGATGATAAACAGTAAATAAATATAAAATAGAATTATATACATGACATGACATGTATATACATTTTATTATTGATTTATTTAGACTTAACCTATCACTTATAACGTTTAAAAGCAGTTGAGGCAGTTCTAGAAGCGATAGGTAAAGTCCAAATAAATCAAAAATAAATTCAACTCCATTGCTATTATGAGTTTCAAAAATACAGTGTATAAGTATTACAAATTTAGAGTAAAGTGATGAAATTTAGTGTAAATTGTTGTTAATTTCTTGTATAGAAAACAACAGGAATTCTCGCACAATTATAACAATTGCATTAGACTCTCAATGATGTAATTCATAGGTAACTTACAATGATAATGTTTCTTTTGAGAAGGGGTTTGTGCAAACCACTCTCCCCTCAACCATCAACACAAGCCTTCCCCTCAAATAAGACGAGTCTCTAAATTTACCTTTTATCACATCTTGCAGTCGTTCATCATCATCATCATTGTTGCGGATTAGGAAACCCCAGCATAGCAGATAGTCACGTCTTCCACAAGCGGGAATACCGGAAAGATGGGATATAGCAGGAAAGGAAAGGGTGGGATGGGACAGCAGCCAAATCGACCCTTCAGAGGGCCAACTCCCGTGCCCCTGTGACAGCTGGGATGAGGCTCTCAATCAGGGGACCCGCATTCTGCCCTCCAAATGGTCTACTCAACTTACAGGGTATCCATGTACAACAGCCAGGGACCATCCATTCTCAGGTTGGGACCAAACCTGAAGATTCTGCCCCTAGCCGCTGCAAATAGAGGGACCAAAGGTGAAAGGGAAGTTTGTCATAATGGACAGCCAAAAGACTTACCATATGCAATGACAACTTCATTTGCTGTACCCAATGTCAACCTCAAAACTGGTACTTGCAGTCGTTAAGTTCTTATAGACAAGATTGTATTTAATTAAATACAATTATTTCATACATTTTTAACATAGTAACAAAGACAGCACTTTACAGTGTAAGCTTTGTATCTGAAAGGTTGAGCTGGCAAGAGCAAATGCACTTGTCTTGTATTACCTTTGGCCGTTCTAAGCTCATATAAATAGCCGGAGCTAAGTAAAACTATACCCCATTATGATTGGTAGCTCACCATCTGCTCTAGGATGAACAATTCACACACACAAGAGGTGGGTGAACCGTTATGAGAGAAGACAATTTCAAACGATAGCCACCATTTGTTTTACATCACTGAAGTGTAAAGTGTTCTATTGTTTGTAAAGTGTTCTATTGATTTTTTCCTAATGATTGAAAATATTAACAATCAGACTTTTTTAGGTTTCTATACAACTCAGGTTATTTAGGTATATCAATAATTAGACACAAAGCAGAACAAATCAAAATTAATTGTTAAGTAAAATTAATTGATTAGTAATTGAAGTTTTTATTGTTTTTTTATTTCAGTTTAGAGATAAGATGAACTGAAAGAATCTGTCTCATTTAACAGTCAGTTCAACAAACGAGGGCTGTAACGAGCTCCATTTACGTAACGCAGTGAACCGTCGATTGCAAATTTTACCGGACGAATTGACATAAATCCAGCCCTCGTGGGAAATCGCAATGCTGAGCCCGACATCGAATACCTTTAGCAATTGGAAAACAATTCAATCAGGTTAACTTTTGTGCTCGGTAGTCCAATCTATTTTACTATACTTCTTATACACTAATTCACAAAATCAATAAAACTTGTCTGCAAATATTTAGTACGCGTACGTTTGCACGTCTTATCTAGATATTCCAGTTTTGTTATTCTAAGTAAATTTGTTTCATTGAGCGACTTGGAGAGTTTTAGTGACTTAATGGTTTTCAAATTGTAAATAGTCCCCAAAATATCATTTACATAGGGAATCATGATAAAAGAAAATGTTGCAATGAGATAGTGATTTTTGTGGACGTTTAATAGCGATGCATATTTTGAGAAGTTTAATGTAACGACTAAAACAAAGACTGTGTTTACTAGTAGTATTTAAAATGTATGCTAGTAATAACATCAAAAACCATTATGATTAAAATTTCAAGTGAGACAAACAAAGAACAAATGTCTTTATATCGTAATTATGAAACGGTGTTTACGTAGTTTGTTTAAGTATAATAATAACTATCTGTAAAGCAGCAAAGGTTGATAACTGAATACAAACCGTACAATAATAATGAGGTTGGCTTTAGTTAAACACTTTAAGAAGTGGTTTAAAAGAGTGCGTGTTACATTAAATTCCTGCTGTAAAAATACAACTAAAATAAATTAATGAACAAATGAGTTTGTGCCGAACTAGTTACTTAATGAGTTAAAGACAACAAACATGTTATGAGAAAAATAGTATATATTTGAAAAGCAACTACATTATACAACATAGAAAGTACAACACGATATGTATATTTAAGAGAGAACAGTTATATAACCAACTTATTGTTCCTATCATGTAATATTCAATAATTTCTTTATATTTTTATAAGAGAGAGCTTAAGGGCCACAGATTAATAATTTAACCAAACTATTTAAATTTAAAACTATTTTATATATTCTTAACAAGGATTACTATGAGGTTACTCTAACCGAAGCCATAGTACATTATTATTTTAATTGTTTTCTGTCCGCATAATTCTAGTAAAACAGGTTTAACTACGTTTTCTCCCTTCAAGGGAGGATGGTTTAAGAAAGTCGTTAAAATTTGAGAGGGGAAATTTCTTGGATGTCACTTTTATTTCGGGTCTCTCTTTCTCCCTACATTCTGATTGGCAGTTCGGAGTGGACCTTTGTTTGCTCGGAAATTGCCTTTCAAACGGTTCAAAATTAAGTGTCAAGAAACACCTAATTTTCAGTTCTTCCCGTTTTACATGCCTGTTATTCTAAAGGACGTGTAATGGAAAAATGGTTTATTACTACTTTTTTGTTAGCTGACATGAATGTAAACTTTTGTTAGAGCTTATTTAATCTTTTATGACGTGTCTTTGAATGGAAAGAAGAACAAAATCCAATATACTCGTACTTAAGCAAGTTTTTAAAATTTCAATTTACCTATACACCACAAGCACAAGGCGCAAGTTTAGTTTAGTTGATTTATAGTTCTTGTACAGTATTCAATTTACATTGTACCGTATAAACGTTTATTGTGAACTAATATTTCACACATATTCACGTATATTAGTTCAGTTTTACATCGACGATATAAGCTGTAATTTGTTTTAAAAATATAATACAACTACTAATTTGTCACGTTTTAGGTTTTGAGGTTTATAAACTCAAATATACTTTTTTCAGAGGGACATAAACCAGAGCACACGTCTTGGCATTTGTACAACATTGGCTTTATATATTACCCTACGATCAAGTGATATTCATTTAATCCATACTATGGACATGTTTTCCAGCTTTTATTTAAGAGTAAGTTGTATAACATTAAACTTAGGTGTTTCGATAACGGGTTTCTCATAAAGGGGCAGTTTTTGAAAACACATAAACTCCTATAGGAAGCAATTGATTTCCACTTCAACAAAGTGTCTGAAATATGTATCAACTAATTTTATGGCTACTAAATATTATAAATTGTACTATAACAGACGTCTGTAAATGACGTTCTCGTGATTTTTGATCCTAGCTAAACCTATCGATCTATTATTATTGGAAATCCACTGTTTTGACAATGGGGACTGTTAAAACTACAAGCATACTCAACAAAATAAGTTCATTAAATGTTTGGTTTTGTTGCTACATCCAATTTTCAAATTTCTCTCACAAATAAATTTTGATCAAACATGTATTAGCAATTCTGAAATCACGAAGTCTAATTTTTAAACACAGAAAATTTATTTATTTTTTTACAAACACTTTTATCACACCATAACTTATATCGTCATTGAAATTCTACATTGAATATCAAGTTTAGTTTTAAAACTATTCAGAAGAGGTTATCGATATTACATGGTCGTGCATCATGGTAATTTTCTGTGGTTTCGGGTTTTGAAGTGGGATTTGTAACGCTTTTGAATGGGATTTGAAGTTTTAAAGATGTAACGCTTCTTGAATTCAAACGAATAACAAAATACCCCCGTCGCAGCAAACCTGCGTACTCAGCAAATTTACAATGCATTTATATGTTTCTCACTACTACATAAAGCCACTTACCATGTTTGACAAAAATACATTCATAAATAAGTGATTTATAACATTTTATTTATTCCCCATAAGAATAACATTAGGAATGAGTACGCAGGTTTGCTGCAACGAGGAAGATAAGAAATTAGTTTTTATGCAATTATCAATATAACTGAACCAATTGAAGCTACTTACCATGTTTTATTAATTTATGTTCATAATTAAGGGAGATATAAAACTTTACTTATTCTTCATAAGAATAACATTAGGGCTGAGTATGCAGGTTAGCTGCTACGGGGACAACCAACAAAACATTTATTTTTTGTGCAAATATCAATATTCCAGTACATTTTGAAGCCACATACCAAGTTTCATCAATATACATTCATAAATAATGGAGATATCAAATTTTGTTTATTCTCCATAAGGATAACATTGGACAACGTACTGTGTTTAGCACTTTGAATATCTCTGCAACGCTTGGACGTAGAATCACAATTTAAACACCAAAATGTTTGTTTTGTGGAGCTGAAGTGATTGGTAAAAGAAAACGTGAAGTTTAAAGTAAAATTAACTGAGGAAAAGCCAAAAACCTTTTTCCCATAAGATTAACATAGGAGATTTTATGAGCATGTTTTTTAGATTTTTTCCGCAACCACTTAACCTAGGTTAATAATTCAAAATACCATATTATTTGTTTTGTTTAAGCTCTATAACATGGTCAGAACCAAAATTAAGTGTTTTAAAAAATATTGGGTAAAAAATGCAAAAAACTGATTTTTGGAAAATTTAAAACCCCCATAAACCCCCCTTCCCATGGTCCGATTATTCTGGTTTTTGAACTTAAAGTCATAAATGTCAGTTTACACATTTGAGCCAAATTTCGTTGAAATCGGACGTTTTTTACTCAAGTTATCGCATTCACGGACACACACACACACACACACACACACACACACACACACACACACACACACACACACACACACACACACACATATATATATATATATATATATATACAAATTTGAACGAATATTGTTTTGGACTTCTGGGGACCTCAAAACAAAAAGTTATCATGGTCTCGGGCTTAAGTCTTACCATGAGACCTACGGTAATAGCTTCTTCCCTGTAGGGGAAATTCGCTAAAACAACGAAGTCTGAATATTTATTCACAATATTGATAAAACTTGATAAAGAATTGTAGTTGAGTTACAGAACAATTGGGTCTTAAAATTTCGCTGTAGAAGAACAGTTTTGTTTGAACTTTTAAAAGCCTTTAAGTAACTTAAAGAAGCAGAAAGACTAACTTACTTTATTAGAAAACATTGCTTTATATGCAACTTAAATTTCCCCATAATATTTAGTTGAGCTCATAGTTTGTTTCAATTTATCTTTTTCATTAACAGCCCTATAGGCGTCGCATCGGTTGGCGTTTCCATGAGCATAGGTGATAAGAGGGGTTCTATTGAATAAATAAAAACGCTATGGCTGTTAAATGTTTTGTGAACTTATAATATACTGAGCTCTTTTTTATAATTTACAAATACTTTAATAAAATAATCATTACAATCTACATAATATGATCATACTTAGTTCAGGTATTAAACCTTTGGAAGTATCTCTAAATATTTCAGTTTAAAGATAGTAGTACATTTGACTGCAGTTTATTTACAAATTAAGTCATTGGAATGTAGGAAATTCAATATGTGTAACAGTTAATTGTCCATCTGAAAAATAATATCGTAATACAGTGGAGTTGTGGCAGTAGTTTTGTAATTTCCGGCTACACTTCCGCAAGCCAGCAGTCATTTCCGGTTTCACCCTGAGAAAAAAGAGTTTTTTTAAAGGTTGTTTATAATACAGTAGCAATTACACTTTGTAGGGTTAGGAAAGCAGTAACCCTTGACAGTTATTACTTTAAATTATTTTAGAAATGTTCCAAACTATTACAAAGTTGGTTAAATTTTTGTTTCAATTCAACTGTAAAAGGTTTACCTTTATTCAGATTTAAACTTAAAATTGAAATGGGTATGCATGTGATTTAGTAGATAATTATAAAACTATATCTTAAATACAAAAACACATCAATCAAATATTTTCTTCGTTGACTACAAATTTAAAATCATGTGGTGCTCCATAAACATATAACATCAATAGAGTGTTTAAATAACTTTATTGATGCTATTTAAATCACCAGACTGTAAAATGTCAAAAAAGCTTCTATTGGGATGATTTATTATTTTAAATTATACTATACTATACTATACTATACTTATTTTAAATGAAAGATTCATCGGGGTTTGCTTCTAACAAGTTTTGGTTGGTTTTGATGGTTTATTTTTATTGTTAATATTTGTTTCTTAACATGTCCTAATATAGCTGACAATAATATTAACATTGGTAACTAGAATAAATATTATAGTGAAATCAAAATTTAAGAAGAGCGGTTTCCTCATTTTCATCACTAATTCAAACCCCTTTTTAATTTTCTGCCAAAACCAACTGAATGGAAGGTAAGAAATGTATTAATATAACAATTGCTGTAGTAAACGTTTTATCCATCACATTGATATATACTAATTAGATAGCGAGGGAAAGAAAGGTCATACTTAAAAAGTGAAACAAGATTAAGAAAATCAAACTTTCAAATCCGAATGAGTGAAGATGATATGTATTTATGTTTATTAAATGAACACGTTATTGAAAAAAAATCGTCGAACTCAAAGAAGAGAGTATAAAAGTTAGTATTTTAATACTGTAAAATACACTTTTAAAACTTGTATTAAATAAGAAAATTCAGCTTTAAACAATTGTAATGTTCTACTGTTTAGTGTTGTACTTGTAATTGATACTAAACTTTAGGGAAACAGTCGAGACCGCACTTTGTCTCGTGAGGCCTTTTTCATTAAACAGTAATTGAAACTTAACTGGCGAGGCGGCGAGAGCAGTTTAATTTTGTAGCCGCAAAGTTCTTTTTTATGAAGATATTGCATTATCATTTACTTACTCCATTAATATTAATTCGATCTGATATACGAATAAAAACTGTTCAATTACAAACATATTTCTCAGTTTTATAGTACTAGTAACGTAATCAGTGCAAAAAAGGTTTCTCTATACAACGAGATTTTCTTATAACTATATTTATTTTATTACTCTATAATAACAGATTTTGCAATCAACTGTTTCTTTAAAGCTGTTGAGTGAAGTATACAAGCAATTTACCAATGTTATCGTTATGAGTTTTGTCCGCGTAATTTGAAACAAGAGCTTATTTTGTTTAGTTTTATGTAATTCTATAGTTAAATGTAATTTCTCTCAAGATCGAGGAAGGAAAAGTAAATAAATTCTGCCACAGAGTAGACTAATAATCAGTTTGATGATTAGTTCAAACATCCATAATCATTACAGTGGTTCCCAAATGTGGTAAGGCCCTAAAATTAACATTATATATAGTTGCTTCCTCCCCTCAACTATAAAAATACCCATAGAAGACCGTTATACAATTTTTCAATCAATTCCCATAAGATTAACATTGGGTATATTACGGACTATAGTGCAAAGGTATAATTATATATGATAACTTAAACTAATTTTCACAAATCCATAAGTAAGTAAACACATGTTTTAGTCAAATTCAGAAAAACCATTTTCCCATGAAAAGAGAACAGATTATGGAGAATGAGCGTAATAGTATATTTCACTTTTAGTCACGAAAGTGGCCTATTTTGGGACAAGCCATCGTTTTACGCGCGAGGCGAAGCCGAGCGTAAAAAATGCTATGGAGCCCCAAAATAGGACTTTTGTGACGAGTAGTGAACGATACTTTTCATCACGATGCAAATAACCACACTAAACTTAAACAAAAATGATCTAATATTTCATAGTCTAGTAATTTTCTAAAAGTAAACACAGCACGGTTTTACAATTCATTTTAGTGTTAAAGTCGGCTGTTTGAACACATAATCGTCAAAAATAACGAAATCACACTGGTGCTCCTGTTGAGGAAAACGGGAACTTCAATATTTTAGGATAGGAAAAGTTTTGTTTGGTACAGGAAAGTATTGTTTGGGACAGGAAAAGTAATGTTCAGGACAGGCAAAGTCAGCTGATCATTTTTTTTATGTTACAAGGAAATCGATAATTTTTGTAGATCCCAGCTGCATGGTAATGGGCTATTTTCGAGTACAGAGTTATGAAAACATTTTTTAACATAGATTTAGACTTTTCTGATTCTGATTACCCAAGCTTAATTTAGCAGCCACCAAGTTATCTCTTATGGCAGTTACGTATTAGGCGTATTATGAACTTCACGTCATCCTCGAACGAAACGTAAAATATTACTGTGGCAAATAAAATTGTTACAAAAATTGTCATACAAAGTACGGTAGATCACCATGTTATATATATTATATATTCTTCTGTATGATAAGCCTTTTTATATTAGTCCCAAACGCCCCACAACAAGTCACTAATACGTGACGTCACCTTTGAGTTTGTCTCTCGCCCACTTCGGCGACTGACAGGCTGAACGTTTGTCCGGAAATTAAACTTTCTCACCTTACTTCCGCCTAAGGTTCAGACCTTTGATGTGTGGAATGACAGCATTTTCTCAGGGAGGAAAACGTACTACAATTACTCGTCCTTAAGAACACCTTAACAAGTGCAACTTTAATCTCATCTATCAATATATTAACAAATTTAAAAAATTTGAAAAACGCAACGGTAATATTTTAGCCCAGGACCATGATGATTTTGGTTCGCATAGAACTATTTGGGATAAAATATTTAATATTTTATGTTTATACGATTTTAAAAACATAAATAAATACAGTGTGTTTTAAAGAATTAGTGGATTAATGACAGGCGAATTATTTAGTTGAAAATATAACGACATATCGTATTACATTTTCCGGCCAATGTTCATAGTTTTTTTATTTGACAGATATTTATGCTTGTATGCCAAACATCAAAACTATCATGTTTGCCCCGGGTTCCTGTGTCAGACTTTTGCAGAGTTCATTGGACGAAATAATTAATTAAATACATGTACATAAACTAAACAAGTTATCTGGATTTTCTACGTAGAATGCAGTAAACACAACTATTATTTTTTTACGGAGTCAAAATGTATGTTTACACAGATTATTTTCTTCCATTTTTTTTGGTCAGAGTGTAAAATGAAAAAAGTCTTCATGAAGAATATTATTGATTATATGTACTTGCACAACACCTGTTTATCTTATCAATAAAAGGTTTCGTTTTAAAAAAAAAATTGACGTCACAATGTTAAAATAATTTAAACAAATTTTATTAAAAAAACTTCTGCTAGCTGTAAACACTAAATGAATATTATATTTTGTTAAATAAACCAAATTAAAATATTCTAACTGAAAGAATAAATGATGCTCAGTAGCCCAATTAAAGCTAGTGGATGGGCCGTGCTGCGTCTAATTACCGTTTTAAGCAAATTAACTAATTAACTTATTGCAAAAAGAAAACGTTTCTAGAATTACAGTATTAACAAGTAGCTTAATTACTGATGAAAATATCTTCAAGAAAACAAATTAATAGTTTACTTACTTATTATTCATACAGTTTACTAAGTCAGTATATATCTTTAATAGCAACTAGTTTTGACAAAATTCAACGAAACAATATGTATTTTTAAAATAAACACATATTAAGACAGAATAATTTACTATGAATACATTGTGTAACACATTATGATGATGTCATAGGTTTAGGTATCTACTTCTATTAGCAAACGATATTTGGTAAATTAAGTTGTTAAAAAAAGCTAAATTCCTTTTATTTGGTTTTCATTATTATAGAAAAAAGTGTAGTCACTGTCTGGATTTCTGTTCCTGTGTCAATCTGGAGTTACCCAAACATTACTGAAACTATTGAGCTGAAAATTGTACATGAAGTCAGTGACATTTAAGCTGCACATGAGGGACTTTGTTTTTTTCTATTTGATAAGAAAAAGTCCATAGAAGTCCTCTCTATAAGTATTTAAAGGTCAAGTGTATTTTTTATAGACATTGATGTATATAATGATAGAATTAAAAAATAATTAAATGTTAAAAAATAATACTTTGTAACTGCGAGATATCCGTGTAAAAATGGACATAAACTAGGCTACTCTTTTAATAAAACTGTTTAGCTTACAAGCTTTGTGATCGTCCCTGGGAATTAGGCCATTTAATTCAAAACAAACTAATAATCACTTATGTAGAACGTATCTTTAATTTTACGATTTTTCACAAAAATATTGAATGGCAACACTGTTTTATCGCCCACCAAATGTTAAATGTCCCTATGTTGGGAGATAAGTAATGAGCAGTATTGCAGACCAGCGAGGTAATGACTCATAGCGTACACTCCAGGCAGAGCTCATAACATGTCCCAATAGCAGCAGCTGTTCCGATTTAATCAAAGTTTTAAAAACGTACAATGAATTTTCAATATGAAATAGCCTCCGAATCACACTATATTACCAAAAAAGTTTAAATTACCTGTTGATACTGCCGCGAGATTCTATGTTATGATACAACTACCACTGGTTTCAAACCTCAGGGGATCATTCTGAAGTTGACGTCTAGAAGAGGAATAGGCTAGCTTGATGTCAACTTCAGAATGAACCCCTGAGGTTTGAAGCCATTGGTGGTTGTACCATAACATAGAATCTCGCGGCAGTATCAACAGGTAATTTAAACCTTTTTGGTAGTACAATTATGTTTGTTTTAATGCTGATATAACCGTAACCTGCAGTACCAGTTCATAAACTACTATATTTTATATATATATATTTACGTTGCCTATATTTATTTATTTATTTTTTATTTGGGAGGGGGGGCGTGGTAAAATAGTGTACACGCCTTGAGTAGTAAGCGCCATTACGCCTCCGGGCGTTAAACGCCCTCACACTGTAATGCTGCTCTTACTACCATAGTTATGTAAATAACTATTACACATTCAAGCTGTATTTAAGTCTATGAAGATAACTTAAACATAGGTGAGGTAATCTGGTTATAAAAAATGCATTTAACTAAACATATTTTGTGTATGGCTTATTTGACATCAGTTTTATCACAAGTAGAATTAAATTTTAACTAACGCACCGTTAAAAAGGTTATGCATATCGTTAGATGGACTTGTTTCGTCAAAATGTCTAACGATTGCAATAACATAACCGTTAGAATTATGAATACTACAGAATTCTATACCAGCATAATGTGACGATCGAGGTCATATAATATGACCCACCAACTCCCACCATCAGCGTGTTCTAATGAGATTTTAATGGCCCGCTCAGGTGATTAGTGATGTTTAATTACTTCAAACTTATAATTTGAAATTTTTATTTTGTTATATTACAAAAACAACGATTAAAGTTCTTGTTACTTATATTTTTAATCAAACATATGTAGGAGTTCTCATTAGTATAGGAATCATAGAACTCTATTAATACATAGAGTTCTATATAGAAATACACCTATTTCCCAGGATTTGTTATACCGTAATTAAAACAAATAAGTCTTAACAAGTGTTAGATGTATCATTTACTCAAGTTCAAGTTATCATATTTAAACAATATCAGAAAAGGGACATGTGCTTTTTAATTTATTAAATGAATATTAATTGTTTCGCTTGGCTTTGAGATTTTTGAGATTTTGGGCCCAAAAAGGATCAGAAACGCCCCGGATGTAAAACTAATGCATGTAAAAGATGAAGAATAATGAGGCGAAACTTATAAGCCCTCTTTCATTATTCTAGCATAAGTATTTACCGAGTTATTAAAGAAAATGTTAATTGTCTGAAGACAGTACGTTGTCTTATAAGGATTTTACACTGGAAAAGACTGTTTTTCATATCTTGATGTAGTTTTATCACCCCAATAGCCCTATACCATCTTTTTATCCTGACTATACCTCCTCCTAACCTTATAATGGACACCATTGTCATACTAATAGTGAATTTAAATATATCAAGGAGCTTCAGAACAACCAAAAAATAACATTTTTAAATTAACAAAAAAAATTACCAGTATTGTTTTAAAGCCTTTATTAGATTTTTCTAAAAGTTTTGATGAGGAAATTTCCTTCCCTCACGTCAGCGTGCTGCGTGCGAACTTGTTTTTAACCGAAACTGTTCCGCCATATTTCAAATTATGTTGTACAAGTCACATATATGTTAGAAACTATTTTCAACTAATATTTTTGTTAGCCTATTATCTTTTAAGTAATGTTAGATTATTTTATAGTTTTATGAGATCGGGTAGTTTGTCGGGTAGTTTTATTGATATTTGTTCCGTTATATTTATTGTTAAAACTGAAATATTTAATTTAGTTGATGTCACTATATTATATATTAGTGTTGTTATTGCTGTACTTTAATATCTTTGTTATTTTCTGAAGGTTATGTATTTTATATTACCCAAAACTAACAATAGCTAATGTATAACCTAGTCATTACCAGATATTGTTTGGATAGCATATATAATAATTGTTATTGCTGTACTTTAATATCGTTGTTATTTTCTGAAGGTTATGTATTTTCTATTACCCAAAACTAACAATAGCTAATGTGTAACCTAGTCATTACCACATATTGTTTGGATAGCATATATAATATTTTACTTTCTATCATTGTGAGATTTATTAAACAAAGTCATATGTGTATTTGCAAATGGTGTTGACCGTTGGAAATACTGTTATTTACCAATGCCTGTTATTTACCAATGCCTGTTATTTACCAATGCCTGTTATTTACCAATGCTTTTTTAAGTTCAGTAAGAATATTGTGCAGTTCACTCATAAAAGTAAAACGAGTTCACACGCAGCGAGCTGACGTGAGGGAAGTGAATTTCCGCATTAACATATTAACTTATCTAATAAAGGGTTTAAAACAAAACTGGTAAAATTTTTTTGAAAATTTAAAATTGTAATCTGTTGGCTGTTCTGATGCTCCTGGTTGTACTTAAATTCAATATTAGGATGGTAATGTTGTACATTATAAGGTTATGAGGAGGTATAGTCAGGATAACAAGTTGGTATAGTGGTATTGGGGGTGATAAACTACATCAAGATATGAAAAACAGCCTTTTCCAGTGTAAACTCCCCATAACACAACGTATTGTGTTAAGCTAATTAACATTTTCTTTAATAACTCGGTAAATAATTGTGCTAGAATAATGAGAGAGGACTTAATAGGTTCGCCTTACTAATCTCCATCTTCTTACTTGCATTAACTTTACATTCGGGGCTTTTCTAACCCATTGTGGGCCCAAAAACTCAAAATGTTAAAAGTTAAAATGCCCAAAAAAGGGGGTTAGAGTTGTCCGATTGTTTTGCCCAACGAACTTGTCCAACTGTTTACAGAAGGGAAGGTTCCCACCAAATGTCAAGTAAATCGGACAAAAAATTCGACCGCTAGAGTGCGAACACACAGACAAATTTAAATATGTATATATATATATATGTGTATATGTATCTGATATGTATATGTATTTACTTATATTGCATTCATTTGTTAGGGCTACCAATATAAAAATAATCAAATGAAATATTTTTTTTAACCGAGTACCCTTAAGGAATTTCTTTATTTTTCAGACTACATGTTTCGGGGCCTTATCTCCCAAAGATTAGGTATTTGTTGACCATGATGATGGGCTTATGTCCCGAAACATGTAGTCTGAAAAATAAATAAATTCCTTAAGGGTACTAATTTGAGAAAAATGGTCATTTGTTTATTATTTTATACATATATATATATATATATATATATATATATGTGTATATATATATATATATATATTCATTGCATTAACCTGCTGTATACAAATCAGTATTACTTCATTAACGATTATAGTCAAATTAAGTCTTTGTTATGCGTTGAAAGAAATTAAAACTAATTCTTTCTCTTTTAAGAAAACCAAACGAATTATTAATCACACAAAACTTATTTAAATTTGTCTGAACATTTAGAACGTAGAAAATATTTTCTTATTTGATACTTTCTTATTATTTAGGAAAATTTATGTCCACTAAATAATTTATAAAAATACGTTTGGTATGTACAATTTTTGTTCCTACTTACTTTAGGTACTTACTTACTTTTTTTACGATAATACCACTGTGTTCATTGTGCGTCGTTCAACAAATATTTTTAAATCTTTTATAAAACGTGCAAAATTTTTTCATGTAATTGCAATACTGAATTCCAGTTATTAGGAGACTTAAAAACCAAATAAGGATTAGAACACAATGAAATAACTTTACCTGAAAGTTTTGTTATATAGTTTTAATTTTATAATTTGAGTATTTTACAAAAGTGTTTTAAATCAATTTAGCAAATATTCTGATTTATAAAACCCTCTCCTAAAATCTCGAACGCTTATTTGACTTTTCATTAAAACACTTTAGATTTAGTTTCTTTGTTCTATTAGTTACAAAATATTACTGCATTTTTGGTAGTTTAGTGAGTCTAGTACGTTTTGGATGTATAATTTTGACGTAACTATTATTTATTGAATGTAATCTTGCGACATGTTAAACAGTCATTTTATGTAGTAACAAAAACAGCAATAAAACATTTTAATAGCTTCAAAATTTGAGTTGAAACTGAGTTGAGGTGTGTTTATAATAAACGCGCATTCTATTGACGGTGGAACCATTTATGACAGGCGTCGAACACACGTACCGTTAACAAATCAAATTAAAACTTTGGAACTCATACTCGAAGTTAGTGAACTGATTCCCCGAAAGCGACAACAAAAACTCGCTTTTACCATTTTAAATTACCATTTAATCACTTACAAATTCATTAATTTCGTTTTTTTTTGTGATTCAATTATTTAAAAGAAAATACAATGTAGGTAAGATATATTTAGCTATGTCAGGCTAGAAGTAAATACAAAGATAGCAGTAAGTACGGGACCAATACAATTTATTTGTTTTATCTACTCTGTTTTAAGTAATCTAAAAGAGAAAGATTGTAGTTGCAAAAGTCGTAAAGACGTAGAAACTCTGAGAGTTGATGACTAATTGAAGAAGTTCAGTTATACTGGGAGCATGTTTTATGTATTCTGAAAGCATCGTTTTAGAGGCAGATTAAAATTAAAATCGGCAATTCCAAACACAAATAAAACACAGGCATATATGATTACAGTGGTGGTTTAAAAAACTCCAAACATCCAGATAAATTGTTTTTATCCATGCAAAGTGACAGGATAATGAACTTTTGTCCCTCATGTAGAATAAATAACACCTCCTGATATATTCCATCATACGTAGAAATTAAAATACATAAAACTCCTAAATCGTCTTCTCTGTAGATTGATCAAATGTTATAAAGTTTATAAACTTTTAAAAGCTTTTGGCAGTTTCAAGTAATTAGTTTATTATTGGGAAAAATGGATTAAAACAATGAGTCTTCTGTTTAATCCAACTGACATAATTAAATGCTCTGGTAATGACAGCTTATTCGTTTAATTTAATTTAAAAATCGTTTGAATTGTTTGTTGTCGAGTTGTGTAATTGTTTGAGTATGGTAAATCAGAAAATTTCTAGATATTTAATTTTTACTTTTGCGAATGTTTCATCGCTTACATTATAATTAGACTGGGTTTATAACCATAATTCAGGTTATGAAATGACTGTTGTGTATATGTAGATAGATCTAGTATAAATGGAAAGAAATATCAGTGTTCAAGGTATATTGAGTAGCATAATACGTGTTGTTGCAACAACTAAAACTTATAAAATAAACTACGTCGCACAAAAATTCAAAATATATTTACACTGTATGCTGTACTTATACACAAGGAGGAAAATATACATAAAGTAATTCTCTGATTGAGGCTGATAATGTCCGGTGTTACTAGTTGAAATCAACCACCTTAGACCATTCTTGATGTATATTTACAAGTTCAGTATGTTTATGTATACTTTGTATGCAAGCGCAGTATAAGTGTAAATATATTTTGTAGTTTTGTGAGATGTAATTTATTTAATCTTGTTTATGTATATTTCTCCATCAAATATTGAACTATTATTATTGTATTTCATGTATCGATAACCAAGTTTATAAATATCCCATAATTCAGGCAGGGAAATGAATAGATATGGAGGTAGACCTAGTATAAATCTAAATATGTATCACAATGTTAACTGTATTATCTGTTAAGCCGGAAAATAGTATCCACTACCTACTATAGTATCCTACTGTTTGGCCTTGGGTCCAAATCTGATTTAGAAATAATTTCGTGAATAGCATAATACTTTTTGTTACAATTAATAGGAGAAAATAAACCACGTCTCACAACACGAAACAATATATTTACACTTATACTGTACTTACATACATGGCGGTCATGCTGATTGGGCATGCTCATGACCGGTGTGACTGGTTGAAATCGCCTTGTACCATCTTTTTTTGCATGTTTAACATATTGTACGTTTACTATAATGTATTTAAATTTATCAAGAGGTTAAATTACGTTATCACTGTTGAGTCGTCATCAAACGTTTTTGGATCACTTGTCGGTTATAATTTAATCTTTTAAATCATGTCGACCAGTGATCCGGAGGCAAATGAAAATGGACATTAATTCAAATATGACGGAGGAACCAGTTTGGCTACAACTGAAGCTTTTTTACAGTGGTTATTAAAATATACATCATTTACAATAAGTAAATACGAGAATAAAACTTCTTTTTATTCTTTTCTAAAATATAATCAATCAAATGACTTTTATATGGTATACAATTTTGTTTTTTAAACAAACATAAAACTATTGCACTTGTTACATATTACCTGAATATTTCCTGTAAATTTAATATGTCAGTTAGAATTTAGAATATACGCCATATGAATATTAGAGTGCTCCGTTAGAGATAAGGCGAGTCTCCAGAATAAACGACGCCGTAGGTAATAGAGGACAACATAATATGTTTACACTCATGGAAACATGTCTTATCAGTGTTAACACCTGTTATTAAATCTCCAGTTATTTTATAATTTCAAGGACACTTAAACATTTTTTACGTTAAACTTGCGGTAAAACCTCATAAATTAGCTTTAGTAAAATTGAAATACGACTGCAAAGTTTTTTTTTAGTTTATAGGTTTTTTTTTCACTTTTTAAATATGTCATAAACGTGTCGTCGAAGTTTCTTGACTTCTCGGAAGTTCAAACATATAAATAATGTCGGGAAAAAATAAAAGGTATTGACTACTTTAAAAAAATGCGTAACTTTAAATGACTAATGACGAATGTATTACAATTTTAACACTATAAATACCTGGGATTTCTTATTTGTAGTGATTCAAAAACTTTCCGAAAGAACTTTAATTACAAAATTATCATTAGACCATTAACAACCAGCCCAATTTTATTCCGAAGTAGCCTGACACCATTGCTTGCCAAGTTACTACATTGCCATCGATAACAAGACCAATTTGTCACCATACAAAACTTCATCCCGATCTAAAGAAATATTTCTTAAAACTATACCCCAAAACGTGTCAGAGTCTTTGGATCCTTTAAAACTCCTTGAATACTTTTGTTTTGCAACATAAGCAAGTATATTTCACCCCAAATACAACATTATGAGTAACGGCTGCGTCGGGCCCGTAATATCCAACGTGGGGCTACAACGTTCTTTACAACCCCGCATGATCACGCGACTGAGGTTAAATATTCACTAGCTACACAATTTTTACACGGTTTGTTTCAAAAATATTTTGTATTATTAAAACTTTTGTTATTCTAAAATTTACTTTGGTCATTATTTTGATAAAAAATAAAGCAATAAATAAATAATTATTGCTATGATTAATCTTAAATCAATAAATAACGTTAAACGTAGGAAATAAATAAATACATTATAGAGTGCTTAGTCCAATCGGATATCCGAAACAGATTTGTTAATTATTTAAAAACTTGATAACCATTTTGAAGTTCTTATAGAATGGTAAATTAAAATAATTTTAAAATTACTTGGAAATTTAAGTAATTATACAATGTAAAAAAATCCAGTAATTACAGAAATTGTATTTTTTCTACTCGTTGCTATAAGATCCAGTTTGTCATACAAATATATGATGTTTCTTATGCACCTGTCTTGTTTACCGATGGTCCATGGATTATTAGGATTGTGCAGATAAATATTAAACTGTTTATAGAACTTATTTTTACAGTATACGTTTAACCTAAATTATTTCTATTCATATTGTATAAAATAAATCTTGAGCGACTGGTGTTTATAATCAGTAAGATTATTGAAAAATCGGACCTATATGTATTTATATAATAAATTAACTTTGATGCAATAAGTAAAATAACCCCCATAAACGTATTTGATTGCCTGCTCTATAGAAAACATTTTTATGCAAGTAGGTTGAGCGTATGTGCTAAGTGTTTGGGTATAGAAGATTATTTACTAACACAATTAATTATGACTAGTGGCTTGAAGGGGACTTTACTCCTAACCTTGCTTGAATACTCTGCCTTATCTGATTTGTTTACTGTTAGTTCATAAACAAAGTAGACACTTGATCACATGTTTTAAAGTAAACAAAGCAGACGTTTTTAAATCTCCATGCTTTTCTTATGGGGGATATTTTACTTATTGCTTGATTGCTGGTAATGTTTGAGAAATACTGTTATTTTTCCCGAGTCTCTGGGATCAAGACCTTTAATTTGAGCCCTCTCCCATCATCCTGCGATTTGCCAAACTCCCATAATTTTGAATTAAAAATGTCGCTTACAGAATTATATTAATCATAAACTCAACCAATAAATGTAACATTGTTTTACGTTATTGTAAAGAAATATTAAAATACATGAAGTAATAATTAAGTATTAAATTACTATAGCTAATCTGTTTGTGGGTAACTTTATACTACTTAAACTGTATATTCGTTATATTCGTTCTATTAAAAAAAGGTTCAGCAGTGGACTATTTTTTAAATTTTGCTTGCTTACGAAAACATACAAAATAGAATGATTGATTGAATTAATTACGTTTTTAAATTAATTATTTCAGTAGTGATATTAACGATATTCTTAAGAGATAAGGATGATCTAGGACGAAATATTTTAGGGAAAAATATAATACAAAGCAAATTTGTCTGCTTCGATAGAAAACCAAATCAATCCAATTTTTTGAATATTGTTTGCCCCTAAGCTGAGGCATATTTTATGAATATTGCTGAGGGAATGCAACCATCGAACAACGAACTTAAAAAACCATAAGTTTACCAGAAGAAAAGAATGTCCCATCACATCAAAGTTAATTTATTATATAAATACATATAGGTCCGATTTTTCAATAATCTTACTGCTTATAAACACCAGTCACTCAAGATATATTTTATAAAATATGAATAGAAATAATTTAGGTTAAACGTATACTGTGAAAATAAGTTCTATAAACAGTCTAATATTTATCTGCACAATACTAATAATCCATGGACCATCGGTAAACAAGACAGGTGCATAAGAAATATCATGTATTTGTTTGGAAAACTGGATCTTATAGCAACGAGTAGAAAGAATACCCTTTCTGTAATTACTGGATTTTGTTTACATTGTATAACTACTTAAATTTCCAAGTAATTTTAAAATTATTTTAATTTACCATTCTATAAGAACTTCAAAATGGTTATCAAGTTTTTAAATAATTAACAAATCTGTTTCGGATATCCGATTGGACTAAGCACTCTATAATGTATTTATTTATTTCCTACGTTTAACGTTATTTATTGATTTAAGATTAATCATAGCAATAATTATTTATTTATTGCTTTATTTTTTATCAAAATAATGACCAAAGTAAATTTTAGAATAACAAAAGTTTTAATAATACAAAATATTTTTGAAACAAACCGTGTAAAAATTGTGTAGCTAGTGAATATTTAACCTCAGCCGCGTGATCATGCAGGGTTGTAAAGAACGTTGTAGCCCCACGTTTGATATTACGGGCCCGACGCAGCCGTTACTCATAATGTTGTATTTGGAGTGAAATATACTTGCTTATGTTGCAAAACAAAGGTATTCAAGGAGTTTTAAAGGATCCAAAGACTCTGACACGTTTTGGGGTATAGTTTTAAGAAATATTTCTTTAGATCAAGATGAAGTTTCGTATGGTGACACATTGGTCTTGTTATCGATGGCAATGTAGTAACTTGGCAAGCAATGGTGTCAGGCTACTTCGGAATAAAATTGGGCTGGTTGTTAATGGTCTAATGATAATTTTGTAATTAAAGTTCTTTCGGAAAGTTTTTGAATCACTACAAATAAGAAATCCCAGTTATTTATAGTGTTAAAATTGTAATACATTCGTCATTAGTCATTTAAAGTTATGCATTATTTAAAAGTAGTCAATACCGTTTATTTTTTTCCAACATTATTTATATGTTTGAACTTCCGAGAAGTCAAGAAAATTTGAGGACACATTTATGACACATTTAAAAAGTGCAAAATGTAACCTAAAAAAAAAAAAAAAAAAAAAAAAAAACGTTGTAGACGCATTTCAATTTTACTAAAGCTAATTTATGAGGTTTTATCGCAAGTTTAACGTAAAAAATGTATAAATGTCCTTGAAATTATAAAATAACTGGATATTTAATAACAGGTGTTAACACAGATAAGACATGTTTCCATGAGTGTAAACATATTATGTTGTTCTCTATTACCTACGGCGTCATTTATTCTGGAGACTCGCCTTATCTCTAACGGAGCACTCTAATATTCATATGTCGTATATTTTATCTTTTACATTGTAACTGACGTATTAAATTTACAGGAAATATTCAGGAAATATATAAAAAGTGTCATAGTTTTATATTTGTTTAAAAAAAAATTGTATCGTATTTAAAAGTCATTTGATTGATTATATTTTAGAAAAGAATATTAAGAAGTTTTATTCTCGTATTTACTTATTGTAAATGATGTATATTTTAATAACCACTGTAAAAAAGCTTTAGTTTCAGTCAAACTGGTTCCTCCGTCATATTTGAATTCATTTCCATTTTCATTTGCCTCCGGATCACTGGTCGACATTATTTAAAAGGTTAAATTATCTTATAACCGACTAGTTATCCAAAAAAGTTTGATGACAACTCGACAGTGATAACGTAATTCAACCTCTTGATTAATTTAAGTACATGATAGTAAACACATAAGATGGTAAACATGCTAAAAAAGATGGTACAAGGCGATCGATTTTAACCAGTCACACCGGTCATGAGCATGCCCAATCAGCGTGACCGTCATGTATGTAAGTACAGTATAAGTGTTTCGTGTTGTGAGACGTGGTTTATTTTATCCTATTAATTGTAACAATACGTATTTTGCTATTCAAGAAATTATTTCTAAATCAGATTTGGACCCAAGGCAGAGAGTGGATACTATTTTCCGGCTTAAAAGATAATACAGTTAACATTATGATACATATTTAGATTTATACTAGGTCTACCTCCATATCTATTCATTTCCCTGCCTGAATTATGGGATATTTATAAACTTGGTTATCGATACATGAAATACAATAATAATAGTTCAATATTTGATGGAGAAATATAAATAAACAAGATTAAATAAATTATTCATAACCTGAATTATGGTTATAAACCCAGTCTAATTATAATGTAAGCCATGAAACATTCGCAAAAGTAAAAATTAAATATCTAGAAATTTTCTGATTTGCCATACTCAAACAATTACACAACTCGACAACAAACAATTCAAACGATTTGTAAATTAAATTAAACGAATAAGCTATCATTACCAGAGCATTTAATTATGTCAGTTAGATTAAACAGAAGACTCATTGTTTTAATCCATTTTTCCCATTAATAAACTAATTATTTGAAACTGCCGAAAGCTTTTAAAAGTTTATAAACTTTATAACATTTGATAAATCTACAGAGAAGACGATTTATGAGTTTTATGTATTTTAATTTCTACGTATGATGGAATATATCAGGAGGTATTATTTATTATACATGAGGGAAAAACATTTATTTTCCTGTGACTTTGCATGGGTAAAAATACTTTATCCATGCAAAGGAGATGCAAAGGAGGTGTTTGGAGTTTTTTACACCACCACAGTAATTATGCACAGTAATATGCCTGTGTTTTATTTGTGTTTGGAATTGCCGATTTTAATTTTATTCTGCCTCTAAAACGATGCTTTCAGAATACATAAAACATGCTCCCAGTATAGCTGAACTTCTTCAATTAGTCATCAATTCTCAGAGTTTTTACGTCTTTACGACTTTTTGCAACTACAATCTTTCTCTTTTAGATTACATAAAACAGAGTAGATAAAACAAATAAATTGTATTGATCACTTACTTACTGCTATCTTTGTATTTACTTCTAGCCTGACATAGCTAAATATATCTTACCTACATTGCATTTTATTTTAAATAATTGAATAAAAAAAAAAAAACGAAATTAATGAATTTGTAAGTGATTAAATTGTAATTTTAAATGGTAAAAGCAAGTTTTTGTTGTCGCTTTCGGGAAATCAGTTCACTAACTTCGAGTATGAGTTCTGAAGTTTTAATTTGATTTGTTAACGGTACGTGTGTTCAACGTTTGTCATAAATAGATTGTTCCACCATTAATAGAATGTACGTTTAACATAAACACATCTCAACTCAATTTCAACTCATATTTTGAAGCTATTAAAATGTTTTATTGTTGTTTTTGTTACTACATTAAATGACTGTTTAGCATGTCGCAAGATTACATACAATAAATAATATGTTACGTCAAAATTATACATCCAAAACGTGCTAGACTATAAAACACTACCTACAATTCAGTAATATGTTGTAACTAATAGAACAAAGAAATTAAATCTAAAGTGTTTTAATGAAAAGTCAAATAACGTTAGTGATTTTAGGAGAGGGATTTATAAATCAGAATCTTTGCTAAATTGATTTAAAACACTTTTGTAGAATACTCAAATTATAAAAGTAAAACTGTATAACAAAACTTTCAAGTAAAGTTATTTCATTGAGTTCTGATTCTTGTTGGGTTTTTAAGTCTCCTAATAACTAGAATTCAGTATTGCAATTAAATGAAAACATTTGCACGTTTTATAAAATATTTAAAGACGCACTGTGTTTTAACGACGCACAAAGAACACAGTGGTATTATCGTAATAAAATGATAAAACATTCTTTGTTTGTATTACACTGTGGCAATAGAGGTACTTTTTTGACAAATACTGGTCGACAGTTATCAATATTTATCTTCTTCCACGTTATTAAATATTATTATACTCATACATATATAAATTCACTGTTATTGAATGCTTTAGCGCAATTCAATAAATCAGTATCCAAAATATTGCGGTTTCTCTTAATGTCTCCCCAAATACATAGAATAATGAGAGAGGGCTTATAAGTTTCGCCTTATTAGTCTCCATCTATTCACATGCATTAGTTTTACATCCGGGGCTTTTCTGTTCTTTTTTGGACCCAAAATCTCAAAAATTAGAAAAGTTAAAATCACCAAAAAAGGGGGTTAGAGTTGTCCGATTGTTTTGCCCAACGAACTTGTCTAACTGATTATAGAAAGGAAAGTCCCTACCAAATCGGTCATAAATTGCGACCGCTAGAGTGCGAACAAACACACACACACACACACACACACACACACACACACACACACACACACACACACACACACACACACACACACACACACACACACACACACACACACACACACACACACACACACACACACACACACACACACACACACACACACACACACACACACACACACACACACACACACACACACACACACACACACACACACACACACACACACACACACACACACACATATATATAAAGTTTTTAGCGACCCCCTCAAAACGTGTTCAGGGTGTCACGTTAGGAACTTTTATGATGGTCCCGGGCTTAAGTCTCACCGTGCGCATGCTAATAGTTTACTTTTTCAAAGGAAATTCACTAATAACATAACATAGTATTATCACAATATAACCGTATACACACAATATAAATATATATTATAACATAATTTAACCGTCATCAATTTTGGATCGAGATTAAACTGTTCATAATTTTGAAATAAAACTGTCTTGACTGTATCATGTAAGAGGAATACCCGTAACTCCATGTTTCATGTCTATTTCTGAAAGCAGAGAATGTAAAATATCTGACAAAAGTTGATCAACGTTTTGTAAGCGTATCTAATGAACAGCTTTAAAGTAATGCATTCTGATCTCGAAAGTTATACATGAAGAAAACCTTCAATATACGATAAAATTCAATTGCTTTCAAAAACTGCAACATAAATGCGTAAAAATATAGTCTAAGAGGTTTTGTGATTACATGAAAGTATTAAACTATTCAGTACCTGGGGGCCGAGATTTGCTCGGGGGAAGGCCAGTCAGGTTGTTTAGATGACTTGGAGTAATATTTCACCACTTCCCCCTACTGATAATCGGATTTGTATAACTCATTTGCCTCTTTTCTAAATTTTTAAGATCACTCCAGTTATTATTTATAGCTCAATATCCCTTTGATTTATTTTACTACTCTATATATGTAATCTTCACTCAAATCTTTTAATCTCCGCTCGCAGGAAGCCACATTTTAATAATCGTAAACAACATGAGTATTACTTTGACAGTTCCCTGGTTGATTATGAACAGCTGTTACAATTATTTTGTTTTGATTTGAAACTCCATAAGTCCAATGTTAATTTTTTTAACTTTTCAATTTCGTTTTTTAATATTATTTGATTTTTACTGGGGATGAGACCTGTCTAGAACATATTTTTATACCAGAATTTAGTTATTTCCAAAATTTGAAGGAAATTGGAGCCGTTTTCAAGATAATTGTGCAACCAACCAACCAATCAAGCAAAAATTGCTCATATAACAGTATAGTTCCTGGGGGGCCGAGCTTTGCTCGGGGGAAGGCCAGTCAGTTTGTTTAGATGACTTGTAGTAATATTTCACCACTTCCCCCTACTGATAATCTGATTTCTATAACTCATTTGCCTCTTTTCTACATTTTTAAGGTCCCTCCAGTTGTTATTTATAGCTCAATGTCCCTTTGATTTATTTTACTACTCTATATATGTAATCTTAACTCAAATATTTTAATCTCTGCTCTCAGGAAACCACATGTTAATAATCATAAACAACATGAGTATTACTTTGACAGTTCCCTGGTTGATTATGAACAGCTGTTACAATTCTTTTGTTTTGATTTGAAACTCCATAAGCCCAATGTTAATTTTTGTAACTTTTAATTTTAGTTTTTTTTACATTATTTGATTTTTCCTAGGGATGAGGCCTGTCTAGAACTTATTTTTATCTCAGAAATTAGTTATTTCGAACATTTGAAGGAAATCGTTGGAGCCGTTTTTGAGATCCGTGTCGCAAGCAAGCAAGCACGCAAGCAAGCAAGCAAGCAAACCTTACTCATATTAGAGTAAAGGATAAAGTTTTTTAAAAACAATAGAAAGAGTCAGATCCATACAAAATGTAGCTACGCAGCATCGATCCAAATTGTATAGGACTCTTAGTTTGCTAATTAAATCATCGTATTTAAACAGTTTGTTCCTTCGCATTAAATTTGGGTGATTGAAACTTCACTTAGCTGTGTAAGATAAATATCTAAATAGTACACGGAAATGTGGATTTTAATATTAAAATGTCCGTTTCTGGTTTTGAAATAAATTACGTAATATCAGTTAAATCACTTAAATCCTCCAAGCTATTTGCCGTGAGATTTAGAAGTTTTCGGGGGAAAATTAATGGTTGAAGTTAGGTTCAACTTTAGTTACATATATATTTATCAACAACGAACGTTGGTATTATCAACAAACTCAAAATAAAGTTAGTGTCGGTTTCACACATTTACTTGTATTTACTGACTTTATTAAAACTTCTGGCTACATTTATTACTGATTTTTAAATAAAAAAAGGAAATTAAGACATCAACTATATTTTTTAAAGGTCAATTCATTTATGTTAAATATTATTTGATACTAAGGTAAAATAAATGGCCCTGGAATATCTACCAATACTAAACATTGTTGTAATGAAATGCATTCATTCTCCTTTTGTGAGATTAAAATGTAATTGCTTACACAAAATATTTTGCCATATTAATGTTCATACCACGGAACTCTTAAATGACATTTAATAAAATGTAAATGAAGTGTTGAATCACTTTCCGAAAGTGTGATGTTGTTTTCTGTATTTTCGTAACTAATCAGCACTAATTAGTATGAGGGACTAACAATACTTTGCGACTTATCACTCATTCTTATCTGTCATTTTTAAACACGAAAAAAACACAGTTATACAAATAAAATAACTATGTAGACACATGTGTAATTGTATTTTTAAAGATATATTTTCTCCAACATAAATATTAGATAAACTAAACAAATCGGTCCTATTTAACAGTCAGTCCAACAAACGAGGGCCGTAACGAGCCCCAGTTACGTAACGCAGTGAACCGTCGATTGCAAATTTTACCGAACGACTTGACATAAATCCAACCCTCGCGGGAAATCGCAATGCTTTAACCCGACATCGAAGACTTTTAGCAATTCGGAAACTTAAATGAGGTAAAACTCAGTAATCTTTAGAATAAACACATTTTGTTACTCTTATTCCAAATTATACAGCCACTAAGTGTATGTGTAAAATACTAAAGTGTACTGTGGTTATTTGTTGGTGTAATTTACATATTGTGATAATTTACCAAATTTAAAAATCTCTATTTTTTAATCTATTCTAATAACTTTAGTTAGTGTTTGAGAGAAATTTGATGAGATTGAAACATTTTAAAATACCATACATTATGGCTATATATTGTAATTATTTATTAAAAGAACTATGAATAGATAGTTTTATATTTTCGTACAAATTACTGTTTTAAACTATTCAATAGTTAAATGTGTCAGGGTTTGATTTTCGACTTATTTGCAATAAGGTTCTTGTGCTTATTTAACGTAGCTGTATGGGTTAACATTGTAATATTGATAATAATAATAATAATAATAATAATATAATAATTACACAAACACTAATTAACAAATATTATGTAAATTTTATGGCCAGCACTGCCAACACAAAGGGTTCTAGGGTTACAAATATTAATTTTAAAATTTGAACCAGCCTAGGCTTCAGACCAAAATAGAATATTTGTAATAAGTTTTAAGAACATACTTTGAAATACGTTTAAGAAAGACAATGTTAAATATTTTAGCAACAAAGAATAAATGTGTACAATTTAATTTAGAAAATTTAATTTTAAACTGTCTAAGAAGAGAATAAAAAAAATATCAGTATCCCTATTGGCAACGTTAGGTGACTTTTATGACTTTGAGGCTTAAATGGGGAAACTAAACTGTTCAATTGTTTTTTCCCTCTATCCGAATCCATTAGTGAAATATGCCATTTCAAGTGAGATGGAATATTTCTCTTTAACTACAATTAAAGTTTATGAATTTATTATCAATTTTGGTCAACTACGTTTTAGTAAAAAATACTGTCAATGTAATCTTCACTGTAAAAATAACGGTACAAATAATTCCGCTGTAATTTTTGGGCACCACACTACTTGGATGTCACATTTATTTCTGGACTCTCTTTTTCCCCCTCTCTTTCTGCCTCTCTCTCTGATTGGCAGTCTTGAGAGTACCTTTATTTGACCGGAAATTGTCTTTTGAACATCAACAAATTTAAGAGTCGGTAATATTTGTTCTTTTCATTCTTTAAAGTTGTATTATTCATCTGATAAATGGAGGAAACCTGTGTTTAATTATTGAAATTTTGTATTTGTGAAAGGCTTTTAATAGCTAAGTAAATAGTTAAATTAAACTTGGTTTAGGAACAAAACTTGGTTTTTAAACAAATATGGGTATTTTTTATTTTGATTCAAACGTTTTGTGAGGTATCGTATGATATACAATAATTTTTACCATTGTAAGTGTTTGAATTATTGTTAAAGTAGATTATTGATTATGTGTGCTATGGACATATTATTATAATTTCAGATAGAAAATGGGTTGTATATTTATTTTAACTTTATGAAGATAACTATCTAACTAAAGGTTTTATTTTGTATAATAAATAAATATGTTTAAGTTGGTGTAGGTATTACACAATTAGCATGCCACAATGGTCAATGCTTCGTTGTTGGAATTTAAAATATGTCCAAAACGAAAAAATAAAAACTACCGATATTCTGATTTTAGTTTAGTTTCGTAAAAGAGTCAAACGGAAGTATTCTGATAAAATGATTTTTATCTAGGTGCAATTATTACAGCACCGTATGACCTTCGGGATAGGTATATTAAAAATACTAATATTAATACTAAATTAAATACTTTTCGTATATCGATTCAATTTGTTTATTTTTCCATGTTTCATTGTTAATTATGTCTTTATACACTAAGGCGGAGTTTTTTAACAAAACTTCTCCGTTTTTTCTGAAATGATTTTGACTTTTTTAAGTATAAAAAACAGCCTGAATCTGTCATTGCACAAGTGTATTTTAATTTTTGTATATGATAAAGGACACAGTCCGTCCTCAAAGTTCGTTTTTTACCCAAAAGAATAACATGGAGATTGACATTAAATCAATTTAATTCTAGTCTAAAACGTTTCATTATGCAATTAAGATAAGATGGAGCCCCCTCCAAAGTAGATTTCAATTTTTACTAAGTATTACTATATACAGTATACTATATATTTTTTCAACAAATGTTTAATTTAGTAAATAAATATATTCAATTAACATTTACAGTGCATATACAACTTAGTGCATGTTCAGTGTTAAGCAAGTGCATATACATACGAGAATTTAGATTTAAAATACAGCTAAAACTTAAACCTAAATTACCACACATATTAATACAATAAAAACTGTTAAAACTTGACAAGAGATATTTTGAACCAATTTCTTATATGAATGGTAATTCTTTTAACTAATGAACCAGGTGTACCAGGAAAGTTTAGAATATTTAATTAGATCCTAATTTCCGATACTTGACAAAGAGTTGTATTACGTGTCAGTGATAAATCAGGTCATTAGATTCATTATTTAAGGCCGTCTGATTTTGAGCTGTTAAAGGAATTTTGATGAAAAGCATTAAACGAATTATAAATGAAATATGTAACCTTTAGACATAACTGTTAGGCGATACCTACTTGTAATTTTTTTACTAAATTATATTATTTTTATTAAATTTGTTTGCTGTTAGGAAGAAAACTTTGCCCAACTACAGATTAAAACCCATAAACCCCCAGGTTTAATTTATTCAAACAGATAACGGAAGGGCGTTGGCATTTGTTATTATATCAACAGCTGGAAAATATACAATTCATTTAGTTTTGGGCTTGCTTACTAATTTAATGATTTTAGTTTGGACATTGATAAAAGTGAATACACATTTTTATAAATTCAAAACGATGGATTCTTTTTGCAAAGAACTACTTCAACTGTAGGAGATCAATAAGAAAATAGTTTTATATAATACGAATTTTATATATCCACGATTGATGTTATTATAGTATCAAGATGTGAGCATTTGTTCTGTAAGTTGAACGTTACGGTAGTACAACAAACGACAATTCAGTAACCAATAACGATTTAAAAAAATAATTAAGGTAGAGTTTGGAGAATCGTTTATAGAAGTTAATTGTTACCTTAAAAAATAACGTTCAATGTTGGAGTTGAGGCAGTTGTTTTGAAATTTCCGGCTACACGTCCGTGGCAGCATCATTTCCTGTTTTTATCCTTAGAAAAAAATTTTGTTCTTGTGAAGGTAGTTTTTTTTATAGCAATTACACTTAATTGGATTAAGTGTTCATCAATAACAATCAGTCCTGATTCCATTTATTTTAGAACCACTTCAAGATGTTGCATCTTTGTCACAACTTAGCAATTATGGTTGTAATAATTTTAAGCGGAGACGAATATTTGTATAGTTATATTTTAAATGGATTATAAAATAAAAATATTGATATTCTTATTTAGAATTAAGGTATTTTTACGTAGAAGTGTCACGTTTATTAAAAGGTTAAAATTAATTTGTTTTCAAACTATACAATAAACGATCTACACTAGTTAAGACATTACCAATCTCGTTGTTGTTTATTTTATTTATTTTTCAACAGAGATCTTATCAACAGCACATAACACCTTTTACCATAGAATAGGTTCTGAAAATGTTTCTAAGTTTTTATAGTTTTATAAAAAAAAGATTAAGAATAAACTATCACCTTTTGTATTTATTAGTCTAACAAACATAAACTGGAAAAAAGATAAAGATTAACAAAAACTGTAACATCGATAAATTTACAGCGTTTCTTTTTAGACCTAAAATATTTAGCTTTATTAAATGAGTCTGTACTCTGTGCAATTTATATTAAATATACTAACTTACATGGACGAAATAGGGAAGAAAAATTAAGGGTAAGATTCAGAAAATGGGAATGAGCGAAAGTCGTTCGTCCTTTCTAGAATGTAAATGACAGAAATTAGCAGGATACATATTATTATTAGGTTAGTTTTGTTAGTTGAACAATCTACAAGTTGAAAATACTGGACGAACGCGTTTATAATATATCCACCTCGTTAAGGCTTTTCTAATGCAGCTATTGAAACTCCGAACCTGTTAACCTGTACTACACATATATACTTTATTGTTTGGCGAACAAATCACGTTTTATTGTAAATACTGTGAAGAAGTGCCAGAGAAATTTCTTATTCCTCGCTTTACCTCATGGGACGTTCATCAATACATGAGACAGTAATTGCAACTTGACTTGCAGGGCGGCAGGGTTTTAGTTTATTTGGATTTCCAAAGGTTCTCTATTAATAAAGTATTGTTTTTTTGCCTCTACTTAATTAGTGTTTCTTCAAGATTTATACGCTTTGAATAATTGATTATTTTTAAAATACCAGTAAAGGCAACAACATGCAATTTATATTATACATCAAAATCCAAACTGATATTAAAAAATGTATGGTTGAAATATTAATCACTGTTTAAGTTTTATCACGAAAACTAGTTGTGAGTAGATAGGATAACAATAACAATTATTAACTTATTTTACATACATTTGTCACATTAAAACCGGTATTGTTATACTACCATATACAATAAACTACAATTTACATTACCGATATTTAATTAGCTTTATTAAATGAGTCTGTACTCTGTGCAATTTATATTAAATATACTAACTTACATGGACGAAATAGGGAAGAAAAATTAAGGGTAAGATTCAGAAAATGGGAATGAGCGAAAGTCGTTCGTCCTTTCTAGAATGTAAATGACAGAAATTAGCAGGATACATATTATTATTAGGTTAGTTTTGTTAGTTGAACAATCTACAAGTTGAAAATACTGGACGAACGCGTTTATAATATATCCACCTCGTTAAGGCTTTTCTAATGCAGCTATTGAAACTCCGAACCTGTTAACCTGTACTACACATATATACTTTATTGTTTGGCGAACAAATCACGTTTTATTGTAAATACTGTGAAGAAGTGCCAGAGAAATTTCTTATTCCTCGCTTTACCTCATGGGACGTTCATCAATACATGAGACAGTAATTGCAACTTGACTTGCAGGGCGGCAGGGTTTTAGTTTATTTGGATTTCCAAAGGTTCTCTATTAATAAAGTATTGTTTTTTTGCCTCTACTTAATTAGTGTTTCTTCAAGATTTATACGCTTTGAATAATTGATTATTTTTAAAATACCAGTAAAGGCAACAACATGCAATTTATATTATACATCAAAATCCAAACTGATATTAAAAAATGTATGGTTGAAATATTAATCACTGTTTAAGTTTTATCACGAAAACTAGTTGTGAGTAGATAGGATAACAATAACAATTATTAACTTATTTTACATACATTTGTCACATTAAAACCGGTATTGTTATACTACCATATACAATAAACTACAATTTACATTACCGATATTTAATTAAGTTTGTATAAAGGGAATTAAAGCTGGCCCCTCTGAATAAGTGATATTAGTCGTGTATTTGTAGTAAATTGCAGTAATTTTGCAGTAATAGTGTATCATATATGGAACGAGCGCTTAAGTTAATACAAGTGTTTTTAGGCGCTAAGACGACTTGCTGGTCGCTGCTCCAGTCAGAGCTATAAGGACCAGTCTGGTTTACACACTACTGAATATATCTCAAGGTATTTATAGTCCGATATTAACCATAGTTTTGTGTAAAAAGAGACCCCTGACATTAATTTTAAAATAAATAAATAAATATGACCTTTTTAATGCTGCATACTGAAAAAAATGCATCTAAAATGAATGGCGATGCACTTGCAAGATAACGTAACCTTAAAAAATCTATATTATTAAAAATATTTCATGGTTTTCGTTCGGAAATTTTAAACTCCTAAACTATTATTATATTTACATGTTTGGTATCAATGAAAAGCTCTTACTCTTTAGACGTGCCTTTTGGGGTTTTGGCAAACGTCCACCTTAAGAGCTTCGCCCCAGGGACTTCCACGATTCACTGTTAATCTTTTGGCGTTATATTTTATTCAGTTAGTCAGCTGATTATAACGTCAATCATTACAAAATCTAGTTCTCTGCCTGCTAGATTCCTGTGCGTAGAATGGGACAACAGCTAGTACAAAATAGGCCAATAATTTTCAATGAATATTAATCAAAACGCTTTACAATCTCACATACAATGCGTAGATTTTGTCTTTATATGGTATATCTTAAACACATTTCAACTATTCATATTGTATAGCTCTTCTTATTGATTTTAATTTGAACTTAATACATACATCAATCAATGAAATGTAATTACAATAAACTACAATTTATTGATTGATGTATGTATTAGTTTAACATTTTAATCAGCATACAGTAATACCTTATTGACCAGGATTAATGTTGTTTCCGACATATACGCTCTTGACGAGTTATTAATTGTGATATGACGAACACTTGACCATTCATTGTAGTGTATATAGTTATTTTTGGATAAATTATTTATTATGTATGGTGAGACACTTTTATTCCCCGATTCTCAGACTTAGACTCCAAGAAACCGGTACGTGAATGTCACCTTTGAGTTGGGCCATCGTCTCCAGACAACTGACAGGCTGCACGTTTGTCCATCGTCTCCAGAAAACTGACAGACTACACGTTTGTCCGGAAATTAAACTTTCTCACTTTATTTCCAGCCAACGTTCGTCCTTTTACTGTCTAGATTGACACATACTTTCCTAAGAGGAAAGACGTTTTTGAATTACTTCGCAATTGAGGGCGAAGCATGAGTAGGCTAACATAAAATTTAAATGGATAAGTATAAAAAAAACTAAATGAACTATGTATATTAGATTTACAAGATTTGTCATCAAAATATAAACTTATTGCACACGAAAGTCACTATTTGAATCAACGTATTTGAAAAGTATATAAAACCCGACCAACAAATAAATTTATTTCAACAACAATAAAAATAATGTTGTAACCTTTGTTACATGGTTATAAAAAACGAGGAGATATTAGATTAAACAGTCTGGATAAACTTAAAGCTTGCTTAAAGGATGTTAATGCTACGATGGTTGTTTGTTTCTTAATCCAACTCATAACGGTTGTGTAGTTTCTAAAGATAAGCAATCTACAAATATATGTACATGTTGAAATCAAAATAAAAACATGTTTCTAAGTATAAACTGATTAAGGCGGGACTCAGTTCTTAATAAATGATAAAAATATAGAACGGGTTAATTATGAAAGAATAAAATATGCTCAATCGCCTCATTAAAGCCAGTGGAAGGTTCGCGCTCCGTCTAATTACAGTTTGAAGCACAGTTAGCTAATTAAGTTATTGAAACCAGAAGATGTATCAAGAACTAATAATCATTCGAGTAGCTGAAGTACTGAAGAAAAACATTAATAGTTTAGAAATTATTCATTCTGCTTACCTCATAGTTGTACTTGTTTAAACAAAAAATGAAAAGGTTTTTTTAATACATTTTTGCCATAATTGTAATTCTTGGAAGTTTATTTATCTATAATAAAATTAAAATATTATTGATACTATCAAAGTTATAAATTTAGAGGTTGGTCATAAATAAAGTTAAACAAGATGTTATTAGTAAGCAGCTAATATTTTGATAATTCACAATATAAATTGTAAATTGGTATTTTTACATTCAATACTAATTTGATTGTATATGGTTTTAAATAATATTGAAAAATATGGTAACTGTCTGACTGATTGGCGTCATATCCCCGGACCACTATAGCCTGAGTTAGGAAGTGTATTTAGAATGGTTGGAAAAAGTCCATAGACCCCTTGGACCTTTGGAGGATCAATGTTAGTTCTATTGAAATTGTTTAGTTGAAATAAATTCAATGTAAGTTTTTTTAAAACATGTGGCTTTCATCACCGAGAAATTATTGTGTTAAGGACGAGACTAATCTAGTATAAATAAATGGTATCAGGAAACTGACACATACTTTCTCCCTTTTAGCCAAACTTTAATGAATAAATTACTTTTATTTACTAAATATAGAATACAAAGTATGGTCGAATGTATAATAAATCTTGTAAACAAGATGTTTTCAAAAATATCCACCCAAATCCCTGTTTAGGAGGCACTACAGAATCCATCGCTATACATGTGGTTTTAAGAGGGGAAATACCCCTTATCATCCCCCCCAGGGTTTATAAGGGTCAACATATTTCGGATTTCCTCTGTTGATCAATTTAATGCTAACTTGACAAGCATATCAAGTTTGAACGAAATTGATCATTAAATAAAAGAGAAATAGCAATTTTTGAATTCCCCAAATTTTTTGAGCTCTTTTGAATGGTGAATAGTAATATTTTTTATTTATGTTTTGTTTTTTTTATAAAAAATCCAAAAAACTGAATTTTTGATATATTAAGTCTTGTAATTTCTGAATCCAAATTTTTACAGAAATGCGGGTGGTGTAATTTTGTTTGAAAACTAAATTTCTACAAACGACTAAAGTTTAATCAAAGTCGTAAGAGCCTTTTTTTAAGAAATCTTGATTTTTCATGTTTTTGGCGGATTTTGGGGGATAATTACCTTTAAAAATAAAAAATTCCAAAATATGAAAAAAACCTGGAGATATCGTGGAGTAGAACCTACATACCAAATTTCATATAAATCGGACTATTGATAGCGCTCTAGCTCTGTACACACACACACACACACACACACACACACACACACACACACAGACAGACAGACACACAGACATCACATAAAAATCACTTTTTTGGGTTCAGGGAGCACCAAAACAAATATTTCCATTAACAAATCAAATTCGAAAAATTTGACGAAAACAATACTTTCTTCATATACTATGTATAAGGGGGGAAAGTAAAATGCCAACATTATCAGCCTTGTTAAAACTAGTAAGGAAACAAAGTTTATAACTTCTTTTATAATACAAAATGCAAAACGTATCTTTAAAATTTCCAACAAAAAATTTAAAAAGTACGATTCAACTTTTTGTAGTTAAATGTGATGAGTATGACTAATCCTTTTATTGGGGTGTTTGTTAAACGAAGGCAAATTATATTGTATGTAAACAGCGTTTTTAAATAACATATTTTTTAAATTAATGTGTGAATTAAGTAAACCGTATCCTACCTAATTTGTTATTAAAATAATTTACAGCAAAATAATTTTCAATTTCAGAAGGTTTGGATGTAAATAAATTGTAATTTGTCAAATACTTTATCTCTGCCTTTACCTTGGGCCCGATTTGTAAAGTTAGATTAAACAAAAAGCCTGAAGATGCAGATATTTTAAAACTCTAAAGAAATACCTGGAAACGTGAAAACCTATTTCCCACTAAAGAGCGGAATCCTGATTGCCTTTTACACTAAAATACTTACACTAAAACATGTAAAATCTTTAGATTAAGTAAAGGCAAATACAAATAAACTAATTTCCAAGGTTGGGTGGACCCTCTCCTTTTGGCTTTCCATACTATGAAAGAGGGTAGGTATAGGAGCCACCCTTTATAATGGTGTACTACCTCATTTCTATTTTAGTTTTATACTCAAAGTATTATTGAAACATTTATACAAGCTAACTAGAGCTGACGTTTAGACAGTTTCCAGAATTTCATATTAAGTTTATACCTTCATTCTAAGTTAAGAACTAAGAATTTAAATTTAATAAGTATTCTTAGTATTGTTTTTAATGCGACTTGATGTGGAAAACGTAACAATGCACGATTATAAATGAGAGAAAAGAAGCAAGGCCGTAATTATTTTCCGCTCTTTAAATTACCAGGCTCTAATCAGAGTTGGTTGCATTAAGAACAGATTTTACAATTAAAGACCCATTAACCTTGGTCCAAACCCGCCAAAGCGGTGATTGTGCAAACTAGTTTTCTGTAAATACTATTTAAACTCTTTATTCTTAACTCAATGAGATTAGGAATAGTTTTTATTACATTTACTCGTTTGAACGTTAGGTAAAAATACTGTTTAGGAAATAAATTGTTTATATATATAATTTTGTGTGTGGAAATATTGTATGAAAATGTTACCCCCAGATTTTTTATATCTTTTAATATTAATTTAAATTGTTTTTGTAAACTATCTGTGCTAAATAAAAAAACTGATTTGAGATTAAAACTGACAAATAATAATCATATTTATTGTAATAAAATAATAAAACAACTTACTTGTAAATCTAAACAAAATGTATGCTAAAAAACCATTTTAATTCCTTACAGTTTTAAATGCGTCCGAATTTTATTTCTCACGGAAGAATTTTACTACTTTAACATTAATATTCAGCTTCTAGATAATATCATGATAGAATGATCCAAATTTCTAAGCAATTAAATGAAGAGAACGCGAACTATTGGTATTATAGTTTTTTTATGGATCATTACTATTTTTTAAACTATGTATAAATGCTGCTAGGAAAATGTAAAATGTACCCAGTCCAGCATAACCATTTGAGACAATGTTGATTAGCGAAAATAGGGTATAATTATTACCAATCTGTAAGTTTGTGACTGGTTTTTAAGAAATGGACAAATAAAACAATTAATTATATTATTAAAGTTTTATTATTTAGTTACACTTTATAATAATGTAGCTCAATCCAAAACAGTTATTCAATACTGTATTTACTATTTTTTACTAAACCAACGATTTTTTTTACATTATTAGAAAATACTGAAATAACATTTTGCCAACACACAAACAAGCTAAACGCACCAAGCATAACGATATTTGCAATAGAACGGACAATTAAATGAGTTAAACCCAATTATATATGCGTCCCTGATTTTAAAGTCTTTCACACCCTATGGTAATAAAAATATTGACAATATTCTTTATCACTGCAGATTATTCCTCAACTCCTGATCTTGTATAGGGGAAATCGGATATTCACCTTAGAAACATCAGGCATTTGTTTATAAAAATAGTGTCTTTTGCAGCGAAAAGATAAGATTTATTTTGTAACTAATACTGCATTGCTTTAGTAATATCTAATAACTTTTAGTGTTTCAAGGTTACTATTGTTTTCCGCTGTCACAAGCCAGTAGTGTTATTAACACTAACACACTAAATACACACTAACACTAATTACGTTATTTGATGCTATCATGCAAGCAAATACTAACCATAAACTATAAGGAAAAGCTTGTACGGGAAAAAGTTCCTAAAGACTAAAATACAATGGTAGCCTTAAGAAATATAAGAAATTAAATATTCTTAAGTAAATTCCAGTATTAATTAAAACAACAACAAAAAACATGTTAGCTACTCACTGAAAAAAAAAAACTATTTTCACGAAAAAATACCTGCAATTTCTCAAGCGCGTTGGTTTATCCTAAACTGAACTTATTTGTGGTGTGCAGATATGTTATTTACACAAAAGTGTTTACAAAAATATTGAAATGAAGGTTGTAAAAACTGTGTGTGGCTGGTGAATATTTAACCTCAACCGCGTGAACATGCAGGGTTGTAAAGAACATTGTAGCCCCACGTTGGATATTACGGGCCCGACGCAGCCGTTACTCATAATGTTGCATCTTAAGGCTCAAATCAATAGCAAAATCGTAGAATTGGTTTTTAGGGTTTAGATTGATTTAATATTTAATGTTATAATGTACGTGCGTCTGATTTTAATGCTTTTGGATACATGTACGCATAGTCCACAAAGTTTTGAATTTGTCAAAAATAATTTATGAAGAAAAGTGGATTTAAAAAGCAGCGGAAAACTTGGTAATTAACAATGGTGTCCAAATAGTTTGGATTTAAAAAGTGATATTTGTTATGGCTATAATATTATGTATGGGTAATGAAGGACCTTTTAATATATTTTTGACTGAACTAAGTGTTTATGATATAGTGCTAAATATTATTTTGATTTTAACTTCACTAATTTTGACATAACTAATATACTGTTAGGTATTATTATAAAAGTATTTGTGAGCTTCTTAATGATTGATCACACTCCCTAAACAAAAATTTGCGAGACATTAACAATTCCTTTAACCAGTTTAAAGACTTTTGTATGAGTTTAAGATACTATTTATTTACTGTATTTGTTTATACTCTTATTCTTATTGAAGGTAATTGTTTGTTTACATATTTTGCTACTAAACAAATGAATAATTACAATAGGGCATGTTGAGTTTGCTCTAGTTTATTCTCTGGTACTGATTAGGCATCACCCACTCTAGAATATTCTGTGCGGTAATAAAGACTCCGAATTGAACACATAAAACCTGTGTTTTACAACCACGAACACACACGGACTTTACAACACAAAAATCGGGCCCTCGCAAAACATCGACGTTTCGCGGATAAATAAAAACAACCCACTTCTTCAGGATTTAACTATGGCAGTCTAGATGGTTGACTGCGTAGCCGCTCCGAACGACGTACTGCGACTCAAATTGCTCCAGTTTTTGGATGTTTATTTCAATGGTAAATTGCCAAAGGTGTCTCAGCCAAGTAAAACGTGCTGCCACAAAGTCAATTATAAGGAATAATTGTGTTTTGAACTTTCCTCGTTCATTTCAGTCGTAACAAAAGTTCGTTCAGAGTGTATACAAATAATTTAACTTCTTTAACAGCGTACATGATTACAATTCTGTACGATTATAAACGAGTTTGAATTACTGTTGATAGTGTTTTCAAACAACTACACGGTGAATGTATATGAACTAAATCCAAACAAATTAAAAATATATATACTATTTCCCTAGGGTAGGGATACGAAATATTTGTAACAAATCATTATGGAACTGGGGAGAAGTGCATACAATAACTGGTTATTTTTTGAACAAGGCATCATGGGCCACGGCAACAAACCATCACCAACATAGCCGTGGTTCAATTCATTTAAATGCATTCAGTTATTAATTTAGTCCTAAACCAATTCATAAAACTATAATCTATGTTATTAGAGTATTTAGATTATAAAAATCTCAAAGATCACACATAAACAATGACGTGACTGTAGTGAGAAATATATTTGTACACTTAAATCGATTGTTAAATTAGAAATGTTACATACCGATATTTGCATGTAATACATCGAATCAATATAAATATTAAACGTTAAATTTAGCACAGTGGCAAAGTATTTGCCTTTATAAAACAATAATATGTTTTAAAATATATTCCTGTTTTTACTCGTTTTGTTAACGAGTAAAATTAAAAAATGCCGTTCATGAAAGGATGATAAAGAGAGGAATATAAAATATATATTACATATTAGTAATATGTTGATTACTAATAGCTCTAACTAATTATTTTGTATACAAAACTATGTAGATTCTTGATACGTTTTAGTTGACTTCAAAACAAATTTGGCCGAACGATCACAAAGGGTGATAAAGAAATTTCGGTTTATAATAATGCAGTGACTATATTCGAAGCGTGTAATGTTGCTGGATCAGGTGGTGGACAATTTCCCTTGAGAGAAATAGAGTTAAAACTTGTTCCCTTCAAACATCACCATTTCCATCGTCCACTGGTCTCTGCATTTTTGGTAAATAGCATTATAGCTAAATAAATTATACAGATAAATAAAGGTATTTAGTCTATAGTCTGATGACCTGAACGCTTTATTTTAATATGATACTTTACTTTATTACTTTATTTTAATTTGATACACTCTTACTAAACATTAACTTTCCCTTCCCAATCTTAAAGCAGGCATTGTCAAATAAAATATGAGAAACAAATTTGTGCAATTACGTCTTTAAATTTGACAAAGAATCCAATCTAGATGAGATAAAACAAGTTATCGATAGACATAGGTGATGGCAACGATTTTTACTTGAAAGTAATGTAATTGATTTACCTTACTAGCCTATTTAAATACATTTTTTTAATTTTATTTCACGAGTTATAATAAAAGGCGTATTTATGGGTTCTATAACATAATTGGTTTTAAGTGAATTGGTCACTCACATGCACAGATAATTGAGGTTAACACTGAAAAAAAACAATATTCCCACATATTCATCTTAAAGAAGATAAATTTTCGCTTAATTTTTCAGTGAAATATTACTTTAACATATAAAATTATAATATGCAATTGTAATATAATATACTCACAACTCACATAAGGTTTTCAAGAGTTTGCGTAAATATAATACCCCCGTCGCAGCAAACCTGCGTATTCAGCGAATTCCCAATGCATATATATGTGACTCACTACTACATAGAGCTATTTACCAAGTTTCACAAAAATACATCCATAAATAAGTGATATATAGCATTTTATTTATTCTCCATAAGAATAACATTAGGGTTGAGGACGCAGGTTTGCTGCAACGAGGAAGATAAGCAATTTGTTTTTTTTTTTTGCAATTATCAATTACAACTGAACTAGGTGAAGCTACATACCAATTTCTCTTAATGTAGGTTGGTAATTAAGGGAGATATACAACTTTACTTATTCTCCAAATGAATAACATGGGGGCCGAGTATGCAGGTTTGCTGCTACGAGGACTATCAACAAAAAACTTGTTTTTTGTACTAATATCAATATATCACAACTATTTGAAGCTACATACCAAGTTTCATCAATATAAATTCATAAATAATCGAGATATAGAATTTTATTTATTCCCCATAAGGATAACATTGGACAACGTACTGTGTTTAGCACTTTGAATATCTCTGCAACGGTTGGACGTAGAACAACGATTAAAACACCAAAATGTTTGTTTTGTTGATCTAAACACATTAATAAACAGAAATGTGAAGTTTTTAGTAAAAATATCTGAGAAAAATCTAAAAACCTTTTTCCCATAAGATTAACATGGGACACGTTTTTTTTTTGGATTTTCTCCGCAACCACTAAACCTAGGTTAATGATTCAAAATACTAAATTATTTGTTTTTTAAGCTATATAAAATGGCTATAATCAAAATTGAATGTTTTTAACATTTTGGTGTCAAATTTGCAAAAAACCGATTTTTGGAAAATTGTAAACCCCCATAAAACCCCCTTCCCATAGTGTGATCGATCTGGTTTTCGAACTTAAAGTCATAAATGCTACTCTCCACATTTGTGCCAAATTTCATCAAAATCGGGTGTTTCTTTCAAAAGTTATTGCGGTAATGGACACACACACACACACACACACACACACACACATATATATATATACATATATATATATATATATATAAATTTGAACGAATAGTGTTTTTGGCATCTGGGAAACTCAAAACAAAAAGTTATCATGGTCTCGGGCTTAAGTCTTACCATGCCACCTACGGTAATAGCTTCTTCCCTGTAGGGGAAATTCGCTAAAACCGTGAGATTATTTTTAAATCGAGTTTAATTTGTATATATATTATATGTAAACTGTAAATATGACCTGCGAAATAAATAAAGTGTGATTAAAACATATGGCATATGAATACTGGAGTGTTCCGTTGGAGATAAGGCTTTACATCAGAATGTATGGCCTCGATGGTAATGGGAGTCAACACAATATGTTTCACTTTCATGGAGCATGCCTTATCTCTGTTGACACCTGTTATTAAATTTCTCGTTATTTCAACATTTTACGTAAACTAAAACAATTTCGTATAATGGTGATGAAAATAAATTAATACTAATTTTGTAGTTCAACATGGTAATGCATAACGACGTTTTATTCAATACATATAAATTATATGTATAGCTCTAGTACAGCGAGGTGTTAAATTTGTGCTTGCGAATTTCCCCTATAATGAAGAAGCTATTACCGTAGGTGGGCATGGTAAGACTTAAGCCTGAGACCGCGATAAGTTTTTGTTTTGAGGTCCCCAGATGCCAAAAAACACTATTCGTTCAGATTTATATATATGTAAAGTCGATTAAATAAGAACCAAGACGAAGTAACATTGCATAGTTTATATACAGACGAACATTTAATTTATTTCTACCTTTTTATTAATTTCAGATTTGTTGATCATATATTTATTTTTTAACTTATGTTTTATTATTATATAAGAACAATTGTTGATGTTATAAGACTCTGAAAATGGCCATTATTGTTGAATCTAGTAAGTCAAAATAAAAATGTTTCTACAAAAGGGTACTCGTTTATAATGTTTATAAAAATAATATATATATATATATATATATATATATATATGTGTGTGTGTGTGTGTGTCCGTGAATGCGATAACTTGATTGAAAAAGTCTGTTTTCAATGAAATTTGGCTCAAATGTGTAAGGGATGTGTCTTGTGCATTTTTCACTACAAAATATTAAAAATACTTTATTTTAGTTTTGACCATTTTATAGAGCTTAAACAAAATCACATAATCTTTTTAATTATTAACCTAGGTTAAGTGGTTGCGGAGAAAATCCAAAAACGTGTTCATAAAATTGCCCATTTTAACCTTAAGGGAAAACGGTTTTTAGCTTTTCCTCAGTTAATTTTATTGAAAACTTCACGTTTTTTGTAACCAATAAGTTCAACTCTACAAAAAAACTTTGGTGTTTAAATTTTGATTTTACGTATAACCGATGCAGATACCTTGTCCAAAGTTATCCTTATGAAAGATAATTAAAGAATTATATCTCGACTATTTATGAATGTATATTGATGAAACTTGGCATGTGGCTTCACCTAGTACTGGGATAGTGATATTTTCACAACACATTTTTTTACTGTCCCCGTAGCAGCAAACCTGCATACTCAGCCCTAATGTTATTCTTATGGAGAAGAAATAAAGTTATATACCTCCCTTAACTATAAACATAAATTAATAAAACTTGGTATGTGGCTTCACCTGGTTCAGTTATATTGATAATGGCACAAACACATATTTTTATATTTCTTGTTGTACCAAACCTGCGTTCTCAGCCTTTCATGTTATTCTTATCGAGAATACATAAAATGCTATACATATATATCATTTATTTATGATTGCATTTTTATGAAACTTGGTAAGTGGCTTTATGTGGTAGTGAGAACCATATACATGTATTGGAAATTCGATGAGTACGCAGGTTTGCTGCAACGGGGTATATTTTCCTTTTAACTTTGCTTCTTAACCGTTAATAAAACAAAAAAATAAAAGAATTAATAAAATGCTGATATTTTAAATACAACCTAATCTAAAGTTTAAGTAAACATACATGTATTTTATTGTTTCTGAACTTTCTTGTGTTTAAAAGTAATTTATGTTATAGAGTGGCACACACAAAATATATTTACAATTTTAAAAGTTAATACAGTAAAAGGGAAATAATTTGTTAATCTACATTTTTGTTAATGACCATATTTTAATGCTTTTTGAAAGTGTCGTAGCAAAACAATTATTTAAAATGGGTCGGATAACGTTATAAATCTGGGGGGCGAAATAAACGAAACCACTCTTGCCAACATCAATTCTTACTGTGTACATCTCAAATATGGCGTCCTGTCGGGTTTGGCGTTCCCTAGCCTCTATCCAGGCCTTTATCACAATTCACAAGTAAGGGGGCTTACAGTCTACACAGCTCTAGGGACAAGGCAAGCTACCTGGAATTTGGATATACCCGTTTCTGAAAGGAATTTTGTTGTTATACGGTATTGGTACTAAAACCTAATAACCGATTGTAATAACCTCTGTAAAAATACAGTATTATTTTTGATTAATATACATCACAGGTTAAAAGAGCATATATAACGTTGGCGGGAAGGTCTCATCGATAACAATTTGAAATTTGTTTCTTCTTAGAGTAACCCCTTAAACCTTTTTAATAGGCACCTTATCTACACATTACTCTACGAATGACAATTTAAATATTACGTGTGGAGGTTAGCCTCGGTAAAACGTAACTGCAATAATGTTTTCTGATTCAGGAACAGTCAGTGGATCGCTACCCGAGGAAACACACAGAACATCATTCCTCAAGGCATTCTTTTCTGAAGAAGGGTTAAAGTGAAATGATAATTTATTAGAGTTCAACTTAAAACCATGTCATTGCCCCAGAGTTCGACTTTAAACAAATATATAAATAAACGTCGGCTTATGCCGACAATGAAAAACCAACAACAGTGAATAATGTTTACACATTTATAACTTCTTAATTATAAGCCAAACATAACATTTATAACACAAGTTGGCATGATAAAGTAACCAAAATGCTGGAAAATGTTTTTTTATTTACAAATTTAACTAGAATTTCCCCATCAGAGTGAATAAATTATTCGATCTGTTATTCAGATTTGTCCACAAGTATTTTTACATTTAAATTTAAATTTAGATAGCATATACACTTTTGGATTGACTATAGTAATAATACTACTGTCTTACATTTATCTCTCAATCATCACCGTATCCGCTAAAATTAATACATGGATATAAACAAAATTTAAATATTTCTTTCAAATATCTTCTGCATAAATAGGTTGACTGATATTTTTTATGTAGTAAAAACTCACCATCAACAGCAATCCTACAGTTCATTGGTTGTGAACAATTATTTCACCCCTATATCCCAGGGGCATCATCAGCACGGGGTCTTCAAGGTTAAAACATGATGAATGTGAAGAGCATGTCAACAGTTAAAACGAAATTTAAAGGACAAACACGCACGAAAACACGACACTCTTTTAATGGATTAATCAATTAATCTGAACCGATTCGAACTTAATTTTTGAAGCGTTAAATGTTCGCAAAATTGTCTTGTCGATTAATGTGTTTGTCAGTAATGGAATCTACGTTTAATAAAAATTAACAAACTTACTTAACTAATAACATGACTTGAAGAAAAAAAAACATATGTTAGAGGAACTCTTCCAGTACATTATACTGAGAGGAAAACTCGGGGCGTCACATTCGTTTGTTTATTGGTGTAAACACCAATCTCTGAAAGCATGCAATTTTAGCTTTTCCGAATCGTAGAATCCGAAAAGGCAGAGATTATGGTAAAAGTTTTACTTTTATACACCCAGTCCGCTTCTTCTTACTTTGACAGTGAATAGTTCAACCTTCAATAAATGTGTATTTGACAGAATATAACAGTCACTTATATTTTTAGTGATCAGACTAGTTGCTTAGGTACTTCATTTTATCAAAAGCTTTTAAACACTAATATTAATTTGAAATAAATAATACATTGTTTGCATCTGAATTTACTCTGTAAAAAACAATTTGTGAATATTTGTTCACCCTGTGTATGTCATACCCCTCAGTTATTGCATGAAAGAATTACATTTAATAAAACAATTATCTAGAATTTCACCTTTACGTTCTAGCCCTTCTGAAAATTACTGTACTGTTGTAGTAATGAAATAATCACTTTATTCCTCAAATATTGGCATGATTACACTACACAGAAATATTTTCCGGAATTACATTGTCACAGTAATTGTTACAATGTTAAACAAAAAAATTTTAATAACAATAAAACTGAGCCCAGTTTTGCTGAGAAAAAAATCTTGCCGGTCTCCATGGCGTCTAAAAAGTTAACTAAATCTGTCTGAATCCTACTACATTCATGTGTAAATAAAGTAAAAAATGTTAATGGTAAATTAATTAAATGGTTTAAGTTGAGATGACAAATACAGAAGCAAAAGAAAGTACTTGGAAAGGTTAAATGGAAAATAAATAAACAGTTTATAACAAATAATATTATTTAGAAAATCAATATTTGGAGTTCTGAAAAGCCAACCTTTTAATTTTACGGAGAATTATTTCAGGTTCAAACAACTTCTGATAGTTTCCGGTAGCCGGTTGAAATATTTAGGTCCATTATACTAATAATAATGTCTAAATAGTGATTTGTTCACTCAAGGTAACCTGAATACTCCCTGATTATTGTTCCTAGATTTCTTGTTCCAGTATTCCCACATAGGACGTAAAATAATCTCAAACTTTATAAACGTAATGGGGCTGAATTGGAAGTATTCTTAGATCAAAAATAAAGGGTATGAACTATCACTCTTATGACTACTTGTAATTATTCTTAAACAATGACTTTGCGAAATTCTTAGTTTTTCAATGTGACATTTATACGTTCTTCCCAGCAGTGAATAGCACACTGTAATCTTGAATCAATAACATAATAAAGCAAAAATAAAGCGTTCGTAAAAAAAGGCGTTAAAATATTTTTTAAGAAATTAAAAGGCCTGCTATTAAATTAAATTTCGAAATGCAAGGTTGAAACATGTTTTTCCTAATTCAAATATTTATCCAGCATTATTTCAAGATTACGAAAACAGCTAACCTTTTCAATCTTTTTACATTTTCATAGATTCAACGGACGGTCTAAAGTGTGATAATTAAGATCATGTTGATAGCTAAAACTATTTACTGAACCAAAGTTAATGTATTTTGTTTTATCAACGTTATCTTGCATTTTATTTGATACACACAAATTATTTAATAATTTTTAGTCATCTTCAATCTTTTTATACAGTATATTACTATATTTTTAAGAATAAAAATGTGCTACATCATCAGCAAAAGCACAGATTTGTCCATGTAAAGAAGCTCAAAGAGGACATTTATAAAAATCAAGAAAAGGATTACAGAGATCACTGATCCTTGTGGGACACCTGTCCTGACTTGTAAAGGTGAGCTTAATTGGTTTAGAATCCTTGTTTGTTGCATTCAGTTTGGTAAAACGCTATAAAACCTATTCAGAGCGACTTTTCTTACGCCAGCTGCACTTATTTTGCTTACCAACATTCCATGATCGAAAAGATCAAAAGCTTCTTTTAAATCGATAAATAAACCAATTGACTTATCGTTACTATTGAAGTACTATCAGTTAAAAAATGTTGAACTTGCGATAAATATTAAGTGATTTTAAGGCAAAAATATTACTTGTTGATAAAATAATAACGTACCAATTAATAGAGATAACAAAATTTCTTTAATGAGTATAGAATTTTCTTTCCAAGCCATACTTCCACTCTCAATGTAAGCTAATACTAGGTATTAAATACACTGAAATAATTTGAATATTTAAAAATATATAATTCCCTCTAGAATTTTCCACAGTCTTAGAACGAACTTCATATTTAAAAATTAAGTACTATCAGTTAAAAAATCTTGAACTTGCGATAAATATTAAGTGATTTTAAGGCAAAAACATTATTTTTTGATAAAATAATAACATACCAATTAATATATAACAAATAAAACAGAGCATCACAAGTATAACTGAATTCTCCAAAGATGCAGGTTTATATTAGTCTATTTATTCTGATGAAACGCATTTATCAAATGGTAAAGAAGAGTGGTTGTGATGATAGAACAACATTCAACGAATGTCAATGGTGTTTGACATCCAAACAAACACGGACTTAAACGCTTCATAAATTATTTCAATCGTGATTCAAGCATAATTAAACTGTAGTGTTTTAGCTTTTCATCATTCCAAATTATTTCAACGTTATTAACCACACATTCTACTTTATAACATTATAAAGTGTGTACATCGACGGCGGCGGTACACATTGAATATATAATTAGTTTACTCCAAGGTTTTGAATATAATTTATAATGCTTAGAGGGATTTGAAAATATGGTTAATTTGATTTCGATTTGGTTAATTTGCAATAAAAATAACGCTTCAACATTTAGGGAAATCATTCATATTACATAGTTCAATGTTGCTAGTGGAAGATACGTTCCAGATTATCATCAATCTGCTTTTAAAATTATATAAATTAAAATGTCACTTCTTGACAATACATATACACTGAACTGTAGGTAAGAAAGGAATCCAGGCTTTATATTTAAATAAAACAGTTATGTGGACTGCATTCAAAGGATACTGTTTAGAACTTCTGTGAACTTCAATGAACATCTGTTCATGTTAAAATCTGGCCAGATGAATTGAGTATACATAACAATAACATTGGGAATCTGAAGACACGCTCGGTTCTAAAGTAGTATTGGAATCAAAACCGTTTATTTATAATTTTTTAAACCGTACCTTAAAAATCTAGTGTTTTAATTTCTACCTATTAGCATATTGGGAAGATGACGAATCAGTGATGAACACATCAGGGCTCTGCCTTCCGGTTTTAAAGTCTACAGCGAGTTTACCCTTACTCATGATATTAAATTGGTATAGATTTGTAAATAGTGCTAATTGTAGATTTTTAAAAACTAAAAGATGAAATACCTTAAAACATGAGACCACTCAACATACAACTAAATTAAGATTTCGTTTCTTCCATCCATGTACAAATAACCAGCCAATTAAAAAAGTGCCCACAACTTATTTTGAAAAAAAACAAGCATAATTTAAGCTATGGAATACAAAATATAACAAATGTTGAGACAGTAAAAAATAACTAACACGGATGTTATCTGATTTCACCATTTCTACGTACATATCAAGTGGTATCATTTAATGAAAATAATTAGAACTTAAGACATAATACAACGAGCCACAAAATTACAAGAGCACCAAAGCTTTAGTCTCTTTATTATGTACAATTCAGCTACACAACAATGTAAACTCTGGACGGACAAAACTATAGATGCGTTTTGAAATTATTTAAGATATTTGAAGAGAAAATGTAATATAAAACGCATTATTTACGAAAATAAATCATAAGGAACGACTTAATATTTTTAAACATGATTTTTTACGTAAAACTGAAAACACGACGTTAAATCGTTTAATAATCGTATTATTCTACACTTTCAAGTTATAGAGTATTTGGTAAACGAGTTTAATGCTATAAAAGCGACCAACAGTGTTAAAGTCCTTTTAACGCCACCTGCCAGAGCTGTAAATGTGTTCGTGTGAGCCTCAAAGGATCTTGTTACAATATTTCTTTTTTTCAAAGGTTGTTTTTACACGGGAAAATAATAATGACATAGCTAAAAGACGTGAATTAATAATCAGTTGCATTACGTACTGCATATTAACATTAGTTTATGTTTAAACATTAATTAAAAATATAAACTTGTATCGATGTGATATTTAAGTACAAGAGTTTTCTAAAATACATTTGAAATATTCAAATTAAGAACCAGATAAAAAACTTTATAATGTTGTTTGCCAACGATTTAATGTATTAGGAAGTCATTGGTTGGTTACAAAAATTGGATGGATACCTGAATGTTTAGTTGTTCTATTGTACACTACTGAAATGTCTACAAACCCTTTTTGTGGTGTTACTATCCAAGTAAAGCCACAGCTTAAAGAATATGAAAAGCTAATCATTAAAGAAAAATTGATATCCTAAAATTTTTTAACATCGAAAAAGGAGAAAAAAGTTTGGCTAAATACCCACTAGCCAAGCAGGATTGGTTACACTCCGCTGGAGCAACACGAATTTTACCGGAGCGCCAAATTGTTCGTCCTTGTGAATAATGTTAGCATAGACCATTTTTTTAAATCGTATTAACTCGATTTGGAGTAGGTTCCTTACTCCATCATGCAAAATTCAAGCGGTTACCAGACATAATTCTTAATTGGCATGGTTTTTTTCCTTTCTTATAAAAAATAAAAGATTGTAGAAGAACGGTTTTGGAATTAAACTATAATGTGCTGTTTATAATATCTTGTTTTTTCAGTGGTAAATGTGACATTTACGTTATCTATGAAATAATGTTTTCGTTTATACTAGTATTTAAATAGTTGTTTATAGTAACTAAATATTATTAGTTACTAACATTTTTAAGTGACAATATTGATTAAAAGTCGCGTGTTTATAAATCGATTAGATATTTAAAGAAGTTAATGTTACGTTAACTTTATCTTTTAACGTCTCTAAAAGGAATTTTTCAAAAAACTAAATTAACAATTTGATTTATGTTGCTTAATTTTGTAATCAATTGACTGAAGTTTCGTTTGCATCCCGACATTGCTACTATTAAGTTCAAACTTTTATTTAAATGATGATTTGGCCCACAAAATAATCATACTTTCTCAACATTAAAACTGTAAAGACTCTAACAGAATAAAATGAAAAATTTATAAGACGAAGTTAAATAAATTTGCTTTGTTGCTTAAAAGGGATGAACTCTAAAAGAATCTTATTTTGTCTCAATACTGAACAGAATAAAGTGTTTTAAATCTCATTAAAACTTTTCGTCCTTCATCAAACTTATATTTAGTATTTAGTGCTCAGAGCCGCGAGATACGTTTTCGTTTGTTTTTGATTAGTCACTTAAGAGCCGTTTTGATAATTTTATTGGATGTTTGTTCTTTGAACAAGTAACGTTTGCTTTTTAAAATAAAGGTTAACTTAATAGTGAAATATACATGACGATAAGAAATTACCTTTAACATTTTCAGAATATTGTTACTCAAGATAAACGAAATATATAAATAAATATATATAGATAGATACATATATATATATATATATATATATATATATACATTCACTAATATAATCTGAATACACACTGTTCACCATTGCAAGCATGAAAATATATGGTTTAACGGGTAAACATATTTTATAGCCTCTATGGAAATAAATATAATTTCCAGTAGCTTAACTACATTGAAACATTAAACAAATTTTTAAGCTCTGTAACTTTATTATATCAACTAATTTCCAAAAATATAATCGGCTTAACTAAACCTCTAAATTACAGGATAGGAAATTAATCTTATTTGGTAATTAATTAACTTTAACATGAGAAATTGAGTTAACAACTTTCCGTTGACATTCACTTTAAAAATTCCAAGTTATATTTACAATCAAAAGAAGAGGAGAGAGTTTAGGTGCTCGTGTCATGTTTATGAATCAGATGCTCGCCCGACTTGAATACAAATCACCAGTGTAAACAGAGCAAGTACCTCGGTGAACAAGTCAGTTTCCCGTTCCGTTCAAATTCTGTAGATAAATATTTTAAAATTAAATTAAAATACATGTTGTCAAGAAAATATTTCGGACTTATATAGACATTTTGAACAATTGTTATGTCATACTACAGTGAACAAAATTACATATTATATTCTCTAATATGAATAAGGTTTACTTGCTTGCTTGGTTGGCAGGGTTTTTTGTTGCTTGCTTGCTTGTATCTCCAAAATCGACTCCAAAGATTTCCTTAATATGTTAGATACAACTGATTTGTGGGATAAAAATAAGCTGTCGACAGCTCTCATTTAAACCAAGAAAAATGTAATACTGTAAAAAAAACTATTTTGTAAAGTTCAAAAAATAACATTGTGCTTATGGAGTTTAAGATAAAAAAGAATCATAACTGGTGTTTAAGCAGTAAACTGTAAAAGTAATTTAGTTTAAGTATTAACATGCGATTTCCTGACAACAGTGACTAAAACCATCAAGTGAAGATTACATGTAGTGTGGTCTTTTCAATAATGAATCAAAGAAACATTAACTTCAATGAGCAACTAAAGGAAGAAACCAAAACATAGAACATGCAGAAAAGAGGCAAATTAGCTAAGAAAATCTGCCTTTAAGTAGGGGAACGTGTAGACAAATTTGTCCAATTAATCGAAGTGAAACAAACTGAGTGCCCTTTCCCGAGCAAAGCTCGGTTTTCCATATACATTGAGGGTAATCTAAAACTACTCTCGAAATATGCACCCATAATTTATTGATGTGGTACAATACAGATTTGGTAGAATGGTTACCGTATTTCGTTTATAATTAATGCAATTGTAGGATAATTACATTTAAACATTTTTCTCGTACATCTGTTCAAAAAAGTGACAAAATCTTTATTGAACGTTTTATCTACTCTGGACTATTTACCATAACTTAATATAATACAATTTACTGTGGAAGAAGAAAAGAACATGTTATAACTATTTATAACATGTTATTTAATAGGATGTAAAGCCCCAAGATAGCGAAAAATAAACACAATTGTGATGGACAAGCAAGTTTATCTGCTGGCCCAACAGCATAAACCCACTTGCACTACGAGGACGTAGCTCAATAAATTAAAGAGATATGTAATGTAATGATATAAGTTTTACTAAACAAAGGCTAAACTATACATTTACAAATGGGGATTAAAACGGTGAAACATCAATATGATAACGATGAAAAGACTTTAATAAACTATCAACTAATTATCTAGATTCAAGGGTGAGTAGCCTGGAATTATAAATATTAATTTAGAAAAAAAACTAGTTACCATAAAACTTACTTAGGCCCCAGACCTAACAGGCCCTGGACCCTGAGGCCCCCCAGCCCGGACACTCCACCCTAATCCACTCCATCTCACAGACTGACTGACTGACCCCCAAAACTACCCAGCTGACCTACTTAAAGCCAGAGCCTTCAGCAGGTCAGCAAAACAAGCTATTGTTTAATAAAAATTCCAGCCTACTCACACAACATGCCCAATACTTCCTCCTTACAAAATATTACCTTCCCTCTTGCATATTAAACTAGATAAACATCATAAAACTAACTAACTCCCCCCCCTTCATTACACAATGAACAGGAAATCAAGATGGAAAAAATATAGACTATCATTCCAAAAGTACTTTAACGCATTTTATACAAAGAGATGCAAAGTAATATCAATACATGATAATTGGTAACTGTGTGGTTTGTTCTAAAATCTATTTGTAAAATGGTTGAGTTCCAGAGTCTTTAAAAAATAAAAAACAGAAATATTATTAAGATAAGTGAATCTGATTTTTGGTTTAATTTGAATCCAGTTTGTTTTATTTGCAGAAGAATGAACAGGAGTTCAGGCAAGCAGTTTTTCATTTGAATTTAAAAACAATTTGATTCCAGCACGTCGTATACAAATTGAAAATATTTTCTTAGAGTTTTTTATTGCATTAGGAATTATGGATTCTGGTTAATTTACTTTTGGCTGGATCAACTTTAACATGATGCTATATAAAATTGATGACTTTCAACGTAATTTGAGAAATGTGCAGAATTATCCTTTTACACTACTGTGCTAAGTAAATATGCTATATTTTAACTTTACTTTAAACGTATAGATTTTAATACGTTGTTGAGCATTGTAAATGCAATACAAAATATCTAAATATACAAATACTCTTGTAAACCAATGCGAATCGATAATTAGTTGAAGGCCGGCCACCAAGTACTTATCATTAGTTATTACTTGATATCATGTTTTACTTGTTGATAGCATGATTCTACGAGTGATCAGATGTTGACTAGTGTATTTATAGTCATAAACGTAAGAGCCGATGCTAGATGCCAGTTGGCAGGCACAATTAACAAACAATGATTTGTTTGCCGTGTATTTTAAAACTATCTGCTATTACATTTAAATGTCAAAGTTATTTCACATATACATCAGTGCCAAAAACATCAGTAGAATTGGTTTCAGGTACTAATTGTGAAGCTTAATTTTTATATCTGAAAGAAGTGATAGGGTGATAGTGAAAGTGATAGGCTTGTATCCATTGGCCTCTAAAGAAAAGTTGAATGTCCTTTGGGTTTTAAGAGGGGGATACAAGTAAGAGGCTCCCCAACCATGAAAACATTCAAGAACAATTCTTTGTAATATCTCTAATTATAAGATATAAGTTAACATGTTTGATAAAACAATACTAGAAGAATAGGTTTAAATGTTTACAGTAGTACACAGGCTGTAATTGTTTTAAGTTACAAATTTATGAGATTATTAAATAATAGAGGGTTAAAATGAAGAAAGTATGTTTCAGTTTTTTGACCCTAATTGGAATTTATATCAGTACCAAAATAAACCGAATAAATCAGTCAATTGAACAATATATTTTAGTATATTAATTATGAGTTATTATAGCTATAGATGGGCACTGTGATTATCACTCTTGAATTACTATTAAAGTGTTAAAATTATTTATAAAAAGGTAAAACTGTTTTGTACCTCGTTTCGTGAAATTTACTGAAAAAATACATATTATCGTTTGCGTTATGAAAACAAAACATTTAATAATATATGTGAACTAGTTGTTGCTTAAATTCTCGGAATCCAAGAGATATAAAGTATAATATTAGTTCTCCATGATTTGTCTCGATTTCAATATGCATTTCGATGCCAGAGGCAATACTGGCTAAAATAGAAATTTCGTGTTTTGTTTGAACGATAAACATTTAATGTAGTGTTTGTTTATACGTTATCACTTCACAAATGTATTTATTTAGCTATTTTATATTCTTAAAACACTAGAATCATTGTTTTTACAAATTATTCAACTTAATAAAAGGTCTATTTTCCTAACCAAATATCCTAAATATCGCATGTTTCATTGATTAGAATAAATATAATATTGTTTTTATATTGATGTATTTTTAAACATTATACCTACGAATCAGTAAAACATAAATTTTAACTTGAGTGTTAAAATTCTTATGTTAAAAGAATTTAACACTTGAATTCTTGAACACATGAGTCTTAACATTTTTATTAGTATATTTTAGTATAAAATCGGAGTAATTTTTAAGATGTAAAAAATGTTAGTAGTGTGATCACAAAAGTTTCAGGAGTCCACAAAATATGTTTTAATATCATTTAGACGTGTCTTCCATTACTAACACATGTTGCGAAAATTAAAATTAAAAAATAAAATCTACCAGTAATATTAACGATTTACGTGTTTAATCTATATATATAAAATACGAAAAACCGATCATCCCCCAGGCCAAACCTCTACACCTAAAACCACGAAATTCCGCACGTATACTCTTTTCATCACGTAGGTAACCACTAAGAAAGGATTTTAATAACTTTCCATAGGACTCCGCCTCACGTGGAGTCAAAGTTCCAATCCAGAGTTATTATTAAGGGCATATTATAAATACAAAAACCCGATCATCCCCCAGGCCAAACCTCTACACCTAAAACCACGAAATTCCGCACGTATACTCTTTTCATCACGTAGGTAACCACTAAGAAAGGATTTTAATAACTTTCCATAGGACTCCGCCTCACGTGGAGTCAAAGTTCCAATCCAGAGTTATTATTAAGGGCATATTATAAATACAAAAACCCGATCATCCCCCAGGCCAAACCTCTACACCTAAAACCACGAAATTCCACACGTATACTCTCTTCATCACGTAGGTAACCACTAAGAAAGGATTTTAATAACTTTCCATAGGACTCCGCCTCACGTGGAGTCAAAGTTCCAATCCAGAGTTATTATTAAGGGCATATTATAAATACAAAAACCCGATCATTCCCCAGGCCAAACCTCTACACCTAAAACCACGAAATTCCGCACGTATACTCTTTTCATCACGTAGGTAACCACTAAGAAAGGATTTTAATAACTTTCCATAGGACTCCGCCTCACGTGGAGTCAAAGTTCCAATCCAGAGTTATTATTAAGGGCATATTATAAATACAAAAACCCGATCATTCCCCAGGCCAAACCTCTACACCTAAAACCACGAAATTCCGCACGTATACTCTTTTCATCACGTAGGTAACCACTAAGAAAGGATTTTAATAACTTTCCATAGGACTCCGCCTCACGTGGAGTCAAAGTTCCAATCCAGAGTTATTATTAAGAGCATATTATAAATACAAAAACCCGATCATCCCCCAGGCCAAACCTCTACACCTACAACCACGAAATTTGGCATGTATACTCTTTTTATAACGTAAGTTAGACCAAGTCAGGATTTTAAGAAATTCCCATAGGGCTCTGACCCCCGGGGGGTAAAATTACCAATCCAGAGTTATTCTTATGGACATTCACTTTGGTTTGAGCTGATAAAACAGCTGATCACGATTTGTAGTAGTTCCACGGGTTAACCACAGAATGCAGCACCAACCTCAGGGTTTATTCCTGGGTGAAACCCGACAGCTAGTGTAAGTATAAATACCCCCGCCGCAGCAAACCTCCGTACTCAGCGAATTTCCAATGCATGCATATCTTTCTCACTACCACATAAAGCCACTTACCAAGTTTTGTAACAATACATAAATAAATAAGTGACCTATAGCATTTTATTAATTCTCAATAAGAATAACACAAGGCCTGAGTACGCGGGTTTGCTGCAAAAAGATAGAGAAGAAATATGTTTTTGTACAATTACAATATAATTTAACCAGGTGAAGCTACATACTAAGTTTTATTAATTTATGTTATTAATTAAGGGAGATATTAAAATTGACTTATTCTCCATAAAAATAACATTAGGGCTGAGTACGCAGGTTTGCTACTGCGGGGATAGTAAAAAAATATTTTTTTGTGCAAATATCAATATACCAGTGAAGCAACATACCAAATTTCATCAATATTCTTTCATAAATAATCGAGGTATTACATTTTATTTAATCTCCATAAGGATAACATTGGACAACGTACTGTATTTAGCACTTTTAATATATCTGCAACGGTTGGACGTAGAATCACAATTTAAAGACCAACATGATTGTTTTGTAAAACTGTTATTGGTAAAAACAAATGGGAAGTTTTTAACAAAATTAACTAAGAAAAAGCTGAAAACATTTTCCCACAACCATTTTACCTAGGTTAATGATTCAAAATACTATATTATTTGTTTTTTAAGCTACATAAAATGGTCAAAACCAAAATTGAGTGTTTTGAAAATATAAGGGTGACAAGTCATGAATGTCACTTTACACATTTGAGCAAAATGTTATTGAACTCGGACGTTTTGTACTCGTTATCGCATTCTCGGATACTTATTTAGAGAAATACAAATATAAAAATTTGTACGAATAGTGTTTCTGGCATCTGCGGACCTCAAAACAAAAAGTTATCATGGTCTCGGGCTTAAGTATTACAATGAGACCTGCGGTAATAGCTTCTTCCCTATAATGGAAATTTGCTAAAAGCGAAAAAAATACGGACACGAATCAGGTATACGAATATTCAAAGTATAAAACGATTTTTTAAAATATTAAAACCACGATAACATATTGGTTATGTAATTTATAATTTAATAACTTCAAAGATCTTTGGATAATAATCAGATTATACCACATACATTATTGTTATTACCTAAAACAAACATTCCATAATTTGTTTACTGTCTAGCTGATAGTAGGTGACAGACAAAATAACAAACATTATGCGAAAAAATAATTATCTTTTTATGTGATACTAAATCTTTTACATGCTTTGTTTTGTCATATATTGCAGTAATGCTAGGAAAGCATGGCTCAATTATCTTTACATTTGTTGTAAAGGGATGGTTCATCAAAAAACGTCCGATTTTGATGAAATTTGGCTCAAATGTGTAAAGTGACATTCATGACTTTAAGTTCGAAAACCAGACAAATCAGACAATAGGAAGGGGGTTTTATGGGGTTTCAAAATTTTCCAAACATAGTTTTTGCACTTTTTTACCCTAACATTTTTAAAACACACAATTTTTGATTTCACCATTTTGTGGAGCTTTAAAAAACAAATAATATACTATATTCAATCAATAACCTAGGTTATGCGTTTGTGCGTAAAATCCAAAAAAACCTGTTCATACAACGTTCCATGTTAATCTTATGGGAAAACGATTTTTATCTCTTCATCAGATAATTTTAATGTGGATCTCACATTTGCTTTTACCAATCAGTTTAGCTATACAAAACAATCATTGTGGAGTTTAATTTGTGATTCTACGGCCAACGGTTGCCAAGATATTCAAAGTGCTAAACACAGTACGTTGTCCATGGTTATCCTTATGGAGAATAATTAAAATTTGATATCTTGATTATTTATAAATGTATATTGATGAAACCTTTTTTGGTATTTGCAAAAAAAGTGTTTTGGAATATCTCCGTAGGAGCAAACCTGCTTACTCAGCCATAATGTTATTCTAATGGAGAATATGCAAAGTTTTATATCTTCCTTAATTATGAACATAAATTATTTAAACTTGGTATGTAGCTTCACCTGGTTGAGTTATATTGGTAATCACTTCAAAATAAATTTCTTATCTTTCTCGTTGCAGCAAACCTGTGTACTCAGCCTTAATGTTATTCTTCTGGAGAATAAATCAAATGCCATTTATCACGTCTTTATTTATGAATTTTTATGAAACTAGGTAAGTGGCTTTATATGGTAGTAAGCATTGGACATTTGCTGAGTACGCAGGTTTGCTACGACGAGGGTATTTTTCATCCTCATAAGAACGTTTGATTGGCTCATGTTATTGATAAAACAAAGAAGTTTGAATCAACGGAGGCCTTTTCTTAAGACTTCGAAAGCAGTTGCTTTAGCTTGGCCTAAACGTTTACCGATATCTTCTTATTCTAGGCAATTCTAAGTTACATTTTCTCCTTCCACGCAATCTAATGTTACTTTCTCTTAGTCAACTTCTGATCTTATATATATATATATATATATATATATATATATATATAAACATACATATATGTATATATTATTTTTAAAGTGAAAAGTTAAAGCGTTTGTGAGGTAATCAATGGGTAAGTTTTATTTTTGCGGGGCTTTGAACGTAATAAGAAAACCTATAAAGTAGGAAAATCTTGATTTATGATGCTCGTGCTCGTTTAAATCTTATGATGTCATAAAGGTTGGTGGCTCATACTTTTTTATTCGCTAAGGTATCTTTAAAAATAAAAATTCTTTTATGTCATGACCAAATTTGACGAATGAGGTTGTCAAATAAAACAAAATATACCGCTACTATATAGTTTAAAGGGAATTTATTTCTTCCTCGGACCTTACGGTTTCCCCTACTGGACCTAAAATTTCCTATGATTCTCGTATAGAGGAAATTATTTGTTGGATTTATAACACAGGATGTTTTTTAACGCTTTACATTAATTTATATACAGCTGTTATCACACAATATCATTTTGTTGTTTTCATCATAAGATTGTGTTGGATTGCATTTGAGATTAACAATATTCCTGTGGGATGATTGGGTCACTTTCCACTACTTGTATTTCGATAAATCATCTAGTTTAATTTTATTGATAACATTTGTTTAGTTTGTAACTTATTTTCACCCAGTACTCTAATGATGGTTGTGATTAGAGATTTCATTCAAAAATATTTCAGTAAACTTGTTGCCCGTTCATATTAGTATGTGAGAAGTCATTTTGTTATTACATGTTTCTATGAGAATCCATCCTCTCAGTTTCAGTCTTTCACCGTTGGGTCTAGAAGGTCTTGGATACAAACTGGATCCGCAACCATAAATACAAATCACATTGTCTATTAAACCACAGTATCACCGACTATTATTAAACAATTGTTTACTTCACTCCTGGTCGGACATAAATAATTAGAATAGCTAAAATGACATACTATATGGTAGATCGCATAACAGTTCGTATGCAATACGTTAAACTGAGTCTGAATATATAAAACAATGTTCCACAATATACAGAAACGGAGATTTGAAAGTGGATATAATAAGCGATGTGCAACAATGCTATTGAACAAACATTGAGAACTCTTTGGTCAATACATATTTAGTTTAGAACCTCAGGTTTTACATTATAAAATCTGCAAGAAATCATACAATTATATTTGTGCATATATTTATACAATTTAGCTGTAAATAAATATACTAATCGACTATTCCCTCGGTAAAGTAACAAATGAATCTCAGAAGATTTTATGTTATTAAAACAGGAAATTCTTTATCGCGATAAAACTGAATCAAATAGAGGGTTCCAAATCAGATTAAAACTTGGCGAACCTCGACAGGATTTAACTTTCTCCATCAATGTTTATATATACGATATTAATTTTTCATTAATCTTTATACATTTTTTCTGGGTTTTTGTCAATAAGCCGTGTTCCTTTAATACCTAATCCAAACCAATAATTGAGTGATTATTCTAAAGATTGTTATCGCCAATAAACGCAAAAAATAAGCAAACGATTCAATATAATCAAAATTGTAATTAAAAGGGCTAATCCCACTTGTTTATTCATCATATTAGTGGTAGCACAATCTTACAGTAATACTTTCAACTAGCTGATGACAGGTGTTTCAATGTGCAAGTTTTAAAATAATTTTAGAATAGTATAGTATTTCTGTACATCAAAATCGTTTATGAACAAGCAAATCTACGATACCCGTAATTTGGAAACCTCCTTTTTTACTGTAAATTTAATTTATAAATGAAACGTCCATGATCTATTATATGTTTATATTTATTCTTTATTTAAACATTCATCTTAATCAAATGTTTAAGTGAAATTTTTAATTTCCTTTAATATTAACCCTAGAATAATATAGGAATAAAAGTAACGAAAGAAACACAATAAAAGGTTTCATTCAATATTCCCAACTAAAATATTTAATCACAGTTATAACTTCAGAGTATTGTTTTTTTTTATTATGACTCCAAGCTTGGTAACTAATTTCATTAATTTTTGTCTTATTATTTTTTAGCATGAGGATAAATTACTCATACTTCACTCGATATATTTTATTTGTAGTGAGAATAGTATAGGTATTGAGTCACACGCTACATAGAAAACGATAACAGGATAGAGACAGACAAAATTGAAACAACAGGATGACAATAAGATAATAACCGGCAATCACAGTGCAGTAGCATACGTTTAAGTTCAGTAGTGATCATTTGAAAATGTATTTACTTTTTAATAAATTCATAACGAAAGTAAAATCTTTCTAAATTAAGACAATGCAAACATTTTTCAAATTCAATCAACAAACAAAAGTCTGTCTAATGATTGATTGTTTTTGGTTTCCTTTAACAGCTAGCAACACAAACCAATATTGCATTTACTAATAAAAAGGTAAGTTCGGTATTCATGTGACATGTTAACTAAAAATGTTTAGGTTGTATTTGTTAATGCGTTTTAAGGTTTGATAAAATAATGAATCGATATTTTTTTCAGAGATTCTGTATAAAGGTTAATTGGTTGAAATATGAGAACATCCACATCAACTTCAGTCCGCCCTGCGCACCATTACACCGGATGCCTCAAAACACACATTGCCACAAAGTAGCAGCTTTGTGTGTGTTGCCATAGTTTTATATTATAATGTAAACTAATTAAATTATATTGTACGAATTAATCAATATGTCACGATCATCCAATGTTAAATTCATTCGTAATAAGTATACTAATTACTAAGACATGTTCTTTATATAATTATACACATTATACTTCAATATGAAAGAGAGTCTATGAACTTTGTGTTTGACAAAATAAAATACATTTAAACGATGTAACTAAAACGGGTAGTGTTATTCATAACTTTGAAAAGCAAGTGATGTGTTCAGTTATTTTAACTAGATCCAATGTAATAACGATAATTGTATTACGTGACGAATTAACGGTTTTGTAAAGAAAGGGAATTTTACACAAAAACATAAATAATTGTTTTGTCACTGTTAATTTTAAGCCTCGATTCTTTATATATTGAATATTATACAATGGAGGAATTATTTAGACTATCGTATTCTCATAACCTTATCCTTTTACCGTTATTTATAGAAACTATTTGAGGGTTATTAAATATATGTAAAATGGTTTGCTCAATTTTACAATGGTTGCCATCTTAAGTGCGTAAAACAGAACCAAAAAGAGTGTGTTGTATTGATATTTTCCGATTTCCTTGGTTTAATTTGTACTGTGATCAAAATAATCTGAAATGGTTTTCCATGTTTTCAAGTTATTAAACTATTAAAACTTCACGATTCATCAAAAACATATAAAAAACAAATATAACACACACAGTTACATTTACAATTTTAAAACTCTATATATGATAATTGTAATATTTCTATCAGCCGCAACAAATAAAAAAGAGATTTGACGATTTGATAGGACATCGTGTCAGCAAAGCAATATAAACACTTAACACTTCTGAAGTTGTGCGTTTCCAACGACAAACTGCGAGGGCAAGTTGTCAAACATCTGTTGGAAGGGGAAGTTTCCTTAAGTGCCATCTAATATATAACAACATATGTCATAATATTTTCAAAATATAAACATTAGTTCATAAAAATTGAAGAGCATAAACCTTAATCGAATTAAAAAATAATATTAAATGACAATTAGAACGCAATAATGTAATAAGGTATGTCAATAGTTTAAAACATAAAGTATTTTTGTAGTTTTCTTTTACTAATCTCAATTTATAAGCCTTCTCAACGATATTTTCCTTAATTTGTATGCCTAAAATAGATTTAATCCGTTTAAACGTTTACTTAGATTTAAAAGGAAATTGAGTTATAAAATAGCATGTTATTATATAAAACAGATGACAAGTTTGTTTCCAGTTTCCATTCAGAATAATTTAGAATTTTACAATTACAGTTATTTGCAACGATTCATAGCTTTCAATACGTTATGCGTTTGAGCGTAGACCAAACAATAATTTTGAAATACATTCATTGCTTTTACTTCAAGTAGTTCTATTTGTTTTATTTTGATTTGATTTATTTTAGATAAATATAGTTTTATAGCTAAAAATGAAAAATCAACTTAATTTTATCTGTTGTCTTTAAGAAGTCGAAACAAAAAGTATTAAAAAAAATTGAAATAAATATTGAAGTAACAAAGAACGAAAACAATCTAGTGCAGAAAAATGGTGTTATCGTTTTGAGTTATAAAGCAATCAGTTAACATAACATTTATCACAACAGCTGGTATTCATAAACAGTCCGTAATTGAATGCAGTTTTAAGATCAGTGGCTGAGTTTATTTTGTCGTGATAAAGAGCTCTTAAACATGTGATTTTATTAGAATGAGCTGCGGTCTCTGAGGCAAGAAGAACTTACTCTTAACTCAACAACTCCCTTTACTTAAAGCTAAAGTGTCTCATCTAAAGGATACAATTAAACTTGTTGAACCTTTGTAACCAAAGTTTTTAATACCCTGATAAATAGTGTTTTAATATTTTTTTAGAATCAGTGAAATATTGCAATAAAATCATTACGAAATGACAAATAATTAATCCGTATGTCATAAAAAAACTGTTATCAAGTGTGTATTAATAATGTAATAGAACAGTGTAATTAAACTACTTGATTTCATGTAGTTCTTAGGTCAGTATTTTGATTGTTTTAAAATACATGATATACTAGTTTACTTAATTAATGTTTAAAATGATTTTAGTTTATAGTTTAAACTATTTAAATTTAGACATCTATATATACTCATTTAATACGCTAGGGTTTTTTTGTGGCTGGAATTCCTACAGTTTTCAACCGATGTTGATATTTTTGGTGTCGTTAGATACCGAAGTTGGTTGTGCCCAAATTTCATAAAGAACGGACCTAAGGGAAGGGATCTAAACACCATTAAATATCGTAATTCTTCCATAAGATTAACATTGAGAAAGAACTGTTTTGAACTGTATGATAAAACAGCTGAATAGAGTAAACACAGTTTATCAACAAGAACACACGTTCATTACTGAAAAGGTAACGCAATATGTACACCATTTTAATTATGAACGTTAGCAATATTCATAGAGTGAGCTTATAACGTTCATCCCAGAGTGCAGCACATGAAACTTCATGTTAAGTAGTAATAAATATGTTCTTAAGGCTGAATTATAAAAAAATCACATTTTACTATTTATTTATACCAAGCATTTTTAAAACATTGTACAGTACTTTTAAATTTGTAATCAAACTTAGTAGCACAATGTAGTTGATTTTCAATGAAGTATTATTATTAACATTGTTATTTTGTTGTTGAAATGTATGGCACTAGCTGTTACGCAATGCGACTTTGTTCACGTGACCTTTCTTTTTTACCGCTGATTTCCATTTATTTTTCTCCTGGTAAAAATATTGTTACCTTAAAAAGTAAAATTAAATCATTACCTCTTGAGGTTAACTCTGACAATTTTTAAGCATGCAAATGTTGAATGCCAGTTGGGTGGAGCCCCAAAATATTTGTACTATGGGTCTGTAGGTTATATTCTCATGTACCTATCTTCGAGCCAAATGTCATCAACATCATTCCAGAATTACACCTTTGTTACTGAATATAAGAACTACGTATAAATTCCAGTAGGGTAGAGCCATAGAACTTTCAACACGGGAGAAGGTCATGGTTTGAATGGAATTTTAGGTCTTCTGTTCTGTAGTTGGTTGTGATAGTTCAACATGGGAATAAGACCAGTGGGTTGGAGCCCTAAATCATACTCTGATCAGGAGTAAGCTTATGTCTGCTTTGAGTATATTAGCTCCTTCCACCCTAACTTCAGATCTATAATTAAGTCCAGTAGTAGGTGCAAGCTTGATTTTGAAATCCAGTGGGGTGGAGCCCCATATGAGTTTTGGAACAGGAGTAACAAAACACTTCTAAAGTATGGTATATTTTCCAAAGTTTTATCGGTTCAGTAGATGGGTGTGCGATAGTTAACATGGGAATAATAAAGGTCTGCGGTTCGGTGCCCAAACAATATTTTGATCAGTCGTAGGCCTATTATGATTTGAGTTAATTCGCCATCTTCCTACCGATATTCAGCCCTATTTGGCCACTAGTAGGTGCGAGATGGTAAACGTAACTACTTTAAATGCCAGTGGAGTGGGGTCGTAAAGGATCTTTGTATTGAGGGAACGTCTATTTTGATTATGGTGTATTATTTATTTCCCTACCAAATTTCAGATCTATCGTTTCAGTCTTGGTGTATCTTTATCAGAATGTGTCAGACAGGTGTAACAAGTTGAGAATCACAATTAACATCTTGGTAGGCAGTACATTATCCAATCCTTATTTTCAGAGTCTCCGTAAAATGTAAAAAAATTAGCTTGCAATGAATTTCATGCAAAATTGTAACACAAATTCCTAATTCACAATGAAATTTTACCCTTTACGTGCCAGAACATTAAGAATTGGCACACTGTAGACTGAGACTATTTACACCAAAGCAAAATAGCCAATATCAAGTAAAAACAGAGTTTTGGTAGAGAATGAGTTATCATATGTATCATACTGTAATTGGAAAAGATTTGGCAATTCCAAAAACCTGAGTTGTCACACGCCCATCTATTAATATTTTGAGACAAGACAGAATTAGCATTCAGACGATAATATTATTAAAGTTCAAGCCCATAAAAGCGAAAGATTGCTCGATTTCGAGCAACGGGTTTACTAGTTTTACTAAAATATGAACACTCTCAATCGGGTTGGATCAACAATCGTCGCCTTGCACCAAGAGGCTTTGCGGTGGTCGAAATTGATCGAGGTACCGTAACGGCATCAGCAACATAGCCAGTGGTGAAATGACATAATAAATATAATAGCTATCAGCCGGGATCGAAGCTACACTCAACCACGTCTAGTGAGGCTAGGGAATATGTCCTAGGAATGTTCAAAGGAGGAAAACTGGTTATTTAGAAGCAGTACTGATTTATTCGATTTTGTTTAAACCAAGTTTTAATTGGGATGTAGACACAAACATTTGACTACAACAAAGACATAAATGTGACTTTGTTAAAGAGTAAATATTAAAAAGTGAATTATCATGTTTTAGAAAAATAAGATTAACTAAATAATCAAAACCGGTATTCCACTATTTGGGGACGCCGTGTTTTGCTAACAAAAGATCAGGTACGGCTAACATTTCCAGAGCAACTGACATGGAAAAGCTTTGGACCGTTGTTTGGGAATTTATTCCGGTAAATACTGAGCTCAGGAACAGAACGGATCGTGCTTTTAAAGCTACATTGCTGAAACTGTTGAATTAGTTTTGTTTTCCTATTTAAAAATCAGTGAAATGGAACACCATTCTGTTTTAACCTGTTTCATTTAGTTGTTACCCTCTGTACTAACCGAGGACCCCCATCCAGATTGTAGTTTGAACATACAGTCACTATTTTAACTACTCTGGTTTGTAAATGATTTAGGTTATTTTTGAAAACCAAGCATAACGGTAAGAATAACAGTTCATACGATCCAATATCATGAGAGAATAGTGAATTAAGTTATTCAGCAATGTGTCTCAGTTGGTGCCCTTGAGATTGAACTTGGTTGATAACTTTTGTGGCATCTGCCTCTAGTAATATGTGACTTGTGTGACAAGAAACTTAGCAAGCGACTCAGGAGAGTAAAGTAATTCGTTTTATGTTGTATGAGTTAAATTCCAGTCTTGCCAAAACATTCGCCCGTGAGACTATTAATTGTTTACTATCGTTTTGGTGCGTTAATCGATTTATGATAACTTTTGTTAACAAGCCAGAAGCATTTGAACTCTGAGTTATAGAGACATTTTGAACATTTTTTCTGTGAATACTATTTTATATGTTTTGTAACTGATGTATAGCTTTCGTAAGTGAGTAAATTGATTTTTCTTTGTTTATTTTAAAAACAGCTGTTCTTTATTTCTCTTATAGCATAATTTTTAAATAATGAAAACCAATACGAATTTTTTCCAAAATATAAAATATTCTGCCTTAACCATGAATTAAAAAATAAATCATCGAAGAATATTACTTAGATGAAAACGTTAAGTAAGGATATGATTGATATGCATGAGGAATTGTAATTTCTGCAGGTTCTTCTCGGGACTCATAACCAAACCCCAGGTGTTCAGGTATCTGTAATTTGCATGCAAAATTATTGTGTTATTTTGTAGACACCCGAGTACGATGGACTGCGAGACTCATCCCACATGTCCAGCCGTGGGTGGAGCGGCTGCATGGGGAGGTGGACTATTACATTACACAATTGTTATTTTCAGATAACGGCTATTTTTGGCCGTACCTGTACGATACTGGTTCACTGGACTGCAATTACTTTAAAACCCACAGAAACCACATATACCTTCGCTACCCACTACCTGGGAGATTACCAACATTTCACTTTTCGTTATAAACTATTGTTTTTGTAATTGCAAATGTAACAAGTTACAAGCCGAACTATGTAGTAACGGTTTTACGAATGTGTAAGTTGCAACATAAAAACATAAATTGTTTAAGTGTTAAACACTACTTACAATTTAATTTTTCGAGTTAAACTTGACATATTGTAATAAAAGAAATCCTATATCTTATTTTGTTTGTACAATCTATTTATGTTAAAATTATCAGTGTTATTGTCAAACACTTTCAATGAACGTCAGTTTGTTTTATTGAAAAAACTTAACAAATATTTTAATCATAATATTTGATTTTATAATTTTTATTTTAATGACCAAGAGAGTATGCAGTACAGAGAGCATTAGAACATATATTAGGACGCTACAGAACGGGAACAGGAGAAAATAAAAGTGAAGTAAAATACAAAAGTCATTTGCATTTTCCCTGACATCTGAGTTATAACAAGCTTAAATAATAATAATCTTGCAATTCGGCTTGCTTATTATGGCTTAATGGTGCGCATAACAAAATAAATCTGATTACTTATGTGTTCGTACGCTACTACGGTCATGTTCAGAGGAGCCTATTACATTTCATTACCGCACGTTTACTCATATTTGATACTTTTAATTATAATGAAAAGTTTAATGTATACACAACAAAAATGCCTTAGTTAATTTACTCGTAACTGATTTATAATTCTGATAACGAAAGACTAAAGACGTTAGGAATATATTAACCATAAATACTGTCATTAGGTATATTTTGTATTGGCATCTTCATTAATTCAAATTTACCATTCTTGTTATAATGTATAACCGTTATAAAGACTGTTGGATAAAAACTACATACATTGTGTTATAGTTAACCACTTGGATTGTAATAAAATTACGTAAAAAACAGTGTGTCGTGACAACGTTTTTAATGTTTAAAAAATGTATTTAATAAATATTAACGTTTAATGGTTAAGAGGAGCCGTTTAACAGAAATAATTATAACAATTGAATACTCTACTTCCTTTGATATTATTTTCATGGTGTTCATTTTACTGCTGGTGTTCATTTTAGTGTCTAGGAACACTAGGTTGCAATCATTTTATTAGTGAATTTCCTTTGGAAAGTGAACTATTAGCATGACCCGCACGGTGAAACTTGAAGCCCGGAAGCAACGGTGAAGCCCGGGACCACCATAGAAGTTCCTAACGTGACCCCCTGAACACGTTTTGGGGGGTCTTTCAAACTTGTGTATATATATATATATATATATATATATATATATATATATATATATATATATATGTGTGTGTGTGTGTGTGTTTGCACTCTAGCGGTCGCATTTTTTGTCCGATTTACTTCAAATTTGGTAGAGACGTTCCTTTCTGTAATCAGTTGGACAAGTTCGTTGGGCAAAACAATCGAAAAACTCTAAACCCCTTTTTTGGGGGATTAATCTTTCAAATTTTGAGTTTTTGGGCCCAACAAGGGTCAGAAAAGCCCCGTATATAAAATAAATGCATGTAAAAAGATGGGAATTAGAAAGGCGAAAGTTTTAAGCCCTCTCTCGTTATTCTAGCATAAATATTTACCGAGTTATTAAAGAAAATGTGTATCGACCTAACGCAGTACGTTGTCTTATGGGGATTTCTATAGTCCAGCAATGTTCCCGTTAGAACGAGCCTTTAATGCTCTATAAACAATGATCGTAATATAGAGCGTACGCAACACGGTAAGCCTATGGCTCTGGGGGGTTGAAGGGTTCTGGTAATTATTTTTTAACCAAAATTGGTATACCCCCTATTTTTGGGGCGAGAAGTTCATTAAAACCATCGCCATCCCCCTACGACCCCCCCTTTTTTATTTAGGAGGTAAAAACCCCCCTTTTTTACTTTTTTCAAGTTGATTTTTTTTATTTGTTATTACATCCTAAGGAACACAGAACAACTTTAAAAAATGATACTGTCCCCCTAATTATAGAATAGGGAGGTAAAACAGTTATCTGAACGTCTTTTATAGGTGTCTGGGGGGTCGGGGAGACCCGAACAAGAAGACGGCTTCAAATTTTGTATACCCCCTATTTTTGGGGCAATAAATTCAATAAAACCATCGCCATCCCTCTACGACCCCCCCTTTTACATTTAGGGGGGGGGGTAAAAAAACCCTTTTTTTACTTTTTTCAAGTTGTTTTATTTTTATTTTTTATTATTTTAATACAAACATTTTAAGCCCTCTCTCAAAGTTATAGCACCAAAATTAATAAATGTTCAAATGTAAGGATGTTCAGATAACTGTTTTACCCCCCTATTCCATAATTAGGGAGGCAGTATCATTTTTTAAAGTTGTTCTGTGTTCCTTAGGATGTAATAAAAAATAAAAAAATGAACTTGAAAAAAAGAAAAAAGGGGGGTTTTACCCCCCCCCCTAAATAAAATACCCCCGTCGCAGCAAACCTGCGTACTCAGCGAATTTCCAATGCATAATATATGACTTAATACCACTTAAAGCCGCATACCAAGTTTCATAAAAATATATTAATAAATAAGCGATATATACAATTTTAATTATTCTCCATAAGAATAAAATTGGGGATGAGTACATAGGTTTGCTGAAACAAGGAATATAAACAATTGGTTTTTTATGCAAATATCAATATAACTCAACTAGGTGAAGCTACATACCTAGTTTCGTCAATATTCATTCATAAATAAGCGATATATTCCATTTTCATTAATCTCCATAAGAATAACATGGGGGGGGGGTGAGTACGCAGGTTTGCTGCATGAAGGAACACAAAAAATGGGTGTTTAGACATATATCAATATAAATCAACTAGGTGAAGTCATATAAGAGGTTTTATTAATTCATGTTCATAATTAAGTGAGACATAGCATTTTAATTTTTCTCCATAAGAATAACATGGGGGCTGAGTACGCAGGTTTGCTGCTACGGGAACCTTTAGCAAAAAATTGTTTTTTTTGAGGAAATAACAATAGACCACAACCAGATAAAGCCAGTATACTGACGTTTATGATTCGTCAGTATACGTTCATAAAGAAGCGAGATATAATTTTGTTCTTATTCTCCATAAGAATAACATTAGACAACGTACTGTGTTTAGCACTTCCAATATCTCGGTAGGTAACCTATTGACGTAGAGGAATGATCAAAATACCAAATTGTGTGTTTTTTAAAGCTGAATCCAATGGTAAAAACTAAAATTTGACTTTTTCAAAAATTATATGTAAAAAGCTCAAAAAACCCATTTTTGGGGTACAAACTCCCCCCCCAAAATACCCCTTAAAGTAGAGCGATATGGCTGGTTTTCGAACTTAAAGTCATAAATGTTGCTTTACACGTTTATACCAAATTTTCATCAAAATCGGACCTTTTTTACGAGAGTTATCACACCCACGGACACACACACATATATATATATATATATATATATATATATATATATATATACAGTTTCGAACGAATGGTGTTTTTGGGGTCTGGGGACCTCAAAACGAAAAGTTATCATGGTCCCGGGCCTAGGTCTTACCATGCCGACTACGGTAATAGCTTCTTCCCTATAGGGGAAATTCGCTAAAAGGGGGGTCGTAGAGGGATGGCGATGGTTTTATTGAATTTATCGCCCCAAAAATAGGGGGTGTATAAAATTTGAAGCCGTCTTCTTGTTCGGGTCTCCCCGTTTACCAAAATAATCGGATATAAAATACATGACAACAGTGTAGTTGCGATACTGATTTTTTCGAGCCCCCAGCAAATATATTCTCAAAACCATCCCTAACTTACGCCACTGCCAAAATTACACTATGATACATTGATATTACAGCTGAGATTGTCGAAAACAAAATTAAAATATTCCCTTCGCAGTAAACCTATGTACTCAGCGAATTGCCAATGCATATACATATATGTGTATCACTAATAGATAAATCCACTTACTAAGTTTCATACAAACAATTCATAAATAAGTGATACTGTATATAACATTTTATTTATTCTCCATAGTTTAGCCCTTTGAATATCTCTGCAATGGTTGGACGTAGAATAAACACCAAAATTATAGTATTTAACATTAATTTGTAAATATAACTAGTTTGACGTGTTCAGTACTGTATCAGTTTTTAGACAAATAAATGAGTTTGAGTTTGGGCAGGAACAAAGGAAGTTATTGACCTGAGACATTATGGATTTTATTAAGCTTTACGTCTTGATACTTGTCGGCTTAATTCTTTCTTAGGTGTTTCATCCTTCATTGACGTGATGACATTTTATAAAAAAAGGATGGTGTTTGACACCTGCCGACTTTATTCTTAGGTATTATAAACTACATAGACTTGATCAAACTTTATTACAAACATTATACCGGTAGCCTAAACAATACGGGAACTGGCGTTATGTATCTGGAGCTTAGGAAACGGCTAGCTCATGCAACCTTATCCCAGAATATACTAATGGATAGGGTTAGGGTAAAACTGTTCGGGCGCTGGCCCGCGTTAATTTTTACACTTCAGCAAATATAGTCGAAAGCCAACACAGTTTTCCGCCGAAACTAAGCAAAAGAGTACCAGCAACTAATGGTAGCGATTACAGTCTACAGGGAAAGAGGGTTTAACTTGGCAATTGTTGAATGTCAAGTAAAGCTGTAAAGCTCTGTTCACGGTGCTTGGCACCTCGGAAAGGCGAGAAACTACTGACATTTCTCGTTAATAAAAGTATACATTAAAAAAACAACCAAAAAAAGTTTTAAAATGAAATAAGTAATTTTTGCTTTCTGTTGAGAAAAGTAGACTGAAACACTAACGGTACCAAGCCAAATAGAGGCGAAAAGTCATTCCAGATCAGACGGTAACCAGATGCCGAGCATTGTTACCCGAACTGTATTACGCTTACTTCATTAATTTCATTATGCTTACTGGCATTTTTCACATATATAATATTATGTACATAATATAATACATTTATAATATTATAATATTATTATTATAATATAATACATATATATATTTTTTTTTCACATATTATGTCATCAATGTGCATAATGTCTGTGGTGGATGGGAGTTCCTTGAAGCTTTTTTAAATAAGAGTTGCAGAAAACAAATATGAAACTTATAATTTACGACAGCTGCCGGTTCAGCCAGTCCGGGACACGGTGGGTCATAGTTGGTGGATAATGAAAAGGCCCAAGGGCTGATTTATACCACGAAGTAAAACTGGTATTAAAAAATTTTATATTAACTATACAATGTTTAAAACTGGAGTGGATCGATTAAATAATATCGCATTCAAATCATTGAACATATCGTATTTGGAGTTTTATTACATTACACATTAAGAATAAAGTAAATCTACTTTATCATATTATTATAGGCCGGTATAACAATAATAAACTATAAAACACCACTATATTTTGTAAGTGTAGAAATGATTAAACATAAGGGATTTAAAACAAGTAGATAAGTAGATAATGTATCTTTCGCGCTAGCCCAGGCTCTGCCGCCCTCGCGCTCCAAACATACCGTAGTTAACAGTTACGCATGTTCCTCACTTCTTAAAAACATTAATATTCATATATAAATGTGTTCAGAAATGTGTGTACAAACGGTTTTAGAGGAAGTGTTTTTCATTTATTATACGTATAACCAAAATAAACATCAAATACCCCCGTAGCAGCAAACCTGCATACTTAGCGAATTTCCAATGCATATATATTTATCTTAATGCCACATAAAGCTACATACCAAGTTTCATCAATATACATTCATAAATAAACAATTTATGACATTTTAATTATTCTCCATAAGAATAACATGGCGGCTGAGTATGCAGGTTTGCTGAAGCAAGGAACACAAAAAAATGGGGTTTTATGCTTATATCAATATAACTCAACTAGGTGAAGTCACTTACCAAATTTCATTAATTTATTTTCATAATTAAGGGAGATAACACGTTACTTATTCTCCATAAGGATAACATGGGGCTGAGTACGCAGGTTTGCTGCTATGGGAGCCTTTGTCAAAAAATTGTTTTTTTTGAGGAAATATCAATGGTCCACAACCAGATAAAGCAGTATACCAAGTTTCGTCAGTATATGTTCATAAATAAGCGAAATATAAAATTTTTATTTTCCTCCATAAGAATAACATTAGACAACGTACTGTGTTTAGCACTTTCAATATCTCGGTAACCAATTGACGTAGAGAAATGATCAACATACCAAATTGTGTGTTTTTTTAAGCTGAATCCAATGGGAAAAAATAAAATCTGACTATTTCCAAAATTATATGTAAAAAATTCAAAAAACCCATTTTTGGGGTACAAAACCCCCCCAAAATACCCTTTCGGATAGAGCGATCTGGCTGGTTTTCGAACTTAAAGTCATAAATGTTGCTTTACACGTTTATACCAAATTTCATCAAAATCGGATAATTTTTACGAGAGTTATCGTGCTCACGGACACACACACACATATATATATATATATATATATATATATATATATATATATATATATATATATATATATATATATATACAGTTTCGAACGAATGGTATTTTTGGGGTCTGGGGACCTCAAAACGAAAAGTTATCATGGTCCCGGGCCTAGGTCTTACCATGCCGACTACGGTAATAGCTTCTTCCCTATAGGGGAAATTCGCTAAAACCTAAATTTGAAACAACAAAAATAACTTTTTTTATTTATTTAGTTAATTTATCGTCAACAGTATCTGTATAAAAATGATAGCACATTTATCGACAAAAAGAACTAAAAAGAGTTAACCCTAAACAACGTTTTGTTAAAAAGTTATACTCGATAACATTAAAGTCTACGATTTCGAGCTTTGAGGGGGGGATAGGAGGGGAAGCACAATGCGGATTTTAGGGGACTTTTGAGAAAACACGTCTTTCAATATGGTCTATCAACTGAGAAAAGATCATCTTTACCAAAAAGAGTTCAGACACAAAACATTTATTGACTGGGCTACAAACGCCGCGGTCGCCGCGCTGGCGCTGAGCGCTGCCGACAGATCTCCACGTGCTCGAGACCGCCTGCAACTTGTGGAAGGCAACACACAACAATGTATACGTGCTCAGGACCACCTGCAACTTGTGGAAGGCAACACGCAGTACAATGTCTGGAGCGGACTGTACTTTACCTAGTGTCACTTTACGTTATGAAATAGTCTACTAAATTAAATTCAATGTTTTAAAACTCGACTTTTTGGAACATTCCCGTGTACTGAAATTGGATCGAACTGGAGTGAGTTTGTTAACTGGACGTTATGAAACTTTACGTTTTGAAACAGGTGGTTTTTAAAAATACAAACTTTATGTTTTGAAACTTTACCTTATGCAACTCTATCTCCGAATAGAACTAAAATTTAAATACTGGACGTTACGGTACTTTACTTTGTGAAACACTCACATATTTTATTTAAATTATAATAGCTACTTTACGTTATGAAACTTTACGTTTTGAAACGCATTTTAAATTAAACTATATTAATTGATAACTTTACGTTATGGAACTTTACTTTGTGAAATACTATATATTTAACACTTTATAATTATGAACTGGACGTTTTGAAACTTTACGATTTGAAATCGCTACATAGCAAAACTGTAAAAAATAGCTACTTTACTTTATGCACCTTGACGTTATGAATCGTCCCCAGATTTTACATTAGAAAAGCCTGTTTTTCATTTGTTCGTGTACTTTTATCATCCCCAACAACCTCACGCCTACTTTAAAGCCTGACTGGACCTTCTCCTAATCTTATAATGCGCAAAATTCTATTCCCAGCATTGCAGTTAAATATAACCAGGAGCATCAGAACAGCCAAAAAAAATCAATGTTTTCAGATTGGAATACAAGTTGGAATAAATGTATGTTTTTAACTGATTTTGAGTTTTTATAGTTTTTTATGTCTCACGTCAGCGTGCTGCGTGCGAACTCGTTTATGATTTCGAAGATAATTTGAAACCATGAAATATACAAGCAAAAGGAGAAAAATTTGACATAAATGAAGAATTTAACGTATACTCAAGTTGCAACAAAGATCCACAACATATTGATGCAACGAAAATTCACAAGCAGAACTCAATATATTAAAATATTTTGAAATTAAAAAGGTTGAACCACAAAAGCTTAGAAGGAAATAAAATGTTTAACAAATCGTATGATGTTATCTGCAGTTTGCATTCACAATTTTCAATATATTTATTGGGATGTTAAGTTTTGTTTATGACCTTGACAATAGTTTGAAGGTCCGAAATATTTCGATCTTAAAATATAAATAGATAAAATCGGGTACTATTTTGGCAGTTAAAATTTCATTATTTAATCTTGCTGATCATCTTAAAGTAGATTTGACAGGATTGAAAATCAAACAGCTTCTTGATTAGCATAGTACGTGGCGTTATTGCAGCCTGTGAAAATCGAAACAACAATTTACAAATTAAAAAAGTTCTAAAAGGCAAACTAAAAATAAAGGGTTTATGTATTTTAAGATTATGAAAAATTCTATGCATTTTTACACTCCAAATTAAATGGAAATAAATAAATATTTCACCTTTAACCAAATGAACTAAACATCTCTCAACGCGCTATATGTTAAAATATGATTTTATACACTTAGTTAAAAGTATTTAACTTAGTTAAAACTATTGAAACTAGTTAAAATGACATTAAAGAATAATAAATATAGTTAGTTCTGAGTACACGAACCCAGCAACTTTACGAAACTGCTAAATCTTCACTTCTATCTCTTGAGCCTATTTTCATTAAGCTGTAATTGAAACTAAATTGGTCAAGTAGCGTCGACTGAGTTTAATTTGGTTGCCGCAAAGCTTTCTCTTAAGAAATTATTACAAGTTTAATTTTGGTTTTTACATTAAACCGGCAATAAGCTTACTTTATAAATAGTAAGGAGTTTTCTGTACGCATAATGACTAAATCACTGCATTCTAAATTAAAGAAATTATATTTTTTATTTATTAGTTTTGTCAGCAACTCTTATGATTGCTTTGGTGATTTTATATTATGTTAATTTATTTTATTTTAATTTTCTAAATTGTAATTTGAAATATTTTTCTATTGCAAACGTCATTGTAATTTTACAATTTTAATTTTATATTTTGTTGCTAAATGTTACTTTAAGTCGCTCTTTCCACCTGGATATGTTTTTTATTAAGTAACATAAAAGTGTTTTTAATGAATGTGAACCGGCTATGCTCTTGCACATTAAACACGTGGTTGGTAATTAAAAGATGTATGCTTTGTACCGTGTGGTACACCGGATGGTTTCCTTTATGACCTAAACAAATTACTGATTACTATACTATCCAATAAGACTTAAAAACATAATAGAACGTTTGGAATATAAAATATAACGGTTGATATTCCATCTGTCTTAAAATACATTACCACATATTTAGATTTAATAAATTGAATTCTATTATCTTATCTGACACATGCATACCTCGTCAAACAAAAACTCAACCAAAGATTCTGGCTGATTTTAAGTATAAGGCATCATAGTTTTTATCATCATTGAAACTCAGTTTAAACTATATAGATTTCCTTCAAAGAAATCAAACTAAAGCAGGTTAAGAACCAGTCTGCAATTAATAACGATTGAGCGTTTCTGAAAATAATAGAAGAAATTTAATATTGAAATAGTGGTGACAAATACAAAAACGTGCAGGATCACAAAACATTTCAGAACAGCTCATGTGAAAGGAAAACCCGCGTCTGACATTCGATTGTTTATTCGGGTAAACTGGGAAAGCAGAAGCCAAGCGTTTTCACTTTTGCAAATAACTTTCAAACATTTTGCTTTTGGGTAAATCAAAAACAAAACGTTTGCTACTGAATTCTAGATAGACTGACAATGTCTGCTTGTTTTGGGTTGTTCGGACAAAGTAATCGCAGTTTGTAGTACTAACCACGGAAGTTTAAGGGAAATAGCTGAAACATGAAAATAAACTGTATTGGAAGGATATAATATTATATGGCACGAAACCTAACCATATTCTGTTTAAGGTGTACACATTTTTTAAACACATTATTTCTGACAGTTGAATTGTATTCTTTCATTTTCTAAAACTGATTTAACAATCTTCTACTTAATATTTTGGACTATTTCAATTTTGGAGCTCCTATTTCACTTACTAATAAATTAAATAATTAAACTTAAGATATTTTTATGTTTCAAAACACAATGTTATATAAAATTTTGTTGAATTTAATTTTTTTGTGGTTAGTATAAAATTATGAATTAAGAAATGGTAGATATTTGGTATTCCTAATCGATTATTATTACTTAAAAAGGAAAAGGCCAAAGTAGTCCAGGCAAGTTAGACATTAAAAAGGGTCCTTCATGCAAAAGGTCATGTAGTTCTAATTTGTTAGTATGTTGCTAGGACCTATACTACAAGTAAAAAACCAAGTTTGCAGCTTTGAAAGACCTGTGCTAGTTGCGTAGGAGTAAAAAAAAACTGTCAAATGTTTGCACTTTTTGCTAAATATCTCCGAAAGTATGCCTCTGACAGAATATATTGTCCTATCCTTTCTTAAACTGGATAACATCTGCTAACGTTTGAGACCATAACGATTTCAGTACGTCCATCATTTACTAAAATACAATACTTTAAAAACTTGAAAAATAAAAAAATAAACATTTTCTTTATGGTCTATTTTTCGTGACTTATTGTAAAAAAAGAAAGATTGTATATTTCACTTATTTATTATACTGACGAAACTTGGGATATGGATTCATCTGGTTGTAGTTTATAGTTTTTCCCACCAAAAAACAATTTTTTGCCGGTGGTTCTCGTTACACCAAACCTTGGCACTCAACCCCCGTATTATATGGAGAATATTTACAATAATATGTCTCCCTTAATTATGAAGAAAATTCAATAAAACTTGGTATGTCACTTCACCTAGTTGGGTTCTATTAGAATGGAGACAAATGTTTTGTATTCCTGGTTGCAGCAAACCTGCTTACTCAGACCCAATTTTATTCTTATGGAGAATAATTAAATAGGGGCTGAGTTTTTAAAATATTGTATCTTAATAAATAAAAGACGTACTGAAGTCGTTATCGTCTCAAACTTTAACAAATTGTATCCAGTTTAAGAAAATATGGGATAAAATATTCTGTCAGGGGCATGGTTTTGGAGATATTTAATAACAACTGAAAAGTGACTGTTTGTTGGCTACTACGCCGGTAGCACAGGTCTTTCGAAGCTGCAAACTTGGTTTCTTACTTGTGGTATAGGTTCTAATAATATACAAACTAATTAGAACTACATGACCTTTTGCACGCACGGGTGTTTATTTTTACTGGACTAACTGTTTATCGGCCCATTTTATACTCTTTAGATTATTCAAAGGCGGTCAACTGAACAAAATATGGTTTTAATATAAGAAAAAAAGAATCATTTTTGTATGTGTTCACATTTTTGCAGAGGTTCGTTAATCATTACAAACCATGTTTTTTATGTGGGAAAAAATTGTTGCCTGATATCAGATTTTGTTTAAATCCAACTTTCCAGCCCCAAAAAATGACTGGCTTTAATTAAGAAACGTTAATTGATTTGATGACATTGACCATTACGGTGCAGAAAATAAGTTTAGAGTTCCTGGCTGGTTTATTTACAATAAATAACCTATAAATAAGATATGATGACGCTGTAGCCTTAAAATTCGTAATTCGGACCATTAGCCTCATAATTCTGACTATTTAACCCTGAATTAGCGCTTTTTAATACAGTTTTCAGTCATTTTGTATGCTATACTTTTACACAAAGAATTTTGTAAGTGTTTTAGATGATCAAAATATAAAATTAATTGTTTTAGGCCTAATCTTCATAAAACTCTACACATTTTCAAACACAGTTTCACCTCCATGATGTTGTAGATCCAATAAATTAAAATATAATACCTACAGGAGTCACTATACTCTCTGACAAATAACCTTCATAAAGCGTATCATCATATTTGGTATTTTGTTCTGTTGTGGTGTCAACCTGTTGGTGGGATGGTGTCATTCGATGTACGAGGCGGCTTGTTTTCAACACTATTTCCAAAGCTATATTAAAAGGATGTTTTTATTTAACTCTAATCATAACTTTGTTTCGAGATAATTATAAAATTACATATAAAATATGTCTTGGTTATAAAGTTAAGTTTAACATCATGTTTCGCCTAAAATGTGACAAGATATTAATTTAAAGACTTCAAATATCACAATCACAGTCACAGTTTTCATCTAATGAAATGGGAGATTTTGACACCGTCCCACCCAAAAAATATATATAGAGGTCTCGCCTGGAGTAAAAAACTGCAGCCTACATGCTGACCACCATTTTGACCCTCTGTCAACTATGCTCCCGTGGCAACAACCAATCAAATCCCAAACCCTCGCTTCACAAGTTATTTTAGTCTTTATTTGTCTTTGGTCAGATGTTTTGTTTAAAAAAATCCTCCAGAATGAACGACTATGTGTGGTAGCCTTTGATGGTAAGTATAAGACGGCTAAAATAACTCTCTTTGTTCCCTTGAGTTTGAAAATGAATTGACAATATCATTGTAGTCTAAATTTGGTTATTGTCATCTCAAATTCGATTGTTGCAACATTTCTCATCCAAGTGCCTTAGTCATTATTGATATTGTGTACAAAATAATTGTAATGCTATGCGAATGTACGGGTGAAATTGGAAGCCCGTGAGTTGGACCATAGATTAAGAATACCACAAGATGTATGTTTAATTTTTTAATCGGTTGGACGTAGTCATAGTGGCGCAGTGCCTGATGTACGAGTAGTTCGTGGCTTGCCGCCCTTTGTCTGTAGCGTTTACAATCGTCTTGTCGCTAGTACGGATGGATGGCAAATGCATTATGACTACTTTGAGGAACTGCAGTGAGAGGGACTGCAAGCGTAATTCGTTAGTATCTGATTACTACCTTTACCTTTAAAAGGGCGGCACACCGTCATTGTCATCAGTTTTCGTCAAAATGTTCCCAGTTTCAACATTTCTTTTGTAAATAACTTATTAATTTTCTGTAAATTTTCCGCCTCTATTAACTTGCCACCCTGGGTTACGGCCCCCTAAATCTGCCACTGATGATACTATACATTAGTGAGTGATCCCTAGGGAAGATGTTGTTGTCACTAGTTTTAGTAATCGGTTTAATTGTTCAAATATCTTATAAGCGTCAGGAAAGAAGATAAAATGGCGGAAAGTGTATTGGAATGTATACGGTTCTTATGCCCTCTTTCATGTTCAGTTTTCATCTAATGAAATGGGAGATTTTGTCATCGTCCCACCCAAAAGATATATATAGAGGTCCTGGAGTAAAAAACTGCAGCCTACATGCTGACCACCATTTTGACCCTCTGTCAACTATGCTCCCATGGCAACAACCAATCAAATCCCAACATTTCTCATCCAAGTGCCTTAGTCATATTGTGTAAAAAATAATTGTAATGCTATGCGAATGTACGAGTGAACTTGGAAGTCCGTAAGTTGGGCCATAGATTAAGAATACCACAAGATGTATGTTTAATTTTTTAATCGGTTGGACGTAGTCATAGTGGCGCAGTGCCTGATGTAGTTCGTGGCTTGCCGCCCTTTGTCTGTAGCGTTTACAATCGTCTTGTCGCTAGTACGGATGGATGGCAAATGCATTATGACCTTTTAACAATCGTGTCTGAGAAAAAAATGTCAAAGGTAAAACTGATTTATAAGTTTTTACATTGCATTGTGTGTTTTTGTCGTAAGGTTGGTCCAACGTACAACCTTTAATGAGGTAGAATAAGAGAAGGTAATTGTACTGAGAATTAATAAACGTTTAACAGTTTTAGAATGTAATTATGCATTTATGACTGATCATTATAGTTGCTTATATAAATATATTTCGCATTAGTAATATTTATATGCTAAACTTTATATTCCATTTGTATTCATTGCTGGGATGTTGCAGAATGGTAAACATTGGTCAATCGATTTTAATTAGTTGATGGAACTGTCATAGTGGATGTGATTTCCCCTGTGGCTTCGATGTTTGTTGGGGAAATAGTAATATTAGCGTGAAATGATAAATTTATGATATTTTCTGTTATAAAATGAAATATTATTAAAAGTTTTTAATGTAAATAAATAGAGTATGATCTTGAAAATAACAAGATTTCCAAAAATGATAGATTTAAACATTTTGAAAATGGTGGTGAAATTGATTTTTGAAATGGATCTTTTGAATATTGTGGGAGTTTTTCTTGATTTTGGCCATTACTTGTAAAACCCCTTTCTACTACTGTCACCTTTTATACTTAATCTTAATTTACTAAATTAGAAATTTAGGTAAACACCTAAGTAGAGGAGAACCCAGAAAGAGACATACTATTCGGCGCTTTTTTCCCATGTTATTCTTATGGGGATCAGTTTTTGGACCGACGCCCGATCCTACCCTACACAAATTTTCTTGTTAGCCTGTACTAATGTCCAACCCTTGCCTATATTAAATATATTTTCCCAATCCCCATCCCTCCTCTATATTTTTTAAAATTAATTTTCAAATTCAGGCTAAAAAACTAGCTTTAGTGTTTATGGTCCGATTTGTCTGGAATTTGGATATGTTACTGTCCTAGGCAAGTGTTTTAATAAATTCCACTTACATATCCCAAATTCACCATTACGGTCAAATTAAAAAATATTTTTGAAAAATACTATAGTGCCAATTGCCAACTTCTTTATTAACTGTCCGATTTGTCTGCAATTTGGATATGTTATTGTCCTAGGCAAGTGTTTTAATAAATTTCACTTACATATCCCAAATTCACTATTACGGTCAAATTAAAAAATATTTTGAAAAATACTGCCAATTGCCAACTTCTTTATTTACTGTCCGATTCATTTAAAATTTGGATATGTTATTGTCCTAGGCAAGTGTTTTAATAAATTCCACTTACATTTCCCAAATTCACTATTACGGTCAAATTAAAAAAAATATTTTTGAAAAATACTGCCAATTACCAACTTCTTTATTTACTGTCCGATTTGTTTAAAATTTGGATATGTTATTGTTGTAGGCTAGTGTATATGCACAATCCACATTTTACAAATTCACTATTACGGTCAAATTAAACAAATATTTCTGAAAAATACTGCCAATTGCCAACTTCTTTATTTACTGTCCGATTTGTTTAAAACTTGGATATGTTATTGTCGTAGGCAAGTGTTTTAATAAATTATACTTACATTTTACAAATTCAATATTGCGGTTAAATTTAAAAAAAAAATTGGAAAAATACTGCCAATTGGCAACTTCTTTATTTATGGTCTGATTTGTTTAAAATTTATATATGTCATTAATCTAGGCTAGTGTATATGCACCATCCACATTTGACAAATTAACTATAATGGTCAAATTAAAAAAATACTTTGAAAAATATACTAACAATTTCAAACTTCTTTATTTACTGTCTGATTTATTTTCGGATATGTTATAGCTCTTATATAGGTAACAAAACCACACAACCACACGTTCCACTACCCCCTATAATACAGTATTTTGTCTTTTTTGTTTGTTTATTTTGCTGTAATCCCAAAACTGACTTTGCTGTTTATTGTCCGATTTGCCTACACTTTGGATATTGTCCTAAGCTAATGCATTTATTGTATGATTTATTTTTGGATATGTTATAGCCCCCCCAACTATTATATCTAAAATTACAGTATTATTTCCACCTATAATACAGTTGATGTGTTGTTTGTTTTGCTGCAACCTAAAAACTAACATTGGTATTTGTGTTTTTACAAAACTATATTTTGTAAATTACTATCAATAACTCCTTTATTTACTTTTCGACTTGTTATATCCCCCTATATCTAAATTTACCGTATATTTTTTCCCTTTTAGTGCTGTTTTGTCGTAACCAAACTTTGAATATGATTGCAATATATTACTGGCCATTGCATAAGTAAATACCCCATTTCCAAATTCAATATTACGGTTGGATTAAAAAAATAAATGCAAACTTATTATATTTGCCACAAGCTTATTATATACATCCAGCCGTTATATTTGCCACAATTCCAATATTGTTGTGACCCTCTCAACTACCTCTCATTGTAATATAATAAGTAATATATATCCACAAAATATTTATGGTCAGAACTGCCTAAATTTTGGATATGTTTTAAGCCAATGCGATAGCAAAAATATATTTTTAAAACCCAAAACAACTACACACAAAACACTAACCTTTCTTTGTGCTTGTTTGGAGTAGTCTTTATTTTATCCAACTTAATTTTAATTTTGTAGTTAAAATCAAACTTCCCACATTCTAGCTCCCTTTCCAGAGAGTGGTTGGAGACATAAAGGTTACGAATATTTTCAAACTGTACAATATATCTTTTTCTACCCCTATGTTGGACTTGTTTAATAGCGCTTATTAATAATTCTGCACCATCTTCCAAATCCTCCAGTCTACTACATTCTTTAAATTTAATATTACCTTTAATATCTTGCATCTCTATGTCTTCTTGTCCAACATCCCACTCATTGTTATGGAAACTTAGGTTTTCTATTTTTGGAAAGGAATTACCATAAAACGTTGCGGTACCGTTAGTGTTAAAGCTTGCAAGTGGCTCGTTGGTAGGTAGATAAATAATGTCCAAATCACCACTATATGGCAACGCGCTATAACCTTCCCTATTCTTATTTATCTCTATAAACACAGTTTTACAGACACCTTTAACATAGTATACACCCTTCCGTCCATCCTTTTCTGCCAACACTCCCACAAACTTGTTGTTTACTACAAACGCATACACTATATAATGTCCATAATGCTCTAGATCCTCCCAACGTCGCAGGAAGTAATCTTTTAATTTATCCTCTCTTTCCCTTATTTCTTGTTCTTTAGCCAACTGTGCTTTGTATTCCTCTGCAACAGTATTTTCCACATATTCAAATTTACGCTTATTACTGTCGATGTCTTCTAATTCCAATTTCCTCTTTTTGGAACACCTCTCTAAGAAAGGCTTGGAAAGTGGCTCTATTTCTTTAATAGTGTATGGGTACAGTTTATTCGTCCGGCTTCTTAAAACGTAGGGAGTAAGGTTAGGACTTTCCACTAAGCCTAATTCTTCTAAATTGATGTGTTTAGGTATAGTGGAGAAAGGTGTATTTGATTTTGTAAAACATGTGCCCCCAGATTTGATGTAACACTTATGCTTTACACTTATGGCATCAGGAAACTCCTCTATTACCTCCACATAGTTAGTTGGTAAACAGTTAAAGCTAAATGCAGATAGAGCATACTGTATTAACTTTTCCCTTTGTGTACTATCTTTTGGCAGTTTTAGTTGTACTCCAGTTATCTTCTTCGTATTACTATTACCCCAATATGCGTATTGTAATACATCATTAAACACTAAACAACAACTGTTTTGTAATTGATTGGCAACTTTCACCCACAGCTTATGCAGAGGTACAGCATAGAATGGAGCATTTTGAAAGTACCGTTTGTTGTCTTCTATTAGACTTAAACAATCTCTTAAAGGTTCAAACCCTTTACCAAAACCTCTACAATAGTTATAGATTGTTGCCTCTAACCTTGTTATTCCATCCTCTCTAGCTAGTTTAGATGAGAACGTTTCTTTTAGTCTCGCCTCTGGACAGTTTACAAAGTTTATTATATGGTTTCCTATACTTTTAACTACTCCAGGGCTTGTAATCTGGCATATAAATTTATTATATATTTTTACCCTGCTATTTACATTAAACCATGTTAAACAGTCTTTACTAACATGGAAATTATCTACAATAACATTATATCCATTCTTGTACTCCCCTTGGTAGCAAAAGTCAAAGTTTTCTGTAAGATATTGGCACATTTCCTCTTTATTAAATATTCCAGCCAAATCTAGTGTTATATCAAAATCCATAAGATAGTACATTTCTTTTTCCAGATCTTGCAGTATCTTTGGAAGGTCTTCCAACAAATCCTTAATTTTAACATTTGCAAGCTCTATTTTATAGGGAATTGCTATAGGATCATCGTACTTTTGTTTAATTTGGTCAATATCTTTCTTTATTATTTGTAACACACCCTCGCTTTGGACCCCAGAGGACCTCTCCAAGGAGAATGGTAGTTTGGCCACAACACCATGTCGAGCTAAAGAGAACTTTCTAAATATTCCTCGTAAGTAGCTATTAAACGAGCCACATATTTCCTTCTTAACTTTAAATTTATTCCGAACGTCCCCATCACAATCTGTAACATTGGTTATCTTAACTAACATTATGTTATCACAAAACGCATCTGTTATAGATGTTAAGTTATTTAATTTTGTTTCGCCCTCGCAATAGTTTATATTACCTATGTCTGTAAGAAGGTTATTGTTATGGAGATTTTCTAATAAAAACCATATACCGAATCTTTCGTTAGTAGGTTTAATACAATTTCCCAATAAATGGCTAACAGAGTACATTTCTTTTATACAAAAAAGTAGCGGAAACATGTAAACAGGACAGATATAATTACACTATAGGCATATAGGTGTTGTAAATATATGGATATTGTATATAAACATAGACGAGCGGTAAGTATAACATGTACGTGGACACCTAGACCCATGTGCAAATATGGAATACCCACTATTAATATAATTCCAAATTCGACTAAATAAGTTTATAGTCTCAATATAATTAACATATTAACTAACGGTGCCATCCCGCATTAGTACCCAAATTGTCGAAATTCTATAAGTCTATTCTTAGTCCTTGTATTAGGTTTTGTACTATTAAACCCTACATTCTTATCCTGTGCAGTAGAGTAATATATGCATGTTATTTAATACAGATACGCACATTCTACAAGACCTGAGATCTGTTGTATAAGCAGCAGAATAGACGTCTCACCCATTGTGTTGTTGTAAAGTAAAACATAAATGTAAATTGTGCTGGATACAACCGGCCAGATATTAGACAGGAAATGTGTTGGAAGTGTATTGCCAAATAGTAAGACAAACACCACATAGTGCAGCATGTAACCAATCCATTACTATTTAGACAAATGTATAAGGTCAGTATTGGTACAACATATTTAGAAAGTTCTCTTTAGCTCGACATGGTGTTGTGGCCAAACTACCATTCTCCTTGGAGAGGTCCTCTGGGGTCCAAAGCGAGGGTGTGTTACAAATAATAAAGAAAGATATTGACCAAATTAAACAAAAGTACGATGATCCTATAGCAATTCCCTATAAAATAGAGCTTGCAAATGTTAAAATTAAGGATTTGTTGGAAGACCTTCCAAAGATACTGCAAGATCTGGAAAAAGAAATGTACTATCTTATGGATTTCGATATAACACTAGATTTGGCTGGAATATTTAATAAAGAGGAAATGTGCCAATATCTTACAGAAAACTTTGACTTTTGCTACCAAGGGGAGTACAAGAATGGATATAATGTTATTGTAGATAATTTCCATGTTAGTAAAGACTGTTTAACATGGTTTAATGTAAATAGCAGGGTAAAAATATATAATAAATTTATATGCCAGATTACAAGCCCTGGAGTAGTTAAAAGTATAGGAAACCATATAATAAACTTTGTAAACTGTCCAGAGGCGAGACTAAAAGAAACGTTCTCGTCTAAACTAGCTAGAGAGAATGGAATAACAAGGTTAGAGGCAACAATCTATAACTATTGTAGAGGTTTTGGTAAAGGGTTTGAACCTTTAAGAGATTGTTTAAGTCTAATAGAAGACAACAAACGGTACTTTCAAAATGCTCCATTCTATGCTGTACCTCTGCATAAGATGTGGGTGAAAGTTGCCAATCAAATACAAAACAGTTGTTTTTTAGTGTTTAATGATTTATTACAATACGCATATTGGGGTAATAGTAATACGAAGAAGATAACTGGAGTACAACTAAAACTGCCAAAAGATAGTACACAAAGGGAAAAGTTAATAAAGTATGCTCTATCTGCATTTAGCTTTAACTGTTTACCAACTAACTATGTGGAGGTAATAAAGGAGTTTCCTGATGCCATAAGTGTAAAGCATAAGTGTTACATCAAATCTGGGGGCACATGTTTTACAAAATCAAATACACCTTTCTCCACTATACCTAAACACATCAATTTAGAAGAATTAGGCTTAGTGGAAAGTCCTAACCTTACTCCCTACGTTTTAAGAAGCCGGACGAATAAACTGTACCCATACACTATTAAAGAAATAGAGCCACTTTCCAAGCCTTTCTTAGAGAGGTGTTCCAAAAAGAGGAAATTGGAATTAGAAGACATCGACAGTAATAAGCGTAAATTTGAATATGTGGAAAATACTGTTGCAGAGGAATACAAAGCACAGTTGGCTAAAGAACAAGAAATAAGGGAAAGAGAGGATAAATTAAAAGATTACTTCCTGCGACGTTGGGAGGATCTAGAGCATTATGGACATTATATAGTGTATGCGTTTGTAGTAAACAACAAGTTTGTGGGAGTGTTGGCAGAAAAGGATGGACGGAGGGGTGTATACTATGTTAAAGGTGTCTGTAAAACTGTGTTTATAGAGATAAATAAGAATAGGGAAGGTTATAGCGCGTTGCCATATAGTGGTGATTTGGACATTATTTATCTACCTACCAACGAGCCACTTGCAAGCTTTAACACTAACGGTACCGCAACGTTTTATGGTAATTCCTTTCCAAAAATAGAAAACCTAAGTTTCCATAACAATGAGTGGGATGTTGGACAAGAAGACATAGAGATGCAAGATATTAAAGGTAATATTAAATTTAAAGAATGTAGTAGACTGGAGGATTTGGAAGATGGTGCAGAATTATTAATAAGCGCTATTAAACAAGTCCAACATAGGGGTAGAAAAAGATATATTGTACAGTTTGAAAATATTCGTAACCTTTATGTCTCCAACCACTGGCTGGAAAGGGAGCTAGAATGTGGGAAGTTTGATTTTAACTACAAAATTAAAATTAAGTTGGATAAAATAAAGACTACTCCAAACAAGCACAAAGAAAGGTTAGTGTTTTGTGTGTAGTTGTTTTGGGTTTTAAAAATATATTTTTGCTATCGCATTGGCTTAAAACATATCCAAAATTTAGGCAGTTCTGACCATAAATATTTTGTGGATATATATTACTTATTAAATTACAATGAGAGGTAGTTGAGAGGGTCACAACAATATTGGAATTGTGGCAAATATAACGGCTGGATGTATATAATAAGCTTGTGGAAAATATAATAAGTTTGCATTTATTTTTTTAATCCAACCGTAATATTGAATTTGGAAATGGGGTATTTACTTATGCAATGGCCAGTAATATATTGCAATCATATTCAAAGTTTGGTTACGACAAAACAGCACTAAAAGGGAAAAAATATACGGTAAATTTAGATATAGGGGGATATAACAAGTCGAAAAGTAAATAAAGGAGTTATTGATAGTAATTTACAAAATATAGTTTTGTAAAAACACAAATACCAATGTTAGTTTTTAGGTTGCAGCAAAACAAACAACACATCAACTGTATTATAGGTGGAAATAATATTGTAATTTTAGATATAATAGTTGGGGGGCTATAACATATCCAAAAATAAATCAGACAATAAATGCATTAGCTTAGGACAATATCCAAAGTGTAGGCAAATCGGACAATAAACAGCAAAGTCAGTTTTGGGATTACAGCAAAATAAACAAACAAAAAAGACAAAGATACTGTATTATAGGGGGTAGTGGAACGTGTGGTTGTGTGGTTTTGTTACCTATATAAGAGCTATAACATATCCGAAAATAAATCAGACAGTAAATAAAGAAGTTTGAAATTGTTAGTATATTTTTCAAAGTATTTTTTTAATTTGACCATTATAGTTAATTTGTCAAATGTGGATGGTGCATATACACTAGCCTAGATTAATGACATATATAAATTTTAAACAAATCAGACCATAAATAAAGAAGTTGCCAATTGGCAGTATTTTTCCAAATTTTTTTAAAATTTAACCGCAATATTGAATTTGTAAAATGTAAGTGTAATTTATTAAAACACTTGCCTACGACAATAACATATCCAAGTTTTAAACAAATCGGACAGTAAATAAAGAAGTTGGCAATTGGCAGTATTTTTCAGAAATATTTGTTTAATTTGACCGTAATAGTGAATTTGTAAAATGTGGATTGTGCATATACACTAGCCTACAACAATAACATATCCAAATTTTAAACAAATCGGACAGTAAATAAAGAAGTTGGCAATTGGCAGTATTTTTCAGAAATATTTTTTTAATTTGACCGTAATAGTGAATTTGTAAAATGTGGATTGTGCATATACACTAGCCTACAACAATAACATATCCAAATTTTAAACAAATCGGACAGTAAATAAAGAAGTTGGCAATTGGCAGTATTTTTCAAAAATATTTTTTTTAATTTGACCGTAATAGTGAATTTGGGAAATTTAAGTGGAATTTATTAAAACACTTGCCTAGGACAATAACATATCCAAATTTTAAATAAATCGGACAGTAAATAAAGAAGTTGGCAATTGGCAGTATTTTTCAAAATATTTTTTAATTTGACCGTAATAGTGAATTTGGGATATGTAAGTGAAATTTATTAAAACACTTGCCTAGGACAATAACATATCCAAATTGCAGACAAATCGGACAGTTAATAAAGAAGTTGGCAATTGGCACTATAGTATTTTTCAAAAATATTTTTTAATTTGACCGTAATGGTGAATTTGGGATATGTAAGTGGAATTTATTAAAACACTTGCCTAGGACAGTAACATATCCAAATTCCAGACAAATCGGACCATAAACACTAAAGCTAGTTTTTTAGCCTGAATTTGAAAATTAATTTTAAAAAATATAGAGGAGGGATGGGGATTGGGAAAATATATTTAATATAGGCAAGGGTTGGACATTAGTACAGGCTAACAAGAAAATTTGTGTAGGGTAGGATCGGGCGTCGGTCCAAAAACTGATCCCCATAAGAATAACATGGGAAAAAAGCGCCGAATAGTATGTCTCTTTCTGGGTTCTCCTCTACTTAGGTGTTTACCTAAATTTCTAATTTAGTAAATTAAGATTAAGTATAAAAGGTGACAGTAGTAGAAAGTTTATTTTTCCTTGGTAACAGTAGATTACAATATGGAATAGTTTGGTGTGGAGGGACGTACCTAGGAAATGTATCTACAATCATAAGAAAACAAAAAAGAATTGTTAACATTATAGTGGGTAAGGCTATTAATGAATCTTCGTGGGCGCTTTTTAAAGAATTTAACATTTTTCCGCTTAGATGTCTATTTGTATAAAGTATTAAGAACATTTTATAAAAAAGTGGGGATTACCAAATTGACGTAAATGCATATAGGAAACGACTGAGATCAAAAGGAAATATATTGGTGCCAAGGCCGAACTTAATTTATGAAAACGGTAGAATATTTAGGACCAAGGATTTATAATAATTTACCAAAGGCTGTAAAATAAGCAACAAATATAACTGAACTTAAAAGTTTAGTATGTAATTGGCTCTTTACTATGGATGATGTGGAAAGGCTGTTTTAAATTTTAAATTACTAATAGGGAACCATTATTTGAGGTCCCCAGACCCCAAAAACACCATTCGTTCGAAACTGTATATATATATCTATATATAGATATATATCTATATATATATATCTATATATCTATCTATCTATCTATATATATATATATATATATATATATATATATATATATATATATAATATATATATATATATATATGTGTGTGTGTCCGTGGGTGCGATAACTCTCGTAAAAAAGGTCCGATTTTCATGAAATTTGGTACAAACGTGTAAAGCAGCATTTATGACTTTAAGTTCGAAAACCAGACAGATCGACTTATCCGAAGGGGGATTTTGGGGGGGTTTTTTTACCCCAAAAATGGGTTTTTTGAGTTTTTTACACATAATTTTTTAAAATGTGAAATTTTATTTTTTTACATTGGAATCAGCTCAAAAAGACGCACAATTTGGTGTTTTAATCTTTGCTCTACGTCAATTGGTTACTGAGATACTGAAAGTGCTAAACACAGTACGTTGTCCAATGTTATTCTTATGGAGGATAAGAAAAATTGTATATCTCGCTTATTTATCAACTTATCCTGACGAAACTTGGTATATTGCTTTATTTCATTGTGGTCTATTGATATTTGCACAAAAACCCATTTTTTGGCTGATATTTCCCGTAGCAGCAAACCTGCATACTCAGCCCCATGTTATTCTTATGGAGAATAAGTAACGTGTTATCTCCTTTAATTATGAACATAAATTAATAGAACTTGGTATGTGGTTTTAGCTAGTTGAGTTATATTGATATTTGTATAAAAACCCATTTTTAGTGTTCCTTATTTCAGCAAATCTGCATACTCAGCCGCCATGTTATTCCTATAGAGAATAATTAAAATGTCATAAATCGTTTATTTATGAATGTATATTGATGAAACTTTGTATGTGGCTTTATGTGGTATTAAGATAATATTATATGCATTGGAAATTCGCTGAGTATGCAGGTTTGCTGCTACGGGGGTATATTTTACTATACGGTTTTTTTGAAGGAAGCAAAAAACTATGCGTAAATATGTGCACATTGTTTAAATTAGCAATAATAGAATTAGAGTTATTACTTGAATAGGCCTTATAGTATATTTAGATAGGGGGAAAGTATTAAATTTATCTGTTTGTTTAAGTTTCTTTGTCTGCCTTGATTTGTTATTTTTTTGTTACCTCGAATCAGGCTATGCCTGGGAGGAAAACTTTATTCGTTTCTTCATATAGTTGGGTTTATTGATTTTGATTCACTGATTTCTTGTATATTATGCGTGAACTATGATCAGTTAGGCAGCCAAGTAAATTATTGTTTAGTTTGTACATGAGCTCTGATCAATATTTATGTTAACTTTTGAACCGTATGTATATTGTTGAAAAAAATAAATAATCATTATTATTACTAAACCATAAATTACCTGATGTAAAAATGAAAGCTATTAATAACTGTAAACAAGTATTTAAGAAAAACCACATCCACTAGATTTACTATATTAACTTCAAAGAAAGTTAAAAGGATCATAAAAGTCCACACGAGGCTTCCACTAAGGTTTTGTGGAGAAGGCGACAGAAACGGGCTTATTAGGGCAAATTTGCTCACAAGATCAGCAATTCAATCGTTTGGGAATAAAATGAAATTCAAAACAACGTCTAAGCTTGTTAAAGGTTAAAATACAACCACGCAGTACATTGTTGGTTTAGAAGGAACTCGAGGGCTTCGTTGTGGAGCCACCTCCATGCGGTGAGTTCTGGGTATAGTGCTAAAAGCTGCACAATATTGAATTAAAACTTCTGATATTTTATTGTGGTTCAGGTAACAGCATCCCGTTATGGAAACGAACGAGAACGACGCATCTCAATAAAATCCGGTACATTCTGTTTTTTAAGGTTTGTTTTTCAATTTCGCATATAACTAGAATTATGGGTTTAAATAGAATACATTTTGCTTTCAAACTAAAGTTAAGTAAAGATCAAAGTAATCAAAAGTGAATAAGTTACGTAACATACTATATTTTTATGTTAGTATACATCGGTAAAATAGGTTTAAACCTTTAATTGTTCTCTGTTTTTGGCAATTGTTACCACATATGTGAGAACCTATGCATAGACTGTATGCAAAAATAATAAAAACATTTAAGATTCAACCCACACTGTTCAGAGTGTCCCGATGGTTGTGACACAAATGCAGGATTTGGTGGAACTCACCAAAAGGAGCAAGCGAACTTCGTATAAACTTATTTATAAATAGTTTCCGTTTTCCTGTATATGATTCTTAATCAATACCAAATATGGAAGGAACCACTTGAGGTACTGACTTGAATCCTGACATTGTATTATATTACATTAATTTAGGCTAATTTGGGCTAATTGATCAGGTTTATTCAATTTATAAAAATAATCATCTATAAATATAAATTTCAGCTTTTCTAATTATTTGACGACAAGCACATTTGACTGACATAAAACATATTTGAAACATATAAACGCTGAAGTTTCTGATGGTTAAGGTATAAAAGGGTTTAGCTTCCCTTTTTCCTCAGAATGTGTACAAAACAAGGAATTGCAGTCAGTGTTTTCTGCGCTTAGGTTGTTCTTATTTTCCCGACATTATTTTGACATTTCAGTAACATGTCAGCCAACGTGAATATAGGATAATGGTCTCATAGTCTACAAGAACTATACAGTTATTACACAAATGTATACTGATACTTTTGTTTTTTTTACTAAACTAATTTGGATGCACTTTTATCATCCAAATTATTTATAAACATTTACAAAATTGTAGTACATAACTCTAGGTGATGAATGTTTAATAAATTGGATCTGGTTTCTTCTTAATTTGTTTGATACAGTTATTATTTATAAACTGTGTAGTTGAATTCATTAAGTACCTATCTAAATTCCTAAACTAGTAAATTTAGATGAAATATAAAGGGTGGTTCAGTAATAGAAATTGTTTTAAAAAGTATTGGCCAAAATCAATAAAAACTCCCACAACATTCAAAATATTCATTTCAAAAATCATTTTAATCACCATTTTCATCAGGATTAAATCTATCATTTTAGCTCAATCGTTCTACAAGATTAGAACGGTTGTATAGAGTTACATGTACATAAGTAAATTTTGCATTCATCTGTCAAAATCATGTAAGAGAAATTAACTGGCCACCATCAGTAATAGATATTGCAGCGGCTACTTTTAATTGTTTACATTCCATTCAAGACTTCAAGGTAATAGTTTACCTGGATCAGACCACATGCCGTTGGAAGTGAGTTTTAATGTTGGCACTCCTGGAGAACTGTTGCCTTTGTTGCCAAAGTTTAAATGGATGAATTGGGATTATCTGTATTATGCTAACAAAGTTAATGAAATTGTGGCAATATCTGTGCTTCAGAATGTCGACGATGTAATTAATGTTGTTATTAGTTCAGCACATTTTAAGCAAAGACCGAAAAAGGCAAAAGTGGCCTTTTGCAAGAAAGTGGCAATTTGTGGGAAAACAGCTTTGGTTCAATTATAAATGGCTAGCTGCAAGGAATAGGGTTTTCAAATTATTAAATATAAAAAAAAAACTAATTCAATTGAAGTTCAGTCTAAATATTTTGAGGAAAAAAAGAGGTACAAACAATTATGTACGTCGAAGAAGGACTCACATACGTCCACTTTTATTTAAAATTTAACTTTATCTAAAGATTCAAAAACATGTTGGTGGGCAATAAATTATTTTAAGTGGGAGCGTAAAAAACTGGTGGGAAATATAAGACCGGAGGAATGGGTATCACATTTCGAGACTTTACTGAATCCACCAGTAGAAACCACAATATCTTACGTAGAACAGCTTGTTACTGATACTTATCTAGACAGGGACTTTATTTTTTCCGAACTGAGAGTGGTTTTGGCAAAATTAAAAAAACTATAAAGCACCTGGCTTTGATAGAGTTCCATATGATTTTTTCAAAAATGCACCAGACACACTATCGTCAAAATTGCTCTGTATTTACTATGATATTTATTGCAATAAGGTCATACCAGATAATTTTAAAGACTCAATTGTTTTCCATTATTTAAAAAAGGGGATGTTAACCCAATTCGTAAATTCTTTCGTAAATTGTATTAGTTAAATCTTTATGGGGATATGGAATAATAGGCTTCAATATTGGGTAGAGGAAAAACACATTTTATTAGAGTTTCAGGCAGTTTTTAGGAAAAATTATTCGCATTTTCAACCTGAGATCTATGATTAAGTTGCGCTTATCTGAGAAGAGAGGTAAACTTTACACGTTATAAATGGTGGTATAGAGGGGTTCAAATTGAAGTGGTGAATAGCTATGAATATTTGGGGATTGTATTTTCTTCAACGATGTCATGGGAAAATCATTTCATTGGGACAGAAAGATCGACAAATTTTGCAATCGATTCGGTGTGGGGAAATTTTATTAGTAGCAATAAAGTTCCTCTAGAGATCAAGGTAGCTTGTTTTGAAAGTATTTTTAGGGCTATTTTATGTTACGGTGCACAAGTTTGGGGTTTTGAGGAAAATTACCATTTAGAAAACGCCCAGAAAACGTTTGTGAAAAAGTGATTTAGATTACCTTATTTAAATTGCATTCCTTACCTGGAAACTTGTTTTGAAAAGTTTATTTTTTACGCTTAACATGAATGCTTATCAAAAGTATTAGATTTTCCAGAAAACAGTTTGCCAAAAACGATTGCAAAATGTGTGATTGGAAAAAAATATTTATTAGGCTAGAGACTGGAAATTGTTAGCGCGCAAACATAATTTAAATATAGATTTTAGCGTAACAATAATTGCGAGCGGTATTTTGAGACAGTTGGTTGAGATAGTGGAGGCGGCGAGGATTAGTTGGAGGGGCGAAACGGAAAGCAGAGCTCGCACATCGCAATATCATCAGAAACTCCCCACCGTCACCTTGACCTCAGGAGTGTTCTAGCTGATAATAAGGATTATCAGTCTTATCTCGTGAGTCATTAAAGCCCGAGCAGAGCTGGTAGATCTCAATTGAAAACCTTGGGTTCCAAATACAAATTATCTTTGTAGTTTGGGCAACCTGCGTGAGACAGAAACTGTTTTCCATTTTGTTGCAACCTGTCCCATTCTGGGCAAACCGCTGGTTTGGTAAATTGATTTTAAATCAGGAAGAATATAACGAATATATTAATGGTAGGCATTGGCGTATTTTGGGTAATTTCATGAAAGAGGCGTATAAGGAGTGGTGGGAGTGGATCAAGGAATTTAATGATGAATAAACAAGGCCTATACAAAACCTATTTTCTGTAATAAAAAAGGGGGGAACTAGATAATACATACTGTTGACCCGGAATTAGGATTTTTTTCTTTGCAGTTTTTTGTATGAAATGTAAACAATAACTATTATTATTTTACAGAGAATTTTGGCTTTCCAAGCCTTTCTTAGAGAGGTGTTCCAAAAAGAGGAAATTGGAATTAGAAGACATCGACAGTAATAAGCGTAAATTTGAATATGTGGAAAATACTGTTGCAGAGGAATACAAAGCACAGTTGGCTAAAGAACAAGAAATAAGGGAAAGAGAGGATAAATTAAAAGATTACTTCCTGCGACGTTGGGAGGATCTAGAGCATTATGGACATTATATAGTGTATGCGTTTGTAGTAAACAACAAGTTTGTGGGAGTGTTGGCAGAAAAGGATGGACGGAGGGGTGTATACTATGTTAAAGGTGTCTGTAAAACTGTGTTTATAGAGATAAATAAGAATAGGGAAGGTTATAGCGCGTTGCCATATAGTGGTGATTTGGACATTATTTATCTACCTACCAACGAGCCACTTACAAGCTTTAACACTAACGGTACCGCAACGTTTTATGGTAATTCCTTTCCAAAAATAGAAAACCTAAGTTTCCATAACAATGAGTGGGATGTTGGACAAGAAGACATAGAGATGCAAGATATTAAAGGTAATATTAAATTTAAAGAATGTAGTAGACTGGAGGATTTGGAAGATGGTGCAGAATTATTAATAAGCGCTATTAAACAAGTCCAACATAGGGGTAGAAAAAGATATATTGTACAGTTTGAAAATATTCGTAACCTTTATGTCTCCAACCACTGGCTGGAAAGGGAGCTAGAATGTGAGAAGTTTGATTTCAACTACAAAATTAAAATTAAGTTGGATAAAATAAAGACTACTCCAAACAAGCACAAAGAAAGGTTAGTGTTTTGTGTGTAGTTGTTTTGGGTTTTAAAAATGTATTTTTTGCTATCGCATTGGCTTAAAACATATCCAAAATTTAGGCAGTTCTGACCATAAATATTTTGTGGATATATATTACTTATTATATTACAATGAGAGGTAGTTGAGAGGGTCACAACAATATTGGAATTGTGGCAAATATAACGGCTGGATGTATATAATAAGCTTGTGGCAAATATAATAAGTTTGCATTTATTTTTTTAATCCAACCGTAATATTGAATTTGGAAATGGGGTATTTACTTATGCAATGGCCAGTAATATATTGCAATCATATTCAAAGTTTGGTTACGACAAAACAGCACTAAAAGGGAAAAAATATACGGTAAATTTAGATATAGGGGGATATAACAAGTCGAAAAGTAAATAAAGGAGTTATTGATAGTAATTTACAAAATATAGTTTTGTAAAAACACAAATACCAATGTTAGTTTTTAGGTTGCAGCAAAACAAACAACACATCAACTGTATTATAGGTGGAAATAATATTGTAATTTTAGATATAATTGTTGGGGGGCTATAACATATCCAAAAATAAATCAGACAATAAATGCATTAGCTTAGGACAATATCCAAAGTGTAGGCAAATCGGACAATAAACAGCAAAGTCAGTTTTGGGATTACAGCAAAATAAACAAACAAAAAAGACAAAATACTGTATTATAGGGGGTAGTGGAACGTGTGGTTGTGTGGTTTTGTTACCTACATAAGAGCTATAACATATCCGAAAATAAATCAGACAGTAAATAAAGAAGTTTGAAATTGTTAGTATATTTTTCAAAGTATTTTTTTAATTTGACCATTATAGTTAATTTGTCAAATGTGGATGGTGCATATACACTAGCCTAGATTAATGACATATATAAATTTTAAACAAATCAGACCATAAATAAAGAAGTTGCCAATTGGCAGTATTTTTCCAAATTTTTTTAAAATTTAACCGCAATATTGAATTTGTAAAATGTAAGTGTAATTTATTAAAACACTTGCCTACGACAATAACATATCCAAGTTTTAAACAAATCGGACAGTAAATAAAGAAGTTGGCAATTGGCAGTATTTTTCAAAATATTTTTTAATTTGACCGTAATAGTGAATTTGGGATATGTAAGTGAAATTTATTAAAACACTTGCCTAGGACAATAACATATCCAAATTGCAGACAAATCGGACAGTTAATAAAGAAGTTGGCAATTGGCAGTATTTTTCAGAAATATTTGTTTAATTTGACCGTAATAGTGAATTTGTAAAATGTGGATTGTGCATATACACTAATAAGCCTACAACAATAACATATCCAAATTTTAAACAAATCGGACAGTAAATAAAGAAGTTGGCAATTGGCAGTATTTTTCAGAAATATTTTTTTTAATTTGACCGTAATAGTGAATTTGTAAAATGTGGATTGTGCATATACACTAGCCTACAACAATAACATATCCAAATTTTAAACAAATCGGACAGTAAATAAAGAAGTTGGCAATTGGCAGTATTTTTCAAAAATATTTTTTTTAATTTGACCGTAATAGTGAATTTGGGAAATTTAAGTGGAATTTATTAAAACACTTGCCTAGGACAATAACATATCCAAATTTTAAATAAATCGGACAGTAAATAAAGAAGTTGGCAATTGGCAGTATTTTTCAAAATATTTTTTAATTTGACCGTAATAGTGAATTTGGGATATGTAAGTGAAATTTATTAAAACACTTGCCTAGGACAATAACATATCCAAATTGCAGACAAATCGGACAGTTAATAAAGAAGTTGGCAATTGGCACTATAGTATTTTTCAAAAATATTTTTTAATTTGACCGTAATGGTGAATTTGGGATATGTAAGTGGAATTTATTAAAACACTTGCCTAGGACAGTAACATATCCAAATTCCAGACAAATCGGACCATAAACACTAAAGCTAGTTTTTTAGCCTGAATTTGAAAATTAATTTTAAAAAATATAGAGGAGGGATGGGGATTGGGAAAATATATTTAATATAGGCAAGGGTTGGACATTAGTACAGGCTAACAAGAAAATTTGTGTAGGGTAGGATCGGGCGTCGGTCCAAAAACTGATCCCCATAAGAATAACATGGGAAAAAAGCGCCGAATAGTATGTCTCTTTCTGGGTTCTCCTCTACTCACCTAAAGAATTCAAGTTTATTTTTCCTTGGTAACAGTAGAATACAATATGGAATAGTTTGGTGTGGAGGGACGTACCTAGGAAATGTATCTACAATCATAAGAAAACAAAAAAGAATTGTTAACATTATAGTGGGTAAGGCTATTAATGAATCTTCGTGGGCGCTTTTTAAAGAATTTAACATTTTTCCGCTTAGATGTCTATTTGTATAAAGTATTAAGAACATTTTATAAAAAAGTGGGGATTACCAAATCGACGTAAATGCATATAGGAAACGACTGAGATCAAAAGGAAATATATTGGTGCCAAGGCCGAACTTAATTTCTGACAACGGTAGAATATTTAGGACCAAGGATTTATAATAATTTACCAAAGGCTGTAAAATAAGCAACAAATATAACTGAACTTAAAAGGTTAGTATGTAATTGGCTCTTTACTATGGATGATGTGGAAAGGCTGTTTTAAATTTTAAATTACTAATAGGGAACCATTATTTGAGGTCCCCAGACCCCAAAAACACCATTCGTTCGAAACTGTATATATATCTATATATATCTATATATAGATATATATATATATATATATGTGTGTCCGTGGGTGCGATAACTCTCGTAAAAAAGGTCCGATTTTCATGAAATTTGGTACAAACGTGTAAAGCAGCATTTATGACTTTAAGTTCGAAAACCAGACAGATCGACTTATCCGAAGGGGGATTTTGGGGGGGTTTTGTACCCCAAAAATGGGTTTTTTGAGTTTTTTACACATCATTTTTGAAAATGTGAAATTTTATTTTTTTACATTGGAATCAGCTCAAAAAGACGCACAATGTGGTGTTTTAATCTTTGCTCTACGTCAATTGGTTACTGAGATACTGAAAGTGCTAAACACAGTACGTTGTCCAATGTTATTCTTATGGAGGATAAGAAAAATTGTATATCTCGCTTATTTATCAACTTATCCTGACGAAACTTGGTATATTGCTTTATTTCATTGTGGTCTATTGATATTTGCACAAAACCCATTTTTTGGCTGATATTTCCCGTAGCAGCAAACCTGCATACTCAGCCCCATGTTATTCTTATGGAGAATAAGTAACGTGTTATCTCCTTTAATTATGAACATAAATTAATAGAACTTGGTATGTGGTTTTAGCTAGTTGAGTTATATTGATATTTGTATAAAAACCCATTTTTAGTGTTCCTTATTTCAGCAAATCTGCATACTCAGCCGCCATGTTATTCCTATAGAGAATAATTAAAATGTCATAAATCGTTTATTTATGAATGTATATTGATGAAACTTTGTATGTGGCTTTATGTGGTATTAAGATAATATTATATGCATTGGAAATTCGCTGAGTATGCAGGTTTGCTGCTACGGGGGTATATTTTACTATACGGTTTTTTTGAAGGAAGCAAAAAACTATGCGTAAATATGTGCACATTGTTTAAATTAGCAATAATAGAATTAGAGTTATTACTTGAATAGGCCTTATAGTATATTTAGATAGGGGGAAAGTATTAAATTTATCTGTTTGTTTAAGTTTCTTTGTCTGCCTTGATTTGTTATTTTTTTGTTACCTCGAATCAGGCTATGCCTGGGAGGAAAACTTTATTCGTTTCTTCATATAGTTGGGTTTATTGATTTTGATTCACTGATTTCTTGTATATTATGCGTGAACTATGATCAGTTAGGCAGCCAAGTAAATTATTGTTTAGTTTGTACATGAGCTCTGATCAATATTTATGTTAACTTTTGAACCGTATGTATATTGTTGAAAAAAATAAATAATCATTATTATTACTAAACCATAAATTACCTGATGTAAAAATGAAAGCTATTAATAACTGTAAACAAGTATTTAAGAAAAACCACATCCACTAGATTTACTATATTAACTTCAAAGAAAGTTAAAAGGATCATAAAAGTCCACACGAGGCTTCCACTAAGGTTTTGTGGAGAAGGCGACAGAAACGGGCTTATTAGGGCAAATTTGCTCACAAGATCAGCAATTCAATCGTTTGGGAATAAAATGAAATTCAAAACAACGTCTAAGCTTGTTAAAGGTTAAAATACAACCACGCAGTACATTGTTGGTTTAGAAGGAACTCGAGGGCTTCGTTGTGGAGCCACCTCCATGCGGTGAGTTCTGGGTATAGTGCTAAAAGCTGCACAATATTGAATTAAAACTTCTGATATTTTATTGTGGTTCAGGTAACAGCATCCCGTTATGGAAACGAACGAGAACGACGCATCTCAATAAAATCCGGTACATTCTGTTTTTTAAGGTTTGTTTTTCAATTTCGCATATAACTAGAATTATGGGTTTAAATAGAATACATTTTGCTTTCAAACTAAAGTTAAGTAAAGATCAAAGTAATCAAAAGTGAATAAGTTACGTAACATACTATATTTTTATGTTAGTATACATCGGTAAAATAGGTTTAAACCTTTAATTGTTCTCTGTTTTTGGCAATTGTTACCACATATGTGAGAACCTATGCATAGACTGTATGCAAAAATAATAAAAACATTTAAGATTCAACCCACACTGTTCAGAGTGTCCCGATGGTTGTGACACAAATGCAGGATTTGGTGGAACTCACCAAAAGGAGCAAGCGAACTTCGTATAAACTTATTTATAAATAGTTTCCGTTTTCCTGTATATGATTCTTAATCAATACCAAATATGGAAGGAACCACTTGAGGTACTGACTTGAATACTGACATTGTATTATATTACATTAATTTAGGCTAATTTGGGCTAATTGATCAGGTTTATTCAATTTATAAAAATAATCATCTATAAATATAAATTTCAGCTTTTCTAATTATTTGACGACAAGCACATTTGACTGACAAAAAACATATTTGAAACATATAAACGCTGAAGTTTCTGATGGTTAAGGTATAAAAGGGTTTAGCTTCCCTTTTTCCTCAGAATGTGTACAAAACAAGGAATTGCAGTCAGTGTTTTCTGCGCTTAGGTTGTTCTTATTTTCCCGACATTATTTTGACATTTCAGTAACATGTCAGCCAACGTGAATATAGGATAATGGTCTCATAGTCTACAAGAACTATACAGTTATTACACAAATGTATACTGATACTTTTGTTTTTTTTACTAAACTAATTTGGATGCACTTTTATCATCCAAATTATTTATAAACATTTACAAAATTGTAGTACATAACTCTAGGTGATGAATGTTTAATAAATTGGATCTGGTTTCTTCTTAATTTGTTTGATACAGTTATTATTTATAAACTGTGTAGTTGAATTCATTAAGTACCTATCTAAATTCCTAAACTAGTAAATTTAGATGAAATATAAAGGGTGGTTCAGTAATAGAAATTGTTTTAAAAAGTATTGGCCAAAATCAATAAAAACTCCCACAACATTCAAAATATTCATTTCAAAAATCATTTTAATCACCATTTTCATCAGGATTAAATCTATCATTTTAGCTCAATCGTTCTACAAGATTAGAACGGTTGTATAGAGTTACATGTACATAAGTAAATTTTGCATTCATCTGTCAAAATCATGTAAGAGAAATTAACTGGCCACCATCAGTAATAGATATTGCAGCGGCTACTTTTAATTGTTTACATTCCATTCAAGACTTCAAGGTAATAGTTTACCTGGATCAGACCACATGCCGTTGGAAGTGAGTTTTAATGTTGGCACTCCTGGAGAACTGTTGCCTTTGTTGCCAAAGTTTAAATGGATGAATTGGGATTATCTGTATTATGCTAACAAAGTTAATGAAATTGTGGCAATATCTGTGCTTCAGAATGTCGACGATGTAATTAATGTTGTTATTAGTTCAGCACATTTTAAGCAAAGACCGAAAAAGGCAAAAGTGGCCTTTTGCAAGAAAGTGGCAATTTGTGGGAAAACAGCTTTGGTTCAATTATAAATGGCTAGCTGCAAGGAATAGGGTTTTCAAATTATTAAATATAAAAAAAAAACTAATTCAATTGAAGTTCAGTCTAAATATTTTGAGGAAAAAAAGAGGTACAAACAATTATGTACGTCGAAGAAGGACTCACATACGTCCACTTTTATTTAAAATTTAACTTTATCTAAAGATTCAAAAACATGTTGGTGGGCAATAAATTATTTTAAGTGGGAGCGTAAAAAACTGGTGGGAAATATAAGACCGGAGGAATGGGTATCACATTTCGAGACTTTACTGAATCCACCAGTAGAAACCACAATATCTTACGTAGAACAGCTTGTTACTGATACTTATCTAGACAGGGACTTTATTTTTTCCGAACTGAGAGTGGTTTTGGCAAAATTAAAAAAACTATAAAGCACCTGGCTTTGATAGAGTTCCATATGATTTTTTCAAAAATGCACCAGACACACTATCGTCAAAATTGCTCTGTATTTACTATGATATTTATTGCAATAAGGTCATACCAGATAATTTTAAAGAATCAATTGTTTTCCATTATTTAAAAAAGGGGATGTTAACCCAATTCGTAAATTCTTTCGTAAATTGTATTAGTTAAATCTTTATGGGGATATGGAATAATAGGCTTCAATATTGGGTAGAGGAAAAACACATTTTATTAGAGTTTCAGGCAGTTTTTAGGAAAAATTATTCGCATTTTCAACCTGAGATCTATGATTAAGTTGCGCTTATCTGAGAAGAGAGGTAAACTTTACACGTTATAAATGGTGGTATAGAGGGGTTCAAATTGAAGTGGTGAATAGCTATGAATATTTGGGGATTGTATTTTCTTCAACGATGTCATGGGAAAATCATTTCATTGGGACAGAAAGATCGACAAATTTTGCAATCGATTCGGTGTGGGGAAATTTTATTAGTAGCAATAAAGTTCCTCTAGAGATCAAGGTAGCTTGTTTTGAAAGTATTTTTAGGGCTATTTTATGTTACGGTGCACAAGTTTGGGGTTTTGAGGAAAATTACCATTTAGAAAACGCCCAGAAAACGTTTGTGAAAAAGTGATTTAGATTACCTTATTTAAATTGCATTCCTTACCTGGAAACTTGTTTTGAAAAGTTTATTTTTTACGCTTAACATGAATGCTTATCAAAAGTATTAGATTTTCCAGAAAACAGTTTGCCAAAAACGATTGCAAAATGTGTGATTGGAAAAAAATATTTATTAGGCTAGAGACTGGAAATTGTTAGCGCGCAAACATAATTTAAATATAGATTTTAGCGTAACAATAATTGCGAGCGGTATTTTGAGACAGTTGGTTGAGATAGTGGAGGCGGCGAGGATTAGTTGGAGGGGCGAAACGGAAAGCAGAGCTCGCACATCGCAATATCATCAGAAACTCCCCACCGTCACCTTGACCTCAGGAGTGTTCTAGCTGATAATAAGGATTATCAGTCTTATCTCGTGAGTCATTAAAGCCCGAGCAGAGCTGGTAGATCTCAATTGCAAACCTTGGGTTCCAAATACAAATTATCTTTGTAGTTTGGGCAACCTGCGTGAGACAGAAACTGTTTTCCATTTTGTTGCAACCTGTCCCATTCTGGGCAAACCGCTGGTTTGGTAAATTGATTTTAAATCAGGAAGAATATAACGAATATATTAATGGTAGGCATTGGCGTATTTTGGGTAATTTCATGAAAGAGGCGTATAAGGAGTGGTGGGAGTGGATCAAGGAATTTAATCATGAATAAACAAGGCCTATACAAAACCTATTTTCTGTAATAAAAAAGGGGGGGAACTAGATAATACATACTGTTGACCCGGAATTAGGATTTTTTTCTTTGCAGTTTTTTGTATGAAATGTAAACAATAACTATTATTTTTTTACAGAGAATTTTGGACTTTCAATATATTTAATAATGTAGCATTAATATTATTTGTTTGTTTTGGTTTGCTGTCATAAATAATAATAATAAAAAAGGTAATAAACTATTGAACAATTATTATGTTGTCTAAATATATGCTGAATAATAGATTATTAACTAAACAGCACAGTTCAATATTTATTTTTGTCTCTGTAAGAGTACAGATTATTAGCAATTAAAATGTGTACAATTCATATTTGTTTGAACTTAACTGTTTTCAGGGTAAGATTATTTATTTTATCTATAGGAATGTTTGACATGTATTTATTTTTGTTTTCTTAAGAAGTTTTTATGGTTTTTTTAGATTTGGATGACTATAAACTTTGAGAGAATTACAAGTGACGGTCTTAGGACCATTGTTTAATTAAGTTTTTATGTTAGCATCAAAATGTTTAATTGTAAAATAAAACACTTTATTCATTCAGTAGAAATTAACAACTTGCCCATCTTACACAGTTCCATTTTGATGATGACATACAATATATTTGTATTCTTGTTCTTCAATAAAACAACTATCAATATCTGTGCAGTGTTACTCTCCATTTTACTGACACTGAGTTCCTAAAGGGCCTTATCCTCCTTAGTTTCCCATTTCCTGCGTGTTCTGGTTATCTATACTGTTAGCTATACTGTATATTTATTTAAATATTTATTATTTATTATAGCTATACTGTAAGTTATACTGGGACTCAAGTAGTTCTGATAAAAATGCCTCCAATAATTATGTACATGCCGATGCTGTACATTAGAGATGTTTGATGGAAGTTTAAGTGACGTTCCCAACTGTTGTACTTAAAACAGTTAAATTAATAAAAAAGAAATTAAAAATGTTCGTAACATAAAATCAATTAATGAGTCAACCCAACTGTTGGTGTTGGTGGAGTTTACAAATGATTGGCTGCGTCAATGCCAAACTTTCAATCTTTGTTATTACATTGTTAACACTCACGCCCTCCCCGATTTTGACAAAAGAGTTTTTCGATCAAATAAAAATACTGCACACAATGTGATATCGTAAATTATTGTGGAGGGATCATATAAGAATTTGCACTTTGCTGGAATCTCATTGTTATAAATAAATTTCCGAAGAGTGTCTATAAAATATATAAAATGTCTATAAAATTGGTTGTAGCTAAATCCAACATAAATATATTGCTTATACTCGCCAAAAATCTAGGTTCGCATTTGGTCTGTCATGATACTTTTCATTTGGTTCATTCGGTGATGAAAATGTATTTATTGTTTAATGGATAACCTTTCTTAGAATAATAAAAAAAATTAGGGTTTACTGTACCAAAGGATATGCTCCTGTGGTAATGCTTATTTGTTGTGTGTGTAATTTTCTTTGTGCTGGAGGTTTTTTAAATTAATATTTATTAAAGATATTAAATAGGAACTAGGAGGAACTAGAGATGAGCTTAATGTTTTATGTTTGTATAGTAAACATCACACATGTTTAACTTTATAATTAACAAAATATTATTTTTACGTAAATATAAGTGTCAACCTTAGATAGTAACAAGACCATGGTTTGGACCGTTCACTATAAAAACTTTAAAAATGCCCATGGCGTAGATACAAAAACAAATAATCAAACAAGAGCAGCAATTTTTCTGCATATATTTCATTTAAATTCAACACAACAACTATGCAGTTAATGCAATCAATGAAAAACATATCAGCAATGTTTTGATGCTGGTTCTTATTGATAGTGAGAAGGATTTCACTCAAAACTAGTGCAAATAATAGGTTTGGGCTGCAAAGTATTGGAAAATAATTCGTGACCTCGGAAAAATAAGTAAAATGTAATTAAAAAACGTAATGAACCAAAACCACAAAAGAAACTAGAAAAGAGTTTCGTACTTTGCAAAAGCATTTGTAATCGAAATAAATTGTCCTATTTGCATTTTTTATAGTTTTCGTAATGTTTTAAAGTTAGTTTTAACTTCGTATCTGACATAAGTTTGTTGAATGATATGCAAGTCTCATTCATCTTATGCTCAGATTACTAAATTTAATTATATCATAATAATTATATCATGAATTATTTTAATTATAATTTAATTAATCTTACCTTAACAATGTAATTGGATTTATTATATTGCTAAGGTAATATGTATTACAGAATAATAATATGCAAGAGTCTTCTAGTAGAGGTCGGTATCAGGAATATGATATATTATAATATATTCAATGGAAGAAAATTGATTTAACATTAGTATAATTATAGCAATAAAATGATTTTTAGTTTATGTATCCAATATGTATGATATTATCATCCAATGTGTGAAATAGGTACTAGAACCTAGAGAGCAAGAAATCGGATGTCCTTATTTCCAATATCTGGAGGACTTAACTTTCTAAAAATAAATAATCAAGTTACATATGAGATTATCAAAATAAAACTCACACTAAATATATAATCGTAAACTGTGTCCACAATACATATTCCTGTAATGATTTGTTACCACATTTCTTCTACACGTGATTCATTATAAAAGTTTGACTTGAGCAAACATATCAATCTCATGCAAAAGTTTATTTAAGAATCACTTTCGTTTATCCTTGGGAAAATGTTGTTTGAAATACTCGTATCTTATATCAATCTGTATTAATACATAATATTTCTTCTAAAACTGCTAGAGTTAAAATAAATAAAATTCCTTCTCTATATCGTGAATAACGTGACTGTTTTCCATTTATACAAAATAACAAATATTTTATATTTATTTATATTATAATATTTTAATAACATTTCACTTTGTAAAAGAAAATATAATTAGTTTAGTAATAGCATTTTTACATAAAATAATATTATTTGTATTCGAGGGTATTTTCTTAATTCACACTAACATTACTATTTCCCCAACATACATAGAATACACTGGGGAAATCACATCAAATAATAGTTCCATCAAATAGTTCCATCAAATAATTAAAATCGATGGACCAATGTTTACCGTTCTGCGACATCCCAGCAATGAATACAATTGGAATATAAATTTGTGTATAGAAATACCACTAATGCGAAATATATTTATTAAAGCAACCATAATGATCAGTCATGAATGCCTAATTACATTCTAAAACTTGTAAACGTTTATTCATTCTTAGTATCATTATCTGCTCGTTATTCTACCTCGTTACAAATGTTATGTCGTACCAACTTTACGACAAAATCACACAATGCGATGTAACGAATCACAAATCAGTTTTGCCTTTGAACTTTTTTCTCAGGTATTATTAAAAGGTATATCTGGTAACTATATATATGTTATATCTGATGAAATTCAGAGTTCGTGTGAACAAAGCTACTTTTTTATTTGTTTTTGTATTTTTCAAGCCTCGAGTTTGAACGTTTATAGCAGGAAAAGTTAATATGTGGGTGGATTTGTGTTACGCTTTTAAGTAAGTTGTTAAAAATTAGGTCACTAGACGGATTGTGGACCTCTTGTAAGTTTGCATTGGGGTCAAAAGGAATTTGTTGTTAGATTTAGATCAATATTTTTATTTTAAATAGATTTAAAATTACCGCTGGAGGGGAAATGGGAAACAATATAAATTTATGAAAATTTAAGTTGAAACTTGTTGGTTTTAGGTGTACTAATGATAAACGAGGGTCTGTTGAAGAAACCCGATTGCTCATAAATTTCAATTAGGTATTGAATTTACTTTCCTCCTGAGAAATTAAACAATACGTATGCACCTTAACGTAGAGTTTATTTAATAAACTAATTTGCTTATTATTATTTTAAAATTATATTGATAATTTATGCTACACTATTAGCAGTTTCATAGGTTTATAAAATCACTTTTAAGGAATTTTCCCTTTGAGTTTTTTTTCCTGTAAAATGTGAGAGGGTAAACACTGATTTGATATTCGTTAGTACAACAAGATAAAAAGCCATGTTTCATATTTATAATAGGCTAAGGCAATTTTGTAAACATAAATCCTATTTTATTACTGTACTAATTTCAACGATTTATGGATCAAATAAATGGCTCAATCCTCAATTGTGCAGGGTTGTTTTAATTTTTCATATCCCATGTTAAAGTGCACAGGGGAGCCTCGAAGATATTTTTTTCCTTAAAAGAGTAAAATGGAGATCGATTTAAAATCAATTGCATTAAAAAAAGCTGTATATAAAACAAAATAAAGTTTTACAGAATCAGGATATGTTATGAGCTGATAGTGCAAACCACTAAAACGGCAAGCTAAATTAATAAGCAGATAAGAGATGGAACAGTTTTTCGGATTCAAGCAACATGCCCACTAGTCTACTTATATTGTTGTTTAATAATGATCTACTTATGCATTATAAATAGGCATATGTAAGCATCACAATTGAAAGAATTTTACTTATTAGCAGTATACTACACTATTAGCAGTTTCACAGGTTTATAAAATCACAATTTTAAAGACGTTTACTTTGAGTTATTTTTGTCAGTAAAATGTGGGGGTGTGAAAACTTATTTGATATTCGTAAGTACAACACGATAAATAATCCATCTCTTCTATTTATTATACGCTAAGGCAGTTTTTGTGAACATGAATCCTCCGTTTTTACTGTACTAATTGCAACGATTGAGGGATCAAATAAACGAGCTCAATCCTCAGTTATGCAGAGTGGTTTTCAATTTTGATACCCCTTCTGAAGTGGAAGGGGGGCTCAAAGTTATTTTTTGTCCTTAAAAGAATAAAATGGAGATTGATTTAAATTCAATTGCATTCTAAAATAGCTGAATATAAAATATGTTATACTTAGCTCATGACGATTAAATTCCAAACGTTTTACCTAAATTTTCTTTTAAAACAGTGAAATGTCTCTTGGTTTAATTTATTTATTTATCTATTTAATTTATGTTACTGGAATAGGTATTATTTTTTAGTTTAAATTTTTAAACCAGTTTTAGTAAAATAAAAAACAAAGATGCCGCAGGTCCAAATGATACGTTTAAAGTATGTGTACACTTTAATCAGAATGTTAGTTTTCGAGCCATCTAATACATTATCCATCCGGTAAAGTTAGTTTTAATTTTCCATAAAGTTTCAATTAACTTTCGTGGTTATTCTACCATGACTAAGTAAAAACTGCGATTACTTTGTACGAACTACCCAAAACAGGCAGACATGTCAGTCTATCTAGAATTCAGTAGCGAAGTTTTGTTTTTGGTTGATCCAAAGGCAAAATTTTTAAAAGTTATTTGCAAAAGTGCAAAACATTTGGCTTCTGCTCTCCCGGTTTACCCAAATAAACAATCGAATGTCAGACGTGAGTTTTCCTTTTACATGAGCTGCTCTTAAATGTTTTGTGATTCTGCAAGTTTTTTTATATTTTTAAACTCTATTTCAATATGCAATTTCTTCTGTTATTGTCAGTAACGCTCAGTTGTTATTAATTTAAAACAGGTTCTTTATCTTCATTAGAATGGCTTCTTTAGATATCTATAGGGTTGAAACCGAGTATTAATGATTATGAACACTATGATACCTTATACTTATAATAAGCCAGACCTGCGGTTGAGTTTGACCCGTTTATGGATGCATTGTTAGATGGTAGAATTAAATCTACTAACTTTGTAATAAGTAATATTACTACAAAATTAATTAGTAGTTATGTGTTGTAGACAGAAGAAAAATCAACCGTTACATTTTATATTTTAACTGTTCCAATATTTGTTAAAATTGTATTGTATAATGTGGTAATTAGTAATGTTCTTTTAGTGAAAAAGAAATCATCTAGTGTACCAAATGGTGCAATGCATGCAACTTTTAATTACCAACCACGATTTTAATATTTATGAGCACTCTCTCTTTCATTGAACACTCTTTTACATTACTTTATAAAAAACATATCCAGGGGAAAAGAGTGACAGAAAGTAAAATTTAGCTTACAAAATATAAAATTAAAATTGTATGATGACCATGACATTTGGGACAGCAAACTATATCAAATTAAAATTTTGAAAACTAACATTTTGCGATTTGTTAAAAACACTTTCCGATAGATAGTAACTTGTAGATAATAACATTAAAATATGTTTTTAAAGGTTTACTTATTTAATGACTTGCAAAATAAAATTTTAAAATACCAAAACAACAACATTCCAGAGATTTAATTGATTACATTTTCTTGGTCAAAAATTATCAATTACTATATAGAGCTCCAAAATGAAGGGTAGTCTGTAATATTAAATACATATCTACCCTTACTAAGGTCGATCAAGTATTATATGTTTTGGAAGGTAATTGATGTTCGTGTTTGAGTACTGCCTGGTTCATTTTGTTAGACAGATAACTATAGAGATGCTGTCCTTGTAGTACATAAATGACTAGTCTTAAAGCTAAATCATATTTTAATTTTTTATATCTTGGTTCGAATAATGTAACAACAACAATTTTACTTTAAAATTATAACACTTATAAAAGAATTTTAGATTTTATATACTTTATTTATGCATTTATTTTTAGAAGGATTATCTTATGAAAAAAAGAAAATTTTCTGACAACTGCAATATTTAAAAAGCATTTAAATGAATTATTTATAAAAATTAAAAGTTGTAATAATATGGGTCTGGCCCACCCCTGCCGTGCAGCGTAATGTTAGTTGTATTTTACTTGACAACGGCTGCATTACAATTGCCTTAAAATTAATGTATCTTAATAGAGAAATAGGCTTCCTATTCTTAAATTTTATTAGTTTTCTGATCATTTGTGAAATAAAATTGACAAACACTTTTAAATGTACAAAAATAATTTCTAACTGCAACAACTTAAAGACGATATTTTGAAATTCAGAATATTTCATTTCAATTAATCAAATGTTACCTGAAGTTTGTGTATGTCATAATTATCGTAGGCATGGACTAAAATCCCGCGGATTTTTGCAACGGTTCGATAACACTAAAATAATAGTACATAACAAATATGTAAGGTCAGATATGTAGGGTCGCACAAAGACTATTAAGTCTGTCTGGAGAAAAAAATACCATTTTTGATTGATAAACCTATTACCCTAACACGTTTTTGGTAACATCCCAGTTTGTGGATAAGTTAAACTATGCTTAAATTATAAAAATTGTATATAAAAATGGACATTATTATATATTTTTTTAATTGTTTTTCGTCAGGTAAATAATATAAGTGACTAAATATTTAACACAATCTAAAATTACCAAAACTATTATAAGAGTTGTTGAACAATCTGACAAGTAAAACGAATATTTTTAAAAATTTATAATATCAAGTCATGATGTGTAAAGAATATCCCTTAATATTTATAAAGTAGACTTATTGTTAGCTTAATGAAGGAAAGACAATTAAACTTGTAATAATTTCTTAAGAGAAAGCTTTGCGGCAACCAAATTAAACTCAGCCGGCACTCCTTGACCAATTTAGTTTCAATTACAGCTTAATGAAAATAGGCTCAAGAGATAGAAGTGAAGATTTAGCAGTTTCGTAAAGTTGCTGGGTTCGTGTACTCAGAACTAACTATATTTATTATATTTTAATTGGTATTTTAAGTGGTTTATAAGTGAATCAAATCATGTTCTAATATATAGAGTGTTGGGAGTCTCTTAAATCATTCGGTTAAAGGGGAAATATTGATTTATTTCCATATAATATGGATTGTGGAAATACATGTAATGTTGCATATACTTAAGAAGTAATAAGCCCTTTTAGTTTGGCTTATAAATATTTTAAAACTTTAAATATGTTTTGTTTTCACGGCTTATAACAACACATACTATGCTAATCAAGATGATTTTTTTTCAATCCAATCAAATATATTTTGACATAATCATATGATTTATTTTATGAACATTTTATTTAGTTTATTTCTCAACTTCCGAGGCTCAAATTCTTAATTTCAATATGTTTTAATGTATTGAATTGTAAATTTTCATAGTGTTAATAATATTTCGTAAATCTTTGTTGAAACTGGAGTATATGTTCAATTCTTCATTACATAAAAAATATGGAAAGTATTGGATTGATGACGACAAGGTATGCAACCTTATTTAAGTCATACAATTAATCCAGGAGACAAATAGCATGAATAAATTCTTCATGTATGTCAAATATATCTCTTTTTGTTTGTATATTACATAATTTGGAAATCATCTTCGGAAAAGAGAAATGTTCAACATTAAAATAATACCGAGAGACAGTAAAGTAAATAATCGCTATATGTATTTCTGTAACACAACTCTTCTTAACCATAAAATGCACGTTAAAATGTCTTCGAAACTTGATTAAACATTATTATATTATATTTTCAAATGCTGACGCTACACTTGCTTTTTAATACGTAATATGAATCAAATCAAATCCAAGGTTTGTTTAATTATAAGACAATATAGGTAGTTTTAATACAACAATCTTTTAACGGTTATGCATTTAAACAATATTTAGAAAAAAATTTAAATGCATGAAGACGTCAAGACATAATAGACTTAATTACAGTATTTATTGCTACTATATTCCTAACGTCTTTAGTCTTTCGTTATTAATATTATAATTCAGTTCAAAGTAAATTAACTAAGACATTTTGTTTGTATACTCTTTAAATTTGTCATTGCAGTTAAATGAGATGCAATATGAGTTATATTGCAGTAATGAAGTGTAATACGCTTTTCTGAATATGATCGTAGTTGCGTTTTAGCACTAAAGTAATCAAATTTAATTGGTTATGCGCTCCGTTAAACCGTTGATTTAAATATGTTATAACTTAGATGTGTTATTTCAGGGGGATTGGAAATTATTTTGTTATTTTATTTCACTCTTATTTATGCTTTTACCTTTCTAGCGTCCTAACATATGTTTTAAGGCTCTCAATACTGTATAATCTCTTTGTAATAACAAATTAAAATAAAATAAATTATTATGATAAAATACTTGTTTAGTTTTTCAATAAAACAATTTGACAGTATATTAAAGTGTTTGACAATCACACTGATAATTTTATCATTAATGGATTGTACATACAAAATAAGCTATAGCATTTTGTAGTGTTTTAGTACGATATGTTTACGTTTAACTCGAAAAATGAACGAGTTATTTTACTCGTCACTTGCTAAGTTTCTTGTCACACAAGTCATATATTACTAGAGGCAGATGCCACAAAAGTTATCAACCAAGTTTAATCTCAAGGGCACCAACTGACACATTGCTGAATAACTTAATTCACTATTCTCTCATGATATTGGATCGTATGAACTGTTATTCTAACCGTCACCCTTTGCTTTCAACAGTAACCTAAATCATTTACAAACAAGAGTCGACGGACGTCACTCGACGACGTCACTCGACGGACATCACTCGACGGAGAACACTTAACGGACGTCACTCGACGGACGTCACTTAACGGACGTCAATCGACGGACGTCACTCAACGCACGTCAATTGACGGACGTCACTCGGCAGACGTCACTCGACAGACGTCACTTAACGGTCGTCACTCAACGGTCGTCACTCAACGGACGTCAATTGACGGACGTCACACGACTGACGTCACTCGACGGACGTCACACGACTGACGTCACTCGACGGACGTCACACGACTGACGTCACTCGACGGACGTCACTCGACGGACGTCACTTAACGGACGTCACTCGACGACACTCGACGACACTCGTTGACACTCGACCACATTCTACAACACTTGACGGACGACACTCGATGGACGTAAATTGACGTACGTCACTCGATGGACGTCACTCGACGGACATCACTTGACCATAAAAAAACAAACTCGAACACACTCGACAACTTTTGACGGACGTCACTCGACGGACGTCACTTAACGAACGTCACTCGACGGACGTCACTCAACGGACGTCAATTGACGGACATAACTCGACGGACGTCACTCAACGGACGACACTCGACCACACTCGTTGACACTCGACCACGCTCTACAACACTTGACGGACGACACTCGACGGACGTCACTTGATGGACGTCACTTAACGGACGTCAATCGATGGATGTCACTCGATGGACGTCACTCGACGGACATCACTCGACGGAGAACACTTAACGGACGTCACTCGACGGACGTCACTTAACGGACGTCAATCGACGGACGTCACTCAACGCACGTCAATTGACGGACGTCACTCGGCAGACGTCACTCGACAGACGTCACTTAACGGTCGTCACTCAACGGTCGTCACTCAACGGACGTCAATTGACGGACGTCACACGACTGACGTCACTCGACGGACGTCACACGACTGACGTCACTCGACGGACGTCACACGACTGACGTCACTCGACGGACGTCACTCGACGGACGTCACTTAACGGACGTCACTCGACGACACTCGACGACACTCGTTGACACTCGACCACATTCTACAACACTTGACGGACGACACTCGATGGACGTAAATTGACGTACGTCACTCGATGGACGTCACTCGACGGACATCACTTGACCATAAAAAAACAAACTCGAACACACTCGACAACTTTTGACGGACGTCACTCGACGGACGTCACTTAACGAACGTCACTCGACGGACGTCACTCAACGGACGTCAATTGACGGACATAACTCGACGGACGTCACTCAACGGACGACACTCGACCACACTCGTTGACACTCGACCACGCTCTACAACACTTGACGGACGACACTCGACGGACGTCACTTGATGGACGTCACTTAACGGACGTCAATCGATGGATGTCACTCGATGGACGTCACTCGACGGACGACACTCGACGTACGTCACTCGACGGACGTCACTTAACGGACGTCACTCGACGGACGTCACTTAACGGACGTCACTCAACGGACGACACTCGATGACACTCGACGACACTCGTTGACACTCGACCACACTCTACAACACTTGACGGACGACACTTGTCAGACGTCACTCGATGGACGTCACTCGACGGCACTCGACGACACTCAATGACATTCGACGACACTCGACCACACTCGAAAACACTCGAGGACATTCGACGACACTCGACGAAACTTGACGAAACTCGACGACATTCGACGACACTCGACGACACTCGACGACACTCGACCACACTCAATGTCACTCGACGGACGTCACTTGACGGACGTCACTCGACGACACTCGACGACACTCAACGAAACTCAACGACACTCGACCACACTCGAAAACACTCGAGGACATTCGACGACACTCAACCACACTCGAAAACACTCGAGGACATTCGACGACACTCGACGAAACTCGACGAAACTCGACAAAACTCGACGAAACACGACGAAACTCGACGACACTCGACGTCACTCGACGGTCGTTACTCGACGGACGTCACTTAACGGACGTCACTTAACGGACGTCACTCGACGGACTCACTCAACGGGCATCAATTGACGGACGTCACTCGACTGACGCCACTCGACGGACGTCACTCGACGGACAGTCACTCAACGGACGACACTCGATGACACTCGACGACCCTCGTTGACACTCGACCACACTCTACAACACTTGACGGACGACACTTGTCAGACGTCACTCGACGGACGTCACTCGACGGCACTCGACGACACTAGACGACACTCGATGATACTCGACGAAGCTTGACGTAACTCGACGAAACTCGACGACACTCGACAACACACGACAACACTCGAAGACACTGGACGACACTCGATGTCACTCGATGGACGTCACTTGACGACGCTCGATCAGGCAGAAAGGCAGGCAGGCAGGCAGAGAGAAGAGACGAGACGAGACGAAACAAGACAAGACGAGGCGAGGCAGGCAGGCAGGGAGGCAGCTAGGCAGGCAGGCAGGCAGGCATGCAGGCAGTCAAAAAGGCAGGAAGGCAGGCAGAGAAACGAGACGAGACGAGATGAGACGCTTGCCTCTGTCTGCCTGCCTGCTTGCCTCTGCCTGTCTGCCTGCCTGCCTGACTGCCTTCCTGCCTGGCTGCCTGCCTGTCTGCCTGCCTGCCTGCCTGCCTGCTTGCCTGCCTGCCTGCCTAACTGCCTGACTGCCTGCCTGCCTGCCTGCCTGTCTGCCTGCCTGCCTTCCTGCCTGCCTGCCTGCCTGCCTGCCTGCCTCTGTCTGCCTGGCTGCCTGCCTCTGTCTGCCTGCCTGCCTACCTGCCTGTCTGCCTGACTGCCTGCCTGCCTGCCTGCCCTCCTGCCTGCCTGCCCTCCTGCCTGCCTGCCTGCCTGCCTGTCTGCCTACCTTCCTGCCTGCCTGCCTGCCATCCTGGTAACCTATCTGCCTGCCTGCCTACCTGCCTGACTGCCTGCCTTCCTACCTGTATTTTTCCTCTCTTTTCGTTTCGTCTCGTCTCGTCTCGTCTCGTCTCGTCTCGTCTCGTCTCGTATCGTATCGTCTCGTCTCGTCTCCTCTCGTTTCGTCTCAACTCGTCTGCCTGCCTGCCTGCCTGTCTGCCTCTGTCTGCCTGGCTGCCTGCCTGCTTGCCTATGCCTGTCTGCCTGCCTGCCTGCCTGCCTGCCGGACTGCCTGCCTGCCTGCCTGCCTGCCTGCCTGCCTGCCTGCCAGCCTGCCTGCCTGCCTCCCTTCCTGCCTTCCTGCCTGTCTGCCTGCCTTCCTGCCTGCCTGACTGCCTGCCTACCTGCCTGCCTCTGCCTGCTTCTGTCTGCCTGCCTACCTGCCTCTGCCTGCCTGCCTGCCTGCCTGCCTGCCTGCCTACTTGTCTGCCTGACTGCCTGCCTTCCTGCCTGCCTGGCTGCGTGCGTGCCTGCCTGCCTGACTGCCTCCCTGACTGACCGCCTGCCTGCCTGCTTGCCTACCTGCATGCCTGCCTGACTGCCTGCTTCATGTATCGTCTCATCCCGTCTTGGCTCGTCTCGTCTCCACTTTTCATGTCTCGTCTCGTCTCGTCTCGTCTCTTCTCGTCTCATCTCGTCTCGTCTCGTCTCGTCTCGTCTTGTTTCGTCTCGTCTCGTCTCGTCTCGTTTCGTCTCGTCTCGTCTCGTCTCGTCTCGTCTCGTCTCGTCTCACCTCGTCTCGTCTCGTCTCGTCTCGTCTCATCTCGTCTGCCTGCTTGCCTGCCTGCCTGCCTGCCTGCCTGCCTACCTGCCTGCCTGCCTGCCTGCCTGCATGCCTGCATGCCTGCCTGCCTGCCTGCCTGCCTGCCTGCCCGTCTCGTCTCGTCTCCTCGTCTCGTCTCGTCTCGTCTGCCTGCCTGCCTGACTGCCTTCCTGCTAGGCTGCCTGCCTGCCTGCCTGCCTGCCTGCCTGCCTGCCTCTGTCTGCTTCTGTCTGCCTGCCTACCTGCCTCTGTCTGCCTGCCTGCCTGCCTGCCTGCCTGCCTGCCTACTTGTCTGCCTGACTGCCTGCCTTCCTGCCTGCCTGGCTGCGTGCGTGCCTGCCTGCCTGACTGCCTCCCTGACTGACCGCCTGCCTGCCTGCTTACCTACCTGCATGCCTGCCTGGCTGCCTGCTTCATGTCTCGTCTCATCCCGTCTTGGCTCGTCTCGTCTCCACTTTTCATGTCTCGTCTCGTCTCGTCTCGTCTCGTCTCTTCTCGTCTCATCTCGTCTCGTCTCGTCTCGTCTCTTCTCGTCTCATCTCGTCTCGTCTCGTCTCGTCTCGTCTTGTTTCGTCTCGTCTCGTCTCGTCTCGTTTCGTCTCGTCTCGTCTCGTCTCGTCTCGTCTCGTATCGTCTCACCTCGTCTCGTCTCGTCTCGTCTCGTCTCATCTTGTCTGCCTGCTTGCCTGCCTGCCTGCCTGCCTGCCTGCCTACCTGCCTGCCTGCCTGCCTGCCTGCATGCCTGCCTGCCTGCCTGCCTGCCTGCCTGCCTGCCCGTCTCGTCTCGTCTCGTCTCGTCTCGTCTCCTCGTCTCGTCTCGTCTCGTCTGCCTGCCTGCCTGACTGCCTTCCTGCCAGGCTGCCTGCCTCCTGCCTGCCTGCCTGCCTGCCTGCCTGCCTGCCTGCCTGCCTTCCTGCCTGCCTGCCTGCCGCCTGCCTGCCTGCCTACCTGCCTGCCTGCCTGCCTGCCTCTGTCTGCCTGGCTGCCTGCCTCTGTCTGCCTGGCTGCCTGCCTCTGTCTGCCTGCCTGCCTACCTGCCTGCCTCTGTCTGCCTGGCTGCCTGCCTCTGTCTGCCTGCCTGCCTACCTGCCTGCCTGCCTGGCTGCCTGCCTGCCTGCCGGCCTGCCTGTCTTTTTCCTCTCTTCTCATCTCGTCTCGTCTCGTCTCGTGTTGTCTCGTCTCGTCTCGTCTCGTCTCGTGTTGTCTCGTCTCGCCTCGTCTCGTCTCGTCTCGTCTCGTCTCTTCTCGCCTCGTCTCGTCTCGTCTCGTCTCGTCTCTTCTCGTCTCGTCTCGTCTCGTCTCGTCTCGTCTCGTCTCGTCTCGTCTCGTCTCGTCTCGTCTCGTCTCGTCTCGTCTCGTCTCGACTCGTCTCGTCTCGTCTGCCTGCCTGCCTGCCTGCCTGACACTACTTTTATAGACTACTGTGATGTAGTAATTGTTTTTGCCTCAAACTTCCCAGTCAAATCTAGTTTTAAACAAAATAAAATAAATCAGTACATGTTCTAAATAACCAAGATCAAGATTTCCTCCTCATTACATTCCTAGGACATATTTCCACATCAAAATATGTTTAACCACGAGGAATATTAATTTTTTGAGTGCTCAACCTCACTAGATGTGGTTGAGCGTAGGTTCAATCCCGGCTGATCGCTCTGACATTTGTTATGGGTTTTCATCACTATCTATGTTGCTGATGCCGTTACGGTACCTCGATATACTTAGACCACCGCAAAGGCCTATTGGTTCAAGGCGATAAGTAGGTTAAATGTCTATGTAAACTTATAAAACGGATTAAATCTATTTTAGGCATACAATTTAAGGACAAATTCATTAAGAAGGTGTATAACTTGATATTAGTAAAAGCAAACTACAAAAATACTTTATGTTTTAAACTATTGACACACCTTATTATGTACTAGTTTTCATTTATTATTATTTTTACTTCAATTAAGGTTTATTCTCTTTAATTTGTATGTACTAATTTTTATATTTTGAAAATATTATGACATATGTTGTTATATATTAGATGGCACTTAAGGAAACTTCCCCTTCCAACAGATGTTTGACAACTTGCCCTCGCAGTTTGTCGTTGGAAACGCACAACTTCAGAAGTGTTAAGTGTTTATATTGCTTTGTTGACACGATGTCCTATCAAATCGTCAAATGTCTTTTTTATTTGTTGCGGCTGATAGAAATATTACAATTATCATATATAGAGTTTTAACATTTTAAATGTAACTGTGAGAAAAGTTATATTTGTATTTTTATATGTATTTTATGAATCGTGAAATTTTAATTGTTTAATATCTTGAAAACATAGTAAACCATTTATGATGATTTTGATCACAGTATAAATTAAACCAAGTAAATCGGAAACTATCAATACAACACGTTCTTTTGGGTTAGGGTTTACCCACTTAAGATGACAACCATTGCGAAACTGATCAAACAATGTTACATATATTTAATAACCCTCAAATAGTTTCTATAAATAATGGTATAAGGATAAAGGTAATGAGAAAACGATAGTCTATATAATTCCTCCGTTGTATAGTATTCAAAATATAAAAAGAATCGAGGGCTAAAATGAACAGTGACAAAACAATTATTTATGTTTTTGTGTAAAATTCCCTTTCCTTGCAAAATCGCCATAGTTCACTACTTGATTCATTGAAGATTGATTAAATATTACATCAAACGCATTACAGTTACATACAACCTAAAACACTTTTAGTTAAAATTTCACATGAAAACCGAATTTACCTTTTTAGTAGTAAATACAATATTCGTTTTTCGTTACATTCTGTTAAAGGAAACCAAAAAAAAAATATGTACAACCATTTATGCTTTTATTTGATTTCCCTTAAATTTCCAAAATCAATATTTCCATTGTCTTAAATTATTTAAGAAGAACGATTTTACTTTCGTTATGAACTTGTAACAAAGTAAATTAAGTTTAAAAAAAAATCACTGCTGAACTAAAGTTTATGCTACTAGACTGTGGTTATCCGGTTATTATCTTATTATCATCCTGTTATTACTATTTTCTCTGTCTCCTGTTATCGTTTGCTGTGTAATGGGTGACTCAATACCACATAAAACGAATTAAAACGAGTTATATATCCTCAATTATCCTCATAACTGACTTTAATGCTAAAATTAATAATAATGAAATCGACGTAATGAATAAGATTTCAAGCATAATGAAAAACAATATTTTGAAGTTATAATTGTGATTAAATATTTGTACTGGCAAAAATTTAAATCAAATTTTTATTGTGTTTCTTTTGTTAATTTTTATTCTTATATTATTCTAGGATTAATATTAAAGGATATTACAAATTGCACTAAAACTTTTAATTAAGAAAAACATATTTAAATAAAGAGGGGATATACATTTCAAATTCACAATGGTCGTTTGAATTACAACTAGCACTTAACGTATAAATAGGTTTTCAAATTACGGGTAAATTACTTCTTTCATCAACGAGTTTTGATGTTCAGAAATACTATGATATTCTAAGAGTATTTTAAAACTGGCGCTATGAAACACCTGTTTTGAGCTAGTTGTACTTATCACTGTGAGATTGTGCCTCCACTAAGATGGCACTAAAACAAGTAATGATCACCGATTGAATTACAAGTTTTATGGTATTGAATTCCTTGTTTATTCTTCACATTTAGCGGCGAGAATAGTCTTCAGAATAACAGCTCAATTATTAGTTTGAATGAAGTATTAAGGGTATATGGCCTTGGCCCATCAACAAAACCCTGAGGAATAATATACAATTATAAATTAAACAAGATAAATGAAAAAGTTAATATCGTATATATAAACACTGATGAACAAAGTTAAATCCAGTCGAGGGTCGCCAAGTTTTAATCTGATTTGGAACCCTCTATTTGATTCAGTTTTATCGCAATAAAGAATTTCCTGTTTTAATAACATTAAGACTGAGTTTTATTTCTTTCTTCATCGAGGGAACAATCGAGAAGTATATTTATTTACAAATACATTTTATAACTATTTGCACAAATATAATTGTACGATCTCTTGCAAACTTTATAATGTAAAACCTGAGGTTCTAAACTAAATATGTGTTGTCCAAAGAGTTCTCAATGTTTGTTTAATAGGATTGTTGCACACCGCTTATTATATCCACTTTCAAATCTCCGTTTCTGTATATTGTGGAACATTATTTTATATATTCAGACTCAGTTTTACGTATTGTATACGAACTGCTATGCGATATACCATATAGTATGTCATTTTAGCCATTCTAATTATTTATGTCGGACCCGGAGTGAAATAAAAAATTGTGTAGTAATAGTCTGTGACACTATGGTGTAATAGACAATGTGATTTTTATTTATGGTTGCGGGTCCAGTTGGTATCCAAGACTTTCTAGACCCAATGGTGAAAGACTAAAACTGAGAAGATGGATTCTCATAGAAACATGTAATAACAAAATGACATCTCACATACTAATATGAACGGGCAACAAGTTTACTGAAATATTTTTGAATGAAGTCTCTAATCACAACCATCATTAGAGTACTGGGTGAAAATAAGTTACAAACTAAACAAATGTTATCAATAAAATTAAACTAGATGATTTATCGAAATACAAGAAGTGGAAAGTGACCCAATCATCCCACAGGAATATTGTAAATCTCAAATGCAATCCAACACAATCTTATGATAAAAACCATAAAATGATATTGTGTGATAACAGCTGTATATAAATTAATGTATAGCGATAAAATACATCCTCTGTTATAAATCCAAAAAAATGTCCTATATACGAGAAACATAGGAAATTTAAGGTCCAAGGGAGCGAAGCCCTATGGTCCGAGGCAGAAATGAATTCCCTTTGAACTATATAGTAGCGGAATATTTTGTTTTATTTAACACCTCATTCGTCAAAAAGGTCATGAAATAAGAGTTTATATTTTTAAAGATACTTTAGGGAATCAAAAAAGATGAGTCACTAACCTTTATGACATCATAAGATTTAAACGAGCATAAGCATCATAAATCAAGATTGTCCTACCTTTATAGGTTTACTTATTACGTTCAAAGCCCCGCAAAAATAAAATTTACCCATTGGTTACCTCAAAAATGCTTCAACTTTTCATTAAAAAAATACATACATATATGTATATATATATATATATATATATATATATATATATATATATATATATAAGATCAGAAGTTGACTAAGAGAAAGTAACATTAGATTGCGTGGAAGAGAAAATGTAACTTAGAATCCCTAGAATAAAATATATCGGGAAACGTTTAGGCCAAGCTAAATCAACCGCTTTCGAAGTCTCAAGAAAAGGCCTCCGCTGAATCAGACTTCTTTGTTTTATCAATAACATGAGCCAATCAAAGAGTCTTATGAGAATGGAAAAAATAACATGGCATGGAATTTAATACAATTGTGCATTTATACGAAACAAACGATCCCTTTACAACGAAAATTTACTTTACTAATTCATTGGTATTATGTTTAAATATAACAAGACAAAATATAATTATATTTATTCTAATTCATAAAACATACAACATTTTGGATATTTGGTTAGCAAAAACGACCTTGTCTTAAGTTGTGTAGTATGTGCAAACAATGATTCTAGTGTGGTAAGAATATAAAATTGGTAAATAAATACATTACCTATAAAATATAAAGTAGGTAAAGTGATAACGAATAAACAAACACTACATTAAATGTTTATCGTTCAAACAAAACACGAAATTTCTATTTTAGCCAGTATTGCCTCTGGCATCGAAATGCATATTGAAAACGAAACAAATCATGGAGAACTAATATTATACTTTATATCTCTTGGATTCCGAGAATTTTGGCAACATCTAGTTTGCATATATTATTTAATGTTTTGTTTTCATAACGCACAAGATAATATGTATTTTTTTAGAAAATTTCACGAATCTAAGTTCAAAAAAATTGTCCTTTTAATAAATAATTGCAAAACTGATTCAATAGTAATTCAAGTGTAGTAATCACAGTGCCAGTCTAAAGATATAATAACTCATAATTAATGTACTAAAAAAATATTGTTTAATTGACTGATTTATTCGTTTCATTTTGGTACTGATATAAATTCCAATAAGGTTAAAAAAACTGAAACATACTTTTTACATTTAAACCCTATTTTAATTAATAATCTCGTAAATCTATAATTTAAAATAATTACAGCCTGTGTACTACTGTAAATCTTTAGTCGTCTAGTAATATTTTTCAAACATGTTAACTTATATCTTATAATTAGAGGAATTACAAAGAATTGTGCTTAAATATTTTTAGGGTTGAGGGAGTCTCCCAATCATATCCACTCTCCTAAAACCCAAAGGACATTCAACTTCTCTTTAGATGCCAAGTGATACAAGTTCCCTATCACCTTAACAGGTATAAAAATTAATATTTACAATTAGGACCTGAATACTACAGATTGTTTGACACACAGTAATCATATGTGAAATAACTTTGAAATTTAAATGTAATAGCAGATAGTTTTGAATACAAGGCAAATTTTATTTTTTTTTTGGATTTGTAGTTTCCGTCCGTAGTCCTGAGGCAGGAATTGGACAGGTCAAGGGAGATAATAAAAAATGACTACATCTAAAATAGGTTCTTCTAGACCTTAGGGTGTATTCAATAAAATATAGAAAACCTTCCATATCATAGAAACTGTTCTTAGTTAGAATTGCTTTTACTTCTATTTTAAACTTTGATATTTTATGGATGTCTTGAAGCTTTTTTGGAAGAGCCTGAAAAAGTTTTAAACCTGAATAGTGGGGTTTCTGTTCAAACAATTTAAGTCTATGTTCTAGAGCATGGATTCCTTTTATTTTGGTATTATATTTATGATTTCTAAAGTGAGATTGAATATTTTGAGATTTAATGTAAACTACTGGTTTGGAAATATACATGCATGGGATAGTCAAGAGGCCAAGCTGGATAAATGCATCTCTGCAACTGGCACGTGGTGGCATACCCAGGATAGTTCTTATTGCCTTATTTCGCCAGAGGAAAATTCTGTTTAAATTGCTCTTGATTGCACCCTACAAAATGATTGAATAAGAGATGTAATGTTCAAACAGCCCGTGGTAGACAAGCTTTGACAGGGGGACGCTGCCATATGACCTCATCCTACGTAGGATGAAAAGTCCCCGAGCAAGCGACCCCTCTAATCCTTGGATATGCTCGCTCCAACCGAGCCCATCATCCAGCCTCACCCCTAAAAAGTCAGATTTTTTTTATTGCTCAATTTGGTACCCTCCTTTGATTAGGTTCGGAGTCCTATTATTTTTTGAAATTTGTCTTTGATTTGTTTTAAAACATAAATAATTTTGTTTTGTGAATTTAAAAACACACACAACAACATCTCGGTTAATTTAGTTTGTTTGCTTCAACAAGTTAGAAAGGTCTGCTATTTTGTCATTTGACTCGCCTTCAAGAGTATCAACATCCTTCTCCCTCATGACCAATGATGTGTCATCGGCAAAGAGGTAGATGTCGGACTCTGGAAAGGAGTTGGTTATATAATTAATGTAAACCAAAAATAGGAGAGGTCCCAGCACGGATCCTTGCGGAACTCCGCTTGTTTTCTGAAAAATCATTTTTTGTTAATTGTGCCTGCCAACTGGCATCTATCATCGTCTCATAGATTATGACTATAAATACACTAGTTAACATCTGATCACACGTAGAATCATGCTATCAACAAGTAAAACATGATATCAAGTAATAACTAATGATAAGTACTTGGTGGCCGTCCTTCAACTAATTAATTATCATTTCGCATTGGTTTAAAAGAGTCTTTGTTCATTTCCAGGCATTTTTTTCATTGGCTTTACAGTGCTCAGCTATGTATTAAAATCTCTAAAGTTAAAGTACAGTAAATATAGAATATTTTCTTAGCAAAGCAGTGTAAAATTGTAATTGGATACACATTTCTCAAATTATGTTGAAAGTCATCAATTTTATATAGCATCATGTTAAAGTTGTAGAAAAAAATAAATTAACCAGAAACCATAATTCCTAATGCAATAAAAACTATAAGATAATATTTTCAATTTTTATACGACGTGTTGGAATCAAGTTTTTGTTTTGAAATTCAAAGGAAATCTGTCTGCCTGAACTCAGGTCAATTATCCTTCAAATAAAACAAACTAAATTCAAATTAAACAAAAAATCGGATTAACTTCTCTTTTTAATATTGTTATTTTTTTATTGATTCTCGAATTCACCTATTTTACAAATTGATTTAGTTGTTTTTAGAACAAACCAGACAGTTATCATATATTGATATTACGAGGCAACTCTTTGTATGAAATGCGTTAAAGTACTTTTGGAATGATTGTCTATACTCTTTTCATCTTGATTTCCTGATCATTGAATTTATTTTTGCCATCTTGGGGTTTTTCTATCCTACTAGATTAAGGCTTTTCTTAGTAACCATTGTACCAACCCTGTTTTATACCACATCAACAAATTATGGGTGCATATTTCGAGAGTAGTTTCAGATTGCCCTCAAAGTATATGTAGGACCGAGCTTTGCTCGGGGAAGGGCAGTTAGTTTGTTTCGAGTTTTTGGACCAATTTGTCTACACTTCCACAACTAAAGAGCAGATTTGCTGAGCTCATATGCCTCTTTTTCCATGTTCTGTGTTTTGGCTTCTGCCTTTAGCTGCTCATTGAACTTAATGTTTCTTTGATTAATTATTGAAATGACCACACAACATGTAATCTTCAATCGATGGATTTAGTCACTGTTGTCAGCAAATCGCATGTTAATATTTAAACTAAATTGCTTTGACGGTTTACTGATTGATTATAAACACCTGTTATTATTCTTTTGTTTTTATCTTAAACCCCTTAAGCATAATGTTATTTTTTTAACTCTGTTTTAACTTCTGTCATATTTGTTTCTTTTTTTAGATTTTTCCTAGGAATTAGATCTTTCTATAACTTATTTTTTGATGAGCGAACGAAGTGAGTGAGTCTAAAAATCTAAAGATAGTCCAGATTGACATCACTTTCACAAATGTGTTTTTCCGCGAGATAACTAAAAAAATACTCAAATAATTATAAAAATGAAGGTCCTACAAAACACCGTTTCCACGATTAAGCGTTTTAAAATCCCAACTTAATCCCCATAAGAAAAGCATTTGTATACGAAACTGTGGCGGTAGGAGCGTGCTAAATAATAACGAAACGTATATTACATTTTCCATATAAGAGGTAAGTTCATGTACGCATTTATAGATTTTCTTTGATATTTCAGAAGTGTTAATATTAAATATTACAAAGAAAGGCATAATAAAAACCTAACAATTAATAATAATATTATATACCACTGATATATTTTCATGTGTCCCTTTCTAGGTACAAAACACATTATATGCAATTATCATACATTAACTGGCGTTATAAGCAATGAAAGACGAGTTTTGTTGTGGTTAATTTACTGTAGTTGTAAATATATAGATCCTATGGACATATTGTTTACATGGTTAAAAAGTAGTGCCATATGATTGGGCAAACCAATTGCAAACCATGTGTTTTCTTCAATACCATTCTTATGAATAAAATATTAAGGCCCATTGAGGCCTGAGAGAGGCTAGAGAGGCAAGGGCTCTCCTTGCTGGTGAAAAGTTTTAGATTTTACAAGGAGTTAAAAATTATATTTTTACGAAAACTAAAACCGTAATGTTTTTACATATCTTTTCAATTTAAACTATTAATAATTTTTATTATCTTTAACATTAGATGTTAATTTGCATATTCTACTTTCAGTAGTTTTTAATTACCACTACTATTGAAAAGTATTTTTATACATATTTGTATTTGGGTTTAGTATTTATTTGCAGCATCACGTCGGTGCGACCCGTGAAACGTTTGTCATCGGTAACGTATTGATTATATTAATGATAAATTGTTTATTTGCATTTTGATTATTATTTTACATCCAAAAATTATTTGGTAATAAATAAATGAAATTATAAATTATTTTCTAAATAAAGTTAAAGATCTCTTGATTACTTATCTAGGATCACTTACACACACACATTATTTTTGAGTGCATGAACATATATATATATATATATATATATATATATATATATATATATATTATTTCACATACATTTGGACGAATGGTAAATGTGGTTATCAGTATATTAAAACGAAAAGTTGTTATTGATGAGAGAACGAAGTGAGAGCATCAGATCTAAATATTAGCATAGTCAATGATGCGTTGTCCGTCTGTGCGTGTGTGTGGGTGTGTGTATGTGTTCGTGATGCAATAACGTGAAAACGGCTGAACGGATCGTTTTTAAAATGTACCCAACTATTTTCTAGTTCAGTTTAGGTAAAAGTTTAAAAATGGGTCACCGTTGTCTTTCGTTTAACCGTTGTTTAATAATTAACATTTATTGAAAGTTATACAATTTTCATAATGTAAACATTGAAAAAAAATACCGTTAGTAAAGTGTGAGATAATAATAAAATATTGTTTCGTAGTGACAAAACTACCTTCAAATTATAATATTTATATGTTTTATGATTAAATAAGTAAAGTGAAGTCCGGTTAACATGAGTTCATACAATCTGTCAAAGGGTTTTGAAATTTTTAGTTTAAAAAACGATTACCAGTTTTTATAAGTACTTAAAAAATAAGGTTACAGACCTTGTCGTCATCAAACCACTAGTTATATGATTACTAGTTTCGGGACTAGTTTTGTCCCATTATCAAATCTTGATGTATCACAGAATAAAATACTGACATCGTCTTGAATTTAAAAAAATTTCAACACTAAACACAAACTTGTATACTGACACATAGAAACATTAAACATTTACAAATTTACAATCACAGTAAATTACAGTAGGACGATGACAGTATTTTATTCTGTGATACAGCAAGATTTGATAATGGGACAAAACTAGTCCCGAAACTAGTAATCATATAAACTAGTGGATTGATGACGACATGGTATGTAACCTTATTTTTTAAGTCATACAATCAATCCAGGAGGCAAATAGCATGAATAAATTTTATAAGTAAATACACGTTCTCCAATAATGTGAGGAAGTTATTAGTTTTTCCGCTGGATTGCAACTCCCTATTATTTTATATTTACTCCTAACACTGCGTTATTTTGTCAGTTTATGATATTTAATACCCCCGTATCAAAAATGCATGTAGTCAGCGAATTTACAGATACAAAATATATATACCTAACTACCCAAGCAACATACTACGTTATTTTTAGTCAAAACGTTCGCAACTTTTAATAAGTTGACTTATGTTTCAAAAAACTATATTATTAAATAAATAAGCGTGGTATCACAATTTATTGAATGAACCAGAGTAACCTATAGAATAGAATAGAATAGAATAGAATATTTTCATTTTCTCATAATACATTACGAAAATACATAGTTGTAACTTTATTTTTAATTACGCAGCTTGTTTGTAACTTAAATAAATAATAATGTCCATTTTACTTGTCAGGCTGACATAAAAATAAAAATAAAATAATGAGAAAACAATAGGGCCTCTTAAGGCAATGCCTGTTATGAGGTTTCATCACTTAAATTAAAATAACATAAAGTAAAGTAAGCGAACAGAAATGATCGAAATATAATAAACACAATTGTCTCAGACAACCTATGTGTAAACAAAAAATAAAAAATAAATACAAAATTAAATATTTTACGTGCCTTATTTTCTCAAATAAACACTGAAATTAAGCATGGGCTCAATGCATAAAAACTAATTACAGAAAATAAATAAAACTGTATTTGTAGATTCATATAGTCTATCATATAAATTATACATGTATTATAATATTCTAAGGTTTACTCTTTCAAACCGCGCACCGCACTTGTGCCACCAGGTGGCTCATGGCCCTCCCCGGAGGCTTGCCTCCGGAGTTGGGACTCCCCAGGTGCCGTCAAAGCTCATTGCATGCAATGCATAGTCCCTGTGTGGCATAGTCCTCCAAAGTGCACCCTTATAAATTTACTTAGCTATAATATCAAAAATAAAACTATTGCTGAATTTGAAATAAAAAATCAATATCCTCTAGTTGAAATAACCATTTCCTTAATCTACTTAAAAAAATTTAAATATTAAATGCAATCTTTACATTTTCAGGAAGTTTGTTAAACAGTTTCGGAGCTATAAAATTGAAAGTTTTTGTAAAATATGTATTGGTTGGCTTGGGAATAAAAAACTGGTTAGCTTTTCTTAATTTTGTTCTATACTCATTCTCATTTTGAGGCATATTTCCACTTTTATTGTAGAAAAGTTTCAGAACTTTATAAACATAAATATTGAAACATAAACATAAATAACCTAGATTGATTGAGAACGTTCAGTGGCCGTTTGTAACTAAAATCAACAGCCGCATGAAAAACTAAAATCGGTAAAATATTATGTTATGAGATTTTAAGGAGATATTTATGATATCTAAGGTATATCTTAATGCAGGATTATCTATCTTCATTTAATCGGTCTGCCATAGTTAACATATATTGTTGTGTTACAACAAAAATATATATGTTTGATTTAGGATTTAGGATATATATACATATAAAAAAAAATATATCCTAAATCCTAAATCAAACATATCAAACATATCTTAGGATTTATATATATATCCTAAGACTAAAAATGGACCAAACCAATTCTATAGAGTAACCTGGATCAAGACTATTGGTTTGATATTCATTCATTTTCTGATTTCGCTCATCCAGTTACGGGAATATTTAAGCGCCCCCCTGGTTTAACAGAAATCAGTTATTTTCAACATTTCAACTCAATGAAGCGGTTTTTGAGATCAGAGTTTCAAGCAATTAAGCAACCAACAAACCAAACGAGCAACTCTTATTTATATTAGTTTATAGAATATAAAACTGTGTTCACAGTAGTAAAACATAACATTTATTTAAAACATCAATAGAAATCCATAATATTTGCTTCACAAAACGTATTTTTATTTTATTTTAAAAATATTTGTCTATAGGATATGAATGGAACGGGAAACTGACTTGTACGCCGAGGTACTTTCTCTGTTTACACTGGTGATTTGTATTCAAGTCGGGCGAGCGTCTGATTCATAAACATGACACGAGCACCTAAACTCTCTCGACTTATTTTGATTGTAAATATAACTTGGCGTTTTTAAATATATAATTTGTATCTCTCTTTTTTAAACTGAATGTCGACAGAAAGTTGTTAACACAATTTCTCATGTTAAAATTAATTAATTTCCAAATAAGTTTCAATTCCTAACCTGTATTCTTAACTTGAGGGTTTTGATAGTTGGATTTATTATTAGAAAATTAGTTGACATAATAAAATTACAGACCTCAAAAATGTCTATAATGTTTTAATGTAATTAGGCTTTTGGAAATTATATTCATTTCCATGGAAGCTATAAAATATATTTACACGGCCGTTAAACCATATTTTCATGGCTTGAAATGGAGAATAGTGTTTATTCAGATCAAATAAGTGAATAGATATTGTATATTTCGTTTGTCTTAAGTAACAATATTTTGAACATTTTAAAGAGAAGTTCTTATCGTCCTGTATATTTCAGTATTAAGTTAACCTTTATTTTAAAAAGCAAACGTTACTTGTTAAAAGAAAAAACATCCAATAAAATCGTCAAAGCGGATCTTAAGTGACGAATCAAGAATAAACGAAAACGTATCTCGCGGCTCTCAGCACTAAATACTAAATATAAGCTTGATGAAGGACGAAAAGTTTTAATGAGATTTAAAACACTTTATTCTGTTCAGTATTGAGACAAAATAAGATTCTTTTAGAGTTCATCCCTTTTAAGCAACAAAGCAAATTTATTTAACTTCGTTGTAGATATTTTTTTAAAATTTTATCCTGTTAGTATTTACAGTTTTAATGTTAAGAAAGTATATTCAGCTGATATTCACCATTATTTAGTGGGTCAAATACCCATTTAAATAAAAGTTTTAACTTAAATAGTAGCAATGTCGGGGTACAAACGAAACTTCAGTCAATTGATTATAAATGTAAACAAGATAAATACAATTTTTAATTTAGTTTATTGAAAAATGCCTTTTAGAGACCTTAAGAGATAAAGTTAACGCAACGTTAACTTCTTTAAATATCTAATCTTTTTCCAAATTCGCGACTTTTAATCATCATTGTCACTTTAGAATGTTAATAAATACTAATAATATTTAGTTACTATAAAAAACTATTTAAATACTAGTATAAACGAAAAACATTTTTCATAGATAACGTAAATGTCACATTTACCTTTGAAATGCAAGATATTATCTAAAGCACAGAATAGTTTGATTCCAAAACTTTTCTTATACAATCTTTCCTTTTTAAATAAGAATAGATTTGTAAATAAATTGGCGGTTAAATGGTATCCCAATTCAGAATTTTGAAAACAGCTTGAAATTTGCAGGATGAAGTAAGGAATCTAATCCAAATTCGAGTTAATACGATTAAAAAAAATTGATCTAGTCTAACACTATTAACAAGGACGAACAATTTGGCGCTCCGGTAAAATTTGCGATGCTCAGCTCCTTCTTGGTTCTATAGGAGGCTATTGGGTATTCAGCCAAACAGTTTTCTCCTTTTTTGGTGTTAAAAAATTGTAGGGAATCGATTATTTTTAAATGATTAGCTTTACAAATACTTTGAGCGATTATTGTACTTGGACAGTAACACCACAAACAGGTTTTGTAGACGGTTCAGTAATGTACAATAGAAAAACTAAACATTTAGCTATTTATATAATTTTTGAAATCAAGCAATAACTTCCTTATACATTAAACAATTGACAACCAGGACTATGAAGTCTTTTATTCGGTTCTTAATCTGAATACTTCAAAAGTATTTTAGAAAACTCTTGTACTTAAATATTAGAACAATACAAGTTCCAATTTTTTACATTTTTTAACCATTAGCTAATGACAATATGCAGTATGTAGAGCAACTAATTACTAAGCAAAGTCTTTTAGCTGTATGATTTTTACTTTTTCGTGTAAAAATAAAATTTGAAAATATTAAATATTTTATCAACATCCTTTGAGGCTCACACGCACACATTTACAGCTCTGGCAGGTGACGTTAAAAGGACTTTAACACCGTTGGTCGCTTTTATAGCATTAAACTCGTTTACTTAAAATTGTCAAATAATACAGTTAAATTATATTTAACGTCGCGTTTTCAATTCTATGTAAAAAAATAATAATTTAGGAATATTTATTCATTCTATTTATAATATATATATATATATATATATATATATATATATATATATATATATATATATACAATTATAAATACAGTATATTAAATAATTTATTCATTGGGATCATTAATTCACTTTAGTTCAAAAGCAAAATGATTTATATTTTAACCCATAATCCTAGTTAATTATAAAATTGAAATACAAAAATACAAAATGTACCTGGATTTTACTGAGAAGCGTCATTCTTATTCGTTTCCATTACTTGATGCGGTTAACTGAACCAGAATAAAATATCAGAAGTTTTAATTAAATATTGTACATTTTTTAACTCGGATCAAACAAATTCAATCTATACCCAGAACTCACCACGTGGAGGAGGCTCCACCCACGAATCCCACGAGTTCCTTCTAAACCAACAATGTACTGCGTGGTTGTATTTTAACCTTTAACAAGCTCAGGTTTTACATTTAATTTTATTCCCAAACGATTGAATTGCTGACCTTGAGAGCAAAGTTGCCCTAATAAGCCCGTTTCTATCTTCGTCTCCACAAACCTTATTGGAAGACTCGTGTCGACTTTCCCAATTCTTTTAACTTTCAATGTGTATAAAGGATTGATATGAATCAAAGGATCGATAATTTGCGATAAGTTATCAGGCAGGAGTCGTGTATTCTGCACGTCACTGAATGTGCTGTGTGGTCCAAATTGTAATGAGTGATTCATTATAACGTAAAACCATGATGAAGAATACGTCTTCAATATATATATATATATATGGCCTAAAAATTTGGTAAAGTGAAACAACCTATGTTTTTTTCAGTTAAAAAGTTTAAAAACTGTAGTATCAGTATAAATTCAAAACGGACCGGAGGCAACCGAAATAGGCGGGAGGAGAGAGGGATTGGCACTTGGCCTATAGGTTAGGTTAGGTTACGTTAGATTGCATACTTCACAACGCTGAAATCTCCACGATTCAGTTTGGGTAAAAGTTATTAATTCCAGTCAAGTACATCAAATCTTAAAACTTTTCCAAAATAAGGGATAAGGGATTTTATTATTCGGTGCTGTTACACGGTTTGGATGTCTTTTTTTCATTCGGCACTATGAGACAAATCTGTTTTTCGTAGTTGTTAAACCAAATTTTGAGCTATGAGATTCAGTGTTACGGCATCACACTTATATGAATGATATTTTATGTTAAATATACTTAGTCAATATTTTAGACAAATATTGACTATCTATGTGATTGTGAATATTTGAGTGTGAAGCCGTGGAAACATGTAGAATAACATGAGAATCACATGTGGTAAAGAGTTAAAAGAAAACCTTAATATTGAAAATACCAATCTAAGTTGTAATAAGAATTCTATTATTATATTTTTTATCTCAAAAACATAAGCAAACCTTATTTTAAACAAGTTAATAAATAAGATAGAAAGATCCTCTAATAGTTTTTGATTATATTTGTTATATAGAAAAGGAATGAGTTTCGAAATCCGCAAAATGTCAAGGAATAGTCAGGGGAGTGCAGTGATGACGGTATCTCGGAGGGCAAGTGAGGTTTGTACGCCTGAGGTTGAACTTTAGCGGAAACATTTTGACACCTGCTGCCAGTGACGTGTCAAGTTAAAACTTATATAGGAAACTTTGATATATCTTGTACAAGATAACTCAAACAAATTGTACATACAACCAACAACTAATAGTGTTTGAAAGAATAATATGTTGTTCAAATTACAAATATATTTTATATTTTTTGTTGATATTTTGAGGTTTCTTTCTCAATAGTACCAAGAACAAAGGAACTGAAAACCATACAATATTGGTCAATTGTTATCTATGTTTTCACTACTATTTAAAACATACATACATACATGGTTTTTAGCGCAATTGAGTACCCAGTAGTTATATTATTTCGTACCTAGAACATATACATGAATAAAACATATACAAGATGGATACAAGGTGGATACATGGTTCCATAAATGATGATTGGTCCAAAAAAATTGCAAATCTGAACTGGCGTTCTTTTAATCTTAATAATATCAAATAACTAAACTCATTAAGAAATGCAAACTATTTTTTTGATAAGATTGAAGAATGATAAAATATTCGAAAACCATCGTAGTAGCTTTGCTCGAATCTGAGGGGAAGTGACGGGCGGTCGTTAAGTATGTTAAGATATCAAGGTAATCCCTACTCCATAAACACAGGGTGTGGTTTTTTGACCCGTAGTTGAGATAGAGTTGGACCGTAGGGATAGTTTGTACAACCAGAAGAAGCAATACCAGTAGCGCTGCCCGTGTCATGTTGTTCCGTTGGAGTTTTAGTCGGTATTTCCGAACATAGATTATTAGACAGGGAGTCCCAAGCCGATCCATTCGGCTCTTACATAAAACGCTCCATCACGTTAGGAAAATATCTACGACACGACGTTTGAGAACGACCCTGATTCCATCGTTGATATTACAAATAATAAATGCAACTCAGACAGACAATTATATTAGATATCTTTAATTATACAATAAACAATGTGTTAGAATATAGAAAATATAAACATAACATGTATCGTTTTACCACAATGCATTTCCAGTTCACCTACAAATGTGAACTCTGTGAAATGTGTGTGTATTGTGGAAACTATTGTTTAAAAGTGAGTTCATGAATAAAACGCCACAATGTTCATTTGACGCAGGGAAAGTTTGGTGGTGTTTTGCTGAGCTCGTAGATGTTTGAACAAACGCGTTTACCTCAGTTTGCGTCCCCTCAGAAGCTGCTGAGCTGACGCAATGACAAGAACAAACAGAAAAGTTAAAATTAAAAACAACAGAACTTATGAGAGGAGTTGTTTCTTTACTTGGACTTACTGAAATAAACTCGTCTTCAAATAAAGCGGATCCATGATATTTTTAATCTACATGACACCACAATATAATAATTATAATTATGTCAAGTTATTTTTAAAATCATGATAATTGCACGATGGTTTTTATATTTAATGTTTTTGACACTATTTTACTAAATACCACCGAGTAAATTTTTGGGGAATGTATTTACTTAATTGTAAACTTTAAGTAGTTACTAGGGGTAGCCCAGAGGTAGAAATTCGATCAAAAATAATTCTACGTGAACCCAAGTACATACGAATAATATTTGTTTGCGAGAATGTTTTACCACATACTGAATGAGCAGTTAAAAACCATTTGAGCCAGTGTCATTATATGCTGAACTTCACGAATAACATTTCTCACCCTCTACCCCTCCCCCTCCAGCTTACACACAGGTTTGATTCTTTTAGTGCTGAGTTGACAGAAGGGCGTTACAATTCCAGAAGGCAATAGTATACTTTATTTACATTATTCATGAATAATCTGTTCTCGCTCTTGTGTTAGCATTTGTTATTATACAACAAATGGTAAATACACAATTCAATAAATTACTGTTCTTCCATAAGATTAACATTGAAACTATAAAGACCTCTGAGGTGTATCCCTGAGGACCGATATCAATTGTAAGGGATTTTTTCACATCTAGACCACAATACCCTTCTAACGGTATGCGTGAATTTATGCTCCGATGCACACACGCTGAGAAAAAAAGAGGAACAGTTTTGTGCTTGTCTATTAATATAATATTATAGTCGAGTAAGGAGAGGAAATGCTGAATGCTGCATCTGTCCTGAGATCCTTTTTATGTAAAGTAAATATAAATAGAGGAAAATATTATTGATGCGTACAGTGTCTTTGGAAACAAAAGTAATGTAATTAGTCGAAACACATCTATTAAGCAAAATAGAAGTGATACAAATTCAAATATAGTATTTATCCCGGAAAGACAATTTTATATGCCAGATAATTTCTTTTATAGACTAGCAGTTACAATTTTAATTTAAATTGCATGTTGATTCGCTGTAATAATAATAAAAAATGTACTCGCCGTTGCTTTCGTTGAGTGCCCCTAGACCCTTTAATTTGATTGAAGTTGGAAAATGTTATTTGAAAACCATTATGTTTGTATTAATTATTAGTTCTTCAATGCTTTGGTCTCAAAAGTGAGATGTGACAAGAACATTTTATTTTAATCCCGAGGAAACAGTTATACTGTCCCCCGCACTTCCTTTAATGGCAACCTAACTTAAGCAGGGATATTTGGAATGAGCAATATATCCGAATTTATGAAGCAGTAGTTATCTCTAAACAAAATAACATTTGTGGAAACTGTTAGTTGTGAGCTTAGTTAAGAAGGTGAACAATAATAATTATATCAGGTCCAAAAAACAAACAAAATTAAACAAACACCACCATTTATGCTGCCGTATTTGCCAGTAATTATCAGCCCAAGCTACAGCCATGTTTGTGATTCTTTACACGTTTCGACTGTAAGTTTTTACTCGAACCTGGATTCTCATGATCCTCCGTATAAGGTTAGGCATCATTTTATTAGCAAATTGTCTATGTGAGCTACTGGAATGACCCGCGCACACAGTGGGACGGAAGCCCAGGACCACTATAAAAGTTCCTAAGGTGAGCCCCTGAACGCGTGTTGTAGTGCCCTCGCAAATGTGTGTTTGATCTCAAACAGGTTTAGTTATTTTCTCCAACGCACTTCAAACTTTGCAAGGACATGCCTTCCTATAAAAATTTAATTGAGTTTATTGTGAAAAAAAACCGGAAACACCTAACCCCATTTCTGGGATTTTTAACCATTCAAATATAGAGTTTTGGACCCAGTAGTGTAAAATATGCCTCGGCTGGAAATTTACAAACAAAACTTAACGTTAAAAGTTAAAACGTTTAGCACAGATAGTTTACGAGTTAAAACAAATAAACTGATAATACAGGATGTTTTCATAGTTGAAATTTATCAGAATTTTACCTTGTCGTCTAGGTATGCAAATATTTTAGTCTCACATTCATAGTTCAAGGGCCACTATAACGAGTTTTAATAGGGGATCTAATCAGTGGTAAAATATATTTTTCGAAACATGACGTAGTTTTATTTTTCCTACTAACCTCACACCTGTTTTTTACATCTGACTGAACCTTCATAATAACCCTATAATGCGAAAACTTATGCTATCCACATTTCATATAAATAGTACCAGGTTTTTTAAGAACAGCCATAAAATAAAATCAAATCTAAAATGTTTACAAAAGACTGCAAAAGATTCGATAAATTAAATATTTATGTTTTGTGTTTATTAAATATGTAAATTTACTTCTCTAACACTGGTGTGCTGCGTGCGAACTTGTTTAATCAGTTCTATGCTATTTAATTAAAACTTTTAATGAGATATTGCACGTGTCAGTTTTTATACTCTACTTATCAACATGGATGCGTATTCAAGCTGATCGAAGAGTTATAAAAGGTATAACTAAATATACTAATAGTTACTGTATTTATTATGGTATCAATGTCCTACGTCTTTGACAACATAGGCTAAATGAAAACTGTAAAAAACAATAAAGGTACGTTCAACAGAAAATTTTCAAAACCTTACACATGCAAGTGTTTTAACTCTTATCTATCTGTCGAAAAGGTATATAAATAAACGGTATCAGGAAACTGACACATACTTTCTCCCTTTTAGCCAAACTTTAATGACACAAATATTTGTTATTTACTAAATATAGAATATGAAGTATAGATAAATGTACAGAAAATTGTCTAAAATAGTTGTTTTCAGAAATATCCACCCAAATCCCTTTTTGGGAGGCACTATAGAGTCCGTTGCTACACACAGTGGTTTTGAGAGGGGAAAAATGCCCCCTTGCCCCCCCAGGGTTAAATAGCAACACATTTCGAACATCATCTGTTGGTCAATGCTATCTTGACCTGCATATCAAATTTTAATGAAATTGATCAGTAAATAAGAGAGAAATAGTTATATTTGTATTCCCCATAAGAATAACATTGGACAACGTACTGTGTTTACCGCTAAATGAAAATTTCAATTTTCTCCGTAACTAGCAATCGTAGAATAGTAATTTAAAATACTAATTTATTTAGTTTTTTGAGCTCTTTTTAATGGTGAATAGTAATCTTTTTTAACATTTATGATTTTTATACATAATCCAAGAAATTGAATTTTTGATGTTTTAAGTCCTGTAATTTCTGAACCCGAATTTTTCAAGAAATGCGGGTGGTGTCATTTTGTTGCAAATCTAAAGTTCTACAAACCACGAAAGTTTAATCAAAATCGTTAGAGCCGTTTTTGAGAAATTTGGATTTTTCATGTTTTTTGGCGGTTTTTGGGGGATAATTACCCTTAAAAATCAAAAATCCAAAAAAATGAAAAAATGCCTGGAGATATCGTGGATTAGTACCTACATACCAAATTTCATAAAAATCGGCCCATAGGTTAGGGCTCTAGCTCTGTAAACATCCACACAGACACACACACACACACACACACACACACACACACACACACACACACACACACACACGGACACACACACACACACACAGACAGACATCACGTAAAAACCACTTTTTTGGGTTCAGGGAGCACCAAAACGAATATTTCCACTAACAACTCAAATTCGAAAATTTTTACGAAAACAATACTTTCTCCATATACTATCTATAGGGGGAGAAAGTAAAAACAACATATGCACGTTCAATGTAACTGCAATTCTGGTAAAATATACCAACACAAGTAAGAGGTGTAACATGTGTAATACATCGGTTACATCGGGTCCATTATCTAAATTTACTGAAATCATAATATGTAAGTGTGTGTCATTAACAAAGATTCTAAATTCAGTGAAAGACACATTTTTGAGTGGCCTGATATTACTGAAGAGATATATTTAATACTTAGTACTATGTATTGCTAAATTATTTGATAATATGTAGAAATATTACAACAACTTAACACGTTGCCATTACTCATCTGTAGTAAAGGAAAATAAACTTTTCTCACAAACAGGAGGCAGATCATTATAGTAAACACAACCCTCAGGTTTTTCCACGAACTATAGACCCTGTTGAGAAGCAGCTGATTTGTTACTGTCAGGAAGCAAAGGGGATCTAACCGGAGCCTGACTAGCAAATTGAATTGTTTATTTGTGAATTTCCTTTGTTCAAATCTTCAGATATTTTTCTTCCTTCGATTTATTGTAAAGGAATTTTAAAATTCAAGGGAAAAACAAAACATGCAACTCATAACGTTTTGGAACTGCAACTGTTGACTACCGTGATTGTTAAAATAATAATAATATTAAAAATGGTTTGTACATTTTAATTGTTGCAAAGTGACTATGGATTATTATCAAAATGTGTTTTATTTAATAATTATGTTATACATTATTCTCTATTGAATATCCCGAATTGGGACCCCGATTTACTATTTAATAATCTGTTGAACTAAAAATTGTTTTATAAATAAACATTTCTTCCTCTTTAACGCAACATTTATTAACATCCTTCTACCACCGGGTTTTTAACTTATCGGTTTCGAGTTTCCAATTCACCTCAGCCTCAATAAACCAGAAGCTCAACCAAAATCAATTCCCCAAGTAAAGGTGTCCAGAGATTACTTCCAAGAATCTTAATAACGACTTTAATTGCAGATATTTAATCATCATAAAATAAAAATCAACATCAAACATTTGTATGAATTAATAAAAACTAGTTGGCATGTCTGAGCAAGGCCACACTAAATAAACAGGCCGTAATGCTCCCCCAAAATTACTTCATCATACGCGACGGCAATAACGTAATCCATTTGTTATAAGCTGCTTATAATTGAGCATATATAATGTACCTGTCGTCTCGTCTGATAAAGTTTAATTTTGTTTTTCCAAAGAGAGAGGAAAATAAGCAGTTGTTCACAAACAAAACATGGACAAAATTATAGTTACAGCAAAAAAATACATTTTAAATGTAGCCCCAACGCATGTGTTTTCTCGTGCGCTACAATGATTGGTATTGTACGTATGATATTGTTTTAGGAAATTTAAATGTTAGTAATATTTATTCGTTATTCAAAGTTATACTGCCATTACATAAACCTATGCATATTAAATACGGCAGATTGCGGCAGTGGTAAGAAAACGATATGTAAGATCAGGAAACTTCCCATTCCAATGTTTTGATACGTCAAAGTACAGTGTTCAGCGTAACAAACTTTGGGCCGAGGGTAAAATTAAATTCCGGCCAACCATAGAACGTTTGCAACAGCGTGGTCAATCGGCTGTCAGTTTTCATCAGTCCCCTTGCGACGAGTTAGAATATAGTGAAACATATTCATTTTTAATAACTACGTTTCAGTTTCATAACTTCCCAATCACAAATTTCGTTTTCCATCCAGCCGTTTGGACTCTGTAATATAGCGGAGGTTTTGAGCAATCCCAGCTATTAACTGTTTAGCAGACCTTAATTAACAAGTGCAGCAATACTTTTAACCAAATTGCTTTTACCATTTATTTAACAAATTGTTTTATGCATATCAAATGGTAAATAAACGCACAGTTAGTGGTAAACGTCATGTTTATACAATATGATATCTACTAATTATTTGTCCTGTTACATTTCAAAGGGAAAATAAAAATAAGATTCATTCGGTTATTCGTGTTCTAGTTAAATATAATTTTGGTGAGTTCCTATTTAACTTAAAAAGAATATTTGACATAAAGAATAAATAATTGGATGGGTAACTCTGCTGGAAAATTACACTTGCTTAGGCAAGAACTTTTGAAATTATTTAATATGTTTCCACAAATAAAGGTTATCTAACAATTTTGTTAAAATATTCCACTTTCTTTGTGGTGTTGCTAGGATCTAGCTTTGTTGAATTTTTAAGATGCATCGCTCCTTTTAATTAGATACGATTTTAAAATTTGTATTTGATTATTTTAATTGAAATTTAAATAGAGATATATTTATAAGTAATGAGGCATACAGAAATTTATTTGAAAGATTGAAGATTATTTTAGCATATATATTATAAAATATTACGGATTTAAAAACCTGAAACTCATGGTAGTAGTATAGAGCTCTTAACCTCCCCTATTAACTAATCTTCAATTTGTTTTCGACTTCGACGGGAAAAACATATATTAAAATAAGTCAAACTGTAAATGTACGTATAAAATACAAAGTCTTTGTTACTGGCTATCGCACTTTATAAATTGTTTAAGAAGATAATAAAATCTGAAAAATAAAATTTAATAAAATGGGAAAATCAATATTGAGAACTCCTCGATAGGAAGATACACTCATAACTCCGCGAATTCGTGTATGCCACTTTTCGTTATTCATCCCAATGCTTATGTACAACATATTTGAGATAATTGTCTTAACTTCTTCTATAATTAATGTAAGTCATTAAATTATAATCATATTCCATTCAAATATTGTCAAATCATACTTTATCAAATAATATTACTTGATAACGCTAAGTAGTTACATACATTTATAGTGATAATCTAGACCAAAGTTTGACAATTATTGTTCTACAGTTAATAATAATTAGTTACTAATAAACTGCAACATATGATTTACTAATGTATGGAGTTTATAATAATGCTTAGTAGAAAAATCAATAGTAAAAAATAAGCTAAATTTGTAACAGATATTGTTTCTTTAAACAAACTCAGCAATGGAAACATGTAATTACTTGTAGATTCAAATTATACACATGTGTTAACAAGGTATTGAGCAGACAATTTTCAATATTAGACACAATAAACACAATTAAGTAATTATATGCTCAGATAATTACTTATCACCCCTGCACTTACAGTACTTAGATACATATACATCTAGGTACATACATACACTTACAGCACTTCGATACTTAAATACTTAGGCACACATACTTACAATACTTCGATATATCCACATTTCCACCTACATTAGCCATACACTAATACATATACAACTTTACCTACAGTTACACCTACAATAATTTCGTTCAGATACTGGCTCAGCTTCTTCATTGCTTGAATAGCTTAAGTAGTATATCTCATCACTATTACCAAAAGCGAAGCTTGTCGATACGAGCTCAAGTTTAGAGGCCGGGCTGAGACGGAACTAAGGCTGGAAAATAAACGAGGATCGGAAAGGATAATAGGCTACTTTTATATTAAAGCATAATTTACTTAAAATTGTCTCCTAATTGTAAACCAGTATAACTTAAATATATTATACAATTTTAAATAAAGACGAAAATATGATTTGATAATAGTAAGTGGTAACACATCTTAAGAAATTTAATATAATTTTATCCGAAATGTAAATAAATACCCCCGTCACAGCAAACCTGCGTACTCAGCGAATTTCCAATGCATATATAAGGGTATCACTACTACCCAGAGCCAAGTTTCACAAAAATACATTCATTAATAAGTGATATACAGTATAGCATTTTATTTATTCTCGATAAGAATAACATTATAATTGAGTACGCGGGTTTGCTGCAACAAGGAAGATAAGAAATGTGTTTTTTTGCAATTATCAATATTACTCAACCAGGTGAAGCTACATCCCAAGTTTTATTAATTTAGGTTCATAACTAAGGGAGATATAAAACTTTACTTGTTCTTCATAAGAATAACATGGGACCGAGTACACAGGTTTGATGCTACCGCGAAAAATCAACAAAAATAATATTTTGTGTGCTAGTATTAATATACCACAACTAGCTGAAGCCACTTACCAAGTTTCATGAATATAGATACATAAATAAATAATCGAAATATAACATTTTATTTATTCTCCATAAGGATTACATTGGACAACGTACAGTGTTTAGCACTTTGAATATCACTGCAACGGTTGGACGTAAAACATCAATTAAAACGCCAAAATGATTGTTTTATAGAGCTAAACTGATTGGTTGAATGAAATGTGGAGTTTTTAGTGAAATTATGTGAGGAAGATCTAAAAACCGTATTCCCATAGCGGGTATTCCATTAGTATGAATGCACTTTTCATACTAATAACTTTAACATGGGAAATTTTATGGACACATTTTTTGACTTTTCTCCACAACCACTAAACCTAGCTTAATCATTCAAAATAATAAATTTTTTAAGCTCTATAAATGGATCTAACCAAAATCTAGTGTTTTTTTAAATTTTAGTGTAAAAAGTACAAAAAACTGATTTTTGGAAAATTTCAAACCCCCATAAAACCCCCGTCCCATAAACCGATCGATCTGGTTTTTGAACTTAGTCATAAATGTTATTCTCAAAATTTGTGCCAAATTTCATAAAAATCGGGCGCTTCTTTCAAAAGTTATCGCGGTAACGGACATACACACTAAGCGGAGTACGCGGTAAAACACTATTCGTTCAAATTTATATCTATATATATATATATATATATATATATATATATATATATATATATATATATATAAATTTGAACGAATAGTGTTTTTGGCATCTAGGGACCTCAAAACAAAAAGTGATCATGGTCTCAGGCTTAAGTCTTACCATGCCACCTACGGTAATTGCTTCTTCCCTGTAGGGGAAATTCTCTAAAAAGATACTAATGTTTGTTTACGTAGCTTATATTTGTATTTTCCTCATTAAAAAAACACAAAATCAAAAAAGAAAAACAGCAGTGGTTGATAAATATTGAACATAGTGCAAGTTTAACTGAACTAAGCAAAAGTAACAGAAATAATAAATAAATAATCTTAATCTGTAATAAATAAATAGTCTTCAGCTGTAAATCTATTCCAGTAATGTGTAAAGTTAGCCAACACAATAAATTGTTTTTAGAAACTTGAGTTTAAATGCTTCACTTATTATTTCTTCAATGTATTTTACTCTTTAAAATGATTATTTATGGTTAAATTCGGGAATTTTGTAATTTAAACTCAAATTTTATTGTTTTCCTTGATTAAAGATAACAAAACTCAGGAGCTGTCTTATATAAAACCGTGTTAGCTTATCATAATTTGAAACTAATAAGAGTTATAACCAATGACCGATGCCTTACGACCTTAGTTTTTTTTTTTGCCGAATTAAACTTGCCTTAAGCTGTTTCGATAATTACGGTTTGAATTTTGCTGATTAAAAAAAGGCTCAATAGATAGATCATACACTCATCGATTTTAAAATAAATACACTATGAGTATAAGTAGGGGTCAAGACAAGAGCTAATAAAGAAATTTTACTTAAACGGATATATTTAATTCCTAAAGTTTATTCAAGATTACTTATTAAAATAAAATACTATATTAATGTATAGCAAGTTCATTTTTAATTATACTCACGCATACATTATTAATTATAAGTACTTTATTAATTTCTAAACTTTTAAGTAAAATAGTTCATATCAATAACTTTAACTGGCGGTAAATTTGTTTTATATGCTCCTATTGCTTCTCATCACCTATGCTACATATTTTATACTATATTCCTAATCATTTATTACCATTACAAGTATTGTTACAACCATCAGTGATATAAAAAATGCTGCAATTTTAACCATCTAGTAAAAAATCACTAGGGATAAAATTTAATATTATTAACATATTTCAGTGATGAGGAAATTAAGAGAGTTTATTCCTGGAATATGTTATTAAAGCTGTTTTAGTCACTAATTAGATTAATTTCCCCTGACTAATTGCCCCAGATTATTTGATTTTATAAACTCTGAGATAAACTTTAGTTTGCCACTAACATTATCTCGTTTAAAATCCTAGAGTCCTCTTAATTCCATCAAAGACTTTTGTGTTACTGATCACCTTTGTTCTGCTAGCAATCATGAGACCAAGTATAGTAATATTCCAGCGTTCAAATTAAGTATAAAATGATATGATACAAAAATTTGAAGAATCAAAAGTAAATTGGTACTGTTACTGTAACGTGTTATTGAAAATTGTGAATACAAGTGAAATAGTAAAATGCACTTTTCATACTAATGAAAACGTGATCCAAATGACCAACCAATGCAATCAATGCGCATTGTTTATATTTATATCAAATTTTTTCTATAGTTGGAGAATTTTAATCTTATTAAATCAAGAGGTTAATTACCTTCAAACTGCCAAGTCACCGAAACGTCACTGTATGTGGGCGACGGGTTTCAACCCAACTAGGGGGCCATTATAAAGCTGAGACTACTCCGAGGAGGTCGTCAAAAAGTCTTAAACCAACAACTACACAAAAATAAGATGGATGAACGAACGTACATGCACAACAAACATTATAATGGCTACTCAACAACTTTTCTTCACGGTCTGGCAGATACGAGATCTCCGTACACTGCTTTTACGTTTTCAACTCTGATCCATCTCATAAAAAAATAAAAAAACTCTAACAGCTAAGTTAATAAACCAAATAAATAATAAGAGTTGTATAAATCAAAGGAATATACTTTATTCAAAGGGCCATTGCATTATTTATTCACACATAAACTAGCGTCCTAAAAATGTACCAAACAAAGTAATTAGTCTGGCCTTGAGGGAAATCAGTTACTTTAAATTTATAACATGCAACCAATGTTACAATTTATTGTGTCCTTTTCCGAGCAATTGTTTGTTATAATTATTTATTAAAACCACCTCATGTACTGTAAGAGTAGTAAACAATAACAGACACATTTTAGACAACCTTTACAAATCTCTGTACACGCGTTTTTTCGCATTTTATACCAGCTTCAACTGTATTGTTTCTTCTAATTGTTCATGTTCTAGGTATTTTTCGTGCCTGAAGACGAGGTCAGACGAGATCCCGAAATGTGAAACTGGTTTTATCCAAGCGGTATTGGCTAATGTCCGTAATGATTGTTAAGTAACACAACCATCGCAATTAATTAATTCCAAACAATGAATTATGCTACTGTTAACATTGTTAATTATACTGTATTTGCCAAAGCTTGAAAATATTTGCTGAGAAATATTTAATATACTAAAATAGTGTACCATTAATTTATTATTTTAATCCAACTCTTTGTTAATTATTTTAAATATTAAATTCCAGCGAATTTTCTCTTTAGGGAACAAGCTATTACCGCTTTTATTCCGTAAAAACTGTTTCTTCTTTAGGTTATATAAATTATTTCTTCAATTATCATTTTATGTTTACTTTAAATGAAGAGAACTGTGGACAGTTACAGAGAAACAAATTGATTTTCTTAGACGAATAATGTATATACTGAAATAAAATTTTCAATAAACTGAAAACTGTATTGTTTTAGTAGTAGAATTAAATTACAAAGCATGGATTATTCCTGTAACATAAACCCATTCAAGTGGATACCTGTTTAGAGGATTACAGTAGCTGTTGTTTACATTGTCGTGTATCATAACCCTGCTGCCCATTATGTTAATGTATATAACAAAAGTTTATGCTGCTACTAAAGACAATAATATTTGAAAAAGCATTCTTTCACGTTTATGCTAAATTATTCAATTAGTATCTAAAAATATCAACCTCTAAACTGGGAACAAACATTGAGAAAAGTATTTTCCATTATTCATTTGCGTGTGCCCTAAAGTAACCAATGATTAAGATAACATTAACAATTCACGTAATCTTATGCTTTTAAGTCTTAAAATTTATGTATGCTTGAAAATAATTCTACAACTGACCACTTTGTGTAAAGGGTTGTTTCTTGAAATTGTATCAGCAGGTTATATCTTTATTGCTAAAATAAAGTTAATTATATATTACAAAAGTGCTAATTACATATTATCCACTTGGAGCTGCCAGTGTCCCTTCTGATTTAGCTTTGTATTATGTAAGGGTACATGTGTCCTAGTTTGAGAGTTTCTTTTGTCTTTGGTGTACTACATACAAAAACCTCGCAAGAATCTCAAAGTTCTTTAGTGAAAGTGCATCAACCAATAAAATGACTTCAATCGCGGATTTAGATAAGAAAATATTTATTATCAGTACTTAGTACCTGATCTAGTGTATTAGCGAATTTGTTCATCCCTATACTAAAATATTGTACCATTAATTTATTATTGAAAATCCATCTCTTTGTTACTTATTTTAAATATTAAATTTCAGCGAATTTTCTCTTTAGGGAATAAAGCTATTACCGCAGGCAAGACTTTTATTCCGATTAAACTATTCCTTCTTTAGGTTAAATCAATTATTTCTTCCAGTTTACTTTAAATAAAGATAACTGTGAAGAGTTACGGAGTAAAGTCTTGAGTCACATTGAGCGAATTTACGATAAACTACAACTAATTTATTGTCGATGAATTTCCAAACATATCATCGAACACTCGACTTGATTGTATCCATTTATTTTTGACGGGCTCAAACTAGTTTTTCTCACAGGTGATAAGGAGATAAATGCGGCTTTATATTTATTCTATAGAGTTACCTATACAACATAGTGAAATGCAAAGAAATAAAAATACCTTCTAAGCTACCAACGCCCCGGCGAGGACGTTACTAAAGTTAACATTAAGATTCTCTCCTGAGACTTGAACTGAGCGAAATTGTTCTGACAGCACCATTTACTTTTCGTCATTGTTGAACTCTATTTCATCATATAACAAAACAACACTGGAGGTATCGGAAATGGTTTTTTAGTCAATAATCTTACTTTATAAATGTCTCTTTATCAATATTAATTATAACTTAAGGAAACCATAAAAAGGAAACAAATATTTTATTATAGTTTATTAATTTGTCTGATGATGCCATTCCTGGAGAGGGGTCTTAACAAATCTTCTTAAAACAATTATATTTATTTTTGAATAATTTGTTCATTATTTTAAATTAGTTTATAGCATCAATATTACAGATATTAAAGATTAATATTTACTACATTAAAATGTGAATATATAAAATTAATGTCATGAAAACTTGGGTCTTCATCACCGGAAGTTGCCAGATGTCATTTCCGTTTTCCTATTGGAGTTTTGTCACATCAAATCAATGATAACAATAATTACGTCTCACTTACTAATCACCCGATCTATCAATAGAGTTTGGCTTTGTCAAATTGAAGAAGTAAATGTTGACACCAATTTAATTTTTTTAATGTACGGTTTAAATAACGAAGTTTAACAGTAACATACAATAACTACGAAAATAACAAAAATAGAAAATTAATGATTTAACTATATTCATTTAAAAACAACAAAATAATTAAACTTCAAAATAGTGGCTTTTAATATATCTTTGATTTTCAGAGAATAAAAATATCTGGATAAAACGTTTGAGAATACAAATTGTACAATATAAAAGGGTCTAAGGAGTAGAAAATAGATGGAGGTAGATAAGAATCACAATATCAGATAACAATAGGTTCCTACTCAATGTGTCTGCTTTCTTGATTATTTTAAATTCATGTTACAAATTAAATCACAAATAATTTATACTTAGTAGTACAAAGTTTCATAATTAACTTATTAATTAATACTTGATGACATTTTTAACTCGATGTTGTGTGTTTTCTATTGCAACGGTGTAACCCACAATTTATTTCGTTGCTTGAAAGTTATTCATTATTAGAAAAGTTTATTGTTTTACAAAATTGATTAGTAAATAAATATCAATTCGGCTCGAAGGACTATTAATTATGTAAGAGCTAGGTAAAATAAAGCCAAGAAGAAAAATATAAATACAAATTTTATCATTTGAAAATAAACTAAGCTGGTGGTGAGATAGTTCACTGATGTTTGTTTGACAACTTGAGGTTCACTTGCTTACACTACCTCTGTCCTGCTTGGAGTCTCATGACTGACTGACTCAGCTCTCCACCAGCGTCGAGGCAATATTGGGGAGGGGTAAGGAGAAGGCTTCTGTGTTTTGTATATACTTGTTTGAAGAGGAATATAATACTTTATAATATGATCCATTGATGCAAATGCAAAATCAAAATTATGGCTCTCTCGGAATTCGATGTTAAGACAATCTAAAACGTCAACGAGGGTACAGATTAAATATAATTTATGATCGAATCAGACAAAAACAACAACACAACACAATAGCATTTATGATCTATTTAACATAAACTGCGATGCCTTGTTTGGCCGGTTTGGGAAAATAAACTCATAACCGGTACTGCGTTTTGGCTGACTTCGTTGTTTTGGATCTAGATATAGGACAGTTCGATCAACTGATAAGGAGTTACGAAGCCTTGACGATAATAGAGGTCGCCTCAAGCTCCGGAAGTTCTGGTGGAAGTTAAAAGTTCATGGCCTGCGTCGCGTTTACTTCCTGGTTATTTGCTCTAGTTAAAAATGGCCTAAGTGGTTTATGCAATAAATTCTCAAGGTTTTGGAATCATTGTCTTCTATAAAGAAAAGATTTATTGGTGTACGTTCATAAATAAGCGGGATATAAACATGTTCTTTTCCCCCATAAGAGTAACATTAGACAACGTACTATGTTTAGCACTTAGTATCTCAGTAACCAATTAACGTAGAGCATTGATCAAAGCAATTTTTTTTCTTAAACTGAATTTAATGGTGAAAATCTAAAATTTGATTTACTAAAATATTATATGTAAAAACTAAAAAAATCAACATATTTTTAAGGTACAACAACCCCTTCAAAATACTCTTTTAGATAAAGCGATCTGGCTGGTTTTTGAAATTAAAGTCATAAATGTTGCTTTACACGTTTGCATCAAATTTAATCATAATCGGACCATTTCTACGAGAGTTATCGCACCCACGGACACATATACAGTTTTGAAGTAATGATACACAACCAATTGCGGTTGATGGAAAGGCTTTTTGTGAGCAAAATCAGGAAAAATCAAATCAAGCACGCCATGTTGACTTTTATAATCGGTAAAATTATTATCTCTGAGAACGACGTTTTTGTTTGGTTTAGGAGGCGGATACATTTGTTTATGCACACAGGTGTCAGCCCGCAGTGTGGGACTCCTGCCTGGCGTAGTCTACCCATTAAAAACCCCCTCTGCTTTTTCGGACAATAGCCTGGGAACTGTATATCACATGGATTACAGCTAAAGCAAGCCATACCTTTGAAGTATGCTCTCAGGGCTCACTCCTTTCTGACTGACAAAATATTGCTAAGACCTAGCCTATACATCCTGCCTAAGTCTCCCTTCTTTGAGCGGAGGATGACCTGATCACCTGGACAGACCCCAATTGTGTCACGGCTATCCAGGTTTGTAAGGTTTGTATTCGTTGGCGACACGCAGTCTCAGTTTCCTTCACCCTTCCCTCACCCCTCACCACCATCTTCGCATAGTCCGTGTACACCGACACCACGCCAGGCTGAGTTGTAGCCTCTAGCGTGGACCTTCCATTCGTGGACCGCGGAAGAAAGTGTGCTCCGCTTTGACGGACATGGCCTGGTTGTATGTATGTCTGGTGCACCGGCCTTAGCCATCGCGTACAGGTACGACCGAAATTAGCTGTGAACCAACAATAATTAAATCAGGGTAGTAATCCACCTCACCGTGCCATATTCAAACGAGAATCTAGAATATAGAACTTTATTGACTGTTTCAACAATATACATGTCATTGTTCTCGTCATTTAATTTACATACACAAGCACAAGACAAAGCAATAGGTTTTTCATAACCAATATACTAGATGCTGAGTTGCTAGACAGAATTAACGAGTTATTTATCCCCATACTAAAGTAGCCTACCCAAAATTTATTTGTTTCATCAGTTTATTTCTTACATATTTTAAATATTATATTTAAGTGAATCTCTCTTATAGAGAAGAAACTATTAACATAGGTAAGACTTACACTGTAAAAACCGTTCTTTTAGTAGGTCATATCAATTATTTGTTTCTCAAGCAAAATTTAAAATAAACTGAGTTATAGGGTGACGTCGTGAGTCACTTTTTACAAATCTATGAAAAACTATAAATATTTAATTGGTGATGGATGACCTTTCATACATATAAAACACTCAACCTTATTGCATCCGTCAACTTTTGACGGGCACTAATTAGTTTGTTTCTAAACTTAGTTGGTTAGGAGATAAAGGTATATTTATCTTTATTCTATAGCTATACAGCATTATATGCAACGAAATAACAATATATTCTATGTTATCCTCGATGTCAATGATCCCAGTGAAAGCGTTACTTCAAAGTTGACAAAATGTTTCCTCCTGAAACCTACACGAGGAAACCTACAGTTGTAAAACTGAGCGAAATCTTTGTGACAGCATCATTTACTTTTCGTCATTGTTGAACTCTGTCTTATTATATAACAAAGAAACTGTGAATATCACATTGGGGTATCCTGTAGTGTATTTTTAGTAAATGAAATTACTTTTTAAATGTTACTCTACATCAAGTTCATCTGTATTACTCGTACTGTTAAACAATTGGAAGGTTATGTTTTAGTATAATGTTTGTTGAGTATCCTAAAACTAATTATTATAGTAATTATCAATTGTAAAAAAAAACTAAATTTGTTACTGGACTCAAAACTGCACCGGAATAATCGTCATTGTATGAAAGTCAGGCTTGGACAATCGTGTCGGATATGTTTTTTTTTGCATAAGCATAATCTTGGGATTATATAAAATTCCCATTTCAATAAAAGCGACAAAAATAAACCCTAACTATACAAGATAGAACACATTTTAGCTCTTTCTTGGTAATGTACAATACTCACAATGTACATTCAGAAAATTCTGTTTTTGCACCATACACCGAGTCAAACTACCAATTTCCAACTCTTTTGTCTTTGACCATCGATTTTTTGATGGACTGTGTTATTGAGATGTTAAGATTTATTTACACAAAAAAAATTAAGTAAATTATTAGTGATACTATTATTTGTATTATTATGAAATCTATAAACAAGTACCCTTTTGATATATTTTATTGATTGAAGTTGAACATTTTATTGACTTTATTGTTGTTATCTATGAAGGGAAATTACGGCGTTTTTCTAAACAATCCAGGTTTATCACAAATTATTTTTAACGCTATTAATCGTAAATATATAAATTTTTAGTGCGGGGATAAAAGCTGCTCAGTCAACACGGTATTGTTTGATTGTTTGACTAACAACGTCAACGAAAACATTTACTTTGGTCTTGTGGAGAGCATTTGGCGCCATTAATATTTACCTTTTAATGTTGAAAACAAACTTTTGCACATTTATTACTGAATTCAGTTCTAAGATGATACGAATCTAATTAAATTAGTTGGATTATTTTCAAAATCAAAGATAATAATTAAACTAGTGTATTCTTCTTAAATTTTTATTTTTATAATTATTTTCTTTTTTCAACGGAAAAGCTCCAATTTATCTTCAAGGTTACGCATAGTTACTTTTAGTTTGATGTAAAACCAGTTATTACAATACAACTAATAATGTTATTTTTCATCAATCTACCCTCATTGTTATATAATTTTATTTTTATTTTTTAAATTTACACTATTTTTGCGGTTTTATTTAATTATTATTCCTCTTGATTTAATTACTTTTTGAAACTTTATATTTTTTCAATCGGGGTGGATTACATAGTGCCGTGAAAAAAAGTCATAATGCTCTAAATAAATATTTACATATTTATGAATAACAATAAAAGACGAAAAATAGAATGTCAACAAAATAATTAATATTCTCTCAAATCAAAGAACAACGACTGCATAATAACTTTCAAAGGATGTCTGTCCAATGACACGATCAATCTTCCATCTAAAGGCAATCAAGCAATCGGTGAAGAAGAGGAACAAGAGGTAACAAGAGGAGAAACAAGAAACAATATTCTCTAGTCGTTGGATACGCAGAAGTGTACTAATGGCCTCATGGTTAGTTCCAAAATGACGTTCACCGAAGAACTCGCATCACACATTCGGCGAGTAAGTCTACACGTAGCCAATCCGGATGGAAAAAAGAAACGTGGAGAAACAATAAACAATGTTCTCTAGTCGTTGGATATGTAGAAGTGAACTAATGTCCTCGTTGGTAGTCCCAAAATGACGTTCACCGAAGAACTCGCATCACACATTCGGCGAGTAAGTCTACACGTAGCCAATCCGGATAGAAAAAAGAAACGTGGAGAAACAATAAACAATGTTCTCTAGTCGTTGGATACGCAGAAGTGTACTAATGGCCTCATGGTTAGTTCCAAAATGACGTTCACCGAAGAACTCGCATCACACATTCGGCGAGTAAGTCTACACGTAGCCAATCCGGATAGAAAAAAGAAACGTGGAGAAACAATAAACAATGTTCTCTAGTCGTTGGGTACGCAGAAGTGTACTAATGGCCTCATGGTTAGTTCCAAAATGACGTTCACCGAAGAACTCGCATCACACATTCGGCGAGTAAGTCTACACGTAGCCAATCCGGATAGAAAAAAGAAACGTGGAGAAACAATAAACAATGTTCTCTATACCTGGGGCCGCGAGAGAATACCGTTGTGGGAGGGGTTTGTGTACGCCGTGACCTTGGACACGCCAATCGCCGTTGTGCGATGTTGTCACGTTATCCTCCCACTTCTAACTCAATGCGGCTGACCTAACGCACTTGAAATTATTTAATCTCTACGCTCGAAGGAAATACCACAACTGCGGTGAAGTAGTTATTTGTATTAAAAAGTAGAGGAGAATGCGAAACTTTTAAAAAAATTGCATATTCGTACGTGCTTTACTTCCTGAGATAGCTGTAGTTAGTAAAAAGCTTCCATGATTTTTGGATACTGTTATGTATAGTTCATAATAATTATATTTATTTTACATTCCATTTTGCACAAAGGTTAGACGAAAAACCGGATCCGTATATTAATCAATTATAATCAATTTTGTAAATTTTAACTGTTATTTAACTAAGGCGACCGAGCGCAGCGAGTGCTATTTTTTTCACGGGCGGAGCCGTGACAGTTATATATAAAATCCACCCAGCCTTTCTCTATACATCGGCATAATAAGTATATACCACACAAAAATTGTTAAGATTCTGAATGATTGCCTGGATGTATTAAAGAGTAATGCATAATAATTCATAACAGATTTAAAGTGTATTTCATTATATAAATGTGTTGCAAATACCTAGCCTGTTAGGTTTCCACATGAACTGTAGGCGTGAAACGTTCCATACAAACAACTGTAACGTTTGCATCTTGTTTACTATAAACAAATAATGTACTAAATTTATGTATAACAGCAAAAGTATTGGTTACTGCCATCATAAATCATACTGCCATTCTGTGTTTGACACAATACTTCTCCAGTACTATGTCGCACAGGTTACGCACCTCATTGTGGAATATGGAAATTTATAAGTCAGGTGTTCAGACGTCACACTATTGTACCCTTCCCCCTTCATGGATGATTCGTGGAAACAAGGAAGCGTGTCACTCCAAATAGCAAGAGCTCTGAGACCAGTCAGTGTTTAAAAGCGTTTGAGTTGACCAGTGAATGTAATATTTTTGTTGTGTTAATAGACGACCAGTGAGTGCTTGTGCGTGTTCTCGTTTTACATTTGTGGAGTACGATAACAATTATTGCTAGTTTACTAATTTTTAGTAAATTGTTTTAACATGGAAGGTGTTAGTGGTAACAGACTATCCTCCGGTACTAAAAAAGGTAAAACCCTTCACAGCGGTGAACGAAGAATGATATTTTCTGTGTACAACCTTTTTAAAAAAATGTCGTTTCCTTCTTTCCGAGAAACTTTAAATTTTAATCAAACAGCTAAACTGTGTGCTCAAGCCTGTGATGTTAGTGAGAAAACCGTACGCAACATTTGCAAAGAGGCAAAAACAAGCGAAGGATCTTCGGAGGTAATATTTTCAACTCCGGCAAGACTAGAAAACGCAACTCCAAAATCACAGGATTAGACGACTTTGAGAAAGATGTTCTTCGACAAATAGTGTTCTCCTATTATGACCGTGGAGAATTTCTTACAGCTAAAAAAGTAACCAGAGACTTACAAGGGAAGTTGCATTACGGAGGGTCGGTAACATCGACAAAACGCTTGTTGAAAAAATAGGATTTAAATACAAAAAAAACAATGACGGAAGGAAGTTTCTTTTAGAGAGAAATGATATAGTTGCTGCCCACATTAGGTTTTTACGAACCATGCACGAATTAAGGGAATCTGGTGACACCCGGCCGATATACTACCTAGATGAGACGTGGGTGAATGAACACCACAGTAAAAAGTATATATGGCAAGATTCTACAGAGTCTGGAGGACTGAAAGTGCCTCTCGGCAAAGGAAAGAGACTGATTATCTGTCACGTCGGTTCAGCCAGCCATGGCTTTGTGCAGGATTGCAAATGGGTATTCAGGTCAAAAACATCTAGCCAGGATTACCACGACGAAATGAACTCAACAACATTTGGGAGTGGTTCGTTGACTTTTTGAAGTTATTGGAAGAAGGATCGGTAATCGTAATGGACAACGCGCCTTACTATTCTGTCCTTGCTGATAAAATACCATCTACCTCATGGAAGAAAAGTGACATTCAAGAATGGTTGAGGAAAAAAGGCATTAACTTTAGTTGTTGTGAAACAAAACCTGAACTACTTTTAAAAGTTATGCCGTTTAAAACTCAACAGAAAACATATGAACTTGATTTGTTAGCGAACGAAATGGGGCACACGGTAATACGGCTACCTCCTTATCTCTGCCAATATAACCCCATCGAACTCATTTGGGCAAAAGTTAAAGGTGAAGTGGCAGCAAACAACAAAACCTTCAAGCTCTCTGATGTCGAAGTTCTTGTGAATAATGCACTGGACAACGTCACTAAAGAAGACTGGGTTTCCAGAGTTCGTCATGCCGAAAAGCTCCAGGAAGATGATTTGCCAAAGAGTGTAGCAGATCAGTCACGGTGGAAAGAATAATCGTGAATTTAGCTGAGGATAGTGAAACTGATAGCGATGGGTCCGAAAGTGAAATTGACAATGACAATGACGATGATGAAGTTTTGGCAACAGTTCTGGGTGGTAATGATGATTAGACTTTCACGTACGTTTGATACAATGTGTAAATATATGAATATAGTGTGTATTCTTGAAAGTCAGTATGTATATTTTGTTTTTAATTGCTAATATAAAGTGTTCATATAATTTGTGACCTCATCATGCGATCGCAAGCGAGGATTTCTGGTTTTAAGGTAAGAAAATCATGCATTATGTATTAAAATTGTGTTATACAGAGTATACAAAGTGTTTAAAAAAATAACATAAAATGTAAGAGATTTCTACGGCTGCCATTTTGAAAATACGTTAAATATTCGTTTTGAAAATAAATTAAATATTTGTCAATATTTCTTGTTAAACATTAATTTGACAACTTTAACATTGTATGAAATTTCATTGCTGTAAACAGATACTTAGGAGTAATATAGTTTTAATTTAACAACTCTTACAGACAGACAGAAAACTAAACATTGCTTAAGTAGTTAACAAATATGTTTTGTCCGCTTACAATTATTTAGATTAAAACAGGTCACTTACTGCGTTTGGTAAAAATATTTATGCAGCAAGAATTTTGTTAACAATTACAGAATGATTTGATTTAATTTTTACACATTCGTATGTACCACCTCAAACAAAATTTTACATAATTTACTAATAAATCGGTTCATTATTAACATTATAAGCCTATTTCTTTTTCAAGAACGCTCCGAATTTACCAATTACAAACGTTTTTGTAAATAATGTGTTTATGGAACAGGGCGGCAAGAGTAAAATGTTTAATAAGATCACCGTCCTCCGTAGTTACACCCCTTACTAGACAGGGCTTGTAGCCTCGAACGGCTTTTAGCAGGGTGCCAAGGACGAGTGTGAGGCTAGTGAAATTCGGCAACTGCTCGCAACTGCTCTATTGGTCGGCTGCCAACGGCAAACTCTCATGGTCCCTAGTATAGTCGTTGGATACGTAGAAGTGTACTAATGGCCTCATGGTTAGTTCCAAAATGACGTTCACCGAAGAACTCGCATCACACATTCGGCGAGTAAGTCTACACGTAGCCAATCCGGATAGAAAAAATAAACGTGGAGAAACAATAAACAATGTTCTCTAGTCGTTTGATACGTAGAAGTGTACTAATGTCCTCATGGTTAGTTCCAAAATGACGTTCACCGAAGAACTCGCATCACACATTCGGCGAGTAAATCTACACGTAGCCAATCCGGATAGAAAAAAAAAACGTGGAGAAACAATAAACAATGTTCTCTAGTCGTTGGATACGTAGAAGTGAACTAATGGCCTCATGGTTAGTTCCAAAATGACGTTCACCGAAGAACTCGCATCACACATTCGGCGAGTAAGTCTACACGTAGCCAATCCGGATAGAAAAAAGAAACGTGGAGAAACAATAAACAATGTTCTCTAGTCGTTGGATACGCAGAAGTGTACTAATGGCCTCATGGTTAGTTCCAAAATGACGTTCACCGAAGAACTCGCATCACATATTCGGCGAGTAAATCTACACGTAGCCAATCCGGATAGAAAAAAGAAACGTGGAGAAACAATAAACAATGTTCTCTAGTCGTTGGATACGTAGAAGTGAACTAATGGCCTCATGGTTAGTTCCAAAATGACGTTCACCGAAGAACTCGCATCACACATTCGGCGAGTAAGTCTACACGTAGCCAATCCGGATAGAAAAAAGAAACGTGGAGAAACAATAAACAATGTTCTCTAGTCGTTGGATATGTGACGCTAAGCGTCACGCTAATTTTATATAGTGTAGGCGGCCTTCAACCGCTCCAAACGCCATCAGCGGTGTCGAGCCAGCTGATCTTTTGAACCTTTAACGGCGATTCTCGGCGGCGTCCCTCGCCCCTTTCGTCGAAGCAGCTTTGAAGTGTCGGCAGCCTCCCCGCTCCTTGCGAGCAACAATTTCCGTCAAAGCTTAAGTACCTTAATTTATAAGTCTTTAGTATCAGGAATGGCAGGCTAGACTACAATTAGAAGGGGCAATCCCTTAAGGAAGCCCCAAACAACAGGAATATGTAGGAATTGCAAAACCGGTCGGGACCTCGTGTCTCGACCGCATTTTGATTAACAAGTTAGATTCAGGTTTTTTCCTCCACTCAGAAGACAATTAATTAATTAACTATCATTGCTTAGATTCAGGAACTTAGTTATTCATATATTATCCAATACAGTTATCAGTTTATCAGGTTTAGACACTTGTAACAATTTCACTATTAGGTCTGGAAGGATATTTATTAATTATTAATAGTTTAACCGATCATCAGAGCTGGCTGGTATAGCATTCTGGTCTGGTAAAGATCCATAGGTCTCTGGACACCCAGTCACGTTTTCCAACCCCCTATTAGTTTTTCAGTACTTATTAGCACCACATGGCTTGGCCAGACCTTGGCCTGCCTAATTAGTTGGCTAGTCCTAAATTACCAGTAGCAGAGTCAGCACGCCAAGATCCCAGTTGTAGTTACCACACAGTTGTATTACCCAATTATTACCCCAGATTAGTACGCCCCTCTTTCCCCCCATATAGTTATGTCAATTCCAATTAGCAGCCCAATTAGCCACCCCAAGTAGCATACATATCCCAATAGTCCCCCGGTTACATACGGTAGCACAACCCCCAGTAGCATAACATTCCTAACCCCGACTACATATAGTAGGCCCCCCCCAACTGTCACACTTTTCCTATCCCCCCGCTACCTATGGTCGCACCAACAAGTAAATATCTTTTACCCTCCCCCTGCTACATATGGTAGCAGACACCCTAGACCATTTTGTGTTTCAGTCAGCTCTGTAGGGTGTAAAAAAAAATTGCTTTTGCTAGGGTTTTGTCTTCTGAGTAGAGGACAATTTAAAATTTGGACCGCCGACACTAGGGGCTTGCTAGGATTTTAGCTTTAAGCAAATTATTTTTCCAAATTAAATTCTAGGATGGCCAATTTTGTGGGTACAGATTGTTTTTGTTTATGTTTGTTGCAGCATAGGTATAAGTGGCATCCATCTAGTTTCCAGCCTGCAATGTTACAGTGTATGATGTTTCAGTGTTTTTATTAATTAAAGTGTAAGCCTCAAGCAAGTGGCATAAGTAGTGGGCATTTGAGGCTGCTAGACCGGAAGTGACGTCATCCGGTCACGTGACCGGATGCACTGAGTCATTAAACACGTCATCTGAGCCTCAGCCAGTGACGTAGGCGGTTTTGTGACGTAATGAGGGAAAGGTTAAAGTTCAAGGTCACTGGGAGGTAATTTTAAAAAAGTACTACCTCGCACGCGTAAAATCCGATTGTGATTCGATAGTTGTCATTCGATAAAAATATCGAATGAAAAAATCGAATGAAGCAATCGAATGATACGAGTGCGAGGTAGTACTATTTCATTTATTACTTTATTATTTACATTTCTTTTTATTTACAATAAGTTATGTTTACAATAATTTATGTTTACAATAGTTCCCCGTTGTTTGTCGTCATCGATGTTGTTGATCCGGACGAGTTGCGGCCATCACTTCGCTTTCTGATGAAAGACGGTAGATACTTCGATTCCTGCGCAGAGTCCATGTTGTTTTTTGATGCGTAAAGTTCCAAAGATAAATCGTAGCCGGACGCAATTAGAAGTCTTAACTCTTCATTAAAAACCTCGAGGTCTTGGAAAGTCGCCAGATGAATAGAGTCATAATGAATACACCTAATTTTGATGGACATTTCAACAGAGAGCTCGATGTACACTGGTCAAGAGCCGGAGGTGTACTGACTATTCGCTAGCTAGCGTTTTGGTATCAAACAAAATGGTGGGGTCAAAGTGTGGTGGGGCGGAGCAGATGGCGGACGGCAGATGGCAGGCGGCAGGTGGCAGCTGGTGCGAGGCAGATGGTTGCTACTACATCCACCATCATTAGTCAAACCCTATTAGGGATGACATTATTGCTTCTGCATCAGAAGATATTGTGCTAGAAACTTCATGTACTTGTATTTCATCATTTGTATTGTCAGCTTGCTCAATATTAAAAGAAGAACATGTGGAAGAAACAGTAGTGCCTTGTATTTGCGAATCCATGTGAACTATGCAAGAGCCGCAGGTATACTGAAGTGATACAAGCATGTAGGATAGGCACTCGCCTTTACCCCCCACCACACCAGTTTCCCCCACCAAGTTTTCACATCGCACAATAACTACGGGACATGCATTAGTTAGGGTCTAGCTCTGACTCTGTGAGGATCGGAGCTCCGTAACTGAAAACATTAACAATTCTTGCTCGACACTGTTTTTGCGCAATCATAACAGTCACTGTGATCTAATTTATTGCATGTACTCATATGATGCATCTTGCGTAGCAGACAACTTGCTAAGAATGTTTCAGCCTGGAGTATTCTACGGCGAAATCGCTCACAATCCACTAACAGCGTAGACCTTCTATCTTCACAGTCGGAGAAGTAGAAGGTGGTGGCAGGCGGACTGTTGAAGGACACCTTCGTCATATTTCTGTAAAACTGTGACATCTTTAGAATAACACAAACTCTATAGGTAGATGTTAATCCTGCAAGAGCTGAAAGTATAATGATATAGCGCTAGCGTGTATGATACCCACCCGACCTACTCGCACCACAACGTTACCTCGGTATACTTTAAACTATAAATAACTTGTCGTAGTTTAATCCATAAACAAAGTATTTATTTATGTCAGGCCTTGAAAGTGTTGTTTTCGCGCTATTTCCTCCCTACTCTCAGTCGGATCTGAATTCTATTCGCACCATCTTGTTCGTCTAATTAACCCGCGTAATTTGAGTACCCACTCGCTATACTTTAACTCAATAATAAAGAAGTTATTAATATGTAACCTCGAAAACATTGGTTTTTTCGCTATTTCTGCTATACCGTTGGTCGGATCTGAATTCGGTTTGCACCATCTTGTTCGTCTGATCAATTCGCGTAATTTGAGTACCCACATGACACACTTTGGACAAACTTTGTACTTTTTTCGCTTCTGCTGCTATACCCTTGGGTGGATCAAAATTCTGTTTGCACCTCCTTGTTTGTCTGATCAATTCGCGTAATTTGAGTACCCACATGAGATACTTTGGAAAAACTTTGTACCCCCCCCAACATGGGTCATGTTTAAGGTCAAGGTCAAGTTCAAGGACCTTGGGACTTAGACATTTTCACGAAGTGGACTGTACTCAAACCGGAGACTAACAAAATCTCCTGCCTATGTACAGGCCAAGTCCCTAACTTGAAATGCTTAGGGTGGTCCTGAAAAGGACCGTTTGTGGAGGGAGGGTGGGATGGTAAGGGATTTTACTTTACAGTCCACTTCACTCTACTCTCTTCTTTAACCAAGGACAAGGTCTGCTTGTATTACACTTCTGGTGGTGCCGGAATTGATCGTGGCAATTCCACCTCAAAGAGAACTTCACCGGCAGTTTAGTAGTAGGTGCTTCCGTTCTTCAGCACCGCTCTGTACGGGAAGTTTCTTCTCAAATGTCTGAATTTTGTTTTGGTAACTTCAATGGGAGATACCAATTCGTCTTCCGTCAAGGTCTTCATCTTCTGCAACACGTGCAGATGATCCCGTGTGGCAGAGTGTCGTTCCGTTGTTGATGAAGAAGTCGAACCAGAAGAAACTTGTTTGTAGTAAAGAGGGTGGTTTTTAAAATCCCTCTTTAGCCTCATTCTGAGGGAAGAAGGTTGTTTAAATCCGCTTGTCTTTGGAGCCGTCTTCTTCAAGGATTCCTTAATCCTTTTCAGCTTCTCGTTGGTTATCGGCGAAGTCATTTTGTAAGAAGAGAGAGAGCGAGAGCTGTGAAGTGTACCAGTCAATGGTTGAAGCTGGAATGAGGTGGCGGAAGGAGTAAATCGAGTCGCATTAGAAAGCTGAGTCTCCTTCAAACGTTGCAGTTTCTCGGGTGTGATGGGAGAAGACATAGCGCAGAGGTGTATACAGTTCGCAAGGCAAAGCTGGAATGAGGTACCAGACGGAGCAAAGCGGGTCGTCAAGTGTAACCGTGACATTTCCATATACGGGTAGAAAGCTAAAGACCGGTCTACATCCTGTTCCCCTTCCACCGTGACGACACCCCCCCCTTGACGTCACGGGGAGGAGCCCCCCCCCGACGTCACGGGGAGGAGCCCCCCCCCCGACGTCACGGGGAGGAGCCCCCCCCTTGACGTAACCCCCCCCCGATTTGGGTCATGTTCAAGGTCACCCCCCCCTTCGACCTCCCCCCTTCCGCTTCGGTGACGTCACTTTGCCTTTATAAGCGGGAGCAGTCCACATTCTCGTCGCAGTAGCTTGCCGCCCGTTGTTTGGATATACGTCCCAGTGGGTTGCACTCTGCTGCAGCGTAGGTCTGTTAAGTGTGCGTTGGGCCCGACGCGCAATTAAGAGATCCGCGCCCTTGCATGTTTAGTTAGTTTGTTTATGCATGTTAGATAACGCTTGTAGTTTGCTGCTAGGTAATGTAGTTAGTCTAATATATATATTAGTGTGTGGTATTAGTTTGAAGTGTTTTATTTACTAATAACATATGTACTCCCGGCCCTACAGGTCCCTCAACAACCTTGGTCAAAACTTGGGTTCGCAGCAGCCTGACGCCGGGTGTTTGGGTCTACGTCCCACCGGGTTTCAGTGATACTGTTGACCTTTGCAAAACCGACCTCGGCTGTTTTTGTAAAAGTAACGTTAACTGATTAATTTGTTTCTTTTACATAGTTGCTGGTAAAGTCTTTATTTTCAAAGTAATGTATCTTGTTTCTCATCCTTTTCCTAAACCCCTGACAATAAGGTTCGGCCCTGAAAACCGGCCTTGTCAATAAGATCAATACGGCCATGCAAACCGGTTGACACCACCTATCTCACCCATGAGAAACGTTTGTGAAATATAAAATCAGTCTCTTGTTTAAAATCAGTCTCTTGTTTATTGTCTTTTGTCCCCTTCCCCAATACAGAGCGGGGAATAGAGCAGTATGTTATGCTCTATTCCCCGCTTTGGCATTATGTCAGATGACCTTGACCTACTGACGGGACTTAGAAAAACCGTCGTTTGATCAAATATTGGAAGAAATGTGGACTTAGAGATATTTCATGCGGACAAGGTTGACACAAAAATGTTGTATTACAAATAAAAACTGGAGGGGGAAATGTTTTATATACTGCAACAGCGTGGTAAAAATCATCATATCGCTATGGAAGCTGTAGGTGTAAACACTTGGCTTGTTCCTTCCGAGCTTGCTATTTCAGAAGCCTTTCTGTCCATCCTTACTTATGAGTTCCGAGGCATTAAATTAAAAGTAAAGATAGAGCTGAGACCGTTGCATAGAAATGATATGCATTGTATTTTGGTGGAATGGGAATCGCCCTCCGGCATTAATCTTTTCCATTTTATCAAAAGATCGTGCAAGGAGTTTTATGTAAAACGGATAATAGTCTCCCTTGTTTAAACGTAGTACAGCTTGCTTCCAAAGTAAAATGGCAAAGGTAACACCTTTGCTATTTTACAAAATATTTTAACGTGTCCTTGACCCAGTTACCGGACTTGGAGCAATTCAGAGTATGCGATACAGTGTTGGAACAAACTACTGTCGAAGTCCTTGCCCCCCCATGATATATTCCTATAAAAACGGGAGCAGCCCGCAGAGGGTTCGCAGTTGCAGGCCGACAGCCTAGCTAGCTGTTTGCCCGTGCTGTCCGCAATAGTATCTCTAGTATAGAGTTGGTACCACTGTATATTAGAGATGCTACCTTAGCTTAAGGCATGTCTGTTTATTACTAAGCATGTTAGAATAACGCTTGTAGTTTGCTGCTAGTAAATGTAGTTAGTTTAACTGTAGTTAGTTTGGTGTTGGTTTTAAAGTGTCTTTGAAGTGTTTTTATTTACTAATGAAATATGTACTTTTCTTTCACGCCTTAAAACTGATCTTGGTCAAAACTTTGGTTCGCAGTTGCCTGGCGCCCGTTACTGACCAACGTCCGACTGGGTTTCAGGATGTTGTAGACCTTTGTAAAACCGACCTTGGTTGGTATGTCCTTTTCTTACACGCTATAACTAACCTTGGTCAAAACTTTGGTTCACAGTTGCCTGGCGCCCGTTACTGACCAACGTCCGACTGGGTTTCAGGATGCTGTTGACCTTTGTAAAACCGACCTTGGTTGGTCTTTGTAAAATTAACTTTAACTGATCAGTATGTTTCTCATCCTTTTCCTAACCCCTTACAAAAAGGTATGGCACGAAAACCGACCTTTGTCAATATGGCACGAAAACCGATTGACATTACCCATCTTACCCTCGAGAAACTTTTGAAAATACTCCCTGCAAACCATTTGTAACTTCCTTTTGTTTGGATAAATTAATAAAAGGTTCTGTTATCAGGTTTATTGCCTATAACTGTGACCTTTCTTCAAAATTCACTTCCCTAATACAGAGCGGGGAATAGAGCAGTTTGTGGTCCAAGTGGGAATCACTTACTGCTCTATTCCCCGTTTTGGCAACATGTTCAGATGACCTTGACCCACTTCGGGACTTAGAAAATCTTTGTTTGGTAAGATATTGGAAGATGTATTTATTTCTTACAACAAAACACCCCCCCCCTCCCCTACTCAAGGTCAGAACCATTTGGGTGGGGGCTCAACTGGTTTGGCTGACTCGGGTATAAAATAAGTTCCCCATCACTGGTAAAATCATTCTGCTGCTTGTGCTTGCTCACACAGGATCATGGCGCATATCAGAAAACACACCAAACCGATGAAATTTAACGTGAAGAAAACGCCGCTGGTTTTACCCACTACCTCTTCAGCATCAACTTCTTCTGCCCCGTCTATACTCCGCCAGGTTATATCATCGCCTTCTTCTACATCATCCTTCGGCCCTTCAGATATACTCCGCCAGTCATTATTATTATCTTTAATTCTTCCGGAGAAGATGACTGATTCACCGCACGATTCTACATCAAAGTATTCGCAGTCTTCTCCATCAAAGTTTTCGCCATCTTCTCCATCAAAGTCTTCGCCATCTTCCCCATCACAAAGGTCAAGGTCTTCTTCTTCATCGAGTTCGAGGTCATCTTGTTCATCACCAAGGTCAAGATCTTCTTCTTCATCTTCATCGATTTCGAGGTCATCTTGTTCATCATCAAGCTCAGGGTCTTCTTCGACATCGAGCTCAAAGATATCTACAACACCCACCAAGCCTTTAACTACTGGACCAAAAATCATTTCTCCAATCGTCACTCCACCTTCTACAAGTCTTCGTCCTTCAGTAATTTGCACAAGTATTAACCGTCCTTCAGAAAGATTTAATGAGCTAAAATCGTTGAGGAGGAAGTGTATGCTTCCTGCACAACAATGTGGTTATGTATTTAAAAAAGGTGCAAAGAAAGGTCAACGTTGTGCTAAATCCTGTGTCTTAAATGAGGAAGTGTGCGGTTCTCATTTAAAACACAATGCTAACGTTTCTCTTTCTTCACCACACCTAACAGTGAAACCATCCAAGATTCGGATTAATAGGCTTATTAAAAATAAACAATACTACTTTGTTAAAACAATGGGCTTTGCAAAAGTACTTTTAAAGTGTGGAGATCAACGCTACATTTTAAAATTACCTAGAGGCATGTTTCATCCTCCACGCCCAACCAAAAAAGACTATTTAATCCGAGTTGATTCGGGGACCACTGTGTGGAAAACATTACAGTAAAAAAAAAACGTTCAAACAGTTTTTCTAAATTAAAAATTAAAGTTTTTTCCAAATAAAAAAAAGTGTGGACAACCTATTTACATTTTGTAGCATATGCTGCAGAGTGTAAATAGATTGTCCACACTTTTTTTACAATGATACAACGACCTTGACCTAGATAACAGACTTTAAGGTGACCTTGACCCACTTACAGAACTTTATACTCTGTTAGTATTAAATTGTTCATATATTGTTACAATAATACCCCTTCCCTATCACTAATTACCCCCACCACTTAAATCGGGGGGTATAAAAAGAGGTTTTTTATCATTGCTTATCTCATTCTGCTACTTGTGTTAGCACTAGGATATATAGCAGCTATGTCACCAAAGGATAATATATTTCCTTCTGCAAAATCAATCGTGGGAATTATAAAACATATTGTGATTGAAAGTGAGGATGAAAATGAAGACGAATTGGAAGATGTTGAATTATTAAGTGATATGGATGCAATGGAAGATCTTGAATTATTAAGTGATATGGACAGTGATGATCTTGAAGCAGGATATATGGAACAAATTGAACCGTTAAGTGACGTGGAATCTGAAACCTATAGAATCTATCAGCATCTTCTCTATTCTGAAGAAATACATGATGAAAGCCCAACCACTAGTAGTAGTTTGGATGGGTTATTTTTAGATAGCGCACGAGGGGTATATCATATTCGTCGACGACTATTTCTTTCCGATGCTTCTGATACAACTGATTCCGATTCATCAAATGAGTCTGATTAAGTGTTGTTTTTTCTTGTTAACTGTCAAACTTTAAATACAGAGCGGGGAATAGATCAGTTTGTAGTCAAAGTGAGAACTACTTACTGCTCTATTCCCCGTTTTGGTAATATCGTTGTATAACCTTGACCCATTTACAAGACAGAAAATATTTACCAGCTTTCAATTTTTGTTTGTTTTGAAAAAGTGGGGGTAACTGATACATTTAATTGTGGGGGAACGTCTATTTAATGTCGATGCAACAGTGTATATTTATCATATCGGCATTATGAACCCACCAGCAAACTCCGTTTGTTACAGCTTTCCCCTCATCGATATCGATGATGTGATAAAACTTACATCAATAACAAAACTGTTTGAAATGGAAAGGCGACTAATAAAAGTCGACGTAATTCCACAAGATCTTCGTTCGGCAATGTTGACCATCGAATATGTTAAAGATGGTCCCAACTGAAGATCCCTATTGTTTTATGAAATTTTTAGTTGATCGAGATGCAATGTGTACAATCCGATTTCACATCCGAGTTTAAAATATATTAAATTTTCCTGTTGGAGAAAATTGTCCTTGTTAAATACAAAGCGGGGAATAGATCAGTTTATGGTTTAAAATGAAATCATTTACTGCTCTATTCCCCGTTTTGGCAAATATGTTCAATGACCTTGACCTAAATACAGAACTTTGTAGCCTCCAGCTACAATAGTAAATATAAAATGTAAAAAATAGTAAACTTAACGTGATACGTACCCCCACCACTTTTGCTAGGGTATAAATAGAGGGGCATTTGCAGTGTTTTTCATTATTGCGTTGACCCTTGTGGAGAACGCATCTACATTATGCATCACTGCGATATTTGTAAGTCTTCATTTAAGGATGAATTTCTTTTAATGATTCATAAAGAACTAAAACATAACAACAACCAAGATGAAGAATATGAAGAAGAAGAATTGAAAGAAATAGATCGAATGTTAGCTCAACACCAACATTCCAGACCAAGTGTTATTCAATATGCACCATCAACATCGACTTCTACCTCTGCTCTGTCTACACTTCACCGTCCTTCAACATCGTCATCTGCATCGACTTCTACGCCTGCTCTGTCTACACTTCATCGTCCTTCAACATCATCAACTGCATCGACTTCTACGCATGCTCTGTCTACACTTCACCGTCCTTCATCATCATCAACAGCTGCATCGTCTTCTACGCCTGCTCTGTCCACACTTCATCCTCCTTCAACATCAACAGTAAATGTGGAGCTACACGCTCAAGCACTACCTGGTAAAGTAGTAACACATTTTAAAATTGACAACGCAAAATTACAACTTAAAAACTTTCTAAATAACGCCAAAGGATTAGTAATTAAAACACTAAAGAATGAACAAAAAAGATTAAATTTTATCAAATTTGGACTGTTGCTGGATGCTATATTCACTAACATTCAAAACGAAACATCACCAAGAGGTTTCATGGCAAAAAACCGAACCATCATGGCTGCATCTGATATTGAAAAGATCGTAACAGAATGTTTTGAGGAAATTTTAACAAAATTACAAGAACATGAGGAAAGAGGATCTGGATGGACTTTATTAAGTATAACAAGTCTGGATGTTAGAGTTCATAAACACGGTTATGGAATGAGAGGAAGTAGTTACATTCCTCTTCCGAAAAAAGTAAGTGATACCAAATCCTGTATTAATGTGCAAAATGAGGATAACGAATGTTTTAAATATGCTATGTTGGCCAAATATGTAAAAAATCATGTGTGTAGACCTAATAGAGAATATGAAGGAGTTCAACATAAGTATAATTTCCAAGGAATGACTTATCCTGTTGCAATTACTGATATATCAAAATTTGAAAAGCAAAATCCGTCGGCTTCAGTCAACATATTTGGTTTGGATTCGTCAAATAATGTGTATCCCTTGCGCATAACATCGAATGAGCGCAACAATCATACTGACTTCTTATTAATCAATAAAGGAGAGATATATCATTACGTGTATATAAAAGATTTTGAAGGGCTCGTATGTAAACAGTTAACAAAACATAAAAGGAAAATCACAACATGTAAGAGATGCTTTTGCCATGTGAACAAACCATTAAGAAGAGGAGGTTCAGAATGGTTATTAGAACACCAAAGGTTATGTAGTGGAAATTATGAGGTTAGAATTAAATTGCCACATCCTAGCAGATCATACGTACAATTTGACAAAGTAAATCAACAATACCCTATTCCATTTGTTGTGTACGCGGATTTCGAAGCGTCTTTACTTCCAATTGAACAACAAGAAGAGGATATCGCAAAAAGAAGCAAATATCAAAAACACGCACCAAACAGTTATTCTATACTAACAAAATCCACGCTGTCTGAAGAACATCTTCAAGAATTTGGACTATCATCTGCTCCGAAGATTTATCGCGGTGAACAAGCAGCGAAACACTTTGTAGACGATTTGTATTACATTGCCTCTAAGGTGGAAGAACTCTACAAAATTAAAATACCGATGCTGCCTATAGAAGAACATCAACTTCAACATCACAATCTGGCAACAACATGTTATCTGTGTAATAACATATTTACACCAGATAACGTTAAAGTTCGTGATCACGACCATCTTACAGGAGTCTACAGAGGTGCAGCCTGTAACGCTTGCAACTTGAATTACAAACTTCCATCTTTTATACCCTTTGTTCTACATAACCTTAGTGGATATGACTCTCACTTTATAATTCCCGAATTGGGAAGAGATGATGGGGCGATAGATGTTTTGGCAACAACAATGGAAAAATTTATAAGCTTCTCTAAAAAGGTTGGCAAAATAAAACTTAGGTTTATTGATTCGTTTAGATTTATGCCTTCTAGCCTAATGAAATTAACTGAGAATTTAAAAAGAGAAGATCTGATAGAAACAAGCAAAATTGTAGCCAGTAGTAAAATGGATCTGGTTCTTCGAAAAGGGGTCTTCCCCTACGATTACATCGATGGACTGCATAGATTTAATGAAACATCACTTCCTCCACCAGAACAATTTAACAACAAACTTAATGATTCGGAAATTTCACTTGAAGATTATAAACATGCATGTCGAGTATGGAACGAGTTGGATATGAAGACCTTAGGAGAATACTTAGACTTTTATGTAAAACTTGACGTGACTCTTCTCTGCGATGTTATGGAAGAATTCCGAAGAACCTGTTTTGCAGCATACGGTTTGGACCCTCTACATTCGTATACATCTCCAGGACTAGCTTGGCAAGCAATGCTGAAAGAAACAAAATGCAAACTCCAGCTGTTAAGAGATATAGATATGGTTTTAATGGTTGAGTCGGGTGTTAGAGGTGGATTAACTCAAAGCGTGACAAGGCATGTTAAAGCCAACAACAAATATCTACCTGACCATGATCAAGAGAAACCTTCAACGTACTTGGGATATTTCGACGCAAATAATCTGTATGGATGGGCCATGTCGAACCCACTTCCATTTGACAACTTTAAATGGGTTGATCCCGATTGTATTGGGGATATATCACAAATTCCAAAACATGGAGATACCGGATATATTTTGGATTGCGACTTTGAATATCCAGAACATTTACACGATCTTCATTATGACCTTCCACTCCTTGCAAGAACAGAAATTTCACCAACTGGAAAACACCCCAAATTAATGATGACCCTTAACAATAAACAACGATACGTAGCTCACTATTGGGTTGTTCAACAAGCTATCGAATTAGGTTTACGTCTTACTAAAATTAATAGAGCTGTGGAATTTTCCCAATCGTGCTGGTTGAAACCGTACATAGACTCGAATACTACCAGAAGAGCAGCCGCTACATCAGCCTTTCAAAAAGACTTTTTTAAATTAATGAACAATGCGATATTCGGTAAAACATTAGAAAACAAAAGAAGACATAAAAACGTTAAACTTGTTACAGATCCGAACAAACTACAGAAACTCGTACAACAGCCGAACTTTAATACATCTATAATTATTAATGAAAATCTTGTAGCTGTATCTATGAAGAAAACAAGTGTGAAGATGGATCGTCCTTTGTATATAGGAATGTCAATCCTGGATATCTCCAAGACTCATATGTACGATTTTCATTACAAAAAGATGGTCACCTTTTATGGACGGGAAAACATCGGCATCTCCTACATGGATACAGACGCTTTTATATATTGGATAATTACTAACGATATGTATGAAGATCTTCGGACATTTGATTACAAAAACGACTTTGACTTTTCCGACTATCCAAAAGATCATCCAAACTACGACAATGACAGAAACAAAAAAGTGCTTGGCAAATTTAAAGATGAAGCCAATGGTGTTATACTTCAAGAAATTGTTGCACTAATGTCAAAATTATATTCTTTACAACTAAATGAAAACCAAGTCATTAAGAAAGCTAAAGGAGTAAAAAGTTTGTATTTAAAGAAGAATGTGCATTTTAATCACTATAAGAAATGTTTATTTGAAGATCAAGATATAACAGCAAAATTCAACACAATCAGAAGTTTCAACCATCAGCTGTACAGCGTGACGGAAGTAAAAAAAGCTCTCTCTTCAAATGATGATAAACGACACATCCTTGCAGACAACATCCACACTCTACCATTCGGCCACTATTCCCTCAACCCTATTGATGAGTAACCCTTTCATCGTCCTACATCCCTTTTCCTTTCCGTATAAAAGGGGGAACACAGCAGTATTTTGCTGTGTTCCCCCTTTTATACATTAGTTTGGAATGACCTTGACATATATAAGCAGATTTATACAAAAGAATATTTAATACCGTATCAGCTGTCTTCGTGAAACCATCATGTCAGACCTGAAGGAGAAGATTATTAATGAACTACACAAACCTGCAAGAATAAAGTTTCCAAGAAGAAATACTGTTATAAAACGGATAAATGATCTATATCAAGCGGATTTAATTGAAATGCGACCGCATAGCAGAATAAACAAAGGATTTAAATATATACTCACAATTATTAATTGTTTTACAAAAGTTGCAGACGCTTTGCCTCTAAAGGACAAGACTGGTAAAAGCGTAACAGAAGCTATGGAAATAGCCATAAAAAGAGATAAAAACAAAATTAAACATTTACAAACTGATGATGGAACAGAATACTTTAATACAAACTTTGCACAGTTAATGAATAAATATAAAATAAATCATTATTCTACAAATTCAGAGAAAAAAGCAGCTATTGTAGAAAGATTCAATAGAACCTTAAAAAGAGCACTGTATAAACAATGTTCAAAAAGAGGTTCTTACGTATGGTATGATGTTTTACCACAATTAATAAATGATTATAACAACAGGTTTCATAGAACTATTGGTATGAAACCTAACAAAGTAAATAGAAGAAATGCAAAAGATGTATTAAAACGCATAAAGAAAAATACAAAGCCTAAAGTAGAAAAAATGCAGCCAAGAAAATTTAATGTAAGTGATAAAGTACGGATTAGTAAATATAAGGGAGTGTTTACCAAGAAATACCTTCCAAATTGGACGAATGAAGTTTTTACAGTGTATAAAGTGCAACCGACTGTACCTGAAACGTATATCTTAAAAGATAACAAAGGAGATTTGTTGCAAGGTGCATTTTATGGACATGAAATGTTAAAGTCAACAGTAGGTGATGTATATCTTGTTGAAAAAGTGTTGCAAAGAAAAAAGGACGCAGTTAAAGTGCGGTGGTTAGGGTTTAACAAAACTGAGGATTCATGGATACCTATAAAGGACTTGGTGTAATGCAAGCAACTCATTTCATCGTTAACCTTTGAGCAGGATGGAGATTATTCACCATAAAGATCGATTCAATATTAATAACATAGATGATTTAACTGTGGATAACGTTAAAATCAACAATGGTAAACACGGTAGTTTACTTCCAAACACTGTTCGATGTATAGTAAGTGGCCCCTCAAACTGTGGAAAGACCAATGTCGTCTTTAATTTGATCACTAATCCGCAGGGATTAAGGTTTAATAACCTATATATTTTTTCAAAGTCTCTACATCAACCAAAGTATAAATTGCTGGATAAAATCCTATCTGATGTGTCCGATGTTAATTTTTACAAATTTAACGCTAGTGATAGCATTATGCAACCAAACGAAGCGAAACCGTATTCTGTTTTATATTTGACGATGTATCTTGTGAAAATCAGGATACTATTAGAAACTACTTTGCCATGGGAAGACATCGACAGCATATATATAGGACAAACTTATAGCAAAATCCCAAAACAACTTATCAGAGATAATGCAAATATTCTAATTGTATTCAAACAAGATGATACTAACCTAAAACATATATATAACGATCATGTGAATGCGGATATGCCATTTGAAAAGTTTAAAGAGCTTTGCGGAAAAGCATGGGCGGAAAAGTATGGATTTTTGGTTATTATGAAAGATCATGCTATAAAAGATGGTCGTTATAGAATAGGTTTTGATAAATTCGTTTTAATACACTGATTAGCGGTATTAATGTACAAGTCGTCAAGGTGTGAAGATGGTTAACCAGGAAAAGCTATTAAAGGAAATAAAATCACTTAGTGATTCTATTAGACAAAAAAACCGAGCTTTAAAATCAGGTATAAAGGAAAGAGAGCAATTTTTAGAAACAACATTCAAACCTGTTACTGAATCTTTAAAGCGATTAGCACAAAATATGGAAAAAAACCTTCAATTCGCTTCGAAGGAGACAAAATGCTACCAATTTCCAAATATGAAGAAGAATTTCAAAATGATGAAAGTTTTGGCCAGTTACAAACATCTGAAGAAAGTGACGAGTATGAAGAAAGCGGAGATATAGAGGATTTAAAGGAAAAGGACATTGCAGAAGATACAAGTACAGAAGATACAAGTGTAGAAGATACAAGAGCAGAAGAAGAGGATATTAACCCATCCAACTTAAGCAAATTAGGCACGGATATTATGTTTAAAGGAACACTTGGAAGAACATATACGTTAAAAATGTTACACGCCGCACATGCTAATCGAAATTATCATACCTATGGAGCTAGAATAGAGGATAAAGGATTAATGATTGGAGATAGCAAGTTAGATATAAACGAAAATGATGATATAGTTATTGGAGATAAGAAATATAAAGGTACAAAAGGTTTGTTTGAACTTATCTTTAAAAATAATCCTGGTAAATATACTAAAAGGGATTTACAATTGTTTAAACATATATTAGAGTATACAAATGCACATAGAAAAAAGTATTCCAAAGACCTACCTATTCATAGAAATCGGTAAGTAAAATATACAAGTATTATATCTAGTCTTTTCCCCTCAAAATCAAAAAAAGCTCAAATTAAAAGAAGAGCTTTATCTTCTGCTGAATTAAATGTTTTGCATAAAAAGAGAAAAACAACTGATCCTACCACATCTGGAAGGGGATTATTGAAAAACTTGTATAAAACTAATATAATATATTACAACGATATAAATAAGTTAGTTGATCGAATGAGGTTATTACATGAAGCTATGGAAGCCGGGCACACTGGTTTAGAAAACGAGTGGGTAGCTTTGGTTGATGAACTGCGAAAACAAGGAATAATTTTTCAGTAGACGTATATATATATATATATATAATAAAAACCTAAACGATAGCGATTCAGTTACATCATGAGTGTGGACAAGTTTGGACGGTATTCCGAGTTTGGAGTAAAATCTGGATATAGTGAAAAAAGAGCTGGGTTTCCGTTAACACCTGATGGCAACTATAATTTTGAAGGAAAAGTAATTCAAAATGTTGGTGATCCGCTTTTGCCTTCTGATGAGGTTACGGTAAAATACATGGATAAAAGAACCCCAACTGTACACGAAGATCATTGGGGGTTTTCCGGTAAAAGGTTAAGCAATATACAACATCCCGTTTATGATGGTGAAGCAGTAAATTTCGCTACTCTAAAATTGTTAACGATTTACAAAAGGAATGAAACTGACACAAGCTATGATGTAAAAAAATTAAAATTATCAAATGTAGATGATTGTGAGCAGGATGGAGACGCTGTAAATAAGAAAATGGTTGATATTATACACAAGAAATGGACTACGGAATATGAAAAACATTTGGAAAGGTTTGGTGCAGCTCTATTCCATTATATCCATCGGGCTTCAGGAAGAGATGAAGCTTCAGATGTTGACAGTCACAATTATTTAGACTGGAAAAATATACACAATCCAGAGAAACCTAATCAACGAGATAAACCGTCTGAGCCTTCTAAAGTCAAGACATTACGAAAGGGGGATAAAGTGAATGTGATTAATGAACCAACAGAAAACGATGAAGATTACATAAGAGAAAAAAGAATTTAAAATACCCCATGATAAGGGATAAAGCATCAGTCATATTCGAGAGACGATACAGAGAGGATGATGGAATCCAATATTACTGCGTGGAGTTTAATATCTCAAGAGCCGAGATTTCCCTAAGGAGTGTTGACAGATGGTTTTGTTCAACAGTTTGATAGATATATGGATTGGGAACAACTTTCCATACAATACCTCTTCACAATGACTATGTTAAGAATTTATTTTCACAGAGTTAACTGGATCCTTATTTTACAAAGACAACAGTTTTCAGAAGACTTCCTCATAGAGATGACATCAAATTTTAATAATTGTTGGGAAGTAATAAGTAAATATCAAAATCTCTCTGAGAATTACATTGACAATTTTAAAGATAAACTAGACTGGGATGTGTTATTCAATTACCAACGATTAAGTGGCAAGTTTCTAAGGGAACATGACAACTATTTAAAGTTTATTTATTTTACCGAAGACAACGATACCATCACCAGCGGAGAAACATCTGGAACATCTTCAATTACACCTTATTTCTATTTTTACTACTTTTATTTAATATGTCTACATTTAATTAATAAATCCATTTCTATATACAACAGACAATTCTGAGGAGTATATCTGCATGTTTAAAAATGAATTTATACCAAGCAAATTTGAGTACATACTAAAGTACTTTCTACCATCTTGTAATGTGCCCAAACGTCCGAATAACAATAAATAAATGGATTTTAAACAGTATATAATACAAGAAACCAATACTGATATTACATTCATTGTAAAACATTTATAGAGTGCACCTACTGATTGTAAGTTTTGCTATAAATAATCATGTCGAGGGTTAAACGCATCAGTCATAATCGAGAGAGATTACAGAGAGGAAGGGGAATAGCATCAACAGCATTTTCTCTACTGAGTAAACCGGTTGGAGCTAAAGTTAACAAGGAGATTGATTTATTACCTGTGGAATTACATTTACCTGGAGGAGATCCTGGAATAAATAAGCTCGATCAGGCTTGTAAACAGCACGATATAGCGTATTCCAAATTTGGTGATACTAAAAATAGATCAATAGCAGATAGAGCACTTGCTGAGAAAGCTTGGCAAAGAGTAAAATCAAGTGACGCGAGTATTGGTGAAAAAGCAGCGTCTTTAGCAGTAACAGCAGCAATGAAAGCAAAAACTACGTTTGGAGGAGGAAAGAGAAGAAGGCGTGGGAAAAAACCCGCTAAGAAACAAGGAGGTAATATCAGAAGAAAACGTCGATCTACCAGTGGTAAAGCTAAAAAGAAACCGACAATATGGTCAATGATAAAAAAGGGAGGAGGATTATACCTAAGACCGTATCGTGTGTATTAAATAAGAAAGAGCAATTAATAATTAAAAACAAATAATTGACCAATGAAGAACTGATTACATATGCTTCTTGTTTGAAAATCCCATTTTTTAGAGGAGTATTTATGAAAGATGAATTACCGGTTAAAATGTGGAAAAATGAGACTGGTATTGTAAATTTGGATAATAGTGAAGGATTAGGCACTCATTGGGTGTGTTACAAGAAACTTGGTAAAAACATTTATTATTTCGACAGTTTTGGAGACCTTCCACCACCGAAAGAACTTCAACAATACTTTCGTGCGGCAGAAAATATTTTTTACAATCATACAAGAAAACAACCTGATGATACATCCATTTGCGGTCATTTATGTTTAGACTTTTTAGCTAAAAGTGTTAGTCAACTTTAAGATGTCTTCGTATACAGTGTCATTAACCGGTAACTCATGTACTTTGCGCAGTATTCTGTTTCCAGCGCTACGTTTGCAAAAAGGAAGACTATGGGAAGCCGCATTATTGGATTTAACAACATATAACTCTATTCCAAACGTTAGTGAAGGAATTAATAACAAAATACATTATTACAAGACAAAAGATGATAAAGGAAAGTATTCAGCTTTGGAAGAATTCAGTTTACCAACAGGAGCTTATGAAATTGATAATATAAATGAAGTTATACAAAAACATATGGGAAAAGAAAATATAACGATAAAAGGCAATAACAATACAATGAAAGCCGAAATTACGTCTAAGTATTATATTGATTTTAGTCAAGAACATTCAATTGGTAGTTTATTGGGGTTTTCTAAGGAAACAAAAGTATTAGAACCTAATAAAACTCATTCTGGGAATAAAACTGTGACGATCATCAAAGTTAATAGCATAGACATTACATGTAACATTATACAAGGATCCTACAGAGATGGAGAAAATCGTCATATATTACACACATTCTACCCATCAGTTGCACCGGGTTTCAAGATAGTAGAAAAGCCTCAAAACCTTGTGTACCTACCGTTAAACACCAGTTTCATTTCAGACATCGTGCTGAATATAGTGGATCAAGACGGAAACCTTATTGACTTTAGAGGAGAAGCTATTACTGTAAGAATACATATAAAATCATCCGCTTAGACAATGGGGTTATCATTTAAAAAGAGAGAGCCAACAAGCAAAGAGGTCAGTAGCTCATCAGCTGTAGAAGGATTAACAAGTGACAACATTCGTTTTCTAGAAGAAATTGGATTAAAGGTCATTAATAATGGATATACTGGATATACCGCAGGGTCCAACATTCGACGAGACCTTATGGGAAAAGGAATATCACACGCACAACCCTTACGCTTCGTCCAAATTAAACAATAACGATGAAATTAGGATTCCTATACAACAACAAGACATTTATACTCTTCCATGCGAAAGTTATTTATATATTGAAGGAAAAGTAACAAAAACTGATGGTACTGCTGGAACCACTGTTCCGTTCATAAATAATCCTATGGCATTTTTATTTGACGAGATTAGATATGAAATTTCAGGAGTTACAGTCGATTCAACAAAAAAGGTTGGAATTTCCAGTACATTGAAAGGATTAGCGTCTTTAACACCAAATGAGAAGAATTTGTAAGCTGTTGCAGGATGGGTTGCACCAGACAAAAGTACAATCGCTCCTGACTCTTCGGGAAACTTTGATTTCTATGTACCTTTAAGATTACTCCTAGGATTTGCTGAAGACTACAGAAGAATAATAATAAATGTAAAACAAGAACTAGTTTTATTAAGATCATCAAACGATAAAGATATTATTAAAGCAGCTGCTGGAACAACTGATGCCAATTTAGACTAGAAATTAACATTAGACAAGATTGTTTGGAGAGTACCACATGTGCGACTAAATGATGAACACAGGATTACATTATTAAGAAAGTTAAAATCAGATCGAGACATTGTAATGCCATTCAGAAGCTGGGAGTTTCATGAATATCCCGTTTTACCTACAACACAACGGCATACATGGACTGTAAAAACTTCTACTCATTTGGAAAAAGCGAGATATGTAATATTTGGATTACAAACGAAGAGGAAAAGTATAATAACTGAAAATGCTGGTGAATTTGACCATTGTAAATTAACAAACTGTAAAGTGTTCCTGAATTCACAATTCTTTCCCTACGACAACTTTAATATTTCTTTTGATAAAAAAAGATACAGTGTTTTATTCGACATGTACGCTAGGTTCCAAAATTCATATTACGGCAAAACAAATACACCTCTACTATCTCCCGTACAGTTTGAATCGAAAGCTCCGATTGTTGTAATTGATTGTTCCAAACAAAATTAATCTGTAAAATCGTCTAGTGTTGATATAAAAATAGAAATGGAATTTCAAGAAAACGTACCTGCAAATACATCTGCGTATTGTTTAATTTTGCACGATAAAATTGTTACATACACACCGTTGACCGGTATTGTAAAGACAGTATTGTAAAACGTTAGACCACCACCGGCACCGCCCCTGTCGCTAACCTATAAATAGCGGAGCAGCAATGCAGGTCTTCAGTTGATCGTCTATCGGCGCATTGGTAACATCTTCTACAAAATGAGTTCTCCATCTGTTGTACAAGGTGATGAAGAGGTAGCACCGTTATTGGAACGTGATAATACTAGTGAAGCAGAAATCATCAAGGAAATAACTGCATTTTTAAAGTTTGGTAAAAGAGATAGAGAGGAGGAAAGTAATGCAGACCCATCAAAGGTAGTACCAAAGAGGAAGAAGAAAGTTGAAGAAAATATCCCTCCTCACATTTTAACTGAAGTTTTTTTGCGAATCTTTTACCCCATCTCAGCATGCATCAGTAAAAGTGTATCAGTTGGATTGATGAAGTCATTGGATTATTCCCCTACAGTAATACTACACCGTGGAACAAAAAAGGTTTTATTTTCGCAAAATGCTTGGGAGTCATTTTTGAAACATGTACATTTAATAGAATGTTATTTAACTAACAGTTTGTGTGGAAGGAAAACACATATTCGACTTTTGGATTGTGACAATGAAATCGATATTGTTAAACATCGCGGACAACTACAAGTGCGAATTAGAGACTTGACTCAACATGAAAATAAGATTCTACTGTCACGTGAAGAATTCTACGTTTTAAACTACGCAACAGAACCTATTACAAGGTACATGAGACAGTTGGTATTTGCAAGCGCTATTATTAAAGAATATTTGGTCGATACTTTGGAAAAACAACCTGATAGCACCATCGTGTACGGACCTGTGGATACATCTATTTTTAATAGAATACCTCATGAAGTTTGCATGTGGAGAAAGTTAAAGGATTTTGAACCACTTGTAGAAATCGCTACAGAAGCTACAGAAGAAACAACACAGGAAGAAGAAACGGAGAAACAAGAAGAAGAAGAAAACGAAACACAAGAAGAAGAAGTTAAAAAATACTAAAGTTTGACTTAGTAAAGAAGAACACACGTGGGGTAGGCCTATTGGGGACGGTGCCCACGTTAAATATACACCAACGCGCCTGCAACTGTACGGCCTGGTACTTAACCTACCGTGGTGTGGAAAACAGTTTAGTTGATCGCTAGGTGCCATGATGAGCGGAGGGGATGAAGAAGTGAGTGTAAAGCCTTGTGTAATAGAATTTCAGGCATTTCGAAATAATGATGATAGGTTTATTATCAAGGAATTAGTAATTTATACTTGCTTACATTTGTAGCCTACCCATTCACGTTTGAAGCTCCTTTTTCTTTTAACAAACTTAACGCCAAAGCAAAAAGTACAAACAAATGGATAACAAACTACTTTCATCACATACATTGGTATGAAGGATTTATAAGCTACAGTAATCTGCACAGTATTATGTTTAACTTTTGCAAACAATATTCACATATATACACAAGAGGATTAGAAAAAAATAACTGGATACAAAAGTACACGCTCGGTGATGTTTTCGATATAACTATCAGTAAGGACTCACATTAATTAATCTCGGTAATATTTGTGTCGCTGCAAAAGATCTTAAACACGGTCAAACAAACTGTGCATTGTACAACGCATATCGTTTGGCTGCTTACTTGAAACAAACGCAGGAATGTGGTGGGGGTAGCGGAGAACAGAAATGTGGTGGGGGTAGCGGGGCCTATAAATACGAGGAGACAACACCGCTCCAGCACGAGTATTATTCGAGACTCCGAAGAGGCAACATCACAGAAGACACCACCACCACTGACGAAGATGACATCACAACAATATCTACAAACACTGGTTGATCAATTCAACATTCACTCAAAATCCAACCTTCTGCTAACTAAAAAATGTTCAGAACTAAAAGAACAAAGACACTACATTATTCATAGCATCAAGAAAGTGGAAACCACACATGGAGAAGCAATTATAGTATCATTGTGCGAAGGACCTATGACTCCAGGAGATGAGCCGAAGTTACAAGTATTTCTTCCAAAACGATTTGTTCAACTGCTACAAAATGAAGACTTGCGAGATATTCAACCGGGGACGTTGTATTTGGTATCACACGGTGTAAGCGGCAACAACTCGACGGAACTCACTCTGCACATCATGCATCATTGTACATAATGTCTCTATTTGTATTTCTCTGTTTTTATTTATAGTCATCAATGTTAGACTTAAGCTTATTGTATTGTAAAATGTTTGTTTAATAAAGAAAAAAAAGAAAAAAAGAATAACATTAAAAGAAGAAAAAAAAACAGCAACATAGCAGTATATTATTTTATATACTGCTGTGTTGCTTTTTTTTAAATTCAAATGGATGACCTTGAACTTTTGTTCAAGGTTAACTTATGAAGGGATATAAAAGAGAGGGAGCAGTGAAGTTAGTCTCAGTCTTGTCTAACACACGCTGCAGCTAACATGTCGGTGCCACCGATGAACAATTTATTTTTCGATAACAATTTGAAGACATATTGTTGCGAGTTGCAATGTTTTAAAATACCAGGCGATCAAGTTGACGGGAAAGCTTGTCGTAAGTGCAGGTGTTTCAGCTATTGCATATGTAGATGTAAAACATATCAAATGAACCGACAAGATAAAATACAAGAATTACGGCGACGGCTTGCATTACTTTGGCGGCGAATGGAGTAGCAACCATCTGCCGCGCACTTGCCACCTGCCGCCTACCATCTGCCCCCTGCCATCTGCCGTCCGACATCTGCTCCGCCCCACCACACTTTTACCCCCACCATTTAGTACGATTACAACGCTAGCTTGTGAATAGCCAGTACACCTCCGGCTCTCGACCAGTGAACATCGAGCTGCTCGTCCCGACTGTGTGTTCCCTGCGGTCACATAAATAGGCAAGGAACACACAGTCGGGATGGATCGATTGGACAAACAAGCGCAGCACTTGAAAACTGCGTCTGACGGCCGCGACTCCGGATCAACATCATCGATGACGACAAACAACGGGGAACTATTGTAAACATAAATTATTGTAAACATAACTTATTGTAAATAAAAAGAAATGTAAAAATAAAGTAATAAATGAAATAGTACTACCTCGCACTCGTATCATTCGATTGCTTCATTCGATTTTTTCATTCGATATTTTTATCGAATGACAACTATCGAATCACAATCGGATTTTACGCGTGCGAGGTAGTACTTTTTTAAAATTACCTCCCAGTGACCTTGAACTTTGACCTTTCCCTCATTACGTCACAAAACCGCCTACGTCACTGGCTGAGGCTCAGATGACGTGTTTAATGACTCAGTGCATCCGGTCACGTGACCGGATGACGTCACTTCCGGTCTAGCAGCCTCAAATGCCCACTACTGGCATATATGGTCTTAAAAATTTACTGTGGAGAGTCCCAGGTATAGTGGATTAAAGGCTCCCCAGTTTCTTAGTAAAGCTAATGCATTTGGCAATACCAGGTGTATTTTCTTTGCCAGTAATGACCATTGTTATTTTAATGTTAAACCACACCTTGTAAGTGTTAAATTCAGTGATTGTTTATTATAATACCCTCAATAAAATATATTTCCATCTCACCAGTGATTATTACCAACACTATTGCAGTGTCTGTGCTGTACCATTTTCTGTGCTGTGCATTGTCTAAATGTTAATTTATTTTGTGCTGTAAATTTTGTGATTTAAGTTTAAATAGGTGTTTAGTGTAATATACTGGCCATCCCTAGACACATTAACTTCAAAACCTAATTGGCAAAACAATATTCAGGCAGGAAAGCTATAATAGGGAAACCCATTTAAATAGGCCCTAGCGGTCATTGGACTGCAGTCAGTTTTTAACCTGTATTGAGGTGTTAAGTGGTTTTAGGCTACTACTTTAGGATGTAGAAATACTTGATAGGGTCATATGTGAGTAACAAAGTAGGTTTTTGTAGAAAAGTCAGACCCATTTATAGTTTTTAACTGGTTTTAAAGTCAGTTTTTCCGCCCAGCCAAATACCAGCCATAGGTCTTACAGCAAGCTATTAATTGGCCAGCAGTGAAATAGATTTTGTATTTTTGGCTAATACTATAATACATTAGGGATTTTAGATTTCATTTTGCCTAATTTTACATAGTTAAATCCAAGTAACCTTCACTACCACTATTAAAGTAGCGCTATAATTCAAGGCTTGTTTTAGCCAATAACAGGAATTAGCCAATACCTGGTCAGGTACAGCAACCTGTATTTTGGTTCATTTGGAGGTTTTAGATGACCTTAGCCTATTGTTTTTCATTAAAAAAATACAGAATGAGGTTATGTATGAGTACAAATGTAGTTCGTTTGTAGGGGTAAAAGCCTCAGTTATAGCTTTCAGCCACTTATAGTAGTCAGTTTATCTGAAATGAAATACCATCCGGGTTTCTGGGTTTATTTACAGTTATAAAGTAGTTCTAGCCTTTATTTTTGCTAGTAATACTTCCCCTTTTTTTTAAAGCAAGCCAGTTATAAAGTTTTTTATCCATGCGGGTTTTATTATTGCATTGTTGTTCGAGCCTTGAATCTGCCAATAGATATCCCATAACGACACGTCACAGCTGACGTCACACGGTTGGCGATCATGCATTCGCAACTTCTTCGGTTAGCTAACCTAAAGTTTACGGTTTTGTTCGACGCTCGATGCATCTACATTACTTTTGCTAGTTTAACAGTGAGTTTAAATTAACTTCAGTTTATCATTTTGGAAACTTAGTCTTAATTTTTTTACTTGAGTACTACCTAGGGTTTTCTTGTGCTACGCTTAAATGCATTAAATACTCGACTTAGTGGGTTTTTGTTTAGTGTACAGGTTCTCTTGACTTAAGAGTGACCCACATTTAGATTCAATTTTGATTTTAGTGTAGATTACGTGTGACCCTGTCTGTTATTCGAATTTTTTGTTAGGTATAGGATTAGGGGGACCGACCTCAATTTTATTTCTCAAATAGACACTTCTGGTGTCGGTCGGCCTTTTTCTGCATTTCCCCTTCAGTTTAATTTAAATATGAGCCAGCCAAGCATTCCCTTACTGTTTTTCTTAGGTACTAACGATTGTTTAGCCAATGTAAATGTAGCAGTATTTAAGAATTCCTTTCTGTCATTTTTGAGAATATTACGTCGAACTTATCCTGGAATGGCAATCGTTTTCATGACTTTGTCGCATTATCCGAGGATAAGTAACTCAACCCCAGCACTTGCCCGTTTGCACAAAGTTAATAGATGTTTGCTTACTCTACGTTCTGATTCAGTAAGAGTGATAGTGCTCCCCGACGAATTTAATCAGATGAAGTTTTTTCATGCATATTATGGGAACTCTATGCGTCGTGATTGCATCCATTTCAACAACGACGCATTTAGAAAGTTAATTCCTGTAATAGAAAATTCCCTTTCACAGTTACCGACGTAGTTTTTTTTCGCATCCTTGTCTTACGCAACGACTGTTTATGCTCCTGAGAAGTCATTTCTTGGTAAATCTCATCCGAATGCTTGGCCTAGGTAAATTTTTTTGCTTTTCTTTCCTCTAGCACAATGACATTTTGCATTTAAAGAAATTTTGTAAAAATTTTTTTAGGACAATTCCTCATTTTCTGTGTTGGGCGCGTTACCTCGGGTGCTCCTTTGCACTACTATTGATTTTTTTCAGTGAATATTACTTACGGGGTGAAACCTCTAGACTTTCGGTGTTCTTGTAATTAAGATTTTGTACTTGTAGTTAAAGTATTTTTTCCTTCTCGCAGCTCCATACCTGTTCATAAATTTTTTTTATAAAAATGCCCTCTAAGGTGTATTCCCCCGAGGAGCTGCCTACCGGCACTTCCTGGGTCTGCACCCTCAATGCGCAGGATGCCACCAATCAGTGCCACGTGTTAGGGATCACACCTTCTACGACGTTGTCTATAAACAGGACCCTGCTAAGTGACTACCTTAAAACCTTGCAAATGAATGGTGGGTCCGAACCCTTACCCGTAAATTCTAGGCCAGATCTAACCTCCCCAAGCACCGCCCAGCAGTTGGAACCAGAAGATAAATCCTCTCTGGCCCCCAACGCAGCTTCGAACCCTGACGCGGCTACCATCCCATTAACTCAATCGGCGCCGGCAACGACACCTGGTGCTACCAAGGAACAGCTTGATAGTAATGCTAGTACCGCCCACGATATCGCGACCACCAGTTCTGACAGCGGACGTTCACCTGCTGTGAATTGGGCCCAGTTAGTCCAGGACACCGCGTTAGCCGTGGGCCAACAGGTGGCCGCTGCTATGACCAGTTGCCGTTCACCTCCGCGCGCAAATCACAGTACCATGAGGGTGTTAGATGATATGGTTAGGGCCTTGCCAGTGACTACTGGTGCCGACCCCCACAAATTGGCGGAGTTTCTTATAGCGGTCTCCAAAATCACCAATCTGAACCTCTTTGCCGACCAAGATGTTTTGTTGGCGATTCTTCCCTGCACTGCGGAACAATTGAGAGCCTTCTGGCTAAAGGGAATCGCCGATCACGGCAAGCTCATTCAGGTGGTTCAAGGCGTTAGGGACTTTTTCTTGCCCGCACAAGTTAGGCACACGATCGTGACCACTATGGTCTACAGGGTTCAACGTCCGTCAGAGTCCCTTTCCGAATTCATTGAGGGCATCTCTGCGTCTTCATCCTTGTTAATGCCCGATTTTTCTGAACGTGATGTGCTCGACACAGTCGTCAACGGTCTCAATGCTCCAACGCGGGCGGCTCTTGCGGCCTTTCCGGCAGCGTGTAGTCTTCCTGGCCTTGGTCCCCAGGGTTCAGGTGGTCCGCGCTCTGGAGCAGGGCCAAGCCTTTTCGCAGCCAAACACAGCGCACCACAGTGCCGGGCACCAGCAGCAAAATTTTCCAAATTTTTCCCACACAAATCACAATAATTCTCGACATGACAAGATAATTCTCAGCCCAAGATAATAGGAATTTTCCCAATTTTTCTAGACAAACATACACACCCCGCATTCCGCAGTTTCCATACCACCAAAACCAGCTGCAGCCATTCAGATCTTTTCAAACTCCAAACCAATTTACTCCTCAACGCAACTTCGCTCCACAAAATCAGGGACAGGGAAACGCCAGAGGGGGGCGCCGTTAGGTGCCTTAGCGCCTCCCTTGGTTCAAACGGTAAAGCAGGTGCCTGTCAATCGAACCATAACCAATAAACCCAAGGGTTCACCAAGTATACCGGCTAACGACGTATGCTACGTCACACTCGATTTCAAGGGATTATTTAAAGACGTGCTAATTGATACCGGATCCTCGTTTTGTTTGTTGTCCTCCGACACTTACCAGCTCCTAAAGCGCCATACTAGAGCATTGGTGGATAAACAACCGACATCTTTTTCTGCCATATCTGCCGCGGGTGAACCCATCAGGTTCAAGTTTGTTACTAGGATCCATTTTAAAATTCAACATCTCTCTTGGACTTTTCCCTTTTTTGTAACGGATAATTTGCCAGTTCCCCTATTAATAGGCTCCGATTTTTTGACAAAAACCAAAGCAGTAATTAACATGTTCACACACACTCTCAGTTTCCCCTATGGATCCCCAAAGTCCCCAACAGCTTTTCCACTCATTTGTACCTCAGTTACTGAACAACCAGATCATCCCGTCATGGGGGAAAATTTGAACCCCCAACAGCAACTTTCAGTCTCACAATTAATTTCTCAGTTTCCAGAAACAATCACCAGTAAGTTAGGCCGAACCAACCTTTTGCAGTATCATATTAAAATCAAAGAACACAAAATTATCCGCAACAAACCTTACCAGTACGCCCCTCCCAAACTTCAACTCATGCGACAGCATATTGATGACCTCCTCAAGAAGGGAGTCATCCGCCCATCTACCTCGCAGTATGCCTCCGCCGCATTTTTAGTCCCCAAGAAGGGTGGGAAAACGCGCATGGTGGTCGACTACCGTAATTTAAATTCCATTCTCGAATTAGACGCCACTCCCATGCCCACCATTGAAAGCGCTTTTCAGCACTTGGGACAAGCACGTTGGTTTACGCTGTTAGACTTAAATTCAGCCTACAATCAGATTCCCCTTGCGGAAGCGTCTAAGCAGTTCACCTCTTTTGTTGTACCTTGGGCACAGTATGAGTTTAATTTCCTCCCTTTTGGACTAGCGTCTGGTAGCATGGTCCTCACCTCATTGATTGACAAATTTTTTGGCGATATTAAATTTAAGTACGTTTACAACTTTTTTGATGACCTGTGCGTCTATAGCGACTCCACCTTTGAAGACCACTTGGAGAAGGTTAGGCTAGTAATCAAACGCCTACGTGACGCAGGCCTCACCATTAATCCAGAGAAAATGATGGTTGCTTCCAACAAAATTCAATTCCTTGGCCATGTTTTTTCTAATCACACCATTTCAATTCACCCCGATAGGACACGACCCATAGACGAATTCCCCACACCCAAGAACATTAAACAGCTATCCCGTTTCTTGGGAATGACAGCTTTTTACGCCCGTTTCATCAAGGACTACGCCACCATCACCATGCCACTTAACCATTTAAAGAAAAAAGGCGTTCCTTTTGTTTTTGGACCTGACCAAGTAACAGCCTTCCAAACCTTAAAAGCAGCCTTAGTCTCATCAACCATTCTCCGCATGCCCGATTTCGATAAGCAATTTGTCGTTCACACAGACGCGTCCGGTTCTTCAATCGGAGCGGTCCTTCTTCAAGCCCACGGTGATCAGCTTTTCCCAGTTTCTTATGCATCCCGAGCCCTCAGCAAACATGAACTCAACTACTCCACTTTACAATTAGAATGCCTGGCCATAGTTTTTGCACTTCAGAAATACCAGCAGTATTTGGAACACCGAGAGTTCGAGCTCCACTCAGATTGCTCGGCTCTCACGTGGCTTCTAACACACCCACGCCAGATGGGGCGAATCGCTCGCTGGGTTTCCTTCATCAATTCTTTCAAATTTAAGATCTACCACATTCGCGGCAAGGACAATGTCATTGCCGACTGCCTTTCCCGTCTTTTTGAAAACACTGATACAACAGAGGTCACGCCCCCCGTTCAGCCACCAGCAGTTTTGACCCTCTTTTCTCTTCCTGAGGTATTCAAGGACATCTCCAGCCATCAACTGGATGATCCTGATCTTAGGAAAATTATTAGATCACCCAACAAACCCCCAAATTACTCGGTAGATACCAATACACTTTTATACCGTCAACCCAACCAAACCAAGCCCAGGGTAGTAGTTCCCACCAAGCTTTTTGATCTCCTGTTTTCATATTATCATGAATCCCCTACTTCGGCTCACCTTGGCATCAGTAAGACCCTCGCCCGTATCGAACGCTTTTTCTGGGCACCAAATCTCAAGGCCTATATTACAGATAGGGTACGGACTTGCATCAAATGCCAAAGGTGCAAACAGGCCCCTAACACTAAAGTAGGGAAGCTGGCCTCCGAACTCGTAACCCAGCCTTGGGAGAAAATTTTCATCGACCATATTGGCCCTCTGCCGCTTTCTCTAAATAGAAATAAGTACATTTTAACTGTGGTCGATTCCTTTTCTAAATTTTGCCTTATGCTCCCCGTTAGGAATACTAAAGCCAAGACCACGGCTGCAATTCTCAACAAGCAAGTTTTTTCAATTTTTGGCCCACCTAAGTATCTAGTTTCTGATAACGTCTCCAATTTCAAATCAGTTGTAATCAAAAACCTTTGCATGGGCTTGGGCATCCAACATATTTACACCAGTCCGTATTACCCGAACCCGTCACATGCCGAGAGGGTGAACAAACAAATCAAAATTGCTATCCGAATATTTCACAACCAGCATCAAAAGCGCTGGGACCAGGAACTTCACTGGTTCCAGATCGCTTTTAATTCCGCACGCCATGAATCCACCAAGGTTTCCCCAGCCCGTTTGTTCCTTGGTCGGAACATATTTCACCCCCTGGAGCTACACTGGAACTTGGACCGACTAGTCGATGGCCAAACTTCCCCACAATCTTCACAAGAAGAGTGGGAAAAGGCCGTTGAAAACCTCCAGAAAGCTAGGCAAAGTCGGCAGCGCAAATACGACCTGAACAAGCTGCCCAACCCGTTCAACACCGGTGATTGGGTCATGTTCAGGGAACATCATCTTAGCAAAGCTGCCGATTCAATCAACAAGAAGCTGCTGCCTGTCTGGTCTAAGCCATGTGTTATCGGTTCCTTTTCTTCACCCGTAACTGCACGACTGTTAAACCCTTCCACGGTCAAACTCATTAGGAGCGCCCATGTCTCACAACTCAAAAGATTTTTTCAACCACAGTTTTAAAGTAATTACCTCTTTACCAGACCAGAACCGCTATACCGAAGTGATATTAGGTTAAGTTTTCTCTATCTGTCGCTGTCCCCGCCAACGCCCGGGGGATTGTGAGTCTAAGGGTATCCTTCGCTGATGGGCTGCCCTACACGTTCTCCCCCGTGCGTTGTCGGCAAACTCTGTTTCCCCTCCCTTTTCGTCTCCGACACCCACACTGGGTTTTGTAAAGAATTTTTTTGTGATTTGAAAATAACTTTTCTGCGGTTGGTTACCTTTTTTTTATTATTATTTCTTTTACCTCCGCAGGAAAGGGCCCAGGGGTGGCACCTTATGTGGCGACCTGAGCTCAGTCGAGTGTCGAGAGACAAAACTCTTCTCAATTTCTTTCCTATCGTAACCTTGTTTCATTTTCAGCCTTCTTAGCTTGATTAGTCACTAAGGTAGTAGTAGTTAGGTTTAGGGAAAACTCAGATTATTTTAAAGAAATGCTAGTTATATTTAAATCCTCAGATTATGTTAACAAGGTGATACAATTTATTAAGTTTCAGAATTTTATAATATTTACATATATTAAGTAGGCACCGAACTAGACCACCTACCAATAATGGTTGAACCCGACAAGTTGTCAGGAAAGGAAAGTGCACTCTCTTTAGACCCAAGCACCCTTTCCTGAAATTTAACCGCTCAACACAGCTACCAAATGCCCCATTCTCCCTGCGCAAGCAATCGCCTGCCCAAAAAGTCTCGCATGCGAATTCTCAAAAAAAACAACAAAAAAATGTTTCATTTCAAGATTAAATTAATTACATCCTTCCAACCTCCTTACTTCACAGTTTTCTTACGGCTTCCGCGAGCCCCACCAGTCTAATTTTGGTTACCCGGCGCCACTCATGGGTCAATCCCTCGGTTTCCCTTTAGGAACCGACCAACCCGTCAGTGATCGGACCGCCGCCTTGCAAGCCACCGTCAAAAAACTCCAACACGACAGTTCCCTTTTACAACTCCAATGATCTTAAATCTTTCTTTTCAACAATATCTTTCTCCCCAAGTATTTTTTACATAGTAAGACACCTGCACAATAAAAAAAAAATAAAAAATAAATAAATAAAAATAAATAAATAAATTAAACCCAACCAACCAAATCTAAGCCAAACCTTTTAAAGCAAAATACTACAACCCGAATCAACTCAGTGACTTAGGACAGCTCCCAGTGAATTACAGTGAAAAGTGATCCCCCAAAGACAGCTACAGGACCTTATCAAGCAAGTTGACGATACCGAGAGAACGGCAACAAAACACTCTGATGCCCAGCTGAACCGCAACACTATCCTCACCAACAGCGCTCCACCTTCAACCACAGCGCGGTGATCCGGACGTGTTGCGAGCCACCAACGCTACTGCCTACACCGGACCAGAGCCCACTTGCCCCATCAGATCAACCACATCAAGTCCTCCTCTCGGTCATCACAGCAACCTCAACATTTTGATTCAGTTCACCTCATACCTCCACCTCAAGTTCTCCGATCAAGTGCTCATAGTGAAAAAAGACTTTAATCCATCCAATAACTAAATAGCTTAAAAAACCAAACAAAAAATAAAAAATTTTTGTGCGTGCAGATGTCCGTCCCTTTTACACCAAATTAAATCAATCTTTTTCACTCAGTTTTCAATTTTGTTCTCAATTAAAGTCAGGTACGTTAGGCCAAATTCAACTGTCGTTCCCCTACAACCCATCCTCCTTTTGCAGGGGGGGGGGGGGTTGGATAACGATCCCTGCCGTGGTTGGTCAAAATAAACAATAGCAATCTTCCCCAAAAAAGAAACGCGGCGACCGAGGTTCCAAGACGAAGTCGGACTGGTGCTGGCTTTTGAGCTTTCTTCGTCTGCTCGCGGCTTCCCCTGAATCAAAACCGGGAACATGATATCTCGGGACCACGAGCATGACAGAGGGAGCAAAACCGAGCGAATTTCTCAAACTCCAACATCAAACCCACACCTTCACCCACCTTCCAACAAACCTTTTTTCGTTTTCACTTTGGCCTTAGGGGGGGTGGTGGTGACGCTAAGCGTCACGCTAATTTTATATAGTGTAGGCGGCCTTCAACCGCTCCAAACGCCATCAGCGGTGTCGAGCCAGCTGATCTTTTGAACCTTTAACGGCGATTCTCGGCGGCGTCCCTCGCCCCTTTCGTCGAAGCAGCTTTGAAGTGTCGGCAGCCTCCCCGCTCCTTGCGAGCAACAATTTCCGTCAAAGCTTAAGTACCTTAATTTATAAGTCTTTAGTATCAGGAATGGCAGGCTAGACTACAATTAGAAGGGGCAATCCCTTAAGGAAGCCCCAAACAACAGGAATATGTAGGAATTGCAAAACCGGTCGGGACCTCGTGTCTCGACCGCATTTTGATTAACAAGTTAGATTCAGGTTTTTTCCGCCACTCAGAAGACAATTAATTAATTAACTATCATCGCTTAGATTCAGGAACTTAGTTATTCATATATTATCCAATACAGTTATCAGTTTATCAGGTTTAGACACTTGTAACAATTTCACTATTAGGTCTGGAAGGATATTTATTAATTATTAATAGTTTAACCGATCATCAGAGCTGGCTGGTATAGCATTCTGGTCTGGTAAAGATCCATAGGTCTCTGGACACCCAGTCACGTTTTCCAACCCCCTATTAGTTTTTCAGTACTTATTAGCACCACATGGCTTGGCCAGACCTTGGCCTGCCTAATTAGTTGGCTAGTCCTAAATTACCAGTAGCAGAGTCAGCACGCCAAGATCCCAGTTGTAGTTACCACACAGTTGTATTACCCAATTATTACCCCAGATTAGTACGCCCCTCTTTCCCCCCATATAGTTATGTCAATTCCAATTAGCAGCCCAATTAGCCACCCCAAGTAGCATACATATCCCAATAGTCCCCCGGTTACATACGGTAGCACAACCCCCAGTAGCATAACATTCCTAACCCCGACTACATATAGTAGGCCCCCCCAACTGTCACACTTTTCCTATCCCCCCGCTACCTATGGTCGCACCAACAAGTAAATATCTTTTACCCTCCCCCTGCTACAGATACGTAGAAGTGTACTAATGGCCTCATGGTTAGTTCCAAAATGACGTTCACCGAAGAACTCGCATCACACATTCGGCGAGTAAGTCTACACGTAGCCAATCCGGATAGAAAAAAGAAACGTGGAGAAACAATAAACAATGTTCTCTAGTCGTTGGATACGTAGAAGTGTACTAATGTCCTCATGGTTAGTTCCAAAATGACGTTCACCGAAGAACTCGCATCACACATTCGGTGAGTAAGTCTACACGTAGCCAATCCGGATAGAAAAAAGAAACGTGGAGAAACAATAAACAATGTTCTCTAGTCGTTGGATACGCAGAAGTGTACTAATGGCCTCATGGTTAGTTCCAAAATGACGTTCACCGAAGAACTCGCATCACACATTCGGCGAGTAAATCTACACGTAGCCAATCCGGATAGAAAAAAGAAACGTGGAGAAACAATAAACAATGTTCTCTAGTCGTTGGATACGTAGAAGTGAACTAATGGCCTCATGGTTAGTTCCAAAATGACGTTCACCGAAAAACTCGCATCACACATTTGGCGAGTAAGTCTACACGTAGCCAATCCGGATAGAAAAAAGAAACGTGGAGAAACAATAAACAATGTTCTCTAGTCGTAGGATACGCAGAAGTGTACTAATGGCCTCATGGTTAGTTCCAAAATGACGTTCACCGAAGAACTCGCATCACACATTCGGCGAGTAAGTCTACACGTAGCCAATCCGGATAGAAAAAAGAAACGTGGAGAAACAAGAAACAATGTTCTCTAGTCGTTGGATACGTAGAAGTGAACTAATGGCCTCATGGTTAGTTCCAAAATGACGTTCACCGAAGAACTCGCGTCACACATTCGGCGAGTAAGTCTACACGTAGCCAATCCGGATAGAAAAAAGAAACGTGGAGAAACAATAAACAATGTTCTCTAGTCGTTGGATACGTAGAAGTGAACTAATGGCCTCATGGTTAGTTCCAAAATGACGTTCACCGAAGAACTCGCATCACACATTCGGCGAGTAAGTCTACACGTAGCCAATCCGGATAGAAAAAAGAAACGTGGAGAAAAAATAAACAATGTTCTCTAGTCGTTGGATACGTAGAAGTGAACTAATGGCCTCATGGTTAGTTCCAAAATGACGTTCACCGAAGAACTCGCATAACACATTCGGCGAGTAAGTCTACACGTAGCCAATCCGGATGGAAAAAAGAAACGTGGAGAAACAATAAACAATGTTCTCTAGTCGTTGGATACGCAGAAGTGAACTAATGGCCTCATGGTTAGTTCCAAAATGACGTTCACCGAAGAACTCGCATCACACATTCGGCGAGTAAGTCTACACGTAGCCAATCCGGATAGAAAAAAGAAACGTGGAGAAACAAGAAACAATGTTCTCTAGTCGTTGGATACGCAGAAGTGTACTAATGGCCTCATGGTTAGTTCCAAAATGACGTTCACCGAAGAACTCGCATCACACATTCGGCGAGTAAATCTACACGTAGCCAATCCGGATAGAAAAAAGAAACGTGGAGAAACAATAACAATGTTCTCTAGTCGATGGATACGTAGAAGTGAACTAATGTCCTCGTTGGTAGTCCCAACATGACGTCTACTGAAGAGCTCGCTTGTCTTCCGGTGGGCCAGTGGAAGAAGATTCCCTTCAAAATCTCACGAGTGTCCATGGCCTCAGTGATTAACTTATACAGAAACATTACTCCGTGGATATATCCTATAGTTTAAAACGAAGAATGTTTCACTTGCGACTTTTGGTGAACCGAGGTTTAGTTTGCAACTTATATCTAGTGATAGGATGCATGGAAAGGGACTTAATGACACAACATAATCTAGGATAGAGAGGAGAATTTACTAGATTACTCCATTTTATATCAAAACATTTAATATTTTCCCCCTGATTTCAAACTGGAACATTAATCTTAGTAAAATCTGCTAACTTATAAATTACGAGTATTGATAAACACAAGAATATTGCCATTACTGTCAAAATGTCTTTCATTAATAGTGTAACGCAAAATTTCTAAAACATAAAAGTTAATGTAGGTTTTAGTCAGTTCATCGGCTAATTTATGAACTGATTCCCACTATTTAAATTGATCATTGTTAGCAAGTTTAATTTTTTAAATACAATAATTGAGTATAATTGTAAATTTTTTCAGTAATTATGACTGTATTTAACCATGAAAATTCCTTAAATTAAATATATGTTTGGCTCATAATAATAATAATGCTGACTAACAATTTACGTGTTTTATATAAACACACAGAGTGGGTGAAAAGTAAATAGTTATTAAATAAACGGTATCAGGAAACTGACACATACTTTCTTCCTTTTAGCCCAACTTTAATGAATAAATTACTTTTTATTGACTAAATATATATAATACAAAGCACGGTCGAATGTACAGAAAATCTTGTAAACAAGTTGTTTACAAAAAAATACACCCAAATTCCTGTTTTGGAGGCACTACAGAATCCATTGCTAGACACGTGGTTTTAATAGGGGAAATGCCCCCTATTCCCTCCCCCAAGGGTTATTAAGGGGCAACATATTTCGAATTTCCTCTGTTGGTCAATGCTAACTTGGTAAGTATATCAAGTTTGAACGAAACTGATCTGTAAATAAGAGAGAAATAGTAATTTTAGTATTCCCCATAAGAATAACATTGGACAACGTACTGCAATATCTTTTTTAATAATAAAGCTTAGTAGTGCATGCTTAATTGGATTTTTCGTGAAATTGCTCAAGAAACTAAAATATCTTTTCAACGACCAAAACCGGTTTTGAATCATTGCTAATTATTCTTTAACTAATAAGTTAATGTAAAGCTTGTTTAAAATTAATTACAGAACACTCAAGCTATTGAGCTATATCTCTACTTTACGTGCTACGTAAGATCGGAGAAGATTTACATTGCTAGTTTGTTAAAAATTATTTTCGAACTAGGAAAAAGTTTCAAGATGCTGTCAAAGTTTCAGTTTGCTTGGAGTTATATTTTTTTATCAACACTTTTGTTGCCATATAAGGAACTAATGTCAGATGAGATGAACTTTGAACGACCTCTCCCATTTTATTTTCAATTTAATTCTTTTACTTTTTGCCTATATGAATTGCTTATTGGAAATTTACAAGAAGACGGGCAATTTTAAAAATACTTCCGTCGGAGCAAACCTGCGTACTCAGCGAATTTCCAATGCATGTAAATTTTTCTCACTACCACATAAAGCCACTCACCAAGTTTAATAAAAATACATGAATAATTAAGTTTTATTTATTCTCCATAAGAATAACATTAGGGCTGAGGTCACAGGTTTGCTGCAACGAGAAAGGTAAGAAAAGTGTTTTTAAGCAATTATTAATATAACTCAACCAGGTGAAGCTACATACCAAGTTTTAACAATTTATGTTCATAATTAAGGGAGATATAAAAGTTTAACATTAACATGGGAGATTTTATAAAACGTTTGGATTTTCTCCGCAACCACTTAACCTAGGTTAATGATTCGAAATACTATATTATTTTTTTTTAAGCTCTATAAAATGGTCAAATCCCAAATTTGCTGTTTTGAAATTGTTAGGGAAAAAAGTGCAAAATACCGATTTTTGGAAAATTTTGAAACCCCATAAACCCGCCTTCCCATGGTCCGATTTTTCTGGTTTTCGAACTTAAAGTCATGAATGTCACTTTACACATTTGAGCCAAATTTCATTGAAATCGGTAGTTTTTTACTCAAATTATTGCATTCACGGACACACACACATATATAAATTTGAACGAATAGTGTTTTTGGCATCTGGAGGGGACCTCAAAACAAAAAGTTATCATGGTCTCGGGCTTAGCTATTATCATGAGACCTACGGTAATAGCTTCTTCCCTAGAGGGGAAATTCGCTAAGAAATAAGAAAGTTCACAAACATCCAAATACCAATATAATCTCCATTACCATAAGGCACAAAAAGCTTTAATTTGGCTCCTAAGTTCCTCATTGGTCCTAAGTGCTTGGGAAGAATAGGGTTTTGCCCAACCGGTCTTCGAAGCTCTAATATTATTTTCCTCAAAAATGTATGTTTTGTTCGACCAGATGACATCATTAGCAGATTTTCATTATTCTGAATAGTTCAAAGTATTGACCACAGAATGCAGCACCTACAAGTGTTGTAAGTCGCTAAACACTAGCTGGTATTATGTGACCGAAATTCAATTTAAAAAAATTCTCTGGCAAAGGGAGATCCTTTGTAGGAGTAAAACGTTTTTTATATTTATTTATAAATATAACGATGGCTGACGACGTTTCCAAAAATAACCAGTTACATACTTTTATTTTATTAGTTGACACAGATAAGACAATGTTAAAGAGTTTTCTATTTAAAATTATTTAACTGACTACAGTTCATATTAAAACGGCCAACTAGTAAACGTGGTTTATTCAATGTTGGCGTTTCGTCCAAAGAGGCTGAACTAAAGATAATGTTTGCATACAAATTACGTTTAACTTGCTCTAAAAATATGGTATTTTTATGATCTATATATATTATGTACATATTTCCCGGTTTAAATAGAATGCATTTTAAGCATTTACAATTTGTTATTCTGTCCCCTTGTTTTATAAAAAAGTGGCGTTATCTGTCAAGTTTATAAACGTATTCACAGATTCAATTTTAATAGGCAAATTGTTTTATTTGAAAACGGCTTATAACATAGTGTTATAATATAAACATGATATAAAGATACAATAAACTATTTATTAATCGCAATGTAAATTCTGTAGCTGTACATATTTACAGTTGCCCGCAGGTATTTACCAACGAGTAGTTTTAGGTAGACTATTATCATGTGTATTTTTAAATCAAATGTGCGAAGCTGAAACAACAGAGTAAACATGGATCTGGAAAACTAACGTATCAGCAAAACACTCCTCGTTTTATCATACTCTCTGTATATAGCATTACTCGCCATAAAAACAAATTATTTAGGGACTGAATATTATTTTCAACGGTTAAAGCATGTTTATATTATTACTTGACGAAAAGAGTAGTGACCATAGGCTGTTTTACCCCGCTTTTATCAGGTTTGGCCCATAATAATAGCATGGTAAGCTTTGTTTAGCCAATGTACTAAAATATTTTGGATACCAGAAACATTACATTCTTATTACAATACATGCTCCATATAGTGCATGTGATCAACATTTTGAACTCAATCGACCGCCAGTATATGTAACATGCAAATAGTGACTATCAGTTCATAAAAATTAGCAGATAAACTAAAAAGAAGCTATATTAATTTGTATTTTTATAAATTTGTCATTACACTATAAAATATATTTTGAAGGTGTTGACAATATGATTTTGTTTATGAGTTCTAGTAATTTATGTAAGCAGATTTAATTAAAACTAATAATTTAATTTTTAATTTAGGGGAGCAATATTAAACAATTTGATATAAAATCAAGTAGGCATAATCTAATAAATTATTGTCTCTACCTTAGATTATGTTTTGTTATTAGTCCCTTTCCATGTATCTTATCACTAGATATAAGTTGCAAACTAAACCTCGGTTCACCAAAAGTCGCAAGTGAAACATTCTTAGTTTGAAACTATAAGAAATATCCACGGAGTAATGTTTCTGTATAAGTTAATCACTGAGGCCATGGACACTCGTGAGATTTTGAAGGGAATCTTCTTCCACTGGCCCACGGGAAGACAAGCGAGCTCTTGGGTAGACGTCATGTTGGGACTAAACGCGAGACCAGTAGTTCACTTCTACGTACCCAACGACTAGAGAACATTGTTTCTTGTTTCTCCACGTGTAGACTTATTGCCGATTGTGTGATGCTTTCAGCCGGAAGATTAATTGAGTCATTCGATTATCATCCATTAAGCGGTATTTTGTATTAGTTTTTGTTAATTTAGAGTTATTGATTTGTGAGAATATTAATTATTTTGTTGGAATTATATTTTCCTTGAGACAATGTCGTTGAGTTAGTTATTCATAAATTTGTAAATATTTATTTAGAGCATAAAACGTTTGTTCACGGTACTATGTAACCCACCCCTATTATAACATTATAAAATAAAAAAAAAATTGAATTAAGCGGAAAATAATAAAATCAAAACAAAAAAAATCTGTAAAATCTATAGCTTGCGAACTAAAATTATATATAAATTTGAGTAAATTGTTGAAAAATATAATTAATTGGTTATATTGTATTAAGTGGTTTTACATCTAATTAAAAGTAATTATTGCATAACCTTGAAAATTAATCGGAGTTTTTCCCGTAGGATAAGGAAAAAAATATAAAGATAAGAATGTAAGAAGCACGTACTAGTTAATTATTAACTTTAGTTTTGAATATAGTCCAACCAGTTTAATTATATTGATATAATCTTAGATCTGAATCCCGTAATAAATGTGCAAAGGTTTGTTTTTGAACACTACACGATAAATATTAATGGCGTCAAATGCTCTTCACAAGACCAAAGTAAATGTTTTCGTTGACGTTGTTAGTCAAACAGTACTGTGTTGACTCTCCAGTTTTTATCCCTGCAATCGAAAATTTACATATTTACGAGATATAGCTTTACTAATTCGTGAGAAACTTGGATTGTTTAGGAAAAACTTGCTGTAATTTTCAGAAATACATTTTAATGTATATGTTTTTGTTTAGTTAAAATAATGTCGACATTAGATTGTTTGTTGTCATTGTACCTAACATTAAAACAGTTCAGTTGGTGACTGGTTGTAAATAGAAACGCTACAGTACACATAAGAAATTAAAAAGTTTTATATTTAATTAAAACTCCTTGATTATTGCAATCGAATTTGAACGGTTTGGTGGGCTAGTTCCCAATTATTTACCTAGGAAGCCGGGCACTTCGACAAAATGGCAGGCTTTATAAACAGAGCTTATTACAAGCAATATCAAGATTATTACACAAGGCTATTTTTGTTTCAACAGTCACGAGAACATGTTTTCATGCATATCTACCCTTAGTTAAAACGGATTGTAAGAACTATGTCATTAAACTATGTCCTTATAACAGTTTATTTTTGTTTAAAATTAAACTATAGTCATATTTATCATTTTTATGCAAATTTTCCTTATTTCACCAAGCGTTTAGTTTATTTTAGAAATAACCTATTCTTAAGCTAAGCATATTTAGTGTTATTCATTATACATTTCGTTGGAACTAGGATTAATCCTGGTGTGACTTTGATGCTGTTGCACTAAAAAGATCCCAAATTTATTCAATAATTATTTATATATTAAGAGGAATAGATGATATATGAGCTTGGATTATGGAATTGATGAATACAAAAATGTATCACAAACAGACCTGACCTAACCACCGAGCGTGGTGATACGGTAGGAAGTCGCTATGTTGCCATGGGAGGTACTATAGTAGGAACCGTGGGAGGTGCCATGGGAGGAACCATAGAGGGACCGTGGAATATACTGAGGTAGGTACAGTGGGAGGTACCGTGGTAGGTACCGTGGGAGGTGCCATGGAAGGTACCGTGGGAGGAAACGTGGGAGGAAAAGTGGGAGGAACCATAGAGGGACCATGGGAGGAACCGTGGTAGGTACCAAGGTAGGTACCGTGTTCGGTACCGTGGTAGGTATCGTGGTAGGTGCCATGGGAGACACCATGGGAGGAACCGTGGGAGGAAACGTGGGAGGAAAAGTGGGAGGAACCATAGAGGGACCATGGGAGGAACCGTGGTAGGTACCAAGGTAGGTACCGTGTTAGGTACCGTGGTAGGTATCGTGGTAGGTGCCATGGGAGACACCATGGGAGGTACCATGGGAGGAACCGTGGGAGGAAACGTGGGAGGGGCCGTGGAAGGTTTCATGGAGGTGCCGTGGTTGTCATATAGTTAACGATAATCGCGGTTATCCACCATCAGTGGTGTTTATTTCACCCTTCGTTGAACATTTAAATTAAATACCTACTGGGCAACATCGCATCGTTCACTCTCAGTTCCTGAGTCCTATAGCTCCGTTCCTGGTGGGCTACGGCCATTTTTCGGGAACCATTTTGGTATTTGCCTAAGTGAGATGAGAAACCGTACAAACTCTTCTCGGTATAGCTTGGGCATGAGATGAAACTCGAGACCTCCCGAATGTGAGGTGAAATAAGCGCTTACTAACTTGGTTGCAATTTTTTTTTATTAAAACATTAAGTCTTTTACATTTTACTATTGGAAATGAGAGATTACATGATAAAAAGTAAATAATGTTAAATGAATAATTTTTGGGTATTAAATCACCTACCATCACTCACAGTGTCGTACAAGAACATGAGAAAATTTGGTCACCCCTAGCCAAGAATAAAGAGTGAAAAGCGAAGAATCGCGAGCACTTTTGTAGTTCTCCATAAAACAAATCTATATTAAACTGCACACATCTGATTCAATTTTTAGGTTTTGAGAAAATAATTAGAAGCTTCATGGAAAGATGTACGCATACTAAAATAATTTGCATACTGGTATTAAACGGTTAGAGCCTCGGTGTCCCTGAAATTGTAATGAGTAGTTACCGGGTTCAAAAGTAAGATTCACTATATTACATATTCGTAAATATAGCATTTTGATTGATAACATTTGATTAACTTATCACATTATTTTGTTTTTTTGGTTTATTAAAATCTACTTATAATTCTTCTTAGTTTTTTACAATCTACTTTGGTAGAAGTGCATGGTTTCAAGTGATAAAAATCAACCGTGCTGTGTCCAGCAGGTGTTTACTGTCCAAGTGAAGCAAGACGAAATAACATTGTTTTGTGTAAATTCATGTGATACGTAAGATTATGATGCATCACACATAGTAAACAACCGAGGGTGTAATCCGGTAACCTGTAGAATACTGGTTTGATGGATTTATATATAACAGCATTATGCGGTATGGCACATGGCATATATACTACAGTATAGTTTGGGGTTTCATTGAACATTGACATAATATTATATCACAGTGTACTTATATTCATGAATGTTTTACTAAATCTGTAAAAAGAAAGATTTCATGTTATAACACATATTTAAAGTGTTGCAACGGGTGAAATAGTACGTAAATGACACCTTAAATTAGTATGCTGTTAAATGATTGACAAATTTAAATAATATACAGTAAAAGTTTGCTTGGCTAAGGAATAAAAGACCTGCAGCTACGAGTTTGTAATAAGAAATTCTGAGTTGCTGATTTCCCTCAAGGCTAGAGGATTAACTTAATTCGTTTGGTAAATTTAGCAAATGTCAGTTTATCAGACATGACCAGAATTGTATTTTATTGATGTGGTTTTCCCTTTTTTGTATTAGTATATTTAAATTTTCTTATAAGGATTTATGTTTAACATTTATGCTATTGAAACGGTACATCATAAAAGACGTTAACGTTAACGTTTTAACGTTTAAATGATTAAAGTTTTAATGCTTACAAGTGCGATCCAATAAATTTTTATAGATTTTTAACTTTGAAATATTGAGACCCGAAATTAATAAATAACAGTCTAATTTTAGCAAAAAGGTCTTGTGAAGTTGATAGTAATATTATTATGATATGTATTCTGTATTAACAGGAATTTATATAGTTTTACAATTTATCTTAAAAGTTTATTGGGAGGATTCAAGTTGTTATTTGTTTTAAAATGGCTACCGCCTGATTACTGAGCAGTATAATAATGATTATGTATGAATATGCATTTAGTTATATAATTCCTTCTTAGTTATATTAGTTTCTTCTCACCCTGAAGGAAGGTTTGTACACAATTGACATGCCTCTGATCTCCATACCAGTTTGCTTGGCTAAGTAATAAACGACCTACAGTTTGTAATAAGAAATTCTGAATTCTACCACCGGACCTTTACCAGGTGTCAAGACTACACACTTCGGAAGTGGCGGAAATCAGTTAGGGAAATTTACTTTGCCAATTTTGATAATTATAACTCTTAACGCTTTGGTTAGGAGAGTATTAAATGCTTTTAGGGAAAACAGTGTAAACCCCTCACATTTTTGTTGAAGCCCCTGGATTTGAACTGATGCCGATTGTCGAAGACGCTAACCGTCAGGTTAGTCAGACGTTTTGTCATTGCGAACAAGAGTTTTACATTTTCAAGTTACGTTTATTATTTTTTGTCATACTGCTTCAAAACCAGCTACTTTCAACACATGCATTACGAAGCTAAAGTTGTTCTTTTTACTCTTAGGATAAAAAGTATAATTTTGATGATATTTTCCGCCCTAGGACAAAACACATATTGTTTGACATTTTTTGGTCGAAGTCAACAGCTGTTAAATAAGAATTAAACGAATGAATCAGCTTGTAAACGATGAAAATATATGTAACAGCTGTTTCATTCGAATAGAAAGATCAAGATGGAAACCAACTTTTAATGGTAAAAAAGTCAACAAAATTACAATTTTGCTAAATTTTTCTTAAATCTTAAATTGTTTGCAGCATGACGAAAAATACAGTTCATAACTTAGTGATGAAATATACTCTTTGAAATGCCGTGTGCACGTTAACAAAGAACTGGGCCAGTGAGGTAGATATTTCTTTGGAACTGATGATGGAAAACCATGACAAATTTCAAGCAATATATTCATGAGTTCTACCACCTTCAATCATACAATTATATTCTGTTTTAGTAAGAAGTAAGTTGAGAAATGTAATTATAAATGTTAATTAAATATGTTAATTATAAATGACATTAATTAAAACTTAATTAACGAAGCGGCATCGGGCAGGTTTAATTTTGTTGCTACAAACCAAAATCTTAAGAAAATATTCTTGTTGTACACTATTTATTTCAATAAACAAGCAATGAAATGTATTGAAACTATCTTCCTTTCTTATAAGATTAACGTCTTAGAAAGAAATCGGACATTATTTAGCTCTGGATAATCAACGAACAAATTTGGTAAGCTCACAATTCTATGTTTGTCATTATAATTCAAAAATGACAAAGAAATAAATATAAAAACATTTTTATAAATATAAAAAAAATATATAAAAGGTTGTTTTTATAGTTTATAAATTTGTGTTATTTGGAATAAAATACTACAATGTTTTAATATGAATTTAAAACCACTGTTATAACTACTGAAAGTTAAACAGAAAATAAGACTAATAGAGTGATACATAAAATGGCCAACCGACAGCATCGACAGAATAATATCACTATAATTTACTTGTAAACAAACAGCCATATGATTTAATTTAATTTACTTACAACAATTTAATTATATACAAGTCAGTAAAAATGGAATAATGTTGAAACATTTACATTACAAAAAGTTTAAATATGTTTGCATTCCCGGTTATTATCATTATAAAATGGCACATATAAACTTTACTTAACTTTTAAAATATTTACCTTAAGTTAAGTTACCATAATTACTGATTACTGATAATTACTGATTACTGGAGGTAAAGTGTTGTTTACTAAAAATAAGGTTGAAATAATTAAAGACGAAGCCATAGTCATGGAAGGTAATACAAATAAAAATAGCTTGATGTAATAATTCTAAGAGACGAGAAAACTAATGAAAATAATAGGCTGGTAGGGCTAGGACATTGGGCAGTAGACAAAGAGCATGACAAATTAAAATATACCAGTAAAAACTTAAATATAGTATAACGAAAAAGCATTGTTTCAAGAGATGTAGTGTTGAGTAAAGATATGCCAAAACCAAAGAAGGAACAACTTCCTGAAATTAAAGTTTCAATTTTTGAACAAGAAAGCAAAGAATTCGTAAGAGAAGAAAACTACACAGGTCTAGAAAATGAAAATGGAATAGGTTCAAGAGAAAATGAAGGTGCTAATAACCTACTTAATGAAGAACATGAAAACCAACCACAACAAGAAGAACAGCGATATCATTTAAGATCGAGACAAAACATTAAATGTCTCAGTAGATATGAAAAATCAGTTGATGGACAAGTCATGTTGACATACGATGAATGTATGAAAAATGTCGATAAGGAAAAGTGGAAAGCTGCAATTGATAAAGAAAAGGAATCTTTTAAAAAGAAAAATACTTGGGAAATAGTGGACGAAAAACAAGTATCAGAAAAAGAGATTCTGCCCAGAAGATCTGCTTTTAGGGGAAAAGATGATGGCACTTATAACACCAGTTTGGTAGTGAGAGGGTGTAAAAAAGAAGACATTTGGATTTCAAAGACACTTTTAGTTCAGTTGTGTAGGCGCTGCATTAAGAGTATCAGAAGCTGATAAAGAAAATGTGCATATGTAAAGATATTTCTGTACGGAGAATTAGAATCTGAAGATGAAATTTACATACAAATAGCAGAAGGATTTGACAAAGAAATATTCCTGAAGACGATAAAGAAGTAGATCTCATGTTGATTGAAAATGTTTGGCTTTTGTTGAAATCTAAACAATTGAACGATGTTTTGACATTAAGGGAGGGTGTTGAATATATGTGCATTTTATATTATATGTTTACTAAATTAAGAAGTAATGTTAAAATATATTTAAGTTCTAATCAGCTGTTTGTATAAATAAATAAAAATAGTGAGTTGTTATTGTACAGTAAAAATGAAGTTATAATCTCTACCTAAAAGTAAAAACTACAGTAAAAACCTAAATCCATTTCAGTTATGAGGTGACGTTTTCGAAATAGTCTGAAACACACACACACACACACACACACAACTACTTTATTATTAGTTATATATATATAGCCTATGTAGATTGATACCCTACATGCAACCTTTGTAAACAATAAGGCTTTTTTGTTTTATGACTCACCCCCACATATTATACACCAAAACGTGCGTCTAGATGTGCAGATGTGCAAACTGACATTAGATTTTCATTTAAGTAATGTAACTCGAAAATATTGCAAAAAACTGAAATTGTGTAACATTTCCAATAAAAAAAATTGATGTCTTGTTTGTTTTTCCACCAAATTAATCGCAGCTGTTGATACATTTTTAACAGGTAAATCAGCAAGAGTACATCTATCTACGATTTATATACGATATCTCGTATATAAATAAAATAAGTTTTCTTTATCCTTAAAAAAGTGTAACTAACGAACAATTTGTTGACAGCGATAAGAAATCCATACAACAAATGTAGTTTATAAAGAGATTTTTTAAACAGTGCATTTAGTAAATTAATATAAAATGGAGGATTGAATTAATATAAACATGTTTTTTACTTATTATAATTTTTTGCTTTACTTAACTTCAATTGATTTGTTTTAAATCTGAATACAATTACTTAAAAAATCAAATTTTGCAATTAATTTTCGTGCGAAATCGCACGGGTTCACCCAGTTTTATGTTTTGTTTCTTAGAAGAGTTTGTTGTTGAACGGTGTCTAATGTAAACAACGCGATTTTTTTAACTCTCGTAGTGAAATTAGTATTGTTTGCTTCTGGAACAGCATCTCTTAGTTGGTGATTACTGAACTGAAAACTGTTGCGGTGTGTTGACTGTCACGGGAGTCGATGCGGTGTGGTTGCTGCTGCTGTTGTTACTGTTGCTAGTATTTAGTATGATGATGCTGTTGTTGCTGTAGTATTAGGTGTTTTAATACAAGTTTTCTTGGTTGTTGTTGTTATAGTTGTAGTAGCAATTGTTGTTGTTGTTCTAGTAGTGGTGGGGGTGTTAGCTGTAGATAATAATGGGACGATTGTAAAGGTAGTGGTCGATAAACATTTGGAGGACTGTTTGGTGGTGGTGGATACAAATTTGGTGGATTGTTTGGGGGTGGTGGTGGTGGATGCAAATTTTGTGGATTCTTTGGTGGTGGTGGTGGTGCTGGTATTGGAAAATATAATAGACTTTGAAGAGATGGTGGGGTTGGTAGATTGTATGGATTATATATTTGTTTTTGTTCTTGATGCTGCCCCTGTTGTTGTTGTTCCTGTTCCTGCTGTTGTTGTTGTATCAGTATAAGTGCATAGGCAGGTTGAAGATAGCGTGGTAGTTTTAATTCCGATAATGGAGGATTGTTTGGTGGTGGTGGTGGTGGTGCATAATGTGGTTGAGGATGGAATGGTAGTAGTGGTAGTGGTAATAATCGTTTTTGCGATGGTGGGGGTGGTGGTTGATAATATGATAGGTTGAAAGGTTGTGGTGGTTTTGGTCGTGGAGGGTAATATGGATCATAACTTTGTTGTTGCCCTTGTTGCTGCATCTGTTGTTGTTCCTGATGCTGAATCTTTTTTTGCTCTTGTTGCTGCTGCTGTTTTTGTGTCAGTGAATGTGGATAGGCAGGTTGAAAATACAGTGGTAGTAAAGGTAAAGCGGTTAGTTTTGTTTTCATTAATGGAGGATTATTCGGTGGAGGTGGTGGCTGTGGCTGTGGTGGTAGGGGCTGATAATGCGGCGGATTGTATGGTTGTATTGGTTGTGGCTGTGGTGGTAGGGGCTTATAATGCGACGGATTGTATGGTTGTCTTGGTTGTGGCTGTGGTGGTAGGGGCTGATAATGTGACAGATTGTATGGTTGTCTTGGTTGTGGTCGTAGTGGATAGTATGGATTATAAATTTGTTTTGGCCCCTGCTGCTGCCCCTGTTGTGTTGTCAACGAATGTTGATAGGCAGATTGAGGATAAAGTGATGGTGGAGGTAAAGCCGGTAGCTTTGAGTCCATTAATGGAGGATTATTCGGTGGAGGTGGTGGTTGTGGCTGTGGTGGTAGGGGCTGATAATGTGGTGGATTGTATGGTTGTCTTGGTTGTGGCTGTGGTGGTAGGGGCTGATAATGCGGCGAATTGTATGGTTTTCTTGGTTGTGGCTGTGGTGGTAGGGGCTGATAATGTGACAGATTATATGGTTGTCTTGGTTGTGGTCGTAGTGGATAGTATGGATTATAAATTTGTTTTGGCCCCTGCTGCTGCCCCTGTTGTGTTGTCAACGAATGTTGATAGGCAGATTGAGGATAAAGTGATGGTGGAGGTAAAGCCGGTAGCGTTGAGTCCGTTAATGGAGGATTATTCGGTGGAGGTGGTGGTTGTGGCTGTGGTGGTAGGAGCTGATAATGCGGTGGATTGTATGGTTGTCTTGGTTGTGGCTGTGGTGGTAAGGGCTGATAATGCGGCGGATTGTATGGTTGTCTTGGTTGTGGCTGTGGTGGTCGGGGCTGATAATGCGACGGATTGTATGGTTGTCTGGGTTGTGTCCGTGGTAGTAGGGGCTGATAATGCGACGGATTGTCTGGTTGTCTTGGTTGTGGTCGTAGTGGATAGTAGGGATTATAAATTTGTTTTGGCCCCTGCTGCTGCCCCTGTTGTGTTGTCAACGAATATTGATAGGCAGATTGAGGATAAAGTGATGGTGGAGGTAAAGCCGGTAGCTTTGAGTCCGTCAATGGAGAATTATTCGGTGGAGATGGTGGTTGTGGCTGTGGTGGTAGGGGCTGATAATGCGGTGGATTGTATGGTTGTCTTGGTTTTGCCTGTGGTGGTCGGGGCTGATAATGCGACGGATTGTATGGTTGTCTTGGTTGTGGCTGTGGTGGTAGGGGCTGATAATATGACGGATTGTATGGTTGTCTTGGTTGTGGTCGTAGTGGATAGTATGGATTATACATTTGTTTTGGCCCCTGCTGCTGCCCCTGTTGTGTTGTCAACGAATGTTGATAGGCAGATTGAGGATAAAGTGATGGTGGAGGTAAAGCCGGTAGCTTTGAGTCCGTTAATGGAGGATTATTCGGTGGAGGTGGTGGTTGTGGCTGTGGTGGTAGGAGCTGATAATGCGGTGGATTGTATGGTTGTCTTGGTTGTGGCTGTGGTGGTAGGGGCTGATAATGCGGCGGATTGTATGGTTGTCTTGGTTGTGGCTGTGGTGGTCGGGGCTGATAATGCGACGGATTGTATGGTTGTCTGGGTTGTGTCTGTGGTGGTAGGGGCTGATAATGCGACGGATTGTCTGGTTGTCTTGGTTGTGGTCGTAGTGGATAGTATGGATTATAAATTTGTTTTGGCCCCAGCTGCTGCCCCTGTTGTGTTGTCAACGAATATTGATAAGCAGATTGAGGATAAAGTGATGGTGGAGGTAAAGCCGGTAGCTTTGAGTCCAATAATGGAGAATTATTCGGTGGAGATGGTGGTTGTGGCTGTGGTGGTAGGGGCTGATAATGCGGTGGATTGTATGGTTGTCTTGGTTTTGGCTGTGGTGGTCGGGGCTGATAATGCGACGGATTGTATGGTTGTCTTGGTTGTGGCTGTGGTGGTAGAGGCTGATAATATGACGGATTGTATGGTTGTCTTGGTTGTGGTCGTAGTGGATAGTATGGATTATACATTTGTTTTGGCCCCTGCTGCTGCCCCTGTTGTGTTGTCAACGAATGTTGATAGGCAGATTGAGGATAAAGTGATGGTGGAGGTAAAGCCGGTAGCTTTGAGTCCGTTAATGGAGGATTATTCGTTGGAGGTGGTGGTTGTGGCTGTGGTGGTAGGAGCTGACAATGCGGTGGATTGTATGGTTGTCTTGGTTGTGGCTGTGGTGGTAGGGGCTGATAATGCGGCGGATTGTATGGTTGTCTTGGTTTTGGCTGTGGTGGTCGGGGCTGATAATGCGACGGATTGTATGGTCGTCTTGGTTGTGGCTGTGGTGGTAGGGGCTGATGATGCGACGGATTGTCTGGTTGTCTTGGTTGTGGTCGTAGTGGATAGTATGGATTATAAATTTGTTTTGGCCCCTGCTGCAGCCCCTGTTGTGTTGTCAACGAATGTTGATAGGCAGATCGAGGATAAAGTGATGGTGACGGTAAAGCCGGTAGCTTTGAGTCCTTCATGCAATACAAGCATCGTAATTTAACAGGACGAATCGCTTGCTGTGTGTTGTTATTTGAAGTAAAATTATTTCGCTTATTGTGTATTTCAAAGTTAAAGACATCAGTTGTAATATTTGCTTTGATTGAATCCCCATTATTGTTAACATCTTTATGCATTTCGTTCAATAGACTTATAATGGATGCTTTGTCCAAATGATGTCCATCGGTTTCATTTTTTTCAAGCAGTATATTTTCATTGCTTTGCTTTTCTTCTGCAGTTTCTACAAAACTTTCTAATGTTGCGTTTCCCTGAAAAGATAAAAGCAAATTATCAATTCAGGGGGGCCAACAGATGATTGCCCATTTCCAAGCGATGCGACGTTTAACTGCTTCTGTCCATTGAATGTTTAGTTTGCAGGAAAATAGTTTTCAAGGATTTACTTGTGAAACGTAATACAAATAAGTATAAAACTAAAGGCAAAATCCTCGGTAGGTTTAAACTACTTTTTCAGTGTTAACATCTTTAAAATTTAATACATATTTTGTAGTATGTACATGTAATAATATTATAAATATAGTGTTAATTACATAATAAACTTGTTGATTACGTATTATTTTATTCTTTTCATTATGTATTAGATCATAATTAACTTAATACGTTAATACCTCTCTAAGATGCCGATGTAACTAGGGCGTATTTTAAGGCGAATACGAATGAATGATGAGTGTAGAATGGGTGAGGTCTTGTGTATCTACTCGATTATAAACGAAACAAAATTACTTATAGCAGTTATTTGTTATATGATCACAGATCTTACCTTAATAAATAAAACAATTGTCACAAATAACAAAACAACAACCTCTGTTGGCACTAGTCTTTTCATTGCCTGAAACAAGTTATATTTATTACTTAATGCAACTTTGTAAACATTTAAAAATCACATTACATCAATACATATCTAAATAAATAGTTAAATAATGTGGAGAATATTTTAAAACGATATACTATATTTGTATTTCATATTTCCTATAACACGCTGACGAAAATACTATTTAACAACAATACCAATTCCTGTATTATAAATTAAATGATTAATAATCTGATTTGTTGGATATAGTTTTAAATTCAGTGTTATATTATATCACGTAAGTATTTCTGTTGTGTTAATATACAGTCTTTAACTCTTGGTGGATAAAACATTGATAAAATATATCGAAAAATCGAAACAGAACATGTAATAACATATTTTGATTTAGATCAAAGTTAATTTACCTCAGTTTTTGGTCAAAGTTACCTTTGATGAGAATGTTTACATTATAAGCTTGTTTTTATAACATTAATTAAAAAAAATTCAGTATACTTAATTAGTTAAAATAGATGAGGAAGAGGAGGAAGAAGATCCAGGAATCAAAAATATTCCTTGTATTGAACCCACAGTACAAGAAATAAAAGATGTTTTAAAAACATTCAAAAATGGCAAAGCTGAAGATGCTGAAGATGGTGAAGATTCGATACCAATAGAATTAATAAAAAATGGAAATGAAGAACTTTTCATCCATATACACAAACTGATTCTACAAGTATGGAGAAGCGAGAAAATGCCAAAAGAGTGGACTGAAGCAGTAATAGTCCCGCTGCACAAAAAAGGGGATAAGCTAGAATGCAAAAACTATAGAGGTATATCCCTTATAAATACAAAATACAAAATACTATCGAAGCTGGTCTTAAACAGATTCAAATGCCATATAGAAGAAATAGTAGGAGATCACCAAGCCAAGGTTTTATGAAAGGGAGATCAACAATAGACCAAATATTTATTCTAAAACAAATAACCTCAAAGTACTGGGAATACAACAAAGATATATGTGTAATATTCGTTGATTTTAGCAAAGCTTACGACTCAATAAACAGAAATAAACTGTGGAAAATGATGAAAAAGTATGGATTACCTAACAAAATCATTCAGTTGGCAAAAATGTGTACAAACAAATCCAAAGGAAAAGTAAAAATAGGGAAAGAATATACAGGGACATTTAATATAAATACCGGAGTGAGACAAGGTGATGGTCTATTTTTTAAAATCGGGAATATGCCGAAATGTATTTTATTTATGGTTTGTTTAACGTTAACCCGCTAGCTGCTGAGAGGGAATATCAGTATCGATATCCCAATCGTACTATCCCCAGTTATCAGGTGTTTAATGGGGTTCAAAAAAGTTTGTTATGAACCTGCTCAGTTGAAAAAAGAATAAAGAAGTAGGTCCTCTATATGATGTTGCAGCTGAGGAAGATATACTTCGGAGAATGAAAGACAATCCTGGTACTAGTGCAAGACAGCTTGCCCTTCAAACTGGTATATCCCAATGGAAAATACACAAAGTTTTATAGGAACTACCATCCGTATCGTTTTACTAAGGTCCCCGTGATTGCGAAACCAGGAGAGAGTTCTGCCGTTGGCTTCTTCAACGTGACATTGAAGAATATCACTTCTTTAAACAAATACTGTGGACTGACGAATATCGTTGCACCAGAGAATGTGAAATAAATATCCACAATATCCATGGAGCATCCATGGAGCGAGGAGAATCCAAAATCTCCCAGAGAAGTATCTTTTCAGAAACGATTTGGGATCAATATATGAACAGGTGTGGTCAAAGACAATTCATAGGTTCTCATATCTCTAATTGAATTTTGAATGGTTTCTCTTGATTTTCTTCAGCACTCCATAACTCAGTTGCTGGATGAAATTGAACCCCAACAAAGAGCTGAGATAATATTCCAGTGGAATGGTGCACCGCCACAATTCACAGAGGATGTTCGTTTGTGGTTATCACAGAATTATCCGGCTTGAATTGGGCGCAGAGGAAGTGCACCATGGCCTCCACGGTCTCCAAATTTAAGTCCGTTGGATTTTTGTGTGTGGGGCTTCATGAAAAGTGTAGTGTACTCTACAGTTTTGAACACTGAAGTTGAACTATGAAAAAGGATTTTGGAAGCTGCAGAGAAAGTGAGGAAAAAATGACTGGAATCTATCCGCAATTAAGCAAGGGCTTGTTTAGGAGAAAATGGAGGACACTTAAAACATAAACTGTGATAAGTGTTGTCCTAACGACTGAATGTGTATCACTCTTAGTTTTGGTTATTGTTTGGAAGTTATATCTGATTTGATTTTAAGTGTAGTGTATAATTTAAATTTTTCTTTTCGAATTCAGAAATCTGTGAATGTGTTCCTCCTCTTTAAAAATCATGTAAAATCAAAGGAAAAGGCGTTTATTGGACGGAAGTGAAGCCGTAGTGTTTATAAACTACATAATTCCTTGTCATTATCGTCAGCAACCACAATGGTAAGTGAAATCCATTTTCCCCCATAACAGTTTTTAGCCACTTTGTGTTTTTTCACAGTTATGCTAAATTGTTTTAATAAATGGTGAACGTAATGAAAGACCTCCTGAGTATTTTGAACAGATTTATTATTGTCTTGATCATTTGGTGAAGTATAGCTCTAGGGTAGTTGTAGTTGGCGACTTCAATATTGACTTAGGAAAATCATCTCCAGATTCCATAAAGATAATTGACATGATGAGCTCGTTTGGTATGAGAAATCTGATTGTTTCGTATACAAGGGAGATCAAGGGGGCTAGGTACATTATCGATCATGTTTATACTAATCTGGATACCTCATTGATCAATGCTACGGTCTTAAAGGCGGCAATATCGGATCATCATGCCCAAGTTGTTGATGTTAATCTCACAGTTCCTAAATATGATTCAACTGGGGTTTTCATGTTTACTCGAGCTTAAGATGAAAACTTAAGTTATTTGTCTGTCTTTAAAAGTATTTTATTTGATGAATCATGGGATGTTGTTATGTCTGCGGGTAGTGTTAATGAAATGTTTGACTCATTTTTTTATTATGGAACATTATATCGATTTGGCATTCCCATATAAGAAAATTAAAATCCTAAGGAATCAATCAAGTACAAAAATTAAGTTAGATGGTAATTTGTTGAAGATGAAAGAGGAGCTATTCCAACAATATATTGCAACTAGAGATCTACCTCCATCCCATCCACTGCGGATATCATACAATAAGTTTAAATTAGATTATAGGTCTTCAATTAAAGCTGCCAAGTCATTAAAGGTAAAAAACCTAATTGAGATGCCAAATGCAAATCAAAAGCTATGTGGGATATCATAAATGAATGTAAAAGATCTAGTAGCACTCGGTTGGTGAGATCTATCGTTGATGGAAGTGGTGGGTTAGTCGACGACCCACTAATGAAAGCGAACGTTTTTAACTCGTTTTTCACTGAGGTTGGTCAACGTCTTTCTGTTAAAGTTGAAACCAAAAACCAATTTGTTCATTGTCCACATTCTGTATGTCCTTAATGTTTTATGAGACCAACTGTTGTGAATGAAGTTTTAGCTACAATAAAATCTCTGAAGAGTAGTAGGTCATCAGGATTTGATAGGTTTTCATCTTGCCTGTTGAAAGAATGTTCTGAACTTTTGGTTATTCCATTGACGAACATGATTATTCTTTTACTTGAGTCAGGCCTTTTCCCAGATGCCCTCAAACTCGCTCTTGTCAAGCCCATTCTAAAAAAGGGAGACTCCAAGCAATGTGGAAACTATAGACCCATTTCAATTATATCCACCTTTTCTAAAGTTATTGAGAAAATTGTTCTCCAGAGGTTGTTATGTTTCCTGGAGGCAAATAATATTTTATTTCGCAACGAATTCGGGTTTAGTAAAGGGAAAGGCACATTGAACGCTATGTTTTTTCTAGCTGATGCAATTGTTAAGACCCTGGATGAAGGAAGACATGCTTTAGGTATATTTCTGGATCTTAGAAAGGCATTTGATGTTGTAAACCACAATCTTCTCATTTGGAAAATGTTTAACCTTGGGGTAAGAGGTGTGGCCTTGGATTGGTTTAGATCATACCTTGAGAACCGGAAACAAAGTGTGGAGATGCCATACTGTGACCAAAGGAAATGATTAGGAAGCTCTATTCTAATAAATTGGCAGTAGCTATGGGAGTTCCTCAAGGGTCGGTATTAGGTCCTGTTTTTTTCTTCTATTTATTAACAATATTGACAGTAGTATAAATAATGGTAAATTATGTATCTTCGCTGACGACACATCTCTAGTTGTTACTGGTCATAAAACGAAGGATTTAGAGGTGGCTGCATTTGTTCAGTCAAATTCTTTTCTTCAATGGTTAAATGAGAATGGTCTTTTTGTAAATACTGACAAGACAGGGATGATTGATTTTCAAATTCGTAATCGGACAGACAGCGTTTCGAATCTGCTAATTTCCGAAAATGCTGTTTCATCTACTGGTACAGTAAATTTTCTTGATCTTTTGATTAATTCGAGATTAAGTTTTTCTGACCACATCACAATTGGTTGGTAAACTCAGTTCAATAATTTATGGAATACGTAAATTATCATTTTACACTAATTCTGATGTACTGCTCACAGCTTACTATGGTTGCTTTTATTCTCATCTAGTTTACGCTGTACCCATTTGGGGATCGGAAAAGACTAGTATGAGATACATCTTTACTCTCCAAAAGAAGATAATCAGAATTGTTTTTGGACTCAAGCGGCTTCAATCTTGTAAGGAGACTTTTCGTGAGTGTGGCCTGTTGACATTTCCTTCCATATATATTTTTGAAACGCTAATATTTTTTAGGAAAAACCGTGGGCTTTTTGAGTCCAAAATCTCTACGGTATATTCTCTTCGCCAAAGTTTAAATCCCCAAATTACAAAACATAAAACTCAATTTTTTTAAAACAGTGTTTATTATTGCTCTGTCAAACTTTTTAATGCGTTGCCTGATTGCCTCAAGGTGGAGATGCCACATGATGAATTTAGGAAGAATCTTAAGACCTATTTGTTGAGAGGAGCGTTTTACAGTGTCCATGACTATATAAGGAATTTATAATTTAGAAGTGTTGACTATTTTGTTGTTGTAAGAGGTACATTTTGTAAATGACTCATGCCAATGCTTGTACAAGTTTTAAGGCAATAAAGGAATTATTGATTGATTGATTGATTGAAGGTTGTTACACATCATTAAAGCTTATATAGTGCGAAAGTTTGTAACATACTTAACATGTTCCAAAGCACTCTTTAACCTAAAATGAAGGCTCGGAATGTTTTCTGAGTTTAAAAAAAAATTAAAAAATTGTGCTTTAAAGACAAGTTTGAAATGAAAACCCGTACAAAATCCCAAAAACTGTGAATTGTTCTTACAGGAAACTTTAAAATTACATTTACATTAAGACAAACTGTCCAATTAACAAAATAATTTAGATTTTTTCCTAACAAACATCAATATTTTGATCTATTTAATTTGTTATTCCCTTACTGTCGTAGTAGGGAACCAAAAATGGACACCATTTAATCACTATTACCATGTACCATGGCACACATTTCTTAAACACTCATCACCAGTCACCCTCTACCGTGTTCTTAATGCTTAGTTCTCCAACTATGTAAACATTATAAACAATGTTCAAAGTTATTGAATATTGCTCCTGAAATTGTATTATTTTTTTTGTGTGAAAACCATGTATTTTATAAAATTGTGACCCAAAAGTTCTTGGGGTTGTACGTAGTAGGTTTTAAATCACGTTATTTCTCCACTACATCGTGTTCCAAACATAAAGCATCGTATTCATACAGATTGAACCAAATCATAGATTAAATGCAGTGATGTTCCTGTATTTTCCTGTTATCCTTGAGTCTTTTCAAAGATTTAAACCAACCGAACTAAAGTCTGAGTTTTTAGAGATAAAAGCAAATAAATATTAGAAGCATAGAATATAAATATAATAATAACAAACACCAAGATAATTGTTTAACTAAATAATGTACTGAACAAATTAATAACTTCTAATTTTAGCCTACCTTTATAGAAGAAAGTTTAAAACATTAATTACGACTGTAATCGAAGACGACTAAGCTGCCAATCCTCACTAGCTATGAAATGGCATAATTTTTCATCAATATTTAATAACTGACAACGACCGAAAACAAAAGCCTCTTTATAATTTTAGTTACCCTCATAACATTTTCCTCGGTAATAATAAAAACAAACAGAACAATTGGTTGCGCATATTTTATAATAACAATAATAAAAATAGTTTTAAGATTTTAAATTAGTAAGATTATTGAAACGGAACATATTAGTAAACTCTAACAGACCAGAAATACACAGTAGATTTCAAATGTATAATTATTATTTTAACAACAACTTTTTGATTAGAATGTTACGTGTTGTTATTACTTACGGGATGTAATAAAAGACGTCTTACAACTCTTAAGATATATTTACACTTATACTGATTCACATACGGACGGTAAACATATATAAAGGATGGTAGTAGGCTATCGATTTCGAACAGTCACACCGGTCATTATCAGGCCAATGAGAGAACTGACAGAATCAAAATGGCGTTGGGCCTATGTCCCAACGCCATTAAAATAATGCTTTAAAATAATATTTTAGTTTATTCAATATATGCTTTGCATTGATAAAATGAGGAAGAGTTGTATTATTCTAAATGAATCTGAGCAAGGAGTACAATAGGCTAGCATAAAGATATAAGCTACCCCCACTACTCAAGAAAACGATAATGAGCGGAGGAACATCAGTCTACGTTATGCCAAGGTACGTGTTACAACGGATGGTTGCGCCTGGCGGCATTTATAATGAAGGACTAAATTCGATGTTTCCAAATTATATAAGTGGTCATAATCGGTTATCATTCAAGCATAAAATTTCAACCATAATTTGCTTATATTTACTCACTACTATGAAAGGAGCAAACTTAGTTTTATACAACTTATTTGTAACACAGTTTTGTAAGATACATTTTGATTTTATAACTTATCATTTTAAAATACTAAAAAAATTACAATTAGTATAAACAAACAAACGTATATTTCATAATTAACAAGATAAACTTACAGTGTAAACAAAACTTATCAAAACATAATATAATATCATATTAACAGCAGACTTATTTAAACTAAGGAATTGTAAAGTCTAAGGAATAGAGATAATAAAAACGTACAATGCTTCAGATTAATTAAAATTCACCTTTTTCAACATGAGATCTTCGCACATCCTTGGATTTTATTAAAATCTTTTTTATTAACTAGATTTATTATATTTTCCAGAAAGCATAAACTTTTAATTAAATAACTTTGAATTAAAAAATAATATATTTTATTGCTAAAAGCCCAACTCCACGAAAATTGGTAACGGATGAAATAGCTACTTTAACTATCGTGAATTGCAGTAAGTTGTTTAGTTATATTCTCATTTAGACATAAATCAATTGACACATTTCCTATTTAACCAAATTTGTATATTATGTGAGCATTGGTAAGTATATAAATAAAACTGTAAGTTGCCACCTTAACTCATTTGGTGTAGGATGGAGATTCCCCTTTGATAACCTGCGGTACGATGGCGATAGATCTTACACAATCGTATTGGTTCCGATGCAGCCTTGTAGAGGATTAGAGCATGCCAATACTTTTAAAAGAGCCTACTTGCATTTCGAGGGACGAAAGGCAGATGAGCAAGGCACAAGAACAGAAATGTGAATGAGCGTAGCTAAGTTAGTACGGGACGAAACGCGAAAGTTCTCTTGTGTTCAATAAAATATCAACAGCTTTATGTTGACCTAATGTAGGCCAGTGAGTTGTCAAGAGAAAAAGACTATTAGTTAGTTTTTTTATACAAATTGTAACTTTAAATATATAGTTACTTATAAAAATATAATGATTGCCGTGAAAATTGGCTCAGAACAACAAACATTTACAAACAATGCTCGTCTCGCACAACTAGCAATGCAGGTTATATAAAGCATATTTATACAATTATAAGGGAAGTTCTGTTTTTTTTTTTTGGCTGTGATACAAATAAAATATTTCACATTGTTATCACACTATGCATACCCTATATAATGCCCATTATTAAAATCCAGAACTCAAACAACCGCCAGTAAATATTAAAAAAATCAGGGAAAATATTAACTTTGGTATTTATGATCCGATTCAACTATGTCATTCCAGGCAGAAGATTCTTGAGGTATCTAATGCCATGTAAATGCAGATATTAACCCATTGGCGTAGACATACGAGCAGGTCTCGTTCCTTACTTGTAATTTTATTAACGTGTGAATTGGAGTATAAAATTGGTGTTTTTAAATGGATTAATGGCATATTTTAATTAAAATATTGTTTTCTTTCAGTTTAGAGAGTCGCATTGGCACACACACAGTAGACATAAGTAAAAATTAGCAAAATCAGTGTTGACCATGTGCAAGTCTCAAAGAATTAACCGATCCCGTCAACTTCCAAGCAAGCCTGCCACCGTTAATTTTACTTGGGCCCTCCCACCAACGTTGCCACAGACCGGTTTACTCATTGAGAGTTGCACAACTGGTCAGTTTTGGTCGTGTGCAGGAATCGAACCCTTGTAGTAATGCTCAGCCTTGTAGAGGATTAGAGCATGCCAATACTTTTAAAAGAGCCTACTTGCATTTCGAGGGACGAAAGGCAGATGAGCAAGGCACAAGAACAGAAATGTGAATGAGCGTAGCTAAGTTAGTACGGGACGAAACGCGAAAGTTCTCTTGTGTTCAATAAAATATCAACAGCTTTATGTTGACCTAATGTAGGCCAGTGAGTTGTCAAGAGAAAAAGACTATTAGTTAGTTTTTTTATACAAATTGTAACTTTAAATATATAGTTACTTATAAAAATATAATGATTGCCGTGAAAATTGGCTCAGAACAACAAACATTTACAAACAATGCTCGTCTCGCACAACTAGCAATGCAGGTTATATAAAGCATATTTATACAATTATAAGGGAAGTTCTGTTTTTTTTTTTTGGCTGTGATACAAATAAAATATTTCACATTGTTATCACACTATGCATACCCTATATAATGCCCATTATTAAAATCCAGAACTCAAACAACCGCCAGTAAATATTAAAAAAATCAGGGAAAATATTAACTTTGGTATTTATGATCCGATTCAACTATGTCATTCCAGGCAGAAGATTCTTGAGGTATCTAATGCCATGTAAATGCAGATATTAACCCATTGGCGTAGACATACGAGCAGGTCTCGTTCCTTACTTGTAATTTTATTAACGTGTGAATTGGAGTATAAAATTGGTGTTTTTAAATGGATTAATGGCATATTTTAATTAAAATATTGTTTTCTTTCAGTTTAGAGAGTCGCATTGGCACACACACAGTAGACATAAGTAAAAATTAGCAAAATCAGTGTTGACCATGTGCAAGTCTCAAAGAATTAACCGATCCCGTCAACTTCCAAGCAAGCCTGCCACCGTTAATTTTACTTGGGCCCTCCCACCAACGTTGCCACAGACCGGTTTACTCATTGAGAGTTGCACAACTGGTCAGTTTTGGTCGTGTGCGGGAATCGAACCCACGAACATCGTATCGCCACCTGGCCAAGGTGTTTCCACGACGTAGCCAACTCAGCTAACACGACCAAAGGCCTGACGGCGATATTAAGGGTTTTCAAGGTATAACTGAAGAAGTACAATCCATAACGCAGGACATGTTGCAGCGTCTAGGCGAATTTAGAATATCGCTTAGGTGAATGCAGGATTACTAAGGGGATTACTCATAAGGGATTACTCATATCAAGCATTTGTTGTATAAATGAACACCTTTGTAGTGTTTATAAAAACTTTGAATTGTTCGACACTGTTGTCATGTTTTTTTTTTTTTGGCTGTGATACAAATAAAATATTTCACATTGTTATCACACTATGCATACCCTATATAATGCCCATTATTAAAATCCAGAACTCAAACAACCGCCAGTAAATATTAAACAAATCAGGGAAAATATTAACTTTGGTATTTATGATCCGATTCAACTATGTTATTCCAGGCAGAAGATTCTTGAGGTATCTAATGCCATGTAAATGCAGATATTAACCCATTGGCGTAGACATACGAGCAGGTCTCGTTCCTTACTTGTAATTTTATTAACGTGTGAATTGGAGTATAAAATTGGTGTTTTTAAATGGATTAATGGCATATTTTAATTAAAATATTGTTTTCTTTCAGTTTAGAGAGTCGCATTGGCACACACACAGTAGACATAAGTAAAAATTAGCAAAATCAGTGTTGACCATGTGCAAGTCTCAAAGAATTAACCGATCCCGTCAACTTCCAAGCAAGCCTGCCACCGTTAATTTTACTTGGGCCCTCCCACCAACGTTGCCACAGACCGGTTTACTCATTGAGAGTTGCACAACTGGTCAGTTTTGGTCGTGTGCGGGAATCGAACCCACGAACATCGTATCGCCACCTGGCCAAGGTGTTTCCACGACGTAGCCAACTCAGCTAACACGACCAAAGGCCTGACGGCGATATTAAGGGTTTTCAAGGTATAACTGAAGAAGTACAATCCATAACGCAGGACATGTTGCAGCGTCTAGGCGAATTTAGAATATCGCTTAGGTGAATGCAGGATTACTAAGGGGATTACTCATAAGGGATTACTCATATCAAGCATTTGTTGTATAAATGAACACCTTTGTAGTGTTTATAAAAACTTTGAATTGTTCGACACTGTTGTCATGTTTTTTTTTTTTGGCTGTGATACAAATAAAATATTTCACATTGTTATCACACTATGCATACCCTATATAATGCCCATTATTAAAATCCAGAACTCAAACAACCGCCAGTAAATATTAAACAAATCAGGGAAAATATTAACTTTGGTATTTATGATCCGATTCAACTATGTTATTCCAGGCAGAAGATTCTTGAGGTATCTAATGCCATGTAAATGCAGATATTAACCCATTGGCGTAGACATACGAGCAGGTCTCGTTCCTTACTTGTAATTTTATTAACGTGTGAATTGGAGTATAAAATTGGTGTTTTTAAATGGATTAATGGCATATTTTAATTAAAATATTGTTTTCTTTCAGTTTAGAGAGTCGCATTGGCACACACACAGTAGACATAAGTAAAAATTAGCAAAATCAGTGTTGACCATGTGCAAGTCTCAAAGAATTAACCGATCCCGTCAACTTCCAAGCAAGCCTGCCACCGTTAATTTTACTTGGGCCCTCCCACCAACGTTGCCACAGACCGGTTAACTCATTGAGAGTTGCACAACTGGTCAGTTTTGGTCGTGTGCGGGAATCGAACCCACGAACATCGTATCGCCACCTGGCCAAGGTGTTTCCACGACGTAGCCAACTCAGCTAACACGACCAAAGGCCTGACGGCGATATTAAGGGTTTTCAAGGTATAACTGAAGAAGTACAATCCATAACGCAGGACATGTTGCAGCGTCTAGGCGAATTTAGAATATCGCTTAGGTGAATGCAGGATTACTAAGGGGATTACTCATAAGGGATTACTCATATCAAGCATTTGTTGTATAAATGAACACCTTTGTAGTGTTTATAAAAACTTTGAATTGTTCGACACTGTTGTCATGTTTTGTCAATTATTATGTAATTAAACTAACGTTAGATATTTAAACACTTACCTAGAATAACTAATTCTTCAAAAATAGAGTATGTATAGTACATTATAATGACATAAACGTAACTTAAAACTGGCGGTAAATATATTCCTCTACGTAAAACAACAAAAAAAAAATAAAATTATCAGTCGAATACTTGTAGTTATGATCAAATTATTTACATTTCAAAACATTAAAATTTATCTGAACAGATGTGTTAATCATTTCGTATTGAATTTATGGTATCGAGGAAAGTTATATTATTTATTAGTTTGTGCTTAGTAAAGAATGTTATTTAAACTAAAAAGGCGTGATCGTCATTTGTTATAGCTATTATTAAATATCCTAATTTAAAATTTGTGGGTAATGTACTACATACCAACAAACTCAGTAAATATTAAAAAAATCAGGGAAAATATTAACTTTAGTATTTATGATCCGATTCAACTATGTTATTCCAGGCAGAAGATTCTTGAGGTATCTAATGCCATGTAAATGCAGATATTAAATTACCATTTATACCATTACCAATTTTTTTAGGTAATATTAAATTTAAAGAATGTAGTAGATTAGAGGATTCGGAAGATGGTACGGGGCTAATAATCCCAATATATAACGAAATGGGCAATTGACACTTACAACATGTCCAAGAATGAAGTAAATCATTGAGTAAACGATCAAATTATTACAACTTTGGATGATGTAACAAGGTATAACTGAAGAAGTACAATCCATAACGCAGGACATGTTGCAGCGTCTAGGCGAATTTAGAATATCGCTTAGGTGAATGCAGGATTACTAAGGGGATTACTCATAAGGGATTACTCATATCAAGCATTTGTTGTATAAATGAACACCTTTGTAGTGTTTATAAAAAACTTTGAATTGTTCGACACTGTTGTCATGTTTTGTCAATTATTATGTAATTAAACTAACGTTAGATATTTAAACACTTACCTAGAATAACTAATTCTTCAAAAATAGAGTATGTATAGTACATTATAATGACATAAACGTAACTTAAAACTGGCGGTAAATATATTCCTCTACGTAAAACAACAAAAAAAAAATAAAATTATCAGTCGAATACTTGTAGTTATGATCAAATTATTTACATTTCAAAACATTAAAATTTATCTGAACAGATGTGTTAATCATTTCGTATTGAATTTATGGTATCGAGGAAAGTTATATTATTTATTAGTTTGTGCTTAGTAAAGAATGTTATTTAAACTAAAAAGGCGTGATCGTCATTTGTTATAGCTATTATTAAATATCCTAATTTAAAATTTGTGGGTAATGTACTACATGAAATTTAAATATTTAATATTAAAGAGTGTGTGTTATAATTAAGTACCATTTATATAATTTAAAGTATAATTTGTTTGAAGGTATCTATAGTTGAAAAAATATAGTTAGTTCAGCAAAGAGGTTAATTGAGTGTAAAAGTACGTTAAAACTTAAACAAAATACCCCCGTCGCAGCAAACCTGCATACTCAGCGAATTTCAAATGGATATATAAATGTCTTAATACTACATAAAGCCACTGATCAAGTTTCATAAAAATATATTCACAAATAAGCGGTATATACAATTTTAATTATTCTCCATAAAAATAAGATTCGGGCTGAGTACGCAGGTTTGCTGCAACAAGAAGCAAAAAATTTGTAGTTATGATCAAATTATTTACATTTCAAAACATTAAAATTTATCTGAACAGATGTGTTAATCATTTCGTATTGAATTTATGGTATCGAGGAAAGTTATATTATTTATTAGTTTGTGCTTAGTAAAGAATGTCATTTAAACTAAAAAGGCGTGATCGTCATTTGTTTTAGCTATTATTAAATATCCTAATAAAAATTTGTGGGTAATGTACTACATGAAATTTAAATATTTAATATTAAAGAGTGTGTGTTATAATCAAGTACCATTTATATAATTTAAAGTATAATTTGTTTTAAGGATTACTCATAAGGGATTACTCATATCAAGCATTTGTTGTATAAATGAACACCTTTGTAGTGTTTATAAAAACTTTGAATTGTTCGACACTGTTGTCATGTTTTGTCAATTATTATGTAATTAAACTAACGTTAGATATTTAAACACTTACCTAGAATAACTAATTCTTCAAAAATAGAGTATGTATAGTACATTATAATGACATAAACGTAACTTAAAACTGGCGGTAAATATATTCCTCTACGTAAAACAACAAAAAAAAAATAAAATTATCAGTCGAATACTTGTAGTTATGATCAAATTATTTACATTTCAAAACATTAAAATTTATCTGAACAGATGTGTTAATCATTTCGTATTGAATTTATGGTATCGAGGAAAGTTATATTATTTATTAGTTTGTGCTTAGTAAAGAATGTTATTTAAACTAAAAAGGCGTGATCGTCATTTGTTATAGCTATTATTAAATATCCTAATTTAAAATTTGTGGGTAATGTACTACATGAAATTTAAATATTTAATATTAAAGAGTGTGTGTTATAATTAAGTACCATTTATATAATTTAAAGTATAATTTGTTTGAAGGTATCTATAGTTGAAAAAATATAGTTAGTTCAGCAAAGAGGTTAATTGAGTGTAAAAGTACGTTAAAACTTAAACAAAATACCCCCGTCGCAGCAAACCTGCATACTCAGCGAATTTCAAATGGATATATAAATGTCTTAATACTACATAAAGCCACTGATCAAGTTTCATAAAAATATATTCACAAATAAGCGGTATATACAATTTTAATTATTCTCCATAAAAATAAGATTCGGGCTGAGTACGCAGGTTTGCTGCAACAAGAAGCAAAAAATTTGTAGTTATGATCAAATTATTTACATTTCAAAACATTAAAATTTATCTGAACAGATGTGTTAATCATTTCGTATTGAATTTATGGTATCGAGGAAAGTTATATTATTTATTAGTTTGTGCTTAGTAAAGAATGTTATTTAAACTAAAAAGGCGTGATCGTCATTTGTTTTAGCTATTATTAAATATCCTAATAAAAATTTGTGGGTAATGTACTACATGAAATTTAAATATTTAATATTAAAGAGTGTGTGTTATAATTAAGTACCATTTATATAATTTAAAGTATAATTTGTTTTAAGGATTACTCATAAGGGATTACTCATATCAAGCATTTGTTGTATAAATGAACACCTTTGTAGTGTTTATAAAAACTTTGAATTGTTCGACACTGTTGTCATGTTTTGTCAATTATTATGTAATTAAACTAACGTTAGATATTTAAACACTTACCTAGAATAACTAATTCTTCAAAAATAGAGTATGTATAGTACATTATAATGACATAAACGTAACTTAAAACTGGCGGTAAATATATTCCTCTACGTAAAACAACAAAAAAAAATAAAATTATCAGTCGAATACTTGTAGTTATGATCAAATTATTTACATTTCAAAACATTAAAATTTATCTGAACAGATGTGTTAATCATTTCGTATTGAATTTATGGTATCAAGGAAAGTTATATTATTTATTAGTTTGTGCTTAGTAAAGAATGTTATTTAAACTAAAAAGGCGTGATCGTCATTTGTTATAGCTATTATTAAATATCCTAATTTAAAATTTGTGGGTAATGTACTACATGAAATTTAAATATTTAATATTAAAGAGTGTGTGTTATAATTAAGTACCATTTATATAATTTAAAGTATAATTTGTTTGAAGGTATCTATAGTTGAAAAAATATAGTTAGTTCAGCAAAGAGGTTAATTGAGTGTAAAAGTACGTTAATACTTAAACAAAATACCCCCGTCGCAGCAAACCTGCATACTCAGCGAATTTCAAATGGATATATAAATGTCTTAATACTACATAAAGCCACTGATCAAGTTTCATAAAAATATATTCACAAATAAGCGGTATATACAATTTTAATTATTCTCCATAAAAATAAGATTCGGGCTGAGTACGCAGGTTTGCTGCAACAAGAAGCAAAAAAATTGGCTTTATTAAACTTTGGTATTTATGATCCGATTCAACTATGTTATTCCAGGCAGAAGATTCTTGAGGTATCTAATGCCATGTAAATGCAGATATTAAATTACCATTTATACCATTACCAATTTTTTTAGGTAATATTAAATTTAAAGAATGTAGTAGATTAGAGGATTCGGAAGATGGTACGGGGCTAATAATCCCAATATATAACGAAATGGGCAATTGACACTTACAACATGTCCAAGAATGAAGTAAATCATTGAGTAAACGATCAAATTATTACAACTTTGGATGATGTAACAAGGTATAACTGAAGAAGTACAATCCATAACGCAGGACATGTTGCAGCGTCTAGGCGAATTTAGAATATCGCTTAGGTGAATGCAGGATTACTAAGGGGATTACTCATAAGGGATTACTCATATCAAGCATTTGTTGTATAAATGAACACCTTTGTAGTGTTTATAAAAACTTTGAATTGTTCGATACTGTTGTCATGTTTTGTCAATTATTATGTAATTAAACTAACGTTAGATATTTAAACACTTACCTAGAATAACTAATTCTTCAAAAATAGAGTATGTATAGTACATTATAATGACATAAACGTAACTTAAAACTGGCGGTAAATATATTCCTCTACGTAAAACAACAAAAAAAAAATAAAATTATCAGTCGAATACTTGTAGTTATGATCAAATTATTTACATTTCAAAACATTAAAATTTATCTGAACAGATGTGTTAATCATTTCGTATTGAATTTATGGTATCGAGGAAAGTTATATTATTTATTAGTTTGTGCTTAGTAAAGAATGTTATTTAAACTAAAAAGGCGTGATCGTCATTTGTTATAGCTATTATTAAATATCCTAATTTAAAATTTGTGGGTAATGTACTACATGAAATTTAAATATTTAATATTAAAGAGTGTGTGTTATAATTAAGTACCATTTATATAATTTAAAGTATAATTTGTTTGAAGGTATCTATAGTTGAAAAAATATAGTTAGTTCAGCAAAGAGGTTAATTGAGTGTAAAAGTACGTTAATACTTAAACAAAATACCCCCGTCGCAGCAAACCTGCATACTCAGCGAATTTCAAATGGATATATAAATGTCTTAATACTACATAAAGCCACTGATCAAGTTTCATAAAAATATATTCACAAATAAGCGGTATATACAATTTTAATTATTCTCCATAAAAATAAGATTCGGGCTGAGTACGCAGGTTTGCTGCAACAAGAAGCAAAAAAATTGGCTTTATTAAACTTTGGTATTTATGATCCGATTCAACTATGTTATTCCAGGCAGAAGATTCTTGAGGTATCTAATGCCATGTAAATGCAGATATTAAATTACCATTTATACCATTACCAATTTTTTTAGGTAATATTAAATTTAAAGAATGTAGTAGATTAGAGGATTCGGAAGATGGTACGGGGCTAATAATCCCAATATATAACGAAATGGGCAATTGACACTTACAACATGTCCCAGAATGAAGTAAATCATTGAGTAAACGATCAAATTATTACAACTTTGGATGATGTAACAAGGTATAACTGAAGAAGTACAATCCATAACGCAGGACATGTTGCAGCGTCTAGGCGAATTTAGAATATCGCTTAGGTGAATGCAGGATTACTAAGGGGATTACTCATAAGGGATTACTCATATCAAGCATTTGTTGTATAAATGAACACCTTTGTAGTGTTTATAAAAACTTTGAATTGTTCGACACTGTTGTCATGTTTTGTCAATTATTATGTAATTAAACTAACGTTAGATATTTAAACACTTACCTAGAATAACTAATTCTTCAAAAATAGAGTATGTATAGTACATTATAATGACATAAACGTAACTTAAAACTGGCGGTAAATATATTCCTCTACGTAAAACAACAAAAAAAAAAAAAAATTATCAGTCGAATACTTGTAGTTATGATCAAATTATTTACATTTCAAAACATTAAAATTTATCTGAACAGATGTGTTAATCATTTCGTATTGAATTTATGGTATCGAGGAAAGTTATATTATTTATTAGTTTGTGCTTAGTAAAGAATGTTATTTAAACTAAAAAGGCGTGATCGTCATTTGTTATAGCTATTATTAAATATCCTAATTTAAAATTTGTGGGTAATGTACTACATGAAATTTAAATATTTAATATTAAAGAGTGTGTGTTATAATTAAGTACCATTTATATAATTTAAAGTATAATTTGCTTGAAGGTATCTATAGTTGAAAAAATATAGTTAGTTCAGCAAAGAGGTTAATTGAGTGTAAAAGTACGTTAATACTTAAACAAAATACCCCCGTCGCAGCAAACCTGCATACTCAGCGAATTTCAAATGGATATATAAATGTCTTAATACTACATAAAGCCACTGATCAAGTTTCATAAAAATATATTCACAAATAAGCGGTATATACAATTTTAATTATTCTCCATAAAAATAAGATTCGGGCTGAGTACGCAGGTTTGCTGCAACAAGAAGCAAAAAAATTGGCTTTTATGCTAATATCAATATAACTCAACTAAGTGAAGTCGTACACCAGTTTTTATTAATTTATGTTCATAATTAAGGGAGACATAGCATTTAATTATTCTCCATAAGAATAACATGGTGGCTGGGTACGCAGGTTTGCTGCTACGGGAGCCTTTTGCAAAAAATTGTTTTTTGAGCAAATATCAATGGAACACAACCAGATGAAGCCTTATACCAAGTTTCGTCAGTATACGTTCATAAACAAGCGAGTTATAAAATTTGTCCTTTCCTCCATAAGAATAACATTAGACAACGTACTGTGTTTAGCACTTTCAATATCTCGGTAACCAATTGACGTAGAGAAATTATCAAAATACCAAATTGTGTGTTTTTTTAAGCTAAATCCAATAATAAAAACCAATATTTGACTTTTTCAAAAATTACATGTAAAAATTTCAAAAAACCCATTTTTGGGGTACAAAACCCCCCCAAAATACCCTTTCGGATGGAGCTATATGACTGGTTTTCGAAATTAAAGTCATAAATGTTGCTTTACATGTTTATTCCAAATTTTATCAAAATCGGATCACTTTTACGAGAGTTATAGTGCTAACGGGCACATATATATATATATATATATATATATATATATATACAGTTTCAAACGAATGGTGTTTTTGGGGTCTGGGGACCTCAAAACGAAAAGTTATAATGGTCCTGGGCCTAGGTCTTACCATGCCGACTACGGTAATACCTTCTTCCCTATAGGGGAAATCGCTAATATGGTCAGATATCATCTCTGAGAAAAACATATTTATCCCAAATAGTGCAATTGTTCCTCAGTCAATATATAACGTGCTCTTAATCATTAGTTCTCCAACTACTATAAGAATTTTGAACAATGTTTGCGAATTTCCCCAATAGGGAAGAAGCTATTACCGTAGTCGGCATGGTAAGACCCAAGACCATGATAACTTTTCGTTTTGAGGTCCCCAGATGCCAAAAACAATATTCGTTCAAATTTATATATATATAAATTTGAACGAATAGTGTTTTACCGCGTACTCCGCTTAGTGTGTATGTCCGTTACCGCGATAACTTTTGAAAGAAGCGCCCGATTTTTATGAAATTTGGCACAAATTTTGAGAATAACATTTATGACTAAGTTCAAAAACCAGATCGATCGGTTTATGGGACGGGGGTTTTATGGGGGTTTAAAATTTTCCAAAAATCAGTTTTTTGTACTTTTCACACTAAAATTTAAAAAACACTAGATTTTGGTTAGATCCATTTGTAGAGCTTAAAAAATTTAGTATTTTGAATGATTAAGCTAGGTTTAGTGGTTGTGGAGAAAAGTCAAAAAATGTGTCCATAAAATTTCCCATGTTTAAGTTATTAGTATGAAAAGTGCATTCATACTAATGGAATACCCGCTATGGGAATACGGTTTTTAGATCCAAAAACACCATTCGTTAACAAATAAATACAGGGTGTCCAAAAAGTCCCGGGTCGGTTAAATATTTTTCGAAATATTTAAAATAGAGCTTCAAAACTTTGCACAAAGATACTGGACATAAAAATCTATTTTAACACATATTCAGTGATCCGCTAATTCCTCAGGGGGACGGCCCGCTAGGAGTCAGAAGAAAATCTTAAATGTAAGCATAGGTTGATATGCATATCAAATAAAAGGTCTTTATTAGTAGAGTACAGAGCCGCAAACCCGACCTCAAACGGATAACCGAGTAAAAAATGACAGCCCTTCAAAGATGGCTTGAGTTTGCAACTTAGGTAAATGTAATCAAGTTCATGGAACACACTATCAGTCACAAATAACTTTCTCTTTTAGGTTTATCATGGCTCATCCATTTTCCTTGTTTGTTTTATTTTCGATCCCTCTCATAAATAATTAAACTTATTATTCTACAACAGTATTAATTGTAAACAGTTTTGGGTTAGTAATGTTAAAATCAAAAAGCTCGGCAGTTTGTTTTCTACATTAACCTAAGTTACAAACTCAAGCCATCTTTGAACGGCTGTCATTTTTGACTCGTTTCTCCGTTTGAGGTCGGGTTTGCGGCTCTGTACTCTACTAATAAAGAACTTTTATTTGATATGCATATCAACCTATGCTTACATTTAAGATTTTCTTCTGACTCCTAGCGGGCCGTCCCCCTGAGGAAGTAGCGGATCACTGAATATGTGTTAAAATAGATTTTTATGTCCAGTAACTTTGTGCAAAGTTTTGTAGCTCTATTTTAAATATTTCGACAAATATTTAACCGACCCGGGACTTTTTGGACACCCGGTATATGTCTAAATAGTAGAAACGTTCTCTTCAGATTCAAATTTTAAAATCTTTATTAATTTTTGTTCATCTGGTGAACTTCGTCAGATAAATGTCAAAAAGGTGTATAACTATGTACATAACTGAATAAAAAACTAAACAAAATAGGTTAACAACAAAATGTAAACATATAATAAAATCACATGAAATATAAAACAGATGGGTCATAAATACAAATTATAGACAGGTCAGGAAATAAACTAGTGATGGATTTTTTAGTTATCTTAGATTTAAAACAGACGGGTGTTGTGTGTGTTTGTAAGACTAGTTGTTGGGCCAGTCTATACAAATAAAGATTATAGAAATTTGTAATATGTTATTACTCCACTAAATCATTTAACCGCCGTATTCATACTGTTAAAAGTATATGATACTTTTAATCTGCCTGAATTGAAACATCTGTTTTATTTGCTATTTTAAATCTTTTATTTAAAACAGATGATCTTTGTTTATGTTTACTTTCTTGTAGGTTCCCAGAGTTTTGTAAAATGAGGTGTGTGTTTTATCTTAAAATTTCTCCCTTCTCAATCTCTAAACTACCCCAGGATCTACAGATTTAATACTAGGAGCTGACATTTATGCTAGTATTATACTTCCTGAACTGTTCAAAGGTGCACTGCTCATACCAATCGCTCAATTTATGGTTGGATATTATCTGGAACAACCGATGTCATAGCAAGTAATTCTAATCATCAATGTATCATTGTATAGTGGAAAACAAAGTAGATGAGGTACTTCAAAAGTTTTGGGTTCAGGAGGAAATCTCTAAAGAAAATGTACAAGTTTTGTCCCTTGAAAATCAAATGTGTTTGATTTGTTTTTGTAAAACACTATGTTTGAACTGTCTCAAGGGAACCCTCAGGTCGTTATCAAGTATGACTCCCCTTAAAAGAATCAACTGATCAATTAGGAGAATCTCAATCATCAGCTTTTAAAATGCTTAAAAGTCTGAAATATTGTCTCTCATCTGACTCGGAATGTAACAATCTAAATTCTAACTTCATCAATGAGTACAAAGCCCTTTAACACATGACGGAAGTTATCCATGATAAAGATTTAACTATTCCTGTACATTATCTTCCACATTATGGTGTTTTACGGCCTTCTAGCACAACTAATAAATTCAGGGTAGTATTCAATGCCTCATTCCCCACTAGCTCGAGAAAATCTCTAAACGACATCCTTCATAGTGGTCCTAAACTTCAAACTGAATTACCTTATGTTCTCACATAGTTCAGGTGCTTTAAGTTTGTGTTTGCCACAGACATTGAACAAATGAAAGGCAGATACTTGTACATCCCGATGATCAATCCCTTTAAAGAATCTTTTGGTCCGACAACGGAAATTTATATCACTATCAACTTCAGACTGTAATATATGGATTAGCATGTGCTCTCTTTCTCGCTTTAAGAACTTTAAATCAACTTATGTCTGATCACGGCGAATCATATCCTAAGGCTAGTGACCAAAGGTACGTAGATGACATTTTTGGAGGAGCAGACACCATTGAAGAATGCCAAAAACTAGCCAAACAAATAGATGAGTTGTGCAAGTTTGGCTGCTTCCCCCTACAAAACTGGATTAGTAATGAACCATCGGTTCTTTCATACAGTTCATCAACCCATTATGAACAAAATACTTCTCTGTTAATAAACGAATAATCTGTTCTCCGCACTCTAGGGCTAACTTGCAACAAATCAAGTGATGACTTTCAGTTCTTTCCTACTCAAGAACTAATATATAAAGTTATAAAGAGAATTTTTTCTCCAAAATAGCTCAGCTGTTCGATCCACTAGGATTCATCGCCCCTATTATCATAAAATGTAAGATATGCATACAACAACTTTGGCTCATTAAACTTCAATAGGATGATCTTCTTCCTTTCTTAGTCTGCGAAGCCTTTACAACGGTTCCTGAACCTAATCTACTAGAAGTGCCTACCTCAAGACTCACTCTATGGAAGCTCACTCGCCAAATTTTAGAATCATTTTGGTAAAAGTGGTCTAAAGAATACTTCCAATAACTTCAAGCAATGTACAAATGGCGATTTTCCTCCAATGACATTAAAGTTGAATCAGTCGTTCCCATCACTGACGAGCAGCTTTCTCGTGCAAAGTGGCCTTTAGCTAGAGTGCTCAAACTACATCCTGGACGTGACGGACTTACTAGGGTGGTAACTTTGAAGACAGAAAGTACAACCCTAAAAGACCTTGTTAAACTTTGCCCTCTCCCAATCGAATAACGTTTATAGTGTTTTACTGTTATTGCTCCTTCGGAGCAATGGGGGGGGGGGGGGAATGTTAAAAGTATATTATACTTTTAATCTGCCTGAACTGAAACATTTGTTTTATTTGCTATTTTAAATTTTTTACTTAAAATAGATTATCCTTGTTTATGTTTACTTTCTTGTAGGTTCTCAGAGTTTTGTAAAAAAAGTGTGTGTGTTATCTTAAAACGGGTCTCTTCTCAAACTCGTATAAATAATTTACTTGAATCTTATTTGCGACCACATCATTCCATGTTTAAATATCTACCCTCTTTAATAACATTCGGATAAAACTAGATCAGAGAAAAATAATATTGGGTTTTCATGTAATTGCCGTAATTTCCTGTTTTCTTTGACTCTTTTCAAAACAACTAAACTGAAGTCTTAATTTTCAGAAATAAAAGCCACATAAACATTATGAAAATACAATATAATTCCAATAATAAAAAATTCAAAGATAAAATTGTTAAATGTACCGGTACTGAAGGAATGAATAATTTATTATCTTAGGCTACCTTTACAGATGAGTTTCAAACATTCGTTATGGTCGTAATACAAGTCAAACAAGCAGCTGGTGCCCACTACTTTTGCATTAGTGTAGTTTTACTTTATTATTTAATTGACAATCTGTCTTAGACTGACAGCCTCTTTATAGTTCTAATTATTCACATAACATTTGCCACGGTAATTGAAAAAAAATAACTGGCTGGGCATATGTTATATCAGCAGCAGTAAAAATACTGGTTGATTGCAATCAGTACAATCATTGATACGGAACACATTTTTTATCTATCAGACAAGAATTACATACAATAACTATCTTCAAACGTCTGCTATATTACACGTTAAATACTGTATTGTATGTGAAATTCGGGACTTAATTTGACTAACAACTTAAGTAGGGTTTTTGTTAGAACTTCAAACCAAAGAGGTTATTGAAAAATTTCAGCAGATTTACGCAAATAAAAATAACTAATATTTGTATTTTAACTGAGTTTTACCTCCATAAACCTATGAAGGACATGCACAATTTGCTGAAAAACTAGGACCTATCGTTAAAAAAGATGCGTAATGTCGAATTTAAAACATACTAATATAGCAGTAAATGTTTTCGGTTTTAGTCACAATCGAAATAGCTAATGAAAACCAATGTATAATTCCTTAGTCGTGGCTTATTTAACAATAATACAATTTATATCAGAAAAAAATACCCCGTAGCAGCAAACCTGCATACTCAGCGAATTTCCAATGCATATTAATTTATCTTGATACCACATAAAGCCACACACCAAGTTTCATCAATATACATTCATAAATAAACGATTTATGACATTTTAATTATTCTCCATAAGAATAACATGGCGGCTGAGTATGCAGGTTTGCTGAAATAAGGAACACTAAAAATGGGTTTTTATACAAATATCAATATAACTCAACTAGGTAAAGCCACATACCAAGTTCTATTAATTTATGTTCATAATTAAAGGACATAACACGTTAATTATTCTCCATAAGAATAACATGGGGCTGAGTATGCAGGTTTGCTGCTACGGGAACTATCGGGGAAAATATGGGTTTTTGGGCAAATATCAATAGACCACAATGAAATGAAGCAATATACCAAGTTTCGTAAGGATAAGTTGATAAATAAGCGAGATATACAATTTTTCTTATCCTCCATAAGAATAACATTGGACAACGTACTGTGTTTAGCAATTTCAATATCTCAGTAACCAATTGACGTAGAGCAATGATTAAAACATCAAATTTTGTGTCTTTTTAAGCTGAGTCCAATGGAAAACAATAAAACTTTACTTTTTCAAAAATTGTATGTACAAAACTCAAAAAACCCATTTTTGGGGTACAAAACCCCCCCCCAAAATACCCCTTCGGATAGGTCGATCCGTCTGGTTTTCGAACTTTAAGTCATAAATGCTGCTTTACACGTTTGTACCAAATTTCATCAAAATCGTACCTTTTTTACGAGAGTTATCGCACCCACGGACATATATACATGGACTCAACATTCCTTAATTTGATAATTTTTGGTTCCTTATTCTTTCTACAGTATCAAAATAGTTTTATTCCACATCATCTGATCTTAACCAAATGTGTAAATAACATATGATCTGTTGTTTTTGTTTGTCATTCATTTTTTGTGCTTGATAAAGAGAACACCTCGAAATATTGCAACAAAATGGTGTTAATTTCTTAAATGTATATATATATATATATATATATATATATATATACAGTTTCGAACGAATGGTGTTTTTGGGGTCTGGGGACCTCAAAACGAAAAGTTATCATGGTCCCGGGCCTAGGTCTTACCATGCCGACTACGGTAATAGCTTCTTCCCTATAGGGGAAATTCGCTAAAACTAGGAAACTACTTGCTTTGCTTAGTTTATGATCGTTTTACGTTTAGATTAAACTCACCCCTTCTTATAAATACTAATCAATCAGATTTTTAAGACCACAACCTGGAACTACCTGAGGTAATGGCACTTACATGTTAACGTTTTTATATTTAACATAAGGGAGCTACTGTAAGCTTTGCTCGATATAAGTAGTATAGGACGGCTTTGTTCGGTTTAAACTGGAACCGAGCCTCTTTATGATGAATTGATTTTTAGGTGCACAAGTATGTTAATACACAAAATGCATTTTATTAGGAATTACATTTGTTGATTTTTCAGCATGAATAGTTGGAAATGGTGGGTTACAAAACGGAGCGACTCAGGGGAGAAAAGATGGACGAGAATATCTTCTTAGATCACTGCTAAATGCGCTTCTCAGTTGTTCATTGCTTATGGTCTTGTAACTCTCAGCCCATACGGTACGTCGTGGTAGTTCAGTGGTTATGGATTTATACTTCTGACCATGAGATCCTGGGTTCAAAACTATTTACAATTATTTACTTTTATTTGTTTAAACATTATTTTAAAATTTAACTTTGATATTTTTACACTAACCCACGCCCCTTATTAGGTTAGGTTTGTTTGGGTTATCATAAATAAATGTGACTTTTCTGGTCGATATTTGTCACTTAATTCATAGAAACCCACTTATTTTGATTATGTTGGCGATATTTCAGCGCTTAATGGCGGTGATTTTAGGAACTACTCTCCCATAAATCACGATGGTTACAACACCACCTTTACATCATAAACCATTAAACAAATGCAACTTTTTTAGCAATAGTATAAGACATATATAGGAAATTTATGAAAACTGTATCATTATATTTACCTTGTTAATTTATAAAGTGTTTTTATATAGCACGTCTTTAGAAACTGGATTTACTTGTTATTATTATTTTAATAAATTTGCGGTTGGTCTTTGATGAACATGTTTTGCCATCAATATGTTTGCCATTCATTCATGTTTGCTGTGAGAGTTTCCTCCTCACCACTGCCGTGAGATAAAAAAATATGTGCTCTGTTATTCTTGGGCATATGATTCCCCAACATAAATCCCAGCGATGCCCACTACTCCATCCCTGGCTCAAATTAGTTCAAGGGCAGAAAAAAGAATGCCGGGACCTTCATAACTGTCAATTCCTTTTGCATGTAAAACATGTGTATTCATCATAAGGGCAATTTTTATGGTCATCAAGTTTCCCACAAAACAAGTTAGATTTCCTTTATTAGGTTCCTTTGATTTAAAGATACGGGATTTTTTTGGTCGCTTATTATAATTACAGAGCCGATTTTGATGAAATTTGGTATGTAGGTACTAATCTACGATATCTCCAGGCATTTTTTCATTTTTTGAATTTTTGATTTTTAAGGGTAATTATCCCCCCAAAACCGCCAAAAAACATGAAAAATCAAAATTTCTCAAAAACGGCTCTAACGATTTGGATTAAACTTTAGTCGTTTGTAGAACTTTAGTTTTCCAACAAAATGACACCACCCGCATTCCTGTAAAAATTCGGGTTCAGAAATTACAGGACTTAAAACATCCAACATTCAGTTTTTTGAATTTTTCATAAAAATACATAAATAAAAAAAAATATTACTATTCACCATTAAAAAGAGCTTCAAAAACTAAATAATTTAGTATTCTGAATAACTATTTTACGATTGCTGGTTTTGGAGAAAATTGAAATTTTCATTTAGCGGTAAACGCAGTACGTTGTCCAATGTTATACTTATGGGGAATACAAAAATAACTATTTCTGTCTTATTTACTGATCAATTTCATTCAAACTTGATACGCTTGTTAAGTTAGCATTGACCAACAGAGTTAATTCGAAATATGTTGCCCCTTAATAACCCTGGGGGGGAATAGGGGGCATTTCCCCTCTTAAAACCACGATTGTAGCAATGGATTCTGTAGTGCCTCCAAAGCAGGGATTTGGGTGGATGTTTTTTAAAACAACTTGTTTACAAGATTTTCTGTACATTCGACCGTGCTTTGTATTCTATATTTAGTAAATAAAAAGTTATTTATTCATTAAAGTTGGGCTAAAAGGGAGAAAGTATGTCAGTTTCCTGATACCGTTTATTACATTTGTATCGCCATTTTTTATCACTAAAGCCATATCAAGCGCTTTTGAGAGGATTATTGAATTTCCTTTCTGCCAAACGGTTTCTTTAGATTTAGGAAAACCTAGACCCACACAAGAGGGTGCGATACAATTTACATATGCACCTTGGGATGTAGATGTCTCCTGAACTTCTTGTGGCTAAGCAAAGCAATTCCTCGCTTTGCTGGTAATTATTCTGTTAATATTACGTCCACAGCGGCACACAAAACGTATAGGCTATTAAGCTTTACAAAAATGGGTTCGCTGTGATACCAAAAACCAGCTGAGAATATGTCCCTAATGACCTTCCTTTGCAGGAGAAGTATTTTCTTACACCCTGTTGCATGTACTCAAAAATCACTGATTAATCGTTTAAAGTGGCCAACGTTTATAGTTCTTTAAAGACAGTCATGCACATTAGTATAACAAGTTTTATCCCTTATCCCTTCAATTTATTTGAACACCAAACTAAAAGTATAATATAATTTAATTTTAATTTGTGTGTATTGTATTTCTATGTCAGGTACCTTTATAGAAGAGCACATAAACGTTTATATGGGAATTGGGTCATAACCTCTACTTGTGTGGATATCGCGTCAGTCCATTCAGTTGCTCCTACCAAAGTCCAAGGCACTAACTATTAGGCTAGTAAGATGCCTCCAACATGTTTTTGGTATGTACTGAATATGAGTAAATATAATATATAATGAATATGAAAAAATATCCTATACTCTAATATGAGTAAGGTTTGCTTGTATGTTTGCTTGCTGGCTTGCTTGCTTGCGACACTGATTTCAAAAACGGCTCCAACGATTTCCTTAAAATGTTCGAAATAACTAATTTCTGGGATAAAAATAAATTCTAGACAGTCCTCATTCCCAGGAAATATCAAATAATGTAAAAAAACTAAAATGAAAAGTTAACAAAATTAACATTGGGGTTATGGAGTTTCAAATCAAAGCAAAAGAATTGTAACAGCTGTACATAATCAACCAGGGAACTGTCATAGTAATACTCATGTTGTTTATGATTATTAACATGTGGTTTCCTGATAGCAGTGACTAAAACTGTTGAGTGAATATAGCATATATAGGGTGGTCATATCCTAAATAAAGGAAAGGAACATTCAGCTATAAATAACAACTAGAGTGACCTTACCAATTTTGAAAAGAGGCAAATGAGTTATACAAATCTGATTATCAGTAGGGGGAAGTGGTGAAATATGCTCCAAGTCATCTAAACAAACTGACTGGCCCCCTCCCAAGCAAAGCTCGGCCCCCCAGGTACTAAATTATAATATAAAATCAAAAGAGAATATTTATTCAACACACATTGCTTTATTTTACATATTACGTCTACAAATAGTGTATAACATTGGAGACATAAGTATCATAAGCACGTTAAAGCCTACTACCATAATAATTATAAACTGTTACTGCTTATTTCCATTTTTCAATCTATGCAATATGTTTATAAGATTTACTTTTTTAACCAAACCTTTAGTTATCCAAGGCGGGCTCAATAGGTTTTTAGTTTTTACAACCTTTTAATATGTGCCGTTTTTAGACATATATTACATAAATAAAAAAAACACTCCAAAACATAAACAAAAATACTTTCACAGACAATTTTAAAATTGCAGCAAATGATTGCAATTTATTGCAACAGGTTTTCACAAAACTGAACGAAACACCATAGTAAAATATATTTGCATAATGATTAATTAGTTCAATAATTTACTATAGATACTGATTATTACAACTAGATGTTAAAGACAGCTTATTGATTTATCAACTACACTAATCAGCTCATTTAAAATATTTTAAAATTGTATATAAGGTGTAATAATTTGTACTTTTTCCTCATACTTTTATCAAGTGCAGTAATATTAAAATCACAAATTAACAAACACAATTTTCCACCATATTTCACTAAACAATTAACTAAACTCATCTTTACAGTTTGTAAAAAGATTTATACTAAATTTAGTGTATACGTAAAATATTTATATTTTTGTTTTAAAACTCTAAAATAAATTACGTGAAACAATTTTGATAACTAATCCACGAGGAATGTAATCAAACTTATGGAATACTGTAATAATTCATTAAATATAAACTGCGATGAGCCAGTGTTGAAGGATGAACTTATAACAGGGGATTGCGTATTTGTCGACTTCGTTGTTGAGCATCTAGATATCGGATGGCGTGATCAGCTTAAAGGTAGTAAGGAAGCCTTTAAGATAACAGAGATCACCGTAGAGCCACTTTACGTTCTGGATGTTCTTGTGGAAATGACGCAATCCGATAATTGCCAGCGATTCTTCCTGGTTGTTTGTTTCAGTTACAACTTGCCTAGGTCGACTACAAATAAATTATACTGCTTGGAAATTATTGTCTTTTATAATACAAAGATTGGTGTTTGTTATTGGAAGCTTTTTGGGATTTCTAAATATTTTGCTCCATACAAGAGTTTGGGTTGTGGAACGGTGATATATATACAATTTTTTTTCGGAACTCCCTGAATGAAAACTGTAAGTTTAGGCTGTTGTATGCATCTCGTTGTTGGTGATTACTGAACTGAGTAACAATTAGTGAGGGATTGCTGATTGTCAGATTTTTATGCGATAGTGCTGTTGATGCTGCTACTGTTGCTGCTGTTACTGTTGCTGCTGTTGCTGTTGCTGCTGTTGCTGTTGCTGCTTATCGTTGTTCTCAGAAAGTTTGCGGAGGCGGAGGGTTTGTGGAGGATTGAAAGATGGAGAAGGATTAAGTTGCGGAACATTTTTTGGTGGTAGTTTATTGATTGGTTCAAAGTGGCTGGTTGGTAGTTGTGGATAACTTGGTTGAGAATAGCATGGAGGAACAATGCGTAGTGGAGGAAAGCATGGTGAAGGATAGCATGATGTACAATAGCATGGTGGTTTATGGGAGGGTGGACGAAAGAATGGTGGTGGTAGTGATTGAGGATGGTAAGGAGGTGGTGGTGGTGGTCGTGGTGGAGGATAGTAAAGCTGTGGTGGCGGAGGATAGTAAGGCTGTGGTGGTAGTGGTGGTGGTAGAGAAAGACGAAAGCGAGGTGGTGGTGGTGGTGGTGGTGGTGGTGGTGGTGGTGGTGGTGGTGGTGGTGGTGGTGGTGGCGGTGGTGGTGGCGGTGGTGGTGGCGGTGGCGGTGGTGGTGGTGGTGGTGGTGGTGGTGGTGGTGGTGGTGGAGGATAGTAAAGCTGTGGTGGCGGAGGATAGTAAGGCTGTGGTGGTAGTGGTGGTGGTAGAGGAAGACGAAAGCGAGGTGGTGGTGGTGGTGGTGGTGGTGGTGGTGGTGGTGGCGGTGGTGGTGGCGGTGGTGGTGGCGGTGGCGGTGGTGGTGGTGGTGGTGGTGGTGGTGGTGGTGGTGGTGGTGGTGGTGGTGGAGGATAGTAAATCTGTGGTGGCGAAGGATAGTAAGGCTGTGGTGGTAGTGGTGGTGGTAGAGGAAGACGAAAGCGAGGTGGTGGTGGTGGTGGTGGTGGTGGTGGTGGTGGTGGTGGTGGTGGTGGTGGTGGTGGTGGTGGTGGTGGTGGAGGAGGAGGACAGCAAGGAGGAGGTGGTGGTGGTGGAGGAGGACGATAGCAAGGAGGTGGTGGTGGTGGTGGCGGTGGCGGTTTTGGATCCGGACCAAATATCGCTTCGAATATGCATGTAAGGCATCTTGGTTTAACTTCGGTATTGGTGTGGTGTGTGTCATTGTTTAAAGTGAAATTATTTTTTTTATTGTGTATTTCAAAGTTACTATCATTAACTGCTGTACTAGTGTCGGATGTCAATCTGTTGTCCCCTTTAAACAAATTAAAATCATCTTCTTTTATCAAGAGGCTTATATTGGATGCTGTGCCCGAGTTCGGTGTTATAAGTTGATCATTTTTATTTTTCTCAAGCAATATATTTTCATCTATTTTGTTGTCTTTTGTAGATCCTTCAAAACTTGGCAGTGGTGCGTTTTTCTAAAAGAAAATCAAAAAAATCAGAGAGAGTATATTTGTTGAATAATTTTCCAAACCATGCAATATTTAATTTATTGTGTTCAATGGATGGCATGGAAGACCATTTTCATTAACTAACTTTTTAAAAATAATCGAAGTAAATATAAAATTATAGGAAAAACGTTCAATAGATTTAGAAAGTTTTACAGTGCAAATATTTCTCTATAATATTACTAAGAATATCATTGTAAATTATTTATTAAACCCCAAATCACGTTATAAACATGGTGTGTAGGAGTTTATCCATTCTTTAAATTATTTATTAGTTAATAATAAACTCAATTATAAATGAAATAGGTTGATTGTTTTGTGATCTTACCTTGATAGGTAAAACGTTTGTCACCAGTAAAAGCAACAAAATATTTGTTGCCACTAGCCTTTCCATTGCCTGAAAACAAGTTATACTAATTATTTGACTTATTTCTTAAACATAAAACATTTACTCTACAACAATATATATTTAACTTAATATTTCCTGAATATAAGAGCATTCATTAAAGGATTTTATTTGGATATCATTAATTTCTCATAAAACTTTGACATCAAAAATATTGCGCAGAAATGGAAATTCTTGCCGATCAAAATAAGATACAGGTATTTTGATCTTTTAGATACAGTTTTCAATTTGATGCAATATTATATAAACTGGCAATATTTAATTTGTGTGTAATATTTAACTTTTAGTGGATATCTCATTTGATATCAGCTTGAATGCATCGGCCATTTCCGTTCCGCTTTTCCTATTTAATGCATTCACTGGGTTAATCGTGTATATTCATGATAAATGCATTTGTTTCCTTGTTAGGAAACCTCCGGAAAACAGGTGAGTCGCACTGAACGTGTTTTAACGGCAGCACGTACAGACGTTTACTGATCACATGCATCACTTTTAACGGATAACTAACACCGTCGTGGTGCTGGCTGAGACCTCAACAGATAACTAACACCGTCGTGGTGCTGGCTGAAACCTCAACGGATAACTAAAACCTTCGTGGTGCTGGCTGAGACCTCAACAGATAACTAACAACGCCGTGGTGCTGGCTGAGACCTCAACGGATAACTAACACCTTCGTGGTGCTGGCTGAGACCTCAACAGATAACTAACACCGTCGTGGTGCTGGCTGAGACCTAAACAGATAACTAACACCACCGTGGTGCTGGCTGAGACCTCAACAGATAACTAACACCACCGTGGTGCTGGCTGAGACCTCAATAGCTAACTAACACCGCCGTGGTGCTGGCTGAGACCTCAACGGATAACTAACACCACCGTGGTGCTGGCTGAGACCTCAACAGATAACTAACACCACCGTGGTGCTGGCTGAGACCTCAACAGATAACTAATACCTTCGTGGTGCTGGCTGAGACCTCAACGGATAACTAACATCTTCGTGGTGCTGGCTGAGACCTCAACAGATAACTAATACCTTCGTGGTGCTGGCTGAGACCTCAACATATAACTAACACCGCCGTGGTGCTGGCTGAGACCTCAACGGATAACTAACACCTTCGTGGTGCTGGCTGAGACCTCAACAGATAACTAACACCACCGTGGTGCTGGCTGAGACCTCAAAAAATAACTAACACCTTCGTGGTGCTGGCTGAGACCTCAACGGATAACTAACACCGCCGTGGTGCTGGATGAGACCTCAACGGATAACTAACACCTTCGTGGTGCTGGCTGAGACCTCAACAGATAACTAACACTGCCGTGGTGCTGGCTGAGACCTCAACAGATAACTAATACCTTCGTGGTGCTGGCTGAGACCTCAACAGATAACTAACACCACCGTGGTGCTGGCTGAGACCTCAACAAATAACTAACACCTTCGTGGTGCTGGCTGAGACCTCAACAGATAACTAACACCACCGTGGTGCTTGCTGAGACCTCAACAGATAACTAACACCGCCGTGGTGCTGGCTGAGACCTCAACAGATAACTAACACCGCCGTGGTGCTGGCTGAGACCTCAAAGAATAACACCTTCGTGGTGCTGGCTGAGACCTCAACAGATAACTAACACCGCCGTGATGCTGGCTGAGACCTCAACGGATAACTAACACCTTCGTGGTGTTGGCTGAGACCTCAACAGATAACTAACACCGTCGTGGTGCTGGCTGAGACCACGCGAATAGTCAACGACCGCTAGCCACAGTTCGCTTGGTCTCTAACAGAAAACCTCCCATTGGACCGGAAAAAGTATATTTACCACCTAAATTATCATCACATCTATCGTTCACTCGTATTAAGTTTATATTATCTAATAAGTCTGTTATTCTACAACCACTTGCATGAAGAACTGTGTCTTTAAAACCCCTATTTTCCTTTATTTTTTGTTCAAAGATACCGATTCATTGTCACTGAAGTGTGGCTCTTCTCCGATACGCCTATTTCGATCCCCCATTACTATTATCTTTTCACAACCAACACTTTACAAAAAGATTGCTAGCTCTTAAAAATCATGTTCACAATTGTCTCATAATATTTGTCAAAATACAGTAATAATAAAGTAAATCACCCCATTTCATAAAATTTAGAGTTTTCAGGAGGTGATTGTTCTTCACTGCCTCCCGACGATGAGTGAATCGTTGCTTCTTAACTCGATGGTGTGAAACAAAACTTATCTCTCTCTCAATTAAATATCAAACACAAAAGCTCCTTTTTAACGAACTTCCAAAAACGCCTCGCTATACAGACGTGATAACTGATAAACAATGGCTAATTGCAATGGTTTTATGTCACCTATATACATTTGCTTCTTTTTGCATAAATATTTTGAGTTGTTCCTTAAACACTTTAATTTAAAACTGGTCAACTTCTTGTGGCAGCACCAGTAGTGCCTACTACTAATTTTTTAACATATTAAAAGCCAACGTACACCTTACTCTCAAAGTGAGACAGAAACTCGAAAGATTCAAACAGACTATTCGATATGTAATCTTCGAAAAGTTCGTAAAAATCTAAGCGACCATTGTTGACGAAACACAATGAAAATACTAGTCTCTTTAGTTGTGGCTTTGACAACTATCCGAAAATTTAAATTCTACGGGGCCAACACTGACCAAAAGAAATATGATTGTTCTGTATTGTAAGTGTTGATTACGTTACGTTTGTTTTTAACGCAATCTGGTATTGGAATATAACTTGATCCTCTATGCGGTGCATATACCAGTCCAGAGTTTCAATTTCGTTAAAACTCCAAGAAACTGCGCTTTTCAGAATCCTCTAGTTTACAAATATCTTATCTATACTTGTGTGTGTTTTAATACTTGTTTTAGATCACTGGTCTCGAACAAAAATAACATAAAAAGTTCTCAAATGCATAGAATCAATCGCAAACAGTTCACCCATGTCGTTTATATATTTTGCGATGGATAACAAATTGATTTGAACGTTGCATTTTTAAGGTAATCTGTTATGATTTTAATAACCGAATATGTAAATCCGTCAAAAACACTTCCGGCTTTAATCCCATGAATTTTTCAAACTTAAAAGTAACTAATTTATTTTTAAATGAGGTTTCTTAAATACAAATTAAATTTTTTTGAGAACGGTAGGTGATCATTATGTTATTCTATAATTTGTTAATCGTATTGCAGCAGAAGTGCAAGCAGAACTTGCTTGGTTGCATATATTTTTAAATGTGGATAGTTAAATGCGGGGTGTTTTACTCTCCGATTAATTACTAATATAATTTCGATTTGGTAAATATCGTTTAATCACGCTAGTATTCACCGTAAATAGAACATCTTAAATACTATTATGAACTTGATTACAATTATTACCACGCCTAGTTAAGTTATTTTTAGTTCTAATTTTCCTACACTAAGAACAAACCACTCTATCAGCAGACAGTTTCTGCTCTTGACTACCCTGACATACATCAACAAATTTTATCATGTTACATTCAGTTATTAACTCGTCACGATAAGTTCACACCACTTTATAATCCGACAAATTTCCATTCTGATGGTTTAGACAGATTCTAATATGCCTCAATAAATCAGGTTTATAAGTTAATTTATTACAATGGGCTTCGTGAAGCCACCATGGGAGTGAGGTATATTGTTGGTGTTGTTATGCGGGTTGCATTAACGTCCCCGTGACCCGAGTGAGGTATATTGTTGGTGTTGTTATGCGGGTTGCATTAACGTCCCCGTGACCCGAGTGAGGTATATTGTTGGCGTTGTTATCGCAATACTACAGGACGTACTGTCTGCTGCCGTGCCGGCCGCCCATCGCAATACTACACGGTAAGTTTTGTGGACTGGAAGCCACTATGCGACTGATCTTTGACCTGGCAGTAATCCCAGGATAACGTTAACGTTATAGCGTATATAAGCGTATATTGTCTTTCAAACGAATATAAAATATTCCATTCTTTTTTGTTACTTTAATGTATAAAATAAATCTACCTAAATCATTTTATTTATGGTATGTTAACGTAAACAACCTAACTTAAATACGACGTAGGCCGAAGCTACTTATTTGGTATTTTATTAACACATATTATTGTTATAGACCTTTAGTAGTTCTTAATTTTTAATAATTTACCATAGGGACTTTTAATAAGTTGCCATTATAACTTTGTTTTGTGAGGGAAAACGACCGCAATAATGTCTTAAATATCACTTACCTTCAATAATAATGTTTTATACAACGGAGTCTTGACAGTCGATTGGATTACACCATAATGGCACAAAGGTGATTTAAAACTGGCAAGCAATATATTTCTCCCTGTAAAACATAACAAATCTATTTATTTTATTAATTGGGTACTAATAGGTTTCATCAAATTTTATGAATTGAACAGTTCCGGGTGACAGACCCGAGTGAGGTATATTGTTGGTGTTGTTATGCGGGTTGCATTAACGTCCCCGTGACTCGAGTGAGGTATATTGTTGGTGTTGTTATGCGGGTTGCATTAACGTCCCCGTGACCCGAGTGGGGTATATTGTTGGTGTTGTTATGCGGGTTGCATTAACGTCCCAATGGCCCGAGTGAGGTATATTGTTGGTGTTGTTATGCGGGTTGCATTAACGTCCCCGTGACCCGAGTGAGGTATAATGTTGATTTTGTTATGCGGGTTGCATTAACGTCCCCGTGACCCGAGTGAGGTGTATTGTTGGTGTTGTTATGCGGGTTGCATTAACGTCCCCGTGACCCGAGTGAGGTGTAATGTTGATTTTGTTATGCGGGTTGCATTAACGTCCCCGTGACCCGAGTGAGGTGTATTGTTGGTGTTGTTATGCGGGTTGCATTAACGTCCCCGTGACCCGAGTGAGGTGTATTGTTGGTGTTGTTATGCGGGTTGCATTAACGTCCCCGTGACCCGAGTGAGGTGTAATGTTGATTTTGTTATGCGGGTTGCATTAACGTCCCCGTGACCCGAGTGAGGTGTATTGTTGGTGTTGTTATGCGGGTTGCATTAACGTCCCCGTGACCCGAGTGAGGTATATTGTTGGTGTTGTTATGCGGGTTGCATTAACGTCCCCGTGACCCGAGTGAGGTACATTGTTGATGTTGTTATGCGGGTTGAATTAACGTCCCCGTGACCCGAGTGAGGTATATTGTTGATGTTGTTATGCGGGTTGCATTAACGTCCCCGTGACCTGAGTGAGGTATATTGTTGATGTTTTTATGCGGGTTGCATTAACGTCCCCGTGACCCGAGTGAGATGTATTGTTGATGTTGTTATGCGGGTTGCATTAACGTCTCCGTGACCCGAGTGAGGTATATTGTTGATGTTCTTATGCGGGTTGCATTAAGGTCCCCGTGACCCGAGTGAGGTGTATTGTTGATGTTGTTATGCGGGTTGCATTAACGTCCCCGTGACCCGAGTGAGGTGTATTGTTGATGTTGTTATGCGGGTTGCATTAGAGTCCCCGTGACCCGAGTGAGGTGTATTGTTGATGTTGTTATACGGGTTGCATTAACGTCCCCGTGACCCTTGTGAGGTGTATTGTTGATGTTGTTATGCGGGTTGCATTAACGTCCCCATGACCCGAGTGAGGTATATTGTTGATGTTGTTATGCGTGTTGCATTATTGTCCCCGTGACCCGTGTGAGGTGTATTGTTGATGTTGTTATGCGGGTTGCATTAACGCCCCCGTGACCCGAGAGAGGTACATTGTTGATGTTGTTACTCGGGTTGCATTAACGTCCCCGTGACCCGAGTGAGGTATATTGTTGGTGTTGTAATGCGGGTTGCATTAACGTCCCCGTGACCCGAGTGAATGCTCTCAAGTTAATGCTTTTAGGCTTGTCGAACATTCGAATTGCCATTTTAAATAGATTACGCATGGACTTTCCATACTGCACGGTAAATGTGGAACTGTGTATAGGACACGTTCTCAGGACATTTTATATCTACCTCTGTGAATGAGATTGTTACGCGACGGGAGACAAATCGCTAAACATTACATATTGTTCTATATTAACGGTACCTAACAAATAACATCATTTTTATAGATAACGCTTTTTATAGCTGGAGAAGTGTTAAAAAAAAATGTGGGGCAAACATGTAAAAAATGTATTGTATTTTTGAAGAGGGTGTCGAAGCGTTCCTGGGTCTGCCGGTAGCAATTTTGAGAGGGATCCAAGAGGGAAGATAATTCATTACTAAAGGAAGTAAATGTTTAGTATATAAAAAAATACCCCCGTCGCAGCAAACCTACGTACTCAGCGATTTTCCAATGCATAATATATGTCTTAATACAACATAAAGCCACATACCAAGTTTCATAAAATTATATTTCCCTATAAGTGATTTTAATTATTCTCCATAAGAATAACATCGGTAATGAGTACGTAGGTTTGCTGAAACAAGGAACACAAACAATTAGTTTTTATGCAAATATAAATATAATTTATCTTATTTAACTAGGCGAAGCCATATACCAAGTTTCATCAATATTCAGTCATAAATAAGCGCTTTATAACATTCTAGTTATTCTCCATAAGAATAACTTGGGGGCTGAGAAAGCAGGTTTGCCGCAACGAGGAACAAAAAATGGGTTTTATATTTTTATAAATATAACACAACCAAGTGAAGCTACATGCCAAGTTTTATAAATTTATGTTCATAATTAAGGGAGTCATTACATCTGACTTATTCTCCATAAGAATAACATGGGGGCTGAGTACGCAGGTTTGCTGCTACGGGGATAATCAACGAAAAATCAATTTTTTGTGCAAATATCAGTGTATAAGTATTACGTGAAGCCACATACCAAGTTTCATCAACATACATTCATAAGTAATCGAGATATCAAATTTTATTTATTCTCCATAAGGATAACATTGGACAACGTACTGTGTTTAGCACTCTGAATATCTCTGCAGCGGTTGGACGTGGAATCACAATTTAAACACCAAAATGATTGTTTTGTGGAGCTGAAGTGCTTGGTAAAAGCAAATGTTAAGATTAAAGTAAAATTAACTGAGGAAAAGCCAAAAACCTTTTTCCCATAAGATTAACATGGGAGATATTATGAGCAGGTTTTTTGGATTTTTTCCGCAATCACTTAACCTAGGTTAATAATTCAAAATACTGTATTATTTGTTTTTTAAGCTCTATAACACGGTCAAAACCAAAATTAAGTGTTTTAAAATTTTTAGGGTGAAAAATACAAAAAACTGATTTTTGGAAAATTTAAAACCCCCATAAACCCCGCTTCCCATAGTCCGATTTTTCTGGTTTCGAACTTAAAGTCATAAATGTCGCTTTACACATTTGAGCCAAATTTCATCGAAATCGGACGTTTTTTACTCAAGTTATCGCATTCACGGACACACACACACACACACACATATATATATATATATAATATATATATATATATAATATATATATATATATATATATATATATATGTATATAGATATGTATATATACATACATATAAATTTGAACGAATAGTGTTTTTGGCTTCTGGGGACCTCAAAACAAAAAGTTATTATGGTCTCGGGCTTAAGTCTCACCATTAGACCTACGGTAATAGCTTCTTTCCTATAGGGGAAATTCGCTAAAACTAGATATATGTTTTCATACGAAGATCATATGTTTGTTTTTTTTTCTAGAAGACTGGGAGGTTATATTCTAGTTTGTTTTCTAGGTATTTTCTTGTTTATTTAGAAATACATCAAAAATAAGATGCTATGAGATTATTTGTTTTATTTTGTATACAAAAAGAACAGTTTTTATTTATTTAAATTTTTAGGAAAATAAAATGTATGCGTATTGAAATGCCTCTGACATATGCCTATTGGTCAGCGGCCTTCTTATTTATGTTTTTGGCCCTTTCACTTAGGCCAATGGCCTGTGCATGGAACGAATAGAGCAGCTCAGAGAGGGAGCTGTTAAAGAGTAATATAAATGATAAAGTTGTATTACTAGATTTAGTATTTAAACCCACATAAGGGTAGTTGCAGTGTTTTTGGAGCAGGGCCTACAGTTTACCTTGACTTGACATAACGACTCGCCTAAATTAGAAGTTACAGATTACGTAGGGATTTTTTAAACATTTTGGGGCTGTCCGACTATTTGGTGTTTAGGGTTTATTTCGTGGTACGACATCTCGCCCTACATACGTCCAGTTAATTGCGTCGTTCATCACAGGACGTACTGTCTGCTGACGTGCCGGCCGCCCATCGCAATACTAAAGGACGTACTGTCTGCTGCCATGCCGGCCGCCCATCGCAATACTACAGGACGTACTGTCTGCTGCCGTGCCGGCCGCCCATCGCAATACTACAGGACGTACTGTCTGCTGCCGTGCCGGCCGCCCATCGCAATACTACACGGTAAGTTTTGTGGACTGGAAGCCACTATGCGACTGATCTTTGACCTGGCAGTAATCCCAGGATAACGTTAACGTTATCGCGTATATAAGCGTATATTGTCTTTCAAACGAATATAAAATATTCCATTCTTTTTTGTTACTTTAATGTATAAAATAAATCTACCTAAATCATTTTATTTATGGTATGTTAACGTAAACAACCTAACTTAAATACGACGTAGGCCGAAGCTACTTATTTGGTATTTTATTAACACATATTATTGTTATAGACCTTTAGTAGTTCTTAATTTTTAATAATTTACCATAGGGACTTTTAATAAGTTGCCATTATAACTTTGTTTTGTGAGGGAAAACGACCGCAATAATGTCTTAAATATCACTTACCTTCAATAATAATGTTTTCTACAACGGAGTCTTGACAGTCGATTGGATTACACCATAATGGCACAAAGGTGATTTAAAACTGGCAAGCAATATATTTCTCCCTGTAAAACATAACAAATCTATTTATTTTATTAATTGGGTACTAATAGGTTTCATCAAATTTTATGAATTGAACAGTTCAATTGTGTAAATATATATTAATTATAAATTTGATATTTTAAGAAAGCCATGTTTTTTAATTACCATTTACTATATACAAAAATTTATTTAAACCAATCAGGCTTGTTTAATTGTTTATCATACCTTTTAGTTAAAATGTTATTAACTCCTTAAATTTAAAACGTTTAGGTTAATGTATTATTCATTGCCGTTAACTAGCCCCCGAATATTTAATTTGAAAGGGTTTGTGTTACCTTCATTTACCATTTATTTAGCTTATTTTATATATATTTTGTTTTAAGGTAATTAAAATTATCTTAAATAAGGTCATACTTTTTTAAATAATTAAAAAATATACAGCAAATTGAGTGTAAAAGGACGTTAACGCTTAAACAAAATATGCTACTTGTGATTGACATGATATTTTTATGGTAAACAATTGCTGTTTTCGGGCCACACTCTGAACTCAGTTTAATCCTGGGGGGCTTGTTAAATAGTGGTAAAACACATAATACACAATTTTAACTTAAATACAAGAATACGTCACTGAAAGGGCCCAGATGTTTACTCTAACATTTATTGGGACGCCCCGTTCTCTCAGGGAGCAGATGCTTTTCATACGTTCACGCACATCCCCCACTCTGACCTCTATTTGACTGGTGTCCTAGGATTTGAGGGGCCCAATAAAAAAAATGAAAATATTGTTAGGAATCGTCCGTGATAATAACCTATTTTATCCAAAACAGAATATGCCTCAGTTAATACAAAATACTCTATTATTAAACCTCGGTTCCATACCTGAAAAGTAAACATTGATTTGTCGTGAAGGAACTAGGTATTTTAGGTTTTTAGCTAAAAGTTATAAATAATTGAGAAAACCATGGTGGTTTTCTACCACATCGTATCCTTAAACCAAAGTAAACCATTTTTACACATAGGACCAGACCACAAACTAAAGACAGTGGTTTTATTTTGAAAGATGATACTAACCATGCTGAAGTCTAATTTTTCAGATTCAAAAGCAAATAAAACATTATGAACATACAATTAAAATTTACAAATTAAAATTCTAACTCAATTTGTTTACTGAATGATATACTGAAAATCATAACCCAAAAAATATTTTACCTCTATAAAAAAAAGTTTCAAATATTCAATATAATTGTGGTATAATACAAATAAATAAGTTTCCAGTTCACACTGATAATGAAATTGTTAAGTTTTAAGTCACTATTGTATTATAGCTCTGAATGAGCAGCAAGATATTCATTCGTGTTTTAAGTACCCACAGAAAACTTGTCATGGTAATTGAAATAAAATAATAATTTATTGTTGCTCGGGTATATTCAATTTCAGTCGTAATTAACGAACTGTAAGATTTGTTATTAGTAAGATCATTGATGCGGAAAAGGATTATTTTCTTTAATCAGCTGATGTCTGAAAAAATGAAAATGAAAATATCAGCAGTATTCTTTCTTTAAAAGACATGTTTTTGGTGGGGTTGACGTATTTAGAAATAAATTATTGGGCACTACCCACCTCCAGGATTTTTGGCGTTAAGTCAGAAGTTCTGAAAATCTCCGAGTAGAAATCCTCTTGTCAATACACAAACACATACAAAACACACACGAATAAAACGATTACTAACGCCACTAAAACTAACCCGACGTTTCGGGAAACCAAAAAAAAACGTTTCCCGTTCTCTAGGGTCCTTGAGACGAGTGTTTATTACACAACCGAGCCGAGCGCCGGATTACGACTCACGGCTCGTGGTCCGGCTCTCGGCTCGGTTGTGTAATAAAAACTTGTCTCAAGGACCCTAGAGAACGGGAAACGTTTTTTTGGTTTCCCGAAACGTCGGGTTAGTTTTAGTGGCGTTAGTAATCGTTTTATTCGTGTGTGTTTTGTATGTGTTTGTGTATTGACAAGAGGATTTTTACTCGGAGATTTTCAGAACTTCTGACTTAACGCCAAAAATCCTGGAGGTGGGTAGTGCCCAATAATTTATTTCTAAATATCAGCAGTATTATTATGTAATTGTAATATGATTACGGTACTAAAAAAAATTATAAATTTCAAATCAATAATAAATAGACTATATTGATTTAACTGGGCTGGGTTATGTTAATTGTATTACCAAAATAAATTGCTTTATCCTTGAACTAGACAGTGTTATTCATGTCTTCAATGCTCAGTGTGCTAAGACAATCAACTCAAGTAGCGTGTCCAAAATAACTCAACAACCCCTCCACAGATAAACTTCAAATTTTGCGGATAAAAGTAAAATTACAAATCTCGGTGGAGTTCGTTATTCGGATAATTTCGTCCAGTATTAATAACATTTTCTAACAAATAGATTTATTTTTTCTCCCGTAAAAATAACATTGGAAGCCATTTCAGCAATGCTCAAGTCATACAAATTTAGCCAACGTCTTTGATTCAACAATAGAGTAACAATAGTTATTTTACTAGAGTATACTTTGTGATACTGGATAGTAAAATGTTTTGATACAAAAAATTAAGAGGATAATTAAGGTAGATTTGAAAATTGTGAGCATATGTTATATATTTGTTTAAATATTAGGTGTACTTTATTTAAGAAAATCATTTTTAGAAGACATTATTCCTTGATATACTATTCCTTGTAAAAAAACACCGTCATAGGGCCACGGCCGACGAGTGGCTGTGGCAGTGGCAGACGGGTGGCAGTCCAGCAGATCGAAAAATAACTTAATAAATAAACCACGAAGATACTGAGATATTAACTTATAAAACAGTTTTTTTTTATTACATTGCCTTAGACATGTACATATTGTGATTGTAAAGTGTTAAAAGTGCAAAACCGTAATTCGTATAAAAGCTTTGATCCAGTTAATTAAACAGGAGCAACCAACTAAGACTTTAAATTTATTTTGTTGCACATTTATTTGCTAGTTATCTTTAAATAAAATTTAAATGTTGTAGGTAACCACGACAAAAGATTTAAACTGTTATAATAAAACTAAGCCTCTTTTGAAGGTTGTCTGAAATTATTGAACATAGCCCAGGTGTGGATTACATTGAGCCGTTCTCATTATACAACTTGAGCCTATAAATGTAGGCCTAAACACTTAGGCTGATTTTAATTTTAAAACGTAATGTTCAATTTATGATCATGGACCAACCCATGTTTATAGCATTTAATGTCATGATAGCCTAGGCTTGTGAAACAATACTTTAACATCTCATTTTGTCATATGAATAATTAGACCTGATGACTGACGAGTGAGTTTATTTATTATTTTCATATCTTAAAATACTTTAAGTATAGAAATAAAACGTAACATTAGTTTTTTCAGAAACTCGAAGTTCTCTTATAACTCTTATAATCACACTCTGTTACAAACACTGCCTAACCCAAAATACTGTACGTAATAAGCACCCTTGCACCGATGCTAATCCTACAAACAAACCATGCGTAAATCCTTAACGTAATTTTAAAATTAAATAAACCAACAGATTTTTACAAACTCTCTTTTTATTAGATAGTAAAAAGTGATAAATTAATTAATATTTTTCTAAAGCTAAAACTTCTAGTGAAGCAACGGGATCCAAACCTGCGACCTTAGGATCTGTGTGTCAGTACGATCTCAACTGAGCTACCGCGACATGTTTTCTTCGTGCAGAAGTTGTACCGTCGTTGTTACCTAATCATTTTAAAATCTCAAAATTAAATCTGCCTAACGCACTGTTAGATAAAAACTTTACCTTCAACCCTAGTGCTCTGATACCTTTAACCATTTTTACTATAATTTTACAGCACTGGCACGGCACAAACTTAGCGTTAAGGATTTAACTTAAAATAATTACTTCTGCATTTATTGTACAAATTGTGGTTTATTGAATAAAACTAAAATTAACATTACTCACATACATTTTTAAAATAAAACTTTACCCTACTGAGCATACTTTGAATTAAAAAAAAATTGAGTTGAATTAACTTGAATTTGAAATTGAATTTAATTTACCCCAACGAGTTTCAATTTTTACATTGATAAAAAGGGTATAGGGAAAACAAAAGGAATTCGTCGATTTGAATCCATTCTAGGAGTTACTCATCCGTACTCGTCAGCCCTATTAACAAAACAGCACAGTCTTTGCTGTAGTAATGGTATCTAAATCTGATTTTACATAAGACAAAAAATACTTTACTATTTCCCATTAAATAGACTTTAATACTTTGTTACAATTATTTTATACCAACGAATGCCATGTCCTAATATGCTGAAATGTACATTGAATAAATAAACTTTGTTACACTATAGACAAGACTTATTACTAATTTCCTGAAATGACAAATTTTATAATATAAAGTTGACGGTACCTTCAGGTGAAGGGAAGTCTGGTGAAGACCAGGAAACGTGGGTAGCTGCCACACGAATGAGGAGCGTCTACTTACATTTGACAGAAGAAGGGTTAACCCCCACCTAGCTACTTAATTCCACCATCTTGATTTTCCTGATTTAATTTGCTGAACTAGGATTATCCAACAACTTGTTTCTACTGGTTATAACAATCTTGTTCCTTCATGAAATTATTTAATATGGCCATTCGTGGTTTTCTAGCTTTTTAACTTAAATAATTTAATAAATGATTGGAAAATTTATAAAAAAATCCAAATATGGTACAAAGTGACTATACCTAGGACTTAAGCAACGCTTTCTGATGACTCGAATGAAACAGACAGGAGTAAATTATGACGACGTTACTCAAATTAGATCTTGAATATTTAATTAGGCTCAATTAAAATGTTATCATATGTTTCGATCATCCTTAAGCGGAAGGAATGAGCGTAAACTTAGTTATTGTAAAACAGTTCATATGATGTTTTGTGTTCAGAAACTTTCCCGAGACAATCTGGGAAATCACCTTTCTCTAAAGAAATAATAATTATCTGTGTCAAAGTAGTAACCAAAGGTTTTTAGAGCATCCTTTCAACAGGTAAGATGAAACTTCATGCACAATAGTTGGACTAACAACAAATGAAGGGTATGCGGAATGTGGATCATGAAAAAACTTGTTTCTGGTTTCAACCTTGCCGGCAAAAATTGAAAAACATTAGTGGATCGTCGAACAACGCACCACTTCCGTCAACAATGGATCCTATTGCCCGAGAGCTACTAGATCTAGGAGCTACTAGACTTATACGCTCATTCATGATATCCCACATAGCTTTTTGTTTTTCATTTGACATTTTCTATTAAATTGTTTTAGCCGTAGAACAATATTTATAAATTTATCACTTAATTTTATTAAGGGCACATGAACGTATTTTTAAAGGATAGCAGTCATAACCACTCAACATGTATGGACATCCTGGTAATAAATCCAATAGCACTTTGAACCAAGGTCTAAGGTACCAACTGTTTTGCTAGCAAGCTGTCCCTAAGATAATTTTGTTTATTATTGAATGTGTATGAATATAAAATATGATAACAAATCAAAAGAGCATATTTATTAAACACAAATAGTATCTAGCATTGGAGGCTAAGTCACCGGTGTAGAATTAAAAAGTGGTGAAGGATAAAGTTACGGAGTATTTTTCGGTGTTTTACATAGTGGAGCGTAGCATGGTATTGGATAGCATGGTGGACGATAGGATGGTGGTTAGTAATGGTTGAGGATAGTAAGGAGGTGATGGCACTATCGGATAATACGGCGGAGGATAGTAAGGTTGCGGTGGTGGTTGCGGTGGTGGTTGCGGTGGTGGTTGTGGTGGTGGTTGCGGTCGAATGGTGGTGGTAGCGGTGGCAGTGGTGGTGACGGATAACATGGTGGTGGTGGTAATGGTTGAGGATAGTAAGGAGGTGGTGGCACTATTGGATAATATGGCGGAGGATAGTAAAGTTGTGTTGGTGGTTGCGGTGGGCATGGTGGTGGTAGCGGTGGCAGTGGTGGTGACGGTGGCGGTGGTGGTAGAGGTGGTGGTGGTGACGGATAGCATGGTGGTGGTAATGGTTGAGGATAGTAAGGAGGTGGTGGCACTATTGGATAATATGACGGAGGATAGTAAGGTTGCGGTGGGCAAGGTGGTGGTAGCGGTGGCAGTGGCGGTGGCGGTGGTTGGAATGGTTGTGGCAGCGGTGGTGGTGGTGGTTTGAGCCAACAACACTTTTTCTCCATTTTGGCCGTCGTGATCGTTTGGGACAAAGACACTTTTTTCTTTTTTCACGGAATTTGCATCTAAAGCGCCGTTGTTGAACATCGGTACTGGTATGTTGAGTGTTATTGTTTGAAGTAAAGTTATTTTTGTTATTGTGTATTTCAAAGTTATTTTGATTATTTGTTGTACTCTATCGAAAATAATAATCAAATTTGAATATCCTTTTTCTTTAGCTTCTTTATGGAAAAATTCATTACTTTTATCATCGTAAACAGCGTTAAATGTTGTACTTTGTCGATTGATATTATTAAATATTTGTTGATTTGTTTCGTTTGCTATTTTTATTCCCAAAGTTTTTATATAACTTTGATTTACACCCTTGCTTCTGGTATAATTTAGATTGTTGACTGTAAATCTGTTGTCCACTTTTGAAAAATTAAATATATCATCTTTTTTCAAAAGTATTATATCGTATGCATTTTTCAAATAGGGTCTGTGAAGTTGATCAGTTTTATTTTTCTCAATTTGGATATTTCCATCTACTTTCTTTTCTTTAGTAGTTTCTTCAAAACTTAATAACGGTACGTTTTCCTGAGAAAAAAAAATTCAGAAGGAGTCTTTGTGTTGGATGACTACCAAACGATACAATATTTAATTGGTTGTGTTTAGTGAGTTGCAGTAAAATTTGTTTTTAAGAACGAACTTGTAAAACATAACCATATAAATATAAAATTATAGCCAAAATATTCGGAGGGATTAGTCATATTTTTAGCGTTAATATTTTTTTATAATTTTACTTAGTATTGTATTGTAAATTATTTAATAAACAGAAAAAAATATTTTTTTCTGAAGTAGATGTATATTTATTCTTTACATTATAATTTAGTTGATAATTAACTCATTTATAAATCAAAAATTGTACTTGTTTGAGTTGGGATCACAGATCTTACCTTGATAGGTAACACATTTTTCACCAATAACAGCAAAACAATCTTTGTTGACAACAGCTTTTCCATTACCTGAAAACAAGTTATACTAATTATCTGAACTACATTCCTTACTGCTGGGTATTGACATTTAAATCAGTGATAAAATAAACTTTTACCTTTCAACATCCTGTTGTGTTGCGCTAGGCTACATGTTTCGTGGCAACAACCACATCTTCAAGTAGATTTATCACATTAATTTAAAATTGGAACACTACATATAAAGAGATGCATTAACACATACACGTCACGTCCTACATTCTCCAGTCACCGCCGGCCGGTGCCACTACGATCTGGCATGCAAGCACCGCGGCGGGAGTAAATAGTTATAAACAAATTACCAGTCTTGTTTTTAATTTTTACGTGTATGTGTTAATTTATATCTTTATATTTGTGTGTATAAATTTTAATTTTATGTGACAAATCTACTTAAATATGCTGCCTGAAGATGTGGATGTTGCCACGAAACATGTAGCCTAGCGAAAAACAACAGGAAATTGAAAAATACCAAGTTTATTTTACCACTAATTTATAATGATTATTTGACTTATTTGCTTCAGCATTAAAATCTCATTACAACAATAAAATACTTAAATTCATGAATGTAAGGAGTTTTATTTAACGAAGGTATTTATTTGGATTTCATATATTTCTCATAGAACGAAATTGAAAATATGATTTCACAAAAATGAAAATTCTTTCTTTGTAAAATAATTTATTAGTGATATTATATTTAGGATGCAGTTTCAAATGTTGTTCATGATTAAATAAATTAATCAATGTGTAATTCGTAACGTGTGTGCAATCTTTAACTGTTGATGGACACAGCGGCCACTTTAGTTTTGATTTTTCTATAAACTGCACCACGAAAATACGTTTACTGAACACATGCTTTGTTGACTGAGACCTCACAAATCGGTGTAGTTCGTTCAATCTGAACACTAGGTACGGGTTGCGAGTGAAACGTTTGTGATCGCAATCTAACTTATCCACCACCTTATTCGCTGATTGGTTCTTGTTTTTGCGCGGCTAAGTAAAAAAATGTTGCTTCACCTGTTGATGCAATTTAATTTTATCCCTGTTGTCCATGCGTTTTATTGTTTGGTATATGATTCATTTCCGTGTCTAGGTGGTTGCCCTGGATGATTTACCAGTACTGCCATTGTGTTGTAACCGTTCGATGACCTTTTGCGGTACGATAACGAATTTCTTCGTATACTTCATTGTTAACCACCGATTAAGGCAACAGAACTAAATAGTAAACACAGTATTCAATTTTATTAAAGGAATGGCATGAAGTACATCTTATGGAAAACTTGATTTATCAATTTGACCTCCAAAATGGTTAATTTGTATACAACGATATGTTGTCTGAATATTGATTGCAACGTCAGATGAATCACTTTGTAGTTCTGATTGTGGGAGCTAAGATCTGATTGTGGGAGCTAAGATCTGATTGTGGGAGTTAAGATCTGATTGTGGGAGCTAAGATCTGATTGTGGGAGCTAAGATCTGATTGTGGGAGCTAAGATCTTATTGTGGGAGCTAAGATCTTATTGTGGGAGCTAAGATCTGATTGTGGGAGCTAAGATCTGATTGCGGGAGCTAAGATCTGATTGTGGGAGCTCAGATCTGATAAAAATGTGATAATCCTGTTGAAACTTATATTTTAATAAAATTGTCTCAGCTAATGAAACTTAAATATTATGTTACTAGCACTTAGTTGAATAACATCCAGTTTAAAACTTGTATAAATTAAAACCTGAGCAGGTCTTGAGACACCTGATCAGATGTCAATGGAGGAAAGAGTATAACTAATTTGAGCTACAGTTAATCTAGTTATTCAACCTTTTCTGTAAAAACGTATCTAGAATAATTGATTGTTTTACAATGAAGTCTTTATAATTGACTGGATTACATTAATGGCACATACGTATGTAATAATCAATGTATTTCTCTATGTTAAACATAAAGAATCATCAACTGAGTACTAATAGTCAAACTGTTCAAAATGAAAAGTAAATAAAACATTAGGAGCATGCAATTCAAATCCAACAATTAAAAATACCGTCGTAAGTTTGTTTACGAAATGATATACTGAAACAATTATTAACTTTTTTTAAATAAACTTACCTCTATGAAATAACGTTCCAAACATGACAAACGTATACAAGACAAATAAACTAGCTACTAGTTCACATTAATTATTATGAAATGGTTAAGTTTTATATCCATATTTTATTACAGCTTTGACTGAACAACAATATCCTCTTTGGGGTTTAATTACCCACAGGAAAGTGTCCTTGGTAATTAAAATAGAATAATAGTTTATTAATAGAATGGGCATATTTTATTTTAGTAGGAATATGAAAACTGTAAGAATAGTAGTTCATTCGTAAGATCTTTAGTATGAAAAAGTTTTGTTTTGTTTTAATAGCTGATGCAAAATGTCAGCAGACTGATAACGCAGTTTAAAATAAAGGATAATTTATATTTACAATCGGTTTTACCTCTAGAACTTGATCTTGAACTGGATTACTCTATTACTGACTTTATATTTTAAAATATAAAATCTAAATATCAAAGAATAATGACCGGTATAGTTTGAATGGAAAACTTTTTGTAAAACATCAGTGTTTAATTTTATGGTCTTATTTCATCAGATCCTTTAACATCATTTATAGCTATTAAATTATTTCGAAGCATTAAAAATTAATAATTTTTGTTAATATAAAATGAGCCACAGTAAGAAACTGTTAAATCCACAATTTATCTCTTGAGCCCATTTTCATTAGGCAGTAATTGAAACTAAATTGGTCAAGTAGCGCCAACTGAGTTTAATTTTGTTGTCGCAGAGTTGTCTCCTGATGAATTCTCTCATGTTTTATTTTATTTCGTTAATAAACTGGATCCAATCCTACTGTGTAAATAATGATGAGTTTGGTTTTTAACTGTACACAAGTATTTTAATAAACTTAAGCTAATTTATGTTGTTACTACTTATATTGAAAAACGATTTATAACATCTCTATCTTGTTTTGCATTGATTACCCTTTTCCATTCTAACTTCTTCTAAAAATACATTTTTGTTCTTTAAGTGAACACATCTTTATCACAGTTATTATTTTTATTTAATAAAACAATTATTATTTTGCACAGAAAATGTAATACTACTCATCTTATTCTTACTTTAAGACAGTGCTATAAGTATATCTATCGTGTTAAATTATATAGCGTTTTAACGAAACAAAACTAAGATTAAGAAATGGGTTTAGGAATTGGATTGCCCATGACTCAGTGAGTCTCAGTATTAAAATTATTAATGAAAAAGTAGGTAGAACCGAATTTTTTTAAACGGTTATCTCGAGGTCAATGAATGATGGTAAGCTGCTCAATTTTAGGACCTATCTACTTAGTTTTAATTGGGCTGAGTTATTTGTAAAAATTCAGAATTGTTCTGCTGATGTTATTTTTGAGAGATTTTTATTTGTGTTTTTAAATCCCCTTGGAATCTCCTGAAAAAATGTAAGGTTGACCTGCAGAGAAACCCTAGTAAAAATATTATAAATGAATCGTATACACCTGAATTAGCTTGACTAACAAATAGAGTACTATTAATTTTAGATTTGTATAATAGGTTTAAGACTGAGTTAGCTCAGGCAAGTAACCTTTGTATTAGAAAGTATTATAAACAGGCCATTAATAAAGCAAAAAAGTTGTACAATATTAATAGCATAGAAAAATATTTAAAAATGTAAGAAAGCTTAGAGTATAATTAAATCTGTTGCAAAAAATAATAGGACTGATGATGTAGCTGTTTCTTCAGATGAGTTTAAGAACTTTTGTATACAGTCTGTGCAAGAAATCCACTCCAATATTGTAAAACCAAACATAACTGCCGTATATTTGATAATAAATATCTTAGGACCCTGTGCAGGTAACTTTTCTCTCACTGAGGTGACTCTAGAGGAAGTTATTAATGTTATAAGTAGACTAAGGTTTTCTGATAGTAAGGATATTTATGTCTTATCTAGTAGCATGATAATGAGTTTTGCTGACAGTATAATTGATCCACTTAATATTATTATAATAATATTATTATCATAAGTGTCTTGTTGAGGGTATTTTCCCTGATAAACTTAAGTTGTCAAGGGTAGTACCTATATTTGAGAAGGTCGAAAAAACCTTTCCATCTAGTTATCGTCTAATCTCCATGATTCCAATTTTTTTCAAAAGTGTTAGAAACTATTATTTATAATGATTTATGAAGTTACTTAAATCAGAATAAAGTTTGTTTGTAAAGAACAGTTTAGTTTCATGAAAAACAAATCAACGGTTGATGCTTTGGAATCCATAGTAAAAACTGTTTTGCGGGTGTTTGAGAAGAAGGACTTTGCTCAGGTCACAAAAGGTGACTTGAGCAAAGACCTTTGACTGTGTCGACCATGTATTCCTTTTGGATAAATTGTTTTTTATGAAACAGATAGAAACAGATTGTTTGTATAAGTGATGGGAGATCTGATATTGCAGAGGTAAAGTGTGGAGTCCCTCAAGGCTCGGTTTTGGGAACTTTGTTGTTTATTCTGATGATGAATGATCTTCCTTGCTCTGTAAATATTCTTTCAATTTTATATGCAGATATACTACCGTTTTTAATTCCAGTTCTGACCTTAATTCACTGGTAGATATAACCGAAACTACCTTTTCAGAAGCTTCTGTGTGGTTCAGAGCCAATGGTTTTTTACTGAATGAAATCAAAACCCAAACAATGTTGTTTAGCTTGAGGGGTGTTCCCTTTTCAAATAGTTCAAACCATGTTAAATTCTTAGGCATTACGGTTGATAGTAAGCTGACATGGGAACCACATGTTAGGTATATTAGTGTTAGGCTTTCTAGAGTCATTTACCTATTAAAAAACTTAAAGAGCCTATCTACTAAGTATTTATCTCACATATCTACTAAGTATGTGAGATCAGAATAATTTGCTTTTCTCCATTGTATTTTATCTTATGGAATCCTATTATGGGGAAACTCTAGCCATGTCCAAAGCATCCTTCAACTTAAAAAAAGTTATTAGTGCTATTACTGATTCACATGCAATTGAACACTGTAAACCTTTATTTATTAGTCTAAGAATAATGACAGTTGTTAATATATATACAGAGTGTCTAACGTAAGGAGTCTCAAACAGATTGCAGACAAACCAATTGACCTAGAAGGATGAAATAAAATGATTTCCCACTGAATCGATCCTAAGGGATAACGTAACCATATTTTTAGTTTGTACAAATACAGAGTGTTCTAATCTCTGATTCTCTGATTGGGCCTGATGATGACCGGTTTAACTGGTTGAAATCGATCGCCTTGTACCATCTTTTGTGTATATTTTACCGTCTTGTATGTAAGTACAATATAAGTGTAAATATACTTTATAGTGTTGTAAGACGTATTTTATTTATCCTGTTTAGTTGTAACAACACGTATCAAGCTATTAAAGAAATTAGTATTTATAACAAAAATACAAAATTCAAAAAATACTCCAAAAAGTCAAATAGTAACATACGTCAAAAAGTATATCATATTTAAGATCTTGAAAATCCTAGCAACTTTTTTTATTTACACCAACCTCGTATCACTTTTTGCTTTTTAGCAATAAACAAAAGTCATCATTTCCCCATATAAAGTGCATGTTATTTATCCATGACACTTATATACTATGAGGCCCCTTTATAAATGTATTATGTATAGGTTACATTAATATGGGGAAATTATGATTTTTATTGATTGCTAAAAAACTGTAAGAGATACAAGGTTGGTGAAAATTAGAAGTTTGCTAGGTTTCACAAGACCTTTTCAATAGGATGCTTTTTGACATATGTTACTATTCGTTTTTGTGGAGTTTTGGGCACATAAACATTTTCAAAAAAAGTATATTTTGCATTTTGTTTTAAATATGGTCATGTAGCATATCAGGGTAACGGTGTTTAAAAACGAGTAAGAATGTTTAACTAGAACTAAGATATGTCTTGTAGTTTAGCAGATACAGGATATTCCGTAAATGTCAATATTTTTCAAAAAATAGCCGCCATTTTGAAACGGATTAAGATAAGTTAGTTCTGTTTTTGCCAAAATGTTAGTCGAGTGTAGAGCTTTAAAATTATGTATAACTTGAAATATGTTTATTTTTGAAAATTCTGAGGTTCGAACTAGTGACCCTCCGTTTTTGGAACATCCTGACAAATTTAAAATATTTTTACGTTATTCCTTGGGGTCGATTAAGTAGGAAATAATTTTATTTCATCCTTCTAGGGCAATTGGTTTGTCCGCAATCTCTTTGGGACACCTTATGTGAGACACCCTGTATTTATACTACTTTGATGTATACTAAGAACAATTTGGCTGATTATAAACTTAGAGAGGATATACATTCATATATCACCGGAAACTGAAATAACATTAATTTACCATGTAATAGACTTTCAAAATCATTAAACAGCTATTAATTTATAGGATTAAAACTCTTTAGTAAGCTGCCGTTAGAAGTAAGGAATTACCATTTAAATAGATATAAGCAAAGGTTGTACGACTAGTGATAAATCCTTTTCATACTGTAGATGACATCTTTGAATACCAGAACTATGATATTTCTTGACTTTTGTAATGACACTTGTAATTTGTGCATATAGGCTATCTATTTTATTTTCGATATGTGACAAATACTAATTTGTATTTGTAATTAAATGTTATGTTTGTTAGTATGTTATGCCTTAGTGTTAGTTTGACTTTGTCTATTGATGTAATGGTTTAATGACAGTAAAATATTAATTATTTATTTATTTAATGTTTTCCACCCATTATCTGTATCATTATAGACTGAAATGGGATAAATACCTTTGCATATAAACGAGTTCACACACAGCATGCTGACGTGAGGGAAGTGAATTTCCACATAACAACTTTTAAAAACTGAAAATCAGTATAAAAACATACATTCATTCCAATTTTGTATTGAAATCTGAAAACAGTGAGTTTTTAGCTGTTCTGATGCTCCTGGTTTCATTTACCTGCAAAGCTGGGAATACAATTTTACGCATTATAATCTTAGGAGAAGGTCCAGACAGGCTTGAAAGTAGGCGTGAGGTTGCGGGTCATGCTAATAGTTCACTTTGCAAAGGAAATTCACTAAAAATAGGAAAGTGGAAATAGGAAGTTTTAAATTTTAAACTAAAAATTGATAGGAGGTAAAAAATAATATAAGGAAAAAGATTTACTGATGGTTGATTACAATATGTTTAGTCTAACACTTAAGAACCAAAGTTTATGCTGCTTTTACTTTGAAGTTTTACGCCTATATACCATGTTACTATGCAACACGGCATACATCATCGTCACAGATTATAATCAGGAGCAGGAAAGATGGAAAATGTGCTCCGGCCAATAATATGGCTCTACGCTGTCACTGTTGCCATTTTGCAGTAAACAAATATCACTGTAATATCACTCCGACCAGCTAGCGTGCAGTTTGGCAATGCAGCACGTCTAAGATTGGCTGATCTTGGCTGATAATCTCGTAAACAATGCCATCAACTGTCAACCCTCTTTTGCTTTGGTATAAAATGGTTTACATCTATGGGCAATTATATTTCAATTATACTTTAAGATCAAATAAAAAACAACAAATAAATGTATTAATAAAAAATAATGCTAAACCATTAGTATTAAGATCATAATAATATTCACTGGAAAACTGAGATTAACTGAAAACAGTAGTCGAAGATACGGATGGAAATAGAGGCAAAAGGTAAAAACGTTCTCGCAAAACATTTCAGAGCAGCTCATGTGAAAGGAAAACTCACGTCTGACATTCGATTGTTTATTCGGGTAAACTGGGAGAGCAGAATCCAAGCGCTTTGCAATTTTGTAAATAGGTTTCAAACATGCTGCCCTCAGATCTACCCGTTGAAACAAAGCGCTTGTTACTGGAGTGCAGATAAATTGACAATGTCTGCTGGTATTTATAAACTCTTTCACAGCCATTTAAGTAAATTCAAATAATTGTTGGGGAAAACCTGTTGTAAAATCAAATGATCTGAGGACCTTATATAAATTATATATCCTCACACTAAAAAATATATCTAGGGAAATGTAATACAAACTTATTAATAAGATTAACGTAACACAATTGTATTATTTAATATTATCTAAGTAATAAAACTAATACAAAGTAAATATTATAGTTTGAGAACTGTTAAACGAGTATATAATATTTAAAATTTCATAAACACACAAAAATATAATACAAAAAGTCAAATGTCTCTTTACTTAGACTAATTAGGTAAATGTAAGGGGGGAAATAGGGTATTTGCCCACCGCAAAGTTAAATCTAAGCTTTTTAACTACTACAGTTTAAAACAGTTACATAATTTGAGAATAAATGTTAATGTCTCATATTTAATAAGAACAATTTCCAAATCTTGGTTGGTAACAGCAAAAAGTGTTGAAAACGTAATATTTTGAAGTGAGTTATAGTTATAGGCTAATCTAAAGGTAATATATGTGTTCTTTTACAAAATAACTTAGGAAATAAATGTTATCACAGAAATATAAAACAATTCCAACAGCATTGGCTATTATCAAAGTTATATTTAATGATTTTTGTAAACTTCCCTATCCTAGACAATATTGGTAATCTTGTGCATAATTGAAACTCTTATTTACCCTATAGTAACAATGTAATTTTTCTAACGATGTACATTTTTTTGCAGGGTATACTGCTTGTAGTGGGTCGAAAACCCTAGTAGCAATTAAATAATAACCTAATAATAATCAAATAAATTCAATAAAACAGCGTAAAGTAATATTAAAATATAAAGTCAGAAGACAGTTGAGATTTATTCGGTAACTTCCAACGGTCAAATATTTCCAGTTGCAACGAGAAAGACGGTGCTTCACAGTGGACGGGGAGTCGAAATTTACAGTAACGCTAGGGTACTGACCGTGATAGCGAGGGCGGTTCAGACCACGGTATTCTAGAAACGAATCTCATTGGTCGAGGGTGATCACGTGGTTTTTTGCATTACCCCAGAGAACCGCGGCACAATCGGCAGTTGAGCCTGAAGCCTTAGAGGCGGCAGGTCATAGTCCTCAGCCACCACTCTTGCCGGGTTGGCCCGCAGTAGTCAGTCATTCGTTACCGAGGCCTAGTTGCCATACGTAAAGTCTTCGCCGATCACCCGTCCCGGGTGTATACATTCAGTTAGTTGTCAGTAGTAGGCAATTTTGATCGAGAATAACAGTTTGTCGGTACAGAAGAAAATCGATCGTGACAATTAGTTTACTACGTATCCAGCCGATGAATTTTAGAATATTACCAGTGGCGTAAATAAGACTTTGTTTTAATAAATTCGAGACTACATGTATGCGAGCGTGTTACTTTTTAAACACAAGACACTTAGATCTTCTTAATAACACTTAAACTTCGGCGTGTTGCAAACAGCGTGTGCCGTATCTCCAGATATGAACTATATTAATGAACAATCGTCGTGATCATTGACCCGTGGCTGTTCCCCTGTAGCAAGGCGTCATGCTGTAGTCTACTCCACCAACTTCCGAGACATCACAGCGACCAGAGTGAATAAAAGCTAAGTCTCCCTTCACCATTCAGTGAACTATCTAGAGTGTGATTTTCTGTTTAGAATAACATTAGATATTTAATTAGAATTGATAACCATAATAACTGTTTTAGTATTCAATGTATTGATTTTCCAGTTGACATAAAATTAAAGAAACTCTGATTTTGCAATTTAATTTTTGTTCTCATTTTAAATACTTTTAAGTTCTAATTCATATTTAAAGCGACCATGAGATTAAGAATAAATAATGAGCTGTGCATAAAATTGACTGATCTTGTGGACATCAAAATTTAATCTGAGACCCAAGTCAGTACAATAACAAAATTTTACATTTCAACATTTAAAAGTATATACGAAGCTGTTATACTGCTTCATGCTGCAATAATAAACAAAAACTCTTAAAACATACAAGTTCAGACTCGATTTTTCTCCTACGTATTATTACCCTTTTGAAAATTGACTTTGGACTATATACCAAAATGACAGCGGAATGCAAGTATTACAATAAATTAAAACTGCTATAAGTTTGTTATACTAACAACCAAACATAGTAATAATTAATTATTAGTAATGTTAAATACGCAGAGCTGCAACTCGGGTGACTTGACCTGATATTGCTCAAAGGTGGCAACTTCCGCAATATTCAGTGTCCTACATTCTTCGATAGTACCCAAAGAGTACCAATTACTTTATTTACACAACACTATAGCTTAAGTTATAGCTGGACCGTACTAGTAGTTTTTTGATCAAATAAGTTATTTTATCGGGTTCTTCATAAACTGATATAACTAATATTGTGTTGATCCGGTTCTGATAAATTCTACAACCATCTGAAGCTACACCAAAGTATTCATAAAGGTGGAAGAGCATATTTAGAAATAATATTAATATACCACATATTATTGGGGGAACATACCTTTTTATATTAGACGAAAAGTAAACACATTACCGTATTGGAATTCATGGTTTCTTCACCCAGCGTAAACTAATTAATCTTTAGAAAACCCAAAAATAAACAAGTTATCTCATAAACTGTTATTAATTGATCGTTTTTGCTCATATAGCCAGAGGTGTTTTTCATAAATTTAATACAGGAAGCTCGGATGAAGATTATTTAAAATTTATAAAATTAAAGTAGGGGGCATTGGATGATTCAAAACCAGCAAAGGCAGTGAGGATGCGAGGATGCACCCCCTTCCCGATTACGCAACCTTTCGTGAGGATGCCCCCCCCAATTACGTAACCTGGCGTGAGGATGCCCCCCCCCGTCGCCTGCGGCACTTTTCGTGATGACCTTGAACACGAGGAAAAAACTTTTGAAAATTAATAACTAGCCTATTTACCAACCGATTCCCACGGGACTTTTTCTAGAGTGTAGACCTATCCCAGAGGAAGCGAATGACGAAAGAACCCCATAGATCCGCCATCAAACAAGGCCGCTATTAATTTATAACCACGTTTTCATTATGGGATCTCGGCTGTTTACCGACTGATTTTGATGAGACTTCACCACATGTCGGGCGGCGGTCTAGGACCAGACAGTGAGGATGCGAGGATGCCCCCCCCCGATGACGTTACCTGGCGTGAGGATCCACCTAATCAGCATAGGCGCAGTGAGGATGCGAGGATGCCCCCCCCCCCGATGACGTCACCTGGCGTGAGGATCCACCTAATCAGCATAGGTGCAGTGAGGATGCGAGGATGCCCCCCCATGACGTCACCTGGCGTGAGGATCCACCTAATCAGCATAGGCGCAGTGAGGATGTGACGATGCCCCCCTTCCCTCCACCATCGCCTGCAGCACTTTTCGTGATGACCTTGAACATGAGGAAAAGACTTTTGAAAATTAATAACTAGCCTATTTACCAACCGATTCCCACGGGACTTTTTCTAGAGTGTAGGCCTATCCCAGAGGAAGCGAATGACGAAAGAACCCCATAGATCCACCATCAAACAAGGCCGCTATTAATTTATAACCGTGTTTTCCTTATGGGATCTCGGCTGTTTACCGACCGATTTCGATGAAACTTCACCACATGTCGGGTGGCGGTCTAAGTAAACCATCCCTTAAAGAAAATTGAAAATCCACCGTTAAACGGACCCGATAGTAATTTTTAAACGCGTTTTGCTTATGGGATCTCAGCTGTTTGCTGACTGAATTTGATACGACTTCGTTACACGTTGTATGCCGGCTTGACTAAACCAAACTGCGAGCGGCTCCGCGGCGTCACGTGTCGAGGTGCGTGCTAGAGCCTACGTGACCGCCCGGGGCTGTTTACTCATCAGCGACCTTCCAGACCCCTCCAATCCATCACCCCTCCGTTCTAGAAGGTTCCGGTATGTGCGTTGCATGAGGCCTCCTCCCGACCGGAGTGCTATTTATGAGCGCGTCCTCAAGGGTTTCGTCAGTTTGTCTTTGGAGCTCTTACTGTGCGGACGAAGTATTGCTGTCTCTGTGATACTCTTATACAACCTGTTGTTCATTGCTTGTGCGACTGTGTGGAGCTTTCTCTTTGGATATCTTAAAATGTAAGTAACATGTAATTTACCTTTTCATCAGCCGATTTACCAATGCTCTAAATCCTAATTAGCTAATATTAATATTTTACATATCTCAGTACACTGAGCCTTGTCCTTGTTTCTTTTCAGATGGAGATGAGTGGAACTGTAATGACCTTGGAAAAGATGTGTTTTATAACGATTAAAGTTAATGAATCAAATTTAAAAAGCAAAATAGACTCACTTCCACTCCTCTTTAAAAATTGTTTAAGCGAAATAAAATTTGGTTTTGCTTTTAAATCGAAATTTCGAGTGCCTAGTGGAATTACAGACGAGGGTGAAATCTCTATGTATGAGCGTAACAAAGAAAAAGGCGTGCACCAGTGTTGGGAATGTCATAGCAGCGATTCTTGCTATTTATTTCTATCCAATATTATTAAAAGGGTTAGACTCACCTCGTTCCCAGGGGTACCGCTACCAAAGTGTTTCTACTGTGATAACTGTGCCTTTGTGGCGGACGGGGAATACAGATACCCGATGTTTTTGTAGATGGCTGTTCCTCGTATGTGTGAGGTCTGCGGCCGCGTCTTCGCGAACGCTGGAAACCTGGCCCGCCACACTGCATCCGTCCATAATGACCGCCATATCGATTGTCACGTCTGCGGCAGACGCTTTGGGCGAAGCGACAACTTGCAACGCCACCTCGCCACAGTTCATCCTTCTACTCCTCACGACCAAGCATCAGGTACAGTTTTAGGTTGAATAAGAAACCGTCAGTAGATTTATTAAGTATACTTTCTTCTCCAGTGTCCTCACCCATGACGTCACGGCGCGCCCGTGGACTTTGGTAACTAATGACTTGTTTTTATGAGAGAGTAAACGGCCTTGACTGGGTGAACTGATAATTAAGACGAGAAAACAGACTCGAGGGGTAAACAAGAGGTTGCCAGCCCTCTGTACAGTTCCTCACCGCCACCTCCTCACCCTTGTATTTAACAGGCTCGGGTAACTGGCGATCGAGATGAGGAAACATACTTGAGGGGAAAACAAGAGGTTACCAGCCTTCTGTATAATTCCTCATCCTCGTGTTTATCGGGGTAACTAATAGGACTTGTTTTCCTGTTCGCAGGCTGTCCATGCCCGTTGTGCGCTGTCTCCCTGGCGAGTCCCGAGGATCTGCACCATCACATGGAAGCGGTCCACGGTGCGAGCCCATCATCTTCGACCTCCTCCTCTTCCTCCACCGCAACGCCACCTGCCAGAGACCTACGGCCCGAGTGCGACGCGTGCGGGCGGCGGTTTGCCCAAGAGGACCTTCTCCGGTGCCACGTGCAGCTGGTGCACACCAACGAGGCCCGCTTCCCCGAGTGCGGCGCTCTGTTTCACAAGGCCGCATGCCTGCACCGACACATGGCAAGCGCTCAACGCGGTAGGAGGTTCGTGTGCGCCTACTGCAACCGAGAGTTCACCCGGCGCTACAACCGAGACCAGCACGAGGCTCACAACTGTCCCGTCGTGAGGAACCTCGTTTTGGACGAGATGCCGCGACTGACCGTCCTATCACCCGAGCCGCGCTCAGGACCCAGCAACGAGCCTCAGCCCGGACCCAGCCACGAGCCTCACCCCGGACCCAGCCACGAGCCTCAGCCCGGACCCAGCCACGAGCCTCAGCCCGGACCCAGCACGGCGCCTGATGGGATGGTGGGTGGAGGACTGCCCACGTTCCGCACCATTCAACGGGCGTTCCACGGACGGCTCATGACCTTCGGTCTGTCCCAGCCCATGGAGGACTTCCCTGACTGTGGACGACGCACTGGTGTTGCTGTTCGACAGCGTCCTGAAACTGCTGGTCGACGTCAGGACCCCACACCCGAACATCAAGGTCAACATGTTCCTGGACTGCGAATTCGCCAACATCCACGGAGCCACTTGCTTGCGGGCCTTTAAGACCAAGAACGTGCCTCTTACTGCCGCGTCGGACCTGGAGGCGTTCTAGTCAGCTTCCTTCCACAAGCTGGTGGAAGAGAAGGAGCAGTGCCTGCTAGTGGGCAGTGGGTGGAGCTACCTCCGTATACGCGACTTGGAGATCCGCGTCAACCTCTACACCCCGTTGGGAGATCGTGGAGCCCGGTTCGTCCAGCTTCCCAGGACCATCTGCGAGACGCGCGCTGTCATCAACGTGCACAACGTCGATGACATGTGCTTCGCGTACGCTATCCTGGCCAAGTTCGTCGCGCAACACCCGGAGAGGCCTGCGGCGTATACACCGGACATAATGTCACGCTACGATTGGGTTGGTCTACGCTTCCCCGTGGCTGTGAAGGACATCAAGACTTTCGAGAGGAAGAACGCCATCAGCGTAAACGTATACGGTATCGAGCGCACCATGGTGGGGAGACGCCCCGACGGATCCCCAAAGTTCCAGGACCACGTGTTCCCGTTGAAGATATGCAAGCGGGAGTTGGATCATCGGGACCTGTTGTACGTGACTACCGGCGGGAACAGTCACTATGCCTACATCGCAAACATGAGTAGGTTAGTGCGTCCTCAGCTGACGTCCCGCGCGAACGCTATCCACGTGTGTAAGCGATGTTTCGCTTATTTTGACAACCGGCCCAACAAACTGGAACTGTCCGGTGCCAAGCGTCTGGAGGAGCACATGCGATACTGCACCGCCAAGGCCCCCCTCCGCTTGGACATGTCCAAGAAGCAGCAGATCCGCTTCGCCCACCCCGAGTACACTCGGCGCGAGCGCTTTTGCGTTTACGTGGACTTTGAGTGTGCTCTGCAGCCCGTCGCTGTTGACCCGGTGGAAGCGCCGCCCGGCACGAGACCCCTGCAAATGCACGTCCCGTACGCCTTTGCCTACCAGATCGTGGACTCACTCGGCCTGGAGGAGTTTGAGCCCCGTGTCTACTTCGGAGCTGACGCATCCAAGGTCTTCATGGAAAGGTTGAAGATGGACGTGCTGGCGCTGTGGGACTTCCTGACCAACATGGTCCTACTGCAGCCCGTCTTGAACGACCAGGAGATGCGCCAGTTCATCGCGGCCACCGTCTGCTACCTCTGCGGGAAGGAGTTCACGGACCAGGACGTCAAGGTGCGGGACCACAACCACGCCCCGCCCTACGAGTTCCGAGGAGCCGCTCACCGCTCGTGCAACCTCAGGTACCGGGAGCAGCGACACATCAACTGCTACTTCCACAACCTGTCCAACTACGACGCCCACTTCGTAGTGTGCGAGCTGGCCATCGACCCCGGCGACGTGGACGTGTTGTCACACACGGAGGAGCGGTACATCGCTTTTACCAAGCGATTCCACTTCGGCCAACCCGGAGATAACCCACGACGAAGCAGCTTCGCGGTGCGCTTCCTGGACACGTACAGGTTCCTGTCCATGAGCCTGGCCAGCCTCGCCGCGGGACTTCCCATGGACAGGATTCGCGAGACGAGGAAGCGCTTCCCCAACGACCGGCTGTTCGACCTGGTGCGCAGGAAGGGCGTGTTCCCCTACGACTTCGTGACGTCCTACGACACGTTGTACAGGACCAGGGAGCTGCCACCCAAGGAGGCGTTCAGGAACTCCATGACCCTGGAGGACATCAATGACGAGGAGTACGAGCACGCCCTAAACGTTTGACTACGCTAACAAGTACCTGCGATGCGACATCGCCCTGCTCACCGATGTCTTTGAGCAGTTCCGCGATACGTCACTGGCAGAGTACGGGCTGGACCCCGCCCACTACTACACCCTGCCATCTTACGCTTGGGACGTGATGCTCAAGACCTGCGGCGTGGAGCTGGACACGCTGCAGGACTTCGACATGTACCTGTTCGTGGAGCAGGGGATCCGGGGAGGCATCTCTCAGGATATCACCCGCTACGCCAAGGCTAACCACGACAGGTGCCCGGACTACCGCCCGGACGAGCCCACGCGCTTCCTCCTGTACCTGGACGCCAACAACCTCTACGGCTGGGCCATGTCCCAGTGTCTGCCGACCGGAGACTTCCAATGGCTCAGCCGTGAGGAAATCCAGGCGTTGGACATTGCGGCGCTTGACGCGGAGGCCGAACGAGGCTACATCTTGGAGGTGGACCTCCACTACCCCGCGCGCCTACACGACCTGCACAAGGACCTTCCCTACTGCTGTGAGACGAAGCGTCCGCCGATAGGGAACTTCCCCAAACTGTTGACGACCCTGGACGACAAGGCGCACTACGTCTGCCATTACAGGGTCTTGCAGCAGGCGCTGCAAAATGGATTGGAGCTGGTCGCGGTGCATCGAGCGATCTCGTTTCGCCAGTCACGGTGGTTGGAACCGTACATCCTCATGAACACCGAGCTGCGGAAGAAGGCCAAAACGAAGTTTGAACAGGACTTCTTCAAGCTCATGAATAACGCGGTCTTCGGCAAAACTATCGAGAATGTACGGAAGCGCCTCAACGTCAAGCTGGTGTGTACCCCGAAGAAGTTCTCCAAGTACGTTGCCAGATCCAACTTCCTGGACCGAACGTACTACACGGAGGACGTGGCCCTGGTGCATCTGTCCAAAGTCAACATCGTGTTGGACAAGCCCGTCTACGTAGGCATGTCAGTCCTGGAGCTGAGCAAGTGGCTCATGTACGAGTTCCTGCAGAAGATGAAGGAGCGCTACGGTGACCGCCTCACCGTGGACTACATGGACACGGACAGCTTTGTCTTTGACATCCTGTCCCAGGACGTCTACGCCGAGATGAAGGAGCACCTGGAAGACATTGACACCAGCCGCTATCCGAGGTCCCACCCCTGCTACAGTCCCGTCAACGCTAAGGTCATCGGAAAGATTAAGGACGAGTGTAACGGCCTGTCCGTATTTGAGTACCTCGGCCTGCGGTCCAATTTGTACTTCATGGACATCAAGGACGCAGCGACAGGCGGCAGTAAGGCTCTCAAGCGAGCCAAGGGGGTGGCGAAGGGCGTTGTCAAGAACGTCCTCACCCCCGACGACTACAGAGAGTGCTTATTTAACGGGGTCCAAAAGCACACCACCAACGTCCGCTCTCAGTCCCACTTGCACCGAGTCTACACGGTGAAGGTGGACAAGCTGAGTCTCAACTCAGCTGATGACAAGCGGCTCGTCCTCCCCAACAAAGTCCACACTCTACCGTGGGGACATAAGGATATCCCGCTACAGCTGGCCAGGAGAGGGGAACATCCGCAGCGGATGGAGGTGGATGGTGAGGAGGAGGGACAGCGCCAGTCCGAAGACGAGGAAGAAGAGGAATTTCCCGTCTAGTTGTATATATTAATTATAAGATAAAAAAATGTATATAGTATTTGTAAGTAATTATACGATAATAGTTTTTGTACAGCATGAACCCGAGTTGTTTATTTCCTCCCTTTGCTCACTCAAAAGTCACAAGCCGTTAGGCTCAGAAAAAAACTCAAGTGTAAGAGAAAAGGCGTTATGGGTCATTTGACCCGAGCCGTGCAGCTTAAAAAGCCCCCGCCAACCGGGAGCGGTTGGCGGCGCGTGTCGAGGACGACCCTGAAGGAGTTGTCCAGGAATTACTCAGCGGTCTGCTGATGTCCGAGGGGTCACCCTCGAATCGCTTAGAGGCTTGCTGATGTCCGAGGGGTATCGTGGCGCGCCCTCTTTGACGGCCTTCACTGCCGCTTGGCGGAGGCTCAGCCAGTGACACGCGCCGCTGGTATAAACCTGAGGTCCAGCCCTGCTGTCTCAGTTTTGCTAATTTTTTTTTTAATTTAGTAAGGAGAAAGGAGAAATGAAAACACAAGCTTTATCATTATGAGGCATGTATTGTACAGTAATAAGGTTACATACTACAAAAAACCTTACAAACTAGTTTTAAGTGAATATGGAGTGGAAGAGCCTGCGGACCAGAGCGTCGTTGGCGGCGGGAGTGGCAGGGTCGAAGAGCTGGACGTAGTCACTGAGTGAAATGCGGAGAACAGCCCGGCAGTACAGATAAGTGAGGCAGTAGTAGCCGCAAACAGAAGTATCGTAGCCCTGGAGCCGATACCTGTTGTAGACGTAGTGGCGGTGATGAGGATTGCGCCTCAGGAACTTTTGAAAGTCGGCCTGGTATGGCGGCCTCCCGTAGCTGTCCAGGTACTCGAGTCTGTCCTCTTCCGAGCAGTAAAACGCCACCCAGTGTTCGCCTCCCTTGGTGTGTGCTACCGTGTTGGACACGATGGCGGTGAGAGGCTTGACCGGCACGTCCAGTAGTTGTCAGAGGCGTAGACCGCGACGTTCCTCAGTCCGGGGATCCTCGCCAGGCATTCTCTGATCTGAACGGTATTCATCGTGGACGGAAGCAGCACAGACAGCTTGAGGCGGATGGGTCCGACCTGTCGTTAGACACGAGCCAGTCCCGCAAGACGATGCAGTTATGAAGAGCGCAACGGTTGTGGGAGCTCTTATGTTGACGACAGCGCAGGGTCTGGTAGGTGGGCAGAACGTTGAGCGACCTGCAGCCCAGATCCTCCATGTCCTGAGCGGCGGTGGCGGCAGGTTCGGTTATGAGGTGGCGTTGTACAAAGTCCCTCTTCTGCGATCCTTTGACGTAGACCAAGGGGCGGTGGATGAGGCAGGAGCGCAGCTTGTCCAGCAGGGCGACGTACGCGATGTCTCCCTGGTCCCACTCCAAGCCGTGGCAGTGACGAGTGACCCAGGCGCTCTCGTGCTGTTTCTCAGGAGTCAGGAGGTCCTTACTGAAGGGCGATCGGGCGATGTGATTTAGGAGCAGCGTGCTGGTAGTCACGTCCACCACGCAGACCTCTTTCAGTAGAAAGTCATTATCACTGTCTTTAAAACACTGCATATCCATCACCTCGCTTCCGTGATGACAGCGCGCTGGCGGTGGCTCGTTGTAGATTGGCGGTGGCACGTCCATCCCGTACGGCTGACAGAACTCGACTGAGCGCTGGCGGGAGCGCTGGCGGGAGCGCGCCTAGCGGGATAACCTCGGGTGTGCGCGCCGCCTAGCGGTGGTGGAGCGGAGTCAACCGCCAAAGTCCACAGTCACGTTGCGGTGACGGTCCACCTCCACCACGTTGTCCAACTCGGCGTACACTATACAGTTGACTGCCTCTTGTAGCGCTTTGGCGAAACCGATCTCTATGCGCAGGTTACCGTTGCGCACCAGGTTCCAGTGGCTGGATTGAGAGGCCGCCATGTCGGGCGTCAGATCAAACGCCATCAGGCAGTATCCGTAGGAGTATTTGTTGCGACTGACTTCGTTACCACAGTCTGAGAAATTGATGCCGGTGCCGGTGTACAGCGTGTGGTAGGCGAGCACAAACAACTACTGACCGAACGTGTAATCCGGTTGAAGCGGCTTACATGGCACTTGCTCACCGTCTATGTACAGCGCGAAGAAGTTCACATCATAGTGGGTGAAGTTGAACGGGTTCTTCTTGTAGTCTCTGTTGAACGCCTGATTGCTGACCAGGCCAACTATAACGCGTTTCGGCAGTTGACCTAGAAACATGCTGTCCAGAGTCTTGTTACTGATACCGGCAGGTAGCGTGAAGGATTTCACTTCCACGCGCGTAATGGGATATTTGGCTGTGCCCGACTCCAGCGTCCTGCTGTGAGCCAACAGCACGCTCGGGTTGATCTTACAGCGACGCATAAAGAGGTTGTCTTCGGCGATGTCCACTTTGTAGTCTGTCACGGTTTTGGACATGATGGAGAATGAGTTCTTTGACCTGATCAGGCGAAAGCGCATCTCCACGCCGTTTAACATGAACTTCTCCTGGTTGCACAGGTTGACGTGCAGATGTCCGACCATGTCCGCGTAACGGCTGGCCTTGATAAACACCCTCCGGTTCTTGAGCCCGGAATTATCCTCCTCTAGTATTGTCCATGGACCCGGCATAGTCCTCATAGAACAACTCCGCGGTGAGGTGCGATGTCTTGGCGTCACCGCCATAGGACAACAGGTTCTCCAGGTAGGCGCGATAGGCGTACGTGTTGTTCTGAGGAGACACCAGTTTGTTGTTCAGGTACAGGTCCACTTGACTAAACAGCGAGTGCAGCCAGTTGTTAATCGGACCCACCTCTTTTATCGCTTGATCGCCCGTTACAGCGTCTCCGTTAGCCGATCTAATGGTAGCCTTCACATGCAGTAGCGTCTGTGACAGATCCGTGTACTCGTCCCCATGACCCGTAACTATTAACTCCACGGGCGAGTCGTCTGTCAGGGAGGAGATGGGCTTGTACTGCACCCATTTACCGCTCTCTATACTGGTCTGCGTGGGCGGCAGCGAGAACAGGTCCAACTCGGTCTTGACACACTCGCACGATCTCTGATGTATGAACGACATTATCCAAAAATGTCCTTCGCGGTACTCCTGCTCTTCTTAAGTCGCACAACAGTCTTGCTTTTCCTCTTCTTAGCAACACGTTTTGCGGGCTCCCTTTTCCTCTTGGGCACAGCACTCTTCCTCGCTCCGAGGAGTTTAGCCAGAGACTGAGGAGTGACCTGCTGTACACGCCTCTTCTTATAGGTGCCGCCACCGCTCAGCACGCGATCCAGTTTTTCATAGGCCCTGCGTTTCAGCGACCCGGTAAACTGCCTGAGCCGAGCGTTGGCCGCGACTCGGGGGTCGGCTGTGCCCGCCGCCACGTCGCCCAGGAAGCCTACACCGGACCTCAGCGCCTCCTTGCCCAGCGCCGATGCGCCGGATCTGATCAACGGGACCACTGTACGCATCAGCCCGCCTAGGAAACTGCCGATGCCGTAACCGCGTTGGAAAGCGGCTCCTCTGAATACCGTGGACACTCCGTGCCCAGACTGCTGTTGGCGGTAGTACGCCAGATAGGGGTCGTTCAGGTTCATTGCTGCTCTCTGCGCAGGTGAAGCTTCATGCACGTAGTCCCGAAGTTGAATGGCAGGTGGCGCCCGACGCTGTCCCTTAAATTGATTTCCACGCTAACGAAGGAGCTCTTTATCAGCGGCACGTAATGAGGGTCGGTGAAGTGCACGGTGGTACTCGCGCCTAAGATGTAGTTTTTTGCGTCGATGTTCACAATCTTTAACAAGGGCGCAACAGTGTCGCCTACAAGCTGGGGTTCCACCAGGTCGCAGTACACGTACATGTGCGAAGGGATCCCGGCCAGTAAGTTGGGTGGTCTTATAGCTTTTCTATGTTTGATCAAATCCACGTTGTGCACGTCGTATCCCAACTGTAACTCTAGGGTGGGGCTAAATTCCAGTTGCACCACAGTCTGGTCTATCGAGATCAATTCCACCTTCCCAGTCTCCTTGTCGTACTCGAACTGGCATTGGTACAAGTCCAATTTCGGAATGGCGTTGATGGCGTTGACCAGTTCATTGATGTCTTTATAGTTTCCAGTTTCCACCTTTACAGCGGACGTTGCAGGCTTGTCAGTGTCATCCTTAGTGTGACAAACGAGCACGGGTAATGGGCCTCGACTAAATTGACTTCCCATTCGCCACCCAATCGCATGACTGACGGTAGATGGGTGATGTAGTTAGCCACGGTGTTGTTTGGATAATAGTCCATTGAGCTGTTGCTGGGCAACGTCAGGTACAGCTGTCTGCGCTTTGTCGTCATAGCAGTTGTTGCACTTCGGATGCGGATACCCACGAGTTGAAGTCCTCTCCGTAACCGACCCACTTGACCAAGTAGCGCTTACTGCGACCTCGCCCTTTGGTGTCCAGTATTTTATCTATTTGGTACAGGCGGTCCGGGCGACCGTCACCTTTTGCATCTCGTGCTTGTAGAAGCGCCCTTCCAGCGGCGTGCCGTTAAGGTCGCGCAACACGTACAGAGGCAGGGGAAGCGATCCGTATACGTGGTCCACCACGAACAGCTCCTTACTCCAATTGGTCTCGTAACCTTTAGCGAACGTACCCTTCTCCTTGGCTATGCGCACCGTGTCGCCCGGCTTGAACCTGGGCTTGTGCCGCCGGATCGCCTTTCCGTACATGTGACACCACGCCTTGTACACCGTTTAACCATCGCCGCTGTTCACGTCCACGGGTCGCAGGCCGCCACCCAGGCTCTTGTGCGGGCTGTGGTTGTAGGCGTCCACAAGCCTGTCCAACACGTCCACGTAACGATACGTGTTCTTGTAGGTCAGGTAGCGCCACATGCGGGTCTTGAGCGTGCGGTTGACTCGCTCCACCACCGCCGCCTTCACATCGGGGTTCTGCGTGGTGATGTACGTGACGCCGTGACTCTTGAACACCCGCTTGGTAGCGGCCCCGGTGAAATCTGTCCCCTTGTCGGTCTGTAGGCAGCGAGGAGTCGCCTCAGCGAATATTCCCTCGAACGCTGCGGCCACTTCGGGCCCGCTTTTCTTCTTCAACGGTACCGCAAACAGCCGCTTGCTGAACACGTCGATCACAGTCAGCAGGTAGTTGACTCCGTCGTTGTACTGGCTCAGGCCACGCATGTCGTTCAGGTCCACCTGCCACAGCTCCCGTGGCCCGAACACGACGTAGCGGTTGCGGGGAAACCGCTTGCGCACCGACTTGTGCAGTGTGTAGAGGTGTCTTGGGCGCGCAGCCAGTCGGCTACTCGGCGTTTCGGTAGGCGCGCAGCCCGGGCCAGAGCAGCCACCCCGCCGAGAGAGCCGGGCTGGCTCGGGTCGTAGTACAGCTTCTCCATTATGGTGAAAACGGCTCCCAGTTGTCTAATAACGATTCCCGGTCAGGTTCCTCGGTTATTATCCTTCTCCTGGCCGCCGGAGGTCACGGTCTCAGGCGATCTAGCATCGGTGTCAACCTCGGTGACAGGGGTGTCGACGAGGCCGTCGTGTCTCCCCAGGGACTCGATGCCGTGTCCAGCCCCACGCTTAGGTAACGCAACGCCGTGGGATTGCTCACATATTCTTTGGGCACGTTCATGTCCTTCAAGGTGGCTATCACTTGATGCCAGCCGGGAGGCAATCGGTCCGCCCTTCGCGCTCTCACTATGCTGTGCGCGATGTCCACTATATTGGAATCGGGGATCTTCACGTTGTCCACATACACCACCCCACTAGCGTCCCAGGCGATGGGACTGCCTCGCTGGGTCATGAATCGCAACAAGTTGCGCGCCACCGACCTGTAGATTTTTGAGAACGATTCCACAACGTCCTCTGCCGAGGCGCTAGACTCGCGTTTCACCTGACTCGGGCCCTCCGCCGCTTCCTCCTCACCCTCGATGATTGGCAGACCTATGGTTTGACGTTTAGCCAAGGAAAAATGCAGGAACCGCTGTAACACCTGTTGATATTGTGTCCATTTCATCGTATCGTCCAGCCGCTTGTCGCTCAATATGCGATGCATCTCAGCGTCCAAGCTAGCTGGCTTATTAGCACTGCTCGCTCCTCCTCTTGGTCCCGGTCCTTCTCGCAATCTCTCGATGAACTCCTGCGGTACAACCACCATTTTCCTAGCGTACTCCATGTCCGATTAGCTTCTGCGCTAGAACGGGCAGAACAGCGTTCAACAGAAGAGGTAGGAGGATCCCTCCGCCCCGTTAGACGAGGTAGTGCCGCTTCTTGGTCCAACCCTCACCGCGTTTCACCAGCCGTCTGAGCGCTTGTTTGTGTTTGCTCAATTTGCGTTTGAGGCAGGGGGAAAGCGGTACGTTTCCGCGTAGCACGTTATACGCGCACTCGCACAATGACTTGATGCGACTCTTGTTACACGCTTTTAACAGGGCCTTGTGTTATTTGGGCGTAGCGTGTATTAGGGCCCCCAGCAGCGCCGCGTCTTTCTTCACGCGGTGTGACATGATGACTGACGCTGGCGTGCGCTCGGCCTATTTATTACTTCTTGGGCAGGTACACGTAATTTACTGGGTCTTCTGGGAAGATGGCTGAACGTATGCGCATATCTTCGGGCGTGGACTGTTTCAGGTCTATGAGCAGGTAGGCGTGTGGGTCGCGCGTGGCGTCCACGTAAGCCTCCTTCACGAATTTGGGGTTCTCTGGGTATACTTGACAGGCCAGGTGTTTGATCTGAGCACGGTCCCTGGGATTCTTGAAACACACTATGTAATGAGCGTTCAGCGATATGTCGCGCTGGCCCCTGCCCTGGTGAAACAGGTTTTGCGTGATGAAGAACACGCTCATGTTGCGGTGGTGCGAGCCCTTGGTGAACAGGTCCACCACGCTGGGGCCAGCCTCGCGCATCATGTCATCGACGATGACCAGGGCGGGCTCGCTACCGTCGTAGTCGTCCAGGTCTGGCAGACCGGCTACGTAGCGCACGGCAGAGTCCGCACGGCTCTTGACACCACTGCCACCACTGCCATAGTGCCAAGTGATACGGTCGAACCGCGTATCACACATGTGGTCGGCGTGCTCTATGAAGCGAGCCACGAAGTGCGACTTGCCGCTGCCCAAGGGCCCAGCCACGATGGCGGTGAACGGGTGTTTCCACCTCAAGTCCATGGCGTCTACTGACCACCATGCACCGCCACCTCGGCTCTTGTAACTAAATTCTTTTTCTTGCTTTTTTTTAATTTCGAAGGGAAATAAGGGAATAAGGAATACCATTTATTTATACAAATTCGAGGAGAGGACTTTTACTGCCTGGAGGACCACTCCTCTTCACAAGGCTCATCCTCGGCCTCACGCCAACGTTGTACTGCGTGATGGTGTTATTGCCCAGGACTGCAAGGTACCGCCGAGGCATGTAGATGCGAATTGGGTCATCACCGACAAGACCCGCCAAGGTGACCATCACCGCCTCGCCGTACGGTCTGTACACTCGCTCAAACGAGTGAATGGGATACACCACGTTGTCCTGTAGGTCTGCGATGCGAGTGTAACCCACAGCCTTGCAACTGTTGAGGGCTGTCTTTAGGTCTATCTTCTGGTCCGTGTTGAGCATGGTGCAGCGGCTCGATGCAGAATGACCGGCTCTCGCCACCGAGTCGCCTTTTGTAAGCAAGAACCACGTGCCCGCGGAGGAGGTGTAGTGATGAAAACACCAACTGATGGAGTGGAAGAGTGGAGGAGGAGTGGAGGAGGAGTGGAGGGACAGCGGAGTGGAGGAGTGGAGGAGGAGTGGAGCGACATCGGAGTGGAGGAGGAGTGGAGGAGGAGTGGAGGGACAGCGGAGTGGAAGAGTGGAGGGACAGCGGAGTGGAGGAGGAGTGGAGGGGTGGTGAGGCTGGAAATGTACCTCGAGGAACACGCTCATTCGTCTTATTACGTTTTTTATTTATTTATTTTTTAATTTTTTTTTACAATAGTGTACATTAAGGAAAAGTAGGAAAGGGAAGGATCGAATTACTTCGTTTATTTCATTTATTTTTTCGTCTTTTTCCGCTTTTTAGGGATGGCGACAGTGGTGGTGGAAACGCAGCGATCCGTGATCTTCCTCCAGGCGGGCAGCGGACTGACGGTCCTGACGATTCCGTTGAATCTAGGCTCTCCCGTCTCGCTGTTGACCAACCATAGGTTCTGCAACCTAGTCAGCAGATCCGTCAGAATCATGCAGATCTCGTCGTCCCACCGCTCGTCCAAATACAGGCCGCAGGTCCAAGTCGAGCGACCTCCTAGGAAAACGTTCATCTTCAACAGTACGTTACCGCTGTTGGTGGGGTTCTTCACAGTATACTGGCATCCACCAGCAGACCAGCACAGTGATGGGGAATCGATAGGCACTTCCTTCCTCTTTACAGTCCACCCATCGGGCTTCTTCTTTGACGCGCATCCCTGCTGTAGCTGTACTGACGGTATGTTAGCGTTCTCGTCCATTGCGTCCAGCTCCTCTAGGAAAGAGAGGATCGTTTGGTCCACGTTTACTACGCCGGTACCGCTTCGGTTCATGGTGACGTCTCGAACAACACTGAGGTCGCGTGCGCGCGGCCGAGCCTCGGTTTTATACCTGTGTCACGCGCGCACTCCAGCGAACCTTCTAGAAGCTTCTAGAAGCGCGGGAGATGGCCTATTGCGCAATAAGCTGGGGATTTTCCATATCCGGGAGAAGCTTCTAGAAGCTCGCTAATGAGTGAACAGGTCCGAGTGGTAAACAGTTCTCGGAATATGTCATCGCTACTGGTTCCAGGAAAACTATGACGTCATCACGGTTGTGCGGTAAACAGCCGAGATCCCATAAGGAAAACGCGGTCATAAATTAATAGTGGTCTTGTTTGATGGCGGATCTATGGGGTTCTTTCGTCATTCGCTTCCTCTGGGATAGGCCTACACTCTAGAAAAATTCCCGTGGGAATCGGATGGTAAATAGGCTAGTTATATATTTCAAAAGTTTTTCCTCATGTTCAAGGTCATCACGAAAAGTACTGCAGGCGACGGGGGGGCGGCATCCTCGCATCCTCACTGCGCCTATGCTGATTAGGTGGATCCTCACGCCAGGTGACGTCATTGGTGGGGATATCGGTTACCATAGGTTGGATCTGAATTCTGATTGCAGATTCTTATTCGTCTAGTCAAGGCAAGTCATTTGAGTACCCACATCGATCACTTTGGGCTAACCTGATGATGACCTTGAACTTGATTCACTTTTTTAATGCATTTTTGGAATCTCCTTGACAAGCCGAGTACTTTGAGTACCCACATCGACCACTTTGGGCTAACCTGATGATGACCTTGAACTTGATCACTTTTTTTTAATGCGTTTTCGGAATCTCCTTGACAAGCTGAGTACTTTGAGTACTCACATAACATAATTTTGTCCCTACATTTTTGAAGTTACTAAAATTAAATTATTATAGTTACGTAATTTTTATATACTTTTATTTAATAGCGACAGCTCTCTATTGACACAAAATAATTAAAGATTGATGCAGTTAAATACAACTTTTGCCACTCTTTGGATATGCCTATATGATGGAATATTTCATCAATTATCCCTATATTTCTAAAAGAAATAAAATTTAACTCTTATTCAAACAATATTTCAACACACAATCACGTACCTTGCTCTGGAGGTGGTTGGTATCTCTCACCGTGGAATCTGATGATGTGCTGTATTAAATTGTGTCTGCGCGCGTACTCGAAGCCGCAAATGGTACACTTGTGTAGACCATTCATCTTAAAAATAGATTATAAAGTTTCGATAAACACAACAAAACAGCACAATACAAACGTTTTAAATAGTTCAAGATGCTAGAAGCAAATTGCAAATGATAATAATCGGCAACTAGCACAAATCGCGGAGAACGAAGCAGTATCGAACTAACACGTCTTCACGCACTGAACTCTCGAACTGAACTGAAGGAGCCCTGGCGATGCGGGGTGACGCCCACCGCTAGCCATCCTTTGTGTTATTCTGAGAACTGCTGCTCGTTAAAAGCTTTAGAGTGTCGGGTCCTTTGATGGCGTTTGCATCCACACAATAAATCTCATCCGCTGTCAGGGGTAATAGCCACTCTGCTGTAATGGATTTCGTCGAGGGTGGTCTATAAATATAGGTTCCAGGAAGGGGCTTGCGCCAACAGTCAATTAGCGCATCCGCATTCCCAGACAGGTCTCTACGCTGCGGGCGGACTATAATTATAGGTTCCTGGATGGGTCTGGCGCCATCAGTCAATTAGAGCATCCGCATTCCCAGACAGGTCTCGACGCGTCGGTTTTTTGTCTGAACACCTGCCTTAGATTAGAGTACTTGAAGGGGGGTGTATCGATACACCCCCCTTTGCTGTTGTTTTGTTCCATTGTTCTATTGCTCGGAATTCTAGTGGGGGGGGGATATCGGTTACCATAGGTCGTATCTGAATTCTGATTGCAGATTCCTGTTCGTCTAGTCGAGCCGAGTCATTTGAGTACCCACATCGTACACTTTGGATGATGTTGGGGGGGATATCGGTTACCATAGGTCGGATCTGAATTCTGATTGCAGATTCTTGTTCGTCTAGTCGAGCCGAGCCATTTGAGTACCCACATCCTACACTTTGGATGATGTTGGGGGGGTAATTTGCATATTAATTAGGGTTATTAAAAAAATTGCATATTAATTAGGTTAATTAAAAAAAATTCATATTAATTAGGGTAGTTAAAAAAATTTGCATATTAATTAGGGTAATTAAAAAATTTGCATACCAATTAAGTTGGCGGGGGGGGGCTCCTCCTGGCTCCTCCTGGCCTCGGACCCCCAATACTCACTACTCTGCAGTTTGTCTTTGATGAACATGTTTTGTCATCAATATGTTTGCCATTCATTCATGTTTGCTGTGAGAGTTTCCTCCTCACCACTGCCGTGAGATAAAAAAATATGTGCTCTGTTATTCTTGGGCATATGATTCCCCAACATAAATCCCAGCGATGCCCACTACTCTATCCCTGGCTCAAATTAGTTCAAGGGCAGAAAAAAGAATGCCGGGACCCTCATAACTGTCTTTTCCTTTTGCATGTAAAACATGTGTATTCATCATAAGGGCAAGTTTTATGGTCATAAAGTTTCCCAAAAAACAAGTTGGATTTCCTTTATTAGGTTCATTTGATTAAAAGATTTGTTTGGTCGCTTATTATAATTAGCATACCCTAACTCACCATAAGAGTTTTATTACTTGTTCAGGATGTAATGATTTTTACATTTGTATCGTCATTTTTTATCACTAAAGCCATCTCAAGCGCTTTTGAGAGGATTATTGAATTTCCTTTCTGCCAAACGGTTTCTTTAGATTTAGGAAAACCTAGACCCACACAAGAGTATATCCCTCAAAGCTTCATCCAAGGATGAATTAAAGGGTGAATGAAGCAGCCATACAATTTACATATACACCTTGGGGTGTTGATGTCTCCTGAACTTCTTGTGGCTAAGCAAAGTAATTCCTCGCTTTTCTGGTAATTATTCTGTTACTATTCACGTCCACAGCGGCACACAAAACGTATAGGCTATTAAGCTTTACAAAAATGGGTTCGCTGTGATACCAAAAACCAGCTGAGAATATGTCCCTAATGACCTTCCTTTGCAGGAGAAGTATTTTCTTACACCCTGTTGCATGTACTCAAAAATCACTGATTAAACCCTTTGAGTGCTAAGCTTCTGAAAGGAGTAGTTGAATCCGTGATGTTTTGTTGATTTTTTTAATATATTGAACGCCTGAACAGTTAAAATTAATAAAAACGTGCTTCCGCTGGGCACACACAGTAAAGGATAGGTAAAAAGTAGCAAAACACCTGATCAGATGTGCAACTCACAAAGAATCCACCCATCCCGTCAGCTTGGACCCGAGCCGTCCACCGTTTGCTTAAGGTCCGCCCTCCCCTTCAACTCTGCCACAGACAGGTGAACTCTCCATGAGTTGCACATAAAAACCACCGACTGTGACGGGATTCGAAACCTCGATCCAAGTGTTACCCCCGGCCGGGAAGGTAACGCCTTAGACCGCACAGTCACTGGTCAGGCTAGCAGCTGCAGTGGATCAGTTGGTTTTATAGAGACTAGGCGCTGGACGAGGTAGTTCAATTCGTGTCTACCAGGTTTCACCACATGTCAGACTCAGACTGCAGACTGAGTGCCTAACAGTACAATCGCTTATGAAGCAGTAACAGTGTTTATTGATAACAGATTCAAAAGACGATATATCGGGCCATAGCACTGAAAGGGTTAATCGTTTAAAGTGGCCAACGTTTATAGTGCTTTAAAGACAGTCATGCACATTAGTATAACAAGTTTTATCCCTTCAATTTGTTTGAACACCAAACTAAAAGTATAATATAATTTAATTTTAACTTGTTTGTATTGTATTTCTATGTCAGGTACCTTTATCGAAGAGCACATAAACGTTTATATGGGAATTGGGTCATAACCTCTTCTTGTGTGGATATCGCGTCAGTCCATTCAGTTGCTCCTACCAAAGTCCAAGGCACTAACTATTAGGCTAGTAAGATGCCTCCAACATGTTTTTGGTGTGTACTGAATATGAGTAAATATAATATATAATGAATATGAAAAATATCCTATACTCTAATATGAGTAAGGTTTGCTTGTATGTTTGCTTGCTGGCTTGTTTGCTTGCGACACGGATCTCAAAAACGGCTCCAACGATTTCCTTCAAATGTTCGAAATAACTAATTTCTGGGATAAAAATAAATTCTAGACAGGCCTCATCCCCAGGAAAAATCAAATAATTTAAAAAACTAAAATGAAAAGTTAACAAAATTAAAAAAATGGGTCTTATGGAGTTTCAAATCAAAACAAAAGAATTGTAACAGCTGTTCATAATCAACCAGGGAACTGTCAAAGTAATACTCATGTTGTGTATGGTTATTAACATGTGGTTTCCTGAGAGCAGTGACTAAAACTGTTGAGTGAATATGGCATATCCTAAATAAAGGATATGGCCACTGTAGAGTGGTCATATCCTAAATAAAGGAAAGGGACATTCAGCTATAAATAACAACTGGAGTGACCATACAAATTCTGAAAAGAGGCTAATGAGTTATACAAATCTGATTATCAGTAGGGGGAAGTGGTAAAATATGCTCCAAGTCATCTAAACAAACTGACTGGCCCTCCCCCAAGCAAAGCTCGGCCCCCAGGTACTAAATTATAATATAAAATCAAAAGAGGGTATTTATTCAACACACATTGCTTTATTTTACATATTACGTCTACAAATAGTGTATAACACTGGAGACATAAGTATCACAAGCACGTTAAAGCCTACTAACATAATAATTATAAACTGTTACTGCTTATTTCCATTTTTCAATCCATGCAATATGTTTATAAGATTTACTTTTTTAACCAAACCTTTAGTTATCCAAGGCGGGTTCAATAGGTTTTTAGTTTTTACAATATGTGCCGTTTTTAGACATATATTACATAAATAAAAAAAAACACTCCAAAGCATAAACAAAAATACTTTCACAGACAATTTTAAAATTGCAGCAAATGATTGCAATTTATTGCAACAGGTTTTTCACAAAACTGAACGAAACACCATAGTAAAATATATTTGCATAATGATTAATCAGCACAATAATTTATTATAGATACTGATTATTACAACTAGATGTTAAAGACAGCTTATTGATTTATCAACTACACTAATCAGCTCATTTAAAATATTTAAACAATTGTATATAAGGTGTAATAATTTGTATTTTTTCCTCATTACTTTTATCAAGTGCGGTAATATTAAAATCACCAATTAAAAAACACAATTTCCCACTATATTTCACTAAACAATTCACTAAACTCATCTTTGTTTACAGTTTGTAAAAAGATTTATACTAAATTTAGTGTATACGTAAAATATTTATATTTTTGTTTTAAAACTATAAAATAAATTACGTGAAACAATTTTGATAACTAATCCACGAGGAATGTAATCAAACTTATGGAATACTATAATAATTCATTAAATATAAACTGCGATGAGCCAGTGTTGAAGGATGAACTTATAACAGGGGATTGCGTATTTGTCGACTTCGTTGTTGAGCATCTAGATATCGGATGGCGTGATCAGCTTAAAGGTAGTAAGGAAGCCTTTAAGATAACAGAGGTTACCGTAGAGCCACTTTACGTTCTGGATGTTCTTGTGGAAATGACGCAATCCGATAATTGCCAGCGATTCTTCCTGGTTGTTTGTTTCAGTTAAAACTTGTCTAGGTCGACTACAAATAAATTATACTGCTTGGAAATTATTGTCTTTTATAATACAAAGATTGGTGTTTGTTATTGGAAGCTTTTCTGGATTTCTAAATATTTTGCTCCATACAAGAGTTTGGGTTGTGGAACGGTGATATGTATACAATTTTTTTTGGAACTCCCTGAATGAAAACTGTAATTTTAGACTGTTGTATGCATCTCGTTGTTGGTGATTAATGAACTGAGTAACAATTAGTGAGGGATTGCTGATTGTCACAGATTTTTATGCGATAGTGCTGTTGATGCTGCTACTGTTGCTGCTGCTGCTGTTGCTGCTGTTGCTGTTGCTGCTGTTGCTGTTGCTGCTTATCGTTGTTCTCAGAAAGTTTGAGGAGGCGGAGGGTTTGTGGAGGATTGAAAGATGGAGAAGGATTAAGTTGCGGAACATTTTTTGGTGGTAGTTTATTGATTTGTTCAAAGTGGCTGGTTGGTGGTGGTGGATAACATGGTTGAGAGTAGCATGGAGGAACAATGCATAGTGGAGGAAAGCATAGTGAAGGATAGCATGGGTTAGGATAGCATGGTGGTCTATAGCAGGGTGGACGAAAGCATGGTGGTGGTAGTGGTTGAGGATAGTAAGGAGGTGGTGGTGGTGGTCGTGGTGGAGGATAGTAAGGCTGTGGTGGTGGAGGATAGTAAGGCTGTGGTGGTGGTGGTGTTGGTGGAGGAGGAGGACAGCAAGGAGGAGGTGGTGGTGGTGGAGGAGGACGATAGCAAGGAGGTGGTGGTGGTGGTGGTGGTGGCGGTGGCGGTTTTGGATCCGGACCAAATATCGCTTCGAATATGCATTTAAGGCATCTTGTTTTAACTTCGGTATTGGTGTGGTGTGTGTCATTGTTTAAAGTGAAATTATTTTTTTTATTGTGTATTTCAAAGTTACTATCATTAACTGCTGTACTAGTGTCGGATGTCAATCTGTTGTCCCCTTTAAAAAAATTAGAAATATCTTCTTTTATCAAGAGGCTTATATTGGATGCTGTGTCCGAGTTCCGTGTTATAAGTTGATCAGTTTTATTTTTCTCAAGCAATATATTTTCATCTATTTTGTTTTCTTTTGTAGATCCTTCAAAACTTGGCAGTGGTGCGTTTTTCTAAAAGAAAATAAAAAAATCAGAGAGAGTATATTTGTTGAATAATTTTCCAAACCATGCAATATTTAATTGATTGTGTTTATTGAATGGCTGGAAAACCATTTTCATTAACTAACTTTTTAAAAATAATTGAAGTAAATATAAAATTATAGGCAAAATGTTCAATAGATTTAGAAAGTTTTACAGTGCAAATATTTCTCTATAATATTACTAAGAATATCATTGTAAATTATTTATTAAACCCCAAATCACGTTATAAACATGGTGTGTAGGAGTTTATTCATTCTTTAAATTATCGATTAGTTAACAATAAACTCAATTATAAATGAAAAAGGTGTAGTTGATTGTTTTGTGATCTTACCTTGATAGGTAAAACGTTTGTCACCAGTAAAAGCAACAAAATATTTGTTGCCACTAGCCTTTCCATTGCCTGAAAACAATTTATACTAATTACTTGACTTATTTTTTAAACATAAAACATTTACTCTACAGCAATATATATATAACTTAATATTTCCTGAATATAAGAGCATTCATTAAAGGATTTTATTTGGATTTAATTAATTTCTCATAAAACTTTGACATCAAAAATATTGCGCAGAAATGGAAATTCTTGCCGATCAAAATAAGTTAATGGTAAGATACAGTTTTCAATTTGATGCAATATTATATAAACTGGCAATATTTAATTTGTGTGTACTATTTAACTTTTAGTGGGTATCTCATTTGATATCAGCTTGAACGCATCGGCCATTTCCGTTCCGCTTTTCCTATTTAATGCATTCACTGCGTTAATCGTGTATATTCATGATAAATGCATTTGTGTCCTTGTTAGGAAACCTCCGGAAAACCGGTGAGCCGCACTGAACGTTTTTTAACGGCAGCACGTACAGACGTTTACTGATCACATGCATCACTTTCAACGGATAACTAACACCTTCATGGTGCTGGCTGAGACCTCAACAGATAACTAACACCGCCGTGGTGCTGGCTGAGACCTCAACAGGTAACTAACACCACCGTGGTGCTGGCTGAGACCTCAACAGATAACTAACACCGCCGTGGTGCTGGCTGAGACCTCAACAGATAACTAACACCGCCATGGTGCTGGCTGAAACCTCAAAGGGTAACTAACACCTTCGTGGTGCTGGCTGAGACCTCAACAGATAATTAACACCGCCGTGATACTGGCTGAGACCTTAACGGATAACTAACACCTTCGTGGTGCTGGCTGAGACCTCAACAGATAACTAACACCATCGTGGTGCTGGCTGAGACCACGCGAATAGTCAACGACCGCTAGCCACAGTTCGCTTGGTCTCTAACAGAAAACCTCCCATTGGACCGAAAAAAGTATATTTACCACCTAAATTATCATGAACACTACCGTTCACTCGTATTAAGCTTATATTATCTAATAAGTCTGTTATTCTACACCCCCTTTCATGAATAACTGTGTGTTTAAAACCACTATTTTCCTTTATTTTTTGTTCAAAGATACCGATTCATTGTCATTAAAGTGTGGCTCTTCTCCGATACGCCTATTTCGATCCCCCATTAATATTATATTTTCACAACCAACACTTTAGAAAAAGATTGCTAGCTCTTAAAAATCATGTTAAAAATTGTCTCATAATACTTGTCAAAATACAGTATTAATAAAGTAAGTCACCCCATTTCATAAAATTTAAAGTTTGTTCAGGAGGTGATTGTTCTTCACTGCCTCCCGGTGATGAGTGAATCGTTGCTGCTTAACTCGATGGTGTGAAACAAAACTTATCTCCCTCTCAATTAAATATCAAACTCAAAACCTCCTTTTTAACGAACTTCCAAAAACGCCTCGCTATTCAGACGTGATAACTGATAAACAATGGCTAATTGCAATGGTTTTTTGTCACCTATATACATTTGCTTCTTTTTGCATAAATATTTTGAGTTGTTCCTTAAACACTTTAATTTAAAACTGGTCAACTTCTTGTGGTAGCACCAGTAGTGCCTACTACTAATTTTTTAACATATTAAACGCTAACGTACATCTTACTCTCAAAGCGAGACAGAAACTCGAAAGATTCAAACAGACTATTCGATATGTAGTCTTTGAAAAGCTCGTAAAAATCTAAGCGACCATTGTTGACGAAACACAATGAAAATACTAGTCTCTTTAGTTATGGCTTTGACAATTATCCGAAAATTTAAATTCCACGGGGTCTTACGCGGCCAACACTGACCAACAGAAATATGATTGTTCTTTATTGTAAGTGTTGATTACGTTACGTTTGTTTTTAACTCAATCTGGTATTGGAATATAACTTGATCCTCTATGCGGTGCATATACCAGTCCAGAGTTTCAATTTCATTAAAACTCCAAGAAACTGCGCTTTTCAGAATCCTCTAGTTTACAAATATCTTGTCTATACTTGTGTGTGTTTTAATACTTGTTTTAGATCACTGGTCTCGAACAAAAATAACATAAAAAGTTCCCAAATGCATAGAATCAATCGCAAACAGTTCATCCATGTCGTTTATATATTTTGCGATGGATAACAAATTGATTTTAACGTTGCATTTTTAAGGTAATCTGTTATGATTTTAATAACCGAATATGTAAATCCGTCAAAAAACACTTTCGGCTTTAATCCCATGAATTTTTCAAACTTAAAAGTAACTAATTTATTTCTAAATGAGGTTTCTTAAATACAAATTAAATTTTTTTGAGAACGGTAGGTGATCACTATGTTATTCTATAATTTGTTAATCGTATTAAAGCAGAAGTGCAAGCAGAACCTGCTTGGTTGCACATATTTTTAAATGCGGATAAATAAATGCGGGGTGTTTTACTCTCCGATTAATTATTAATATAATTTCGATTTGGTAAAGATCGTTAATCACGCTAGTATTCACCGTAAATAGAACATTTTAAATACTATTATGAACTTCAATACAATTATTACCATGCCTAGTTAAGTTATTTTTAGTTCTAATTTTCCTACACTAAGAACAAACCACTCTATCAGCAGACAGTTTCTGCTCTTGACTACCCTGACATACATCAACAAATTTTATCATGTTACATTCAGTTATTAACTCGTCACGATAAGTTCACACCTCTTTATAATCCGACAAATTTCCATTCTGATGGTTTAGACAGATTCTAATATGCCTCAATAAATCAGGTTTATAAGGTAATTTATTACAATGGGCTTCGTGAAGCCACCACGGGAGTAAGGTATATTATTGGTGTTGTTATGTGGGTTGCATTAACGTCCCCGTGACCCGAGTGAGGTATATTGTTGGTGTTGTTATGCGGGTTGCATTAACAGTCCCCGTAACCCGAGTGAGGTATATTGTTGGTGTTGTTATGCGGGTTGCATTAACGTCCCCGTGACCCGAGTGAGGTATATTGTTGGTGTTGTTATGCGGGTTACATTAACGTCCCCGTAACCCGAGTGAGGTATATTGTGGGTGTTATTATGCCGGTTGCATTAACGTCCCCGTGACCCGAGTGAGGTATATTGTTGGTGTTGTTATGCGGGTTGCATTAACGTCCCCGTGACCCGAGTAAGGTATATTGTTGGTGTTGTTATGCGGGTTGCATTAACGTCCCCGTGACCCGAGTGAGGTATATTTTTGGTGTTGTTATGCGGGTTGCATTAACGTCCCCGTGACACGAGTGAGGTATATTGTTGGTGTTGTTATGCGGGTTGCATTAAAGTCCCCGTGACCCGAGTAAGGTATATTGTTGGTGTTGTTATGCGGGTTGCATTAACGTCCCCGTGACCCGAGTGAGGTATATTGTTGGTGTTGTTATGCGGGTTGCATTAACGTCCCCATGACCCAAGTGAGGTATATTGTTGGTGTTGTTATGCGGGTTGCATTAACGTCCCCGTGACCCGAGTGAGGTATATTGTTGGTGTTCTTATGCGGGTTGCATTAACGTCCCCGTGACCCGAGTGAGGTATATTGTTGGTGTTGTTATGCGAGTTGCATTAACGTCCCCGTGACCCGAGTGAGGTATATTGTTGGTGTTGTTATGCGGGTGCATTAACGTCCCCGTGACCCGAGTGAGGTATGTTGTTATGCGGGTTGCATTAACGTCCCCATGACCCAAGTGAATGCTCTCAAGTTAATGCTTTTAGGATTGTCGAACATTCGAATTGCCATTTTAATTAGATTACGCATGGACTTTCCATACTGCACGGTAAATGTGGAACTGTGTATAGGACACTTTCTCAGGACATTTTATATCTACCTCTGTGAATGAGACTGTTACGCGACGGGAGACAAATCGCTAAACATTACATATTGTTTTATATTAACGGTACCTAACAAACAACTTTATTTTTATAGATAGCACTTTTTATAGCTGGAGAAGTTTTTAAACAAATGTGGGGCAGACATGTAAAAAATGTAGTGCATTTTTGAAGAGGGTGTCGAAGCGTTCCTGGGTCTGCCGGTAGCAATTTTGAGAGGGATCCAAGAGGGGAAGATAATTCATTACTAAAGGAAGTAATTGTTCAGTATATTAAAAAAAACTAGATATATATTTTCATACGAAGATCATATGTTTTTTTTTTTCTTGAAGACTGGGAGGTTGTATTCTAGTTTATTTTCTAGGTATTTTCTTGTTTATTTAGAAATACATACAAAATAAGATGCTATGAGATTATTTGTTTTATTTTGTATAAAAAAAGAACAGTTTTTATTTATTTAAATTTTTAGGAAAATAAAATTTATGTGTATTGAAATGCCTCTGACAAATGCCTATTGGTCAGCGGCCTCCTTATTTATGTTTTTGGCCCTTTCACTTAGGCCAATGGCCTGTGCATGGAACGAATAGTGCAGCTCAGAGAGTGAGCCGTTAAAGAGTAATATAAATGATAAAGTTGTCTTACTAGATTTAGTATTTAAACCCACATAAGGGTAGTTGCAGTGTTTTTGGAGCAGGGCCTACAGTTTACCTTGACTTGACATAACGACTCACCTAAATTAGAAGTTACAGATTACGTAGGGGTTTTTTAAACATTTTTGGAATTGTCCAACTATTTGGTGTTTAGGGTTTATTTCGTGGTACGACATCTCGCCCTACATACGTCCAATTAATTACGTCGATCATCACAGGACGTACTGTCTGCTGCCGTGCCGGCCGCCCATCGCAATACTAAAGGACGTACTGTCTGCTGCCGTGCCGGCCGCCCATCGCAATACTACAGGACGTACTGTCTGCTGCCGTGCCGGCCGCCCATCGCAATACTACAGGACGTACTGTCTGCTGCCGTGCCGGCCGCCCATCGCAATACTACACGGTAACTTTTGTGGACTGGAAGCCACTATGCGACTGATCTTTGACCTGGCAGTAATCCCAGGATAACGTTAACGTTATAGCGTATATAAGCGTATATTGTCTTTCAAACGAATATCAAATATTCCAATCTTTTTTGTTACTTTAATGTATAAAATAAATCTACCTAAATCATTTTATCTATGGTATGTTAACGTAAACAACCTAACTAAAATACGACGTAGGCCGAAGCTACTTATTTGGTATTTTATTAACATATATTTTTGTTATAGACCTTTAGTAGTTCTTAATTTTTAATAATTTACCATAGGGACTTTTAATAAGTTGCCATTATAACTTTGTTTTGTGAGGGAAAACGACCGCAATAATGTCTTAAATATCACTTACCTTCAATAATAATGTTTTCTACAACGGAGTCTTGACAGTCGATTGGATTACACCATAATGGCACAAAGGTGATTTAAAACTGGCAAGCAATATATTTCTCCCTGTAAAACATAAAAAATCTATTTATTTTATTAATTGGGTACTAATAGGTTTCATCACATTTTATGAATTGAACAGTTCAATTGTGTAAATATATATTAATTATAAATTTGGTATTTTAAGAAAGCCATGTTTTTTTAATTACCATTTACTATATACAAAAATTGTTTAAACCAATCAGGATTTTTTAATTGTTTATCATACCTTTTAGTTAAAATGTTATTAGCTCCTTAAATTTAAAATGTTTAGGTTAATGTATTTTTCATTGCTGTTAACTAGGCCCCGAATATTTAATTTGAAAGGGTTTGTGTTACCTTCATTTACCATTTATTTAGCTTATTTTATATATATTTTGTTTTTAAGTAATTAAAATACTCTTAAATAAGGTCATAGTTTTTTAAATAATTAAAAAATATACAGCAAATTGAGTGTAAAAGGACGTTAACGCTTAAACAAAATATGCTACTTGTGATTGACATGATATTTTTATGGTAAACAATTGCTGTTTTCGGGCCACACTCTGAACTCAGTTTAATTCTGGTGGGCTTGTTAAATAGTGGTAAAACACTTAATACACAATATCAACTTAAATACATGAATACGTCACTGAAAGTGATCAGATGTTTACTCTAACATTTATTGGGACGCCCCGTTCCCTCAGGGAGCAGATGCTTTTCATACGCTCACGCACATCACCCACTCTGACCTCCATTTGACTGGTGTCCTAGGATTTAAGGGCCCAATAAGAAAAATGAAAAATATTGTTAGGAATCGTCCGTGATAATAACCTATTTTATCCAAAACAGAATATGCCTCAGTTAATACAAAATACTCTATTATTAAACCTTAGTTCCATACCTGAAAAGTAAACATTGATTTGTCGTGAAGGAACTAGGTATTTTAGGTTTTTTAGCTAAAAGTTATAAATAATTGAGAAAACCATGGTGGTTTTCTACCACATCGTATCCTTAAACCAAAGTAAACCATTTTTACACTTAGGAACAGACCACAAACTAAAGACAGTGGTTTTATTTTGAAAGATGTTACTAACCATGCTGAAGTCTAATTTTTCAGAATCAAAAGCAAATAAAACATTATGAATATACAATTAAAATTTACAAATTAAAATTCCAACTCAATTTGTTTACTGAATGATATACTGAAAATAATAACCCTAAAAAATATTTTACCTCTATAAAATAAAGTTTCAAATATTCAATATAATTTTGGTATAATACAAATGAATAAGTTTCCAGTTCACACTGATAATGAAATTGTTAAGTTTTAAGTCACTATTGTATTTTAGCTCTGAATGAGCAGCAAGATATTCATTCGTGTTTTAATTACCCACAGAAAACTTGTCATGGTAATTAAAATAAAATAATAATTTATTAATTCCTCGGGTACATTTTATTTCAGTCGTAATTAACGAACTGTAAGATTTGTAATTAGTAAGATCATTGATACGGAAAAGGGTATTTTCTTTAATCAGCTGATGTCTGAAAAAATGAAAATGAAAATGTCAGCAGTATTATTATGTAATTGTAATATGATTACGGTACTAAAAAAAATTATAAATTTCAAATCAATAATAAATAGACTATATTGATTTAACTGGGCTGGGTTATGTTAATTGTATTACCAAAATAATTGGCTTTATCCTTGAACTAGACAGTGTTATCATGTCTTCAATGCTCAGGGTGGTAAGACAATCAACTCAAGTAGCGTGTCCAAAATAACTCAACAACCCCTCCACAGATAAACTTCAAATTTTGCGGATAAAAGTAAAATTACAAATCTCGGTGGAGTTCGTTATTCGGATAATTTCGTCCAGTATTAATAACATTTTCTAAAAAATAAATTTATTTTTTCTCCCATAAAAATAACATTGGAAGCCATTTCAGCAATGCTCAAGTCATACAAATTTAGCCAACGTCTTTGATTCAACAATAGAGTAACAATAGTTATTTTACTAGAGTATACTTTGTGATACTGGATAGTAAAATGTTTTGATACAATACATTAAGAGGATAATTAAGGTAGATTTGAAAATTGTGAGCATATGTTATATATTTGATTAAATATTAGGTGTACTTTATTTAAGAAAATCATTTTTAGAACACATTATTCCTTTATATACTATTCCTTGCAAAAAAAACACCGTCATAGGGCCACAGCCGACGAGTGGCTGTGGCAGTGGCAGACGGGTGGCAGTCCAGCAGATCGAAAAATAACTTAATAAATAAACCACCGAAGATACTGAGATATTAACTTATAAAACAGTTTTTTTTTATTACATTGCCTTAGACATCTACATATTGTGATTGTAAAGTGTTAAAAGTGCAAAACCGTAATTCGTATAAAAGCTTTGATCCAGTTAATTAAACAGGAGCAACCAACTAAGACTTTAAATTTATTTTGTTGCACATTTATTTGCTAGTTATCTTTACATAAAATTTAAATGTTGTAGGTAACCACGACAAAAGATTTAAACTGTTATAATAAAACTAAGCCTCTTTTGAAGGTTGTCTGAAATGATTGAACATAGCCCAGGTGTGGATTACATTGAGCCGTTCTCATTATACAACTTGAGCCTATAAAAATGTAGGCCTAAACACTTAGGCTGATTTTAATTTTAAAACGTAATGTTCAATTTATGATCATGGACCAACCCATGTTTATATCAATTAATGTCATGATAGCCTAGGCTTGTGAAACAATACTTTAACATCTCATTTTGTCATATGAATAATTAGACCTGATGACTGACGAGTGAGTTTATTTATTATTTTCATATCTTAAGATACTTTAAGTATAGAAATAAAACGTAACATTAGTTTTTGCCAGAAACTCGAAGTTCTCTTATAACTCTTATAATCACACTCTGTTACAAACACTGCCTAACCCAAAATACTGTACGTAATAAGCACCCTTGCACCGATGCTAATCGTACAAACAAACCATGCGTAAATCCTTAACGTAATTTTAAAATTAAATAAACCAACAGATTTTTACAAACTCTCTTTTTATTAGATAGTAAAAAGTGATAAATTAATTAATATTTTTATAAAGCTAAAACTTCTAGTGAAGCAACGGGATCCAAACCTGCGACCTTAGGCTCTGTGTGTCAGTACGATCTCAACTGAGCTACCGCGACATGTTTTCTTCGTGCAGAAGTTGTACCGTCGTTGTTACCTAATCATTTTAAAATCTCAAAATTAAATCTGGCTAACGCACTGTTAGATAACAACTTTACCTTTAACCCCAGTGCTCTGATACCTTTAACCATTTTTACTATAATTTTACAGCACTGGAACGGCACAAACTTAGCGTTAAGGATTTAACTTAAAATAATTACTTCTACATTTATTGTACAAATTGTGGTTTATTGAATAAAACTAAAATTAACATTACTCACATACATTTTTAAAATAAAACTTTACCCTACTGAGCATACTTTGAATTAAAAAAAAAAATTCAGTTGAATTTACTTGAATTTGAAATTTAATTGAATTTACCCCAACTAGTTTTAATTTTTACATTGATAAAATGGGTATTGGGAAAACAAAAGGAATTCGTCGATTTGAATCCATTCTAGGAGTTACTCATCCGTACTCGTCAGCCCTATTAACAAAACAGCACAGTCTTTGCTGTAGTAATGGTATCTAAATCTGATTTTACATAAGACAAAAAATACTTTACTATTTCCCATTAAATAGACTTTAATACTTTGTTACAATTATTTTATACCAACGAATGACATGTCCTAATATGCTGAAATGTACATTGAATAAATCAACTTTGTTACACTATAGACAAGACTTATTACTAATTTCGTGAAATGACAAATTATATAATATAAAGTTGACGTTACCTTCAGGTGAAGGGAAGTCTGGTGAAGGCCAGGAAACGTGGGTAGACGACCAGGGAGCTGCCACACGAATGAGAAGCGTCTACTTACATTTGGCAGAAGAAGGGTAAACCCCCACCTAGCTACTTAATTCCACCATCTTGATTTTCCTGATTTAATTTGCTGAACTAGGATTATCTAACAACTTGTTTCTACTGGTTATAACTATCTTGTTCCCTCATGAAATTATTTAATATGGCCATTCGTGGTTTTCTAGCTTTTTAACTTAAATAATTTAATAAATGATTGGAAAATTTATAAAAAAATCCAAATATGGTACAACGTGACTATACCTAGGACTTAAGCAACGCTTTCTGTTGACTAGAATGAAACAGACAGGAGTAAATTATGACGACGTTACTCAAATTAGATCTTGAATATTTAATTAGGCTCAATTAAAATGTTATCATATGTTTCGATCATCCTTAAGCGGAAGGAATGAGCGTAAACCTAGTTATTCTAAAACAGTTCATATGATGTTTTGTGTTCAGAAACTTTCCCGAGACAATCTGGGAAATCACCTTTCTCTAAAGAAATATTAATTATGTGGGTCAAAGTAGTAACCAAAGGTTTTTAGAGCATCCTTTCAACAGGTAAGACGAAACTTCATGCACAATAGTTGGACTAACAACAAATGAAGGGTATGCGGAATGTGGATCATGAACAAACTTGTTTCTGGTTTCAACCTTGCCGGCAAAAATTGAAAAACATTAGTGGATCGTCGAACAACGCACCACTTCCGTCAAAAATGGATCCTATTGCCCGAGAGCTACTAGATCTAGGAGCTACTAGACTTATACGCTCATTCATGATATCCCACATAGCTTTTTGTTTTTCATTTGACATTTTCTATTAAATTGTTTTAGCCATAGAAAAATATTTATACATTTATCACTTAATTTTATTTAAGGAAATGTTGTAGTAATCTGATGGTTTATTTAATTTTAAAACAACTTTTAGGCTTCACACATCGTTTATTAGTAGGATTAGCATGGATGCTAAGGTGCTTATTACGTAAAGTATTTTTGGTCAGGCAGTGTTTTTAGTAGAGTGTTATTAAGTTACTTATAAAAGAACTTCGAGTTTCCAAAAAACCTAATGTTACGTTTTATTTAATGACTTATCAGCCTCAATTAAATGTCATTAATTTGTTTTCATGTTATTGTACGAGATACGCAGTGGTTGGCATGAAAGAGATCTTTAGTTGCCAAATATTGTAAGAAAAGTTCATCTTTAATTTTTAACAAATGGCTATCTAACGTAGATATTATATAAAATAACAATAAATAAATACAAATGTCTTTATTAATCCAGCACATTCTCAGTACATTAACTGTTCTTCAGATAAACTTTTGTTTTAGACTACAAACAAATCAAAAAGCAACAATTAAAATTTACAAATAAAAACATATCTCCAAAAAACAACTATTTGAAGAAAAAAACAAGTGTTTTATTTTTAACTTAAAATATGAGTTTGCAAAGGTTTTAAAGCTAGGTATAAGGTAAAACTTCTAAGGTAAATCTAGGTCGTTATACAATGATAGGCCGAAGAAGGAAAAACTCCTCCTCCCAAACTCGAGTCTCACTTTGGGAAAATGAAGGAGTCTACTATGGCGGATACGCGCTGAGAGACCTTTACATTATAAACACTCTGTTTCATACACTAAAACAGTAATTATTCTAGTATTTTAATTTATTAAAAGTTAACTTGTTCTGACCACTTCAGTAAGTGTAGGGCAAACTCTGTTTACTAACTTATGGCATACAGATCTTATCATTTTACAGAAATTCTGAAGTACTGCACACAGATTACTATGGTTGATTTTATCCACAGTTTTTACGCTGTACCTATTTGGATATTGGGATGTGATTGATCTCTTATTATAATTAAGTACACATAACATAGCCTACCCCTGAATAACCATTATTTTTCAGGGTGCAATGATTTTACATTTTGATCTGCATTTTCAATCACTAAAGTTATCTTATACGCTTTTTTATAAGGTTAATGAATCCCCTTCCGCCTAAGGTTTACTTTGGATTTGGAAAGACCAAAGACCACACAACAATGTATCTCACAAAGCTTTATCCAAGGATATTAAAGCCAACACCACGCACATTTACACCATGGGATGTTGAGGTCTACTAAACCTCTTGTGAAATCATTCCATTTATTTCATCACTAAAATTCATACAATGGATGAAATTCAGTGGTGAACATCTGACATGTCGAGTTGGTTAAACAATTAAATAATTCTAAAATGTTTCAAAATAGCAATAAAATATCAGTATGATAAGTTTAACTAGAGTCATGAGAGTAAAGAATACCATAAGGACAGTTCAATTAACTTGATAGAGAGTTCACTCTTAAATACATTTACACTTATATTTTTATTTCTAAGAGTTGGTGATAGTTTTTTATACATTAATAATAGGGTCCCTTGTGAAATGAAGTTAATCTATGGCTTGGATTTTGAAAGAGAGCTTAATGACGTGTAGTATAACTATGGGCTTGTTTACAGTCTTACAAGATTCTCTGGGGCAAACGCCTCCTATAACTCTAGCAACCTTTTCCTACAGATTAACCATATTTTCTGCTGAAGGTGGCTGTATTTCATAATGGAAAGGAAACGCCATAGTAAACCAACCTTACTGTTCGGTCATCACATAATCTTTTAATAAATTTAAGAGTAAAAAAGCTTTATTTAACTCGACAAACAGTCTATCAGTGTGATCATACCATTTCAGATAATTTTAGAGTGTCAGGTTAATAAAATATGCTAATCTACTGGAAAAAAAGATTAACGTTTTTATATTTATTATTATTATTTATTATTTTTACATAAATTCTTTATACTTATTCACTATTGCAGACGATTGTAATACTTTAGTTTTAGCTCAATTTAAATCAAGGCCATTCTTGTTCAACCAGAAAAAAGGAATTTGGAGAGTGGATGAGATATTGAGTGCTATTTATTTTTGGTCTTTAGCTTTTACTAAGATATCGTCCCATCAGCAAACAAAATTAAATCAGAATTTACATTTTGTTATCATTGGCATAAACTAAGAACAAGGATGGCTCAACTCTCGAGCCTTGAGGAAGCCAGTCTAATTAGTTCTAATTTGAAAATAATGAGTTGCCTTCTAAGGTATTAACTAACCTGTTTAAATCTATTGTGAAGATAACTTGAAAACCACCGAATGACTGTCTGACTTACACTGTAAGCTTCTATTTTGTTCAATAAAATGTCATGTATAACACTATCGAAGGACTTGGACAGATCACAGAGCACACCAGCAATGATCTGCGATCCAACCATGGCATTTGAAACTTCTGTAATTAGTTTAAAAACTGCACGTTTTATTGCATTATTTTTTATAAACCCAAATTTATTGGAATGTAGAATATGTAAAAAAAATCTGTTTTTAACATTATGTCCTCAAATATTTTGATAATACCGGTAACAATGATGTAGGCGGTAATTATCAATATCCTTTTTGTCAGCTTTCTTTCGATGGGTGTTATTACAGTATATTTAATTTTTTCAGTAAAATTACTATTTCTTAAACTTTTATAGCTTTCTAATTTATTTAGCAATGAAAGATGAAACAGCAGTAATTATAGGAGCAGGAATTTCATCCCGGCCGGTAGATTACTAGTTTTTTAATGCATGTATGGCTTCTATAACATTACTCTCAGTCACTACTTCAAAATCAAATGAACAAGCAAGGGGTATAAACTCAATTAGATTAACAACTTCTAAGGGAGACAATTTAACAATACCGGTAACTTGAACACAGTTAAAAAAATAACTATTGAAGTATTTGGCAATTAAATAAGAAGTTTTTATAACAAAATAATGTACAACTAGTTGAGAAAGTAAGGTGCTCAGAGAATCCCCACTTGCTGGCAGTCATTCTGTTAGTCGCCACGTCTACAATAGCACACCATACGTATAGCTGACTTAAAGAAATTGTTACAGATTGTTCGTCCTTCATTTGATTAATTCGTTTAAACATTAAATTGAGACCCTAACAAATAATATATTTTGTAATTTTGGCGCTAGATAAATTTTATTAAGAGCACATAAACGCTTTATAAGGGAAAGTGGGCATAACCTCTCAACTTGAGTGGACATCCCGGCAATTAATCCAGGGCCCTTTGAACCAAAGTCCACGGCAATAACTGTTAGGGTAGCAAGATGCTCTCAACATTTTCTCAGTATTTTTGTTTATTACTGATTATGTATGAATATAAATTATAATAAAATACCCCCGTCACGGCTCACCTGCTTACTCAGTGAATTTCCGATGAATATGTATGTCTTGGTAACACATTAATATGTATATATTGGTAAGTCATTTACCAGGGGTCAAAAGAAATATATTCACAAATAAACGATTTTTAAAATTAAAATATTACCTTTGTCAATCAGCTCATAAAGTTGTAACAAATGTTACGGCCGTTTCAGCATCACTGTGCCATCCTCAGACATTGAATTTCATCCATAAGGCGTCGTTAAAACATAAAATTTTCACACACAACAAATACATTTAAAAAACGATATTTACAAAAACAGGCCTGTTTCGTGACCCACATTCCCGCACTCGAGCAAATAGCTGACTCAAAACGATTTTTGTTAAGAATGTTTTATTTAAGAATAACATTGGAGAAGAGTTCGCCGGTTTGCGGAAACAAGGAACATAAAATAATGGGTTGTTATGCAGTTATCAATAGAACTCATCTAAGTTTTAAAACTATCCAAGTTTCATCCATAAACATTCATTAATAAGCGATTTATTACATTTTAATTATCATCCGTAAGAATAACATGGAAACCAAGTACCTAGGATTGCTGCTACGGAAACCATACGCGAAAAAAATTGTTTTCTTTTTGTGTAAACATCAATAAACGACAATCAGATGAACCCATGTACTAAGTTTTGTCAGTTTATGTTTATAAATAAGCGAGATATAATATTTTTCATTGTATCCATAAGAATAACATTATACAAACGTACCGTGTTTAGCACTTCAAAAATCTGAGAAACCAATTGACGTAGAGGAATGATCAAAATACCAAATTTTTTAAGCTGAATTCAGTAAAACTTGATTAAAATAAAAATTACATGTGAAAACCCCCCCAAAACCCCCTTTCGAATGGTGCAATTTGTCTGGTTTTCGAACTCGTTCAAATAAATGGTACTTTACAGAACTGTACCAAATTTCATTGCGATCGAACATTTGTTGTGAGAACTATCATGCTTACGGACACACACACACACACACACACACACACACACACACACACACACACACACACATATGTATTACATATGTATATACATATATACCAATTTTAACGAATGGTGTTTTTTGGCATCTGGGGACCTCAAAACGAAAAGTTATCATGGTCCCGGGCCTCGGTGTTACCTTGCTGACTACGGTAATTGCTTCTTCACTATAGGGGAAATTCGCTAAAATCAAAAGAGGATATATATTTAATACACATTGCTTTATTTTACAAATTATGTCTACAAATAGTAACTTATATTTTAGACTTAAGTCACATAAGCATATTATACCACCTGCTAAACTGTATATATACTCTATATTTAAGAGTTTTTAGTTTTTAAAAATTGTTAATATTTTACATTTGTTAGACATATATTATGCAAATGAGAAAACCCTCAAAAACTAACAAAAATACATTCACAAACAATTTGAATAATTGTACCGATCGATTGCACTTAATAAATTATTTAGTGCAACAGGTTTTTACAAAACTGAGTTACAAAACACTACAGTAAAATATGTTGCAAATCGATCAGTGAGCCCAAGTCTTTGATTTCAGATAAGTTATTGTTAACTATTCTTTATTAAACTAGTTGTTCGAGATGGGAGGTTATTAATATATCAACTACTCCAATCGGCTCAAGGTCAAGATTTGAAAAATGGTTCAATCGACTAATAGTTTGATTTAAGTTTCCTCATTACTTTGATGTAGTGTATTAATATTAAAATCACCAATTAAAATACACAATTTTTCACTATATATCACTAAACAATGTTCACTATCTTTACATTTTCTAAAAATATTTCTATAAATTGTTTGAATATGTAAAATATTGTTATTTTAAACCACTGAAAAAGATTGTATAAAACAGTTTTAACTACGCCATGAGGCGAGCATTACAACTTATGACTGAATACGTTTCTGATTCACTGAATATTAACTACGATTCGTTGTTCGGCCGGTGTTGAATATATTTTAATCGGAGATTGCGTATTTTTTCGAGTTCGTTGTTGATCATTGAGCTATTGGAAAGTGCTATCAGCGTAACAATTTATGTAGGCTTGAAGATAACAGGGGTCGTTGTAGAACCGATTTACGTTCCAGATGTTCTGGTGGAAATTACGAAGCACACTTTGCTACCAGTAACGGCTCCCCGCTCATCGCAGCTGGTTCTTTGCTCTAATTACAAATTCCAAGGTCGACCATGAAATAAATTCTTACTGCTTGGGAATCAATCAATGTATTTTATGATACAAAGTTTTGTGCTGGTTATTGACATATATTTGCAACCCTTCTAGAATTTTATGTGTTTTCTCCATAGAAGAATTTATATTAAACTACAATCATGGTGTTAAAGGAAATCTTGTAAGGAAATCTGTGTTTTTGGGCCGTTGTAAACATCTTGTGGTATACTGAAACGAATCGGTCAGGGTTTGTTAATTGTTTTACATTTGTATGTGGTGTTGCTGTTACTGCTACTGCTGCTGCTTCTGTTGCTGCTTATAGTGCCATCGTTGGGGTTGATGTTCGCGTGGTGATTGTAGGGAAGTTGGCGGAGGCAGAAATTAGGCGTAGGATTAAAAGGTGGTGAAGAATAAAGTTACGGAGGATTGTTTGGTGGTAGTTTAAAAACTGGATAAATATAGCTTGGTGGTTGTGGATAACATGGTCGAGAATAACATGGTGGAAGCATGCATGGTGGAGGGTAGCATGATGGAAGACAGCAAGGTGGAAGACAGCAAGGTGGAGGAATACATGATGGAATATAGCACGGTGGACGATAACATGGTGGTGGTAATGGTGGAGGATAGTAAGGAGGTGGTGGCGGTATTGGATAATATGGCGGGGGAAACCATGGTGCGGGTGGTGTTGGTAGTGGTGGATAATATAGTGGGGGATGGTATGGTGGTGGTCGAGGGGGTGGTGGCGGAGGAAGTGGTGGAGGTGGTGGAGGTGGTGGCGGTGGCGGTGGTAGAGGCGGTGGAGGTGTTGGAGGTGGTAGTGGTGGAGGCGGTGGAGGTGGTGGAGGTGGTGGCGGCGGTGGTGGTGGAGGCGGTGGAGGTGGTGGAGGTGGTGGTGGTGGTGGTGGTGGTGGTGGAGGTGGTGGAGGTGGTGGCGGTGGTGGTGGTGGAGGTGGTGGTGGTGGTGGTGGTGGAGGAGGAGGTGGTGGAGGCGGTGGTGGTGGAGGTGGTGGCGGTGGTGGTGGTGGGGGTGGTGGAGGTGGTGGAGGCCTTGGTGGCGGCGGTGGTGGAGGTGGTGGCGGTGGACGCCGTGGGGGAGAGTGATGCCCAACCCAAACGAATACTCCTTGTCTCTGCCCTTGTCTCTGCCCATGCGGGCGTCGTCTTACTGGTATTCTGGGAAAATCTAACTTTCTTCTACGTTTCCTGTGAAAACCGAATAATTTCCCAAAGCATCGTGGTTTAATTTGGGTAATGTTAAGTTGTGTATAATTGTTTGAAATAAACTTGTTTTGATTATTGTGTGTTTTAATGTTTTTATCATTAACCGTTTTAATATTTTCTTTATCGGGAATAGTATTAAAATTTGAATAACCATTATTTTTAACTTCTTCATGAAAAACCACATTTTTTTTATCTTCGTCAATATAATTTAGACTGCTCTCAGTAAATCCGTTTTCCCTTTTTGAAAAATTAAAAATATCTTCTTTTTTTAAAAAGCTTATATTGGATGCTTTTTCCAAATAGGATGTATGGAGTTCATCAGTTTTATTTTTGGTTCGCAGGATATTTTCATCTATTTTGTTTTCTTTTGCTGTTTCTTCAAAAATTTGTGGTGTTGCGTTTTTCTGAAAACAAAACAAAAACAAAGAAGGATGAACACCAAACGATGCAACATTTAATTAGTTTCGTTCAGTGAATTGTAGGAAAAATCAGGTGAGTTATTCAGGTTTTCAGTGTAAATAATGATATTTTCTAGTTTTACTGAGTATTGCATTTGTTATTATTTATCAATCCGAAATAATAACACAATTAAAATTAGAAAAAAGTATTCTTTGTTTTGGAATCACAGATCTTACCTTGATAGGTAACACATTTGTCACCAATAACAGCAAAACAATATTTGTTGACAACAGCTTTTCCATTGTCTGAAAAAAGTTATAGGAACTACTTATAGTATTTGCTTTTTCATAAATGAATCACTTTACAACAAAACATTTTTTAACTATTCGTAAATGTAAGGATTTTCATTTAACGAAAGTATTTATTTGCATTTCACATATTTCTCATAACTGGCAAATCAAAATATGATGGTGCATAAATGAACATTCTTGCTTTGTAAAATAAGTTATTGGTACTATTATATTTAGGACATAATTTCAAATGTTGTGCTTGATTAAATAACTTAAGCATTGAGTAATTTGTAGTGTGAGTGCAATCTTTAACCATTAAAGGATATCTGAACAACTATCTGCTTGAACACAGGGGCCACTTCCGTTCCGATTTTTCTCTTAACGACACAGCGTCCAGACGTTTACTGAACACATCGATTTAATTCAGCAGATAATGAGTGCCATCGTTTTGTAAACTGAGACCACGCATATCGTTATAGTTCTTTTAGTCCGAACACTACGTAAGCTTTGCGAGGGAAATGTTTTCGAACGGGTCAGTGCAGCGTATTTGCGTCTTGCATCGTAACCTATCTACAGCCCTGATTTTCTCACCACAAAAGGCACGCGCGAGTCCGGCGATGCCACCGTATGAGACCGCGTCCCTCATCGTAATAGGTGCATTCCATCGTACCGTTCTCACTGGCTGTTTACCACTGGCACTGGCAAACATCCATTACTAGGGTTTGTGAGTCCTTGTTGATGTTTTTTCTTTAAAGACTAATATTTAATTGTAAAATGTTGTCGTTGTCTAAATGATTATGTTTATCATTAGTTATTCTCACGTTATCTTTAGAATTGACTTATTTAAGTGTTTTAGATTTTTATTTTATAATTAGAAAAATTTATAAATAATAATAACACTTGCTCAACGTTTTTATATTGTATACGGTGCCCGTAGCAAAATAAGCTAGACTTTTGCTAATGCATGTATAATGCCAATGGCAAATAAACGATTCTTGATTCTTGATTCTTAAGATGTGATAAATGTGAAAAGCTTATTTAAATAATCTTTAATAAACTGTTGTAACTTAATGAAACTTAAATATGATGATAGTAGCACTTAGTTAATGAATCAAATTCAGTTCAATGCTTATAAATTAAAACCTGACCAGGTCTCAAGAAACCTGATCAGATACCAAAGGAGAATAGAGTATAATATATTTATTTTTGGACATTTTTAATATTGTAAAAACTTACCTAGTATAATTAGTTATATTAACAAGGAAGTCTTTATAATTGATTGGATTACATCGTAATGACACATAGGTCTATGGCAATCAATATAATTCTCCCAGAAAACTGAAAAAAAACATTTCTTCAAGTGAGTACTATTAGTTTTTATTGTATTTTTTACATTTGAAACATTATTTTATAGATTGAAAGGTTTACTTGTGTAAATAAATTCATTAACAATATAGATTTTAAGGAAGCTATGTACTGTGTATTTATATATATTGATTATTGATCAGGAATATTTATCATAACCTTTAGTAAAGTTGCTATTACCTGCTAAAATTTAAAAATTACTGTAAATGTATTGTTTATTGCCGTTAACTGGACCCTGAGTGTTCAATTTAAATAATTTTTGTCATCTTGAAGTACCATTTATTTACTTTATTTTAGGTATATTTGTTCGAAGGTATAGTTGAAAAGTATAATTTATACAGCAGAGAGCTACACTCAGTGTAAAATAACGTTAATGCTAAAACAATAGATATATGTTACATGATCTTTGGATTTTAACATTATTTTGTTTTTGGGCCACTCTCATATTTTTTTCATCCTGGGGGACTTGTTAAATAATGCAAAAACACAGAAGACACAACATGAATATATAATTCACGTAACACGAGCATAACACGAAGAGGTATTTACCCCTTAGTTTAACGGGACTGGGCAAAAATTACCCACTTTGTCAGGGAGCCGATTTTGTTTTTCAGGCTTACTCATCTCGCGCTCTCTGGCCAACATTTAACAATTCCCCAAGATTAGAGTGGCCCAATAAAAGAGCAATAAAAATATATGATCAGAAATCGTCTGTGGCAAATAGTCTATATCTTTGATCTAAAACAGTTTGTATACACCTCAGTTAATACATTCCTTGTTCTTAATACTTGGTTTCCCAACTACTTGAACGTTATGAACAATGTTATATGTTACTGAATATTGTACCTGAAAATTTAATTAATTGTTTTATCATGTAAGGACGAGGTATTTTGGAAACCCTTTATCTTAAAGCTATACATAATGGAGAGAACCTTGTTTTTTCTACCAAATTACCTGCTAAAACTAAAGCATAACATTTTAGGCATAGAACCAGACCGCAAACTAAAGAAATTTCTGTTTCCAAGAATTTTAATAACTACGGTGAGGTCTCATTGTTCAAAATCAAAAACAAATAAAACATTATAAACATGAAATTAAAATTTAACAATTATTAATACCAGCGTAATTTGTTTACTGAATGATATACCGAAACAGTTAATAACTTTTATTCAACTATATTTACCTCTATGAAACCGAGTTCCAATTATCAAGACAAATAAGGGAGCTGTCAGTTCAGATTAAATGTAAAATTATTACCTTTTAAATCCATAATTTATTACATCTTTTATAGAACAACAATATCTTCTTTGGGGTTTAATTACCCACATATAAAATTCCTCGGTAATTAAAATAAAATAATAATTTATTAATTGAATGGGCATATCTTATTTTAGTAGTCATGTGAGAACTGTACAAATATTAATTAATTAGTAAGATCAATGGTACGGAAAAGGGTTTATTGTTGTAATGTCTGATGGAAAATATCATAAAACTGAACACACAGTTTAAAATAAACTATATTTTTTATTTAAACTCGGTTTCATCTCTAAAAAAATGTGATGGGTATAACCTTTTGATAAAAATACAAAAACATACAGTTAAAGATTAGTTCCTATGTAAAATTTCGAACGAACTTTTATGATAGTAAAGGTTTTCGGTTTAAGACCCAATGAAAAAAACAGATAAAAACCAACGTTTAATTATTTTGTGTTTCTCATTTACTAATTATAAATCTTTATATATAATAACTAAACTAGTAAACTACTTGCTTAACTTCAATGGGAAGCGTTTTACGTTTTGACAACTATTGCTTCTATGAAGTAATAATAAATAAGCTTCTAAAGACTCATCCGGCTGATGAAAGAATGACTGCCAAATGGTACATCGGAGAAATGCATTTTATAACGTATCTTATACATTAGTTCGCTAAGGATTTTGACTTTCCGCCCCTTACGTCGTGATTTCTCAAAAGATTTGTACAATCGTTGTGTCATTTTAAAGTTTTTACACTGCAGATTAACAGAAAAATTTCAAAATAAAAAATACTGCTTTAGTTTTTAAAATATTAACTTTTAACAAAATTGTTGCATGTCATTTAAATGGGAGAGTATTCTCGAAGGAACTCGGCCTTAGTTTGAGAAAACCAGAAAACGTGTGATCATGGAATTTTTATCAATTTAAAGCTTAAACATTCCGATACTCTTAAAAATTGTCAGGTTTATAACTTTTTTCCTTTAAGGTCGTTAAGTGTTATAATGTATAAAGTTCCAAAATCTTTCCATGCTATTCACATAGGAGAATTTGTATCTATGATTTTGATGAACTCGGCCTTAGTTTAAAAAAATCAGGCAATGTGTAGTCATGGAATTTGTCCAATTTGAAGCTTAAACATTCCGATTTTTCCCAAAGTCTTCAAATTTATCAGTTCCTTCCATTTTGTTTAATGTTAAAAAGTATAAAGTTCTCAATTTTCTCCATGTTTTTCATATGGGAGAAGTTTTGTCCAGGAACTCGGCCTTAGTTTGAGAAAACCAGGTAACGTGTGGTCATGGCTTTTTTTTACCAATTTGAAGCTGAAACATTCCGATACAAAATTGTCAGATTTATAATTTTCTCCTTTTAAGTTTGTTAAATTATTCAAAATGGAAATGTCTACAAACTGTTTAGGTGGGAGTCATAGTAAGTTTTCTTTACAGCAAACAGCTGATTAAAATCCTGACTGTGATTTTTATTAGACAGCTGATCAGCTCATCAAGCTTTTGATTTATTTTTGATTGAAGCAAACATTAAGTGTTTATTTTTATATTTTTTACATTGTGACTTTTTAACTGTATCGTGCCGCACATAAAGGTTGCATTTTCATAATTTGTGATATTTTTAGTAGATATATATTAAAAACTGGAGGTATTTCATTGTTGGCGATTAAACAAAACACATGGTACCGTGAGATTACTCAACCTTAATTGTAGCTGTCGAATTTAAACGGGCACCCACTAGTTTAACTATAAGCATAAAGCAATTGTGGTAGTTCTTAATTGGTATCGTATCGATTTGAATGATTCAATTGTAATGATGGCTTATGACATAGTAATATGATGGCGGTAAAAAGAAATTAAAATCATGTGCCCCATAAAATTAAATTTGACTTCGTCTTGTCAAACGCGTCTTCAATGGAAAACTCTCAGTTTAGGATTTCTGAGTTTCATACGAAATTATTTAGTTTCCCTTTAATATTTTTAATTTGTACTATATCTTTTATTTTGCAAGTTGTAAAGTTGTTCGTAAAAAAGAAATTTGTAAAGAGTAATTAGAGTACAGCCTACTAATCTAGTAGAATTGTTACTTGTCTTGCAAAAGGTGGAGTGACTGTGGTTTTTAGGTTTGTTGTATGTAAATCGTCCCTTACATTGAAAAATCTAAGTTTTAAATCTTTTGTGCGTTTTGCGTCATCTTGAAAAAATCGTCCAAAAACTGTACTTTATTTACTATTTCTCTTTAGGTTACTTACAATGTCATAGCTAAAAACACTTTCACATTGTTTTTAAATATTACAAGATTAATATATAGACTAATGATTGGAAATATGACTAATAGGAATGGAGAATCATAAGTATTAAATCATTAAAGGAATTGAAAAATAAGTATAAAACTGGACCTAGTATCATTTCAACTTAATTAACAATTTTTTTCATGATGTTTAGTGTAAAAGGTGTAGGATATTAATTTGTAGGCAACAACAGTTTTTACAAGTTAAACAGATATTAATTTAAAATATGTTCAACTGACACAATTGAACCAAATGTAGAAGCAAAAAAGGTTACTGTATTACGTCAGAAAAAGCCAAAAACACATGCACGCATATTAATACCTTGTTTTTATTAGTTGGATAATCGGAACGAAGTGAAGAGTAGCCTTATACATGTCTTTAATGCTCAGAGTGTTAAATAATAAAATCAATTAGCGTGGGGTTTAGTTTCAACCTTACCATGTAGACATAGACAACCTCAGTGAAAATGAATTAATAACGTTAGGTTTCATGAGTGGATCGTCTATCAACTCACCACTTCTATGAGTCACTTCTGTCAACAATAGATCCTACTAACCAAGAGCTCCTATATCTTTTACTTTTACTCTCATTGATGATATTCCACATCGTTTTTGATTTGCATTTGGCATTCTCCATTAAATTTATTACATTTAATGACCATAATTAATTATTAATAATTATTATTGACATTAATAACGGCCTCATGTAAAGAATATTAATTTAAACATATTATTGTACAAGATACGCAGTGGTTTGGATGAAGGAGATATTTAGTTGCCAAATTCTGTAAGAAGAGCTTCTATTTCATTTTCATCAAATAACTATCTAACATAATTTCATCTGATGTAAAATGTTAAGGGAATATGAGTCACTTGAATAATCTACCTGTTTGGGAGTGTAACAAATCGTAATACTGAATGATCCTGTAGAATCATGACCCGGTTCTAGTGATGGGATAAAACATGAGAATTAGGCTTGATGCTATCCTTTAGTAGCCTGGTTGCACAACATGATTGTGGTTAAACGTACGGAAAGAGGAGCTAGGAATATCGGCTGCTGACCCAAACGAATTCCCAATACAAAAGGTATGGTATATTGCTTTTTCTATGAGTAAAAGTAAATATTATACAATATAACAAATGAGTTATACCCTATTACAATTTGTTTTTAGACAAATATTGTTTCGAATCTGCTACTCAGCTAACCTACAGTTTCATCCCCTGAAACGGTCAGTTGTTTTTGTCTTTAAATTTATTATAAATTAGCTCTTTCTGACCACATCAATAAATTGTAGGGTAAATTCAGTTGACTAATTTATGAGGTACGGAACTTATCATTTTACAGTATGTCTTAAGTAGTTCTAAAAGCTTACTATGGTTGCTTTTATCCCCATTGTGCTACGTTGTACCTATTTGGAGATCGGGATGTGGTTGGTCTCTTATTATAACTAAGACTACCCTTAACAAAGCCTACATCTGAACAACAATTATTTTTCAGGATGCAGTGATTTTAAATTTTGATCTGCATTTTTAATCACTAAACCTATCTTATGCGCTTTTGACAAAGTTAATGAGATACCTTCTGCCAGAGTAGTCCAGTCAATGAATGCTCAAAAGGGAGGTGTAGAGAATATTGTGTGGGTGGGAAGAGTATTTTATGCGGGGGAATGTGTTGGGGGTGGTTAGAAGATAAAAGTATTAAAGGTCCCAACCCGACCTCTGTTGCTTCAGTTGGTGGAAGGGGGGAGGGATCCCCTTTTTTAGTTTTTTTACTTCTACAGTGAAAACCCTCCGTCGGAGGGATTAAACTGTTCTCATACAAAATACGATGGCAACTATGATATATTACATATAATTTCTACGATTTTACTCATAAAAATTGTAATTGCCCAGCTATGGATCGATTGATTTTTATAATCTATGTCCCATCCTTTTTGGCTTTAAATGTTTTTAAAATACAGATTATGTACTAAATAATTTGCCGTTTTCAAAATTTTAAGCTTTAAATAGTTAAAATGGCCGCCATTTTGAAAAGGTTAAAGATAATAACGCCAAATGTAACACCAAATAAGCCCTAAACATAAATAATTTAAAAAGATAATACAACCATAATTTCATAGTTTTTTTAGCAGCATGTACGTGTTGTTACAACTAAACTTCATAAATAAAATACATCTTACAACACTACAAAGTATATTTACACTTATACTGTATTTACATACAAGGCAAAATAGTAATATAAGTAATATAAGTAAAATATACACAAAATATGGTACAAGGCGATCGATTTCAACCAGTTACACCGGTCATCATCAGGCCCAATCAGAGAATGACAGAATGAAGATGGTGAACAGCTTATAGCTTAGTGTTGTAAGACTATTTTATTTATGCTGTTTACTATAAAATACAAGACAAGTTTCAAGTCTGTACCTCAAGTGGTTCCTAATATATGCTGAATTAATTAAAAACCAGATTCAGGCAGACATACGGAAAACGAAACGGTTTAGAAACAAGTTTATAAGACATTTTTTACTCCTTTTGATAAGTTATACCAAATCCTGCATTTTAGCTATACTCTCACGGGACACCCTGTAGTAACTTATTTGACAAAAAATGTGAGAAAAAATCAATTTATAAACATATTTATTTCTATTGGAAAATATATTGTAAACTAAGACATGTACGGAAAATATGATAAAATATTTTTGATAAAAAATTGTATTTTCTTTATTTTATATAAGAATAGTTTCTTCCCTCCGATGTACGATGTACGGTTTTCATTGTAGATGTAAAAAACTAAAGAAGAGGGTCTTTCTCCCCATCCCACCACTGAAGCAGCATGGATAGGGGCGGGGACTTTTAGTACTTTTATCTTCCAACTACCCCCAACACATTCTCGCACAAAAAAATTCATCTCCCCTCCATGTCCTCTACATCCCCTTTATTGACTGGATTAAAGATTTACTTTGGATTTGGGAAGACCTAAGACCACACAATAATTTATCTCAAAGCTTTATTCAACGATGTAAAGTGACTTGAAGCTGCTAACATCACGTGCATACACCTTGGGATGTTGAGGTCTACTAAACTTCTTGTGGTGCAGAAAACCAATTCCCCGCTTGCTGGTAGTCATTCTGTTAATCGTCACGTGTACAATGGCACACCAAAAATATAGTTGGCGATAGATATGAAATTTAAACAAATTTTTTATTAGCATATTACGTGTTGTTATTACTTACGGGATGTAATAAAAGACGTCTTACAACACTTAAGATATATTTACACTTATACTGATTCACATACAGACGGTAAACATATATAAAAGATGGTACTAGGCTATAGATTTCGACCAGTCACACCAGTCATCATCAGTTGGATTGATTTTGTGGGAACTAATTTTATTTAATCATTTTAGGTCAAGTGATTCGTCTGTAAACGGGTTGAGACACCTTATGCGAGACACCCTGTATAATACCTGGTTAAAAATAACATATTAAAATGTTTTCTAAGTAAAAACGTAAAGAGATGTCTTAGATAACTGATAACTAGGTTAAAAAGATGAATTTACAAAAATGGAAAGAAACACTGAAAGTTTATCAGTACGATGGTGGTATAATATGCTTATGTGACTGAGCCTCCAATGCTAGATACTATTTGTGTTTAATAAATATGCTCTTTTGATCTGCTATCATATTTTATATTCATGCACATTCAATAATATACAAAATTATCTTAGGGACAGCTTGCTAGCAAAACAGTTGGTACCTTAGACCTTGGTTCAAAGTGCTATTGGATTTATTACCAGGACGTCCATACATGTTGAGTGGTTATACTGCTATCCTTTAAAAATACGTTCATGTGCCTTTAATAAAATTTATCTAGCGCTAAAATTAAAAAATATTATTTTGTATACCCTTAATTAAATGTTTACACGAATTTATCAAATGAAGGGCAACGAGCTGTACAAATTTCATATTACGGGATGTAATAAAAGACGTCTTACAACACTTAAGATATATTTACACTTATACTGATTCACATACAGACGGTAAACATATATGAAAGATGGTACTAGGCGGATTCATCAGGAGGATTGGCCTGATGATGACTGGTGTGACTGGTCGAAATCCATAGCCTAGTACCATCTTTTATATATGTTTACCGTCTGTATGTGAATCAGTATAAGTGTAAATATATCTTAAGTGTTGTAAGACGTCTTTTATTACATCCCGTAATATGAAATTTGTACAGCTCGTTGCCCTTCATTTGATAAATTCGTGTAAACATTTAATTAAGGGTATACAAAATAATATTTTTTAATTTTAGCGCTAGATAAATCTTATTAAAGGCACATGAACGTATTTTTAAAGGATAGCAGTATAAAAACTCAACATGTATGGACGTCCTGGTAATAAATCCAATAGCACTTTGAACCAAGGTCTAAGGTACCAACTGTTTTGCTAGCAAGCTGTCCCTAAGATAATTTTGTTTATTATTGAATGTGTATGAATATAAAATATGATAACAGATCAAAAGAGCATATTTATTAAACACAAATAGTATCTAGCATTGGAGGCTCAGTCACATAAGCATATTATACCACCATCGTACTGATAAACTTTCAGTGTTTCTTTCCATTTTTGTAAATTCATCTTTTTAACCTAGTTATCAGTTATCTAAGACATCTCTTTACGTTTTTACTTAGAAAACATTTTAATATGTTATTTTTTAACCATGTATTATACAGGGTGTCTCGCATAAGGTGTCTCAACCCGTTTACAGACGAATCACTTGACCTAAAATGATTAAATAAAATTAGTTCCCACAAAATCGACCCTGAAGAGTAACGTAAAAATTGTTGTAACTTGTTAAAAACCAGGGTGTTCTAAAATCTGAGAGTCACTAGTTCGATACTCGGAATTCTCAAATGTAAACTTACATCATGAAAAAAATCTACTCTATCCGTTTAAAAATGGCGGCTATTTTTGCGAAACAATATTAACATTTATGGAATACACGGTATCTGCTATACCACACGACATATTTTTATTCTGATTAAAGTTCCTTACTTATAATTAACTCAGCTTTACCCTGATATGCAACATGCCAGTATTTAAAACATAGTACTTTCTAATTTACGCCAATCTCGTATCTCTTTTTGTTTTTTGACAATCAACAAAAACCTAATTTCCCCATAAAAATACATGTAATTTCTACGTAACACGTCCGAATACTCTGGGGCCTGTTTTATAAATGAGTCATGTAGAAATAACATCTAGGCTATTTTATATGGGGAAATGATGATTTTGTTGCTGCTAAAAAAAGAGATACGAGGATGATGTAAATTAGAAAGTTGATAGGATTTCTAAGGCCTTTCTCATTATTTACTTCTTGATATACATCACTATTTGACTTTATTAAACTTCAGATGTATACAAATTTAGAAAAAATATACGAGTATGACATTTGAATCAGAATAAAAATATATCTTGTGGTTTAGAATATACAGGGTATTCCGTAATTGTTAATATTTTTCGCAAAAATGGCCGCCATTTTGAAATTGATTAAGATAAGTTAGTTCTGATTTCACCACTATATTTGTCTGTTAAAGGTATTTACAATGGTGTATAACATGACATATGTTTACATTTACAAATTCCGATATTTGAGCTAGTGACCTTCAGTTTTTGGAACACTCTGTGTTTGAAATAAGTTAAAACTATTTTTACATTACTCCTTGGGGTCTATTTAGAAGAAATAATTTTATTTCATCCTTCTAGGTCCAGTGATTCGTCTGCAGTAGGTTTGAGACTGCTTACGTGAGACACCATGTATAAATGAGAAAACACTCCGATGCTTGAAAAAAACTGTCACAATAATTTGCTAAATTGCAGCAATTTATTACAATTTAGTGCAACAGGTTTAACAAAACTCAGCTTCGAAATACTACAGTAAAATATGTTGCATATTGAGCAATGAGCCCAAGTCTTCGGTGTAGAATTAAAAAGTGGTGAAGGATAAAGTTACGGGGAATTTTTCGGTGGTAGTTTATAAACTGGATAAATATAGCTTGGTGGTTATTGTGGATAACATGGTTGAGAATAATATGGTGGTAGAATGCATAGTGGAGGGTAGCATGGTAACGGATAGCATGGTGGATGATAGGATGGTGGTAGTAATGGTTGAGGATAGTAAGGATAATGGTACTATCGGATAATACGGCGGAGGATAGTAAGGTTGTGGTGGTGGTTGCGGTGGACATGGTGGGGGTAGCGGGTGGCAGTGGCGGTGACGGTGGTGGAGGTGGTGGTGGTGGTGGTGATGGATAGCATGGTGGTGGTAATGGTTGAGGATAGTAAGGAGGTGGTGGCACTATTGGATAATATGACGGAGGATAGTAAGGTTGCGGTGGGCAAGGTGGTGGTAGCGGTGGCAGTGGCGGTGGCGGTGGCGGTGGTTGGAATGGTTGTGGCAGCGGTGGTGGTGGTGGTTTGAGCCAACAACACTTTTTTCTCAATTTTGGCCGTCGTGATTGTTTGGGACAAAGACACTTTTTTCTTTTTTTACGGAATTTGCATCTAAAGCGCCGTTGTTGAACATCGGTACTGGTATGTTGAGTGTTATTGTTTGAAGTAAAGTTATTTTTGTTATTGTGTATTTCAAATTTATTTTGATTATTTGTTGTATTTTCTCTATCGAAAATGATAATCAAATTTGAATATCCTTTTTCTTTAGCTTCTTTATGGAAAAATGCATTAATTTTATCTTTGTAAACAGCGTTAAATGTTGTACTTTGTTGATTGATATTATTAAATATTTGTTGATTTGTTTCGTTTGCTATATTTATTCCCAAAGTTTTTATATAACTTTGATTAACACTCTTGCTTCTGGTATAATTTAGATTGTTTACTGTAAATCTGTTGTAGCGTTAAATGTTGTACTTTGTTGATTGATATTATTAAATATTTGTTGATTTGTTTCGTTTGCTATATTTATTCCCAAAGGTTTTATATAACAATGATTTACACCCTTGCTTCTGGTATAATTTAGATTGTTGACTGTAAATCTGTTGTCCACTTTTGAAAAATTAAATATATCATCTTTTTTCAAAAGTATTATATCGTATGCATTTTTCAAATAGGGTCTGTGAAGTTGATCAGTTTTATTTTTCTCAATCCGGATATTTACATCTATTTTCTTTTCTTTAGTAGTTTCTTCAAACCTTAATAACGGTACGTTTTTCTGGAAAAAAATTCAGAAGGAGTCTTTGTGTTGGATGACTACCAAACGATACAATATTTAATTGGTTGTGTTTAGTGAATTGCAGTAAAATTTGTTTTTAAGAAAGAACTTGTAAAACATAACCATATAAATATAAAATTATAGCCAAAATATTCGGAGGGATTAGTCATATTTTTAGTGTTAATATTTTTTTATAATTTTACTTAGTATTGTATTGTAAATTATTCAATAAACAGAAAAACATATTCTTTCTGAAGTAGATGTATATTTATTCTTTACATTATAATTTAGTTAATAATTAACTCATTCATAAATCAAAAAGTGTACTTGTTTGAGTTGGGATCACAGATCTTACCTTGATAGGTAACACATTTTTCACCAATAACAGCAAAATAATCTTTGTTGACAACAGCTTTTCCATTACCTGAAAACAAGTTATACTAATTATCTGAACTACATTCCTTACTGCTGGGTATTGACATTTAAATCAGTGATAAAATAAACTTTTACCTTTCAACATCCTGTTGTGTTGCGCTAGGCTACATGTTTCGTGGCAACAACCACATCTTCAAGTAGATTTATCACATTAATTTAAAATTGGAACACTACATATAAAGAGATGCATTAACACATACACGTCACGTCCTACATTCTCCAGTCACCGCCGGCCGGCGCCGCTACGATCTGGCGTGCAAGCACCGCGGCGGGAGTAAATAGTTATAAACAAATTACCAGTCTTGTTTTTAATTTTTACGTGTATGTGTTAATTTATATCTTTATATTTGTGTGTATAAATTTTAATTTTATGTGTCAAATCTACTTAAATATGCTGCCTGAAGATGTGGCTGTTGCCACGAAACATGTAGCCTAGCGAAAAACAACAGGAAATTGAAAAATACCAAGTTTATTTTACCACTAATTTATAATGATTATTTGACTTATTTGCTTCAGCATTAAAATCTAATTACAACAATAAAATACTTAAATTCATGAATGTAAGGATTTTTATTTAACGAAGGTATTTATTTGGATTTCATATATTTCTCATAGAACGAAATTGAAAATATGATTTCACAAAAATGAAAATTCTTTCTTTGTAAAATAATTTATTAGTGATATTATATTTAGGATGCAGTTTCAAATGTTGCTCATGATTAAATAAATTAATCAATGTGTAATTCGTAACGTGTGTGCAATCTTTAACTGTTGATGGACACAGCGGCCACTTTAGTTTTGATTTTTCTATAAACTGCACCACGAAAATACGTTTACTGAACACATGCTTTGTTGACTGAGACCTCACAAATCGGTGTAGTTCGTTCAATCTGAACACTAGGTACGGGTTGCGAGTGAAACGTTTGTGATCGCAATCTAACTTATCCACCACCTTATTCGCTGATTGGTTCTTGTTTTTGCGCGGCTAAGTAAAAAAATGTTGCTTCACCTGTTGATGCAATTTAATTTTATCCCTGTTGTCCATGCGTTTTATTGTTTGGTATATGATTCATTTCCTTGTCTAGGTGGTTGCCCTGGATGATTTACCAGTACTGCCATTGTGTTGTAACCGTTCGATGACCTTTTGCGGTACGATAACGAATTTCTTCGTATACTTCATTGTTAACCACCGATTAAGGCAACGGAACTAAATATTAAACACAGTATTCAATTTTATTAAAGGAATGGCATGAAGTACATCTTATGGAAAACTTGATTTATCAATTTGACCTCCAAAATGGTTAATTTGTATACAACGATATGTTGTCTGAATATTGATTGCAACGTCAGATGAATCACTTTGTAGTTCTGATTGTGGGAGATAAGATCTGATTGTGGGAGCTAAGATCTGATTGTAGGAGCTAAGATCTGATTGTGGGAGCTAAGATCTGATTGTGGGAGCTAAGATCTGATTGTGGGAGCTAAGATCTGATTGTGGGAGCTAAGATCTTATTGTGGGAGCTAAGATCTGATTGTGGGAGCTAAGATCTGATTGTGGGAGCTAAGATCTGATTGTGGGAGCTAAGATCTGATAAAAATGTGATAATCCTGTTGAAACTTATATTTTAATAAAATTTTCTCAGCTAATGAAACTTAAATATTATGTTACTAGCACTTAGTTGATTAACATCCAGTTTAAAACTTGTATAAATTAAAACCTGAGCAGGTCTTGAGACACCTGATCAGATGTCAATGGAGGAAAGAGTATAACTAATTTGAGCTACAGTTAATCTAGTTATTCAACCTTTTCTGTAAAAACGTACCTAGAATAATTCATTTTTTACAATGAAGTATTTATAATTGATTGTATTACGTCGTAATGGCACATAGGTTTGTAATAATCAATATATTTCTCCATGTTAAACAGAAAGAATCATCAATTGAGTAATAATAGACACATTCTTAAAAATGATAAGTAAATAAAACATTAGGAGCATGCAATACAAATCTAACAATTAAATACCCCCGTAGCAGCAAACCTGCGTACTCAGCAAATTTTCAATGCATATATATGTAACTTAATACCACATACCAAGTTTCATCAATGTACATTCGTAAATAAACGATTTATGACATTTTAATTATTCTCCATAAGAATAACATGGTGGCTGAGTACGCAGGTTTGCTGAAGCATGGAACAAAAAATGGGGTTTTTATACAAATATCAATGTAACTCAAGTAGGTAAAGCCACATACCAAAATTGTTATTAATTTATGTTCATAATTAAGGGAGATAACACGTTATTTATTCTTCATAAGAATAACATGGGGATGAGTACGCAGGTTTGCTGCTACGGGAACTATCGGCCAAAAAATGTGAAAATGTGTTTTAGTAAAAATATCAATAGACCACAATGATATGAAGCAATATACCAAGTTTCATCAGGATAAGTTGATAAATAAGCGAGATATACAATTTTTCTTATTCTCCATAAGAATTACATTGGACAACTTACTGCGATTTAAAGCTTGTATAAATTAAAAACTGACTGGGTCTTGAGACACCTGATCCGATGTCAATGGAGGAAAGAGTATAAATAATTTGAGCTACAGTTAATCTAGTTTTTCAATCTTTTCTGTAAAAACGTATCTAGAATAATTGATTGTTTTACAATGAAGTCTTTATAATTGACTGGATTACATTAATGGCACATACGTATGTAATAATCAATGTATTTCTCTATGTTAAACATAAAGAATCATCAATTGAGTACTAATAGTCAAACTGTTCAAAATGAAAAGTAAATAAAACATTAGGAGCATGCAATTCAAATCCAACAATTAAAAATACCGTCGTAAGTTTGTTTACGAAATGATATACTGAAACATTTATTAACTTTTTTTAAATAAACTTACCTCTATGAAATAACGTTCCAAACATTTAATACAAGACAAATAAATTAGCTACCAGTTCACATTAATTATTATGATATGGTTAAGTTTTATATCCATATTTTATTACAGCTTTGACTGAACAACAATATCCTCTTTTGGGTTTAATTACGCACACGAAAGTGTCCTTGGTAATTAAAATAGAATAATAGTTTATTAATAGAATGGGCATATTTTATTTTAGTAGGAATATGAAAACTGTAAGAATAGTAGTTCATTCGTAAGATCTTGAGTATGAAAAAGTTTTGTTTTGTTTTAATAGCTGATGCAAAATGTCAGCAGACTGATAACGCAGTTTAAAATAAAGGATAATTTATATTTACACTCGGTTTTACCTCTAGAACTTGATCTTGAACTGGATTACTCTATTACTGACTTTATATTTTAAAATATAAAATCTAAATATCAAACAATAATGACCGGTATAGTTTGAATGGAAAACTTTTTGTAAAACATCAGTGTTTACTTTTATGGTCTTATTTCAAAAGATCCTTTAACATCATTTATAGCTATAAAATTATTTCGAAGCATTAAAAATTTATAATTTTTGTTAATATAAAATGAGCCACAGTAAGAAACTGTTAAATCAAAAATTTATCTCTTAAGCCAATTTTCATTAGGCAGTAATTGAAACTAAATTGGTCAAGTAGCGCCGACTGAGTTTAATTTTGTTGTCGCAGAGTTGCCTCCTGATGAATTCTCTCATGTTTTATTTTCTTTCGTTAATAAACTGGATCCAATCCTACTGTGTAAATAATGATGAGTTTAGCTCAGGCAAGTAATCTTTGTATTAGAAAGTACTATAAAAACGCCATTAATGAAGCAAAAAAGTTGTACAATATTAATAGCATAGAAAAATATTTAAATATGTAAGAAAGCTTAGAGTATAATTAAATCTGTTGCAAAACATAATAGGACTGATGATGTAACAGTTTCTTCAGATGAGTTTAACAACTTTTGTATACAGTCTGTGCAAGAAATCCACACCAATATTGTAAAACCAAACATAACTGCCGTATATTTGATAATAAATAACGTAGGACCCTGTGCAGGTAACTTTTCTCTCACTGAGGTGCCTTCAGAGGAAATTAATGTTATAAGTAGACTAAGGTTTTCTGATAGTAAGGATATTTATGTCTTATCCAGTAGCATGATAAAGAGTTTTGCTGACAGTATAATTGATCCACTTAATATTATTATTAACAAGTGTCTTGTTGAGGGTATTTTCCCTGATAAACTTAAGTTGTCAAGGGTAGTACCTATATTTGAGAAGGGGGATAAAACCTCTCCATCTAGTTATCGTCCAATCTCCATGATTCCAATTTTTTTCAAAAGTCTTAGAAACTGTTATTTATAATGATTTATGAAGTTACTTAAATCAGAATAACATTTTTTTGTAAAGAACAGTTTAGTTTCATGAAAAACAAATCAGCAGTTGATGCTTTGGAATCCATAGTAAAAAATGTTTTGCTGGTGTTTGAGAAGAAGGACTTTGCTCAGGTCACAAAAGGTGACTTGAGCAAAGACCTTTGACTGTGTCGACCATGTATTCCTTTTGGATAAATTGTTTTTTATGAAACAGATAGAAACAGATCGTTTGTATAGGTGATGGGATATCTGATATTGCAGAGGTAAAGTGTGGAGTCCCTCAAGGCTCGGTTTTAGGAACTTTGTTGTTTATTCTGATGATGAATGATCTTCCTTGCTCTGTAAATATTCTTTCAATTGTATAAGCAGATATACTACCGTTTTTAATTCCAGTTCTGACCTTAATTCACTGGTAGATATAACCGAAACTACCCTTTCAGAAGCTTCTGTGTGGTTCAGAGCCAATGGTTTTTTACTGAATGAAATCAAAACCCAAACAATGTTGTTTAGCTTGAGGGGTGTTCCCTTTTCAAATAGTTAAAACCATATTAAATTCTTAGGCGTTACGGTTGATAGTAAGCTGACATGGGAACCACATGCTAGGTATATTAGTGTTAGGCTTTATAGAGTCATTTACCTATTAAAAAACTTAATGAGCCTATCTACTAAGTATTTATCTCACATATCTACTAAGTATGTGAGATCAGAATAATTTGCTTTTCTCCATTGTATTTTATCTTATGGAATCCTATTATGGGGAAACTCTAGCCATGTCCAAAGCACCCTTCAACTTAAAAAAAAGTTATTAGTGCTATTACTGATTCACATGCAATTGAACACTGTAAACCTTTACTTATTAGTCTAAGAATAATGACAGTTGTTAATGTATATACAGAGTGTATAACGTAAGGAGTCTCAAACAGATTTCAGACAAACCAATTGACCTAGAAGGATGAAATAAAATGATTTCCCACTGAATCGATCCCAAGGGATAACGTAACCATATTTTTTGTTTGTATAAATACAGAGTGTTCCAATCTCTGATTCTCTGATTGGGCCTGATGATGACCGGTTTAACTGGTTGAAATCGATCGCCTTGTACCATCTTTTGTGTATATTTTACCGTCTTGTATGTAAGTACAGTATAAGTGTAAATATACTTTATAGTGTTGTAAGACGTATTTTATTTATCCTGTTTAGTTGTAACAACACGTATCATGCTATTAAAGAAATTAGTATTTATAACAAAAATCAAAAAATACTCCAAAAAGTCAAATAGTAACATACGTCAAAAAGTATATCATATTTAAGATCTTGAAAATCCTAGCAACTTTTTTTATTTACACCAACCTCGTATCACTTTTTGTTTTTTAGCAATAAACAAAAGTCATCATTTCCCCATATAAAGTGCATGTTATTTATCCATGACACTTATATACTCTGAGGCCCCTTTATAAATGTATTAAGTATAGGTTACATTAATAAGGGGAAATTATGATTTTTATTGATTGTTAAAAAACTGTAAGAGATACAAGGTTGGTGCAAATTAGAAACTTGCTAGGTTTTACAAGACCTTTTCAATAGGATGCTTTTTGACATATGTTACTATTCGATTTTTTGGAGTTTTGGGCACATAAACATTTTCAAAAAAAGTATTTTTTGTATTTTGTTTTAAATATGGTCATGTAGCATATCAGGGTAACGGTGTTTGAAAACGAGTAAGAATGTTTAACGAGAACTAAGATATGTCTTGTAGTTTAGCAGATACAGGGTATTCCGTAAATGTCAATATTTTTCCAAAAATAGCCGCCATTTTGAAACGGATTAAGATAAGTGAGTTCTGTTTTTGCCAAAATGTTAGTCGAGTGTAGAGCTTTAAAATTATGTATAACTTGACATATGTTTATTTTTGAAATTTCTGAGGTTCGAACTAGTGACCCTCCGTTTTTGGAACACCCTGTATTTGTAACAAATTAAAAATATTTTTACGTTATACCTTGGGGTCGATTAAGTAGGTAATAATTTTATTTCATCCTTCTAGGGCAATTGGTTTGTCCGCAATCTCTTTGGGACACCTTATGTGAGACACCCTGTATTTATACTAATTTGATGTATACTAAGAACAATTTGGCTGATTATAAACTTAGAGAGGATATACATTCATATATCACCGGAAACTGAAATAACATTAATTTACCATGTAATAGACTTTCAAAATCATTAAACAGCTATTAATTTATAGGATTAAAACTCTTTAGTAAGCTGCCGTTAGAAGTAAGGAATTACCATTTAAATAGATATAAGCAAAGGTTGTACGACTAGTGATAAATCCTTTTCATACTGTAGATGACATCTTTGAATACCAGAACTATGATATTTCTTGACTTTTGTAATGACACTTGTAATTTGTGCATATAGGCTATCTATTTTATTTTCGATATGTGACAATTACTAATTTGTATTAATTAAATGTTATGTTTGTTAGTATGTTATGCCTTAGTGTTAGTTTGACTTTGTCTATTGATGTAATGGTTTAATGACAGTAAAATATTAATTATTTATTTATTTAATGTTTTCCACCCATTATCTGTATTATTATAGACTGAAATGGGATAAATGCCTTTGCATATAAACGAGTTCACACACAGCATGCTGACGTGAGGGAAGTGAATTTCCACATAACAACTTTTAAAAACTGAAAATCAGTATAAAAACATACATTCATTCCAATTTTTATTGAAATCTGAAAACAGTGAGTTTTTAGCTGTTCTGATGCTCCTGGTTTCATTTACCTGCAAAGCTGGGAATACAATTTTACGCATTATAATCTTAGGAGAAGGTCCAGACAGGCTTGAAAGTAGGCGTGAGGTTGCGGGTTATGCTAATAGTTCACTTTCCAAAGGAAATTCACTAAAAATAGGAAAGTGGAAATAGGAAGTTTTAAATTTTAAACTAAAAATTGATAGGAGGTAAAAAATAATATAAGGAAAAAGATTTACTGATGGTTGATTACAATATGTTTAGTCTAACACTTAAGAACCAAAGTTTATGCTGCTTTTACTTTGAAGTTTTACGCCTATATACCATGTTACTATGCAACACGGCATACATCATCGTCACAGATTATAATCAGGAGCAGGAAAGGTGGCAAATGTGCTCCGGCCAATAATGTGCTCCGGCTCTACGTTGTCACTGTTGCCATTTTGCAGTAAACAAATATCACTGTAATATCACTCCGACCAGCTAGTGTGCAGTTTGGCAATGCAGCACGTCTAAGATTGGCTGATCTTGGCTGATAATCTCGTAAACAATGCCATCAACTGTCAACCCTCTTTTGCTTTGGTATAAAATGGTTTACGTCTATGGGCAATTATATTTCAATTATACTTTAAGATAAAATAAAAAACAACAAATAAATGTATTAATACAAAATAATGCTAAACCATTAGTATTAAGATCATAATAATATTCACTGGAAAACTGAGATTAACTGAAAACAGTAGTAGAAGATACGGATTGAAATAAAGGCAAAAGGTAAAAACGTTCTCGCAAAACATTTCAGAGCAGCTCATGTGAAAGGAAAACTCACGTCTGACATTCGATTGTTTATTCGGGTAAACTGGGAGAGCAGAAGCCAAGCGCTTTGCAATTTTGTAAATAGGTTTCAAACATGCTGCCCTCAGATCTACCCGTTGAAACAAAGCGCTTGTCACTTGAGTACAGATAAAATTGACAATGTCTGTAAGTAAATTCGAATAATTGTTGTAAAACATGATGTAAAATCAAATGATCTGTAGACCTTATATAAATTATACATCGTCACACTAAAAATTATATCTAGTCAAATGTAATAAAACTTATTAATAAGATTAACGTAACACAATTGTATTATTTAATATTATCTAAGTAATAAAACTAATACAAAGTAAATATTATAGTTTGAGAATTGTTAAACGATTATATAATATTTAAAATTTCATAAAAACATAAAACTGCGATACAAAAAGTCAAATGTCTCGTTACTTAGACTAATTTGGTAAATGTAAGAGGGGAAATGGTGTATATGCCCACCGCAAAGTTAAACCTAAGCTTTTTAACTACTACAGTTTAAAACAGTTACATAATTTGAGAATAAATGTTAATGTCTCATATTTAATAAGAACAATTTCCAAATCTTGGTTGGTAACAGCAAAAAGTGTTGAAAACGTAATATTTTGAAGTGAGTTATAGTTATAGGCTAATCTAAAGGTAATATATGTGTTCTTTTCAAAATAACTTAGGAAATAAATGTTATCACAGAAATATAAAACAATGCCAACAGCATTGGCTATTATCAAAGTTATATTTAATGATTTTTGTAAACTTCCCTATCCTAGACAATATTGGTAATCTTGTGCATAATTGAAACTCTTATTTACCCTATAGTAACAATGTAATTTTTCTAACGATGTAGATTTTTTTGCAGGGTATACTGCTGCAATAATAAACAAAAACTCTTAAAACATATAAGTTCAGACTCGATTTTTCTCCTACGTATTATTACCCTTTTGAAAATTGACTTTGGACTATATACCAAAATGACAGCGGAATGGAAGTAATACAATAAATTAAAACTGCTATAAGTTTGATATACTAACAACCAAACATAGTAATAATTAATTATTTGTAATGTTAAATACGCAGAGCTGCAACTCTGGTGACTTGACCTGATATTGCTCAAAGGTGGCAACTTCCGCAATATTCAGTGTCCTACATTCTTCGATAGTACCCAAAGAGTACCAATTACTTTATTTACACAAAACTATAGCTTAAGTTATAGCTGGACCGTACTAGTAGTTTCTTGATTAAATAAGTTATTTTATCGGGTTCTTCATAAACTGATATAACTATTACTGTGTTGATCCGGTTCTGATAAATTCTACAACCATCTGAAGCTACACCAAAGTATTCATAAAGGTGGAAGAGCATATTTAGAAATAATATTAATATACCACATGATATTGGGAAAACATACCTTTTTATATTAGACGAAAAGTAAACACATTACCGAATTGGAATTCATGGTTTCTTCACCCAGCGTAAACTAATTAATCTTTAGAAATCCCAAAAATAAACAAGTTATCTCATAAACTGTTATTAATTGATCGTTTTTGCTCATATAGCCAGAGGTGTTTTTCATAAATTTAATACAGGAAGCTCGGATGAAGATTATTTAAAATTTATACGATTAAAGTAGGGGGCATTGGATGATTCAAAACCAGCAAAGGCAGTGAGGATGCGAGGATGCACCCCCTTCCCGATTACGCAACCTGTCGTGAGGATGCCCCCCCCGATTACGCAACCTGGCGTGAGGATGCCCCCCCAATTACGTAACCTGGCGTGAGGATGCCCCCCCCGTCGCCTGCAGCACTTTTCGTGATGACCTTGAACATGAGGAAAAAACTTTTGAAAATTAATAACTAGCCTATTTACCAACCGATTCCCACGGGACTTTTTCTAGAGTGTAGACCTATCCCAGAGGAAGCGAATTACGAAAGAACCCCATAGTTCCGCCATCAAACAAGGCCGCTATTAATTTATAACCGCGTTTTCATTATGGGATCTCGGCTGTTTACCGACCGATTTTGATGAGACTTCACCACATGTCGGGCGGCGGTCTAGGACCAGACAGTGAGGATGCGAGGATGCCCCCCCGATGACGTCACCTGGCGTGAGGATCCACCTAATCAGCATAGGTGCAGTGAGGATGCGAGGATGCCCCCCCCGATGACGTCACCTGGCGTGAGGATCCACCTAATCATCATAGGTGCAGTGAGGATGCGAGGATGCCCCTCCATGACGTCACCTGGCGTGAGGATCCACCTAATCAGCATAGGCGCAGTGAGGATGCGACGATGCCCCCCTTCCCCCCCACCGTCGCCTGCAGCACTTTTCGTGATGACCTTGAACATGAGGAAAAAACTTTTAAAAATTAATAACTAGCCTATTTACCAACCGATTCCCACGGGACTTTTTCTAGAGTGTAGGCCTATCCCAGAGGAAGCGAATGACGAAAGAACCCCATAGATCCACCATCAAATAAGGCCGCTATTAATTTATAACCGTGTTTTCCTTATGGGATCTCGGCTGTTTACCGACCGATTTCGATGAAACTTCACCACATGTCGGGTGGCGGTCTAAGTAAACCATCCCTTAAAGAAAATTGAAAATCCACCGTTAAACGGACCCGATAGTAATTTTTAAACGCGTTTTCCTTATGGGATCTCAGCTGTTTGCTGACTGAATTTGATACGACTTCGTTACACGTTGTATGCCGGCTTGACTAAACCAAACTGCGAGCGGCTCCGCGGCGTCACGTGTCGAGGTGCGTGCTAGGGCCTACGTGACCGCCCGGGGCTGTTTACTCATCAGCGACCTTCCAGACCCCTCCACTCCATCACCCCTCCGTTCTAGAAGGTTCCGGTATGTGCGTTGCATGAGGCCTCCTCCCGACCGGAGTGCTATTTATGAGCGCGTCCTCAAGGGTTTCGTCAGTTTGTCTTTGGAGCTCTTACTGTGCGGACGAAGTATTGCTGTCTCTGTGATACTCTTATACAACCTGTTGTTCATTGCTTGTGCGACTGTGTGGAGCTTTCTCTTTGGATATCTTAAAATGTAAGTAACATGTAATTTACCTTTTCATCAGCCGATTTACCATGCTCTAAATCCTAATTAGCTAATATTAATATTTTACATATCTCAGTACACTGAGCCTTGTCCTTGTTTCTTTTCAGATGGAGATGAGTGGAACTGTAATGACCTTGGAAAAGATGTGTTTTATAACGATTAAAGTTAATGAATCAAATTTAAAAAGCAAAATAGACTCACTTCCACTCCTCTTTAAAAACTGTTTAAACGAAATAAAATTTGGTTTTGCTTTTAAATCGAAATTTCGAGTGCCGAGTGGAATTACAGACGAGGGTGAAATCGCTATGTGTGAGCGTAACAAAGAAAAAGGCGTGTACCAGTGTTGGGAATGTCATAGCAGCGATTCTTGCTATTTATTTCTATCCAATATTATTAAAAGGGTTAGACTCGCCTCGTTTTTAGGGGTACCGCTACCAAAGTGTTTCTACTGTGATAACTGTGCCTTTGTGGCGGACGGGGAATACAGATACCCGATGTTTTTGTAGATGGCTGTTCCTCGTATGTGTGAGGTCTGCGGCCGCGTCTTCACGAACGCTGGAAACCTGGCCCACCACACTGCATCCGCCCATAATGACCGCCATCTCGATTGTCACGTCTGCGGCAGACGCTTGGGGCGAAGCGACAACTTGCGACGCCACCTCGCCACAGTTCATCCTTCTACTCCTCACGACCAAGCGTCAGGTACAGTTTTAGGTTAAATAAGAAACCGTCAGTAGATTTATTAAGTATACTTTCTTCTCCAGTGTCCTCACCCATGACCTCACGGCGTGCCCGTGGACTTTGGTAACTAATGACTTGTTTTTATGAGAGAGTAAACGGCCTTGACTGGGTGAACAGATAATTAAGACGAGAAAAACAGACTCGAGGGGTAAACAAGAGGTTGCCAGCCCTCTGTATAGTTCCTCACCGCCACCTCCTCACCCTTGTATTTAACAGGCTCGGGTAACTGGCGATCGAGATGAGGAAACAGACTTGAGGGGAAAACAAGAGGTTACCAGCCTTCTGTATAATTCCTCATCCTCGTGTTTATCGGCGTAACTAATAGGACTTGTTTTCCTGTTCGCAGGCTGTCCATGCCCGTTGTGCGCTGTCTCCCTGGCGAGTCCCGAGGATCTGCACCATCACATGGAAGCGGTCCACGGTGCGAGCCCATCAGCTTCGACCTCCTCCTCTTCCTCCACCGCAACGCCACCTGCCAGAGACCTACGGCCCGAGTGCGACGCGTGCGGGCGGCGGTTTGCCCACGAGGACCTTCTCCGGCGCCACGTGCAGCTGGTGCACACCAACGAGGCCCACTTCCCCGAGTGCGGCGCTCTGTTTCACAAGGCCGCATGCCTGCACCGACACATGGCAAGCGCTCACCGCGGTGGAGGTTCGTGTGCGCCTACTGCAACCGAGAGTTCACCCGGCGCTACAACCGAGACCAGCACGAGGCTCACAACTGTCCCGTCGTGAGGAACCTCGTTTTGGACGAGATGCCACGACTGACTGTCCTATCTCCCGAGCCGCGCTCAGGACCCAGCCACGAGCCTCAGCCCGGACCCAGCCACGAGCCTCAGCCCGGACCCGCCACGAGCCTCAGCCCGGACCCAGCCACGAGCCTTAGCCCGGACCCAGCCACGAGCCTCAGCCCGGACCCAGCACGGCGCCTGATGGGATGGTGGGTTGAGGACTGCCCACGTTCCGCACCATCCAACGGGCGTTCCGCAGACGGCTCATGACCTTCGGTCTGTCCCGGCCCATGGAGGACTTCCTGACTGTGGACGACGCGCTGGTGTTGCTGTTCGACAGCGTCCTGAAACTGCTGGTCGACGTCAGGACCCCACACCCGAACATCAAGGTCAACATGTTCCTGGAGTGCGAATTCGCCAACATCCACGGAGCCACTTGCTTGCGGGCCTTTAAGACCAAGAACGTGCCTCTTACTGCCGCGTCGGACCTGGAGGCGTTCTTGTCAGCTTCCTTCCACAAGCTGGTGGAAGAGAAGGAGCAGTGCCTGCTAGTGGGCAGTGGGTGGAGCTACCTCCGTATACGCGACTTGGAGATCCGCGTCAACCTCTACACCCCGTTGGGAGATCGCGGAGCCCGGTTCGTCCAGCTTCCCAGGACCATCTGCGAGACGCGCGCTGTCATCAACGTGCACAACGTCGATGACATGTGCTTCGCGTACGCTATCCTGGCCAAGTTCGTCGCGCAACACCCGGAGAGGCCTGCGGCGTATACACCGGACATAATGGCACGCTACGATTGGGTTGGTCTACGCTTCCCCGTGGCTGTGAAGGACATCAAGACTTTCGAGAGGAAGAACGCCATCAGCGTAAACGTATACGGTATCGAGCGCACCATGGTGGGGAGACGCCCCGACGGATCCCCAAAGTTCCAGGACCGCGTGTTCCCGTTGAAGATATGCAAGCGGGAGTTGGAGGATCATCGGGACCTGTTGTACGTGACTACCGGTGGGAACAGTCACTTTGCCTACATCGCAAACATGAGTAGGTTAGTGCGTCCTCAGCTGACGTCCCGCGCCAACGCTATCCACGTGTGTAAGCGATGTTTCGCTTATTTTGACAACCGGCCCAACAAACTGGAACTGTCCGGTGCCGAGCGTCTGGAGGAGCACATGCGATACTACACCGCCAAGGCCCCCCCTCCGCTTGGACATGTCCAAGAAGCAGCAGATCCGCTTCGCCCACCCCGAGTACACTCTGCGCGAGCGCTTTTGCGTTTACGCGGACTTTAAGTGTGCTCTGCAGCCCGTCGCTGTTGACCCGGTGGAAGCGCCGCCCGGCACGAGACGCCTGCAAATGCACGTCCCGTACGCCTTTGCCTACCAGATCGTGGACTCACTCGGCCTGGAGGAGTTTGAGCCCCGCGTCTACTTCGGAGCTGACGCATCCAAGGTCTTCATGGAAAGGTTGAAGATGGACGTGCTGGCGCTGTGGGACTTCCTGACCAACATGGTCCTACTGCAGCCCGTCTTGAACGACCAGGAGATGCTCCAGTTCATCGCGGCCACCGTCTGCTACCTCTGCGGGAAGGAGTTCACGGACCAGGACGTCAAGGTGCGGGACCACAACCACGCCCCGCCCTATGAGTTCCGAGGAGCCGCTCACCGCTCGTGCAACCTCAGGTACCGGGAGCAGCGACACATCAACTGCTAATTCCACAACCTGTCCAACTACGACGCCTACTTCGTAGTGCGCGAGCTGGCCATCGATCCCGGTGACGTGGACGTGTTGTCACACACGGACGAGTGGTACATCGCTTTTACCAAGCGATTCCACTCGCCATGGAGCAGCTTCGCGGTGTGCTTCCTGGACACGTACAGGTTCCTGTCCATGAGCCTGGCCAGCCTCGCCGCGGGACTTCCCATGGACAGGATGCGCGAGACGAGGAAGCGCTTCCCCAACGACCGGCTGTTCGACCTGGTGCGCAGGAAGGGCGTGTTCCCCTACGACTTCGTGACGTCCTACGACACGTTGTACAGGACCAGGGAGCTGCCACCCAAGGAGGCGTTCAGGAACTCCATGACCCTGGAGGACATCAATGACGAGGAGTACGAGCACGCCCTCATCGTTTGGCGAGCCTTTGAGTGTCACAACCTCAAGGACTACGCTGACAAGTACCTGCGATGCGACATCGCCCTGCTCACCGATGTCTTTGAGCAGTTCCGCGATACGTCACTGGCAGAGTACAGGCTGGACCCCGCCCACTACTACACCCTGCCATCTTACGCTTGGGACGTGATGCTCAAGACCTGCGGCGTGGAGATGGACACGCTGCAGGACTTCGACATGTACCTGTTCGTGGAGCAGGGGATCCGGGGAGGAATCTCTCAGGATATCACCCGCTACGCCAAGGCTAACCACGACAGGTGCCCGGACTACCGCCCGGACGAGCCCACGCGCTTCCTCCTGTACCTGGACGCCAACAACCTCTACGGCTGGGCCATGTCCCAGTGTCTGCCGACCGGAGACTTCCAATGGCTCAGCCGTGAGGAAATCCAGGCGTTGGACATTGCGGCGCTGGACGCGGAGGCCGAACGAGGCTACATCTTGGAGGTGGACCTCCACTACCCCGCGCGCCTACACGACCTGCACAAGGACCTTCCCTACTGCTGTGAGACGAAGCGTCCGCCGATAGAGAACTTCCCCAAACTGTTGACGACCCTGGACGACAAGGCGCACTACGTCTGCCATTACAGGGTCTTGCAGCAGGCGCTGCAAAACGGATTGGAGCTGGTCGCGGTGCATCGAGCGATCTCGTTTCGCCAGGCGCGGTGGTTGGAACCGTACATCCTCATGAACACCGAGCTGCGGAAGAAGGCCAAAACGAAGTTTGAACAGGACTTCTTCAAGCTCATGAATAACGCGGTCTTCGGCAAAACTATGGAGAATGTACGGAAGCGCCTCAACGTCAAGCTGGTGTGTACCCCGGAGAAGTTCTCCAAGTACGTTGCCAGATCCAACTTCCTGGACCGAACGTACTACATGGAGGACGTGGCCCTGGTGCATCTGTCCAAAGTCAACATCGTGTTGGACAAGCCCGTCTACGTAGGCATGTCAGTCCTGGAGCTGAGCAAGTGGCTCATGTACGAGTTCCTGCAGAAGATGAAGGAGCGCTACGGTGACCGCCTCACCGTGGACTACATGGACACGGACAGCTTTGTCTTTGACATCCTGTCCCAGGACGTCTACGCCGAGATGAAGGAGCACCTGGAAGACATTGACACCAGCGGCTATCCGAGGTCCCACCCCTGCTACAGTCCCGTCAACGCTAAGGTCATCGGAAAGTTTAAGGACGAGTGTAACGGCCTGTCCTTATTCGAGTACCTCGGCCTGCGGTCCAAGTTGTACTTCATGGACATCGAGGACGCAGCGACAGGCGGCAGTAAGGCTCTCAAGCGAGCCAAGGGGGTGGCGAAGGGCGTTGTCAAGAACGTCCTCACCCCCGACGACTACAGAGAGTGCTTATTTAACGGGGTCCAAAAGCACACCACCAACGTCCGCTTTCAGTCCCACTTGCACCGAGTCTACACGGTGCAGGTGGACAAGCTGAGTCTCAACTCAGCTGATGACAAGCGGCTCGTCCTCCCCGACAAAGTCCACACTCTACCATGGGGACATAAGGATATCCCGCTACAGCTGGCCGGGAGAGGGGAACATCCGCAGCGGATGGAGGTGGATGGTGAGGAGGAGGGACAGCGCCAGTCCGAAGACGAGGAAGAAGAGGAATTCCCCGTCTAGTTGTATATATTAATTATAAGATAACAAAATGTATATAGTATTTGTAAGTAATTATACGATAATAGTTTTTGTACAGCATGAACCCGAGTTGTTTATTTCCTCCCTTTGCTCACTCAAAAGTCACAAGCCGATAGGCTCAGAAAAAACTCAAGTGTAAGAGAAAAGGCGTTATGGGTCATTTGACCCGAGCCGTGCAGCTTAAAAAGCCCCCGCCAACCGGGAGCGGTTGGCGGCGCGTGTCGAGGACGACCCTGAAGGAGTTGTCCAGGAATTACTCAGTGGTCTGCTGATGTCCGAGGGGTCACCCTCGAATTGCTCAGCGGCTTGCTGATGTCCGAGGGGTCTCGTGGCGCGCCCTCTTTGACGGCCTTCACTTCCGCTTGGCGGAGGCTCAGCCAGTGACACGCGCCGCTGGTATAAACCTGAACTCCAGCCTGCTGTCTCAGTTTTGCTAATTTTTTAAAAAATTTAGTAAGGAGAAAGGAGAAATGAAAACACAAGCTTTATCATTATGAGGCATGTATTGTACAGTAATAAGGTTAAATACTACAAAAAACCTTACAAACTAGTTTTAAGTGAATATGGAGTGGAAGAGCCTGCGGACCAGAGCGTCGTTGGCGGCGGGAGTGGCAGGGTCGAAGAGCTGGACGTAGTCACTGAGTGACATGCGGAGAACAGCCCGGCAGTACAGGTAAGTGAGGCAGTAGTAGCCGCAAACAGAAGTATCGTAGCCCTGGAGCCGATACCTGTTGTAGACGTAGTGGCGGTGATGAGGATTGCGCCTCAGGAACCTTTGAAAGTCGGCCTGGTATGGCGGCCTCCCGTAGCTGTCAAGGTACTCGAGTCTGTCCTCTTCCGAGCAGTAAAACGCCACCCAGTGTTCGCCTCCCTCGGTGTGTGCTACCGTGTTGGACACGATGGCGGTGAGAGGCTTGACCGGCACGTCCGGTAGTTGGTCAAAGGCGTAGACCGCGACGTTCCTCAGTCCGGGGATCCTCACCAGGCATTCTCTGATCTGAACGGTATTCATCGTGGACGGAAGCAGCACAGACAGCTTGAGGCGGATGGGTCCGACCTGTCGTTAGACACGAGCCAGTCCCGCAAGACGATGCAGTTATGAAGAGCACAACGGTTGTGGGAGCTCTTATGGTGACGACAGTGCAGTGTCTGGTAGGTGGGCAGACCGTTGAGCGAGCCGCAGCCCAGATCCTCCATGTCCTGAGCGGCGGTGGTGGCAGGTTCAGTTATGAGGTGGCGTTGTACAAAGTCCCTCTTCTGCGATCCTTTGACGTAGACCAAGGGGCGGTGGATGAGGCAGGAGCGCAGCTTGTCCAGCAGGGCGACGTACGCGATGTCTCCCTGGTCCCACTCCAAGCCGTGGCAGTGACGAGTGACCCAGGCGCTCTCGCGCTGTTTCTCAGGAGTCAGGAGGTCCTTACTGAAGGGCGATCGGGCGATGTGATTTAGGAGCAGCGTGCTGGTAGTCACGTCCACCACGCAGACCTCTTTCAGTAGAAAGTCATTATCACTGTCTTTAAAACACTGCATATCAATCACCTCGCTTCCGTGATGACAGCGCGCTGGCAGTGGCTCGTTGTAGATTGGCGGCGGCACGTCCATCCCGTACGGCTGACAGAACTCGACTGAGCGCTGGCGGGAGCACTGGCGGGAGCGCGCCTAGCGGGATAACCTCGGGTGCGCGCGCCGCCTAGCGGTGGTGGAGTGGAGTCAACCGCCAAAGTCCACAGTCACGTTGCGGTGACGGTCCACCTCCACGACGTTGTCCAACTCGGCGTACACTATACAGTTGACTGCCTCTTGTAGCGCTTTGGCGAAACCGATCTCTATGCGCAGGTCACCGTTGCGCACCAGGTTCCAGTGGCTGGAGTGAGAGGCCGCCATGTCGGGCGTCAGATCAAACGCCATCAAGCAGTATCCGTAGGGGTATTTGTTGCGACTGACATCGTTACCACAGTCTGAGAAATTGATGCCGGTGCCGGTGTACAGCGTGTGGTAGGCGAGCACAAACAACTCCTGACCGAACGTGTAATCCGGTTGAAGCGGCTTACATGGCACTTGCTCACCGTCTATGTACAGCGCGAAGAAGTTCACATAATAGTGGGTGAAGTTGAACGGGTTCTTCTTGTAGTCTCTGTTGAACGCCTGATTGCTGACCAGGCCAACTATAACGCGTTTCGGCAGTTGACCTAGAAACACGCTGTCCAGAGTCTTGTTACTGATACCGGCAGGTAGCGTGAAGGATTTCACTTCCACGCGCGTAATGGGATATTTGGCTGTGCCCGACTCCAGCGTCCTGCTGTGAGCCAACAGCACGCTCGGGTTGATCTTACAGCGACGCATAAAGAGGTTGACTTCGGCGATGTCCACTTTGTAGTCTGTCACGGTTTTGGACATGATGGAGAATGAGTTCTTTGACCTGATCAGGCGAAAGCGCATCTCCACGCCGTTTAACATGAACTTCTCCTGGTTGCACAGGTCGACGTGCAGATGTCCGACCATGTCCGCGTAACGGCTGGCCTTGATAAACACCCTCCGGTTCTTGAGCCCGGAATTATCCTCCTCAGTATTGTCCATGGACCCAGCATAGTCCTCATAGAACAACTCCGCGGTGAGGTGCGATGTCTTGGCGTCACCGCCGTAGGACAACAGGTTCTCCAGGTAGGCGTGATAGGCGTACGTGTTGTTCTGAGGAGACACCAGTTTGTTGTTCAGGTACAGGTCCACTTGACTGAACAGCGAGTGCAGCCAGTTGTTAATCGGACCCACCTCTTTTATCGCTTGATCGCCCGTTACAGCGTCTCCGTTAGCCGATCTAATGGTAGCCTTCACATGCAGTAGCGTCTGTGACAGATACGTGTACTCGTCCCCATGACCTGGAACTATGAACTCCACGGGCGAGTTGTCTGTCAGGGAGGAGATGGGCTTGTACTGCACCCATTTACCGCTCTCTATACTGCGTGGGCGGCAGCGAGAACAGGTCCAACTCGGTCTTGACACACTCGCACGATCTCTGATGTATGAACGACATTATCCAAAAATGTCCTTCGCGGTACTCCTGCTCTTCTTAGTCGCACAACAGTCTTGCTTTTCCTCTTCTTAGCAACACGTTTTGCAGGCTCCCTTTTCCTCTTGGGCACAGCGCTCTTCCTCGCTCCGAGGAGTTTAGCCAGAGACTGAGGAGTGGCCTGCTGTACACGCCTCTTCTTATAGGTGCCGCCACCGCTCAGCACGCGATCCAGTTTTTCATAGGCCTTTGTTTCAGCGACCCGGTAAACTGCCTGAGCCGAGCGTTGGCCGCGACTCGGGGGTCGGCTGTGCCCGCCGCCACGTCGCCCATGAAGCCTACACCGGACCTCAGCGCCTCCTTGCCCAGCGCCGATGCGCCGGATCTGATCAACGGGACCACTGTACGCATCAGCCCGCCTAGGAAACTGCCGATGCCGTAACCGCGTTGGAAATCGGCTCCTCTGAATTCCGTCGACACTCCGTGCCCAAACTGCTGTTGGCGGTAGTACGCCAGATAGGGGTCGTTCGGGTTCATTGCTGCTCTCTGCGCAGGTGAAGCTTCATGCACGTAGTCCCGAAGTTGAATGGCAGGTGGTGCCCGACGCTGTCCCTTAAATCGATTTCCACGCTAACGAAGGAGCTCTTCATCAGTGGCACGTAATGAGGGTCGGTGAAGTGCACGGTGGTACTCGCGCCTAAGATGTAGTTTTTTGCGTCGATGTTCACAATCTTTAACAAGGGCGCAACAGTGTCGCCTACTAGCTGGGGTTCCACCAGGTCGCAGTACACGTACATGTGCGAAGGGATCCCGGCCAGTAAGTTGGGTGGTCTTATAGCTTTTCTATGTTTGATCAAATCCACGTTGTGCACGTCGTATCCCAACTGTAACACTAGGGTGGGGCTAAATTCCAGTTGCACCACAGTCTGGTCTATCGAGATCAATTCCACCTTCCCAGTCTCCTTGTCGTACTCGAACTGGCATTGGTACAAGTCCAATTTTGGAATGGCGTTGATGGCGTTGACCAGTTCATTGATGTCTTTATAGTTTCCAGTTTCCACCTTTACAGTGGTCAGTGCAGGCTTGTCAGTGTCATCCTTAGTGACAAACGAGCACGGGTAATGGGCCTCGACTAAAGCGACTTCCCATTCGCCACCCAATCGCATGACTGACGGTAGATGGGTGATGTAGTTAGCCACGGTGTTGTTTGGATAATAGTCCATTGAGCTGTTGCTGGGCAACGTCAGGTACAGCTGTCTGCGCTTTGTCGTCATAGCAGTTGTTGCACTTCGGATGCGGATACCCACGAGTTGAAGTCCTCTCCGTAACCGACCCACTTGACCAAGTAGCGCTTACTGCGACCTCGCCCTTTGGTGTCCAGTATTTTATCTATTTGGTACAGGCGGTCCGGGGCGACCGTCACCTTTTGCATCTTGTGCTCGTAGAAGCGCCCTTCCAGCGGCGTGCCGTTAAGGTCGCGCAACACGTACAGAGACAGGGGAAGCGATCCGTATACGTGGTCCACCACGAACAGCTCCTTACTCCAATTGGTCTCGTAACCTTTGGCGAACGTACCCTTCTCCTTGGCTATGCGCACCGTGTCGCCCGGCTTGAACCTGGGCTTGTGCCGCCGGATCGCCTTTCCGTACATGTGACACCACGCCTTGTACACCGTTTGACCATCACCGCTGTCCACGTCCGCGGGTCGCAGGCCGCCACCCAGGCTCTTGTGCGGGCTGTGGTTGTAGGCGTCCACAAGCCTGTCCAACACGTCCACGTAACGATACGTGTTCTTGTAGGTCAGGTAGCGCCACATGCGGGTCTTGAGCGTGCGGTTGACTCGCTCCACCACCGCCGCCTTCACATCGGGGTTCTGCGTGGTGATGTACGTGACGCCGTGACTCTTGAACACCCGCTTGGTAGCGGCCCCGGTGAACTCTGTCCCCTTGTCGGTCTGTAGGCAGCGAGGAGTCGCATCAGCGAATATTCCCTTGAACGCTGCGGCCACTTCGGGCCCGCTTTTCTTCTTCAACGGTACCGCAAACAGCCGCTTGCTGAACACGTCGATCACAGTCAGCAGGTAGTTGACTCCGTCGTTGTACTGGCTCAGGCCGCGCATGTCGTTCAGGTCCGCCTGCCACAGCTCCCGTGGCCCGAACACGACGTAGCGGTTGCGGGGAAACCGCTTGCGCACCGGCTTGTGCAGCGTGTAGGTGTCCTGGGCGCGCAGCCAGTCGGCTACTCGGCGTTTCGGTAGGCGCGCAGCCCGGGCCAGAGCAGCCACTCCGCCGAGAGAGCCGGGCTGGCTCGGGTCGTAGTACAGCTTCTTCATTATGGTGAAAACGGCTTCCAGTTGTCTAATGACGATTCCCGGTCAGGTTCCTCGATTATTATCCTTCTCCTGGCCGCCGGAGGTCGCGGTCTCAGGCGGTCTAGCATCGGCGTCAACCTCGGTGACAGGGGTGTCGACGAGGCCGTCGTGTCTCCCCAGGGACTCGATGCCGTGTCCAGCCCCACGCTTAGGTAACGCAACGCCGCGGGATTGCTCACATATTCTTTGGGCACGTTCATGTCCTTCAAGGCGGCCATCACTTGATGCCAGCCGGGAGGCAATCGGTCCGCCCTTCGCGCTCTCACTATGCTGTGCGCGATGTCCACTATATTGGAATCGGGGATCTTCACATTGTCCACATACACCGCCCCACTAGCGTCCCAGGCGATGGGACTGCCTCGCCGGGTCATGAATCGCAACAAGTTGCGCACCACCGACCTGTAGATTTTTGAGAACGATTCCACAACGTCCTCTGCCGAGGCGCTAGACTCGCATTTCACCTGACTCGGGCCCTCCGCCGCTTCCTCCTCGCCCTCGATGATTGGCAGACCTATGGGTTGACGTTTAGCCACGGAAAAATGCAGGTACCGCTGTTCACCTGTTGATATTGTGTCCATTTCTCCGTATCGTCCAGCCGCTTGTCGCTCAATATGCAATTCATCTCAGCGTCCAGGCTAGCTGGCTTATTGGCACTGCTCGCTCCTCCTCTTGGTCCCGGTCCTTCTCGCAATCTCTCGATGAACTCCTGCGGTACAACCACCATTTTCCTAGCGTACTCCATGTCCGATTAGCTTCTGCGCTAGAACGGGCAGAACAGCGTTCAACAGCAGAGGTAGGAGGATCCCTCCGCCCCGTTGGACAAGGTAGTGCCGCTTCTTGGTCCAACCCTCACCGCGTTTCACCAGCCGTCTGAGCGCTTGTTTGTGTTTGCTCAATTTGCGTTTGAGGCAGGGGGAAAGCGGTACGTTTCCGCGTAGCACGTTATACGCGCACTCGCACAATGACTTGATGCGACTCTTGTTACACGCTTTTAACAGGGCCTTGTGTTATTTGGGCGTAGCGTGTATTAGGGCCCTCAGCAGCGCCGCGTCTTTCTTCACGCTGTGTGACATGATGACTGACGCTGGCGTGCGCTCGGCCTATTTATTACTTCTTGGGCAGGTACACGTAGTTTACCGGGTCGTCTGGGAAGATGGCTGAACGGGTGCGCATCTCTTCGGGCGTGGACTGTTTCAGGTCTATGAGCGGGTAGGCTGCGGGTCGCGCGTGGCGTCCACGTAAGCCTCCTCCACGAATTTGGGGTTCTCTGGGTATACTTGACAGGCCAGGTGTTTGATCTGAGCACGGTCCCTGGGATTCTTGAAACACACTATGTAATGAGGGTTCAGCGATATGTCGCGCTGGCCCCTGCCCTGGTGAAACAGGTTTTGCGTGATGAAGAACACGCTCATGTTGCGGTGGTGCGAGCCCTTGGTGAACAGGTCCACCACGCCGGGGCCAGCCTCGCGCATCATGTCATCGACGATGACCAGTGTGGGCTCGTTACCGTCGTAGTCGTCCAGGTCTGGCAGACCGGCTACGTAGCGCACGGCAGAGTCCGCACGGCTCTTGCCACCACCGCCACCACTGCCGTAGTGCCAAGTGATACGGGCGAACCGCGTATCACACATGTGGTCGGCGTGCTCTATGAAGCGAGCCACGAAGTGCGACTTGCCGCTGCCCGAGGGCCCAGCCACGATGGCGGTTAACGGGTGTTTCCACCTCAAGTCCATGGCGTCTACTGACCACCATGCACCGCCACCTCGGTTCTTGTAACTAAATTCTTTTTCTTGCTTTTTTCAATTTCGAAGGGAAATAAGGGAATAAGGAATACCATTTATTTATACAAATTCGAGGAGAGGACCTTTACTGCCTGGAGGACCACTCCTCTTCACAAGGCTCATCCTCGGCCTCACACAAACGTTGTACTGCGTGATGGTGTTATCGCCCAGGACTGCAAGGTACCACCGAGGCATGTAGATGCGAATTGGGTCATCACCGACAAGACCCGCCAAGGTGACCATCACCGCCTCGCCGTACGGTCTGTACACTCGCTCAAACGAGTGAATGGGATACACCACGTAGTCCTGTAGGTCTGCGATGCGAGTGTAACCCACAGCCTTGCAACTGTTGAGGGCTGTCTTTAGGTCTATCTTCTGGTCCGTGTTGAGCATGGCGCAGCGGCTCGATGCAGAATGACCGGCTCTCGCCACCGAGTCGCCTTTTGTAAGCAACAACCACGTGCCCGCGGAGGAGGTGTAGTGATGAAAACACCAACTGATGGAGTGGAGGAGTGGAGGAGGAGTGGAGGAGGAGTGGAGGAGGAGTGGAGGGACAGCGGAGTGGAGGGGTAGCGGAGTGGAGGAGTGGAGGAGGAGTGGAGGGACAGCGGAGTGGAGGGACATCGGAGTGAAGGAGGAGTGGAGGAGGAGTGGAGGAGGAGTGGAGGGACAGCGGAGTGGAAGAGTGGAGAGACAGCGGAGTGGAGGAGGAGTGGAGCGGTGGTGAGGCTGGAAATGTACCTCGAGTAACACGCTCATTCTTCTTATTACGTTATTTATTTATTTATTTTTTAATTTTTTTTACAATAGTGTACATTATGGAAAAGTAGGAAAGGGAAGGATCGAATTACTTCGTTTATTTCATTTATTTTTTCGTCTTTTTCCGCTTTTTAGGGATAGCGACAGTGGTGGTGGAAACGCAGCGATCCGTGATCTTCCTCCAGGCGGGCAGCGGACTGACGGTCCTGACGATTCCGTTGAATCTAGGCTCTCCCGTCTCGCTGTTGACCAACCATAGGTTCTGCAACCTAGTCAGCAGATCCGTCAGAATCATGCAGATCTCGTCGTCCCGCCGCTCGTCCAAATACAGGCCGCAGGTCCAAGTCGAGCGACCTCCTTGGAAAACGTTCATCTTCAACAGTACGTTACTGCTGTTGGTGGGGTTCTTCACAGTATACTGGCATCCACCAGCAGACCAGCACAGTGATGGGGAATCGATAGGCACTTCCTTCCTCTTTACAGTCCACCCATCGGGCTTCTTCTTTGACGCGCATCCCTGCTGTAGCTGTACTGACGGTATGTTAGCGTTCTCGTCCATTGCGTCCAGCTCCTCTAGGAAAGAGAGGATCGTTTGGTCCACGTTTACTACGCCGGTACCGCTTCGGTTCATGGTGACGTCTCGAACAACACTGAGGTCGCGTGCGCGCGGCCGAGCCTCGGTTTTATACCTGTGTCACGCGCGCACTCCAGCGAACCTTCTAGAAGCTTCTAGAAGCGCGGGAGATGGCCTATTGCGCAATAAGCTGGGGATTTTCCATATCCGGGAGAAGCTTCTAGAAGCTCGCTAATGAGTGAACAGGTCCGAGTGGTAAACAGTTCTCGGAATATGTCATCGCTACTGGTTCCAGGAAAACTATGACGTCATCACGGTTGTGCGGTAAACAGCCGAGATCCCATAAGGAAAACGCGGTCATAAATTAATAGTGGTCTTGTTTGATGGCGGATCTATGGGGTTCTTTCGTCATTCGCTTCCTCTGGGATAGGCCTACACTCTAGAAAAATTCCCGTGGGAATCGGATGGTAAATAGGCTAGTTATATATTTCAAAAGTTTTTCCTCATGTTCAAGGTCATCACGAAAAGTGCTGCAGGCAACGGGGGGCATCGTCGCATCCTCACTGCGCCTATGCTGATTAGGTGGATCCTCACGCCAGGTGAAGTCATCGGGGGGGCATCCTCGCATCCTCACTGCACCTATGCTGATTAGGTGGATCCTCACGCCAGGTGACGTCATTGGTGAGGATATCGGTTACCATAGGTTGGATCTGAATTCTGATTGCAGATTCTTGTTCGTCTAGTCAAGGCGAGTCATTTGAGTACCCACATCGATCACTTTGGGCTAACCTGATGATGACCTTGAACTTGATTCACTTTTTTAATGCATTTTTGGAATCTCCTTGACAAGCCGAGCACTTTGAGTACCCACATCGACCACTTTGGGCTAACCTGATGATGACCTTGAACTTGATCACTTTTTTTAATGCGTTTTCGGAATCTCCTTGACAAGCTGAGTACTTTGAGTACTCACATAACATAATTTGGTCCCTAAATTTTTGAAGTTACTAAAATTAAATTATTATAGTTACGTAATTTTTATATACTTTTATTTAATAGCGCCAGCTCTCTATTGACACAAAATAATTAAAGATTGATGCAGTTAAATACAACTTTTGCCACTCTTTGGATATGCCTATATGATGGAATATTTCATCAATTATCCCTATATTACTAAAAGAAATAAAATTTAACACTTATTCAAACAATATTGCAACACACAATCACGTACCTTGCTCTGGAGGTGGTTGGTATCTCTCACCGTGGAATCTGATGATGTGCTGTATTAAATCGTGTCTGCGCGCGTACTCGCAGCCGCAAATGGTACACTTGTGTAGACCATTCATCTTAAAAATAGATTATAAAGTTTCGATAAACACAACAAAACAGCACAATACAAACGTTTTAAATAGTTCAAGATGCTAGAAGCAAATTGCAAATGATAATAATCGGCAACTAGCACAAATCGCGGAGAACGGAGCAGTATCGAACTAACACGTCTTCACGCACTGAACTTTCGAACTGAACTGAAGGAGCCCTGGCGATGCGGGGTGACGCCCACCGCTAGCCATCCTTTGTGTTCTTCTGAGAATTGCTGCTCGTTAAAAGCTTTAGAGTGTCGGATCCTTTGATGGCGTTTGCATCCACACAATAAATCTCATCCGCTGTCAGGGGTAATAGCCACTCTGCTGTAATGGATTTCGTCGAGGGTGGTCTATAAATATAGGTTCCAGGAAGGGGCTGGCGCCAACAGTCAATTAGCACATCCGCATTCCCAGACAGGTCTCTACGCTGCGGGCGGACTATAATTATAGGTTCCCGGAAGGGTCTGGCGCCATCAGTCAATTAGAGCATCCGCATTCCCAGACAGCTCTCGACGCGTCGGTTTTTTTTCTGAACACCTGCCTTAGATTAGAGTACTTGCCTTAGATTAGAGTACTGTTGTTTTGTTCCATTGTTCTATTGCTCGGAATTCTAGTGGGGGGGGATATCGGTTACCATAGGTCGGATCTGAATTCTGATTGCAGATTCTTGTTCGTCTAGTCGAGCCGAGTCATTTGAGTACCCACATCGTACACTTTGGATGATGTGTGGGGGGATATCGGTTACCATAGGTCGGATCTGAATTCTGATTGCAGATTCTTGTTCGTCTAGTCGAGCCGAGTCATTTGAGTACCCACATCGTACACTTTGGATGATGTGGGGGGGGGGTAATTTGCATATTAATAAGGGTTATTAAAAAAAATTGCATATTAATAAGGTTAATTAAAAAAATTGCATATTAATTAGTAATTAAAAATTTGCAAATTAATTAGGGTAATTAAAAAAACTTCATATTAATTAGGGTAATTAAAAAATTTGCATACCAATTAAGTTGGTTGGGGGGGGGGGCTCCTCCTGGCTCCTCCTGGCCTCGGACCCCCAATACTCACTACTCTGCAGTTTGTCTTTGATGAACATGTTTTGTCATCAATATGTTTGCCATTCATTCATGTTTGCTGTGAGAGTTTCCTCCTCACCACTGCCGTGAGATAAAAAAATATGTGCTCTGTTATTCTTGGGCATATGATTCCCCAACATAAATCCCAGCGATGCCCACTACTCCATCCCTGGCTCAAATTAGTTCAAGGGCAGAAAAAAGAATGCCGGGACCCTCATAACTGTCTTTTCCTTTTGCATGTAAAACATGTGTATTCATCATAAGGGCAAGTTTTATGGTCATAAAGTTTCCCAAAAAACAAGTTGGATTTCCTTTATTAGGTTCGTTTGATTAAAAAATTTGTTTGGTCGCTTATTATAATTAGCATACCCGTTACATAGCCTAACTCTCCATAAGAGTTTTATTACTTGTTCAGGATGTAATGATTTTTACATTTGTATCGTCATTTTTTATCACTAAAGCCATCTCAAGCGCTTTTGAGAGGATTATTGAATTTCCTTTCTGCCAAACGGTTTCTTTAGATTTAGGAAAACCTAGACCCACACAAGAGTATATCCCTCAAAGCTTCATCCAAGGATGAATTAAAGGTGAATGAAGCAGCCATACAATTTACATATACATCTTGGGGTGTTGATGTCTCCTGAACTTCTTGTGACTAAGCAAAGTAATTCCTCGCTTTTCTGGTAATTATTCTGTTAATATTCACGTCCATAGCGGCACACAAAACGTATAGGCTATTAAGCTTTACAAAAATGGGTTTGCTGTGATACCAAAAACCAGCTGAGAATATGTCCCTAATGACCTTCCTTTGCAGGAGAAGTATTTTCTTACACCCTGTTGCATGTACTCAAAAATCACTGATTAATCGTTTAAAGTGGCCAACGTTTATAGTTCTTTAAAGACAGTCATGCACATTAGTATAACAAGTTTTATCCCTTATTCCTTCAATTTATTTGAACACCAAACTAAAAGTATAATATAATTTAATTTTAATTTGTTTGTATTGTATTTCTATGTCAGGTACCTTTATCGAAGAGCACATAAACGTTTATATGGGAATTGGGTCATAACTTCTAATTGTATGGATATCGCGTCAGTCCATTCAGTTGCTCCTACCAAAGTCCAAGGCACTAACTATTAGGCTAGTAAGATGCCTCCAACATGTTTTTGGTGTGTACTGAATATGAGTAAATATAATATATAATGAATATGAAAAATATCCTATACTCTAATATGAGTAAGGTTTGCTTGTATGTTTGCTTGCTGGCTTGTTTGCTTGCGACACGGATCTCAAAAACGGCTCCAACGATTTCTTTCAAATGTTCGAAATAACTAATTTCTGGGATAAAAATAAATTCTAGACAGGCCTCATCCCCAGGAAAAATCAAATAATTTAAAAAAACTAAAATGAAATGTTAAAAAAATTAAAAAAATTGGGCTTATGGAGTTTCAAATCAAAACAAAAGAATTGTAAAAGCTGTTCATAATCAACCAGGGAACTGTCAAAGTAATACTCATGTTGTGTATGAATATTAACATGTGGTTTCCTGAGGGCAGTGACTTAAACTGTTGAGTGAATATGGCATATCCTAAATAAAGGATATGGCCACTGTAGAGTGGTCATATCCTAAATAAAGGAAAGGGACATTCAGCTATAAATAACAACTGGAGTGACCATACAAATTCTGAAAAGAGGCTAATGAGTTATACAAATCTGATTATCAGTAAGGGGAAGTGGTAAAATATGCTCCAAGTCATCTAAACAAACTGACTGGCCCTCCCCAAGCAAAGCTCGCCCCCAGGTACTAAATTATAATATAAAATCAAAAGAGGGTATTTATTCAACACACATTGCTTTATTCTACATGTTACGTCTACAAATAGTGTATAACACTGGAGACATAAGTCTCACAAGCACGTTAAAGCCTACTAACATAATAATTATAAACTGTTACTGCTTATTTCCATTTTTCAATCCATGCAATATGTTTATAAGATTTACTTTTTTAACCAAACCTTTAGTTATCCAAGGCGGGTTCAATAGGTTTTTAGTTTTTACAACCTTTTAATATGTGCCGTTTTTAGACATATATTACATAAATAAAAAAAAACACTCCAAAGCATAAACAAAAATACTTTCACAGACAATTTTAAAATTGCAGCAAATGATTGAAATTTATTGCAACAGGTTTTTCACAAAACTGAACGAAACACCATAGTAAAATATATTTGCATAATGATTAATCAGCACAATAATTTATTATAGATACTGATTATTACAACTAGATGTTAAAGACAGCTTATTGATTTATCAACTACACTAATCAGCTCATTTAAAATATTTTAAAAATTGTATATAAGGTGTAATAATTTGTATTTTTTCCTCATTACTTTTATCAAGTGCGGTAATATTAAAATCACCAATTAAAAAACACAATTTCCCACTATATTTCACTAAACAATTCACTAAACTCATCTTTACAGTTTGTAAAAAGATTTATACTAAATTTAGTGTATACGTAAAATATTTATATTTTTGTTTTAAAACTCTAAAATAAATTACGTGAAACAATTTTGATAACTAATCCACGAGGAATGTAATCAAACTTATGGAATACTATAATAATTCATTAAATATAAACTGCGATGAGCCAGTGTTGAAGGATGAACTTATAACAGGGGATTGCGTATTTGTCGACTTCGTTGTTGAGCATCTAGATATCGGATGGCGTGATCAGCTTAAAGGTAGTAAGGAAGCCTTTAAGATAACAGAGGTTACCGTAGAGCCACTTTACGTTCTGGATGTTCTTGTGGAAATGACGCAATCCGATAATTGCCAGCGATTCTTCCTGGTTGTTTGTTTCAGTTAAAACTTGCCTAGGTCGACTACAAATAAATTATACTGCTTGGAAATTATTGTCTTTTATAATACAAAGATTGGTGTTTGTTATTGGAAGCTTTTCTGGATTTCTAAATATTTTGCTCCATACAAGAGTTTGGGTTGTGGAACGGTGATATGTATACAATTTTTTTTCGGAACTCCCTGAATGAAAACTGTAATTTTAGACTGTTGTATGCATCTCGTTGTTGGTGATTACTGAACTGAGTAACAATTAGTGAGGGATTGCTGATTGTCACAGATTTGTATGCGATAGTGCTGTTGATGCTGCTACTGTTGCTGCTGCTGCTGTTGCTGCTGTTGCTGTTGCTGCTGTTGCTGTTGCTGCTTATCGTTGTTCTCAGAAAGTTTGCGGAGGCGGAGGGTTTGTGGAGGATTGAAAGATGGAGAAGGATTAAGTTGCGGAACATTTTTTGGTGGTAGTTTATTGATTTGTTCAAAGTGGCTGGTTGGTGGTGGTGGATAACATGGTTGAGAGTAGCATGGAGGAACAATGCATAGTGGAGGAAAGCATAGTGAAGGATAGCATGGTTTAGGATAGCATGGTGGTCTATAGCAGGGTGGACGAAAGCATGGTGGTGATAGTGGTTGATGATAGTAAGGAGGTGGTGGTGGTGGTCGTGGTGGAGGATAGTAAGGCTGTGGTGGTGGAGGATAGTAAGGCTGTGGTGGTGGTGGTGGTGGTGGTGGAGGAGGAGGACAGCAAGGAGGAGGTGGTGGTGGTGGTGGAGGACGATAGCAAGGAGGTGGTGGTGGTGGTGGAGGAGGACAGCAAGGAGGTGGAGGCGGTGGTGGTGGTGGTGGTGGTGGCGGTGGCGGTTTTGGATCTGTACCAAATATCGCTTCGAATATGCATGTAAGGCATCTTGGTTTAACTTCGGTGTTGGTGTGGTGTGTGTCATTGTTTAAAGTGAAATTATTTTTTTTATTATGTATTTCAAAGTTACTATCATTAACTGCTGTACTAGTGTCGGATGTCAATCTGTTGTCCCCTTTAAAAAAATTAGAAATATCTTCTTTTATCAAGAGGCTTATATTGGATGCTGTGTCCGAGTTCGGTGTTATAAGTTGATCAGTTTTATTTTTCTCAAGCAATATATTTTCATCTATTTTGTTTTCTTTTGTAGATCCTCCAAAACTTGGCAGTGGTGCGTTTTTCTAAAAGAAAACCAAATCAGATGGAGTATATTTGTTGAATAATTTTCCAAACCATGCAATATTTAATTGATTGTGTTTATTGAATGGCTGGAAAACCATTTTCATTAACTAACTTTTTAAAAATAATCGAAGTAAATATAAAATTATAGGCAAAATGTTCAATAGATTTAGAAAGTTTTACAGTGAAAATATTTCTCTATAATATTACTAAGAATATCATTGTAAATTATTTATTAAACCCCAAATCACGTTATAAACATGGTGTGTAGGAGTTTATTCATTCTTTAAATTATCGATTAGTTAATAATAAACTCAATTATAAATGAAAAAGGTGTAGTTGATTGTTTTGTGATCTTACCTTGATAGGTAAAACGTTTGTCACCAGTAAAAGCAACAAAATATTTGTTGCCACTAGCCTTTCCATTGCCTGAAAACAGTTCATACTAATTACTTGACTTATTTTTTAAACATAAAACATTTACTCTACAGCAATATATATATAACTTAATATTTCCTGAATATTAGAGCATTCATTAAAGGATTTTATTTGGATTTAATTAATATCTCATAAAACTTTGACATCAAAAATACTGCGCAGAAATGGAAATTCTTGCCGATCAAAATAAGTTAATGGTATTTTGATCTTTTAGATACAGTTTTCAATTTGATGCAATATTATATAAACTGGCAATATTTAATTTGTATGTAATATTTAACTTTTAGTGGGTATCTCATTTGATATCAGCTTGAACGCATCGGCCATTTCCGTTCAGCTTTTCCTATTTAATGCATTTACTGCGTTAATCGTGTATATTCATGATAAATGCATTTGTGTCCTTGTTAGGAAACCTCCGGAAAACCGGCGAGCCGCACTGAACGTTTTTTAACGGCAGCACGTACAGACGTTTACTGATCACATGCATCACTTTCAACGGATAACTAACACCGTCGTGGTGCTGGCTGAGACCTCAACAGATAACTAACACCGTCGTGGTGCTGGCTGAGACCTCAAAGGATAACTAACACATTCGTGGTGCTGGCTGAGACCCCAACAGATAACTAACACCGCCGTGATGCTGGCTGAGACCTTAACGGATAACTAACACCTTCGTGGTGCTGGCTGAGACCTCAACAGATAACTAACACCATCGTGGTGCTGGCTGAGACCACGCGAATAGTCAACGACCGCTAGCCACAGTTCGCTTGGTCTCTAACAGAAAACCTCCCATTGGACCGAAAAAAGTATATTTACCACCTAAATTATCATCACATCCACCGTTCACTCGTTTTAAGCTTATATTATCTAATAAGTCTGTTATTCTACACCCCCTTTCATGAAGAACTGTGTGTTTAAAACCACTATTTTACTTTATTTTTTGTTCAAAGATACCGATTCATTGTCATTAAAGTGTGGCTCTTCTCTGATACGCCTATTTCGATCCCCCATTAATATTATATTTTCACAACCAACACTTTAGAAAAAGATTGCTAGCTCTTAAAATTCATGTTCAAAATTGTCTCATAATACTTGTCAAAATACAGTATTAATAAAGTAAGTCACCCCATTTTATAAAATTTAAAGTTTGTTCAGGAGGTGATTGTTCTTCACTGCCTCCCGGCGATGAGTGAATCGTTGCTGCTTAACTCGATGGTGTGAGACAAAACTTGTCTCCCTCTCAATTAAATATCAAACTCAAAACCTCCTTTTTAACGAACTTCCAAAAACGCCTCGCTATTCAGGCGTGATAACTGATAAACAGTGGCTAATTGCAATGGTTTTTTGTCACCTATATACATTTGCTTCTTTTTGCATAAATATTTTGAGTTGTTCCTTAAACACTTTAATTTAAAACTGGTCAACTGCTTGTGGCAGCACCAGTAGTGCCTACTACTAATCTTTTAACATATTAAAAGCCAACGTACACCTTACTCTCAAAGTGAGACAGAAGCTCGAAAGATTCAAACAGACTATTCGATATGTAGTCTTTGAAAAGCTCGTAAAAATCTAAGCGACCATTGTTGACGAAACACAATGAAAATACTAGTCTCTTTAGTTATGGCTTTGACAATTATCCGAAAATTTAAATTCCACGGGGTCTTACGCGGCCAACACTGACCAAAAGAAATATGATTGTTCTTTATTGTAAGTGTTGATTACGTTACGTTTGTTTTTAACACAATCTGGTATTGGAATATAACTTGATCCTCTATGCGGTGCATATACCAGTCCAGAGTTTCAATTTCGTTAAAACTCCAAGAAACTGCGCTTTTCAAAATCCTCTAGTTTACAAATATCTTGTCTATACTTGTGTGTGTTTTAATACTTGTTTTAGATCACTGGTCTCGAACAAAAATAACATAAAAAGTTCCCAAATGCATAGAATCAATCGCAAACAGTTTATCCATGTAGTTTATATATTTTGCGATGGATAACAAATTGATTTTAACGTTGCATTTTTAAGGTAATCTGTTATGATTTTAATAACCGAATATGTAAATCCGTCAAAAAACACTTTCGGCTTTAATCCCATGAATTTTTCAAACTTAAAAGTAACTAATTTATTTCTAAATGAGGTTTCTTAAATACAAATTAAATTTTTTTGAAAACGGTAGGTGATCACTATGTTATTCTATAATTTGTTAATCGTATTAAAGCAGAAGTGCAAGCAGAACCTGCTTGGTTGCATATATTTTTAAATGCGGATAAATAAATGCGGGGTGTTTTACTCTCCGATTAATTATTAATATAATTTCGATTTGGTAAAGATTGTTAATCACGCTATTATTCACCGTAAATAGAAAATTTTAAATACTATTATGAACTTGAATACAATTATTACCATGCCTAGTTAAGTTATTTTTAGTTCTAATTTTCCTACACTAAGAACTAACCACTCTATCAGCAGACAGTTTCTGCTCTTGACTACCCTGACATACATCAACAAATGTTATCTTGTTACATTCAGTTATTAACTCGTCACAATAAGTTCACACCTCTTTATAATCCGACAAATTTCCATTCTGATGGTTTAGACAGATTCTAATATGCCTCAATAAATCAGGTTTATAAGTTAATTTATTACAATGGGCTTCGTGAAGCCGCCACGGGAGTGAGGTATAATGTTGGTGTTGTTATGCGGGTTGCATTAACGTCCCCGTGACCCGAACGAGGTATATTGTTGGTGTTGTTATGCGGGTTGCATTAACGTCCCCGTGACCCGAGTGAGGTATATTGTTGGTGTTGTTATGCGGGTTGCATTAACGTCCCCGTGACCCGAGTGAGGTATATTGTTGGTGTTGTAATGCGGGTTGCATTAACGTCCCCGTGAAACGAGTGAGGTATATTGTTGGTGTTGTTATGCGGGTTGCATTAACGTCCCCGTGACCCGAGTGAGGTATATTGTTGGTGTTGTTATGCGGGTTGCATTAACGTCCCCGTGACCCGAGTGAATGCTCTCAAGTTAATGCTTTTAGGATTGTCGAACATTCGAATTGCCATTTTAATTAGATTACGCATGGACTTTCCATACTGCACGGTAAATGTGGAACTGTGGATAGGACACTTTCTCAGGACATTTTATATCTACCTCTGTGAATGAGACTGTTACGCGACGGGAGACAAATCGCTAAACATTACATTTTGTTCTATATTAACGGTACCTAACAAACAACTTTATTTTTATAGATAGCACTTTTTATAGCTGGAGAAGTTTTTAAACAAATGTGGGGCAGACATGTAAAAAATGTATTGTATTTTTGAAGAGGGTGTCGAAGCGTTCCTGGGTCTGCCGGTAGCAATTTTGAGAGGGATCCAAGAGGGAAAGATAATTCATTACTAAAGGAAGTAATTGTTCAGTATATTAAAAAAAAAACTAGATATATGTTTTCATACGAAGATCATATGTTTGTTTTTTTTTTCTTGAAGACTGGGAGGTTGTATTCTAGTTTATTTTCTAGGTATTTTCTTGTTTATTTAGAAATACATACAAAATAAGATGCTATGAGATTATCTGTTTTATTTTGTATAAAAAAAGAACAGGTTTTATTTATTTAAATTTTTAGGAAAATAAAATGTATGTGTATTGAAATGCCTCTGACATATGCCTATTGGTCAGCGGCCTCCTTATTTATGTTTTTGACCCTTTCACTTAGGCCAATGGCCTGTGCATGGAACGAATAGTGCAGCTCAGAGAGTGAGCCGTTAAAGAGTAATATAAATGATAAAGTTGTCTTACTAGATTTAGTATTTAAACCCACATAAGGGTAGTTGCAGTGTTTTTGGAGCAGGACCTACAGTTTGCCTTGACTTGACATAACGACTCGCCTAAATTAGAAGTTACAGATTACGTAGGGATTTTTGAAACATTTTGGGGCTGTCCGGCTATTTGGTGTTTAGGGTTTATTTCGTGGTACGACATCTCGCCCTACATAGTCCAATTAATTACGTCGATCATCACAGGACGTACTGTCTGCTGCCGTGCCGGCCGCCCATCGCAATACTAAAGGACGTACTGTCTGCTGCCGTGCCGGCCGCCATCGCAATACTACAGGACGTACTGTCTGCTGCCGTGCCGGCCGCCCATCGCAATACTACAGGACGTACTGTCTGCTGCCGTGCCGGCCGCCCATCGCAATACTACAGGACGTACTGTCTGCTGCCGTGCCGGCCGCCCATCGCAATACTACAGGACGTACTGTCTGCTGCCGTGCCGGCCGCCCATCGCAATACTACAGGACGTACTGTCTGCTGCCGTGCCGGCCGCCCATCGCAATACTACACGGTAACTTTTGTGGACTGGAAGCCACTATGCGACTGATCTTTGACCTGGCAGTAATCCCAGGATAACGTTAACGTTATAGCGTATATAAGCATATATTGTCTTTCAAACGAATATCAAATATTCCAATCTTTTTTTTTACTTTAATGTATAAAATAAATCTACCTTAATCATTTTATTTATGGTATGTTAACGTAAACAACCTAACTAAAATACGACGTAGGCCGAAGCTACTTATTTGGTATTTTATTAACATATATTTTTGTTATAGACCTTTAGTAGTTCTTAATTTTTAATAATTTACCATAGGGACTTTCAATAAGTTGCCATTATAACTTTGTTTTGTGAGGGAAAACGACCGCAATAATGTCTTAAATATCACTTACCTTCAATAATAATGTTTTCTACAACGGAGTCTTGACAGTCTATTGGATTACACCATAATGACACAAAGGTGATTTAAAACTGGCAAGCAATATATTTATCCCTGTAAAACATAACAAATCTATTTATTTTATTAATTGGGTACTAATAGGTTTCATCACATTTTATGAATTGAACAGTTCAATTGTGTAAATATATATATTAATTATAAATTTGATATTTTAAGAAAGCCATGTTTTTTTAATTACCATTTACTATATACAAAAATTTATTTAAACCAAACAGGATTTTTTAATTGTTTATCATACCTTTTAGTTAAAATGTTATTAGCTTCTTAAATTTAAAATGTTTAGGTTAATGTATTTTTCATTGCTATTAACTAGGCCCCGAATATTTAATTTGAAAGGGTTTGTGTTACCTTCATTTACCATTTATTTAGCTTATTTTATATATATATTTTGTTTTTAAGTAATTAAAATACTCTTAAATAAGGTCATACTTTTTTAAATAATTAAAAAATATACAGCAAATTGAGTGTAAAAGGACGTTAACGCTTAAAAAAAATATGCTACTTGTGATTGGCATGATATTTTTATGGTAAACAATTGCTGTTTTCGGGCCACACTCTGAACTCAGTTTAATCCTGGGGGGCTTGTTAAATAGTGGTAAAACACATAATACACAATTTTAACTTAAATACATGAATACGTCACTGAAAGTGCCCAGATGTTTACTCTAACATTTATTGGGACGCCCCGTTCCCTCAGGGAGCAGATGCTTTTCATACGCTCACGCACATCACCCACTCTGACCTCCATTTGACTGGTGTCCTAGGATTTGAGGGGCCCAATAAAAAAAATGAAAAATATTGTTAGGAATCGTCCGTGATAATAACCTATTTTATCCAAAACAGAATATGCCTCAGTTAATACAAAATACTCTATTATTAAATCTTAGTTCCATACTTGAAAAGTAAACATTGATTTGTCGTGAAGGAACTAGGTATTTTAGGTTTTTTAGCTAAAAGTTATAACTAATTGAGAAAACCATGGTAGTTTTCTACCACATCGTATCCTTAAACCAAAGTAAACCATTTTTACACTTAGGAACAGACCACAAACTAAAGACAGTGGTTTTATTTTGAAAGATGATACTAACCATGCTGAAGTCTAATTTTTCAGAATCAAAAGCAAATAAAACATTATGAACATACAATTAAAATTTACAAATTAAAATTCCAACTCAATTTGTTTACTGAATGATATACTGAAAATAATAACCCTAAAAAATATTTTACCTCTATAAAATAAAGTTTCAAATATTCAATATAATTTTGGTATAATACAAATGAATAAGTTTCCAGTTCACACTGATAATGAAATTGTTAAGTTTTATATCACTATTGTATTTTAGCTCTGAATGAGCAGCAAGATATTCATTCGTGTTTTAATTACCCACAGAAAACTTTTCATGGTAATTAAAATAAAATAATAATTTATTAATTGCTCGGGTACATTTTATTTCAGTCGTAATTAACGAACTGTAAGATTTGTAATTAGTAAGATCATTGATACGGAAAAGGGTATTTTCTTTAATCAGCTGATGTCTGAAAAAATGAAAATGAAAATGTCAGCAGTATTATTATGTAATTGTAATATGATTACGGTACTAAAAAAAATTATAAATTTCAAATCAATAATAAATAGACTATATTGATTTAACTGGGCTGGGTTATGTTAATTGTATTACCAAAATAATTGGCTTTATCCTTGAACTAGACAGTGTTATCATGTCTTCAATGCTCAGGGTGGTAAGACAATCAACTCAAGTAGCGTGTCCAAAATAACTCAACAACCCCTCCACAGATAAACTTCAAATTTTGCGGATAAAAGTAAAATTACAAATCTCGGTGGAGTTCGTTATTCGGATAATTTCGTCCAGTATTAATAACATTTTCTAACAAATAAATATATTTTTTCTCCCGTAAAAATAACATTGGAAGCCATTTCAGCAATGCTCAAGTCATACAAATTTAGCCAACGTCTTTGATTCAACAATAGAGTAACAATAGTTCTTTTACTAGAGTATACTTTGTGATACTGGATAGTAAAATGTTTTGATACAAAACATTAAGAGGATAATTAAGGTAGATTTGAAAATTGTGAGCATATGTTATATATTTGTTTAAATATTAGGTGTACTTTATTTAAGAAAATCATTTTTAGAACACATTATTCCTTTAGATACTATTCCTTGTAAAAAAACACCGTCATAGGGCCACAGCCGACGAGTGGCTGTGGCAGTGGCAGACGGGTGGCAGTCCAGCAGATCGAAAAATAACTTAATAAATAAACCACCGAAGATACTGAGGTATTAACTTATAAAACAGTTTTTTTTATTACATTGCCTTAGACATCTACATATTGTGATTGTAAAGTGTTAAAAGTGCAAAAACGTAATTCGTATAAAAGCTTTGATCCAGTTAATTAAACAGGAGCAACCAACTAAGACTTTAAATTTATTTTGTTGCACATTTATTTGCTAGTTATCTTTACATAAAATTTAAATGTTGTAGGTAACCACGACAAAATATTTAAACTGTTATAATAAAACTAAGCCTCTTTTGAAGGTTGTCTGAAATTATTGAACACAGCCTAGGTGTGGATTACAGTGAGCTGTTTTCATTACAACTTGAGCCTATAAATTTAGGCCTAAATACTTAGGCTGATTTTAATTTTAAAACGTAATGTTCCATTTATGGTCATAGACCAACCCATGTTTATAGCATTTAATGTCATGATAGCCTAGGCTTGTGAAACAATACTTTAACATCTCATTTTGTCATATGAATAATTAGACCTGATGACTGACGAGTGAGTTTATTTATTATTTTCATATCTTAAGATACTTTAAGTATAGAAATAAAACGTAACATTAGTTTTTGTCAGAAACTCGAAGTTCTCTTTTAACTCTTATAATCACACTCTGTTACAAACACTGCTTAACCCAAAATACTGTACGTAATAAGCACCCTTGCACTGATGCTAATACTACAAACAAACCATGCGTAAATCCTTAACGTAATTTTAAAATTAAATAAACCAACAGATTTTACAAACTCTCTTTTTATTAGATAGTAAAAAGTGATAAATAAATTAATATTTTTCTAAGGCTAAAAATTCTAGTGAAGCAACGGGATCCAAACCTGTGACCTTAGGCTCTGTGTGTCAGTACTATCTCAACTGAGCTACCGCGACATGTTTTCTTCGTCGTTGTTACCTAATCATTTTAAAATCTCAAAATTAAATCTGCCTAACGCACTGTTAGATAACAACTTTACCTTTAACCCCAGTGCTCTGATACCTTTAACCATTTTTACTATAATTTTACAGCACTGGCACGGCACAAACTTAGCGTTAAGGATTTAACTTAAAATAATTACTTCTGCATTTATTGTACAAATTGTGGTTTATTGAATAAAACTAAAATTAACATTACTCACATACATTTTTAAAATAAAACTTTACCCTACTGAGCATACTTTGAATTTAAAAAAAAAATTCAGTTGAATTAACTTGAATTTGAAATTTAATTGAATTTACCCCAACTAGTTTTAATTTTTACATTGATAAAAAGGGTACTGTATTGGGAAAACAAAAGGAATTCGTCGATTTGAATCCATTCTAGGAGTTACTCATCCGTACTCATCAGCCCTATTAACAAAACAGCACAGTCTTTGCTGTAGTAATGGTATCTAAATCTGATTTTACATAAGACAAAAAATACTTTACTATTTCCTATTAAATAGACTTTAATACTTTGTTACAATTATTTTATACCAACGAATGCCATGTCCTAATATGCTGAAATGTACATTGAATAAATAAACTTTGTTACACTATAGACAAGACTTATTACTAATTTCGTGAAATGACAAATTATATAATATAAAGTTGACGGTACCTTCAGGTGAAGGGAAGTCTGGTGAAGACCAGGAAACGTGGGTAGCTGCCACACGAATGAGGAGCGTCTACTTACATTTGGCAGAAGAAGGGTTAACCCCCACCTAGCTACTTAATTCCACCATCTTGATTTTTCTGATTAAATTTGCTGAACTAGGATTATCTAACAACTTGTTTCTACTGGTTATAACTATCTTGTTCCCTCATGAAATTATTTAATATGGCCATTCGTGGTTTTCTAGCTTTTTAACTTAAATAATTTAATAAATGATTGGAAAATTTATAAAAATATCCAAATATGGTACAAAGTGACTATACCTAGGACTTTAGAAACGCTTTCTGATGACTCGAATGAAACAGACAGGAGTAAATTATGACGACGTTACTCAAATTAGATCTTGAATATTTAATTAGGCTCAATTAAAATGTTATCATATGTTTCGATCATCCTTAAGCGGAAGGAATGAGCGTAAACCTAGTTATTGTAAAACAGTTCATATGCTGTTTTGTGTTCAGAAACTTTCCCGAGACAATCTGGGAAATCACCTTTCTCTAAAGAAATAATAATTATATGTGTCAAAGTAGTAACCAAAGGTTTTTAGAGCATCCTTTCAACAGGTAAGATGAAACTTCATGTACAATAGTTGGACTAACAACAAATGAAGGGTATGCGGAATGTGGATCATGAAAAAACTTGTTTCTGGTTTCAACCTTGCCGGCAAAAATTGAAAAACATTAGTGGATCGTCGAACAACGCACCACTTCCGTCAACAATGGATCCTATTGCCCGAGAGCTACTAGATCTAGGAGCTACTAGACTTAAACGCTCATTCATGATATCCCACATAGCTTTTTGTTTTTCATTTGACATTTTCTATTAAATTGTTTTAGCCATAGAAAATATTTATACATATATCACTTAATTTTATTTAAAGAAATGTTGTAGTAATCTGATGGTTTATTTAATTTTAAAACAACTTTTAGGCTTCACACATCGTTTATTAGTAGGATTAGCATGGATGCTAAGGTGCTTATTACGTAAAGTATTTTTGGTCAGGCAGTGTTTTTAGCAGAGTGTTATTAAGTTACTTATAAAAGAACTTCGAGTTTCCAACAAAACCTAATGTTACGTTTTATTTAATGACTTATCAGCCTCAATTAAATGTCATTAATTTGTTTTCATATTACTGTACGAGATACGCAGTGGTTGGCATGAAAGAGATCTTTAGTTGCCAAATATTGTAAGAAAAGTTCCTCTTTAATTTTTAACAAATGGCTATCTAACGTAGATGTTATATAAAATAACAATAAATAAATAAAAATGTCTTTATTAATCCAGCACATTCTCAGTACATTAACTGTTCTTCAGATAAACTTTTGTTTTAGACTACAAAAAATCAAACAGCAACAAATACAATTTACAAATAAAAACATATCTCCAAAAAACAACTGTTTGAAGAAAAAAACAACTGTTTGATTTTTAACTTAAAATATGAGTTTGCATAGGTTTTAAAGCTAGGTCTAAGGTAAAACTTCTAAGGTAAATCTAGGTCGTTATACAATGTTAGGCTGAAGAAGGAAAAACTCCTCCTCCCAAACTCGAGTCTCACTTTGGGAAAATGAAGGAGTCTACTATGGCGGATACGCGCTGAGAGACCTTTACTTTATAAACACTCTGTTTCATACACTAAAACAGTAAATATTCTAGTATTTTAATTTATTAAAAGTTAACTTGTTCTGACCACATCAGTAAGAGTAGGGTAAACTCTGTTTACTAATTTATGGCATACAGATCTTATCATTTTACAGAAATTCTGAAGTACTGCATACAGATTACTATGGTTGATTTCATCCACAGTTTTTACGCTGCACCTATTTGGATATTGGGATGTGATTGATCTCTTATTATAATTAAGCACACATAACATAGCCTACCCCTGAATAACCATTATTTTTCAGGGTGCAATGATTTTACATTTTGATCTGCATTTTCAATCACTAAAGTTATCTTATACGCTTTTTTATAAGGTTAATGAATCCCCTTCCGCCTAAAGTTTACTTTGGATTTGGAAAGACCAAAGACCACACAGCAATGTATCTCACAAAGCTTCATCCAAGGATATTAAAGCCAACACCACGCACATTTACACCATGGGATGTTGAGGTCTACTAAACCTCTTGTGAAATCATTCCATTTATTTCATCACAAAAATTCATACAATGGCTGAAATTCAGTGGTGAACATCTGACATGTCGAGTTGGTTAAACAATTAAATAATTCTAAAATGTTTCAAAATAGCAATAAAATATCAGTATAATAAGTTTAACTAGAGTCATGAGAGTAAATAATACCATAAGGACAGTTCAATTAACTTGATAGAGAGTTCACTCTTAAATACATTTACACTTATATTTTTATTTCTAAGAGTTGGTGATAGTTTTTTATACATTAATAATAGGGTCCCTTGTGAAATGAAGTTAATCTGTGGCTTTGATTTTGAAAGAGAGCTTAATGACGTGTAGTATAACTATGGGCTTGTTTACAGTCTTACAAGATTCTCTGGGGCAAACGCCTCCTATAACTCTAGCAACCTTTTCCTACAGATTAACCATATTTTCTGCTGAAGGTGGCTGTATTTCATAATCGAAAGGAAACGCCATAGTAAACCAACCTTACTGTTCGGTCATCACATAATCTTTTAATAAATTTAAGAGTAAAAAAGCTTTATTTAACTCGACAAACAGTCTATCAGTGTGATCATACCATTTCAGATAATTTTAGAGTGTCAGGTTAATAAAATCTGCTAATCTACTGGAAAAAAGATTAACGTTTTTATATAAACAAGGAAACATAAATTCTTTATACTTATTCACTATTGCAGACGATTGTAATACTTTAGTTTTAGCTCAATTTAAATCAAGGCCATTCTTGTTCAACCAGAAAAAAGGAATTTGGAGAGTGGATGAGATATTGAGTGCTATTTATTTTTGGTCTTTAGCTTTTACTAAGATATCGTCCCATCAGCAAACAAAATTAAATCAGAATTTACATTTTGTTATCATTGGCATAAACTAAGAACAAGGATGGCTCAACTCTCGAGCCTTGAGGAAGCCAGTCTAATTAGTTCTAATTTGAAAATAATGAGTTGCCTTCTAAGGTATTAACTAACCTGTTTAAATCTATTGTGAAGATAACTTGAAAACCACCGAATGACTGTCTGACTTACACTGTAAGCTTCTATTTTGTTCAATAAAATGTCATGTATAACACTATCGAAGGCCTTGGACAGATCACAGAGCACACCAGCAATGATCTGCGATCCAACCATGGCATTTGAAACTTCTGTAATTAGTTTAAAAACTGCACGTTTTATTGCATTATTTTTTATAAACCCAAATTTATTGGAATGTAGAATATGTTTAAAAAATCTGTTTTTAACATTATGTCCTCAAATATTTTGATAATACCGGTAACAATGATGTAGGCGGTAATTATCAATAGCCTTTTTGTCAGCTTTCTTTCGATGGGTGTTATTACAGTATATTTAAGTTTTTCAGTAAAATTACTATTTCTTAAACTTTTATAGCTTTCTAATTTATTTAGCAATGAAAGATGAAACAGCAGTAATTATAGGAGCAGGAATTTCATCCCGGCCGGTAGATTACTAGTTTTTTAATGCATGTATGGCTTCTATAACATTACTCTCAGTCACTACTTCAAAATCAAATGAACAAGCAAGGGGTAAACTCAATTAGATTAACAACTTCTAAGGGAGACAATTTAACAATACCGGTAACTTGAACACAGTTAAAAAAATAACTATTGAAGTATTTGGCAATTAAATAAGAAGTTTTTATAACAAAATAATGTACAACTAGTTGAGAAAGTAAGGTGCTCAGAGAATCCCCACTTGCTGGCAGTCATTCTGTTAGTCGCCACGTCTACAATAGCACACCATACGTATAGCTGACTTAAAGAAATTGTTACAGATTGTTTGTCCTTCATTTGATTAATTCGTTTAAACATTAAATTAAGACCCTAACACATAATATATTTTGTAATTTTGGCGCTAGATAAATTTTATTAAGAGCACATAAACGCTTTATAAGGGAAAGTGGGCATAACCTCTCAACTTGAGTGGACATCCCGGCAATTAATCCAGGGCCCTTTGAACCAAAGTCCACGGCAATAACTGTTGGGTTAGCAAGATGCTCTCAACATATTTTTGTTTATTACTGATTATGTATGAATATAAATTATAATAAAATACCCCCGTCACGGCTCACCTGCTTACTCAGTGAATTTCCGATGAATATGTATGTCTTGGTAACACATAAATATGTATATCTTGGTAAGTCATTTACCAGGGATCAAAAGAAATATATTCACAAATAAACGATTTTTAAAATTAAAATATTACCTTTGTCAATCAGCTCATAAAGTTGTAACAAGTGTTACGGCCGTTTCAGCATCACTGTGCCATCCTCAGACATTGAATTTCATCCATAAGGCGTCGTTAAAACATACAATTTTCACACACAACACATACATTTAAAAAACGATATTTACAAAAACAGGCCTGTTTCGTGACACACATTCCCGCACTCGAGCAAATAGCTGACTCAAAACGATTTTGTTAAGAATTTTTTATTTAAGAATAACATTGGGGAAGAGTTCGCCAGTTTGCGGAAACAAGGAACATAAAATAATGGGTTGTTATGCAATTATCAATAGAACTCATCTAAGTTTTAAAACTATCCAAGTTTCATCCATAAACATTCATTAATAAGCGATTTATTACATTTTAATTATCATCCGTAAGAATAACATGGAAACCAAGTACCTAGGATTGCTGCTACGGAAACCATACGCGAAAAAAATTGTTTTCTTTTTGTGTAAACATCAATAAACGACAATCAGATGAGCCCATGTACCAAGTTTTGTCAGTTTATGTTTATAAATAAGCGAGATATAATATTTTTCATTGTATCCATAAGAATAACATTATACAAACGTACCGTGTTTAGCACTTTAAAAATATGAGAAACCAATTGACGTAGAGGAATGATCAAAATACCAAATTTGTTTAAGCTGAATTCAGTAAAACTTGATTAAAATAAAAATTACATGTGAAAACCCCCCCAAAACCCCCTTTCGAATGGTGCAATTTGTCTGGTTTTCGAACTCGTTCAAATAAATGGTACTTTACAGAACTGTACCAAATTTCATTACGATCGAACATTTGTTGTGAGAACTATCATGCTTACGGACACACACACACACACACACACACACACACACACACACACACACACACACACACACACACACACACACACACATATGTATTACATATGTATATACATATATACAAATTTTAACGAATGGTGTTTTTTGGCATCTGGGGACCTCAAAACGAAAAGTTATCATGGTCCCGGGCCTCGGTGTTACCTTGCTGACTACGGTAATTGCTTCTTCACTATAGGGGAAATTCGCTAAAATCAAAAGAGGATATATATTTAATACACATTGCTTTATTTTACAAATTATGTCTACAAATAGTAACTTATATTTTAGACTTAAGTCACATAAGCATATTATACCACCTGCTAAACTGTATATATACTCTATATTTAAGAGTTTTTAGTTTTTAAAAATTGTTAATATTTTACATTTGTTAGACATATATTATGCAAATGAGAAAACCCTCAAAAACTAACAAAAATACATTCACAAACAATTTGAATAATTGTACCGATCGATTGCACTTATTAAATTATTTAGTGCAACAGGTTTTTACAAAACTGAGTTACAAAACACTACAGTAAAATATGTTGCAAATCGATCAGTGAGCCCAAGTCTTTGATTTCAGATAAGTTATTGTTAACTATTCTTTATTAAACTAGTTGTTCGAGATGGGAGGTTATTAATATATCAACTACTCCAATCGGCTCAAGGTCAAGATTTGAAAAATGGTTCAATCGACTAATAGTTTGATTTAAGTTTCCTCATTACTTTGATGTAGTGTATTAATATTAAAATCACCAATTAAAATACACAATTTTTCACTATATATCACTAAACAATGTTCACTATCTTTACATTTTCTAAAAATATTTCTATAAATTGTTTGAATATGTAAAATATTGTTATTTTAAACCACTGAAAAAGATTGTATAAAACAGTTTTAACTACGCCATGAGGCGAGCATTACAACTTATGACTGAATACGTTTCTGATTCACTGAATATTAACTACGATTCGTTGTTCGGCCGGTGTTGAATATATTTTAATCGGAGATTGCGTATTTTTTCGAGTTCGTTGTTGATCATTGAGCTATTGGAAAGTGCTATCAGCGTAACAATTTATGTAGGCTTGAAGATAACAGGGGTCGTTGTAGAACCGATTTACGTTCCAGATGTTCTGGTGGAAATTACGAAGCACACTTTGCTACCAGTAACGGCTCCCCGCTCATCGCAGCTGGTTCTTTGCTCTAATTACAAATTCCAAGGTCGACCATGAAATAAATTCTTACTGCTTGGGAATCAATCAATGTATTTTATGATACAAAGTTTTGTGCTGGTTATTGACATATATTTTTAACCCTTCTAGAATTTTATGTGTTTTCTCCATAGAAGAATTTATATTAAACTACAATCATGGTGTTAAAGGAAATCTGGTAAGGAAATCTGTGTTTTTGGGCCGTTGTAAACATCTTGTGGTATACTGAAACGAATCGGTCAGGGTTTGTTAATTGTTTTACATTTGTATGTGGTGTTGCTGTTACTGCTACTGCTGCTGCTTCTGTTGCTGCTTATAGTGCCATCGTTGGGGTTGATGTTCGCGTGGTGATTGTAGGGAAGTTGGCGGAGGCAGAAATTAGGCGTAGGATTAAAAGGTGGTGAAGAATAAAGTTACGGAGGATTGTTTGGTGGTAGTTTAAAAACTGGATAAATATAGCTTGGTGGTTGTGGATAACATGGTCGAGAATAACATGGTGGAAGCATGCATGGTGGAGGGTAGCATGGTGGAAGACAGCAAGGTGGAAGACAGCAAGGTGGAGGAATACATGATGGAATATAGCACGGTGGACGATAACATGGTGGTGGTAATGGTGGAGGATAGTAAGGAGGTGGTGGCGGTATTGGATAATATGGCGGGGGAAACCATGGTGCGGGTGGTGTTGGTAGTGGTGGATAATATGGTGGGGGATGGTATAGTGGTGGTCGAGGGGGTGGTGGCGGAGGAGGTGGTGGAGGTGGTGGAGGTGGTGGAGGTGGTGGAGGTGGTGGAGGTGGTGGAGGTGGTGGTGGCGGTGGTGGTGGAGGTGGTGGCGGTGGCGGTGGTGGAGGCGGTGGAGGTGTTGGAGGTGGTAGTGTTGGAGGCGGTGGAGGTGGTGGAGGTGGTGGCGGCGGTGGTGGTGGAGGCGGTGGAGGTGGTGGAGGTGGTGGTGTTGGTGGTGGTGGTGGTGGAGGTGGTGGAGGTGGTGGCGGTGGTGGTGGTGGAGGTGGTGGTGGTGGTGGTGGTGGAGGAGGAGGTGGTGGAGGCGGTGGTGGTGGAGGTGGTGGCGGTGGTGGTGGTGGGGGCGGTGGAGGTGGTGGAAGCGGTGGTGGCGGCGGTGGTGGAGGTGGTGGCGGTGGACGCCGTGGGGGAGAGTGATGCCCAACCCAAACGAATACTCCTTGTCTCTGCCCTTGTCTCTGCCCATGCGGGCGTCGTCTTACTGGTATTCTGGGAAAATCTAACTTTCTTCTACGTTTCCTGTGAAAACCGAATAATTTCCCAAAGCATCGTGGTTTAATTTGGGTAATGTTAAGTTGTGTATAATTGTTTGAAATAAACTTGTTTTGATTATTGTGTGTTTTAATGTTTTTATCATTAACCGTTTTAATATTTTCTTTATCGGGAATAGTATTAAAATTTGAATAACCATTATTTTTAACTTCTTCATGAAAAACCACATTTTTTTTATCTTCGTCAATATAATTTAGACTGCTCTCAGTAAATCCGTTTCCCCTTTTTGAAAAATTAAAAATATCTTCTTTTTTTAAAAAGCTTATATTGGATGCTTTTTCCAAATAGGATGTATGGAGTTCATCAGTTTTATTTTTGGCTCGCAGGATATTTTCATCTATTTTGTTTTCTTTTGCTGTTTCTTCAAAAATTTGTGATGGTGCGTTTTTCTGAAAACAAAACAAAAACAAAGAAGGATGAACACCAAACGATGCAACATTTAATTAGTTTCGTTCAGTGAATTGTAGGAAAAATCAGGTGAGTTATTCAGGTTTTCAGTGTAAATAATGATATTTTCTAGTTTTACTGAGTATTGCATTTGTTATTATTTATCAATCCGAAATATACTTTTAAAACTGCTTGAACTGCTTGGGGGGGGTAGTTGTTTATTTATTCGTAACTAACACAATTAAAATTAGAAAAAAGTATTCTTTGTTTTGGAATCACAGATCTTACCTTGATAGGTAACACATTTGTCACCAATAACAGCAAAACAATCTTTGTTGGCAACAGCTTTTCCATTGTCTGAAAAAAGTTATAGGAATTACTTATAGTATTTGCTTTTTCATAAATGAATCACTTTACAACAAAACATTTTTTAACTATTCGTAAATGTAAGGATTTTCATTTAACGAAGGTATTTATTTGCATTTCACATATTTCTCATAACTGGTAAATCAAAATATGATGGTGCATAAATGAACATTCTTGCTTTGTAAAATAAGTTATTGGTACTATTATATTTAGGACATAATTTCAAATGTTGTGATTGATTAAATAAATTAATCATTGAGTAATTTGTAGTGTGAGTGCAATCTTTAACCATTAAAGGATATCTGAACAACTATCTGCTTGAACACAGGGGCCACTTCCGTTCCGATTTTTCTCTTAACGACACAGCGTCCAGACGTTTACTGAACACATCGATTTAATTCAGCAGATAATGAGTACCGTCGTTTTGTGAACTGAGACCACGCATATCGTTATAGTTCTTTTAGTCCGAACACTACGTAAGCTTTGCGAGGGAAATGTTTTCGAACGGGTCAGTGCAGCGTATCTGCGTCTTGCATCGTAACCTATCTACAGCCCTGATTTTCTCACCGCAAAAGGCGCGCGCGAGTCCGGCGATGCCACCGTATGAGACAGCGTCCCTCATTGTAATAGGTGCATTCCATCGTACCGTTCTCACTGGCTGTTTACCATTGGCACTGGCAAACATCCATTACTAGTGGGTTTGTTAGTCCTTGTTGATGTTTTTTCTTTAAAGACTAATATTTAATTGTAAAATGTTGTCGTTGTCTAAATGATTATGTTTATCATTAGTTATTCTCACGTTATATTTAGAATTGACTTATTTAAGTGTTTTAGATTTTTATTTTATAATTAGAAAAATTTATAAATAATAATAACACTTGCTCAACGTTTTTATATTGTATACGGTGCCCGTAGCAAAATAAGCTAGACTTTTGCTAATGCATGTATAATGCCAATGGCAAATAAACGATTCTTGATTCTTGATTCTTAAGATGTGATAAATGTGAAAAGCTTATTTAAATAATCTTTAATAAACTGTTGTAACTTAATGAAACTTAAATATGATGATAGTAGCACTTAGTTAATGAATCAAATTCAGTTCAATGCTTATAAATTAAAACCTGACCAGGTCTCAAGAAACCTGATCAGATACCAAAGGAGAATAGAGTATAATATATTTATTTTTGGACATTTTTAATATTGTAAAAACTTACCTAGTATAATTAGTTATACTAACAAGGAAGTCTTTATAATTGATTGGATTACATCGTAATGACACATAGGTCTATGGCAATCAATATAATTCTCCCAGAAAACTGAAAAAAAACATTTCTTCAAGTGAGTACTCTTAGTTTTTATTGTATTTTTTACATTTGAAACATTATTTTATAGATTGAAAGGTTTACTTGTGTAAATAAATTCATTAACAATATAGATTTTAAGGAAGCTATGTACTGTGTATTTATATATATTGATTATTGATCAGGAATATTTATCATAACCTTTAGTAAAGTTGCTATTACCTGCTAAAATTTAAAAATTACTGTTAATGTATTGTTTATTGCCGTTAACTGGACCCTGAGTGTTCAATTTAAATAATTTTTGTCATCTTGAAGTACCATTTATTTACTTTATTTCAGGTATATTTGTTCGAAGGTATGGTTGAAAAGTATAATTTATACAGCAGAGAGCTACACTCAGTGTAAAATAACGTTAATGCTAAAACAATAGATATATGTTACATGATCTTTGGATTTTAACATTATTTTGTTTTTGGGCCACTCTCATATTTTTTCATCCTGGGGGACTTGTTAAATAATGCAAAAACACAGAAGACACAACATGAATATATAATTCACGTAACACGAGTATAACACGAAGAGGTATTTACCCCTTAGTTTAACGGGACTGGGCAAAAATTACCCACCTTGTCAGGGAGCCGATTTTGTTTTTCAGGCTTACTCATCTCGCGCTCTCTGGCCAACATTTAACAGATTCCCCAAGATTAGAGTAGCCCAATAAAAGAGCAATAAAAATATATGATCAGAAATCGTCTGTGGCAAATAGTCTATATCTTTGATCTAAAACAGTTTGTATACACCTCAGTTAATACATTCCTTGTTCTTAATACTTGGTTTCTCAACTACTTAAACGTTATGAACAATGTTATATGTTACTGAATATTGTACCTGAAAATTTAATTAATTGTTTTATCATTTTTGTGAGGACGAGGTATTTTGGAAACCCTTTATCTTAAAGCTATACATAATGGAGAGAACCTTGTTTTTTCTACCAAATTACCTGCTAAAACTAAAGCATAGCATTTTAGGCATAGAACCAGACCGCAAACTAAAGACAGTTCTGTTTTCAAGAATTTGAATAACTACGGTGAGGTCTCATTGTTCAAAATCAAAAACAAATAAAACATTATAAACATGAAATTAAAATTTAACAATTATTAATACCAGCGTAATTTGTTTACTGAATGATATACCGAAACAGTTAATAACTTTTATTCAACTATATTTACCTCTATGAAACCGAGTTCCAATTATCAAGACAAATAAGGGAGCTGTCAGTTCAGATTAAATGTAAAATTATTACCTTTTAAATCCATAATTTATTACATCTTTTACAGAACAACAATATCTTATTTGGGGTTTAATTACCCACATATAAAATTCCTCGGTAATTAAAATAAAATAATAATTTATTAATTGAATGGGCATATCTTATTTTAGTAGTCATGTGAGAACTGTACAAATATTAATTAATTAGTAAGATCAATGGTACGGAAAAGGGTTTATTGTTGTAATGTCTGATGGAAAATATCATAAAACTGAACACACAGTTTAAAATAAACTATATTTTTTATTTAAACTCGGTTTCATCTCTAAAAAAATGTGATGGGTATAACCTTTTGATAAAAATACAAAAACATACAGTTAAAGATTAGTTCCTATGTAAAATTTCGAACGAACTTTTATGATAGTAAAGGTTTTCGGTTTAAGACCCAATGAAAAAAACAGATAAAAACCAACGTTTAATTATTTTGTGTTTCTCATTTACTAATTATAAATCTTTATATATAATAACTAAACTAGTAAACTACTTGCTTAACTTCAATGGGAAGCGTTTTACGTTTTGACAACTATTGCTTCTATGAAGTAATAATAAATAAGCTTCTAAAGACTCATCCGGCTGATGAAAGAATGACTACCAAATGGTACATCGGAGAAATGCATTTTATAACGTATCTTATATATTAATTCGCTAAGGATTTTGGCTTTCCGCCCCTTACGTCGTGATTTCTCAAAAGATTTGTACAATCATTGTGTCATTTTAAAGTTTTTACACTGCAGATTAACAGAAAAATTTCAAAATAAAAAATACTGCTTTAGTTTTTAAAATATTGACTTTTAACAAATTGTTGCATGTCATTTAAATGGGAGAGTATTCTCGAAGGAACTCGGCCTTAGTTTGAGAAAACCAGAAAACGTGTGATCATGGAATTTTTACCAATTTAAAGTTTAAACATTCCGATACTCTTAAAAATTGTCAGGTTTATAACTTTTTTCCTTTAATGTCGTTAAGTGGTATAATGTATAAAGTTCCAAAATCTTTCCATGTTATTCACATAGGAGAATTTGTATCTATGATTTTGATGAACTCGGCCTTAGTTTAAGAAAATCAGGCAATGTGTAGTCATGGAATTTGTCCAATTTGAAGCTTAAACATTCCGATTTCTCGCAAAGTCTTCAAATTTATCAGTTCCTCCCATTTTGTTTAATGTTAAAAAGTATAAAGTTCTCAATTTTCTCCATGTTTTTCATATGGGAGAAGTTTTGTCCAGGAACTCGGCCTTAGTTTGAGAAAACCAGGTAACGTGTGGTCATGGCTTTTTTTTACCAATTTGAAGCTGAAACATTCCGATACAAAATTGTCAGATTTATAATTTTCTCCTTTTAAGTTTGTTAAATTATTCAAAATGGAAATGTCTACAAACTGTTTAGGTGGGAGTCATAGTAAGTTTTCTTTACAGCAAACAGCTGATTAAAATCCTGACTGTGATTTTTATTAGACAGCTGATCAGCTCATCAAGCTTTTGATTTATTTTTGATTGAAGCAAACATTAAGTGTTTATTTTTATATTTTTTACATTGTGACTTTTTAACTGTATCGTGCCGCACATAAAGGTTGCATTTTCATAATTTGTGATATTTTTAGTAGATATATATTAAAAACTGGAGGTATTTCATTGTTGGCGATTAAACAAAACACATGGTACCGTGAGATTACTCAACCTTAATTGTAGCTGTCGAATTTAAACGGGCACCCACTAGTTTAACTATAAGCATAAAGCAATTGTGGTAGTTCTTAATTGGTATCGTATCGATTTGAATGATTCAATTGTAATGATGGCTTATGACATAGTAATATGATGGCGGTAAAAAGAAATTAAAATCATGTGCCCCATAAAATTAAATTTGACTTCGTCTTGTCAAACGCGTCTTCAATGGAAAACTCTCAGTTTAGGATTTCTGAGTTTCATACAAAATTATTTAGTTTCCCTTTAATATTTTTAATTTGTACTATATCTTTTATTTTGCAAGTTGTAAAGTTGTTCGTAAAAAAGAAATTTGTAAAGAGTAATTAGAGTACAGCCTACTAATCTAGTAGAATTGTTACTTGTCTTGCAAAAGGTGGAGTGACTGTGGTTTTTAGGTTTGTTGTATGTAAATCGTCCCTTACATTGAAAAATCTAAGTTTTAAATCTTTTGTGCGTTTTGCGTCATCTTGAAAAAATCGTCCAAAAACTGTACTTTATTTACTATTTCTCTTTAGGTTACTTACAATGTCATAGCTAAAAACACTTTCACATTGTTTTTAAATATTACAAGATTAATATATAGACTAATGATTGGAAATATGACTAATAGGAATGGAGAATCATAAGTATTAAATCATTAAAGGAATTGAAAAATAAGTATAAAACTGGACCTAGTATCATTTCAACTTAATTAACAATTTTTTTCATGATGTTTAGTGTAAAAGGTGTAGGATATTAATTTGTAGGCAACAACAGTTTTTACAAGTTAAACAGATAATAATTTAAAATATGTTCAACTGACACAATTGAACCAAATGTAGAAGCAAAAAAGGTTACTGTATTACGTCAGAAAAAGCCAAAAACACATGCACGCATATTAATACCTTGTTTTTATTAGTTGGATAATCGGAACGAAGTGAAGAGTAGCCTTATACATGTCTTTAATGCTCAGAGTGTTAAATAATAAAATCAATTAGCGTGGGGTTTAGTTTCAACCTTACCATGTAGACATAGACAACCTCAGTGAAAATGAATTAATAACGTTAGGTTTCATGAGTGGATCGTCTATCAACTCACCACTTCTATGAGTCACTTCTGTCAACAATAGATCCTACTAACCAAGAGCTCCTATATCTTTTACTTTTACTCTCATTGATGATATTCCACATCGTTTTTGATTTGCATTTGGCATTCTCCATTAAATTTATTACATTTAATGACCATAATTAATTATTAATAATTATTATTGACATTAATAACGGCCTCATGTAAAGAATATTAATTTAAACATATTATTGTACAAGATACGCAGTGGTTTGGATGAAGGAGATATTTAGTTGCCAAATTCTGTAAGAAGAGCTTCTATTTCATTTTCATCAAATAACTATCTAACATAATTTCATCTGATGTAAAATGTTAAGGGAATATGAGTCACTTGAATAATCTACCTGTTTGGGAGTGTAACAAATCGTAATACTGAATGATCCTGTAGAATCATGACCCGGTTCTAGTGATGGGATAAAACATGAGAATTAGGCTTGATGCTATCCTTTAGTAGCCTGGTTGCACAACATGATTGTGGTTAAACGTACGGAAAGAGGAGCTAGGAATATCGGCTGCTGACCCAAACGAATTCCCAATACAAAAGGTATGGTATATTGCTTTTTCTATGAGTAAAAGTAAATATTATACAATATAACAAATGAGTTATACCCTATTACAATTTGTTTTTAGACAAATATTGTTTCGAATCTGCTACTCAGCTAACCTACAGTTTCATCCCCTGAAACGGTCAGTTGTTTTTGTCTTTAAATTTATTATAAATTAACTCTTTCTGACCACATCAATAAATTGTAGGGTAAATTCAGTTGACTAATTTATGAGGTACGGAACTTATCATTTTACAGTATGTCTTAAGTAGTTCTAAAAGCTTACTATGGTTGCTTTTATCCCCATTGTGCTACGTTGTACCTATTTGGAGATCGGGATGTGGTTGGTCTCTTATTATAACTAAGACTACCCTTAACAAAGCCTACACCTGAACAACAATTATTTTTCAGGATGCAGTGATTCAGTGATTTTAAATTTTGATCTGCATTTTTAATCACTAAACCTATCTTATGCGCTTTTGACAAAGTTAATGAGATACCTTCTGCCAGAGTAGTCCAGTCAATGAATGCTCAAAAGGGAGGTGTAGAGAATATTGTGTGGGTGGGGAGAGTATTTTATGCGGGGGAATGTGTTGGGGGTGGTTAGAAGATAAAAGTATTAAAGGTCCCAACCCGACCCCTGTTGCTTCAGTTGGTGGAAGGGGGGAGGGATCCCCTTTTTTAGTTTTTTTACTTCTACAGTGAAAACCCTCCGTCAGAGGGATTAAACTGTTCTCATACAAAATACGATGGCAACTATGATATATTACATATCATTTCTACGATTTTACTCATAAAAATTGCAATTGCCCAGCTATGGATCGATTGTTTTTATATAATCTATGTCCCATCCTTTTTGGCTTTAAATGTTTTTAAAATACAGATTATGTACTAAATAATTTGCCGTTTTCAAAATTTTAAGCTTTAAATAGTTAAAATGGCCGCCATTTTGAAAAGGTTAAAGATAATAACGCCAAATGTAACACCAAATAAGCCCTAAACATAAATAATTTAAAAAGATAATATAATCATAATTTCATAGTTTTTTTAGCAGCATGTACGTGTTGTTACAACTAAACTTCATAAATAAAATACATCTTACAACACTACAAAGTATATTTACACTTATACTGTATTTAGATACAAGGCAAAATAGTAATATAAGTAATATAAGTAAAATATACACAAAATATGGTACAAGGCGATCGATTTCAACCAGTTACACCGGTCATCATCAGGCCCAATCAGAGAATGACAGAATGAAGATGGTGAACAGCTTATAGCTTAGTGTTGTAAGACTATTTTATTTATGCTGTTTACTATAAAATACAAGACAAGTTTCAAGTCTGTACCTCAAGTGGTTCCTAATATATGCTGAATTAATTAAAAACCAGATTCAGGCAGACATACGGAAAACGAAACGGTTTAGAAACAAGTTTATAAGACATTTTTTACTCCTTTTGATAAGTTATACCAAATCCTGCATTTTAGCTATACTCTCGCGGGACACCCTGTAGTAACTTATTTGACAAAAAATGTGAGAAAAAATCAATTTATAAACATATTTATTTCTATTGAAAAATATATTGTAAACTAAGACATGTACGGAAAATATGATAAAATATTTTTGATAAAAAATTGTATTTTCTTTATTTTATATAAGAATAGTTTCTTCCTTCCGATGTACGATGTACGGTTTTCATTGTAGGTGTAAAAAACTAAAGAAGAGGGTCTTTCTCCCCATCCCACCACTGAAGCAGCATGGATAGGGGCGGGGACTTTCTTCCAACTACCCCCAACACATTCTCGCACAAAAAAATTCATCTCCCCTCCATGTCCTCTACATCCCCTTTATTGACTGGATTAAAGATTTACTTTGGATTTGGGAAGACCTAAGACCACACAATAATTTATCTCAAAGCTTTATTCAACGATGTAAAGTGACTTGAAGCTGCTAACATCACGTGCATACACCTTGGGATGTTGAGGTCTACTAAACTTCTTGTGGTGCAGCAAACCAATTCCCCGCTTGCTGGTAGTCATTCTGTTAATCGTCACGTGTACAATGGCACACCAAAAATATAGCTGGTGATAGATATGAAATTTAAACAAATTTTTTATTAGCATATTACGTGTTGTTATTACTTACGGGATGTAATAAAAGACGTCTTACAACACTTAAGATATATTTACACTTATACTGATTCACATACAGACGGTAAACATATATAAAATATGGTACTAGGCTATAGATTTCGACCAGTCACACCAGTCATCATCAGTTGGATTGATTTTGTGGGAACTAATTTTATTTAATCATTTTAGGTCAAGTGGTTCGTCTGTAAACGGGTTGAGACACCTTATGTGAGCCACCCTGTATAATACATGGTTAAAAAATAACATATTAAAATGTTTTCTAAGTAAAAACGTAAAGAGATGTCTTAGATAACTGATAACTAGGTTAAAAAGATGAATTTACAAAAATGGAATGAAACACTGAAAGTTTATCAGTACGATGGTGGTATAATATGCTTATGTGACTGAGCCTCCAATGCTAGATACTATTTGTGTTTAATAAATATGCTCTTTTGATCTGTTATCATATTTTATATTCAAACACATTCAATAATAAACAAAATTATCTTAGGGACAGCTTGCTAGCAAAACAGTTGGTACCTTAGACCTTGGTTCAATGAGATATTGGATTTATTACCAGGACATCCATATATGTTGAGTGGTTATGACTGCTATCCTTTAAAAATACGTTCATGTGCCTTTAATAAAATTTATCTAGCGCTAAATTAAAAAATATTATTTTGTATACCCTTAATTAAATGTTTACACGAATTTATCAAATGAAGGGCAATGAGCTGTACAAATTTCATATTACGGGATGTAATAAAAGACGTCTTACAACACTTAAGATATATTTACACTTATACTGATTCACATATAGACGGTAAACATATATGAAAGATGGTACTAGGCGGATTCATCAGGAGGATTGGCCTGATGATGACTGGTGTGACTGGTCGAAATCTATAGCCTAGTACCATCTTTTATATATGTTTACCGTCTGTATGTGAATCAGTATAAGTGTAAATATATCTTAAGTGTTGTAAGACGTCTTTTATTACATCCCGTAATATGAAATTTGTACAGCTCGTTGCCCTTCATTTGATAAATTCGTGTAAACATTTAATTAAGGGTATACAAAATAATATTTTTAATTTTAGCGCTAGATAAATTTTATTAAAGGCACATGAACGTATTTTTAAAGGATAGCAGTATAACCACTCAACATGTATGGACGTCCTGGTAATAAATCCAATAGCACTTTGAACCAAGGTCTAAGGTACCAACTGTTTTGCTAGCAAGCTGTCCCTAAGATAATTTTGTATATTATTGAATGTGCATGAATATAAAATATGATAGCAGATCAAAAGAGCATATTTATTAAACACAAATAGTATCTAGCATTGGAGGCTCAGTCACATAAGCATATTATACCACCATCGTACTGATAAACTTTCAGTGTTTCTTTCCATTTTTGTAAATTCATCTTTTTAACCTAGTTATCAGTTATCTAAGACATCTCTTTACGTTTTTACTTAGAAAACATTTTAATATGTTATTTTTTAACCATGTATTATACAGGGTGTCTCGCATAAGGTGTCTCAACCCGTTTACAGACGAATCACTTGACCTAAAATGATTAAATAAAATTAGTTCCCACAAAATCGACCCTGAAGAGTAACGTAAAAATTGTTGTAACTTGTTAAAAACCAGGGTGTTCCAAAATCTGAGAGTCACTAGTTCGATACTCGGAATTCTCAAATGTAAACTTACATCATGAAAAAAAATCTACTCTATCCGTTTAAAAATGGCGGCTATTTTTGCGAAACAATATTAACATTTATGGAATACACGGTATCTGCTATACCACACGACATATTTTTATTCTGATTAAAGTTCCTTACTTGTAATTAACTCAGCTTTACCCTGATATGCAACATGCCAGTATTTAAAAGATAGTACTTTCTAATTTACGTCAACCTCGTATCTCTTTTTGTTTTTTGACAATCAACAAAAACCTAATTTCCCCATAAAAATACAAGTAATTTCTACGTAACACGTCCGAATACTCTGGGCCCTGTTTTATAAATGAGTCATGTAGAAATAACATCTAGGCTATGTTATATGGGGAAATGATGATTTTGTTGCTGCTAAAAAAAGAGATACGAGGATGATGTAAATTAGAAAGTTGATAGGATTTCTAAGGCCTTTCTCATTATTTACTTCTTGATATACATCACTATTTGACTTTATTAAATTTCAGATGTATACAAATTTAGAAAAAATATACGAGTATGACATTTGAATCAGAATAAAAATATATCTTGTGGTTTAGAATATACAGGGTATTCCGTAATTGTTAATATTTTTCGCAAAAATGGCCGCCATTTTGAAATTGATTAAGATAAGTTAGTTCTGATTTCACCACTATATTTGTCTGTTAAAGGTATTTACAATGGTGTATAACATGACATATGTTTACATTTACAAATCCCGATATTTGAACTAGTGACCTTCAGTTTTTGGAACACTCTGTGTTTGAAATAAGTTAAAACTATTTTTACATTACTCCTTGGGGTCTATTTAGAAGAAATAATTTTATTTCATCCTTCTAGGTCAAGTGATTCGTCTGCAGTAGGTTTGAGACTGCTTACGTGAGACACCATGTATAAATGAGAAAACACTCCGATGCTTGAAAAAAACTGTCACAATAATTTGCTAAATTGCAGCAATTTATTACAATTTAGTGCAACAGGTTTAACAAAACTCAGCTTCGAAATACTACAGTAAAATATGTTGCATATTGAGCAAAGAGCCCAAGTCTTCGGTGTAGAATTAAAAAGTGGTGAAGGATAAAGTTACGGAGAATTTTTCGGTGGTAGTTTATAAACTGGATAAATATAGCTTGGTGGTCATTGTGGATAACATGGTTGAGAATAATATGGTGGTAGAATGCATAGTGGAGGGTATCATGGTAACGGATAGCATGGTGGATGATAGGATGGTGGTAGTAATGGTTGAGGATAGTAAGGAGGTGATGGCACTATCGGATAAAACGGCGGAGGATAGTAAGGTTGCGGTGGTGGTTGCGGTGGACATGGTGGGGGTAGCGGTGGCAGTGGCGGTGACGGTGGTGGAGGTGGTGGCGGTGGTGGTGGTGATGGATAGCATGGTGGTGGTAATGGTTGAGGATAGTAAGGAGGTGGTGGCACTATTGGATAATATGACGGAGGATAGTAAGGTTGCGGTAGGCAAGGTGGTGGTAGCGGTGGCAGTGGCGGTGGCGGTGGCGGTGGTTGGAATGGTTGTGGCAGCGGTGGTGGTGGTGGTTTGAGCCAACAACACTTTTTTCTCAATTTTGGCCGTCGTGATCGTTTGGGACAAAGACACTTTTTTCTTTTTTTACGGAATTTGCATCTAAAGCGCCGTTGTTGAACATCGGTACTGGTATGTTGAGTGTTATTGTTTGAAGTAAAGTTATTTTTGTTATTGTGTATTTCAAAGTTATTTTGATTATTTGTTGTATTTTCTCTATCGAAAACGATAATCAACTTTGAATATCCTTTTTCTTTAGCTTCTTTATGGAAAAATACGTTAATTTTATCTTTGTAAACAGCGTTAAATGTTGTACTTTGTTGATTGATATTATTAAATATTTGTTGATTTGTTTCGTTTGCTATATTTATTCCCAAAGTTTTTATATAACTTTGATTTACACTCTTGCTTCTGGTATAATTTAGATTGTTTACTGTAAATATGTTGTAGCGTTAAATGTTGTACTTTGTTGATTGATATTATTAAATATTTGTTGATTTGTTTCGTTTGCTATATTTATTCCCAAAGGTTTTATATAACAATGATTTACACTCTTGTTTCTGGTATAATTTAGATTGTTGACTGTAAATCTGTTGTCCACTTTTGAAAAATTAAATATATCATCTTTTTTCAAAAGTATTATATCGTATGCATTTTTCAAATAGGGTCTGTGAAGTTGATCAGTTTTATTTTTCTCAATCCGGATATTAGTAGTGTGGAAAGGGGACTTTTGGCTCACTTGATTTATGGCTTCCGGTCACGTGACCGGAAGCGCTGCGTCATGAAAGACGTCATCTGAGGCTGAGCCAGTGACGTAGGCGGTTTCGTGACGTAATGAGTGAAAGGTTAAAGTTCAAGGCCACGGGGAGGTAATTTTAAAAAAGTACTACCTCGCACGCGTAAAATCCGATTGTGATTCGATAGTTAATCGATAAGAAATATCGAATGAAAACAATCGAATGAAGCAATCGAATGATACGAGTGCGAGGTAGTACTATTACAAATATTACTTTACTTTATTTACAATAATTCATGTTTACAATAGTTCCCCGTTGTTCGTTGTCATCGATGTTGTTGATCCGGACGAGTTGCGGCCATCACTTCGCTTTCTGATGAAAGACGGTAGATATTTCGATTCCTGCACAGAGTCCATGTTGTTTTTTGATGCGTAAAGTTCCAAAGATAAATCGTAACCGGACGCAATGAGAAGTCTTAACTCTTCATTAAAAACCTCGAGGTCTTGGAAAGTCGCCAGATGAATAGAGTCATAATGAATACACCTAATTTTGATGGACATTTTAACAGAGAGCTCGAAGTACACTGGTCAAGAGCCGGAGGTGTACTGACTATTCGCTAGCTAGCGTTTTGGTATCAAACAAAATGGTGGGGGTAAAAGTGTGGTGGGGCGGAGCAGATGGCGGACGGCAGATGGCAGGCGGCAGGTGGCAGCTGGTGCGAGGCAGATGGTTGCTACTACATCCACCATCATTAGTCAAACCCTATTAGGGATGACATTATTGCTTCTGCATCAGAAGATATTGTGCTAGAAACTTCATGTACTTGTATTTCATCATTTGTATTGTCAGCTTGCTCAATATTAAAAGAAGAACATGTGGAAGAAACAGTAGTGCCTTGTATTTGCGAATCCATGTGAACTATGCAAGAGCCGCAGGTATACTGAAGTGATACAAGCATGTAGGATAGACACTCGCCTTTACCCCCCACCACACCAGTTTCCCACACCAAGTTTTCACATCGCACAATAACTACAGGACATGCATTAGTTAGGGTCTAGCTCTGGCTCTGTGAGGATCGGAGCTCCTTAACTGAAAACATTAACAATTCTTGCTCGACACTGTTTTTACGCAATCATAACAGTCACTGTGATCTAATTTATTGCATGTACTCAAATGATGCATTTTGCGTAGCAGACAACTTGCTAAGAATGTTTCAGCCTGGAGTATTCTACGGCGAAATCGCTCACAATCCACTAACAGCGTAGACCTTCTATCTTCACAGTCGGAGAAGTAGAAGGTGGTGGCAGGCGGACTGTTGAAGGACACCTTCGTCATATTTCTGTAAAACTGTGACATCTTTATAATAACACAAACTCTATAGGTAGATGTTAATCCTGCAAGAGCTGAAAGTATAATGATATAGCACTAGCGTGTATGATACCCACCCGACCTACCCGCACCACAACATTACCTCGGTATACTTTAAACTATAAATAACTTGTCGTAGTTTAATCCATAAACAAAGTATTTATTTATGTCAGGCCTTGAATGTGTTGTTTTCGCACTATTTCTTCCCTACTCTCAGTCGGATCTGAATTCTATTCGCACCATATTGTTCGTCTAATTAACCCGCGTAATTTGAGTACCCACTCGCTATACTTTAACCTAATAATAAAGAAGTTATTAATATGTAACCTCGAAAACATTGGTTTTTTCACTATTTCTGCTATACCGTTGGTCGGATCTGAATTCGGTTTGCACCATCTTGTTCGTCTGATTAACCCGCGTAATTTGGGTACCCACTCACTGTACTTTAACCCAATAATAAAGAAGTTATTAGTGTGTAACCTTGAAAACATTGGTTTTTTCGCTATTTCTGCTATACCGATGATCGGATCTGAATTCTGTTTGCACCATCTTGTTCGTCTGATCAATTCGCGTAATTTGAGTACCCACATGACATACTTTGGAAAAACGTTGTACCCCCCCCAACATGGGTCATATTCAAGGTCAAGGTCAAGTTCAAGGACTTTGGGACTTAGAAATTTTCACAAAGTGGGCTGCACAAACAAAATCTCCTGCCTATGTACAGGCCAAGTCCCTAACTTGAAATGCTTAGGGTGGTCCTGAAAAGGACCGTTTGCGTGCTGAAGGTTGGTCGGGATAAGGATCAGTTCAAATTTTATTCTTCAAAACCCACTTTACCCTCCCATCTTTTCTGGTTAAGAATAACTCCTGTGTATCAGGTATCAGAGGAGGTGGTGGTGGGAGAGACTGCGGCAGACGCACCTCGATGTAGTGGATGGTGTGTTGAAACAGGAACACGTGGTTCCCGTTGGTTGCCACATATTTATACTCCGTCATCCGCTTCAGATTTCGAAACTCGACCTTGGAGACTTCAAACGGCGTCACCAAGTCGTTCAACCTCATCACCCTTGTCCTTTGCATCACCTCATCGACAGTCGGTGTTGGAGACGAAGGTTGAGCCGCCGATGTAGAAGGCCGAGGCTGAGCCGATGTAGAAGGCCGAGGCTGAGTCGAGGGTCGTTGTTCAAAATACAGCGGATGGCCACGGAGATTCCGTTTGAGAGACTTCAAAGTTGAAGGTCTCTTAAACCCGCTCCTTCTTTCCGTCGACCTCTTCAAAGATTCCTTTAAGCGCTGGAGTTTTTCGGGAGTCAGAGGAGAAGACATGGTGTAAATAGGATGGAAGAGAAAATGGATAAGATAGAGTTGGATAGAGCACGTGTGTACTGGTTGCAAGCCAAAGCTGGAATGAGGTGGTAGACAGAGTGAAGCAGGTCGTAAAGTGAAACCTTGCCCTATCCATACATGGGTAGAAAGCTGAGGACTGGTTTAGAACCGGTTACGACAATCCCCCCCCCCGAGCACGAGCACCCCCCCCCCCCTCGAGCACCCCTCCCCCCCTCGAGCACCCCCCCCTCGAGCACCCCCCCCCTTTTTGGGTCATGTTCAAGGTCAAGGTCAAGGTCGAGGGAAAAATGTTCTTGGAAGTCCGGGATAAAATCCCGCAACGAAGCAGGGTTATCCCTTATCCCGCTTTCCCCTTAATATCCCGATTTCCCATTCTCCGTCTATATAACCCGAGATTTCGAGCGTCTCTTCGCAGTAGCCTGCCACCCGTTGCGATGAACGTCCCACTGGGTTGCAGTGCCTGCTGCAGCGTAGGTCTGTTAAGTGTGCGTTGGGCCCGACGCGCAATTAAGAGATCCGCGCCCTTGCATGTTTAGTTAGTTTGTTTAAGCATGTTAGATAACGCTTGTAGTTTGCTGCTAGGTAATGTAGTTAGTCTAATATATATATATGTTAGTGGGTGGTATCGGTTTGAAGTGTTTTATTTACTAATAACATATGTACTCCCGGCCCTACAGGTCCCTCAACAACCTTGGTCAAAACTTGGGTTCGCAGCAGCCTGACGCCGGGTGTTTGGGTCTACGTCCCACCGGGTTTCAGTGATACTGTTGACCTTTGCAAAACCGACCTCGGCTGTTTTTGTAAAAGTAACGTTAACTGATTAATTTGTTTCTTTTACATAGTTGCTGGTAAAGTCTTTATTTTCAAAGTAACGTATCTTGTTTCTCATCCTTTTCCTAAACCCCTGACAATAAGGTTCGGCCCTGAAAACCGGCCTTGTCAATAAGATCAATACGGCCATGCAAACCGGTTGACACCACCTATCTCCCCCATGAGAAACGTTTGTGAAATATAAAATCAGTCTCTTGTTTAAAATCAGTCTCTTGTTTGTTGTCTTTTGTCCCCTTCCCCAATACAGAGCGGGGAATAGAGCAGTATGTTATGCTCTATTCCCCGCTTTGGCATTATGTCAGATGACTTTGACCTACTGACGGGACTTAGAAAAACCGTCGTTGATCAAATATTGGAAGAAATGTGGACTTAGAGATATTTCATGCGGACAAGGTTGACACAAAAATGTTGTATTAAAAATAAAAACTGGAGGGGGAAATGTTTTATATACTGCAACAGCGTGGTAAAAATCATCATATCGCTATGGAAGCTGTAGGTGTAAACACTTGGCTTGTTCCTTCCGAGCTTGCTATTTCAGAAGCCTTTCTGTCCATCCTTACTTATGAGTTCCGAGGCATTAAATTAAAAGTAAAGATAGAGCTGAGACCGTTGCATAGAAATGATATGCATTGTATTTTGTTGGAATGGGAATCGCCCTCCGGCATTAATCTTTTCATTTTATCAAAAGATCGTGCAAGGAGTTTTATGTAAAACGGATAATAGTCTCCCTTGTTTAAACGTAGTACAGCTTGCTTCCAAAGTAAAATGGCAAAGGTAACACCTTTGCTATTTTACAAAATATTTTAACGTGTCCTTGACCCAGTTACCGGACTTGGAGCAATTCAGAGTATGCGATACAGTGTTGGAACAAACTACTGTCGAAGTCCTTGCCCCCCCCCCATGATATATTCCTATAAAAGCGGGAGCAGCCCGCAGAGGGTTCGCAGTCGCAGGCCGACAGCCTAGCTAGCTGTTTGCCCGCGCTGTCCGCAATAGTATCTCTAGTATAGAGTTGGTACCACTGTATATTAGAGATGCTACCTTAGCTTAAGGCATGTCTGTTTATTATTAAGCATGTTAGAATAACGCTTGTAGTTTGCTGCTAGTAAATGTAGTTAGTTTAACTGTAGTTAGTTTGGTGTTGGTTTTAAAGTGTCTTTGAAGTGTTTTTATTTACTAATGAAATATGTACTTTTCTTTCACGCTCCCATTCAAAAAGGTATGGCACGAAAACCGACCTTATGTCTTTAAATATCTCAGGGGGGATTATGTTTCTCAAATAAACACCTTTCTTAACCCCTTACAAAAAGGTACGGCACGAAAACCGACCTTGAGTCATTACGGCATGAAAACCGGATGACTTGTTTTACCTATCTTAGCCCTCACTCACGAGAAACAGATTCAGTTAGTTTGCTTATCTTGGTTAAATCTAAAGGGATCTTGGTTAAATATTTGTAAAATTTAAGGGAATCTTGTTTAAATATCTGTAAAATTTAAGGGGATCTTGGTCAGGTGATTATTGTACTTCGGTTCGTAGTACTCTGACGCCTACACAGTGATGAACGTCCTTGCGGTTTCAGAGTGCGCGACTGATGTAAACTGGCCATATTGCTTATCTTGGGGGATACATCTTCGGGGAAATAAACTTAAGGGGACCTTGGTCAGGTATTATTGTACTTCGGTTCGTAGTACTCTGACGCCTAGACAGTGATGAACGTCCTTGCGGTTTCAGAGTGCGCGACTGTTGTAAACTGACCATATCGTTTGTTTGTTGGGTGAATAATTTTTCGGGGGAGAGGTTAGTGTTCCGTTATCAGGTTTATTGCCTATAATTGCGAGCTTTAAACTAGTCCTCTTCTCCTAATACAGAGCGGGGAATAGAGCAGTTTGTGGTCCAAGTGAGAATCACTTACTGCTCTATTCCCCGTTTTGGCAACATGTTCAGATGACCTTGACCCACTTCGGGACTTAGAGAAAATTATTGTTTGGTAAAAACATTTACTCTTACAATAATACCCCTTCCCTATCACTAACACCCCCCCCCCCCTCCCATAAAACGGGTATATAGGAGGGCTTCCACCAGTGGTAAAATCATTCTGCTGCTTACACTTTCCGAGCGCAGTTCAGTTTCCGTCATGTCCAGCCGTAGGAAACAATCTTCACCGAGGAAGGTTGAACATTCTCCACCTGCTCCGCCAGCTCCTTCCATCCTTCGGCAGGCGTTGATGCTGGCATGCGTTGTTCCTGCGGAGCCAGCACCACGTTCGATGCCAGCTCTTGACGTATCGCCACCACTTCAAGCAAACCCTGTTGCTCCCCCGTCTGCTTCTTCATCTTCTTCATCGTCTTCATCTTCTTCATCGTCTTCATCGTCATCTTCTTCATCCTCTCCGGCTACTTCTCGCCCACCTTCTCCGGCTAGTTCAAGTTCTTCCAAATTATCTACATCGCCGAGGAAGGTTGGACAAACACCACCTACTTCATCTCTGGCTTCACCATCTCCTTCCATTCTTCAGCAGGCGCTGGCAGACATTCTTCCACTGGAGCCGAAGCCAATCAGAGATGAGAATCCACCTTCTACATCAGGCTCTTCTACATGTCCGTCTGTAATTTTTAATAACCCGCAATCTCCTTCTGAGAATTTAAAACAATTAAAATGTCAATGTATATATATCTTCAAAAAAGGTCCGAAGAAAGGTGAACGCTGTCACAGGTCTTGTGTTTCAAATGAGGAAATATGCAGGTATCATTTAAAACTGAAACATAAGACTAGCGTTTCTCGATCTTCACCAATATCAACAGTGAACCCCAAAAAACTTCGAATTAATAGGCTTCGTAAAAACGAACGTAACTTTTTTGTTAAAAAGAAAGGTTTTCTAAAGGTGATTCTAAAATGCGCAGACCAACTGTTCTATTTAGCATTACCTAAGGGTATGTTCCACCCTGAAAACCCTACCAGACGAGACTATTTAATTCGAAACGAAAAGGGAGTCACTGTGTGGAAATCATTACCGTAAAATCAAAGTTCAAAAACCTATCTTCCAAATTTAAATAAATATTTGTTTCTTTTCCAAATTAAAAAAAGTGTGGACAACCTATTTAAATTCTGTAGCATGCTGCAGAAGGTAAATAGGTTGTCCACACTTTTTTTATAATCTTAAAACGACCTTGACCTAGATAGGCGCGGGTGTATAAGCGCGATGTTGCAGAGTCGGTTATCACTTTGGTTGTGAATTGCATCAAGAGAGCATCTGCCATGGTATACCTCCACTATATTGACTCTACTGCTAAAGCGGATACTTTTACCCAGCTTGTGTACCAACTGTTAATGGAGTATCAACATGTTCAGATCAAAGGATTGGGTATTCGTGGAAGAGAAGAAGTAAAAATAGATGTGAAACCAATTCCTTTGAAGAACAAAATTTACCAATTATTACAAGAAGGCTACATCCTGTGTATTTATTACACAACCTCATAAACTACATACAAGGCCTACAATACCCCTTCCCTATCACTAATTACCCCCACCACTTAAATCGGGGCGTATAAAAAGAGGTTTTTAATCAGTGCTTATCTCATTCTGCTACTTGTGTTAGCACTAGGATATATAGCAGCTATGTCACCAAAGGATAATATATTTCCTTCTGCAAAATCAATCGTGGGAAATATAAAACATTGTGATTGAAAGTGAGGATGAAAATGAAGACGAATTGGGAGATGTTGAATTATTAAGTAATATGGATGCAATGGAAGATCTTGAATTATTAAGTGATATGGACAGTGATGATCTTGAAGCAGGATATATGGAACAAATTGAACCGTTAAGTGACGTGGAATCTGAAACCTATAGAATCTATCAGCATCTTCTCTGTTCTGAAGAAATACATGATGAAACTCCAACCACTAGTAGTAGTAGTTTGGATGGGCTATTTTTAGATAGCGCACGAGGGGTATATCATATTCGTCGACGACTATTTCTTTCTGATGATTCTGATACAACTGATTCCGATTCATCAAATGAGTCTGATTAAGTGTTGTTTTTTTCTTGTCAACTGTCAAACTTTAAATACAGAGCGGAGAATAGATCAGTTTGTAGTCAAAGTGAGAACTACTTACTGCTCTATTCCCCGTTTTGGTAATATCGTTGTATAACCTTGACCCAGTTACAAGACAGAAAATATTTACCAGTTTAAAATATATTAAATTTTCCTGTTGGAGAAAATTGTCCTTGTTAAATACAAAGCGGGGAATAGATCAGTTTATGGTTTAAAATGAAACCATTTACTGCTCTATTCCCCGTTTTGGCAAATATGCTCAATGTCCTTGACCCAAATACAAAATTTTGTAGCCTCCAGCTACAAACTTAAATTTAACCTAAAACGTACCCCCACCACTTTTTCTAGGGTATAAATAGAGGTGCATTTGCAGTGTTTTTTCATTATTACGTTGACCCTTGTGAAGAGCACGCCTACATTATGATTCGCTGCGATATTTGTAAAGCTTCTTTCAGAGATGAATGGCTTTTAACCATTCATAAAGAATTGAAACATAACACCAATACAAATACAGAAGAACCAAATGAAGAAGAATTAGATTCAATCGACCAACAATTAGCAAAACATCAAGAAGAACAAAATGAAGAAGAACACAACGAAGAAAAAGAAGAAAATGAAGAAAAAGAAGAAAATGAAGTTTCAAGACCAAGTGTCATTCATTATGCGCCTGGACCATCAGTAAATGTGGAACTACACGCCCGAGCACTTCCGGGTAATGTTGTAACCCACTTTAAAATTGACAATACAAAATTGAAACTTGAAGAATTTTTAAATAACGCAAAAGGATTGGTTAGCAAAACTCTGAAAAATGAATTAAAAAGATTAAATTTTATTAAATTTGGACTATTACTGGATACTTTATTTACAAACATTCAAAATGAAACTTCACCGAGAGGGTTCTTAACAAAAAACCGAACTATTATGTTTTCGTCAGATATTGATTCAATCGTATCTGAATGTTTTGAAGAGCTAATGACAAAAATACAAGAACATGAAGGAAGAGGCTCTGGATGGAGTTTGTTAAGCATCACAGGGCTAGACTTAAGAGTACACAAACACGGCTATGGAATTCGAGGAAGTAGCTACATCCCTCTACCAACAAAGATTAGAAATACCTTATCCTGCGTCAACGTACAAAATCAAGATACTAAATGTTTTAAATATGCCATGTTGGTCAAATATGTAACAGACAATCCGATAAGACCAAGCCGCAAATATGAAGAAGTACAACATAGATATAATTTTCAAGGGATGACTTACCCTGTTGCTATAACAGACATTTCAAAATTTGAAAAGCAAAATCCTTCAGCTTCTGTCATCATTTTCGGCTTAGATTCGTCAAACAATGCGTACCCCTTGCGCATAACACCTATTGAGCGCAGAGATCATACGGATTTGCTATTGATCACTAAAGGGGACATATCCCACTACGTCTACATAAGAAACTTTGGAGCTCTTGTATCTAAACAAATATCAAAAAAACACGGAGAGAAAACCATTTGTAAAAGATGTTTTTGTCATGTAGGCAAACCATTAAGAAGGGGAGGTTCAGAATGGTTAGTAGAACATCAAAGGTTATGTAATGGAAACTATGAGGTTAGAATTAAATTGCCACATTCCAGCAGAGCGCAGATAAAATTTGACAAAGTAATACAACAATACCGTGTACCTGTTGCTGTTTACGCTGATTTCGAGTCTTCTTTACATCCGCTTGAACAACAAGAAGAGGACGTTACAAGAAGAAGCAAATACCAACTTCATTCACCAAACAGTTATTGCATACTAATTAAATCCACGTTGACTGAAGACCATCTTCAAAAATATGGACTATCATCTTGTCACACCCCCTGGCTAAAAGGGTGAACTGGGGGGGTAGATGCAGAGGTAAAGTGACTACTACTAGTTTTACCTTAAGTATTTATTTCCAAAGGTCCCTCAGATCGACCCATCCTCCCTAGCGGTAGCTGACAAACCACTCCGGTCTTCTCCTACGCGTACAGGATGAAGAGGTTCCGTCTGCCCGGTCCACCTCCGTACCCCATAGCCCGAGGTTGGTAGGTCCTGGTCGTCCCTGGTCCCGGTCCTCGGCGATGCACCTCCAGCTTCTCTGCTCCGCTCGTCAACGCTACACACCACACACTCCCGTCCGCCCGCGGCGCGTCCTCTCACTCCCCACCATGACCCCGGTACGCAGTGCTTCCATAATGGGGAAACCAAACGTCTATTAATTTCCCTAGGCGAAGGGAAATGGGCCCCTTCGTCACACTTCCCCCACTCATGAAAAATCCCTAAGGGATTTTAGGACTCGATCCCTGTTGAAAGGAAGTGAGGCTTCACTGACTGAAAGTCTTTAGCAAACGCTAACAACCCGGCGGGTTTACTTTCCCTTTAAGTCTAGTCCATGGGGAAGGGTATGCTGCACAAAGTCTCTTCCGGGGTGCCTAGTCCGCTGACAATCGATTTGGAGGTGGGAGTCACTAACAAGAAGTCTTTTGGAAGAACGGTTGAAGACGTAATCATTTAACAATTGTCCACTTTGCTCTGACCGGTGTGATTGGTGATAAAAAGTCTCTTTGATGGTACGGATGATGAAGCGCAGTCTTCTCCATGAACTTCGGGCTTGTTTGGGGGGTGTTAGGGGGTGTTCTGGGACCCTATCACCTGACTTCTAATACACAATAGTGGGCCTAATTTTTTTTTTTTTAAATTACAATACATTTCTTACTTTTATTTTTAAAAAGGAAATATAACATTTTGGGGAACCTGATCTAGACCTACTCCTAAATTATGTTTTAAATGAATGGGTCGCCTGGTACATATCTACTTAGCTGCTAACATGTAATACAATATCCACTTAATAATCTTTCATTAACTTACAACAGGAATATTCACAATCAATTGGTCTCACAATAAATATATATTCTGTGCTGGTCGAAAGAAATTACTCTACACCATTACATTGTCACATTAATCTATCCCTCTACTATAATATCGTAGTTTCATTAAATTCCTAGATAAATACCTTGATATATATTTATATTTAACATTTAAAATACATTATTCCTCTGTTTAAGGTAGTAGACATAGTTAATGGTTTTTCCGTCAACATAATCATATTCAAGTACAAGGATTAAACATATGACATCAAGTTTTCTAACTAAGGAAGTCTCTTTACAAAGTTATAACGCAGTAGCAAGCGCGACAACGTGACACTTTCCACGTGGTCAGCATTGCTAGCCCACACTCGGACGCTTGCTTGCGACAAAGGTGCTGATGCCTACCTCAGGCTTCTGGTGTCGCTTAACTTTGCGACGCTTGGCTAACTGCGCGCTAGGTCAACTCAACGATTAGCTCAGCAACTCGTTCTAGCTCAAACTGGTTTCTGATTCTTAGACCTCAACTCAGCATTGCATTCCGACTGTTTCTAAGTTTCAGAAATATACATTCTCTATCTTAATAACCAATTTATCTCAATTCGTAAAACTATACGATTAAATGTTTTTTTTTTCAAAAATAACAAGTTATTCCCACTGATTTACATAACAATGAATTGCTTTTATCTAGTATTTAACCCTTAAAATATTAAGACAATTTATTTAAACAAAGAATGAACACGAGTAACTACAATGTCCATTGGAATTGGCATTTCAATACCCATGAACATTAAATTAGTACATTGAACATTAAATACATTGAACATTAAATACATTGAACATTAAATACATTGAACATTAAATACATTGAACTAATTCCTAATTCACTCATTCAAAATTCCTTTTCCTTTGATTAGGTCTTTAGTCACACCATAGGCGGCAGTCCACTCGTCTTTGTAGTTTAATTCTATTTTTTTGTATATTGGTGATACACTCACTGCAGTTCAGCTTTTATTACTTGGAGTAATTTTGGTGACTGGTAACTGCGCAGAAGCCGGTTGTCTCTACGGTCCTGAGTGACCAGAAGTGCTGACTGCTGCGGCTTAGCCGGAACTCGGTGTCGGCTAGCGAAACACTGGTTTCTGACTCCAGCGGCCTGTTAATAGTTTGCCGCTCACCATTGTTGGCTGTGAACAACTTCCAAGGCCCATTAGATTCACATTATTAAATTACAATACATAGTTTTCATTAATGAATTAAATCAACACTCATCTAATGTGCACTCCGTTTAGGATTTATTATAATCGAATAAAAATCTACTTAATACTTTATTATTATCAAAAATTTACTATATTTTACCATTTATAACACATAAAATTGACTTCTTTCCACAACACGAAATATGTACTGTAAACTGAATGCACATTGTACACTCGTGATCTGACACGTAATATTCAAATACAAATATAAGCACCCAAGATTACAAGAATACTATTTATGAATTACATTTAATCCTGACACATGTTTCAGAATCATTTTTCTAGGCTAAAACCTTATTTTGTTTTTCAGTTTATATATAACAAACATCACAAATACAAAATCATTATATGGGACAAGCTGTAATTTAAGTCTACATATTATATTACAGTGTTAACTTAACTAAATTGGTTACAACACTTTATTTTACAAGTAACGTTTCATTAACAATTTATTTTTTTATTATGACACTCTCACTTTCATTCAAGCTTTCACTCACCATTGGCCACTGTTCATACATCTCCATACATACATACATTCACTCCTTACTCATATTAGTTACGTCACCATTACTCCAATTTTGGGTGACAATCCCTTTATAAATATATATATTTTTTTCAGACATCATATTTCATTATGTGAATTTACGACTTGAATTCACTCGTTTGTGACGAGAATGGCTCGTCTATTCACCTGAAACTCATAATTAACTCAAACAAATTACAGTGTCGTCACGGCTGTCGCAGCCTCGCTTCACCTTGACCTCGAGTCGAACAGCTGATTCCGCTTGTGTACAGCTGTTCCAGTACTGTCATTCTAGAATGGGATTATTACTGACACTTGACTCTGTTTATGTAACATTACCATTGTCTTTTATAGAATATATACACACACGAGGGTTAACCATTATCTTAATCTAAACACGGACACCTTATTACTAAGTACATCCTTCAATTAAATGTCTTAATTACCTTATAACTATTTTTATCTTAACCATCTGGTTACCGGTGTACCTCTTGGATATTTGGGGGGGGAAGGAGGTCCACCTGCATAACTATCACATATAGATGTTTTTGCCTGAAGCGGCTAAGGTACAGTTGAACCTGAAACTGATAAATTTTCGCTAATATCCAGATGTGGGATGACTCTGCGTTAAAAAAAATACCGAATTTTAAGGTGGAAGCCGAATTGCTTTGCCAATGGTCATCCAACACCCAGATTAGCGCCACAAACCTCCACAACTGTTCTTCACAACTATTTAAAACACATGAGCGAATATCAAACATTACACTATAAACTTATTTACACACAGAAATCATATTCATCAAAGATATATACTCATAGTTTTCACATTGAGCAGAATCACCTGCGGCGTCTCCAAATCACCGGTTTCATCTCTATTGATACCTAGGTATTTTATGATCACCATCTTCAACAATATTCAAATACACAAAATATGCCTTTATACAAAGTTCTTATTTCTCATATAATTAACAGTTACTTTGTTATTTCATCTCATAATATTCCTGAAAATACATATTAACCACCGTAACATCATAACCGTCCTCTGGACTTCAACATAGAAATTCAACTTTACCCTTATACAAATAATGGACACTAGATATCACCATCGGACACGTTCCAGACGCCCCTAACACGGCCAGCGCTACTTAAACAATATAATTCACCAGGTATAATAAAATCGCTGATAATTAACTACATGATATATACCACATTTTACCCTCAGAACATTTTATACATACAAACACTGTTAAATTCAAGTTATTGTCATTTATTTATAAACCAAACCTTTTATACTTACCACCGAGTTCCTAATAATGTTTACTTGGTGCACAATTGCTCATTTGGGCTCCTTTCCCACCATTCCAGGGTGATCCTCAACTCCTTGCCATCGACTTCGGTGATTGGTAAATTCTTTGGCAGGCCGTCATCCTCACTGATCTCTCGTTTGACCGTCATTGCTATCTCCTCGGCCGGTTTCTCATCTTTCCAGCATCGATAAATACGCTTCCCAACCATCCAAAACAGTACAAAAGTCACAGTTAATATAACATAATACACAATTTCAGTATAAGTTCGTTCTGCTATAAACGACTCAATGGGATCTGCTCTAACTACATTTAACATATGTAAGCCAACTAAATGAGGATTTCTTATTACTATTATAGTAACTAATGAAAAATACACAGTGTGAATTAATGCTGAGACGAAGGACCAGGTTTGCTCCTCATACCCTGACACTATCCTCGGCGGCATTGCAGTTTGATGCGACCCTGCAAACGTTAAATTCCAATGTGGTATTTGAGTCGGCCAAAATTGGTCCAAACACTCCTCTAGTGTGTCGAACGTATTGGATACCTGCAATGAACTTATCTTTAGAGATTTTAGCTTTGACCACGCTGCTGGCACAATATGCGTAATCTGAGATACGGTGGGCACTTTCTGACAGGGGTAAGTTTCTGAAATGAAAGTTTGGGATTGTGAGCTCAGTCGACAATCACAGGGCACTTTAATCTCCAACGCGCCTAGCTGATTCTCTTCTCGTAAGCTAAAAGTTCGATTAGTCCCGTATCTGCAATTTACCTCTAACTGCTCCGGTGCATGCGTCAGCACATATGTACTTTCATCTATTTTATTCACTAGTGGGGTGTTCCCTGTAACACATGAGAAAATACATACACTGCTCAGCTCTTGAATGGTTGCTCCCTCAAAAATTCTCCTCGGACACATCGAACCTGAGGCTGTATGTCCGGCATACCTAGGAACATAACATAATGGGTTATTGTGCAGCTGACAGTCCCGGAGTGCGGCTCCCTGTATTACCATGATTCTCTCGTTATCGACTGCAATAAAAGTAGTCTCCTGTTGCACGGTACATGTATTATTTTTCCAACCAAAAGGAACAGTTATTAACTCATATATTTTCCATTGCGATCGCAATCTCCTCAGAGGAACCTTTACATTTACCATTATTTCTTTTTCTGAAAACACACAGTCAGTTATCTCTAATTTCAAATACTTCGTCACTTCTTCCGCCGGGATGGCTAATTCGTACCCATCCTCTCGAACCGCCCTTGACAATTCGTTTAAATCATCTTTTAATTTAGCAACAGTCACTACAGAATTAGGTAATTTCTTTTCTCGGCACTGACTTAACACTTCTAAACGAGTTACCAGCTGGATAGTCTGCAACTGTCTAACTACATGATGAGCACCGATCTGTAACAGGCTAAAACTCTTAAAATCATTTTTATTATCCGTAGTGAACTGCTGTTGCTGAAACCGATCAATTACTTTAGTTATATTTACACCTACATCAATAATCTGGGCGAAGGTTCGCCCCACCTCATTGCTGTAATTTTGCATATTGAGATTAATGTTTTCGATTTCTGCATATGCTTCCTTGACTTGATCCTGCAGGTCCTGCTCAAATTTAGACATTAGTTTTTGATTGGTGAAAAGAGGTTTAAGTTGTCGATTAGTGGCCACTCCACAACACCAATGCGCGATATCTCCGAGGAACTTGATACTTCGTGGCACCCTAGGTTGTCTGGCATTGTATCCACTCATTACCGCCGCTCCTATGCTGGAATTTAACCACTTAAGCTGCCATCCGACTTGTTTATCTGTTTGTACAATCCAAGAAAACAAAACACACTGGGGGTCATTCATGGTTTGCCCACAAAACCCATTTTGTATAGGTAACGAAAGATGGGCCATATCCACTGCCGGCCAAACGCTCTTATACATCAGTGGCACCGATGATTCATAAGAGACTGCCTCTTGTACTTCTCTCCAGTAAAGCCCAGACGTTACAGAGATAGGTATAGTTTCTGGGTCCTGTACAGCTAGAACCAAATTATAACCTAGTATACACAACATTGAAACCGAAGTTCTAAGTACAAGACACATGTTGACTCACTGGAAACCCCTAATAATAAACAATATTATTATTAAATTCACAACACACACAAATTAGAAATACAACAAATTATAAAGATGAACAAATATAATTCTTTAGTACGAAGCCTGTAGGTAGATTAGTTACATATTATAAAATATGGGACTAGGTTAGACTATGGATAATACTTAAGTATGTGTCTCCACGGTATGTTGTGTCTCTTCTCACTGTCGCACGAACACTGTCACCGCACCCACTGTGTTTGACTAACTGAGGGATTGCCAAACTCTACCAAAAGGAGTCCAACACCGCGAGTTCAATCACTCAGCTGACACGGCGGTTGTACATCCGGTCGAGTCACTAGTCTCTTAACCGCTTGGTTGAAGCTTAACTAGTTCCTAATTTTATTATTTTGTATTCATTTTATCAGTTTATCGGTAATTCTGTCATTTATTTATTTATTTTCTTAAAGAGGTAATACTAAATAAACGAAGAATATATTCCCTATCACTTTGTCCTACAACACTCTATTAGTTATAACTCCCGACCTAGCTCCTTGGTCGAGTGTCCCAAAGCGTGGATACAGCACTTCATCACTGGATAAAGATGACTAACTTGGCACTCACTATAATCCTGCTGGTCCTAATTGGTTTTTACGAGAACTTCATTTCGTGTATGATACGGCTTAAGACGATTAACATGAACAGTGTCGAAATATTTCACTCTTTTTCCTTTTGGAGGGAACTCTATTTCATAGTTTACGTCTGACCTTTTCTTATGGACCTTGTATGGACCATGCCACCGGTGTAAGAGTTTTGTTGACTTTCCCTTCTTTCGGTGCGGAACCCACACCATCACAAGAGATCCCTCTTGATACTCTACATGTCGATGACTACGATCGTACCTCTCTTTCTGTTTCTTTTGACTCTTGGCGATCAGTTTAATGACATCTTCCCTACATCGATGAACCCTACTTAACATTTCTTCTACGGTCTGGTCCCGTGAGTGATCTGGTCCTAATGTCACATCAATCGGTAATCTGGCCTCTCGTCCGTACATGAAATAAAACGGACTATGTTTCGTGGTCTCTTGGCGTGAGGTATTGTAGCTAAAGCATGTCAAGTTGACATATAAATCCCAGTCTTTCTGAGACGTACTTACATAATGCGATAACATTTGAGACAGAGTTCCATTAAAATGTTCTACCAGTCCATTACACATAGGATGGTACGCCGTGGTGAACGTCGTTCTTATGCCAAGCCCATTTAAGAGTTCCGTGACTAGAGTAGACTTAAAGTTCGCACCACGGTCAGACAGGATTTCCTTTGGACATCCAAACTTACATATTATTTTGTCTATAAGGAATTTGGCTGTCTCTTCCGCTGTGGTGTTACGAGTTGCTTCCGCCTCTACCCACTTAGTCGCATAATCTATGGCAACTATGATGTAAGCTTTTCCTCGGCTTGTTCTCGTAAAAGGTCCCAGAAAGTCGATTCCGATCCTTTCCATGGGCTGCCCTACAGGTATAGGTTGCAGAAGTCCTGCAGGTGCCTGTTTAGGAGACTTTCGAGTCTGGCAGTCGGCACAGGTCTTAACGTATTTCTCGGTTTCCTTCAACATATTGGGCCAGTAGTAACGGCTCTTTATTTTGAAGAAGGTTTTGCTGAACCCTAAATGTCCTCCAGATAAGGGGCTGTCATGACACTCATACAAGATCTCTTTTCTTAACCCCTTTGGAACCACTAACAATTTGCTGTTTCCCAGGTGGGCCGGGTTTTTCTTGTATAAAACTCCACTCTCGATGATGAAGCTTCGGCAAAGCCTTCGATCTTTACTAGCAGCTTTCTCAGGATTCTCTACGGCTTCTTTTACTCGTTGACACTCCTCATCTTCGTCTTGAAGTTGTTGCAGGTCTTTCAAATCTAAAGTCAACATAGGAATCTCGTTTGTTTTTGCCTCATCTTCAGGAAGAGACTCTCGACAAGGATTCCTCGATAGACAATCTGGTATTACATGTAACCGTCCCTGCTTGTGCCGGACTGTATACTGGAATTCCATCATTTTTAAGGCCCAACGTCCTATTCTTCCTGTCATGTCCTTATTCCTATCTAGCCAACATAATGCATGATGATCGACTACTATTGTAAAGGCTCTGCCCCACAGATACTGTCTGAAATGTTGTGTGGCCCACACAACAGCTATACACTCCTTTTCAGTTGTGGTGTACTTCTTCTCGGCATCTGACAACCTTCTGGACCCATAGGCTACTGGTTTTACTACATCTCCTTCCCGCTGCATGACCGCTGCTCCTACACCTTTGTCAGAAGCGTCCGTGTGAAGTTCTACGGGCAAATTAGGGTCAAAGTGCCTTAAGATAGGTGCCGATGTAAGCCGTTCCTTCAATTCACGAAATGCCTCGCCCTGTTCGGGACCCCAGCAAAACTTTATATCTTTCTTAATGAGCTTTATAAGAGGTCGGGCTATTTTTGAAAAGTCTGGGACGAATGATCGATAGTAGTTACATAATCCCAAAAAGGAGCGAAGTGCCCTCAGTCTTCTAGGTGTCTCAAAACTCTGCACAGCTCGTAACTTATCGGCGTTAGGGCTTATTCCTTCGCCATTCACAGTGTGCCCCAGAATCTTTACTTCATTGTACCCAAAAGAGCACTTAGTGGGGTTCAAGGTCATTGAGGCCGCCCTTAGCCTTTCTAGAACCATCCTAAGTCTTCTTAACATTTCATCGAAATCGGGTGCCATTACCATGATGTCGTCGAGGTAAACGAGGCAACTACCCCACTTGAGACCGGCTAAAACTTTGTCCATACACCTCTGAAACACTGCTGGGCTAGTTTTAAGTCCAAAAGGGGTCACTTGAAATTCCCAGAGGCCGTCAGCTGTAATGAAAGCAGTTTTATGCTTGTCTTCCTCCTTTATGGGAATCTGCCAGTATCCCGAATTCATATCAAGAGTACAAAACCACTGACAGCCATTCAGATATGTCAAAATATCTCCTATTAAAGGTAATGGATAGCTCAGATCACACAGCTTTTTGTTGATGAGGCGATAATCCACACAAAATCGAATTTCATCGTTTTTCTTGCGTACGAGGACCACCGGCGATGCATAAGCACTGTTACTTTCTCGTATAACGCCTCTACGGAGCATCTCATCTACTTGTGTTCTGATTATGTCCCTCTCTCTGTGTGACACACGATATGGCGGCTGATGGACTGGAACATCATCGGTGAGTGGTATAGAGAGTTCACACATGCTGGTTTGGCCAATCTGGTCTTTGTTCCAAGCGAATCTGTCTTTAAACTCCCTTAACAGACCTACTAGTTTATTTCTTCTTTCTGTAGTTAATTCAGGGTTAACATTTATTTTCGCTTCTTCAAATCCATCTCCCAATTCCTGGCCATCCATTATGTTCAACTTCAGTACTTCATCAGCCTCTTCTACGACTTCCTGGGCTTCATGGACCTCGGCAAGCACTTCGTCTTTCTGTAAATACTTAACTTCTTCTGTTAGATTTGTGATGATAATTTCTGCTGTTCCTGGCCCCTTGATTAAACCATAAGGCACAATCAACATTTTTTCATTGAACACTTCCGGCTTCGGCTCTAGTACTCCCACATTTGGCACTGGCCCTTCATACTTAATTCTCAAGAGCTTATGACTCCGTGGTGGCAGCTCAGTTGCATTCGCACACAGTACCCTGGTATTTGATTCTTGAACATCCTCCAATTGTATGCTGTTCAACCACGTAGGATCTGGTGGGGGTCTGAGGTATTTCGCCTCTTTTTCCCGACTATGGAATTCAGCTCTTATTCTTCGGCCACTCTCGTTCGTAAAAACCACAACCCTCCTAGCAAAGTTTATTTTAGTATTAAATTTCAAGTGAAAATCATTCCCTAAGATACAGCAGCCCCCTACTCCTCGAGCCACAAAAACTGCAAATCGCATTACGCACTGACTAATCTGTAGAGTGATAGTTGTGCGACCTATGATTGTCACGGGCTCATCAGTGGCAGTCTTCATATTTACACCGTGGACAGGTTTGATCTCATAACTTGAATTTACCAACAGGTTTTCATCAATACAACTGACACACGCCCCCGTATCAATTATTATTGACCCCTCCGTATGGTTTAGAGTTGCCTTTATTTCCAATACACCTATGGTCCTAATTGTATTGGTTTGCATACCCTCTTCTACAAGCTGTACATCCGATTTGTTGTGGCAAACTTCAGGACTGTCCTTACAGGCGTTTCTGTTGGAGTTTCCACTGTACTGCTTCCAAGTGTCATGCCACTCTTGTCGTTCATGGGCCTCACACAACGTGGCCAGCTTTTGAGGTGGTGTCCCTCCTGACACATGCTCGTTGGGGAAGTTAACTCTATGAGAGACGCCCCTTCCCCTTGTTAGCGTCTCTCTTGGTCGTTTCCCTGATTCTGGACCATGGATCGACAAGCCACAGCAAAGTGCCCCGGCCTGTTGCACTTATAACAGATGACACGGCCATCACTCGTTCTGCCCCTGCTTGTGCCTCGATAATCCCCTCTTCCTCTTCTATCAGATGGGCCGTCTGGAACTCCGTTGTCCCTAAATCCCCTACCTCCATGCTGCCTAGGTCGCTCAAAATGTTGGGGTGGTTGTCGTTGTTGTTCTACTAGGCGCATGCTAATTTTTTCAAACTCCGAAGCCAGGTCTTGAATTTTATTCTCTAAGGATTCTGTGGTAGCACTGACTGACGCTAGTGGTGCCCTGCTGCTCGGCATGGGTTCAGATAAAAGATGGTCGACCCGTTGGCCTGCCATATACCTTGCTGTTTCCAGCTTCCTAATGTTCTTCATCAAGTCGGCCATGTTGTTATTCTCCATTACCATTACCCTCTCTAAGAGTGTTGGTCGTAAGCCTCTCAACACATGCTTAACCTTGGTCTGTTCAGTCATGGCATTATCAACTTTATGGCACAGGTTGAGCACATCCTGTATATAAGCTTCAGTGGGCTCGGTCTCACCCTGCATCCTCATCCTTAGTTTAAACTCCATCTGCTCCTCCCAAGCTATACCTTGAAAGGTTTCTTTTAGGCCAGTCTTTATTCGATCCCATGTCAACGCTGCTCCAACAGTGTCCTCCAAGTTTTCAAACCATTTCAAGGCAGCCCCCTCAAGGTAACATGGAAGGATCACTTTCTTTTTGTTTTCGTCCCAACCGTTGGCTCTGGACACTCGTTCGAACTGGGTCAAGTACTCCTCGACATTTTCTTCAACTCCACCCTTAAACCTTCCTGGTGTGATAAGTGGCCCTCTTGCCTCCGCCATTACGTCAACGTCTTCGTCTTCTGACTCGGTCGAAGTGCTAGAACTCCCTGGTGTAGCAGGGTTGATTTGTAACTCTTCAAACAGTGGCAGAATACCTTCCTGCGTTGGTTGGCTAGTCCGTTCCTCGTCTTCTGTAACTGTCTCAAGTCCTAGACCGTCGTTGACCGGAGAATTCTCTTGGTGAGCCTCCCCTTCCCGACTCCTACTTCTAGTGGTCACGGTACACCTTATTGGACGATTCATAAAAATAGATCCAACCCGAAACTAATCACACGAATCAAAACAAATGTGGATACCAGACTCTCAAAATTATGTAATATCTCTATGTGACCTGAAATTGATTAGTACACACCCTAATAAGTAATACAAAATATTAAAATAAAACAAGTCCTAAATCTCTAGAAAAATACGTTCTCTTAAAAGTAACAAGATTAATTAAAAATGCAGAAATAAACTTCAAATATTCCGGAAACTCCGAGTGTCAACTGAAATCACGAACAACTACAATAATAAACAGGAATAAAAATTATATTATATTTCCACTTGTCAACTCTACTAGATTGTGTCAGCCCTCTCGTAAAATCATCGCTTAACGAAGATAATAATTCACTGAATGATATGGACTATATTAAAATCTTCCTACAAAAACTCTAAACTTTACACCATGTAAATAAACAAAAATCATCAAAGCAACATCTCTTTCATATCAATATGAAACCTTAAATTACTTTCTACTCTCACTACTACTGTTAATATTGCCACTCATTTCACCTCAAGAGTTTGACCAGAGGAGACCCCACTACCTCCGAGTATATCAATAAATATAAGTTAGCTCTTTATTGACTTTTACCTTAAAAACTCAAAATCTCACAATCAACTCTGCCCCACACAAACAAAAACAAATTATGGTAGGGTGTCACCCGCCCCTCTTGTACCTGTACCAGTGAATGAGTAACAATACTAATAACCTTAACTGTAAATAAACTTAATTATGAAAGTTCCATTCTTATGTTTGCTGGCAGTTTTATTCTACCTGGATCGATAACCGTCTCCGGCTGCACGCCTCAGGTTACCCGGCGCACTCTCCACCAAATTTGTCACACCCCCTGGCTAAAAGGGTGAACTGGGGGGGTAGATGCAGAGGTAAAGTGACTACTACTAGTTTTACCTTAAGTATTTATTTCCAAAGGTCCCTCAGGTCGACCCATCCTCCCTAGCGGTAGCTGACAAACCACTCCGGTCTTCTCCTACGCGTACAGGATGAAGAGGTTCCGTCTGCCCGGTCCACCTCCGTACCCCATAGCCCGAGGTTGGTAGGTCCTGGTCGTCCCTGGTCCCGGTCCTCGGCGATGCACCTCCAGCTCCTCTGCTCCGCTCGTCAACGCTACACACCACACACTCCCGTCCGCCCGCGGCGCGTCCTCTCACTCCCCACCATGACCCTGGTACGCAGTGCTTCCATAATGGGGAAACCAAACGTCTATTAATTTCCCTAGGCGAAGGGAAATGGGCCCCTTCGTCACAATCTTCTCCAAAGATTTATCGCGGTGAAGAAGCAGCCAAATACTTTGTCGATGATCTGTATGCCATAGCTGCAAAGGTAGAAGAACTGTATAGAACAAAGGTACCCATGTCACCTATGGAAGAAGAAGAGCTTCAACATTATGATTCAACAACAACGTGTTATCTGTGTAATAACACCTTTACACTGGATAACGTTAAAGTTCGTGACCACGATCATCTTACGGGAGCGTACAGAGGTGCAGCCTGTAACGCTTGCAACTTGAACTACAAACTACCATATTTCATCCCAGTAGTTCTGCACAATCTGAGTGGTTATGATTCGCACTTCATAATCCCCGAACTAGGAAGAGATAATGGAGCAATAGACGTTTTGGCTACTACAATGGAAAAATTTATAAGCTTTTCAAAAAAGGTGGGTAAAATTAAATTAAGGTTTGTTGATTCATTTAGATTTATGCCTTCAAGCCTCATGAAATTATCTGAAAATCTAAGAACAACAGATTTGATAGAAACAAGCAAAATTGTACCCAATAGTAAAATGGATTTGGTTCTTCGAAAAGGAGTCTTCCCCTATGACTACATCGATGGACTGCATAGATTTGATGAAACATCACTACCTCCACCAGAACACTTCAAAAACAAACTTAATGATTCGGAAATATCACTTGAGGACTATCAACACGCACGTCGAGTATGGAACGAGTTAGATATGAAGACCTTAGGAGATTACTCGGACTTTTATGTCAAACTAGATGTAACTCTTCTTTGTGATGTAATGGAAGAATTCCGAAACACCTGTTTTGCTGCATACGGTTTGGACCCTCTACATTCGTATACTTCACCAGGATTAGCTTGGCAAGCCATGTTAAAAGAAACAAAATGCAAACTCCAACTTTTAACAGATATTGACATGGTTTTAATGGTTGAAGCTGGAGTAAGAGGCGGATTGACCCAAAGTGTTACCAGACATGTCAAAGCCAACAACAAATACCTTCCCGATTACGATGAAACCAAACCGTCAACCTATTTAGGATATTTCGATGCAAATAACCTGTACGGATGGGCAATGTCAAACCCACTTCCTTTTGATAACTTTAAATGGATTAATCCCGACTCTATTGGCGATATTTTACAAATTCCGAAACATGGTGACACTGGATATATTTTGGATTGTGATTTTGAATACCCAGAAAATTTACATGATCTTCATTATGAACTTCCACTTCTTGCTAAAACAGAAATTTCACCAATTGGAAAACACCCCAAATTAATGATGACATTAAATAATAAACAACGCTACGTGACTCACTTTTGGGTGGTTCAACAAGCTATCGAATTAGGACTACGTCTGACAAAAATTAATAGAGTTTTGGAATTTTCTCAATCATGCTGGTTGAAACCCTACATTGATTCAAATACCATCAGAAGAGCAGCAGCTACATCAGACTTTCAAAAAGATTTCTTTAAATTAATGAATAATGCGATATTTGGAAAAACATTGGAAAACAAAAGAAGACATAAAAATGTTAAACTTGTTACCGACGCAAAAAATTACAGAAACTAGTACAGCAGCCAAATTTTGGAACATCTATAATTATTAATGAAAAACTTGTAGCAGTGTCCATGAAGAAGACGAGTCTGAAGATGGATCGTCCTTTGTATATAGGCATGTCAATCTTGGACATCTCAAAAACACACATGTACGACTTTCACTACAACAAAATGGTGGCGTTCTACGGAAGAGAAAATATATCTATTACATATATGGACACTGACGCTTTCATATATCGCATAGTAACATTGGACATGTATAAAGACTTACGTACATTTATTTACAAGAACGACTTTGATTTCTCCGATTATCCAAAAGATCATCCAAACTACGACAATGGCAGACACAAAAAAGTACTAGGCAAATTCAAGGATGAGGCTAATGGTGTTCTACTTGAAGAGATTGTTGCACTGATGTCTAAACTATATTCTTTGAAACTCTATAATGAAAAAGAAGAAGAAGAAAAGAACAATAGCTATATTAAGAAAGCTAAAGGTGTGAAGAGTTTATATTTAAAGAAGAAAGTGCATTTTGACACTACAAGCAATGCTTATTTGAGGATAACATCATTACAGCTAAATTCAACACCATCAGAAGTTTTAACCATCAGCTGTACAGCGTGACTGAAGTTAAAAAGGCGCTATCCTGTAATGACGACAAAAGACAAACCCTTCCAGACAAAATCAACACATTGCCATTCGGCCACTACTCCCTCAACCCTATTGACGAGTAACCTTTTCATCGTCCTAGATCCTTTATCCTTTTCCTTTCCGTAAAAAAAGGGGAAACACAGCAATGTTAAGCTGTGTTTCCCCTTTTTTTACACAAGTTTTGAATGACCTTGAACTATATGTATATATATATATAAGCAGATTTATACCATAGAATATTTAATACCATATCAGCTGCCTTCGTGAAACCATCATGTCAGACCTGAAGGAGAAGATTATTAATGAACTACACAAACCTGCAAGAATAAAGTTTCCAAGAAGAAATACTGTTATAAAAGGGATAAATGATCTATATCAAGCGGATTTAATTGAAATGCAACCGCATAGCAGAATAAACAAAGGATTTAAATATATACTCACAATTATTAATTGTTTTACAAAAGTTGCAGACGCTTTGCCTCTAAAGGACAAGACTGGTAAAAGCGTAACAGAAGCCATGGAAATAGCCATAAAAAGAGATAAAAACAAAATTAAACATTTACAAACTGATGATGGAACAGAATTCTTTAATACAAACTTTGCACAGTTAATGAATAAATATAAAATAAATCATTATTCTACAAATTCAGAGAAAAAAGCAGCTATTGTAGAAATATTCAATAGAACCTTAAAAGGAGCACTGTATAAACAATTTTCAAAAAGAGGTTCTAACGTATGGTATGATGTTTTACCACAATTAATAAATGATTATAACAACAGGTTTAATAGAACTATTGGTATGAAACCTAACAAAGTAAATAGAAGAAATGCAAAAGATGTATTAAAACGCATAAAGAAAAATACAAAGCCTAAAGTAGAAAAAATGCAGCCAAGAAAATTTAATGTAAGTGATAAAGTACGGATTAGTAAATATAAGGGAGTGTTTACCAAGAAATACCTTCCCAATTGGACGAATGAAGTTTTTACAGTGTATAAAGTGCAACCGACTGTACCTGCAACGTATATCCTAAAAGATAACAAAGGAGATTTGTTGCAAGGTGCATTTTATGGACATGAAATGTTAAAGTCAACAGTAGGTGATGTATATCTTGTTGAAAAAGTGTTACAAAGAAAAAAGGACGCAGTTAAAGTGCGGTGGTTAGGGTTTAACAAAACTGAGGATTCATGGATACCTATAAAGGACTTGGTTTAATACAAGCAACTCATTTCATCGTTAACCTTTGAGCAGGATGGAGATTATTCACCATAAAGATCGATTCAATATTAATAACATAGATGATTTAACTGTGGATAACGTTAAAATCAACAATGGTAAACACGGTAGTTTACTTCCAAACACTGTTCGATGTATAGTAAGTGGCCCCTCAAACTGTGGAAAGACCAATGTTGTCTTTAATTTGATCACTAATCCGCAGGGATTAAGGTTTAATAACCTATATATTTTTTCAAAGTCTCTACATCAACCAAATTATCAATTGCTGGATAAAATCCTATCTGATGTGTCTGATGTTAATTTTTACAAATGTAACGCTAGTGATAGCATTATGCAACCAAACGAAGCGAAACCGTATTCTGTATTTATATTTGACGATGTATCTTGTGAAAATCAGGATACTATTAGAAACTACTTTGCCATGGGAAGACATAATAACATCGACAGCATATATATAGGACAAACTTATAGCAAAATCCCAAAACAACTTATCAGAGATAATGCAAATATTCTAATTGTATTCAAACAAGATGATACTAACCTAAAACATATATATAACGATCATGTGAATGCGGATATGCCATTTGAAAAGTTTAAAGACCTTTGCGGAAAAGCATGGGCGGAAAAGTATGGATTTTTGGTTATTATGAAAGATCAAGCTATAAAAGATGGTCGTTATAGAATAGGTTTTGATAAATTCGTTTTAATACACTGATTAGCGGTATTACTGTACAAGTCGTCAAGGTGTGAAGATGGTTAACCAGGAAAAGCTATTAAAGGAAATAAAATCACTTAGTGATTCTATTAGACAAAAAAACCGAGCTTTAAAATCAGGTATAAATGAAAGAGAGCAATTTTTAGAAACAACATTCAAACCTGTTACTGAACCTTTAAAGCGATTAGCACAAAATATGGAAAAACCTTCAATTCGCTTCGAAGGGGACAAAATGCTACCAATTTCCAAATATGAAGAAGAATTTCAAAATGATGAAAGTTTTGGCCAGTTACAAACATCTGAAGAAAGTGACGAGTATGAAGAAAGCGGAGATATAGAGGATTTAAAGGAAAAGGACATTGCAGAAGATACAAGTACAGAAGATACAAGTGTAGAAGATACAAGAGCAGAAGAAGAGGATATTAACCCATCCAACTTAAGCAAATTAGGCACGGATATTATGTTTAAAGGAACACTTGGAAGAACATATACGTTAAAAATGTTACACGCCGCACATGCTAATCGAAATTATCATACCTATGGAGCTAGAATAGAGGATAAAGGATTAATGATTGGAGATAGCAAGTTAGATATAAACGAAAATGATGATATAGTTATTGGAGATAAGAAATATAAAGGTACTAAAGGTTTGTTTGAACTCATCTTTAAAAATAATCCTGGTAAATATACTAAAAGGGATTTACAATTGTTTAAAAATATATTAGAGTATACAAATGCACATAGAAAGAAGTATTCCAAAAACCTACCTATTCATAGAAATCGGTCAATAAAATATACAAGTATTATATCTAGTCTTTTCCCCTCGAAATCAAAAAAAGCTCAAATTAAAAGAAGAGCTTTATCTTCTGCTAAATTAAATGTTTTGCATAAAAAGAGAAAAACAACTGATCCTACCACATCTGGAAGGGGATTATTGAAAAATTTGTATAAAACTAATATAATATATTACAACGATATAAATAAGTTAGTTGATCGAATGAGGTTATTACATGAAGCTATGGAAGCCGGGCACACTGGTTTAGAAAACGAATGGGTAGCTTTGGTTGATGAACTGCGAAAACAAGGAATAATTGTTCAGTAGACGTATATATAATAAGAACCTAAACGATAGCGATTCAGTTACATCATGAGTGTAGACAAGTTTGGACGGTATTCCGAGTTTGGAGTAAAATCTGGATATAGTGAAAAAAGAGCTGGGTTTCCGTTAACACCTGACGGAAACTATAATTTTGAAGGAAAAGTAATTCAAAATGTTGGTGATCCGCTTATGTCGTCTGATGCGGTTACGGTACAGTACATGAAAAAAAGAACCCCAACTGTACACGAAGATCATTGGGGGTTTTCCGGTAAAAGGTTAAGCGATATACAATATCCCATTTATGATGGTGAAGCAGTAAATTTAGCTACTCTAAAATTGTTAACGATTTACAAAAGGAATAAAACTGATACAAGCTATGATTTAAAAAAATTAAAATTATCAAACGTAGGTGATTGTGAGCAGGATGGAGACGCTGTAAATAAGAAAATGTTTGATATTGTACACAAGAAATGGACTACGGAATATGAAAAACATTTGGAAAGGTTTGGTGCAGCTCTATTCCATTATATCCATCGGGCTTCAGGAAGAGATGCAGCTTCAGATGTTGACAGTCACAATTATTTAGACTGGAAAAATATACACAATCCAGAGAAACCTAATCAACGAAATAAACCGGCTGAGCCTTCTAAAGTCAAGACATTAGGAAAGGAGGATAAAGTGAATGTGATTAATGAACCAACAGAAAACAATGAAGATTAAATAAGAGAAAAAAGAATTTAAAATACCCATGATAAGGGATAAAGCATCAGTCATATTCGAGAGACGATACAGAGAGGATGATGGAATCCAATATTACTGCGTGGAGTTTAATATCTCAAGAGCCGAGATTTCCCCAAGGAGTGTTGACAGATGGTTTTGTTCAACGGTTTGATAGATATATGGATTGGGAACAACTTTCCATACACTACCTCTTTACAATGACTATGTTAAGAATTTATTTTCACAGAGTTAACTGGATCCATATTTTACAAAGACAACAGTTTTCAGAAGACTTCCTCGTAGAGATGACACCAAATTTTAATAACTGTTGGGAAGTAATAAGTAAATATCAAAATCTCTCTGAGAATTACATTGACAATTTTAAAGATAAACTAGACTGGGATGTGTTATTCAATTACCAACGATTAAGTGGCAAGTTTCTAAGGGAACATGCCAACTATTTAAAGTTTATTCATTTTACCGAAGACAACGATACCATCACCAGCGGAGAAACATCTGGAACATCTTCAATTACACCTTATTTCTATTTTTACTACTTTTATTTAATATGTCTACATTTAATTAATAAATCCATTTCTATATAATAAATGGATTTTAAACAGTATATAATACAAGAAACCAAAACTGATATTACATTCATTGTAAAACATTTATAGAGTGCACCTACTGATTGTAGGTTTTGCTATAAATAGTCATGTCGAGGGTTAAACGCATCAGTCATAATCGAGAGAGATTACAGAGAGGAAGGGGAATAGCATCAACAGCATTTTCTCTATTGAGTAAACCGGTTGGAGCTATAGTTAACAAGGCGATTGATTTATTACCTGTGGAATTACATTTACCTGGAGGATATCAATATTGTGGTCCTGGAACCAAATTAGAGAAACGCCTTGCTAGAGGAGATCCTGGAATAAATAAGCTCGATCAGGCTTGTAAACAGCACGATATAGCGTATTCCAAATTTGGTGATACTAAAAATAGATCAATAGCGGATAAAGCACTTGCTGAGAAAGCTTGGCAAAGAGTTAAATCTAGTGACGCGAGTATTGGTGAAAAAGCAGCGTCTTTAGCAGTAACAGCAGCAATGAAAGCAAAAACTACGTTTGGAGGAGGAAAGAGAAGAAGGCGTGGGAAAAAACCCGCTAAGAAACAAGGAGGTAATATCAGAAGAAAACGTCGATCTACCAGTGGTAAAGCTAAAAAGAAACCAACAATATGGTCAATGATAAAAAAGGGAGGAGGATTATACCTAAGACCGTATCGTGTGTATTAAATAAGAAAGAGCAATTAATAATTAAAAACAAAGAATTGACTATTGAAGAACTGATTACATATGCTTCTTGTTTGAAAATCCCATTTTTTAGAGGAGTATTTATGAAAGATGAATTACCGGTTAAAATGTGGAAAAATGAGACTGGTATTGTAAATTTGGATAATAGTGAAGGATTAGGCACTCATTGGGTGTGTTACAATAAACTTGGTAAAACCATTTATTATTTCGACAGTTTTGGAGACCTTCCACCACCGAAAGAACTTCAACAATACTTTCGTGCGGCAGAAAATGTTTTTTACAATCATACAAGAAAACAACCTGATGATACATCCATTTGCGGTCATTTATGTTTAGACTTTTTAGCTAAAAGTGTTAGTCAACTTTAAGATGTCTTCGTATACAGTGTCATTAACCGGTAACTCATGTACTTTGCGCAGTATTCTGTTTCCAGCGCTACGTTTGCAAAAAGGAAGACTATGGGAAGCCGCATTATTGGATTTAACAACATATAACTCTATTCCAAACGTTAGTGAAGGAATTAATAACAAAATACATTATTACAAGACAAAAGATGATAAAGGAAAGTATTCAGCTTTGGAAGAATTCAGTTTACCAACAGGAGCTTATGAAATTGATAATATAAATGAAGTTATACAAAAACATATGGGAAAAGAAAATATAACGATAAAAGGCAATAACAATACAATGAAAGCCGAAATTACGTCTAAGTATTATATTGATTTTAGTCAAGAACATTCAATTGGTAGTTTATTGGGGTTTTCTAAGGAAACAAAAGTATTAGAACCTAATAAAACTCATTCTGCGAATAAAACTGTGACGATCATCAAAGTTAACAGCATAGATATTACATGTAACATTATACAAAGATCCTACAGAGATGGAGAAAATCGTCATATATTACACACATTCTACCCATCAGTTGCACCGGGTTTCAAGATAGTAGAAAAGCCTCAAAACCTTGTGTACCTACCGTTAAACACCAGTTTCATTTCAGACATCGTGCTGAACATAGTGGATCAAGACGGAAACCTTATTGACTTTAGAGGAGAAGCTATTACTGTAAGAATACATATAAAATCATCCGCTTAGACAATGGGGTTATCATTTAAAAAGAGAGAGCCAACCAGCAAAGAGGTCAGTAGCTCATCAGCTGTAGAAGGATTAACAAGTGACAACATTCGTTTTCTAGAAGAAATTGGATTAAAGGTCATTAACAATGGATATACTGGATATAGCGCAGGGTCCAACATTCGACGAGACCTTATGGGAAAAGGAATATCACACGCACAACCCTTACGCTTCGTCCAAATTAAACAATAACGATGAAATTAGGATTCCTATACAACAACAAGACATTTATACTCTTCCATGCGAAAGTTATTTATATATTGAAGGAAAAGTAACAAAAAATGATGGTACTGCTGGAACCACTGTTCCGTTCATAAATAATCCTATGGCATTTTTGTTTGACGAGATTAGATATGAAATTTCAGGAGATACAGTCGATTCAACAAAAAAGGTTGGAATTTCCAGTACATTGAAAGGATTAGCGTCTTTAACACCAAATGAGAAGAATCTGTTAGCTGTTGCAGGATGGGTTGCACCAGACAAAAGTACAATCGCTCCTGACTCTTCGGGAAACTTTGATTTCTACGTACCTTTAAGATTACTCCTAGGATTTGCTGAAGGCTACAGAAGAATAATAATAAATGTAAAACAAGAACTAGTTTTATTAAGATCATCAAACGATAAAGATATTATTAAAGCAGCTACTGGAACAACTGATGCCAATTTAGACTGGAAACTAACATTAGACAAGATTGTTTGGAGAGTACCACATGTGCGACTAAATGATGAACACAGGATTACATTATTAAGAAAGTTAAAATCAAATCGAGACATTGTAATGCCATTCAGAAGCTGGGAGTTTCATGAATACCCCGTTTTACCTACAACACAACGACATACATGGACTGTAAAAACTTCTACTCATTTGGAAAAAGCGAGATATGTAATATTTGGATTACAAACGAAGAAGAAAAGTATAATAACTGAAAATGCTGGTGAATTTGACCATTGTAAATTAACAAACTGTAAAGTGTTCCTGAATTCACAATTCTTTCCCTACGACAACTTTAATATTTCTTTTGATAAGAAAAGATACAGTGTTTTGTACGACATGTACGCTAGGTTCCAAAATTCATATTACGGCAAAACAAATACACCTCTACTATCTCCCGTTCAGTTTGAATCGAAAGCTCCGATTGTTGTAATTTATTGTTCCAAACAAAATGAATCTGTAAAATCGTCTAGTGTTGATATAAAAATAGAAATGGAATTTCAAGAAAACGTACCTGCAAATACATCTGCGTATTGTTTAATTTTGCACGATAAAATTGTTACATACACACCGTTGACCGGTATTGTAAAGACATTATTGTAAAACGTTGTACCACCACCGGCACCGCCACTGTCGCTAACCTATAAATAGCGGAGCAGCAATGCAGGTCTTCAGTTGATCGTCTATCGGCGCATGGGTAACATCTTCTTTAAAATGAGTTCTCCATCTGTTGTACAAGGTGATGCAGAGGTAGCACCATTATTGGAACGTGATAATACTAGTGAAGCAGAAATCATCAAGGAAATAACTGCATTTTTAAAGTTTGGTAAAAGAGATAGAGAGGAGGAAAGTAATGCAGACCCATCAAAGGTAGTGCCAAAGAGGAAGAAGAAAGTTGAAGAAAATATTCCTCCTCACATTTTAACTGAAGTTTTTTTGCGAATCTTTTACCCCATCTCAGCATGCATCAGTAAAAGTGTATCAGTTGGATTGATGAAGTCATTGGATTATTCCCCTACAGTAATACTACACCATGGAACAAAAAAGGTTTTATTTTCGCAAAATGCTTGGGAGTCATTTTTGAAACATGTACATTTAATAGAATGTTATTTAACTAACAGTTTGTGTGGAAGGAAAACACATATTCGACTTTTGGATTGTGACAATGAAATCGATATTGTTAAACATCGCGGACAACTACAAGTGCGAATTAGAGACTTGACTCAACATGAAAATAAGATTCTACTGTCACGTGAAGAATTCTACGTTTTAAACTACGCAACAGAACCTATTACAAGGTACATGAGACAGTTGGTATTTGCAAGCGCTATTATTAAAGAATATTTGGTCGATACTTTGGAAAAACAACCTGATAGCACCATCGTGTACGGACCTGTGGATACATCTATTTTAAATAGAATACCTCATGAAGTTTGCATGTGGAGAAAGTTAAAGGATTTTGAACCACTTGTAGAAATCGCTACAGAAGCTACAGAAGAAACAATACAGGAAGAAGAAGAAACGGAGAAACAAGAAGAAGAAGAAAACGAAACACAAGAAGAAGAAGTTAAAAAAGACTAAAGTTTGACTTAGTAAAGAAGAACACACGTGGGGTAGGCCTATTGGGGACGGTGCCCACGTTAAATATACACCAACGCGCCTGCAACTGTACGGCCTGGTATTTAACCTACCGTGGTGTGGAAAACAGTTTAGTTGATCGTTAGGTGCCATGATGAGCGGAGGGGATGAAGAAGTGAGTGTAAAGCCTTGTGTAATAGAATTTCAAGCATTTCGAAATAATGATGATAGGTTTATTATCAAGGAGTTAGTAATTTTAGACTTGCTTACATTTGTAGCCTACCCATTCACGTTTGAAGCTCCTTTTTCTTTTAACAAACTTAACACCAAAGCAAAAAGTACAAACAAATGGATAACAAACTACTTTCATCACATACATTGGTATGAAGGATTTATAAGCTACAGTAATCTGCACAGTATTATGTTTAACTTTTGCAAACAATATTCACATATATACACAAGAGGATTAGAAAAAAAGAGCTGGATACAAAAGTACACGCACGGTGATGTTTTCGATATAACTATCAGTAAAGACTTTAACATTAATCTCGGTAATATTTGCGTCGCTGCAAAAGATCTTAAACACGGCCAAACAAACTGTGCATTGTACAACGCATATCGTTTGGCTGCTTACTTGAAACAAACGCAGGAATGTGGTGGGGGTAGCGGAGAACAGAAATGTGGTGGGGGTAGCGGGGCCTATAAATACGAGGAGACAGCACCGCTCCAGCACGAGTATTATTCGAGACTCCGAAGAGGCAACATCACAGAAGACACCACAACCACCACTGACGAAGATGGCATCACAACAATATCTACAAACATTGGTTGATCAATTCAACACTCACTCAAAATCGAACCTTCTGCTATTTAAAAAATGTTCAGAACTAAAAGAACAAAGACATTACATTATTCATAGCATCAAGAAAGTGGAAACCACACATGGAGAAGCAATTCTAGTATCATTGTGCGAAGGACCTATGACTCCAGGAGATGAGCCGAAGTTTCAAGTATTTCTTCCAAAACGATTTGTTCAACTGCTACAAAATGAAGACTTGCGAGATATTCAACCGGGGACGTTGTATTTGGTATCACACGGTGTAAGCGGCAACAACTCGACGGAACTCACTCTGCACATCATGCATCATTGTACATAATGTCTCTATTTGTTTTTCTCTGTTTGTATTTTTAGTCATCATTGTTAGACTTAAGCTTATTGTATTGTAAGATGTTTGTTTAATAAAGAAAAGAAAAAAAGAAAAAAGAAAAAAAGAAAAAACAGCAACACAGCAGTATATTATTTTATATACTGCTGTGTTGCTTTTTTTTAAATTCAAATGGGTGACCTTGAACTTTCATTCAGGGTTAACTTATGCAGAGGTATAAAAGAGAGGGAGCAGTGAAGTTAGTCTCAGTCTTGTCTAACACACGCTGCAGCTAACATGTCGGTGCCACCTATGAACAATTTATTTTTCGATAACAATTTGGAGACATATTGTTGCGAGTTACAATGTTTTAAAATACCAGGCGATCAAGTTGACGGGAAAGCTTGTCGTAAGTGCAAGTGTTTCAGCTATTGCATATGTAGATGTAAAACGTATCAAATGAACCGACAAGATAAAATACAAGAATTACGCCGAAGGATTGCATTACTGTGGCGGCGAATGTAGTAGCAACCATCTGCCTCGCACCAGCTGCCACCTGCCGCCTGCCATCTGCCGTCCGCCATCTGCTCCGCCTCACCACACTTTTACCCCCACCATTTTGTTTGATACCAAAACGCTAGCTAGCGAATAGTCAGTACACCTCCGGCTCTTGACCAGTGTACTTCGAGCTCTCTGTTAAAATGTCCATCAAAATTAGGTGTATTCATTATGACTCTATTCATCTGGCGACTTTCCAAGACCTCGAGGTTTTTAATGAAGAGTTAAGACTTCTCATTGCGTCCGGTTACGATTTATCTTTGGAACTTTACGCATCAAAAAACAACATGGACTCTGTGCAGGAATCGAAATATCTACCGTCTTTCATCAGAAAGCGAAGTGATGGCCGCAACTCGTCCGGATCAGCAACATCGATGACAACGAACAACGGGGAACTATTGTAAACATGAATTATTGTAAATAAAGTAAAGTAATATTTGTAATAGTACTACCTCGCACTCGTATCATTCGATTGCTTCATTCGATTGTTTTCATTCGATATTTCTTATCGATTCACTATCGAATCACAATCGGATTTTACGCGTGCGAGGTAGTACTTTTTTAAAATTACCTCCCCGTGGCCTTGAACTTTAACCTTTCACTCATTACGTCACGAAACCGCCTACGTCACTGGCTCAGCCTCAGATGACGTCTTTCATGACGCAGCGCCTCCGGTCACGTGACCGGAAGCCATAAATCAAGTGAGCCAAAAGTCCCCTTTCCACACTACTGATATTTACATCTATTTTCTTTTCTTTAGTAGTTTCTTCAAACCTTAATAACGGTACGTTTTTCTGGAAAAAAAAATCAGAAGGAGTCTTTGTGTTGGATGACTACCAAACGATACAATATTTAATTGGTTGTGTTTAGTGAATTGCAGTAAAATTTGTTTTTAAGAACGAACTTGTAAAACATAACCATATAAATGTAAAATTATAGCCAAAATATTCGGAGGGATTAGTCGTATTTTTAGTGTTAATATTTTTTTATAATTTTACTTAGTATTGCATTGTAAATTATTCAATAAACAGAAAAACATATTCTTTCTGAAGTAGATGTATATTTATTCTTTACATTATAATTTAGTTAATAATTAACTCATTTATAAATCAAAAAGTGTACTTGTTTGAGTTGGGATCACAGATCTTACCTTGATAGGTAACACATTTTTCACCAATAACAGCAAAATAATCTTTGTTGACAACAGCTTTTCCATTACCTGAAAACAAGTTATACTAATTATCTGAACTACATTCCTTACTGCTGGGTATTGACATTTAAATCAGTGATAAAATAAACTTTTACCTTTCAACATCCTGTTGTGTTGCGCTAGGCTACATGTTTCGTGGCAACAACCACATCTTCAAGTAGATTTATCACATTAATTTAAAATTGGAACACTACATATAAAGAGATGCATTAACACATACACGTCACGTCCTACATTCTCCAGTCACCGCCGGCCGGCGCCGCTACGATCTGGCGTGCAAGCACCGCGGCGGGAGTAAATAGTTATAAACAAATTACCAGTCATGTTTTTATTTTTTACGTGTATGTGTTAATTTATATATTTATATTTGTGTGTATAAATTTTAATTTTATGTGTCAAATCTACTTAAATATGCTGCCTGAAGATGTGGCTGTTGCCACGAAACATGTAGCCTAGCGAAAAACAACAGGAAATTGAAAAATACCAAGTTTATTTTACCACTAATTTATAATGATTATTTGACTTATTTGCTTCAGCATTAAAATCTCATTACAACAATAAAATACTTGAATTCATGAATGTAAGGATTTTTATTTAACGAAGGTATTTATTTGGATTTCATATATTTCTCATAGAACGAAATTGAAAATATGATTTCACAAAAATGAAAATTCTTTCTTTGTAAAATAATTTATTAGTGATATTATATTTAGGATGCAGTTTCAAATGTTGCTCATGATTAAATAAATTAATCAATGTGTAATTCGTAACGTGTGTGCAATCTTTAACTGTTGATGGACACAGCGGCCACTTTAGTTTTGATTTTTCTATAAACTGCACCACGAAAATACGTTTACTGAACACATGCTTTGTTGACTGAGACCTCACAAATCGGTGTAGTTCGTTCAATCTGAACACTAGGTACGGGTTGCGAGTGAAACGTTTGTGATCGCAATCTAACTTATCCACCACCTTATTCGCTGATTGGTTCTTGTTTTTGTGCGGCTAAGTAAAAAAATGTTGCTTCACCTGTTGATGCAATTTAATTTTATCCCTGTTGTCCATGCGTTTTATTGTTTGGTATATGATTCATTTCCTTGTCTAGGTGGTTGCCCTGGATGATTTACCAGTACTGCCATTGTGTTGTAACCGTTCGATGACCTTTTGCGGTACGATAACGAATTTCTTCGTATACTTCATTGTTAACCATCGATTAAGGCAACAGAACTAAATAGTAAACACAGTATTCAATTTTATTAAAGGAATGGCATGAAGTACATCTTATGGAAAACTTGATTTATCAATTTGACCTCCAAAATGGTTAATTTGTATACAACGATATGTTGTCTGAATATTGATTGCAACGTCAGATGAATCACTTTGTAGTTCTGATTGTGGGAGCTAAGATCTGATTGTGGGAGCTAAGATCTGATTGTAGGAGCTAAGATCTGATTGTGGGAGCTAAGATCTGATTGTGGGAGCTAAGATCTGATTGTGGGAGCTAAGATCTGATTGTGGGAGCTAAGATCTTATTGTGGGAGCTAAGATCTGATTGTGGGAGCTAAGATCTGATTGTGGGAGCTAAGATCTGATTGTGGGAGCTAAGATCTGATAAAAATGTGATAATCCTGTTGAAACTTATATTTTAATAAAATTTTCTCAGCTAATGAAACTTAAATATTATGTTACTAGCACTTAGTTGATTAACATCCAGTTTAAAACTTGTATAAATTAAAACCTGAGCAGGTCTTGAGACACCTGATCAGATGTCAATGGAGGAAAGGGTATAACTAATTTGAGCTACAGTTAATCTAGTTATTCAACCTTTTCTGTAAAAACGTACCTAGAATAATTCATTTTTTACAATGAAGTATTTATAATTGATTGTATTACATCGTAATGGCACATAGGTTTGTAATAATCAATATATTTCTCCATGTTAAACAGAAAGAATCATCAATTGAGTAATAATAGACACATTCTTAAAAATGATAAGTAAATAAAACATTAGGAGCATGCAATACAAATCTAACAATTAAATACCCCCGTAGCAGCAAACCTGCGTACTCAGCAAATTTTCAATGCATATATATGTAACTTAATACCACATAAAGCCACATACCAAGTTTCATCAATGTACATTCGTAAATAAACGATTTATGACATTTTAATTAATCTCCATAAGAATAACACGGTGGCTGAGTACGCAGGTTTGCTGAAGCATGGAACAAAAAATGGGGTTTTTATACAAATATCAATGTAACTCAAGTAGGTAAAGCCACATACCAAAATTGTTATTAATTTATGTTCATAATTAAGGGAGATAACACGTTATTTATTCTTCATAAGAATAACATGGGGATGAGTACGCAGGTTTGCTGCTACGGGAACTATCGGCCAAAAAATGTGTTTTAGTAAAAATATCAATAGACCACAATGATATGAAGCAATATACCAAGTTTCATCAGGATAAGTTGATAAATAAGCGAGATATACAATTTTTCTTATTCTCCATAAGAATTACATTGGACAACTTACTGCGATTTAAAGCTTGTATAAATTAAAAACTGACTGGGTCTTGAGACACCTGATCCGATGTCAATGGAGGAAAGAGTATAAATAATTTGAGCTACAGTTAATCTAGTTATTCAACCTTTTCTGTAAAAACGTATCTAGAATAATTGATTGTTTTACAATGAAGTCTTTATAATTGACTGGATTACATTAATGGCACATACGTATGTAATAATCAATGTATTTCTCTATGTTAAACATAAAGAATCATCAATTGAGTACTAATAGTCAAACTGTTCAAAATGAAAAGTAAATAAAACATTAGGAGCATGCAATTCAAATCCAACAATTAAAAATACCGTCGTAAGTTTGTTTACGAAATGATATACTGAAACATTTATTAACTTTTTTTAAATAAACTTACCTCTATGAAATAACGTTCCAAACATTTAATACAAGACAAATAAATTAGCTACCAGTTCACATTAATTATTATGAAATGGTTAAGTTTTATATCCATATTTTATTACAGCTTTGACTGAACAACAATATCCTCTTTGGGGTTTAATTACCCACAGGAAAGTGTCCTTGGTAATTAAAATAGAATAATAGTTTATTAATAGAATGGGCATATTTTATTTTAGTAGGAATATGAAAACTGTAAGAATAGTAGTTCATTCGTAAGATCTTGAGTATGAAAAAGTTTTGTTTTGTTTTAATAGCTGATGCAAAATGTCAGCAGACTGATAACGCAGTTTAAAATAAAGGATAATTTATATTTACACTCGGTTTTACCTCTAGAACTTGATCTTGAACTGGATTACTCTATTACTGACTTTATATTTTAAAATATAAAATCTAAATATCAAACAATAATGACCGGTATAGTTTGAATGGAAAACTTTTTGTAAAACATCAGTTTTTAATTTTATGGTCTTATTTCAAAAGATCCTTTAACATCATTTATAGCTATTAAATTATTTCGAAGCATTAAAAATTAATAATTTTTGTTAATATAAAATGAGCCACAGTAAGAAACTGTTAAATCAACAATTTATCTCTTGAGCCCATTTTCATTAGGCAGTAATTGAAACTAAATTGGTCAAGTAGCGCCGACTGAGTTTAATTTTGTTGTCGCAGAGTTGCCTCCTGATGAATTCTCTCATGTTTTATTTTCTTTCGTTAATAAACTGGATCCAATCCTACTGTGTAAATAATGATGAGTTTGAAAACGAGTAAGAATGTTTAACGAGAACTAAGATATGTCTTGTAGTTTAGCAGATACAGGGTATTCCGTAAATGTCAATATTTTTCCAAAAATAGCCGCCATTTTGAAACGGATTAAGATAAGTGAGTTCTGTTTTTGCCAAAATGTTAGTCGAGTGTAGAGCTTTAAAATTATGTATAACTTGACATATGTTTATTTTTGAAATTTCTGAGGTTCGAACTAGTGACCCTCCGTTTTTGGAACACCCTGTATTTGTAACAAATTAAAAATATTTTTACGTTATACCTTGGGGTCGATTAAGTAGGTAATAATTTTATTTCATCCTTCTAGGGCAATTGGTTTGTCCGCAATCTCTTTGGGACACCTTATGTGAGACACCCTGTATTTATACTAATTTGATGTATACTAAGAACAATTTGGCTGATTATCAACTTAGAGAGGATATACATTCATATAACACCAGAAACTGAAATAACATTAATTTACCATGTAAAAATTTACCATGACTTTCAAAATCATTAAACAGCTATTAATTTATAGGATTAAAACTCTTTAGTAAGCTGCCGTTAGAAGTAAGGAATTACCATTTAAATAGATATAAGCAAAGGTTGTACGACTAGTGATAAATCCTTTTCATACTGTAGATGACATCTTTGAATACCAGAACTATGATATTTCTTGACTTTTGTAATGACACTTGTAATTTGTGCATATAGGCTATCTATTTTATTTTCGATATGTGACAATTACTAATTTGTATTAATTAAATGTTATGTTTGTTAGTATGTTATGCCTTAGTGTTAGTTTGACTTTGTCTATTGATGTAATGGTTTAATGACAGTAAAATATTAATTATTTATTTATTTAATGTTTTCCACCCATTATCTGTATTATTATAGACTGAAATGGGATAAATGCCTTTGCATATAAACGAGTTCACACACAGCATGCTGACGTGAGGGAAGTGAATTTCCACATAACAACTTTTATAAACTGAAAATCAGTATAAAAACATACATTCATTCCAATTTTTATTGAAATCTGAAAACAGTGAGTTTTTAGCTGTTCTGATGCTCCTGGTTTCATTTACCTGCAAAGCTGGGAATACAATTTTACGCATTATAATCTTAGGAGAAGGTCCAGACAGGCTTGAAAGTAGGCGTGAGGTTGCGGGTCATGCTAATAGTTCACTTTCCAAAGGAAATTCACTAAAAATAGGAAAGTGGAAATAGGAAGTTTTAAATTTTAATCTTAAAATTGATAGGAGGTAAAAAATAATATAAGGAAAAAGATTTACTGATGGTTGATTACAATATGTTTAGTCTAACACTTAAGAACCAAAGTTTATGCTGCTTTTACTTTGAAGTTTTACGCCTATATACCATGTTACTATGCAACACGGCATACATCATCGTCACAGATTATAATCAGGAGCAGGAAAGATGGCAAATATGCTCCGGCCAATAATGTGCTCCGGCTCTACGCTGTCACTGTTGCCATTTTGCAGTAAACAAATATCACTGTAATATCACTCCGACCAGCTAGCGTGCAGTTTGGCAATGCAGCACGTCTAAGATTGGCTGATCTTGGCTGATAATCTCGTAAACAATGCCATCAACTGTCAACCCTCTTATGATCTGGTATAAAATGGTTTACATCTATGGGAAATTATATTTCAATTATACTTTAAGATCAAATAAAAAACAACAAATAAATTTATTAATAAAAAATAATGCTAAACCATTAGTATTAAGATCATAATAATATTCACTGGAAAACTGAGATTAACTGAAAACAGTAGTCGAAGATACGGATGGAAATAGAGGCAAAAGGTAAAAACGTTCTCGCAAAACATTTCAGAGCAGCTCATGTGAAAGGAAAACTCACGTCTGACATTCGATTGTTTATTCGGGTAAACTGGGAGAGCAGAATCCAAGCGCTTTGCAATTTTGTAAATAGGTTTCAAACATGCTGCCCTCAGATCTACCCGTTGAAACAAAGCGCTTGTTACTGGAGTGCAGATAAATTGACAATGTCTGCTGGTATTTATAAACTCTTTCACAGCCATTTAAGTAAATTAAAATAATTGTTGTAAAACCTGATGTAAAATCAAATGATCTGTAGACCTTATATAAATTATACATCGTCACACTAAAAATTATATCTAGTCAAATGTAATAAAACTTATTAATAAGATTAACGTAACAAAATTGTATTATTTAATATTATCTAAGTAATAAAACTAATACAAAGTAAATATTATAGTTTGAGAACTGTTAAACGAGTATATAATATTTAAAATTTCATAAACACACAAAATTATAATACAAAAAGTCAAATGTGTCTTTACTTAGACTAATTAGGTAAATGTAAGAGGGGAAATGGTGTATATGCCCACCGCAAAGTTAAACCTAAGCTTTTTAACTACTACAGTTTAAAACAGTTACATAATTTGAGAATAAATGTTAATGTCTCATATTTAATAAGAACAATTTCCAAATCTTGGTTGGTAACAGCAAAAAGTGTTGAAAACGTAATATTTTGAAGTGAGTTATAGTTATAGGCTAATCTAAAGGTAATATATGTATTCTTTTACAAAATAACTTAGGAAATAAATGTTATCACAGAAATATAAAACAATGCCAACAGCATTGGCTATTATCAAAGTTATATTTAATGATTTTTGTAAACTTTCCTATCCTAGAAAATATTGGTAATCTTGTGCATAATTGAAACACTTATTTCCACTATAGTAACAATGTAATTTCTGTGACGATGCAGATTTTTTGCAGGGTATACTGCTGCAATAAAAAACAAAAAATCTTAAAACATTCAAGTTCAGACTCGATTTTTCTCCTACGTATTATTACCCTTTTGATAATTGACTTCGGACTATATACCGAAATGACAGCGGAATGGATGTATTACAATAAATTAAAACTGCTATAAGTTTGATATACTAACAACCAAACATAGTAATAATTAATTATTTGTAAAGTTAAATACACAGAGCTGCAACTGAGGTGACTTGACTTGATATTGCTCAAAGGTGGCAACTTCCGCAATATTCAGTGTCCTACATTCTTCGATAGTACCCAAAGAGTACCAATTACTTTATTTACACAAAACTATAGCTTAAGTTATAGCTGGACCGTACTAGTAGTTTCTTGATTAAATAAGTTATTTTATCGGGTTCTTCATAAACTGATATAACTATTACTGTGTTGATCCGGTTCTGATAAATTCTACAACCATCTGAAGCTACACCAAAGTATTCATAAAGGTGGAAAAGCATATTTAGAAATAATATTAATATACCACATGTTATGGGGGAAACATACATTTTTATATTAGACGAAAAAAACACATTACTGAATTGGAATTCATGATTTCTTTCCCCAACGCAAACTAATTAATCTTTAGAAAACCCAAAAATAAACAAGTTATCTCATAAACTGTTTTTAATTGATAGTTTTTGCTCATATAGCCAGAGGTGTTTTTCATAAATTTAATACAGGAAGCTCGGATGAAGATTATTTAAAGTTTATACAATTAATCAATAAACGCAATTAAAAACTGCCTTCTGGTATCAATTCATCAACATCAAGGGAAGTTTAAAGTTAAGTTGAGAGCTCCCATATTATGTTTCTTAATGTCTCTTTAATGTTTACAATTGGGTTTATTTAAATTGTTATATGTGCGAATCAATGAGTGAAATCTAGATAAAATTGAATTAAGGATGACAACTTTTAAAACACTTGGTTTCCTTTACATCCACTGATGATGAATTAATTTTTAATCCCAGTTACATTTCGATTTTGAAGATAAACCTAGAAATAATATAATTATATAATCTAGAGGTTGTATAATATGAATGTAATATAAAAACAAAAAACTGGTACTAATTTCTACTTATATTTTCTTACCTAATTGTCTAACAGATTCGCTTTTTATCTCTTGTCCTAGAAACGTGTTTGACTCATTCTGTACTATAACACAGTCTCTATCTTCACAAGGATCAATCATGTAAAATGAATATTCAAATATAACAATAACAGTTTTGTTTATACAGTGTTATAGTATAGCGAATTAATGAGTGTTTTACATTGTATTTAGTTATCCTGGACGATTCAATGGGCGTTTGAATCATTTGAGGGTCGAATAAAGGGAAGGGAGGTGAAATGCCTTGTTCTACCCACCATCACAATAGCTTATTTTATCTCTCTGTCATAGTTATATGTTTATAATTCAAACTATGGTTGTACTGTATTAACAGGGTATTGGTGAATTGTAAACATCAACCCATCAATTTGAATTATATGACAGACTGCCTGATTCGATCTGCGCTCTTAGTGATTTCCCCCTTCAATTTGGTTGTTACATTTACTATTGAACTAATTATAATGTTGTTGAGGCTATTGTTTGAGCATAAAAAGTGCAAATATTCGGGAATGAAAACTCCAAAATCACATAAACGCGCGTTAATATATTGTTTTTATATTTAATTGTAATGCAGTACATCTGATGTTTTGTATTTAGAAACATTCTGTTGGCCTTCAAGTAAAATAGAAAATTGTTAGTTCTTTAGCATTCAAGGAGTTCTCCTTGTCACCGAAAGTTTGGACATTTTAAACATTTTAAAGCAGAATTACACAGCTCTTCTATGTACTTCTAACTGTAATTGAGTCCGTGAATATTCTTCTTGAAACCCCAACCCTTGTACTGTCAAAATATTTCGGACTAGGCAAACCATAGCATTCACTCCACCATAAGGAACAGTAAAGAGGTAAAATACTTATTTTACTGTGCAATTCTGCTTAAATAAATTCCTTGAGCTTTAAGATAAATTAATAAACTAATTGTTCTCATATACCTATGTATTTTCAGTGTAAATATAGAAAATTTGTCTAGACAGCTTGGATTTGTGGATTGACATATAGGATAAATAGGGTGAAATGCTATAGGAATATTGGTTGAGATATACAAAGCTCTGCTTTCCTAAGGCAAAGTTATTTTAACATTCTATTACATTCTAAGAGAGACAAACCTTAAAGTCCATAGCAGGTTGAGATTATGTGAAGAAATATTTGGTAATTTGATCTGTGAGTAAATCTCATTGCAGTGTTCTTTAGGTTCAGAGTAAACGTATTTGTCTTAATTTCTTTCAAATCCGACTCAACAACATTAATGTGTAGGGTTTTGGGTATCCTGCTGCTTAACTTAACATTTGTTTGTAAATGTTGTAATAACCAGTAATAATATCACTGGTTGTATTTCAATTTTAACTTGGTTCTCATTTCTTTCAATAAAAAAAATTAAAGGTGTGTGTGTGTGTGTGTGTGTGTGTGTGTGTGTGTGTGTGTGTGTGTGTGTGTATTGTAATGGGTTTCTCAAAACTATAGAGTAAGTAATTATAAAATATCATTAATAATCCTTATCTTAACACTTCACAAGAAGAGTTAAAAGTTGCAAATCATTGAAACACAACGTTCAAATGTAAACATTTCCCCTTTAAAAATTTCACAAAATAACCCAAAGTATAAAAATATTGACAGTTTAGGCATAAGTAAAAAAAATCTGACGTACATATTAAAACAGCTAAATATAACTAAATCACTTTTTGATGTTAAGTATAGACAAGTTGAATAAAACTTGGTATAAATAAAGTTTGTGTAAGAGATTGATGAGTTTAGTCAAGTATTCTTTTAACATGAATCAACGCATGGCAGAATGTTTGTCTTAACAACTTTAAATGAGTAGGTATAAAGTATAAAGTGATCTTTTAATAAACGTTCAAGATTTTATAATTGTTTTCATACTGTATTTACCGATTATTACAACACTAGTTCTTTCTTGTTCTGCAAATTTTTTTCTCTAGAATAATTTGTTACAATTTCTTACACTATGCGGTTGATCAGTGATTGTTACTTCACTGCACTAAAGCAATCCGTGGATTTATAATAAGTTAATAAACTATATAGTTTGTTCAGTGGTTACCAAATTTGAATGCAATATTATCAAACAGAAGGTCTGGAAGAAAAATTTTAAAATTCAATTGAAAACATAATTTAGTAAGATTCTGTGTAAGAAATCGTATACTTCACGAGAGAATGATTTTTTAGTGAATTTCCTTTGGAAAGTGAACTATTAGCATGACCCGCACGGTGAAACTTAAGCCCGGGACCACCATAGAAGTTCCTAACGTGACCCCCTGAACACGTTTTGGGGGGTCGTTCAAAATTTTATATATATATATATATATATGTGTGTGTGTGTGTGTGTGTGTGTGTGTGTGTGTTTGCACTCTAGCGGTCGCATTTTTTGTCCGATTTACTTCAAATTTGGTAGGGACGTTCCTTTCTGTAATCAGTTGGACAAGTTTGTTGGGCAAAACAATCGGAAAACTATAAACCCCCTTTTTTGGGGATTAATCTTTCAAATTTCGAGTTTTTGGGCCCGAAAAGGGTCATAAAAGCCCCGCATGCACAATTAATGCATTTAAAAAGATGGAAATTAGTGAGGCAAAAGTTTTAAGCCCTCTATCGTCATTCTAGCATAAATATTTACCGAGTTATTAAAGAAAATGTGTTTCGACTAAACACAGTACGTTGTCTTATGGGGGTTTTACACTAGAAAAGCCTATTCTTTTGTTAGAGTACTTTTATCATCCCCAGCAACTCACGCCTACTTTCAAGTCTGCCTGGATCTTCTCCTAACATTATAATGCGCAAACTTGTATTCCCAGTTTTGCAGGTAAATGAAACCAGGAGCATCAGAACAGCCAAAAAATCAATGTTTTCAGATTTCAATAAAAATTGGAATACATGTATCTTTTTACACTGATTTTGAGTTTTACAAGTTTTTATGTGGAAATTCACTGCCCTCACGTCAGCGTGCTGCGTGCGAACTCGTTTTAAATTGTCACGTATTTATCTCTCTTACAGTTGATTTGCTTTTGAAGGGAGCAAACTCTAAGACATTTACGGTAATATTTATCCTGAATGTTAGTTTTTTATGATGTTGTTCCTAAAACCTCGCGTAGCTCGAAGTTTTGCTTGATAACAAACTACTATTTACGTCAAAATTATGTTTTATTCTGGCTATGAATGCAAATAATATACTTCTTATTGTGTTTTATTTGTTTGCACAACTAAAAAATATTTCAATATGCCAATGAATCCTATCCCTGCTAAATAAGGTGAAATACTGGACTAAAATAATTAGTAATTGCTGAATATACATTATAACTATGAAAGAATTACTACGGTACTTATGTTTACTTTTTTGAAGTTATGTATTGTTTTAAATAAATCTGAAGTTTTGGGATAAAAAATCAATTAAAACAGCAGTTTCTTATAGTTTTCAAAATAAAGATATATGTTTGGTTTATATTCTTTTAAATCAGTTTATCTCCCTTCCGTATCACATAAAAAGAGGAAATATTGACGTTTTTAAGCGAAGTCTGAACAAGTTTTTGTTAAGTAACGAATATTACCGTGTAAAAGATTATGTGCAAGAGGAGAAGTATTGAACAGCAAATGTGTTTTTATTTTGCAGTTTTTGTTGCTTTTAAGTTTTTTTTAATATTAAACTGTTTATGGTATTTTAGTTTTATATATATTCTGCGTATTTACGTATGCCACTTGCCTTGAATTATGATATTTTGTTTGTATCCAGCCCCATTATTAGCTCGCTTTGTGACCATCCAGTTTTGAGTGATATACCTGTTATTAATTACAAAATATTGTTTTGTGTTTTGAATTTAATTTGTTACCTGCATATTTGTTACTGTGATCTAAAGGCCAGTTAAATTGTTACGTTATAGTAAATACTATAATTACTTCTATTCTTTATGAAGTAATTTAATACCGTATTTTGTATTTCCTGAACTCAACCATTATGCAAGTTCGCGTAGTATGCAAAAATAGAAAACAAAAACACACAATTCATACAGCTTAGGTAAATATTTTTTCTTTTTCTAAACATATTTTGAAACTATCCCAAAACACGGTACTAAACGGTATTAAAAAGCCCATCCTTTTGAAAACATTGTCATGACTAAAGGGTAAATTGAATTTTAAAAGGTATTGTACACTAAAAGTAATCGAAAAATAACAAGGTAACACACAAAATTCAAAATAATACCTTTTATGGAATTAAATAATAAAATTTAACTTATATTATACATAAATATATGAATTTATATTTTAGTCATAATAACAAAAATATACGACAATTAAAATTACTTTATATTTATTCTTGCAACGGAAAACAATATCATATGAGTGTTTGGGAGTTATCAAAAACAATGACTGTATAAAAACACAGGCAGGATGAAAGTGTAAAAATGAAATAACAAGGATTGAATGTTTGACAATGACGCAGCCAATCAACTGTCAATTGTGAACAATTCGTTTTTTATACATATTCCTTCACTGTTTTAACATTTGATTTTTATTGTTTAATATATTTGCTTACTGCAGTTATAAGGCTATCTATTATACTTACTCTGCAGACATTGAATATTTTTTGACAAAAATCCTTTTTTCAACTTTTGAGAAAAGTAATACTTTCTTCTAACTTCCAAATTCTGTAGTAGTCACATGGGTGAATGTTTACCATATATTTTCAGATATACTTTTAGGTTTATGCTGTTTAAATATTACTGAAAATAAGTTTATACATTTATTTTGAAAACCTGTAGGGAATAGTTTTGTTAAATCTCATCTGATTTTAATAATACGCTTATTAAGAAATTGCTTATAGTCGTAAAGAATCATAGATGGAAAAACGCTGATGATCCTTGAATGTGTTGACGGAACAACAAATTTCATAGCAAAGACAGAACATATTTAATTTAATTTTGAGATTTTATAATTAACCACCAATTTAAATTAAAAATAAAGTTATTATTTATTTATAATGTTATTGTGAGTCACGAGTGCTGCTTTATTATTTATAAAGAGCAAAGTTGACGATCCTCTCTCTTCTGCTATCGACTAGGATGAATTTAAAGTTATTGCAATTGTTATTATGTTTTAATACAAGGCTAGGCAACAGTGTGGATCTCCCTGTATCACTCAATCTCATAACGAGAGACGGTAATTGTTTTTTATTTATGTTACTAAGGTTATTTCTAATGGCTCAATAAATGTTATGATTTTATTACGCACCGAACTAATAAGTTAATTATTACATTTACAAAATACAGTAAAATTAGAACGTAGAATAATAAATAAAAACTAAATTAAGATAAGACAATTTCAAATGCCTAATTGTTTTGTATAACCCTAGACTTGCCAAATTCAATTCATGTAAAAAATACGTGAGTTTTTGTGATAATAGATTTGCTGATATTATTTGGATGCTATTGAAATATAATTTATACATTATACCATATGTAATAACATAAGTAATGCAATCTCCAAGTTGTGTAGTAAAATGCAGGATAGATAATAATGGGAAATACCAATTTTATAGATTATTTCTCTAGAATGTTTTTCTGTCACTCCGCGAGATCTTCCTTATTTCTTTATCAAATTCCATGATTTACCCCTAATTTTAAAGCTTATCGTGCCGGCTAGTGACGAAAAATAGACTCACGGGCTGAAAATGAACTGCTTCTCTGAAATTTGAATAATATGAAAGATAAATAAAGGAAATAGTTTTCTTTTTACAGGAGCGAAAATGTAAACAAAAAAAACATCTGATCAGCTGGCAAGATTTGGTTCGCAGTGCGGAATTCCGCACTGGTCGACTAGTATGTATTTTAAATGATCGGGAAAATGATTCGTTTAACACATAATTTTGGGGATTTTAACTCAATTATATCCAAACAACATCGAGATTTTCAACCACTCGTCCACTTTGTTTATCAATCTAAGAATCCCACGCAATTTCTAAGGTCGTTTAAAGCATTTGAAGTTTATTGGTCGTATGGTGGCCTTGGTAAAGGTGTAGTCTTAGTTAATAAAATCAGAAGGTTTACTTGGATGATTTAAAAGCTTACTCAATTGCTTAATAATGCTATCGTATTATAAAGCGGTTTATTATTTTGATTACGATGACGTGTAAGAAGTTGTTACTTTAATTTAGGCTCAATTAGTGATTAATTATCAAAAGCCTAACTCACCCTTAAATTCGCTTTGGTTAAACTACGGAAAATCTCTCAGTAAACCTAAAAATTTATAGATACGGGTAAGTCAATACCAAGCGTCGACCACCCCAAGCCATGTTAGGTATTCTTTACACGCTCTGCCTTCTCCTGACTACACAAACTCAGATCCTCAAATCCTCCACATAAATAACGAAAAATATTGTTCATGTGATTTTTGTGATAGTTGTGTAACGTTTCCAATATCTAAAGGCTTAAATCCTTTCTGTAATATAAAAAAGTAACTCGGAATAACTTATAAAAACAACAATAATAACAAATATTGTAAAAAAACGACGATGAACACAAAGCTTTACAAAGCTCTCGACAAGACTCAAAAAGAAGTATACAACTTAATGCATCAACTAAATAAAACGAAATAAATCACAACGGCCAAGTTAGTAGTTCGTTGGTTAGATACTAATCTATGGGTGGAAGGTTAAGTATTATTTCCAGCAGCTTTTGGATGTGAAACAATATGTTGATAATTTTTACTGTTTAGGGAGGAAATTGCTAATAAGGCCTTAAATTGTAGCTGGTAACAAGACGTTATAGCCCACTGTGTTCTGTGGAGAGGTTAATATCTTCATAAACAGTAAATAATGCAACCAACTGTATTTTAAAATTTTTACGGGATCCTTCTTGTGTGACGGCCTCCAACAGCGTAGCTTTGATTTGGCTCAAAGTGATTTTTCATGAGTAATTTAAAAGACACACCCTCCTAGAGTATTTTTACTTGCACACCCTCCTCGAATCTCTTGTAGATAAAGCAACAAATAACAATGGCAGTACACAACATCAATGAGACCAAATATGAGTTTGGCTGGAACGCGATTGCAATATTATGAGTCTAGTGATTATTGAACACGCAGATATAGTTATAGTGTACGGCGTAAAACTCGAGAAATCGTATTAGTTTGCTATGTAAGTTTAATCTATATTTTAATAAAGTTCTATTATATTCCAACGAAGTTGAACCATTCTACTTATGGTAGGTTTCATTAGGAAAATCTCTGACCAAAGTCTACGAACAATGAGTCATTACCAAATTCACGCCCATAATTTAAAAGGTGTATGTTAAAAGAATCTTATTTAGCTTTAATATTAAATTACGATAATAGTCAGAAAAGTAAATTATTTTTTCGTTAAATAATTGACGAAGAATCATATTTTTATACCCTTTTCCACTTCAGTAAATGTGTATAATGAAAGTGTTAAACTAATTGGTAATATAAGATGATAACGTTATCACTAAGCTATTTTCCCGGTCAAGCATGTATATTTTGATAGTGCACGTAGTCAATTATAATTTTTGTAACACATCATATAACTTTATAATTATGAATCAAATTGTAGTAATTAAAGTGTCTTGATAAGATAACATTCAAACTTTTACGACATTTTCGCATATAAATCTTCCCCGTCTTCAGAAATGATTAATAACTGAATCATGGTAACAATCGAAGAAAAGCTGGTTAAGAATAAAAGCATATCTACAACAAAGCTATTTTTACAATATTCATCAAATGGTTTGCTTAATCACCATTATATTGGACGGACACGGTTTAGAGGTAGATGCTAATTAGTCTTCTAGCGGAAAGGAATACAAATGATAGATAATTATTAAATATAAATAAAACATACAAAAATAGGAAACAGTGCAAAAATATGGGTTATTCAAATTAAAATGATAATGTGAAAAACTGCAAATTTTCTGGATACTAAAACCCCACACGGATAACTTTTCAAAAAAACTACGTACGTCACACCTCATGTCTTTGGGCACAAAACTTCAGAAATTTGACAAATAAATACCTGATTTGTTGGGTTAAAAACCAAATTTCTTCAATTCAAAGTTTTTTCTACTCCATGGAAATAAATTCCGTGTTTTTTTAATACTTTTACCTCTACTACCTTCCGACATTGAAAGCCTTTGACTGAACCAACCTTTGATTTAAAAACTCTTAGATAGCGATTGTAATATAAATTAAGAAAATAGAAGATATAATATTTACTTGTTAGAATAATATTATTAGCTGCTCCAATCGAACATTATTTACAAGGTAGGGCTAACAGGAAAAAAGCTTTAAAATAGTTTATTTTGAACAGAAATGCAATCCATGGCCATATATTATTATTCTTACCTCTCGTGGGGCGCCTTAAGAGAGAGCTGAGACAATTGGAAAAGTAAGTCCAAACTTAATCAAATTAAATGCAAAAGTGGGGGTAGGGATATGACAAATAGATTGAACTGATTAGTCAAATAACAAAAAACTAAAAAAATATAATGAAAATGCTACTAACCATCCTGAAATACGCCTATTCAAAAAACTTAGGGTAAAAACTGTCACAATCAGTTACAAGTATCAACTACTATAGGTTCAATTACGTGTATAGTATTAGGCGCTGTATATCAGTATCACAGAAGAGTTTATTATAGCACCAAAATGTAGATTTGTGATAGCAGTTTGTGACGATACATTTAAAAGTGTAACATTTAGTAGCTTAGTTGCGTCACAAAAGCAGATGGAACTAAATTTATTACCAAAGTTCAATCTTGAGCGCTCAAACTTAGACAGATTTCTGGATAGCTTTATCCACTTGTGAGACTAGTTTTGGTTAATAGTAAGTACAGTATTTATATCTCTGTATTTTAATGGAAATTAAATCACTATTATGTCGGTAACTAGGGTGTATTTTAATAATATAATTTTAAAGTAAACACTATCATAGAGTAATCATTCGTAATCTATTTGCTGTAAAATGGTACATTTACTACTTTGATCACATGCTTTATGGATTTAAACAATAAAACGTTGTCGTATAAGAAAATTGTAATTCCATTTGAGTGGTTTCGAAAGAAAAGTACTACGTATGTGCACTTGTGTTACCTAGTATAAGGAACCCGTTTTATTGCGGAATAACGGTTTAATCGGGTAAGATGAAGGGAAATATTTAACTTTCAAATTTAATTAAATATTTAAAAAACAAAATATTTTAATTTAACGTGAAATAAAAAAACAAATTACAAATCTTAAAATAAATATTTGTTTCAACTATATTATGTAGAGTCTGCGTTTTACATAAAGTTAAAACAGAACAGCCAGTACACAGTTGGTGATTGTGATAATGATGGGAACTATCTAGAACATAATTCTTTATCAAGAGATTTGTTAAATCCAAAATTTGAAGGAAATCATTGGAGCCAACATTGAGATCCAAGTTGCATTCAACCATTAACAAGTAAACGAACCTTACTCATATCAGAGGATAGGTTAAAGTATGTAATAAAAATATAATACAAATAAATTTAGCGTTGGAATCATGATCTACGATAAAGACTCCGAAACTACGTCCAGGCTGTTGTGGTTTCAAACCCCAGTCGTTAAATATTAATGTTATCAATTTTTGGAGCCAAGTATTTAACGTTTAAATCGTGATCCGTTTGACATTTTTAATGTAACTTTGACTCCTGTTAATGGACTAAATTAGCTCACAAATCTGGAAAAATCGTTTAATGTTCTAAGCTTAAAATTTTGAATGTAATAAGAGAACTGCATTTATAAATTCAATATGTAGTTTGTTATAAACATGAGACACGTGCTGTTAAATCTTGGAATGTGTCTTGTAAACATTAAAGTAAAACAATTTTCATCTTTTAACATTTAAAAATTAAAATTTAAAACCTATACGATTCCATCTTTTACGAATCAACAATAATAATATTACGTATGGCAAAAAATAGCAATTAGTGAAACGTGTAAATATTGTATAACTAAATAAATATAACCTGTAACTATAAAGAGAGGTAATATGGATATGCAAACTTGTCTACACTTTGAAAAAATGGATTTTGAATTATTTGTATTACAAGGCTGTAGTATGCTACTAAACTTAACAACTTTTGACCTGTTGAAGATAATATGACATATGTTATATTGTATTAACTATCACTAAAGGCAGCTTTACTCTTCCACAGAAGTTGCAAACTTTCTAACAGTTTGTCCAAGAAACGCACAACTTGTGAGAAGTTGAGAAAAACTTCGTTTTTCTAACAAATCACAATATTGTTTAAGAAAAAGGTTTTAGAATAAGGAATTAAAGACGATATTTAAATTATATTACTAACAATTTTGAGATAAAATCTTTAACATCTGTAAAGAATAATTATGTAACAAATGAGTCAGGATATATATTTCTTATACCAATTTGCAAAACGTCTCTATACAATGTGTTATGAGTAGCGGTATCATCACTGCAAAAGATTATGTATGGGATGATCGTGCAATAGTACAGCAATTAATTTGTTTTATGACACAAATTATTGGTAGATACACAAAGCCCCTGTACATGGCGGGCTTGATTTGGTTCAGTTGTGCTCAGAGCCTATTAATAAAACACTGATATTTCTCTACTTATTGTTGCAAACTTTAAAATTAACATTCTTTTAAGCTAGTGCATAGCTGTATCAAATTATTTTTTACTTTTATTTCACTGAACATCATTGTATATATTATTTAGTAATATCACACACACAATACTTAATTAGTGTCTATGCATTTTATTTACAAATACTTTACAATACAAATGCTCTATAATAGAGAACAACTTATTTTTGAGATTTACAATAAATAATGTATCAAATACAGCATACTTTTAATGTGAGATTTGTAAAAGCGAAACGAGCTGTTTTCGCAGTCGCAATTTGCGTCGACAAACAACGAAATGTCAGTGCTGAGGTTTTTCTTCAGTAATGAACTGGGCTGGAAACGTCGTCTCATCGTTAACTCTAGTTTTTATTTCTAACCATCTGTTTTTATTTTTTAAGAAATTGATGTTTACGCTGTGTACTATCAGTAATCAAGAATACTTTAATGTCACACGGCTATATAAATACAGCACTGACAATCGTCACAAATACAAACTTAACCCTTTGAGTGCTAAGCTTCTGAAAGGAGTAGTTGAATCCGTGATGTTTTGTTGATTTTTTTAATATATTGAACGCCTGAACAGTTAAAATTAATAAAAACGTGCTTCCACTGGACACACACAGTAAAGGATAGGTAAAAAGTAGCAAAACACCTGATGAAATGTGCAACTCACAAATAATCCACCCATCCCGTCAGCTTGGATCTGAGCCGTCCACCGTTTGCTTAAGGTCCGCCCTCCCCTTCAACTCTGCTAAAGACAGGTGAACTCTCCATGAGTTGCACATAAAAACCTAACGGTACAATCGCTTATTAAGCAGTAACAGTGTTTATTGATAACAGATTCAAAAGATGATATATCGGGCCATAGCACTGAAAGGGTTAAATAGCTAAAATAACAGACTGCTAAAAGTTCATAAAACATTTCCAACTAAACATCCCTTCTTTCAGATGTATAATATTTAACACTGTAGTACTCTTTTTCAATCAAATACATCACGGGGTTTTAAAGATTTATAAACAAACTAGCTAGTACCCGCGACTTCTTTTACGTAATATGTCTTGATTCCCGATATACTAACATAATATATCGCTAATATGTACTCATAGAATCTCCCATAGAGACTCAAATAAAATCATTAATCCATAGGGTAAATTGATACTGATAATTTCAAACAGAATAAGGATGAGTGCAAGTAAGGTGGAGTTCTAACATATTTACAGTACGGATTTATGGTATTAATTGAAACAACAATAATATTTTATCTTTGTACTGAACATTTTATAGTGTGTATTCAAGTAAAACATTACTTATTTTGTTACCTAAGCTCAACAATTGCAAACACTTGCAAAATTGAACTCTGACTAAATTTTGTATCTCGCTTGGCCTTACATTTAAAGATTACAAATGTGTTTGTAAACTCAACGTTATGTTTTTATAAATAATCGTGAACTTATTTTTCCAATGTAAAATTCACCATAAATAGTCCCGGCATACCCAACCAAAACGGTCTCCTCTTCACTCGTATCTAACGAGGCTATCATAAACGACGTTTCAGAGATCAAAATAAGAAGCAAAGTCTTGAGCATTGCACGAAATCTTAGGTGAGCCCATCGTCCACACACTGTCATTATTGTCATGGACCAAGAATATTTTCTGGAGGTGATGTTTAACGAGACGCGCCATATATATGCTGGGCACAGAAGTTATTTATGAATGCGTTCAGCACACTGAAACATTTCACCTACTAAGCTTCCTGAAATGAAGCGCAATTTCTTATCTTGCTTCTGCACTACTCGTTGTGTAATTATTGTAACTGTCTGCACTTTGCACTGCTTTCTGCAGCTCCCCGACTGACTGGTTGATTAACCCTTTTTGCAGCCCCACTGACGATTGGGCAGATCCTTGACAGCTTCCACGGTATGAGTCAGGAAGGAGCGTTGACTCGCTCGAGGACTTTGCCTGCAGTGTCCAACTTGCAAAGTGGTCTGTAGGACGTTGGCCGGTCCGGGTGATCTTCCCTTGCTTTAAGGGGAAACCCTCCGACTAAGCGTTGCACGTTTTCAACAGTAGTTGAGGATTGATAGCTTAGACTTTCTTAAGGATGTCTCCGGGGATCCTGTCTCACCCTGGAGCCTTGATAAATATAAGATAGGTACACATTTAAAGAGTGGACGTTCTCTATACGTCAAAAACCAACTTAGTTGAAAGCGGATGTGTTGGAAACAAGGTGGTGATGACACTCACGTTTGCGCCCTACAGGATGGAAGGTAGAGAGTGAGAGCCGAGTTTTGGGATACAATTTTGTATGCTAAATCCCATGGGATTTGAAATCCTCCCCACGTTTTGCTAGATTTTAGCCTTGATGCTGTTTTAGTGCTTACTACACTCCTATTATCATTATAAATTTTTAATTATTAGAACTTAGAATCATATACACATTTATTTAGAAATATTGAATCTAAGAGCCTTTTCATATTACGCGACGGTGTGCGATTAGTTACCAAACCATCCAGATGTTAGACCACCCACAATGGCAACACATGAAAAAATGCTGCTGCTGCTCCTACTAATTAGGAAAAAGCACCGAAAGAATATAAATGTTTTCGTACATCCATTATTGATTGAAAGGAATTCGAAAGGCTTTTTTAATACTTTGTATGAGGACTTAAGAAGTGAAGGGAAAAGCTCACAGACACAAACTGTGTCTCCAGGTCCAAAATCAGTATTTCTCTAACGTTCGTCGCTAAAAATTCCCAAGAACTTCCAACAACAAAAAATATCCCAAGCGGAAGTTGGACGAGTCGCTCCAAATGTCGTATCAGAAGTCGCACAGTATGAAGGTTCCAATATAAAACAATGCCCCACAACCCGTAGATAAAGTCGCGTCCGGACGCGACCAGACGTGGAGGGACGCGACTGAAAAACGAGTTGCGCCCTGGTCGCGCACCCTCTCGACTACGGTCGCACCAATATGAAAGCGCCCATTTGAATCAGTGCTTCTTACCAAGTCGCACCCCTAAGCGACTTTCTTAGTCACGTAGTATAAAAAGGCTCTTAAAATATTTAGGGTTATGCTTTGCCTAGTTTAATTGTATTAAAATAATGTACAGCTGGTACTTTTAAGTATAACATTTTAAATCAGTATACAAAATATGGTTTTCTAAGAGTAATTCCCATACCTTATGCGATTCTTACAGCTATAGAGCGATAAAATATAACTCATAAAGAGTAATAAGTAACGGCTTACATTATTTCTAGGCCAATACATAAAAGGGTTATCAAAGCTTTATTTATATTGAGCTGTATATAAAAGTTGATAAGTTTAGATAATACATATTTAAACTATTTGACTTGCAAAGGAATGAATCATTGACTGTTCATCGTTGTGAATTTATAATATGCAATATTTCAAATAGTGTTCACATACGTCACATAACACTGAAATGAATAGAGACAATATCACACAAAAGCACAGAAGATAAGATATCGAGAAACGCTTAGGTCGAGATGAATAAACTACTGGCTAAGTCTTAAGAGAAAGAAAATGTTAGATTTGATTTAATTTGTTTTGGTTCAGGTAGCATTAACTATTCCAAGCAAGATTCACGTTTTAGTCAAATCAACACTACTACAATATTAAATATAGTGTATACCTACATTAATTTTAATACACTGTTGATTACGAAATAGTATATTGTCAAACTAAGATAACTATTTATTTGACCCAAAAACAAAATCTTTAAATTTTAGTTTATGTGTGCAAAAAATTGCATGTTTAAATTTGGTTTATGGGATGTAACAGTGACATAATAGTGACATTTAATAACGTTTAAGAAATTTAGTATTTTTAGGTTTGTCTTGGACTTGGGGAAAAATAGGTCAAGGAATATTATTGAAAGTTTTTGCTCCAATGTTAGTTTAGTTGCAAGTAAGTGTCATATTAAAATAAGAGAGTTTTGGCATTTCTGTTGAGGGTTTTCATTCCGAGTAGCCCAGTCCTTTTTAATTTGTTATTCATTTTATTTACACTTCTGATAGAAAAATACCGGGTTGATATTATTTTTACATAATTAACAAATCTTTAAATCAGCGAAACCCTCTTCATGTAAGGTACGTCGTGCTTTTAAAAGTAACGTAATGCAAGGTAGTTAAAAAACCGCAACCGTCATTGATTAAAATAGTCCATAATCACTTCTTTACAGTTTAATTTTGTTTTTGAAGGAGTATTATAGTAACTATTTGATAACCTCAGACATATTAACCGTTTCAACGGTGTTTTTATTGATAATGAAGTTTTCAGTGCATTTATGTGTTTTATAATCCAACGGAATATGTTATAATCCACTACAAAACCCTGTCTAGTGGTTTCAAAACGTTACTGTGTACGATGAAACATCACTTTAAGTGATCTACGAGGGAAAGGTTTGGGTTGGTTCAACTTAAGCCAAAACAGTTGATTCAAAGCCACAGATGGATAAAAGGACAAGTTTCCCAAGCTATAAGCCTGAGAGCCTGAAATACTTTATTGTAAAGTTTCCCTTCCTTAGCTTTCCCGTTATATTTTACACGAATAAAGAAAGAATATCTTATCATTCATATAATGGAGTATAATAGTGATTACATAATGCCACCTTTGGTTTTGGATGCGGTATTTAAATAAATTGTATTTTATTTAATTATTATTAAGTAACTTATTATTGTTTGCCTCCCTCAGTGATATTCAGTAAATTAATATCCAACATATCCTGAAAAAATAAACATTCAAAACAGTAAATTACAAGCTTAAATAATGGATTGTAAATAATGATCCAACATCATTTATTTGAAATATTCTCACGATATACGTTGCTAACTGTACCTAAAAAAAGGTTCCTATTAGGGTGTACCTAAATATCTAAATATCTTCACTTTAATTTCTAATAACCCAACTATATTTATATAATATCAGATGTGTATATCTTCATTTTTAATTTATACATTTTCATATACTACAAGGATACATGCCACATGCACGCTTTTCCAAAACCTGCTGGTAAATCCGTCGGGTGACAAAATAACAAGCAGAATTAAAATACTATTTATTACTGCAGCACTCATCTATTGACATAAATTATCATTTATCCTCCGTACATAGTATGCTCGAATATTAAGAAATGAAGAACTGATTTTTATTTGATCTAAAATCTTTTACGAAACACCGTTAATTCTTATTTGCTATGTTGGGAGTGTTGAATATTACCGTGTAGACATTTCTCTAACAATTACTTTTGATGTTTGATTGAAAAATATATAAACTTCGAAGTATGAGATTATTAGATTTACTATTTAGGGCTACTATACAGGATAAAACAAAACTGTGTACCCTTTGTTGCAAAATTTATTCTTGAGTCAACATTTTTCGGCACCTACGGCCATTTTCAAGGTTGATACATTACATAATTTGGTTAAGAAAGATAAAATAAATGATAGTAAAATGTAAACAAATTAAAATCAGAGTCTAATTTGTTTACATTTTACTATCATTTATACTATATTTCTTAACCAAACTAATGCATGTATCAACCTTGAAAATAGCCTTAGGTGCCGAAACATGTTGGATTAAGAATAAATCTTACAACAAAGGGGGTACACAGTTTTGTTTTTACTATGTTTAAACTTTAAAGAAGTTTGTTTTCATACAGGTACAACTTTGAAAGAGTAAAAATACTTAAAATGTTTATAGTATTTAACGATGTTAGTGCTAATGTCTACGATTCCCCTTTAAAATTATGCCCAATGTTTTTAAAATGTTTACATCAGTTTTATATCAATATATTGCAATCTGCATATAATACGCTTCATGCTGCATGTTATTGGTGAATGTTATTAATCTTTCTTAAACTCCGTTCAAAAACAAAAAGAACACGGTTGTAAAACTCTCAGTAATATATTCAGAACTTGAAAAGGAAACTCGCAACTCGGAGTAGGGCTGTTCATTCATATCAACAAAAAGTACCACAAACAATGAGAGATCGAATATTTTGTTAGCCACAGAATTGAAGCTAATTTCTTAAACGCAATCGAAACGAGAATTTGAACTCATTAAACACATGTTTTGAGTTTTCTGTGCGTGATGGATTATATTAAGATAAACAAACGTTAATGTCATGTTTAATGTGACAGTGTGTAAAGAGGTTATCTGAAAAATTTAAATTAAATTTGAATTCGATCAAAATGCTCTGTTGACTTCACTGTTTTAATCAATTACTTCACAAACACTTTTGGATCTTTATCGTTACTCGTACATCACAATTTTTAATACAATTTTTTCGTAATGAGTTATTCAAATTCTAGTGTAATCTGCTTAAAAGTCGTAAGTTGGAATTTGTCATCATACCCTAACCTGGCTTAGTTGTTACAAAGTCAACAATCGTACAAGCGCTACGTAAAATTATCAATGTACAGCACTCTGCTAGGGTAGACCACTTAATTAATTAAGCAATTTATACGTTTAATATGGTAAAGTTGCAGAACAATCTATATAAACATGTTAACAAAAATAAAATATTCATTATATTCATTAAAGTCTATCTATAAACCGTATAAATATGTCGTAAAATATCTTAATATATACATTGCAAACAAGTTATCTATTTGTGTCGAAATAAAGAGGTGATATTGGTTTTATAATTGATCGAACTAAATCGAATAGGGGTAAGTGAATACTTTGTTGATCATCGATTTTTTTTATAAATATTGCAAGAAGAAAGTGTAGATTTGCAAAGAGGAAGTATTTAAGAATCTTGTGGGATTAGGCTGGTAGTGTTGCTAAGCAACAAGTTGTTTTGCTGACCTGCCGAAGGCTCTGGTTTAAGTCGGTTAGCTGATTTGGCTTCGGGGGCAGTCGTTGGGAAGGGGGGGGGATTAATGTATAACAGAACACTACTATTTAATGTATGACGGCATGTGTGTGTTTCATGTATTTTATTTTAGCGAATTTACCCTATAGGGAAGAAGCTATTACCGTAGGACTCATGGTAAGACTTAAGCCCGAAACCAAGATAACTTTTCGTTTTCAGGCCCCCAGATGCCAAAAACACCATTCATTCAAATTCATATAAATATATATATGTATGTGTATGCATATATATATATATATATATATATATATAGGTTTATATATATATAGGTTTATATATGTGTCCGTAGGCACGATAACTTTCGTAAAAATGTTCCGATATTGATGAAATTTGGTAAAAACTTGTAAGGCAGGATCTATTTTCATGAGTTCGAGCACCAGACAGATCGCTCTATTTTAAAGGGGGTTTTGTACCCCAAAATTTTTTTTGTTTGAAATTGTTACATGTAATTCTTTTTAAACCCAAATTTTTGTTCCAACCATTAAATTTAGCTTAAAAAACAAGCCATTTGGTATTCTGATCATCGCTCTACGACAATTGGTTACCGAGATATTAAAAGTGCTAAACAAAGTTCGCTGTCCAATGTTAATCTTACGGAGAATAAGTAAAATTTTATATCTCGCTTATTAATGAATTAATATTGATAAAACTTGGTATGTTGCTTCATCTAGTTGAATTGTATTGATATTTGCATCAACATTGGGTCAGCAAACCTACATACTCATCCCAAATAATTTTCTTATGTAGAATAATTAAAATATCGCTTATTTGTTAATATATTTTTATGGAATTTGGTAAGAGGCTTTATGTAGTATTAAGACAAAAATGTGCATCGGAAATTTGCTGAGTACGCAGGTTTGCTGCGACGGGGGTATTTACATTTGTACCTATATGTCCAAGCAAAACGAATTACGGTAGTTCAATTTGGCGTAACATTAGAAAAACAAAATTGCTTTTACATTAAGGTGTTTATTTTTTTTTTTTAGCAACGGTACATTGAAACCCCCTATCATATTTACCTCCTAATTCTTATTTTATAAATTTAAACCCTATACATTTCACAATATACTGGCATTTTTCTAGCGTGTCTTTACACCATTCTCAGGAACTAAATAATAAACTGCACTGTCTTCCGCTAGTGACAGATATGGTTGTTAGACAAACTAATTTAAAATCTATAATGCTTTAATCGTATTATTTCAAATTTTGTACGCCAAATTTAGTAAAAAAATGACGGCCAAGTGATTTGCGGAACATCTTAGGACCTACGATAAAAAACCTTTTCCCCATACTACAGTGTTGTCAGTTGTTTTCGAAACGCCATTTGATGGCGGATCGTTTCACTTGCAGACCAGGCCCGCAAATTTAATATTGCGGCTCTAGACACCTAATATAGCCGTTTAACAATTACGTGTTTTCGTACATTACTGTTCTAAGCCTTGTATTGCATGAGTTTATATACGGTTAGTTTTATGTTGTAGTATAGTAAAATATAGCATTCGTCCCTCGGGCGAAAGTGGTTATATTTGCGGCCCTCGAACTTGTTCAAGACCAAAACTCCTCTTTGGTCCTAGAAAACAATCTCGAGCCTCCAAAACCTAAATTTTGGCTCTTGGTGCGAAATATACAATTTATATATGAAAAAAAAACGTAAACATCAGTTGATCTATTTTTAACACCCTGTAGATTACTTAACTACTGTAGGTTAACTTAAGTAGATTACTTTAATGATAGCGTTATAATATTTAGTTTGAATAGAATTAATAAGCCTCGTTGTGGTTTATTATTTGGAAACGTCAGTCGACATGTGAGATCAGCGATGAGGAAAAGTAAATGGTGCTGTCACAACGGTCTTGAGTCTCTAGAGAGAAAGTTTGAGTTAACATTGAAGTAACGTCTTTTCCCGGGGGACATTGACAGCGTGCAAAGCTCTAAATACATCGTTTTGCCAAGTTAAAGAACAGTTTAAATGACTTTATTATCAAACACAAATACTATGGAGTGCAGTTTTATTAAGATATAGTCCTCAGTTATTATATTGAATAATATACTTGTTAATAATTTGGACGTTTGTCAATGCAAATTTGATAATTGGATTTAAAAGCTGAAATTTGTTTGACTGCTCATCCATAAAACTATACATCTCTCTAAAATCCAAACCCAAAGTCATTGGCAATAACCCTAAAATAGGAATCAGATGCTCGAAAATTTGGACGTCAGTTAAAGTTTTTCATCATAAATGAGGAACATTACGGTATCTAAGATTGTTTTTTGGAAAGGTTTGTGATTTAATTTCAAATCATCTTAGTCCATATTCATGTTCATGTTCATGATTAATGTTTATATATTTTATTTTATTATAAGCTGTAATACAATGCTAAAAACTATGACTTGTTGACCGAGTTAAGTAAATACTCTAATGGCAAAAAATTATTTTGATTTGATTTAATTGATTTATATTTTAATTGATTTGATTATACCGTTCCACACTCTAATAACAATACCAAGCCTGCAACCATACCAAACCTTGAAATGGGCAGTATATGTATTATTAGTCTGTAAAAAATAAATACCCCCGTAGCAGCATACCTGCATACTCAGCGAATTTCCAATGCATATAATATTATCTTAATACCACATAAAGCCACATACCAAGTTTCATCAATATACATTCATAAATAAACGATTTATGACATTTTAATTATTCTCCATAAGAATAACATGGCGGCTGAGTATGCAGGTTTGCTGAAATAAGCAACACTAAAAATGGGTTTTTATACAAATATCAATATAACTCAACTAGCTAAAGCCACATACCAAGTTCTATTAATTTATGTTCATAATTAAAGGAGATAACACGTTACTTATTCTCCATAAGAATAATATGGGGCTGAGTATGCAGGTTTGCTGCTACGGGAACTATCGGCCAAAAAATGGGTTTTTGTGAAAATATCAATAGACCACAATGAAATGAAGCAATGCACCAAGTTTTGTCAGGATAAGTTGATAATTAAGCGAGATATGCAATTTTTCTTATCCTGCATAAGAATAGCATTGGACAACGTACTGTGTTTAGCACTTTCAATATCTCAGTAACCAATTGACGTAGAGCAATGATTAAAACATCAAATTGTGCGTATTTTTAAGCTGATTACAATGTAAAAAGATATAATTTTACTTTACAAAAATTATGTGTAAAAACTCAAAAAAACCATTTTTGGGGTACAAAACCCCCCAAAATACCCCTTAGGATAAGTCAATCTGTCTGGTTTTCGAACTTAAAGTCATAAATGCTGTTTTACACGATTGTACCAAAGTTCATCAAAATCGTAACTTTTTTACGAGAGTTATCGCACCCACGGACACATATATATACAGTTTGAAACGAATGGTGTTTTTGGGGTCTGGGGACCTCAAAACGAAAAGTTATCATGGTCCCGGGCCTCGGTTTTACCATGCAACTACGGTAATAGCTTCTTCCCTATAGGGGAAATTCGCTAAAAGTAAAAATAGACAACTCACAAAAGTCAACAATCTGCTCAACAAAAGATTATAACTAAACTAATATAGTAAGAATAGAGTTTGAAAGAAAACGTTAATGGCTACCATTTTGTTTAAGTTAGTTGATTTTAACGAATTTCCCCTATAGGGAAGAAGCTATTACCGTAGGTCTCATGGTAAGACTTAAGCCCAAGACCATGATAACTTTTTGTTTTGAGGTCCCCAGATGTCCAAAACACTATTCGTTCAAATTTATATATATGTATATATATATCTATATATATATATATATATATCTATATATATATATCTATATATGTGTCCGTGAATGCGATAACTTGAGTAAAAAACGTCCAATTTCGATGAAATTTGGCTCAAATGTGTAAACTGACATTTATGACTTTAAGTTCGAAAACCAGAAAAATCGGACCATGGGAAGGGGGGTTTATGGGGGTTTTAAATTTTCCAAAAATCAGTTTTTTGTATTTTTCACCCTTAAATTTTTAAAACACTTAATTTTCGTTTTGACCATGTTATAGAGCTTAAAAAAACAAATAATATGGTATTTTGAATTATTAACCTAGGTTAAGTGGTTGCGGAAAAAATCCAAAAAACCTGCTCATAAAATCTCCCATGTTAATCTTATGGGAAAAAGGTTTTTGGCTTTTCCTCAGTTAATTTTACTTTAAACTTCACATTTTCTTTTACCAATCACTTCAGCTCCACGAAACAATCATTTTGGTGTTTAAATTATGATTCTACGTCAAACCGTTGCAGAGATATTCAAAGTGCTAAACAAAGTACGTTGTCCAATGTTATCCTTATGGAGAATAAATAAAATTTGATATCTTGATTATTTATGAATGTATATTGATGAAATTTGGTATGAGGATTCATGTTGTACTGGTATATTGATATTTTCACAAAAAATAAATGTTTTGTTGGTTTTCCCCGTAGCAGCTAACCTGCATACTCAGCCCTAATGTTATTCTTATGGAGAATAAGTAAAGTTTTATATCTCCCTTAATTATGAACATAAATTAGTAAAACATGGTAAGTAGCTTCACCTGGTTCAGTTATATTGATAATTGTATAAAAACTCATTTCTTATCTTCCTCGTTGCAGCAAACCTGCGTACTCAGTCCTAATGTTATTCTTATGGGGAATAAATAAAATGTTATAAATCACTTATTTATGAATGTATTTTTGTCAAACTTGGTGAGTGGCTTTATGTACTAGTGAGAAACATATAAATTCACTGGAAATTCGCTGAGTACGCAGGTTTGCTGCGACGGGGGTATTAAATCATATTTCATATTGTTATTCCAACCTAAAAAATGAAATGATTTGAGACTGTAATAATTTCCTATAAGCATAACATACAGAGTTGACCATAACATATAACATTGAAAGAGCTGTAGGTTTTCTTCACCTTACTCCAGAACCACTCGAAATACAATTATGATTATGATTTAAGCTTTCCACAATATCATGGATTTACATTAAAATACGCATTGACTAAATCAGATGCTAAGTTAAATTTCAAACAAAAATACTCACATCATTTAAACAAATTTTGCCCATTTTCCAATGGGGCGGCAAAGGCTTGCCTGATCCAAAGTAACACGTTTAAGGTTTTGGATATGAAGGCTTTAGTCAACATTTTCCAGCAAAACATTTCTCCTTGCAATTTTGTTCTTCATAAAACTTATTTCCAGGCCTATTTGTAATTGAAAAAAAGGATATTCTATTACTGTACTATACTGTAATGTACTGTGCTATAACAGTGTAGTACTTCGTCGTTTGGCAATAAACAGATAATTCTGAATTTATAAATACAATTGAACTCTCAGGAGGGGATTTGTGAAAGCAATAAATGATTTCATTGCTTGATTTGTTTGCTTCATTGCATGGTAGTTACAAACCATAAATGATTTCATGCACGCAGTAAAGGTTGAACCAGCACGTAATTAATCAGATTAAATCTGTAATGTGCTCCATTAGACTGCATTAGACCGTTTTGCATTTCAGCTTTTATGAAGTCATTTTGATTATGTGAGACGGATAGATTTTTGCAACATAACTTCCAAAAATAAACTCTTACGTTTTAAACTAACTGAAAATAAAAATACCTAAAAATTTTCCTTTTGCTTAATCAACTTTTTAAAATAATGGAATACAATATAGTACCTTTATTATATAGGAATTTTTACCTGAACAATTTTAATTCATGTTTCAACAGAGATAGCTTGATTAAAATACCCCCGTAACGGCAAACCTGCATACTCAGCGAATTTCCAATGCATATTAATTTATCTTAATACCACATAAAGCCACAAACGAAGTTTCATCAATATACATTCATAAATAAACGATTTATGACATTTTAATTATTCTCCATAAGAATAAAATGGCGGCTGAGTATGCAGGTTTGCTGAAATAAGGAACACTAAAAATGGGCTTTTATACAAATATCAATATAACTCAACTAACTAATCCACATACCAAGTTCTATTAATTTATGTTCATAATTAAAGGAGATAACACGTTAATTATTCTCCATAAGAATAACATGGGGCTGAGTATGCAGGTTTGCTGCTACGGGAACTATCGGCAAAAAAATGGGTTTTTGTGCAAATATCAATAGACCACAATGAAATGAAACAATATACCAAGTTTCGTCAGGATAAGTTGTTAAATAAGCGAGATATACAATTTTTCTTATCCTCCATAAGAATAACATTGGACAACGTACTGTGTTTAGCACTTTCAATATCTCAGTAACCAATTGACGTAGAGCAATGATTAAAACATCAAATTGTGCATCTTTTTAAGCTGATTGTAATGGGAAAAAATAAAATTTTACTTTTTCAAAAACTGTATGTAAAAAACTCAAAAACCCCATTTTTGGGGTACAAAACCCCCCCAAAATACCCCTTTGGATAGCTCGATCCGTCTGGTTTTCGAACTTAAAGTCATAAATGCTGCTTTACACGTTTGTACCAAATTTCATCAAAATCGGACCTTTTTTACGAGAGTTATTGCACCCACGGACACACACACACACATATATATATATATATATATATATATATATATATATATATATATATATATATATATATATATATACAGTTCCGAACGAATGGTGTTTTTGGGGTCTGGGGACCTCAAAACGAAAAGTTATCATGGTCCTGGGCCTATGTCTTACCATGCCGACTACGGTAATAGCTTCTTCCCTATAGGGAAAATTCGCTAAAATAAAAACATAAAATATATTGTCCTTACAAGGGAAAAGCACAGATTATTTAAAAATAAATATGTTAAAAAATAAAAATAATATACTTAAACTCTCGTCAATATTAACTTTTAAATACTTAATGACCAGGTGTAAATAAATAATTTGATCTTATAAGGAAAGGTTTTATTATTATTGATTCACAAATAATATATCATGATCAAAATATTTATTACTTAATGATTGAATTCGTTTTGGCAATTAGCAAATTAATCCGAGCTTTCTTTCATATTGCTAATAAAAACAAATATTTAGTATATTACTAACTTGTTGATCAGATAAGACGACATAAACTATTACAGTATTTCACCATTCATTTATTGCGAACCTGTTCTATAATATACTATCAAAATCAAATCAAAAACAGCTTTATTTCTATAATAATAAAGATATTTATTGGATATACACAGTCAGAATTCTAACCCTATTAAATTCCACAGAGTGTTTATAATACTGACATAAAATCGAAAAAACTCTCAAATAGGCTTTGTTACCCGTGCAAGACTGTGTGTCGTTATGAGTATATTATAATTTATTAACTAAATTATCAGTTGTACAAATTAAATCATTATAAAAACCATAAAAAAATTTGAAATTGAATTTTTTTAAACAAAGCTTAAAAAAGGTTTTAATATGTTTTGATGGGTTTATTCAAGTAAGCCATAATAGGTTTTTGTTTGTGACCTTGAAGTCCAACTTTCTGTGGACAGACGGTCGGACTCCACAGAAAAACAGAAGAAATAATCAAACCCCCTCCCAGCCCTTCCATTACAGGACAGGCAGACTAACCTTTCCAGACAGGCACTTGCAGATTTTCTACCACCATTGGCAAAATCTTGTTTGGCAATGTGAAAAATAAAACATTCGATCCTTTGGATTCTATTCATTGGTTCAGTAAAAGAGTAAAATGTCTAACAAAGTTTCAAGGGAGCAGATGTCGATAAAATTGCCTCTTAGTTTCAACTGTAGCATACAAAATATGGATATTGCCTAAACGGGGGTTCCTCAGCTTCCCTAACCGTATGTTTGTTACTTTTGAGTCATAACTGAATGTTATATTATAATGTCACTTTATTGTTTTGTTTAGTTACTAACGAGATTGTATTGAATATTTCGAAGATAAAATAAAAAATAAAAAACTTTCTTTATTGCTAGGTTTGGTAAACCGACAGTAAGTTAGGATTTAAAATAACATAGCTAATTTGTTTTACAGATTTAAAGAGTTTTCAAATGATTTTTCTCTCTCTTATAATGAGTTTTTATTTTTTTTTTACAATCTGAGTGGAGATTGTTTTTAAAATAAATAAAATCTATAATAATTAATAAGTTTAAAAATTCTCCTCGGATAAACATTGCTTGAAGCTAAAACTGGCTTTGTACTGTAAGGGATTCCAGTAATTATAAAAAGCCCTCGCAAAGATAAACATGCCAAGTTTAAAATTAGGGAGGTATACAAACTCATTTGCGCGGTTAATTAAAGCAGTGGCACCGCAATCTGCTTTTAATTTACATTTAAAGTGGAATTAACAAAGTATATTATTAAAATAACGAGCGTTTATCCTATATTTATATTGCTTGGCTATAAATCAATAAATGATTTGAACTGTAAATAGTTAGAATAGGTTTGGTTAAATTCTCAATAAATTTTAAGGTTTAAACTAAAATACGGGAAGAAAAAAGTAACTAATTGACCAACTAACAGCCAGTTACATAGTTGTGGTACTTTATACAACACTAAAATTATTTATCACATGATTATTCTATTAAAATTATAAACACAGTTCTTTTGACAATGAGTTACTAACTTTATACTGTTGACTGGTTTATCACACACAAATAAAAGTACTTTAAACTAACAATGTAATGTAATATAGTGCAATTTTTATAAAGTTTAGAATCATCAAAATATAAGATTCTCTTTAAATAATATACATTTGTCCGTAGACAAATTCCATGATTTTATAATGAGTTATAAGGTTTATGTGATAACCTTTTGTTTTACACGTACCTGACATGAAACCACGTACTGAGTGGTTGAACCTCAATTAGGGTATCCAGTCGACTAGGATTATTGCTATCGTTAAACTGGAATGAATATTTTTACTATTAGAAACTGAAGATTTTCCATAAACGACACAAAAGCAGTAGAACTTGCACATCAACCAATATATACCAAGACACTGAAAATATTGAAAAATGAATATTTATATATGACTATCCTGACTGAAAAAATTATCATAACGTGATAATGAACTAAATATCTTTAAAATACATCCTTTACTTAACGTCATACAAAGAGTAACCCAGCAGTAAATTAATTATTTTGTATAACCTCATAATCCAGGAATTAAAATAATTCTTGAGTTGTTAAAAATATTGATTTTTAAGGTTAAATTTAATAGTTGAACAATATAATAAAATATATATATAAACCATAAGGAAATTCAATTTAGTACTTAAGGTAACTAAATAGTACGTAATGTGCTTGTAAAAAAAACTGTAAACATAATTTTTAAGTCTTATTTTAGTTTGTTATGGTGAAGAGATATCGCAACATTTTTAAGCTAAACACTGGCCAAAATTATACCGAAATGTTTAGTTTCATACATTTTCTTACCTGAGAAGAATATTTCTGAACAAACTCACTTATTTAGCAGTAAAAGAATAAAATATAGAAAATCATAAAAGCTATTGTGGATTTAGTATTTCACGGTTTATTCGAATCTATATTTTTAATACGCTAGGCATATTTTTGTCATAATTGTTTTGGAGCGGTGGTGCTACCGATCACCATGTCCAAGGTGTCGTTAGAAAGGTCTTAGCATGAAGTTTTGCCATCAATTAAAAAAAATTATAAAAGTCACCGTGGACATGGGAAAATATGGGGTCAAAGTCGCGATTTTCCCCATAGACATAATATGCAGTTACAAACCAACGATCGAGAAATCAGCTGTTTATTTAAGGAACTGGTTAAACAAATAAAATCTGACCTTAAGAAATGGTTATTGAACGTACATCTGGCAACAAAACACCAGTTTTTATTTGCACAAAATCAAAACATAACCAAAAAAACGTTCGACATAATGGAGACTATAAGACGTCGACCAGGACGGCCAAGAGGAGGAGGCCGACGAACTTTAACTGGTAGACGCGAACGAAATAAAATAATTATTCCGCATATAATTTCAAAGCCGAACAAACAAGTGGTGATCGCCGAACCTTCAGCCTTTGTTGTCATAAAGGAAAAGTTATTCTACCACCGTTACGTGTTTCACCTATAATTCAAAGACTACTTGAAAACCGTGCGAGAGAGAGGGAGAGAGAGAGAGAGAGAGAGAGAGAGAGAGAGAGAGAGAGAGGGAGAGAGAGAGAGAAATAGAGAAGGAGAGAGAGAGAGAGAGGAGTGAGTGAGAGAGAGAGAGAAATAGAGAAATTGTATAAGGTTTATTAATAAAGTATTTTTTATCATTAGTGAATTAACTTGATTTTTTTAAATTGCAACACTTAAGATTAACTGCCTACACGCATTGGTGGACAGAGTTTCTCCTTGACAGCGCAAGATTTCGTGCGCCAGGTACGCTAGTTATATAATATTATATAATAATAAAAAAGGTTAATTTGATATAACATCAGTAATAGAACAGCGAATATAGTTCTATGAGCTGAGAGCTATTAAGAAGTTATTTTGTGGCTCAAATAAATACGGACTTATATCGAGGAACAAAATTGCACATCTGTCTGATTTCACTCGACAGTTCATGTGAATACGTCTCGTTTTGACGTTAGTTTTTTTCATATAGGCAATTAAATTGGTACTCGAGAAGTCTTCGTTACAATTATTACAATTAATTTTCTTAATATACACAAAATAAACTTATGATTTATCATACTTAGCAAAAGGTCGGGTTTAACGACCACAAAGATAAGGGCAAATATAAGGGACCCCTACTGTTATCTAAGGGCATTTGTAGAGTTTAGTCATTTTGAAGCATTTAATGTAAATAATTAACTGTGAAGTATATCTACACGTAAAAGCAACATAAAACATAATATTATATGCCGATGAATACAGGGATGCGTTCCCGACTCCAACGGAGCCCGCAGCAGGGTTGGTAACCAAAGACAAGTTAATCTTTTGCAACTCTCAAAATAAAATAAAAGAGCCGCTTGAAGATTTTACAATATTATGGTTGTTTTAGCGAATTCCCCCTATAGGGCAGAAGCTATTACCGTAGGTCTCATGGTAAGACCATAACAACTTTTAGTTTTTAGGCCCCCAGATGCCAAAAACACCATTCGTTCAAATTCATATATATGCATAGCTTAGGTATATATATAGGTATATATATGTGTCCGTAGGCACGATATCTTTCATAAAAATGGTACGATCTTGATGAAATTTAGTACAAACGTGTAAGGCAGGATATATTTTCATGACTTCGAGAACCAGACAGGTAGCTCTATTTTAAAGAGGGTTTTGGGGGGATTATGTACCCCAAAATTGTTATCTTGAACTTTTTACATGTCATTCTTTTTAAACCCAATCTTTTGTTTAAACCATTAAATTTACCTTTACAAAATTCGGTATTTTGATAATCGCTCTACGTCAATTGGTTACCGAGATATTAAAAGTGCTAAACAAAGTTCGTTGTCCAATGTTAATCTTACGGAGAATAAGTAAAATGTTATATCTCGCTTATTAATGAACTAATATAAATGAAACTTGGTATGTAGCTTCATCTGGTTGTGGCCTATTCTTATTTGCACAAAAAACAAATTTTTACCGATACTTCCTGTAGCAGCAAACCTGCGTACTCTGCAGCATGTTATTCTTATGGAGAATAAGTCAAATCGTCTACCCCCTTAATTATCACATAAATTAATACAATTTAGTATGTAGTTTCACCTCTTGTTGAGTTATACTGATACCTGCAAAAAAACCCATTTGTTGTGCTCCTCTTTGCAGCAGACCTGCGTACTCATCCCCCATGTTACTCTTATGGTGAATAATTAAAATACGGTATCCATCGCTTATTTATTAATGTAGATCGATGAAACATGGTATGTGACTTCACCTAGTTGAGTTATATTGATATTTGAATGAAAATACATATTTTGCGTTCCTTTTGCAGCAAACCTGCTTACTCAGCCCCCATGTTATTCTTATGGAGAATGATTCAAATATTAAATATCGCTTATTCATGAATGAATATTGATAAAACTAGGTATGTGTCTTCACCTAGTTGAATTGTATTGATATTTGCATTAAAATTGTGTCAGCAAACCTACATACTCATCCCCAATGTTATTCTTGTGTAGAGTAATTAAAATATCGCTTATTTTTTAATATTATATTTTTATGAAACTTGGTAATCGGTTTTATGTAGTATTAAGAAAAAAAGTGCATCGGAAATTTTCTGAGTACGCAGGTTTGCTGCGACGGGGGTATTTGTGTTATTTTTACATACGACACATGATCGAGTATGTACCAATTACTGGTCACTGGGTCAAAATAAAATTTACAATCTCATTTTAAACATTAAAGTGAATATATTTCTGAGAATTTCAAAAAAGTTGAACCTCGACAGTGAGTGCTGCTATTTCAGTTATTGTGTTTCATTGCTGTAATCTTGAAAACAGATGCTCTTTTATTCAAAACAATATAAATCATTTTATAAAATATATAAAACAATATTTTACTTCGTGTAGCTACAGCAAAACTCCCTTTAAATAACCTACTCCTTTAACGAATTGATTATATTAAACAACGGTTTTCTTAGGAAATAAATAATATTCTTTGAACAAAGACAATGGAAACAGAAGGCAATAGCTTTACACTATCAAAATATAAAGATTGCAATGTACATGTATGCTACCAAGGGCTAATCTCCAAGCAACACAATGTGGTTTTTTTTAAATTGTCGATGCTGTGTTGCATTCAAAGCATTCAAAGTAACAAAGGCGTACACACATAATACAACATAACACCCCTGAGTGTCGTGCTAGAGAGGCGTTTCTCTGGGGGAATTCAACGCTACTTTCTACATCAATAGTAGTACCTGGGGGCGAGCTTTGCTCGGGGAAGGCCAGACACTTTGATAAAATTACTTGTATTAATATTTCTTACTTCCTCCAACTGATTATCAGATATTTATAGCCTATTAGCCTCTTTTCTCTGCATTTTTAAGGTCACTCTTGTTGTTATTTATAGCTCAATATCCCTTTTTATTTCGGATATGACCACTCTATATATGCAATCTTCACTCAACAGTTACGGTAACTGTTCTCAGGAAACCACATGTTAACAGTTATAAACAACACGAGTAAAATTTGACAGTTAATTAAGAACAGCTGTTACAATTCTTTTGTTTTTATTTTAAACTCCATAAGCCCAATGTTAATTTTTTAAACTTTTCATTTTATTCTTTTTACATTATTTGATTTTGTTGGAAATGAGACCTGACTAGAACTTGTTTTCTCCCAGATATTAGTTATTTCCAACATTTGGAGGAAATCGATGGTACCGTTTTTGAGATCAGAGTTGCAAGCAAGCAAGCTAACACGCACGCGCACACCAAACCTTACTCATATTAGAGTATATGATTTCATGCTTCACATAGAATTTGGTTGTGGTTGTCGATTTTGATTTACTATTTAATGAAAACTCCGTCCTTCTAATGTAAATAAACTCTATGTAACACTGACACATTTTCGAGGTGCTGGTGTATATGAATATGGGGGTTTGAGTTGGTTGTGGGGGGTTGGTCGAAGGTAATTTTTCAGATAGTTGAGTATAAAAACGGCGGTAACTAGGACATTAGCTATTCTTACTAAAACTAAATATTTATACAACAAACTCTGATTAAAATATATTTCGTTATTTTTAACGGTTTGTCTAAATCTATCTTTTATTGGATAAAAAGTTGTGTCATACAAATGGCCTTAAAACACATATGTTTACTTTATGTGTGCATGCTCTGTTGTAACTAAGTCCTCTAAATAATTGGCTGTAATTATTTTAAAGGGATGCATATTGCAATTTCATTGGTAATCAGACAAAGAGCTTTTGTGCATTCAGCTTGCGCTAATACGAACAGTGTCAGTAACGTAAACGCGTTTTTAATACCGTACATTAAAAAAATTAACATTCGGTATAAAAAATCCTTCATAGAACCTAACAGATTCCTGGAATCACTAGAATTACGATTTTTACCATCCCATATATTCACTAAGGATAAGTAATAGCACTGGTTGCTAACAGTGCATTCTAATCCTTCTAAAACAAGTATTTAGTAATGTATAATGCTACACCTTCAAACCCAGTTGTTAAATTCCTGGAGTAAAAAAAGAATCCACTTAAAAATCAATTGAAATAAGTAATTATTAGTAATTTAGTTTTTTAAACCTTTAAAAAATTTCTAAGACTAATTTGCTGTTTTGCAGCAATGTTAAAAACGATTGTTGTCATTTCCGATCGACAGGGAGGATAAACTACGAGTAATTTGCTATGTGCTAATTATCATCAGAGTTGCAGAGGGTAATGTGATAATTTACTGGGTACATGCAATGTGATATTAACAAACTAGATCAGGAAGTTCCAAAGTTATGAGCCAATTGTGATTAATTATTTGCTTCCTCATTTCAGGATTCCATAACTTACCCTGCCAGAATGTAACCATTGATAAGTTATTGGTTTGGAAGGTTGCCAATTAGTTTTTAACTGTGGGTTTTGGCAATTTATTCCTTGGGTGTAGTTAAATTGGTTGGAAAAAATTGTTAGATGCGTAAATCTAAAAAGTCCTTGCAATATTTATAATATACTTTATCAATACATTAAACCTAATTTAATGTGTGTGAATTTCAGTATAATGGACACTATAAAATAAATCCTTTGTTAACTTTTTCAAATCGGTAATCGCATATTTATTTGTAAAGGTTTTACCAAATAAATCTTAACGGAAAAATCCGTCGTAAGATATCCTTATAGGCAAAGGTAAAAAAATTGTATAACACAAAAAAATACAAATGGTTTTAGAAATTATGTACTGAATAATTAAAAAAATATATAAATGTCTCTAACAGCATATGAAATGATCTAACTGCAATTGATTAAACACATGTTATTTAGCTAACACGACAGATCAGTCTTCTGAGAACAGATGAGATGTGAATAAGCCAATTATAACTGGTTACAACTCAAACTTTACACTAAGCTTAATAATGATATAATGGAATAATACTACTTCATGTAATTGATAAATACCCCCGTCGCAGCAAACCTGCATACTCAGCGAATTTCCAATGATTATATAACATAACACATTAAAACACTTAACAGGATTCATAAGAAATGTATTCACAAACAAGCGATGTTTAAAATATTAATTATTCTCCATAAGAATAATATTGGGGAAGAGTACGCAGGTTTGCTGCAACAAGGCACACAAAATAATGTTTTTTTTTATGGTATTATCAATAAAACTCATCTTAGTGAAGTCACATACCAAGTTTCATCCATTTACATTCATAAATAAGCGATATATAACATTTTAAGTATTTTCCATAAGAATAACATGGGGACCAAGTACCTAGGTTTGCTGCTACAGGAACCATAGGCGAAAAATTGTTTTTGTGCAAACAACAATAAACCACAACCAGATCAAGTCATATACCAAATTTCGCCAGTTTATGTTCATAAATAAGCGAGATATACAATTTTTCTTTTTCTCCCTAAGAATAACATTAGACAACGTACCGTGTTTAGCACTTTCAATATCTCGGTGACCAATTGCCGTAGAGAAATGATCAAAATACCAAATTGTTTTTTTTTTAAGCTGAATTCAATGGTATGAATTAAAATTTGATTTAAATTAAAATTACATGTGAAAATCCCAAAAAACACATTTTTGGGGTACAAAACCCCCCAAAAAACCCCCTTCGGATGGTGCGATTCATCTGGTTTTCGAACTCGTTCAAATAAATAGAACTTTACACATTTGTACCAAATTTCATTAAGAAAGGACATTTTTTACGAGAGTTATCGTGCTTACGGACACACATATATATATATATATATATATATATATATATATATATATAATAAATATATATATATATACATATATACAAATTTGAACGAATGGTGTTTTTGGCATCTGGGGACCTCAAAATGAAAAAGTTATCATGGTCTCGGGCTTAAGTCTTACCATGAGACCTACGGTAGTAGCTTCTTCCCTATAGGGGAAATTCGCTAAAAAGGAAATTCATTTTACTTTAGTAATACAGCGATACTTGTTTAATATATACTAGTTAAACTAATAAAATAAATTATTTTATTTTGGACCAGGTTTATGGTTGTTTATTAACGTACCGTTTGGTGAGATATACAGTATTTTTCCTTATTAAAGATTAAATTTATTAGTATCCTTCAAAACCATTTGTTAAATGATTAAAGGTTTTCGTCATTACATTTTAAGTACTTAAAATAATTTTAGGAAAATCTGAGTAAAAAATGAAAAATGTATTATCAATGGCTATAAATGTTAGCACAGAACTATGTACTCATACCAAATTAACACAAATGGACCTTTAGCCTTACTGATATGTTATATAGTAACCAATTATTATCATTCACAATTATTACCAACTTAATTTCTCAATCTGCGAAACGTATTTAAAGAAAAGAAAATAGGTATACTGTAATATAAGTTGTACTACAGACAAATGTTGGTATGTTTTTTATAATTAATAAAGTACGTAAAATGTATGTAATGATTTCAAAATAGATTTTAATATTATATATTATACTAGATTTGTAACGCTCTTAGTGATATTTAAAGTCATTAGGTATTTTGTTTTTGCGAACAGACACTGTAAAACAAAGTTTAATAGAAGCGGGGTTTACTGTCGGATAACACCACGCTGCGGAATGTATACTAGTAAAACATTGTATACCTTAATTATAAAGATGATATCGCATCCAATTGTATTCAAAACATATTTTTGGTTAAAAGTTGCTGTAAGTTTAATTCTTAACGCCATACGACATGCGCTATACCATATAAGGTTGGTGTATTTTATTTTTATTTGCTAATTCGTTAGGGAACTCAAAATTATTTGTCTTACTTGTAATATGATATCATATTTATAAAGTGTACAGTAAAAAACATTTTAGGTCATCGTAATTTGACCGGTATGGATCCGTATTGTGCGCATGACACAATTTGTGTTGTAAGTAAAATTTAACAATACAGTTTGTCATGTTTGTATGTGTGTAACTTGAGGACCATTGAAATATGGGTTTTCGTAAGTTCTCTGTCCGCTGCTGAAGCAATGTCCGCAGCTGTTAATTTGTCTGACATATGTTCAGCGTGAAGACGCATTGACAAGCTACAGTTTGGCATACATAGGCTGTTTACATAAGTAAGTACATAAAAGAATACCGAATGTCAAATAAAAGTAGAGTTTGCTTGTTTGAAAACAATTTTAAAGCAATCACACGTCTCAGTAAAGAAATATTGATATAGTGGGAAAAGTATAAACGTACAACTAAGAAAAAATAATTGGTTCAACTTCCGTTAACTTATCCAGTTTGGTTTTAGTTAATTTTAATTTTGTGGGCAGGTAACAAAGTTAAACCAAAATTTGGCCTCATAAAAAAAACAGGATAAAAATTATAATTTCAGTAATAAATACGAGTAATCAGTTTGTTGTATTAATATCTGGTTGTGTAAAATGTTACCTAATCGGAAAATGTCTCTTTACTATCGGAATATTCTTACCTACGTTCCGAGAAACTGTTCTACTTTACAAAGTGAAAGTGAAGAGGTGTTCTCTTTGACTATTGAGGTGTTAGAAGGCATCTCATATCTCTGTTTACCTTATAAATATCTCTGTTTTGATATCAAAATATTACTGTTAGAGCTTTTACCTATATAAATAACTATAAAATATCTACGACTTTAAAATATCTATATAAATGATATCAGCGCAAATATGCTTAAAAAACCCAGATATTAGATTTGTTTGAGTTTAACTAGTAGTTTTTCAGTTTTGAGATGTTTATGTTTACCTTTTTCAAAAGAACTTTTTAAAGTTTTTTACTAAAACACTTAGTTTAGAGTTTTAATTATTTATCAAATTTTTCAAACATAATTTTGTACTAAATTAAAATCATAACCTGGTTTAACTCTTATATAAATGTTATAAAAATTATTAGTTAAATATACACAGAAACCGATTAATGATACTTTTTTATTACAATAAGTATATTTGCTTATAGTTTTAATTGCGGTTAATGGTACTAATTATCGGTTCCATCGGACTCGCCAACTGAATCACGTAATCTCGGCCGCCAATGACATCCAGACCACTCATTATCGAAACGACCACCGAACCGAATATCGGCCAAACATGACGATCGGTCTATATAATATTGCCTGTAAATTAAAATCAAATCTAGTAATATTTGCAATAACCGACGTTAGGACCACGCATTTTCGCAGGAAAAGACGCGTTATCACGACGAATGTACTACGTAATATTGGCCGATAGAACCAGATCATTTCGGCTGTGTACATCAATCCCACTGCACCAGATAATATTGGCTATAAATAAGACTGACCACCGAATTTTTCGTAAACGACGAATTACTTCAAATCGGCCGTTCAATTCTGTAATATCGGCAGCATCATCACCGTGTAACATCGGCTGAAACTTTTACCAGAACGTAAATTAATACTTTTTATTATTTTAAATAAGCATAACAAATTTACTTGTTATGAAAAAAACTCAGGTAAAACATAAAAGAGCTAGATATACGAGAACTGAAAACCAATTCCTAAATACTTAAATATTTCAACGACCTGACTCATTACATACGTTGTTCTCAGTTTCAAAACATCTCAAAAAGCACCAAATCGTTATGTTTATGATTATTTATACTTGGTTTGGGTGAACTAATCAATTGTGTATTTTAAGTAATCCCTGTGCTCGTATCCTAATCCCCGCGTGGGTTCTACAACTAAGACTAAGAGATTAGAGTTATTAGTTGTCATAGTTTAATGATTAATTCTTTAAGCTTCAAATGTAAGTAAAATATGATTGTAACGTTATATATTGCTTTTTATTGATTCATAATCATAATATCATTAAGTTTACTTTATGATGATACTAATTTTTATTATTCATGGGACAAATCTTACAAATACTGTATTTAAGTAATCTTAACGATAGCTAACTAGGAAATCTGGATTATAATTAAACTTAAACATAAATATACTATTTACCAAAATAATACCATTAAAATATAATCATTTATTTTATAAATTATGTACAGTGATTAAGTAAAATACGAAAATACTACACAGCGACTTACACTTTTTCAATGGAAATAAAACAATGTACTATGCACTTACTTAACCTTATTAATTTTTTGTTTGAAAGTATAAATCTTTTTAAAACTCTATAAAAACATAGCACTTAGAAATTAATTGAAAATAATTTATCTAAAACGGTGCTATATTTGTTCTGGGAAGTGAACTTTGTATTTTTGTTACTAATTTATGTCGGTTATCTTTTCATATATTAAGTTGAATACCTTAAAACTTATTTGATCATTCTCAACAAACTCGAATAAAATACTCAAAAATATCTTGTAACGTATTAGGAAAATTTGTTAATATATAATAGTTACTATAAAAAATTCAATTGGTTAAATTAGCTTATTAATAATATTTTTATAAAGCCAAATGATTTAGCTACATTCAAAACATTCATTTACATCCAGTAGTCAGTAGTTTGGTAGTCAGGAGTCATAATGACGATAAGATTAAGCGTATATAGTAATACAAACTATTGTAAAACGCATTAAAATTTTCAAACAATTGTAATATCTGCCCGCAGTAAATTAATTCACAGATGCTGCTATGACCCAGGTTTGCTGACCACCGCGTTACCATGATGAATGGACTCAACACATTGTGCTGAAGGCCGCCTTTATTGAACTGGCAAATCTACGAGTGTAAGCGTTTATGTCTTTGAAGATTTATTTTATTATTATTAACGTGGCTACCATAGATTTATTTACAGGAGCATAACTCTTTTCTTTTAAAATATATGTGCCATAACATTGGATGCAATTTATTTTAATAAATCTAATTTGTCATTTTAAACCCGTTTAGCATTATTTTTAGTATACATAATAGCCTAAATTAAATATACTGTGCATACAGAACTATCCTAAATACAACTGGTAAATAGTTTCAATTTATTTCCCTTACATAAATATATTTAGCTATAGTGTATAATAAATTCACTAGGTGGTTATTCGTGGTGTAAAACCAAGTGTAATTTTGTCTCTCCCGGGTACTGGTCTATGTAAATCAAAATAAATAACCAATATATGTCATTGATGATTTTTATTGTATTTAAAAACTAGGAATTTAATATTCGAATCTAGAAAACTTACCATACAACATTAAGTGGACAAGAAGGGCAAATGACGCTTTTCAGCAAAAACTAAATGTTTGTTTACAAAGGGTGGTTTTTAATGTCAGGGGTTTGTTTGAGATTTTAAAACTTATAGGCGAAAAAATTTGTCTGAACAAGAAAAAGCTTTGGAATAATATTAAAACAATAACTTTACCGAACAAAATGGCCAATCAGAGGAGGGCTTCATTAGAAGTTACTAGAAGGAGTTACAGATATTCTAGAATTTGAATTTAAGAAACCTAAACCATTTAAATCATTGTAGAAAGACTTAAGCCATTTAAAAGATTGTAAGTTTGATACAACTTTTAATTTATCACCTGAAGTTATTTTTTAAACTTCACATAGTTCTGTAAAGTGGTCAACATATTTCAGTAATTTGATGTATTACTAAAATCTATGATCTAGCACTATGAGCTTCCACAATTGTTATCAATTATCACATTTTATATGTTACAACACCAATTGGTTCAGAAACCTAATTTTCAATTGAAAAAGTGCTTGGGTATCAAATTTATAATATATGTTATGGACTAATATTTTTAGCTACAATTAAAAGCTTGGGGAAGGTAGTGAGTCGCCTCTTATACCAAATCAACATTTTATTATTCTTTTAATTTCAGAAGTAAAAGAAAGCCTGAAACGACAACTTTTACACAAATTTATAACCACCAAATTTGTTTTTTATTTGTTGATTTATTAATAATTTATTGTTACTAAACTATTCAACAAACTGCTTTTGCTTTTACGTAAAATCAGAATATATTGTTATTAGAAACACCTCTTTAAAAATTAAGTTATTTGCAAAAAATAACATTTTAACATCCGCCTAATACAGATCGTAAATCCATTAATTTTAAGTACACACAAATAAACGCTGGTCAGCAACACGGACAATATATATGGTCCAGTGTGAATTATATTGCTGAATGATTTATGAAGTACCTTACACCCTCGATTGGGCTTGGAACATATTTTGCCTCCACCTTGTGTATTCTGTCAAATGTAAAAAATGCCTTCACTTCACAACATTTAAAAATAATCAGATAAATATACAATTTTAATGTCAATTACGCTTGTATTAAAGCAAATTTATAGTTATAATCTGATTATTTTCAGTCATTACAGCTTGACTCTAACATTGTGACTCTTAAAGTGAATTTTATTTCTATGCATTTTATAAGTAAAGTGCAACATACAATAAAATACTTCCGTCGCAGCAAACCTGCGTACTCAGCGAATTTCCAATGCATGTATATGGGTATCACTACTACCTAGAGCCACTTACCAAGTTTCACAAAAATACATTCATTAATAAGTGATATATAGCATTTTATTTATTCTCCATAAGAATAACATTAGCATTGAGTACGCAGTTTTGCTGCAACAAGGAAGATAAGAAATGTGTTTTTTTTGCAATTATCAATAAAACTCAACCAGGTGAAGCTACATACCAAATTGTTTAACTTAGGTTCATAACTAAGGGAGATATAAAACTTTACTTATTATCCATATGAATAACATGGGGCGCGAGTATGCAGGTTTGCTGCTACCGGTAAAAATCCACAAAAACCATTTTTTTGTGCTACTATCAATATACCACAACTAGTTGAAGCCACATACCAAGTTTCATCAATATACATACATAAATAATCAAAATATAACACTTTATTTATTCTCCGTAAGGATAACACTGGACAACGTACGTACTGTGTTTAGCACTTTGAATATCACTGCAACGGTTGGGCGTAAAACAACAATTATAACGCCAAAATGATTATTTTGTAGAGCTAAACTGATTTGTAGAAAATAATGTGGAGTTTTTAGTGAAATTATCTGAGGAAAATCCAAAAACCGTATTCCCATAAGATTAACATGGGAACTTTTATGGACACATTTTTTTACTTTTCTCCACAACCACTAAACCTAGCTTAATGATTCAAAATACTAAATTGTTTTTTATTAAGCTCTATAAAATGGTTTTAACCAAAATCTAGTGTTTTTAAAATTGTAGGGTAAAAAGTTCAAAAAACTGATTTTTGGAAAATTTAAACCCCCATAAAACCCCCTTCCCATAGACCGATCGATCTGGTTTTCGAACTTAAAGTCATAAATGTTACTCTCCACATTTGTGCCAAATTTCATCAAAATTGGGCGCTTCTTTCAAAAGTTATCGCGGTAACGGACACACACACACACATATATATATAAATTTGAACGAATAGTGTTTTTGGCATCTGGGGACCTCAAAACAAAAAGTAATCATAGTCTCGGGCTTAAGTCTTACCATGCCACCTACGGTAATAGCTTCTTCCCTATAGGGGAAATTCGCTAAAATAGTTTAAGGTTGAAATTACATTCATAAATTGTTATCAACTCCAAGAGAATCTTCTACTTCCATTATTTATATTCCGTTAAGAGTACGATGTTAACTTACTTAGCAAAATCGTAAACAGCAATCCCGTGAGCCCCTATAATGGTTCATTCCCTTGAAAAAGTGGATTTATTATGCGACATCCCATATTTTTCCCAATCGAAAACTTGAGCCTTTAGCCAAGAATGACATAACTTCTACTAAAGACACTGAAACAATAACGTAAACCCGTTTTTAAAAGTGATATTCAATATTTAATTTCGATATGAACAATAATTGGCTTTTAAAGTAGCTATTATCCGTACAAATTATTCGAATTGTTAAAACAAGTTTAAATCCCTGTCTAAATGTCTAAATGTAGGAAGTGTATCGTTTCCTTTAAATGTAAAAGTAATTAGATATTAGTTTGCCCAAATCCTAGTTTAAGTGTAAACATGTTACAATGCACAGTAATGTCAATACAGTAACTCACCACATGTAATATTTTCTGGGTTTGACCTATTTATTAATGTTAAATATCCATTCCCACATTTACGAATTAAAAAATATATATATATATAATATTGCTAAAATGTTATAATCATTATAGATAAACTATCAAAGTAGTTTTAAATACATAAGATAAAAAATATTTATTTAATGTAACATATAGGTTATTTTTTGAGGCATTAGATAAAATAATTAAAAAGATAGATAACAACTTCTAATGAAGAACCATTATTGAAATAAACCTAATCAATCATTTCTGTCAGTTATCGTAAAAAAGGCTTTATTAGATATATTACTTAAAATACCATTTTTGGAAAAACAATTGGTTCAGAAATAAATCATTTGTCCTAAATGGAACAGGGAGCAGGTTAAAACAGAGGTAGTCTTAGCAGCACATAAATCTCGCAGACAGTTATCTAGGTGTTGACGGGAACAAATGGATTTCTACCCTAAATTAAATTTACTTTATTTAGTTAATTTGGTGATTTCAAAAGTTATAAATCGCAAATAACGGCGTTATTCAAAGTTTATCATACTTTCACTTGGATATAAGTGTGTTTTATTTCAGGTTTCCACTGTTTAGCTGAATACATACTAGTATGACTACTGAAATATTACACGCAGAAGTATATTGTGTACACATTAATAGTTACGTAAAACTATGAACCACATAAAGTTATCTCTAACCATTATGTTACCTAAATTACTTATAAATTATATATATTCAACGGTTTAATTATACATTCTAGTACTATGATAGCACTACGTAAGCATAATCATGTTGTAGTGTACGTCTTGTAGATTAACGCCGAGTTGGTTAAGACTGTGTATATTCAACGGTTTAATTATACATTCTAGTACTATGATAGCACTACGTAAACATAATCATGTTGTAGTGTACGTCTTGTAGATTAACGCCGAGTTGGTTGAGACTGTGGTGTACGATGTGAGCAGGAGATAATTCAATAGTCCCAACATAACTCAGGCGTAATGAATCTTCGCCACTGTTGCCGACAAAGTTAGGAGCATGTGTGTCGGAAAGGGTTGGAGAGTATTCAGATTATTTTGAAGAAAATAAACGTGACGTTATCGATGTATATACAATGATGTGGTTAATAATTACACATGGGTGGTGTAACGAATAACATTGACCAAATTGTGTCAAATTGAATAGTATATAGCAACTAATGGAAAAGCTTGCTGGCTATGTTATTGAAACAATTACACTTGGATTTAATTCTTGGGTCGGTTTATTGTTAGGTTGTGTACAATACCTGGTAAAATAATAACAGAATATATAAATTTACATTTACTGTCGATACTGTTCAGTTTATAATAAATGGCTTGCATGTTATTGAAGTTTATATTTCAATTAAATTTGCAGGCGTTTCGAGTAAAGCCCAAAACCATTCCAAAACCAGCGTGTTTGCTTGAATTTTTATGGTTTAATTGATTAAAATGATTTCAGACTCAATTCCCCTCAGATAAACATACTACTGTATTTGTCATTGAATATTTTAATATTAAGACAGTTTTATAGTGAGTTTGATTGAAAACTATATCTGTAGCTAAAATAAAAAAACATAATACACTAAGTATCACAGCTACACAAGTAAGCACATATTAAAAATCATTCATTTTCTATGTTTGTTTGTTGTTTTAACTGCTAGAATGACTATGTACAACAAATATAAATTGTTCAGTGAGGGAATAAACAGCGTGGATAGATCCTATAAGAGCACATAAAAATACCTAAACGTTTTTTTTTCTTTTGTGACGACAGGTCAGTTTGTTGTTCACTAAATTATTATGTAAGCATATTGACACGAAAAATATTCGAAGTGACTACGTACACGTCCTATGTAAGGGCAAATTCACTTCGCTACCGCTTAGGTTAGGTTAGTTTACGTTACGTTAGGTTAGGTTAGGATAGGTTAGGCTACGTTAGGTTAGGTTAGGAGGTTTTCAAGCTCTCAATTTGTTTTAAAAATCACAGGAAAAGTAACGTAGGTGCATAATTTGGAACGGACGTGTTCAGTAGCGGCTTACGTCGGACGTGTACGTAGCCTCTGCCAAAAATATTCTACAGTAGTTAGAGAACTTGCCTGGTAAACTGGGATTAGCTAGATTGTTGCCCGAGCGAAATTATAATACACGTTTGATACTAAACCAAGCCCTCTATCAGAACCTCTATCAGAGGCTGGCTATTACTTAATGATGATTTCTAAGAAAAGTTCAGTTAAGTAGTAAGAAGACCCAGATTTGGTCCGTACCTTATAAAAACTTAATAGAACTTTCAACAACTTAAATGCATACACAAAATAACAATACATCACTTAACTTAGTCAAATAACAAACAAATATATAACAAATACACACTCAAAATTACAGAAACATTATACTCGAAGAGTTACAAGAGTTGAAACAAATATGATATATATGTGAATATTCTCTCATTAATGTGGTAATGCTTTTCATTCAATAATCAGCAGCTTGATTTCTTAATGAACACAATATAATCGAAGTTTACCCAAACGAAATTTGGTTATATTTAAATAATATTAATTATGACTGCTTCAAAAATATCAGCTTCTCAAACTTATAAAATTTGGTATTTCCCTAATACATCTGAAACAATACACATGAGAAATATTACATAACGTTTATCAGTGAACAATACTGTATCACAATACGAGAAACATTCCATCTTCTCAGATGAGTTTGCAATGCCCTCGAAGTGTTTTCCAATAATCGAGACCTTGACTTTACCCAACCACCATCAATCATCGAACTACATCTTGTCGATACATTCTTTTCTTGTATGGTGGCATGTGTTGTGTCAATTTGTGTGGAAACAAAATATTTTGCACATGACTTTTACCTAAAAACTGAAAATAATTTTTTGATATTACTGTGGAGTACTTAGGTGTGTGATATTACTTCAGAATATTTATATCCTTAGAGTATCTTTGCTTTTATTATCAATAATAGATTCCTAAAATCATAGAGTGAGTAATGATTTTTGTATATAGAAAATTGCGAGTTTGACTTTTTATTTAATTAATTTCTTTAGTAGCATGTTACGTGTAGTTACAACTAAATAGGGTAAATAAAATAGTCTTACAACACTACGAAGTATATTTACACTTAAACTGTACTTTCATTCAAGACGGTAAAATATACACAAAGGATGGTACAAGGCGATCGATCTAAACTAGTTACACCGGTCATTATCAGGTCCAATCAGTGAATGATAGAAACAAGATGGCGAACAACTATTGGCTACCGGAAGTTCCGGAAACAAGTTGTGATAATTACCACCAGAGTCAAAGTTTACCTTTTCATTGATCAATTTATCCCTATCCTTACATTTTCCTTAAAAATAAACAATTATTCCCTAGCATTCATTACATTTCCTTTCTTACAAATATGGAGAATATTCAAACTTTCTTCAATTGTTCCCAAGGAGTGGCCATTTTCCAGGAGGTGTTTTCCGACATTCGATCTTTCCGGTTTTTGGTTCTTCCATGCTGAAACATGATTCTTGTATCTTAAAAAAAAAAAAAAAAAAAACAGTTTGACCAACGTAAGAATTATCACAATCATTACAACTGATTGTATATACTCCGGACTTATAAAACTTATCGTAATCATCTAATTTGGATGTAGAATTTTACTTAAGGTGTTTTGTGTCTTGAATGCTACGGATACTCTATACTTCTTAAATCGATTTGCAATTTTCTGCGTTTTATCGCCAGTGAAGTTAAATGCAACATACCAATAGGTTTGTACAATAGGTCAAGATTCAATGGTTTGAGGTCACTTATTGACATGTTTTTCAACATTCCTTTAGATATGTCAAACACCGAGGTCATTGTATCGGGGGTTTCTGACCATCATGCTAGGTTATCAGCTACTCTTCCCACTTGTTTTCCGAAATTTGTTATTAAAAGATCTTTCAATGATAGTAACATCCACACTTTCAATTTTCCCATTCAGAATGAAAAAATGGGATATTATATATGCAGCTCATGGTTTAGATGGTAAGTTTGGCTCATTTTTGTCCACAGTCAACTATTCTTTGTTTTGGCTTTTCATTTTAAAATAACAAAAATTCAGAAAAATAAATCCTTCACCAAAATAAAGTTTAATTCAGAACTGTTAGATCTAAAGGGACAATTGCTTCAACTTCATTTTTTTCACTAAGGATCTGTATTCAGACCATTAATTGTGGAAGACCTATCTCGACTTAAAATAAGTTTAGGCCCTCAGTAAAATCAGCTAAAGATACAAATTTACTTTTCCACTTGAATAAATGCGATAATAGATCAAAAACAGCATGGAATATTCTCAATTAAATGATTCCAAATAGGCCTAAGACACCTGTAATTCACAAAGAAATTCAAATAATACAAGATGGTCTTCTGACAAGCAACCCTAACATCATATCTGACTTGTTCAATGTATTTTTTACCAGTATAAGAAACATAAACGTTGCAAGTGGTCACATTGCACTTAATCATTGCAGTAAGATACCAGGTAGTTGTTCCTCTCTGTATTTACACCCTACTACTTGTGAAGAGGTCATCAGTGTCATTAACTCACTTAGAATGAGTAATTCGGTTGGAAGAGATGGTATCTCTTCCAAAATTGTAAAGGAGATATCTGAGTCTGTTGCTTATCCACTGACGTATCTTTCAAATCTCACCTTTGAGGAAGGTTTATTTACTTCATGTCTCAAATCAGTAGCTGTCAAACCATTGCTTAAAACAGGAAATCCTAATCTTCTAAATAACTATAGACCAATATCTCTTACCTCAACATTTTCAAAAATTCTTTAAAAACTTTATTTGAACCGCCTTTATCCATTTTTAATTTCGAACAATGTTCTTTTTTATAAACAATTTGGGTTCAGGAAACATTCCTCAACAGCTGATGGTATGTTTAGTTTTATCTTTAATGTTTCCAAGGCTCTGGATGGCAGGGAAAGTGTTTTTGTTGTATTTCCCGATCTTAGTAAAGCGTTTGATATGGTGAACCATAAACTGCTCATAGAGAAACTTTACCATCTTGGCATTAGAGAAAGAGCAATTGATTGGGTGTCTTCGTTTCTCATTTGAAGATCACAGACTATGGAGATCTCTTACATTGATAAGGGTGGATGTCTTAGTAAACATCAGTCAGAGAAAATTATCGTCAGCTCCGGGGTTCCACAGGGATCGGTCCTTGGACCAATCCTTTTTTTATATTTAATTAATGATATTGTCTGCAGTATCCCTGGCGTTGATTTATGTTTGTTCGCTGACGACACTTCCCTTGGTATTTCTAGCAAATTTAGAAGCGTTCTTGAGGTATATTCTTTCACTATGTGTTGTCAGCTGTTACAGTGGTTCAGTGAAAATAACCTTTTTGTAAATACAGTTTATCGATTTTAAATTGAAAGACCTTCATAGAATATTTACTAAATCCACTGTGACGATTGGTGATAGTGAAACTGCATATAGTCAGCAAACAACTTTTTGGGGTTTGTCATTGACTCCCGTCTTAATTCGTCTTTTTACATTGCCAAGGTTTGTAGTAAGCTGATCAGTTGTTTGTTTATCCTCCGTAGTTTGGGCTTTTTTTAAATAGAGAAGTTCTGTTGTCACTTTGTTATGGTTGTTTTTTCCTCCATATGGCTTACGGAGTGGCTATTTGGGGATTCGAAACGGAGAAGCATAAGCAAGTGTTTCATTGTCAAAAGAAGGCGCTTCGGTGGATTTTTTGAATGAAAAGGTCTGAATCATGCAGGGGAGTTTTTTCTTGAAATGTTTTACAATATTGGTAAAAAACAAGGAGTTATTACAGTCTCGTAATCAAAATACACGTCATAGCTTCAGAAACAATTTTCCCCTTTCCATTCCAACCCATAATACATCTCATTTTGAAAAACAAACATACTTCTCATCTATATAACTGTTCAACTCTTTGCCCATACACCTAAAACAGGAATCAGATGTTACTAAATTTAGACATCAGACAAAGAATTTTCTCATAAATAAGGAATATTACAGTGTCCATAGTTTTTTAAATACAATTTGTTTTATTTAATTTCAAATATTTTTGTTAAGATTTCTGTTTGGTTATTATTTTAATTTTAAGGTGTTACACAATATAACAAATTGTGACTTGTTTTCTATGATATGTATACAGTGTAAAGGCAATAAAATTATTTTGATTTGATTTGATTGATAAGGGGTGAATTTATAATTTACTGATATGTTGTTTTATATCAACAATATTTAATTACAAATAATTACATGGGGTAGTTAAAAATAAAAAATACATTTATGATAGTACATTGGTGTGGTGTCAACACTCTCATTTCAAACTAAACTGTTGAAATAGAACAGAATTGGTGTGGCCTTTTCACTCGAATTACGTAGATATTTGTATGTTATATTTAATTAAAATTTAAACATATTTACCTTGAATGTTTGTATATTTTAGACTTTTAAAAATATAAATAACTAAAATTATGCCACCGTAAAGTAAAAAAATGTAAACGAGTTCCATAAAATAGTAAATAGTAAAATGAAATTAAACTTGCCTCCTTCAACAGGAAAAACAAGTAGTGGGGGTTTGTAGGTTCTGGGCCAAGTGATTTATGGCTTCCGGTCACGTGACCGGAAGCGCTGAGTCATTAAACACGTCATCTGAGCCTCAGCCAGTGACGTAGGCGGTTTTGTGACGTAATGAGGGAAAGGTTAAAGTTCAAGGTCACTGGGAGGGTGTTTTAAAAAAGTACTACCTCGCACGCGTAAAATCCGATTGTGATTCGATAGTTTTCATTCGATAAAAATATCGAATGGAAACAATCGAATGAAGCAATCGAATGATACGAGTGCGAGGTAGTACTATTTCATTTATTACTTTAATGTTTACATTTCTTTTTATTTACAATAAGTTATGTTTACAATAATTTATGTTTACAATAGTTCCCCGTTGTTTGTCGTCATCGATGTTGTTGATCCGGAGTCGCGGCCGTCAGACGCAGTTTTCAAGTGCTGCGCTTGTTTGTCCAATTGGTCCATCCCGACTGTGTGTTCCTCGCCTATTTATGTGACCGCAGGGAACACACAGTCGGGACGAGCAGCTCGATGTTCACCGGTCGAGAGCTGGAGGTGTACTGGCTATTCACAAGCTAGCGTTGTAATCGTACTAAATGGTGGGGGTAAAAGTGTGGTGGAGCGGAGCAGATGGCGGACGGCAGATGGCAGGCGGCAGATGGCAGGTGGCAGATGGTAGGCGGCAGGTGGCAAGTGCGCGGCAGATGGTTGCTACTCCATTCGCCGCCAAAGTAATGCAAGCCGTCGCCGTAATTCTTGTATTTTATCTTGACGGTTCATTTGATATGTTTTACATCTACATATGCAATAGCTGAAACACCTGCACTTACGACAAGCTTTCCCGTCAACTTGATCCCTGGTATTTTAAAACATTGCAACTCGCAACAATATTTCTTCAAATTGTTATCGAAAAATAAATTGTTCATCGGTGGCACCGACATGTTAGCTGCAGCGTGTGTTAGACAAGACTGAGACTAACTTCACTGCTCCCTCTCTTTTATACCCCTTCATAAGTTAACCCTGAATGAAAGTTCAATCATCCATTTGAATTTTAAAAAAAGCAACACAGCAGTATATAAAATAATATACTGCTATGTTGTTTTTTTTTATGTTATTCTTTCTTTATTAACCAAACATTTTACAATACAATAAGCTTAAGTCTAACATTGATGACTAGAAATACAAACAGAGAAAAACAAATAGAGACATTATGTACAATGATGCATGATGTGCAGAGTGAGTTCCGTCGAGTTGTTGCCGCTTACACCGTGTGATACCAAATACAACGTCCCCGGTTGAATATCTCGCAAGTCTTCATTTTGTAGCAGTTGAACAAATCGTTTTGGAAGAAATACTTGAAACTTCGGCTCATCTCCTGGAGTCATAGGTCCTTCGCACTTTGATACTAGAATTGCTTCTCCATGTGTGGTTTCCACTTTCTTGATGCTATGAATAATGTAATGTCTTTGTTCTTTTAGTTCTGAACATTTTTTAGTTAGCAGAAGGTTCGATTTTGAGTGAGTGTTGAATTGATCAACCAATGTTTGTAGATATTGTTGTGATGCCATCTTCGTCGGTGGTGGTGTCTTCTGTGATGTTGCCTCTTCAGAGTCTCGAATAATACTCGTGCTGAAGCGGTGTTGTGTCCTCGTATTTATAGGCCCCGCTACCCCCACCACATTTCTGTTCTCCGCTACCCCCACCACATTCCTGCGTTTGTTTCAAGTAAGCAGCCAAACGATATGCGTTGTACAATGCACAGTTTGTTTGACCGTGTTTAAGATCTTTTGCAGCGACAGAAATATTACCGAGATTAATGTTAAAGTCCTTACTGATAGTTATATCGAAAACATTACCGTGCGTATACTTTTGTATCCAGTTCTTTTTTTCTAATCCTCTTGTGTATATATGTGAATATTGTTTGCAAAAGTTAAACATAATACTGTGCAGATTACTGTAGCTTATAAATCCTTCATACCAATGTATGTGATGAAAGTAGTTTGTTATCCATTTGTTTGTACTTTTTGCTTTGGTGTTAAGTTTGTTAAAAGAAAAAGGAGCTTCAAACGTGAATGGGTAGGCTACAAATGTAAGCAAGTCTAAAATTACTAATTCCTTGATAATAAACCTATCGTCATTATTTCGAAATGCTTGGAATTCTATTACACAAGGCTTTACACTCACTTCTTCATCCCCTCCGCTCATCATGGCACCTAGCGATCAACTAAACTGTTTTCCACACCACGGTAGGTTAAATACCAGGCCGTACAGTTGCAGGCGCGTTGGTGTATATTTAACGTGGGCACCGTCCCCAATAGGCCTACCCCACGTGTGTTCTTCTTTACTAAGTCAAACTTTAGTCTTTTTTAACTTCTTCTTCTTGTGTTTCGTTTTCTTCTTCTTCTTGTTTCTCCGTTTCTTCTTCCTGTGTTGTTTCTTCTGTAGCTTCTGTAGCGATTTCTACAAGTGGTTCAAAATCCTTTAACTTTCTCCACATGCAAACTTCATGAGGTATTCTATTAAAAATAGATGTATCCACAGGTCCGTACACGATGGTGCTATCAGGTTGTTTTTCCAAAGTATCGACCAAATATTCTTTAATAATAGCGCTTGTAAATACCAACTGTCTCATATACCTTGTAATAGGTTCTGTTGCGTAGTTTAAAACGTAGAATTCTTCACGTGACAGTAGAATCTTATTTTCATGTTGAGTCAAGTCTCTAATTCGCACTTGTAGTTGTCCGCGATGTTTAACAATATCGATTTCATTGTCACAATCCAAAAGTCGAATATGTGTTTTCCTTCCACACAAACTGTTAGTTAAATAACATTCTATTAAATGTACATGTTTCAAAAATGACTCCCAAGCATTTTGCGAAGATAAAACCTTTTTTGTTCCATGGTGTAGTATTACTGTAGGGGAATAATCCAATGATTTCATCAATCCAACTGATACATTTTTACTGATTCATGCTGAGATGGGGTAAAAGATTCGCAGAAAAACTTCAGTTAAAATGTGAGGAGGAATATTTTCTTCAACTTTCTTCTTCCTCTTTAGTACTACCTTTGATGGGTCCGCATTAATTTCCTCCTCTCTATCTCTTTTACCAAACTTTAAAAATGCAGTTATTTCCTTGATGATTTCTGCTTCACTAGTATTATCACGTTCCAATAACGGTGCTACCTCTGCATCACCTTGTACAACAGATGGAGAACTCATTTTGTAGAAGATGTTACCCATGCGCCGATGGACGATCAACTGAAGACCTGCATTGCTGCTCCGCTATTTATAGGTTAGCGACAGTGGCGGTGCCGGTGGTGGTACAACGTTTTACAATACTGTCTTTACAATACCGGTCAACGGTGTGTATGTAACAATTTTATCGTGCAAAATTAAACAATACGCAGATGTATTTGCAGGTACGTTTTCTTGAAATTCCATTTCTATTTTTATATCAACACTAGACGATTTTACAGATTCATTTTGTTTGGAACAATCAATTACAACAATCGGAGCTTTCGATTCAAACTGAACGGGAGATAGTAGAGGTGTATTTGTTTTGCCGTAATATGAATTTTGGAACCTAGCATACATGTCGTATAAAACACTGTATCTTTTCTTATCAAAAGAAATATTAAAGTTGTCGTAGGGAAAGAATTGTGAATTCAAGAACACTTTACAGTTTGTTAATTTACAATGGTCAAATTCACCAGCATTTTCAGTTATTATACTTTTCTTCTTCGTTTGTAATCCAAATATTACATATCTCGCTTTTTCCAAATGAGTAGAAGTTTTTACAGTCCATGTATGTCGTTGTGTTGTAGGTAAAACGGGGTATTCATGAAACTCCCAGCTTCTGAATGGCATTACAATGTCTCGATCTGATTTTAACTTTCTTAATAATGTAATCCTGTGTTCATCATTTAGTCGCACATGTGGTACTCTCCAAACAATCTTGTCTAATGTTAATTTCCAGTCTAAATTGGCATCAGTTGTTCCAGTAGCTGCTTTAATAATACCTTTATCGTTTGATGATCTTAATAAAACTAGTTCTTGTTTTACATTTATTATTATTCTTCTGTAGTCTTCAGCAAATCCTAGGAGTAATCTTAAAGGTACGTAGAAATCAAAGTTTCCCGAAGAGTCAGGAGCGATTGTACTTTTGTCTGGTGCAAACCATCCTGCAACAGCTAACAGATTCTTCTCATTTGGTGTTAAAGACGCTAATCCTTTCAATGTACTGGAAATTCCAACCTTTTTTGTTGAATCGACTGTAACTCCTGAAATTTCATATCTAATCTCGTCAAACAAAAATGCCATAGGATTATTTATGAAAGGAACAGTTGTTCCAGCAGTACCATCATTTTTTGTTACTTTTCATTCAATATATAAATAGCTTTCGCATGGAAGAGTATAAATGTCTTGTTGTTGTATAGGAATCCTAATTTCATCGTTATTGTTTAATTTGGACGAAGCGTAAGGGTTGTGCGTGTGATATTCCTTTTCCCATAAGGTCTCGTCGAATGTTGGACCCTGCGCTATATCCAGTATATCCATTGTTAATAACCTTTAATCCAATTTTTTCTAGAAAACGAATGTTGTCACTTGTTAATCCTTCTACAGCTGATGAGCTACTGACCTCTTTGCTTGTTGGCTCTCTCTTTTTAAATGATAACCCCATTGTCTAAGCGGATGATTTTATATGTATTCTTACAGTAATAGCTTCTCCTCTAAAGTCAATAAGGTTTCTGTCTTGATCCACTATGTTCAGCACGATGTCTGAAATGAAACTGGTGTTTAACGGTAGGTACACAAGGTTTTGAGGCTTTTCTACTATCTTGAAACCCGGTGCAACTGATGGGTAGAATGTGTGTAATATATGACGATTCTCTCCATCTCTGTAGGATCCTTGTATAATGTTACATGTAATGTCTATGCTATTAACTTTGATGATCGTCACAGTTTCATTCCCAGAATGAGTTTTATTAGGTTCTAATACTTTTGTTTCCTTAGAAAACCCCAATAAACTACCAATTGAATGTTCTTGACTAAAATCAATATAATACTTAGACGTAATTTCGGCTTTCATTGTATTGTTATTGCCTTTTATCGTTATATTTTCTTTTCCCATATGTTTTTGTATAACTTCATTTATATTATCAATTTCATAAGCTCCTGTTGGTAAACTGAATTCTTCCAAAGCTGAATACTTTCCTTTATCATCTTTTGTCTTGTAATAATGTATTTTGTTATTAATTCCTTCACTAACGTTTGGAATAGAGTTATATGTTGTTAAATCCAATAATGCGGCTTCCCATAGTCTTCCTTTTTGCAAACGTAGCGCTGGAAACAGAATACTGCGCAAAGTACATGAGTTACCGGTTAATGACACTGTATACGAGAACATCTTAAAGTTGACTAACACTTTTAGCTAAAAAGTCTAAACATAAATGACCGCAAATGGATGTATCATCAGGTTGTTTTCTTGTATGATTGTAAAAAACATTTTCTGCCGCACGAAAGTATTGTTGAAGTTCTTTTGGTGGTGGAAGGTCTCCAAAACTGTCGAAATAATAAATGGTTTTACCAAGTTTCTTGTAACACACCCAATGAGTGCCTAATCCTTCACTATTATCCAAATTTACAATACCAGTCTCATTTTTCCACATTTTAACCGGTAACTCATCTTTCATAAATACTCCTCTAAAAAATGGGATTTTCAAACAAGAAGCATATGTAATCAGTTCTTCATTGGTCAATTCTTTGTTTTTAATTATTGATTGCTCTTTCTTATTTAATACACACGATACGGTCTTAGGTATAATCCTCCTCCCTTTTTTATCATTGACCATATTGTTGATTTCTTTTTAGCTTTACCACTGGTAGATCGACGTTTTCTTCTGATATTACCTCCTTGTTTTTTAGCGGGTTTCTTCCCACGCCTTCTTCTCTTTCCTCCTCCAAACGTAGTTTTTGCTTTCATTGCTGCTGTTACTGCTAAAGACACTGCTTTTTCACCAATACTCGCGTCACTAGATTTTACTCTTTGCCAAGCTTTCTCAACAAGTGCTTTATCCGCTATTGATCTATTTTTAGTATCACCAAATTTGGAATACGCTATATCGTGCTGTTTACAAGCCTGATCGAGCTTATTTATTCCAGGATCTCCTCTAGCAAGACGTTTCTCTAATTTGGTTCCAGGACCACAATAATGATATCCTCCAGGTAAATGTAATTCCACAGGTAATAAATCAATCGCCTTGTTAACTATAGCTCCAACCGGTTTACTCAATAGAGAAAATGCTGTTGATGCTATTCCCCTTCCTCTCTGTAATCTCTCTCGATTATGACGTATGCGTTTAACCCTCGACATGACTATTTATAGCAAAACTTACAATCAGTAGGTGCACTCTATAAATGTTTTACAATGAATGTAATATCAGTTTTGGTTTCTTGTATTATATACTGTTTAAAATCCATTTATTATATCGAAATGGATTTATTAATTAAATGTAGACATATTAAATAAAAGTAGTAAAAATAGAAATAAGGTGTAATTGCAGATGTTCCAGATGTTTCTCCGCTGGTGATGGTATCGTTGTCTTCGGTAAAATGAATAAACTTTAAATAGTTGTCATGTTCCCTTAGAAACTTGCCACTTAATCGTTGATAATTGAATAACACATCCCAGTCTAGTTTATCTTTAAAATTGTCAGTGTAATTCTCAGAGAGATTTTGATATTTACTTATTACTGCCCAACAGTTATTAAAATTTGATGTCATCTCTACGAGGAAGTCTTCTGAAAACTGTTGTCTTTGTAAAATATGGATCCAGTTAACTCTGTGAAAATAAATTCTTAACATAGTCATTGTAAAGAGGTAATGTATGGAAAGTTGTTCCCAATCCATATATCTATCAAACCGTTGAACAAAACCATCTGTCAACACTCCTTGGGGAAATCTCGGCTCTTGAGATATTAAACTCCACGCAGTAATATTGGATTCCATCATCCTCCCTGTATCGTCTCTCGAATATGACTGATGCTTTATCCCTTATCATGGGGGGTATTTTAAATTCTTTTTTCTCTTATGTAATCTTCATTGTTTTCTGTTGGTTCATTAATCACATTCACTTTATCCTCCTTTCCTAATGTCTTGACTTTAGAAGGCTTAGACGGTTTATCTCGTTGATTAGGTTTCTCTGGATTGTGTATATTTTTCCAGTCTAAATAATTGTGACTGTCAACATCTGAAGCTGCATCTCTTCCTGAAGCCCGATGGATATAATGGAATAGAGCTGCACCAAACCTTTCCAAATGTTTTTCATATTCCGTAGTCCATTTCTTGTGTACAATATCAAACATTTTCTTATTTACAGCGTCTCCATCCTGCTCACAATCACCTACATTTGATAATTTTAATTTTTTTACATCATAGCTTGTGTCAGTTTTATTCCTTTTGTAAATCGTTAACAATTTTAGAGTAGCTAAATTTACTGCTTCACCATCATAAATGGGATATTGTATATCGCTTAACCTTTTACCGGAAAACCCCCAATGATCTTCGTATACTGTTGGGGTTCTTTTTTTCATGTACTGTACCGTAACCGCATCAGACGACATAAGCGGATCACCAACATTTTGAATTACTTTTCTTTCAAAATTATAGTTGCCGTCAGGTGTTAACGGAAACCCAGCTCTTTTTTCACTATATACAGATTTTACTCCAAACTCGGAATACCGTCCAAACTTGTCCACACTCATGATGTAACTGAATCGCTATCGTTTAGGTTCTTATTATATATATATATATATGCGTCTACTGAACCATTATTCCTTGTTTTCGCAGTTCATCAACCAAAGCTACCCATTCGTTTTCTAAACCAGTGTGCCCGGCTTCCATGGCTTCATGTAATAATATCATTCGATCAACTAACTTATTTATATCGTTGTAATATATAATATTAGTTTTATACAAATTTTTCAATAATCCCCTTCCAGATGTGATAGGATCAGTTGTTTTTCTCTTTTTATGCAAAACATTTAATTCAGCAGAAGATAAAGCTCTTCTTTTAATTTGAGCTTTTTTTGATTTTGAGGGGAAAAGACTAGATATAATACTTGTATATTTTATTGACCGATTTCTATGAATAGGTAGGTCTTTGGAATACTTTTTTCTATGTGCATTTGTATACTCTAATATATTTTTAAACAATTGTAAATCCCTTTTAGTATATTTACCAGGATTATTTTTAAAGATAAGTTCAAACAAACCTTTTGTACCTTTATATTTCTTATCTCCAATAACTATATCATCATTTTCGTTTATATCTAACTTGCTATCTCCAATCATTAATCCGTTATCCTCTATTCTAGCTCCATAGGTATGATAACTTCGATTAGCATGTGCGGCGTGTAACATTTTTAACGTATATGTTCTTCCAAGTGTTCCTTTAAACATAATATCCGTGCCTAATTTGCTTAAGTTGGATGGGTTAATATCCTCTTCTTCTGCTCTTGTATCTTCTACACTTGTATCTTCTGTACTTGTATCTTCTGCAATATCCTTTTCCTTTAAATCCTCTATATCTCCGCTTTCTTCATACTCGTCGCTTTCTTCAGATGTATGTAACTGGCCAAAACTTTCATCATTCTGAAATTCTTCTTCATATTTGGAAATTGGTAGCATTTTGTCTCCTTCGAAGCGAATTGAAGGTTTTTCCATATTTTGTGCTAATCGCTTTAAAGGTTCAGTAACAGGTTTGAATGTTGTTTCTAAAAATTGCTCTCTTTCATTTATATCTGATTTTAAAGCTCGGTTTTTTTGTCTAATAGAATCACTAAGTGATTTTATTTCCTTTAATAGCTTTTCCTGGTTAACCATCTTCACACCTTGACGACTTGTACAGTAATACCGCTAATCAGTGTATTAAAACGAATGTATCAAAACCTATTCTATAACGACCATCTTTTATAGCATGATCTTTCATAATAACCAAAAATCCATACTTTTCCGCCCATGCTTTTCCGCAAAGCTCTTTAAACTTTTCAAATGGCATATCCGCATTCACATGATCGTTATATATATGTTTTAGGTTAGTATCATCTTGTTTGAATACAATTAGAATATTTGCATTATCTCTGATAAGTTGTTTTGGGATTTTGCTATAGGTTTGTCCTATATATATGCTGTCGATGTTATTATGTCTTCCCATGGCAAAGTAGTTTCTAATAGTATCCTGATTTTCACAAGATACATCGTCAAATATAAATACAGAATACGGTTTCGCTTCGTTTGGTTGCATAATGCTATCACTAGCGTTAAATTTGTAAAAATTAACATCAGACACATCAGATAGGATTTTATCCAGCAATTTATACTTTGGTTGATGTAGAGAATTTGAACAAATATATAGGTTATTAAACCTTAATCCCTGCGGATTAGTGATCAAATTAAAGACGACATTGGTCTTTCCACAGTTTGAGGGGCCACTTACTATACATCGAACAGTGTTTGGAAGTAAACTACCGTGTTTACCATTGTTGATTTTAACGTTATCCACAGTTAAATCATCTATGTTATTAATATTGAATCGATCTTTATGGTGAATAATCTCCATCCCGCTCAAAGGTTAACGATGAAATGAGTTGTTTGCATTACACCAAGTCCTTTATAGGTATCCATGAATCCTCAGTTTTGTTAAACCCTAACCACCGCACTTTAACTGCGTCCTTTTTTCTTTGTAACACTTTTTCAACAAGATATACATCACCTACTGTTGACTTTAATATTTCATGTCCATAAAATGCACCTTGCAACAAATCTCCTTTGTTATCTTTTAAGATATACGTTTCAGGTACAGTCGGTTGTACTTTATACACTGTAAAAACTTCATTCGTCCAATTGGGAAGGTATTTCTTGGTAAACACTCCCTTATATTTACTAATCCGTACTTTATCACTTAAATTAAATTTTCTTGGCTGCATTTTTTCTACTTTAGGCTTTGTATTTTTCTTTATGCGTTTTAATACATCTTTTGCATTTCTTCTATTTACTTTGTTAGGTTTCATACCGATAGTTCTATGAAACCTGTTGTTATAATCATTTATTAATTGTGGTAAGACATCATACCATACGTAAGAACCTCTTTTTGAAAATTGTTTATACAGTGCTCCTTTTAAGGTTCTATTGAATCTTTCTACAATAGCTGCTTTTTTCTCTGAATTTGTAGAATAATGATTTATTTTATATTTATTCATTAACTGTGCAAAGTTTGTATTAAAGTATTCTGTTCCATCATCAGTTTGTAAATGTTTAATTTTGTTTTTATCTCTTTTTATGGCTATTTCCATGGCTTCTGTTACGCTTTTACCAGTCTTGTCCTTTAGAGGCAAAGCGTCTGCAACTTTTGTAAAACAATTAATAATTGTGAGTATATATTTAAATCCTTTGTTTATTCTGCTATGCGGTCGCATTTCAATTAAATCCGCTTGATATAGATCATTTATCCCTTTTATAACAGTATTTCTTCTTGGAAACTTTATTCTTGCAGGTTTGTGTAGTTCATTAATAATCTTCTCCTTCAGGTCTGACATGATGGTTTCACGAAGACAGCTGATATGATATTAAATATTCTTTTGTATAAATCTGCTTATATAGGTCAAGGTCATTCTAAACTAATGTATAAAAGGGGGAACACAGCAAAATACTGCTGTGTTCCCCCTTTTATACGGAAAGGAAAAGGAAAAGGGATGTAGGACGATGAAAGGGTTACTCGTCAATAGGGTTGAGGGAATAGTGGCCGAATGGTAGAGTGTGGATGTTGTCTGCAAGGATGTGTCGTTTATCATCATTTGAAGAGAGAGCTTTTTTTACTTCCGTCACGCTGTACAGCTGATGGTTGAAACTTCTGATTGTGTTGAATTTTGCTGTTATATCTTGATCTTCAAATAAACATTTCTTATAGTGATTAAAATGCACATTCTTCTTTAAATACAAATTTTTAACTCCTTTAGCTTTCTTAATGAGTTGGTTTTCATTTAGTTGTAAAGAATATAATTTTGACATTAGTGCAACAGTTTCTTGAAGTAGAACACCATTGGCTTCATCTTTAAATTTGCCAAGCACTTTTTTGTTTCTGTCATTGTCGTAGTTTGGATGATCTTTTTGATAGTCGGAAAAGTCAAAGTCGTTTTTGTAATCAAATGTCCGAAGGTCTTCGTACATATCGTTAGTAATTATCCAATATATAAAAGCGTCTGTATCCATGTAGGAGATGCCGATGTTTTCTCGTCCATAAAAGGTGACCATCTTTTTGTAATGAAAATCGTACATATGAGTCTTGGAGATATCCAGGATTGTCATACCTATATACAAAGGACGATCCATCTTCACACTTGTTTTCTTCATAGATACAGCTACAAGATTTTCGTTAATAATTATAGATGTTCCAAAGTTTGGCTGTTGTACGAGTTTTTGTAGTTTGTTCGGATCTGTAACAAGTTTAACATTTTTATGTTTTCTTTTGTTTTCCAATGTTTTACCGAATATCGCATTGTTCATCAATTTAAAAAAGTCTTTTTGAAAGGCTGATGTAGCGGCTGCTCTTCTGGTAGTATTCGAGTCTATGTACGGTTTCAACCAGCACGATTAGGAAAATTCTACAGCTCTATTAATTTTAGTAAGACGTAAACCTAATTCGATAGCTTGTTGAACAACCCAATAGTGAGCTACGTATCGTTGTTTATTGTTAAGGGTCATCATTAATTTGGGGTGTTTTCCAGTTGGTGAAATTTCTGTTCTTGCAAGGAGTGGAAGGTCATAATGAAGATCGTGTAAATGTTCTGGATATTCAAAGTCGCAATCCAAAATATATCCGGTATCTCCTTGTTTTGGAATTTGTGAAATATCGCCAATACAGTCGGGATCAACCCATTTAAAGTTGTCAAATGGAAGTGGGTTCGACATGGCCCATCCATACAGATTATTCGCGTCGAAATATCCCAAGTACGTTGAAGGTTTCTCTTGATCATGGTCAGGTAGATATTTGTTGTTGGCTTTAATAGGTCTCGTCACGCTTTGAGTTAATCCACCTCTAACACCCGACTCAACCATTAAAACCATATCTATATCTGTTAACAGCTGGAGTTTGCAGTTTGTTTCTTTTAGCATTGCTTGCCAAGCTAGTCCTGGAGATGTATATGCATGTAGAGGGTCTAAACCGTATGCTGCAAAACAGGTTCTTCGGAATTCTTCCATAACATCGCAGAGAAGAGTCACGTCAAGTTTTACATAAAAGTCTGAGTATTCTCCTAAAGTCTTCATATCCAACTCGTTCCATACTCGACATGCGTGTTGATAGTCTTCAAGTGAAATCTCCGAATCATTAAGTTTGTTGTTAAATTGTTCTGGTGGAGGAAGTGATGTTTCATTAAATCTATGAAGTCCATCGATGTAATCTTAGGGGAAGACTCCTTTTCGAAGAACCAGATCCATTTTACTACTGGCTACAATTTTGCTTGTTTCTATCAGATCTTCTCTTTTTAAATTATCATTTAATTTCATTAGGCTAGAAGGCATAAATCGAAACGAATCAATAAATCTAAGTTTTATTTTGCCAACCTTTTTAGAGAAACTTATAAATTTTTCCATTGTTGTTGCCAAAACATCTATTGCTCCACCATCTCTTCCTAACTCCGGGATTATGAAATGAGAGTCATATCCGCTAAGGTTATGTAGAACAACGGGTATAAAAGATGGTACTTTGTAATTTAAGTTGCAAGCGTTACAGGCTGCACCTCTGTAGGCTCCTGTAAGATGGTCGTGATCACGCACTTTAACGTTATCTGGTGTAAATAGGTTATTACACAGATAACATGTTGTTGCCAAATTGTGATGTTGAAGTTGGTGTTCATCCATAGGTTGCATCGGTATTTTAATTTTGTAGATTTCTTCCACCTTAGAGGCAATGTAATACAACTCATCTACAAAGTGTTTCGCTGCTTGTTCACCACGATAAATCTTCGGAGCGGATGATAGACAAAATTCTTGAAGATGTTCTTCAGACAGCGTGGATTTTGTTATTATACAATAACTGTTTGGTGCATGTTTTTGATATTTGCTTCTTTTTGTGATATCCTCTTCTTGTTGTTCAATAGGAAGTAAAGATGCTTCGAAGTCCGCGTACACAACAAATGGAACAGGGTATTGTTGATTTACTTTGTCAAATCTTATCTGCGCTCTGCTGGGATGTGGCAATTTAATTCTTACCTCATAGTTTCCACTACATAACCTTTGATGTTCTACTAACCATTCTGAACCTCCTCTTCTTAATTCTTTGTTTACATGACAAAAACATCTTTTACAAATTGTCTTCTTTTCTTCATGTTTAGATAATTGTTTAGAAACAAGAGCTTCAAAATTGTTAATGTAGACATAGTGGGATATATCCCCTTTAGTGATTAATAGCAAATCCGTGTGATCTCTGCGCTCAATAGGTGTTATGCGCAAGGGGTATACATTGTTTGACGAATCTAAGCCGAAAATGTTGACAGAAGCTGAAGGGTTTTGTTTTTCAAATTTCGATATATCAGTAATTGCAACAGGGTAAGTCATTCCCTGGAAATTATACTTGTGTTGAACTTCTTCATATGCTTGACTTGGTCTTTCCGGATGGTTTTTTACATATTTGGCCAACATAACATATTTAAAACATTCATTATTTTCATTTTGCACGTTAATACAGGATTTGGTATTCATAATTTTTTGAGGTAGAGGGATATAGCTACTTCCTCTCATTCCATAACCGTGTTTATGAACTCTAACATCCAGACTTGTTATACTTAATAAAGTCCATCCAGATCCTCTTCCTTCATGCTCTTGTAGTTTCGTCAAAAGTTCCTCAAGACATTCTGTTACGATCTTTTCAATATCTGACGCAGCCATCATGGTTCGGTTTTTTGTCATGAAACCTCTTGGTGATGTTTCGTTTTGAATGTTAGTGAATATGGCATCTAGCAACAGTCCAAATTTGATAAAATTTAATCTTTTTTGTTCATTCTTTAGTGTTTTGGTTACCAATTCTTTGGCGTTATGTAAAAAGTTTTCAAGTTGTAATTTTACGTTGTCAATTTTAAAATGTGTTACTACATTACCAGGTAGTGCTTGAGCGTGTAGTTCCACATCTACTGCTGTTGATGTTGAGGGTCGGTGAAGAGTAGACATAGCAGCTGTTGATGTTGAAGGACGGTGAAGTGTAGACATAGCAGGCGTTGAAGTCGATGTTGATGGTGTTGATGTTGAAGGATGGTGAAGTGTAGACATAGCAGGCGTAGAAGTCGATGGTGTTGATGTTGAAGGATGATGAAGTGTAGACATAGCAGGCGTAGAAGTCGATGTTGATGGCGTTGAGTGTGCATAATGGATGACACTCGGTCTTAAAACTTCATTTTGTTCTTTTTGATTTAGGTTTGCAAATTGATGTTGTGCTAATTGATGGTCGATTGAATCTAATTCTTGTTCATTTTGTTTTTCTTTTGTATTTGTGTTGGGATTATGTTTTAGTTCTTTATGAATGGCTAAAAGCCAATCATCTCTAAATGAGGCTTTACAAATATCGCACCGATACATATTATAACTGTGTCTTCCTCAAAGGCTAACCAGCTACTAATAACACTCTAAAATGCACCTCTATTTATACCCGAAAAAGAACAGTGGTGGGGGGTATACATGCCGGAGTATATGTGTTAGTGAAGAAATACCAAATTTTACGCAGTAAGTACATTTTGCATCAAACCAAGATGTTTTCAAGTCCCCGAAGTGGGTCAAGGTCGTTTGAACATGTTGCCAAAACGGGGAATAGAGCAGTAAGTGATTCTCACTTGGACCACAAACTGATCTATTCCCCGCTTTGTATTATTTAACAGATCTTTAAGTTTTCTTTTAATTATCCTGATATTCAAAAAGTTGTTTGTATGAGGGTTCTTCAGCAAAGAAATGTTGAACCGCCAAGTCATCTTCAGTCAGAGGACATGATTCCAACAGTTTTTGATCGATTGAGGGAGCTGACAGCGGTTCTTGGAGTTTTAACTGTAAACTTTTGATATATTCCATGGCCTTATATAAAACTGTTATTTTTGCATCTCGAGGATTGGCGAATGGGATTACACTTTGTAATCTCTCATATCCAGTGTTAATATTCACTCTCCATTTCTTTGAGTGTTCAGCGTTTCTCTGATTGTAGACAGATCTGGAGTTGGATGTGCTTGCTTGCGAATCCATAGCTGACTAATACGTGTATTCCAAAGTGCATGCTTAAATACCTGCTTACCCCCACCATTAGAGTACCCCCCTCTTGGAGCATATGTTTGATTTAGTAATAATTATTGTATCAAAAGAAGTTGTTTCCAAGTCCTGATATAGGTCAAGGTCATCTGAAGATATTTCCAGAACGGGGAATAGAGCAGTAAGTAGTTCTCACTTTGACTACAAACTGATCTATTCCCCGCTCTGTATTCGTAGTTGGAAGGTTAACGAAGAAAACTAATCAGACTCATCTGACATATCAGACTCATCAAACGGAAATAAGCGACGGGGGAGAAAGCTAGTGACGTAAGTACCCTCAAAAAGGGTCCTACTACCACTCGGAGTTGCCTCCATGTGTTCCAAACAGAGTGACTGTTGGTAACACTCCGCATCGTCCGAATTCGAGTTTTCCTCCACGTCATCCGCTACACTAGAAATATCCTCATCACTCTCCAATTGTTCCATCCAACTCACGGCTTCCATCTCTACGGAATCAGCTTCTTCATCTTCCAATACCGCATCTTCATTTTCATCTTCATCTTCTAACATGTTTTTTAACATTAGAATTACCTCTCGTGGATGAGGAAAGATGATGTCTCTTGGTGCCATGACTAGACTGATTCAACCATTGATACAAACTCGCCTTTTATACTACAATATTTAGAGGGGGGGATGGGGGGGGGAGTGTTGGGGAGGGGATATTGTTGTTAAATATATATTTAGTATTAAACAAAGTTGTTTCCAAGTCCTGAAGTGGGTCAAGGTCGTTTGAACATGTTATCAAAACGGGGAATAGAGCAGTAAGTGATTCTCACTTGGACCACAAACTGATCTATTCCCCGCTTTGTATTCCAGACATCTTTAATTTTGTTAACCCAGTTATTCATCCTGGTCTTCATCCATGAGGAAGATTTGTTTGTAGGCTGACGGTTCTTCCTCAAGAAAATGATGTTTCACCAACCTATCTTCCACCAGGAACACGCATTCTATCGGTTCAAGAGAGACCGGTTCTTCAGAAGGAACTTCTGCAACTATTTCCTGCAGATGTTTTATGTATTCTATTGCCCGATATATCATGTCCTTTGTTTTAGTAGTACATTTAACGCCCGGGACTTTACTTGATAATCTCCGGTAGGCTTTTTGCATTGTCAGCTTATATGTTTTTGTTCTTAATGCGTTTTCGGCTCTTCGGTTCCGCAAGCAATTGTTGAACTTCAAAAACTCTGATAGTTCATCTTTATACTCTTTGGATGTGCTTGCTTGGGAATCCATAGCTAACTACTGGGGATATTCCGATGCGGTCGCTTAAATACCAAGTTTACGTGGTGGGGGTAAATGACAAGGATATTATTGTAGAAAGTACATTTTATATCAAACAACGATGTCGCAGAATGACAAGTCTTGTAAGTGGGTCAAGGTCGTCTGAACATACCACCAGAACGGGGAATAGAGCAGTAAGTGGTTCTCACTTAGACCTCAAACTGATCTATTCCCCGCTCTGTTTTTAATCTCTCTCCTTTTTATTGATTCAACAATGGTTTGGTTTAATATAAAATGTTGTATTGATGATCCATTTCTGCCGGAGTAACCTTTCCATTATACCAATCATTTTAAGTAACTTTACATTGTTTTTATAGCTTGTTTTCCATGCATCCTGTTCACTATTATACACTGGAGCCGTAGGCTTCCACATATACAAATCACAACCAACCTCCCAATCGAGAAACTTGTGCAGTAATCTTCTTAAGACAATTAACTGATCGTGATTTTCAACCTTTCTGCTTACTACTAGTGTTGCTGCAGCGATAGGGAGAGCGGGTGTACTCATTTTCAGCAGAATGATTTTACCAGTGATAGGGAACCCCTTTTATACTACGTTTAAATGGTGGGGGTTAGTGGTGGGAGTACAAGGGTTAGGGAAGGGGTATATCGTGTTAAGAAATAAATATATCTTCCATTATTTTACAGCACGGAGTGTAAGTCAATACTATACACAAATATTCTAAGTCTTTTTAGTGGGTCAAGGTCGTCTGAACATATTGCCAAAACGGGGAATAGAGCAGTAAGTGATTCTCACTTTGACCACAAACTGATCTATTCCCCGCTTTGTTTTTTTTTGTTTTTTTTTTTAACCCCTCTCATTGTTTTAACGAGTTTAGTCATCTTCTTTTTTAAGGGTCGGAGGTTCGACAAAAACGTTCCCTAATTCTTTTTGTAAGATTAAGGGGGGCAGCGGTTCCTCAGGCAGTTCAGCTTTTATAGAAGGTTCTTGAAGCTGTGTTTGAAGAAACTTAATATATTGTATTGCCTGTCGAATTTTTGAAATCCTAGAATCACTAGGATTAGCAAATGGTACAGCGACTTGTAATCTTTTGAATCCTTCTCTTACTTTATTTTCGTTTCTTCGCGAACGATCTCTATGTTGTTTCGCTCTACGTTCCCAGATTACTTCCATATCAGTAGCTGATGAGTTGGATGAACCTGCTGGAGTCTCCATAGCTGACTAATGAATATGTTCTACGACGCCACGCTTATATACCCGCTTACCCCCACCTAAAAGGTTGGTGAACAGATCAATGTTTTGGTTTGAAAAGGAATTTAAACAGAGCGAAATTTGTCTAAGTCCGTTATCTAGGTCAAGGTCGTTGTAACATTGTAAAAAAAAGTGTGGACAACCTATTTACACTCTGCAGCATATGCTACAAAATGTAAATAGGTTGTCCACACTTTTTTTTTTAATTTGGAAAAAGAAAGACTTGATTTAATTTGGAAAAAGGTTATTACAATTTTTTCCACACAGTGGTTCCTGAATTGTCTCTGATTAGATAGTGCTTTTTCGTGGGTTTGTAGGGATGGCGCATGGCTTTAGGTAATCTTAAAATGTAGAGTTGGTCTCCATATTTTAACATGACCTTTAAGAAACCCATTATTTTGACAAAGAAGTATTGTTTGTTTTTACAAAGCCTATTAATCCGAGTTTTGGCTGGTTTCACTGTTGGATGTGGTGTGGAAAGAGAAACGGTACCCTTGTGTTTTTGTCTTAAATGAAAACTGCATAATTCTTCATCTAAGACACAAGATTTAGCACAACGTTCCCCTTTCCTTGCACCTTTTTTAAAACTGTATTTACATTGTTGTGCAGGAAGTAAGCACTTCCTTCTCAAGGATTTTAATTCATTAAATTTCTCTGAAGGAGTTTGATCATTTATGCAGATTACTGACGGACGAAAACTTGTGGAAGGTGGAGTGATGATTGGACAAATGATCTGCGGTATAGTGGGTGTTGAAGATCTTGAATTCGGTGATGATGATCCCGAGCTCGAAGATGAAGAAGAAGAGGACCTCGAGCTCGAAGATGACGAAGAAGAAGATGACGAAGAAGACCTTGTCCTTGACCTTGGTGATGGGGAAGATAAAGATGATTTTGTTGGTGACTTGGGTCTTGGTGGTGGAGAAGATGGAGACCTTGGTTGCGACTCTTCCGGGATTATCAAGGACATCAGTAATGCCTGGCGGAGTATGGACGCAGGACCGGATGATGAAGAAGCAGGCGATGAAGAAGCAGGCGATGAAGAAGCTGGCGAAGATAAAACATATTTTGGAGGTCAAACCTAAATAACTTCTTTATTTACGGATTAAAATATATCAAGTGGGTATTCAAATTACGCGGATTGATCAGACAAACAAGGTGGTGCAAACAAAATTCAGATCCGACCAAGGGCATAGCAGTAATAGCTAAAAAACAGCTATTTTAGAGGTCAAACCTACATTACTTCTTTATTTACGGTTTAAAATATATCAAGTGGGTACTCAAACTACGCGGATTGATCAGACGAACAAGTTAGTGCAAACAGACTTCAGATCCGACCAAGGGTATAGCAACTGTAGTGAAAAACAACTGTTTGAAGGACAAGGGAACGTTGTGGTGGGGATAGGTGTCTATCCTACAAGCTAGCGCTACATCATTATACTTCCAGCTGTTGTCGGATGAACATCTACCTATATAGTTTGTGTTAACGTTTGAACATGTCACAGTTTTACTGGAATATGAGTAAGGTGTCCTTCAGTAGCCCGCTTGCCACCACCTTCTACTTCTCCGACGATGAAGATAGAATGTCTACGCTTTTAGCGGACAATGAGCGGTTCCATCGTAGAATAGCCAAGGTTGAAACACTCTTAGCCAGTTGTCTGCTGCACAAGAAGCAACACATGGAAACATGCACTAGTTTAGATCATAGTGACTGTAATATTTATACACATATAGTGTTGAGACAAATTAATTGAAGTTTTCAGTTAAGGAGCTACGGTCTTGACAGTGTAAGAGTCAGACCCTAACTAATGCGTGTACGCTAGTTAGTGCGCGATGTAAAAACTTGGTGGGGGAAGTGGTGTGGTGGGGGGGGAGTGATGTGGTGGGGGAAGGGACGAGTACCTAACCTACACTCAAACGCTGCATTACTAGAGTATGCAGGTTTGCTGAAATAAGGAACATTAAAAATGGGCTTTTATATAAATATAAATCAATATAACTCAACTAGGTAAAGCCACGTTCTACTAATTTATGTTCATAATTAAATGAGATAACTAATTAATTATTCTCCATAAGAATAACATGGGGCTGTAATAATAATCATTGGAACGGACAACACCATGAGCAGCGTCAACGACAATATTTGGGGAGATGCGGTTTGTGAGGAGGAGTTGATAGCAACTCTTGACGCTACCGAGGTTGAGCAAACTACATCTCAGCAGCCAACAAGCAACATCATAAGCCGTGGCAATAACATTATTTGGGGAGGTGTGATTAGTGAGAAGGAGTTGGTGGCAACTCTTGAGACTACCGAGGTTAATCAAGGAGCGGCGATGCAAACTATATCTCAGCAGCCTAGGACATATGAACAAGTCCTGGAGGAATATAAGAACGCGTATGATTATGCTTGCAAGAGGTGGTGTGCGCAGCCGCAATGTCCAGAGCAGGAGGATGAAATGGAAGCGGATTTTCGGCTGGTTACTAAACTAGAGGAGGAACTTCATCGTGCAGACCAGGGTTTTAACTAATGGATATTTTATCCAAAGTCTTCCTCCCCACGTCAGCTGCCATCTGCCGCGCACTTGTCACCTGCCACCTGTCGCCTGCCATCTGCCGCCTACCATCTGCCGTCCGCCATCTGCTCCGCCCCACCACACTTTTACCCCCACCATTTGGTACGATTGCAACGCTAGCTTGTGAATAGTCAGTACACCTCCAGCTCTCAACTGGTGAACATCATCCTCTCTCCGCGCTCTTCACAAAATAACATTGTCATGTCACTCAAGATTCGATGTATTTATTATGACTCTATTTATCTATCAATTTCCACGGACCTGGAGGTTTTTAAAGAGGAGTTAAGACTTCTCCTAGCGAATGGCTACAGTTTATCTTTAGAACTGATCGCAACAAACAACATTGACTCTGCGCAGGGGTCAAATTATCTACCGCCTTTCATCAGAAAACGAAGTGATGGTCGTGACTCCGGATCAACAACATCGATGACGACAAACAACGGGGAACTATTGTAAACATAAATTATTGTAAACATAACTTATTGTAAATAAAAAGAAATGTAAACATTAAAGTAATAAATGAAATAGTACTACCTCGCACTCGTATCATTCGATTGCTTCATTCGATTGTTTTCATTCGATATTTTTATCGAATGAAAACTATCGAATCACAATCGGATTTTACGCGTGCGAGGTAGTACTTTTTTAAAACACCCTCCCAGTGACCTTGAACTTTAACCTTTCCCTCATTACGTCACAAAACCGCCTACGTCACTGGCTGAGGCTCAGATGACGTGTTTAATGACTCAGCGCTTCCGGTCACGTGACCGGAAGCCATAAATCACTTGGCCCAGAACCTACAAACCCCCACTACTAAAACATCATGGTACATAAAATTTACGTGCACTTTATATTATTTTAATTTTTAATTATATTGAAAAAGGTAGCCTTATCTATTGTAATTACTTTGTTTTATTTTCTGTACAGACGTAGGCCATTCTATCTTACCTTGGCCATATTCACCAAAGTAAAGTAAGACCAACCATTTATATATTATTTATGTAACCCCGAAAATGTAACCCATGCTTATACCAAATTGGCACTATCGGTATAATATATATCGGTATATCTGATTAGCGACCTTATACCAGTAAATTTGTGAATGTATATTCCATACATACGGTACATAGTCGTATAATTCCAGGAGTGAGATATTTAATTTACGTATTTTATTAGTCAATGCAAATCCTTTAAGTAAGTATAGGCTATCCCCCACCAAAAGACCACGAACCAACGGTCCAGGAAAGGAATGAAAGGAAAACAATAAAAGGAACAAACCAGCTCCTTTCTTTCTTTTTCTTGTTTCTTTTTTTTTGTTTGTTGGGGGGGTAGTATAGGGTTTAGGGTAGTATAGGTTTTTGTACTGTAATACAAAAACAGAGCACAGCCACTCAAACTAAAAACCGTAATGGGCATATTTATGATTGTAACAATAACTTTTAATAATTGTGCCTACTCTATTATATATTCTTAGCATCTTTTATTTCGGTGCAAGAGGTCACGGGGTCTATTCTCAGAGTTTTTTGAAAGGGTTTGTGTTACGTTTTTTGAAATGCCGTAGGCATTTATTTCATTTAATAATACTTAAACTAAGTAGAAACAAGCAAATAAAACAAATCTGTAACCATATACCAAATCACAATTGTCCAATCACACCCTGTTCCACGATCAATGCCTCATCTCTGCATCCTCTCACCAAAGAATGAGTCAGAAGGCATATGACATCCCTGAAAAACTCAACACAATCCCTGGAAAGTTTAATTTGACTGCTTAGAAATTACTTGTATAGAAACTCTGCTTGACTTCATATAACATTGTAATTTTTATTTTTATTTGTTTACAATACAACTTTTAAAGTATGGGATCCTTTAATTTCATTCAAACCTACAAAACTGCCTATTGGAGGAAGTATCCTCAATTTTTTGTGATTTCATTATACAGGTTACCTTACATGTTCTTATTAATAATTACTAAAACGTCCAGGTAGTAGTAACACGATCAAGATAGACCGAACAACGTATCCTTAACTATTCTTATAAGGGAAGGGCGAAACTGGTTGGCTGTACGTTGTTATGTCAATCCTTTGCCATTTTGGGTTCCATTAACTTGTCTAACTAATCTATCTAATAGATCTGTTTGCAATCGAATTATCTTCCATATTTCAACTCAATAGAGGCTCCATACGTGATTCAACTCGTCAAACTCGTAAACCTTCAAAGCTTTGTTCAGATGGTTTTTACAACAATATGAACATTGATAAACCAAAAAGGTCAAAGGTCAAACTATGTCACACATCACTACATCACTCTGATACCGGCCTCTAACATTGATCCATAAGACAAGAGTATAATGCGTGTAAGAATTCCTTGAGCGTAGACATGTTATAAGGATTATAAAAATTTAACACATCGGAAAGAGTCTCGATAGATTAAAATCATCAAACCAAATACTGGGCGTTTTTCCATTGGGCTTTATGTTTATGATGCATGTTTAACCGTTGCAAAAAATGATTTTATTTAATAAGGTGATTATATAACGAGTTTATATATCTTACCATTATATTTGAGAGTGCCCAGCCTAGCAATAATAAAAAAGGCTATAAATTAAAAAAAACATAATTAAACTTCGTAATAATAAATAATAAGAGTTAGCAAGATTCTTATAAGTTTCAGTTGAAAGATTTTAGAAGATTTACAGAAAATCAAGTATAATCTTTCATAATAATTACCTCAAAGAGGTACAATTTGTTTAAATATATAACACATTTTAATAAGATAAAAGTGTATCCTATTTCTTAGCGTTGAAAGCAAGTTAAAAGCGATGACAAACAAAATGCAAAGTTCCCAACAAAAGTTCAAAGCGTCTGTGGTTCCTTTGAAAATGTTCAACAAATTCCCATCAGCTTATATTTTTTAATAAAACTTTGTATAATTATAAATACGAAATAATTTATAATGCTTGTCGAATAGTTACAAACTAAGTAACCATTAAATTATTACAAAATATAAATTGTGTGAGCACGTATATATAAAATATTTGGATAATTGTATGTTTAAGAAAGTGTGTGCACATGTTAAATTTGATTTTATTTATTATTTCGAAGTATGTTATGTGTTTGTATGTTAACATCAATGTAGACAATTTACATTTATTTCAGCTGATTAAACAATTGCCTATGTTTTTTTCATTTGTTATTTTAAACCATTTGCTTCTTATATAGGATTGTGGTTGTAATAAATATAATAAGGTTTGCTTTAGACTAATTTAAAAAAAAATAGAAAAATTAAGGTACAGCACAGTATAAATTATGATATCAGATACCAGTTCCCAAATGGTGCAGATTTTATCAGAAGATTTAACCTTAGCGATGATACCTGTTCCATTAGATCGATAGATACATAACAAAATGTTATAATAACAAGTTTAAAGAATTACAATCGTTCTATGTAATTAAAAGTTTATATTTTAGTGTCCATACTTTTAAGGAGTAAATTAAGAATTTGTTTACACAAATGTCATCTTAACAAGAATATAAAATTTGATAATTTTCATAATTGTATTCACATCGGTTGAGGAGTAATACAACTTCAGTGTAACACTTCATTCAAACAGATAACTAAGCGTTTTAGGCCATAACTTTACAATATTTGTATAAACTTATTTTTTCACTAATAATTATATTCTTGATTATTAAAGGTTTTTCCTTGTCAACCTGTATACGTAACGATAGATTTGGGTTTGCTAAGTCACGATACGTTCAAAACTCCAATTCGATTTGAATGTGAATAAAATATAACAAATTAACATAATAAAAAATGAATATACATCATGCACCTTTCATTACTAAAACTCATAAACACTTAACATTACTGCTTCCCAAGGTTATTTACTTATTTTATATAATACCAACCATAATGAATAAACATTGTTATACTGTTAGGAATTATAATTATTCCGGATTAATAAACGTGTAATGTATAAACTTTACCGTAATTCAGAGTAAACACACATCCCACGCCCCAGGCCGAGTGTGTTGTTCTTTACACGCCCCGCCTACCTGAATATGTTTATACGTGTCAGTAAACGGTACACATCTAATTATACATAAGGGAATGTTGGTATATTTTAGAGCAAACCTATACTGGACACATTACATTGAGTACTGTCAAACCTCTATATAGCTTACATTTTAATCTAAAAGCAATTATTAATTGCTTTTTACTGTAGATAAATAACATTGTTAACGTTGTGCTGTGCAAAAAAACCTTATATTATAAGAAATAACTAAAGGTCAAATTAGAATATATTGTTTTTATACCATATAATAAAAGAGGATTAACCAACCCAGTCTGTTATTTTGTGCAATTTTAATAAAAACAAATTTAATCATATTTTAAGTACTTTTTTGAACAAGTATAACTTAATGACAGAAGTGTTGAATAGGTATTTATTTGGTTTAGGATCAACAACAGCTTCTCATAACTAACTAATTTATCTAAAACTAAGGATACAAATATTCAGAATAATAATTGTTTTTTTTACAAACCTAATTTGCAAATTAATTTCCGAAGAAAATTTCCGGTATAAAGCTTACTGTAGCTAACTTCCGGTAGCCAACCTCTATTTATCTTTAAAGATAAAGGGAGAGTTTAAGGTTTTTCTTAAACCTGAGGAAAATGGTCTCGCCTGTGAACAATATTGATGTTCTAGTGAATTAGGTTTCAGGTTTAAAGAATAATAAACAAATACAGTCCATTATTCATAAATAGCGAACTACTATTAAATACTGATTATTTGGAGGATAAACTAATTGTATGTAGAAATATTATACAGCCTTTAAATATAATAACTTAAATGGGAGGGATATGTTTTAAATTTTAAAGATTTGAATCTACCAACTGCATTTTAACAAATATATAAGCGTCGTAGCATCACAACAAAATATATTATATAAAAACCTGTATATGTATAGATATTAGTTTCTTAATTCATTATTTAAAAATATATTACAATTAACTCATAATAAAATTCCTTATGACTGCCTCTTCAACACGCTATCTATTTCTCCTTTGATCTACCTTATATCCTTTTTTTTAGTTTTGTTTATCTTGATCAAATACTAATCTTTAGCGTCTAATCTTCGCTTCTGCCACTTTCTATAATTTCTAACAGGCCTTAATCTCAGTTTGATCTGCCTACAAATATTTCTTAACAAGCATTATCAGTTATAACGGGTTTCTTATCCGATTGATTCAGAACTTATGGCGTTTGTAAAGTAAAGAACACATCCTAAGTCCATTACCTATTTGTTATTTTGTTTGGATTGAGTTATAAAAGTAAAGCACGCATTTCCATTTGGATCTAGAAAAATATATATTCACGGTTGGGATTGTCAATAGCGGATGATCTGCTATGAGCCAAAAGAAAACCTGGAAAACCTGGACATTTACTGAGTTCAAAATAGCTAAAGGTCTAAATTAGTAAAACAAAATGTTAAACTTTTTGCTCCTCTATAGAAACTAAAACCAGTCATACTTTTTATTTATTTTCTAAAGGCAAAACGTATATCGATGTGTAACATGACATACTCTTTCCATAAGACTGGCATATATCTTATTAGGGGTTTTAAACGTCTGATGGTAGGTATTAATTATAATTTCAAATGTTTTAATTTACATTATACAACGCTAAGAAATTAACCTAGAAAGAATCATCGAATCGAAAATAATCAAATTTTGAATTTAATGAATATTTAGATAAGAATGAAATGACAAGTTGTATCCACTGTAAATTCACATTGGTTCGTTTGAGATCGATCCACATGTGTCATTGTGTCCTACTAACATATATCTTTTATACGAGGTGCAATCCAAATAAATTAAAATACTACCATTCTCTCAATTTAATTATTATCAAGGGTTTGTTTGGATATCTTGATTATATTTTTACATGTGCTATAAATAGTATTTAAATTCCTTGTAGTGAGTTGTGTATACAACACACAGCAGCAATTGAAGTAGCATTTTTACTAAAGAGAGTAGGCTATCGTTTAAATATTTGTATTCAAGGAGCACATTTTAAACATTTATTTTGCCCAAGCACGCCTTTTCTGTTTTGGGCTCTTTTTGTCTGCACGAACAAACAGCCTAAATCCGAGTCAAGCGAGTTTTCCTTCCACTGGAACGTTCCGAATACATTACGGAACTGTTTACGTGGACATGTTCTTTGTTGCTAAAAACCGCTTACTTAAATAACAAAATGTTTAACAGATAACAAACATTTTTAAAAGGTTAAAGTACGTGCGTATTTTCGATTTGTGTAAAAGTCATACCGTGTGGTAACGCTTTCAGGAAAAATAAATAATAATAATAATATTAAAGTGAATAGTAAGTATATAATGATAATTATTAAAACATTTTTAAAACATTAAATATGTGTTACTATTTTTAATATTTAATGTCAAAACGTGTAAATACATTGATATGCAAGAGCAGACTTCTAACGAAGCAATAAATAAACATAATTTAATAGATAACAAATTTATGTTTTGTCTTTTACATGCCACATTATAGCAGAGGATCAGCAAACGTGTTATACGTAATTGATGTTAATAGTTATTTTATAATAATTCGGTCATTAATAACATAATAGTTTCATTCAATTCTGTTAATTATTGACTCAATGTGTGTATTGTCTAATGTATGATCTCTGATAAGGTTAGCCAACTGTCATAAGAATCGCCTCCTCCAGCATTGTGTCATCGATGTGAATTTTGACTTATTATTTTTACCCATTATTTATACTTAAATTGACTAAATTATTTAAATTATTAGAATTTAATCCTAAATAAAAAACAAAAAAACTGCGTAAGTGAGTTTATTAAAAAATGACTCTGGAACAATTGTTCTGTAGTAAATAGTTTCGGTTTATAAAGTGAAGTCTTAATCCGACAAATCTTTCATGATTTGTTGGGACTCAATGTTGTATTTTTTATGGAAACAAACTTTATGATTTCTGAAGTAATATCATCACATATGACAGAGGTTTACTATTGTATATTAGTGGAGTGGATAGTATATTCTTTTTCCGGAGGTGAATGTAGTTATTTTTAATTGCAAGTGTACCAGATACTGATTTATTATATATTTTGATTTAATATAGTGTTCAACATACAAAGTATTATTATCTGGTCGTTTTTAAATAACACCACACCACCAAATGATTGAATGGTCGTTTGTTTAAAGCTTCTCAAGTCAGGGTGTTGAGCAATTTCCCAGAGGTACAATACAATTTGAACTTTCCTCCATCAAACAGTGTTCCTTGTACGGTGTTGAGAAGTCCTGCACCTGCTTCCCATCGTGTTTTTGTTACCATGTCTAAAGACATTTACTGTAAGATTATTCACTGTAAATGTTTTCTCAAATCTGAAATACTTTCAAGAATTTTAATTCAAGTTAAGAAATCATATTCTTAATTTGTCAATAGTTAAATTATCGTGCTGAGGTGGTTTCTTTTTTAACTATTTAATAGTCTTGTAATTTTGAGTATATATATGCTTGGGCGTATAACATTTTCTCACATCCATACTGTATCGTTTACATGTTTGCACGATGTTAGAAAAATTACCAACCCAAATATATTTAGTTAAGTTAGTAACAATAATTAGCCATGTAATATTGTATAACAAAATATTTTCAACTACAACTTCTTGAAGTAACAGATGAAACAAATTAAATTGTTATGTATTTTTTAATAAGAACAATAACACTTTGACAGCTTGATATGAAAAAGAAAACTGCAGGTAAAAGTATTTAGTACCAGTCAACTAAATTAATCAAAAATCACGAAATATTCACTTTTATTGAATACTTAAATAACATGAAATCGTCAAATACATTACGATAAAGATATAACAAAATAATAAACACAAAATCCCCCTAAAATACCCTTTGGGATAAATCGATCTGGCTGGTTTACGTAATTAAAGTCATAAATGTTGTTTTACATGTTTGCACCAAATCTAATCAGAATCGGACCTTTTTTACGAGATTTATCGAACCCACACACACACAAACACACACAAACACACACACACACACACACACACACACACACACACGCGCGCGCACACACACACACACACACACACACACACACACACACACACACACACACACACACATATATATATATATATATATACAGTTTTGAACGAATAGTGTTTTTGGAATCTGGGGACCTCAAAACGAAAACTTATAATAGTCCCGGGCCTAGGTCTTACCATGCCGACCAACAACGGTAATAGCTTCTTCCCTGTAGGGGAAATTCGCTAAAAATAATTTAGAAATAAAATTAACCTATTACACATTTTTGTCAGACATGTACTCACCGAAACTGTAATCAGTATTACCTTATATCATAGTGATAACAATTTATAGTACTTTTATCTCCGGTTTAGTTATTCAGTGTTCCATTGATCTTTATCTTTAAACAAATAATTATAAATTGAATAAGAATTTACGTGGTAATGTGTATTACATTACCTAAACAAAAAACTATATACAAATACGAAATGTGATATTAAAAGGAAGAGAATCCAGCTCAACGAAAAGTAAATGACGCTGTCACAGCAATTTAGCAAAGTTTCGGGTCCCTGAGGAGAAAATTGGCAGCGAAGTTCAAGTTATATCTTTACTGAGGACTAGAAATACTTGGGTACGTTAAAAGATCAAATATGTAACTTGTTAAACATACTCTAACTACATTTGTATAAATAGTTTAAGTTACTTAACAATTTTAGATTATTTATGATCCTTAAGTTAAAGTTAAATAACGTTGAAAAGCTATTCTTTTAATCCGGTAAAAAAATTAGGAATCACAAGGTTTGACTGGTTGACATGCATGTATAAGCTTTTGTTATTATGTAACATCTAATAAAAGTCTTTGTTAAATAATAAAAAAAAATATATACAACTTTTATAAAGAATTTGCTAATCCTTCGAGATTAGACGAAATAAAACCAAGTGCATTATAGCAAACCGAACCATTATGATTGATTCAGTGAATCATCTTACCGATTAGTTATTTATCTTAATATATAAAATCCAAATACCACTGACTGACTGACTGACTGACCTATCACGAAATCTAAATAACTATAAGGCATTTGACATTTAAGTGCTTGCTAAGAAATGGTATTACGAAATTCCTCCCGTGTTCCGCCCCACTGGTTCCCAAAGTTCCCATGTATTCTTTATGGACATTCACTTTGATTTAAGCTGATGCAAATTCAAGCAGCTTATCTTGATTCGTATTAGTTCCATGGGCTAACCACATAATGCAGCACATACAACTATCATAGCTTACGGGGCGAAGCTGCAATGGGTCGGGTAGTTATATTATAAAAGCATAAAAATAAGATAAATTCTATTTAACTAATTAGTTTTATCAAAATATATGCTAGTGTAAAAAGTATTTTAAATTGAATAAAAAACTACCATACTAAAAAGTAATATACTAAAACTCAGGTATCAAACTAAATAAACAGGACATTGTAGGGTAAATGGTGGTTATAATCTGCTAATTATTGCAATTTCCGGCGTTGTGTGTTATAGTAATGATGTATTATGGATTCTAGTTAACTCACCTACGGAACAATGAAACTCTGCCAATATGATTTATTAAATATGAAAAAATATAAGGGAAAATAATCCACTGGTCCATACCTGTCATTATTATAATTTGTAAGCTTAAAATCAGACACTAGTTTTGACCATAATCAGTCATAGCCGTGAGGAAAAAATGCTTATATTTGAGTTTGTTTTTATAATAATATTCAAGAATTTTATTTTTTTAATTCAGGGTCTATGTGTAAAAACATTTCAAAACTACGATGTAACGGTGCATTCCCATTTATGTTGAAGAAAGCTGGGTTTGAAAATATAACAACAAACTGTGACCATAATGAAAGGTAACTGGGTTTACAGTGTTCAACAGGAACTTATGACCAGTGTTTAATATTTTTAAATTACTCATCGCTATATTAAAATGTATTATTCATGTTTGTTTTTAAACTGTCTCCAGATACAGTATTTGTCAATATGTTTATTTAGCAATTTCTAAGTTTATTATAAGTTTTGTTTTATTGTAACGTTATTTTGGGATGTTTTGCTGTTCAGACATGTTATTCCTTTCTGTTTAAAACAATTTAAAAAATAATAGTTATTAACAGAAAACAATGCTTATGATTTAAATATTATTTTACGGAAGTTAACGTTAGGTTGACAACACATATTTCAACACATTTACTGGATTCGCGTAATAGAACGTGAAATTAATATATATAGAAAGATCGCCAACCACGACCCAATTGTGATTAATTATTGGCTTCCTCGTTTCTGGATTCCATAACTTACTTAGCCCGAATTTAACCGTACGTACATTATTAGTTGGCACGATTGACAATTTTTAACAGGCAAGTTCGTGCTCGTTTAGCGTTATCTACGCTCAATTTTTACTCAGCTTTACATTTAATTCATTTCATATACCAAACTTGTTTTGAATAGTCCTGCTAAAGCGTTATCAATATTTCTATATCAGAAAAGTGGTTTTTTAATTCATAAGTCGGTAAATATATGGCCATTTAATGCAATATCCATAATAGGCTATGCCATACAGGAAACCAAAGAAACGTTTTGCAGGGAAAATAGGTAAAATCAGAGTCCATATCTAAACTTTCCCAACAATAAATAATTTACGTACAATATCGTGTAAATAGGCTGTGTAGGAATACACTGACAGTTTGTTCAACTTATAGATCAATGTTAGAGTGAGGAACTGCGAATATGCTGAGGTAAAATTATTTTACAATACAAAATGAGGTTAAAACGCTCGTGAAGTTGACATGAGACATAAAACCAGTAATACATTGTATTATGGGATAAAGGGAATGCAATATTAAACAAATATAAATTGGAGGACCAGGGTAAAAACACCCACAAATTAAGGAAAGGAAGGATGGCCAGTTAAGAAAAGACGAACATTTATTCACAAGAAAAGGAGAATTGACAGGCACAAGCTAAAAAAAAAACATACAAATGCCTTCACCCTTCAATGTTCATTAAGCCAGTAGCATTCCATACTATTCTCTTACTAGTTCATAATGTACACTCTTGTTATCCCCAACTCACCAGTTGTAACTGAGTCCGGTAGGTGTGGGTAGGTAGTTACTTTCACCTTCCATAATGTCAATTAACCGTCACTTCTATGTTCAACATCACTTTTCACTGAATTTACGTCTGCAAAATAAAATACTTGTGCCTCCAAAAGAAGCTAAATTACTTTCATTAGGTTTTTGGGAACTAAGAATAATAGAATATAAATATAAACAAACAGTTCCAAACAAACAGGCCTTCACCCTTCAATGTTCATTAAGCCAGTAGCATTCCATACTATTCTCTTACTAGTTCATAATGTACACTCTTGTTATCCCCAACTCACCAGTTGTAACTGAGTCCGGTAGGTGTGGGTAGGTAGTTACTTTCACCTTCCATAATGTCAATTAACCGTCACTTCTATGTTCAACATCACTTTTCACTGAATTTACGTCTGCAAAATAAAATACTTGTGCCTCCAAAAGAAGCTAAATTACTTTCATTAGGTTTTTGGGAACTAAGAATAATAGAATATAAATATAAACAAACAGTCAGGTGATAATAAAAACATATGAGAGATTAAGGAAATAAATAAGAACAGTTGATAAGAAAATACAGAAGGTTGAAACAAAATTAAGAATTCTTGGGGACAAGAGGGGTTTTGCTCACTCTCTCGACGGCTAAAACTAAACACATTGGTTAAAAATTGTTTTATTAGGGATATCGTATATTATGAGTGCATGGACTAGAAATATTTTGTCAAGTTCTGCATACTGCGTCCCGAGTTATAGGATTGCGATAAGTTTAATAACTCTGATATAAATAAGATCAACACACTGGAAACGCTTTGTGAGGGTTCTTGGCTGCCGTGCTGTGCTCCACTTCTTCGATGTCCCAGTTAATGAGTTGACGGTGGTTGATGATCTTCAGCGCCTGGAGGGTAGAAGAAAGGTAACCGATCTCTCCTTTCTGTATAATTTAAAAAAAACAAATAAACTGCCCGGGTTTGCTTGAGAGGATCAGGTTCCGTATCCCAACCCGAACCAGACAGCAGCATCTGTTTAATCTTGGCTTGTCTGGGGCCAACTGCCTCCAACCACCCTAGGTAGGTTGTGTCCAATACGTTACCTCGAATGATGCGTATTGGAAACAAGGTATACCCTTGCGTTGTTTTTTATTTTTCTGATTATCTAGGATCATTAATCGCACTGCTTCTAAACTTGACCTGCCCAATATACGAAAAGCTCTCGCACCTTTCCTGGAGCAAGATTTCTTTTGTTGGTTTTTGTTAAGCAATTTTAACTAGCAATTATTATACAGTATATTACATTATTATTTATATACTACTGCCATATAGTATATGACGGTAGTATATAAATAATAATATAATATAGTATTAATGCTGTCGTTGTTGATGTTTCACTATTACCTTTAGGTCTCCACTATTAGACAAGATAAATAAACTAGGTACTTCTAACAAGACTACAAACTGTATTTATACTTATACTGTACTTACATACAATTTGGTAAATATACGAAAAACATGAAACGAGGCGATTAATTTCAACCAGGCACACCGGTCCTCATCAGACCTGAATATGTACGTTTACAAACTTACAATGATATTTTATACATGATTCTCATCCAGAACATAAAAAGTTACCTTTTATTATTATTTTAATGAACATCAGTATTTTATCCAGATGTATACAAAATATATGATGTACAATACATGTGATATATTCACACATTTATTCTACTGTACATGTTTTTAGAGCTCCTTCATATACTGTTTGATAATAAATTAAAGGGAAATTAATTATAAAATAATAACTATGGAAACATTAAGTAATACAATGTTTCAAAATATTTGAAGTGATTATTTTTATTTTATTCACGAATGGCTGTGTACATAACCAAGCATATTTTCTAAGGAGGATTTCTCACATTCATAATTTATGCTACGTAAAAATGCCACGTACTCTACGCACTTCGGCGGTTTATTCCATACTTTGATGGATTCCACGCTTTAAGTGTAACTCTGCGGTATTTATGTTTTTGTTTTTTTAATATAGACTTTTTTTAAAGCTTGGATACTATTTAACAGACCTATTCCATATTTTACTATAATTTTTCTTTACAGTTTTTTTTGACTTTGCTAAACAAAATATAAGTAGAAAATCTTAAACCCCATTTCAAACAATTGTCAAACTACTCACAGGAAAAAAGTCGTGAAATTAATATTTGTAAAACTAAAACTGTACTAAGAAACTAATAGTTAAACGTATCCAAACGATGTAACCCGTTTATTACAAGATGGAAACGTCACAGTATTATTTGATCCTACAGGGAACCAATGCTGATTAATCCATCCCAACAGATCAGAACTGCTGAGAACAGATAAGATGTAAATAAGCCAATTATAACTGGCTACAGCTCTAACTTTGCTCTGATTTACCAGTTATGCGATGGCTTAGTGCTGTTACCTAAATTTATCGCATGTGAAGTAACATAACTATAATACTATTAAAGCTCTAACTTAATCGTGCTCACATGTTTTTATAAACTATAAATCTTTACTATCTTTGACTATTTTTGCTTGGTAATTCCCAAAAGTTAAGTGTATTTAAAACTATTGCTGAAGAAATATTGTGTTACAACTTAGTAAAAGTAAGAAAAATATACGTTTAATTAATTAAAATATTGGTTCACAAAATATAAAGATCGTCCTCAATAAATAGATCTGCTTGCTTTCAAGAATTAATAACCTTAAAATGCATTATATCTATGATTTTTTAGACATAGTGAGGAACTTGCTCGTGGGAAGAGATTCCAAGAGCCCCCTGTGGTGTGGGGTAGGCGACAACTGGGATACTGCAGAGCGGGACGCCATTTTTGTTGAGTTCCCACACGTAAACAGATGCAATAATGTAGTTTGCTTGATGCTGTTTACTTAATGCAAATAAATAATTGGATAATTGAACGAAGTGAAAGTATCCTTATACACAACTTTACTGCTTAGACTGGTAAGAGAATCAACTCAACTGGCGTGTCTGTGACCCCAATAACTTGAGAATGCCTCCACAGTTAAACTTAAAATTTTCCAGAAAAACTTAACAGGTCAAAATCTCGGTCAAGTTCGTTATTCAGATAATTTCGTTCAGTATTAATCAAATTATCTTAAAACCAAATTTATTTTTTTCTCCATAAGAATAACATTGGAAGCCATTTTAGTGGTACTTGAATCGTTAAAATTTAGCCGACGTCGTTGTCTGTGTTTCAACAACAGAGTAACAATAGTTAGTTTACTAGAGTATACTTTGTTATACTGGATAACAACAGTTTTTTTACCAACAAAAAACACACAAGAGAGATAAATCGAAGTATATTTTTAAGTTGTGAACATATTTATTATTTTATAAATTATTAAGTGTACGTTTAAAAAAAAATATCCAAAATATCCATACAGTTAATATTCCCTTAGTACGCCTACTCTGTGTAAATATCGTCACGGTCAGAGTCGGCGATTGTAACGGTGGCAGACGACAGACGACGCGTGTGGCAGGTCGAAAAACTCAGTAACTTTTTGATGACTGTAGATACTAATAAGATATTAACTTAACTTATAAATTAGTTTGTTTTATTACATTTTCTTAGACAATTAAATATTGTGATTGTCATGTGTAAAAAGTATGCAAAGCCTCAATTTGTCTTGAAAGCGTTGATGAAGTTAGTCACAGTAAGCGAACAACCTTAAAATTTATTTCGTAGGACAATTATTTGCTAGGTTATATTTTCACTAAATTAATAATAAAAATTGTCTACATTACCTAAAATACATTACCAGTAATGTAGTAGGTAACCACAATAAAAGCTATAGATTATTCTAACCAAACAGCCTTTTTTGGACGGTTATCTTGAATGATTTGACATAGCCTAGGGTTGGATTGCAGTAAGAGTAAGCCAACATTAAACTGGTAATACAACTTTTGTAAAATACTTTAAACACATTACCAGGAATGTTGTAGCGAACCAAAATAAAAGCTTTAAACTACTCTAACCAAACTAAGCCTTTTATAAAGGTTATCTGGAATGATTTGACACATCCTAGGTTTGGATTACAGTGAGCTGTTTTCATCATAAACTTGGACCTATGGCTATAACATGTAGGCCTATACACTTAGGCTACTTGCCATTTTAGAAGTTTCATGTACGGTCTTGGACCAACCCATGTTTATAGAATTTAATTTCATGATAGCCTAGGCTATTGAAACAATATATTGAAACATCATTTTTTTAAATACAACTGTTGTAAAATACTTTAAACACATTACCAGGAATGTTGTAGCGAACCAAAACAAAAGCTTTAAACTATTCTAACCAAACTAAGCCTTTTGTACAGGTTATCTGAAAAGATTTGACATATCCTAGGTTTGGATTATATTGAGCTGTTTTCATCATAAACTTGGATCTATGACTATAAAATGTAGGCATATACACTTAGGCTATTTGTCATTTTAGAAGTTTCATGTACGGACTTGGGCCAACCCATGTTTATAGGATTTTATTTCATGATAGCCTAGGCTATTGAAACAATATATTGAAATATCATTTTTTCATCTAAATAACTGGGCCTGACGATTTATTGTTAATCCTTGAGGATATTTAGACTTGGCCTATAGAAATTGTTAACATTAGTTCATATAGGAAACTCGTTGTTCTCTTAAAAGTTAAATTAACCACACCGCTAAAGTCACTGCTTAGCCCAAAATGCTCTGTTTGTTCTATGATAATGCACCCATGCCAATCCTAACAACAAACCATGCCTGAAATCTTCAATTTATTTTAAAAATAAATAAATTTATGTATTTATACAAGATTTACTTTGATAAAAACAAGTGATAAATGTATGTATGTTTTTCTACGGATAAAATGTTAGGTTGGCGGCGGGATCCGAACCTGCGACCTTTCACTTCAAGAGCCAGTGCGATACCTCTCAGCTACCGCGATAATTGTTTCTTAGAGAAGTGACTAAAACTATAGCTATATAGACATAAAATCCGGATTCTGGCGGCAGTTAAATGATAACGGAATGTATTCTGATGATGTTACTCAAATCAGATATTGAATTTTTTATGAGATTCGATTTAAGTTTGATCGTTTGTTTCAATTATCCTTATACGCGAGGAATGAGCGTACACCTAGTTATCTTTTACAGCCCGAAAACGTTGTAAAGATTTATTGATCCAGAAATGTACTCAAGTTAATTTACTTTGACATTGACAAACTACAAATACATAATCAAAATACCGTTTGAAATATGAAACTGTATGTTATACATATGAGTAAATACAAAAGAAACTAAATAGGGTATGATCAGCAGGGAATAGTACATTAATGTCGTGCATTAGTGCAACTAAGAACATCAACAAGTACGCATAGATTATTACATCAAAAATAAGTATCATATTTAACTAAATTAACTTCTACAAAAGCTTTAAAATGATACATTACATTTTAATGTTGAATTATCATTGACAAATAAAAATAGTAACGACAAACTACTAAGAAAAAATGTGTATGAATTATTTCAACGCGAAACCATGAGTTATTATAACGTATAATTTAAATTTCCATTAGACTAATATACTATTCATGCATGGACAACTTTATTGATTCTGAACGTAACACTAGTATATAAATAAATAAATAAATAATTAGCTTGTAATACTTAAATAAATATTATATTACTTAGTAACAAATATAAATACTGCATGAAAGGAGTAAAATAATGATAAAACTGAATGTTTAAACCCCATTACAGTTACCCTAGCCAAACATATTTACTGTTAAAAGACAGTTTTTTCACTGGGTTGCTCTATTAAAAAGGCTGCAACAAACAAAAATAAATAATGTTCTGTAAAACATTGAATTATTCCTTATATAATATCTTTTGTAACATTCTAAACTGAGAATTACTTTGTTTTACTTTCGTTATCTTTATATGAACACATTTTCAAATATGTATCATAATTTTAGTTACGTTTACTCTAAGTTAAAATGCTTTTATTGTTTTACAAGTAAGATTATATAATAAATTAAATACTTTGATGTATTACAATACTAAACAATAAATATACGGAAATAAATACACCGCTACTTATAACTAACATTGTAAGTTTTTGTTGTCTTCAAACAAACATGTTTATATTAAAATAAACTATATTTAGTTCAACTACTTGGATTTATAATTCAAAAACAAAAACAATTTTGTTCGTTTTATTTAAACTAAACGATTACTATGTAAAACTAAGGTTTGGTTAATATAATATCCTGTCGAAACTACAACACAGTTATGTTAATTCTTCGTGTCGTATGAAAGTGCATATACGCCACAATGCACTTTCAACAATTGGCGTTGTTAAATTTTACCTCAAAACTAACCTCTTCCTCTCTTACCGTATATAGTTAATTTGTTTTAAACATTTTAAAACTAGAAAGAAACATACTACAAAAATACATCTTAATAACAAACTATTATTTTTTCAGGCAGAAGATGAAAATTGTGTATATGTAACTTTAAAACTTTGTTATACTTCTAAATGCATAAATAGTTTAAATTTTAATTTATTTCATATCTTTCATATCTTACATGTGTTAGAATTGAATAGATAAATAAATACGTCTCAAAAAACTACAGTGTATATTTAAACATATACTTTACTTACATACAAGACAGTGAATATACACAAAATATGGTACAAGGCGATCGATGTCAACCGGTTACGCTGGTCATCATCAGGCCCAATCAGAGAATGGCAGAAACAAACAGCTGATGAACTCAACTGTGAGCATTCAATTTCAATTTAATTTGTCACTCTGTTCGATTTGGCTTGAAATTGTCCAAGAATTTTAATTCTTAACTGTTTTTGTTCAATTTAAAAATAATAAAATATGTATTCGTACCAGGTTTCATTGTTGTATCATTAACCATTCCTAATACTCACAGGCAGAAACACGTGTTATTTTGTATTGCCTGTTTCTCCTGTCAAATAATCTGGCAATGGTTGGTGTAGTGTAAGTGGGACACCCTTGTATAGTACGTCCTGTAAATACATTCCAGCGTTATTTAGACACTGCAACCATAGACAAAGAAATATATGCATTCCTTTATCCGTAACAACACTGCAGATCACACCGTAGAGCTGGGAAGAAACAATTGCATAGTGGTATGTATAGGTTTACATAACCAAAATAACACGAGGAGTTCAGAATAGGTTTTTTTTTATAGCATGAATAAAAGAATAGGTTTGCTGAGGTGTGATGAACAATCACGATTGGCATAAATTATAACTACTACCATTATTATACCGCGTGTCCCAAAAGTCCCACCCCCCCTAGCTATTTTTTAAACAGCTCCAGATAATGAGATTATTATTTTTCAGGAAGTCTGAGGTAGCAAAAAAGGAAAGTTTTGATGTGTGTAAAATTTTAACCCCCTCCCACAAAATTGGGTTTTTGGGGGCCAACTCAAAATGTTTAAATCTAAACCCCCTTCGAGTGACACTTCATTTTAAAAGTATCCGTAAAAGAAGAAGAATGGCGAAAGTTAGAAGTCCGTATCTTAACCCTGTCCGAAATGAAAGCCAAGACAAATTTTCCTAAAATAATCTGGAGACGTAAAGTTACACCCTTGTAACTTATTAACAGGTTACAATAGGAAATTTAGACTCAGCATACCTTCTTAAAAGTAAAAAATAAACATTTTTATTAGCACCATGATTTTTCCCCTGCCCCCAAAATGGGGTATTTTGAGGGCAGCTCAGAAATTTCAAATGTAAAACCCCATCATATGAAATGCCTTTGCAAAATTAAATGAACAGTGAAATTTAGGTATCTATCTTTATCGAGTCTAAAATGGCAGCATTTCCAAAATGCTTTAATACAATTGAATTGTTTTAATCGTCTATAATTTAACACTGGATAAAGATAGAGACCTCTAATTTTCACCAATAATTTTCTTTTGCAAAAGCCTTTCATATGAGGGGTCACTCGAAGAGGTTTTACATTTTTATAATTTGTGAGCTGCCCTCAAAATACCCCATTTTGGGGGTGGGAGCGAAATCATAGTACTAATAAAAATGTTTATTTTTTACTTTTATGAAGGTATGCTGAGTCTAAATTTCTGAGTCTATTCAAAAGTTACAAGGGTGTAATTGTACGTCTCCAGCTAATTTTTGAAAAAGTTTTATTGTCTATCATTTCGGATAGGGTTAAGATACAGACCTCTAACCTTCGTCATTCTTTTTATTTTAGAGATACCTTTAAAATGAGGTGTCACTCGAAGGGGGTTTACTTTTTGAGTTGCCCCCAAAAACCCAATTTTGGGGGAGGGGGTTAAAATTTTACATACATTAAAACTTTCCTCTTTTGGTACTAAAGACTTCCTGAAAAAAATTTCACTATCTGGAGCAGTATAAAAAATAGCTGGGAGGGGGGACTTTTGGGACACACGGTATAGTTTTGTGCTTATATTTTTCGTTTGCAAGTATTTCGTTAACAGTTCAAAGAGACGATATTTTGTATTTTATTTGTTTTTAATATATTTTACTGACTTTTGCAACAGGGAAGTAGTTGTTAGAACTAAGATGAATATTTTTATACTTTGATATCCTGTTTCATTACCATTTAAGTATTATGCCTGATATTTAAAACAAGGAGCCATAGCCTCATCAATGTCAATATTTAGAAAATGGTAAAGCGCATAGTTTATTAAGTGTATTTATTTATTTCCAGATCCTCACAGTTTAGATGCACACAAAGTTCCTGACAACCTCCTTGTTTCTTAGCTCCTTATCCGTTTTAGAACCTTATCCAAAGCCTAGTTTGGGTCTATGGATTTTTTAGCAGTGGGTGCGTTTTTGCGCAGACTGGAAGCAAGTTTGTGCTGTGTTCGAATAGCCTGACCAGCGAGTATGATGAAAAATAAATGTTTTTAAACTTGTGTGCTACCCTAATTATGTAGTCTACTGTACGTCTAAAATGTTTTAATTACAATTAGTCTAGTATTTAATATATTTTAGTTACAGTTATGAGTAATTGATGAAAAACTGCAAATATTATTTAACTAAGGCAAATTTTCCCTTAAAATAAACACAGCTTTGATCATATTGAAAGGTCAAATATTACGCTAGCGTTATCAATAACTTTTTTAAATTTAGAAGAAATTTACCTTATTATTTTTAGCATTTTTAGGTAAGTAATCTATTGTACTTTGCAGGTGAGATAGATTACATAAAATAATTTCTAGTTTGTCAAATATCAGCCCTTTCTTTTTGCCCTTTTCATTCCTAACACCTTGAAGTTTTACCTTATAATTTTGACTGTGCTACACTATGTACTACTTGTTCGGTAAATCAAACATAACATTTTGTGCTTCTGTACCCTGTTTACTGCGTCAGTTTGGTTTAGTTCAGATGTCAAATAAGAACGATAAGTCTATTATAGCATGAAATTGGTTAGTTTTGATTGATTTTTTTTTGCTCAATAGCGTTTTCCTTCGATTGTTCTTGACCAAAGCTTTTAGCAATGTGAGCATATTTTTCAATGCTATCATAGATTTATGGCCATTTAGGTCAAGTCTTTTTTATATTTATTAACATCTTTCCAATTGCAGGCACCTTGTTAAACACAATATTTTTACATAAATATTATTTAGTTACAATTTTAATTCTTTTTATTTTGGATTAAACAATAATTTTTATTAAATTGCTAAATATATAATTTTTACTTTACACATCAAAATTCTAATGAATGTAACTAGATTAAATAACAAAAACTAGATTAATTCCTTTTCAAAACCATTTTATTTCGTTAAGTATTTTAGTTAAATAAAGTTTTCGAACAAATATATATATATATATATATATATATATATATATATATATATATATATATATATATATATATATATATATATGTATCAAAATGTTAAACATATTTAAGAAGGAAGGGTAATATTGGTTATCAACTAATTTTAAATGAAAACATTCACCAATATCATTAAAACATGTTATATTTCATGAGGCTGTTCAGATTGTGAGTTGGTGCAAAAAAACAAAAAAAAAGATGGCAGTATATTTCAAATGTATTTCAGTAAAATGATTTAAATTTAGTTGAATAAAGTTAACATGTTTTCATTGCATGTCAAATGTTTTAAATATTATATAAAACCATTTGGAACAGTATATTTGCTCGTTAATCGTATTAAAAATCATTATCATAGTCTTCATTACATAAACTATTGGTGGAAATAAAATAAAACAATGGCTTAATCTTCATGTTTTATTTTATATATTCAGATTTTATACATCCAATATCACTATTATGTCAAAAATGTATTACTCTTAGTAAAAAAAATAATAAAAAATACAAAGAATAATAATTTTTAGTTAGATTTCATGCATTAACCGATCGTCATTGCGTAACAAGATTGTGTTTTACCTTTTAAAAACTTATTTACTCTTATTAATATCTAGTATTATACAATATACCGAATAAGATTTAAGACTATACAAATATATACATAACGGTTTCAATTTAAACGAGTTCGCACCCAGCACGTTGACGTGAGGGAAGTGAATTTCCACATAAAAACTTGTAAAACTCAAAATTAGTGTAAAAACATACATTTATTTCAATTTTTATTGAAATCTGAAAACATTGATTTTTGGCTGTTCTGATGCTCCTGGTTTCATTTACCTGCAAAGCTGGGAATACAATTTTGCGCATTATAATGTTAGGAGAAGATCCAGACAGGGTTTAAAGTAGGCGTGAGTCACTGGGGATGATAAAAGTACTCTAACAAAGGAACAAACAGGCTGTTCTAGTGTAAAACCCCCACAAGACAACGTACTGTGTTTAGTCAAAACACATTTTCTTTAATAACTTGGTACATATTTATGCTAGAATGACGAGTGAGGGCTTAAAACTTTCACCTTACTAATTCCCATCTTTGTACATGCATTAAATTTACATCCGGGGCTTTTGTGACCCTTTTTGGGCCCAACAACTCGAAATTTGAAAGATTAATCCCCAAAAAAGGGGTTTAGAGTTTTCCGATTGTTTTGCCCAACGAACTTGTCCAACTGATTACAAAAAGGAACGTCCCTACCAAATTTGAAGTAAATCGGACAAAAATTGCGACCGCTAGAGTGCAAACACACACATATATATATTTTGAACGACCCCCCAAAAAGTGTTCAGGGGGTCACGTTAGGAACTTCTATGGTGGTCCCGGGCTTAAGTTTCACCGTGCGGGTCATGCTAATAGTTCACTTTCCAAAGGAAATTCACTAGCAAGAAGGCTAGGGAACTGGATTGGAAATAACTAACAATATACTCATAGTGGTCCAGGCTATCGTTGTAAAACCTGAAACAAAATTGTAGTGATATTATAAGTACTAATAAATGCAAACGGTAAATCGTTAATTTCATTCCATGTATTATTAAACTCGAACTAATATTCAATGGCTATCAATCTTTAAAGCAAAAATAAGAACATTTTAACCAGCCTAAGTTAAAGTAATTCGATGTTATGAAAAATAATCGTCGTAGACAGGGTCTTTCAGAGAATATAAACATCACCCGAGGGAGAAGTCCAATTTAAACTTGACACCGGCCGTATACGACTCGCCTTTTAACTTTAGACAATGGACTTTTACGTCTTGTTATACTTCTAAATGCATAAATAGTTTAAATTTTAATTTATTTCATATCTTTCATATCTTACATGTGTTAGAATTGAATAGATAAATAAATACGTCTCAAAAAACTACAGTGTATATTTAAACATATACTTTACTTACATACAAGACAGTGAATATACACAAAATATGGTACAAGGCGATCGATGTCAACCGGTTACGCTGGTCATCATCAGGCCCAATCAGAGAATGGCAGAAACAAACAGCTGATGAACTCAACTGTGAGCATTCAATTTCAATTTAATTTGTCACTCTGTTCGATTTGGCTTGAAATTGTCCAAGAATTTTAATTCTTAACTGTTTTTGTTCAATTTAAAAATAATAAAATATGTATTCGTACCAGGTTTCATTGTTGTATCATTAACCATTCCTAATACTCACAGGCAGAAACACGTGTTATTTTGTATTGCCTGTTTCTCCTGTCAAATAATCTGGCAATGGTTGGTGTAGTGTAAGTGGGACACCCTTGTATAGTACGTCCTGTAAATACATTCCAGCGTTATTTAGACACTGCAACCATAGACAAAGAAATATATGCATTCCTTTATCCGTAACAACACTGCAGATCACACCGTAGAGCTGGGAAGAAACAATTGCATAGTGGTATGTATAGGTTTACATAACCAAAATAACACGAGGAGTTCAGAATAGGTTTTTTTTTATAGCATGAATAAAAGAATAGGTTTGCTGAGGTGTGATGAACAATCACGATTGGCATAAATTATAACTACTACCATTATTATACCGCGTGTCCCAAAAGTCCCACCCCCCCTAGCTATTTTTTAAACAGCTCCAGATAATGAGATTATTATTTTTCAGGAAGTCTGAGGTAGCAAAAAAGGAAAGTTTTGATGTGTGTAAAATTTTAACCCCCTCCCACAAAATTGGGTTTTTGGGGGCCAACTCAAAATGTTTAAATCTAAACCCCCTTCGAGTGACACTTCATTTTAAAAGTATCCGTAAAAGAAGAAGAATGGCGAAAGTTAGAAGTCCGTATCTTAACCCTGTCCGAAATGAAAGCCAAGACAAATTTTCCTAAAATAATCTGGAGACGTAAAGTTACACCCTTGTAACTTATTAACAGGTTACAATAGGAAATTTAGACTCAGCATACCTTCTTAAAAGTAAAAAATAAACATTTTTATTAGCACCATGATTTTTCCCCTGCCCCCAAAATGGGGTATTTTGAGGGCAGCTCAGAAATTTCAAATGTAAAACCCCATCATATGAAATGCCTTTGCAAAATTAAATGAACAGTGAAATTTAGGTATCTATCTTTATCGAGTCTAAAATGGCAGCATTTCCAAAATGCTTTAATACAATTGAATTGTTTTAATCGTCTATAATTTAACACTGGATAAAGATAGAGACCTCTAATTTTCACCAATAATTTTCTTTTGCAAAAGCCTTTCATATGAGGGGTCACTCGAAGAGGTTTTACATTTTTATAATTTGTGAGCTGCCCTCAAAATACCCCATTTTGGGGGTGGGAGCGAAATCATAGTACTAATAAAAATGTTTATTTTTTACTTTTATGAAGGTATGCTGAGTCTAAATTTCTGAGTCTATTCAAAAGTTACAAGGGTGTAATTGTACGTCTCCAGCTAATTTTTGAAAAAGTTTTATTGTCTATCATTTCGGATAGGGTTAAGATACAGACCTCTAACCTTCGTCATTCTTTTTATTTTAGAGATACCTTTAAAATGAGGTGTCACTCGAAGGGGGTTTACTTTTTGAGTTGCCCCCAAAAACCCAATTTTGGGGGAGGGGGTTAAAATTTTACATACATTAAAACTTTCCTCTTTTGGTACTAAAGACTTCCTGAAAAAAATTTCACTATCTGGAGCAGTATAAAAAATAGCTGGGAGGGGGGACTTTTGGGACACACGGTATAGTTTTGTGCTTATATTTTTCGTTTGCAAGTATTTCGTTAACAGTTCAAAGAGAGGATATTTTGTATTTTATTTGTTTTTAATATATTTTACTGACTTTTGCAACAGGGAAGTAGTTGTTAGAACTAAGATGAATATTTTTATACTTTGATATCCTGTTTCATTACCATTTAAGTATTATGCCTGATATTTATTGTATTTTGATATGCACTTTTCACCGTTATCGATGTAACATAATTTTTTTAAATCTTATAATTTGGCGATTTGCCGTTGGAATTAAATGAAATGCAATCGAATTACTGCATTCGGCAGGGTAAGACATATGCCAGGAACCATGATAAATTTTCGTTTTGTGGTCCCAAGGTGCTAAACACAATATTCATTTACTTTAAATGTGTATACTCACCAATATTACAGGAGGAGGAACTGATTTTCCCCAAAATTTTAGGATTATGAAGTTTATACATAAAACAAAGAATTGTCCAAACTCTAAGTTTAGTAAGAACACACTGTTCAGTACATAATAAAATAAATCTTAAAATGTAAAATAATAATTAGTTCAGTAACTTAAGCTGTTACTCAACGAAAACTGATAGGTGATTAATTTAAAGTGCCAAACATTACAAATAAAATTTACTAAAACACTATTGTATCTATGTTTTGCTCCAATGTAGACATACAAGCGAAATGGAACTCCGCCGTCGCGATGCGATGGGATGAACACCAGGACATGGTGCGGTATACACGTTTATATCACCAAAACAACACCGATCCTGCAGAATATGGGCGCTTATGTATGCATTTGTATTCGGACAATCCTGCAATACAAACTGATGTATAGTTCACAACCAACAACCATTCTCATCTGTTTCAATGCAACACTACTTTACCAGAAAAAATTGTAATGCTTCATATTTCCATGACAAAATATCTGACATTTACAAGTAAGGTGATTAAATCTATTTATGGTGTAGTATGTATGGATTTAAATAATTTTAAATTACTACAGTAGAAATTAATTTATTACTCATATACTCATACTCATAAATACTCATATTCATACTATGTATTGTATTATGTAATAATTATATGGGCTTTCATTAGTGTACTCATACATCTAAAACCAATTGTCGACCTACATTAATTTAGTTCTTGGTAATCTATTTTAATCATTGTAGTTATTTGTTATTTGACCAAAGCTTTACTAAACATATCAGAGTTTAACCCATTTGATTGTCATCTTTAGGGAACTCTACGGTATCTCAGTGAGTCGGAGTAGGTTGAATATCAAAAGTAAACAAATGTAAGATACACCATCTAAAAACTAATCATTAATATTTTATATTAATATTTCTATAATTAAACTAAATATAAATACCCCCGTCGCAGCAAACCTGCGTACTCAACGAATTTCCAATGCATGCATATGTTTCTCACTACTACATAAAGCCACTTACCAAGTTTAATAAAAATACATAAAAAAATAAGTGATCCATAGCATTTTATTTTTGTAGCGCTCAGTACGCAGGTTTGCTGCACCGAGGAAGATAAGAGATGTGTTTTTTACAATTATCAATATAACTCAACCAGGTGAAGCTACATATTAAGTTTTATTAATTTATGTTTATAATTAAGGGAGATATACAACTTTACTTATTCTCCATAAGAATAACATTAGGGCTGAGTATGCAGGTTTGCTGCAGGGTGAAAATTGCAAAAAACTGATTTTTGGAAAATTTAAAACCCCCATAAACCCCCCTTCCCGTGGTCCGATTTTTCTGGTTTTCGAACTTAAGTCATGAATGTCACTTTACACATTTGAGCCAAATTTCATCGAAACCGGACGTTTTTTATTCAAGTTATCGTGTTAACGGATACATATATATGAATATATATATATATATATATATATATATATATATATACACATACATAAATTTGAACCAATAGTGTTTTTTTCATCTAGGGACCTTAAAAAAAGTTAACATATTTTGGGCTTAAGTCTTACGATGAGACCTACGGTAATAGCTTCTTCCCTACAAGGGAAATTCGCTAAAATTTGTTATAGTTTTATAATAAACAACAAAATTACATTTTTAAATATTAATTAGGTATTAAATTGCATACTAAAAATATACAAAAAACCATACAAAAAATATATATATACAAAAAATATATATACAAAAATATGTAAACAAATATTATAATATATGGAAAACAAAAATAAATTATTAAGTTGGAAACTACAAACCTGTTTATCAATATTGTAAATTCATTATTTTGACCTATACGGAAAACTTCGTAGTCTTTTACACCCCAAGAAGGACAAAGGTTAATTGCAATACCAAGAAATTTTTCTAATTGTTTTAACCTTTTTAATAGGTAAGGTGCCTATTTCTGTTACTTTTACCATAAAAGTTTGCTGTTGTCCAAAAATAATATCATAACTAAAGAATGGTCTTAATCACCATTATTATTTAATAACTCAATGGTAGTAAAAGTAAATACTTTCTTTAATATGACATTACATTTCTATATAATATCACATTTTTCTTTCTGTCATTCTTTGATTGGGTCTGACGATGAAAGGTGTAACTGGAAGAAATCGATCACCTTATACCATAGTTTGTGTATATTTGCCGTCTTGTATAAGTCTAAAGTAAGTATAAAGTCTAATATAAGTCGTAAACATACTTTTTAGTGTTGTGAGGCGTAGTTTATTTATCATGTTTATAATGTGGAAGTGAAAGTGGAGTCTAGATGACCCTTGGCAGCTTGGCACACAATCAACCCTCATAAAGTGTTTAAGGAGTTGCTAAGAGTCTGTCTGGTGAGTCTCAGACGAGAGCTCTAACACTAAGCTTCGCAACCAATTATTACCAGGACCTCGGATTATCTGGTTAATCGGCTTAGGTTATTTAGAAATGGTCAGAGACTTACACTGGTAGTAGGAGGACTGGAATGAAGATACAACTATGACTAATAAAAAATATACGTTTGTTATTGCTATAAGCAATACAAAATTTGTCATATATATAGTGATTGTAACTGGATCTTATAGTTCAAGTTGGATGAGATTAACTACTTCAAACTTCGATCATTAGTAACTTTGAATAGGATGAAGACGAAGCTTCCAAGATTACACTCTCAATATTAAACAACAAAACATTTTATGATCACTTTTTATCTTTTTATACAAATCAATATTTTCAAACTCGTCATTGGTTGGGATGTTTTGTTTACGAATAGTAACAATAAATTAATTGTTAACAGTAATTAATTATGTGTTTTAGTTTTTTTTGTTATAATATACACATTTGTGGTGTTTTAAACAAGTAATTATAACTAATTATTACTATTTTTAATAATTGTAAAACATTACTATTTTTAAGAATTATTACATATATAATAATAGGAGTATTAATTTTTTTTTTATTCTGAAAACTCGAGCTATTGTTAAAGACTAAGTAAAACTCCAAAGGACTTATGGAGTTTCTCTCAATGGCAACTGCATCAAATAACATATTACTTTAAATACTATAAAAAATAATCATAAGAGTTTTCCTCCGACCCATGTTCTATTTTACTGATATTCTCAATACATTTCATATATTTAAATAGTTTAAGTGGCAATGGAATATTGTTGATAATGCAGTTCTCTTAACTGTGATTGGTATAAAGTTTGTAAAGTATAAGCTTAGGTTTGAAATAAATAATTCCCTAGTTCCTAGAATAAATTTCTCTACTTATAGATAAACACGATTTTAATTTACCTATTTGTAATCAGTAGCCATCAGAGATTTCCTTAAGCAAAATTAGGAATTTTTTCTGTCAGTTGTTACGCCTATTCACGAAGAACATAAATGATGTGTTGGTCATTCGTATAGGCAGGAAAGGATCGATTACTTTGGCACTTTGAAGCCCAGAAACTGCTTTTGAAATTTTATGTCAGGGGCTCTAAAAATTTAGCCAATGCTGAAAAGATCATCAATGCTGAGAAGATTGACCATCTAAATCAAAGACACCTTTCAGCAGATGCATTAGTCTATCTTGTCTGCTGTTTTGGTGAATCCCTGGCAAAAATTAAATATTGGATTGACTTATATAGGGCAAATGGTAACGCTAAGTTATTTTAATTTGTTTAAATTGCAAACAAATTAATAAATTATTTTTTATAATACTAGTTCATAAATTTAATTTTTATATTTCACCATTACGGTTAAGTAAACTTGATTTTGGTATTTCAGACTTTTTAGAATTCACTCTAGGTGAATACCCTAATGCCATGTTTGGCACGGTAAGATAAATGAGTTTTCGCAATCCTAAATCTCAAAACACTTCTAATTTATCTAGAGATGTATAATAAAGTTAGTGTACCAAACTGAAAGATATTTTTTGTTTTTAGCACAAGCAATGAGGAAATTTCCCTTTTCAAACAAAATAAATAAACATAAAAATCGTTTCAGCGATCCTGGCGTTGGCGGGCCGGGCGCGTATAAACGCCCACCTAGGGGAATTATCCAATTTAAACTCAACTCTGTCCGTCAGCAACTTTGCAGCGAAACTGTTTTATGCTGGTGATTAGCTTTAGATAAAGCTTAGTCGTAATTTTAAAATGCAATACTTGCTTAGCTAATACTTTCAAATCAGCTTATTAATTGCAGGGTTCTGATTGAGGCTAAATTCGATGTTGAAACACAAAAATACATTGGAAAAACAGTTACCACCTAAATTTATAATGATAAGGTAAAACAGCATTTAAATTTTGTCTAAAATCAACTTTGTATAATCGAGCTTATTCAGAAGAGTTCCCGACTGTAAAATAAAAATATTCCGTTTACATTATTTTGTTTAAAATTAAAAAAAACTATACTATTGGAATATGATAATTCTGCAACACTCTAAAATATTGCAATGCCAACTACTTCTCTTTATTATATTTATACTTATTAAACATTTGCTGAGTACCCTGTGTTTCTTACAATCAAATTTACTGAAATTAATTAATTTGAACTTAAGATTAATAAAAACCATTTTTGAACATGCCTGTTTTTAAATATTATAGGACATATTTACAGTCTAACAATCATAGTTTTCTAAAATTCGGTTAGTCTATCCTATTCATTATCGATTATCTTTCTATCCTTAATTACTTAAATTTCAAAATTATTTTCCTGTACGGTAATGAAATAAGTAAAATGACACTCGTATTGTATAATAGATATAGTATAGCGTATAGACTATTTTACATAAGTAGAATTTTCCCCGCACTGATGAAAGGTGTAAACGTGATGGTAAACAAACTATCTAAACATATTACATTTTGTTATTATTTTACTTTCGTCGTCAAACCGAAATACGTTCGTGATGAAAGCGTTTTGGCCCTATGCCATCATCAGTGTAGTAGCGTATGCGTATTAGCGTATTCGTCCATACTGCGTATTAGCGTACTACCGTGAAACGTGTCCATCACAAACACAGTTTGAATTGACGATGTAATTAAATTAATAACCAACTAAAATAATAAATCCATTGCTAAAATTTGCACGGAAAATATATTAAAGTCTATGGTTTCAGTGAATATAATCATATAACTTGCATTTATGAAAATGTACACACATATTAGTCGTAAGTGCTTAGCTGTTCCAGGCTGTGGGTTGATGATTTTGGCAAGAGATAATTCAATAGCATAAGGGTATCTCAAGCCTAATAGTGTGTCATCATCGTTGCTAAACTGTGACATAATATTTCCTGAGTGGATAATTTAAGTGTGTTATATTAATTTAAGGAGACCTGATGAGAGATGTCGTTTATTTTAAAACACTTTCACTAACTGTTAACGAACTAAACACATTTTAACTGTTTTAAACCAAAAATATTTTATTTTAAGGCTAACTATAAATTATGTATAGTTTGGATTAGAATACTGCTTGATAAAAGACTCATTATACGTAACAGTACAAAGTTTTTCTTTTACGTATACGACTCATTTATACGTAAAATAAGTTATAGCAAAAAAAGTGTGTTATTATAGTCTTGTATGAATAAAAAAATCTAATTATGTTCACCCATTAAACACTGAACAATATTTAAAGTAATTTTTGTATTCCAGACTAATGTATATGATATTTTTTTAATTCTACAAAACTCCAATCTGAACAGATTTTACATCACTGCAAAGACAAATTAGTTTCACTAACAAATTTGTGCAACTCATGTTAATAGTTAATTCCAAAAATTTTACGTTAGAGAAATTATTCATGATAAATTCAATATAAAAACTAAATGGTTAACAAAGATTGTGATATTTGTAAAAAAAACGTTCAAGGCACGGACAATATATAAAACCTCCGTAAAATACCATGTTAAGTGACATTTGACCTTATTGAAAATCCAATACAACCTGCTAAATGGACTTCCACCTCAATTCTGGGTGGCCAATATTCCTATCTCATCTCTTGGATTGAGGTTGAATCATTTTTAATCTCGATGAAGTATAGTAAATAAAAAATAATGATGGTGGAGCTGTAGGTGTTAAAGAAGGATTTTACAAATGTAGTGTTTGTAATAATTATTATTCATGTTAATTAAACTTACCTAGCTGATCAGTAGTTTTACTTTGTCATACTTTCCTTTCTTTTTTGCCTATAACTGTTTAATAATGTTTAATATTATTACAAATTTAAATTAATAATGACTAGTCGACCCGTGCGGAATTCCGCACAGCGAACCAAATCTTGTCAGCTGATCAGGTGGTCTCTTGTTTACATTTTCGCTCCTGTCAAAACAAACTATTCCCTTTATTTATCTTTTATATTATTCAAATTTCAGAGAAGCGGTACATTTTCAGCCCGTGGGTCTATTTTTCGTCAATAGCCGGCACGATAAGCTTCATGGAAAATCATAAGCTTCAGTGATAAGCTTCAGGGGTAAATCATGGAATTTTATAAAGGCATAAGGAAGATCTCGTGGAGTGACAGAGAAACCGGCTAGAGAAATAATATTATATATATATATATATATATATATATATATATATATATTAATAATGTTTAAAATATAATGAAAGTTCATGAATCATAATGTTATACGTGTACGAGAGCAGTTAGTTGTAGTATTATAGTGAGTTAAAGGTTTTTATGTATATAAGACTGGCCGGCTGATGCAATAATTTGTTATTGATTTGCACGCAGACAGTCAGTCGTTTACAAACTGCTGTGTGAAGTACAGGGCAATGTTTTACACAGTATTTTCTGTGAATTATTCAGTTCCATGTTATTTTGAAAAATTACATTATGTATGATTGAATATATACGAAACGCTAATTTTGATCATAAAACCTGTAAAAATATGTTTACCTTGAAAAAGAAAATAATTCACTTTAACCATCAGACATAAGAGAAAAAATATCAAATTTATTAATAGCCCAAACAAAAATTATAGCGTTCAGAGTACGGCTGCGCCCCGCAGTCGCTGCTTGGGAAGGGTTTTAAGGGCTGGTTGTTGGTTAAGCTTTCCATATAAAATCTAACAACGTAATATGTAATATAGGGGCCAAGCCGTGAGAAGGGGATTAATTCAATATGACCTACTAAATGGACATAAAAGAATCTACTTATTCTACGTCAAATATTTTTCTGCATGCATTAAATCTCGAAAACTAGCAAAAATTCTATCAGCTGTCATATCCTAGCCACTGCTAGCATTTGCATTTGTTTCAGTCCTGATATAAATGCATTGTGGATTTATTTATGTAAGTTCTCCTTCAAAATTATCCGTAGAAGAGTTATATTATCCATGGTGTGGTGCGACGTACATAACAAGAACACCACTTATAACATTTTCTCTGATCACACTTTTACATATCTGCTCGTAAAAATAATCAAGATCAAGATGGAGAGAAGGGAAGATAAGGTTAATGGAATTAGCAAGGACTCAACTGGGAAGTTGCAAGGCGGAGGTAATTGAATAGTCTCAACATATCTCCAGCTTAATGTAGTAATGTAGTGTCACCACTGTCTCTTGCATGTGGGAGAACCTCATTGTCCTATAGCTAAAATAGATCATACTCCTAGTTTAGTAAAATAGGTAATATAATTAGATTTAATTTTAATAAGCATTCATTAAATAAGTTAAATTTTGTTTAATATTTTTGTCCAGTTTTTTTTCGACAACTAAATGTGTTTACGTAATATTCGTTTTATTCCCATTCATATAATGGGGTTGACCAATGAATATAACGTGTACAACATCAATATTAATAAATTGTTTAAATAAAAATAAGCAAAATAAATTAAACAATGATAAAACCGAATTAGTTATCCAAATTATAAATAATTCCAACATCTTTAAAGTATAAAACTAACTTGGATGCTCTTAATTTAGAATATTTACTAGTGTTAGAGTTAACGTGTTGATATCCCCTTCCCCAAAAGGAAAAATATAATTTACTATTTAATTGAAAACTAACAATTGAAAACAGTCCGATAAACTGGTGCTAACGTAAATATCTGTGAAACATCAAGTCAGATGCAGTTTAATTTGAACATTTTAACTCTTATTTATTCAGTGTGAAAACCGCGCTACCGTCAGCAAAAGGTTCCCTCCAGGGGAAGTTTCACAACTGAAACAAACACGTCGGTTTTCTCTCTTTTCAGTGTAACATTAGCTGTTTGCATTGCAAGCTAAAATGAATGGGTTCATAGTTCGTGTTTTTATTTTAAACGTGCAATTCATCCTGTGGGTCTAATAACTTAAGCTGCATATGAAAACTTCAACAGAAAATCTTAACCTTATTCTCTTCAGTTCGCAAAACAGTTATTCAATGTTAAAGTAAAATTGTAGAGGAATGCTAAAATATAAATAACTTTAAGTACGTTTACATTAGTATGTAGATGTATTATACAGTGTACTATTATAATTGTTGATATCGTTAACGTTAATTTGTTTTGTAATCGTGTAAAACTTGTGTAAGTAGTAACCTTACAATTATTACTTTTATGTTTTTACGACTTTCAGTTTCTTGATTGAAGTCAATATTTGTGTTTCAATATTTTAAAAATAATATGTAACTATGAAAATGCAAATTCTGTTAGGATATTTTTTTAAACAATAACTCTTAACTCTAATAAACGTATATTTTCACCAACATCATATTCAAAATAACGTATAGTTTTTCTTTTAAACGGTTTAACGAAAATTAAAGCAGTTGAATCTTAATTCACTAACATGCCTATTAATAAAGCTATTAAATACGAAAATATTTTAATGTACATTATTATTACTATGGTACCAAAAACACTTCCAAAGCCGATTTAACTCTACTTTTAGTATATTTTAAAGACACTTCAGTGATCTAGCTGAAGGGGAAGTTAGAAAAACACATAGTCAGTCTAGGTAAATAAACAAAGCAACCATTCAAAATCATTCACCTTCCTTTTATATGGTATATATTCCCAAACAGGATACATAAAATACGTCTTACAAGACTATAAAGTATATTTACACTTATACTGTACTTACATACAAGACGGTAAAATATACACAAAAGATGGTACAAGGCACCAAAGATGGTGAAAGAGCCTTGTACCATCTTTTGTGAATATTTTACCGTCTTGTATGTAAGTACAGTATAAGTGTGAATATAATTTAGAGTGTTGTAAGACTATTTTATTTATCCTACTTAGGTGTAACAACACGTATCATGCTTATAAAGAAATTATTTATATTTCCAAATAAGATGTTCAGCCAATGTCGCCATTCAAATCAAATTAACAATGTACAACAGGGAATCATACTTTTTTACAGCTAATGTTATGAGAAACCTTAACTGAAAACATTTAATTGACAAATACGTGCATTAAAAAAACACTATTTTAAAATGAACTGTTAAAGCAAATAAACTACTTACAAATGCAAAGCTCGTAACATATATGAACGATTGCCCTAGAGGGCGATCCAATTTAAACGGTGCTAATTCTTTCAACCCCTTTAGGGTACAACTTTCAAGGTAAAAACCTGTTTCTATAAACAGATACAAAAAATGTGTATTTTTCGAAACCACAATTGCATCAACAATGCCCATACGGATTAAATATTATATATCATCACTAGGGCCAAAAGCGACGCTTTTCGATACGAGTTCAAGTTTAACGTCTGAGGCGAAGCCGAGGTCGGGAAATGAGCGAGGATCGAAAAGCCACTTTGGGCCCGTGTGATCAACTATTTTTTTCTTCATACTGCTCAATATATTAAGCTTACTACATCACAAAACTAAAATTGTACAAATTGTTTACTTTTAAAAGTTTCCTTCCAAAATGGAGTCAATCTTTTTCTTGCTATGTTAAACAAGCAGCTGTTGCAGATGTAATCAACTACTATCTGTTTCGTCTGTGTTGGTGTTAGGTTTTAATCCAGTGAGGTTTCCCGTATACCTGGAGGTAACACTGCTTTACTTTTTTTGCCGAAAAAGCGAGCCGATGATTTTGTCAGGTTGGTACACTGACGAGGCAAATTTATCGTTCTTTGAACTATACTAATTGGTTGTTTTATTACTATAAGTGAATCTACTCGTGCAAATCACTGGAATAAAAGTAAAAAAGTTGGATCAAATTCATTTATGCATCTACTCTTGTCGTGAAATATGATAAATAATGAGCAAATAAACAAATACAAGTTTGTTAAAGTTGAAGCCATGAGTAGGTTTTTGTTTGAGTCACTTTGTAGACTCGTTCAATTTCAGCGAGTAGTTCTTTGCCTCACAAATATTTGGCTAAGAACGCTCGAAGTTTTGTTCATCACTGTTGTCTCCAGTATCACCAGTATAACTCCTTGGGTTAAATTAACTATTACGATTGATATACCTAACGCTGTGGTCTTTTATAAAATCTACAACAATGCAACAATGAATTACAATCGATAAAATAATCTGTTACTACTCTCGATACAATCGATGTACACAAGTTTGCGATTTTACTACAAATGATATAAATGGCAAAAACAAACAGTTGATGACCTCGACACCAGCTGATTCTTTTTTGCTCTAGAGCTAAAATGAACTACTTTAGCCCCGCATGTATTACAATCAGCCTTTTCAAATTTGTATGACGAAAAAATCATTATTGTCTTTAATAGTTTCAATTAAATTGTTAAATTTGCTGATGCACAATTTTATTTTTATCTTGTAATTATCGGTGAATTCGGTAATACGTGTCCGGCCAGAAAGATCCATTTCGTGCTCAATGTTTGTATTTTATCGTGACGATACTGTTTTAAAATATTATTTGTTTTGTTTATGTTATTTAAAGCTATGAGAACCTTCATTATGCAGTGAAATAGTTTGACATCAGAAGTATGATAGTAACCTTTTAAGGTTGAAACTTGAGCCACTATTATATGTTGATTTCATTGGACATATCTTCGCCTTGTTTATATTTACGTAGTGTTTGTACAGTCATATTATTTTCATTAATGTTGCATTTATAAATTTTCGTATTTGATACTTATTGTTATATTGTATAATGAGTTATGATAATTTACGCATCTCTATTAAAAAAATTAAATAATGTACATCTGTCTATTCTTGTAATCATTCAAAATTTACCCAAGGTTTGACGCAAAACATACATAAACTCTTTATATTCTAAATTATTATTTACTCCTTTTACTAATAAAAGTAGTTAAATTTTTCCACAAGAAAAATTAAAAAATCTTAAGGCTATATCCCTTTAAAGTATGTTTTCCTTTAGACTTTTCTTAAATACTGCTGATTCTTCATGAATGGGGCAGCTATGATGTAATAATGACAAATTATCTAACTTTAATATTACTCATGTAGTCTAAACATTTCCTATAGTTTCATAAATAAAAACCAACATTTATTACACCACCATTTATTTAACAAGCAAGGAATTAAACATTATTTCAAAATGTGTGATTAACATATATTGCCATTACTATTATAGTATTTGCTGCTGACTGATTTTATCTGGGTTTGGTACAAACCACACAATATTCAACTATACTCAAAGATTATATCAGGCTTGGAAAAAGTAGCCCCAAATATAAAAAAATCCGTCGGGATTTAGCCTGAAACGGGTTTTACCAAACGAAGTGAAACTTGTCCTTGGATTCGTTTAGCCAATAGTATAGTCAAAACAAACTGACAGAAGTAGTATATCTTATTATAGTTGCACAAGCAGAAGCGTTTGTTTAAGCTGATATCTATGACAATATTTAACATAGTGTTTTATTCCTAATAAAAAAGTGTTGGGACACGGATTTTCAGAAAGTATTTCCAGGTTTTTTTCGTCCTAAGAGCTTTGTCCCACAGACCATGAAATGTTACATGAAGATTATGGAGTTATACCAGTTAGTTAAAATGTATATTATTCAGGCGTTTATATAATAGCATAGCCTAGAATTGTGGCAAATACAGGCGCTCCTTGGACAGCGTACGTAAAGTGACAACTATAAGAGAAACACAACCCACCTAATAAGGTTATCATTTATGTTACAGTTCAAAATATCTTATCAGAGTGAATCCCAAACAATTCCATCTTACCTTTTTACAAAAGAAGAAAAGATATAAATTTGGGATGAAAGAGAATGAACTAAACGATACTTTTCCGGAGCCTTCATTATTCATTTCTTAACTTCATCATGTTAATATTACCATACTACACATTTACTGTTTATTTATTCGTAAGTTTAAATATAATTTCCCGATTTTGAAACCTATACCAATCCAATTTATGATAATTGTTGTGTGGCTATACTTAATATCCGATGATAAATTAAACCAACATTCCATCTGAGATTTTTTTAAACAGTTCAAAAAGGATTGAGAAAGAAACAAATAAACGCCAATGTGTTACAAGGAGGTGTTGGGCAACGTTTACAATACACAACAATATTTCCAATTCTCACTTATTTCGTATAAGCAAAGAACCAGGATATAAGCAACTGAATTATATTACAACTTATATACATTACAGTCAAAAAGTGCTTGATCTCTTACGTAACAAAATTATCATTAACAAGTTTTAAAAGTTGTAAAAAATATAGTTTTTACAACGACGGTAAATAGCCAGCAATATTACGATGGTTAAGTGTCGTAGTCATGAAACTAAACGGAAAGTTTAATGAAATAAGTTTTAATTATCAACACGACACAACGTTGTGTTCAAAGTAAACCTTGTTTAACATAATTACAAAGTTAATTGCACGCCCTATGTTTACTTTTCCCCATATAGCTGAGAAAATGAGTTCTTGAAAATACGCCCCTGGACTCTCTATGTTAAATACCGGTTTTCCAGTTTAAGACTACGAATTTATACCGTTGTTATAACCGTAGGAATACCTAACAATAACAATAACAATGCTTAAAACTCTTACTATGTCTACTATGTCATATAATGTTAGATAATGCATGACAATTGACTCACAGGCTTTAAGTACATAAACAACTTACAAGTAATTTTACGTCAACTTAAGACAACTTTTTTAGCTGAATAAAAATGTTGTAAGGGTCGTAAAACATGTAACAAACATTTAAAACTGTGAATATTACTTTTTGCTTATACAATTAGCAATATTAGTGGCTGTCTGAGTTTTTTAATTATAAGGAATTGAAATGTAATATTTTACATGTTTTTTGTTGTAGAAAATATTTGAGATTTATAGATTTATATATACATTTGTTAATGGCTTACAAATTCGCTTTCCATGTTTTACACCCTTTTACTTTATAGTTAATTTTACCATATGATTAGCAATGAAACATAGACCTGAAAAGTCTTATTTAACTCCAGCTATGCCTTCTCATAATTATGCATCAATAATATCAGCTGATGTATGCTTAATGTATAAAATCCAATACCGACTCGTTTACAATAAGTAATATTTGTAGGTGGAATTAAGTTTAGTACGACTTGGTAATTATTACTGTATTTAAATATGCCTAATCAGTAAATGGCTCTTGTTATGGTTGAAAATTATTTACCTTAAGCCATATAATAATTTTTCCTTTAGTAAACAACGTTATGTAAAGTCCAATGAAAGTATGTTTCGATTAGTTTAATTAGGCTAGTGAAATTAGGTTTTAAAAATAAAAAAAATTGCAAGCAGAAATATGCTTGCTTGAAAATGTTCACCAAGGTCTTCTGATTTAAATACCAAGTTCTCTAAAGATTTTGTGATTTTGCTAAAAAATTGGAATAAACATGGACAATTACCATATCTTGGACCTGATGAAGCCATAACCCACATCACGAGATCCAACTAGTATTTTTGTGTGTTTTTTTCATTTAAAAATGTGGATTTTAAGTCTCTTGACCTTATATTTTGTTAAATACTTGCCTTTATATTGACGAGTTTAAAGAAACAAACATTTTAGTAATTATTTGAATCATGATTTTATCTTGAGTAGTTCTGAAGAAAAGCACGGCCTTGTACCATATTTTGTGTATATCTTACCATCTTGTATGTAAGTACAGTATAAGTTTAAATATACTTTATAGTGTTGTAAGACTATTTTATTTATCCTGTAGAATAAAAATAATTGATTGAAAAAAAGTCAGTTGAACATATATTTAAATTTTGACGTACAATTAGAACTCCTTGGCACTCATAAAAAGCAATTTAAGTCATTTTCAACCGGTTAGTAGGGGAAAGAAGATTGAGACAATATACTGTATTTATCAAATATGTATTTTTTTACTTTGGCTGGAAAAAGTCATTGTATAGTAATTATTGAAAATAATTTGTAGTTTTTTAAGTTAGTTTAAATGAAAAAAATGAAAAATTATTACAAATTTACGGATTAAATAAAAATAAAACCGTGTATAGGGTAATAATTCCTAAACAATTTATAATTTGTAGTCACTTAAACTACTTATTCTACTTATACATACTGTCAAAATTGGATAACAACTGTACTATTTATGAGCAATTTTGTAAATAGTATCACACATTTCTATGTAAAATTGAGGCAAAATGCAATATGGCGACGAAAGCTCACTTCACTGGAAGTTGAAAACTTAGCATTTGAATGAGGTGCCCGCAAATATTATTTTCCGACAAAAATAATTCTGCTTGCAGTTTTCATTTTTATCCAATTTGTTATAATTTTTCTTCTTTCCTAAATAGTCTATAATGTTAAACAATGAACCTAACTGAACTTAGTTTACATTTATATATTAAGTTAGCTGTTATGTGATTGCTTAACGGAGTGACGGTAACTGTAATTGTTTTTATGTACAAAATTAAATAAAATTGTCGTAGTAAATGTAGGATTCTAATTTCAGTTATCAATCATGACTGTTGTTCATAATCGTCGTACTTTCAACTAGAATTTATAAACTATGCGTGTTATTTTAAGCTGCACTAATAAATATATTCCTCCTATAAAAATAAGAAACACGTGTTAAATAAATGTTTTTCTTCATTAAAGCAGCAAAGAAAATTGAACTTGGTGGAGATCCTAGTAATTTCGTCTTAATTGTTGTTTAATTGAAGCAAGCTTTAGGGATTATACTTAAGTTTTACTCATTAAATTTCCCCACACCCTAACAAAACCTAAAGTACAAACAAAACTTTGGCTGCCATAGATTTTGTATATTTATAGAGTCTCCAAGGAAACTATTTATAATTTGTACCTGGGAATTTTGTTCATTACGACGTATTTAAATGTACTACTCTGGAAGATTTACATTGCACATTTCACAGCTTAATAACATGGTAGTACACTAGCCTGTTTGAATAATGAAGTCTTGTAAAAACCAAATAGAATTTCCCTTCTTTTATTATTACATGTTTAAAGTAGATGTGATTCTTTTTCGATGAACTAGTATAGTAGATTTTGAAAATCCATCAACATGTTTTTCAAATTTATTTGTATAGTTTTTTCGTTTTTTCGTTTATAAATTAGCTGGATTCTGCGTGTTTAATGTGGGAGTTCATAAGTGTAATTGTTGCAAGATTTTATTTTCCGGTATTTATATCTCTTATTCATGTCTTGCAGGGCAGAGTGTTACTTTGTTCTTTTATGATTACTGTATGAATATTGTGAAGCTGTTTAAAAATAAATAGCTAAACATCAATAAAACAGTATGTATTTATTGAAACAAAAAAACCCTATCGCTAGATTTAATATAAACGAAGTGGAATGTTTTGTTTATACATTGTGAGCCGTGAGCACGATAACTCTCGTAAAAAGTCTGATTAAATGAAATTTGGTACAAACGTGTAAAGCATAATTTATGACGTTCGAAAACCAGACAGATTGGATGTGGTATTTTGTAATTTGCACAAAAAAAACACCATTTTACCGATGATTCCCGAAGCAGCAAACCTGCATACTAGGCCCCCATGTTATTCTTATGGAGAATAAGTAAAATTTAATGACACCCTTAATTATGAAATTAATTTAATGAAACTTGGTATGTGGCTTCACCTTGTTGAGTTGTATTGATATTTGCATAAAAACTCATGTTTTGTTCCTTGTTGCAGAAAACCTGCGTACTCATCCCCATGTTATTCTTTTGTGGAATAATCAAAATGGTATACATCACTTATTTATGAATAATCGTGTATTGTAATTGATGAAACTAGGTACGTGGCTTCACTTAGTTGAATTCTATTTATGTTTGCATAGAAACCTATTGTTTGCGTTTCGTGTTTCAGCAAACCTACGTACTCATCCCCATTGTTATTTTTACGGAGATTAATTACAACTGTACATATCGCTTATTTGTGAATATTTTTTATGAAACTTAGTATGCTGCTTTATAACAATGCTAAGACATCTATTATGCATTTGAAATTCGCTGAGTACGCAAGTTTGCTGTAATGGGGGTATTTTATTTATATTTCAAATAATCAGATACAATATCCTTACATTTTAGATGTCATTATGCAATTTAATAATCACAAATAAACTTTCTCCTTATAATTTTATATTTGAGTTTAGTAGTCTTAAGTGAAGCATCCAATTGTGATTTTTTTTTTAAGAAAGAGTTGTTTTGCATTTATTGCTGTCACCGTTCTTTTATTCAAATGTTCAGAGCTCGAGCTGAACTGTGATGTCAGCACAAAGGGTTTCTCTGGGAATTGTTCTGCGCCTGAAACGATGCGTCAGATTGCTAGATTCTGATTTTTAACTCTCAATTGTATCATGAAATACAATATTCCTTCTCATATCTTAACTTCATATGGGTTATTACCCTTTAAAATTGTATTGAAATTGTAATAAATTCTTGTTTGGAAATAAACTTATCATTTTAATTATTGAAATTGTAGTTTCATAGTTATAATTTTTAAGAATAGTCAAGTCAAGTTATCTTTACTGTCACAGCAAACGTTAACAAATTTTCTGATCAATACAGAAATATAACAGGTGACAGTGTCATTGTTAAATATATCAAAATAAAACTGTACATGTAATCTTAACTAACTAAAATGTTAACAATATAAAACACTACAACAAACTCTCCCAGCTGCTGTCTTCAAAAATTCCTCAGCTGAATAATAAACTTTGTCAATTAAAATATCTTTAACTTTTTTAAGAAAAACTCTTTTGCTCAGTTGATTTATGGAATAAGGAAGTTTATTAAAAACTTTTATTCCCATATACAGTGGACTCTTTTATATATATTACTTCCTGGACACATTTTCTATTAGTACCTTATGCAATTAGAATATTAGGGGAAGCTGGAAATAAACTTTACAACCTTACTGAATTATAATTTAGAATTGAATGGTTTTCACTTCAATAATGTAATACATTTAATTTAACAAACATTAAGTAATAATAAAAAATATATTGGAACATTAGTATGGCCAAAATGTGCACTTAGTTATTTTTCGGGTTAACAACCGTTAGTCTCTTTTGCAGAAGCTGTCCACTCTTCACGCTTCTCTGCTTCTATGCTTCACTCCTTCTCTGCTTCCCTGCTTCACTCCTTCTCTGCTTTTCTGCTTCCCTTTTTTCAAATTCTCTGCTTTCCCCTTATCTTTGAGTACGATGCCCATCCCATGACACATGACAGCTGAGACGAGGCCTACCCCTGGCATTTTGCAGGTTTACGGAGGTATGTCCTAAGAAATTGGCTCTCACCATTTCAATTTCTCTTAACAATCTTCCATGGGAACTCTCTGACACAGAATATGATAAGACAATCCAAAAAATACTAAAATTAGGAGCACTTTTCAGAAAACTACACCTATTTTTGATTTAATATTGGATTTTCATTTTAAGAAAGTTTTAATTATTTCGTAGTAAGATTTCAACAGTTAGAAGATTACATAGTTACATTGTGCTTGCATACCTTGTTATGGCAGCATTACTTTATTTTCAGCTAAGCTTACAACAATTTAGTTTGGTCAAAGTTATAATGAGCTATAGTCTTTTATCCGATAGACTATAAATAGTTTCCTGTACAACTAACACAATATACTAAAGTGGACCTTGAAGTTACGAGCTCATCCTAAGCCAACAAAGCCCAGGTAAGTTATTGCCTTGACAGGGCAAATTGTCCGACAATATCTCAGTGGCTATCGGACAGGGATCGCTGACATTGATTGTGGCTTTTACGACTTATAAAACTAAACTATTATTGGCGTATTAAATAGGTATTTGTACACGTTGAATAATAAAATATTGCAATGTACTCATTGAAAATGAAAATACAATATCCACCACATATTTATTAGAACAGAAAGTAAAAAAGCTTTTTCATACTGTTGGTTACCTGTGACCTGATAAGTATTGAGGTCATTACTCAACCAACGTACAGTAAACATCATTTTAAAAGGTGCTAAGGGTCTAATGCTATAAAAATTTGTTTCTAGTTTTTACATAATGCGTTCACAATATCAAACTACTTCTGAGATTAAATTTAGCTTTTAGTAAATATAAAAAACGTTGGTAATAAACACTAATTAATTTTACCGAGAAATTGATAGCTGTGAACTTGGAAATTGTTTATATTAATAAATATTATTATTGTTTATATAATTGTTTCTATAGTGATATATTAGGATCAATATTTTTCATAAAAAGATACATGCAAAAGAGGTACGCAAAGAGTTTCAGGATTACAACAAATATCCATTTTGCTTTCATCTGATTCATCGTTGAGGCCATTAACGTTGCGTATAGGCGAACACCGATTACGATTACATGTTTTTGTATAAATTACAGTTAGTGGAACAATAAAATACCCCCGTCACAGCAAACCTGCATACTCAGCGAATTTCCAATGAATATATAACATAACACATTAAAAAATGTCACAGTATTCATAAGTAATGTATTCACAAACAAGCGATATTTAAAATATTAATTATTCTCCATAAGAATAACATTGGGGATGAGTACGCAGGTTTGCTGAAATAAGGCAAACAAAATAATGGTTTTTTATGCAAATATCAATAGAATTCATCTTAGTGAAGTCACATACCAAGTTTCATCCATATACATTCATAAATAAGCGATATATAACATTTTAAGTATTTTCCATAAGAATAACATGAGGATCAAGTACCTAGGTTTGCTGCTACAGGAACCATAGGCGAAAAATAGTTTTTGTTGTGCAAACAACAATAAACCACAACCAGATCAAGCCATATACCAAATTTCGCCAGTTTATGTTCATAAATAAGCGAGATATAAATTTTTATTTTTCTCCATAAGAATAACATTAGACAACGTTTAGCACTTTCAATATCTGGGTAACCAATTGACGTAGAGCAATGATCAAAATACCAAATTGTTTGTTTTTTTAAGCTCAACCTAATGGTATAAATAAAAATTTGATTTCAATTTAAATTACCTGTGAAAACCCCAAAAAACACATTTTTGGGGTACAAAACCCCCCAAAAACCCCCCTTCCGATGGTGCGATTCATCTGGTTTTCGAACTCGTTAAAATAAATGATACTTTACATATTTGTACCAAATTTCATTAAGATCGGACCTTTTTTACGAGAGTTATCGTGCTTACGGACACACATATATATATATAAAAAAAAATATATATATATATATATATATATATATATATATATATATATGTATATATATATATGTATATATATACATATACAACAATTTGAACGAATGGTGTTTTTGGCATCTGGGGACCTCAAAATGAAAAGTTATCATGGTCTCGGACTTAAGTGTTACCATGAGACCTACGGTAATAGTTTCTTCCCTATAGGGGAAATTCGCTAAAAGAAAAGTAATACAAATTTTTAAAAATAAATAAGAACGTTAAGTAATTTACTTACCTAAAGTATATACGTTAAAGTATATACTTTATCTAATTTTTGGAAAATTTTTCAAAATAGTATTGTCCTAAACGTAGGCATATTTTTCCTTAAGAATCCCAATAAGGGTAAAGTAAACAATATTTGTTTATTTAATTGGTTATTTATCAAAAAATAAACAAGCTGCAAATAATGTGAGTAGTTGGTGTAGTGGCCAACGGAGCAGACTTCGAAACGACGGCAGTGGTCTTGACGTGGGTTCGAATCCGAGTCTGGCAAGTTAATGTTATCAGTATATTCAACTCGTACTATAACGACTAATCCTTGGCTTTCATGGATACTTTCCACGCACAGATCTGAAGTTTATGTGGAGGGGCAAAGTGATGCAAAAAGAGGCTGCCAACCTCTTAAAAGTAAACAAATTTAACGTCGGTCGTAGTAAAACACTGACTTTTATAGACGTATTACACTTTTCATTTTTATAATATTATACTTAAAAACAACATTCTCAACTAAATAACCGTACCTGCTTAACTCAACACAGTGTTTGTAAACACGTTTATTAAAATGCAAAACCGTTAATTGCCCCGTGAACACCTTCATATATAACTAAAAATATTAGTTTTTTTTATAACGACACTATTTTCCGTTTGTACTGCCGAATTTTGTTTATATATATGTTATCAAAAATATAGTTCATTGCTTAAAAACATCACCATTAGTCTACAAAAGTTTGTTATATCTTTTGTAATATACATAACAAAAATATATTAATGTAGCAAAATATGATACCATATTATTTAAAACAAAGTTATTTTTTTTAGATAATCGTCGAAATCGAGGGTTATAGTCTTAGTATCCAACAATATAGGTGTTATTGTTATGATTTTGAGATAACCAGTATACTGAATGAATTAACCATAAACTGTTTAGTTTTCAGTCTTCTATTTAAGTGGACATCTATCCTTATATATAATAGGTGAAGGCGATTTCTACGAAAAACTACTCCTCCGATAAAAATAGACGGATTTTTAGAAACGATGTGTCAAAATTAAGTGTTTTTTATGTAGACGTCCCCTTTCACCAATTCCTGTAATCCTCGGGCTTGGTAGTCCTCGGGCTTTGCCCAACAGGCCTTCAAAATTATAGTGTATTCCTTATGAAGAAAAGATTTTGCTGAATTAAACAGACAAATAATTGGTATTAATTGCATACTAAAACAGCTGTTGATAGTAAAACACATGATAACAGAAGAGCTTACATAAATATAATATAATATTTCGTTGTGATCGTGAGCGAAGCCGCGACAGGCTACTAGTACTTATTTAATACGCTAGGGATTTTTTGTGACTGAAACTCTTCCTACATTTTTCAACCGATTTTTATAATTTTGGTGTCGTTGAATGGATCTTGATCTGAAGTTGTTTGTGCCTAAATTTTATAAAGAACAGATATAAGGGAAGGGCTCTAGCCCTTTAAAGTTAATAATTTTTCCATAAGATTAAAATTGAGAAAGAATTGTATGATCAAACAGCTGAACAGAGTAAACACAGTTTATCAGCAAGAACATATGTTCAGTACTGGAAAGGTAACTCAATATCTATATGATTCTAAATTATGGCCTATTTTCCAAAGTTTAGTTTAATCGGTCCAGTAGATGAGTGTGCTATAGTGAACATGGGAATAATAAAGGTCTGCGGTTCGGTGCCCTAAACAATATTCTGATCAGTCATAGGCCTATTCTGATATGAGTTAATGAGCCATCTTCCTACCGAATTTCAGCCCTATCAGTCCAGTGGTAGGTGCGAGATTGTAAACATAACTTTAAATGCCAGTGGGGTGGGGTCCCAGAGGATCTTTGTACTGAGGTGTATTATTTATTTCCCACCCATTTTCAGCTCCATCGTTTCAGTAATGGTGTATAAAGATTAACTTGGGTATAATCAAGGCTATTGGGGCGAAGTCTTAAAGTATAATATTACCAAAGATAAGCCTATATCTGCCTTGAGCTATCATCTGCCTTTCTACTGAGTTTTAGCTTCGTCTGTCAATTAGTGTGGTTAAAATAAGTATTTTTTAAGTTAGAGGGAAGAGCCTTAAACCATTTGTGGCAAGGGGCAATACAAATTATTCCTGACTACATAAGCCTAAGGAACGGGGTATAGGGAAGCCATCGATCACGACAGTATTTATTTTAAATGCGTGGAGTACAACAAATAAAAACAAATGTTTCGTAATTTGCAGGATTTTGATTGTATGTTATAATTAAGGGAATAAGATTGCATTTTAGAAAACCAAGAAAGCCAGCTTCAAGCAGAATTTGTCAGTCAGATATAAGAAGTTGAGAATCAGAGTTAACGTCTTTGAAGATGACAAATCAACCCATCCTTATTTTCAGATTCTCCATAAAATGTGAACCAAAATTAGCTTGCCATTAATTTTGTGCAAAATTATACTAAACCTTCTTTATCCACAATTGAATTTTACCCAAAATGTGTTAAAATTGTTCAAAACCCAGAACATAGAGAGTTAGCACATTGTAGACCTAAGAGTATTTTCACCAAAGCAAAATAGCCAGTATCAAGTGAAAGAAAGTAAAGGAATTTTGGAAAATAATGAGTTACCATATACTGTATTTGGAAAAGATTCGGCACATTTATACACAATTTTAATTTAAAAAACCTGAGTTGCCTACATATCTATTAATAGTCTGAGACAAGTACATAATTAGCAATTCAGATAATAATATCGTTAAAATTCAACAACTTTTTTATTAGCATATTACGTGTTGTTCAGTTCTCTCATTGGCCTGATGATGACTGGTGTGACTGGTTGAAATCGGTAGCCAAGTACCATCTTTTATATATGTTTACGGTCTGTATGTGAATCAGTATAAGTGTAAGTATATGTTAAGTGTTGTAAGACGTCTTGTATACATCCCGATAAAGTTCAAACCCATCAAAGCGAAATATTGCTCGATTCGAGCATTGAGTTCACTAGTAAACCTAAAATATGATAACTGAACCACAATTTATATGAAAAATCCAAATGTTATTGTAATACACTTTAACGAGTTCGGTTCTATGTAAATAAATGTAATAAACATAATGAATTTTCTGAAAATATATACTTTCTCCTATATTTATTTTGATTGTTTATCATAGGAGTTCGAAAGATCATGGAAAATATAAATTGTATATAGACAATTACATAGGTTATTTATTTCCGTAGGGGGGGTTAAGGTCTACCGCAATCGTCAAAGTTAGATTATAAAATGTATTAAATTAGTTTCATTTTATTTGATACAACTTCTACATTAAAACATCTAATATTCTTGAACAGGCGCTCCACGTAGGACTAAATAGCAAAGATTTCCTCTGATATGTCAATACATTTATTTAATAGCACCTCATAGTCTATCACATACAATTTTTTACAATCTGACAGGGTGACGTACAACTCTGGTGGAAATTGTTTATACGATGCTGTTATATTATGTATTTTATATCACACTGTCCTTAAGTTAATTACTTGTCCCTTTACATTGCTAAGATGTAACAAAATAAAAACAAACCTTTTATACATTGACTAATTGAGTCAACTTTAGCCAGAATATCGTCATGAAAGAAAAGCTGTCTATAATAAATAGAAAATTTGAGTAATCCATGTATTACTAAATGTTTCGTGAGCAACTACCTAATAACATTAAATAATTATTTGTACAAAGTTGTTCATTTCGTAATTCATAATATTTATTGCGTTTTTTTATATGTGGTTACTTAACATTCAATTAATAAACAGAAACAAATGAAATTATTGACTTGTATAACCTCTAGTGGTGTTAATGATTACGGTAAACTGTAAATAAATAAAAAATAGCAATGTCTTATTTGAAACTTATTAAAATTGTTTGCACTGATTGCACTAATGCCTCATATTCTTCAATTAAGGAGACTCATATACCAGCTGGAATAAAAAATAGGATAAAACCCTGCAAAAGAAGAAAATACAAAATTACCTCGATAAAAAACACTCGTTATTTTTAAACCTTCTCAATAATGACATAAAAAGTAAACAGTCAACTTATCTGACAATGCTAATAAATTAGCGATGTAATTGAATTCAAACATGCCAATTAATCTCAAAATTAGCTTGTTTGTGATGTAATATTTACTATTTCCAGATAAGGTAAGCTTATCACAGTTGACTTTAACTACGGGAGGCTAATTATCTGTAAATGATTTCTCTCTCTACAAACAGCTATTAGAAATCAAATAATTTGAATAGAATGTGCTGTGTTTCTCATAGAAATAAATAAATTTCAGTACTATCAGGTTATTATCTCACCATCTTTCGAGCAGTGATCTTAATTTATAATCTCTGTTTAGCGTAAAACTAACCTTCATGTGAATTTTATTATTAGCGAGCAAAATATTTTTCCTAGAATCTGGAATCGAATCTCCCCTTTAAATTTATAAAATGTTGAGGGCAAATTGGATTTACCAAAAGAAGACTGACAGCTTGAGGCCATAAAGTATTTTCATCGAACCTTGAATTGATTGTATAACTGTCAGTCCAAATTACGGTAGTTCTTACCTGGCATAACTGATACTTCTTTACTTTATATGCCTATTAACGTGAAAACGTACTGTTTTCTGCGCCCTTTACTATCATGAAAGTATCTAACACCTTCTTCGTGTATTGTACCAGTAAGATTGTTTGCTAAAGATTTTGGTCATTGTTGTTAGTATTTTTGCATATTTAAATTGTATAAGTCTAATCCAGGATTAAGAAACAATTAACAAAGTGTTTCTGGGTATTTTGAAACTAGCGAAATATGTAAAACCTTCTTGAAAGTAGATGCAGCCAAAACCATAAGGCACCAACTGGACTTAAGTTTGGGGCCAAAGATTCAGAAGAAACCTTTATAAAAGCATTTGTATTTATTTTGTTGCGTTTTGATACATTGGTAATCCAGGTACTTAAAAAAAACTTAGTTACCTAATCTGATTAGTTCTTTAAATCTTTGCAAGAATGTATAGGTGGTAAGCATTATTAGTCTCAACATTGTTAGCAATAGTATTTGTTAATTTTGGAAAGGACATGATGTGAAAGAACAAGTAATGTTAAAATATAAAATACCCCCGTCAGAGCAAAAATGCGTACTCAGCGAATTTCCATGGTCTCGGGCTTAAGTCTTACTATGAGACATACGGTAATAGCTTCTTCCCTGTAGGAGAAATTCGCTAAAACTAAAATATTAATTATTCAAAGCTAAGAAAGTATAGCTGCATTTTATACAAATATTGTGATAATAAAACAAACAAACGCTTTAATTTTAACAATGAAAACTCAACATTATAATTACATACATATATATTAAAAGTATAACACAAAGCACCATGGAAGTTTAAATGGCTGTTTTCATAACAAAAGCAATAAAACAGTTCCTAAAGAAACATACAGTTGCCATAATGTTTCAAGTAAATTAGTGTGAACGAAGGAGGGGTTTTAAATGTTCTCATTAAAACACACCCTAAATAGTTTTCTTCGTTTTCTTACATTTTGTAAGTAATTGATTGTTGGTTTGGAAGAAGGATAAAATATATAACAGTGGCTGGTGTTGTAATTGTTTATGCTTAGCGTTTGGTTTAACGGGTTACTGAGGTTTTAAAAGACTGGTGTTTATAAGGGCAAGACTCCGAGCTATGTACCTGTTGGATTATATTTGTTATGGTGAGGACCAAAGATAAGTGAAATTTAATAAAAACGAATAGCTTGAATCAATTATAATTTACAATTTATACATTTTAACCTTTACATTTTGGTTTTGACTTACAACAATTCTAACAACAACGGCACAGTTATAAGTATATTTTCAATGATTTTTTAAATTTATCCTATTAAAAGATCAAGATTTAATGGAGAATGAAAGAAATAATTTAATAGGGTGCTTGTAAAGCAGAGGTTTGTGCGTACCAAATTAGTGACATTACTGGTTATGGAAAATTCGTTTAGCTTTTTTTTTTAAAAAAAAGCTCTTGAACATAAAATATTTCAAAACCTAAAATAAAAGTCATTACAAAATTTATTTTGTAAAAAATATAAACTCGTATTCAAACAAAGACAATTATAATCACCATTTGAATTACAAGACCAGGGTACGGCCCGTTCCCTTTTAACATTTAATTAATGGCACTAGTGTTTAAAAAAATCAATCGCGGTAACTATTAAATACTGACTCAATAGCCCCTGATGTTCAACACATTTCTCTTAAAAATTATATTAATGACATCATTGCACATAAATAGGTCTGAAATTCAGGAAGTAATTATCGAAAAAAGTATGATTAAAATTTTACAATTCCTATTGTAGTAAGCGATTAAAGGAAATATATTTCCTGTGCATGGATGAAATTAATTACTTTTAGAACACTCAACCATTAATAACGTTGTTCTCTTTTCTTTTGTTTTTAACTTGACCTCATGCGATTTTACTTTTTTAGCTATATTTTACTTCCCCCAACTGTTTGATAACCTCACTCTAATCTTTTGCATCATAATGTATTCTTTTTCAACTACCATACGTTTTCTAATTCAACCGATACATTTTTGTTTTTATTTCTCGTTGTTACACAACATGCTATTATAATGGCGTCAAAATATCAACTCTCTTGAATTGAAGAAATATGCATGTATTTTAATCTTGTTGGTACTCGTGTTTGTTGCACTTAGAAAAAAAAGTATGCTTATTATTGTGTATTTGTTAAATTGCATGCTACATTGGGATGCCCGCCTATAGTAAAATAATCTTGAGAATAAATTTAAAATGAATAATTATATTTTGATTGGAAATTATAATATCACACTTGTGTTTTTACGTGATACCCGTTACATACGATGATTACACTTCTAATGTTTTATATATATTCTTTAAGTCACCTATAAAAAGTTGAAAGTATTTCTTCTTTTTTATAATAAACTAGCTGATCTACTCGTTCTTCGCACAGGGGTTGTCTTTACCCGTTCTATAGTCAATACAATTTGTATTTTAGTTAGCTTGAAACAGCTGTTCTTGCTTCTGCTCTTTAAACTGTCTAATGGAAGTGTCCTCAGCTATTCGCAGTACAGTTTATGAATGTTTACTTCCTTCTGAAATGTAAACATTGAAACTCAGGCAATTTGCGGGGCGTAGCTCGAGGGGATTTTAAGGATGTGAATAGGCCTATGTGTTGCATGGGTTCAAGCTTTCTTAGTGAATTTCCTTTGGAAAGTGAACTATTAGCATGACCCGCACGGTGAAACTTAAGCCCGGGACCACCATAGAAGTTCCTAACGTGACCCCCTAAACACGTTTTGGGGGTTGGTTCAAAATTGTATATATATATATATGTGTGTCAGTGGCGGATCCAGCCAGGGGGCGCGGGGGGCGCGCGCCCCCCCCTTGGACTCAGAAAATGTTTAATTAATGGGTAATAGTGTGACGCTGTCTGTCACTGTACTCTTTTTTTCAATATTTGCAAAAACATTATTTGCACCAACACGTCTTACCTACTGGGCGATTCTCTACAACATGGACTATAACGGGTCACTACGAATAGTTTTAACAGAACAATCATCATGGAATGTGTAGGCCAAGATAGTGAGCCCCGGTAGTAGGACGGTAAGGAAGCAAGTCACCATAGAATGATACGTCCTTTTTGTGTGTCAAGTAACTTACTGCATCCAAAATGTTATAAGATAAACAATTGCCGATTGATACATAAAATTAGAGAGTCACTGAGCTCCTAAAATCCGACAAACCCAACTTATCTGTAAGGTAAAGGCACCGGCCAGCGCTGAGCATCCCCTAGGGTAAAACACCACAGGACAGGCATATTGTCTTAGTCCGCCATAGAGAATATAGCGCAGCACCACCCTAGGGACTTGGGCCGACCATCCCTAGTTAACGCACCACATCACCGGCCTATTGCCTTTGGCTGCCCGAGGGGAACACACCGCAGGACCGGCCTAGGGGCTTGGGCCGAGCATCCCTAAGGTAACGCACCACAGCACCAACCTATTGCCCTTGGCTGCCCTAAGAGCACACACCGCAGCACCGGCCTAGGGCCGAACATCCCTTAGGTAACGCACCACAGCACCGGCCTATTGCCTTAGGCTGCCCTAGTGGCACACACCGCAGCACCGGCCCTGCAGTCTTCATCAATATTCTTCTTTTCTGAAACCTTTGCGTTCTACCTTAGCCATTTTGTGCGCATCAGTTTAGCCTTGAGTAGTGCGTGTAAGTAAATCATTTGGTATAAAATGTTTGTTTTTCAAGGTAGTAGTTGTATAAAATGTGTATATTTATGTACCTACTGTTTATTGTATAATGGAATTCGTAAATATTACACATTTTATTATGAAAGAAGTGTTACAATGAGATGTTTTCTTTGTTAGCATCATGAGTGAATTGAATTTAGCGAGTAATAACATAGACTAACTACAGTACTATAGTTAGTCTATGGTAATAACAACTGCCTCCGGTTCAGTGTTGCCACCAGGTAGATGAAATTTTACCCTGAACGTGTGATGAAATTACCCTATTTTTTTGTAAATTACCCTAAGAGTTGATTATCTTCTTGAAAAGCTCAAAATACACTCGAGATTGGTTTTAAAACATGATTAAGGCAAACAAGTAAGGTAACATGGCATTTCATACTCGTCTTTGGCCCTATATCACACATAAAACGAAATATGTATTAATAAATTCAAATAAATATCCTTTTGTAACATTTTTATTCAGCGCTATACTTAATGTGCCGGTATCGCTGATAATAGAAACTTGCTGATACATGTTATTAACAGTTGTTGGGAGTACTTTATTGTTTTATAAACTTATTTAAGTTGTACAAATTTGTCAAGGTTTTTTTTTCTTAATAATAATGCCGAGAGAATATGTTTGTCATCTTATTACAATTTGATTAGATCAATATTTTTCATTGCAAGGCACATCACATAAATTTACACATGTTGTGCCTTGTGTTTTTATGTGCGCTCACCTGGCTCACCGTGGGGATATCACAGGCATAAAATACAATTTAGTTCCTTCATACAAATTATGTGTCAAAATAGAGACAACCTTCAGTAAACATATTTTCTACAACAGCGCTGTAAATCTAACAACCTATATTTAACAAAATGTACCAGATATATTTTTACTGTTTAGTATATTATATGTTGTGGCCTATTTTGGACACATAACATGATGTGCCTCAATTTTATCTGTTCGAAAATTAAACTTTGTGATTACATGCTTCTTTATGATGTTTAAGAGATTATTGCGGGCATTTTCCATCACTGATTCAGTGAATCCAATAACCAATAATGAATTTTAAACAAAGAATGCATCATTAGTCGAATAGTGAATAGGATGGAGGTTGTACATGCTATAGTTATATCTCTTTTATAATACTTTTAATTTACCCAGCACTTCATGTAAATGTTTGAATACCTGGAAAACCCATTTTACATTGCCAAAACATCAAAATTTAAATTATAAAGGGGCTCTAGATTTCACCCTAAAATTATCCTAAAAAATCCATTACCCTAAAACCAGTAAAATTACCCTAAAAAAGGGTAATTCCCCTAAAAGTGTCAACACTGCTCCAGTTGCTGCAGGACGTTATCGTTTAGTGAGGAAAACAAAAATCTCAAGTGCGCCCCCCCCTCAACAAATTCCTAGATCCGCCCCTGATGTGTGTATATATATGTGTGTGTGTGTATGCACTCTAGCGGTCGCATTTTTTGTCTAATTTACTTCAAATTTGGTAGGGACATTCCTTTCTACAATCTGTTGGACAATTTCGTTGGGCAAAACAATCATAAAATTCTAAACCCCTTTTTTGGGGATTCATCTTTCAAAATTCGGGTTTTCGGACCCAAACAGGGCCAGAAAAGCCCCGGATGTAAAATTAACGCATGTAAAAAGATGGGAATTAGTGTGGCAAAACTTTTAAGCCCTCTCTCGTCATTCTAGCATAAATATTTACCGAGTTATTAAATAAAATGTGTATCGACCAAACACAGTACGTTGTATTATGGAGGTTTTACATTAGAAAATCCTATTATTCATTTGTTGGCGTACTTTTATTATACTAAACAACCTCATCCCTACTTTAAAGCCTGACTGGACCTTCTCCTAACCTTATAATGCGCAAAATTGTATTCCCAGCAGTGTAGGTAAATAGAACCAAGAGCATCAGAACAGCCAAAAAATCAATATTTTCAGATTTAAATAAAAATTAGAATAAATGTATGTTTTTAACTGATTTTGATTTGTTATAGTTTTTGTATGTAAAAATTCACTTCCCTCACGTCAGCGTTCTGCGTGCGAACTCGTTTAAGGTTTCAGTCCAGTCGGTTCAGTAGTTTTTCGTTCACCCGGAACATCAGACAGACAGACAGACAGACAGACAGAAAGACATACAGACAGACACCATCTCTTCTTTATAATCATAGCAAACAAATCACATGATGCAGGACAAGGGTGTGAAGTGGGGTATTAATCTAGCCTGTTTACCAAGGTTTGTATGGATTATTACGAACAACGTTGGAAGCTTATAATTAATTAATAACCTAAATCTTTAAACTAATTTAACTTGACGATCCATTGTTGTAATTAAGCTAATTAGCTTTGACTATAACTTCTTGTCTAGCAGCCTGGAACGTTAATCTTTCCAAAGTATAGATAAACAGCTTATCACTGTGACACAATCTAGTCTTCCCATGAGGGAGTTTGTTACAACGCGCAGTTGTTACTAGGCAGTAGGTTTCGTTGTACTTCAATACATAGGAATGTAAGAAATAAAAAACAATAGTGTAATGATTTGGGAATTGGTTTGATATAAAGACTATAAACACGAAGAGTTAATAAACCTTACATCAAACACTATCCCTAAGTTTTAATTACAATTTATTAATGAAAGACATATCCATCTAGTAATTAAACGAGTTCGCACGCAGCACGCTGACGTGAGGGAAGTGAATTTCCACATAAACCTTTTAAAACTCAAAATCAGTGTAAAAACATACATTTTTCCAATTCTTATTAAAATCTGAAAACATTAATTTTTTGGCTGTTCTGATACTCCTGGTTTCATTTACTTGCAAAGCTGGGAATACAATTTTGCGCATTATAAGGTAAGAGAAGGTCCAGACAGGCTTAAAAGTAGGCGTGAGGTTGCTAGGGATGATAAAAGTACTCTAACAAAGGAATAACAGGCTTTTCTAGTATAAAACCCCCGTAAGACAACATACTGTGTTTAATCGATACACATTTTCTTTAATAACTCGGTAAATATTTTTGCTAGAATTACGAGAGAGGGCTTAAAACTTTCGCCTTTTTAATTTCCATCTTTTAACATGCATCAGTTTTACATATGGGGCCTTTCTGACCGTTTTTGGGCCCAAAAACTCGAAATTTTAAAGATTAATCCCCCAAAAAGGGGTTTAGAGTTTTTCAATTGTTTTGCCCAACGAACTTGTCCAAATGATTACAGAAAGGAACGTCCCTACCATATTTGAAGTTAATCGGATAAAAGACGCGACCACTAGAGTGCATACACATATAATATAATTATATATATACATATATAACATTTTGAACGAACCCCCAAAACGTGTTCAGGGGTCACGTTAGGAACTTCTATGGTGGTCCCGGGCTTAAGTTTCACTGTGCGGGTCATACTAATAGTTCACATTCCAAAGGAAATTCACTAACAATAGTCTAATGATTTGGGAATTGGTTTAATATAAAGACTAAAACCACCAAGAGCTAATAAACCTTACATCAAACACTATCCCTAAGTTTTAATTACAATTTATTAATGAAATACATACCCATCTATTAATTAAATAACGTTAATTCATAAGTGTGATGACGTTCATATTACTTTGAGAGATTGGTACACCTTATTTAAGAGCCTTGAATTACCAGCGTAACCGTTTACGTGTAAATCATTCTTAGAACTGGCATCTTTAGAATTAAACCGTGGTATTATTAATATTAAAACAATTAATATTGTTATATAAGTTGTAAGTCTTGCAATACATTATACCGGCATGTAAGAATGTTCACGCGCAAATTAATTATCAGTTTCAAATGTATTGACGAGTATCTCTTAAGTAAATTAAGTGTTTTAAATGTACTTCTTTAAGGATTTATATCGCAATACTTTAGCACATTACTTGGTTTATTTTTACAAAAATATTGACTACGTTTAAATATAGAATTAGTATCATAGGAACTAAATTCTTAATAATAAAAAATCTCGGAACAGTCTAAATAAGCACTATTTATTGTTTCCTTTTAAATCAGGAATTAAACTGCATTGAATATAAAAAAATTCACTCTGTCAGTTTAATGATATTTTTCTCCAAAAAAAGAATTAAAAACCATTTATTTAGTGTACAAATCCAAATGATTTTGCAGTTGATCGTATTTAAAAGGTAAACATGTATTTATAAAACGTTGTAAAACTATAGAAAATTTAATTGAATTAAGAATTTCATGTCAGTTACACTTTTTTCTCCAATATACATTTTGATCTTGCTGCAGTTATTAGGCAACTGGAAACAGAACAAAATTAGATTTTACTATACTATTTTACATTTAACGATTACAACTATTGAATGCCTGTAGAACGAAGATTCATAATATACGTTAACATTTATACAGGGATATTTAGGTGGTATCATTCTCTACAGGGACTCCATGACATTCTGTTACAAGACATGTGACATGACCGAGCACAGTATAGCTGAACGGGACACCACCCTAGGGACTACTACAATGTATGGTAGAGGTGACATAACGAGATTAGTAGTGTACTAACTAATATTTAAGATTATCTTTTAGCTTGTGAAACCTGGATTTATATCTGTGTTATGGATAATAGCCTGGTAGATTATGGTTTACCTTTGTTAGTGAGATTTAACATTCAAGCTCGTCTAAAAAACACGATTGTGCTGTTGAAAAAATAACTTAAATAGGTGTTTTGCATTTATTCTTAAATGTAACTGCAAAATTGTATGTATATTTAAATAAATTACAGTAACATGCACCATTAACAAATTGTATTAATTCATTTCAGCCGAAGTATTCAACTAATGGTGTACAAAGACAATTTTTTTCGAGTATTTTTTTATGTAATTGAAAAGCTGATGTGAATTAAAGCAGTTCAATCATTGCTTTTGATTACATATATTCCTGGTTTTGTTTTTTTATATAAACATACATACATAAGCTTACTTACATACTTGACGTACATACATTACATGACGTAAAAATTATTAATTGATGGTTCAATAATTAGTAAAAACTACTTTTACTAATTTCATAGCCAATGTGTCTTGACCAAAAATGTTTAAAGTAGTTTGGTGAATTCCACTTTTTATCACTGCAAGATAATGCAATTTTTATTACATGGTGTCTAAAAAAAGTTTAAATTGTTTAAAACTTTACATAAATAGATAAAAAATGTACATCTCTTATATTAAAACAAATACTTGCCCATGAGCCTTTTATACACTGTTTATATACTGTAATATTTGTAAATTGTCTGTTGTTTACATGAAAACATATAAAAAGAACCATCACGCCTTAGTTTTGGGATTAGATCACGTACTCGATCCAAGAAATGGAACTCTTTTACTATTCTTGTAAAGGTAACTAAACTTTTTTTAATTCGATTGTTCCCACTAACCATGTTACATTATATATATATATATATATATATATATTATTTTTACCTGAATATAGGGTCAAATTTCATACTTTTTTATCCTAATAAGTACAAAATTTACACAAAGGATACTCAAATAGAAAACAAACTTCGTTTCTCAAACAAACTAATACAGAATTATTTATTATCTTTAAAGTATATCCAGTATGATACAAAATTATATTACAAAATTATGCAAAACGTTAGAAAATAGAGTAATAATTTTATTAAAGTTTACACCTGGTATTGCGGCGTTCATATAAAAAGATATACTATACAGCTCTCTACAAAGGTTCATTAGTATAATGGAGCCAAGGAAGGTAATTAATAACGTACTTCTCAACTTCCCTACACTTATACCGCATACAACAGCTGGAATGATTTAAGCCTTGTACATGTTTTTAACATTAATGTTATTAAATCAGAGATTTATGTACCATAAAATACTCTTATGACTTGTTTGTAATCTATTGTATAATACTTGTATACTGCATTCTTATTAACATGCTGTAAACTGTCTATGGTGGCGAGGTAAGGCATAGTATTATTGGTAATTTGTGTAAACACAAGTTGATTGTCACCTGCTTTCTGGGGTGGAGATCTTTTACAAATTAATATAAATAACTAAAATATATAGTGTACAGCAGCACACTCTGCCGGTTGACTTAATCAAATTTCGTCCACTTCAAATTCTGGCTAACACTAAAAAAGTGTCAGCTGGGCCATATAATTGGGATATCTCCTTCAGTATCTTAAAGTCAATGCTAATACCCTCTAGATGTGTCTTTTGGGAGTTTGAAAAACATCCACCTTCAGGGTTCGCCCTACAGGACGGGGATAAGCCATTGAGGCAATTCGGCGTTGGGGAAACGGTAGTCTCTCGCCGGGTACCGTTTAGCGGAGTCAGTCAAACGCGAGCTCGTCGCAACGATCAGAGCCAATCATCTGTTAGCTCGCCGAAGCACCTGTCAGTCGAGGCCTTACTTTATTTTAATTTATAATTTTTGCACTCTGTTCTATTAGTACCAACAATAAGTACGGGAGAAAAAACTCTAATTAGCTCGGCAAGAGGTTTGTTTTATTGTTTAAAAAAAGATGGTACGTTAAAAGTGGAACGAACATTACGATAATAAACAAGTTAAAAGAATAGTAAACAGATGATAAATCGATCGATATGAATAATTATATCATGTTATAACATTATATTACCTGATAACTTGTTAATCACAGTTAGTGTAGTAAAGTGCCTAGTTTAAATTTGTTGTTTTATAATATATACGTAATATAATGTACCAGGCATTATATCCATAGCTATGTATGTTATGTATAAATAAAAGTAACGAAACAAAGCTAATCTGTTACTGACACCAAACGTTTTCATTGTCTAACAAGTTTTCCTTCGTTATCGTCACTCCAACGCCAAATTTGCCGAACGTATGGTTCCCCAACAGGACATAAAATTTCACATGTTAATCTTATGGTATTATTTTAATTATGTAGTCATATGATTATAACGTAAGTTGTTCAAACCATCTGGCTCCAGACCTGATAGATCCCCGTGCAGAGAACGGGACACCAACTAATAATTAAATAAATAAATAATAATAAACGAGGTGAGGTAGAATCTGTTGTGGTATCGGATAGCAGTAACGGATATTGTAGTGAGGGTCAGTACAATAGAAAACCAGTTGTACTTTATGATACATGTGGCAATAAGGAACGCTTTGTATATCATCACAAACATCTCTGTAACCTGATTATCTAAAAAATCTTCTGAGTTTTGGTTGGTCTAGTGGGATACGTTTAGGCGTGATATTCATACCATGGTGGAAACAAACATGACAGTACTAGTTCAAGGATGTACTTATGTTAGAACGCAACACCTGTAGAATGGAGAGGCTACCATGGGGAACGAGCGTCACAAGATGTTTGTCATGGTAGTTATTGTTCTCTTGCCATTGCTAAATCTAAAGTTACCATGGTGGAATACTGTAATGGTAGTACTGTGATGATGTATTGATGTTGGAATGAAACACGTGTAGTGACTACCCGAGAGCCTTGGCGTCACGAGATGTACGTCATGTTGTGTTTGATTACAGCTCTCTTGACATTGAAGTAATTATGTTGGAACACCCCCTGATTTATGTGATAATATTACACAGGGATGTGTAATTGTCAGAGTCTGATACGTGGAGAGGAACTCTGTGGGACCAGGTCACGAGATATGAGACATGCGTATCTGGTTATTGCTCTCTTGGCATTGCTTTCTATGAAGCTACTATGTTGGAATACTCTCTGAGTACTGTAGTTCTGTAAAGACCGACCAAGATCTAGACGGTCAAAATCATCAACACATGAATGAATGTCACGTAAAACACTTCACTGTTTTGTTAAAAATTCCTCAATGCTCTATTAGAAAATCAGAGCAGTATCTTGTAATATTAAGAGCTACTTCATATCATACTGTGTAAAAATATATTATATTACACATTATAAAACTTCACTAAGAACTAAATGAAGATGGAATAGTACGGAGGCTCCAAGACTGGGATATCGTAATTATATTGTAATTTTGATGAAAACTTAGCAAAATGTGTACTACTTTCTAATGGGAAAACCATTCTGTCTGAATGGTACAGTGAACATTTACAAGGTTTCAAGAAAACCCACAGGGAATATCAATATCCCAAAAACTAAATGTTTGTGCAGGATTGCTTCGTACTTTGTAAAGGGGTCCTTAATTCCTCTACACAGATAGATGTACTGATAAATCGGTTGATACAACATTAAGGGTTTAATTGGGTCCTTAGTTTGCAAAAATATCTGGTTCCAGAAAGATGGGGCTCCCTTCATTTTGGTATACGTGATCATTGCACTGTTAGATAAAATCTTTCAAGAATAGCCGCTTCGAAGAGGTGAAATTGAGTTGCGAACAAGATCCCCTTACCTTTCTCCATCAGAAGTTTGTTTTGGCAGTTTATGGAAATTATTGGTAAGTGATTATGGAACAGGAAAACGTAGAAACACCAAAAGTACGAATAATCTAAGAGTCACACAATATTACAGAATAAGTGATTGATGAAGGGTTGAGTACGGATGAATTTCATCATTGGGTAGTACCAATGAGTAGGACGTTATTAAACTACTCGGGGATAAGACTTCAAGCTCCGATTGAATTACACACTAAGGTTCGTTTATCGATTTAATAACAACTTACAAACTTGGGCAACTATTTTCTCAAAAGATTATTAATAATGATAATGCACATTAATTAGATATCTGCATTCCTTGCATATTTAACAGTAACATTTCTCATAACTATTAGGTTTATTTAATTTGTTTCTCTCTCTGTAACTGTAATTATTTCCATTTAGTAATATGTTACAATATAGTTATACCTGTAAACCGACATGATTAGGTATTACTTAAACTTTATATCTAATAACCAAAAATATATCAAAAAATCATTGAAGAAAGCCATTTAAAAACAAATTCTTATTTTGGTTTGCATCAACATGTTTTTTTGCAAAAAACCTTTAAAAGGAAGTATTCCTATATTGCTATATTTGCTATTTTCGAGCCTTCCTCCACATGATGTCCTCGCATAGCGAAATATCGCAGTTACATTTATTTACCAGCTTTAGTTTTAGTCATTGAAGACTTAACTTAGAGTTTCTTCGTTAAGGTTTAAAAAATATATACTGTATATATATTCGGGGGTTGCTCGACTTTTTGGACGTTTGGTATATTATTCAACTATCAAGTAAACTTAAATGGGAAAGTTTTTACGAAATAATGATTCTTTATTGGTATTAGGGTTGTTTGAAAACATGCACATACTATTAAAGTTTTATTTTCTAGTAAAAGTTTCCTCTTGTTCCTCGAACCTGTTAAAAAGTTAAAGATAAAACAGAAACGTGTGAAAACCAAGTCGTATGGACTTGTCACCGGAACTTTAAAGCTGATAGAAACTTTGTTTACTTACAAAGTACTTTGCACTGATCCCTTTCATAATGTTTATAAGTCAAAAGAAAATCCTTAAGCTTCTTATGCTTGCTTGTGTTTCTATCACGTGTTTTGTATCCCATCAGTATTTGTAGATAGTATCCAAGATCGCTGTTTTTATGTTATGTAAAAGCAAACATTAAATATGCGGTCGTATCGATGATATCGATATTTTTATTTCTTACCATTGGGCTCTTAAATTTTGTATCCATGATTTAATAAATCAAGTGTTATACAGTATTTAAGTGATACACGTGTATATTGGTGTTGGAGACGAGTTTATAAAGTTGATTTGATATAAAATAGATAGTTTTGTAAATAGTTTAAAGGGAAATAACAAAAAGCAATTTCTGTCTGAAATAGTATAATAATGATGATAGTAAAGCTATTCTATATTTTTAATAATATATTAAAGGACCCATATTACTGGGATTAGTTTGTGGAAGTTTAATTTATATCTAGGTTATTATGATGTAATTGCTGCAAATAAAGATTGAATTTCTTTGTGTAAAATTAATTGTTTGTGGTGGTAGTTTATTTTATTTAAGAAATTATTGCGGACATTTTTCTCTCACTGACTCGTAAAAACAAGTCTCGGGACGTTTCTGGATCTGGAATCTTAAAAGTCAACAAGTCAACAAATTTAGTTTTGAACACCACATTTTACTGTTTCAGTTGAGAACACATAAAATTATGAATTACTCGGTTTATCCGTTCCCATGTATGATGCATTATTTATACATTTTGTGTCATGTAAAACTAAGTTGATGGAATTTTTTTGTATCTTTCTTTTAAATCTAAATGGTAATCTAAATGCTAACAGACTTGAAACTGACTGGTAGGACGGTAAGTATTTAAAAACTATTTTAAAAACAATGTAAAATTTTAAAGGATAAAGATGATGATGATGATATTGTGGCTTTGCTGGCATTACGTTGTTGGTAAAGGAGGAGGGTAGCGTAACAGTAGTCATTTGATAGTATATTTGTAGCATATATGCTATTTATCATTTTTTACTTTTTCGTAATTCACAAAGATCTTATATTAAATCAGCCATTAAAACAATACATATCCTAAACATTATCCAACTATGGGTGCAGTTCTGTATCTGTCCTACCAACCATACTATCGAATGAAAATATCGAAGTTTTATCAATTGATAAATATATCAAATAATTACAATTTATCAGATGTTTACTAATTACATGTTTTTAATCATTATTAATTAAAATTTACATTATTTTTGTTTATTATTGTTAATTTACATTTTTATTATAAAGTATATACAAATGGAAGAAGAAAATTAATGTGATTTTATTAATTCTAGATATTTGTGCAAAAAATACAAGATAAAGAACCGAACCAAGACTAAAATACGTGGTGGGAACTTAGTTAACATTCGATGTCAAAGTTGAATATTCTTAGCGTGCACTAACAAGAACCCTTAAAACTGGCATTAAATAAGATAATTTGGCTTCCCATCTAGTGGAATATTTGTACCGCCGTGAGGTAAACCGCCTTCGGAAGATCCATTTTTTAGTTTTTTTAAGGTGATAAAAACAGATAATCCAGGAAAATGTAGTTTATATATAGCTTTGTATTTTAACACATCAATCAGATATTTTTAAATTTATCAATTAAAAGTTAGTTTTTAATATGGCTATCTTATTATTATTTTAATTCGTTTAATTAATTAATTTTAATATTAGATATATACATTTATTGATAAAACTTCGATATTTTCATTATATAGTATGGTAGGACACATTCGGAACTGTACTCAAAGCGATTGCTATTTAATAAATAAGCTTATCATTTTAAAAGTAAAAAAATAAGTTCTGAGTGAATGTAATTTTGTTTCACTGTTTCTGGTATAGTTTGCAGGGACAAATATTTATAACAGTTAAAATAATTAGAGAATAAGGCAAGCTAAATTACACAATTAAATAATGCTATTTCGTATATAAATTGGAAAACATGGTCGACCTTAATTGCATCGTCAAATTGGTTTCAATTTGTCAATCAACTCATGACATTTTGATGCTCCTGGGTCGAAGTTACTGATCAAAGTGGTTGGTACTGATACATGTGACGCATACTAATTTGACCATTTAACTCTCTATATTGCCTTGACTCCTGTCAAAAACAAATAGTTTTGATTGAAAAATATATTTTAAGATTGACAACTAGTTTATAGAATTTAATTTTTCAGTGTGAATTACTCTCCGGATTTATATAAAAAAGTTTTATAACACTTCAAAATCTACAAACTCTAATGCGGGTTTCAAACTCAAGGCAGTAAATATGCATAGAATATGCTAAAAGGCAATCGATTTCGACTGGTCACACCGATGCCCATCAGCTGAATTCTCTGATTAGTCCTGATGACGATGGGTGTGACCTGTTGAAATCGATTGTTTTTTACCGTATTTTGATTATTTATTATTATAATATAAAACCATTTGTTTAAAAATGTTAATGAAAATGAAAATGAAAAATACAACTAAAATACGTTTGTTTCAAACATTAATTGCATATCATATTACTGACAATTAACATTAAATTGATACAGTGTAAATAAAATTTTTTTAAATCAATGGCTTTATACACAAACTTTTTTAATAAGACTTCAAAAAAACAAGAGCGTTGGACAAGTCCGATAGTACTGTCACCACACGAATACGTACAATAGTTTTTTCCCTTATCCTTTCTTTATCTTAAACATAAAGCATTGATTTTACCTGCCCCACAAATTTATAATTTGCTAAAATATCCTGATATTAATATTTATCAGTGTTTAAATTGTAAGCATAAATAAATTAGCAAACTTCAGTCGGATGTGAGTGATTGGTGGAAACACAAGAGGGCTTTAGTAAAGGCAGACAAATGGCGTCTTCGGATAGGAATACTAGCAGGAATACTAGTAGTTTATAACCTAGCTGTGGAGTTTATCCAACAACCGATCTGAATTGCATATATACTTTTCTTCCCCTCACATTATAAGGTAAGGATTACCTTACTTAAAATGGTATTATCATATAGATTTTCGGGTTTATTCAATATCTAATTGTTTTTATGGTGGGGGAGGATAGAACTGTTAGTGAACCGAAATCATACAATTCGGTTTGAAAGTAAAATTTAATTTCTGATTAGTCTCCGAATCACATTTATAACTATCAAAATACTTGGTTGTCAAAATCTGATACATTGGATTATATAGAATCACACGACTTTCAAGGTCTTTCAAACTTTTTAATTGGTAAAATCAAAAGTTATTTTAATATTTATTGCATGGGAAATACCAAACTACTAGAAGGTAAAGTGCAATAGAAAAGTTGTGTTTCTAGCTTGTAAAAGAAAATACAAAAAATACCACTTAAACTCAATTTGGTTTCTGGTAATAATTGGGGTTTCGCTTCTCTCCAGAAAAAAATCTTGTATATCCTGGTTAGACAAAAATGTAATGGAAATATTAGTTTGTATTTTATATTTTCTAGTTCTTCAGTAAAATTATTTATTATGATATGTCAGTTGTTAATTACAATCATAAGAATACTTAGATGTTTGTGTTGCTGTCCTTTAGGTTTTAGCTAAAATGGTAAGTGAAATGTAAAAACAAGCTCTTGAAAAAAGGAGACTATCTTAATTATAAATATATCGAGAGAGAGAGAGAGAGAGATAGAAAGAGAGAGAGGGAGAGAGAGAGAGAGAGAATATAGATTTTCGATTTTTCTCGGTCAGTAGACTTTACATCTGAGAGAAATAAAGTTTTTTTGTGAATTAATATATGTGAATTAATTGAAATTTTATCCGTCAATATATGTAAAATTCAAATATTTAATACAAACACTTAAAAAAACTTTTAACATTTTGGCCCGTGTTGTACCGACTGTGTTAGATTAATTGCTTATTGGTAAATGTTAAAGATATTAAACATTAGTGCTGTTTCAGTTGACGTGATGTTGTAGTTGTTCAGTTAAATAATCATAGTTCATACAATTTATCAATAAGAGCACATATTGTTTAAAACGTATTTAAAATGTTAAATTATAATAGGAAAATACGATAAAACTATTAAATTAGATCCAACTAAAATTTAAAACAATGGAATAGTGTTTGTATTATTCTTTTATTTAACTGTGGGATGTTTTAATTCAGATAACTCTCACGGTTACAGCACCTGAGTTTCAAACTGCATTACAATAGAAATGTAACAAGGCAACTTGCTGTAAAAGGACCTCGGGGGGTTGTATAAACGTTTGCAGTTTAACAGAAACAGTTAAAGTAGTAATGTTGCAACTGCAACTGCGACCTATTTAGCTTTTTGAAATTTTACATTTATTATATACCCTTATTGATCTTAGTTTTACTTTACACGACATTATGTTTTGTTTCTATAGCAAATGTATACATTTAATGATGTCTTTTTTACTAGAAATGTATTGGTTGAAGAACAGTTCAACCTTAAATAGTTGTAAAACCGTTCCCTTTAAACACATTATAGAATTTTCACCTGCTCTGACAAGACTTAAGCGAAAAAAAGAAAATGCGGGGGATGTATAATGTAAGTTTCCGATGATTTATATGTTTTTACTTCAAGATAATCTATTATATTATTTCAAATATAGAGCTCATTAAATACATATTTTACTACTTGTTATCATGTAATTATTTAATATGTAGTGAAATAATATAAAGGTAAAATTTCTATCCGGAATATACCTTAATTCCAGGAGTTCCATTAATAGCTTCAACAATCAAAAATTGATGACATATTTTTAATTTATAGAATAAATATTTACCGTTATTATACACCAAATAATATATTCTTTCACTAAATTCTTTTATGGAGTTTTTTACGGTTCCCACAGAAAATAGTAAACTGTTTTATCTATCCTTAAATGTATATTAAAAACTGGTTTAAGTTTATAGGTGCAATTTTACCTCATATAACTGTTAAATTAAATTATTTATTGCTGCGGGGTAAGACTTCTGCTATATTGTTTTAATTTTAAATTCCATAGAAATAATATTATTTAAACATAACATATAGTAACGTTCATTAAAATTAAAATTTGTTCATATTGTTTTTGATTTCTACACAACATTTGATTATCTTCTATTTAGTATTTTTTGTTTTAATTCAATAAGTTATTGATTTTTTATCACTCGATAGTACTAAAATGATCGTCATGATAATAATTTTTCGGATTTATCCATTTGTAAAACTAATAAAAAAAATGTAAGCAATCGTAATAACATTCCTGTTATGTGCACCTCATGTGGATTTCGTTTACTTTTCAGAGTAAGATTACCGGGAGACTTGTTCAATTACTTTGCTAAGTATAACACCAACGTAATTTAATAAATGGAGGTATTTTTGGAGTAAATTATATTACTCGGTGTTATAGAGAGTTCTGTACGTTCTTTTCTTCGTCAATTTTGATATCACTGAAAATCTACATATTTAACATTACATAAATAAATAAATGACTCCGTACTCTGTCTAAATTGTATTTCAAAATTTAATTTATTCGTTTAAAAAAATAACCGCATATTTTTATTTTTTTATTTATTTGTGAAAAGTTCTTGAATCATATATAGTGTCTGAAATTACTAAAATATTGCCTGCCTATACGGTTTCATTTAATTATTGAAATACATTTTTCAAAAGGTAATATGCAATGTGTATTTTTACAACAAACTATTCTCGTTTAACAGATATACAACAATGTATTTACGAGTAATACAACGTTTTCTTAATTATATTTAATGTCGTAACAGATTTAACATTGAGTTTAAAACTGTTTTGAAGAAAGGAGCTTATTATTTAATTCTTTACGAATAATTTTCCTTGAACTACCGTTACTGTACAGTTTTACGTGCTACACTAAATATAAAAGTGTAATCAAATGAATTACAACTTGCGTCCTACGCTAGGCTTAACCACCATCGGAGCTCAGGTAACGGATGTGTGGCAGTCAGCAATCCCTGGCTAGATGGTAGATAGAGGTTGTGAGATATTATTGGAGGGTAGGCAACGTCAGACCACACATAACGTAATGTCGGATTTGTTAGACCAGCACTAAACTTTGTTAATTTGTATTTAGTATTTATATATTTGTATATTTAACTAAAGCGTCCACTTGATTTTTTTATAGAAATATAATATGTTAAGCAAATTTAACGAAAATTATAGCTGTTTGAGTTATTTACATAGGCGAAGTTTAAAAGGTATATTACATATTTGGAAGAAATGTTTGATTTTTATTTACAAATAAATATATAAATTAAAAACTAAATTAATATATAATATCCTCGTAACAGCAAGCCTGCATACTCAGCGAATTTCCAATACACATATAACATAACAAATTAAAACACTTAATGGGATTCATAACAAATATATTCATCAACTAGCGATATTTGAAATATGAATTATTCCCCTTAAGAATAACATTGTGGATGAGTACGCAGGTTTGCTGCAAAAAGGAACATAAAATAATGGGTTTTTATGCAAATATTAATAGAACTCATCTTAGTGGAATCACAAACCAAGTTTCATCCATATCCATTCATAAATAAGCGATATATAACATTGTAATTATTTTTCATAAGAATAACATGGGGACCAAGAACCTAAGTTTGCTGCTACGGGAACCATAAGAAAAACATTTTGCTGTGCAAAAAACAATAAACCACAACCAGATGAAGCTATATACCGAATTTCGTCAGTTTATGTTCATAAATAAGTGAGCTATAACATTTTTCTTTCTCTCCATAAGAATAACATTAGACAACGTACTGTGTTTAGGACTTTCAATATCTCAGTAACCAATCAACGTAGAGCAATGATCAAAATACCAAATTGTTTGTTTTTTATGCTGAATTCAATGGTAAAAATTTATATTTAATTTTAATAAAAATTCCATGTGGAAACCCCCAAAAAATTGTTTGGAGTACAACACCCCCCCACCCGTTGGATGGTGAGATTCGTCTGGTTTTCAAAGTCGTTTCAGTAAATGGTACACAAAATTTAACTAAGATCGGACCTTTTTTACGAGATTTATCGTGCTTACGGACACACACACACACACACACACACACACACACACACACACACACACACACATATATATATACATATTTACAAATTTGAACGAATGGTATTTTTTGCATAAGTGGACCTCTAAATGAAAGTTATCATGGTCTCGGGCTTAAGTCTTACCATGAGCCCTTCAGTAATAGCTTCGTCCCTATAGGGGGGAAATTCGCTAAAAAGAGATATATAACAAAAGTTATAATGTAAGAGTTATTTAACACAGCTAAAACATTCAAGCAAAATATTGAAGACAAACGGAAGCATCACCCTGACCCATCATCTTGCTCAAATTTTGCAATAGAGGAGTTAAGCATCAATCCTTTGTTTTTTATTCATTTCCCGGAACAATATATAATTTTACTTCTATAAATAGTTTGGTATAATCTCGGTCTTCTGACTTTCTGACCCATCGTTCACTGTTTCAACTTTTGCACGTAACAGTATGCAGGGTTTTCATAAAATAATGGTGCGGTTTTTACTGCTTATAAAATAACTATTACCCAAATTAGAAAATCCAGTTTGGTAGCCTTGGATTCTACAGCTCAATTAGTTATGTTTTAGTCAACTGTAAACACAGCAGTAACATTATGTTTTGTAACAATTTCTATGTTTAAGTTTCAGTGCATCTGCATCTGTTATACGCTACCAATACGTTACAAACATTTAGTATAACAGTGTTTACAACCATATATTTATAAATTACATGTTAAGTAGTTGCGTAAAACATACAAAAACTCATATATTTTCTGGTGCCAAAGTAGAGAAATAAAGAACTATGTTAACACGTTTGTATTGTTACTGAAGGTCTTTCACGAACACATAGACATATATGAATAAAAGACTCAGTGTACAAATATGTGTTTCTTAAAAACTTTTTAAGAATCACTAAAACACTACAATAGTGTAAACAACTTTTCAAATAAATATAAAACTTCACAAAATTTAAAATTGATGGAAAGCTTGTAGCTTACTGCCAAAACTAATAATAATAATAAATCTATAAAATATAAAATATTTTGTTTAACTTCTTCTTTAATGTTTTGTAATATAAAAATGACCTAACATCGTGAATTTATGACAAAATACCTTTTACTAAATTCCTGTAAGATTGTTTAGTGTTTTATTAATTAATATTTGTGATTATTAGTGAATTTCCTTTGGAAAGTGAACTATTAGCATGACCCGCACGGAGAAACTTAAGCCCGGGACCACCATAGAAGTTCCTAACGTGACCCCCTGAACACGTTTTGGGGGGTCGTTCAAAGTTTTATATATATATATATATATATACGTGTGTGTATGCACTCTAGCGGTCACATTTTTTGTCCGATTTACTTCAAATTTGGTAGGGACGTTCTTTTCTATAATCTGTTGGACAAGTTCGTTGGGCAAAACAATCGGAAAACTCTAAACCCATTTTTTGGGGGATTAATCTTTCAAATTTCGAGTTTTTGGGCCCAAAAAGGGTCAGAAAAGCCCCAGATGTAAAATTAATGCATGTAAAAATATGGAAATTAGAGAGGCGAAAGTTTTAAGCCCTCTCTCGTGATTCTAGCATACATATTTACCGAGTGATTAAAGAAAATGTGTATTGACCTAACGCAGTACGTTGTCTTATGGGGGTTTTACATTAGAAAAGCCTGTTATTCATTTGTTGGTGTACTTTTAACATCTCCAGCAAACTCACGCCTACTTTAAAGCCTGACTGGACCTTCTCCTAACCTTATAATGCACAACATTTTATTCCCAGCATTACAGGTAAATGAAACCAGGAGCATCAGAACAGCAAAAAAAATCAATGTTTTCAGATTTCAATAAAAATTTGACATATGTATGTTTTTACACTGATTTTGAGTTTTAAAAGTTTTTATGTGGAAATTCACTTCCCTCACATCAGCGTGCTGCGTGCAAACTCGTTACCAATTAAAATCATCATTAATGTTAGTAAAGGGCATTCAATGCCCCCTACTCATGTTACTACTAAAACTTGACAAACACATTCCGTTACTATATTTTATATTGTTAACTTTCCTTGTACAGAAATATTTTATATTGCCAAATAATACTTTCTGTTAGACTCATATCATAAATAAAGTATTTTTACAACTCAATTTAGAGTTAAACTTCATAATAGTATTTGAAAAAAACCGACTTGTAAAGTTTTTATTCCTAAAAAGGAAATAATACAAATCAAAGTTTTGACTCTGTTAAAATCGTCACCAAACTTTTTTTAATTAAAGAACTGTTTTAATCACTCGTGAAAACTATAGATAAGTACGTGGTTTTATGAATTGTGTTAATTATGGTTTAAATAACATGGTTCTCTGTTTGGAATTATTTTGTTCATTTAGAACCATCTTACACAGTTCACTACGATAGGCAATAGCCAAATCCAAGCGACACACCGCGGTGTTCCGGGTAGGAGTTGTTCATAGCGTAAGTTCTGGAGTTAAAACTGAGTTATATTATTATTTAGAGCCCACATGTTAGATATGTGATTGCCAGCAATCCCGTGGCTAGGTAGTGGTAGTAGCTGTGAGGTATTGGAAGATTTATTTTGTCTGACAATACGTTATGTCGGATTTGTTATAAAAGAGGCTCAAGAGTTGCAACAAATTACAATATTTCTTGCTTTAAGTTTTATAGAGTTGCAATTTATTTGAAAGCTAATTTTGATATGAACTTTTTGTTTGTTTATTCATTTACCTTTGTTTACATTTTACAATGTGTTTTGAACATTATAATCTAACATATTTTATTACATACACATAACTCAGGTTGTACTCATTGTATTTTAGTACATTAAGAGGGAGGTAGTTTACCTAGAGTAATGGAATAAATATTGTATAACCTAAAGTTTAGAAAACAGCAAAAACAAAACAAAATTATATAAGTCATAACTGTACTTTCATAATTAACTTTAATTGGCATAGGCTAACTACTATCTTTAATGACAAGTAATCATTACATGAAATGAACACGGTGATATTTTAACAATCTTACGTATTATATGCATGAATAGTGATTATTCTGCATTACTAATTAATATTCTGATCATTGTTGAAAAGTGTTCCTCCTTATTGCAAACACTCTTTTAAAAAATAAAAAATAAACTTGAATAAATCATTACAATAATTGTAATTATTATTATTTTTTACCTACACAATTCTTTTACCTACTAAACACATATTTTTACGAATACAATCTTGTTATAGAGTTAAAAACGACGATTTCGAAGTACTCCGTTTTTCCACTTACATACCCTTCGAGAAAAGTCTTTCATCTCATTCTACGAATTCTTCACCCCACAAGACTCTTTGTTCTTTGAGCTAACGATCGGCTGCTTTTAAAAGTCAAACAATCGTCTTCCTCAAAAAGAAGTGACCGTTCAAAATATGTTTTTTCCTTTTACTTTTCTTAGTATCGTTGTATTGAGCTGAATCACAGTTAGTTGTAACAGAAGATAGGATGTAACAATATACTGATTTAATGTGATTTTTATGATTTCAATTGCATTTAAAAATATGATAGTATGTTCTGAATGAAAAGAGAATGGACGTCTTTATACAAGGTGAAACTCACTGTTTAGTATTAATATGCTTATTTAATATTACATTTTACAGAACTAGGAATACGCTGAAATATTGGCGTAATGGGATGACCGAACTCAGAAATGGTAGATAAAAGTTACTGCTAGCTTACGTAAGTTAGAGCCGAAATTTGATGACAAAATATTAGATAATAGTCCTGGGGACTCTCTAGAAAATATTTACTTTTCCTTTGGTTAGTTTTAGCGAATTTTTCCTATAGGGAAGAAGCTATTACCGTAGTCGGCATGGTAAGACCTAGGCCCAGGACCATGATAAATTTTCGTTTTGAGGTCCCCAGACCCCAAAAACACCATTCATTTGAAACTTTATATATATATATATATATATTTCTATGTGTGTGTGTGTGTCCGTGAGTGCGATAACTCTCGTAAAAAAGGTCCGATTTTGATGAAATTTGGTACAAACGTGAAAAGCAGCATTTATGACTTTAAGTTCGAAAACCAGACGGATCGACCTCTCCGAAGGGGTATTTTGGGGGGTTTTGTACCCCAAAAACGGGTTTTTTGAGTTTTTACAAACAGTTTTTGAAAAAGTAAAATTTTATTTTTCCCATTGACATCAGCTTAAAAATACGCACAATTTGATGTTTTAATCATTGTTCTACGTCAATTGGTTACTGAGATATTGAAAGTACTAAACACAGTACGTTGTCCAATGTTATTCTTATGGAGGATTAGAAAAATTGTATATCTCGCTTATTTATCAACTTATCCTGACGAAACTTGGTATATTGCTTCATTTCATTGTGGTCTATTGATATTTGCACAAAAACCCATTTTTTGCCTCATAGTTCCCGTAGCAGCAAACCTGCATACTCAGCCCCATGTTATTCTTATGGAGAATAATTAACGTGTTATCTCCTTTAATTATGAACTTGGTGTGTTCATAATTCCTTAAATTAATAGAACTTGGTATGTTACCTAGCTGAGTTATATGGATATTTGTATAAAAGCCCAATTTTAGTGTTCCTTATTTCAGCAAACCTGCATACTCAGCGCCATGTTATTCTTATGGAGAATAATTAAAATGTCATAAATCGTTTATTTATGAATGTATATTGATGAAACTTGGTATGTGGCTTTATGTGGTACTAAGATAAATTAATATGCATTGGAAATTCGCTGAGTATGCAGGTTTGCTGCTACGGGGGTATTAGGTTATAGGATAAATTGTTCTTAATTATATTAAATCATAATATATTAGAGGTGCAAATTCTTTAACAAAATATAACACAGTAAGTTGCCTATGTAATGAGGTAAATTGGAAATTTGCTGAGTACGCAGGTTTGCTATGACGGTATATTTAAATATCATAAACTGACAAAAGAACACAGCTGGCAGAAGTAAATATGAAATAAATGGCTGCTGAAATCTAGCGGATAAACTATTAACTTACTAACATTACTCACATTATAGGAGAACGTTATCTTTATTTATTAAAACTGGTATTAGTTTTTTTAATCTAAAAATGTCAAAAACCTTTAATAAATTGAAAAAAAAAACTCATTTTAAGCGGACAGTACTTTATTTATTTAATCATAAGAAATATATATATAGGCTTTATGTTGTAGTTTCCTGTAATTACGAAATAATATTGTACTAGTATCTCGTACTTTACAAGCTGTAATTCTTATCAAATGCGTTACCTTATGGAAATGTTACAATATTTGAATGTTAATTAATTGAAAACGGTTAAACGAACGTGTTCCATATTTTAACTAGAAGCGAGAAGTGTACTAAAAAAATCGTAATATCTGAAAACGTTCCGTCCAGCCGTTTTCACGATATTGTATTACGAACACACACACCCACACGCCCACACACTGGCGGACAACGAATCATTGTCTCTGCTAATACATAAATTCCTTCACTTCATTCCATCATAATAGATTTAGTATAGTTTCTCATCCTCTTAATCTTACAATGGGGGCCTGTACACCCTAAAACAAAGATGCCATTTGGACGACAATGAGGTAAGAATAAGTCAACCAGTCAGATCAATAACTGCTGAAGTAATTATTTCTACTTTTATCTCAATGGGGGGCTGCCCCCCCCCTCATTTGCTATTATTTTATTTTGATAGTATTGTTGAAATTTATAGAAATACTGAATTTGGAGGGTAACAATCTTGTATTGGGTAGTCTTGCCAAGCAGATTTAGAGTAGTTTTTCGCCCCTTTAGTCACATGGGGGGGGGCTGTGCTTCCAAGAAAGAGATACACCATTTGGAGGACAATAAGGTCCACAATCAGTCAGTCAGACTAAGAACTACTGAAATAGTTATTTGCAGCTTTATGCCACCAGAAGGCTGCGTCCCCCAACCCCCTTGCTATTATTGTATTTTGGTATTATTGTTAAAGTGTGTATACATATAGAACAGTCTTTTGGGTTTAAAGTAGCGATGTTCACTGTTTTAATAAATAACCAAAAGATTGACCTATTTTGTTACAGTCCATAACAAAATACATAAATCACAAAAAAATTACGTTTTATACAAAGAAATTTTGTAGATTTTTGTTATTAAAATATACAACAATGATAAGTTATTACTTACCTATCTCAAAACAATTTCCAATTCCTCAACACTGTAATTTTTCACGTTTGAGTTACATTTAATACACATTATTTCACTTTTTTCAGTCCTCAACAAAATTTTTAACATAGTTTCAATGTTTAACGAGTTCGCACGCAGAACGCTGACGTAAGGGAAGTGAATAACCACATAACAAACAATAAAAAACACAAAATCAGTGTAAAATATACATTTATTCCAATTTCTATTGAAATATGAAAACATGGATTTTTTTGGCTGTTCTGAAGATCCTGGTTTCATTTACCTGCAATGAATACAATTTTGCGCATAATAAGGTTAGGAGAAGGTCCAGTCAGACTTGAAAGTAGGCGTGAGGTTGCTGGGGATGATAAAAGTACACCAACAAATAAATAGCATGCATTTCTAATGTAAAACTCTCATAAGACACTAGATGTTTTTGGTCGATACACATTTACTTTAAAAACTCGGTAGTTATTTGTGCTAGAATAATGAGAGAGGGCCTTACATGCATTAACTTTACATCCGGGACTTTTCTGACCCTCTTTGGGCCCAAACCTCGAAATTTGAAAGATTAATCCTCAAAAATGGGGTTTAGAGTGTTTTTATGGTGGTCCCGGGCTTTATATTCACCTAAGTTTCACCGTGCGGGTCATGCTAATAGTTCACTTTCCATAGGAAATTCACTAATAACCAACCAAAAGATTTTGTACTGTTTTTACTAAAACAATAGTGTTTTCTGTGGTAAAACAACGCATTCAAACGACATATTGAATAAAACTAATTTTTAACATGACAAAAAACTAGGTTTTTTGCTAGGTAGACATCAGTTCGTTCAAATTTACATGTAGATAGTAGGGGGCTATGGCCGGTTCTGGACCACCTTCGCAGACTGAGGAGCCGAGGAGCCCCCCCCCCCCGGTGACGTCATTCCCCCCCGTGACGTCATTCCCCCCCCGCGTGACGTCATCCCCCCGTGACGTCATCCCCCCCGTGTAGACTTCGTTACACGTTGTATGCAGGCTTGACTAAACCAAACTGCGAGCGGCTCCGCAGCGTCACGTGTCGAGGCGCGTGCTAGGGCCTACGTGACCGCCCGGGGCTGTTTACTCCTAACTTTCCTTATTGTCACTGCTTTTTTTCCCATTACGTGATGTTTACTGGAAGCCTCTTCGCTTTCACCTCGATGCTCCTCAGAAGACAACGCTCATTCTAGAGACAGACATTAAGGTACGACCATGTCAACCACCACTTACACCTTAGCAGCACAAGAGGTTGTCAGCGACCTCATTGACTCATGTAGAGCCATGGTAGCCACACAATTAGTTGTACTCCGGTGGGGCTACCTTTTACCAGATGGGCGGCACCACGTAATGCGACGTCGCTACGTCGCTAATCAACCCACACATCTGGAGGAGGTGGAGCAGCGGCTCCGCAACATTATACATAATGGAGAGATTGCTGTCCTCATCAAAATATGCATTCCCTTAGATTAAGTTTTATTAAAAAAATAAATAAAGAAATTACCAAAAAAAGATATTTCCTTTATCCAAAAAAAACTATATAAAAAATAAACAATATTCCTTTATCAAAAACTATATGGTTATGAAATTATCCAATGAGCCCCCCCCCCCTTCATGCTTCCTCTATCCTAACCTAAGCAACCCCCCCCGTTTACCACACGCGCCTTTATTTTAACCTTGTTTACTCCTCTCTTGTCTTCAGTTAACGGTCGAGAGTCGCGGCACCATGTCCTCTGACAGCAGCAGCAGCGATACCGAGCGAGTTGAAGTGAGTGTTGGTGAGGAGGGAAAGACTGTGAAAGTTAGGCGAGTGAGATACCAGTCTGCGTGGAGACCAGTGGAACCTCGGTACGAGTGGAGGAAGCGCGTTCGAAGTATTGACAAGAAGTTTACGGCAGAGTGCGTTCCGAGGATACATTACGACTTGGAACAGTACGAGAGCGACCTGCTGTGGAGAGCGGAGCGGTACAAGAACATCCATACCTTTCCGCGTGATGATTATGAGATGTGGGTGGTAGAGGAGGGCAGAAGGTACCTCGCGGAGGACTTTCCATTCGAGAAGGAGTACTGGGAATGGATCCGGTATGAACAGCAGTATTTGCTATTGGTGAACGATTGGAACAGATACGGGGAAGAGTTTGCGGTAAATCCTTTTTTGTAAAATTTATAAGAACTAAAATAAATATTAATTGAAGTAAATAGTTACACAAAGCCCTCCTCCACATGATGTCACCATCCCCGTTATACCTCGAGGCAAGCGCTTGTTTACTTGTGGTTTTCCTATACGCAGACTAATGCTATTTAATGAGCGGTGCCTAATGATCCTCCTCAGTTGATCTGTGAATGTACTCGAGTGCTCATTTGTGTGCTCCTAACCAGTGACTTCTTCCTGCTTCGATTACCTTCATTAATTAAACGTAAGTAGAAATATTTTATTAACTAAACCATTTTAAATTTTCTTTTATTTCAGACGTACTCTCAACACTTTATCTACTAATGAAATTTAATTAAACCCTGTTTTAAAACAGCTCTTTATTAAATGTATTAGGCCTTTCCAACGAATGATAATTTCCAGTTAACTGATTTCGAACCTGACATTACAATGTTTGAGACATACATAAATCAGTGGAGCTATTCTGAGCGTAACATGGTTGTTTCTTTTTAATATTTTTATTTTTCATTCCTCTAGAAAGTTATTAAGTATCATTTGTTGTTGTAGATGAACAACCAACATTTGTGTGAGGTCTGTGGTCGCACCTTCAGCCTTTTCAAAAACCTGAGGAGGCATGCAGAGTCTGCCCACAACGACAGACGATTTGTGGTAGACGATTTACAAGAAGGGACAACCTCAATCGACACATTACTACTGCCCACCAACAGCCTGTGGAGGAGCTCCAAGGTTAGTAACTAATCTATAGGCTACCTTTTTATAAAATGCTTCTCGTAATTAATATTTTAAGAAATTTAAATTTTTTAATTTTAAATTGGAATTTAAAAATTTGCATAATAAATTGTTTTAATTTTAAATTGGAATTTAAAAATTTGCATAATAAATTGTGATAAGTGTTTATGCCCCCCCCCCCCCTGCTTCCTCTATCCTAACCTAAGCAACCTACACCCCCCCCTCTATCCTAACCTAAGCAACCTACCCCCCCCCCCTGCTTCCTCTATCCTAACCTAAGCAACCTACCCCCCCTTCCTCTATCCTAACCACCCCCCCGTCGTTTTATAAGCGTAGTAACTCTTGTTATATGTTGTAGACGGAGGAGCAGAGTTGGAGGCTCGGGCAGCCAGGTTCCGCTGCGCCTTCTGCGACAGGGACTTCATGCGCCGCCACAACCGGGACCGCCACCAGACGCGCGGCTGCCCCGTCGTGTTGAACCTCATCCGAGACCACTTCGAGCCACCACCATCACCCATCGCGGAGCCGCGGGAGCCTCAACCCGGACCGAGCGGGGAGCCTCAACCGGGGCCCAGCAGGGAGCCGCAACCGGGGCCTAGCAGGGAGCCGCAACCGGGGCCCAGCAGGGAGCCTCAACCGGGGCCTAGCAGAGAGCCTCAACCGGGGCCTAGCAGAGAGCCACAACTGGGGTCTAGTGAGGAGGAGCCGATGGAGGGTGCCGGTCTTCCAGCGTTCCAGCTCGTGCATCGAGCCTTCCGCAGACGCCTCCTCACCTTTCGACTGTCTCAACCGATGGACGCCCTGCTGACAGTTGAGGAAGCGCTCGTCTTCCTGTTCCAGGAGGTCTTTGATCTTTTGACTGACGTGAGGAGCAGGCATCCCAGCATCAAGGTGAACATGGTCCTGGAATGTGAGTTCGTCAACATCCACGGAGCCACCTGCCTGCGCTCCTTCAACACGAAGAACGCCCCGCTGACCGAGGCCTCTGACTTGGGGGATTTCCTCTCCGCGACGTTCGACACGATCAAGAACAAGAAGGAGCAGTGCGAGTTGGTGGGCAGTGGATGGACCTACCTGCGCATACGTGACCTGGAGATCCGCGTGAATGAGTACATGCCGCTCGGAGGCAGGGCGTTTATTCCGCTGCCAAAGGACATTGACGCCACGCACGCAGTCATCAATGTCCAAAACAACGATGACATGTGCTTCATGTACGCGATCCTGGCCGCGTTCGTCCCGGAGCATCAGCAGAGACCCGCAAGGTACACCTTGGACATGATCGCCCGGTACGACTGGACCGACCTGCGCTTCCCCGTCACACTGAAGGACATCAAGGCTTTTGAGCGCAAGAACGCCATCAGCGTGAACGTGTATGGGATAGAGTGCGCGATGGTGAGGAGACGGCCTGGTGGAACACCTGAGTTCAAGGACAGGGTATACCCGTTGAAGATATGTAGGCGGGAGCTCCAGGACCATCGCGACCTGCTGTACGTGACAACTGAGGGTAACAGCCATTACGCGTTCATCAGGAACTTGAGCCGACTGGTCCGCCCTCAGCTCACCACCCATGACCACAGGATCTACATCTGCAAGAGGTGTTTCGCCTACTTCGACAACCGGCCCAACAAGCTCGGGTTGTCGGGCGCTCAGCGCTTGGAGGAGCATAGGCGTTACTGTTACGCTAACGCTCCTCTCCGCTTGGACATGTCGAAGAAGGAGAAGATCCGGTTTGCGCATCCCGAGTACACCCGGCGAGATGTTCTGCATCTACGCGGACTTTGAGTGTTCCCTTCAGCCCGTCGCTGACGACCCCGCTGAACCACCGCCCGGGACTAGACCTATGCGCATGCACGTCCCATACGCCTTTGCCTACCAGATCATGGACTCGCTGGGGCTGGAGGAGTTTGAACCCCGGGTCTACTTTGGGGCCGACGCGTCCAAGGTGTTTATGGAGAGGCTCAAGATGGACGTGTTGATGCTGTGGGAGTTCCTGTTCAGCATGAGAGCTCTGCACCCTTCTCTGACCCGGCAGGAGATAGACGAGTACCTGGTGGCGACTCGCTGCTACCTCTGCGGTGAGGAGTTCACCGAGCAGGACGTCAAGGTGCGGGACCACAACCACGCCCCACCTTACGAGTTCCGAGGAGCGGCGCACCGCTCGTGCAACCTTCGGTACAGGGAGCAGCGGGTCATCAACTGCTATTTCCACAACCTGTCCAACTATGACGCTCACTTCATAGTGCGGGAGTTGGCCATTGACCCCGGCGATGTGGACGTGCTGGCGCACACGGAGGAGCGCTACATCGCTTTCACCAAGCGGTTCCACTTTGGCCAGCCCGGGGACAACCAACGACAGTCATCTTTCGCGGTGCGGTTCCTGGACACCTACAGGTTCTTGTCCATGAGCCTGGCCAACCTGGCGGCGGGGCTTTCCACGGATAAGATGCGTGAGACCAGGAAGCGGTTCCCCAACGACCGGCTCTTCGACCTGGTGCGCAGGAAGGGCGTGTTCTCCTACGACTTTGTCACGTCGTACGACACGTTGTACTCCACCAGACAGCTTCCTCCTCGGGCCGCGTTCAAAAACAGCATGACCCTGGAGGATATCAAGGAGGAGGAGTACGAGCACGCCCTCAACGTGTGGCGAGCCTTTGACTGCAACCACCTCAAGGACTATGCCGACAAGTACCTGCGCTGTGACATCGCCCTCCTCATCGATGTGTTCGAGCAGTTCCGCGACACCTCTTTGGCTGAGTATGGACTGGACCCTGCCCACTACTACACCCTGCCCTCTTACGCCTGGGACGTCATGCTCAAGACCTGCGGCGTGGAGCTGGACACGCTGCGGGACTTTGACATGTACCTCTTCGTGGAGCAAGGCATCAGAGGAGGTATCTCCCAGGCCATCACCCGCTACGCCAAAGCCAACCACGAGTGATGCCGCCCCGAGGACCGACGCCCCGACGAGCCGACACGCCACCTCCTGTACCTGGATGCCAATAACTTGTACGGCTGGGCCATGTCCCAGTACCTGCCCATTGGAGACTTCCAGTGGCTCAGCCGTGAGGAGATTGACGCCTTGGACATCGCCTCGTTGGACGCGGAAGCCGACCGGGGCTACATACTAGAGGTGGACCTCAACTACCCCGCCCGTCTCCACGACCTGCACAGGGACCTCCCCTACTGCTGTGAGACCAAGCGGCCTCCAATAGGCAAGTTCCCCAAGCTGATGACCACCCTGGACAACAAGGAGCACTACATCTGCCACTACAGGATCCTGCAGCAGGCGCTGAACAACGGACTGGAGCTTGTGGCTGTGCACAGGGCCGTCTCGTTCCGCCAGTCTCGATGGCTCGAGCCCTACATCCTGATGAACACCGAGCTGAGGAAGAAGGCCAAGACCAAGTTTGAGCAGGACTTTTTCAAGCTCATGAACAATGCGGTCTTCGGCAAGACCATCGAGAACGTGCGCAAGCGCCTGAACGTCAAGCTGGTCTGCACTCCGGAGAGGTTCAGCAAGTACGTGGCCAAGTCCAATTTCCTGGACCGCACTTACTACACAGAGGACGTGGCCCTCATCCATCTAGCCAGAGTGAACATCGTTCTGGACAAACCCATCTACATCGGCATGTCTGTCCTGGAGCTGAGCAAGTGGCTCATGTACGAGTTCTTGCGCAAGATGAAGGACCGCTACGGTGACCGCCTGACCGTAGACTACATGGATACGGACAGCTTCGTGTTTGACATCATCTCTCAGGATATCTACAGGGAGATGATGGAACACCTGGAGGATTTTGACACCAGCGCCTACCCCAGGTCCCACCCCTGCTACAGCCCCATCAACGCTAAAGTCATCGGCAAGTTCAAGGACGAGTGCGCTGGCAGATCCCTGTTTGAGTACCTCGGGCTTCGTTCCAAGCTCTACTTCATGGACATCGAGGACCCGAGCGAGGAGACGGGATCCAAGGCTCTCAAGCGTGCCAAGGGAGTCGCCAAGGGGGTCGTCAAGAACATCCTTACCCCCGACGACTACAGGGAATGCCTGTTCAACGAGGTGTTGAAGACCACCGTCAACACCTGGTTCCAGTCCCACCTGCACCGCGTCTTCACAGTCCAGGTGGAGAAAATTTCCCTGAGCCCGAAAGATGACAAGCGCTACGTCCTGGCGGATGGGATCCACACCTTGCCTTGGGGACACAAGGACATCCCACCACTGGCTGAAGGAGGACGAGACCACCTCGTTAATCAACAACAGCCAATGGATGAGGAGGAGGATGACGTTGATGAAGAGTTCCCTGTGTAGGCTTATGTTTATATGTAAATAGTATTTTTAATTTATTTGTAAATAGTATTTTTAATTTATTTGTAAATAGTATTTTTAATTTATTTGTAAATAGTATTTTTAATTTATTTGTAAATAGTATTTGTAAGCAATTATATTGTAAACGTTTTAGTTCACAGCAGATATCTGTGTTGTTATTACCTCACCCGTATTTCCTCATTATATTTTCAAAATCATCAACATGTCCAAGTTATAACTTTTTCCAAATTAAAATAATTAAAAAAAATTGTAAATAAAAAAAATATCGAGATATTGGACATGTACTTTTCTTAAATATTGAAGTAAGGACAAATGAACAACAACAAGTGATTGCAATATATCGTATTTATTTCAAAACATAATAAGAATATACAAACACACAATTATTAAAAAGAATAAAATAAAGTATCAGTAATGTAGTGGTGAGAAGATGGAGTGGAAGAGCCTGCGGACCAGAGCGTCGTTGACCGTGGGGGACGCCAGATCGAAGAGCTGCACGTAGTCACCGAGCGCCATACCGAGGACCGCCCGGCAGTACAGGTAGGTGAGGCAGTAGTGGCCGCAAACGGAAGTACCATAGCCCTGGAGTCGATACCTGTTGTAGACATAGCGGCGGCGCGAGTTGCGCCTCAGGAACCTCTGGTAGTCCGCCTGGTATGGAGACCTGCCGTAGCTGTCGAAGTATTCCAGCCGGTCCTCAGAGCAGTAGAATGCCACCCAGTGGTCTCCTCTCTCAGTGTGTGAAATGGTGTTGGCCACTATGGCGGTCTGGGGTTGAACGGGTGAGTGAGGTAGACGGTCAGAGGCGCAGACCAGAACGCTCCTCAGTCCGGGGACTTGCGCCAGGCTCCTCTCGATCTGGGTGGTGTTCAACGTGGGCGGAAGCAGCAGCAACACTCGAGGGCCGATGAGTCCGACCTGTCGTTGGCCATCAGCCAGTCGCGCAGGACGATACAGTTGTGCAGAGCGCAACGGTTGAGGGCGCTCTTATGGTGGCTGCAGCGCAGGGTCCGGCAGGAGGGTGGTCCGTTGAGGGACCCACAACCCAGGTCGTCCATGTCCTGCACGGTGGTGGCAGCAGGCTCGACGATCAGGTGCCGCTGAACGAAAGTCCTCTTCTGCGACCCCTTGACGTAGACGATGGGGCGGTGGATGAAGCAGGCCCGCAGCTTGTCCAGCAGGGCGACGTAGGCGATATCGCCCTGGTCCCACTCGAGTCCATGGCAGTGACGCGTGAGCCAGCCGCTCTCGCGCAGTTTCTCGCTGGTCAGGAGGTCTCGATTGAAGGGCGGACGAGCGATGTGATGCATGATTAGCGTGCCGGTAGTCACGTCCACCACGCAGACCTCCTTCAGCAAATAGTCGTTGTCGCTGTCCTTGAAGCACTGCATGTCCATCACCACGCTTCCGTGATGGCAGCGCACTAGGCCGGTGGCGGCGGCGGTAGGCTCGTTGTAGATTGGCGGCGGCACGTCCATCTCGCGAGGTCGGCTGAACTGAGAGCGAGCGCGCGCTGCCTCGGCCTTAAGTAGGTGGGCGGGCGGCGGCGGCGGCGGCGGAGGAGATAACCCGTTTTACCCTCCAAAGTCCACAGTCACGTTGCGGTGACGGTCCACCTCCACGACGTTGTCCAACTCGGCGTACACTATGCAGTTGAACGCCTCCGCCAACGCTTCGGAGAACCCAATCTCTATGCGCAGGTTACCGTTGCGCACCAGGTTCCAGTGGCTGGATTGAGAGGCTGCCATATCGGGCGTCAGATCAAACGCCATCAGGCAGTATCCGTAGGGGTATTCGTTGCGACTGACTTCATTACCACAGTCTGAGAAATTGATGCCGGTGCCAGTGTACAGCGTGTGGTAGGCGAGCACGCACAACTCATGACCGAACGTGTAATCCGGTTGAAGCGGCTTACATGGCACTTGCTCACCATCTATGTACAGCGCGAAGAAGTTCACGTGGCTGTGGGTGAAGTTGAACGGGTTCTTCTTGTAGTCCCCGTTGAACGCCTGATTGCTGACCAGGCCAACTATAACGCGTTTCGGCAGTTGACCCAGAAACACACTGTCCAGAGTCTTGCTGCTAATACCGGAGGGTAGCGTGAAGGATTTGACTTCCACGCGCGTAATGGGATATTTGGCTGTGCCCGACTCCAGCGTCCTGCTGTGAGCCAACAGCACGCTCGGGTTGATCTTACAGCGGCGCATAAACAGGTTGACTTCGGCGATGTCCACTTTGTAGTCTGTCACGGTTTTGGACATGATGGAGAATGAGTTCTTTGACCTGATCAGACGAAAGCGCATATCCACACCGTTTAACATGAACTTCTCCTGGTTGCACAGGTCGACGTGCAGATGTCCGACCATGTCCACGTACCGGCTTCCCTTGATAAACTCTCTCCTTTTCTTGAGCCCGGTATAATTATCCTCCTCAGTATTGTCCATGTACCCGGCATAGTCCTCGTAGAACAACTCCGCGGTGAGGTTCGATGTCTTGGCATCACCGCCATAGGACAACAGGTTCTCCAGGTAGGCGCGATAGGCGTACGTGTTGTTCTGAGGAGACACCAGTTTGTTGTTCAGGTACAGGTCCACTTGACTGAACAGCGAGTGCAGCCAGTTGTTAATCGGACCCACCTCTTTTATCGCTTGATCACCCGTTACAGCGCCTCCATTAGCCGTTCTAATGGTAGCCTTCACATGCAGTAGCGTCTGTGACAGATCCGTGTACTCGTCCCCATGACCCGGAACTATGAACTCAACGGGTGAGTCGTCTGTCAGGGAGGAGATGGGCTTGTACTGCACCCATTTACCACTCTCTATACTGGTCTGCGTGGGCGGTAGCGAGAACAGGTCCAACTCGGTCTTGACACACTCGCACGACTTCTGATGTAGAAACGCCATTATCCAAAAATGTCCCTCACGGTACTCCTGTTCTTCTTACGTCGCACAACGGTCTTGCTTCTCCTCTTCTTAGCGACGCGTTTTGCAGGCTTCCTTTTCCTCTTGGGCGCAGCGCGCTTCTTCTTCCTAACTCCGAGGAGTTTAGCCAGAGACTGAGGGGTCACTCGCTGTACGCGCCTCCTCTTATAGGTGCCACCACCGCTCAGCACGCGATCCAGTTTTCCATCAGCCTTACGTTTCAGCGACCCGGTAAACTGCCTGAGTCGGGCGTTGGTTGCGACTCGGGGGTCGGCTGTGCCCGCCGCCACGTCGCCCAAGAAGCCCACACCGGACCTCAGTGCCTCCTTGCCCAGCGCCGATGCGCCGGATCTGATCAACGGGACCACTGTACGCATCAGCCCGCCTAGGAAACTGCCGATGCCGTGACCGCGTTGGAAAGCGGCTCCTCTGAATACCGTGGACACTCCGTGCCCAGACTGCTGTTGGCGGTAGTACGCCAGATAGGGGTCGTTCGGGTTCATTGCTGCTGCTACTCTCTGCGCAGGTGAAGCTTCATGCACGTAGTCCCGAAGTGGAATGGCAGGTGGCGCCCGACGCTGTCCCTTAAATCGACTTCCACGCTATCGAAGGAGCTCTTCATCAGCGGCACGTAGTGAGGGTCGGTGAAGTGCACGGTGATACTCGCACCGTAGATGTAGTTTTTTGCGTCGATGTTCACAATCTTTAACAAGGGCGCTACAGTGTCACCTACTAGCTGAGGTTCCACCAGGTCACAATACACGTACATGTGCGAAGGGATCCCAGCCAGTAAGTTGGGTGGTCTTATAGCTTTTCTATGTTTGATCAAATCCACATTGTGCACATCGTATCCCAACTGTAACGCTAGGGTGGGGCTAAATTCCAGTTGCACCACAGTCTGGTCTATCGAGATCAATTCCACCTTCCCAATCTCTTTGTCGTACTCAAACTGGCATTGGTATGAGTCCAATTTTGGAATGGCGTTGATGGCGTTGACCAGTTCATCGATGTCTTTATAGTTTCCAGCTTCCACCTTTACAGCGGTCAGTTCAGGCTTGCCGGTGTCATCCTTAGTGTAGAAATATACGCGAGCGTCCTCCCCCACTGTGACAAACGAGCATGGGTAATGGACCTCGACTAAAGCGACTTCCCATTCACCATCACCACCCAATCGCACGACTGACGGTAGATGGGTGATGTAGTTAGCCACGGTGTTGTTTGGATAATAGTCCATTGAGCTGTTGCTGGGCAACGTCAGGTACAGCTGCCTGCGCTTTGTCGTCATAGCAGCTGTTGCACTTCAGATGCAGGTACCCACGAGTTGAAGTCCTCTCCGTAACCGACCCACTTGACCAAGTAGCGCTTACTGCGGCCTCGCCCTTTAGTGTCCAGTATTTTATCTATTTGGTACAGGCGATCCGGGGCGACCGTTACCTTTTGCATCTCATGCTCGTAGAAGCGCCCTTCCAGCGGCGTCCCGTTCAGGTCTCGCAGCACGTACAATGGTAGAGGATGTGACCCGTATACGTGGTCCACCACAAACAGCTCCTTACTCCAGTTGGTCTCATAACCTTTGGCGAACGTGCCCTTCTCCTTAGCTATGCGCACCGTGTCGCCCGGCTCAAACCTGGGCTTGCACCGCCGGATCGCTTTTCCATACATGTGACGCCACACCTTATACACCGTTTTTCCATCGCCGCTTTCCGCGTCCACGGGTCGCAAACCACCACCCAAGCTCTTGTGCGGGCTGCGGTTGTATGCATCCACAAGCCTGTCCAACACGTCGATGTAGCGATACGTGTTTTTGTAGGTTAGGTAGCGCCACATGCGGTTCTTGAGCGTGCGGTTGACTCGCTCCACCACCGCCGCCTTCACGTCGGGGTTCTGCGTGGTGACGTACGTGACACCGTGACTCTTGAATACTCGCTTGGTAGCGGCCCCGGTGAACGCCGTCCCCTTGTCAGTCTGTAGACAGCGAGGAGTCGCCTCGGAGAATATCCTCTCGAACGCTGCCGCCACCTCTTGCCCGCTTTTCCTCCTCAGTGGTACCGCAAACAACCGCTTACTGAATACATCGATCACAGTCAGCAGGTAGTTGACCCCGTCGTTGTGCTGGCTGAGACCGCGCATGTCGTTCAGGTCCGCCTGCCACAGCTCCTGAGGCCCAAAAACGGCGTAGCGGTGCGGGGAAACCGCTTGCGCGCAGGCTTGTGCAGCGTGTAGGTGTCCTGGGCACGCTGCCATTCCACCGCTCTGCGTTTCGGGAGGCGCGCGGCTCTAGCCAGAGCAGCCACCCCACCAAGGGAACCGGGCTGGCTCGGTTCATAGTACAGCTTCTCCATTACGGTGAGAACGGCTCCCAGTTGTCCAATGACGATTCCTGGTCGGGTTCCTCGGTTATTATCCTTCTCCTGGCTGCCGGAGGTCGCGGTCTCAGGCGGTCTAGCATCGGTGTCAACCTCGGTGACAGGGGTGATGAGGAGGCCGTCGTGTCTCCCCAGGGGCTCGATGCAGTGTCCAGCCCCCCGCTTAGGTAACGCAACGCCGTGGGATTGCTCATGTATTCTTTAGGCACGTTCATGTTTTTCAAGGCGGTCATCACTTGTTGCCAACTGGTAGGCAATCGGTCCGCCCTTCGCGCTCTCACTATGCTGTGCGCGATGTCCACTATATTGGAATTGGGGACGTTCTCGTTGTTCACATACACCACCCCACTGGCGTCCCAGGCGATGGGGCTGCCTTGCTGGGTCATGAACCGCAAAAAGTTGCGCGCCACCGACTTGTAGATTTTTGGGAACGATGCCAACACCCCCTCCTCCGAGGTGCTAGACTCACGTTTCACGTGACTCGGACCTGCCTCTCCCTCCTCCTCCTCTCCTTCGATGATTGACAGGCCTATGGGTTGACGTTTAGCCGCGGAAAAGTGCAGGAACCGCTGTAACACCTGTTGATATTGTTTCCATTTTCCGTATCGTTCAGCCGCTTGTCGCTCAGTATGCGATGCATCTCAGCGTCCAGGCCGGCTGGCTTATTGGTACTGCCTGGTCCTCCTCCTCCTGGTCCTGGTCCTTCTCGCAATCTCTCGATGAGCTCCTGCGGTACAACTACCATTTTCTTAGCGTGCTCCATTTTTTCAAATTACTTTCTGCATCAACACAGGCAACACCGCACTCAACAGCAAGGGCAGGAGGATCCCACCGCCCCATTGTACAAGGTAGCGTCGCTTCTTGACCCAACCCTCACCGCGTTTCACCAGCCGTCTGAGCGCCTGTTTGTGCTTTCTCAACTTTCGTTTATGACAGGTGGTGAGCGGCACGTTCCCGCGTAACACGTTGTACGCACACTCACACACTGACCTGATACGGCTGTTCTCGCACGCTTTTAACAGGGCCTTGCGTTCCTTGGGTGTAGCGTGCACCAGAGCAGTCAGCAGGGCTGTGTCTTTCTTCACGCGGTGCGACATGATGACTGACGCTGGCGCGCACTCAGCCTATTTATCACTTTTTCTTGGGTAGGTACACGTAGTTAACCGGGTCGTCTGGAAAAATGGCCGAACGTACGCGCATCTCCTCGGGTGTAGACTGTTTCAAGTCTATCAGCAGATAGGCGTGAAGATCACGCGTGGCGTCCGCGTAAGCCTCCTCCACAAATTTGGGGTTCTCCGGGTATACTTGGCGAGCCAAGTGTTTGATCTGAGCGCGGTCCCGGGGATTCTTGAAACACACTATGTAATGAGCGTTCAGTGATATGTCGCACTGGCCCTTGCCCTGATGAAACAGGTTTTGCATGATGAAGAACACGCTCATGTTGCGGTGATGGGAGCCCTTGGTGAACAGGTCCGCCACGCCGGGGCCAGCCTCACGCATCATGTCATCGACGATAACCAGGGAGGGCTCGCTACCATCGTAGTCGTCCAGGTCGGGCAGGCCGGCTACGTAGCGCACAGTAGGGTCATCGGCTCCTCCTCCTCCACCGCCGCTACCGCAGTGCCAGGTGATACGGGCGAAGCGCGTATCGCACATGCGGTCGGCGTGCCCTATGAAGCGAGCCACAAAGTGCGACTTGCCGCTGCCCGAAGGTCCAGCCACGATGGCGGTGAACGGGTGTTTCCACCTCAAGTCCATGGTGGCTACTAACACAGCCACGCACCGCCTCGACTCTTATAATTAATTGAGTTTATATATTTATTTTTTTTTATTTTTATATTTATTTTTTATTTTAAATTAATAAGGATAAAGGAATAAGGTTTTTTTTTATTTATTCAAACAAATTCCAGAAGAGCTCCTTTGCTGCCGGGGGGACCGCTCCTCTTGACCAGACTCATCCTCGACCCCACACCCACGTTGTACTGGCCGATGACATGGTCTCCCAAGACGGCCAAGTATCTACGAGGCATGTAGATCCTCAGCGGGTCGTCACCAGTCAGCCCCCCCAAAGTGGCCATTATCGCCTCGCCATAAGGAGTATCCACCCGCTCAAATGACCGGATGGGGTAAGTTATGTTGTCCCGCAGATCGGCTATGCGGGTATAACCCCCCGCCTTGCAGCTGTTGAGGGCTGACTTGAGGTCTCCTGTTTGGTCCATGCTGCTCGTTGAGTTTCTGGATGTGGAATGGTTGTGGCTCACCACCGAGTCGTATTATATAGGCTCACTGCGTCAACAAGTTGTTTACGTCATTGTGTGTGTTTTTCCGGGTCGTTGTGGTGTTTACTTCTTGCGCTTTGGGATGACGCAATCGCCTCCAGCCTTACGTTTTCCCTCGCAAACTGTTGCGCAATCGCGGGTCTTACGCCAGGCGGGTAGGGGAGTCACGGTCCTACTAACTCCGTTAATTTTAGGCACTCCGGTATCGCTATTAATCCACATATGTTCTAGTCTCGTTAACAGGTCCGTGAGGCATTTGCAAATTTCATCGTCTCTATCCTCGTCCAAGTATAGGCCGCAACTGTGCGTAGGGCGTCCGCCTTTGAATACCGACATCTTCAATAAAACGTTTCCTAAGTTGGCAGGGTTCTTTACTGTAAATTGACATTCAGCATCACTCCAACTGCATGATGGAGAATCGGTAGGCGTATTCCTGTCCACTGTCCATCCAACAACGGGCTTCTTGCTCCTCTTCTTAGTTATGGTAGGCGGTCTAGCATTCTCATCCATGGCGTCAAGCTCCTCCATCAGAGAGCGGATGGTTCGATCCACCTCGGTTGCGCTGTTGCTGCTGCTCATGGCGTCTCGGGCAAAACTGAGGCTGCGGTAGCGGACCTCAGGTTTATATACCGGCAGCGCGCGCAACCGGGTATGTCCCCGCCGAGCGGTGGCGCCCAAAGAGGGCGCGCCACGACAGCAAGCCGCTGAGCAATTCAAGGGTGCAACCTTGAGCGTCAGCAAACCGCTGAGTAATTCCTTCCTGGGCAACTCCTTCAGGACCGTCCCCCGACACGCGCCGCCAACCGCTCCCGGTCGGTGGGGGCTTTTTAAGCCGCACGTAGACCACAACACGGGGGGGTCAGCTAGCTCTGTGAATAAGTCCACAACGGGGGGGGGTCAGCTAGCTCTGTGAATAAGTCCACAACGGGGGGGGGGAAGTCAGCTAGCTCTGTGAATAAGTCCACAACCATATAGTTTTTGATAAAGGAATATCGTTTATTTTTATAGTTTTTTTTTTGGATAAAGGAAATTTTATTTATTTATTTATTTTTTGCTTTAATCTTTATTTACAATTTTTTTATTATAATCTTTACTTAACCCCCGTTTGCAATAACCTTTGCAAAGACCTGGTCGGATTCTAAAAGAAGTAAATTAATCACGCGTTGACAGGCAACATGCGGTTTATTGATGCCATCCAAAGCAGCTTGAACTTGTAGGCGTTTTTGTTCAGGCAACCGCTTCTTAATCCACATCCTGATGGACAATTCGGCAAAGTGACCCGTTGTGTAATACTTCACCGTCTGTAGGAATATCTCCGCATCGATTGACTCAATGTCTTCAATTACAGATCTAACTGTAAATGGTTTTGTATGATAATATTCACCTTCCAGTGACACATCAATTCCAACATTAAACATTTTGTTAGGTCTAGTCAGTGTAGGAGCTTGTGAGCAAATGATTCTAACATAAATAACTGGAGAACTCTCACTAATGAGATAACCTCAGGCAGTCACGTAGTCCTTACCAAAACATGTAATACTAGAAAATGATGGGGAAGGGAGTATTTTATTTATGTTTTTTTTTCTTTTATTTTTTCTTTTTTTTATCTTTTATTTTTCTTTATTGAAAGAAGAAAAAGAATTTAGAGTGACTAGAGCCCTCCCAAACTGTTTTTATGGTCATTGACTTTAAAATCACTAAAGTAGATAGGTAATCATTGTTTTGTGGCCAATCCGCTTCCCAAGCACTCTTACCACAGCAAAAACAAGTGTGCTGCAAATTATTAGAGTCTGAAAAGCGATACACTTTAACAATTCTTGCAGGATACAGAACTCTATTACAATAATGCTCAGTGTACTGACAGTAGCGGCATTGATAGACTCTCTTGCCATTGTATCTATTATACAAGTCTAACACCTGAGGATCCGTTTCGGGGTTGTTAAGCACTAACACATGTTCCCGAACATACCCCTTGAGGCAAGATGCAATGTATCGCTGTATAGGCACTGGCAATTGTGCAATCCCCTGACACAGAATGTATTTATTCTTTCTTATTACAATACACGATTGCTGAGCTAGTGACAGTGGGTTGTATGCTTCCATGACTAACTCAAGATTCAGACTGGTCAAGCACTTAGCTTGAGGAGTCTAGTAAGTAAACAAGTTATATAATGAGGGATTTTCCTCCGTGAACATCAAGTCCACTAATGAGTAAACAAATTATTTAATGAAGGATTTTTCCTCCGTGAACAACAAGTCCACTAATGAGTAAACAGATTGAGTTTCTCTAAGTTTCAGTTTAAGTCAGAGAGTCAAACTATTGCCATCAATATGAACAGTGGCAGTGGCGGTCTCGCCCAAGACCCCAGCTCCGGCGCGGACCACAGCAGCCGCAGCAGCAGCCGTCTCAACAACCCGAACCAGAGGCGGGGCCGAGTGGGGAACTGAGGCCCGAGCCAGAGCCAGAGCCAGAGGCGGGGCCAAGTGGGGAACCGAGGCCCCACGTTGTATATATTAACTCCTCGGATTCTGATTAAATAAAAAAAAATACCTATTTCCTTTTTCCTTATCTCAAAGAAATAATTAAAGAAAAGAATTACAAAACAAACAAAAACAAAAGTAGGATACGCAGCGCTTTAGCAAGCCAATCAGAAGCCAGCATTTTGGTCACGTGACTTGTGACGTCATTAGGCCCCACCCCCAAGATGGCGGCGCCCATGTTTCCCGCCAAATTTTCCCGCCAGATTTTCCCGCCAAATTCCCTAACCTCACTTTTTTTCCCGCCAGATTCCCTAACCTCACTTTTCTCCCTCCAGTGTTGCCAACCTATGGTTATTATATGCAGTATTATATATATATATATATGCTCTATGCTATTATACTCTATAGGGATACCAACCTAGCGGAGCTAAATAAGGTAAGTAAAAAGTCAGTTTGTTATAAAATAAGTTTATTAGATATATGTATATATGTATAATAAAATAGATATATGTATATATGTACAATAAAATAGATAAATGTATATATGTATAATAAAATATAATATATAAACAGTTAACATAATAATAAAAGAATATACATATAAAAAACAATGAGTAATATATAAAGAAGTGAATAATAAAAAAACAAAGAGTAATATGAAAAAAGTTATTAATATAAAAAGAATATACATATAAAAAAGTTAATAATATAAAAAGAATATATATAAAAAGTTATTAATATAAAAAACTAGCCGTCAAAGAAAATCCGCTTGCGGCCGACGACTGTTGAGCGGCAGAACGGGCACACGTGGAGGCGGACTGCACACGCGGGACAGAGGGTGTGTTGACACGGCGACAGCACCACCGTAGGGAGCGTATCTAGGCAGACCCTGCACATCAGGGCCCTAGGAGGTTCTGTAGCAGGCGGTGGACGTCCCCGGAAGATTTCCTGGTCCATATGGCTCCCCGTCTGAGTGAGGATGCGCTCCAGCGTAGTCTGGATCTCGGTCCAGACGACTGGGGCGACTTCCAGCATCTCCTGACGGGTTGCGTTCACCAGGACGGTCTCGGACAGGTGGAGAACCTCCCGGAGCTCTGACCTAGCGGTGGTAAGGTGGCATACAGCCCGCCAAGACGCACGGTCAACACCCTCCTGTCGTGCCTCGATCTGAAATCATAAACAAGTCTTAAAATCATAAAATATACCTATATAAACCCTGAAATCATAAACACAGTTTAATTTATGAATCACATTAAGTTATTATTATTATATGCTCACCATCCCAAAAGCGTCATGCCTCAGCTCATGCAGCCTTTCCTCACGACGGCAGTGGGGACAGGGCTGCTGTGGTGGTGGTGGCGGCGGATTCTCGGGCTGAGGTGGCGGCGGATTCTCGGGCTGAGGTGGCGGCGGATTCTCGGGCTGTGGTGGCAGCGGTGGTGGACTAGGTGGAGGCAGGTTCTCGGGCTGTGGTGCAGGCGGGTTCTCGGGCTGTGGTGGCAGCGGTGGTGGGCTAGGTGGAGGCGAGTTCTCGGGCTGTGGTGCAGGCGGGTTCTCGGGCTGTGGTGGCAGCGGTGGTGGGCTAGGTGGAGGCAGGTTCTCGGCCCCCTGTGCCTGCGACGGGTCATCATACACACGCTGGAACACAATACACTGGTTAATTGCATATACTCATTAAAAAACAATAGCCCTAAGGGTTGTATTCAACTTACCACAGGTTCAACTCTCCTGGAAGGCCCCGCGGAGGTGTTTGCACTCGTTATTGGATGACGTGACATCCTCAGCCCTAGTAAATCGTCTTCAAGCTAAAATAAAGAAAACCGACTGTTACTGTCTGAAAACAAAAAATTACTATTTAATTTTGAAACATGATTTATATAAATTTAAAAAACAGAATAATAATATAATTACCCCTAGACGCGTACGAAGTCCCGTGGCTTGTCGGTGGACGTAATATACGCCAGCACAAACCCGACGAGCCCCGAGGGTACACCTTTCTAGCGGCTGGTCTTCCCTCTGCAAAAGATTTGTGAGTAAGTATCTGTACCCTGGTGAGAAAGTGAAAGTTCGTTAGCAAATTGACCTACGTACCCTCAACTGAATTAAAGTCCAGCGATCCCTGGCCCAGTAGGTAGATTCAGTGAGGACGTACACACGGGACTGCCTCGAAGGCCACGCAAGCGCCTCCATCTCCCTCAAACGGGTTTCAACACTCGCCTGTAAACTTTTAAATCAGTAAGTAAGAATAAAACAGTCTAGTAATGTACGTTAGTTATTATTATATTATACTACGTTACTTACAAAGCTAACTCGGCGAAATCCTCTAGGAGCTGATGGGGCAGGATTCTCTTCATAAATGAGGATGTCCTCCTCTTCATTCATGAAATGTATGTCATCCTCCATGACATACGCTGGCTGAAAAACAAACAATTATTAGATTCTTCAAAGTATTACCGGCTTTTAAAACGTTTATTCGATCGATATCTTACCACAAGAGCTTGGAGCTGTCTGAGCTGCACAGCATCGCGGAGGGATTCGGAATGCTCTCTCACATACCGGGTTCCATTGCGCGTTCTACAGCAAGTGGGTAGTGACCGTAGGTCAATTTCATAGCCCCACGGAACGCGTTCAATACCCCTCTGAAAATTAAAAACGATAAGTACAAGCCACGCCATTACCTCAATTCTTAATCTAATGTTATATATAATCCTAAAAACTACTAACCATCCAAGAAGAACGTATCCATAAAATACCGTCGACTACACAGGTCTCCTCATAGATATATGCTCCAGTCTCCACGGTAGGGCTTGAAAATAGTCTCCAATCCGATAAGCGATCGTAAGCATCATCCTTAAAAAAAAAAAAAAAAAGAATATAAATATATTACAGCAGAATATATAAGCTAGTGATCAATTTTACACTTTTGTTATTTTACTTACCCAATGTATCGGGTGAAACCCTTCAAGAGGCGCCAGGGTCATGTCAGTATCTCCATCGGGCATGGAGTATGAGAGGATGTCCCTGTGCCGATTTATGAAGAACACATCACCTGTGTCGCTCCGGCTATACTCGTCAAATAGACAATCAGTTCCCCACTAAAACAAAAATATTATTATAAGGACGGTAGTAAGTCGACTAAATTAATTATTTACATTATTAAAAATTATTAAATTTTCACAATTATTAAAAATACTTACACTAGCCATTATCTCAGTTATTCGTATATTTGTCGCTCGGGTCCGCCGCCGATATCCGTTAAGAGGTTGATCTAAGTCAGTCGAATCACTCTGAAAATATAAAAAATTACATTACTATAAGAAAACGTAATAATATTAATTTTAAAATGTTGGAATTAATTACTCTATACACTTACATCAGAGTCTTCATCGGCAAAAATGTCAGGGCTCGAAGGTCTGGGACCCTGTAAATAAAATAAAAAAATTACATTTAAGAAACTATTTACTAACTAACAACTAACCTAACACTGAATTAACTACGTACCCCGGGTTGAAGTGGTGGGTTCTCGCCGTCACTGTCCCCAGAGGACAAGCGAAGAACAGTCACAATAATCAGTAGACGGAACATTACTACAGAATGCATGGAATACTGTAATCGAGAGACAGCAAACGCTCATATTTATACTCTATCCCCACCCTCAACCTTAGTCACCAGGGACCTTATCACAGTAGCTTTCCCTATCTCCTTGAGTTGAATCATCAGGCAGTACGCGATGGCCTCGTCTCTCGTACAGATTTGTCTGGAGGCCGTCTGCCCTAATAACCCGCGCTTGGACCAAATTTTAAACTTACCGTTGCCACAACCTACGCGCCTTCAACTCGTTAATGAGCATAAAAGGTGTTGTAAAACCCTCGAGAGTTTTTGGTTCGAGTTTGAAGACGACTTGGTCTTGTGTGTCTTCTGCACTCTTGTAAGTACACTTAAATTAAGTACACTTAAATTAAGTACACTGTTAAAAAGGGTTGTTGCATTGTAATTTATGTTTTTATAACAAATGTTTTAGGAAGCCATCATCCTGAGTGGAGGCAACATACCTCCATACAGGTCGAAGGAGGCAAGAGAGACCTGTGGCTACACGGATTTTATACCGCAGGAGAGGATGCGGCTCTGCGATATATGCGACTTTGAAATTAGCAGAGCCGTTAGTAGATGTTCCTGCGTAATATAGTAAGTACAATATTTTACAACACACAGTGTAACCATTAGACAAATAGACTGTAATTTTCGTGAGCTCAATCACCTTGAGCGATACTTGGATTTAACGAGCGTCTGGGCCGGCTCGTAATCGATGGTAATTTTCGGCCGCTCAATCATCTTGAGCGGTACTTTGTTTTAACGAGCTTCTGGACCCTGTTATTAGCGGCTATGATTTAGCCTCTCAATCATCATAAGCTATTATGATTTTTACTCACGTTTTAGTTTTCTATTTTATTATCCATTTGAAACGCTTGAAGTTCTAATCAGAGGAAACTCTTATCAGTGCCGCGCAGGCGTGAAACTGTTGCGGCGCATGCATTCACTCATTCGCGTCTCACCATGGAGCACCTCCATTACAGCCACTGCGAGGCCTGCGGCAAGCTGACGTCGTGTAATATGTTGTGGTTTACCCCAGAAGGGGTAGGCTACGACATATGTTGTAGGTGTGAGGAGCTGTCCCCGGAGGAGTGGGGAAACCATCCACCTATCGAGTCCTGTGAGCACGATGCTGTTCAGTAAGTAATTATATTAATTATTGTTCTTATTTTTGAACAGGGTAGCAAGCGTTAGACAGTGGTGGAAACTTGTTTTCAAAAACGGGTCTAGCATTGCTTGCTACACTAGTCATCCGCGCTATCACTTCCTGTGATAGCGATTAGGGCGCGAGTCACACTCGCCACTTCAGTTACAGTCATGGAGCCGGTGTGTACGGAATTCGAAGTGTTGAGTACATTCTTGTGTCCCTTGTACGGGGAATATTGTGTGCCGGGACACCATGTGGAGCTCTCTCCACACCTGCAAGTGAGCTACCACTATTGTTTGGTACCTTATCTCCGCGGCAGTATAAAGTACACTTGGACGCTGCGGTACACTTGCGGCGTATGCGGTGTTACACTGACTTACAGCTGGACGGAGGGCTTTCGATAAGGTATGTTATTATTTTTATTCGGTTTTTAGAGTCCAAGTTAAGTATTTGTATGACCCATATTTCCACACCACCCAGGGGGTAGGGTCTCGGCGCGTTTTTTATTAAAGTGAGTATCCCCAGTAGGCATATTCTCACTGTTTTTAACCACTGCCCCAACCAACGCAGTGATTCGTGGCAGCCACTCCATTACAAAAATGCTGCCTCCGATAAATATTTTTTGTTCTCTGTTTCTAGGCTATTTACTAAGACTGTGTCCGTTCAGTTTAGCCTAGAAAATAGACAGAGAATTTTACTTTTATATTTTTTATTTGGTTTTTATTTATTTTTTTGTTGTTGCGCCTTTTAATTCGCATTTCCCTGACAGTCGGAGGATTACAACAAACGGTTTCACGGTTTTTTAGGCCAACCTCCCCACACCCCTGGACTTACAAAGGGTTTAGCCCTGCCTTGGGTGAGCGACTGCCGGGCCTTATTTTTATTAGGCCCCACTCGAAAATATTTTTCGAGCGTAGTACTGTGCGGACCTCAAGGCGCAAGTTTCGTTTTTATTTTTATGTATAATGCAAGCTACTGTAAAATCATCATCATCTATATACAAACTTTCATTTATTTCTTTAACATTAGAATGAAATGCCCGAAGGAATTGAGCCTTCTCCAGGCCTTTTGTGTGTATGACCTCGAAGGGTTTACACAGTGAGCGCAAAAGCTCTTCGCTGTAATGTACCTCACCTTCATCCCACTTTATATGGTGAAAGTGACGAGTCAGCCAGCGGGCTGTTCTTTTCATCTTGCTATTCAAAAAATTAAAACAGTAAGGAGGCCGGAATACCAGCTGAGTTCTGTAAGACTTTCCGACTATAGCAAACTCCTTTATAATAAATTTATTATTATTGTCTTTGAACCCGTGAAACTCGACTACAGCTTCCATAATGAGACTTCGCTAAAAAGACGGTCAGCTACTTGAGGCGGTAGTTGTTCTGTACAAGCTTCAGCGCCCGATAAAACCTGATCAATAAAAACTTTAATAATATCCTCCAAATAAAACAATTCTAATAGAGAGCGACCGATCAAAGGAATGTTAATTACAAGCTGATTCCACTCGTGTCGATTGAGAGCCAAGGAGTGTTCTCCGTCAGAGACACAAGCGTACTGCTGACCAAAAATACTGTTAACTTTAATATCAGCTCCCGTATCGGTCTTTACAAAGCATTGATACTTGCCTTCAAAAGCTAAAGTAATTTCATTGAACCTGTCAACCAGCTGACAGTAAGAATCGTAAGACCAAAACACAACACCTTTCCTCCCCTTAATTAATACTCCGAGGCTGTTGTCCCTGTTTTTAAAAATACCCGATACTACGCACTTGGTGAGTTCAGGGTCCAAGAAGTGGACTGACTTTAGAAATACTCCGGTCATTAAATTTATAGGCTCTTTCCCCTTAGGGATGGGTATAGCTCCCGTACTCACCTCCGTCTCGGCCGATGGCATCTCTGCTACTAATCGGTACGCCCCGTTAATAAACGTCCACACCCAACCTCATCTACCCCCTCCCCTCCACCCTCCTTCTTCTCAGGATCTGAAGAGGATTCTGAGGATTCACTGTTGTCAAAATCTGTACGCCATTTAACTATAATGCTATCGATCCCGCGCATTAATTTAAACTCCTTTTCAACACTAGCAAACTTGTAACTGTCTACGTAATCTGTTTTCATCAAAACCTTCTTGTAGTAATATTCAATTTTAATCCAACCGTAGTAACCCATGTTTACTCACTGACTGTTCACCTCAGACTAACAAAATCTCTTAACCCACAACATCTATACCCTCCTCATCATCATCACTGCTAAAGTCTCCATCGTCTCTGAGTTTAACAACTACGGTGGTGGTACCCTCAGGAATATCAGATATTTCCTTCTCGCAGTATATCTTGTAACAATCCATTTTTGCTGTACCTATTAAAACATTCTCGGCGTTATAAAACTGAATAATAACCCACTCGCCCATGTTTACTCGCTGAGTGCTAGCAAGAGACTAACCCTCTGAATATTATATGTATCTTTTACCCCTTCCCCACCCCGCCCCAAGAGGGGTGATTCACCCCCCTTGTACATACATTCCAAGTGTTGGACCCTGAGGGTCCACTGTTTAGAAATTACATTGGATATTTTGTCATCGGTACATTTAATTCTTCTCAAAAACCTGGCCCTATCCCTTGCTAACTGTTCCCAATCTGATTTTCTATCTTCAGCGGGCAAACTGTATATTTTTGTAACTACCGGGCTGGAGAAACTAACTCGATATTTTCCTGACATCTCCCGTGATCGGTGTGTATGTGTAGTGACAGTCGTGAATTATGAGACAGTACGCCCAAGTATTAGCCGGGATTGCTGTTTTAGTTTGAATCTCAAGCCTTACGTCTACGGGACCGGTCTTAATAGTATCGTCCTGCTTTGAACAGTCAATTACATACAGAGGACACTTTGTTTTAAAATCATCAAAGTTTAATATCGGTGAGCCGATTCTACCGTAATAAGAGTTTTGAAAGTTCGCATACATATCATAAAACAAGGTGGTGTTCCCACGAAGGTTATCGTACGGATAGAAACTTGAGTTTAAATACAGTTTAACATCAAGCAAATCACAGGCGTCGAACCGTGACATGTCCTTTGTTAAGTCATTCTTTCTGCCTGTCTGGAAGGCTAGAACAATATACCGAGGTTTTTCTGTTTGGTTAGATGTTTTAAGTGTCCAAGATAACGTGTCTGTACTCGGTAGGTTCGGGTATTCAATCATTTCCCAGTGACGGAAAGGAACATGTATTGCGGGGTCTTTCTCAATAAACTTGTACAATTTTAACTTCTGAGCGTCGTTCACTGTAACGTGAGGTATTCGCCAGTAGATTTTGTCAATTGTTAATGTTAAAGTCCCGGCCTCCCTCAATTTTACAGCGTTTGTATCTGTAGCCGAACGTAATAGTATCAGTTCCTGTTTAACATTTACCAACACCCGCCTGTAGTCTTCAGCGAAACCTAGCAAGAGTTTTAGAGGGATTGAATATACAAAATCTGTCACTTTTTCAGTACTACCAGGGCCAAACCAGCAAGCGACCTTTAGAGCATTTTTCTCCTCCTCGCGAATGGATAGAATATGTTTTAAAGTAGTAGTTATACCGACATTTTTTGTCCTGTCAATTTCCTTGCCACAAATCTCATAGCGGATTTCTTCAAACAAGAAAGATATCGCATTATTAATAAAGGAAACATCCTGAGGAGTCCCGTCGGCCTTTGTAGCGTTGGTTTTGCCGTGTATCACAATAAAACTTTCAAAAGGCGCGGTTATTATGTCCTGCTGTAATATCGGTATTCTTATTTCATCGTTATTATTGTAAGTTGTACTTGCATACGGCTGATGTGAGTGCAACTCCATCCCGGTTATCAGGTCAGCATACTCTGCCTGGTTGTCTATCGCTAATAGCGCCATTCTTTATTACTTTAAAACCGAGAGAGCGAAGAAACGTTATGCTTTTACAAGTTAACCCCTTGGCTTTCTGAACACTACTGACTTGTGGCCCTAATGGTATATGCCTAAATAGTAGCCCCATTACTGCGCCTGAGATGTAGTCTCACCGAGATCCTTTCTCCGCGAAAGTTAACAAGATTACCGTCCTGGTCTTTTAGAGACACTGTCAAGTTGTTGATCCTCTGACTGATCACAGGTAAATAAATGACATTCCTCGGTAATTCCATTATTTTATAGCCCGGTGGTTCAGCCGGGTAGAACTCGTGTATGACATGGCCCTCAACCCCATTCAAGTATGACCCGCGTGTGACATTACATTCCACCCTTATAGAGTTAACTTTTATTATATCTACAGGCAGTTCCGATACATGTTCATTTTTGGCCCCGTATATTTGTTTTTTGTAGCCCAAGAGTGTTCCCAATGAATGTTCTTTAGTAAAGTCAATTTTCTCAGAACAACATATCGTAGCTTTCAAAGTGTTATTATTAGGTTTCAAAGTAAATTGTACTTCTTTTGGCAGTTGCGACTGTATATACTTTTCAATGTCCTCAATTTCGTAAGACCCTTCAGGGATCGTAATACTTTTATCATCACCGTAGTAAAACGTATCATTTATGTTTTTTTCAATGTTCGGTATAGAGTTATAAGTGGTCAGTTCAATTAAACCAAGTTCCCATGTACCCTCGCTAACATCAATAGGAAACGCTAGCTCGTGGGATAGAACACTAGTTACCCCTGTTAGACAGAACATTACTACAGAGAAACTTTAAACACAAATGTCCACAAACAACTGAGTCAAAATTCTGTTGTCTCTCGTAGTTATAGTACATCTCACATTCACCCAAGTACTTAGAAATTTCCGGTGGTGGTCTTAGGTTTCCAAAACTGTCATAATAATAGGCCTTTTTATCAATCTTCCTGTAACATACCCAGTGCGTGCCTGGACCGGTTTTACTGTCCAAGTTAACTATAGCAGATTCACATTTTCTCGGGTTTTTCGGTAAACTGTTCCTCATATAAACCCCTCTGAAATTAGGAATTTTCAATAACCTCGCGTATTTGATCAAATCGTAATTTGTAAGCGGCTTTATTGGTATTGAGATGCTTTTTTTTTCGTTCTTCTTTTCTTTCTTCGGCCTGCGCCCGCCTTTGTACCCGAACCTTCCTTTCTATAGGGTCTAAGATACAATCCTCTACCCTTCGGGCGTTTAGCAGGGCGTTTCTTCTTACGACCTCCCCCCAATTTTGTTTTTGCTTTCATGGCTGTTGTGACTGCCCAAGCAGCGGCTTTCTCACCAACACTGGCGTTACTAGACTTGAATCTCTGCCAAGCGCGTTCCGCCAACTCTTTGTCAGCTTGCCTTCGCCGCTCGCTGTCGGAATACCGGGAGTATGCTATGTCGTGGACCTTACAGGCCGCGTCTAGCCCGTTTATTCCTTTGTCACCTCTAGCCAATCTCTCTTTTAACTTCGTGCCAGGTCCGCAGTACTGATAACCAGGAATATGCAGTTCGACAGGTAGTAAATCTATAGCTTTGTTCAGCACCGATGAAACAATACCTCCACCTCGCACGACCACTAGCTTGCGTCTGAGAGTTTTCCTTCTTGTGTAAGCCATTTATTGCAAGCGCTAGTATCATCCGCTGTAATGTCGTTGCACTCCAACACATTAATGTTAGTTATAAAGTAAACTTGCCCCTTTTATACCTAAACTGGCTCGGAGTTAGCTGAGGAGATTGGGGAAAAGAACAGTATTATTAAATATACCCGTTGGTTCAAGACGAAAATTCTCTTTAATTTGTATCAAAAGAAGCTCCACTCAGTCCCTCTTCAGTCATAAAGAGATCATAAGTATCAGGCGGAAGTGGTTTGACGTCTTCTTCTTCAGGCTCTTCACCACCTTCCAATCCGTCAGCAAACAAAACTTCCCAGTCTAAGTAATCGTTTTCACCCGGCGTGGGTAGAATGGCAGACCTCCCAGTTTGTTTTTTGTTAATATACTTAAAGACCATGGTACCGAATTTCCTCAACCGTTTCTCGTGAAAATCTTTATTAATAGTTATTAGACCTTCGCATTTTGACAGTCTGGTCTTGAGACCGGTTAAGTCAAGCTGTTGATTAGCGAGGTTAGTGGTTATAGGCAATATCTCTTTTTCCACGTACGACTTGGTAACTGCATCGCTGGGGTCTGTTGGTAGAGCTAAATTAGTTATTCGTTTATTGTTAGCGTCATAATTATCTTTGGAGATAGTCATACTCAGTTTTTTAGTGTGCCCAAGTTAACTGCGTCCGAGGAATCTACAGGGTCAGCTACACTCCATAGTCTTTTGTTTTGCATATTGAACCTCTGAAAGTCAGAAGGTATAGATTTATGGTCAACATAATTCTTTGTAGCAGCGTCTAGTGGTTGTACCGGTGTAGCCAATTTACATAACCGTTTATTTTGCATATCATAGTCACCCTGGGGCGTTAAATTGAAACCCTCTCCCTTGGGGCCCTTGACGGCCTCACCTCGGGATTTCCGGCTACTACGTCCGACCTTGTCAATCGTCATTTTAATAATGCTTTAAACCTACTGTTACCAGCTCCTTTTATGTAACCAGCCTCCCTTAGTTCCTCCACGATACTCAGTATTTCACTGCCATGGACTCTGTTTCCAGTCTCTGTTGACATGGCTATGTGTCGTAATCTATCCACCAATTCATTGGCGTCATCCCAATGTATTATATCACGAGATCGTGCATTCTTCCACGCTAAACCTTTGCCCGCTTTAACCGGGAACAAATCTTTTATAATTCTTCTGTACTTTAGATTGTTGTCCCTTCTAATTTGATTGTGGAATTTGTAGCCTCTCTTGTGAGCGTTGGTGGCGATAATAATACTCTTATAGGTATTAAGATCGTCTTTATTGTATATATCTTCGTCAGGGGTTCTCTTAAATATGAGCTCATACAAACCTTCGGTAGGTCTATATCTTGTGTTGTTTATTAGAATAGTTCCATCGTTGTCAAAGTCTAACACCTTATCTCCCATCATTAAAGTACTGCCTTCGTATCTAGGGCCGTAGTCATGATCAATAACTCGGACCTTACCGCTAGCATCTTTTAAAAGTAGCGTCATATACCTCACTGTCATGGGGTTACTAAACTGACTTTCAATATATTGGGACGCTGTTTCCAGTCCCGAAGGGGTCGATACAATTTGCTTTAACCCGGTGGTTTCAGGTGTTGATACACTCTGCGGAATAAATTCAGCTTCTCCTTCATCATCATCTGTCGTATCGTATTCCATTGGCTCTTCTTTAAAGGTTTCGGGTTCAGTTTTTATGTTGGCTGTGTTTGTTGTCGTTTTTCTAAGTTCTTGAATAATTGGTTTATACTGCTTCTCAAGCAAAATATCACTTTCCTCGGATCCTTCCTTAAACATTTTATATTTCCGTTTAATAGCATTACGCAGCTCTATGAGCCGGTTTGTCAGTTGCTGTTTACTGCTCCGCTTCATAGTCATAAATGATAGATTTCAACCAGCGCATCTAGATTTAAGGCATTTCGACTTGCCTGAAAAACAAGGCACGCCTCTTATGCCTCCGTATGAACTCGATAATATCCAACAGTGAAACACCAGCGCTAAAGTCCATACCTCTGTAGTACCTCTGTTCTCTAGCATCGAACCGGGGAATCACATAACGACCGGTAAAACTCCTGAATACAAAAGTACGTTTCCACCCGTCTCTCCATTGAGGTATTTCTGCTACGGTGTATTTATCACTTTCAATTGTGTTTTGCATGAATCGTCTGAGTAACGCCATAGGCCTAGGCTCGTTGAGGTGTTGCAGTAAATAAGAATTTAAAAGCCAGAATTCGCTCGGGTTCGCGCCTGTGAACGCTCTCCACTGGTCAAATAGCACTCTGTTTGTTACACTGTACACGCCATTGTTTAGACTTATACCGAATCTCTCGCACTGTACTGGTAGTGTGGGCAGGGCCAGTTTGAGAAACTCTGTAGTATACAACCCCTGGCATAGGTTATTAACACCGTTAAACGGTTTATTCCTGTTGCATCTAGGGACACTAGGAGGTACGTTCGTGTATCCGATATTATAACTAATATCGATGTGACATTTTAAGCTTGAAGCTTTTTTATAGACTGTCATCGGTGATCTTATAGGAATACTGCGTTCTGTCAGAAGTATACACCGTGAAGCAAATGGGATCTTACATCCGTATTGCAGCATTTCATTACAGATTTGTGTAAAATTAACACTTCCGTGCAGGTTACGTAAAGGCAAAACTTGCCCAAAGAACTCGGGGAACGGCCTGAATCTAGATATCATATTTTGTGGGTCTCGCACGGTACAGTTGTACATATCTTCGTGATATATTACAAGTTCCAAGGGTATGTTTTTTTCTTCGCATTTGTTCATAAAACTAAGCCATGTATCTCGGTTATAGGTTCTCTCACTCGCAGATATAATTAATAAAACTACAGGCGGTATCACAGCGGATCTTTTTAGTTTTTTATGTCTCCAGCATCTTTTGTTAAGCTGGTACCCATGAGGGGGTTTCTTACTGCAGTAGTTTCCACAGAATTTCTTCTTGTCCTTGTAATAAAAAGAGCACAAGTTTGACTTGACATTATGGAGTTTAGCGTTAAAGCCTCTTAAATCGTTGTACGTGTAGATGCGTACCATTACACTTCTGTTATAAAACTGTCCATCCCTACTCTGTACCTTCCCTTATAAGGGTCTAGAGTCTTGTCAATCACAAGGAATCCAAAGTTATCTCGCCACGCCCGAGCGCACAACTCTTTAAATTTGTCAAAGGACATGTCGGTAGTGACATGATCGTTGTACACATGTCTTAGGTTCCTTTCGTCCTGTTTGAATAAAATAACAAAGTTACAGTTGTCCCTCACCAGCTGTTTGGGTATAGCACTGTATGTCTGCCCTAAATAAAATGTATCTATATTTTTATGTCTATCCATAGTGAAATAACTGCGTATATTGTCATGTTTTTCGCAGGAAATATCGTCAAAGATCATTATAGAGTTTGGTTTAGCTTCGTTTGGGTGTACAACTAGACTATTGTCATCATACGCGAAATAACCGACCTCCTTAGGCATTACCTTCTTAAGAAATTCGTACTTTGGCTGATAGAGGGACTTTGAAAAAACGTAGACATTTTCAAATCTTAAGCCGTTTGGGTCAAACAATAAATTAAATAAAACATTGGTCTTCCCAGAGGAACTTGGCCCGCATATTATACAGCGTATTGAATCAGGTAATAAAATACCGTGTTTATTCTTTTTAACCATGCCCGACCCGATATATTCATCAAAGTTTTGAACGGGAAGCTCGACTTCCTGCTTCTCAACCCGCATCCTGACTGATTACTCACTACTGATTACAGATGATATATACTTCCCGGATGCCGCTATCACACCAAGTCCTTGGAGTCAATCCAACTGTCATGGCTGCTATCATATCCCTTCCAACGTACAAATAGTCTGTCTCCTTTCCTTTTTAAAACTCTTTCAACTAAATAAATGTCACCAGTTTTAGACTTGCTAATTTCCTCCGCGTAGAAACCTCCTTTAAGTATTTCTCCCCTGCTGTCTTGTAATATATATGTTACTGGTCTTGTTGGTTTAATCGCGTATACTGTAAACGTCTCATTTGTCCAATTTGGCAAATAGCCTTTTTTAAACACTCTTTTAGCTTTACTGATTCTAACACTATCACCTAGTTTTAATTTTTGTTTAAGGATTTTATGTTTGGGTTTTTTAACTTTATTTATTTTATTTAGAATGTCTTTGACATGTTTCTGTCTCACATCCTTGGGTTTCATACCTATAGTCCTGTGCTTCGTGTTGTTGTAAGATTTTATGATTTCTGGTAATAGACTTACCCACTCATAACTACCTCTGGCAGTAAATAACTTGTACATTTTTGTCTTAAGCGTTCTGTTCAGTCTTTCTACTATACTAGCCTTAAGTTCGGAAAATGTGTGGTAATGGTTGATTTTGTATTTCTTCATTAACGCGTTTACATGTTTATTGAAAAAGTCGGTACCTTGGTCTGTGTGAAAGTTTTTCATTTTATATTTAGCTAAGACAGGAGCGAGTGCCCTTGCCACTTCTGGCCCTGACTTGTCTTTTAGAGGTACGGCAAAAGCTAGTTTTGACAAACAGTTAATCATGGTAAGAATATATTTGTAGCCTTTGTTAGTTTTCGCATAAGGCTTCATTTCAACGAGATCAGCCTGATAAAGGTCCCTTAAACCCTTAAGGGTGACTTTACGCCTGGAATAGTTTCTCCTGGCAGGTCTGTGCAGCTCCTCAGCTATAGCTGTCTTACCGTCCATTTTACTAATGATACGATTATTCTGAGGACACTAGTTTTATACTAACATCGGTGATTCTCATTATATAGATAAATACAAGGCTCGTAACAAATATAGCAAAGACAAATAACTTGTCCGCTAAAGAGCTTATCAGGCACCACGCCATATTCGTTATCAAAACCTCAGCGTCCTGTTTGATAACCCTCACCGCAGTAACGCTCGGTCAGTACTGATCAAAATGTCCTGCTTACTGGTGTGCTTCGGGTATGTAGTGTCCTGTCAGAAGAAGAAGCCACCCCCTGCTCCGACACCTAGGGTTGTCTTTCGTAGAGTGGTAGAGGACATCTACTCCGAGATAGAGCCACGAGCTTTAGAGCCACCACCGCTACCGCCTAGAAACCCGGTGTACGCCGTGATGAACCCCCTATACTCGGAATAAGTAAGTATCTGTTTGCTTGAGTGGGGTTTGAGACCACCCGTGCATGTGCACCCAGGTTAAACATTATTCCGTGCGTGAGCCAATCCAGATTACCTGGTTGACGCTCAGTACGAACTAATGCCCTCTCCCTTTTTAGCAAACAAAGGATAGAGTATTTTTTAAAAGATAAACCATGGCTCCTCCACCGCCATTGCCCGTGGAGGCCTTCCGAAAGTAAACTAACTGCCTCCCCCGTTTTTCTTTTTGTATTTTACTTTTTAATTTTACAAGTCCCCACCGTACGGACTCAAGGAGTAGTCTAGACTACTCGATTTACAAAGTCCTTCATTCACCCGAGGTCTGTAAGACCCCTCATTCATACATAGGCCGTTCGAAGGAGTAGCCTGGGTGTTAGCCAAGCGTCTCAATCTACTAGACCCCCTTTCAGGTTTACGGGGCTTTTCGTCACCCGCGCCAGGGACCTTCATTCACACACACACACACATACATACAGTGGGAACTTATGCATTGTCCAAGACATGCTCAACTATATTTACAAAATTATGATAAGTTAGGATGTTGTTGTATGCAGAGTCAAAGTGCATACCATAACTCTGCATTACTTCTTTTGCTTTGTTAAGTACATTAATCCCATTAGGAACAGGAGACTTGATGAAACAAGGTACGAAACCTTCATTTTTGGCTTTAATGAGAGCTTCGTTAAATTTTCTTTTTTGTATGCGAATACATTTGTACTCGCAGACTCCGTACAGCTCTAGAAGGGTTTCTTTAATAAGGACACATAAAACATGTTTTAGTCCATCGTCGTCTGACATCACAGCAACCTTCGGTGCCTGTTCAGTCAACAACTCATTCAGTGACTGGTTTTCTTTACACATTATATCGTTTGCAGTTTTAAATTCTAAGTTAATTTGAGCTAGCTGTTGGTTGTTTTCCAGAGACCTTGTAATTTCAGTCAAGAGTTGAGAGTTTTCATTCTTTAACTGATTATTCTCCTGTTTGATTTCATACATTCCATATTTTCTAATGGAAGGTAAGACATCTTCAAAAACCCAGTCTTGGAATTTCTCAGCAATGGGCAATTTGGATTTTAAAATTAGTGAATAAAGACCAGGCTCGTTTAGAAAGATTGTTTGGGAATGAAAGTACAAGGGGGGCGTTTCGCCCCCCTGTACTTCCAGTATACTTTTGCGGTGTTTTTCTCTTACATGGGTACGGATTGCATGCTTTGTATCTTGATAGTTTAGGATTTGAGCAACATCTTTTGCTTTGAACCAAGGATTATTTTCTCTGTCAAACAGGACAGCAACGGCCTGGTTATTAAATATATAAGAAGTTAAGTGAGACATTTTATATCAAGTATTGTGCAATAGAACAGATCAGAGCAACGTAAGGACACGTCTTACCTCGGCAGGAGCAGCGGCAAAAGTGACCGAGGTAGAGCGATTCGCGGGAGGGGAAGGTATGACTCATTATGGGCAAGGGGGGCGTTTCGCCCCCCTTGCACTTCCGGTGTTGTTTTACTCAAGTCTTTGAATTTTGTAGCCGTAAGGCAGGGTGTCGTACTCTCCCTCAAACTTCCTCTTTGGTCCAGTAATTTTGAAAACTTTAGTTTCGCTTACAGTTACAATATCGCGGTCTTTAGTCCTCCTAATTCTGTTTTCTTCAATTTCTAAAATTTCAGCTGTTTCACTAAGGACCATCTTTTTCAGAGCTTCAAAGTTTAAAGTTTCGGAAGTCTTCATATTGAGGGTGAGGCCCTTGATTTTGCACACAGTTTGTAGTTTTTGTTTTTTGGTTGACCAGACAAGGTACGCGTAAGTTTTTGGTCCCCCAGAAACGAATTCAACGATGAAAGAACCAGGCCCGTAGTCACCTGCCAATTCATCTGTCATTTCCCCGAGGTAATCTCCCGTAGGGACTCTGTACAATCCTTCCCTGTATAGATAAATACACGAGTCCGTGTCGTAGTAGAGGACCTGACCGCCCAAGGCCTCCAGATGTTCATAGAGTTTCAACCTAGCCTGGGCTGTAGTGTAGGTCGCTATGACTACATTTACGTTTCTTAAGGGTTCGCCGACTTCCTCCAGGTACTCCCAGCTAACTACTACAACCTCCTCATTAACAGTCTGGATTCGGTTTACTTGTACGTCGGGACTTGTCAGCATTTCAAAGAGTGTTTTTGGATCTCTGACAATCATTGCCTTGGTTTGGTTCTCCCTCTGCCACAACTTTCCCCAAAATGAATTTAACATTAATTTAGCCAATTGTCTTAAACCCCCATTCTTAACAATTTTGTCTTTCTCTAATTTGATTCCCTCATGAGTGAAGTAGTCCGCGATGTACTTGTCTTTGTCCTGTTCAGTCTCACACCAGCTAGGATAGCCTGAGGCTTCCTGCTTCATTTTCAAGAATTTATTGATAAAGTCAGTGAAAAGCCCTCCTTTCTCATATGTTGCCATTTTATATTCCCACAGTTCGTAGATGTCGAGGACAACGTAGCCTTTCTCTACAGCCTTCCTCACCTCATCCATAGTCCAAGTCCCTACCAACGCCCTTTCTTCACTCTCATGAAAACATTCCCCTTGGTTTTGAGTTTCCCCGCAAGTCCTACACAAGGCAAACATGAGTTTCTTGTTCATTTTGGCTGGGGGTACCGGGTGGTAGAGATCCCGAGGTGGCAGGACTTTACATTTCATCAAACCATCTACACCGAGCCCTCTCTGTCTGCACTCCCTGTCACCCACGTAAATCGTAGGATGACCAAGGGGATACTTACCGTACTTACACACATACGGATAGAGAGAGCACACGTCCACATACTGGATTGTTTCTTCCCCTTCACATTTGTGGTAAGTCTTGGAGTTGCCTGTTCTGCCCCCAAAGAAAGCGTTTCTAGGATCAAGTGGGAGTGTGTTTAGTATGGGGAGAGAGTCCAAGTGTGTGAGCTTTTGTACTTTCTTTACTTTTCGAAACTCACATTCCCACATTTCGACTACTTCGTAGTCATTAAACTTAGATATTTTGGACTTGGTTCTCTCGTGTCTCAAGTGAAGTGAGTCCGAGGGATCCTCCTTCAGAGGAGCCTCTCGATTGTACGGGAAGCATTTGGGGCAACCGTGCCAGTAGCACCCGTGAAACTCGTAGATGTTTTCCCCGTCAAACCCATCTACTTTTAGCCCGTTAATCTTTACTTCTTTACCCCGCCCCGCATGCTCGATCCTCACTTCACGCTTCTCTTCTTCCCAGCTGAGCCACTGAATGGCGATAGCTGATTGGTTATCCACTAAACGGTAGCCGTTCTTTGGGATGAGGCCGATCGTGTTTGGTTTTAAAAAGTTGCGGCGGAAGGCCAAGTTGCAGGCGCTAGCGATCGTTACAGCCTCTAGGAAAGGATCGACATTACACTCTTTGAGGAATATCGATCTGAACTTAAGACAGGCCTGAGCTAGGATCTCTACATCAGAGATGCAGTACTCTAAAATTTCCTTTTTAAAGTCAAAGACATAGTTTTCAGCCACTCTCGCATCGTACCATTCTTCAAAGGCCTCGTGGGACTTTTCAAACATTGATCCCGGGCAGTAGTACTGCTTGTCGGGCATAGGACCTACATAATCTTGGTTTGCCAGAGTGTTAAACAAGTGGGGAAAGTAGCCCTTCTTTCTCTCGGGAGGCAGATCGAAGGCGTTAGGGAGCGCAGCGAGGGCCATGGGGAAATAGTTGAGTGAGTCCACAAACCTCACGTTGTCCATTTCCATGAGAATAATTTTGCTTCCCCTCATGACAAGATCTGGTGTGAATTTAGTTTGTTCCAACACATACTTTAACAAAAACTGAAAATCAAAGCCTTGGCCGTTGTGGGCAATCACACAGACATTTTTGAACTGTTTCCTGACTTCCATGACATATTCCATGAAATCTTTAACCGGGTCAGAGTTGAAGACTCTCGTACGGTTTCTACATGTCATACAAAATCTAGACTCTATACAATTAAAGCAAAACTGTTGAGAAACGCACAAGTTGACTTTATGTAATTTTTGCTCGGGGTCAGAGGGGAGAGACTCGTCTTGGCGAGTCTCCAGGTCAAAGAAAATGAATAGGTAGTCCTTGCGTTTAGGCTTACCCTCGTCTCGCTGCATGAAACATTTATGATTAGGATCTTGGAAGGAGCCGCAAGGTTTGCAATAGACTTCACCGCACTTGTGGGGTGTGGATCTGTCTCTAATCCAAATTAATTTTCCGCAATCAAGGCACTTTTTAACTGACTTACATTTATCAACTTGGTGAGCAGTGAAACACCGCTGATTTCTCAAAGTCATGTTACATTTTGGACAAACAATTCCCCCATGCTCCTCTTTGCAGGGAGGTGAGATGGTTTGACATTGAGGACAGATGTTTGAGCATCGATGCACGCCTTTGTGATCGTATGGGACGTGGCACGCTTCGCAGAAATAATTGCAAACAAACGCAGCAGTTAAGTTAGTTATAACGTTGTAATGCCCGTTGTGAAAAAACAAGTTAATTTTTAATTTTGGATTTTCAACACGTCCCTCAAAATAAACGTCCCGGCCTTTATTGTCATAGTTGAACACGGTAATTTTGAACTCTTTCAGCAAGTCTTGAAACTTTTCAAGTTCGGGGATTCCAGCACCATCCTCGGACATCTCCACCCTAGCCCGCTGAATAAGTTCCTGAGCCCTAACGGTTTGTCTTTTTTTATCATCTTGCCGAATTGACTTGTACTGAGGATCTTTTGTAGCATGAGCGATAGCCACCACCAAAGCCCTGGGAAGACAAAAGTTGTCTTTATTTTTAATAACTACGATTCCCTTCCTCGCCTTACACTCCTCTTCAAAAGTATTATACAAGCCAGGTCTTACCCTCCCGGAACCTACAGGGAGATTAACTCGGGTACATTCTACTTTAAAAGTGTCCGTGGACTTGATGGATTCAGAATTTGACTGTACTATTCCCCCAAAAATTTGCCAAAGGATGTCTTCCTCAATTTCACCAGCGGGCCGAAAAGCAACAAACCCCGGATCTCTACCTTTTAGGTTAAGACTCTGCAAAGTAAAGCCGAGCTGATCGTTTTCATGGGCTTGGCCTTTCATCTCATTCACAATTTTGGCGAAACCTTGTCTGAGCCAATCTATCTCACTAGTATCGGGAGGGGGGTTAGAAAATTTGAAAATAGTTTTAGTACCGTACAATCGAAATTTCTTTACATACGCCTGCTCGTCACTGAGGACTTCGACAGGCTCAACAACACTAGCCATTACTACTTAAGTCAAAATAAAATTTAAATAATAAATCAAAACAATAAAGTGAGGTTATGTTATACACGCAAAAGTAGGGTTATGTTTACCCTCAAAAGTGAGGTTATGTAAAACCTCGACTTGAGTAAATACAACACTAGAGCTAGAAAATTAAAATAATAAAGTGAGGTTATGTTATACACGCAAGATAGGGTTATGTTATGCAATAAATTTGAGGTTAGGTCTCAAATATAATACGCGTTAAATACTAACGGTAAATTATAGCTAGCACTTACTGCGATTGCACAATACTATCACTATACCACAATATCAAAAAACTGAGCAGCGCAGAGACCTCTGACCACCACAAAAGCCTGGAACAGAGTGAACGAGGTAAGCCGCCAACGGTACAGGTGTATGGATGGACCAATCAGCGATCAGAACGCCTAAGACGACCAATGGGGTGCGAGCTTATTCCTGCCAATCACAGAGCTGTATTTTAACAGGTTACAACTGGATTTTCAGTCGACTAACGGTGTTTTGTTTGTTTCAGGGAGGAGGACACAGAGGCTGCCGAGGTGGACCGATAGATACTATATATATAATCATGTATACTTTTTAATATGTTACCCTTTTTAAATTTTTATATATATTCTTTTTATATTAATAACTTTTTTCATATTACTCTTTGTTTTTTAACTTGTTCTTATTATATATTGTTTTATATTATTACTCTTTTTATATACTCTTTGTTTTTTAACTTGTTCTTATTATATATTGTTTTATATTATTACTCTTTTTATATACTCTTTGTTTTTTAACTTGTTCTTATTATATATTCTTTTTTTATATTAAACTTATTGTATAACAAACTGACTTTTTACTTACCTTATTTAGCTCCGCTAGGTTGGTAGCGTATAGAGTATAATAGCATAGAGCATATATATATATATATATATATATATATATAATACTGCATATAATAACCATAGGTTGGCAACACTGAAGGGAGAAAAGTGAGGTTAGGGAATTTGGCGGGAAAATCTGGCGGGAAAATTTGGCGGGAAACATGGGCGCCGCCATCTTGGGGGCGGGGCCTAATGACGTCACAAGTCACGTGACCAAAATGCTGGCTTCTGATTGGCTTGCTAAAGCGCTGCGTATCCTACTAACAAAGTGACAAAGTTTAGCTGAGGATTGGGAGGATCAGCCCTGTGTCGATCCCCCCGCCCGACTTTCCCCATAGCCAAGCTCGGACCCCCCCCCGCGCATTCCATTATTCCATTATTTATTCATGTTATTTTATTATTTTTGTATGAATTATAATTTTATTTTCTTCATCTTTATTATAAATTAAAAACTTAAAACTACTTTTGTGAAGAAGTCTCAGCCCTCTCTTTCGCTTGAAACTCCTCCATTGCAATCTCAAGAGCATGAAAACTCTCCCAGTCTGCATTATATTGTTCCCATTCTTCATTACATGTAGGTTGGGAGCACCAACACGTAGTTATCCGTTCCCACATTTTTTCATATTCCCTTCGCAGTTGGAGAGCATATTCCTCTTCTATCACCTCAACGGTAGCGAGGAGTTCTTTATCAGGGATATTACCTTCCCATACGCTATTAGCATACTTTTCTTCGATTCCCTCAACGATCTTGATGAGGTCCTCATCAGGAATACTGCTCTCCCATACATTATCAGTGTTCATATTGATGGCAATAGTTTGACTCTCTGACTTAAACTGAAACTTAGAGAAACTCAATCTGTTTACTCATTAGTGGACTTGTTGTTCACGGAGGAAAAATCCTTCATTAAATAATTTGTTTACTCATTAGTGGACTTGATGTTCACGGAGGAAAATCCCTCATTATATAACTTGTTTACTTACTAGACTCCTCAAGCTAAGTGCTTGACCAGTCTGAATCTTGAGTTAGTCATGGAAGCATACAACCCACTGTCACTAGCTCAGCAATCGTGTATTGTAATAAGAAAGAATAAATACATTCTGTGTCAGGGGATTGCACAATTGCCAGTGCCTATACAGCGATACATTGCATCTTGCCTCAAGGGGTATGTTCGGGAACATGTGTTAGTGCTTAACAACCCCGAAACGGATCCTCAGGTGTTAGACTTGTATAATAGATACAATGGCAAGAGAGTCTATCAATGCCGCTACTGTCAGTACACTGAGCATTATTGCAATAGAGTTCTGTATCCTGCAAGAATTGTTAAAGTGTATCGCTTTTCAGACTCTAATAATTTGCAGCACACTTGTTTTTGCTGTGGTAAGAGTGCTTGGGAAGCGGATTGGCCACAAAACAATGATTACCTATCTACTTTAGTGATTTTAAAGTCAATGACCATAAAAACAGTTTGGGAGGGCTCTAGTCACTCTAAATTCTTTTTCTTCTTTCAATAAAGAAAAATAAAAGATAAAAAAAAGAAAAAATAAAAGAAAAAAAAACATAAATAAAATACTCCCTTCCCCATCATTTTCTAGTATTACATGTTTTGGTAAGGACTACGTGACTGCCTGAGGTTATCTCATTAGTGAGAGTTCTCCAGTTATTTATGTTAGAATCATTTGCTCACAAGCTCCTACACTGACTAGACCTAACAAAATGTTTAATGTTGGAATTGATGTGTCACTGGAAGGTGAATATTATCATACAAAACCATTTACAGTTAGATCTGTAATTGAAGACATTGAGTCAATCGATGCGGAGATATTCCTACAGACGGTGAAGTATTACACAACGGGTCACTTTGCCGAATTGTCCATCAGGATGTGGATTAAGAAGCGGTTGCCTGAACAAAAACGCCTACAAGTTCAAGCTGCTTTGGATGGCATCAATAAACCGCATGTTGCCTGTCAACGCGTGATTAATTTACTTCTTTTAGAATCCGACCAGGTCTTTGCAAAGGTTATTGCAAACGGGGGTTAGGTAAAGATTATAATAAAAAAATTGTAAATAAAGATTAAAGCAAAAAATAAATAAATAAATAAAATTTCCTTTATCCAAAAAAAAAACTATAAAAATAAACGATATTCCTTTATCAAAAACTATATGGTTGTGGACTTATTCACAGAGCTAGCTGACGTCCCCCCCCCGTTGTGGACTTATTCACAGAGCTAGCTGACCCCCCCCCCCCCCGTTGTGGACTTATTCACAGAGCTAGCTGACCCCCCCCCGTGTTGTGGTCTACGTGCGGCTTAAAAAGCCCCCGCCGACCGGGAGCGGTTGGCGGCGCGTGTCGGGGGACGGTCCTGAAGGAGTTGCCCAGGAAGGAATTACTCAGCGGTTTGCTGACGCTCAAGGTTGCACCCTTGAATTGCTCAGCGGCTTGCTGTCGTGGCGCGCCCTCTTTGGGCGCCACCGCTCGGCGGGGACATACCCGGTTGCGCGCGCTGCCGGTATATAAACCTGAGGTCCGCTACCGCAGCCTCAGTTTTGCCCGAGACGCCATGAGCAGCAGCAACAGCGCAACCGAGGTGGATCGAACCATCCGCTCTCTGATGGAGGAGCTTGACGCCATGGATGAGAATGCTAGACCGCCTACCATAACTAAGAAGAGGAGCAAGAAGCCCGTTGTTGGATGGACAGTGGACAGGAATACGCCTACCGATTCTCCATCATGCAGTTGGAGTGATGCTGAATGTCAATTTACAGTAAAGAACCCTGCCAACTTAGGAAACGTTTTATTGAAGATGTCGGTATTCAAAGGCGGACGCCCTACGCACAGTTGCGGCCTATACTTGGACGAGGATAGAGACGATGAAATTTGCAAATGCCTCACGGACCTGTTAACGAGACTAGAAAATATGTGGATTAATAGCGATACCGGAGTGCCTAAAATTAACGGAGTTAGTAGGACCGTGACTCCCCTACCCGCCTGGCGTAAGACCCGCGATTGCGCAACAGTTTGCGAGGGAAAACGTAAGGCTGGAGGCGATTGCGTCATCCCAAAGCGCAAGAAGTAAACACCACAACGACCCGGAAAAACACACACAATGACGTAAACAACTTGTTGACGCAGTGAGCCTATATAATACGACTCGGTGGTGAGCCACAACCATTCCACATCCAGAAACTCAACGAGCAGCATGGACCAAACAGGAGACCTCAAGTCAGCCCTCAACAGCTGCAAGGCGGGGGGTTATACCCGCATAGCCGATCTGCGGGACAACATAACTTACCCCATCCGGTCATTTGAGCGGGTGGATACTCCTTATGGCGAGGCGATAATGGCCACTTTGGAGGGGCTGACTGGTGACGACCCGCTGAGGATCTACATGCCTCGTAGATACTTGGCCGTCTTGGGAGACCATGTCATCGGCCAGTACAACGTGGGTGTGGGGTCGAGGATGAGTCTGGTCAAGAGGAGCGGTCCCCCCGGCAGCAAAGGAGCTCTTCTGGAATTTGTTTGAATAAATAAAAAAAAACCTTATTCCTTTATCCATATTAATTTAAAATAAAAAATAAATATAAAAATAAAAAAAAATAAATATATAAACTCAATTAATTATAAGAGTCGAGGCGGTGCGTGGCTGTGTTAGTAGCCACCATGGACTTGAGGTGGAAACACCCGTTCACCGCCATCGTGGCTGGACCTTCGGGCAGCGGCAAGTCGCACTTTGTGGCTCGCTTCATAGGGCACGCCGACCGCATGTGCGATACGCGCTTCGCCCGTATCACCTGGCACTGCGGTAGCGGCGGTGGAGGAGGAGGAGCCGATGACCCTACTGTGCGCTACGTAGCCGGCCTGCCCGACCTGGACGACTACGATGGTAGCGAGCCCTCCCTGGTTATCGTCGATGACATGATGCGTGAGGCTGGCCCCGGCGTGGCGGACCTGTTCACCAAGGGCTCCCATCACCGCAACATGAGCGTGTTCTTCATCATGCAAAACCTGTTTCATCAGGGCAAGGGCCAGTGCGACATATCACTGAACGCTCATTACATAGTGTGTTTCAAGAATCCCCGGGACCGCGCTCAGATCAAACACTTGGCTCGCCAAGTATACCCGGAGAACCCCAAATTTGTGGAGGAGGCTTACGCGGACGCCACGCGTGATCCTCACGCCTATCTGCTGATAGACTTGAAACAGTCTACACCCGAGGAGATGCGCGTACGTTCGGCCATTTTTCCAGACGACCCGGTTAACTACGTGTACCTACCCAAGAAAAAGTGATAAATAGGCTGAGTGCGCGCCAGCGTCAGTCATCATGTCGCACCGCGTGAAGAAAGACACAGCCCTGCTGACTGCTCTGGTGCACGCTACACCCAAGGAACGCAAGGCCCTGTTAAAAGCGTGCGAGAACAGCCGTATCAGGTCAGTGTGTGAGTGTGCGTACAACGTGTTACGCGGGAACGTGCCGCTCACCACCTGTCATAAACGAAAGTTGAGAAAGCACAAACAGGCGCTCAGACGGCTGGTGAAACGCGGTGAGGGTTGGGTCAAGAAGCGACGCTACCTTGTACAATGGGGCGGTGGGATCCTCCTGCCCTTGCTGTTGAGTGCGGTGTTGCCTGTGTTGATGCAGAAAGTAATTTGAAAAAATGGAGCACGCTAAGAAAATGGTAGTTGTACCGCAGGAGCTCATCGAGAGATTGCGAGAAGGACCAGGACCAGGAGGAGGAGGAGCAGGCAGTACCAATAAGCCAGCCGGCCTGGACGCTGAGATGCATCGCATACTGAGCGACAAGCGGCTGAACGATACGGAAAAATGGAAACAATATCAACAGGTGTTACAGCGGTTCCTGCACTTTTCCGCGGCTAAACGTCAACCCATAGGCCTGTCAATCATCGAGGGGGAGGAGGAGGAGGGAGAGGCAGGTCCGAGTCACGTGAAACGTGAGTCTAGCACCTCGGAGGAGGGGGTGTTGGCATCGTTCCCAAAAATCTACAAGTCGGTGGCGCGCAACTTGTTGCGGTTCATGACCCAGCAAGGCAGCCCCATCGCCTGGGACGCCAGTGGGGTGGTGTATGTGAACAACGAGAACGTCCCCAATTCCAATATAGTGGACATCGCGCACAGCATAGTGAGAGCGCGAAGGGCGGACCGATTGCCTACCGGTTGGCAACAAGTGATGACCGCCTTGAAAAACATGAACGTGCCTAAAGAATACATGAGCAATCCCACGGCGTTGCGTTACCTAAGCGGGGGGCTGGACACTGCATCGAGCCCCTGGGGAGACACGACGGCCTCCTCATCACCCCTGTCACCGAGGTTGACACCGATGCTAGACCGCCTGAGACCGCGACCTCCGGCAGCCAGGAGAAGGATAATAACCGAGGAACCCGACCAGGAATCGTCATTGGACAACTGGGAGCCGTTCTCACCGTAATGGAGAAGCTGTACTATGACCCGAGCCAGCCCGGTTCCCTTGGTGGGGTGGCTGCTCTGGCCAGAGCCGCGCGCCTCCCGAAACGCAGAGCGGTGGAATGGCAGCGTGCCCAGGACACCTACACGCTGCACAAGCCTGCGCGCAAGCGGTTTCCCCGCAACCGCTACACCGTTTTTGGGCCTCAGGAGCTGTGGCAGGCGGACCTGAACGACATGCGCGGTCTCAGCCAGCACAACGACGGGGTCAACTACCTGCTGACTGTGATCGATGTATTCAGTAAGCGGTTGTTTGCGGTACCACTGAGGAGGAAAAGCGGGCAAGAGGTGGCGGCAGCGTTCGAGAGGATATTCTCCGAGGCGACTCCTCGCTGTCTACAGACTGACAAGGGGACGGAGTTCACCGGGGCCGCTACCAAGCGAGTATTCAAGAGTCACGGTGTCACGTACGTCACCACGCAGAACCCCGACGTGAAGGCGGCGGTGGTGGAGCGAGTCAACCGCACGCTCAAGAACCGCATGTGGCGCTACCTAACCTACAAAAACACGTATCGCTACATCGACGTGTTGGACAGGCTTGTGGATGCATACAACCGCAGCCCGCACAAGAGCTTGGGTGGTGGTTTGCGACCCGTGGACGCGGAAAGCGGCGATGGAAAAACGGTGTATAAGGTGTGGCGTCACATGTATGGAAAAGCGATCCGGCGGTGCAAGCCCAGGTTTGAGCCGGGCGACACGGTGCGCATAGCCAAGGAGAAGGGCACGTTCGCCAAAGGTTATGAGACCAACTGGAGTAAGGAGCTGTTTGTGGTGGACCACGTATACGGGTCACATCCTCTACCATTGTACGTGCTGCGAGACCTGAACGGGACGCCGCTGGAAGGGCGCTTCTACGAGCATGAGATGCAAAAGGTAACGGTCGCCCCGGATCGCCTGTACCAAATAGATAAAATACTGGACACTAAAGGGCGAGGCCGCAGTAAGCGCTACTTGGTCAAGTGGGTCGGTTACGGAGAGGACTTCAACTCGTGGGTACCTGCATCTGAAGTGCAACAGCTGCTATGACGACAAAGCGCAGGCAGCTGTACCTGACGTTGCCCAGCAACAGCTCAATGGACTATTATCCAAACAACACCGTGGCTAACTACATCACCCATCTACCGTCAGTCGTGCGATTGGGTGATGATGGTGAATGGGAAGTCGCTTTAGTCGAGGTCCATTACCCATGCTCGTTTGTCACAGTGGGGGAGGACGCTCGCGTATATCTCTACACTAAGGATGACACCGGCAAGCCTGAACTGACCGCTGTAAAGGTGGAAGCTGGAAACTATAAAGACATCGATGAACTCTTCAACGCCATCAACGCCATTCCAAAATTGGACTCATACCAATGCCAGTTTGAGTACGACAAAGAGATTGGGAAGGTGGAATTGATCTCGATAGACCAGACTGTGGTGCAACTGGAATTTAGCCCCACCCTAGCGTTACAGTTGGGATACGATGTGCACAATGTGGATTTGATCAAACATAGAAAAGCTATAAGACCACCCAACTTACTGGCTGGGATCCCTTCGCACATGTACGTGTATTGTGACCTGGTGGAACCTCAGCTAGTAGGTGACACTGTAGCGCCCTTGTTAAAGATTGTGAACATCGACGCAAAAAACTACATCTACGGTGCGAGTCTCACCGTGCACTTCACCGACCCTCACTACGTGCCGCTGATGAAGAGCTCCTTCGATAGCGTGGAAGTCGATTTAAGGGACAGCGTCGGGCGCCACCTGCCATTCCACTTCGGGACTACGTGCATGAAGCTTCACCTGCGCAGAGAGTAGCAGCAGCAATGAACCCGAACGACCCCTATCTGGCGTACTACCGCCAACAGCAGTCTGGGCACGGAGTGTCCACGGTATTCAGAGGAGCCGCTTTCCAACGCGGTCACGGCATCGGCAGTTTCCTAGGCGGGCTGATGCGTACAGTGGTCCCGTTGATCAGATCCGGCGCATCGGCGCTGGGCAAGGAGGCACTGAGGTCCGGTGTGGGCTTCTTGGGCGACGTGGCGGCGGGCACAGCCGACCCCCGAGTCGCAGCCAACGCCCGACTCAGGCAGTTTACCGGGTCGCTGAAACGTAAGGCTGATGGAAAACTGGATCGCGTGCTGAGCGGTGGTGGCACCTATAAGAGGAGGCGCGTACAGCGAGTGACCCCTCAGTCTCTGGCTAAACTCCTCGGAGTTAGGAAGAAGAAGCGCGCTGCGCCCAAGAGGAAAAGGAAGCCTGCAAACGCGTCGCTAAGAAGAGGAGAAGCAAGACCGTTGTGCGACGTAAGAAGAACAGGAGTACCGTGAGGGACATTTTTGGATAATGGCGTTTCTACATCAGAAGTCGTGCGAGTGTGTCAAGACCGAGTTGGACCTGTTCTCGCTACCGCCCACGCAGACCAGTATAGAGAGTGGTAAATGGGTGCAGTACAAGCCCATCTCCTCCCTGACAGACGACTCACCCGTTGAGTTCATAGTTCCGGGTCATGGGGACGAGTACACGGATCTGTCACAGACGCTACTGCATGTGAAGGCTACCATTAGAACGGCTAATGGAGGCGCTGTAACGGGTGATCAAGCGATAAAAGAGGTGGGTCCGATTAACAACTGGCTGCACTCGCTGTTCAGTCAAGTGGACCTGTACCTGAACAACAAACTGGTGTCTCCTCAGAACAACACGTACGCCTATCGCGCCTACCTGGAGAACCTGTTGTCCTATGGCGGTGATGCCAAGACATCGAACCTCACCGCGGAGTTGTTCTACGAGGACTATGCCGGGTACATGGACAATACTGAGGAGGATAATTATACCGGGCTCAAGAAAAGGAGAGAGTTTATCAAGGGAAGCCGGTACGTGGACATGGTCGGACATCTGCACGTCGACCTGTGCAACCAGGAGAAGTTCATGTTAAACGGTGTGGAGATGCGCTTTCGTCTGATCAGGTCAAAGAACTCATTCCCCATCATGTCCAAAACCGTGACAGACTACAAAGTGGACATCGCCGAAGTCAACCTGTTTATGCGCCGCTGTAAGATCAACCCGAGCGTGCTGTTGGCTCACAGCAGGACGCTGGAGTCGGGCACAGCCAAATATCCCATTACGCGCGTGGAAGTCAAATCCTTCACGCTACCCTCCGGTATTAGCAGCAAGACTCTGGACAGTGTGTTTCTGGGTCAACTGCCGAAACGCGTTATAGTTGGCCTGGTCAGCAATCAGGCGTTCAACGGGGACTACAAGAAGAACCCTTCAACTTCACCCACAGCCACGTGAACCTCTTCGCGCTGTACATAGATGGTGAGCAAGTGCCATGTAAGCCGCTTCAACCGGATTACACGTTCGGTCATGAGTTGTGCGTGCTCGCCTACCACACGCTGTACACTGGCACCGGCATCAATTTCTCAGACTGTGGTAATGAAGTCAGTCGCAACGAATACCCCTACGGATACTGCCTGATGGCGTTTGATCTGACGCCCGATATGGCAGCCTCTCAATCCAGCCACTGGAACCTGGTGCGCAACGGTAACCTGCGCATAGAGATTGGGTTCTCCGAAGCGTTGGCGGAGGCGTTCAACTGCATAGTGTACGCCGAGTTGGACAACGTTGTGGAGGTGGACCGTCACCGCAACGTGACTGTGGACTTTGGAGGGTAAAACGGGTTATCTCCTCCGCCGCCGCCGCCGCCGCCCGCCCACCTACTTAAGGCCGAGGCAGCGCGCGCTCGCTCTCAGTTCAGCCGACCTCGCGAGATGGACGTGCCGCCGCCAATCTACAACGAGCCTACCGCCGCCGCCACCGGCCTAGTGCGCTGCCATCACGGAAGCGTGGTGATGGACATGCAGTGCTTCAAGGACAGCGACAACGACTATTTGCTGAAGGAGGTCTGCGTGGTGGACGTGACTACCGGCACGCTAATCATGCATCACATCGCTCGTCCGCCCTTCAATCGAGACCTCCTGACCAGCGAGAAACTGCGCGAGAGCGGCTGGCTCACGCGTCACTGCCATGGACTCGAGTGGGACCAGGGCGATATCGCCTACGTCGCTCTGCTGGACAAGCTGCGGGCCTGCTTCATCCACCGCCCCATCGTCTACGTCAAGGGGTCGCAGAAGAGGACTTTCGTTCAGCGGCACCTGATCGTCGAGCCTGCTGCCACCACCGTGCAGGACATGGACGACCTGGGTTGTGGGTCCCTCAACGGACCACCCTCCTGCCGGACCCTGCGCTGCAGCCACCATAAGAGCGCCCTCAACCGTTGCGCTCTGCACAACTGTATCGTCCTGCGCGACTGGCTGATGGCCAACGACAGGTCGGACTCATCGGCCCTCGAGTGTTGCTGCTGCTTCCGCCCACGTTGAACACCACCCAGATCGAGAGGAGCCTGGCGCAAGTCCCCGGACTGAGGAGCGTTCTGGTCTGCGCCTCTGACCGTCTACCTCACTCACCCGTTCAACCCCAGACCGCCATAGTGGCCAACACCATTTCACACACTGAGAGAGGAGACCACTGGGTGGCATTCTACTGCTCTGAGGACCGGCTGGAATACTTCGACAGCTACGGCAGGTCTCCATACCAGGCGGACTACCAGAGGTTCCTGAGGCGCAACTCGCGCCGCCGCTATGTCTACAACAGGTATCGACTCCAGGGCTATGGTACTTCCGTTTGCGGCCACTACTGCCTCACCTACCTGTACTGCCGGGCGGTCCTCGGTATGGCGCTCGGTGACTACGTGCAGCTCTTCGATCTGGCGTCCCCCACGGTCAACGACGCTCTGGTCCGCAGGCTCTTCCACTCCATCTTCTCACCACTACATTACTGATACTTTATTTTATTCTTTTTAATAATTGTGTGTTTGTATATTCTTATTATGTTTTGAAATAAATACGATATATTGCAATCACTTGTTGTTGTTCATTTGTCCTTACTTCAATATTTAAGAAAAGTACATGTCCAATATCTCGATATTTTTTTATTTACAATTTTTTTTAATTATTTTAATTTGGAAAAAGTTATAACTTGGACATGTTGATGATTTTGAAAATATAATGAAGAAATACGGGTGAGGTAATAACAACACAGATATCTGCTGTGAACTAAAACGTTTACAATATAATTGCTTACAAATACTATTTACAAATAAATTAAAAATACTATTTACAAATAAATTAAAAATACTATTTACAAATAAATTAAAAATACTATTTACAAATAAATTAAAAATACTATTTACATATAAACATAAGCCTACACAGGGAACTCTCATCAACGTCATCCTCCTCCTCATCCATTGGCTGTTGTTGATTAACGAGGTGGTCTCGTCCTCCTTCAGCCAGTGGTGGGATGTCCTTGTGTCCCCAAGGCAAGGTGTGGATCCCATCCGCCAGGACGTAGCGCTTGTCATCTTTCGGGCTCAGGGAAATTTTCTCCACCTGGACTGTGAAGACGCGGTGCAGGTGGGACTGGAACCGGGTGTTGACGGTGGTCTTCAACACCTCGTTGAACAGGCATTCCCTGTAGTCGTCGGGGGTAAGGATGTTCTTGACGACCCCCTTGGCGACTCCCTTGGCACGCTTGAGAGCCTTGGATCCCGTCTCCTCGCTCGGGTCCTCGATGTCCATGAAGTAGAGCTTGGAACGAAGCCCGAGGTACTCAAACAGGGATCTGCCAGCGCACTCGTCCTTGAACTTGCCGATGACTTTAGCGTTGATAGGGCTGTAGCAGGGGTGGGACCTGGGGTAGGCGCTGGTGTCAAAATCCTCCAGGTGTTCCATCATCTCCCTGTAGATATCCTGAGAGATGATGTCAAACACGAAGCTGTCCGTGTCCATGTAGTCTACGGTCAGGCGGTCACCGTAGCGGTCCTTCATCTTGCGCAAGAACTCGTACATGAGCCACTTGCTCAGCTCCAGGACAGACATGCCGATGTAGATGGGTTTGTCCAGAACGATGTTCACTCTGGCTAGATGGATGAGGGCCACGTCCTCTGTGTAGTAAGTGCGGTCCAGGAAATTGGACTTGGCCACGTACTTGCTGAACCTCTCCGGAGTGCAGACCAGCTTGACGTTCAGGCGCTTGCGCACGTTCTCGATGGTCTTGCCGAAGACCGCATTGTTCATGAGCTTGAAAAAGTCCTGCTCAAACTTGGTCTTGGCCTTCTTCCTCAGCTCGGTGTTCATCAGGATGTAGGGCTCGAGCCATCGAGACTGGCGGAACGAGACGGCCCTGTTCACAGCCACAAGCTCCAGTCCGTTGTTCAGCGCCTGCTGCAGGATCCTGTAGTGGCAGATGTAGTGCTCCTTGTTGTCCAGGGTGGTCATCAGCTTGGGGAACTTGCCTATTGGAGGCCGCTTGGTCTCACAGCAGTAGGGGAGGTCCCTGTGCAGGTCGTGGAGACGGGCGGGGTAGTTGAGGTCCACCTCTAGTATGTAGCCCCGGTCGGCTTCCGCGTCCAACGAGGCGATGTCCAAGGCGTCAATCTCCTCACGGCTGAGCCACTGGAAGTCTCCAGTGGGCAGGTACTGGGACATGGCCCAGCCGTACAAGTTATTGGCATCCAGGTACAGGAGGTGGCGTGTCGGCTCGTCGGGGCGTCGGTCCTCGGGGCGGCATCACTCGTGGTTGGCTTTGGCGTAGCGGGTGATGGCCTGGGAGATACCTCCTCTGATGCCTTGCTCCACGAAGAGGTACATGTCAAAGTCCCGCAGCGTGTCCAGCTCCACGCCGCAGGTCTTGAGCATGACGTCCCAGGCGTAAGAGGGCAGGGTGTAGTAGTGGGCAGGGTCCAGTCCATACTCAGCCAAAGAGGTGTCGCGGAACTGCTCGAACACATCGATGAGGAGGGCGATGTCACAGCGCAGGTACTTGTCGGCATAGTCCTTGAGGTGGTTGCAGTCAAAGGCTCGCCACACGTTGAGGGCGTGCTCGTACTCCTCCTCCTTGATATCCTCCAGGGTCATGCTGTTTTTGAACGCGGCCCGAGGAGGAAGCTGTCTGGTGGAGTACAACGTGTCGTACGACGTGACAAAGTCGTAGGAGAACACGCCCTTCCTGCGCACCAGGTCGAAGAGCCGGTCGTTGGGGAACCGCTTCCTGGTCTCACGCATCTTATCCGTGGAAAGCCCCGCCGCCAGGTTGGCCAGGCTCATGGACAAGAACCTGTAGGTGTCCAGGAACCGCACCGCGAAAGATGACTGTCGTTGGTTGTCCCCGGGCTGGCCAAAGTGGAACCGCTTGGTGAAAGCAATGTAGCGCTCCTCCGTGTGCGCCAGCACGTCCACATCACCGGGGTCAATGGCCAACTCCCGCACTATGAAGTGAGCGTCATAGTTGGACAGGTTGTGGAAATAGCAGTTGATGACCCGCTGCTCCCTGTACCGAAGGTTGCACGAGCGGTGCGCCGCTCCTCGGAACTCGTAAGGTGGGGCGTGGTTGTGGTCCCGCACCTTGACGTCCTGCTCGGTGAAATCCTCACCGCAGAGGTAGCAGCGAATCGCCGCCAGGTACTCGTCCATCTCCTGCCGGGTCAGAGAAGGGTGCAGAGCTCTCATGCTGAACCCGGGGGTGCCAATGATGCAATGCTCGTGTGCTGTGAAATGTTGAGGTGAACATAGCCGTTGAAGCACCCCGGAGAGATTTTACTCTACAAGACAGACATCGCCAGTGTAGTTTACAGCAATCGGGGGTGCCAATCATGCAATGCACGTGTGCTGTGAAATGTTGAGGTGAACATAGCCGTTGAAGCGCCCCGGAGAGATGTTGCTCTACAAGACAGACATCGCCAGTGTAGTTTACAGCACTCGGGGGTGCCGATGATGCAATGCTCGTGTGCTGTGAAATGTTGAGATGAACATAGCCGTTGAAGCACCCCGGAGAGATGCTGCTCTTCAAGACAGACATCGCCAGTGTAGTTTACAGCACTCGGGGGTGCCGATGAAGCAATGCCAGTGTGCTGTGAAATGTTGAGGTGAAAATAGCCGTTGAAGCAGCCCGGAGAGATGCTGCTCTACAAGGCAGATATCGCCAGTGTAGTTTACAGCACTCGGGGGTGCCGATGATGGAATGCTCGTGTGCTGTGGTGCTGCTTTGAATTATACTGGTATACACTATTTTAAATCCTAAAGGATATAATTATATTAAAGGTGATGAATAAACTATGGGTTTCTTAAAAACAATAAAATAATATTTGTATTTAATCGGACAATTTGTCCGTAAAATCAAGTGTGACTATTTTGAGTTCAAGGACAGGGTATACCCGTTGAAGATATGTAGGCGGGAGCTCCAGGACCATCGCGACCTGCTGTACGTGACAACTGAGGGTAACAGCCATTACGCGTTCATCAGGAACTTGAGCCGACTGGTCCGCCCTCAGCTCACCACCCATGACCACAGGATCTACATCTGCAAGAGGTGTTTCGCCTACTTCGACAACCGGCCCAACAAGCTCGGGTTGTCGGGCGCTCAGCGCTTGGAGGAGCATAGGCGTTACTGTTACGCTAAGGCTCCTCTCCGCTTGGACATGTCGAAGAAGGAGAAGATCCGGTTTGCGCATCCCGAGTACACCCGGCGAGAGAGGTTCTGCATCTACGCGGACTTTGAGTGTTCCCTTCAGCCCGTCGCTGACGACCCCGCTGAACCACCGCCTGGGACTAGACCTATGCGCATGCACGTCCCATACGCCTTTGCCTACCAGATCATGGACTCGCTGGGGCTGGAGGAGTTTGAACCCCGGGTCTACTTTGGGGCCGACGCGTCCAAGGTGTTTATGGAGAGGCTCAAGATGGACGTGTTGATGCTGTGGGAGTTCCTGTAAACTAAACTGGCGATGTCTGTCTTGAAGAGCAACATCTCTCCGGGGTGCTTCAACGGCTATGTTCACCTCAACATTTCACAGCACACGAGCATTGCATCATCGGCACCCCCGAGTGCTGTAAACTACACTGGCGATGTCTGTCTTGTAGAGCAGCATCTCTCCGGGCTGCTTCAGCGACTATGTTCACCTCAACATTTCACAGCACACGAGCATTGCATCATCGGAACCCCCGAGTGCTGTAAACTACACTGGCAATGTCTGTCTTGAAGAGCAACATTTCTCCGGGGTGCTTCAACGGCTATGTTCACCTCAACATTTCACAGCACACGAGCATTGCATCATTGGAACCCCCGAGTGCTGTAAACTACACTGGCGATGTCTGTCTTGAAGAGCAACATCCCTCCGGGGTGCTTCAACGGCTATGTTCACCTCAACATTTCACAGCACACGAGCATTGCATCATTGGCACCCCCGAGTGTTGTAAACTACACTGGCGATGTCTGTCTTGAAGAGCAACATCTCTCCGGGGTGCTTCAACGGCTATGTTCACCTCAACATTTCACAGCACACGAGCATTGCATCATTGGCACCCCCGAGTGCTGTAAACTACACTGGCGATGTCTGCCTTGTAGAGCAGCATCTCTCCGGGGCGCTTCAACGGCTATGTTCACCTCAACATTTCACAGCACACGAGCATTGCATCATTGGCACCCCCGAGTGCTGTAAACTACACTGGCGATGTCTGTCTTGAAGAGCAACATCTCTCCGGGGTGATTCAACGGCTATGTTCACCTCAACATTTCACAGCACACGAGCATTGCATCATCGGAACCCCCGAGTGCTGTAAACTACACTGGCGATATCTGTCTTGAAGAGCAACATCTCTCCGGGGTGCTTCAACGGCTATGTTCACCTCAACATTTCACAGCACACGAGCATTGCATCATCGGCACCCCCGAGTGCTATAAACTACAGTGGCAATGTCTGTCTTGAAGAGCAACATCTCTCCGGGGTGATTCAACGGCTATGTTCACCTCAACATTTCACAGCACACTGGCATTGCTTCATCGGCACCCCCGAGTGCTGTAAACTACACTGGCGATGTCTGTCTTGAAGAGCAGCATCTCTCCGGGGTGCTTCAACGGCTATGTTTACCTCAACATATCATGTTTCTCGCACTCAAGGGAGTGTCATATACATCATAGACATAAAACGGGGTTGAAATATTAGTACTCCGTCTTAAACTATTAATGCGTCTTTTGGGAAATGCTTACTATTTAAATAATAATTTGAACCATCACAAATGAACTGGAACGTAGCAGTAACAAATTTTGAACACATCAATGTTGTTTACTACATTATATATGCCAATCTTAAAATCTTTTAGAAATTAATCGATACATAACCCTCATGAACAATCTCTACAACCCAACATGTATCATGGAAGTTATCCCTGTTATATCATTTTAGGGATCTACTATGAACATCATTGTGATTATGCTTATTATGAAGTGGTGGCCTGGAGTGGGTTTTGATTTCATATATAAATACGTAATAAGTAAAGCACGCACTTGATTTTGCATGTACACATCGTTTAATAAATTGAAAACTGTATATTAACTGAACAGAACATAATACATTTGAAAACTACAACTATAATCACAAGAATAACACAATGTAAACAATAACCATATGATTGAATAAACATTTGAAATAGTCATCTGCTAACATACAGTTATTTAGAGTCACCACAGTCTCCCCCACTAATTAAGGATATCAATCATAAACAGATTATGCAAATTGAAATTATTAATAATGAATCATAAATCCCCTTTTAATTAGGATCTCCTAGTCTTCAATTTTATTGTTCACATGACATAATCCTGAAACCTTGAAGGCAGGTGCCGCTCACGATGTGGTCTTGAATTCGTAGCCGTAGGCTGAACCACTTGTTGTTCTAAAGTTTGTCTCGTAGCTGGATTTGGCACAGAGGCTGCCATTGGCTGTTCTTGTTGTGTTCGATGTCTGTCTGGTCCTCTTGGAATCAGAGGCAATGGAAGTCTTGGAACATCAAATGATTGCGTTGGACCAAATGAGACGGCTTTCTCTGACTTTGGAACAAAAGTCGAACGCAGTTGATTAATGTGTCTCTTTATCACTCTATCAGATGAATCAAGGATCACAAGGTAATGTCTTCTTCCGAGCTTCTTCTTTATTTGTCCAAATTTCCAGATATGTTTGTTATTAATGAAGAATCGAACGTGGACTCTCTCCCCCACTTGAAGTGAACGTGCAGGCGGACAAACAGTCTTTGAAGTTTGTGGTCTATATGGGAAAATTGCATCCAGTCGTATTCGTAGCTTCCGTTGTAAATAGAGTTCAGCTGGTGACTGACCACAAGCAAGTGGCGTTACTCGGTACTTCAACAGTATTTTTTGGACTTTTGCTTGAATTGGAGTCGTTTCAGTGGAGACTACTTTAAGTCGATTTTTAAGAGTTTGGATAGATCTTTCAGCCAGACCGTTTGTAGTCGGGTGTCCTGGGGCAATGAACTTCTGGAAAACACCTCTGGTTTTGCAATATGATTGAAAAATGTCACTCTTAAAAATTGTTGCGTTATCTGACACGAGTACTTGTGGATATCCGTGGACTGAGAAAATATCTTCAAGGAGATGTATAGTACTTGAACTAGTAGGCGGATCTCTGATAATCTTCACCTCAGCCCATTTAGATTTTGCATCGACACACATCAGGAAATATGCGTTTTCAAAAGGGCCTGCATAGTCGATGTGGACTCTTTCCCAATTATTTTGTGGAGGGTCCCATGGATGAACTGGAGCTTTTGGAGGACTGTGACGTGTAAGCGCACATTTTTCACATCCTTTAACGAGATGCTCGATGTCCTTGTCGATATTGGGCCAGTACACGTAGCGGCGAGCTAGCTGTTTCATCTTAGTTATGCCTAGATGTGTGTCATGTAGTTAATTTAAAACTGTTGACCTCAAACTCTTTGGGATGATTACACGATCCTTCCTAAACAGAATTCCATCAACTAATGTGTATTCTGTATCATCAGGCTTGCTTTTGAGATCTTGTAATACTTTCGACAAATCTGGATCTTTTCCTGTTTCACTCCTTATTTTTGAAGCAGTTATTTGTTCATCAGAAATCTCGAAGATAAGTTGCTCATATATCTGATTAACTTCATAACCAATCATTTCATCGTCAGTTGAGGTTATTTGTTTGAGTGGAGCTCTTGAAAGGCAGTCAACGTTTTCATTTTCCTTTCCGGGTTTGAATTTCAGAGTGTAGTTGAACCCAGATAAATAAGAGGCATATCGAAGAAGACGTCCTGATGTCATTTGTGGGAGAGCTTTGTTGTGCTGGAAAATCCTCGAAATGGGTACATTGTCGGTAACAAGTGTGAAATGTGTCCCGAAGAGATAGTAGTAAAAATGTGACACTCCAAAGATGATTGCAAGGCTCTCACGGTCTAGTTGACTATAGTTTCTTTCGGAAACAGTTAGTGAGCGGGAAGCATATGCTATGGGCTTCTCATATCCTTCAATGACATGGCTTAGCACAGCTGCAAGTCCTGTAGGGCTGGCATCTGTAGTCAGAACAAGAGGCAGGGTCGGATCGAAGGGTACAAGAACTCGATCGCCGCAGAGCTCAGATTTGATTCCTAAAAAGGATGCTTCACAGGTTGAAGTCCACTCCCATTTTGCATTTTTCTGTAGGAGACACCGTAAAGGGTAAGTAATTGTTGATGCATCAGGAATAAAGCGAGAATAGTAGGATACAAGTCCCAGGAAACGTTTGACTTCTTCGGTGTTGGAAGGCCGGGGCATCTGCTGAACTGCTTGTATCTTCGCTGGAGACTTACTAATTTTGTTAAACTCCACAATTCGCCCTAAATATTCAATTTTCTCTTGGAAGAACGAGCATTTTTGCCTGTTCAGGTGTAGGTTGTAATCAGAAAATCGCTGGAGACAGGCTTGCAGATTTTGTTTGCATTCTTCGATTGTCGAAACATGTACAATGATGTCATCGAAATATGATTCCGTTTTCTTTAGGCCTTTTAGAATTTGAGAAAAGATCCGATTGAACTCTGATGGTGCAGTTTTTATGCCGAAACTGAGTCTATGCACTCGATAAGTACCCCTGTGAGTTGACATAGTCTGGATGTTGCTAGCTTCTTCGTCAACCCGGAGATGTAAGTATGCCTTGTACAGGTCAAGTTTGCATAAATATCTTGAATTACGTAAGCTATCGAGAACATCATCGATACGTCTTATGGGATGATTTGCTTGGACGAGACGCTCATTGACACCACATTTGTAATCAACGCAGAGGCGAACTCCACCGTCTGCTTTTGGGATGACAACAAGAGGAGATCCCCAATCACTGGTTTCCACGGGAGAAATAATTCCTTCTTTCTCAAGTGAGTCCAATTCCTTGTTCACTCGGTCGAGCAAAGCATATGGGACATTACGTTCCCTAGTAAAAATAGGTTTTGCACCGTTTCGAAGTTGCAGTGTTACTTTGAAATCAGGAACACATCCAATTTTCTCCTCGAAGATGTTTGAAAACACGTTGAAAAGTTCATCTGTAGAGTTAATCGGCTGGGTCTGGAGGGTTTGAGTTGATTGCATCATGTCAGCATCCAATTGGTTAAGATCAATTTCTAGGGCTCGAATCCATTGCCGTCCCAAGAGCGCATCGTGACCTGATGGAACAATGTGAAGTTCCCCTTCAATTTGTTTTTCACAGTAGGAAACACTGACGTTCACTTTTCCTTCAGGCTTTATTATATTGCCAGAATATGATCTGAAGGCAATGGTTGTGGTTTCCATGGGTATGCCTAATTTGAGGCGATCGAAGTCGTTTTTAGAAAGAAGGGAGAACTTTGCGCCTGTATCTACTTCGAAACTTTGTGGTTTTCCATTGAGCATTACAGTAATCATGTATTTGTCAGAATCATGTTTAACTTCAAATAGTTCAACCACATTTGGATGTTGATTTACAGTTAAGATTTTCTTGAGGCCGTAGTCAGGTGAAGTTGTTTTAAAATCAACAGGAGAGAAGTTCTGGACGAAGTTTGTTGAACTAGGAGGGTTTGTTTTCTTCCGTTCTGCCATCAGCGTTGAAATACATACTTTGGATAGATGACCTTGTTTGTTGCATTTATTGCACTTGAGTTTTGATTTATCAATCCGACATTCAGATGCTTGATGGTTGTCTTTTCCACATCGGAAGCAAAGATTATCGATGCCGAGAGATTTTATATCTGGACGACGAGTACGAGAACGGGAAGAGTGTTGACGTTGCGGCCTAGCAGGGCGATTATGTGAGTGAGAACGCCTGGAACAGTTAGATACTTTGTTCACATCATCACTATTGTTAAAGTTTGTTTTATTAGAATAAGGTCGTTGAGCAAGCTCCCTAGATTCGATCTTTGAGGCTTCGAGGGCTATTGCCTTTGTAAGGATTCCATCGAAAGTAGTTTCATTTGACTGTAGAATTTGTTCTCGGAGCCAATCATCTCACAAACCTCGAATAAACTGTGCTCTCAGAAAAACATCCGCGATCGAAACTGATTGTTCACATGAACATTTGACTAAGAATTCACATTCGGAAAGATTATGTTGTAGGGAAGCCAAAAATTCAGATATTGACTGCCGTTCTTTCTGAAAAACATTCAAAAAATAATGCTGAGATACGACCACGTTCTTCTTTGGAATCAACAATTGTTTAAAAGCGTTGGTAAGTTCTCCATAGTTGAGATTTTTCAACTGTTTTTCGGGGCCTAAGAATGAGGCTAAACTGTTGTAATGATCACTCCCGATCGAAACGCACAAAAGTTGACCGATTTTAGTTGTGTCCGATAATCCTTTCATGGTGTAATAGTTTTCAAAACGTTCTAGATAAGACTAAACTTTTCACGTCGAGGATCATAGTTTTCGAAAGGTGCAATGCTTGAATAATTAACTGCAGGTTTCATTTCCATTGTTTGTTCACCATGAGTTCGTACAGCTTGAAGAACTTCTTTAATAAGATGGTTCTGTTGTTCTTGAAATATGTGCATGAATTGCCTAAACTGATCTTCATTCATGTTTGAACAATGTAAGATAACTTGATAATATAGATATAATGAACTGGAAAATAAGTAAATTGAATGTAAATTTTATTAGAAGTGCTGTCTGTGAACTTGTGAACTTAAGTTGTATTGAAGTAGCATGCAAAATTTAGTTTTGTTATCGTCGCCAATTAATTATTGTGAAGTGGTGGCCTGGAGTGGGTTTCATTTCATATATAAATACGTAATAAGTAAAGCACGCACTTGATTTTGCATGTACACATCGTTTAATAAATTGAAAACTGTATATTAACTGAACAGAACATAATACATTTGAAAACTACAACTATAATCACAAGAATAACACAATGTAAACAATAACCATATGATTGAATAAACATTTGAAATAGTCATCCGCTAACATACAGTTATTTAGAGTCACCACAATGCTTTAGTTGGATAATTGAACGAAGTGAAAGTATCCTTATACACAACTTTACTGCTTGGACTGGTAAGAGAATCAACTCAACTGGCGTGTCTGTGACCCCAATAACTCGAGAATGCCTCCACAGTTAAACTTAAAATTTTCCAGAAAAACTTAACAGGTCAAAATCTCGGTAAAGTTCGTTATTCAGATAATTTCGTTCAGTAATAATCAAATTATCTTAAAACCAAATTTATTTTTTTCTCCATAAGAATAACATTGGAAGCCATTTTAGTGGTACTTGAATCGTTAAAATTTAGCCGACGTCTATGTTTCAACAACAGAGTAACAATAGTTAGTTTACTAGAGTATACTTTGTTATACTGGATAACAACAGTTTTTTTACCAACAAAAAACACACAAGAGAGATAAATCGAAGTTTATTTTTAAGTTGTGAGCATATTTATTATTTTATAAATTAATAAGTGTACGTTTTAAAAAAAATATCCATACAGTTAATATTCCCTTAGTACGCCTACTCTGTGTAAATATCGTCACGGTCAGAGGCGACGATTGTAACGGTGGCAGACGACAGACGACGCGTATGGCAGGTCGAAAAACTCAAAATAACTTTTTGATAACTGTAGATACTAAGATATTAACTTAACTTATAAAATAGTTTGTTTTATTACATTTTCTTAGACAATTGGTAATATTGTGATTGTCATGTGTAAAAAGTATACAAAGCCTCAATTTGTCTTGAAAGCGTTGATGAAGTTAGTCACAGTAAGTGAACAACCTTATAATTTATTTTGTAGGACAATTATTTGCTAGGTTATATTTTCTCTAAATTAATAATAAAAATTGTCTACATTACCTCAAATACATTACCAGTAATGTAGTATGTAACCACAATAAAAGCTATAGATTATTCTAACCAAACAGCCTTTTTCGGAAGGTTATCTTGAATGATTTGACATAGCCTAGGGTTGGATTACAGGAAGAGTAAGTCAACATTAAACTGGTAATACAACTTTTGTAAAATACTTTAAACACATTACCAAGAATGTTGTAGCGAACCAAAATAAAAGCTTTAAACTACTTTAACCAAACTAAGCCTTTTATACAGGTTATCTGAAATGATTTGACACATCCTAGGTTTGGATTACAGTGAGCTGTTTTCATCATAAACTTGGACCTATGGCTATAAAATGTAGGCCTATACACTTAGGCTACTTGCCATTTTAGAAGTTTCATGTACGGTCTTGGACCAACCCATGTTTATAGAATTTAATTTCATGATAGCCTAGGCTATTGAAACAATATATTGAAATATCATTTTGTAAAATACAACTGTTGTAAAATACTTTTAACACATTACCAGGAATGTTGTAGCGAACCAAAACAAAAGCTTTAAACTATTTTAACCAAACTAAGCCTTTTGTACAGGTTATCTGAAATGATTTGAAATCTCCTAGGTTTGGATTATATTGAGCTGTTTTCATCATAAACTTGGACCTATGACTATAAAATGTAGGCATATACACTTAGGCTACTTGTCATTTTAGAAGTTTCATGTACGGACTTGGGCCAACCCATGTTTATAGCATTTAATTTCATGATAGCCTAGGCTATTACAACAATATATTGAAATCTCATTTTGTCATCTAAATAACTGGGCCTGACGATTTATTGTTAATCCTTAAGGATATTTTGACTTGGCCTATAGAAATTGTTAACATTAGTTCATATAGGAAACTCGCTGTTCTCTTAAAAGTTAAATTAACCACACTTCTAAAGTCACTGCTTAGCCCAAAATGCTCTGTTTGTTCTAAGATAACGCACCCATGCCAATCCTAACAACAAACCATGCCTGAAATCTTCAATTTATTTTAGAAATAAATAAATTTACGTATTTATACAACATTTACTTTGATAAAAACAAGTGATAAATGTATGTATGTTTTTCTACGGATAAAATGTTAGGTTGGCGGTGGGATCCGAACCTGCGACCTTTCGCTCCAAGAGCCAGTGCGATACCTCTCAGCTACCGCGATAATTGATTCTTAGAGAAGTGACTAAAACTATTAGCTATATAGACATAAAATCCGGATTCTGGCGGCAGTTAAATGATAACGGAATGTATTCTGATGATGTTACTCAAATCAGATATTGAATTTTTTATGAGACTCGATTTAAGTTTGATCATGTGTTTCAATTATCCCTATACGCGAGGAATGAGCGTACACCTAGTGATATTAGTTTATGTATAATTCGTTTACATATTTTAAAATCAAGTTGATTTTTCAAACAGTTTTACACATATGGTTGATTGAATTTATGGAAAATATTTACTGTTTGTAAAATGTGACTTGAGAACTTTGTATTACAAACTATGTAAAAATAAGAGTTAACTATTGTATGTTTTATAATTTTAAATCCTTACGGATAACATGGGTAACGTCTCCTAATAAACACACCTTTATGGTTACTCCATACCACAACTTGTCGCAGGAAGCGCTACTAAAACCGTGATGGATTTGACTGATGAAATACATGCACTAACCATTTAACTAAATTAAACATTAAGCTAGAAAACTTATGTCCTGAAAAAACTTAATTAGGGGAAATTAATTTCCTACTAAATAATTTCCAAACTTAATTATTTGTTTGGAAGAGTTTTTGGATTAAGTAAAATGAAATCATTTGTAAAAAGATTATTTCATCGTAGATTTGTATTTTTTTACATATATAACATAATTTTAAGAAGTGATTCAAAAATTTGTATTGTGATAATATGAACAATATTGCAAAAACGTAACGAAGCATCTTCCGACATATATGTTCTAAATTCAGTCAGATAAAAAATGTATTTCTCTCTGACTTAAAGTGAAGCCTGCAGGCAACTCGTATGCGACTAATACTCTCTGTATAGCTATTTATATGTCTATATATTGCTTATAAGATTTGATATTAATGGTCATAATGCTATAATAATTTTCATTAGTGAGTTAGTGTAATATAACCCTAATAATTGTTTTTTTATGCATATAACTATTATAAATTTCTGGTTCTGTTCTAGCAATAAAAAATATGTTAAAGTTGCTGCTAACCATAAAAATAAGTTTAAAAACTAAGTTTAAGAGATAATTTTAAGTTAGTGAAAATAAAGGATTTGTTATGGCAAAAGGGAAAACTAGTAATGATGTTAAATAAACCTTTTAATATATACCCCAAAATGTCGAAAATGTCTATAATTCGATCAGTGGGTATAACAAACGACGATACAGTTATATATGTACTTTGTCACTAATCTTGTTGTAATACCAAAGTATATTGTTTAAACAAATAAAATAGCACGTTTATTACATTTTTATAGAAAAGCACACGTGACTAAGAATGTAAATTTTATAAATTTAATACTTTCAGCTTGATTTCATAATAATAAAATATACTCAGAAAGCAACGTAAGATCATTGTTTTGTGAAACCATTGTATCAATTTTGTTTGTAAAATAATAAGGTTCATTTATGTATTGAATATATATATACGTAATTGTTTTAAGAGAAAATCAAAATAACTAATAAATTACAGGGTCAATAAATATTATTACTTAAATAGATTTGTTTTAAAATGCTGAATAGGATAGTATAAGATGCATTATTTGTTTAAGACAAATAAAAATACTTTAACATATATAAATATATTTGTAAGGCCAATATCTGTTAAATTTAAATGTTTAAAAAAATAAAAAGTAAGTACTATAAATATTGAGAAGTTTTACATCTATAAAAGCGTAAGAGTTCCATTTGACAAGTTTATAAAACTGTTTGGAGAGTAACCTGGACAATCTTTATTCAAATAGTGTTATAACTGCTCAACATTCCCTTCTTCCCTTCCCCGTGGAAATAAATGAACAAAACGTTTAGGGAATATGCTTTATGTGGAAAGAAAAACCAACTATTTTAATCAATAACAAATCATCGATTTGCATTATGTGTTGGTAAGAACAGTCTTATATAATTGAATAATAACATAAATTAAAACCTTCCATGAAGTGTTAATTTGAACTAAATAATGTGTTCAAAATATTCGGACACATTGTACGATTTTGACTCATTTATAACGTTTTAATTGCCATTAAAACACTATATAATTTAATATAATATTTATTAAATGTAAAAGGGAAATAATTTATTTAATATAAAATAGGTTTTGTGAATAATTGCTGACAATTGCAAATAATAACTGCTGGTGCTACTTGGTTTTACAAGACTGGGCAAACTCGCGATTTTCTTGTCCGGGGATGTCAGAAAGAAGTTGGAGACAATGGTTTGAATTGTTTGATTGGCTTGAGGGGAGTAGCCGGGTCACGTGACGGCCGGCGTTCTCGGCTTCGAGATCTTTCGGTCCTAAGCTTATAAATTCACGTTCGCTGGGCGACTGCGGCGTTTTACGTGCATTTCTGGTGTCGGACGTTTGTTGCTAGTCTACCCAACGAGACGTGAATTTCTTCAGATTGGACGGTACAAAGAGTTGTTTTTAAATTTAGAGTCTTTATTCAAATCATTCCTTCATTTCTTATTTTGTTGTTTTCAAAAAAGAGGATCAATCTGTAAAACAATGATTTCTTTTTCAGGGTTCGAAGCGTTTCTATAATTGGGTTGAAGACAAACTAAGACCAGACCAATAAAGTACAGAAAGAAGATTTATATTATTAAAGTTCAGTAAAATCAAAATTCGAACAGTATACTTTTATTTTGAAATACTGAAGTGATAAGCAAAACCAAGTTTTTTTATATTAAATTATTTTATTATAAAACAAAGACTTTTAATTTGTTTTTTTTTTAATAAATAAAAGAAGGTTTTATTTTATTCATTTTTATTTTGAAAGACCACTTCTTCACCTCAAGAAATATTATAGCCTGCTGGTCAGCACTATACATTGCGACTCATGCTTATGAAATGTTATTACACTTCTATAAGAATTATTCCTGCAATATGGTAAAATTGAACAATTATCCTTTAAAATAAGTTATTTTATTACCTTAAAGTTTGTGTATTTTGATCTTTAATAATAACTTTATTAACGCACATATTTTTATTGTATTTTCTTATTCCGATACAAATATTGTTATCATAATAATTTTCAATACTTTTCTAGTATTGACCTCCCGCATTATTGATTCCCACATATGAATTACAGATGCCGCTCTCACACTGGCCTGCCGACCACGGCGCTGCCATGATGAATGGACCTAACACATTGAGCTGAAGGCCGCGTTTATTAAACTGGAAAATCTACAAATGTTAGCTGGTCAGCGTTTACATGATTGTATTACTATATCGAATCAAATAAAAAACAGCTGTTTAAAAAATATATCCATTCGACTTACAATTTATACATTTGTCAAATGTTAAACACCAACGAACAATATCATTTAACTAATAATTCTAAATCAAGCTTGCATGTCTTTACATTGCAATGACATAAAGTAAATGGTAACTTAACTACGAATATATCTCACACAGGAACAACTTTATAAAAAGGCGTTTCAATTTGTTTCCCGGTATGAAACTTTTGCAAATATTTTGTGAAAATGGTTTTTATTTGATTATTTTGGTGAGGGAACTGACATGTAAACATTTATTGAAATTAAATAAGTTAATTTATCCCTTTATTTTTTAGGTCAAAAGATAAAAGCAAGACCTTGTAATCCTTGTAATCAACTCACCCGTAACGACCTTCAGGTCATGTGCAAAACATGTAGTGTGGCGTAGTTTGTTATAGAAAATATTATGTTTACTATTTTTGGTATTAGTGTCGCTATAGGTCAATTAAAAGGTCCTGCGCGTTTTGTCACTACAAACCCGGTCTGAAAAAATAGATCGTGATGAAATTTACGAAAATAAAAATCTTGCTAGTTTGTTATAGTTCGTAAATTTACACACTGCAGTTTCCATATTGGTATTCTATTTTAGATTAAAGTCGTGACAATGCCTTTCACCAATAAACAAAAGCAACGTAATGTAGGTTTGAACGACTTTCTCATGTTACATAATAGTTTGTCTTCCAATGGACTGTTCCCTATTCATCCAAATAAAGTCAGCAAATATAATAAACAATTTTAGTTTAAGTCAAATTTGGAGTAGGAAATGTTTTAATTTGTTAATAGTTTTATGTGAATGAAACACATGGGTTTTTAGCTCCAATACTTTGCCAATAATATGTTACTTTAATAAACAAAAGCAATATAATGTCGGTTTTTAAAAACTTTCCTATTCTATATAGTACTTAGTCTTCTAATGGACTGTTCTTTTACTATAAGAATTAAGTCAGCGAGCACCATTAAAACTGTGTTTTAAGTCTTATTTGGCTTGGAAAGTTTATGTTCGTAAGTAATTTTAGGTGAAAGAATAAGAAGGGTTATTAGAGGTGATACTTTATAATTAACATCATTCTATAGACAAAGACAATTGTTAAAAATGTTGCCTTTTTTCTATCATTGGGAATGTGTCGTCATTTAAAAATCGGTTCAGTTATTATTGAGATTTGTGACTGATAAACTAGCAGAGACATTAAAGTGTTTATTTATAGCTTAAGAATTCAGCATAGATTAAGCAATTTTTAAGTAGTATGCTTAATCTATGATTCCAGCTGCTTGCAGTCAGCCTTTTTGCGTATTTATTTAATCAAAAAGTACATAGCGGTAACTAGGAGTGAAGTCCTGCTCATATACCAATTAATACATATACAACAGCAGTCATAATTGCAATAAAGTGTCTGAAAAGAAGTGTCGCAAGTACAAGTAATTACAACATTTTCATCGGGAATAACTAATAACAATTGAATAGCAGTGACTAAATAAGTAAACAATGGTATTTTAAAACTTTGATAGCCCGTTCAATTTTAATAGGCCTAAATAGAACTTTTTGATTTTCTAGCTAAACAGGCTCGTTCTAAATCAGATTAATACTATTCTAATTATTACAGGCATGTAAGTCAACGATCTTTCACAAATCACTTAATATACGGCATTTGGTTTCAAAGTATACATATTCCTAAAAGTATATTTCGGGGTGTTCAATGATTTATAACAAACACTTTGAAATGCGGATTCAGAAAACATGTTTTTTGTCATACAAATGTTTAGTCCATTCAATAAAGGACTAAAAATGGTGAAATTCGGAAAAAAATTTGGTGATTTGGTCAATCGGTGTACGTGGATGACTATTAACAAGACCTATTTAGGTGTGTATTATCCTGTTTCTACTTTGTACCATTTCAAAATGGCGGCCATTTTTAGATTGTAAAGCTTAATATCTTAAAAACCGTATATTTTATGACAAATTTTATAAAAGAAAAAGAAATTGTGCAATGTTATTTTCAAAACAATATTATAAAGATTATTATGATCGGGAAATAAATAACTGATTTATTGCAATTTGTTTAATAGAATACATGCTTATTTTGTGGCAATTATAGCAAATAAGCATGTATTCTATTAAACAAATTGCAATAAATCAGTTATTTATATCCCGATCTTGATAGTCTTTAAAAATGTGTTTAGAAGATAAAGTTGCACAACTTTTTTGTCTCTTGTAAATTTTTTCGTTAAATTTACAGTTGTTAAGATATTAAGCCTTTAAATCTAAAAATGGCCACGATTTGTCAGTGGTACAAAGTATAAACTTGATGCTTCATACATAAATAGGTATTGTTAATAGTCATCCACGTACCAAGTTTGAAGTTTATACGTTACGTGGTTCGTGAGTTATGATTAATTATATAAAAGACACAGATATACGGGAAACTAAGCGTTTTAGGACAACCTTCACAAGAACTTTATTCTTAGTTTTTATGAATGTAATCATATCCCAAAGTCCTGAAAGGTCTTTGTAAACACCCTGTATATAAAATTTCATTTAATTATATATTATCAACCCAAAATTTAGCTTTCTCTTGACTATATTATAAATTCAAAATTGGATGAATACAAATACGATGGTATTCTTATTCTGTCGTATCATAAAGGCGAAGAACGTGTGACAATATAAACAAACAAGCCATCTCCAGAGAACAATTCAATCTCAGAGACAGATTTTCGAACGTAACTTTTCCCTTCGAAAAAACGGAATATATCTAAAAATTCTTGGAAGCCATCTTTTCACCTTTTTTAATATTGTAAGCTAACTATAGACCTTTTTCACTCGTTTCCCTGCATGATACTTGTTGGAAGTAGGTCATGGTTTAAACTGTTAACCATACATCTTCTTTCCAACAATATTTATTTTTAATGAACGGCCTAAGTTGCTTTAAAGAGGGATTGACAAGATGTGCGAAAATAATATATTTTTCACTAGCTGGACACGAAGTTATTGTTTTCTGTAAAATGTAAACGACAATAATAATACATAAATTTATATCTACAGTAGGGGGCTATGGCCGGTTCTGGACCACCTTCGCAGACTGAGGAGCCGAGGAGCCCCCCCCCGTGACGTCATCCCCCCGTGACGTCATCCCCCCCGTGACGTCACCCCCCCGTGACGTCATCCCCCCCCCGTTCACGTGTTGTTTACTTTCCTTGTTTGTCACCGGTTTTTTCCCTATTACGGGATGTTTACTGCTCCTCCACACGCTAACGCTTATTCCACAAGCAGAAATGGCCTCTGCAACATCCTCATATACACTTTGGGATGCAGAGAGCGTCTTAAATCAGATCAACCACATCAGAGACGAGGTGGTTACCCGCCTGGTCATAATTCGGTGGGGTATACTCTGCCCGGACGGCCGCCACCACTTTCTCCCCCGGAGGTATGTGGCCAACCAGCCGGGTCACCTGGAGGAGGTGGAGCTGTGGCTCCTCAACCTGGTGAATAATGGAGAGGTCGCCCTCCTTCACAAGAGGACTATCCCCCTCTTTTAGTATTAAGTATCATTTATTTATAAGTTTTCATTCTTCATATTTTGTATAAACATTCATGTATCATCTTAGATTTAAGTATCACATGTATTGTAATGTATTAATGAAATAAAAATTATAAAAACAAAAAAAAAAAAAAAAAAAAAAAAAAAAACAAAGTGACAAGTTTAGCAAGCTGATGATTGGGAGGACCAGCCCTGTGTCGACGTCGACCCCCCCCCTCTCAACCCCCCCTCTCAACCCCCCCCCCCACAACACCCCGAACACCTCCGACATCATCCCGGTTTTATTCTTTTGTTTATTTCATTGTATTTTTGTTTTTTTTTTGTTTTTTTTTTGGACAAAGGAATCATTTATTTATCAACAAAAAACTTATAACTATTCCTCGTTATCGGCCGCCTCCTCTTGTTCTTCCAAGCGGTCCAATTCCTCATCTAGTTCACGCAGCCTGGCCATGTCGGCCATGTACCATCGCCAATGTGTTTCGTGCTGCGGCTCAACCACCCACACTCGGTCGACGTCGTCCTGAAGCGCCTGCCGCTCCAGGTACACTTGTCTCGCAGTCCTCGGTGGTTGAGGGTCCTCAGACGAGTCGGACTGAGGCAATGGAGGCGGTGATGGAGACGGTGTGGGCTGAGGCGATGGAGGAGGAGGAGGCCGCTGCAGCCCGCTGGGCCCAGGCTGAGGCGATGGAGGAGGCCGCTGCAGTCCGCTCGACGCCGGCTCCAGGCGCTCCATTTCCTCCAGATCCCGTATTTGCTGCGCAAACGTTTGTTCTAATAGAGCCTCTTGCTCCAACTCATCTACGAAATTTGCATTTTCAAGCGCAAACTCGTAGTCGTAGTCCGTCATATCATCCTCCCACGGAGCAGCCATGCTTAACGACTGAGCGAGAGCCTGTTTGTATAGGAGATTATTCGGACTTGTTATTGTTGGGGAACTTCCCTAGTAAACATATTTGGACCCCCCCCGACCCAGACCCCCCCCCCCGGATTTTTCCACTACATGCCGTTTGCTTTCCTTGTTTATCGCCTACGTGATGTTTACCGCGCGCGCACCTCCGCTTTCACCCGCCGGTTTCTCCAGGTCTTAATCATTCTTACTGCAGCCACGATGGAGTACACTTGTATGTATTGCGACAAGCGTTACTCGCGTAGCGACCATTTGCGCCGGCACATGCTGACGCATGTAGATGCACCTCTTTTCCCATGCCGAATCTGTGGGAAACAATTCGGCAGAAAAGACAAGGTGGCCCGGCACCTTGCCACCCACCAGTATGCCCCGGCCGCTGCTCCTGCTGCTCCAGTTGCTCCCGCTGCTCCTGCCACGAGGTGCACCTCCACCCAGACGTGCGCCCTGGCTGCTCCTGGCCCGAGGCGTTGTGGTGACGCCTCCACCCAGACGCCCACCCAGATGCCTACCCTCAGGAGACAGGAGGGAAAACCAGTTGGTGAGTAGCAATCCTCAGTTTCTCATTGTTATAATATCAATAAATCTCATTATTATAATATCAATAAATCTCATAAAAAATAATACCCCCGTCGCAGCAAACCTGCGTACTCAGCGAATTTCCAATGAATGTATATGTTTCTCACTACCACATAAAGGCACTTACCAAGTTTTATAAAAATAAATTAATAAATAAATGATCTATAGCATTTTATTTATTCTTCATAAGAATAACATAGGACTGAGTATGCAGGTTTGCTGCAACAAGGAGCACAAAATATGTGTTTTTATGCAATTATCAATTTAACTCAACCAGGTGAAGCTACATACTAAGTTTTATTAATTTATGTTAATAATTAAGGGAGATATAAAACTTTACTTATTCTCCATAAGAATAACATTAGGGCTGAGTATGCAGGTTAGCTGCTATGGGGACAACCAACAAAATATTTGTTTTTTGTTCAAATATCAATATACCAGTACAACATGAAGCCACATACCAAGTTTCATCAATATACATTCATAAATAATCGAGATATCAAATTTTATTTATTCTCCATAAGGATAACATTGGACAACGTACTGTGTTTAGTACTTTGAATATCTCTGCAACGGTTGGACGTAGAATCACAATTTAAACACCAAAATGATTGTTTTGTGGAGCTGAAGTGATTGGTAAAAGCAAATGTGAAGTTTAAAGTAAAATTAACTGAGGAAAAGCCAAAAACCTTTTTCCCATAAGATTAACATGGGAGATTTTATGAGCATGTTTTTTTGGATTTTTTCCGCAACCACTTAACCTAGGTTAATAATTCAAAATACCATATTATTTGTTTTTTTAAGCTCTATAACATGGTCAAAACCAAAATTAAGTGTTTCAAAAATTTTAGGGTGAAAAATGCAAAAAACTGATTTTTGGAAAATTTAAAACCCCCATAAACCCCCCTTCCCATAGTCCGATTTTTCTGGTTTTCGAACTTAAAGTCATAAATGTCACTTTACACATTTGAGCCAAATTTCATCAAAATCGGACGTTTTTTACTCAAGTTATCGCATTCACGGACACATATATAGATATATATATATATATATATATATATATATAGATATATATACATATATATAAATTTGAACGAATAGTGTTTTAGTCATCTTGGGACCTTAAAAAAAAATTTGTCATGGTCTCGGGCTTAAGTCTTACCATGAGACCTACGGTAATAGCTTCTTCCCTATAGGGGAAATTCGCTAAAAATAAATGAATATTAATGTTGGTTCGTTATTTACAGCTATCGTCAAGCCGACAGCCGTACCGCAGGGATGGTGGACCCCAGAGTACGCCGAGCAACAGCGGCGGCGAGAGGAGGCGGAGGCCAACAGGGTTCACCGCGAGATTCGCCGGGGGTTGATATTTTTTACTGAAAATTACATATATATATATATATATATATATCTATATATGTGACCGTGAATGCGATAACTTGAGTAAAAAACGTCCGATTTTGATGAAATTTGGCTCAAATGTGTAAAGTGACATTTATGACTTTAAGTTCGAAAACCAGAAAAATCGGACTATGGGAAGGGGGGTTTATGGGGGTTTTAAATTTTCCAAAAATCAGTTTTTTGCATTTTTCACCCTAAAATTTTTGAAACACTTAATTTTGGTTTTGACCATGTTATAGAGCTTAAAAAAACAAATAATATGGTATTTTGAATTATTAACCTAGGTTAAGTGGTTGCGGAAAAAATCCAAAAAAACATGCTCATAAAATCTCCCATGTTAATCTTATGGGAAAAAGGTTTTTGGCTTTTCCTCAGTTAATTTTACTTTAAACTTCACATTTGCTTTTACCAATCACTTCAGCTCCACAAAACAATCATTTTGGTGTTTAAATTGTGATTCTACGTCCAACCGTTGCAGAGATATTCAAAGTACTAAACACAGTACGTTGTCCAATGTTATCCTTATGGAGAATAAATAAAATTTGATATCTCGATTATTTATGAATGTATATTGATGAAACTTGGTATGTGGCTTCATGTTGTACTGGTATATTGATATTTGAACAAAAAACAAATATTTTGTTGGTTGTCCCCATAGCAGCTAACCTGCATACTCAGCCCTAATGTTATTCTTATGGAGAATAAGTAAAGTTTTATATCTCCCTTAATTATTAACATAAATTAATAAAACTTAGTATGTAGCTTCACCTGGTTGAGTTAAATTGATAATTGCATAAAAACACATATTTTGTGCTCCTTGTTGCAGCAAACCTGCATACTCAGTCCTATGTTATTCTTATGAAGAATAAATAAAATGCTATAGATCATTTATTTATTAATTTATTTTTATAAAACTTGGTAAGGGCCTTTATGTGGTAGTGAGAAACATATACATTCATTGGAAATTCGCTGAGTACGCAGGTTTGCTGCGACGGGGGTATTATTTTTTATGAGATTTATTGATATTATAATAATGAAATTTATTGATATTATAACAATGAGAAACTGAGGATTGCTACTCACCAACTGGTTTTCCCTCCTGTCTCCTGAGGGTAGGCATCTGGGTGGGCGTCTGGGTGGAGGCGTCACCACAACGCCTCGGGCCAGGAGCAGCCAGGGCGCACGTCTGGGTGGAGGCGCACCTCGTGGCAGGAGCAGCGGGAGCAACTGGAGCAGCAGGAGCAGCTGGAGCAGCAGGAGCAGCGGCCGGGGCATACTGGTGGGTGGCAAGGTGCCGGGCCACCTTGTCTTTTCTGCCGAATTGTTTCCCACAGATTCGGCATGGGAAAAGAGGTGCATCTACATGCGTCAGCATGTGCCGGCGCAAATGGTCGCTACGCGAGTAACGCTTGTCGCAATACATACAAGTGTACTCCATCGTGGCTGCAGTAAGAATGATTAAGACCTGGAGAAACCGGCGGGTGAAAGCGGAGGCGCGCGCGCGGTAAACATCACGTAGGCGATAAACAAGGAAAGCAAACGGCATGTAGTGGAAAAATCCGGGGGGGGTCTGGGTCTGGGTCTGGGTCGGGGGGGGTCCAAATATGTTTACTAGGGAAGTTCCCCAACAATAACAAGTCCGATTAATCTCCTATACAAACAGGCTCTCGCTCAGTCGTTAAGCATGGCTGCTCCGTGGGAGGATGATATGACGGACTACGACTACGAGTTTGCGCTTGAAAATGCAAATTTCGTAGATGAGTTGGAGCAAGAGGCTCTATTAGAACAAACGTTTGCGCAGCAAATACGGGATCTGGAGGAAATGGAGCGCCTGGAGCCGGCGTCGAGCGGACTGCAGCGGCCTCCTCCATCGCCTCAGCCTGGGCCCAGCGGGCTGCAGCGGCCTCCTCCTCCTCCATCGCCTCAGCCCACACCGTCTCCATCACCGCCTCCATCGCCTCAGTCCGACTCGTCTGAGGACCCTCAACCACCGAGGACTGCGAGACAAGTGTACCTGGAGCGGCAGGCGCTTCAGGACGACGTCGACCGAGTGTGGGTGGTTGAGCCGCAGCACGAAACACATTGGCGATGGTACATGGCCGACATGGCCAGGCTGCGTGAACTAGATGAGGAATTGGACCGCTTGGAAGAACAAGAGGAGGCGGCCGATAACGAGGAATAGTTATAAGTTTTTTGTTGATAAATAAATGATTCCTTTGTCCAAAAAAAAAACAAAAATACAATGAAATAAACAAAAGAATAAAACCGGGATGATGTCGGAGGTGTTCGGGGTGTTGTGGGGGGGGGGGTTGAGAGGGGGGGTTGAGAGGGGGGGGTCGACGTCGACACAGGGCTGGTCCTCCCAATCATCAGCTTGCTAAACTTGTCACTTTGTTTTTTTTTTTTTTTTTTTTTTTTTTTTTGTTTTTATAATTTTTATTTCATTAATACATTACAATACATGTGATACTTAAATCTAAGATGATACATGAATGTTTATACAAAATATGAAGAATGAAAACTTATAAATAAATGATACTTAATACTAAAAGAGGGGGATAGTCCTCTTGTGAAGGAGGGCGACCTCTCCATTATTCACCAGGTTGAGGAGCCGCAGCTCCACCTCCTCCAGGTGACCCGGCTGGTTGGCCACATACCTCCGGGGGAGAAAGTGGTGGCGGCCGTCCGGGCAGAGTATACCCCACCGAATTATGACCAGGCGGGTAACCACCTCGTCTCTGATGTGGTTGATCTGATTTAAGACGCTCTCTGCATCCCAAAGTGTATATGAGGATGTTGCAGAGGCCATTTCTGCTTGTGGAATAAGCGTTAGCGTGTGGAGGAGCAGTAAACATCCCGTAATAGGGAAAAAACCGGTGACAAACAAGGAAAGTAAACAACACGTGAACGGGGGGGGGATGACGTCACGGGGGGGTGACGTCACGGGGGGGATGACGTCACGGGGGGATGACGTCACGGGGGGGGGCTCCTCGGCTCCTCAGTCTGCGAAGGTGGTCCAGAACCGGCCATAGCCCCCTACTGTAGATATAAATTTATGTATTATTATTGTCGTTTACATTTTACAGAAAACAATAACTTCGTGTCCAGCTAGTGAAAAATATATTATTTTCGCACATCTTGTCAATCCCTCTTTAAAGCAACTTAGGCCGTTCATTAAAAATAAATATTGTTGGAAAGAAGATGTATGGTTAACAGTTTAAACCATGACCTACTTCCAACAAGTATCATGCAGGGAAACGAGTGAAAAAGGTCTATAGTTAGCTTACAATATTAAAAAAGGTGAAAAGATGGCTTCCAAGAATTTTTAGATATATTCCGTTTTTTCGAAGGGAAAAGTTACGTTCGAAAATCTGTCTCTGAGATTGAATTGTTCTCTGGAGATGGCTTGTTTGTTTATATTGTCACACGTTCTTCGCCTTTATGATACGACAGAATAAGAATACCATCGTATTTGTATTCATCCAATTTTGAATTTATAATATAGTCAAGAGAAAGCTAAATTTTGGGTTGATAATATATAATTAAATGAAATTTTATATACAGGGTGTTTACAAAGACCTTTCAGGACTTTGGGATATGATTACATTCATAAAAACTAAGAATAAAGTTCTTGTGAAGGTTGTCCTAAAACGCTTAGTTTCCCGTATATCTGTGTCTTTTATATAATTAATCATAACTCACGAACCACGTAACGTATAAACTTCAAACTTGGTACGTGGATGACTATTAACAATACCTATTTATGTATGAAGCATCAAGTTTATACTTTGTACCACTGACAAATCGTGGCCATTTTTAGATTTAAAGGCTTAATATCTTAACAACTGTAAATTTAACGAAAAAATTTACAAGAGACAAAAAAGTTGTGCAACTTTATCTTCTAAACACATTTTTAAAGACTATCAAGATCGGGATATAAATAACTGATTTATTGCAATTTGTTTAATAGAATACATGCTTATTTGCTATAATTGCCACAAAATAAGCATGTATTCTATTAAACAAATTGCAATAAATCAGTTATTTATTTCCCGATCATAATAATCTTTATAATATTGTTTTGAAAATAACATTGCACAATTTCTTTTTCTTTTATAAAATTTGTCATAAAATATACGGTTTTTAAGATATTAAGCTTTACAATCTAAAAATGGCCGCCATTTTGAAATGGTACAAAGTAGAAACAGGATAATACACACCTAAATAGGTCTTGTTAATAGTCATCCACGTACACCGATTGACCAAATCACCAAATTTTTTTCCGAATTTCACCATTTTTAGTCCTTTATTGAATGGACTAAACATTTGTATGACAAAAAACATGTTTTCTGAATCCGCATTTCAAAGTGTTTGTTATAAATCATTGAACACCCCGAAATATACTTTTAGGAATATGTATACTTTGAAACCAAATGCCGTATATTAAGTGATTTGTGAAAGATCGTTGACTTACATGCCTGTAATAATTAGAATAGTATTAATCTGATTTAGAACGAGCCTGTTTAGCTAGAAAATCAAAAAGTTCTATTTAGGCCTATTAAAATTGAACGGGCTATCAAAGTTTTAAAATACCATTGTTTACTTATTTAGTCACTGCTATTCAATTGTTATTAGTTATTCCCGATGAAAATGTTGTAATTACTTGTACTTGCGACACTTCTTTTCAGACACTTTATTGCAATTATGACTGCTGTTGTATATGTATTAATTGGTATATGAGCAGGACTTCACTCCTAGTTACCGCTATGTACTTTTTGATTAAATAAATACGCAAAAAGGCTGACTGCAAGCAGCTGGAATCATAGATTAAGCATACTACTTAAAAATTGCTTAATCTATGCTGAATTCTTAAGCTATAAATAAACACTTTAATGTCTCTGCTAGTTTATCAGTCACAAATCTCAATAATAACTGAACCGATTTTTAAATGACGACACATTCCCAATGATAGAAAAAAGGCAACATTTTTAACAATTGTCTTTGTCTATAGAATGATGTTAATTATAAAGTATCACCTCTAATAACCCTTCTTATTCTTTCACCTAAAATTACTTACGAACATAAACTTTCCAAGCCAAATAAGACTTAAAACACAGTTTTAATGGTGCTCGCTGACTTAATTCTTATAGTAAAAGAACAGTCCATTAGAAGACTAAGTACTATATAGAATAGGAAAGTTTTTAAAAACCGACATTATATTGCTTTTGTTTATTAAAGTAACATATTATTGGCAAAGTATTGGAGCTAAAAACCCATGTGTTTCATTCACATAAAACTATTAACAAATTAAAACATTTCCTACTCCAAATTTGACTTAAACTAAAATTGTTTATTATATTTGCTGACTTTATTTGGATGAATAGGGAACAGTCCATTGGAAGACAAACTATTATGTAACATGAGAAAGTCGTTCAAACCTACATTACGTTGCTTTTGTTTATTGGTGAAAGGCATTGTCACGACTTTAATCTAAAATAGAATACCAATATGGAAACTGCAGTGTGTAAATTTACGAACTATAACAAACTAGCAAGATTTTTATTTTCGTAAATTTCATCACGATCTATTTTTTCAGACCGGGTTTGTAGTGACAAAACGCGCAGGACCTTTTAATTGACCTATAGCGACACTAATACCAAAAATAGTAAACATAATATTTTCTATAACAAACTACGCCACACTACATGTTTTGCACATGACCTGAAGGTCGTTACGGGTGAGTTGATTACAAGGATTACAAGGTCTTGCTTTTATCTTTTGACCTAAAAAATAAAGGGATAAATTAACTTATTTAATTTCAATAAATGTTTACATGTCAGTTCCCTCACCAAAATAATCAAATAAAAACCATTTTCACAAAATATTTGCAAAAGTTTCATACCGGGAAACAAATTGAAACGCCTTTTTATAAAGTTGTTCCTGTGTGAGATATATTCGTAGTTAAGTTACCATTTACTTTATGTCATTGCAATGTAAAGACATGCAAGCTTGATTTAGAATTATTAGTTAAATGATATTGTTCGTTGGTGTTTAACATTTGACAAATGTATAAATTGTAAGTCGAATGGATATATTTTTTAAACAGCTGTTTTTTATTTGATTCGATATAGTAATACAATCATGTAAACGCTGACCAGCTAACATTTGTAGATTTTCCAGTTTAATAAACGCGGCCTTCAGCTCAATGTGTTAGGTCCATTCATCATGGCAGCGCCGTGGTCGGCAGGCCAGTGTGAGAGCGGCATCTGTAATTCATATGTGGGAATCAATAATGCGGGAGGTCAATACTAGAAAAGTATTGAAAATTATTATGATAACAATATTTGTATCGGAATAAGAAAATACAATAAAAATATGTGCGTTAATAAAGTTATTATTAAAGATCAAAATACACAAACTTTAAGGTAATAAAATAACTTATTTTAAAGGATAATTGTTCAATTTTACCATATTGCAGGAATAATTCTTATAGAAGTGTAATAACATTTCATAAGCATGAGTCGCAATGTATAGTGCTGACCAGCAGGCTATAATATTTCTTGAGGTGAAGAAGTGGTCTTTCAAAATAAAAATGAATAAAATAAAACCTTCTTTTATTTATTAAAAAAAAAACAAATTAAAAGTCTTTGTTTTATAATAAAATAATTTAATATAAAAAAAACTTGGTTTTGCTTATCACTTCAGTATTTCAAAATAAAAGTATACTGTTCGAATTTTGATTTTACTGAACTTTAATAATATAAATCTTCTTTCTGTACTTTATTGGTCTGGTCTTAGTTTGTCTTCAACCCAATTATAGAAACGCTTCGAACCCTGAAAAAGAAATCATTGTTTTACAGATTGATCCTCTTTTTTGAAAACAACAAAATAAGAAATGAAGGAATGATTTGAATAAAGACTCTAAATTTAAAAACAACTCTTTGTACCGTCCAATCTGAAGAAATTCACGTCTCGTTGGGTAGACTAGCAACAAACGTCCGACACCAGAAATGCACGTAAAACGCCGCAGTCGCCCAGCGAACGTGAATTTATAAGCTTAGGACCGAAAGATCTCGAAGCCGAGAACGCCGGCCGTCACGTGACCCGGCTACTCCCCTCAAGCCAATCAAACAATTCAAACCATTGTCTCCAACTTCTTTCTGACATCCCCGGACAAGAAAATCGCGAGTTTGCCCAGTCTTGTAAAACCAAGTAGCACCAGCAGTTATTATTTGCAATTGTCAGCAATTATTCACAAAACCTATTTTATATTAAATAAATTATTTCCCTTTTACATTTAATAAATATTATATTAAATTATATAGTGTTTTAATGGCAATTAAAACGTTATAAATGAGTCAAAATCGTACAATGTGTCCGAATATTTTGAACACATTATTTAGTTCAAATTAACACTTCATGGAAGGTTTTAATTTATGTTATTATTCAATTATATAAGACTGTTCTTACCAACACATAATGCAAATCGATGATTTGTTATTGATTAAAATAGTTGGTTTTTCTTTCCACATAAAGCATATTCCCTAAACGTTTTGTTCATTTATTTCCACGGGGAAGGGAAGAAGGGAATGTTGAGCAGTTATAACACTATTTGAATAAAGATTGTCCAGGTTACTCTCCAAACAGTTTTATAAACTTGTCAAATGGAACTCTTACGCTTTTATAGATGTAAAACTTCTCAATATTTATAGTACTTACTTTTTATTTTTTTAAACATTTAAATTTAACAGATATTGGCCTTACAAATATATTTATATATGTTAAAGTATTTTTATTTGTCTTAAACAAATAATGCATCTTATACTATCCTATTCAGCATTTTAAAACAAATCTATTTAAGTAATAATATTTATTGACCCTGTAATTTATTAGTTATTTTGATTTTCTCTTAAAACAATTACGTATATATATATTCAATACATAAATGAACCTTATTATTTTACAAACAAAATTGATACAATGGTTTCACAAAACAATGATCTTACGTTGCTTTCTGAGTATATTTTATTATTATGAAATCAAGCTGAAAGTATTAAATTTATAAAATTTACATTCTTAGTCACGTGTGCTTTTCTATAAAAATGTAATAAACGTGCTATTTTATTTGTTTAAACAATATACTTTGGTATTACAACAAGATTAGTGACAAAGTACATATATAACTGTATCGTCGTTTGTTATACCCACTGATCGAATTATAGACATTTTCGACATTTTGGGGTATATATTAAAAGGTTTATTTAACATCATTACTAGTTTTCCCTTTTGCCATAACAAATCCTTTATTTTCACTAACTTAAAATTATCTCTTAAACTTAGTTTTTAAACTTATTTTTATGGTTAGCAGCAACTTTAACATATTTTTTATTGCTAGAACAGAACCAGAAATTTATAATAGTTATATGCATAAAAAAACAATTATTAGGGTTATATTACACTAACTCACTAATGAAAATTATTATAGCATTATGACCATTAATATCAAATCTTATAAGCAATATATAGACATATAAATAGCTATACAGAGAGTATTAGTCGCATACGAGTTGCCTGCAGGCTTCACTTTAAGTCAGAGAGAAATACATTTTTTATCTGACTGAATTTAGAACATATATGTCGGAAGATGCTTCGTTACGTTTTTGCAATATTGTTCATATTATCACAATACAAATTTTTGAATAACTTCTTAAAATTATGTTATATATGTAAAAAAATACAAATCTACGATGAAATAATCTTTTTACAAATGATTTCATTTTACTTAATCCAAAAACTCTTCCAAACAAATAATTAAGTTTGGAAATTATTTAGTAGGAAATTAATTTCCCCTAATTAAGTTTTTTCAGGACATAAGTTTTCTAGCTTAATGTTTAATTTAGTTAAATGGTTAGTGCATGTATTTCATCAGTCAAATCCATCACGGTTTTAGTAGCGCTTCCTGCGACAAGTTGTGGTATGGAGTAACCATAAAGGTGTGTTTATTAGGAGACGTTACCCATGTTATCCGTAAGGATTTAAAATTATAAAACATACAATAGTTAACTCTTATTTTTACATAGTTTGTAATACAAAGTTCTCAAGTCACATTTTACAAACAGTAAATATTTTCCATAAATTCAATCAACCATATGTGTAAAACTGTTTGAAAAATCAACTTGATTTTAAAATATGTAAACGAATTATACATAAACTAATATCACTAGGTGTACGCTCATTCCTCGCGTATAGGGATAATTGAAACACATGATCAAACTTAAATCGAGTCTCATAAAAAATTCAATATCTGATTTGAGTAACATCATCAGAATACATTCCGTTATCATTTAACTGCCGCCAGAATCCGGATTTTATGTCTATATAGCTAATAGTTTTAGTCACTTCTCTAAGAATCAATTATCGCGGTAGCTGAGAGGTATCGCACTGGCTCTTGGAGCGAAAGGTCGCAGGTTCGGATCCCGCCGCCAACCTAACATTTTATCCGTAGAAAAACATACATACATTTATCACTTGTTTTTATCAAAGTAAATGTTGTATAAATACGTAAATTTATTTATTTCTAAAATAAATTGAAGATTTCAGGCATGGTTTGTTGTTAGGATTGGCATGGGTGCGTTATCTTAGAACAAACAGAGCATTTTGGGCTAAGCAGTGACTTTAGAAGTGTGGTTAATTTAACTTTTAAGAGAACAGCGAGTTTCCTATATGAACTAATGTTAACAATTTCTATAGGCCAAGTCAAAATATCCTTAAGGATTAACAATAAATCGTCAGGCCCAGTTATTTAGATGACAAAATGAGATTTCAATATATTGTTGTAATAGCCTAGGCTATCATGAAATTAAATGCTATAAACATGGGTTGGCCCAAGTCCGTACATGAAACTTCTAAAATGACAAGTAGCCTAAGTGTATATGCCTACATTTTATAGTCATAGGTCCAAGTTTATGATGAAAACAGCTCAATATAATCCAAACCTAGGAGATGTCAAATCATTTCAGATAACCTGTACAAAAGGCTTAGTTTGGTTAAAATAGTTTAAAGCTTTTGTTTTGGTTCGCTACAACATTCCTGGTAATGTGTTAAAAGTATTTTACAACAGTTGTATTTTACAAAATGATATTTCAATATATTGTTTCAATAGCCTAGGCTATCATGAAATTAAATTCTATAAACATGGGTTGGTCCAAGACCGTACATGAAACTTCTAAAATGGCAAGTAGCCTAAGTGTATAGGCCTACATTTTATAGCCATAGGTCCAAGTTTATGATGAAAACAGCTCACTGTAATCCAAACCTAGGATGTGTCAAATCATTTCAGATAACCTGTATAAAAGGCTTAGTTTGGTTAAAGTAGTTTAAAGCTTTTATTTTGGTTCGCTACAACATTCTTGGTAATGTGTTTAAAGTATTTTACAAAAGTTGTATTACCAGTTTAATGTTGACTTACTCTTCCTGTAATCCAACCCTAGGCTATGTCAAATCATTCAAGATAACCTTCCGAAAAAGGCTGTTTGGTTAGAATAATCTATAGCTTTTATTGTGGTTACATACTACATTACTGGTAATGTATTTGAGGTAATGTAGACAATTTTTATTATTAATTTAGAGAAAATATAACCTAGCAAATAATTGTCCTACAAAATAAATTATAAGGTTGTTCACTTACTGTGACTAACTTCATCAACGCTTTCAAGACAAATTGAGGCTTTGTATACTTTTTACACATGACAATCACAATATTACCAATTGTCTAAGAAAATGTAATAAAACAAACTATTTTATAAGTTAAGTTAATATCTTAGTATCTACAGTTATCAAAAAGTTATTTTGAGTTTTTCGACCTGCCATACGCGTCGTCTGTCGTCTGCCACCGTTACAATCGTCGCCTCTGACCGTGACGATATTTACACAGAGTAGGCGTACTAAGGGAATATTAACTGTATGGATATTTTTTTTAAAACGTACACTTATTAATTTATAAAATAATAAATATGCTCACAACTTAAAAATAAACTTCGATTTATCTCTCTTGTGTGTTTTTTGTTGGTAAAAAAACTGTTGTTATCCAGTATAACAAAGTATACTCTAGTAAACTAACTATTGTTACTCTGTTGTTGAAACATAGACGTCGGCTAAATTTTAACGATTCAAGTACCACTAAAATGGCTTCCAATGTTATTCTTATGGAGAAAAAAATAAATTTGGTTTTAAGATAATTTGATTATTACTGAACGAAATTATCTGAATAACGAACTTTACCGAGATTTTGACCTGTTAAGTTTTTCTGGAAAATTTTAAGTTTAACTGTGGAGGCATTCTCGAGTTATTGGGGTCACAGACACGCCAGTTGAGTTGATTCTCTTACCAGTCCAAGCAGTAAAGTTGTGTATAAGGATACTTTCACTTCGTTCAATTATCCAACTAAAGCATTGTGGTGACTCTAAATAACTGTATGTTAGCGGATGACTATTTCAAATGTTTATTCAATCATATGGTTATTGTTTACATTGTGTTATTCTTGTGATTATAGTTGTAGTTTTCAAATGTATTATGTTCTGTTCAGTTAATATACAGTTTTCAATTTATTAAACGATGTGTACATGCAAAATCAAGTGCGTGCTTTACTTATTACGTATTTATATATGAAATGAAACCCACTCCAGGCCACCACTTCACAATAATTAATTGGCGACGATAACAAAACTAAATTTTGCATGCTACTTCAATACAACTTAAGTTCACAAGTTCACAGACAGCACTTCTAATAAAATTTACATTCAATTTACTTATTTTCCAGTTCATTATATCTATATTATCAAGTTATCTTACATTGTTCAAACATGAATGAAGATCAGTTTAGGCAATTCATGCACATATTTCAAGAACAACAGAACCATCTTATTAAAGAAGTTCTTCAAGCTGTACGAACTCATGGTGAACAAACAATGGAAATGAAACCTGCAGTTAATTATTCAAGCATTGCACCTTTCGAAAACTATGATCCTCGACGTGAAAAGTTTAGTCTTATCTAGAACGTTTTGAAAACTATTACACCATGAAAGGATTATCGGACACAACTAAAATCGGTCAACTTTTGTGCGTTTCGATCGGGAGTGATCATTACAACAGTTTAGCCTCATTCTTAGGCCCCGAAAAACAGTTGAAAAATCTCAACTATGGAGAACTTACCAACGCTTTTAAACAATTGTTGATTCCAAAGAAGAACGTGGTCGTATCTCAGCATTATTTTTTGAATGTTTTTCAGAAAGAACGGCAGTCAATATCTGAATTTTTGGCTTCCCTACAACATAATCTTTCCGAATGTGAATTCTTAGTCAAATGTTCATGTGAACAATCAGTTTCGATCGCGGATGTTTTTCTGAGAGCACAGTTTATTCGAGGTTTGCGAGATGATTGGCTCCGAGAACAAATTCTACAGTCAAATGAAACTACTTTCGATGGAATCCTTACAAAGGCAATAGCCCTCGAAGCCTCAAAGATCGAATCTAGGGAGCTTGCTCAACAACCTTATTCTAATAAAACAAACTTTAACAATAGTGATGATGTGAACAAAGTATCTAACTGTTCCAGGCGTTCTCACTCACATAATCGCCCTGCTAGGCCGCAACGTCAACACTCTTCCCGTTCTCGTACTCGTCGTCCAGATATAAAATCTCTCGGCATCGATAATCTTTGCTTCCGATGTGGAAAAGACAACCATCAAGCATCTGAATGTCGGATTGATAAATCAAAACTCAAGTGCAATAAATGCAACAAACAAGGTCATCTATCCAAAGTATGTATTTCAACGCTGATGGCAGAACGGAAGAAAACAAACCCTCCTAGTTCAACAAACTTCGTCCAGAACTTCTCTCCTGTTGATTTTAAAACAACTTCACCTGACTACGGCCTCAAGAAAATCTTAACTGTAAATCAACATCCAAATGTGGTTGAACTATTTGAAGTTAAACATGATTCTGACAAATACATGATTACTGTAATGCTCAATGGAAAACCACAAAGTTTCGAAGTAGATACAGGCGCAAAGTTCTCCCTTCTTTCTAAAAACGACTTCGATCGCCTCAAATTAGGCATACCCATGGAAACCACAACCATTGCCTTCAGATCATATTCTGGCAATATAATAAAGCCTGAAGGAAAAGTGAACGTCAGTGTTTCCTACTGTGAAAAACAAATTGAAGGGGAACTTCACATTGTTCCATCAGGTCACGATGCGCTCTTGGGACGGCAATGGATTCGAGCCCTAGAAATTGATCTTAACCAATTGGATGCTGACATGATGCAATCAACTCAAACCCTCCAGACCCAGCCGATTAACTCTACAGATGAACTTTTCAACGTGTTTTCAAACATCTTCGAGGAGAAAATTGGATGTGTTCCTGATTTCAAAGTAACACTGCAACTTCGAAACGGTGCAAAACCTATTTTTACTAGGGAACGTAATGTCCCATATGCTTTGCTCGACCGAGTGAACAAGGAATTGGACTCACTTGAGAAAGAAGGAATTATTTCTCCCGTGGAAACCAGTGATTGGGGATCTCCTCTTGTTGTCATCCCAAAAGCAGACGGTGGAGTTCGCCTCTGCGTTGATTACAAATGTGGTGTCAATGAGCGTCTCGTCCAAGCAAATCATCCCATAAGACGTATCGATGATGTTCTCGATAGCTTACGTAATTCAAGATATTTATGCAAACTTGACCTGTACAAGGCATACTTACATCTCCGGGTTGACGAAGAAGCTAGCAACATCCAGACTATGTCAACTCACAGGGGTACTTATCGAGTGCATAGACTCAGTTTCGGCATAAAAACTGCACCATCAGAGTTCAATTGGATCTTTTCTCAAATTCTAAAAGGCCTAAAGAAAACGGAATCATATTTCGATGACATCATTGTACATGTTTCGACAATCGAAGAATGCAAACAAAATCTGCAAGCCTGTCTCCAGCGATTTTCTGATTACAACCTACACCTGAACAGGCAAAAATGCTCGTTCTTCCAAGAGAAAATTGAATATTTAGGGCGAATTGTGGAGTTTAACAAAATTAGTAAGTCTCCAGCGAAGATACAAGCAGTTCAGCAGATGCCCCGGCCTTCCAACACCGAAGAAGTCAAACGTTTCCTGGGACTTGTATCCTACTATTCTCGCTTTATTCCTGATGCATCAACAATTACTTACCCTTTACGGTGTCTCCTACAGAAAAATGCAAAATGGGAGTGGACTTCAACCTGTGAAGCATCCTTTTTAGGAATCAAATCTGAGCTCTGCGGCGATCGAGTTCTTGTACCCTTCGATCCGACCCTGCCTCTTGTTCTGACTACAGATGCCAGCCCTACAGGACTTGCAGCTGTGCTAAGCCATGTCATTGAAGGATATGAGAAGCCCATAGCATATGCTTCCCGCTCACTAACTGTTTCCGAAAGAAACTATAGTCAACTAGACCGTGAGAGCCTTGCAATCATCTTTGGAGTGTCACATTTTTACTACTATCTCTTCGGGACACATTTCACACTTGTTACCGACAATGTACCCATTTCGAGGATTTTCCAGCACAACAAAGCTCTCCCACAAATGACATCAGGACGTCTTCTTCGATATGCCTCTTATTTATCTGGGTTCAACTACACTCTGAAATTCAAACCCGGAAAGGAAAATGAAAACGTTGACTGCCTTTCAAGAGCTCCACTCAAACAAATAACCTCAACTGACGATGAAATGATTGGTTATGAAGTTAATCAGATATATGAGCAACTTATCTTCGAGATTTCTGATGAACAAATAACTGCTTCAAAAATAAGGAGTGAAACAGGAAAAGATCCAGATTTGTCGAAAGTATTACAAGATCTCAAAAGCAAGCCTGATGATACAGAATACACATTAGTTGATGGCATTCTGTTTAGGAAGGATCGTGTAATCATCCCAAAGAGTTTGAGGTCAACAGTTTTAAATTAACTACATGACACACATCTAGGCATAACTAAGATGAAACAGCTAGCTCGCCGCTACGTGTACTGGCCCAATATCGACAAGGACATCGAGCATCTCGTTAAAGGATGTGAAAAATGTGCGCTTACACGTCACAGTCCTCCAAAAGCTCCAGTTCATCCATGGGACCCTCCACAAAATAATTGGGAAAGAGTCCACATCGACTATGCAGGCCCTTTTGAAAACGCATATTTCCTGATGTGTGTCGATGCAAAATCTAAATGGGCTGAGGTGAAGATTATCAGAGATCCGCCTACTAGTTCAAGTACTATACATCTCCTTGAAGATATTTTCTCAGTCCACGGATATCCACAAGTACTCGTGTCAGATAACGCAACAATTTTTAAGAGTGACATTTTTCAATCATATTGCAAAACCAGAGGTGTTTTCCAGAAGTTCATTGCCCCAGGACACCCGGCTACAAACGGTCTGGCTGAAAGATCTAGCCAAACTCTTAAAAATCGACTTAAAGTAGTCTCCACTGAAACGACTCCAATTCAAGCAAAAGTCCAAAAAATACTGTTGAAGTACCGAGTAACGCCACTTGCTTGTGGTCAGTCACCAGCTGAACTCTATTTACAACGGAAGCTACGAATACGACTGGATGCAATTTTCCCATATATACCACAAACTTCAAAGACTGTTTGTCCGCCTGCACGTTCACTTCAAGTGGGGGAGAGAGTCCAGGTTCGATTCTTCATTAATAACAAACATATCTGGAAATTTGGACAAATAAAGAAGAAGCTCGGAAGAAGACATTACCTTGTGATCCTTGATTCATCTGATAGAGTGATAAAGAGACACATTAATCAACTGCGTTCGACTTTTGTTCCAAAGTCAGAGAAAGCCGTCTCATTTGGTCCAACGCAATCATTTGATGTTCCAAGACTTCCATTGCCTCTGATTCCAAGAGGACCAGACAGACATCGAACACAACAAGAACAGCCAATGGCAGCCTCTGTGCCAAATCCAGCTACGAGACAAACTTTAGAACAACAAGTGGTTCAGCCTACGGCTACGAATTCAAGACCACATCGTGAGCGGCACCTGCCTTCAATGTTTCAGGATTATGTCATGTGAACAATAAAATTGAAGACTAGGAGATCCTAATTAAAAGGGGATTTATGATTCATTATTAATAATTTCAATTTGCATAATCTGTTTATGATTGATATCCTTAATTAGTGGGGTAGACTGTGGTGACTCTAAATAACTGTATGTTAGCAGATGACTATTTCAAATGTTTATTCAATCATATGGTTATTGTTTACATTGTGTTATTCTTGTGATTATAGTTGTAGTTTTCAAATGTATTATGTTCTGTTCAGTTAATATACAGTTTTCAATTTATTAAACGATGTGTACATGCAAAATCAAGTGCGTGCTTTACTTATTACGTATTTATATATGAAATCAAAACCCACTCCAGGCCACCACTTCATAATAAGCATAATCACAATGATGTTCATAGTAGATCCCCAAAATGATATAACAGGGATAACTTCCATGATACATGTTGGGTTGTAGAGATTGTTCATGAGGGTTATGTATCGATTAATTTCTAAAAGATTTTAAGATTGGCATATATAATGTAGTAAACAACATTGATGTGTTCAAAATTTGTTACTGCTACGTTCCAGTTCATTTGTGATGGTTCAAATTATTATTTAAATAGTAAGCATTTCCCAAAAGACGCATTAATAGTTTAAGACGGAGTACTAATATTTCAACCCCGTTTTATGTCTATGATGTATATGACACTCCCTTGAGTGCGAGAAACATGATATGTTGAGGTAAACATAGCCGTTGAAGCACCCCGGAGAGATGCTGCTCTACAAGACAGACATCGCCAGTGTAGTTTACAGCACTCGGGGGTGCCGATGTTGCAATGCTCGTGTGCTGTGAAATGTTGAGGTGAACATAGCCGTTGAAGCACCCCGGAGAGATGCTGCTCTACAAGACAGACATCGCCAGTGTAGTTTACAGCACTCGGGGGTGCCGACGATGCAATGCTCGTGTGCTGTGAAATGTTGAGGTGAACATAGCCGTTGAAGCACCCCGGAGAGATGTTGCTCTTCAAGACAGACATCGCCAGTGTAGTTTACAGCACTCGGGGGTGCCAATGATGCAATGCTCGTGTGCTGTGAAATGTTGAGGTGAACATAGCCGTTGAAGCACCCCGGAGAGATGCTGCTCTTCAAGACAGACATCGCCAGTGTAGTTTACAGCACTCGGGGGTGCCGATGAAGCAATGCCAGTGTGCTGTGAAATGTTGAGGTGAACATAGCCGTTGAATCACCCCGGAGAGATGTTGCTCTTCAAGACAGACATCGCCACTGTAGTTTACAGCACTCGGGGGTGCCGATGATGCAATGCTCGTGTGCTGTGAAATGTTGAGGTGAACATAGCCGTTGAAGCACCCCGGAGAGATGTTGCTCTTCAAGACAGACATCGCCAGTGTAGTTTACAGCACTCGGGGGTTCCGATGATGCAATGCTCGTGTGCTGTGAAATGTTGAGGTGAACATAGCCGTTGAATCACCCCGGAGAGATGTTGCTCTTCAAGACAGACATCGCCAGTGTAGTTTACAGCACTCGGGGGTGCCAATGATGCAATGCTCGTGTGCTGTGAAATGTTGAGGTGAACATAGCCGTTGAAGCACCCCGGAGAGATGCTGCTCTACAAGGCAGACATCGCCAGTGTAGTTTACAGCACTCGGGGGTGCCAATGATGCAATGCTCGTGTGCTGTGAAATGTTGAGGTGAACATAGCCGTTGAAGCACCCCGGAGAGATGTTGCTCTTCAAGACAGACATCGCCAGTGTAGTTTACAACACTCGGGGGTGCCAATGATGCAATGCTCGTGTGCTGTGAAATGTTGAGGTGAACATAGCCGTTGAAGCACCCCGGAGAGATGTTGCTCTTCAAGACAGACATCGCCAGTGTAGTTTACAGCACTCGGGGGTTCCGATGATGCAATGCTCGTGTGCTGTGAAATGTTGAGGTGAACATAGCCGTTGAAGCACCCCGGAGAAATGTTGCTCTTCAAGACAGACATCGCCAGTGTAGTTTACAGCACTCGGGGGTTCCGATGATGCAATGCTCGTGTGCTGTGAAATGTTGAGGTGAACATAGTCGTTGAAGCAGCCCGGAGAGATGCTGCTCTACAAGACAGACATCGCCAGTGTAGTTTACAGCATTCGGGGGCGCCGATGATGCAATGCTCGTGTGCTGTGAAATGTTGAGGTGAACATAGCCGTTGAAGCACCCCGGAGAGATGTTGCTCTTCAAGACAGACATCGCCAGTGTAGTTTACAGGAACTCCCACAGCATCAACACGTCCATCTTGAGCCTCTCCATAAACACCTTGGACGCGTCGGCCCCAAAGTAGACCCGGGGTTCAAACTCCTCCAGCCCCAGCGAGTCCATGATCTGGTAGGCAAAGGCGTATGGGACGTGCATGCGCATAGGTCTAGTCCCGGGCGGTGGTTCAGCGGGGTCGTCAGCGACGGGCTGAAGGGAACACTCAAAGTCCGCGTAGATGCAGAACCTCTCTCGCCGGGTGTACTCGGGATGCGCAAACCGGATCTTCTCCTTCTTTGACATGTCCAAGCGGAGAGGAGCCTTAGCGTAACAGTAACGCCTATGCTCCTCCAAGCGCTGAGCGCCCGACAACCCGAGCTTGTTGGGTCGGTTGTCGAAGTAGGCGAAACACCTCTTGCAGATGTAGATCCTGTGGTCATGGGTGGTGAGCTGAGGGCGGACCAGTCGGCTCAAGTTCCTGATGAACGCGTAATGGCTGTTACCCTCAGTTGTCACGTACAGCAGGTCGCGATGGTCCTGGAGCTCCCGCCTACATATCTTCAACGGGTATACCCTGTCCTTGAACTCAAAATAGTCACACTTGATTTTACGGACAAATTGTCCGATTAAATACAAATATTATTTTATTGTTTTTAAGAAACCCATAGTTTATTCATCACCTTTAATATAATTATATCCTTTAGGATTTAAAATAGTGTATACCAGTATAATTCAAAGCAGCACCACAGCACACGAGCATTCCATCATCGGCACCCCCGAGTGCTGTAAACTACACTGGCGATGTCTGCCTTGTAGAGCAGCATCTCTCCGGGCTGCTTCAACGGCTATGTTCACCTCAACATTTCACAGCACACTGGCATTGCTTCATCGGCACCCCCGAGTGCTGTAAACTACACTGGCGATGTCTGTCTTGAAGAGCAGCATCTCTCCGGGGTGCTTCAACGGCTATGTTCACCTCAACATTTCACAGCACACTAGCATTGCTTCATCGGCACCCCCGAGTGCTGTAAACTACACTGTTGATGTCTGTCTTGAAGAGCAACATCTCTCCGGGGTGCTTCAACGGCTATGTTCATCTCAACATTTCACAGCACACGAGCATTGCATCATCGGCACCCCCGAGTGCTGTAAACTACACTGGCGATGTCTGTCTTGTAGAGCAACATCTCTCCGGGGCGCTTCAACGGCTATGTTCACCTCAACATTTCACAGCACACGAGCATTGCATCATTGGCACCCCCGATTGCTGTAAACTACACTGGCGATGTCTGTCTTGTAGAGTAAAATCTCTCCGGGGTGCTTCAACGGCTATGTTCACCTCAACATTTCACAGCACACGAGCATTGCATCATTGGCACCCCCGGGTTCAGCATGAGAGCTCTGCACCCTTCTCTGACCCGGCAGGAGATGGACGAGTACCTGGCGGCGACTCGCTGCTACCTCTGCGGTGAGGAGTTCACCGAGCAGGACGTCAAGGTGCGGGACCACAACCACGCCCCACTTTACGAGTTCCGAGGAGCGGCGCACCGCTCGTGCAACCTTCGGTACAGGGAACAGCGGGTCATCAACTGCTATTTCCACAACCTGTCCAACTATGACGCTCACTTCATAGTGCGGGAGTTGGCCATTGACCCCGGCGATGTGGACGTGCTGGCGCACACGGAGGAGCGCTACATCGCTTTCACCAAGCGGTTCCACTTTGGCCAGCCCGGGGACAACCAACGACAGTCATCTTTCGCGGTGCGGTTCCTGGACACCTACAGGTTCTTGTCCATGAGCCTGGCCAACCTGGCGGCGGGGCTTTCCACGGATAAGATGCGTGAGACCAGGAAGCGGTTCCCCAACGACCGGCTCTTCGACCTGGTGCGCAGGAAGGGCGTGTTCTCCTACGACTTTGTCACGTCGTACGACACGTTGTACTCCACCAGACAGCTTCCTCCTCGGGCCGCGTTCAAAAACAGCATGACCCTGGAGGATATCAAGGAGGAGGAGTACGAGCACGCCCTCAACGTGTGGCGAGCCTTTGACTGCAACCACCTCAAGGACTATGCCGACAAGTACCTGCGCTGTGACATCGCCCTCCTCATCGATGTGTTCGAGCAGTTCCGCGACACCTCTTTGGCTGAGTATGGACTGGACCCTGCCCACTACTACACCCTGCCCTCTTACGCCTGGGACGTCATGCTCAAGACCTGCGGCGTGGAGCTGGGCACGCTGCGGGACTTTGACATGTACCTCTTCGTGGAGCAAGGCATCAGAGGAGGTATCTCCCAGGCCATCACCCGCTACGCCAAAGCCAACCACGAGTGATGCCGCCCCGAGGACCGACGCCCCGACGAGCCGACACGCCACCTCCTGTACCTGGATGCCAATAACTTGTACGGCTGGGCCATGTCCCAGTACCTGCCCACTGGAGACTTCCAGTGGCTCAGCCGTGAGGAGATTGACGCCTTGGACATCGCCTCGTTGGACGCGGAAGCCGACCGGGGCTACATACTAGAGGTGGACCTCAACTACCCCGCCCGTCTCCACGACCTGCACAGGGACCTCCCCTACTGCTGTGAGACCAAGCGGCCTCCAATAGGCAAGTTCCCCAAGCTGATGACCACCCTGGACAACAAGGAGCACTACATCTGCCACTACAGGATCCTGCAGCAGGCGCTGAACAACGGACTGGAGCTTGTGGCTGTGCACAGGGCCGTCTCGTTCCGCCAGTCTCGATGGCTCGAGCCCTACATCCTGATGAACACCGAGCTGAGGAAGAAGGCCAAGACCAAGTTTGAGCAGGACTTTTTCAAGCTCATGAATAATGCGGTCTTCGGCAAGACCATCGAGAACGTGCGCAAGCGCCTGAACGTCAAGCTGGTCTGCACTCCGGAGAGGTTCAGCAAGTACGTGGCCAAGTCCAATTTCCTGGACCGCACTTACTACACAGAGGACGTGGCCCTCATCCATCTAGCCAGAGTGAACATCGTTCTGGACAAACCCATCTACATCGGCATGTCTGTCCTGGAGCTGAGCAAGTGGCTCATGTACGAGTTCTTGCGCAAGATGAAGGACCGCTACGGTGACCGCCTGACCGTAAACTACATGGACACGGACAGCTTCGTGTTTGACATCATCTCTCAGGATATCTACAGGGAGATGATGGAACACCTGGAGGATTTTGACACCAGCGCCTACCCCAGGTCCCACCCCTGCTACAGCCCCATCAACGCTAAAGTCATCGGCAAGTTCAAGGACGAGTGCGCTGGCAGATCCCTGTTTGAGTACCTCGGGCTTCGTTCCAAGCTCTACTTCATGGACATCGAGGACCCGAGCGAGGAGACGGGATCCAAGGCTCTCAAGCGTGCCAAGGGAGTCGCCAAGGGGGTCGTCAAGAACATCCTTACCCCCGACGACTACAGGGAATGCCTGTTCAACGAGGTGTTGAAGACCACCGTCAACACCCGGTTCCAGTCCCACCTGCACCGCGTCTTCACAGTCCAGGTGGAGAAAATTTCCCTGAGCCCGAAAGATGACAAGCGCTACGTCCTGGCGGATGGGATCCACACCTTGCCTTGGGGACACAAGGACATCCCACCACTGGCTGAAGGAGGACGAGACCAGCTCGTTAATCAACAACAGCCAATGGATGAGGAGGAGGATGACGTTGATGAAGAGTTCCCTGTGTAGGCTTATGTTTATATGTAAATAGTATTTTTAATTTATTTGTAAATAGTATTTTTAATTTATTTGTAAATAGTATTTTTAATTTATTTGTAAATAGTATTTGTAAGCAATTATATTGTAAACGTTTTAGTTCACAGCAGATATCTGTGTTGTTATTACCTCACCCGTATTTCCTCATTATATTTTCAAAATCATCAACATGTCCAAGTTATAACTTTTTCCAAATTAAAATAATTAAAAAAAATTTTAAATAAAAAAATATCGAGATATTGGACATGTACCTTTCTTAAATATTGAAGTAAGGACAAATGAACAACAACAAGTGATTGCAATATATCGTATTTATTTCAAAACATAATAAGAATATACAAACACACAATTATTAAAAAGAATAAAATAAAGTATCAGTAATGTAGTGGTGAGAAGATGGAGTAGAAGAGCCTGCGGACCAGAGCGTCGTTGACCGTGGGGGACGCCAGATCGAAGAGCTGCACGTAGTCACCGAGCGCCATACCGAGGACCGCCCGGCAGTACAGGTAGGTGAGGCAGTAGTGGCCGCAAACGGAAGTACCATAGCCCTGGAGTCGATACCTGTTGTAGACATAGCGGCGGCGCGAGTTGCGCCTCAGGAACCTCTGGTAGTCCGCCTGGTATGGAGACCTGCCGTAGCTGTCGAAGTATTCCAGCCGGTCCTCAGAGCAGTAGAATGCCACCCAGTGGTCTCCTCTCTCAGTGTGTGAAATGGTGTTGGCCACTATGGCGGTCTGGGGTTGAACGGGTGAGTGAGGTAGACGGTCAGAGGCGCAGACCAGAACGCTCCTCAGTCCGGGGACTTGCGCCAGGCTCCTCTCGATCTGGGTGGTGTTCAACGTGGGCGGAAGCAGCAGCAACACTCGAGGGCCGATGAGTCCGACCTGTCGTTGGCCATCAGCCAGTCGCGCAGGACGATACAGTTGTGCAGAGCGCAACGGTTGAGGGCGCTCTTATGGTGGCTGCAGCGCAGGGTCCGGCAGGAGGGTGGTCCGTTGAGGGACCCACAACCCAGGTCGTCCATGTCCTGCACGGTGGTGGCAGCAGGCTCGACGATCAGGTGCCGCTGAACGAAAGTCCTCTTCTGCGACCCCTTGACGTAGACGATGGGGCGGTGGATGAAGCAGGCCCGCAGCTTGTCCAGCAGGGCGACGTAGGCGATATCGCCCTGGTCCCACTCGAGTCCATGGCAGTGACGCGTGAGCCAGCCGCTCTCGCGCAGTTTCTCGCTGGTCAGGAGGTCTCGATTGAAGGGCGGACGAGCGATGTGATGCATGATTAGCGTGCCGGTAGTCACGTCCACCACGCAGACCTCCTTCAGCAAATAGTCGTTGTCGCTGTCCTTGAAGCACTGCATGTCCATCACCACGCTTCCGTGATGGCAGCGCACTAGGCCGGTGGCGGCGGCGGTAGGCTCGTTGTAGATTGGCGGCGGCACGTCCATCTCGCGAGGTCGGCTGAACTGAGAGCGAGCGCGCGCTGCCTCGGCCTTAAGTAGGTGGGCGGGCGGCGGCGGCGGCGGCGGAGGAGATAACCCGTTTTACCCTCCAAAGTCCACAGTCACGTTGCGGTGACGGTCCACCTCCACAACGTTGTCCAACTCGGCGTACACTATGCAGTTGAACGCCTCCGCCAACGCTTCGGAGAACCCAATCTCTATGCGCAGGTTACCGTTGCGCACCAGGTTCCAGTGGCTGGATTGAGAGGCTGCCATATCGGGCGTCAGATCAAACGCCATCAGGCAGTATCCGTAGGGGTATTCGTTGCGACTGACTTCATTACCACAGTCTGAGAAATTGATGCCGGTGCCAGTGTACAGCGTGTGGTAGGCGAGCACGCACAACTCATGACCGAACGTGTAATCCGGTTGAAGCGGCTTACATGGCACTTGCTCACCATCTATGTACAGCGCGAAGAAGTTCACGTGGCTGTGGGTGAAGTTGAAGGGTTCTTCTTGTAGTCCCCGTTGAACGCCTGATTGCTGACCAGGCCAACTATAACGCGTTTCGGCAGTTGACCCAGAAACACACTGTCCAGAGTCTTGCTGCTAATACCGGAGGGTAGCGTGAAGGATTTGACTTCCACGCGCGTAATGGGATATTTGGCTGTGCCCGACTCCAGCGTCCTGCTGTGAGCCAACAGCACGCTCGGGTTGATCTTACAGCGGCGCATAAACAGGTTGACTTCGGCGATGTCCACTTTGTAGTATGTCACGGTTTTGGACATGATGGAGAATGAGTTCTTTGACCTGATCAGACGAAAGCGCATCTCCACACCGTTTAACATGAACTTCTCCTGGTTGCACAGGTCGACGTGCAGATGTCCGACCATGTCCACGTACCGGCTTCCCTTGATAAACTCTCTCCTTTTCTTGAGCCCGGTATAATTATCCTCCTCAGTATTGTCCATGTACCCGGCATAGTCCTCGTAGAACAACTCCGCGGTGAGGTTCGATGTCTTGGCATCACCGCCATAGGACAACAGGTTCTCCAGGTAGGCGCGATAGGCGTACGTGTTGTTCTGAGGAGACACCAGTTTGTTGTTCAGGTACAGGTCCACTTGACTGAACAGCGAGTGCAGCCAGTTGTAAATCGGACCCACCTCTTTTATCGCTTGATCACCCGTTACAGCGCCTCCATTAGCCGTTCTAATGGTAGCCTTCACATGCAGTAGCGTCTGTGACAGATCCGTGTACTCGTCCCCATGACCCGGAACTATGAACTCAACGGGTGAGTCGTCTGTCAGGGAGGAGATGGGCTAGTACTGCACCCATTTACCACTCTCTATACTGGTCTGCGTGGGCGGTAGCGAGAACAGGTCCAACTCGGTCTTGACACACTCGCACGACTTCTGATGTAGAAACGCCATTATCCAAAAATGTCCCTCACGGTACTCCTGTTCTTCTTACGTCGCACAACGGTCTTGCTTGTCCTCTTCTTAGCGACGCGTTTTGCAGGCTTCCTTTTCCTCTTGGGCGCAGCGCGCTTCTTCTTCCTAACTCCGAGGAGTTTAGCCAGAGACTGAGGGGTCACTCGCTGTACGCGCCTCCTCTTATAGGTGCCACCACCGCTCAGCACGCGATCCAGTTTTCCATCAGCCTTACGTTTCAGCGACCCGGTAAACTGCCTGAGTCGGGCGTTGGCTGCGACTCGGGGGTCGGCTGTGCCCGCCGCCACGTCGCCCAAGAAGCCCACACCGGACCTCAGTGCCTCCTTGCCCAGCGCCGATGCGCCGGATCTGATCAACGGGACCACTGTACGCATCAGCCCGCCTAGGAAACTGCCGATGCCGTGACCGCGTTGGAAAGCGGCTCCTCTGAATACCGTGGACACTCCGTGCCCAGACTGCTGTTGGCGGTAGTACGCCAGATAGGGGTCGTTCGGGTTCATTGCTGCTGCTACTCTCTGCGCAGGTGAAGCTTCATGCACGTAGTCCCGAAGTGGAATGGCAGGTGGCGCCCGACGCTGTCCCTTAAATCGACTTCCACGCTATCGAAGGAGCTCTTCATCAGCGGCACGTAGTGAGGGTCGGTGAAGTGCACGGTGATACTCGCACCGTAGATGTAGTTTTTTGCGTCGATGTTCACAATCTTTAACAAGGGCGCTACAGTGTCACCTACTAGCTGAGGTTCCACCAGGTCACAATACACGTACATGTGCGAAGGGATCCCAGCCAGTAAGTTGGGTGGTCTTATAGCTTTTCTATGTTTGATGAAATCCACATTGTGCACATCGTATCCCAACTGTAACGCTAGGGTGGGGCTAAATTCCAGTTGCACCACAGTCTGGTCTATCGAGATCAATTCCACCTTCCCAATCTCTTTGTCGTACTCAAACTGGCATTGGTATGAGTCCAATTTTGGAATGGCGTTGATGGCGTTGACCAGTTCATCGATGTCTTTATAGTTTCCAGCTTCCACCTTTACAGCGGTCAGTTCAGGCTTGCCGGTGTCATCCTTAGTGTAGAGATATACGCGAGCGTCCTCCCCCACTGTGACAAACGAGCATGGGTAATGGACCTCGACTAAAGCGACTTCCCATTCACCATCACCACCCAATCGCACAACTGACGGTAGATGGGTGATGTAGTTAGCCACGGTGTTGTTTGGATAATAGTCCATTGAGCTGTTGCTGGGCAACGTCAGGTACAGCTGCCTGCGCTTTGTCGTCATAGCAGCTGTTGCACTTCAGATGCAGGTACCCACGAGTTGAAGTCCTCTCCGTAACCGACCCACTTGACCAAGTAGCGCTTACTGCGGCCTCGCCCTTTAGTGTCCAGTATTTTATCTATTTGGTACAGGCGATCCGGGGCGACCGTTACCTTTTGCATCTCATGCTCGTAGAAGCGCCCTTCCAGCGGCGTCCCGTTCAGGTCTCGCAGCACGTACAATGGTAGAGGATGTGACCCGTATACGTGGTCCACCACAAACAGCTCCTTACTCCAGTTGGTCTCATAACCTTTGGCGAACGTGCCCTTCTCCTTGGCTATGCGCACCGTGTCGCCCGGCTCAAACCTGGGCTTGCACCGCCGGATCGCTTTTCCATACATGTGACGCCACACCTTATACACCGTTTTTCCATCGCCGCTTTCCGCGTCCACGGGTCGCAAACCACCACCCAAGCTCTTGTGCGGGCTGCGGTTGTATGCATCCACAAGCCTGTCCAACACGTCGATGTAGCGATACGTGTTTTTGTAGGTTAGGTAGCGCCACATGCGGTTCTTGAGCGTGCGGTTGACTCGCTCCACCACCGCCGCCTTCACGTCGGGGTTCTGCGTGGTGACGTACGTGACACCGTGACTCTTGAATACTCGCTTGGTAGCGGCCCCGGTGAACTCCGTCCCCTTGTCAGTCTGTAGACAGCGAGGAGTCGCCTCGGAGAATATCCTCTCGAACGCTGCCGCCACCTCTTGCCCGCTTTTCCTCCTCAGTGGTACCGCAAACAACCGCTTACTGAATACATCGATCACAGTCAGCAGGTAGTTGACCCCGTCGTTGTGCTGGCTGAGACCGCGCATATCGTTCAGGTCCGCCTGCCACAGCTCCTGAGGCCCAAAAACGGCGTAGCGGTTGCGGGGAAACCGCTTGCGCGCAGGCTTGTGCAGCGTGTAGGTGTCCTGGGCACGCTGCCATTCCACCGCTCTGCGTTTCGGGAGGCGTGTTTCTCCCCAGGGGCTCGATGCAGTGTCCAGCCCCCCGCTTAGGTAACGCAACGCCGTGGGATTGCTCATGTATTCTTTAGGCACGTTCATGTTTTTCAAGGCGGTCATCACTTGTTGCCAACCGGTAGGCAATCGGTCCGCCCTTCGCGCTCTCACTATGCTGTGCGCGATGTCCACTATATTGGAATTGGGGGCGTTCTCGTTGTTCACATACACCACCTCACTGGCGTCCCAGGCGATGGGGCTGCCTTGCTGGGTCATGAACCGCAACAAGTTGCGCGCCACCGACTTGTAGATTTTTGGGAACGATGCCAACACCCCCTCCTCCGAGGTGCTAGACTCACGTTTCACGTGACTCGGACCTGCCTCTCCCTCCTCCTCCTCCCCCTCGATGATTGACAGGCCTATGGGTTGACGTTTAGCCGCGGAAAAGTGCAGGAACCGCTGTAACACCTGTTGATATTGTTTCCATTTTTCCGTATCGTTCAGCCGCTTGTCGCTCAGTATGCGATGCATCTCAGCGTCCAGGCCGGCTGGCTTATTGGTACTGCCTGCTTCTCCTCCTCCTGGTCCTGGTCCTTCTCGCAATCTCTCGATGAGCTCCTGCGGTACAACTACCATTTTCTTAGCGTGCTCCATTTTTTCAAATTACTTTCTGCATCAACACAGGCAACACCGCACTCAACAGCAAGGGCAGGAGGATCCCACCGCCCCATTGTACAAGGTAGCGTCGCTTCTTGACCCAACCCTCACCGCGTTTCACCAGCCGTCTGAGCGCCTGTTTGTGCTTTCTCAACTTTCGTTTATGACAGGTGGTGAGCGGCACGTTCCCGCGTAACACGTTGTACGCACACTCACACACTGACCTGATACGGCTGTTCTCGCACGCTTTTAACAGGGCCTTGCGTTCCTTGGGTGTAGCGTGCACCAGAGCAGTCAGCAGGGCTGTGTCTTTCTTCACGCGGTGCGACATGATGACTGACGCTGGCGCGCACTCAGCCTATTTATCACTTTTTCTTGGGTAGGTACACGTAGTTAACCGGGTCGTCTGGAAAAATGGCCGAACGTACGCGCATCTCCTCGGGTGTAGACTGTTTCAAGTCTATCAGCAGATAGGCGTGAGGATCACGCGTGGCGTCCGCGTAAGCCTCCTCCACAAATTTGGGGTTCTCCGGGTATACTTGGCGAGCCAAGTGTTTGATCTGAGCGCGGTCCCGGGGATTCTTGAAACACACTATGTAATGAGCGTTCAGTGATATGTCGCGCTGGCCCTTGCCCTGATGAAACAGGTTTTGCATGATGAAGAACACGCTCATGTTGCGGTGATGGGAGCCCTTGGTGAACAGGTCCGCCACGCCGGGGCCAGCCTCACGCATCATGTCATCGACGATAACCAGGGAGGGCTCGCTACCATCGTAGTCGTCCAGGTCGGGCAGGCCGGCTACGTAGCGCACAGTAGGGTCATCGGCTCCTCCTCCTCCACCGCCGCTACCGCAGTGCCAGGTGATACGGGCGAAGCGCGTATCGCACATGCGGTCGGCGTGCCCTATGAAGCGAGCCACAAAGTGCGACTTGCCGCTGCCCGAAGGTCCAGCCACGATGGCGGTGAACGGGTGTTTCCACCTCAAGTCCATGGTGGCTACTAACACAGCCACGCACCGCCTCGACTCTTATAATTAATTGAGTTTATATATTAATTTTTTTTTATTTTTATATTTATTTTTTATTTTAAATTAATAAGGATAAAGGAATAAGGTTTTTTTTTATTTATTCAAACAAATTCCAGAAGAGCTCCTTTGCTGCCGGGGGGACCGCTCCTCTTGACCAGACTCATCCTCGACCCCACACCCACGTTGTACTGGCCGATGACATGGTCTCCCAAGACGGCCAAGTATCTACGAGGCATGTAGATCCTCAGCGGGTCGTCACCAGTCAGCCCCTCCAAAGTGGCCATTATCGCCTCGCCATAAGGAGTATCCATCCGCTCAAATGACCGGATGGGGTAAGTTATGTTGTCCCGCAGATCGGCTATGCGGGTATAACCCCCCGCCTTGCAGCTGTTGAGGGCTGACTTGAGGTCTCCTGTTTGGTCCATGCTGCTCGTTGAGTTTCTGGATGTGGAATGGTTGTGGCTCACCACCGAGTCGTATTATATAGGCTCACTGCGTCAACAAGTTGTTTACGTCATTGTGTGTGTTTTTCCGGGTCATTGTGGTGTTTACTTCTTGCGCTTTGGGATGACGCAATCGCCTCCAGCCTTACGTTTTCCCTCGCAAACTGTTGCGCAATCGCGGGTCTTACGCCAGGCGGGTAGGGGAGTCACGGTCCTACTAACTCCGTTAATTTTAGGCACTCCGGTATCGCTATTAATCCACATATTTTCTAGTCTCGTTAACAGGTCCGTGAGGCATTTGCAAATTTCATCGTCTCTATCCTCGTCCAAGTATAGGCCGCAACTGTGCGTAGGGCGTCCGCCTTTGAATACCGACATCTTCAATAAAACGTTTCCTAAGTTGGCAGGGTTCTTTACTGTAAATTGACATTCAGCATCACTCCAACTGCATGATGGAGAATCGGTAGGCGTATTCCTGTCCACTGTCCATCCAACAACGGGCTTCTTGCTCCTCTTCTTAGTTATGGTAGGCGGTCTAGCATTCTCATCCATGGCGTCAAGCTCCTCCATCAGAGAGCGGATGGTTCGATCCACCTCGGTTGCGCTGTTGCTGCTGCTCATGGCGTCTCGGGAAAAACTGAGGCTGCGGTAGCGGACCTCAGGTTTATATACCGGCAGCGCGCGCAACCGGGTATGTCCCCGCCGAGCGGTGGCGCCCAAAGAGGGCGCGCCACGACAGCAAGCCGCTGAGCAATTCAAGGGTGCAACCTTGAGCGTCAGCAAACCGCTGAGTAATTCCTTCCTGGGCAACTCCTTCAGGACCGTCCCCCGACACGCGCCGCCAACCGCTCCCGGTCGGCGGGGGCTTTTTAAGCCGCACGTAGACCACAACACGGGGGGGGTCAGCTAGCTCTGTGAATAAGTCCACAACGGGGGGGGGGTCAGCTAGCTCTGTGAATAAGTCCACAACGGGGGGGGGACGTCAGCTAGCTCTGTGAATAAGTCCACAACCATATAGTTTTTGATAAAGGAATATCGTTTATTTTTATAGTTTTTTTTTTTTGGATAAAGGAAATTTTATTTATTTATTTATTTTTTGCTTTAATCTTTATTTACAATTTTTTTATTATAATCTTTACTTAACCCCCGTTTACAATAACCTTTGCAAAGACCTGGTCGGATTCTAAAAGACGTAAATTAATCACGCGTTGACAGGCAACATGCGGTTTATTGATGCCATCCAAAGCAGCTTGAACTTGTAGGCGTTTTTGTTCAGGCAACCGCTTCTTAATCCACATCCTGATGGACAATTCGGCAAAGTGACCCGTTGTGTAATACTTCACCGTCTGTAGGAATATCTCCGCATCGATTGACTCAATGTCTTCAATTACAGATCTAACTGTAAATGGTTTTGTATGATAATATTCACCTTCCAGTGACACATCAATTCCAACATTAAACATTTTGTTAGGTCTAGTCAGTGTAGGAGCTTGTGAGCAAATGATTCTAACATAAATAACTGGAGAACTCTCACTAATGAGATAACCTCAGGCAGTCACGTAGTCCTTACCAAAACATGTAATACTAGAAAATGATGGGGAAGGGAGTATTTTATTTATGTTTTTTTTTCTTTAATTTTTTCTTTTTTTTATCTTTTATTTTTCTTTATTGAAAGAAGAAAAAGAATTTAGAGTGACTAGAGCCCTCCCAAACTGTTTTTATGGTCATTGACTTTAAAATCACTAAAGTAGATAGGTAATCATTGTTTTGTGGCCAATCCGCTTCCCAAGCACTCTTACCACAGCAAAAACAAGTGTGCTGCAAATTATTAGAGTCTGAAAAGCGATACACTTTAACAATTCTTGCAGGATACAGAACTCTATTACAATAATGCTCAGTGTACTGACAGTAGCGGCATTGATAGACTCTCTTGCCATTGTATCTATTATACAAGTCTAACACCTGAGGATCCGTTTCGGGGTTGTTAAGCACTAACACATGTTCCCGAACATACCCCTTGAGGCAAGATGCAATGTATCGCTGTATAGGCACTGGCAATTGTGCAATCCCCTGACACAGAATGTATTTATTCTTTCTTATTACAATACACGATTGCTGAGCTAGTGACAGTGGGTTGTATGCTTCCATGACTAACTCAAGATTCAGACTGGTCAAGCACTTAGCTTGAGGAGTCTAGTAAGTAAACAAGTTATATAATGAGGGATTTTCCTCCGTGAACATCAAGTCCACTAATGAGTAAACAAATTATTTAATGAAGGATTTTTCCTCCGTGAACAACAAGTCCACTAATGAGTAAACAGATTGAGTTTATCTAAGTTTCAGTTTAAGTCAGAGAGTCAAACTATTGCCATCAATATGAACAGTGGCAGTGGCGGTCTCGCCCAAGACCCCAGCTCCGGCGCGGACCACAGCAGCCGCAGCAGCAGCCGTCTCAACAACCCGAACCAGAGGCGGGGCCGAGTGGGGAACTGAGGCCCGAGCCAGAGCCAGAGCCAGAGGCGGGGCCAAGTGGGGAACCGAGGCCCCACGTTGTATATATTAACTCCTCGGATTCTGATTAAATAAAAAAAAATACCTATTTCCTTTTTCCTTATCTCAAAGAAATAAATAAAGAAAAGAATTACAAAACAAACAAAAACAAAGTGACAAAGTTTAGCTGAGGATTGGGAGGATCAGCCCTGTGTCGATCCCCCCGCCCGACTTTCCCCATAGCCAAGCTCGGACCCCCCCCGCGCATTCCATTATTCCATTATTTATTCATGTTATTTTATTATTTTTGTATGAATTATAATTTTATTTTCTTCATCTTTATTATAAATTAAAAACTTAAAACTACTTTTGTGAAGAAGTCTCAGCCCTCTCTTTCGCTTGAAACTCCTCCATTGCAATCTCAAGAGCATGAAAACTCTCCCAGTCTGCATTATATTGTTCCCATTCTTCATTACATGTAGGTTGGGAGCACCAACACGTAGTTATCCGTTCCCACATTTTTTCATATTCCCTTCGCAGTTGGAGAGCATATTCCTCTTCTATCACCTCAACGGTAGCGAGGAGTTCTTTATCAGGGATATTACCTTCCCATACGCTATTAGCATACTTTTCTTCGATTCCCTCAACGATCTTGATGAGGTCCTCATCAGGAATACTGCTCTCCCATACATTATCAGTGTTCATATTGATGGCAATAGTTTCACTCTCTGACTTAAACTGAAACTTAGATAAACTCAATCTGTTTACTCATTAGTGGACTTGTTGTTCACGGAGGAAAAATCCTTCATTAAATAATTTGTTTACTCATTAGTGGACTTGATGTTCACGGAGGAAAATCCCTCATTATATAACTTGTTTACTTACTAGACTCCTCAAGCTAAGTGCTTGACCAGTCTGAATCTTGAGTTAGTCATGGAAGCATACAACCCACTGTCACTAGCTCAGCAATCGTGTATTGTAATAAGAAAGAATAAATACATTCTGTGTCAGGGGATTGCACAATTGCCAGTGCCTATACAGCGATACATTGCATCTTGCCTCAAGGGGTATATTCGGGAACATGTGTTAGTGCTTAACAACCCCGAAACGGATCCTCAGGTGTTAGACTTGTATAATAGATACAATGGCAAGAGAGTCTATCAATGCCGCTACTGTCAGTACACTGAGCATTATTGTAATAGAGTTCTGTATCCTGCAAGAATTGTTAAAGTGTATCGCTTTTCAGACTCTAATAATTTGCAGCACACTTGTTTTTGCTGTGGTAAGAGTGCTTGGGAAGCGGATTGGCCACAAAACAATGATTACCTATCTACTTTAGTGATTTTAAAGTCAATGACCATAAAAACAGTTTGGGAGGGCTCTAGTCACTCTAAATTCTTTTTCTTCTTTCAATAAAGAAAAATAAAAGATAAAAAAAAGAAAAAATAAAAGAAAAAAAACATAAATAAAATACTCCCTTCCCCATCATTTTCTAGTATTACATGTTTTGGTAAGGACTACGTGACTGCCTGAGGTTATCTCATTAGTGAGAGTTCTCCAGTTATTTATGTTAGAATCATTTGCTCACAAGCTCCTACACTGACTAGACCTAACAAAATGTTTAATGTTGGAATTGATGTGTCACTGGAAGGTGAATATTATCATACAAAACCATTTACAGTTAGATCTGTAATTGAAGACATTGAGTCAATCGATGCGGAGATATTCCTACAGACGGTGAAGTATTACACAACGGGTCACTTTGCCGAATTGTCCATCAGGATGTGGATTAAGAAGCGGTTGCCTGAACAAAAACGCCTACAAGTTCAAGCTGCTTTGGATGGCATCAATAAACCGCATGTTGCCTGTCAACGCGTGATTAATTTACTTCTTTTAGAATCCGACCAGGTCTTTGCAAAGGTTATTGTAAACGGGGGTTAAGTAAAGATTATAATAAAAAAATTGTAAATAAAGATTAAAGCAAAAAATAAATAAATAAATAAAATTTCCTTTATCCAAAAAAAAAAAACTATAAAAATAAACGATATTCCTTTATCAAAAACTATATGGTTGTGGACTTATTCACAGAGCTAGCTGACGTCCCCCCCCCCCGTTGTGGACTTATTCACAGAGCTAGCTGACCCCCCCCCCCGTTGTGGACTTATTCACAGAGCTAGCTGACCCCCCCCGTGTTGTGGTCTACGTGCGGCTTAAAAAGCCCCCGCCGACCGGGAGCGGTTGGCGGCGCGTGTCGGGGGACGGTCCTGAAGGAGTTGCCCAGGAAGGAATTACTCAGCGGTTTGCTGACGCTCAAGGTTGCACCCTTGAATTGCTCAGCGTCTTGCTGTCGTGGCGCGCCCTCTTTGGGCGCCACCGCTCGGCGGGGACATACCCGGTTGCGCGCGCTGCCGGTATATAAACCTGAGGTCCGCTACCGCAGCCTCAGTTTTGCCCGAGACGCCATGAGCAGCAGCAACAGCGCAACCGAGGTGGATCGAACCATCCGCTCTCTGATGGAGGAGCTTGACGCCATGGATGAGAATGCTAGACCGCCTACCATAACTAAGAAGAGGAGCAAGAAGCCCGTTGTTGGATGGACAGTGGACAGGAATACGCCTACCGATTCTCCATCATGCAGTTGGAGTGATGCTGAATGTCAATTTACAGTAAAGAACCCTGCCAACTTAGGAAACGTTTTATTGAAGATGTCGGTATTCAAAGGCGGACGCCCTACGCACAGTTGCGGCCTATACTTGGACGAGGATAGAGACGATGAAATTTGCAAATGCCTCACGGACCTGTTAACGAGACTAGAAAATATGTGGATTAATAGCGATACCGGAGTGCCTAAAATTAACGGAGTTAGTAGGACCGTGACTCCCCTACCCGCCTGGCGTAAGACCCGCGATTGCGCAACAGTTTGCGAGGGAAAACGTAAGGCTGGAGGCGATTGCGTCATCCCAAAGCGCAAGAAGTAAACACCACAACGACCCGGAAAAACACACACAATGACGTAAACAACTTGTTGACGCAGTGAGCCTATATAATACGACTCGGTGGTGAGCCACAACCATTCCACATCCAGAAACTCAACGAGCAGCATGGACCAAACAGGAGACCTCAAGTCAGCCCTCAACAGCTGCAAGGCGGGGGGTTATACCCGCATAGCCGATCTGCGGGACAACATAACTTACCCCATCCGGTCATTTGAGCGGGTGGATACTCCTTATGGCGAGGCGATAATGGCCACTTTGGAGGGGCTGACTGTTGACGACCTGCTGAGGATCTACATGCCTCGTAGATACTTGGCCGTCTTGGGAGACCATGTCATCGGCCAGTACAACGTGGGTGTGGGGTCGAGGATGAGTCTGGTCAAGAGGAGCGGTCCCCCCGGCAGCAAAGGAGCTCTTCTGGAATTTGTTTGAATAAATAAAAAAAAACCTTATTCCTTTATCCTTATTAATTTAAAATAAAAAATAAATATAAAAATAAAAAAAAATAAATATATAAACTCAATTAATTATAAGAGTCGAGGCGGTGCGTGGCTGTGTTAGTAGCCACCATGGACTTGAAGTGGAAACACCCGTTCACCGCCATCGTGGCTGGACCTTCGGGCAGCGGCAAGTCGCACTTTGTGGCTCGCTTCATAGGGCACGCCGACCGCATGTGCGATACGCGCTTCGCCCGTATCACCTGGCACTGCGGTAGCGGCGGTGGAGGAGGAGGAGCCGATGACCCTACTGTGCGCTACGTAGCCGGCCTGCCCGACCTGGACGACTACGATGGTAGCGAGCCCTCCCTGGTTATCGTCGATGACATGATGCGTGAGGCTGGCCCCGGCGTGGCGGACCTGTTCACCAAGGGCTCCCATCACCGCAACATGAGCGTGTTCTTCATCATGCAAAACCTGTTTCATCAGGGCAAGGGCCAGCGCGACATATCACTGAACGCTCATTACATAGTGTGTTTCAAGAATCCCCGGGACCGCGCTCAGATCAAACACTTGGCTCGCCAAGTATACCCGGAGAACCCCAAATTTGTGGAGGAGGCTTACGCGGACGCCACGCGTGATCCTCACGCCTATCTGCTGATAGACTTGAAACAGTCTACACCCGAGGAGATGCGCGTACGTTCGGCCATTTTTCCAGACGACCCGGTTAACTACGTGTACCTACCCAAGAAAAAGTGATAAATAGGCTGAGTGCGCGCCAGCGTCAGTCATCATGTCGCACCGCGTGAAGAAAGACACAGCCCTGCTGACTGCTCTGGTGCACGCTACACCCAAGGAACGCAAGGCCCTGTTAAAAGCGTGCGAGAACAGCCGTATCAGGTCAGTGTGTGAGTGTGCGTACAACGTGTTACGCGGGAACGTGCCGCTCACCACCTGTCATAAACGAAAGTTGAGAAAGCACAAACAGGCGCTCAGACGGCTGGTGAAACGCGGTGAGGGTTGGGTCAAGAAGCGACGCTACCTTGTACAATGGGGCGGTGGGATCCTCCTGCCCTTGCTGTTGAGTGCGGTGTTGCCTGTGTTGATGCAGAAAGTAATTTGAAAAAATGGAGCACGCTAAGAAAATGGTAGTTGTACCGCAGGAGCTCATCGAGAGATTGCGAGAAGGACCAGGACCAGGAGGAGGAGGAGCAGGCAGTACCAATAAGCCAGCCGGCCTGGACGCTGAGATGCATCGCATACTGAGCGACAAGCGGCTGAACGATACGGAAAAATGGAAACAATATCAACAGGTGTTACAGCGGTTCCTGCACTTTTCCGCGGCTAAACGTCAACCCATAGGCCTGTCAATCATCGAGGGGGAGGAGGAGGAGGGAGAGGCAGGTCCGAGTCACGTGAAACGTGAGTCTAGCACCTCGGAGGAGGGGGTGTTGGCATCGTTCCCAAAAATCTACAAGTCGGTGGCGCGCAACTTGTTGCGGTTCATGACCCAGCAAGGCAGCCCCATCGCCTGGGACGCCAGTGGGGTGGTGTATGTGAACAACGAGAACGTCCCCAATTCCAATATAGTGGACATCGCGCACAGCATAGTGAGAGCGCGAAGGGCGGACCGATTGCCTACCGGTTGGCAACAAGTGATGACCGCCTTGAAAAACATGAACGTGCCTAAAGAATACATGAGCAATCCCACGGCGTTGCGTTACCTAAGCGGGGGGCTGGACACTGCATCGAGCCCCTGGGGAGACACGACGGCCTCCTCATCACCCCTGTCACCGAGGTTGACACCGATGCTAGACCGCCTGAGACCGCGACCTCCGGCAGCCAGGAGAAGGATAATAACCGAGGAACCCGACCAGGAATCGTCATTGGACAACTGGGAGCCGTTCTCACCGTAATGGAGAAGCTGTACTATGACCCGAGCCAGCCCGGTTCCCTTGGTGGGGTGGCTGCTCTGGCCAGAGCCGCGCGCCTCCCGAAACGCAGAGCGGTGGAATGGCAGCGTGCCCAGGACACCTACACGCTGCACAAGCCTGCGCGCAAGCGGTTTCCCCGCAACCGCTACGCCGTTTTTGGGCCTCAGGAGCTGTGGCAGGCGGACCTGAACGACATGCGCGGTCTCAGCCAGCACAACGACGGGGTCAACTACCTGCTGACTGTGATCGATGTATTCAGTAAGCGGTTGTTTGCGGTACCACTGAGGAGGAAAAGCGGGCAAGAGGTGGCGGCAGCGTTCGAGAGGATATTCTCCGAGGCGACTCCTCGCTGTCTACAGACTGACAAGGGGACGGAGTTCACCGGGGCCGCTACCAAGCGAGTATTTAAGAGTCACGGTGTCACGTACGTCACCACGCAGAACCCCGACGTGAAGGCGGCGGTGGTGGAGCGAGTCAACCGCACGCTCAAGAACCGCATGTGGCGCTACCTAACCTACAAAAACACGTATCGCTACATCGACGTGTTGGTTAGGCTTGTGGATGCATACAACCGCAGCCCGCACAAGAGCTTGGGTGGTGGTTTGCGACCCGTGGACGCGGAAAGCGGCGATGGAAAAACGGTGTATAAGGTGTGGCGTCACATGTATGGAAAAGCGATCCGGCGGTGCAAGCCCAGGTTTGAGCCGGGCGACACGGTGCGCATAGCCAAGGAGAAGGGCACGTTCGCCAAAGGTTATGAGACCAACTGGAGTAAGGAGCTGTTTGTGGTGGACCACGTATACGGGTCACATCCTCTACCATTGTACGTGCTGCGAGACCTGAACGGGACGCCGCTGGAAGGGCGCTTCTACGAGCATGAGATGCAAAAGGTAACGGTCGCCCCGGATCGCCTGTACCAAATAGATAAAATACTGGACACTAAAGGGCGAGGCCGCAGTAAGCGCTACTTGGTCAAGTGGGTCGGTTACGGAGAGGACTTCAACTCGTGGGTACCTGCATCTGAAGTGCAACAGCTGCTATGACGACAAAGCGCAGGCAGCTGTACCTGACGTTGCCCAGCAACAGCTCAATGGACTATTATCCAAACAACACCGTGGCTAACTACATCACCCATCTACCGTCAGTCGTGCGATTGGGTGGTGATGGTGAATGGGAAGTCGCTTTAGTCGAGGTCCATTACCCATGCTCGTTTGTCACAGTGGGGGAGGACGCTCGCGTATATCTCTACACTAAGGATGACACCGGCAAGCCTGAACTGACCGCTGTAAAGGTGGAAGCTGGAAACTATAAAGACATCGATGAACTGGTCAACGCCATCAACGCCATTCCAAAATTGGACTCATACCAATGCCAGTTTGAGTACGACAAAGAGATTGGGAAGGTGGAATTGATCTCGATAGACCAGACTGTGGTGCAACTGGAATTTAGCCCCACCCTAGCGTTACAGTTGGGATACGATGTGCACAATGTGGATTTCATCAAACATAGAAAAGCTATAAGACCACCCAACTTACTGGCTGGGATCCCTTCGCACATGTACGTGTATTGTGACCTGGTGGAACCTCAGCTAGTAGGTGACACTGTAGCGCCCTTGTTAAAGGTTGTGAACATCGACGCAAAAAACTACATCTACGGTGCGAGTATCACCGTGCACTTCACCGACCCTCACTACGTGCCGCTGATGAAGAGCTCCTTCGATAGCGTGGAAGTCGATTTAAGGGACATCGTCGGGCGCCACCTGCCATTCCACTTCGGGACTACGTGCATGAAGCTTCACCTGCGCAGAGAGTAGCAGCAGCAATGAACCCGAACGACCCCTATCTGGCGTACTACCGCCAACAGCAGTCTGGGCACGGAGTGTCCACGGTATTCAGAGGAGCCGCTTTCCAACGCGGTCACGGCATCGGCAGTTTCCTAGGCGGGCTGATGCGTACAGTGGTCCCGTTGATCAGATCCGGCGCATCGGCGCTGGGCAAGGAGGCACTGAGGTCCGGTGTGGGCTTCTTGGGCGACGTGGCGGCGGGCACAGCCGACCCCCGAGTCGCAGCCAACGCCCAACTCAGGCAGTTTACCGGGTCGCTGAAACGTAAGGCTGATGGAAAACTGGATCGCGTGCTGAGCGGTGGTGGCACCTATAAGAGGAGGCGCGTACAGCGAGTGACCCCTCAGTCTCTGGCTAAACTCCTCGGAGTTAGGAAGAAGAAGCGCGCTGCGCCCAAGAGGAAAAGGAAGCCTGCAAAACGCGTCGCTAAGAAGAGGAGAAGCAAGACCGTTGTGCGACGTAAGAAGAACAGGAGTACCGTGAGGGACATTTTTGGATAATGGCGTTTCTACATCAGAAGTCGTGCGAGTGTGTCAAGACCGAGTTGGACCTGTTCTCGCTACTGCCCACGCAGACCAGTATAGAGAGTGGTAAATGGGTGCAGTACAAGCCCATCTCCTCCCTGACAGACGACTCACCCGTTGAGTTCATAGTTCCGGGTCATGGGGACGAGTACACGGATCTGTCACAGACGCTACTGCATGTGAAGGCTACCATTAGAACGGCTAATGGAGGCGCTGTAACGGGTGATCAAGCGATAAAAGCGGTGGGTCCGATTAACAACTGGCTGCACTCGCTGTTCAGTCAAGTGGACCTGTACCTGAACAACAAACTGGTGTCTCCTCAGAACAACACGTACGCCTATCGCGCCTACCTGGAGAACCTGTTGTCCTATGGCGGTGATGCCAAGACATCGAACCGCGGAGTTGTTCTACGAGGACTATGCCGGGTACATGGACAATACTGAGGAGGATAATTATACCGGGCTCAAGAAAAGGAGAGAGTTTATCAAGGGAAGCCGGTACGTGGACATGGTCGGACATCTGCACGTCGACCTGTGCAACCAGGAGAAGTTCATGTTAAACGGTGTGGAGATGCGCTTTCGTCTGATCAGGTCAAAGAACTCATTCTCCATCATGTCCAAAACCGTGACAGACTACAAAGTGGACATCGCCGAAGTCAACCTGTTTATGCGCCGCTGTAAGATCAACCCGAGCGTGCTGTTGGCTCACAGCAGGACGCTGGAGTCGGGCACAGCCAAATATCCCATTACGTGCGTGGAAGTCAAATCCTTCACGCTACCCTCCGGTATTAGCAGCAAGACTCTGGACAGTGTGTTTCTGGGTCAACTGCCGAAACGCGTTATAGTTGGCCTGGTCAGCAATCAGGCGTTCAACGGGGACTACAAGAAGAACCCGTTCAACTTCACCCACAGCCACGTGAACTTCTTCGCGCTGTACATAGATGGTGAGCAAGTGCCATGTAAGCCGCTTCAACCGGATTACACGTTCGGTCATGAGTTGTGCGTGCTCGCCTACCACACGCTGTACACTGGCACCGGCATCAATTTCTCAGACTGTGGTAATGAAGTCAGTCGCAACGAATACCCCTACGGATACTGCCTGATGGCGTTTGATCTGACGCCCGATATGGCAGCCTCTCAATCCAGCCACTCGAACCTGGTGCGCAACGGTAACCTGCGCATAGAGATTGGGTTCTCCGAAGCGTTGGCGGAGGCGTTCAACTGCATAGTGTACGCCGAGTTGGACAACGTCGTGGAGGTGGACCGTCACCGCAACGTGACTGTGGACTTTGGAGGGTAAAACGGGTTATCTCCTCCGCCGCCGCCGCCGCCGCCCGCCCACCTACTTAAGGCCGAGGCAGCGCGCGCTCGCTCTCAGTTCAGCCGACCTCGCGAGATGGACGTGCCGCCGCCAATCTACAACGAGCCTACCGCCGCCGCCACCGGCCTAGTGCGCTGCCATCACGGAAGCGTGGTGATGGACATGCAGTGCTTCAAGGACAGCGACAACGACTATTTGCTGAAGGAGGTCTGCGTGGTGGACGTGACTACCGGCACGCTAATCATGCATCACATCGCTCGTCCGCCCTTCAATCGAGACCTCCTGACCAGCGAGAAACTGCGCGAGAGCGGCTGGCTCACGCGTCACTGCCATGGACTCGAGTGGGACCAGGGCGATATCGCCTACGTCGCCCTGCTGGACAAGCTGCGGGCCTGCTTCATCCACCGCCCCATCGTCTACGTCAAGGGGTCGCAGAAGAGGACTTTCGTTCAGCGGCACCTGATCGTCGAGCCTGCTGCCACCACCGTGCAGGACATGGACGACCTGGGTTGTGGGTCCCTCAACGGACCACCCTCCTGCCGGACCCTGCGCTGCAGCCACCATAAGAGCGCCCTCAACCGTTGTGCTCTGCACAACTGTATCGTCCTGCGCGACTGGCTGATGGCCAACGACAGGTCGGACTCATCGACCCTCGAGTGTTGCTGCTGCTTCCGCCCACGTTGAACACCACCCAGATCGAGAGGAGCCTGGCGCAAGTCCCCGGACTGAGGAGCGTTCTGGTCTGCGCCTCTGACCGTCTACCTCACTCACCCGTTCAACCCCAGACCGCCATAGTGGCCAACACCATTTCACACACTGAGAGAGGAGACCACTGGGTGGCATTCTACTGCTCTGAGGACCGGCTGGAATACTTCGACAGCTACGGCAGGTCTCCATACCAGGCGGACTACCAGAGGTTCCTGAGGCGCAACTCGCGCCGCCGCTATGTCTACAACAGGTATCGACTCCAGGGCTATGGTACTTCCGTTTGCGGCCACTACTGCCTCACCTACCTGTACTGCCGGGCGGTCCTCGGTATGGCGCTCGGTGACTACGTGCAGCTCTTCGATCTGGCGTCCCCCACGGTCAACGACGCTCTGGTCCGCAGGCTCTTCCACTCCATCTTCTCACCACTACATTACTGATACTTTATTTTATTCTTTTTAATAATTGTGTGTTTGTATATTCTTATTATGTTTTGAAATAAATACGATATATTGCAATCACTTGTTGTTGTTCATTTGTCCTTACTTCAATATTTAAGAAAAGTACATGTCCAATATCTCGATATTTTTTTATTTACAATTTTTTTTAATTATTTTAATTTGGAAAAGTTATAACTTGGACATGTTGATGATTTTGAAAATATAATGAGGAAATACGGGTGAGGTAATAACAACACAGATATCTGCTGTGAACTAAAACGTTTACAATATAATTGCTTACAAATACTATTTACAAATAAATTAAAAATACTATTTACAAATAAATTAAAAATACTATTTACAAATAAATTAAAAATACTATTTACATATAAACATAAGCCTACACAGGGAACTCTTCATCAACGTCATCCTCCTCCTCATCCATTGGCTGTTGTTGATTAACGAGGTGGTCTCGTCCTCCTTCAGCCAGTGGTGGGATGTCCTTGTGTCCCCAAGGCAAGGTGTGGATCCCATCCGCCAGGACGTAGCGCTTGTCATCTTTCGGGCTCAGGGAAATTTTCTCCACCTGGACTGTGAAGACGCGGTGCAGGTGGGACTGGAACCGGGTGTTGACGGTGGTCTTCAACACCTCGTTGAACAGGCATTCCCTGTAGTCGTCGGGGGTAAGGATGTTCTTGACGACCCCCTTGGCGACTCCCTTGGCACGCTTGAGAGCCTTGGATCCCGTCTCCTCGCTCGGGTCCTCGATGTCCATGAAGTAGAGCTTGGAACGAAGCCCGAGGTACTCAAACAGGGATCTGCCAGCGCACTCGTCCTTGAACTTGCCGATGACTTTAGCGTTGATGGGGCTGTAGCAGGGGTGGGACCTGGGGTAGGCGCTGGTGTCAAAATCCTCCAGGTGTTCCATCATCTCCCTGTAGATATCCTGAGAGATGATGTCAAACACGAAGCTGTCCGTGTCCATGTAGTCTACGGTCAGGCGGTCACCGTAGCGGTCCTTCATCTTGCGCAAGAACTCGTACATGAGCCACTTGCTCAGCTCCAGGACAGACATGCCGATGTAGATGGGTTTGTCCAGAACGATGTTCACTCTGGCTAGATGGATGAGGGCCACGTCCTCTGTGTAGTAAGTGCGGTCCAGGAAATTGGACTTGGCCACGTACTTGCTGAACCTCTCCGGAGTGCAGACCAGCTTGACGTTCAGGCGCTTGCGCACGTTCTCGATGGTCTTGCCGAAGACCGCATTGTTCATGAGCTTGAAAAAGTCCTGCTCAAACTTGGTCTTGGCCTTCTTCCTCAGCTCGGTGTTCATCAGGATGTAGGGCTCGAGCCATCGAGACTGGCGGAACGAGACGGCCCTGTGCACAGCCACAAGCTCCAGTCCGTTGTTCAGCGCCTGCTGCAGGATCCTGTAGTGGCAGATGTAGTGCTCCTTGTTGTCCAGGGTGGTCATCAGCTTGGGGAACTTGCCTATTGGAGGCCGCTTGGTCTCACAGCAGTAGGGGAGGTCCCTGTGCAGGTCGTGGAGACGGGCGTGGTAGTTGAGGTCCACCTCTAGTATGTAGCCCCGGTCGGCTTCCGCGTCCAACGAGGCGATGTCCAAGGCGTCAATCTCCTCACGGCTGAGCCACTGGAAGTCTCCAGTGGGCAGGTACTGGGACATGGCCCAGCCGTACAAGTTATTGGCATCCAGGTACAGGAGGTGGCGTGTCGGCTCGTCGGGGCGTCGGTCCTCGGGGCGGCATCACTCGTGGTTGGCTTTGGCGTAGCGGGTGATGGCCTGGGAGATACCTCCTCTGATGCCTTGCTCCACGAAGAGGTACATGTCAAAGTCCCGCAGCGTGTCCAGCTCCACGCCGCAGGTCTTGAGCATGACGTCCCAGGCGTAAGAGGGCAGGGTGTAGTAGTGGGCAGGGTCCAGTCCATACTCAGCCAAAGAGGTGTCGCGGAACTGCTCGAACACATCGATGAGGAGGGCGATGTCACAGCGCAGGTACTTGTCGGCATAGTCCTTGAGGTGGTTGCAGTCAAAGGCTCGCCACACGTTGAGGGCGTGCTCGTACTCCTCCTCCTTGATATCCTCCAGGGTCATGCTGTTTTTGAACGCGGCCCGAGGAGGAAGCTGTCTGGTGGAGTACAACGTGTCGTACGACGTGACAAAGTCGTAGGAGAACACGCCCTTCCTGCGCACCAGGTCGAAGAGCCGGTCGTTGGGGAACCGCTTCCTGGTCTCACGCATCTTATCCGTGGAAAGCCCCGCCGCCAGGTTGGCCAGGCTCATGGACAAGAACCTGTAGGTGTCCAGGAACCGCACCGCGAAAGATGACTGTCGTTGGTTGTCCCCGGGCTGGCCAAAGTGGAACCGCTTGGTGAAAGCGATGTAGCGCTCCTCCGTGTGCGCCAGCACGTCCACATCGCCGGGGTCAATGGCCAACTCCCGCACTATGAAGTGAGCGTCATAGTTGGACAGGTTGTGGAAATAGCAGTTGATGACCCGCTGCTCCCTGTACCGAAGGTTGCACGAGCGGTGCGCCGCTCCTCGGAACTCGTAAGGTGGGGCGTGGTTGTGGTCCCGCACCTTGACGTCCTGCTCGGTGAACTCCTCACCGCAGAGGTAGCAGCGAGTCGCCGCCAGGTACTCGTCCATCTCCTGCCGGGTCAGAGAAGGGTGCAGAGCTCTCATGCTGAACCCGGGGGTGCCAATGATGCAATGCTCGTGTGCTGTGAAATTTTGAGGTGAACATAGCCGTTGAAGCACCCCGGAGAGATTTTACTCTACAAGACAGACATCGCCAGTGTAGTTTACAGCAATCGGGGGTGCCAATGATGCAATGCTCGTGTGCTGTGAAATGTTGAGGTGAACATAGCCGTTGAAGCGCCCCGGAGAGATGTTGCTCTACAAGACAGACATCGCCAGTGTAGTTTACAGCACTCGGGGGTGCCGATGATGCAATGCTCGTGTGCTGTGAAATGTTGAGATGAACATAGCCGTTGAAGCACCCCGGAGAGATGTTGCTCTTCAAGACAGACATCACCAGTGTAGTTTACAGCACTCGGGGGTGCCGATGAAGCAATGCTAGTGTGCTGTGAAATGTTGAGGTGAACATAGCCGTTGAAGCACCCCGGAGAGATGCTGCTCTTCAAGACAGACATCGCCAGTGTAGTTTACAGCACTCGGGGGTGCCGATGAAGCAATGCCAGTGTGCTGTGAAATGTTGAGGTGAACATAGCCGTTGAAGCAGCCCGGAGAGATGCTGCTCTACAAGGCAGACATCGCCAGTGTAGTTTACAGCACTCGGGGGTGCCGATGATGGAATGCTCGTGTGCTGTGGTGCTGCTTTGAATTATACTGGTATACACTATTTTAAATCCTAAAGGATATAATTATATTAAAGGTGATGAATAAACTATGGGTTTCTTAAAAACAATAAAATAATATTTGTATTTAATCGGACAATTTGTCCGTAAAATCAAGTGTGACTATTTTATTTTATACATCATTATAGTGTTCATTTCTTAAATTTTCAGGTATATTTTGTATCTCATGAGAGTCCTGATTTAGTTGGGGGGAAAATAATTGTTAAGCTATTAGGACTTTTCAAGCAGTGAAGTTGGAAATAAGATTTGTAACCTAAAAAAATATAACAAATAGGGGCTAAAATTTAATAAATAATTTAAGTAACATTAATATAAAATGTTGCTTGGTTTGTAGTTATTTGGTGGTTTTATATTTTAGAAAACTAATTACTGTTGCATTATTTTTCTAACGTTATAGGTGTTTTTTGAGCTTGACGATAGAAAAAGAGTCTAAATCCAGGAAATTCGTTAAACTGGTTTTCCATTTTACCAATAGTATAACAAATCTTCTATTAGGTCCTAACGATCTAAAGTGCTAATGGGTCGCGAAAAGGTGTATCTTGTAAGTGATAGTCCTATTTTCCGCATCGGATAAATGTTTGTGAGCCGATGGAAGAAACCGGACAAACGCTAGACATCCCCAGACACTTTGCAACCTACAGAAACATAATTTAGAACGAACACCGGTAGTGACAAAACAATCTTAATAAATCGTTCAAGAAGAGTCAAGTGAGAACATTAAGAAAGGTGAAATAAAGAAACGAGTTTGCACGCAGCACGCTGACGTGAGGGAAGTGAATTTCCACGAAAAAACTTTTAAAACTCAAAATCAGTGTAAAAACATACATTTGTCCAATTTTAATTGAAATCTGAAAACATTGATTTTTTGGCTGTTCTGATACTCCTGGTTTCATTTACTTGAAAAGCTGGGAATAAAATTTTGCGCATTATAAGGTTAGGAGAAGGTCCAGACAGGCTTGAAAGTAGGCGTGAGGTTGGTGGGGATAATAAAAGTACTCTAACAAAGGAATAACAGGCTTTTATAGTGTAAAACCCCCATAAGACAACGTACTGTGTTTATCCGATACACATTTTCTTTAATAACTCGGTAAATATTTATGATAGAATGACGAGAGAGGGCTTAAAACTTTCGCCTCTCTAATTCCCATCTTTATATTTGCATTAAGTTTACATCTGGGGCTTTTCTGACCCTTTTTGGGCCCAAAAACCTGAAATTTGAAATATTAAACCCCAAAAAATGGGTTTAGAGTTTTCAGATTGTTTTGCCTAACGACCTTGTCCAACAAATTATATAAAGGAACGTCCCTACCAAATTTGAAGTAAATCGGACAACAAATTCGACCGCTAGAGTGTTTCACCATGACCCGCACCATGCTAATAGTTAACTTTCCATAGGAAATTCACTAATAAGTTGTAAAATGTTTATAAAATCGTAAAAGATACCGGTAACGTACTAGGACTAAATAAAAATATTTTAATAAAGAAAATGGACGGGTTTTTTGTAATGACTTAAAAGTTAAGGAATTTACTACTCATAGTAATGTATTTTTCATCACAAAAATATTAGTATTAAACATTTTAAAGCGTAAAATACACATTTACATCTAGAGCAAAACTAACAAGTGGTAATGGATTATTACTTCTTACAACACGAAGCAATAAGGCTGTGTTGGTTTTACGTCTTAAACTTCACTGGTGGTGAATTCATGTCATTTATCGAACGGATATAGTGATGAAGTGACACGTGTCAACAGTCCATTTATTATTGAAGGTTGAAATTTCAATTTACCACAACAGATCAATCCTGTCAATTTCTAGTCAATAACTCGTGTCACATTTCGCTGTCACGTCTGAGTTTTCAATAACCAAAATATTTTTGATTACCATATTACACAACTTAAGCGAACAATAATGTAAAATATATTTTAAACAACTTACTTTGAAAAAAGAACAGCCGTTTTTTGTAAACAAATATATGTTATGCTATTACTTTACTAAAACATTTTGATAGTTACATTAGAATGAGTATGATAAAAAATAAAACATAAAATAAAAATTAAGTTAATGTAGGATGAAACGGCAACCATTGAATTCAAAAATTCTTTTTACAGCACACTGATTTGTGAATAGTTAACTATGTAGTAAAAATACCATGACCAGATTGATTATAGACACTAACACGAATCTATTTATGTAGCCTGTCAACTTTTTAAATGGACGGTGGTAGCAAATACGAATTTTAGTTTGTCCTATGAGAAAAATTTAAAATTTTTATTTTTATTTACTTGTATTTTATAATCGGACCTTAAAATGTTACTCCTTCATAAACATGATTTAATACATAATGTTAAATGTAGTTTAGTAGGTAATCAAATTATCAACCTATGAAAAGTAATTTAACATATCCATACTCATAGGATTTAATAATCATATAATTGAACAATCTTACCTTAAAATGTATTATTATTAACTTTTTATTCTGTAATTTATGTATTATATACAACGAAAATTAACATCAAATGAAGTTTTACTGTTTAAAATAATCAAAAGATAATCTCCGATTTGAGAATGATATGTGTAAAACAATTGTGTCTTAAAAACAAAATATAATCATAACTTAAGGTACCTGATTTTGTTATCTAATTAATTTAGCCATTTACTAGCTTTTAAAGACAACTTAAACATCAGGCCCGTTGTGTGTAAACCCTAAGAATTTAAGACCATTATCATATCTCCGATAATCAGTGTGTAAAATGAAGTATTATCTTGTGTTAAACCATTAGACTGTGTATTGCAAGATAAAAGGTCTGAATATTAAATACATAGAGATAAATTGTCATTACAACTTTATTTACCCAAACTATGTAAACTACAATATTTTATGAACTTGTGATGGCTGTGATGGGTGTGATGGGTGTGATGGCTGTGATTGCTGTGATGGCTGTGTTGGGTGTGTATGTTGGGTTAGGTGAAGTTTTTCTTTAGGTTTAAAGGTATTTAATTCATAATCACTTGAACGTACAAAGATCACTGTGCTTAATTATAATTACTTTTCCAAAATTAAATCCAAAATAAAATTAATAACTAATTTTAATTTAAAGTTGTTACATTTATGCCTACCAATGTGATGAACTTAATTTTTGTTTAGTTAGTTGTCTTGATAAAATTTCCATTACTATTTTATTCCAATATGAGAGCACTGTTTTAAACAAAATTAAGTGTTTTTGTTGGAATTGTTAGACAACATGTATTTTAGTGGGGCTTCAGATTAAGTTTGTGCCGTAGGCTATTCATTACCGGTATAATTAGTTGTTATTATAGTAGGTCTATAATTTGTAGATTTGTCTGTAAATGAGCATTACACATTTCGAGCAGAATATGAAATGTTTACCCTCATTATTATTTGATACAGACATAAACATATTGCTTGTTACACAGTTGGAGGTAATCACATTGTTAGCAAGGATTTACCGTAATATATTGTTGTATAATTATGTATAATACTGACATTTTTAAATCTGTTAGGTTGTATAGTAATTATCTTCCACAACACTATTACAATGCAATTAAGTAAAATCCCTTTTGTGTTTGATTGATCTCATTACTAAGCGCTCTAACAAAAATTTATACATCAGAGGATTCGTTGTGAAAGTGCATTTTTATACATATACAAACATATTTTGTTGGAGTTTGAAAGTTAATAAAAGTCTATTTTGGATGAAGTCTATTTTGTGGAATATTAGTTTTAAGATCCTTACTGAGTCCAAATCAAAGTAGCCCAAAAGAGTAAGTTAAACTAAAATAATTTAAAATAAAATTAACAAACTGGCTGGGCATGCAAGCTTAAAAAAACACGATCGTAACAGGTAGACGAATGTTGTAATGTATAAATGATACGTATCACTAACAGGGATAGAGTACTGCAGATATAAAACAAAATAAACGAACACTCAAATGAAATATTTCTGACAAAGGGAAAATCGTTACTTTTATTTAGTGTATATGACAGTTTTTTCTATCACATAAATCAGGATTAACGTTTTTTATCATAACATTAAATTATATTGTTGACCCAAAATATTAACTGTACCAAAAACCTTAAACATTTTCAAATGTTTCAGTAAGGATGATATGGCATATAAAATCAACTAATATCAAGTTACATCTCTCTCAAAGTTAAAATGAAATTCAATTCTGAAAAAAAAAAACGCGACTTAAAATAGAAGTAGAAATATAATTGTTTAGCTCATAAATATTGTCATTCGCACTGTTGTATTCATTCTGTCTGTATTCTTCCCTTTTCTGTTTTATATATTTCAAATTTTCCTATTCAAATTGTGTTCGAATTACCACGAAACTTCAAACACTGAGAAACTGTTACAGTCTTCCAAGTACATCGGATCATTAGACTGAAGTATTTTAAACTTGTTATTGTAAAACAATGATCCAGAGAATATCCAGAGGTTCTTCAGAAAGTCCGTTAGACTTCACAGAGTCATAATGGAGGCTTTAATGTAGCTAAATGAGTTGGACTTAGTTTTTAAAATTACTAATATAAATATATAATAACGTAACATAATAATATTAATAATATTTACTAAAAATTGTTTTAACACCTGCTTTTAAGTAACCTAAATTGTTACAGTAGCAACTTGTTTCAACTTCTTAAAGTGAAGTCATCTTCTTGCTTGACAAGCACGTCTCGTTACTTCATTTGAAGGTAGTAGTCACGTAAAAGTTCATTTAATCACACATGCAGTCACGGACAACGGACACTCTTAACAATCGTAAAAACCATAAAATTATTACACGGAATGGATTGTGACGTGACTGGGCGGGGGTGGAGTTTAGACTGCCGTTCAACGTCTTTCTTAACAAGCCTGAAGATGACTTCACTTTAAGAAATCTAAACAAGTACAACGGGTACTACTTAACATAAGGTGTTTAAATCATTTTTAGTATTTCTTAGTAATCCGTAGCCTACAAATTAACATAATATTGATTTTATACCAATCTAGTAACACATAATTAAAAAATTTAAATGACCTTTCTACTGGTTACTGCCAACAAAGAATGTTATAAATAAATAAATTCCTTTATAGACCAAACAAATATTCAGCGTCAGTATTTTTCATTAGAATAGATTGAAATAAGGTTTCTACATACATACAACTAAAATACTATGCTATAAGGTTCAAGGGATTATTATACTTAAGTGGTACTTTAAACATTTTACATTTATTACAAAAGTACCAATTTTAAACAAACTCGTTAAATGTAAAAAATCCAAGCTTTCATTTAAATTTAAATTTTATGTTAACTAATAATCCAAAGTCTAGGTCATTACACGGCATCTGAGCAAACTACTGGTTTGTATGATAACGTCAATCACATAACCTAATTATAGACCTTAGAGAATACCTAGTATAAATGTGAGATGCTTTTTTTTTATTCCAATTAAATAGGCAAGCAAGCAGCATTAACATATGAATTTGCATACTTTATTCATGACCTAGAACGGATTGGATCACAAAAGCAATATTTCTCAGCAGCAGACGATTCCCCAGGGGAGAGCTGTTTGATGGAGGAAAGTTCAAATTTTATCGCTCCTTGGGGAAATTTTGCCACACCTCATGTGCATAGCCTTGAACGAAACACCTTTAATCCAAATTTATTATGTAACTATTATGATGATATGTAACTTGTATTGAGCGAGTAATAAGTATAAATTATTAAAATATAAAATTGTTAACATTTGTATAAAGAAGACTGAACTGTAAGAAAGTAGACTTTTATATCTGTAATTAATCTACGCGAATTGAAATCAAACTTGTTACACCACTAGTGTACAATCTGTATTTTCATCTGATAGATGGGACTGGTAAAGCCTGGGCAGCATAGAACCATATGTTATCTATTAGCAATATATTTACAAATGTTCTATTTATATTAATTCATACTAGCATTATTGGTTATTGGTAGTATGTTTATTAGTGGTATATTTGTTTGATGCACTTGTTTTGATAGTAATAATAATTATTAGTCTTCTAACATACATACTACCGCATGTGTAACTGACTGACTCACTGAAGTAGACAAATAGACCACTTATAGATGAGCTGTAAACGTGTTAATCAGTGTACTTTGGTGTAGCCTTTACCTTGTGACCCCCAGACAAGTTTTTAAAACTGTAAATTTAAAATTTTAACCCGTTCAACAAATGTTTAAAATTCCTGAAAAAAGGCTAATTTGATTGTTTTATTATTTAAACTCTTGACGCCGATTAAATTGTCTTATAAAAAAAAACAGAAACCTTACGTGATCTGGACGATATACAACTTTCGTCCGGGGAGTTTTTGTTGAATCTCGCTCCTTTCACCCTCAAATAGAGCCAGATTTTAAAATTTCAGGTAATTTTTAAAGATTCTTTTGGTGGTTTTTAATTTTCTGTCCCCCTTAAACACTTTCAAACGTAATAGGCGAGACTGAGCATCCGCCGTATGCCCTTTTGTACTAGTGTTGTCTCGTTTGTACGTTTGATGTTTTGGTTGTTGACTTGTGTGTTTATCGTAGTTCTATTTTGTTTTGACTGCTTTTACAGTTATCTGTTTTAACTCGTAAGTGTTTTTTCCCAGCTTGCCTGGATTGTGCCACTAGTTTTTTTATGTTCTAGGTATTCTTTACACTTGAAGATGGGATCAAATTCCAGACCTCGAAACGTCGTGAGACTTAATTTTTAATAATAAGTGATGGAAAATGTCCCCAAAAATTCCTCGAATCACATAAACTCGCCATCACCAACAATGACTTTTAATCAGAGAACATGGTTTAGGTACAGACGTTATCATAGGGAACAAAATACTGAGTTTTAGAAGTACAATTTTATTTACAACTTAAAATAATCCTTTCCGCTTCAAAAGCGCACTTAGATAAGTTTTGAAATAGAAAGTTTCAAAAGTTGTGGTACTAATATGACAATACCTGATTTTACTTTACATGCCCTTTATCCTATCTAAGAACCTAAATTAATTAAAAGATTAACGGTATTTATAATTTACTTATATTGTATTTGGGCTCTTGCAGGCACACTCCTGAAGTTTTAAAGAATTTATTTGCAAATGACAACAAAATGTATCATATATTGTTATACGTATGGTATTGAAAAGGCTAAGTATACGATTATTTTTCTGGAGTATATTAAGATACCTAAGTTATTCATGAATCGTTTATATTATAGAAATAGATGTGGCTTTTAAATTTGCATTAGTTAATTTAAACATTTTATACGTTCAAACTAATATTTGAGATTATATAACCATCAACGAACCCATATATACATACAATATATGAAATAACGATGGTCGAGGGTAATAACTGCAAAGCACATTTCGATACAGGTTTATTTTCAAACAAACAAATAACGATTGACTGCCAGATCGTGCCCCAAAATATGTCATTTAGAATGCCAATTATAATTCCGTGACCTCATTAGGTTCAAATTTATAGAGACTTTTAGCTAAAATTTCACTCTTACAAATATCGCCCTCGTTTTAAACGGTAACGGATTTAAATATTTTAAACGGGATGTAATAAAAGACGTCTTACAACACTTAAGAATATATTTACACCTATACTGATTCTCTTTTATTAAATCCCGTAAGTAATAACAACACTAATATGCTAATCAAAAAGTATTTTAGTTTTTTAAACACTATACAAATTATGTTTAAAAAAATTAATTGCGTAGTACACTTTCACTATGTAATTTTGTATATAATTGAGTAATCTACAATTTTAAAACAGAAAGTCTACTAAAAGGGCGTTGCAGAATATTTGCCCCCTTATAATTTATTTCAGTACTAAAATACTTTTAGACTGCATTTAAAGTTCCCTAAATTTGTTATTTTCCTATTTGTTAGTCTTCTATATATATATTTTGAATTTTTTTTAATATGTTTTTATCTGTAATTTGTTATGATTATTTTTTGTGCGAAAATAAATTACCTAATTTTGTTCAAATGGGGGATTTTAAATAACTTTAAACTAAAATTAGGTTGAAACTTACTGTTTCATAAAAAAATAACAAGGAACAAATTTAATTTGAACATCCTCGTAAAATAGACGGATGTATTTTATTTTATTGTAATCATTTTGTTATATTCTTAAGTAAATAAATAAATAAAATAAATAAATAAGGTCTTTATTTGGCAAGCGTTAATCAAAGTACAAACTCTGTTTTTCATTACAACTTTTGTCAGAAAAGAAAATAAAATAACATTACATTCCATAAAAACAAAACGAAAAATAAAAAGTAAATATCCAGGTCAGACGAACACTTCCTTTACATATTCCTTAAACCTAAAATAACTGCACTCTTTTAAGGTGGATGGCAAAGCATTGTACTTTTTTGGGCCAAAGTACCTAAACCCTTTTTTCCCCGTTTCCAGTTTTGTCTTTGGCAGGTGCAATAGGCTGTCCTGTCGGGTACTACGCTCTTTAATTTCGTGCCTAAAGACCAACTTCCTCCTAAGGTACTCAGGTTTTCCCGTCTGTAGAACTTTGTGAATCAAGTTGACAGTTTGCATATCGGAGGAGCCCATAATTGACAACACCTTGGAGTTCAATCTGTACTCACTAATGTGATCAAATTTTTTCAGGTTATAGACAAATCTAAGCACTCTGTTCTGCAGCCGGGAAAGGATCGTCAAATTTTCCTGAGTAAGGCAACAGGCAAAAGCAGGAAGAGCATAGTATATTACAGGAAAAATGGTTGAACGGACAATTTCCAGCTTAGAAAGTTCTGGCAAAATTGAGCTTAATCTGCGAAGGGTTTTCAAACGGATTGTTACTGTTTTACAAATAGCTTTTACATGTTTAGAAAAATCAAGTTGGGAATCAAGAGTAACACCAAGAATCTTAAGAATATTACTTGAAGTCAGTGGTTGGCCGTCAACAAAGATACACTGCTCAACACAACTATTTGTTGATTGAGCACCAGAAGATGACCTATCTACTAACAAGACGGAACATTTACTGGAGTTCAATAGAAAACCATGATCGTCCGACCATCTATTTACACTCTCTAAATCAGTGTTGATACAACGGACAGCTTCAGCTGCTTCTGAGGGCTTAAAAGAAATTAGCAGTTGAGAATCATCCGCATATGAATGTAAAGCACAGTGGCTCAAATGATCTTTCAAATCTGCTGTGTATATAAGGAAGAGAATCGGTCCCAAGCAACTGCCTTGAGGAACACCGACAAACCTATAAAGTGCTGACGAGAACTGCCCGTTAACCTTTGTACGTTGAGTACGACCGGTCAAGTATGATGAAAACCACTTAACTGAGATATCATCAAACTGATAAAATCTTAGCTTTGCAAGCAGCAAATCGAAATTCACCGAATCAAAAGCCTGGGAGAAGTCAAGAGAAGTCATCACACTCTCTAAGCCCTTATCTTTTGCTGCGATAATTGCATCAATAACATTAAGGAGTGCTGAGCAAGTGCTAAACCCCTGCCTAAATCTTGACTGTGTTTCAGGAAGCAATCCTTCGGATTCTAAATGAGAGACTAATTGCTCTGCCACAGCCTTTTCCAGTATTTTGGAGATGACGGGGAGGATTGAAATAGGTCGGAAGTCAGAAACCAAAGAAGGGTTCAGGGTTTTAGGGAGAGGAACTACCACGCTCTGCTTCCAACTAGAAGGAAAATTGCCAGTGTTCAGTGATGCATTGATCAGGTGAGTAACTGCTCCAATACAGAAAGGGCTTAATCCTCTGAGCATTTTTATGGATATTCCATCCACGCCAAATGCAGTACTTGTGATACTGTTCATTAACTCCTTCACCTTACTTTCTGATACAGAAGAAAAAGTGAAAGGTGATTTTATCCCTGCACATTTATTTCTGTTAAAGAATCTTATTTTTTCTGTGTTCGCAGTCTTGCTACAACCCATAGTTGAGAAGTAATTGTTTAAATCTTCTAGTCCAATTGAATGGTCTTTTGCTTCAACTGAACTCATTACGCCACCAGCTCGTAAAGTAGCCCAGAAGGTCTTAGGGTTTTTTGTGTCCAGATTCTCAGAAAAATACTTTCTCTTTGCTGATCGTATGGCCACATTTAGTGCATTGCGAGCCCTGCAGTAAGCATTTCTTGAAGCCTGTGCTTTCAGAGACAGGTAGTCATTTTTACATTTGTTCTTTTTCCTTGTGAGATACTTTATATTTGAGTCTCTCCAAGGAGATTTCTTTCTCGTTATTCTTTTTCTCACCATAGGGGCACATTCATCATACACTTGAATTATATTTGTAGTTATTGCATTGGCGATATCGTTAACGTTTTGCTGTGTCATTATGATATCCCAGTGTATGTTAGTAGCAACGTCAAGAAACTTATCGCCATCAAAATCTCTGAAATTTCGATATGAAATCAACTTTGCTTTGGATTTGTACTTATTGCAAGGCACGTCACAGTAATTCAGCTTGTGGTCAGTGATCCGTTTTCCATTTTGAGTAAAAATGTTGGAATTATCAACCATTCCTACTTCAAAATTATGGGCTTTATCAACAATAATCAAATCAATCAGTGAAGATGAACTTTCTGTAACACGTGTGGGCTCTTTAATGATCTCAGCAAGGCCCATTGATTGAAGAATTCTCTCTAGATATTTTACATCTGCCCTTTTTTTGTCTAGCAGATTCACATTCAAATCACCCAACAAAATAACTGAATCAACATCCGGTGACTCATCGATGTACAGAGCGTGGATTAAGGAGCTTAAGGTCGAATAAGGAACGTCTGGAGGTTTGTATGCAATGCAGATGAGGAGCTTCAAACCTTTAAGATTAACAACACCACTGATATATTCAATACGGTTGTCAACATTTTGAAGACAAAGGCGAACAAACTTAATTCCTTGCTTCACATAGAGGACTACACCACCACCACCATCTCCCAAATCAATGGGTCTATCGCTACGATGAAGAGAATAGCAAGGCACATCATAAACATGAGAGGGGGTCTCCGGAGATAACCATGACTCCGTGATTCCCAACAAGTCAAACTGGAAATCATCTATCACAGAACATAGCTCTTCAAAACCTGTATTTATAGATCGAATATTTACATGCGCTACTCTGCAAGTATTGGTAGATTCACGTTGTCGTTTCCCGACGGGTTACTACTCAAAGAGGGAGAAACTGCAACATCAGTATGTGATACCTGAGGGCTGGGACACACACCTTTTGGCTCAGCGGACACAGCTTCGTGAATTATTTTCAATGAATGAAAAATAAGATCACCAAAACAGAAGTTCCCCTTTCGACTCAAGTGAATCCCGTCCCGCGCTAGATGATGATATTGAACCACAGCGCTAGTGTCAAGGAACTCAACATTGAAATTAGTAGGGTGGAAGTAGGGTGGAAACCTAAACGATTTTAGTACCCACCGTGTCAGTTTCAGAATAAACTATTCGCCCAGTTTCTTATGATTTGCCGTCTTCCCGACCCAAATTATCATGTCCAGAATTAGGATTGTGGATTGTTGTTAGGTTGATTATGTTAAAAACGGTTTTTAGTTCGTATAGGAGGAAGATTACTTGGATTATTTATCAGACAATCTGAGCAATACCTATTTGGCTGCTTTCCGACCTTTGACCCCTGTGTTATCAAATGGACCTTTCCCGCATGCCTGCTATCTAAGGAGCGCTGGTGAGCAGACCCCATCCTATTGCTTTGTTGTGATATGTGGCCATCCTAACTTTTGTATTTTTGTATTACCAACCTAAATTTGTGTATATTTTCTTACATAAGGTTGCCAACTTAACTATTCGTGTTATTTCTTTCATAAAGGTGTCAAACTTTTGAACTTTTTTAGGTAGTGTTTCCAATCTAGAGTTTTTATTTTTACTTACCTAATGTTGCTAAACTGATAAAAAATATAGTTTTGTTTCACATCGTTGTTACCTTAAATCTTTTGTTATTTTTCTGTTATATTGTTGCCAACTTAAATTTGTTTTTACTTACTATTGCTAATCTAAATTGCTTGTAAACTTTATTTCTCATAGTTACCAACTAATTTACTCGTAGTTTAAAATCTATATGTTTATTTTTCATTCTTAATGTTGCAAATTAACATCTTGCAATTTGTCTTTGCCTGTCTTGCCAACCTAACTTTTTGTATTTATTCTGTAATACAGTTGCCAACCTAACCTTGTTCTTACTTAGTGTTGCCAACCGAAATGTTTCGTTTTCTTTCTTTCACAAGGTTTCCAACTTAACTGTTTGTTTTTTCTCTTAGATAGGGTTTCAGACCTAACTTGTTATATATTTCATTCCTCAATGTTACCAACTTAACTTCTTGCAATTTGTTTTTGTCAGTGTTGTCAAATTATTTTTTGTAATTTGTCTGTAACAATGTTGACAACCTAACATTTTTCTTACCTAGTGTTACCAACCTAACTGTACTCTTGCTTATTGTTGCCAACCTAAATCTGTTGTTTCCTTTCTTTCACAATGTTGCCAACTTAACTGTTTGTACTTTCTCTTGGATATGGGTTCAAACCTAACTTGTTATATCTTTCATTCATAAATTTTGCCAACTTAAGTTTTTGCAATCTTTCTTTCCCAATGTTACCAAACTAACTCTTGATATTTTACTGTAACACTTTTGCCAACCTAAATGTTGTATTTTTCTTTCGAAGTGTTGACCGGCAAATTTGTCTGTACCTTTTTGTTAACCAGGCTGCCAACATAATTGTTTGTATATTCTCTTTCACACGTTTACCAACCTGGCTTTATTTTGTACAGTGCTTGCCAACCTAACTATTTCGTGTTCTTTCTCAAAGTTGCCAACCTAGATTTTGTATTTTTTCTTCATTTTTGCCAATGTAACTTCTGATTTTTTTATATCACAATGTTGCCAACAAAGTGTCTGGACTTGTTATTTTTTTTGTTACCAACCTAACATTTTGTTTTGCAGGGCTGCCAACCTAATTTAGTTTTTTGTGCAGAGTTTCCTACCTAACTTCTGATGTGCGCGCAAAGTCACCAACCTAACATTCTGAATTATCGTTTACTGTGTTGTCAATATAATCTTAAGTAATTATGGCACAGTGTTACCAACCTTTTACGGTTATTGGCAAACTTTTTTACTGTATTTCTGTCGTAGATTTGCTAGCCTATCTAGCGTAGAGTGCAGTATTGTCAACCAAACCAATGGTACACAAAATGTCGTCACTCTCTTTTTAGTTACTCTCTTGTTTTTTGTTCGTTTGCTTCTTTCGGATGCTAAGGCCATACCCTGCGCTCATTCACTCTTCCCTGCTCACCTACCCTACTCTCGGCCTTCGGTCACTTGCGGCCTTTCGTAACCTGATGACGCTTCGTCTCAGCGTGTTGAAGTATTCTGCGTTTCCTGCCGCAGTTCGACAACTTTATTTTGAGCCCATAAGAACAAATAAAATTGCTAATTACCATTTTCTTTGCATTTGAGTCTATCTACTTTGTCCATGCCAGTGTGATACTGAACCACATTTGAGTCTAACTACTTTGTCCATGCCAGTGTGATACTGAACCACATTTGAGTCTAACTACTTTGTCCATGCCAGTGTGATACTGAACCACATTTGAGTCTAACTACTTTGTCCATGCCAGTGTGATACTGAACCACATTTGAGTCTAACTACTTTGTCCATGCCAGTGTGATACTGAACCACATTTGAGTCTAACTACTTTGTCCATGCCAGTGTGATACTGAACCACATTTGAGTCTAACTACTTTGTCCATGCCAGTGTGATATTGAACCACATTTAAGTCTATCTACTTTGTCCATGCCAGTGTGATACTGAACCACATTTGAGTCTAACTACTTTGTCCATGCCAGTGTGATACTGAACCACATTTGAGTCTAACTACTTTGTCCATGCCAGTGTGATACTGAACCACATTTGAGTCTATCTACTTTGTCCATGCCAGTGTGATATTGAACCACATTTAAGTCTAACTACTTTGTCCATGCCAGTGTGATACTGAACCACATTTGACTCGTACACATCACTCACACTTTTCATCCCTTCTTGTTTGCTCAGTAGACGAACGTTTTCAATAATTATTAGTTTGGATTTTAAGTTTTTGTTAAGTTTCCTGTAAACACATTTCATATATCATTTGATCATGATAATTTAATTGGAGAGTTACTTAAATATAACAAGATTCATCTGAACTGTCGAAAATTAAAGTACGCTTTAACTTTCTTATTTTGCTTCCAAAAATTTATACCGATATTTTTGTTAATTGTTGACTGAAGTTTATATAATTATTTTGTGGATTTTTAGGCAAATATATCCGACATGTAATAGTTCGTAAAATTTACATTAATTCTTCTAACAATAATGTTTATCGTGTTGTACATAATGCCTCTTCATAATTAGTTTTAGTTTTCTAAAATCCTTATTTAAATTTTAAGACTTGAGATGGAGTCAAGTATATCAGACCAGGAGGATGCGAATTATTTCTCTAAATTTCTAAAAACCACTACTGAAATAAGTTTAAACCTAGTTGCTGTAATAAATTATTTCGAAGATAGTTATTATTTATAGGTGACCGTTGGTGAACGGACTTTATACTTGAGGGTTTGGCGTTATAATTCTTAAATATAATTTATTTTAATCCTGGAACTTGTTAGTTATACTTGTTGATAACGATCACTTTTTATAGCATGCAGATTCATATTTCTATTACGGAATTTGAAATACGATTTTAACATGCACTTACTCGCTTGGGCGAGTAGATTTATGGAAAGAAAATATTTTAGAAACTGTCTGTCAATCAATCACCTTATAGTTTCTTACCAGTTGTGTTTCCGGCTGTAAACAGATAGTTTTCGGGTAGTGAAGAGATGTTTTTCACGTTTCCTAACTTAAAGGTTTTACTGGAATACATGACTTGTCACATTTACTTCTACGTTAGGGGTAGATTACTAAAAGAAACCTATAACGAGTTTTTGTCTGAATGAATATTTTAAAAGTCTTGTCAAAACTTTGTAATAGTAAGTTTTTATAGTTTCAACAATTCTTTGCGTTCGTTTATAAACTTTAAAAACATTTCCTTGCTAATTAGCTCTTTGCTTTTAAGTTTCTCTACTGTTTTTTTATGTCACTCTTGTAGGACACTGATCCTATTATTTTTATGTAGCAGATTTTAAACACTAACGTAAAATTGTAAAACTGAATTGATATTTATCTGATAGATAAAATTTCAAAGTACGACATTAAAATTGTCTGACCCTAAAGGTTTAATTCCAACAAATAATTGTTTTTGTTTCTAACCTTATTTCCAAATATAAAAGTCATTGGATATTTTATTTAAACTCTTACATATTTTATTTTAAGGTAGAACTTGATATTATTACGTAAGATAAGGTCCGAAGCCTCACAGATCGGATTCTTATTGGGCTGATTTTAAAATTTTCTTTCTAATAATTGAGGAAACCTAAAGCAAGATTTACTGGAACAAGAATTTAGAGGCCTGTGGCAAAACCATCTGATTGTAACCTTACAATTATTAAGGTTTCAAAAACAAAACAAAAACAAAAAATACTAAATCAAGATTATTATCAGGTTTGAGAAGTTTATCTTAAAGGAAATAAAAGTTGGCTACCGGAAGTTGTCTTCGGAAATTACGGAGTTGAAAACTGGAATTTAAGGAAACAATTTGTCAGAATATTTTGATTCTCGGTTTTATTTGTATTAAAATTATGTTCTGTCATTCTTAAACAAATTATTATTGATTACTGTACCTGTACATAAGTTAACGATTGTTTAAATGCTAATTATATAAATATATACTTTTACTAACAGGATAAATTAAACTACGTCTCATAACACTACAAAATATTTACACTTATACTGTAATTACATACAAGACGGTAAGTGTAAAAACAGTGATACAAGGAGATCGATTTCAACCAGTCACACCGGTCATCACCAGGCTCAATCAAATTGATCGTAAGATTGGGCCTGATGATGACCGGTGTGACTGGTTGAAATCAATCGCCTTTTATCATATGTTTTCTGTATTTACCGTCTTTTATGTAAGTGCAGTAGAAGTGTAAATATATTTTGTAGTGTTGTGAGACGTAGTTTATTTGATCCTGTTTAGCTGTAATAATACGTATTTTGTACTCAAGAATGATTTATACTTTTACTGCCAATTAAACTAACCAATTTAATACAACTAATTATATTTAATAGTATAAATTTAATATATGTTCTGAATTAGCCTGATTGTATATTGAACGTCAATAAAATACATTATTCACTCATAAAACAAATTTGTGAATTCAGAACAACATTCGCTGGGTTACCATTAAGTTGAAAACTATGAACTGAAGAAAATATCGTCCGACCTTATTATATATAAAGCTACATAGCTAATAAAATAAACTTTCAGAACAAGTTGCCACTTTATGCGCTGTTTTAATTTAAGATATGTTTATGTTTTTACTGTTTTATGTTGTCTTTTATTCATAAGTTGAAATATCATACGTATAATGATAATGAGAAATTCATTAATTTTGTTTACCATCTGTATGGACTATTTATTTAAATGTTTGAAAATAGGTTGACGTGAAAAGGTATTATTGGCACTATTGTTTTTACAACGTATAAATCTTATTCCTTGACGTATCGTCACCCACTTTTTTACACGATGACCTTATTAAACTTAGTCAAATACTTAACACGAACAAATATAAGGGCGGTTGCACGAAAATTATGTAGAAATCATGTACCATACTGTATAGCGAAATTTTGAAATAAAATTATTTTACAGCCTACAACCTGTGTAACTGTTATTTTTAAAATTATGGCTTGCTAACAAAATATTTTGAAAAGAGATAGTCCTTTATTGAATTTATAATCTTCTGATTACCATGCTAACAACTAATCGTAAACCGTGATTGTCTTATGTGAGCTGCATGTAATCTCAGTATTGAGATTTTGAGATATAAGACTTGTTAAAAGAGCAATAGTTAAAATAACCCTATTTAACTAGGCGTATGTAAAACTTAGCCTAATAAACACAGAAAGGTGATGGTTGTCACCATTTTTTAAATAATTTTGTAAAGTTTGTGTTTAAAAAAGAGAGACCTTGTATTGGGATTTCACAATTCACAAACCAGTGTTGTGATTGTATACAGGGACAAAGTACTTGATGTTATTCTGCATATTGCACCAGTGTAATCGCTGAATCTTATGGACTCAGCGATTTTCACATTGGGAGCTGATTGCCTAGTTATACAGAAGTGACCTCTGGACCCTGAGATACAGCATCGTCACCTCCTGATTTGAGTCGTAACGCGGCATATTTGTCTAAAGTAATTTCGTTGTTTAATTTTGCAAAGGTTGTAAAGTAAATATTAAAAACGGTTTAAATAATTTATTGTTAGATTATTGAATTAAATCTAGTTTTTACAGCTTGATTTATTCATCAAAAGTGATTAAGGGTGCGCCCTACCCAGATTGAATTCATTGTTGTTTAGCGCCGCGCCGGCGCCGCCAACAAGCAGGGCCTTGCATATTTACGCTTGAAGACCATTTTGTTCTCCTCGATCGCACTGTTATTTTACAGATTTCTACCAAACTATTTGCAGTTTCACACTTTTCAGATTCCAATCTAGGGATCATACGATTCCTTTTCTCCAAAATAATGTTTCTCCATACGTTAGGAATCTTTAGAAAAACGCTTAATTTGAGAAAATTACTAATGGCCTACCACTTATTTTGAATTAAAATCACGATTTTTAAATCGTATGATCTCTAGATGAACATTTATTGAATTAAATAACTTCAAATTATTTTTAATTGGTTAACAATTTAGCCTACAATGAGGGAGATGCAAACCCCTTACTTGAGCGTGCGGAAGGAGGTACGGCGCACCCTTAATATTAGAGTTCATCGTATTTTTTTAATAGATTATAGATTATAGTATTTGTCTAATTTGCTGATTCATTCTTCGTAAAAAATAAACTTGTGAGGAGTACACTCTATATCATTTTATAGAATTAAATATTGTCGTATTATTGTATCGGCAAACATTTCCTTAATTTTACCTTTTAAAAATAAGCGATTTAAGCCTCATATTACAAATTAGTATTATTATAATTATAAATCCCGTTATAGGGTCCAAAACGAAGCATAGTCATAAATAATGTTGCTATACTTAAGAAATATTATTAGAAACAATTATTTTTTCGTCATACTGCTTCCAAAACAACTCTTTTTGACAGATGCGTTGAGATTCAAAAGTTCTTCTTTTTAGTCTTTGGATGATAACATATGTTTTGATGATCATTTTCGTACTAGTACTAAAAAGATTATTGTTGATGATACTTTTGATTCGAGGTTGTCATAAATCGATTAAAATTCATTCGATTATAAATAATCGAAACATTCATTGTTGTATTGTTATTATTTTTGTGTTCGTTTCCCGTACACCACTGGTGAGTGACAACTGTGAGTGACATGATGGACGAAGTTAGTAGGCCTAACGATACGGGTTATCATATTTCCATGACAACCGTGCCCAAATTGAATGTGTGTTTTGAAGAACAACCGATTGATTCGAACCACAATGATTGGTTTGAAGTGATCGACTCAACAACCGATAGATATGAATGAACCGAAGGTATGCATGTGCAACAGCTGATTGTTTCAAGAGACAAGCTGAAAGAAACATTTGAGGTTTTGAAGACACAGTACGTAAATTTTACTTTTGTTTTTATTTAAGCCTTAAGTTTTTTGGCAGTATGACGAAAAATATAGTTCGTCACTCGGATCAAAAGTGTCTTTTGAAATACACTATACGTAAATAGAACTGATATAAAACGAAACATCTTACATACAAATTTACAAGCTTGTGTAAAAACATTTCTCAGATACAATTAAGTAGTTTAAATTTTTTGACTTATGTATTCATGTTTGTTGAATAGTGGCTGTTATGTTAAGATTATAAACTGAGTGATGCTCTCCTATGCATAAATAAATAGATGTTCTTTGGACTATTAACTTACATTACTCAATCAAAAAGAAAAATTATTATTACTTGAATGGAATTTTAGTACCTATTGCCACATAAACGGTAATATAGTTGGAAACCCGACAATTTGTTAGGCTTAAAGTCATTTTATTTTTGTTTGAACTTTGGTGTTTGGAAACACAGTATAATAGATAATGCAGAGCTATACCTACTTCCATTAATGTTACTGTGGTAAAAAAATCAATAGCGTTTTCAGCTAGCTGGGAAAAGAAAAAAACCCTACTAAAATTATATTTATCCCGAGGTTGTGGTTATTACTATAAGTACTCTTATTGTTGAATAAACAAGTGCATATCCAGGAACCAACTCGTATAAACATAGTGAGGTCAGCTGAGCGTGTGAACAACAACGCCCGGGGCGTGGTGGAGTGTTTACCCTGCACCACGGTAAGCTTTATACTCGGAACATCCACGCACTTGAATCACTATGGGACATTGGTTATTTATTGCGACTGATCACAATAATAATAACTAGCTTAGCAGGTCTTATAGAATTTAATTTTAATCAGTCTTATCTTACGATTCAATATTAATGTGTTTAAGAGATAGTTTTCGCATCGGAGTTCTATTACTAGTCTACGGTTTTAAGGCATAATCCACTTCATTTTCTTCTTTATCGCTCTTGGATAAAACATCCTAATGATATAAACATAAAATATAATGAAGAATTTTAGCACATTTAATCACAAAAACAAAAATCTAGATATTTAGTTTGACCATGGATAGAAAATTAAAATTAAAATTGTGGGATAGCATGCATTTTGCTTTAAAAATTGTAAAACGTTTATTAATTAAAAAAATAAAATACTTACAATTTAATTTTTGTAATGATTAGTAAAATTTTAATTTTATAGAAAGAGTAATTTCGTACACACACTAAAATATAAATTATTTATAATTATAACTGAAATCTTTCCATATTATTCGTTGAAAATTTAACACGCTCATGGAAAAATAATAAACCGTATTTCATTGTTTTCTCTTCCAATAAAGGTGGTGTGTTTAGTGGTTACATAACCCAGTATTTAACTAATTTTTAATCGAAACCTTTTACCTATACACTCACCTTATCACATTCCGTAGTAAGAAGTATATTTACGATTTTTACAAACAAAAAAAACGAGCACACAACGACATGGACAACAAACAGGTATATTATCATTTTAAAGGGTATTGAACAATATATTTTAAAGGTATTTGTAAACTATAACATCATACATAGTGACTTATGTGGCTAAGTACTTTTCGCTAGGCAAGACCTATAAAATATATGATCTTCTAAATGATTAAACAAACTTTAAGCTCTAATAATTTCTTCGATAGTTTAAAGTTAGGGTGGGTTTGAAATGTATTAACTGTAACAACTATGTATTTTTCCATTTCACCTGAGATAATCAATCGAACTGCACTCAACGTGACAATCGGTTTACAGCCATACGTCACCCTGGGGATGTTCGTGTTGATGGGTTATATTGCTTTGTATTGATACTCATGTTGCATACTAATTTTAGTATTACGTTTGCATTTGATTAGCATCTCATTACATCAAGTAGTTTAATCGATTGACACTATCATGTCGTAAATTAACTAGTATGTTAAACTCCTGAAACAATAAATCCCTTTATTATTAAATTTAAAGTTAATTAAAATAAGTGAGTTCAAGAGCTATCAAAGATAAGCACGTGTCACACCTATTGATTAAACAATTAAATATTTATGGTTTACTTAAAGTAAAAATATTGGTCAATAGTAACAGGTATTCGTCTCATATATGCCAACACCAAATACGAAAAGGAATGTGTCGTCAAGATATTGTAGTTCGATGATTGATGGTGGTTGGGTAAAGTCAAGGGCATTACAAACTCATCTAATAAGATGGAATGTTTCTCGTATTGTGATACAGTATGTTTGAAGAGCTAAACATATTCCATTGTAAGACTGGTTGAAGATGGGAATACACATTTATCAAGTTAAAAATTTAAGTAAAAACGTGCACATTAAGAAATTATTTACTGTTGTTATTACTATACATTTCATAATTAAGTAATCAACTGGAAATAATAGTGTTGTAAGTAGTGTTCGGCAATACACGACACGTTACGTAGTCCAAAGATGCGTCTTCCAAAGATTAAAATTCAGTTACTGTCCAGGCGAGTCATGAGTGAACTTTGTTTCAGTAGTAGTGTGAAGTTTATAAGTATATTTCAAAAGGAATGTTTTCTGAGGCTAAACAATGTGTAAAGGATGGTTATTTTCCAGTGAATGAATAGGCCTATTGGTACTAGTAAGTCATTAGCACGCCTGATTTATTGCATTGATCCTGAGACCTTGGCATTCATATTTTTGAATTTTATGTTTTAACAAATCTTTGGGACAGTTACTTGATTAAGTAAAATACTTAAATTTTTACCGACCTTGACACCTGTTAAAGATATTATTTTATGGGTAACATATTAACGTAAAATGCTTTGTAATGTCAAATTGTTTCTTTGCAAACAATTTCGAGCTAACTGCAGCTCATTCTCAGCCACTCCTCTTCATGTTAAAATAAATCCCATCTTGCGATGTTTTTCGAAACTAGTAGTAGCTATAAATTATTTTCAACAAACATTTCGTAGTAGTTAGCTCGAAACCAGTCGCTAAGTTACAATTTGACATCGTAAGGCATTTTACGTGAGTATTTTACTCATATAATAGTAAAACATTTACTATTATAGATAGATGAACATTTTGTTTCATATCCTTTTTGACGACAGTTCAAACTTGAACAAGTAACAAACTATTTACATATTTCTGTTTAACAGAACCATCTTCAGAATGCAGTAATCACAGTTGTCATAACGATAAAATAAAGTACCAAACACATACGCAATCCCGGTAACACGATAGTTAACATTTTACAAAAGCATAGGCCTATCACACAAGTCGGTCGGACGCATAGCCGCGGTTACGCTCAGGTTAAGGACACTGTTTTAAAATGTTTTGGAATGAAACAATATAAAGTGCTGGACTTAAACAAATACAACTACATTAAAATTAAACCGTTTACTAAGTGAACAGAAACGTTTGTTAGATATAAAACACAATTTAAAATTTTGTGAAATGAAAACTGAATTTATGGGCAATAATTTTTTGTTTAATTTACCAAAAAAATATTTACTTGAAAAAAATCTAATAACATTTAGAAATCAGTTAAAAGAGTATATTTTGCAGCTTTCCTTATACTCTTTTGATGAATTTTGGGAAATTAGAGCCAATAGAAATATATAGCTATTCTTTGATTATTGTATAGTAATTTATTGATTTATTGTTGGTTAGTAATTTAATGTTTGTATTGATGTGTATGCTTAACTGTAGGGAACACGGGGGATCTCTATTCTCTATTGTCTCTACTGTTTTTCATTATGTATATGACTGACTCTATTCTATGTACCATTAGCATTTGTCGAATAAAGAAATATTGATTGATTGATTGATTGATAAACTTGTATATACTTCTCAGATCTTCAAGTATTTACGTAAATGTAAATTTATTACGTAATTACTGTTAATGGAATAGCTTTAATAATAGCAATTATGTTCGAATGTCACATAAACATGACCATACATTAACATTCATTTTAGCTTTATTTTTTTACAATTTGTTCCTCAAACGTTAATTATGTAAAATCGGCTTCCTGAATACTTTTGCTGCCTCAGAGAGTGATTTAATCTGTAAAAAGCCTTTGTCACCATCACTCATTACCCCTCAGATCTGCCACCATTTTAATAAATATAAATTAATTAAATTAATTTTTAAATTTATCAATTGCAACCCAAATATAGTTTATTAGTTTTAGTAATTTAATAAAATAATTAGATACAATGATTAATGTCAAAGATTGTCTCAGATAAATAATTTTATATATAATAACTTTAAAAATTGATCTCTATTAAAATGTTATTCAAAAAACCAAAGTGCAGTGTATAACAGTGAAATACTCCAAGAGAATGTGATCAGCATTGTTGAAGATCCATCACCAAGCCCAAAGACCTTTTCCTCCTTCTTCGGAATCCAACCATGACAGTGAAAGCACCCCATTAAGAGCATTACTCATTATTTTCTTCCTCAAACAGTATATTACAGTAACTACAGTATATTCTTATATTAGTTTATTACAGGAAAACAGTATATTAGGTACTAAAAAGCTAATCTTCAATAGGCCACTAGAGCTCAGTATATTATCTATCCCTTGTTTCCACATCAAGCTAAATGTAATTTCTGCGTGATGTTAATATATAGTATCCAGTTGGTAAGAACATTCCATAAACATTTGACCTACAATTAAGAAATTCAAAGAAGAACTTAAATTTATTGGACCATTTTTTACAACTAATTCATCAAGATCAAATTTATTTGTTTATAAATTAAAACAATTGCAATAGAAGCAAATTCATTTTCTAGAGTAAGTCAAGAGTAACTTGCAAAGAACAATTTTTTGTCTGGCCTATTTTTCTAGACCAACGATAAAGTAACCTGGGGGTTGATGTTACCTAAATTAATTTAATCCAGAGATCCATATTGTTACAGTTTTATTTAGCCAACAATTTTAAATAATTGGTATTAATTTTAATGTGTTTTAATTTATCCAACGTTCGATAACCTTTGAGCCAGCGCGATCACCACCCACTGAGATTTAAGAGGCTATATTCATAACCGCCATTTAATTTGATTTATTTTTAACATTTTAATTTTCTACCTGTATGTAATACCCATTGTTTCCCCAAAGTTTTGATCATCTGTCTTTATGTATAACCTTGCAATAAATTATGTTTGTATGTCAAAATACCTGTAGTTTATAATTTAAAGAGCAGCTGCAAATTATCTAAAGAGAGTCAAAAACGAGTTCGCACGCAGCACGCTGACGTGAGGGAAGTGAATTTCCACATAAAAAACTATAAAAACTCAAAATCAGTTAAAAACATACATTTATTCCAACTTTTATTCAAATCTAAAAACATTGATTTTTTGGCTGTTCTGATGCTCCTGGTTCTATTTACCTGCAATGCTGGGAATACAATTTTGCGCATTATAAAGTTAGGAGAAGGCCCTGTCAGGCTTAAAAGTAGGCGGAGGTTGTTGGGGAGATAAAATTACACCAACAAATGAATAACAAGCTTTTCTAATGTAAAATTCGATTCACATTTTCTTTAATAACTCGGTAAATATTTATGCTAGAATGACGAGAGAGGACTTAAAACTTTCGCCTCTCCAATTCCCATCTTTTTACATTTATTTTACATACGGGGCTTTTCTGACCCTTTTTGGGCCCAAAAACTCAAAATTTGAAAGATTAATCCCCAAAAAAAGGGGTTTAGAGTTTTTCGATTGTTTTGCCCAACGAACTTGTCCAACTAATTACAGAAAGGAACGTCGCAACCAAATTTGAAGTAAATCGGACAAAAAATGCGACCGCTAGAGTGCAAACATATATATATATATATATATATATATGTCTATATATATACATATATATATATATATATATATATATATAAAAAATGTTGAACGACCCCCCAAAACGTGTTCAGGGGGTCACGTTAGGAACTTCTATGGTGGTCCCGGGCTTAAGTTTCACCGTGCGGGTCATGCTAATAGTTCACTTTCCAAAGGAAATTCACTAATAATTAATCCCAAACCGAGGCATTCCCATCCCACATAAATCTAAACGAAATTAAGTAAATGAAAGAGAACGTATTATGAGATAAACCCGAAACGTTTAGTTATCATCAAAAGGGTATATTAAAATGTCCATTGAAATAGTTTATGATAACTTTATTACCGTTCATGCATGGTTTTAATTGATTTAATTGTGTATAGTATGCATTGTGATTCATACATGGTAACGATCTAATAGTAAATACAATTTTCTCACTGCAAAAGGAATCCAAAAGGAAAGTTATAATTGGCATAAAACCAACAGATGATCCACCAACGTTCAAAGAATAATAATTGTTTTAAATAACTAACTTTTGTAATCAGCAGGGATGTATTATCCCACATCATCAATAACGGTTTTTGACGGATTCTATTTTTAAAGTCCAAGGAGAGAAGAGGATTAAAATTAAAGAGGTATAGGAAAATAAGAAAATATTATTGTCTAATGTTTTTGTTTAAACGAATTGCATGTTGATACTTTTAAAATCAAACTTTAGTTTTTAAACTTTTAATTAAGACGTCACTTATTTTGTAATTCTCTAACTGGTTCTGATAAAAACCATTATGGCAGGTTGAAACCGATCTCCTATATCATCCTTTATATGTGTTTACCGTCTTGTATGTAATTCAGTATAATTGTAAATTTATTTTATTGTATTTTGAGATGTAGTTTATTACTTCCTATGTAACCGTAACAATTCCTATTGTAAAATTATTTTCAAAATTTCTTTCGTTTTTATAAATATTGACAAACAGAGTTCAGAATATTATTCATAAATTAGTTAGATTTAATGTCCATGAAAAATATTTCTTCCATTTTCAAATATGAAATTAATTGTTATTGTTGGGCAGTAATAAATCCTTTCTTTCGTAAAAACCCTGCTAAAGAACAAGAAAATAAAGTATGCTTGGTATCCATAAACAATAAAACAACCGGAGGGAAAATAATAATGCATACATAAATTGGTATTTACTGCTAAATATAAACCAAAAACTTTCATTTGAATATAATAAATAAAATTGTACACATACTTTTTATTTTAATGAATCATTCAAACAAATTCAAAACTAAATTTTACACCTGCAGTTCATAGCAGAGTGTTTTACCGCTAAATGTAGAGTAAAATGCTACTTGTTTATATCATAGTTACATCTGTTTCCATTACCCTTATTTAGATTACCAACACTATTTATTAATATAAAAGAACTAGACACTAAATATAATTTATTAGCTATCACACTCCATTTGTTCCATGTCGACAGCTAGTTAACTGTCTGGGAGATTTATGTTCTCCGTAGATTATCAGTATTTTAACCTGCTCCCTGTTTCATTAATACAAAATAATTGTTTCTACCCAATTGTTTTCAAAATTACAATGTCAGACCTAAGACAACTAATTGTGTATGTTATATAATATGTAGGTCTACATTCTTTATATTTCATAGCTTGAAGCTTTTGTCTAGCTTTTATTAATATTTTATTTACTCCATTGATTACTTAGTTTGTACATCAAGTATTATTATGTATTACGTCAGCTAAGTTAATATTACGTTTGTTTTTATTCTTGAACTATGGTTAATACAAAACAAACTTCTTTCACAGATTGTCTATTACCTTTTTATTATTATTAAAACAAAATTTTCAACATCTTAACTGAAGGATCCAAATGTTAATTCACTAAATAATATCGAGCTCTAAGTTATTTTCAGAAATAATCATAATTTAGGAAATATCATAAACACATGGTCACAAATCTTGATTTATTAACTTTGGGGTTAATGATTTGTATATATTCAGTCGCAATTTAAATTGTAGTTAAAATATAATATAAGCATTTTATTTATCAAGTTTATACTGTGTTATATCGGTCTAGTGTAAATATGTATACAAAAACGCATTTTTTAAGATAAATTAGAATGGAGTCACTGTTTGTTTAGAAAATTTAATATAAATAAAACAAGTAAGTATGATAATTGTTTGTACATGAGCTCTATTTATCATTTGCTATCATGGAAATGTCAGATTCAAGGAGTATCATGAACTAGTTATAGTGTTCTTTCAACAATCAAGATTCTTTGGCTAGCACTAGCCTGGAGTCAAAATAATAAGGGTAGTAAAGAATGGTTAGTAGGTACTGACCCAGGATGGACGGTTTTACAGTCCTTAAACGACTACATTATATCAATTTAAAAACCGTTTTATAAAAGCACAAACCTTCACCATTGAAACCTCCTCCTTTTCAACAACCACGAAAATGAAATTAAATTTAATTAATCTAAGCTAGTTAGTAAAGATGCAGGGAAAAAACCATTGGGTTGTACAAACGTCAAACTGATAAGAGGACGATATACAATCCTGAATTAATGAAAAAAATGAAATAATTCATCAGTAGTGGAGAAAAATTAAATAAAAAACAAACACTTTTCTTGATAAAAGAAAATGCATTTGCATACCAAAGCAAAAGTAGCAGAAAAAACCAAATAATTTTCCTTATTAAGATACGTATATCGATTCCTAATATATTAAGCCCAGTCGATCATTTTTCCTGGGAGTGGCCAGTTCAAGAGGTCTTAATTGTCTGCAACAAATGTTGAAGCTTTTTAATAATTTATTTTGGACAAGGCGTTTTTCACATCCATTCTGAGAACTGTAACATTCAGTCTGTTTACTCAATCTGTTTAATGCTCAAGAGGTGGAGCTGCGTTGAATGACGATCCAACTAGCCCGAGAGAAAGGTGCCTGCTGTATGATGAGAAGTGATGAAAAGGGTAAAAGAGATGAATAATGTTGTAGTTTTTTTTGTTTGTCCTATTTTTTTAGCGAATTTCCCCTATAGGGAAGAAGCTATTACCGTAGTCGGCATGGTAAGACCTAGGCCCGGGACCATGATAACTTTTCGTTTTGAGGTCCCCAGACCCCAAAAACACCATTCGTTCGAAACTGTATAGATATATATATATATATTAGTCAAATTTTAGTTTTTACCATTGGATTCAGCTTACAAAAACACACAATTTGGTATTTTGATCATTTCTCTACGTCAATTGGTTACCGAGATATTGAGTGCTAAACACAGTACTTTGTCTAATGTTATTCTTATGGAGGAAAATACAAATTTTGTATCTCGCTTATTTATGAACGTATACTGACGAAACTTGGTATACGGCTTCATCTGGTTGTGGACCATTGCTATTTGCCCAAAAAACAATTTTTTACCAATGGCTCCCGTAGCAGCAAACCTGCGTACTCAGCCCCATGTTATTCTTATGGAGAATAAGTAACGTGTTATCTTCCTTCATTATGAAAATAAATTAATGAAATTTGGTATATGGCTTTACCTACATGAGTTATATTGATATTTGTATAAAACCCCATTTGTTGTGCTCCTTGCTTCAGCAAGTCTGCATACTCAGCCGCTATGTTATTCTTATGGAGAATAATTAAAATGTCATACATCGTTTATTTATGAATGTATATTGATGAAACTTGGCATGTGGCTTTATGTGGTATTAATATACATATATATATGCATTGGAAATTCGCTGAATACGCAGGTTTGCTGCTACGGGGTATTTTTAATTTCTATGAGTTATTCATTGTTGAATGCCTCAAGAACTGTTATATGCCAATTGAAATATAGGTTTACGTACCTTCATTCAACAGTTAAATTTCTTCGGAACTTATCTTTCATTATCAGTGATTACAATAATGTATTACTTTTATTTTTTTAACCCCTGATGATGGAACAACAGTTACGAAACATGTGTTAATAATATAATGAATATTTAACTGTTGACTGAAGGTACGTGACCCTATATTTAAATTTTTATGAGTTGCTTATTCAAATTTATTGGCATATGAAAACGCATGGAGACCTTGCCTCTCTTTCGGGTTTTCAATATAACGAAAACTTAAATCTATTACAGCAAATTTTAGTTAAATATTATAATTAATATCTTAGACTTAAACTACGATCAATAATTAGTAATAGTAATGGAGAAATGTAATTTGTTTTTAATAATTATAATAGTTATTTATAGTTAATTATTATTTTGTAATTTTACAATACTACTTCAACAGTCAGTGCTGAAACAATATCATCAGTCCTGGTTTTGCCTAGGAATTCCACAGTTTAAAAAATCTCTCTCTGATATCAGTGTTTGAACACATAACCTATTATTATTCCCATATTTAGGAAAGGTTGGAAAACAAATTATGATTAACGGCTATACAATACCCAGTTATGTTAAGTTCAACATTATATTTTTCGTGAAATAGTTTTTTGTGATACGTATCAACCTGGTTCACCTTAGTGATACATTGGATTTTTGCTTCATTACAGCAATTTTGGTTACATATCATTCCTGTTATGATTAATAGGTCCCCAGTCTTATCAGTTACCCTAAAGTTAAAACACATGTTGTACTGATATTACGCCCGTTGAAATATAAACATATTAGGAACTAGGTACATTTACATATTACTACTGATTTTTCACATTTCCAGCCTTAAAAACACTACCGTCTAGGTTACTACTTTCAATAAAATATTTTGTTTATCTATTAAGAAGCAGAATTTTGTCGTTGCTTGGTTCTCAGATTTAAATCGATAAATTTATGTAATTTTAAGGAAATGTTATAATAATAGCTTATTAATCATATGCAAATGTGTATTTATAATCCTAAGTAAGTTTCAGTTTTTTGAATTTGTATAACGTACTAACATATGTTAAAAAATCACATCCATTTAATCTGTTGTTATTCAGGCTCTAGCAAATGAGCCTTCCCTGTGATACGGTTCAGTGGGATTTGTATTGCTTGTGACTATACGTTTTCTGAGTTTATCGTTCCTGTACTAACGTTAACCAATGGGACGGTGTAAAACTCAAATGGATTAACGGTAAGCGTCATGATGAGAGATATAAACAGCCGTTTCACATTGAACTTCGTTTAGCTACCAAATACATGTTTGTTATTTTGGGTTATTTTTGTATTAAAAAAAAAAACGTAAAATAGTTATTTTAATTTTATTTTCTTCTATGGCACCGTTATTCACTTAAGGCTGATCCAACATTATTATTTTTTTTTAACTAGCGTTTTTAGTACTGATTTTCTATAACCAATAAATAGAAGTTTGGTGGAATAAATTCATATTCTATGTTATAATAGTAATCGAATAATACAAATTATTATTTCCCAAACAGAATATATTTATACCAACCTTAGAAAAGAAACAGATAATTAGGTCAGCTGAGCTGAGATTAATTACAAAATAAGTACACAAAAAAATGTTAAATCATAGCCAGGCTATCTGTGCGATTATAGATAATCATTACACACTAAAAACCGTGCATTTGTTTACAGTATTACTCATTGTATAAATAATAGAAAAAATCAGACGAATGTATGAAATATCTCTATGCGAATAAAACAATATACTATTACTACTATTACTCCAGCATTTCATAAGTAGTTTTACGTTTCCCTGAGGGAATAGTTGCAAGTCCTCATAAATTGTTTATTTGTTTGTTACATATTTTATTGTAGTATACCAATAACACACTGATCGTCTTACCACCAAGTGATGCGACGTGATGGGATAAATAACAACATTACCCGAGGTCCGATGAAGGGATCGATTCCAGACAGAGCCCCAAGCCAAGCCATTTTGATGATCATAAAACTACTTTCAAAAGAGAACAGTTTTCCCTAGCCTATAAGTTGCCAAAAGAGAACGAATCCGCCTTGTACCTCAACTAAATTATACTTCGTAACTGACAGTTTCAAACCGACCAATCACATAACTCCTAGCTATTTCCTAAATGAAGTACAGACGATCAGCGATCAGTGCTACCAATTCCCAAAAGGTAAAGATGCTCGTCGCAGTACACGAATTCGTTTAATGCAAGAGAGTTGTATATGAATTCATTCCAACCTAAGTCTAACTTATTGTTAAGTGCTGTTTACGAGTTAGTCGGGAGCTGTTTCAAAACTAGAAATTTACTTGTAAGTAATAAACTTGACATTGGCTTTGATAATTTTCTAAATTGTTTATCATTTATATTTTTAAAATGTCAAAATTGCCTAGTTAAGATAAATTTCCCCTTGCCTCCAATTATGTTCATTATTATTTAAATTTCTGTTTTCTTAATATTAGAAAAGCTACTGTTATTTCAAGAATATAAGTTGGCAAAAGTCTACTATTTAATTATGCCTAACAATGTTTTACTAACTAACCTTTCATACTCATTTACTTCAAGTGAAATAAGTTAAGGCCAGATTAACTGCAGTAATAAGCTAAATGTAAAGTTAGAGTTGCAGCCAGCTAAAGTTGGCTAACTTACATCTCTCACCAGTTCTGATTCGTTCTTATGTACTAATTAGATTTATTATAGTGTATGAGCACCGTATTACTATTTCGGTATTTTAATTTTGTAATAAAAAGGGTAATATAAAAAATATACAGTTAACGCATTCGCTGCGAGTGTCCCGAAATCGGGGCATCGCTCAACATTGAAATATATGGGATTTGCATGTTTAAACATAACAAACGCAGCAAAGCTGTTAAAAGGATTTGCAACATTTAAATAAGTTTCTAAAAATGGTAGGCTTTATATAATAATGATAAGGGTACACTTTGAAAAGAGATAAATTTAATTAAATACATTTTTCTTATAGACAGATTTATAACCCGTTTCGAGTTATGGTTATAATTGATTTATGATATTCTCAATTGCATTTTATTTAAATTACAGACAGCAATGTCTAGTACCATTTCACCAAAAACGAATAACATTTTTATCACTATGTAACAAAAGTATATATTTTCTATGTTTTACTAACTAACCTTTCAAACTCATTTACTTTAAGTGAAATAAATTAAGGTCAGATTAACTGCAGTACTAAGCTAAGTGCAAAGTTAGAGTTGCAGCCAGCTAAAGTTGGCTAACTTACATCTCTCACCAGTTCCGATTCGTTCTAATGTACTAATTAGATTTATTTTAGTGTATGAGCACCGTATTACTATTTCGGTACTTCAATTTTATAATAAAAAGGGTAATATAAACATTATACAGTTAAAAGGATTTGCAACATTTAAATAAGTTTTTAAAAATGGTAGGCTTTATATAATAATGATAAGGGTACACTTTGAAAAGAGATAAATTTAATTAAGTAAATTTTTCTAATAGACAGATTTATAACCCGTTTCGAGTTATGGTTATAATTTATTTATGATATTCTCAATTGCATTTGATTTAAATTACAGACAGCAATGTCTAGAACCATTTCACCAAAAACGAATACAATTTGTATCACAATGTAACAAAAGTATATATTTTCTACATCAAATTTGAATACCGAAAGCGATACTATCCCACACTAGATATAGAAAACAGCTGGTGATTTTTTCACACTGTAGTTATGCATCCTGACACCAGTAGCAATAGTAGCCTGTTGCTTATATTAACAGTAGTGAAGATCTCAAAATCATCTGTTCTTATTGCTTACGACTTATATGGAGCTATCCTTAAATTGTATTTATATTTCCTATAGTTAATCTATAGTTTATTCGAGTTGGTAAAAAGAGGTAAACAATAGATTTACGTATATGATGCAAACAAAAATCCATATCGTTGACCGTTAAAATCAACGATAAACTTCAGATTTATATTATAGAATAGATTTAGATTTTCAGGGAAAATGATGGAGTAACTGTAAATAATTGCTGGTTTACCAAACCAGAACTATAGTATGGTTATCAACTTATTCCCACTCATTAGGCCAATACACATGCCAGCCAAATTGCTTTTCTAATTTGAAAATTTACACTTAAATACAGCTTTCTTAGTACTTAATCAATTGTTCACTCAAATTTAAAAGGTTACTCATTTAAGAATCCTTACATTTAAAACAGGACAGTGCCGTTGTAATGTTCAAGTTATGATAAATCAAAGTGAGTTGTTTATGTTATGATTAATCTATGTAAGTTTCTCAAAAACCGAAATCGATCTATTCAAAGCATAAAGAAATACCCCCGTAGCAGCAAACCTGCATACTCAGCGAATTTCCAATGAATATATAACATAACACATTAAAACACTTAACAGGATTCATAAGAAATGTATTCACAAACAAGCAATATTTAAAATATTAATTATTCTCTATAAGAATAACATTGGGGATGAGTACGCAGGTTTGCTGCAACAAGGCACACAAAATAATGGGTTTTTATGCAAATATCAATAGAACTCATCTTAGTGAAGTCACATACCAAGTTTCATCCATATACATTCATAAATAAGCGATATATAACATTTTAAGTATTTTTCTTAAGAATAACATGGGGACCAGGTACCTAGGTTTGCTGCTACAGGAAACATTGGCGAAAAATTTTTTTTGTGCTAACAACAATAAAACACAACCAGATCAAGCCATATACCAAATTTCGTCAGTTTATGTTCATAAATAAGCGAGATATACAATTTTTCTTTTTCTCCATAAGAATAACATTAGACAACGTACTGTGTTTAGCACTTTTAATATCTCGGTAACCAATTGACGTAGAGCAATGATCAAAATACGAAATTGTTTGTTTTTTTAAGCTTAATTCAATGGTATAAATTAAAATTTGGTTTAAATTAAAATGACATGTGAAAACCCCAAAAAACACATTTTTGGGGTACAAAACCCCCCCAAAACCCCCCTTCGGATGGTGCGATTCATCTGGTTTTCGAACTCGTTCAAATAAATGGTACTTTACACATTTTTACCAAATTTCATTAAGATCGGACCTTTTTTACGAGAGTTATCGTGCTTACGGGCACATATATATATTTATATATATAAACATATATATATATATATATAAATATTAATATTTATATATATATAAAAATAGCTAGGAGTTATGTGATTGGTCGGTTTGAAACTGTCAGTTACGAAGTAATATTTTTATATATATATACATATATAACAATTTGAACGAATGGTGTTTTTGGCATCTGGGGACCTCAAAATGAAAAGTTATCATGGTCTCGGGCTTAAGTCTTACCATGAGACCTACGGTAATAGCTTCTTCCCTATAGGGGAAATTCGCTAAAACAAAGACATGCATTAACAATAAGTGGAAAATATCATACAACATTTGTCTGCTGTTAGTAATAGTTGTAAGTACGTAAACTCAAAATCAGGCCAGTTTTACTTAGATAAAGAAACTCTTTATTAGTGACGTAGTGTCAATTTAAAGATCAGTGTTTTACCAGTTTTATTATTTTTTAAATATAAAAACCATTATTCAAAGAGAAAAGCGATGAACAGTTTGTGAAGTTATTAATATCCATCAGAGCTGTTTCAGTGCCTTAAAATATATATATAAAGTTATAAAATATATAGTAGTTTGATCATTTAATAAAACAATACTGGCAACGTTTTACCAAAATTTGGTGTAATAACGTATCGCTGTAAGGATAACAAATATATGTTTAATGACAATTAAACTTGTAATACAGTAGTTCTTCTGGAATTGGTAATCAATATATAGTTTTTATATCTTGACCGCGCGATTCGTTGACTATAGTTTCAGCTCACATCGAGCCATTATCACGCATTCAAAAATGTGTTATGTACCTTGTTTTTCGTCAATGACCCCTTCTGTTCCTTTATAGGCGGCCGGTTTCCTTTTGTTGGAGCCTGATTATATGGATATGTGATCAATACCAGGAACAGAAAGGATTATTCAGGTAAAACCATGAACTATTTTTATATTCACAAGTGGTCTAGGGACTTAACTCGTACAGTGAAATCATCACGGAGTTCAGTGTCGAGTACCGGCCGGTGAACAGTTTTGAATGTTTGTATAACTTGTATGTTCAGTGTATTTAAAAATATATTACAATATCTATGAGAATGAATTGAACGTTCTGCAGTTTTAATAATGGCTTGATGTGACCGAAACTGTAGTGAACAAATTTGTCAAAGTATGTTAACCTGTTTATATTCCAAATTTGTTTTCTTCAGAAATTCCTGCCTAATTTGTTACGATAACACTGCATGTAGAAGATTAGCAGATTTCCTTTGAAGTATGAAAACTTACAACTTGTCTGTTGGTTGAACTATTTACAGACTTATGTTAGAAGATTTAATGTTTGTGTTTATGAAGGTGCAGTCTGTATATTACAATATATTTTCAAGATTTAAAAATAACTAATACTTAATGGTCATTCCATTATACACCCAACAATACAATTACAATTACAATGTATTTGTCTCTCCATTTTAAACCCGATAATTAAAATTAAAATACATTCAAAGTAAAAAGAACGTTATTAAATTAAGTTACTACAAATAAACAGTTATATGGTAAATTTTACAGTTTTAAAATAAATATGTTAAAACATACAGTTTATTATGTTATTTATAACAACATTGTAAGAGCTATGCGAGACCATATTGGAAATAGTACTCTTACAAGAAGTTTTAAAGGGTACTTATTTAAAATAATGACTACATTTAAGCTCTAATTAAAAGTAGTCTTTATTTAGTCATATAGAGTGTATTTATAACTGGTGTCATGCATACAAATATTTTAAACTAGAAATGCAACAAAAGTAAAATAATACACTTTAAATCATAAAACTTACAATTACTCATAAGAAATGCATTGAAATTATACAGAGCAGCCTCAATAACAACTTGTTTAACGTATTTTTATTTCATTTTTTATTTTGAAATTGGTACTACGATAATTTGTATAAGATAGGTAACGCTAACCAGGCATTCGGTTGTTGGAATAAAACAATTGGCAATCATCCAAGTTAATAATTAACTATTGGTTAGGTACGGGGATGATAAATTATGGAACTCTATAATGAAGAAGGCGATAACTAATTGGGTCGTGGCTTTGGAACTTCCTAACTCAATTTATTTTGTAATGTGTTAAAAGCGATTCTTGTCAACCTCCAACCGAAATTTGTTGGTGTAATTTATATTTATAAAAAAATATTAAGATTTGCAGCTGTAAATCTACACAAAGAGCGGTTAATTAACACAAAAGGGAATATCATGGCTTCTATACTAATATAAATAAAACAAAATAGGCTTGTATTGATGATTATACTTAAAACGATACAATTTAAAAAGGAGGAAACAAATCTTTTCTTCATAATGTGGAGAACTAATGCACTTTAACCAATACCATATATATGTTTATATTATGTATCACCTAACTAAATACAATCATCACCTGCCGTAAAAAATACGGAGCTTTTAGGGTAACTGGCGAAATCCTGATGGAAATTCGGTCATTCTCGGGATTTTGACACTTGAAGGAAACCTAAAGAACGTTTTGATCTGCTACGTAATCGGTTGTTGTCACAGTTACACTTAAAGTACAGTAGGGATACAGTATCCGCATGGTTATGTAAAGCAGGATAAAACTGAAAAAATGAATAATCCAGAAATTTGAACACAAATAGTTAGAATAAAAAATACCAAATTAAAATGGCAAACCTTAACTAAATAATAAAAAAGTATTAATAAAGTGAGAAGAAAGACGAATATGCTTTACACTAGAAAAAAATCAATAATATTAGTTGCATATAAAAACCATTGAAATTATAGACTAGAGAAAACAAAATTTAAAACCGCAAAGACGTAATAAATTTTAAGAAACTAAAACCTCGCATATATATCAAGAGTGTAACAATTAATTATAACCAACTAATAAAAGTCATTAACTCAACATTGTATGTAGATAAATAACAGTAAATTAAAAACTTCAAAGTGTGTATATTACCTAAAATACTTAGAGGTATACAGTCACAAAAAGTAAGAACTTGATTCCTCAACAAAATATTTAGATACTTAGAACCTGATGTGTGTCATTTTTAAATTGTATATGGCCGTAACTGTGTACTAGAGAAAATTAAAGAAGCATAATGCTAAACACGACAAAGCAAGGTAAATCAATATATTTCTTGCTAAACGATTGAAGTAAAAAAGTTTACAAAGAGTAATTTTCTTTGAGAAGGATTTTGTTTCGATACTGATTGTAAAGTTATTGAAAAAGCTTATTCTTGAATTGTTAAATGATGTAAAACTGCTGTAATATTGTCAGCATATGGCAAAAGGTTAGCAAACAACTTGAATATCCTGTTGTAGGAGCGTTTTAGAGTCAACACGTTCTGTTTGAACAACGGTGAAAATTAAAAGCAAACATAAACACCACTATCTCCACAAGCCTCGCTGTGGTAAAATGTACAAAAATGTAATATGTAAAGTCAATTTATAGTTTGAAAGTGACAGTGTTATTACTGGGCTAAACCCAACTTATTAAAAGCGTTATTTAAAAATAACGACTGCTAGAAATCGAATAACTGTTTGGTTTTTAAAATATAGGATACAAATCGTATTAAATGAATGAGCATAGTTTGAAAAAGGTCAAATTGAGTACAGTAACAAAACTCATACTTTTTAATTTTACCCTTTATCGGAACATGATACTGCCATATCAGACTATGTGTTATCGTAGATTGGGTAAACCACGTAGGCTTGGTGCGGCTTTGGCTTACCTAACTTCTAGTTGGTTTTTTGTGTGTTTTCAATAATTGTGGATGTATTTTTTTCTTTATAAAACGGTCTACTAAATGTAATGTACATTGAAGAAGAGTTTCAACTAAATACTCTGTTTGTTCCTTACATGCAGTATTATTTTAGTATTTTTAATTGTATGTATTCATTAGTCGTTGTCGTAAAATCGTCTGCTTGACAAAATTAGTTTTTAACTGTTTTGACGACTTTCTTGAAAGTCATGTAAAAGTTAAAATGTATAGCTTAACAACATGTTTCACATGGTTACACGTAATTAAAACCTTCCAACATTTCTGGATCTCCATTATTTTTTCAAACCAATAAAAAAGGTCTATATAGTTTTAAATCTAATCAATGGTTACATTTAAAATTAGTTATGCATCAATTTTTTCAAACAATTGCCTCAAAAAACTTAAACTTTTCAACAGGGGCCTATCATCATTTTAAATATGTATTTAAGTTAACTAGCTATTACATTTAGTCTTTTACTTTATTTTGTTTTAGTGAATTTCCCCTATAGGGAAGAAGCTATTACCGTAGGTCTCATGGTAAGACTTAAGCCCGAGACCATGATAACTTTTCATTTTGAGGTCGCCAGATGCCAAAAACACCATTCGTTCAAATTTGTATATATGTATATATATATATATATATATATATATATATATATATATATATATGTGTGTGTGTCTGTAAGCACGATAACTCTCGTAAAAAAGGTCCGATCTTAATGAAATTTGGTACAAACGTGTAAAGTACCATTTATTTGAACGAGTTCGAAAACCAGACAAATCGCACCATCCAAAGGGGGGTTTTGAACCCCAAAAATGGGTTTTTTGGGGTTTTCACATGTAAATTTTATTAAAATCAAATTTTAATTTTCACCATTGAATTCAGCATAAAAGAACAAACAATTTGGTATCTTTATCATTGCTCTACGTCAATTGGTTACTGAGATATTGAAAGTGCTAAACACAGTACGTTGTCTAATGTTATTCTTATGGAGAAAAAGAAAAATTGTATATCTCGCTTATTTATGAACATAAACTGACGAAATTTGGTATATGGTTTCATCTGGTTGTGGTTTATTGTTGTTTGCACAAAAAAGAATTTTCACCTATGGTTCCCGTAGCTGCAAACCTAGGTACTCGGTCCCCATGTTATTCTTATGGAAAATAATTAAAATGTTATATATCGCTTATTTATATATCGCTTATGTATATGGATGAAACTTGGTATGTGACTTCACTTAGCTGAGTTGTATTGATATTTGCATAAAAACCCATTATTTTGTTTTCCTTGTTGCAGCAAACCTGCGTACTCATCCCCAATGTTATTCTTATGGAGAATAATTAATATTTTAAATATCGAATGTTTGTGAACATATTTCCTATGAATCTTGTTAAGTGGCTTAATGTGTCATGTTATAATTCATTGGAAATTCGCTGAGTTCGCAGGTTTGCTGCGACGGGGGTATACATATATAGCCTCTGTATAGAAGAAATGTTTCCATAAATTATTAACCGTGTTATGTTTCAACTACGGTATTGAACTAAGAACACAAGTTTTATTAATTTAATATATACAAGTAACTGATATACACATTTATTTTACCCAAGCAAACCCTCAATAGAATTAGTGCAAGTAGTCCAAATAAATGTATACTTATTGTGAACATACACATTGCTTTTATTAAATGTTTGAGATGGGACGCACGCTGTAATGAACAGTAACACACGTATAAAAGTAAACATCAAAACTTTAAAATTATGGGTTTATATTTTTGTTTTGCGTATGAAACATACTATCGCTTTCCTTCCCTGCATTATTTTGTTATCTAAAACGAGTTTGCACGCAGCACGCTGACGTGATGGAAGTGAATTTCCACATAAAAACTTTTAAAACTCAAAATCAGTGTAAAAACATACATTTTTCCAATTTTTATTGAAATCTGAAAACATTGATTTTTTGGCTGTTCTGATACTCCTGGTTTCATTTACTTGCAAAGCTAGGAATACAATTTTGCGCATTATAAGGTTAGGAGAAGGTCCAGACAGGCTTGAAAGTAGACGTGAGTTTGCTGGGGGTAATAAAAGTACTCTAACAAAGGAATAACAGGCTTTTCTAGTGTAAAACCCCCATAAGACAACGTACTGTGTTTAGCCGATACACGTTTTCTTTAATAACTCGGTAAATATTTATGCTAAAATGACGAGAGAGGGCTTAAAACTTTCGCCTCTCTAATTCCCATCTTTTTACTTGCATTAACGTTACATCTGGGGCTTTTCTGACCCTTTTTGGGCCCAAAAACTCGAAATTTGAAAGATTAATCCCCAAAAATGGGTTTAGAGTTTTCCGATTATTTTGCCCAACGAACTTGTCCAATAGATTATAGAAAGGAACGTCCATACCAAATTTGAAGTAAATCGGACAAAAATGCGACCGCTAGAGTGCATACACACACACACACACACACACACACACATATATATATATGTCTATATATACAATTTTGAACGACCCCCCAAAACGTGTTCAGGGGGTCACGTTAGGAACTTCTATGGTGGTCCCGGGCTTAAGTTTCACCGTGCGGGTCATGCTAATAGTTCACTTTCCAAAGGAAATTCACTAAAAATTAGTATTCTTTTATGTATTTAATTTAATTTCATTTATTAATACAAAATGATACAAAACAGGTTCTTAACCCAATTACAAAGTATCATTATTACTAACATTTATTTTTAGGGATTTTTCCTTCAAGTGTAGTTTCATGAAGCACTACTCAACTACTCAATGTCTTCCAAGATACTAATACAACACCATGCACATAAGACATGCAATCTACTATACATGCATAAATTAAAAGTTTTAAACTATACTCTACATTTAAATAAATATATTTAATTTAATTTCGCCATACTAAAAATACTGAGATAGAGGTAAAGTTCAGTTTAAATGCAAAATCTCAATAAATGTTTAAATATTATACAGTTAGACAATCCTAATCTAATAAATGATGTAAAATCTGTTTTCTAAATTTGCCTAGTGAATCTCCAAATATATCTACACTATTTGGCAATGAATTATAAATTCTCCCTATAACATTTAGGGAGGAGTTAACTACTAAATTAGTTCGAGAGTAGTGGGGGGAGAACAACAGACGACAACGGGAATTGTGCCGCGGCACATTGAACTGTAGTTTAGATAAGCGAGTTACGTCATCAAGCGCACCACCCAACAGCTTATGCAGGTAAACCAACAAGCGACCCGCCGCCGCTTGTGTAGAGAGTCCAGTTCAAATATAGATAAGGGCTCAGAATTGGGAATGACTGTTGAGTAATGACCAGACTCTTTAAAATATAAGAATCTTAAAAACACGTTTTGAACATTCTCAATAAGATCAGAAGAGTAAGCATAATACGGATTCCAAACAACTGAACCAAGCTCCAATCTGGATCGCACCAAAGTACAATACAGAAGCTTGATGAAATCAACATTTTTCAGAAAATTACTTGACCTACGAATGAAGCCTATAATTGAAAAAGCATATTTACTCATAAATAACACATGATCAGCAAAAGATAATATCTCATCAAATATTATAGGCCTACTAGGTGTTTAATGACGTGATTTGATACCAAAGTTGTGCAACCTATCCTGTAGTTGAACAAAATAAAATTGCCCTCAGGTTTTTGGGAAAACGCAAAACAGAACATTTATTAATATGAAATTTCAAATTGAGTTCACTCCATTTAAACATATTATCCAGATCATCTTGAATATTTGAGCAATCAGAAACGTTCTTTATGTTTGTAAATATTTTTAAATCATCAGCATACAGAAGAAGCTTACAATTATGTATTGATCTTACTATGACATTTATGAAGATTATGAACAAAAGGGGACCCAAATTTGAGCCCTGGGGAATCCCGGAACCTGCATGAAATTCAGAAGACAAAAAACCACTATAAGAAACAAACTGAGTTCTATTGTACAAGTATGACGAAAAAATTTGATTAGAGAAACAGAAAGACCAAATGAATTTAACTTGTATAGAAGCAAACTATGACTAACCTTATCAAATGCTTTTTCGAAATCCGTATAAATCACATCCACCTATCCACCTCAATCCAAATTTGAAATACAATAATCAGAAAAAATTGTAAATAAAAAACAATAAATCAACTATCCATCACCGCATATTAATGTTAATGTGATTAAACAATTTCTGAAATCGCAAAACCTATGCTGCAAATATTTGTTTAATAAGTACTTGGAGCAATACCTGGCGCACAGCCAGTAGTAACAAACTTGTTCATTTTCCAGTGGATTGGTTGTAACAGAAACTGGAGTGGCAAAGCGTGTCGAGAATAATAACGCCTTTAGTTACAATGGTTATTTACACATTATCAATAACAGTGTATACTACGTAACAAAACAAGCTTAATCTTATTCAAACACAACACTAACTTTTTTTAAAAACCATCACATTTTTCTCCACAAAAACCTTTTATTGATATACCAACACAAATCAAATCAGAACAGGACGTGTTCAGAAATAAGGTCATGCCTTTTTTAATGACAAAGGACAATTGCAGTGTCGGTTATTATATGACTGACAACAATTTTATATGGGTTATCTTATTTCTTATTTAACTTTGTATTTATTTTATATATATTTATTGTAATATATCTAAGTAGTGGGCATTTGGGGCTTCTGGGCCAAGTGATTGACAGCTTCCGGTCACGTGACCGGAAGTGCTGAGTCATGAAAGACGTCATCTGAGGCTGAGCCAGTGACGTAGGCGGTTTTGTGACGTAATGAGGGAAAGTTTAAAGTTCAAGGTCACTGGGAGGTAATTTTAAAAAAGTACTACCTCGCACTCGTTTCATTCGATTGTGATTCGATAGTTTTAATTCGATAAAAATATCGAATGAAAACAATCGAATGAAGCAATCGAATGATACGAGTGCGAGGTAGTACTATTTCATTTATTACTTTATTTCTTTTTACTTTTCTTTTTATTTACAATAAGTTATGTTTACAATAATTCATGTTTACAATAGTTCTCTGTTGTTGGTTGTCATCGATGTTGTTGATCCGGACGAGTTGCGGCCATCACTTCGCTTTCTGAAGAAAGACGGTATATACTTCGATTCCTGCGCAGAGTCCATGTTGTTTTTTGATGCGTAAAGTTCCAAAGATAAATCGTAACCGGACGCAATGAGAAGTCTTAACTCTTCATTAAAAACCTCGAGGTCTTGGAAAGTCGCCAGATGAATAGAGTCATAATGAATACACCTAATTTTGATGGACATTTCAACAGAGAGCTCGATGTTCACCGGTCGAGAGCCGGAGGTGTACTGACTACTCGCTAGCTAGCGTTTTGGTATCAAACAAAATGGTGGGGGTAAAAGTGTGGTGGGGCGGAGCAGATGGCGGACGGCAGATGGCAGGCGACAGATGGTAGGCGGCAGGTGGCAAGTGCGCGGCAGATGGTTGCTACTACATCCACCATCATTAGTCAAACCCTATTAGGGATGCCATTATTGCTTCTGCATCAGTAGATATTGTGCTAGAAACTTCATGTACTTGTATTTCATCATTTGTATTGTCAGCTTGCTCAATATTAAAAGAAGAACATGTGGAAGAAACAGTAGTGCCTTGTATTTGCGAATCCATGTGAACTATGCAAGAGCCGCAGGTATACTGAAGTGATACAAGCATGTAGGATAGACACTCGCCTTTACCCCCCACCACACCAGTTTCCCCCACCAAGTTTTCACATCGCACAATAACTACGGGACATGCATTAGTTAGGGTCTAGCTCTGACTCTGTGAGGATCGGAGCTCCGTAACTGAAAACATTAACAATTATTGCTCGACACTGTTTTTACGCAATCATAACAGTCACTGTGATCTAATTTATTGCATGTACTCATATGATGCATCTTGCGTAGCAGACAACTTGCTAAGAATGTTTCAGCCTGGAGTATTCTACGGTGAAATCGCTCACAATCCACTAACAGCGTAGACCTTCTATCTTCACAGTCGGAGAAGTAGAAGGTGGTGGCAGGCGGACTGTTGAAGGACACCTTCGTCATATTTCTGTAAAACTGTGACATCTTTAGAATAACACAAACTCTATAGGTAGATGTTAATCCTGCAAGAGCTAAAAGTATAATGATATAGCGCTAGCGTGTATGATACCCACCCGACCTACCCGCACAACAACGTTACCTCGGTATACTTTAAACTATAAATAACTTGTCGTAGTTTAATCCATAAACAAAGTATTTATTAATGGCAGGCCTTGAAAGTGTTGTTTTCGCGCTGTTTCTTCCCTAATCTCAGTCGGATCTGAATTATATTCGCACCATCTTGTTCGTCTGATTAACCCGCGTAATTTGAGTACCCACTCGCTATACTTTAACCCAATAATAAAGAAGTTATTAGTATGTAACCTTGAAAACATTGGTTTTTTCGCTATTTCTGCTATACCGTTGGTCGGATCTGAATTCTGTTTGCACCATCTTGTTCGTCTGATCAATTCGCGTAATTTGAGTACCCATATGACATACTTTGGACAAACTTTGTAGTTTTTTCGCTTCTGCTACTATACCCTTGGCCGGATCAAAATTCTGTTTGCACCTCCTTGTTCGTCTGATCAATTCGCGTAATTTGAGTACCCACATGACATACTTGGAAAAACTTTGTACCCCCCCCCCAACATGGGTCATGTTCAAGGTCAAGGTCAAGTTCAAGGACTTTGGGACTTAGCAAATTTCACAAAGTGGGCTGCACAAACAAACTGTCCTGCCTATGTACAGGCCAAGTCCCTAACTTGAAATGCTTAGGGTGGTCCTGAAAAGGACCGTTTGCGTGCTGAAGGTTGGTCGGGATAAGGATCAGTTCAAACTTTATTCTTCAAAACCCACTTTACCCTCCCATCTTTTCTGGTTAAGAATAACTCCTGTGTATCAGGTATCAGAGGAGGTGGCGGTGGGAGAGACTGCGGCAGACGCACCTCGATGTAGTGGATGGTGTGTTGAAACAGGAACACGTGGTCCCCGTTGGTTGCCACATATTTATACTCCGTCATCCGCTTCAGATTTCGAAACTCGACCTTGGAGACTTCAAACGGCGTCACCAAGTCGTTCAGCCCCATCACCCTTGTCCGTTGCATCACCTCATCGACAGTCGGTGTTGGAGACGAAGGTTGAGCCGCCGATGTAGAAGGCCGAGGCTGAGCCGATGTAGAAGGTCGAGGCTGAGTCGAGGGTCGTTGTTCAAAATACAGCGGATGACCATGGAGATTCCGTTTGAGAGACTTCAAAGTTGAAGGTCTCTTAAACCCGCTCCTTCTTTCCGTCGACCTCTTCAAAGATTCCTTTAAGCGCTGGAGTTTTTCAGGAGTCAGAGGAGAAGACATGGTGTAAATAGGATGGAAGAGAAAATGGATAAGATAGAGTTGGATAGAGCACGTGTGTACTGGTTGCAATCCAAAGCCGGAATGAGGCGGCTGGCAGAGTGAAGCAGGTCGTAAAGTGAAACCTTGCCCTATCCATATATGGGTAGAAAGCTGAGGACTGGTTTAGAACCGGCCCCCCCCCCCGACGGAACCCCCCCCCCCCCCCGCGACGGACCCCCCCCCCCCCGACGGACCCCCCCCCGACGGACCCCCCCCCCCGACGGACCCCCCCCCCCCCCGACGGAACCCCCCCCCCCGACGGAACCCCCCCCCCTTTTTTGGGTCATGTTCAAGGTCAAGGTCAAGGTCGAGGGAAAAATGTTCTTGGAAGTGCGGGATAAAATCCCGCAACGAAGCAGGATTATCCCTTATCCCGCTTTCCCCTTAATATCCCGATTTCCCATTCTCCGTCTATATAACCCGAGATTTCGAGCGTCTCTTCGCAGTAGCCTGCCGCCCGTTGCGATGAACGTCCCACTGGGTTGCAGTGCCTGCTGCAGCGTAGGTCTGTTAAGTGTGCGTTGGGCCCGACGCGCAATTAAGAGATCCGCGCCCTTGCATGTTTAGTTAGTTTGTTTAAGCATGTTAGATAACGCTTGTAGTTTGCTGCTAGTAAATGTAGTTAGTTTAACTGTAGTTAGTTTGGTGTTGGTTTTAAAGTGTTTTTGAAGTGTTTTTTATTTACTAATGAAATATGTACTTTTCTTTCACGCTCCCATTCAAAAAGGTATGGCACGAAAACCGACCTTATGTCTTTAAATATCTCAGGGGGGATTATGTTTCTCAAATAAACACCTTTCCTAACCCCTTACAAAAAGGTATGGCACGAAAACCTACCTTAAGTCATTACGGCGCGCAAACCGGATGACTTTACCTATCTTAACCCTTACTCACGAGAAACAGATTCAGTCAGTTTGCTTATTTTTGGTTAAATTTAAGGGGACCTTGGTCAGGTAATTATTGTACTTCGGTTCGTAAAACTCTGACGCCTACACAGTGATGAACGTCCTTGCGGTTTCAGAGTGCGCGACTGTTGTTAACTGACCATTTTGCTTATCTTGGGGGGATACATCTTCGGGGAAATAAACTTAAGGGGACCTTGGTCAGGTATTATTGTACTTCGGTTCGTAGTACTCTGACGCCTACACAGTGATGAACGTCCTTGCGGTTTCAGAATGCGCGACTGTTGTAAACTGACCATATCGTTTGTTTGTTGGGTGAATAATTTTTCGGGGGAGAGGTTAGTGTTCCGTTATCAGGTTTATTGCCTATAATTGCGAGCTTTAAACTAGTCCTCTTCTCCTAATACAGAGTGGGGAATAGAGCAGTTTGTGGTCCAAGTGAGAATCACTTACTGCTCTATTCCCCGTTTTGGCAACATGTTCAGATGACCTTGACCCACTTCGGGACTTAGAGAAAATTATTGTTTGGTAAAAACATTTACTCTTACAATAATACCCCTTCCCTATCACTACCCCCCCCCCTTTCTTCAATTTACCTCCCACCACGGATCGTCGGCTATAAAAGCGGGGGCTGACCGCAGAGGTCTCACAGTCTCAGGCTGACAGCCTAGCTAGCTGTTCGCCTTAGCTGTCTGTAATAGCATCTTTAGTATATAGGTGGTACCCCTGTATACTAAAGATTCTACCTTAGCATGTTTGTATGTTATGCATGTTAGTTTGTTTTTTAGATTATAGCTTGTAGTTTGCTGCTAGAAAATGTAGTTAGTGTTGGTGTTTGTAATTATTTGTGGTGTTGGTCTTTGAAGTGTTTTATTTACTAATGAAATATGTACTTTTCTTTCACGCTTCACGCTCCCATTCAAAAAGGTATGGCACGAAAACCGACCTTATGTCTTTAAATATCTCAGGGGGGATTATGTTTCTCAAATAAACACCTTTTCTAACCCCTTACAAAAAGGTACGGCACGAAAACCGACCTTGAGTCATTACGGCATGAAAACCGGATGACTTTTTTACCTATTTTAGCCCTCACTTACGAGAAACAGATTCAGTTAGTTTGCTTATCTTGGTTAAATCTAAGGGGATCTTGGTCAGGTGATTATTGTACTTCGGTTCGTAGTACTCTGGCGCCTACACAGTGATGAACGTCCTTGCGGTTTCAGAGTGCACGACTGTTGTTAACTGACCATTTTGCTTATCTTGGGGGGATACATCTTCGGGGAAATAAACTTAAGGGGACCTTGGTCAGGTATTATTGTACTTCGGTTCGTAGTACTCTGACGCCTACACAGTGATGAACGTCCTTGCGGTTTCAGAGTGCGCGACTGTTGTAAACTGACCATATCGTTTGTTTGTTGGGTGAATAATTTTTCGGGGGAGAGGTTAGTGTTCCGTTATCAGGTTTATTGCCTATAATTGCGAGCTTTAAACTAGTCCTCTTCTCCTAATACAGAGCGGGGAATAGAGCAGTTTGTGGTCCAAGTGAGAATCACTTACTGCTCTATTCCCCGTTTTGGCAACATGTTCAGATGACCTTGACCCACTTCGGGACTTAGAGAAAATTATTGTTTGGTAAAAACATTTACTCTTACAATAATACCCCTTCCCTATCACTACCCCCCCCCCTTTCTTCAATTTACCTCCCACCACGGATCGTCGGCTATAAAAGCGGGGGCTGACCGCAGAGGTCTCACAGTCTCAGGCTGACAGCCTAGCTAGCTGTTCGCCTTAGCTGTCTGTAATAGCATCTTTAGTATATAGGTGGTACCCCTGTATACTAAAGATTCTACCTTAGCATGTTTGTATGTTATGCATGTTAGTTTGTTTTTAGATTATAGCTTGTAGTTTGCTGCTAGAAAATGTAGTTAGTGTTGGTGTTTGTAATTATTTGTGGTGTTGGTCTTTGAAGTGTTTTATTTACTAATGAAATATGTACTTTTCTTTCACGCTTTAAAACTGATCTTGGTCAAAACTTTGGTTCGCAGTTGCCTGGCGCCCGTTACTGACCAACGTCCGACTGGGTTTCAGGATGTTGTTGACCTTTGTAAAACCGACCTTGGTTGGTATGTCCTTTTCTTACACGCTATAACTAACCTTGGTCAAAACTTTGGTTCACAGTTGCCTGGCACCCGTTACTGACCAACGTCCGACTGGGTTTCAGGATGCTGTTGACCTTTGTAAAACCGACCTTGGTTGGTCTTTGTAAAATTAATTTTAACTGATCAGTATGTTTCTCATCCTTTTCCTAACCCCTTACAAAAAGGTATGGCGCGCAAACCGACCTTATGTCAATACGGCGCGCAAACCGGTTGACATTACCCATCTTACCCTCGAGAAACTTTTGCAAATACTCCCTGCAAACCATTTGTAACTTCCTTTTGTTTGGATAAATTAACAAAAGGTTCTGTTATCAGGTTTATTGCCTATAACTGTGACCTTTCTTCAAAATTCACTTCCCTAATACAGAGCGGGGAATAGAGCAGTTTGTGGTCCAAGTGGGAATCACTTACTGCTCTATTCCCCGTTTTGGCAACATGTTCAGATGACCTTGACCCACTTCGGGACTTAGAAAAAATCTTTGTTTGGTAAGATATTGGAAGATGTCTGAAGAACATCTTCAAGAATTTGGACTAACATCTGCTCCGAAGATTTATTGCGGTGAACAAGCAGTGAAACACTTTGTAGATGATTTGTATTACATTGCCTCTAAGGTGGAAGAACTCTACAAAATTAAAATACCGATGCAACCTATGGAAGAACACCAACTTCAACATCACAATTTGGCAACAACATGTTATCTGTGTAATAACCTATTTACACCAGATAACGTTAAAGTGCGCGATCACGACCATCTTACAGGAGCCTACAGAGGTGCAGCCTGTAACGCTTGCAACTTAAATTACAAAGTACCATCTTTTATACCCGTTGTTCTACATAACCTTAGCGGATATGACTCTCATTTCATAATCCCGGAGTTAGGAAGAGATGATGGGGCGATAGATGTTTTGGCAACAACAATGGAAAAATTTATAAGCTTCTCTAAAAAGGTTGACAAAATAAAACTTAGGTTTATTGATTCGTTTAGATTTATGCCTTCTAGCCTAATGAAATTAACTAAGAATTTAAAAAGAGAAGATCTGATAGAAACAAGCAAAATTGTAGCCAGTAGTAAAATATATTAAATTTTCCTGTTGGAGAAAATTGTCCTTGTTAAATACAAAGCGGGGAATAGATCAGTTTATGGTTTAAAATGAAATCATTTACTGCTCTATTCCCCGTTTTGACAAATATGTTCAATGACCTTGACCTAAATACAGAACTTTGTAGCCTCCAGCTACAATAGTAAATATAAAATGTAAAAAATAGTAAACTTAACGTAATACGTACCCCCACCACTTTTGCTAGGGTATAAATAGAGGGGCATTTGCAGTGTTTTTTATTATTGCGTTGACCCTTGTGTAGAGATCACACCTACATTATGCATCGCTGCAATATTTGTAAGACTTCATTTAAGGATGAATTTCTTTTAATAATTCATAAGGAACTAAAACATAACAACAACCATGATGAAGAATATGAAGAAGAAGAATTGAAGGAAATAGATCAAATGTTAGCCCAACACCAACATTCCAGACCAAGTGTTATTCAATATGCACAATCAACACCATCAACAACAGCTGCATCGAATTCTACGTTTGCTCTGTCTACACTTCACCGTCCTTCAACATCAATAGCTGCATCGTCTTCTACGCCTGCTATGTCTACACTTCATCATCCTTCAACATCAACACCATCGACTTCTACGCTTGCTATGTCTACACTTCACCATCCTTCAACATCAACACCATCAACATCGACTTCAACGCCTGCTATGTCTACACTTCACCGTCCTTCAACATCAACAGCTGCTATGTCTACTCTTCACCGACCCTCAACATCAACAGCAGTAGATGTGGAACTACACGCTCAAGCACTACCTGGTAAGGTAGTAACACATTTTAAAATTGACAACGTAAAATTACAACTTGAAAACTTTTTACATAACGCCAAAGAATTAGTAACCAAAACACTAAAGAATGAACAAAAAAGATTAAATTTTATCAAATTTGGACTGTTGCTAGATGCCATATTCACTAACATTCAAAACGAAACATCACCAAGAGGTTTCATGACAAAAAACCGAACCATCATGGCTGCGTCAGATATTGAAAAGATCGTAACAGAATGTCTTGAAGAACTTTTGACGAAACTACAAGAGCATGAAGGAAGAGGATCTGGATGGACTTTATTAAGTATAACAAGTCTGGATGTTAGAGTTCATAAACACGGTTATGGAATGAGAGGAAGTAGCTATATCCCTCTACCTCAAAAAATTATGAATACCAAATCCTGTATTAACGTGCAAAATGAAAATAATAAATGTTTTAAATATGTTATGTTGGCCAAATATGTAAAAAACCATCCGGAAAGACCAAGTCAAGCATATGAAGAAGTTCAACACAAGTATAATTTCCAGGGAATGACTTACCCTGTTGCAATTACTGATATATCAAAATTTGAAAAGCAAAATCCGTCGTCTTCAGTCAACATATTTGGTTTGGATTCGTCAAATAATGTGTATCCCTTGCGCATAACATCGAATGAGCGCAACAATCATACTGACCTGTTATTAATCAATAAAGGAGAGATATCACATTACGTGTATATAAAAGATTTTGAAGGGCTCGTATGTAAACAGTTAACAAAACATAAAAGTAAAATCACAACATGTAAGAGATGCTTTTGCCACGTGAGCAAACCATTAAGAAGAGGAGGTACAGAATGGTTAGTAGAACATCAAAGGTTATGTAGTGGAAACTATGAGGTAAGAATTAAATTGCCACATCCCAGCAGAGCGCAGATAAAATTTGATAAAGTAAATCACCAATACCCTGTTCCATTTGTTGTGTACGCGGATTTCGAAGCATCCTTACTTCCAATTGAACAACAAGAAGAGGATATCACAAAAAGAAGCAAATATCAAAAACATGCACCAAACAGTTATTGTATACTAACAAAATCCACGTTGTCTGAAGAACATCTTCAAGAATTTGGACTATCATCTGCTCCGAAGATTTATCGTGGTGAACAAGCAGCGAAACACTTTGTAGATGAGTTGTATTACATTGCCTCCAAGGTGGAAGAAATCTACAAAATTAAAATACCGATGCAGCCTATGGATGAACACCAACTTCAACATCACAATTTGGCAACAACATGTTATCTGTGTAATAACCTATTTACACCAGAAAACGTTAAAGTGCGTGACCACGACCATCTTACCGGAGCCTACAGAGGTGCAGCCTGTAATGCTTGCAACTTAAATTACAAAGTTCCATCTTTTATACCTGTTGTTCTACATAACCTTAGTGGATATGACTCTCATTTCATAATCCCGGAGTTAGGAAGAGATGATGGAGCAATAGATGTTTTGGCAACAACAATGGAAAAATTTATAAGCTTCTCTAAAAAGGTTGGCAAAATAAAACTTAGGTTTATTGATTCGTTTAGATTTATGCCTTCTAGCCTAATGAAATTAACTGAGAATTTAAAAAGAGAAGATCTGATAGAAACAAGCAAAATTGTAGCCAGTAGTAAAATGGATCTGGTTCTTAGAAAAGGAGTCTTCCCCTACGATTACATCGATGGACTGCATAGATTTAATGAAACATCACTTCCTCCACCAGAACAATTTAACAACAAACTCAATGAATCGGAAATTTCACTTGAAGACTATCAACATGCATGTCGAGTATGGAACGAGTTGGATATGAAGACTTTGGGAGAATACTCAAACTTTTATGTAAAACTTGACGTGACTCTTCTCTGCGATGTTATGGAAGAATTCCGAAAAACCTGTTTTGCAGCATACGGTTTGGACCCTCTACATTCGTATACATCTCCAGGACTAGCTTGGCAAGCAATGCTAAAAGAAACAAAATGTAAACTCCAGCTGTTAACAGATATAGATATGGTTTTAATGGTTGAGTCGGGTGTTAGAGGTGGATTAACTCAAAGCGTGACTAGACATGTTAAAGCCAACAACAAATATCTACCTGACCATGATCAAGAGAAACCTTCAACGTACTTGGGATATTTCGACGCGAATAATCTGTATGGATGGGCCATGTCGAACCCACTTCCATTTGACAACTTTAAATGGGTTGATCCCGACTGTATTGGCGATATTTCACAAATTCCAAAACATGGAGATACCGGATATATTTTGGATTGCGACTTTGAATATCCAGAACATTTACACGATCTTCATTATGACCTTCCACTCCTTGCAAGAACAGAAATTTCACCAACTGGAAAACACCCCAAATTAATGATGACCCTTAACAATAAACAACGATACGTAGCTGATTATTGGGTTGTTCAACAAGCTATCGAATTAGGTTTACGTCTTACTAAAATTAATAGAGCTGTGGAATTTTCCCAATCGTGCTGGTTGAAACCGTACATAGACTCGAATACTACCAGAAGAGCAGCTGCTACATCAGCCTTTCAAAAAGACTTTTTTAAATTAATGAACAATGCGATATTCGGTAAAACATTAGAAAACAAAAGAAGACATAAAAACGTTAAACTTGTTACAGATCCGAACAAACTACAGAAACTCGTACAACAGCCGAACTTTAATACATCTATAATTATTAATGAAAATCTTGTAGCTGTATCTATGAAGAAAACAAGTGTGAAGATGGATCGTCCTTTGTATATAGGAATGTCAATCCTGGATATCTCCAAGACTCATATGTACGATTTTCATTACAAAAAGATGGTCACCTTTTATGGACGAGAAAACATCGGCATCTCCTACATGGATACAGACGCTTTTATATATTGGATAATTACTAACGATATGTATGAAGACCTTCGGACATTTGATTACAAAAACGACTTTGACTTTTCCGACTATCCAAAAGATCATCCAAACTACGACAATGACAGAAACAAAAAAGTGCTTGGCAAATTTAAAGATGAAGCCAATGGTGTTATACTTCAAGAAATTGTTGCACTAATGTCAAAATTATATTCTTTACAATTAAATGAAAACCAAGTCATTAAGAAAGCTAAAGGAGTAAAAAGTTTGTATTTAAAGAAGAATGTGCATTTTAATCACTATAAGAAATGTTTATTTGAAGATCAAGATATAACAGCAAAATTCAACACAATCAGAAGTTTCAACCATCAGCTGTACAGCGTGACGGAAGTAAAAAAAGCTCTCTCTTCAAATGATGACAAACGCCACATCCTTGCAGACAACATCCACACTCTACCATTCGGCCACTACTCCCTCAACCCTATTGACGAGTAACCCTTTCATCGTCCTACATCCCTTTTCCTTTTCCTTTCCGTATAAAAGGGGGAACACAGCAGTATTTTGCTGTGTTCCCCCTTTTATACATTAGTTTAGAATGACCTTGACCTATATAAGCAGATTTATACAAAAGAATATTTAATACCATATCAGCTGTCTTCGTGAAACCATCATGTCAGACCTGAAGGAGAAGATTATTAATGAACTACACAAACCTGCAAGAATAAAGTTTCCAAGAAGAAATACTGTTATAAAAGGGATAAATGATCTATATCAAGCGGATTTAATTGAAATGCGACCGCATAGCAGAATAAACAAAGGATTTAAATATATACTCATAATTATTAATTGTTTTACAAAAGTTGCAGACGCTTTGCCTCTAAAGGACAAGACTGGTAAAAGCGTAACAGAAGCCATGGAAATAGCTATAAAAAGAGATAAAAACAAAATTAAACATTTACAAACTGATGATGGAACAGAATACTTTAATACAAACTTTGCACAGTTAATGAATAAATATAAAATAAATCATTATTCTACAAATTCAGAGAAAAAAGCAGCTATTGTAGAAAGATTCAATAGAACCTTAAAAGGAGCACTCTATAAACAATTTTCAAAAAGAGGTTCTTACGTATGGTATGATGTTTTACCACAATTAATAAATGATTATAACAACAGGTTTCATAGAACTATTGGTATGAAACCTAACAAAGTAAATAGAAGAAATGCAAAAGATGTATTAAAACGCATAAAGAAAAATACAAAGCCTAAAGTAGAAAAAATGCAGCCAAGAAAATTTAATGTAAGTGATAAAGTACGGATTAGTAAATATAAGGGAGTGTTTACCAAGAAATACCTTCCCAATTGGACGAATGAAGTTTTTACAGTGTATAAAGTGCAACCGACTGTACCTGAAACGTATATCTTAAAAGATAACAAAGGAGATTTGTTGCAAGGTGCATTTTATGGACATGAAATGTTAAAGTCAACAGTAGGTGATGTATATCTTGTTGAAAAAGTGTTACAAAGAAAAAAGGACGCAGTTAAAGTGCGGTGGTTAGGGTTTAACAAAACTGAGGATTCATGGATACCTATAAAGGACTTGGTGTAATGCAAGCAACTCATTTTATCGTTAACCTTTGAGCAGGATGGAGATTATTCACCATAAAGATCGATTCAATATTAATAACATAGATGATTTAACTGTGGATAACGTTAATATCAACAATGGTAAACACGGTAGTTTATTTCCAAACACTGTTCGATGTATAGTAAGTGGCCCCTCAAACTGTGGAAAGACCAATGTTGTCTTTAATTTGATCACTAATCCGCAGGGATTAAGGTTTAATAACCTATATCTTTTTTCAAAGTCCCTACAACAACCAAAGTATCAATTGCTGGATAAAATCCTATCTGATGTGTCCGATGTTAATTTTTACAAATTTAACGCTAGTGATAGCATTATGCAACCAAACGAAGCGAAACCGTATTCTGTATTTATATTTGACGATGTATCTTGTGAAAATCAGGATACTATTAGAAACTACTTTGCCATGGGAAGACATAATAACATCGATAGCATATATATAGGACAAACTTATAGCAAAATCCCAAAACAACTTATCAGAGATAATGCAAATGTTTTAATTGTATTTAAACAAGATGATACTAACCTAAAACATATATATAACGATCATGTAAATGCTGATATGGCATTTGAAAAGTTTAAAGAGCTTTGCGGAAAAGCATGGGCGGAAAAGTATGGATTTCTGGTTATTATGAAAGATCAAGCTATAAAAGACGGCCGTTATAGAATAGGTTTTGATAAATTTGTTTTACTACACTGATTAGCGGTATTACTGTACAAGTCGTCAAGGTGTGAAGATGGTTAACCAGGAAAAGCTACTAAAAGAAATAAAATCACTTAGTGATTCTATTAGACAAAACAACCGAGCTTTAAAATCAGGTATAAATGAAAGAGAGCAATTTTTAGAAACAACATTTAAACCTGTTACTGAACCTTTAAAGCGATTAGCACAAAATATGGAAAAACCTTCAATTCGCTTCGAAGGAGACAAAATGCTACCAATTTCCAAATATGAAGAAGAATTTCAGAATGATGAAAGTTTTGACCAGTTACAAACATCTGAAGAAAGCGACGAGTATGAAGAAAGCGGAGATATAGGAGATTTAAGGGAAAAGAACATTGCAGGAGATACAAGTACAGAAGATACAAGTGCGGAAGATACAAGAGCAGAAGAAGAGGATATCAACCCATCCAACTTAAGCAAATTAGGCACAGATATTATGTTTAAAGGAACACTTGGAAGAAAATATACATTAAAAATGTTACATGGCACACATGCTAATCGAAATTATCATACATATGGAGCTAGAATAGAGGATAAAGGATTAATGATTGGAGATAGAAAGTTAGATATAAACGAAAATGATGATATAGTTATTGGTGATAAGAAATATAAAGGTACAACAGGTTTGTTTGAACTCATCTTTAAAAATAATCCTGGTAAATATACTAAAAAGGATTTACAATTGTTTAAAAATATACTAGAGTATACAAATGCACATAGAAAAACATATTCCAAAGACCTACCTATTCATAGAAACAGGTCAATAAAATACACAAACATTATATCTAGTCTTTTCCCCTCGAAATCAAATAAAGCTCCAATTAAAAGAAGAGCTTTATCTTCTGCTGAATTAAATGTTTTGCATAAAAAAAGAAAAACAACTGATCCTACTACATCTGGAAGGGGATTATTAAAAAATTTGTATAAAACCAATATAATATATTACAACGATATAAATAAGTTAGTTGATCGAATGAGGTTATTACATGAAGCTATAGAAGCCGGGCACACTGGTTTAGAAAACGAATGGGTAGCTTTGGTTGATGAACTGCGAAAACGAGAAATAATTGTTCAGTAGACGTATATATATATATATATATATATATATATAGTAAGAACCTAAACGATAGCGATTCAGTTACATCATGAGTGTGGACAAGTTTGGACGGTATTCCGAGTTTGGAGTAAAATCTGGATATAGTGAAAAAAGAGCTGGGTTTCCGTTAACACCTGATGGTAATTATAATTTTGAAGGAAAAGTAATTCAAAATGTTGGTGATCCGCTTTTGTCTTCTGATGCGGTTACGGTACAATACATGGATAAAAGAACCCCAATTGTACACGAAGACCATTGGGGGTTTTCCGGTAAAAGGTTAAGCAATATAAAACATCCCATTTATGATGGTGAAGCAGTAAATTTAGCGACTTTAAAATTGTTAACGATTTACAAAAAGAATGAAACTGATACAAGCTATGATGTAAAAAAATTAAAATTGTCAAATGTAGGTGATTGTGAGCAGGATGGAGACGCTGTAAATAAGAAAATATTTGATATAGTACACAAGAAATGGACTACAGAATATGAAAAACATATGGAAAGGTTTGGTGCAGCTTTATTTAATTATATCCATCGGGCTTCAGGAAGAGCTGTAGCTTCAGATGTTGACAGCCACAACTATTTAGACTGGAAAAAGATACACAATCCAGAAAAACCTAATCAATTAGATAAACCGTCTGAGCCTTCTAAAGCCAAGACATTAGGAAAGGGGGATCAAGTGAATGTGATTAATGAACCAACAGAAAACGATGAAGATTACATAAGAGAAAAAAGAATTTAAATACCCATGATAAGGGATAAAGCATCAGTCATATTCGAGAGATGATACAGAGAGGATGATGTAATTCAATATTACTGCGTGGAGTTTAATATCTCAAGAGCCGAGATTTCCCCAAGGAGTGCTGACAGATGGTTTTGTTCAACGGTTTGATAGATATATGGATTGGGAACAACTTTCCATACACTACCTCTTCACAATGACTATGTTAAGAATTTATTTTCACAGAGTTAACTGGATTCATATTTTACAAAGACAACAGTTTTCAGAAGACTTCCTTGTAGAGATGACATCAAATTTTAATAACTGTTGGGAAGTAATAAGTAAATATCAAAATCTCTCTGAAAATTACATTGACAATTTTAAAGATAAACTAGACTGGAATGTGTTATTTAATTATCAACGATTAAGTGGCAAGTTTCTAAGGGAACATGACAACTATTTAGATTTTATTCATTTTACCGAAAACAACGATACCATCACCAGCGGAGAAACATTTGAAACATCTTCAATTACACCTTATTTCTATTTTTACTACTTTTATTTATTATGTCTACATTTAATTAATTAATCCATTTCTATATAATAAATGGATTTTAAACAGTATATATAATACAAGAAGCCAAGACTAATATTACATTCATTGTAAAACATTTATAGAGTGCACCTACTGATTGTAAGTTTGGCTATAAATAGTCATGCCGAGGGCTAAACGCATCAGTCATAATCGAGAGAGATTACAGAGAGGAAGGGGAATAGCATCAACAGCATTTTCTCTATTAAGTAAACCGGTTGGAGCTATAGTTAACAAGGCGATTGATTTATTACCTGTGGAATTACATTTACCTGGAGGATATCAATATTGTGGTCCTGGAACCAAATTAGAGAAACGGCTTGCTAGAGGAGATCCTGGAATAAATAAGCTTGATCAGGCTTGTAAACAGCACGAGATAGCGTATTCCAAATTTGGTGATACAAAAAATAGATCAATAGCAGATAGAGCACTTTCTGAGAAAGCTTGGCAAAGAGTAAAATCTAGTGACGCGAGTATTGGTGAAAAAGCAGCGTCTTTAGCAGTAACAGCAGCAATGAAAGCAAAAACTACGTTTGGAGGAGGAAAGAGAAGAAGGCGTGGGAAAAGACCCGCTAAGAAACAAGGAGGTAATATCAGAAGAAAACGTCGATCTACTAGTGGTAAAGGTAAAAAGAAACCAACAATATGGTCAATGATAAAAAAGGGAGGAGGACTATACCTAAGACCGTATCGTGTGTATTAAATAAGAAAGAGCAATTAATAATTAAAAACAAAGAATTAACCAATGAAGAACTGATTACATATGCTTCTTGTTTGAAAATCCCATTTTTTAGAGGAGTATTTATGAAAGATGAATTACCGGTTAAAATGTGGAAAAATGAGACTGGTATAGTAAATTTGGATAATAGTGAAGGATTAGGCACTCATTGGGTGTGTTACAAGAAACTTGGTGAAACGATTTATTATTTCGACAGTTTTGGAAACCTTCCACCACCGAAAGAACTTCAACAATACTTTCGTGCGGCAGAAAATGTTTTTTACAATTATACAAGAAAACAACCTGATGATACATCCATTTGCGGTCATTTATGTTTAGACTTTTTAGCTAAAAGTGTTAGTCAACTTTAAGATGTCTTCGTATACAGTGTCATTAACCGGTAACTCATGTACTTTGCGCAGTATTCTGTTTCCAGCGCTACGTTTGCAAAAAGGAAGACTATGGGAAGCCGCATTATTGGATTTAACAACATATAACTCTATTCCAAACGTTAGTGAAGGAATTAATAACAAAATACATTATTACAAGACAAAAGATAATAAAGGAAAATATTCAGCTTTGGAAGAATTCAGTTTACCAACAGGAGCTTATGAAATTGATAATATAAATGAAGTTATACAAAAACATATGGGAAAAGAAAATATAACGATAAAAGGCAATAACAATACAATGAAAGCCGAAATTACTTCTAAGTATTATATTGATTTTGGCCAAGAACGTTCAATTGGTAGTTTATTGGGGTTTTCTAAGGAAACAAAGGTATTAGAACCTAATACAACTCATTCTGGGAATAGAACTGTGACGATCATCAAAGTAAACAGCATAGACATTACATGTAACATTATACAAGGATCCTACAGAGATGGAGAAAATCGGCATATATTACACACATTCTACCCATCAGTCGCACCGGGTTTCAAGATAGTAGAAAAGCCTCAAAACCTTGTGTACCTACCGTTAAACACCAGTTTCATTTCAGACATCGTGCTGAACATAGTGGATCAAGACGGAAACCTTATTGACTTTCGAGGAGAAGCTATTACTGTAAGAATACATATAAAATCATCCGCTTAGATAATGGGGTTATCATTTAAAAAGAGAGAGCCAACCAGCAAAGAGGTCAGTAGCTCATCAGCTGTAGAAGGATTAACAAGTGACAACATTCGTTTTCTAGAAGAAATTGGATTAAAAGTCATTAACAATGGATATACTGGATATAGCGCAGGGCCCAACATTCGACGAGACCTTATGGGAAAAGGAATATCACACGCACAACCCTTACGCTTCGTCCAAATTAAACAATAACGATGAAATTAGGATTCCTATACAACAACAAGACATTTATACTCTTCCATGCGAAAGTTATTTATATATTGAAGGAAAAGTAACAAAAGCTGACGGTACTGTTGGAACCACTGTTCCGTTCATAAATAATCCTATGGCATTTTTGTTTGACGAGATTAGATATGAAATTTCAGGAGTTACAGTCGATTCAACAAAAAAGGTTGGAATTTCCAGTACATTAAAAGGATTAGCGTCTTTAACACCAAATGAGAAGAATCTGTTAGCTGTTGCAGGATGGGTTGCACCAGACAAAAGTATAATTACTCCTGACGCTTCGGGAAACTTTGATTATTACGTACCTTTAAGATTACTTTTAGGATTTGCTGAAGATTACAGAAGAATAATAATAAATGTAAAACAAGAACTAGTTTTATTAAGGTCATCAAACGATAATGATATTATTAAAGCATCTGCTGGAACAACTGAAGCCAATTTAGACTGGAAACTAACATTAGACAAGATTGTTTGGAGAGTACCACATGTGCGACTAAATGATGAACACAGGATTACATTATTAAGAAAGTTAAAATCCGATCGAGACATTGTAATGCCATTCAGAAGCTGGGAGTTTCATGAATACCCCGTTTTACCTACAACACAACGGCATACATGGACTGTAAAAACTTCTACTCATTTGGAAAAAGCGAGATATGTAATATTTGGATTACAAACAAAGAAGAAAAGTATAATAACTGAAAATGCTGGTGAATTTGACCATTGTAAATTAACAAACTGTAAAGTGTTCCTGAATTCACAATTCTTTCCCTACGACAACTTTAATATTTCTTTTGATAAAAAAAGGTACAGTGTTTTATACGAAATGTACGCTAGGTTCCAAAATTCATATTACGGCAAAACAAATACACCTCTACTATCTCCCGTACAGTTTGAATCGAAAGCTCCGATTGTTGTAATTGATTGTTCCAAACAAAATGAATCTGTAAAATCGTCTAGTGTTGATATAAAAATAGAAATGGAATTTCAAGAAAACGTACCTGCAAATACATCTGCGTATTGTTTAATTTTGCACGATAAAATTGTTACATACACACCGTTGACCGGTATTGTAAAGACAGTATTGTAAAACGTTGTACCACCACCGGCACCGCCACTGTCGCTAACCTATAAATAGCGGAGCAACAATTCAGGTCTTCAGTTGATCGTCTATCGTCGCATGGGTAACATCTTCTACAAAATGAGTTCTCCATCTGTTGTACAAGGTGATGCAGAGGTAGCACCGTTATTGGAACGTGATAATACTAGTGAAGAAGAAATCATCAAGGAAATAACTGCATTTTTAAAGTTTGGTAAAAGAGATAGAGAGGAGGAAAGTAATGCAGACCCATCAAAGGTAGTGCCAAAGAGGAAGAAGAAAGTTGAAGAAAATATTCCTCCTCACATTTTAACTGAAGTTTTTTTGCGAATCTTTTACCCCATCTCAGCATGCATCAGTAAAAGTGTATCAGTTGGATTGATGAAGTCATTGGATTATTCCCCTACAGTAATACTACACCATGGAACAAAAAAGGTTTTATTTTCGCAAAATGCTTGGGAGTCATTTTTGAAACATGTACATTTAATAGAATGTTATTTAACTAACAGTTTGTGTGGAAGGAAAACACATATTCGACTTTTGGATTGTGACAATGAAATCGATATTGTTAAACATCGTGGACAACTACAAGTGCGAATTAGAGACTTGACTCAACATGAAAATAAGATTCTACTGTCACGTGAAGAATTCTACTTTTTAAACTACGCAACAGAACCTATTACAAGGTACATGAGACAGTTGGTATTTGCAAGCGCTATTATTAAAGAATATTTGGTCGATACTTTGGAAAAACAACCTGATAGCACCATCGTGTACGGACCTGTGGATACATCTATTTTTAATAGAATACCTCATGAAGTTTGCATGTGGAGAAAGTTAAAGGATTTTGAACCACTTGTAGAAATCGCTACAGAAGCTACAGAAGAAACAACACAGGAAGAAGAAACGGAGAAACAAGAAGAAGAAAACGAAACACAAGAAGAAGAAGAAGTTAAAAAAGACTAAAGTTTGACTTAGTAAAGAAGAACACACGTGGGGTAGGCCTATTGGGGACGGTGCCCACGTTAAATATACACCAACGCGCCTGCAACTGTACGGCCTGGTATTTAACCTACCGTGGTGTGGAAAACAGTTTAGTTGATCGCTAGGTGCCATGATGAGCGGAGGGGATGAAGAAGTGAGTGTAAAGCCTTGTGTAATAGAATTTCAAGCATTTCGAAATAATGATGATAGGTTTATTATCAAGGAATTAGTAATTTTAGACTTGCTTACATTTGTAGCCTACCCATTCATGTTTGATGCTCCTTTTTCTTTTAACAAACTTAACACCAAAGCAAAAAGTACAAACAAATGGATAACAAACTACTTTCATCACATACATTGGTATGAAGGATTTATAAGCTACAGTAATCTGCACAGTATTATGTTTAACTTTTGCAAACAATATTCACATATATACACAAGAGGATTAGAAAAAAAGAACTGGATACAAAAGTACACGCACGGTGATGTTTTCGATATAACTATTAGTAAGGACTTTAACATTAATCTCGGTAATATTTGTGTCGCTGCAAAAGATCTTAAACACGGCCAAACAAACTGTGCATTATACAACGCGTATCGTTTGGCTGCTTACTTGAAACAAACGCAGGAATGTGGTGGGGGTAGCGGAGAACAGAAATGTGGTGGGGGTAGCGGGGCCTATAAATACGAGGAGACAGCACCGCTCCAGCACGAGTATTATTCGAGACTCCGAAGAGGCAACATCACAGAAGACACCACAACCACCACTGACGAAGATGGCATCACAACAGTTTCTACAAACACTGGTTGATCAATTCAACACTCATTCAAAATCCGACCTTCTGCTAACTAAAAAGTGTTCAGAACTAAAAGAACAAAAACACTACATTATTCATAACATCAAGAAAGTGGAAACCACACATGGAGAAGCAATTCTAGTTTCATTGAGCGAAGGACCTTTCTCTCCAGGAGATGAGCCGAAGTTTCAAGTATTTCTTCCAAAACGATTTGTTCAACTGCTACAAAATGAAGATTTGCGAGATATTCAACCGGGGACGTTGTATTTGGTATCACACGGTGTAAGCGGCAACAACTCGACGGAACTCACTCTGCACATCACGCATCCTTGTACATAATGTCTTTGTTTGTATTTTTCTGTTTGTATTTCTAGTCATCAATGTTAGACTTAAGCTTATTGTATTGTAAGATGTTTGTTTAATAAAGAAAATAAAAAAATAAAAAAAAAATAAATAAAAAAAAATAAAAACAGCAACACAGCAGTATATTATTTTATATACTGCTGTGTTGCTTTTTTTTAAAATTCAAATGGATGACCTTGAACTTTCATTCAGGGTTAACTTATGAAGAGGTAAAAAAGAGAGGGAGCAGTGAAGTTAGTCTCAGTCTTGTCTAACACACGCTGCAGCTAACATGTCGGTGCCACCTATGAACAATTTATTTTTCGATAACAATTTGAAGACATATTGTTGCGAGTTACAATGTTTTAAAATACCAGGCGATCAAGTTGACGGGAAAGCTTGTCGTAAGTGCAAGTGTTTCAGCTATTGCATATGTAGATGTAAAACGTATCAAATGAACCGACAAGATAAAATACAAGAATTACGCCGAAGGATTGCATTACTGTGGCGGCGAATGTAGTAGCAACCATCTGCCTCGCACCAGCTGCCACCTGCCGCCTGCCATCTGCCGTCCGCCATCTGCTCCACCCCACCACACTTTTACCCCCACCATTTTGTTTGATACCAAAACGCTAGCTAGCGAGTAGTCAGTACACCTCCGGCTCTCGACCGGTGAACATCGAGCTCTCTGTTGAAATGTCCATCAAAATTAGGTGTATTCATTATGACTCTATTCATCTGGCGACTTTCCAAGACCTCGAGGTTTTTAATGAAGAGTTAAGACTTCTCATTGCGTCCGGTTACGATTTATCTTTGGAACTTTACGCATCAAAAAACAACATGGACTCTGCGCAGGAATCGAAGTATATACCGTCTTTCTTCAGAAAGCGAAGTGATGGCCGCAACTCGTCCGGATCAACAACATCGATGACAACCAACAACGGGGAACTATTGTAAACATGAATTATTGTAAACATAACTTATTGTAAATAAAAAGAAAAGTAAAAAGAAATAAAGTAATAAATGAAATAGTACTACCTCGCACTCGTATCATTCGATTGCTTCATTCGATTGTTTTCATTCGATATTTTATCGAATTAAAACTATCGAATCACAATCGAATGAAACGAGTGCGAGGTAGTACTTTTTTAAAATTACCTCCCAGTGACCTTGAACTTTAAACTTTCCCTCATTACGTCACAAAACCGCCTACGTCACTGGCTCAGCCTCAGATGACGTCTTTCATGACTCAGCACTTCCGGTCACGTGACCGGAAGCTGTCAATCACTTGGCCCAGAAGCCCCAAATGCCCACTACTTATCTATTGTCCATTCTATGTTTTATGTGAATGAAAATAAAGAATTCTTTATTCTTAATTCCTTGAATAACAATGCAGAGTAAATTACATGTTTTTATCATTGTTTTGCAGGTTATTTAGAAACTGTGAACTAAATAATGCTATTAGGATATAAATTAAGGTAATTTTCTTTGCAGTATTCAAAGAATATACCTTTATCCCTACCAAGGAATATAAGACATTTGTTATACAAACGTCATTAATTGAATTTTATAGATAAATAGTGTTCTAGAGATTAGAGGTCATGAGTTCCATTCCTGGAATGTTCACTACTGTATAAGTTTTTACAACTTTCAGAAAGCGATTGATAACCTATTCAAAACAATTTCCTTCAAGTACAACAATTTATGATGGATATTTATAAAATAAAAAGTTTGATACGTACTATTTGCTATAACCTTAAAGGAGTAATATAAACAAGTCATAAAGGTAATAAAATACTTAAAAGCATATTTTTATAAATTGTTCGTGTATAATTTATACTTAAACTTCACTCACGGTCTTCTACGTATTTACCACTAAGTAGCGATGGGGAGAAGATGACCGGAGGACTTCTTGACTGGTAGAAGAAGTAGAACTCGACCAGGTGACCTCTTTCGTTTCAAACCCAAAAATATAATAATAATTGGTGAATTAACAACAACATTAAACTTATTACAAATGTTATTTAAGGGTGCGCCCTACCCAGATTGAATTCATTGTTGTTTAGCGCCGCGCCGGCGCCGCCAACAAGCAGGGCCATGCATATTTACGCTTGAAGACCATTTTGTTCTCCTCGATCGCACTGTTATTTTACAGATTTCTACCAAACTATTTGCAGTTTCACACTTTTCAGATTCCAATCTAGGATCATACGGTTCCTTTTCTCCAAAATAATTTTTCTCCATACGTTAGGAATCTTTAGAAAAACGCTTAATTTGAGAACATTACTAATGGCCTACCACTTATTTTGAATTTAAATCACGATTTTTAAATCGTATGATCTCTAGCTGAACATTTATTGAATTAAATAACATCAAATTATTTTTAATTGGTTAACAATTTAGTCTACAATGAGGGAGATGCAAACCCCTTACTTGAGCGTGCGGAAGGGAGGTACGGCGCACCCTTAACTACACATTTCCTGTAACAATATATGGTTTATGAACTAATATTAAAAAAGGTTTGTGGGTTCGTTTGACGATGCTGGCAAAATGTCTCATGAAATATAATTTTCTTTAAATATTGGTAAATATTTTAATTTAAAATGCGTTTATAACCAATATTACGGCTCCTCTTTTAATATTTATATTTTACGTTTATCTGTAAAATATTATTCTAAATTTTACTTTTTTCAGAGTCGTAAGGTATGTTTTGTCGTATAGTAAACAAAATGATAAGACGTTTTATTTACTTTTTTATTTTAACGCCATTTTCCAGCTAGACTAACCAAGTAGTGATGTATTATTGTATCGTCGTATCAGATGATATATTTAGTTGTAAGAAGCAGTAGTATTTTATTTTATGTTCATTGTTACATAATTGCATCAAATATATATCGTGTAGGGAAAGGATTTTGTGATATTCGGAAGAGCCACATAATTAATTTTCCAATAAGGGTTTCCTAATTAAAGGTTTCCAGGAGTGTTTCCTCTAAATAAAACGTAATAATTTGACTCTATTTTTTTGTTTGTTTTTTTATTTTATTTGTTTATTATATTTTGTCTTGTAAATTATTAGAATAATTTTGAAATCTCTTTCTGGCTAAATTAAACTACTTAAAATATACATCATCACGTATGTACGTGTTTGCGATGTATTAATACTCTTTACCCTTTTTTTAACGGTGCACAGTGTTAAGTCTTATTTAACTTACTGTGTTATATACCACAAGCAACTTTAGTGGTTTAAAACAAACATAATGCTACATAAATCCTTAAATAATAATAACATTTGGTCTTGTATATCTAAGTTTGGCACATTATAGCATATATAACTATAAGTTATTTCACGATTAGTGTAATAACGTAACCGTTACAGTAATAGCGCAGAAACATCGAGATCCCGTTCCATTTACGATGCAATAAACAATGACACGACGAGCCACGTTTATTTAACTCAATGAACCGTCAAGGACAGATCTGGTTGGACAACTACTTGCACAATGTCATCCTTTCTGGAAATCTTTATTTATGTAAGCCTCAGTTTTTAAAAATAAATACCAATTTTGTTGTAACTATAAGTTGGCAAAACGTTACTTGTTGTTGTATTGCTCTATCTTTTATGAAAAATAGTCATACAATTAAACCTGCCTACTAGCAAGTTAGGCAACATGCATGTGTCAGATAAAAACCTATATATTAATTTATTAATTTGAAATACGTGTTAAGTTCCAAAATTATGTAAGCTCTTCTTAAGTTTACATTGTAAATTCTCTCACATGCACTGTATTTAAATAAATAACTATTTTCGTAATTTTTCCATTTTTGAGTCAGTGGTGGAAATAATTTTTTGTCGCTTCCTGAACGTATACAGGTGTTTTTCTCAATGATTTATATTTTTTGTCTGCCTTTGTTTCTGACTATCTGATTTTATGAGTACATATTAAGATACCACACGCATAAACAGATTATTTATATTTTATTACATAACCCCTTGGGTGAGTGGAATTGTGGACTCCTCTATTAAAACAACTGAATCTACGTTAGAGTATGACAGTAATAAATATTTTTTAATAAAAAAATTATGAGAAAATGAAAAACAATTTTGTGTAAATATGTATTAAATACAAATGTAACCTTTCCGTAATTTGCTTATAGGGTTAAAATTTATGCGCTAGTCTGTAAGCGTTGTGAATTCGCTTTTGTTAGGCAGTTCAGGACTAACTACGAAGGTGTTAACTTGTCCTGTAAATACATTCTACTATATCTAGTAAACAAACATAACTGTAGGAAATATCTTTTACTAGTAGGTTCTTTGGAGAAAACTATGTGCTAATTATTTATTTTATTAAAATAAATTCTGATCCGTATTTAATTTTTCATTTGTTTCATAAAAACGAACCCTACAATCTGAGTAGTATCAAGATATGTATCAGAGCATAAGGTAATACTTAAAGAATGGGATATAGTTTTTTCGATAATGTTATTAAAATATTTTCAACAAATTGACCTACTAAATTTTTAACTTGAATAGAGCTATTTGTGTCACCTGTTATGTTGCTTTCCAATTTAACTTTAAAGGAAGTAACAATTGTTTCGGAAAGTGGTTATTAAGAGGCCTAAATTAGCATATTGTTAAAAGCACACAAAATTTTCAACATATTTTTAAAATGTGATATATAATTGATTTATTTATTTATTTTACTAATATTCATTTTTCGTCAGAATACGTAAAATAATAATTTTGATTCTTACCTTAACAAAACTGAGAGAATATTTTGCTAACCATAAATCCATGATCCTTAAACAAACAAAATTTAAATAACAATTTACTTTCCATTGCTTAGAGATAAGGATTGCTTTATGAAGGATTCTAGTAATTTAGATCCTTATTTGGGATAAACATTTAAAGTAAATAATTAGGGAGACACGCAACGTAATTTGCTCGGTTGATTAAAAAACAGTAGTGCCACAATTTTATTTTAATTGCAATAAACATAAAAATTACCTAAATTACAAGCATACATCCTATATCTATCTAGATTGTCTGGAAGTCCATTAGAAGTATCAATTTTTAAATTGATAATAAAAACCTCATGAGCTATTAATATGTTTTGCAAGACATTACAATCACTTTTTATACATTTAAAAGTATATAGATGAATTGTTCACCAAAAATGCTTCATTTATCTTTTTTAATATCCTTTCTTCATAAAAAAAAGAGCAAGAGTAATACTTCATATTTCTTCGTACATCTAATAGTTGTTTAGTGTTTCTTTTATTTCCACTTGTCCGTTTTTTCCCAATAACGACATTTTTTTCACTTCGATACGTCTTAAAGTATAAAGTATACTGTATATGCTATAAATGTTCTTATGTGTATTTTACCATGACGGCAGCATAAGAATTTAATGTCGGTTAGAACCAACACTTATCAAATTTAATAAATATATTTATGATTTAACGTCTACTACACTAATAAATGGGTCCACGAAATCTGGTACAAATTTAAGACATGACTTAGCTATTTGATAATTTGTTTAAGGGAGTGAATTACTTTATTGTTATATTTATGACGTACTAATTTTAATTTTTTTTTTTTTTTGTATACCAATAAACAGCTCTGCCTAAGGCATCCATTTAAAGTATATAAATAAATATAATATGTTGAAAAAACGGTGTAAGATTTTTTTAGAAGATAAGCAGTTTGAGTAATATTTTACAGTTTTTGCTTCGATGTTTTAACACTTTTCAATTGTATTAGAACTTGGTTAGAACAAATTAATGTGTTTAATTAGTATTGTTTAACTCCGGACTACCCAAGAAATACTAATAGTGGTTTATATACCTACTTTTTAGGTAATAAATGGTTGCGATGGCAACTAGTTTAGACTTATTACAAAGGCATCATCAAGCCATCCAAGGATGTTGTTCTCGTCAAATTAAATAAAAAAAGGAACATTCAAACACAAAACATGGACACGACGGACACAATCGTTACACGAACTCACAACATTTGTCTAAAAGTGATTCCATGGTTGATGAACAGTTGCCATTGCACCACTTTTGATTACTGATAAAGCATATATTTAAACCACAATTATAAATATGTTATTCACTTTTACATTTATTACAGTTATTATTATTTATAGAGTAAGGTTTAGGAAATATTTCACAAAGGGGTCTAAATGAATTATTATCAGGTAAACTAGTATTAAAATAACAAACAACCCCATAAACTGATAGTTGTTGTTGGACATTTTACTTCTTAAAATGTTTGCAAGTAAAGGGACTGATTAAACTGCACGTTTTAACCATTTTATGCTTTTAACATAAATTTAACACTGTAAAAATTAAACTTTTATCAAAAAAACAATATGGTTTTACAGTTAAAACTTCAGTTTTCTACAAAAAAGGTAATCGTAAGCGAAATTTGCATTCATGTATTCTCTCACGTTGTTCATGTTAGGCTGCTTGATACCCGCAGGCAAATTAAACAAAAAACTAAATTGAAGTCGTGGCTTATCTGAGCTGACGGCAAAGTGAGGTTGTACTGAAAAAGTATTTAACATCTATTTTGTATTTACTCGTGAATGAATCTATCTTATGAATAGAATAAGAGTTCGCACGCAGCACGCTGACGTGAGGAAAGTGAATTTCCAAATAACAACTTTTAAAACTCAAAATCAGTGTAAAAACTGATTTGTCCCATTTTTATTGAAATCTGAAAACATTGATTTTTTGGCTGTTCTGATACTCCTGGTTTCATTTACTTGCAAAGCTGGAAATAAAATTTTGCCCAATATAAGGTTAGGAGAAGGTCCAGACAGGCTTGAAAGTAGGTGCGAGGTTGCTGGGGATGATTAAAGTACTCTAACAAAGGAATAACAGGCTTTTCTCGTGTAAAACCCCCATAAGACAACGTACTGTGTTTAGTCATTACACATTTTCTTTAATAACTCGGTAAATATTTAAGCTAGAATGACGAGATAGGGCTTAAAACTTTCGCCTCATTAATTCCCATCTTTTTACATGCATTGATTTTACATCTGGGGCTTTTATGACCATTTTTGGGCCCAAAAACTCGAAATTTTAAAGATTAATCCCCCAAAAAATGGGTTTAGAGTTTTCCGATTGGTTTGCCCAACGAACTTGTCCAACTGATTGCAGAAATAAACGTCCCTACCAAAATTGAAGTAAATCGGACAAAAATTGCGACCGCTAGAGTGCAAACACACACACACATATATATATATATATATAGACATATATCAAATTTTGAACGACCCCCCAAAACGTGTTCAGGGGGTCACGTTAGGAACTTCTATGGTGGTCCCGGGCTTAAGTTTCACCGTGCGGGTCATGCTAATAGTTCACTTTCCATAGGAAATTCACTAACAAGGAAATTAAGCTAGTGAAATTATATTAGTTTCATAAATATGGCTTGCCTTGTTATCCTGTTCTACTCTGCAGTAGGTTTACCTAGGGATAATTTTTATGATTTTTATTTTGCTATATTGAAACCCGATGAATCTGATGGCATTTTTAAATTGTTCTGAACGTGTTCAGAACTTAAAAGGGAATTATTGAATCCTCACTCTTCTTATGGCTGATACCATGAATAGAATCTATGAATAGAATCCCCATGAATAGAATTCCCATGAATAGAATCTATCTTATGACGTTTGGAGATACATCAACAAATAATCATGTATGATCGTTTAAAAATAATAAAAATTCAACATTACTCATGCTTAACATAGCTATAATCTTAAAGTTATAAGCTATATGCAGCTAGTTAAAGATTTACTTTTAGTGCAGTTACATCAGGTTCAACTGTTAATACTATTTAAGTTCAAATATTATCAATTTGAATAGGTGATTTTAGAAAAAAGAAAATACAATTTTGAATGAAATGGTTACTTTTAACAGGACCTTGGGATATTAACCAAGTTTGAACCAACGAAATTTAGAAATATCAAGGTTTGAATGATAACGGTGAATTTTGACAGCCTCTGATTTCAGTTATGGGTAATGTGTTGTTATGTAGTATATTAGTGTTAAAATTTGTGTACACTAATTCTAACAATACATTATCTCATATAAAATAATATAATTATGGGATTTTTTTATTCTCATAGTTTATTACTTTCATTTCATGCTTTTACTATCTACAATTAATCAGATTACACAATATAAAGGAGACGTTGTAATAGCTAATATATAGCCGGATGGTTAGGGATCAGCCATAAGAAGAGTGAGGATTCAATAATTCCCTTTTAAGTTTTGAACACGTTCAGAAAAATTTAAAAATGCCATCAAATTCATCGGGTTTCAATATAGCAAAATAAAAATCATAAAAAAGTATCTCTAGGTGAACCTACTGCAGAGTAGAACAGGATAACAACGCAAGCCATATTTATGTAACTAATATAATTTCACTATCTTCATTTCCTTGTATTCTTATAAGACAATTCGCTCTATTCTAAACATCCTTCCCTACAATTCTCAACACGATACGTACTAACTGATTAACGAGTTCGCACGCAGCACGCTGACGTGAGGGAAGTGAATTTCCATATAAAAAAACTATAAAACTCAAAATCAGTTAAAAACATACAATTATTCCAATTTTTATTCAAATCTGTAAATATTGATTTTTTTGGCTGTTCTCCTGGTTCTATTTACCTGCAATCCTGGGAATACATTTTTGCGCATTATAAGGTTAGGAGAAGGACCAGTCAGGCTTTAAAGTAGGCGTGAGGTTGTTGGGAATGATAAAAGTACACAAAAAAATGATTAACAGGCTTTTCTAATGTAAAACCCCCATAAGACAACGTGCTGTGTTTGGTCAATACACATTTCCTTTAATAACTTGGTAAATATATATGCTAGAATGACGAGAGAGGGCTTAAAAGTTTCGCCACACTAATTCCCATATTTATTCATTCGTTAATTTCACATCAGGGGCTTTTCTGACCCTTTTTGGGCCCAAAAACCCGAAATTTGAAAGAAAAATCCCCAAAAAAGGGGTTTAGAGTTTTCAGATTGTTTTGCCCAACGAACTCGTCCAACTGATTATAGGAAGGAACGTCCCTACCAAATTTGAAGTAAATCGGACTAAAAATGTAGCCGCTAGAGTGCCTGCACACACACATATATATATATACCATTTTTAACGAACCCCCAAAACGTGTTCAGGGGCTCACGTTAGGAACTTCTATGGTGGTCCCGGGCTTAAGTTTCACCGTGCGGGTCATGCTAATAGTTCACTTTCCATAGGAAATTCACTAACAAGAGACACAAAGTAAATTTCAGGTACTTGAATGCAATTTGTTAAAAAACTGAAGTTTGTAAACTATTTGATGTATCAAAAGAAATTTAGATTTACAGAGGTTTTATTTAAATGTTGGTGTACAGAAACCCGGTAATAGGCCATTAAACGCAAGCCTATTTTGTTTCGGAGGACCCTTCTTCAAGGCATGCAAAAAAGTACATAAACAGTTAAATCCATAGCATTTCAATAAGTAAAGGGACATGGAAGTAAATAGATAACTCCAAAGGCAAAAAATATGTATTTAATGTGATTTGATTTATCAAGGCTCTTCTAAAAATGTTACTCTTCCAAGAAGACAGCAAAGAGTCGACCTGAGTGTCAACAATTTTTAATTTGTACAGTAAAAATGTTTATTCACTTTCCGAACTAGTTTGTTATGGTAGTAGTTTAAAATGCCATTAATAAGTACCTATCATAAAACCTTGTTGTTGTTTTAAATATACATGTTAAAATAATACAAGTTTAAAAGAATAATACCAATTAAGAAAACTTTAAACCAATTCTTTGTTCTGTACGTTTGTCTTATATATTCCATTAGCAAATAAATTACATTTTCGTACTGAACGTTAATTGTTGTGTTACGTAACGTGTTTTACAAAATTATATTCTTAGAAACCTAATTATTTAAATTTATGCTTTATTAACAAATGGGTAAATGTCACCTGTATAATTTCCTCTCAGCTACATAAATTGAAATATAATACACGGAATAGCTTAAACAATTCAACTACAACAATGGAAATTACAACAAAATATATAATTATATAATTGTATAACACTTTATATTAATTTACAATATTAAACGATAATTTATACAAAACTTAGTTCAACGTGGTAAAACACCGGACGATTTGTGATTGTGGTAAATTTATCTTAGTTAACTATTGGAAATCAAACTGAACTATGTCACACAACCATAATGACTAATAAACGCTGAAACGCAGCACGCCTAATGTGGTCTATTAGCACAAATTACCTTTCTACTTTGATTACTAATGCACTTAATAAACCTTTCCTGTGTACATTCAACTATTGGGACGGTTACGAATTTAAAAATACTAATACAATGTAACAAACGTTAGAAATATCAAGCAGTATATATACGATTAAAATAGGGAATTTTCGATTAAAATAGGGCTGAATAGTTTAAAACTGACGTTTTATGGGTGAATATTTACTATTAAACCGATCATTGATAGTAGTAAGGCCGCACGCTTGGGGTCCAACATTGGTCTTATGGAGAATAGATTAACATGGGGTCTTATGGAGAATAGATTAACATGGACTCTTATGGAAGAATAGAATAACATGGGCTCTTATGAGGAATGGAATTAGGGTGTAATTGCTACCCCCTGTGGCTCTTTTGCTACCCTCTGTGGTTAATTATTTATCTTTTTCATCGCCTGTGGTTAATTATATACCGTTTTTGGTAATTGTTTGACCCTTGCGTCCTTCACTTTCTTCTGTGTATCTAACTACAGATCCTGTCTCTCAGCGTACTGTAGCTGGCGGGTGTAACGTGAACATTTTTAAGTAAACTGATGGGTTGAAATGTTAATTCGTGTCCTTCTGTTGTTAATCATCTAGCCTTCTGTGGTAATTATTTTAACCCTCTGTGTTTAATTATCTACTATTTTTTGGTAATTATTTAACCCTCGCGTCCTTCAATTCCGTGTATCTATCTACAGCTCCTGTTCTCTCAGCGTACTGTAGCTGGCGGGTGTAACGTGAACATTTTTAAGTAAACTGATGGGTTGAAATGTTAATTCGTGTCCTTCTGTTGTTAATCATCTAGCCTTCTGTGGTAATTATTTAGCCCTCGCATCCTTCTGCTCTGTTAATCATCTAGCCTTCTGTGGTAATTATTTGAACTACGTTTCCTTCTGCATATTTATTTTTTAACCCCAGTGCCCTTCTATACATCTAACCTCCACATCCTTCTGCGTATCTCACCTCCTTCTGCATATTTAACCACAACATCCGCAACAAGTCTCTGTCAGCAAACTCGTTGTAACCTGTGGGCTCTGTGATTTGTTACAATAAAGATGTATTTTATTAGCCGTAATTAGGCGTCCTGCCCTCTGATTGGTCCATACACCCGCAACAAACAACACTATTGCATCAGTCACCTCCCCACCACCCCCAATTACCGCTATTTTCCTCTCACTTTGTTCTCAGCTTTCATTGCGATCAGACGTGTCCCTGTGTTGCTCCGTTTGCTGCGTTTTGCAAAGATAACCTCACTTTTCCTAACCTCAATCTTGAGCGTTTGCTTACCCTATCTTACGTGTAACATAACCTTACTTTTGATTTGTATTATAATAATTTTGAGTAAAATAACCTCACTTTTTCTAACCTCAATCTTTACACTCCAACTTTACTGTATTATATTCCATGCATGGTGTACTTAATTTTATTTCTGTGTTGTATTTATTGTCTTGGCTAGAGTAGTGTTGTTTTGTGTTTAATTGTTTGATTTGATAGTTTACAGTAAGGAAGTAAACAAACCCTCACTTCCTTGTGGATAAAGTAGTGTTGTGTTGACTGACATAACCTCCAGTAACCTTATTTTTTTTTGCCCTGGTTCTTTTGAACTGTAAATTCACCTCAGTAACCTCACCTTCTATTCTTGTTCTTTAAAACAGTTTTGGTTAGAACAGTTTTTGTATGTGTTGACTAACAGTAACCTCACTTTTCCGAGCCGCTGAGCGATGAAAGAGTAAGAAGAAAATTATCCCGCCAAATTTGCGCGCCAAAAAAAATTGGCGCCAAACCTAACCTCACTTTTCATCCCTCCAAAGTGTTACCAACTTAGCAGAGCTAATGTACCATACATAATTATATGTATCATACATAATTATATGTACCATATATAACGCTACAGTGTATAATCATAAATATATATATATATATATATGTACCATATATATATATACCATATATAACGCCACAGAGTATAATCATATATGTACCATAATAGCGTATAATATACCATCACCAGAAAGGTAAGTGGCTATCTAACCTCACTTTCTTGTTTGATTTGACTATAGTAGTGTTGTGTAACAGTAATCTCACTTTTCTTTAATGCAGTTTTGGTTAGTGTTTGCTACCTTCATACTGGTATATTACTGGTAACTTCTTATGTTGTCGTTTTCTGACTTTTGGTAACTTGTAATTCTGATTTGACTCGCGTAGTGTTAGTGTTTTTCTGACATGCGTGGTACAGGGGTACCGTGCTCTTTTGTAGATCCTCTGTACCTGTTATTTTAGAGAACTTGGTCAGTGACTTTAAAGTATCAGTTCTAGACGTAACCGTTCCAATAGTAACAGTTACGTTCTCTATCTTGTTCATGTTATAACATTGGAAACTGCTACAAAGTAACGGTTCCAAATGGTTACAGTTCCAACAATATAACAGTTCCAGCAGTACTCGTTCCAACGGTTCCAACAGTAACCGTTCCAAAAGTAACAGTTCCAGTAGACCAACCAGTGACAAAGTAACAGTTCCGTTCTCTATATAGCTCTTACAACAAGCTCTGGTTTTTCAGTCTGATTTCAGTCGTCACACTGTTCGGAAGTTCTTTTGCACTGCTCTTGCGTAGGTGTTCGTGTTTTAAACCTTCATTGGAGTTAACTTTCGATAACTTGTAGTTCTGGTTTGACTTGCTTAGTGTGTGTGTATGTTAGTGTTTTTCTGACTTGCGTAGTGGTACAGGGGTACTGTGCTCCCCTACATACTATATATCTCTTACAACAAGCTCTAGTTCTTCAGTCTGATTTCAGTCGTCACACTGGTCGGACGTTCTTTTGCGCTGCTCTTGCGTAGGTGTTCTCTTGCACAGATTATTATTGATTCTGCGTAATTCAGTTGTATCCGTGTGAGCCTGACTCTGGTCGGTGTGTTTTCTCTTTTAAGCGTTAGCACAGTTTAGCTTGTTTTCAGTATTTAATTGTTTGTTGAAAGATGGACGTTTCTAAAAAGAACCCTCAAAACCCGATAAATTTAATTAGTAAAAATCAAACCTATGTTAAAAAATTCAGACTTTACGGGACTAATACTGTTTTTAAATTTACTAACCCTCCCAATGGTATCTCTGAGTTTGATTGGATTCGTAAGGGTCTCAATCAAATTGTTGAAAAAGCTAAATCTGACGCTGAACCTACCGATTATCTAGGGTTTAAATTACAGTCAATAAATTTAAAAAGTGCTGAACCGGGGTACGTAGATTATAGACCGGTCTCTGAAGTTAGCGGTGATGTACTTTGGCAAGTTTTCGGAGGTATTGTTCAAAGTAACTCAGAATCAATTAAATCCACTGATACGTTTAAAGTAGACGTGTCACGAGTTAACGTTCCAGTAGGTTCTGGGAGGGTAAGGCCCGGCCTGTATAATACATTTGATGAGGAATCTAAAGCGAGACGGGGAATAGTTGTAATAAATAACAAAGACAATTTATGTTTGGCTAGAGCGTTGGTAGTAGGCAAAGCGTATGCAAAAAATGATCCTCAGATCTACGCTATTCGAAAAGACAAGGGAAAAAGACAAACTTTCAGAGCTAATAAGCTCATAGCAAAAGCCCGTGTATAAATGCCGGAGGAAGGCGCCGGTATCCCCCAATTGGAAAAATTCCAGTCCCATCTTAAAAAATACAAAATTACAGTCTACAACTATGACAGAAAAGGCCGGGATGTCTATTTTGAGGGAGGTAATGAAGACGCTAAATTTAAAATAAACCTTCTGTTTCACAATGGTCATTATAATGTAATTACAAACTTAACTGCAGCGTTTGTTTGTAATTTCTTTTGTGAAGCCTGTCATATTCCCTATAGCAACAGACATGAGCATCGTTGCTCTAACAGATGTTCGTCCTGCCATACTATCTCCCCACCCTGTAAACTAGAACACGGAGGCATTACATGCCGTTTTTGCTGTCGTTTCTTCAAAAACGAGCGGCGTTTAATAGCCCATCAAGGGCAAGTTTGTAAAACTATAAAGTTCTGCCGCGACTGTAACAAAATGATTTATCCAAGAAAACGTAAGACAGCTCACGTATGCGGAGAAGTTTATTGTGAACCCTGTGAAGCGTTCAAAGACCCCGCACATCAGTGTTTCATGAGGGTAGATAGGAGAACTCCCAAAGACCGTGATTTTTTGTTTATTTTCTTTGACTTGGAGACTCGCCAAGACGAGTCTCTCCCCTCTGACGAAAATATGAAAGTACATAAAGTTAACTTGTGTGTCTCACAACAGTACTGTTTTAAATGTATTAATGGGGGTGAGTGTGAAACTTGCTCGGAACGGCAAAGGGTATTTGAAAAGGAACCGGTAAAACAGTTTATGGACTATGTGATGCAAGTTCGAAAAAAATTTAAAGATGTTTGTGTAATTGCCCACAACGGGCAAGGTTTTGATTTCCAATTCATACTACAATATATTATGGAAGAAACTAAATTTACCCCAAAAATAACTCCTCGGGGAACTAAAATTATTTTGATGGAAATGGACAACGTCAGATTCATCGACTCCCTAAGCTATTTCCCCATGGCCCTCTCTGCGCTCCCTAAAGCCTTCGACCTGCCTCCCGAGAAAAAGAAGGGCTACTTCCCGCATCTTTTCAATACATTGGAGAACCAAAATTATGTAGGCCCTATGCCCGATAAAAAATACTATTGCCCAGAGTCGATGTTTGAGAAACCACACAAGGCATTTGAGATTTGGTACGAGGAACAAGTCGCTGAAGACTACGTGTTTGATTTTAAAAAGGAAATTTTGGAGTACTGTATTTCAGACGTAGAAATCCTAGCTCAAGCGTGTATTAAATTTAGAGCCTTGCTTCTTCAAGAGTGTAACGTAGATCCTTTTCTCGAGGCTATCACAATAGCTAGCGCGTGTAACCTGGCCTTCCGCCGTAACTTCTTAAAAGAAAATACTATTGGACTTATACCAAAATCAGGGTACCGACTGACTGACAATCAGTCAGCCGTTGCTTTACAGTGGCTAACATGGGAGGAGGAGAAACGTGGAGTAAAGATTCAACATGCGGGCCGGGGTAAAGAAGTTAAAATTAAAGGAATGAAAGTAGATGGGTTTGATGGTGAGAGAATTTATGAGTTCCACGGGTGTTACTGGCACGGCTGCCCAAAATGTTTTCCTTACAATCGAGAAGAACCTCTGCCGGAGGATCCTTCAGACAGTTTGCATCTCCGTTACGAGAGAACCAAGTCCAAAATGGCAAGATTTAATAGCTATGTGGTTGTAGAGATGTGGGAGTGTGAGTTTAAAAATTTGAAGAAGGACAAAAAGTTAAATCACCTGAACCAATTGTCCATTCTAAACACACTTCCACTTAATCCTAGAGATTCCTTCTTTGGAGGCACGACGGGTAATACTAAAACGTATTGTAAATGTGAAGAGGGAGAAACAATTCAATACGTTGATGTCTGTTCCCTCTACCCGTATGTAAATAAATATTGTAAGTATCCCGTGGGTCATCCTACTGTTTACGTTGGAAATGAGTGCCGAGAGAGAGGCCTTGAAGTAGAGGGCTTGTTAAAGTGTAAGATTCTACCTCCTTACAACTTGTATCATCCCGTACTCCCCGCAAAGATGAATAATAAATTGATGTTTGTGTTGTGTAGAACTTGCGGGGAAACTCAAAACCAAGGGGAATGTTTTCATGATAGTGAGGAAAGGGCGATGGTAGGAACATGGACTATGGATGAAATTAGTAAAGCTGTAGAAAAAGGCTATATGATTTTGGACATGTATGAGTTGTGGGAGTATGAAGTCGCTACATACGAGAAAGGGGGGGTTTTTACCGATTTTATTAATAAATTATTGAAAGTAAAGCAGGAAGCCTCAGGGTATCCCGCTTGGTGTAAAACAGAAGAGGATAAAGACAAGTATGTTTCTGATTTCTTTGAGCGTGAGGGTATTCAACTGGACACGGGCAAAATTGCTAAAACGGGGGTTTGAGATCGGTAGCCAAACTCATGCTAAACAGTTTTTGGGGCAAGTTTGGTCAACGCGAAAACATGACAAAAACTGCAATCGTGAGAGACTCTAAAGAATTTTTCAATTCGATAACTCAACCAGGAACAAAAGTAAAGTTTGTTGAAATAATTAACCAGGAGGTTTTATTAGTTAATTGGCAGAATGTTGATGAAGCTAGTGAGCCTCTAAAAACTGTAAATGTTGTAATTGCGGCCTACACTACAGCTCATGCGAGACTTAAACTGTATGAACACTTGGAGGCTTTGGGTGGTCAAGTCTTGTATTATGATACAGATTCGTGTATTTATTTATACCGGGCAGGACTGTACAGGGTCCCTACGGGAGATTACCTCGGTGAAATGACCGATGAATTGGCAGGTGACTACGGTCCCGGCTCTTATATCGTAGAGTTTGTTTCTGGGGGGCCTAAAACTTATGCATACCTTGTCTGGTCAACCGACAAACAGAAACTAGAATCTGTGTGTAAAATCAAGGGCCTCACCCTCAATTTAAAAACCTCCGAAACGCTAAATTTTGAGCAATTGAAAAAGATGGTCCTTAGTGAAGCTGCTGAAATACTAGAAATTGAAGAAAACAGAATCAGGAGAACAAAGAGACGAGAAGTCGTTACAGTAAGTGAAATTAAAAAGTTTAAAATTACAGGACCCAAGAGAAAATTTAATGATGATCACGATACCTTGCCTTTCGGCTTTAAAAAACAAAGAGTTGCTTAACGGAGCTGTCACTCACACGGGTACTGTGTGCATATACCTCTAAACATCAGCTCTATCAAATCATTCTGTTCTGAGACGCGGTAGTGAACGGACGTGCCTGTACTGTTACTGTTTGTCTCTTCTTGTAGAATGTCTGCTGAAAATAGTACACCCACTATTCAAGCGGTGTTTTTAAAGTTTATATCTAAAAGAAAGTTAAATGAAAATTCAAAATTTCGCATTACATGCTCAGAGTATGAGTTCTTTCTTACTGGGCCAATAAATGCATGGGAATGGCCTTTGATGTTCTCGGAGTATATAGTAGATAAAATAACGGAGGACTCCTCATCAAACACCTACATTGGAGTAGCGATAAAGTACGGTGATGTTTCGGGAAATATACCGTTTCTGCCTTTAGGGAATTTAACACCGTCAGTTTTTGATGATCACTTTGAAGAAATATTTTGTAACGTTGAGAAACTATCTGGTGTTTTACGTCTTGAAGTAACACTTGTCTCAATTCCATGTTGCTACCTTCGATAAAGGTAGCACCTTTCCCTATGGAGCAGCGTTACTCCTGTATATACCAAATGTCACTAGTACAGTTACGTCATTCTGCTCCAAGTCGCGGTACTGATCAGACGTTCTTTTGCGCTTCTTTTTCCTGTACTATTGAGTAAATTGTGACATGGCTGCTAAATACTATACATTCAATAACAAACCCGTATTGGTTCTGTTTGATAATGAAGGAAAGCCATGGTTTAAAGCTAAAGACGAAGCTACTGCTCTAAAGCATGTTAATTACTGGAGTGCAGTTCGGAAACATGTAGATGACAGTGATAAATTAACTGTTGGAAGTTTTTCTGACGCCCAAAAACAGGGCGTTGGGCCTATTGAGAAAACAACGGTTTTCATAAACGAAGCCGGATTATGTTCTTTGATGTTAAAATCAACTACTCCTGAGGCAAGACTGTTAGTAAGAAGTCTGTTGCCGGAGAAGTTTTACCTTACTTACACAAATATGAAGGATGAAAGTTAACTTTAAATGTAAATTTTCTTTAAAATCACAAGTTCCCACTGTATGTGTGTGTGTGTGTGTGTGTGTGTGTGTGAATGAAGGTCTCTGGCGCGGGTGACGAAAAGCCCCGTAAACCTGAATGAAGGTCACTGGCGCGGGTGACGAAAAGCCCCGTAAACCTGAATGTGTGATGAAGGGCTTAGTAGATTGAGGCGTCGGGCTAACACCCCGGCTACTCCTTCGAACAACCCGGTGTGAATGAAGGATCTTGTACACTGAGGCGCCTGGCTAACAACCAGGCTACTCCTTGGAACGGTCCGTACGGTGGGACTTGTAAGAATAAAAATGAAAACTGCGCCTTGATGTCCGCGAAGTACTACGCTCAAAGAATATTTTCGAGTGGGGTCTAATAAAAAAAGACCCGGCAGTCGCTCACCCATCAGGCAGGGCTAAACCCTTTGTAAGTCCAGGGGTGTGGGGAGGTTGGCGTAAAAAACCGTGAAACCGTTTGTTGTAATCCTCCGACTGTCAGGGAAAACCGGATGGAAAGGCGCAACAAAAAAAAAGATAAAAATAAAAACGAAATAAAAAAGTATAAAAGCAAAGAAACAAAAAAAAATATAAAAAGGAGGTAGCATTTTGTTATGGAGTGGCTACCACTGTGAGAGGCGATGGTTGGGGCCTCTCACCCCAGAGGTTAGGCCTCCAGGGGAAGCTCTGGGTAACCAAAAAGAACGCGCCGACGCTCCTACGGCCTAGCCTAAAGGCTTACCGTGGTGTGGAAACGTGAGCGTTCAAAATTATTTCACTGGGGTTAGAAGTGTTTAACCGATAAATTTTTAAAAAGATCCCCGTTAAAGTGAAATGTAACACATTATAATGTAGCTTCAGCGGAGGCAGGAGTAAATGACCGGAAAAATTTAAGAAGTTTCGGCCAATTTATGGCACTGCCCCCTTAAAAACACCTTCAAGCTGAATTTGAGGTATTTGACGGAGAAGTTACAGCGTAAAAATACGACAGATCCGCCGTTTTACAGGACTTAAATGCAAATAACCAATCAAGTTTAAAGACTCGGAGCTAAATACTGTATAATTTCTGTCCTTCTAAAGAATGCATTTTATGCTTGTTGTCTTTTAATATGCACCCATGGTGTGTGATTTTTTGCCAACTCTCTGATATTGGTGTTGGTTACAATCCTTTTACTAGTAAATTCAGTAAAATTATATATTGATTCAGTTTGTTACAGAGTTTTACAAGCAATCAACTACAACAAAAAGACAACTCTGTATTTGTTTGACTTTACAAAATACCCTACTGACACCAGCCTCTTCTGCATTAGTTTTAATTCTTAAACAGTGGGTCCTGAGGGTCCAACACTTAGAATCATGATAATTGAGTTGGGACCCATTTTGGGTCCCAACTACTTCCGGTGTAGGGTTATCAAAGGGATTCGTTCCCCCTTGGAGTGGGGGTATAGTTTTATTGTCTGTCCATTTCTGCTAGTTTTTACAAGCCTCTTCTCTCCTTTTAGTTAATATAACCTTGAGATTTCTAAACAGTTCAATACATGTAAAGTTTCCCAAAGTAATTCTTAAGTAACACTTAATTTACAGGCATACACAACAGCTACAATTATTCAATCATGAAGCTAAAACCCAGTTAATATACTAACAATCTAATAAAAGACAGAGACATGACCCAAAATAACAGCTAAAATACACCAAAAAAAACAGCTAAAATGCACAAAAAACAGCTAAAATACACAAAAAACAGCTACAAATAGCCAGAGAGCCATTTTAGCAAAGGGGGGTAGTATTGACCCCCTTTACCTTCACGTTAAAAAATCAGTCACAGAATAATTTATTTTGTGTTGGTTTCTCACCAGTTTTCTTGTAGTTTGTGTCAATCACATGTATTTTACATTATCATGATTTAAGAGTGGCTGAGGTATATGATAATGTAGAGAAAACCATACCGGAAGTGGGGGTGAACGTTTTGTTCACCCCTTTGACCTATCAATCCCAAATAGTTTAAATCAATGAACCATGGCTTTACTATATTTAACATAAAAAAAGAAGCAAACACCCTGAAAAAACTAGTACAACAGAGCTTGTAGACTGTCCAATTTTGTGATGTTTTTTCTTTACATAGTTTAAATTGTAGCGTGGGTTAATAAGTAGCGAACTGCATTTCAATTGTCCCAAAAACTCTCAATATATTTAATTTTAAAGTATAGCTCCTTCAATTGTTTTGATACTTTCCCACAGTACAGAGTTTAAGTTTTTGTAAACCGTAGTGGAGATTAACAAGTACATACATACCAAATCGCATTTCAATTACCCCAAAAACTCTCAAGATATTTAATTTTAAAGTATGACTCCTTCAATTATTTTGATACTTTCCCGCAGTACAGAGTTTAGGATTTTGTGAGATGTAGCAGAGGTTAACAGGTACGTACATACCAAGTTTCATTAAAATCGGCCAAGCCGTTCTTGAGATATTGATTTTTAAAATATAGTTCCTTCAATTGTTTTGATACTACCTGCAGTACAGATTTTAGGTTTTTGTAAGATGTAGTGGAGGTTAACAGGTACATACATACCAAATTTCATTCAAATCGGCCAAGCCGTTCTTGAGATATTTGATTTTGAAAATTTGCCCCTTCATTTTTTGAGATGCAACCCGCAACATTTTGGTTAAGATTTTTCATATGGGTAGATAACCCCCTGGAGTGCCTACACTACGTAGTAGGCAGTTTTCTGGAGTCAAAATGACCCTAGGACTTACCGTTTTCGAGATATAAGCGATTTTTTAGAAAATCTGACACAAGAGTGAGAAGAAAAGTAATAAAAAAGAAAGAAGGCGTGGTGAGGGGGAGAGGGGAAGGTGAGGAGAGTGACAGTAACAAAACACAAAAGATAAATAAATAAAAGCGAGTAAAGGATGGGTGAGGTGGTGAGGGGAGGGGAAGGTGAGGGGTGAGAAGAAGAAGAAAATTTGGCGGGAAAATTTTCTTCTTACTCTTTCCGGAATAACGCGCTCTAACCACTATGCCATTTCCGGTTCTAACCTCCCGCCAATCCTACTGATCACTTCTGTTAGCACTCGCGTGTTCTTCTTCTTCTCACCCCTCACCTTCCCCTCCCCTCACCACCTCACACCATCCTTTACTCGCTTTTATTTATTTATCTTTTGTGTTTTGTTACTGTCACTCTCCTCACCTTCCCCTCTCCCCCTCACCACGCCTTCTTTCTTTTTTATTACTTTTCTTCTCACTCTTGTGTCAGATTTTCTAAAAAATCGCTTATATCTCGAAAACGGTAAGTCCTAGGGTCATTTTGACTCCAGAAAACTGCCTTCCACGTAGTGTAGGCACTCCAGGGGGGTATCTACCCATATGAAAAATCTTAACCAAAATGTTGCGGGTTGCATCTCAAAAAATGAAGGGGCAAATTTTCAAAATCAAATATCTCAAGAACGGCTTGGCCGATTTGAATGAAATTTGGTATGTATGTACCTGTTAACCTCCACTACATCTTACAAAAACCTAAAATCTGTACTGCAGGTAGTATCAAAACAATTGAAGGAACTATATTTTAAAAATCAATATCTCAAGAACGGCTTGGCCGATTTTAATGAAACTTGGTATGTACGTACCTGTTAACCTCTGCTACATCTCACAAAATCCTAAACTCTATACTGCGGGAAAGTATCAAAATAATTGAAGGAGTCATACTTTAAAATTAAATATCTTGAGAGTTTTTGGGGTAATTGAAATGCGATTTGGTATGTATGTACTTGTTAATCTCCACTACGGTTTACAAAAACTTAAACTCTGTACTGTGGGAAAGTATCAAAACAATTGAAGGAGCTATACTTTAAAATTAAATATATTGAGAGTTTTTGGGACAATTGAAATGCAGTTCGCTACTTATTAACCCACGCTACAATTTAAACTATGTAAAGAAAAAACATCACAAAATTGGACAGTCTACAAGCTCTGTTGTACTAGTTTTTTCAGGGTGTTTGCTTCTTTTTTTATGTTAAATATAGTAAAGCCATGGTTCATTGATTTAAACTATTTGGGATTGATAGGTCAAAGGGGTGAACAAAACGTTCACCCCCACTTCCGGTATGGTTTTCTCTACATTATCATATACCTCAGCCACTCTTAAATCATGATAATGTAAAATACATGTGATTGACACAAACTACAAGAAAACTGGTGAGAAACCAACACAAAATAAATTATTCTGTGACTGATTTTTTAACGTGAAGGTAAAGGGGGTCAATACTACCCCCCTTTGCTAAAATGGCTCTCTGGCTATTTGTAGCTGTTTTTTGTGTATTTTAGCTGTTTTTTGTGCATTTTAGCTGTTTTTTTTTGTGTATTTTAGCTGTTATTTTGGGTCATGTCTCTGTCTTTTATTAGATTGTTAGTATATTAACTGGGTTTTAGCTTCATGATTGAATAATTGTAGCTGTTGTGTATGCCTGTAAATTAAGTGTTACTTAAGAATTACTTTGGGAAACTTTACATGTATTGAACTGTTTAGAAATCTCAAGGTTATATTAACTAAAAGGAGAGAAGAGGCTTGTAAAAACTAGCAGAAATGGACAGACAATAAAACTATACCCCCACTCCAAGGGGGAACGAATCCCTTTGATAACCCTACACCGGAAGTAGTTGGGACCCAAAATGGGTCCCAACTCAATTATCATGATTCTAAGTGTTGGACCCTCAGGACCCACTGTTTAAGAATTAAAACTAATGCAGAAGAGGCTGGTGTCAGTAGGGTATTTTGTAAAGTCAAACAAATACAGAGTTGTCTTTTTGTTGTAGTTGATTGCTTGTAAAACTCTGTAACAAACTGAATCAATATATAATTTTACTGAATTTACTAGTAAAAGGATTGTAACCAACACCAATATCAGAGAGTTGGCAAAAAATCACACACCATGGGTGCATATTAAAAGACAACAAGCATAAAATGCATTCTTTAGAAGGACAGAAATTATACAGTATTTAGCTCCGAGTCTTTAAACTTGATTGGTTATTTGCATTTAAGTCCTGTAAAACGGCGGATCTGTCGTATTTTTACGCTGTAACTTCTCCGTCAAATACCTCAAATTCAGCTTGAAGGTGTTTTTAAGGGGGCAGTGCCATAAATTGGCCGAAACTTCTTAAATTTTTCCGGTCATTTACTCCTGCCTCCGCTGAAGCTACATTATAATGTGTAACATTTCACTTTAACGGGGATCTTTTTAAAAATTTATCGGTTAAACACTTCTAACCCCAGTGAAATAATTTTGAACGCTCACGTTTCCACACCACGGTAAGCCTTTAGGCTAGGCCGTAGGAGCGTCGGCGCGTTCTTTTTGGTTACCCAGAGCTTCCCCTGGAGGCCTAACCTCTGGGGTGAGAGGCCCCAACCATCGCCTCTCACAGTGGTAGCCACTCCATAACAAAATGCTACCTCCTTTTTATATTTTTTTTTGTTTCTTTGCTTTTATACTTTTTTATTTCGTTTTTATTTTTATCTTTTTTTTGTTGCGCCTTTCCATCCGGTTTTCCCTGACAGTCGGAGGATTACAACAAACGGTTTCACGGTTTTTTACGCCAACCTCCCCACACCCCTGGACTTACAAAGGGTTTAGCCCTGCCTGATGGGTGAGCGACTGCCGGGTCTTTTTTTATTAGACCCCACTCGAAAATATTCTTTGAGCGTAGTACTTCGCGGACATCAAGGCGCAGTTTTCATTTTTATTCTTACAAGTCCCACCGTACGGACCGTTCCAAGGAGTAGCCTGGTTGTTAGCCAGGCGCCTCAGTGTACAAGATCCTTCATTCACACCGGGTTGTTCGAAGGAGTAGCCGGGGTGTTAGCCCGACGCCTCAATCTACTAAGCCCTTCATCACACATTCAGGTTTACGGGGCTTTTCGTCACCCGCGCCAGTGACCTTCATTCAGGTTTACGGGGCTTTTCGTCACCCGCGCCAGAGACCTTCATTCACACACACACACACACACACACACACATACAGTGGGAACTTGTGATTTTAAAGAAAATTTACATTTAAAGTTAACTTTCATCCTTCATATTTGTGTAAGTAAGGTAAAACTTCTCCGGCAACAGACTTCTTACTAACAGTCTTGCCTCAGGAGTAGTTGATTTTAACATCAAAGAACATAATCCGGCTTCGTTTATGAAAACCGTTGTTTTCTCAATAGGCCCAACGCCCTGTTTTTGGGCGTCAGAAAAACTTCCAACAGTTAATTTATCACTGTCATCTACATGTTTCCGAACTGCACTCCAGTAATTAACATGCTTTAGAGCAGTAGCTTCGTCTTTAGCTTTAAACCATGGCTTTCCTTCATTATCAAACAGAACCAATACGGGTTTGTTATTGAATGTATAGTATTTAGCAGCCATGTCACAATTTACTCAATAGTACAGGAAAAAGAAGCGCAAAAGAACGTCTGATCAGTACCGCGACTTGGAGCAGAATGACGTAACTGTACTAGTGACATTTGGTATATACAGGAGTAACGCTGCTCCATAGGGAAAGGTGCTACCTTTATCGAAGATAGCAACATGGAATTGAGACAAGTGTTACTTCAAGACGTAAAACACCAGATAGTTTCTCAACGTTACAAAATATTTCTTCAAAGTGATCATCAAAAACTGACGGTGTTAAATTCCCTAAAGGCAGAAACGGTATATTTCCCGAAACATCACCGTACTTTATCGCTACTCCAATGTAGGTGTTTGATGAGGAGTCCTCCGTTATTTTATCTACTATATACTCCGAGAACATCAAAGGCCATTCCCATGCATTTATTGGCCCAGTAAGAAAGAACTCATACTCTGAGCATGTAATGCGAAATTTTGAATTTTCATTTAACTTTCTTTTAGATATAAACTTTAAAAACACCGCTTGAATAGTGGGTGTACTATTTTCAGCAGACATTCTACAAGAAGAGACAAACAGTAACAGTACAGGCACGTCCGTTCACTACCGCGTCTCAGAACAGAATGATTTGATAGAGCTGATTTTTAGAGGTATATGCACACAGTACCCGTGTGAGTGACAGCTCCGTTAAGCAACTCTTTGTTTTTTAAAGCCGAAAGGCAAGGTATCGTGATCATCATTAAATTTTCTCTTGGGTCCTGTAATTTTAAACTTTTTAATTTCACTTACTGTAACGACTTCTCGTCTCTTTGTTCTCCTGATTCTGTTTTCTTCAATTTCTAGTATTTCAGCAGCTTCACTAAGGACCATCTTTTTCAATTGCTCAAAATTTAGCGTTTCGGAGGTTTTTAAATTGAGGGTGAGGCCCTTGATTTTACACACAGATTCTAGTTTCTGTTTGTCGGTTGACCAGACAAGGTATGCATAAGTTTTAGGCCCCCCAGAAACAAACTCTACGATATAAGAGCAGGGCCCGTAGTCACCTGCCAATTCATCGGTCATTTCACCGAGGTAATCTCCCGTAGGGACCCTGTACAGTCCTGCCCGGTATAAATAAATACACGAATCTGTATCATAATACAAGACTTGACCACCCAAAGCCTCCAAGTGTTCATACAGTTTAAGTCTCGCATGAGCTGTAGTGTAGGCCGCAATTACAACATTTACAGTTTTTAGAGGCTCACTAGCTTCATCAACATTCTGCCAATTAACTAATAAAACCTCCTGGTTAATTATTTCAACAAACTTTACTTTTGTTCCTGGTTGAGTTAACGAATTGAAAAATTCTTTAGAGTCTCTCACGATTGCAGTTTTTGTCATGTTTTCGCGTTGACCAAACTTGCCCCAAAAACTGTTTAGCATGAGTTTGGCTACCGATCTCAAACCCCCGTTTTTAGCAATTTTGCCCGTGTCCAGTTGAATACCCTCACGCTCAAAGAAATCAGAAACATACTTGTCTTTATCCTCTTCTGTTTTACACCAAGCGGGATACCCTGAGGCTTCCTGCTTTACTTTCAAGAATTTATTAATAAAATCAGTAAAACCCCCCCTTTCTCGTATGTAGCGACTTCATACTCCCACAACTCATACATGTCCAAAATCATATAGCCTTTTTCTACAGCTTTTCTAATTTCATCCATAGTCCATGTTCCTACCATCGCCCTTTCCTCACTATCATGAAAACATTCCCGTTGGTTTTGAGTTTCCCCGCAAGTTCTACACAACACAAACATCAATTTATTATTCATCTTTGCGGGGAGTACGGGATGATACAAGTTGTAAGGAGGTAGAATCTTACACTTTAACAAGCCCTCTACTTCAAGGCCTCTCTCTCGGCACTCATTTCCAACGTAAACAGTAGGATGACCCACGGGATACTTACAATATTTATTTACATACGGGTAGAGGGAACAGACATCAACGTATTGAATTGTTTCTCCCTCTTCACATTTACAATACGTTTTAGTATTACCCGTCCTGCCTCCAAAGAAAGAATCTCTAGGATTAAGTGGAAGTGTGTTTAGAATGGACAATTGGTTCAGGTGATTTAACTTTTTGTCCTTCTTCAAATTTTTAAACTCACACTCCCACATCTCTACAACCACATAGCTATTAAATCTTGCCATTTTGGACTTGGTTCTCTCGTAACGGAGATGCAAACTGTCTGAAGGATCCTCCGGCAGAGGTTCTTCTCGATTGTAAGGAAAACATTTTGGGCAGCCGTGCCAGTAACACCCGTGGAACTCATAAATTCTCTCACCATCAAACCCATCTACTTTCATTCCTTTAATTTTAACTTCTTTACCCCGGCCCGCATGTTGAATCTTTACTCCACGTTTCTCCTCCTCCCATGTTAGCCACTGTAAAGCAACGGCTGACTGATTGTCAGTCAGTCGGTACCCTGATTTTGGTATAAGTCCAATATTATTTTCTTTTAAGAAGTTACGGCGGAAGGCCAGGTTACACGCGCTGGCTATTGTGATAGCCTCGAGAAAAGGATCTACGTTACACTCTTGAAGAAGCAAGGCTCTAAATTTAATACACGCTTGAGCTAGGATTTCTACGTCTGAAATACAGTACTCCAAAATTTCCTTTTTAAAATCAAACACGTAGTCTTCAGCGACTTGTTCCTCGTACCAAATCTCAAATGCCTTGTGTGGTTTCTCAAACATCGACTCTGGGCAATAGTATTTTTTATCGGGCATAGGGCCTACATAATTTTGGTTCTCCAATGTATTGAAAAGATGCGGGATGTAGCCCTTCTTTTTCTCGGGAGGCAGGTCGAAGGCTTTAGGGAGCGCAGAGAGGGCCATGGGGAAATAGCTTAGGGAGTCGATGAATCTGACGTTGTCCATTTCCATCAAAATAATGTTAGTTCCCCGAGGAGTTATTTTTGGGGTAAATTTAGTTTCTTCCATAATATATTGTAGTATGAATTGGAAATCAAAACCTTGCCCGTTGTGGGCAATTACACAAACATCTTTAAATTTTTTTCGAACTTGCATCACATAGTCCATAAACTGTTTTACCGGTTCCTTTTCAAATACCCTTTGCCGTTCCGAGCAAGTTTCACACTCACCCCCATTAATACATTTAAAACAGTACTGTTGTGAGACACACAAGTTAACTTTATGTACTTTCATATTTTCGTCAGAGGGGAGAGACTCGTCTTGGCGAGTCTCCAAGTCAAAGAGAATAAACAAAAAATCACGGTCTTTGGGAGTTCTCCTATCTACCCTCATGAAACACTGATGTGCGGGGTCTTTGAACGCTTCACAGGGTTCACAATAAACTTCTCCGCATACGTGAGCTGTCTTACGTTTTCTTGGATAAATCATTTTGTTACAGTCGTGGCAGAACTTTATAGTTTTACAAACTTGCCCTTGATGGGCTATTAAACACCGCTCGTTTTTGAAGAAACGACAGCAAAAACGGCATGTAATGCCTCCGTGTTCTAGTTTACAGGGTGGGGAGATAGTATGGCAGGACGAACATCTGTTAGAGCAACGATGCTCATGTCTGTTGCTATAGGGAATATGACAGGCTTCACAAAAGAAATTACAAACAAACGCTGCAGTTAAGTTTGTAATTACATTATAATGACCATTGTGAAACAGAAGGTTTATTTTAAATTTAGCGTCTTCATTACCTCCCTCAAAATAGACATCCCGGCCTTTTCTGTCATAGTTGTAGACTGTAATTTTGTATTTTTTAAGATGGGACTGGAATTTTTCCAATTGGGGGATACCGGCGCCTTCCTCCGGCATTTATACACGGGCTTTTGCTATGAGCTTATTAGCTCTGAAAGTTTGTCTTTTCCCCTTGTCTTTTCGAATAGCGTAGATCTGAGGATCATTTTTTGCATACGCTTTGCCTACTACCAACGCTCTAGCCAAACATAAATTGTCTTTGTTATTTATTACAACTATTCCCCGTCTCGCTTTAGATTCCTCATCAAATGTATTATACAGGCCGGGCCTTACCCTCCCAGAACCTACTGGAACGTTAACTCGTGACACGTCTACTTTAAACGTATCAGTGGATTTAATTGATTCTGAGTTACTTTGAACAATACCTCCGAAAACTTGCCAAAGTACATCACCGCTAACTTCAGAGACCGGTCTATAATCTACGTACCCCGGTTCAGCACTTTTTAAATTTATTGACTGTAATTTAAACCCTAGATAATCGGTAGGTTCAGCGTCAGATTTAGCTTTTTCAACAATTTGATTGAGACCCTTACGAATCCAATCAAACTCAGAGATACCATTGGGAGGGTTAGTAAATTTAAAAACAGTATTAGTCCCGTAAAGTCTGAATTTTTTAACATAGGTTTGATTTTTACTAATTAAATTTATCGGGTTTTGAGGGTTCTTTTTAGAAACGTCCATCTTTCAACAAACAATTAAATACTGAAAACAAGCTAAACTGTGCTAACGCTTAAAAGAGAAAACACACCGACCAGAGTCAGGCTCACACGGATACAACTGAATTACGCAGAATCAATAATAATCTGTGCAAGAGAACACCTACGCAAGAGCAGCGCAAAAGAACGTCCGACCAGTGTGACGACTGAAATCAGACTGAAGAACTAGAGCTTGTTGTAAGAGATATATAGTATGTAGGGGAGCACAGTACCCCTGTACCACTACGCAAGTCAGAAAAACACTAACATACACACACACTAAGCAAGTCAAACCAGAACTACAAGTTATCGAAAGTTAACTCCAATGAAGGTTTAAAACACGAACACCTACGCAAGAGCAGTGCAAAAGAACTTCCGAACAGTGTGACGACTGAAATCAGACTGAAAAACCAGAGCTTGTTGTAAGAGCTATATAGAGAACGGAACTGTTACTTTGTCACTGGTTGGTCTACTGGAACTGTTACTTTTGGAACGGTTACTGTTGGAACCGTTGGAACGAGTACTGCTGGAACTGTTATATTGTTGGAACTGTAACCATTTGGAACCGTTACTTTGTAGCAGTTTCCAATGTTATAACATGAACAAGATAGAGAACGTAACTGTTACTATTGGAACGGTTACGTCTAGAACTGATACTTTAAAGTCACTGACCAAGTTCTCTAAAATAACAGGTACAGAGGATCTACAAAAGAGCACGGTACCCCTGTACCACGCATGTCAGAAAAACACTAACACTACGCGAGTCAAATCAGAACTACAAGTTACCAAAAGTCAGAAAACGACAACATAAGAAGTTACCAGTAATATACCAGTATGAAGGTAGCAAACACTAACCAAAACTGCATTAAAGAAAAGTGAGATTACTGTTACACAACACTACTATAGTCAAATCAAACAAGAAAGTGAGGTTAGATAGCCACTTACCTTTCTGGTGATGGTATATTATACGCTATTATGGTACATATATGATTATACTCTGTGGCGTTATATATGGTATATATATATATGGTACATATATATATATATATTTGGTACATATATATATATATATATTTATGATTATACACTGTAGCGTTATATATGGTACATATAATTATGTATGATACATATAATTATGTATGGTACATTAGCTCTGCTAAGTTGGTAACACTTTGGAGGGATGAAAAGTGAGGTTAGGTTTGGCGCCAATTTTTTTTTGGCGCGCAAATTTGGCGGGATAATTTTCTTCTTACTCTTTCCTCGCTCAGCGGCTCGGAAAAGTGAGGTTACTGTTAGTCAACACATACAAAAACTGTTCTAACCAAAACTGTTTTAAAGAACAAGAATAGAAGGTGAGGTTACTGAGGTGAATTTACAGTTCAAAAGAACCAGGGTAAAAAAAATAAGGTTACTGGAGGTTATGTCAGTCAACACAACACTACTTTATCCACAAGGAAGTGAGGGTTTGTTTACTTCCTTACTGTAAACTATCAAATCAAACAATTAAACACAAAACAACACTACACTAGCCAAGACAATAAATACAACACAGAAATAAAATTAAGTACACCATGCATGGAATATAATACAGTAAAGTTGGAGTGTAAAGATTGAGGTTAGAAAAAGTGAGGTTATTTTACTCAAAATTATTATAATACAAATCAAAAGTAAGGTTATGTTACACGTAAGATAGGGTAAGCAAACGCTCAAGATTGAGGTTAGGAAAAGTGAGGTTATCTTTGCAAAACGCAGCAAACGGAGCAACACAGGGACACGTCTGATCGCAATGAAAGCTGAGAACAAAGTGAGAGGAAAATAGCGGTAATTGGGGGTGGTGGGGAGGTGACTGATGCAATAGTGTTGTTTGTTGCGGGTGTATGGACCAATCAGAGGGCAGGACGCCTAATTACGGCTAATAAAATACATCTTTATTGTAACAAATCACAGAGCCCACAGGTTACAACGAGTTTGCTGACAGAGACTTGTTGCGGATGTTGTGGTTAAATATGCAGAAGGAGGTGAGATACGCAGAAGGATGTGGAGGTTAGATGTATAGAAGGGCACTGGGGTTAAAAAATAAATATGCAGAAGGAAACGTAGTTCAAATAATTACCACAGAAGGCTAGATGATTAACAGAGCAGAAGGATGCGAGGGCTAAATAATTACCACAGAAGGCTAGATGATTAACAACAGAAGGACACGAATTAACATTTCAACCCATCAGTTTACTTAAAAATGTTCACGTTACACCCGCCAGCTACAGTACGCTGAGAGAACAGGAGCTGTAGATAGATACACGGAATTGAAGGACGCGAGGGTTAAATAATTACCAAAAAATAGTAGATAATTAAACACAGAGGGTTAAAATAATTACCACAGAAGGCTAGGTGATTAACAACAGAAGGACACGAATTAACATTTCAACCCATCAGTTTACTTAAAAATGTTCACGTTACACCCGCCAGCTACAGTACGCTGAGAGACAGGATCTGTAGTTAGATACACAGAAGAAAGTGAAGGACGCAAGGGTCAAACAATTACCAAAAACGGTATATAATTAACCACAGGCGATGAAAAAGATAAATAATTAACCACAGAGGGTAGCAAAAGAGCCACAGGGGGGAGCAATTACACCCTAATTCCATTCCTCATAAGAGCCCATGTTATTCTATTCTCCCATAAGAGTCCATGTTAATCTATTCTCCATAAGACCCCATTTTAATCTATTCTCCATAAGACCAATGTTGGACCCCAAGCGCGCGGCCTTACTACTATTGATGATTGTAAAGATCAATTGTTAAATTCAAATATAAACTAAATCAACTTATTTGTTTAATTGGGTGGCTGAATTAGGCAGTAAATTGTAAATTTACGTATGAATTTATATTCTCTTAATAAGTTTGTCTTGAAGTTTAAAAAAACTTTAAATTGCAAGTTTAATAATGGTAATCAGAAATCAGATTACCAAGCAAGATTATTGGCAGTAACGTTGGTTATGAATATGCAAAAAAGTAAATTATGTAAAACAACTTACCCAAGGACCAACTATAAGGAATCTTGATTTTTAAGTGTTTTTACGCAAAATAATAGTTTTACACTCACCGAGAAAAGACATGTAGGTCTACTGAATACTCTATTAACCTTCCCAGATATGTGAGGTACGTAACCTCAAACAAAGCCAAATATATCTACAAGTATTGAAAGTAACTAAATCGAAAGATTGGAAATCAAAATCATAAGTTTATTTTACGGAGTTGATCAGCTACACCCTAAGACCCTAACAACTCAAAAACAGAGTTTTAGTATTTAAAAAAACAATTATGTCAAGTCATGTTATTGAGCCGTCTAACAATGAATCAGTAGGCGATTTGAAAATGGTCAGTACAGACAACTAAAAAAAGCCTCTAGTTATTTCATAAAATTGTTCTGCATAGCAGAGGCTAATCAACAAAAAATACTTGAGCCTCTTCTGAAAAATTCTAATAAAGTGATCTTGTCAATCTGTTTTACATCTTTATGCCCGTCACAGGAAAACAATTTACAGACTCTGACAGTCCACACTACACCTTGGGACATAAGCTGCACTTATTTATGGTATTATACAGATGACTAGAGTTCACTGGTGGATTATCATTCACATTTGACTTAATACTAGAAATACAATTAAATATAAACAAGTTAATGACTGTGAAAATCCTAAATTGCTTGAAAATGGGCTTACAATGCTCAAAGGGGCCCACCCCAGCTAAAATTCTCAGAGATTTTTTTGCAGGATTAAAATTATATGCACAGACGGTTTAGAACACTGACAACTAATTTTAAACACATTTAAACTAGACTTAAGTTTACCATTTGAGTATTATACAAAATAACCTAAAAATGTGTTATTCATAAAGTTATGTGTAGTAAAGATTTTTGCCTTTTATACTAAATTTCAATTATTTACTTGAATATACTTTTAGTGTATTAACTATTTATTACATACTGATACAGTGTATATGATCCAATAACTCGGAAAAATAACGGTTAATTGTTTATAGGATACTTAAACTTTGTTAAATGCATCTCGCAAATAATTACACATTGGCACCTTTTAGATAAGTTTTGACTACTTTTAATAAACTATGGTAACCGAATCATAACGGTAAGACTAATGTTCAAAAGACATATATGCTTACTCTCATATATTTGCCAATTCAATAAACGCGGCCTTCAGCACAATGTGTTGGGTCCATTCATCATAACAGCGCCGTGGTCGGCAGGCCAGTGTGAGAGCGGCATCTGTGAATATATTTGCTAGTAATGAATATTACAAAGGTTAATAACATGTATTATTTATTACGAAAAGTGATACATTGGTTTTTATATAAATATAAAAAAATTGCATGAATTATATTAAATTGTTTTAGTTATTATTATTAATTATTGTATTAATAGGGACAATCGTTTAAGTGTTAGGATTTCACCAATAAACATAAATGAGAAGGGGGTTTTCTGGAACTTTGAAATCAATTAGTTCATTAATCGGCTAGTGAGTTAAGTGAATAGAATAAAAAAATCGTAAAATTTGTGTAAACTAATACCCTATACCCTTTGGTATAATATATTAATACAAAGTTTGTTTAGTGTAAAAATATAACCCGTCTCTTAGCTATTTTTACATTGAATACTATTTTCAAATCTACGAGTCTCTATATGGTGGGTAAATCATAGTTATTAAGGTAATGTGACGTTATTTAAACATAATTTAAAATTTTAAGGAGTTTAATGGGAACTTATAACACTTTTGTGTTTAATAGTACGAAAAATCCATCTAGAAGCATGAGTTAGACTTTGGAGACAATGCGACGAACTACGGAACCATGACAGCGGCCACTGCGGGTAGTGCACGTCCACCTCGCTCTATAGTGGCGCGCCCCTTGCTCGCCCTTGCTGGATACATTCATGCTCAGATCCGTAATCTATGTTGACAGGAAAGTAAGGAAAAATATGGCTTTCAAACTGTAAAAAATAATAAATATAATTTAATTTTTCTATTTTTTTATATGATTTTGTTCCATAAAAAACCATAAGCTAGATTAGCTTTCTGTGATGATCTAAACAAATAATACTTTGCTCATAAACACGTTTATAAGTAAAAGTAAAGTATTATTTTTTAAAGAAATATTATTTATTGTTAGATTTTTTAAAGAAATTAACTGCTATTATCCCAGATTACGGTTAAAATTAATACGGTCCCTAACTGTGGGCATTTTTCAACAAAAGGATCAAACAAAAGTTATGTGTTTAATTGTATTTTATCATCAATTATCTGGGGCCGTTCTTCCCCATACTGACCAATAGCGCATCTAAGGAAAGCCAATACAGGTTTAATGTAAAAAATAACATTTTGTGCTATTAAGTGCCCATGTGCTCATCTCATTACTTCATAAACTCGTGCACTCCCGCTTAATATTCGCCTAAACTGCGAATGGGCTTTTAAAGTATCTATTTGAGGGATAGCCTTCAGTTCACAAAACATGGGTAGGTCATTTGATTAAATATCGACTATCGTATTATTGACTACCGATTATCGTAGTCGACTACTCATGTAGAAACTATATGATCACAGCTTATTAAATTGTAACTTTCCCGGTTTTCGACATGCTGTATCAATGGATACAGCAATTTTTTGGACACAGCGGTTTTGGATCAATGGATTCAATATTGGACTCACAATCAGGCGGACTAGGGTTCAAATACCAATTTTGCTGAGTACTTTTTGGGGTCTGCATTTTTTTAAATTTTATGTTATTTTGTTCAAGTATTATTATTGTTGTTTACCACTTAAGGTCTAGATTGGTTGTTAAAGTTTACTTTTAATTTTTTTGATCAAAATTAATTTATTTGTAAAATGTTGCATAACGAAGAGCCACCATACAGCGCTTTGGGGGAGTTAGGTTAGGTTATTATAATTTTGCCAAGAACTGCAGCAAAAGTTGTTATTTTTACACGTAAATTCATTTGTATTATGATACAAAACAAAGAGCTAGAATCGTTAGTCAATAATACGATAGTCGATATGTAACCAAATGACCTACCCATCTGTTGTGAACTGAAGGCTATCCCTATTTGAGGTTATTTTTCATAAGGCTGTCATTATTGGTGTTAAAATGATTAATATAAGAATGATTCCACAAGAAAAGTAAAGGAAACTTTCCGAAACTCAAGTTTAAACTAAACGTGAGGTTATTTTGAACTTGAGATTGAGGCACAATTCGTTTTTCCAAAAATTTGATCTAGCCAGTTTAGTTTAATCCACAAAATAACAAGTTTTTGTAATGATTTTATTTGTTTACCCTCTAGTTAAAATAAAAATAAATATTTAATATACGAGATTCAAGGTTATGTTATGTATCATAGGACTAAACAACCGAACAGTGTTACCTCTATAGGTTTAACATAAACCAAGTTTAAACTACAATTCACATATTGTGAAAGGAGGATTTCTTATAAACTTGAGTTTAAACCAAACATTAAGTTAAATTTCACTAGGGGAAAGCAGACCTAATTAGTGTAAATAAAAACTAGTCTACAAAGCTATGATTATAATCAAATTTCTACCGTTGTTTTTCATCTAACGAAAAATAATTATCCCTGACCGTTAACATTTCCTTATAATTATTTTATACCAGGGAAACACATATAATTGCTTTTAAAACAATTTTAAATAGGGCTAACATGTACGAGTTTTCAATAACAACTGTTTTGATTCAGAACAAAATATAATTGAGTTACAGAGTTACGGGTTCAACGGCCTGTGCTCTAGATCCGTGCAAAGGGAATATTCCAATTAAGTTATATTCGTTTAATTAATATTTAACGGACAGAAAACCTTTTTGCTTATTTTAATTATAAGTTTAACCTTCAGTAAAATGTAAAAGGATGAAGTTGTTTAATTTGTACGTAGCAGAATACCACTGGTAACTAGTAATTAATGTTGTTACGATATCTGCCGTCTGTTTTGTAACTGGTCGTTATATCAGCATATATTTATCTTTAAACAAATATTAAACTTCCACAGTTAATTATAAAGGCAATTTATAGTTTCTAAAATTACATTTATTGTTGTACTAACTTGCCTTTTATTAACTTTTTATTTTTTTTTTAGTTATATTTTGTTAACTTCCTATTATACCTTTTATTGCAGACTAAGTAACCACATTACCATAAACACAAATAAATACAATAAAAATTTGTGATCAAATCGTTAGTGTCTCGTTATCGATTCTAATGTGTAGCCAAAAGGAATACAATTTTCTCAAAATTTTCAACGGTTTTTAATTTACAATATACCCCAATCACTTAATGTTATTGGCAACAAATATGAAACAGCTGCATTTGTGGTGGTTAGCTATTCCCTGACCAGATAGACTGTGATTTATAGTTGTGGTAATTTGTGTTACCTGCCCATATGTTATGTTGCCTTTAGCCTTTCAATAGTGAACCAGTTTTACCTTCCCAATAAAGAAAGTGATGGAAAATTAAGACATATTTGATAATATAATTAGTTTAAAAGTGTAAACAAGAAAACAATTGAATATATCCATTAAAGTAATAAGATGTTCCTGAAATTCAAGTAGCTCTCACAATAATTAAATGGTAATTCTTGAGATAAAAACCCGGTCATTTGAGTTACACAACAATTTGAAAGACAACATATCTTTGAAATACATAAACCTGCCATCATAACCTTAAAACCCAGAGTTATTTTGAACTTCGTAACTTATTTGAAAGTATAAAGTTTAAAGTTGCAAGTATAAGTAACAAATTGTTATTCACAGTTTAGGGATGTATACAAGAGTAACAAGTAATTTTAACACTCCAGGCTAACTTCGGAGAAACCTGAAAGCGAAATATGATGTCGGTTATTGAAGAGAAATTGACAGGATTGATTTGTTGTGGTAAATTGAAATATCAACCCTCAATAATAAATGGTCTGTTGACACATGCCAATTCAGCCTATATCCTTTGAGTTACTGCGATTGCCAGTGTAGTTTGAGCAGTCCAATCAATTATTAACAACACCTAAGTTGATTCACGGTAAATTAGAACTTCTATAGTCATTCAAGTTATATCTAATTATATTATAATGTTATGGTTCCCAATATATATACACCAAATATGAAATTCACACACACTTTTTTGCTCTACAATATTAAGTTATGCTAAACAATATTTTTCTGCAAAAACAAAACTTTTCTTCTACTAAAATACGTATTCAGTTGGATTGTGCAGAACAACTTTCAGATAAATATATAATTCAACACATTCGAGGTCCATGATCTTTTAGAATATCGCTTATAAATTTTCCTAAGCATTTTATGATTTTTTATTAGAGAAATGTGTCCCACTACTTAGGATCAATAAATAAGTTCTAAAGTGCATGTTTAAGAAGTAATAAAACGGTTCTCATTATTAATTTTGTGGAGACATAGTTAATTTAATATTCGGGTCTAAATGTGAGCGTGTGTAAATGTAAAATATAAAATATGTCACCTTTTTAGCGAATTTCCCCTATAGGGAAGAAGCTATTAACGTAGGTGGCATGGTAAGACCTAGGCCCGAGACCAAGATAAATATTGGTTTGAAGCCCTCAGATGCCAAAAACACCATTCGATCAAAATCATATATATATATATATATATATATATATATGTATATATAGATGTATATATATGTGTATATAGATATATATATGTGTCCGCAGGCACTATAACTTTAGTAAAAATGGTCAGATCTTGATGAAATTTGGTATAAACGCGTAAGGCAGCATCCATTTTCATGAGTTTGCGAATCAGACAGGTCGCTCTACTTTAAGGGGGGTTTTGGGGGGTTTTGTACCCCAAAATTGTTTTTTTTTGAACTTCTTACATATAATTATTTTTTAACCCGAATTTTGGTTTACACCATTAAATTTAGTTTAAAGAAACAAACAATGTGTTATTTTGATCATCGCTCTACGTCAACTGGTTACCGAGATTTTGAGAGTGCTAAAGACAGTACGTTGTCCAATGTTAATCTTATGGGCAATAAGTAAAATTGTATATCTTGCTTATTAATGAACATATATTAATGGAACTTGGTATGTGGCTTTATATGATTGGGTTTTAATGCTATTTGCACACAAAACTAATTTTTTGTGGTCCCCATGGCAGCAAACCAGCGTACTCAGCAGTTATAATGTTATTCTTATGGAGAATAAAAACATGTGCTATCTTGCTTGTTTATGAATATAAATTGATAAAACTTGGTATGTTGCTTCATCTGGAAGTGATCCATTGGTATTTGCATAACAACCAGATTTTGTGGTCCTTGAGGCAACCTGCATACTCAGTCCTAATGTTTTTATGGTTTTTATGGGTTCGTCCCCCTTTCCTTTTTGCATCTGTTAATTATTTTTTCAGGATAGCCATTGTTTTGTAACTCTTGTGAAATTTTATTGTGCTCCGTGTCTAAAGTTTTATTTTCACAACAAACTGATTTGGCCCTGTCGAAAATAGAATAAGCTACTGATTCTTTCACTGATTCACAGTGGTTTGATTTCTAATTGAGGTATCGACCTGTGCGTGTTTTCTTTCTAAGAATTTCTGTTTTAAGGGTGTTTGCATCTTTAACTACATTTACATCCAAAAATGCTAGTTTTTGTCTTGTGATTTTTCTGTTGTGAGTTTAATTGTTGGGGAAACTTTATTTAAATGCTCAGTAGACTCTCCTAACTTTTTATCGCCATGATTCCAGACTGCAAAGACATCGTCAACGTACCTCAGCCACACTTTCGGTTGAAAACAAGCAGACGCAATAGCTTTCTGTTCGAATTCTTTCATAAATTCGCAGTCCGGTAGTGAGTTGACGTGTGAGAGAAGTTTCCCGTTTTTGCCGTCAGCTTGGAGGCAACGATGCAGAACAGGTAATGTATTGTCAGTTTTCCATTTGTTCCTTTATATAAATATTGTTTTAGTGTATTGTATTTCAATTTTTGTATATATTTGTTATTTTTGTGTTTGTGTAAATTAAAATGTAAAAGAAAAAGTTAAGAACAAAAAATAAAAATGTTGGTTAGTTAGGTGTAAGAACTTGATATTTATATATAAGCAGGGTTGACTTGATAACGGGAGGAGTTTCCTTACCTCCAGAAACGTAGTGTAGTTTTAAACACTAGAAGCGATAGGTAAAGTCCAAATAAATAAAAAAAAAATTCAAATCCATTAGTAGGGTAAGATGGACACTCCGACCCCAGGAGGAGCAGGAGGAGCCCCCCCCCCCGAGCCCCCCCCCCCTCGCGAATTTTTTTTTCGCGAATTTTTTTTTTTGCGAATTTTTTTTTTTCGAATTTTTTTTTTTTGCGAATATTAACCTAACCTAACCTAACCTAACTTAACCTAACCTAACCTAACCTAACCTAACCTAACCTAACCTAACCTAACCTAACGTAACCTAACCTAACGTAACCTAACCTAACCTAACCTAACCTAACCTAACCTAACCTAACCTAACCTAACCTGACCTAACCTAACTTAACCTAACCTAACCTAACCTAACTTAACCTAACCTAACCTAACCTAACCTAACCTAACCTAACCTAACCTAACCCATCCTAACCTAACCTAACCTCGGATCAGATTTCTGATTGCAGATTCTTGTTCGTCTAGTCGAGCCGAGAAATTTGCATACCCACAAAGTACATTTGGACGATGTAGGGGGGGGGGGGGCTATCTCGGTTACCATAAGTCGGATTTGAATTCTGATTGCAGATTCTTGTTCGTCTAGTCGAGCCGAGAAATTTGCATACCCACAAAGTACATTTGGACGATGTAGGGGGGGGGGGGCTATCTCGGTTACCATAAGTCGGATTTGAATTCTGATTGCAGATTCTTGTTCGTCTAGTCGAGCCGAGAAATTTGCATACCCACAAAGTACATTTGGACGATGTAGGGGGGGGGGCGGGCTATATCGGTTACCATAAGTCGGATTTGAATTCTGATTGTAGATTCTTGTTCGTCTAGTCGAGCCGAGTCATTTGAGTACCCACATCGTACACTTTGGATGATGTTTACAAAAAAGGGGCCCGCACCACACTTTTGACCTTTTTTTTTTTTTACATTTTTGGAATCTCCTCGTCAAGCCGAGTATTCTCAGTACCCACATGACATACTTTGGATAATTAATACAAGAGTTGAACAGGGTAACGCTACAACCAACAGAGCTAGCCCATCAGCGCTTGCGGTCAATTGAACTACCAGTGAATGGAAATTTTGAGGAGAATATAATTGCAATTCAAGTACTCTGCACCGAGGCAGCTGTTCGCACAACCGACTGACGCGTCCAGTCTACTGTCTGGGAATGCGGATGTTGTAATTTGATACCTCGACTGGAGGGTGCAGGTGTTCACACAAAAAACCGACAAGTCAAGACCTGTCTGGGAATGCGGATGCTGTAATTTGATACCTCGACGGGAAGACGGCTGACCCTTCTAGGAACCCATAATAGTCCGCCCGTATCGAGTTCCATTAGAGCAGGGTGGTCTTTACCCCAGACAGCGGTTGAGAGTTTTTGCCCCGACCTTCTCCGAAATCCATTAGTGGGGATAGTCACCCCACATCACCAGCCCTCCTTCAGTTCAGTTCGAGAGTTCAGTGCGTGAAGACGTGTTAGTCCGATCCTGTTCCGTTCTACGCGATTTGTGTTAGTTGCTGATTATCATCATTTGCGATTTGCGATTTGCGTAAAGCACCTTTGAACTATTTAAAACGTTCGTGTTGTGCTGTATTGTTTGTGATTATTAAAACTTATAATCCATATTAAAGATGAACGCCACACACGTTTGTAACATTTGTGGTTGTATTTATGTGCGTAGAAACAATTTGGTGCAACACCACATCAGATTCCACGGCTTGAGACCACAACTACCACCACCAACACCAACGCAGCAAGGTACGTTTTTTGCGTTGCATTATTGTTTTAATCAGACCTAAATGTTAGTAATATAGGAATACGTTATGCAATATAACCGCAGAGTGATACAATTATTCTTATTTAACGGCTTTAACTATTTAGCGCGAATAGAGAACTCTGTTTTTTAAATTTAAAATTACATGACTATATCAATATAATTTAATTTTAATAACTTATGTTATTGCTTGCTCCATCAAGTCAAGTCATCAGAGTACCCACATTACAAACTTTAAAAAACAAATTTAACCCCCCCCCCCCCGAGAAAGGGCCTTAAGGGGGGGGGGGGGCACTGAGAATTTGAAAGTACTCTAAACAAAGGTAGGTGTTAAACATACTTCACAATCTAATCGTTTTGTGCGTTTGCAGATGGAGAAGCTGCATGTCGAGCCACATTCGTAGACCGGGGAGCTTTAGAGCGTCACATGGAAGCGAACCACCGAGTCATTCCACCCCGGCAGGTGATTGATGCTCCGCAGACGACTGCCGGTGTCAATCAACACTCCGTTGAAGGTGAGAATCCACATTAAAATAACTTTTTCCCCTTGAAACTAATTACCTTTTTTATAATTATTTAACTAGGTACCTGAAGAAGAATGAGACCGCGACAACTGGTGTACTATTGATTTAATTGCTAGGGGGGAGATTTTCGCTCCCCCTAAAACATAATGCTTCTTTAGGGTTGGCGCAGCTCAATATTGCAGCTACATCCTTAGCCTTGAACCCCGAATCATGAATGTAGACAAACAGTACAGAAGATTACATTCCCTATTTGAAAATTGATATTTTTAATTAACAACTCCATTTTGAAATGTGATTCTCGAGAGAGGGGAATTTGTATCTTTAGTTATCCTAATCTGTTTTTTGTATTTATTTCCAGATGAAAGACCGGGTCCTGGCCACCACACCTGCCATGAATGCGGTCGCCGTTTCCGTCGTGAAAGAAACCTGCGTCGACATGTGGATTCTACCCACAGCAGAGTCCGCAGGTTCATATGCGACACATGCGGCGCCGAATTCAAGAGGGAAGACAACCTGCGTCGACACACCATGCAATTTCACGGCGATGGTCATAAACGAATATTCCCTTGCGCATACTGCGACCGGGATTTCAACACGGGGTTCAACAAGGACCATCATGAGCGGTTCACCTGCTCGATCATGAAGGACCTGATCCTGAACCGAGTGGCTATGGTGCAGGACGAACCCCAGCCAGGACCCAGCACGGAGCCACAACCTGGAACGAGCACACACCCGCAACCCGATGATGTTGAGATGACTGGAGCAGGACAGTCAAGCCCCGTATTCTCAATCATTCAACGGGGTTTTCGCAACCGCCTCTTAACCTACCGTCTGCAGCGACCGATGGAGAATCTCGTCACAATCGGAGAAGTGATGGCGTTGTTGATTGTTAGCCTTACGGAGTTGCTTGAGAACACCTTGGCGAAACACCGCAGCATTAAGGTCAACTTGAAGCTGGAGTGTGAATTCCAAAATGTGCACAACAACACCTGCCTGCGCAACTTCAAGACGAAGATGACTCCGTTGACGACGACCTCGGACCTGAACCAGTACATCACAGCAGCTTTTGCGAAGCTTATCAGAGAGAAGGCTGAGTGTGATCATATCGGCTCCGGGTGGACATACCTTCGCGTTCGTGATTTGGAGGTCGGCATCAACGAATACACTCCTCTAGGTGAAGATGGTCGAGCTTGGCTCCCACTGCCTTCGTCTCTGCAGAACACCCAAGCAGTCGTCAACGTATCGAACGCCGATGAGCGGTGTTTTATGTATGCAGTCCTGGGAAAGTTTGTTCAAGATCACCCCGATAGACCGGCATCGTACACCGACGACATCATCGCCCGATACGATTGGACCGGCCTTCAATTCCCCGTTGCTCTGAAGAGTATCAAGACGTTTGAGCGGACAAACAACATCAGCATCAACGTCTATGGTATTGATCACACGTGCGTGGGTCAGAAACCTGACGGACGACCAAAGTATCAGGACACCGTCTTTCCCTTGAAGATTTGTAGGCAGGAGCGTGAAGACCATTGTGACATTTTGTACGTGACAACGGACGGTGATAGTCACTACGCCTACATCAAAGACCTTGGTCGACTGATCCGTCCCCAGCTTACAGCACATATGGGCAGGATATTCATCTGTAAGCGGTGCTTCGCGCACTTTGATAACCGTCCGAACAAACTCGGTCTGACGGGTGCACAGCGTCTGGAGGAGCACAGGCGATACTGCTCCGCTTCAGCCCCTATTCGCATGGATACGCCGAAAAAGACAGAAATCAAATTCAGCCATCCAGAGTTCACCCGACGCGAGCGTTTCACCATCTACGCGGACTTTGAGTGTGCTCTACTGCCGACCGCGGAGATGGATGAACAAGTGGATGAACCGCACGGAGGAGTAGCCACCCACATCCACATCCCATACGCCTTTGCGTACCAGATTATCGACTCGTACGGACTTGAGGAGTTCGAGCCTCGTGTCTACTTCGGGGATGATGCGTCAAAGACATTTATGGAGATGTTGAAAGCTGATGTTGAGCGATTGTGGAACTTCCTGTACGAAGCAAGAAATCTGCGCCCTGTCCTGACCCCAGCGGAAACGATGCAGTACAACTCGACAGCGAATTGCTACCTCTGCGGATCGGCATTTTCAAGCGAAGACCCAAAGGTTCGTGATCACAACCACGCGCCGCCCTACGAGTTCCGTGGCGCTGCGCACAGATCATGTAACCTACGCTACAGGGAGCAGCGAGTAGTCAACTGCTACTTCCACAATCTCTCCAACTACGACGCTCACTTCATAGTGCGGGAGTTGGCGGTCGACCCCGGTGATGTTGAGGTGTTGGCTCACACGGAAGAGCGTTACATCGCTTTCACGAAGCGGTTCCTGTTCGACCGAGCAGCGGCACCGGTTGGGATGCAAGGGCGTGGAAAAAGACAGCCAGGATTCAGAGTCAGGTTCCTCGACACCTACAGGTTCCTGGCTTTGAGCCTCGCCAGCCTCGCAGCCGCACTTCCACCAGCTCAACTCTTGGAGACGAGGAAGAGATTCCCCGAAGACCACCTCTTCGATCTAGTCCGTAGGAAAGGCGTGTTCCCGTACAACTTTGTAACGTCGAACGCCGTGTTGGAAGATACTACGGAACTGCCTCTGCAGCGAGATTTTCACAACGACCTGACCCTGGAGGACATCACGGATGCAGACTACGAGCATGCTCGCAACGTGTGGGAAACCTTCGGTTGTAGGAACCTCAAGGACTACGCCGAGAAGTACCTGCGCTGTGACATTGCGCTGTTGACTGACGTCTTTGAACGCTTCAGGGACACGTCGATGGCTGAATACGAACTAGACCCTGCGCACTACTACACCCTACCGTCATACGCCTGGGATGTTATGTTAAGGACCTGTCGAGTGGAGCTTGATACGATACAGGACTTTGATATGTACCTCTTCTTCGAGCAAGGAATCAGAGGAGGTATTTCCCAGGCGATCACCAGACACGCCAAGGCCAACCATGATGGATGTCGCCCTGAAGATCGACGACCTGAAGAGCCAACGAATCACCTGCTATACTTGGACGCCAACAACCTTTACGGTTGGGCCATGTCCCAGTGTCTTCCACAGGGAGACTTCCAATGGCTCAGCCGCGAGGAGATCGCGTCCCTGGATATTGCATCGTTGGACCCCGAAGGACCCACGGGCTATGTCTTGGAAGTTGACCTTCGCTACCCCGCCCACCTGCACGACCTTCACAAGGATCTCCCCTACTGCTGCGAGACCAAACGTCCGCCAGGAGGGAAATTCAAGAAGCTCGTTACGACTCTGGATGACAAGAAGAACTACATCTGTCATTACAGAATCCTGCAGCAGGCGCTGGAAAACGGACTGGAGCTTGCGAACGTGCATCGCGTCATCTCGTTCCGACAGTCTCGGTGGTTAGAGAGCTACATCCTAATGAACACCGAACTGAGGAAGAAGGCCAAGACCAAGTTTGAGCAAGACTTTTTCAAGCTTATGAACAATGCGGTCTTTGGCAAGACGATCGAGAATGTTCGCAAGCGAATGAACGCTAAACTGGTGTGTACGCCGGAGATGTTCAGGAAGTACGTAGCCAAGTCAAACTTCCTGGACCGAACCTACTTCAACGATGACGTCGCCATTGTACACATGTCGAAAGTCAATATCGTCCTGGACAAACCGCTCTACGTCGGAATGTGTGTCCTCGATCTGAGCAAGTGGCTCATGTACGACTTCCTTCGAAAGATGAAGAACCGCTACGGTGATCGACTGAAGGTTGACTACATGGACACTGACAGTTTCGTGTTCGACGTCCAGACTGAAGATGTTTATAAGGACATGATGGAGCATCTGGACGATTTCGACACCAGTGCGTACCCCCGAAACCATCCATGCTACAGCCCCGTCAACGCAAAAGTCATCGGAAAGTTCAAGGATGAAGCAAACGGACTTCCTCTGCTCGAGTACCTCGGTCTTCGCTCGAAACTTTATTTCATGGACATTGTCGAGTTCGAGGAGAGGACCGAAGATGACGAGTTGCAGGTCATGACAGTGAAGCGCGCCAAGGGAGTCGCTAGAGGTGTTGTAAAACACAATTTAACCTCTGACGACTATCGGGAATGCCTCTTGAACGGCGTGTTGAAGAGAACCATCAACACCAGGTTCCAGTCCCGAAACCACCGCGTCTTCACAGTTCAAGTCGACAAGCTATCCTTGAGCTGTAACGATGACAAACGCTACATCCTTCCGGACGGTGTAAATACACTGCCTTGGGGGCATGTTGACGTTCCACCTCAGCCCGAAGACATCCCTCAAGACGATGAAGAGGCGGAGGATGAGGAGCGTTGAGTGGTTGTGTCATATTACCAAAGACCCTGACTTGACTTGTAAATTTCCGATTTTGCTAAATCTAGTCATTAGTTTGTATCGAGTCTCGTAAAACTTAGAAATGTGCTCCTTTTTTTTGTTCTAGTCGTTAGTTTGTGTCGAGTCTCGTTTTTGCTAGCCAAACACAAATGTTTAGGAGCACATACTCGATGTAAAATATATATAAGGTGTGTAAATAAATAGCCAAATTGTTCGTATATACATTTGTCTTTTTTTTCTCCCCTCACATAGTCTTAAGATACTAAAGTAAAAAAAAAATTATTCAGGAATATGTTAATTCATATAAACCAGGTTCAGATATGAATGTTACTTTACAATCATTGTATGATAGGTCTGTCCCAATTTGTGGTTGACAACTGTTGTTCAACTGATTTAATTACCAGGGGGAGATTTTCGCTCCCCCTAACACATAATGGCTTAGGGGGAGATTTTCGCTCCCCCATACTACAGGAATTGTTGAAGACTAGAATGCACCTGCTAATGTCATTGTATGATAGATCTGCCCCACTTTGGGGTAAAGGAGGCGAGGATGGGAAATAATAAGAATGTTTCTTTTTTTATTCTGAGTACACAACTAGTTTATTGAGAAAAATGCAAAATTTCAAAACTCAATTGGTATACATTTGTGCAAAGAGTCTTCTGATCAGTGCATCGTTGTGGCCGACAGAAGAGTGTTCAAAGAGCTGCACAAAGTCCTTCATCTTCATGCCGTAGTGGGTGCGGCAGTACAGGAATACAAGGCAGTATTGACCGCAGACCAGAGTGTTGTCACTTTGAAGGCGATGCTCGTTGTACAGGTAGCGACGAGCGTTGCGTCTCAGGAATCCTTGGTAGAATTGAAGATGTGGCGGTTGACCGTAGCTGTCAAAGAATTCAATTATTCCTCCTCCTTTGTTAAGGTAGAAAGCGACCCAGTGAGTGCCGTCTTCATTGTGTGGATCAGTGTTCACAATCATAGCAGTAGATGGTGAAATGTAATGGGGCAATTGATCCGCAGCGTAGACACCAACATTCTGTACGGGCAGTTTAGCCATACACTTTTGTATCTCTAAGGTATTCATTCTACTGTGTCGACGCCACAGTCAGTAGTAGGAGTAGTAGTACTAGTAGCAAAACAAAAGCAGGAACTGGTATCACTCTCACCTTCGTCAGCGTAATCATCAGCGTCAGCGATATTTGTACTTAGATGTAACCAACTGCGTAATGTGATGCAATTGGCTAGAGCGCATCGTGTGTGAGCTGTTCTGTGGTGGCGACATCGCACTGCGTTTGTTGATAGTAGACTGTTGATTGACGATAGTGATCCGCAGCCAATATCGTTGATATCCATGACATTAGTAGTACAGTGATCCGTGATGAAATTGTATCGTACAAACTCTTTTTTCTCAGCACCTTTGACGTAGACAATCGGTCGTTTGGCGATGCATGCACGTAACTTTTCCTCTAGCACATGATACCAGATATCACCTTGGTCCCATTCCAATCCGTGACAGTGTTTTGTGAGCCAATAGCTTTCACGCAGTTTCTCTTGTGATAGGAAATCTCGACTGAATGGTGATTTGGCGATATGATGCATTAGCAGTGTTCCACTGACCAATTCCAAGACGCACACTTCCTTTAGAATGTAGTCATTTGCGTTGTCCTTGAAACATTGAAAATCTACAATAATTGGAGATGCGGAATTTTTACGCGGTACTCTGCATAAACGATCCATCTTGTGCGAGTGTTGGTTGTTGACTGAGGAGGAGGAGGACGATGACGCCGCTGCCGACGATCTAACCACCAAAGTCCGCAGACACGTTGCGATGACGATCGATTTCTATGACGTTGTCAAACTCTGCGTATACCAGACAGTTGACAGTCTCTGTGAGCCCCGTGTCGAAAGCAATCTCCATACGCACACTGCCGTTGCGCACTAGGTTCCAATGAGTCGTATCGCTTGCTGACATATCAGGTGTTAGATCGAATGCCATCAGACAGTATCCATCGTCGTAATCGTCTCTATTTATGAGATTACCAGCATCGCTAAAGTGTATGCCGGAGCCTGAAAACAGACTGTGATACGCCATCACGTATTTTCCCTTGCCGGTTTCGTAGTGTGGTTGTAGCGGTTTGGACGGCACTTGTTCACCGTCCACGTACAGCGAGAAGTAGTTGGTTTTGAAATTTTGAAAGTTAAATGGATTCTTTTTTAAATCGCCATTATAAGCGGCGTTGGTGACCAGTCCGACAATGATTCGTTTCGGCACTTGACCTAGAAACACATTGTCCAAAGTTTTGCTCCTCACTCCAAACGGTAGTGTGAATGTTTTCAATTCCACTCTAGTGATTGGGTATTTAGCTGTGCCGGTCTGAAGCGTTTTGCTGTGCGCCAACAGTACAGTGGGGCTAACTTTACACCTTCGTATCCAGAGATTCGCATCAACAATGTGCACCTTGTAGTCACCATCATCCGACATAATGGAGAAGGAATCTTTTGATCGGATCAGTTTAAAACGCAGTTCCACACCGTTCAACAGGAACTTGTTCTGATTACACATGTCCACATGTAGGCGACCGAGCATATCGATTTCACGACTTTTATTTGTCATTTTTCGTCTCGCCTTTAGTCCATCGTTATCGTCCAGAGTATTGTCCATATAGCCGGCATCGTCCGCGTTCCACAATCCACATGTTAAATGTGATTTCCTAGCATCATATCCGTAATTCAGCAATGTTTCAATATACGCTCGATATGCATAAGTGTTGTTTTGTGGTGTGACCAGTTTCTGATTCATACTCATATCGACTTGACTGAATAACGTGTGCAGCCAATTGTTGACTGGGCCAATTTTGTTCGATTCATCGGCATCTGCGATTGCCGCTCCTGTCGACTTGACAATAGACGCTGTAACTTCCAACATTGTTTGCGAAAGATCGGTGTATTCTTCGCCGTTGCCGGGCACAACAAACTCGATGGGCGAATCATCAGTCAGTGTGGAGATTGGTTTGTACTGAATCCATTTGCCGCTCTCGATACTGGTCTGCGTCGGCGGTAGGGAGAATAAGTCCAATTCCGTCTTGACGCATTCACACGACTTTTGATGTAGAAACGACATTGTTAGCGTGTGTGTTAATTGAATATATCACGTACGGAAGTTCTCCTCACTGCTTTCCTCGTCTTCCTCGTCTTCTTCCTAACTGTCCTTCTCTTCTTGCTGCTGCTCTTGGATGACGCCGACCTTCCTCGAAGGAGTTTCGTCAAAGACTGCGGTGTGACACGACGGCCGCCGAACATGGCGCGATTCGCGTTCCTCTTACGCGAGAGTCTCGCGTTAGTCTTTCGCGCAGGAGTAGCGCGTCGGTGTTTCGCGGTATTCTTTCGCGTTACGCGACGGTGTTTCGCGCGAGAGCCGCCGCCGCCACTTAGCACACGTTGAAGTTTGCCGTCCGCCCTGCGTTTTAGCGAGTCTGTAAACTGGCTGAAATGATCTCTAGCGGCTTCTTTGGGATCCCGCTGGTGCATGGCCATGTCGCCCAAGAATCCAACACCGGATTTCAACGCCTCTTTGGCCACAGCAGAGGCTCCCGACTTGAGTAGCGGTGTGATGGTGCGGAACATACCGCCTAGGAAACTGCCAATTCCATGTCCGCGCTGGTAGGGTGCACCGCGAAATACCCTATCGATACTGCCGCCGGTCTGCTGCAACTGTTGGCGACGGTAGTAAGCCAAGTAGGGATCGTTTGTATTCATAATTGCTGAGCTACTCTTTTGAAATGAAGCTTCACGTACGACGTCCCAAAGAGGAATGACGCTTTTTTACTAGCGTGATCCCTTAGGTCAATATCGATCGTTTCAAATGTTCCTTTCATAACTGGCGCATAATGAGGACTGATGAAATGCACAGTCTTATGCGCGCCGTGTGTGTAGTTATCTCTGTCAATGTTGATAATCTTCAAAAGTGGCGCTGTAGTGTCGCCAATCAGCTGCGGTTCAATCAGATCACAATACACGTACAAGTGTGTCGGCAGTCCCATAGTCAGATTTGGTGGCCATATCGCTGTGAGGTCATTTGTCAAAACGTTCTCGTACGGATCGAAACCCAACTGGAGAGACAGCGCTTCGGTGAAATGCACTTTGCTTATACCGTCCACCATTGTCGTGATCTTGACTCTGTCCTGCTCTTTGTCATACTCAAAGTACAAGTACTGGGTTACATCCTTCGCTTTATTGATCATTTTCAATAAATCGGTTATGTTCTTGTAATAACCGGGTTTCATCTTTAGCATAATGTGCTCGACACTGAGTGTGACGGGAATACTCGGCAGAACGAGTTTATAGTCGAGCCAAATACACGATTCATCGTCCACAGTCATAAAGGAACATGGATAATGCGCTTCGACCAAAGCCATCTCCCACTCGCCATCGCCTTCTAATCGAATTTGTCTCGGCAGATGTGTAGTGTACTTGGACACTGTGTTTTTTGGAAAATAATCCTTTGAGCTGTTGCTGGGCAATGTCAAATAGAACTGGTTGCTATTAGGCATTTTGCAAATCTTGCGCTCTTACCCAAGAATTGAACTCGTCTCCGTAACCTGCCCACTTGACGAAATAACGCTTACTGCGACCACGACCCTTAGCGTCTAGTATTTCAGCAATCTTGAACAGATGGTCGTTGTATATTGTCACTTTTTGTAATTCGAATTCGTAAAACTGACCAGTCACTTGTTCACCGTTGAGATCCGACAAAGTGTACATTGGCAGAGGCATCAATGTGTTTACACGACGCACCACAAACACTTCTTTACTCCAATTAGTCTCGTAACCTTTTGCGAATGTACCCTTCTCCTTAGATATGCGCACTGTGGTGCCAACTGTCAGTTTTGCCTTAACACGACGCGGTATCTTACCGAACATGCGACGCCATACCTGATGCAATATTCGCTTGTTGTCGACAGTCACATCGACTGGTCGTATTCTGTTGCCTAGACTCTTGTGAGCGCTGTTGTTGTATGCGCTAACCAGTTTGTCCAACACATCTACGTAACGATATGTGTTTTTGTAAGTCAAATATCGCCACATGCGCGTTTTCAAAGTGCGATTCACGCGTTCCACTACGGCCGCTTTAACATCTGGGTTTTGTGTAGTGACATAGATGATTCCGTATTGTTTGAATAACCTTTTCGTCTTGGCACCGGTGAATTCAGTACCTTTGTCAGTTTGTAAACAGCGAGGTGTGTCGGTCGCTTCGGCAAATATCTCCTCGAAAGCGTTGGCCACTTCAGCTCCTTCTTTCCGCCTCAACGTTCGCACATACAGGCGTTTGCTAAACACGTCTATTACAGTCAGTAGGTAGTTGACGCCGTCGTTGTGTTTACTAAGACCACGCATATCGTTCAAGTCCGCTTGCCACAATTCAAATGGACCATACACTATGTAAGGATTGCGCGGGAAACGCTTGCGTGCTGGTTTGTGCAATGTGTAAGTGTCCTGTGTTTGTAACCATTCAATCACTTTGCGTTTTGAAACTGGTTTTGCAGCTCGCGCTAAAGGAGCTACACCGCCATACGACGAAGGTTCGATGGGATTGTAATACAAACGCTCCATAATACTGAAAACCTATCCTGTGTACGTTTCCCACTTGTCCAAATTTGACGACGGCTTGTTTCTAGTTAGAAGATCAAACTGCTCTGTCGGTGTAGATGTTACACGTTTTCCTCTAGCCGATCGTAGTCGATTTACTAGCGGTGTTCTCAGTATTGATTCAGTTGATGTGTCTTCCACGTCATCGTCTGATCCTTCTCCTCCTGTGAATGATGATCGATATTCGGCATTTATTTCCTTTAGTGCTCTTAGATTATTCATATAGTCCTTTGGCACGTTCATCGCTTTCAATGCCTTGAGCACTTCCCGCCATCCTGGCGGTATGTAATCACGCATACGCACCTTTACTATGCAATTTAAGATATCCACTAGATTTGAGTCTGGGATTTTTACACCGTTGATGTACACTGAATAGCCACTGTCCCAACTGATTAAGCTGCCGTCACGTTTCATGAAACGTAAAAGATTGCGGGCATCAGATCTGTAAGTTTTGGAAAACGTTTCCACAATCTCTTCCACTGGACCACCTTCCGCAGCGGGGTGCGATCGTTGACTATGTTCAATCCCACCCGTCTCCACGATTAGTATGCTAATCGGTTGGCGTCTATTCTCTGCAATATGCAAGAAGCGATGTAACGCTTGTTTGTACAATTTCCACTTTTCACTATCGTCCATACGTTTGTTATTCAATATTTGTTGCATCTCCGCGTCGAGGCTGTTTTCACTGGATAGATTAGTCGGTCTGTTATCCGTAGCATTTGATTGCAGTCGATCAATCAACTCTTGCGGCACAACTACCATCTTCTTTGCATGTTCCATATTTGCACTAATGACTAGCTACTTTTCTAAAGTGTAACTTCACGCACGACGTTCCAAAGTGGAATGGCAAATGATTACCAATGTTATCTCTTAAGTCAATTTCCACACTGTCAAAAGATCTATTCATAACAGGCACATAGTGCGGATCGATGAATGATGTTGATTTATGCAATCCGTATACATAAGTAGACGTGGATATATTGACAATTTTCAATAACGGTGCGACTGTATCGCCGACCATCTGCGGCTCGACTAAATCACAATACACGTACATGTGTGACGGTAAGCCAAGACGAATGTTGGGCGAACGGATGCTTTTGTTAACTGCATCACCTTCCAGCGTCAATTCATTCGGATCGAACCCCAATTGAAGCGCCAACGTTGGACTTAATGTAATTTTTCCAACATCAGTTCCCATCGATACTTCAATGAATTTGTTGTATGAGTTTTCAGCGGTGAACTTTACACCAAAAGTAATCGCTAGTTCTTGTGAATTGATATGATCACACAATTCTTGAATATTTGCGTAATCACCAGTCTTCAATTTAATTCTGTGGTTTTGTTTTGGAGTAGCAGACACTACCGGCGTTACATCGGCAGTGCTGTCCATAACCCGCGCCAACGCTTCTATGTTCACTTTTGATTCCTCTTGCGGTTGTATGCAAATGTCAATTGTTTCGTCATTACCGACAGATAGAAATGTCATTGGATAGTGCGCTTCCACAAGTGCAATTTCCCAGTCGCCAGCGTCCAGTTGAATAGCTCTCGGCAAATGTGTTATATAATTTGCAACTGTGTTTTTCGGATAATACTGCATCGAACTGTTGCTGGGCAGTGTCAAATAGAACTGATTGTTGATGCCAGCCATTTTTATCTACTCAGTGCTGCTTGTAGTACTGCGCTCAAAAGTAATGGTATAAAGATTCCACCGCCTTTTTGTATGAGATACTTTCGTTTCTTTGACCAGCCTTCGCCGCGTTTCACCAATCTACGTAGCGTCGCCTTGTGTTTGCTTAGCTGACTTTTACTCTTCTTCGCCAGAGGAACGTTACCTCGCAACACGTTGTATGCGCACTCACACACTGAGCGAATGCGGCTCTTGTCACACACCTTTAACAGTGCCTTCCGCTCCTTGGGTGTTGCGTGTATGAAAGCCGTAAGCAGAGCTGCGTCCTTCCGCAAGCACGACATGATTACTACTGATGGCGAAATTACCTTTTCTTTGGCAAGTACACATAGTTGGTAGAATCGTCTGGAAATATGCAACTTCGTATTCGCATATTTTCGTCTGTTGATTGTTTCAAGTCTATCAGTAGGTAGCCGTGTGGATTCCTAGTAGCGTCAGCGTACGCCTCCTCGATGAATTTCGGGCTGTCTGGATATATTTGTCTGGCCAAGTACCTAATCTGAACTCTATCTCTAGGATTCTTAAAACACACAATGTAATGCGCATTCAGTGAGATGTCCCTCTGCCCGCGTCCTTGATGAAACAAATTTTGTGTAATGAAAAACACACTAATGTTGCGATGATGGCAACCTTTTGTGAAAAGATCCACCACACGGTTGTCGGCCTCACGCATCATATCGTCTATAATCACAAGTATCGGCTCGTTACCAGAAAAATCCTCCAAGTTTGGTAGACCTTCTACGTGGTTAATGGTGACATTTTTCGAGTCACCACCACCACCATCACCACCACCACTACCATAATGCCAGTTTATACTGGTAAATGGTGTGTCACACATTTCTGTAATGTGTTTTATAAACTTTGACACAAACTGTGACTTGCCACAACCCGAAGGTCCCGCCACAATGGCTGAGAACGGATGTTTCCACATCAAGCCCATGATTACTACTGAGCTACTAAACACCTCACAGTTACCATACTCACACTCTTAAACTTACTACCAAAGGACATTTTTGGGGTTAAGTGAAATAAATAACACAGTGGTTATGTTCTGAACGTGACTATAAGTATTGACTACGAAAACTAATTTACAAAGGTATTAACATAATCTTCAAGTCTTGCTTTACATAAACTCCAACGGTGTGAATCTGCTATTGGAACCCCTAGGGCTGCGCTTCACCAAGCGAAGGCGTTCTCCAAACCCGCTGTTGTAGCGCTCGATGTCGGTGTTGCTCAGGACCTCGTTGAAGCGCCTAGGCAGGTAGACTCGCAGAAAGAAGTCATCCCCGACCTGCCCCTCCAGGATCACGATGATTGTCTCGCCAAAGGGTGTAGTGGCTCGCTCCATCGCAGTGATGAGATAGCCGCATTGCTCTCGGAGATCGGCTATCCTGGTGTAGAGCGGAGAGTCAGACTTGCAGTTGTTGAGGGTAGCTCTAAGGTCCGCGGTTGTTGCAGTGCCGTTCACGCCCGGAAACTCTAGCTTGAAAGTGCTGCTGCTCGACATCTCTAGTAGTAGTAGTTGGAGTAGGTCTATGTGAGGTGGTGGTCTGGTGGCGAATGATGTTCAATCGGGCGGGGCCCCGCCTTATAAACCCTCGCCGCCATTTTCTTCTACGTGGGTGGTCCGAAGGGTCGGGCGCAGGTGTTCACACAAAAAACCGACGCGTCGAGACCTGTCTGGGAATGCGGATGCTCTAGTTGAATGCCGGCGCCACTCGTTGTTTCTTCCTCACAGCTCGCTTCTTCGGCGTTGGCTGCGAAACTGCACTGCGTTGTGTAACAGTTTGAGTTAAGCCTGTAATTTTCGGTACTCCTGTTGATTTATAGATCCACATGTTTTCCACTTTATCAACTACTTGTTTAACACTTTGGTGCATTTCACCATCTTTGTCCAAAAATAAACCGCACATGAACACCATATCTGTACCATCGTACATTTCCATTTTCAATAAAATTTGTCCTTTGTTTCCCGGGTTTTGAACAGCAAACGTATTACCATCGTCCATCCATGACACTATGGGAGAATCATCTGTTGGTTTTGGCACCCATCCTGGTTTCTTGGTTTCCACTTCGATGGGAGTTGGTCTCCTTCGTCTCTTGCAGGCAGTGGTCGGTTTTACAAATGACGACTGAGGTGATGCCAACGTCTGATCACTAGCATTATTGTTCATAACCTCAATCTCCTGAATAAACGATTTGATATAGTCGTCCGCAGAAGCGTAAGCGTCCATGTTCACGTCCTTACCGTGTGACTTCAACCGTACTACTGACTGGTGGTGCGTCTGCTCACCCTTGAAGTAAACTGTATGCACTCGCTGTCAGACAATATTTCTGTTTGGCGTTCGCTTTTATTCACCCGCTGAAGTCAACTGTTACGTTACGGTGACGATCGATCTCGATGACGTTGTCCAGTTCGGCGTACACTATACAGTTGACGGTCTCGGACAACGCTTTGGAGAATCCGATTTCGATACGTAGATTACCGTTGCGCAGGAGATTCCAGTGACTCGACTCAGCCGCGGACATGTCCGGTGTCAAGTCGAACGCCATAAGACAATTACCGTACGGATAGTCACCTCTCTTGATCTCATTACCTGCGTCGGAGAACTGGATTCCGGTGCCAGTGACCAATGTGTAATAAGAGAGTATATATGTCTCACTGTTCAATGTGTAAACAGGCTGTAACGGTTTGGCCGGTACTTGTTCACCGTCCACGTACAATGCGAGATAATTCATATCGTAGTGTTGAAAGTTGTAGGGATTCTTCTTGAAATCTCCGTTGAACGCAAGATTACTGACCAGTCCAATTATCACACGTTTCGGTAACTGACCGAGAAATGCGCTGTCTAAAGCTTTACTCATTATACCGGAGGGTAGTGTGAAGGATTTCACTTCTACACGCGTGATCGGATACTTGGCCGTGCCGGTCTCGAGAGTTTTGCTGTGCGCCAACAATACGCTCGGATTGATCTTACATCGACGTACGAAAAGACTAATCTCTTTAATTGTCACCTTGTAGGTAGTTAGCGTTTTGGACATTATACAAAACGAGTTTCTGGATCTGTTAAGTTGCAATCGCATCTCGACACCGTTCAACATGAATTTGTTCTGATTGCACAGATCGATGTGCAATCGACCGACCATATCGCAAACATCGCTTTCTTTCGTGTGATCGCGACGCTTTTTCAATCCCTCGTTCAATTCGTCACAATCGTCCATTTGTCCGGCCGAATCTTCAAAAAACAGCTCGCTAGTCAGGTGCGAATTCTTCGCACTACATCCGTAGTTCAATAGGTTTTCCAAGTAGGCACGGTAAGCGTACGTGTTGTTTTGTGGTGACACCAGTTTATGATTGAGATAGAGATCCACTTGACTGAATATCGAGTGGAGCCAATTGTTCACCGGGCCCACCTCTTTAGCAGGTTGCCCACCGTCCGCTTTAGTGTCGTCCTGTTTCACAATAGCGGCTTTCACGTGTAATAACGTTTGTGTCAGGTCCGTGTACTCGTCACCGTGACCGGGTATTACAAACTCTATTGGCGAATCGTCCGTCAGCGATGAGATCGGTTTGTATTGAACCCATTTACCGCTCTCGATGCTGGTCTGCGTAGGCGGTAACGAAAACAAGTCCAGTTCAGTCTTCACACATTCACACGATTTCTGATGAATAAACGACATTGTTATCGAATTAATGTAGACGTCCGTCTTCGAAGAAGTCTATCAAGAGACTGTGGCGTGTCGCGACCCGCGCACCGCTTAGGGGGAGATTTTTGCTCCCCCTAACACATAATGGCTTAGGGGGGAGATTTTCGCTCCCCCATACGTCAGGAATTGTTGAAGACTAGAACAAGAATGAGACCGTGACAACTGGTGTTCTGTTGATTTAATTACTAGGGGGAGATTTTCGCTCCCCCATACGTCAGGAATTGTTGAAGCCAAAAACAAGAATGATACTGTGGGTGTTTGACAACTGGTGATTTATTGCTCGGAATTCGATACGGGCGGACTATAATGGGTTCCTGGAAGGGTCGCGTCGCCCTCCCGTCGGGGTATCAAATTACAGCATCCACATTCCCAGACAGGTCTCGACTTGTCGGTTTTTTGTGTGAACACCTGCACCCTCCAGTCGAGGTATCAAATTACAACATCCGCATTCCCAGACAGTAGACTGGACGCGTCAGTCGGTTGTGCGAACAGCTGCCTCGGTGCAGAGTACTTGAAGGGGGGTGTATCGATACACCCCCCTTTGCAGTATATGTTCAAAGCATTGCAATTATATTCTCCTTAAAATTTGCATTCACTGTTAGTTCAATTGACCGCAAGCGCTGATGGGCTAGCTCTGTTGGTTGTAGCGTTACCCTGATCAACTCTTGTATTAATTATCCAAAGTATGTCATGTGGGTACTGAGAATACTCGGCTTGACGAGGAGATTCCAAAAATGCAAAAAAAAAAAAAAAGGTCAAAAGTGTGGTGCGGGCCCCTTTTTTGTAAACATCATCCAAAGTGTACGATGTGGGTACTCAAATGACTCGGCTCGACTAGACGAATAAGAATCTGCAATCAGAATTCAAATCCGACTTAAGGTAAGCGATATAGCCCGCCCCCCCCCCACATCGTCCAAATGTACATTGTGGGTATGCAAATTTCTCGGCTCGACTAGACGAACAAGAATCTGCAATCAGAATTCAAATCCGACTTATGGTAACCAAGATAGCCCCCCCCCCCTACATCGTCCAAATGTACTTTGTGGGTATGCAAATTTCTCGGCTCGACTAGACGAACAAGAATCTGCAATCAGAATTCAAATCCGACTTATGGTAACCGAGATAGCCCCCCCCCCCTACATCGTCCAAATGTACTTTGTGGGTATGCAAATTTCTCGGCTCGACTAGACGAACAAGAATCTGCAATCAGAAATCTGATCCGAGGTTAGGTTAGGTTAGGATGGGTTAGGTTAGGTTAGGTTAGGTTAGGTTAGGTTAGGTTAGGTTAGGTTAGGTTAAGTTAGGTTAGGTTAGGTTAGGTTAAGTTAGGTTAGGTCAGGTTAGGTTAGGTTAGGTTAGGTTAGGTTAGGTTAGGTTAGGTTAGGTTAGGTTACGTTAGGTTAGGTTACGTTAGGTTAGGTTAGGTTAGGTTAGGTTAGGTTAGGTTAGGTTAGGTTAGGTTAAGTTAGGTTAGGTTAGGTTAGGTTAGGTTAGGTTAATATTCGCAAAAAAAAAAAATTCGCAAAAAAAAATTCGCAAAAAAAAAAATTCGCAAAAACAAAATTCGCGAGGGGGGGGGGGGCTCGGGGGGGGGGGGCTCCTCCTGCTCCTCCTGGGGTCGGAGTGTCCATCTTACCCTACTTCCATTGCTATGATGAGTTTCAATAATATAACTAATTTTTTTCTTATAGGGAATAAATAAAATGTCATATCTCGCATATTTATGAATATGCCTTGATTAAAGTTGGTAAGTGGCTTCATTACTTAGTGAAGTACCATTTTAAATTCACTGAGGTTGCAGGTTTGCTGCAACGGGGGTATTTAGATTTATTGACGTTCTCATCGTTGGTGACACGAATGTTATGGTAATCTGATCTGAAGAAGGGAAAATCTGTTCACGAATCGAGTAGAATCTATAATTAAAAGTTATAACCTGTGTTTAAGATTATAATTAGTTTATTCTTACCATTGGCTGGGTTTTATAAATTCAAGAAAACAACTAAATACTATATTATGACTGTTTATAAATGCAATCAACAAATAAGTACAGGTGTTTTCAATTCTCAGGAAAAATAAGAAGTTTTACATCGTCTCAGGATGTGGAATCTTACATTGTACTTCTGCTAGGAGTAATATCTAAAATCCATCACATAATAAAGTAAAACGAATAATTTATTTAAACTTAAAAAACCACACATAATTGTAAAGGAAATAGTTTAGTAGTCTTTTTTATTTTATATGTTTATGATCGTAGTAAATTATATCTTAGATTGTTTAGTGTAATATAAGAAAAGTATGTATACTAACTAGGCCTACTATTTATAGTTATAATTTGCCTTTGGTTGATCTAGTACGTAGTTCAATATTCTTTTGAAATACTTAACGTTTAATTAAAATACCATGATATATAAACTCACCGTTGTTTATTTCTAAGAAAATAATTTGGATTTTAATTCAAAAATAGATAAATTGATTGATACATCCATAGACTAATATGGTTGTTCTAATTTTATTGATTGAAAGATAACTCAATTTAAAATTATGATAATGTTTATTATTGTTTTGAGAAATGTAAGAACCCTCTTGGGACATAAATTTTCTTTCTCAGAGTGGTTTTATATTCAAAGCAGCACCACAGCACAAGAGCATTGCATCATCGGCACCCCCGAGTGCTGTAAACTACACTGGTGATGTCTGCCTTGTAGAGCAGCATCTCTCCGGGGTGCTTCAACGGCTATGTTCATCTCAACTGTATTTCATATTCCTCACATCACAAAGACGTTCTGTGATGTATTATAGTCATAAATTAGTAGTATGTGATGTCACGTCAAGCTTAAGACATTAGTTAAAGTTTTACGGGGAAGGTGAGACTTGTGTTACAATTGGACATCAGTTTCAAATGATGTTTACAGTTGGACGAAGTTTTAAGTTATAACTTACTTTTGTGTAATTATGATTAAATTAAACCTAAAGTAATGTAATGTGATTAAGTAACTGTAGTAAAGAAATTTATCGCTTATACACTAAGAAAATAATAAGTAGCTGTAACATAGTATTGTATGTTGTGTGATTAATATCTTGACTTTTTGCTCGTTGAAAATTTTAAATTTTTGTGAAAAGATCTGAAAGTATAAAACACATTTGTTTACCTGTGGAAAACAAATAATTATTTTGAGTCTGGAAACTAAGGATAACTTGCGAATGACGTAAAATACGCATATTGGAAATGTAAGCTTTGACTCCGATACAGGACAAACCGAATACGTTATATAGGGATTTTACAACATGTAATCAAAGAACATGTTAGATGACACATTGACCAATCACGAACGAGGGGGAAGACATATGAAAGAGCGTTTTGCCTTTCATAGCTATCGTTTGATACGGATTTTATTTTTAGATACAATATTCCATTTCAAACGTTTTGGTTGTCAACACCCCCCCCTATACTAACGACTTAGGATAGGGGGTATGTTATTCTGAATATTCTATTAATTATTTTCCAAGTTTAAATTAAAATGAATAGGGGACATGAGGAAAATTAAAAATTGAAAATGCACTTCAAAAGGGGACTGGGTCTATTACACATCATATCGATGGACCATTGGCCTGTTCTTATTTAACGTTTAAAATGTAGTTTAAAACGTTTGGTTGTCAAACGTTTTGATTTACCAATAACAATAATTTTAGATTGTTTTCGGTTAGTATTTTCTTTCAGCCCAAAGTTATTTTTGCTTCAACCGCTGTTAAATCTAAGCCGGAAAACAACATTTTAACTAAATTACAATATTACTTTAGTTTTTACTGATTATATCTTACCCAGTAGAATAATAGAATTAAACCTTGTAAGTGATCATAGTATAGTGTAAGAGAAAACACAATATTATGTCTTACATGACGTTTGAAATATATTGTAGTTAGTGTATCTTTGCCATAATATCAACTTTAAAATATAATAAACAGACTTATTACAAAAGTGTAGGAATTTTATAAATATCCCATTACAAAATTTAGAAAACAAAACTATAACCGTGGCTTTCAGTCAGGCCTGTCAAGACCAAAACCGATTCTTGGGGAGTTAAGTAACGTGACCTCTGATTTTGGTTAACATCAACTATCTGTCAGAAATAATCCAAGAGAGAGAGACAACCTTTTTATTTTTAACGATGACGCAACAGTTGTCCCAAATCAAAAAAGTCGATTCATTGGAAATGTATTCGATCATAAAGATTAAATAAGAGGATCGTCTGTGAAAACAAACTAAAATTATATCAGGAAGAAACTAAATATACTACTCAAACTTATCAGAAACCTAGTTAAAATTGTTTATGTGAATAGTTAATCCAAACTAAATTATTTATTAACAGTTTAGATGACCTCTTAGATTGTGATTTGAGCTGGAATGACCCGTTGGACAATATTAAGAGAAAATTGGCCAAGGACACTAATTTGAAAAATGAATTCAAATTCACCAATAGCATGCGTATGAAAAAAATCTCTTAAAGCTCGTAATCTCGAACTTATCAAACGTATATACTTCTGTTTATTACAGCCTCACATCCCCTAAACAATTATTTTATGGGAAGCGAAGGAATCAAATTTGAATCGCAGTTTTTCTTGGCAGAATAAATGTTTCGGAGGCATGCTTTGACTGCCAACATTATCTCATTGAAAAACACATTTCTGTAGCAAAGGACTCAACACAGTACGCTGAATGGATATCCTTGAGATTGTTGACTAATTAAAAATATACATAAGTATACATATAATAACGCACACAACTATAACACCCTATTTAAAAATTAATTTGAAATTTAACACAACCCCTCAATGTGTAAAAAGGTGACAGCATTTGCAATCAATTTAACCTCGACCACCCATTATTAAACAGAGAAACAATATTAATAAACCTGAAAATTACTTCAGAACTCTTGTTTGAGCAAAGTTTGAAGTAGAATCAGTTTTAACTGTTTTGCCCTAATCGAAGCTCATTCTCCATCATTACATAATCACCTTATCGTAGTGTTGGTCCACGAAAATATCTTAAAGATGCTCAACCAATAGATATCTAGCAGCCAATTGGGTGCATCTCCAAGTATTCAAGTAAGAACTTGAATGACAACTTACTATATTTGACCAGCTTATATTGCCCACATTAAATAGTTTTATAGTTTTAGTTCAGACTGACAGGTGAAATTTGTTGATTAGGATGAATTAAGACTTCTAACTACTCATACTTTTCTCTGAGCTAACAATGCACTGACAGCATTATAATGTAATGTGGTTGCCAGATGCTAAATAGTTCCGATCAGTTTGGAATCAACGTTTTCTTTGTGGAAGATATATGAATGCACAGAAATTACTAATTTAAATACAAATGGTTTTTAATATTAGGCAGTTGCTATCAACGCAATTTCATGACACTCGTAAAACATACAATTTTGCCATGTATTTAAAAATCTGTTAATTGGAAGATAAAATACTAAATTTTATATTTATAATTATCATATTAAACGTCATTAACGGTACAGAATAATAATACAATTTGTTCTACCAGGAAAATAACGACGTAAAACAAAGTTTAATGGAATAACTTTATAATTCAGAACAACCTCTCCTTACAGGGAGTTGGGGAGATAAACATCGTTAAGCATAAATATAAACTTAACTAGTTGGCCTTTATGTAGTGTCCTTAAAATTTGCAAAATCCTTCTTTGTAAGATTTTAACAAAAAATAAACATAGTTTTTATTTTTAAAATTAATATCATCGTTTTATAAATATTACAAAGCATAAACCAAATAGTAAATAACATTTAAAATGCCCAAACAAGTCAAATGTGTTATTAAATTCGTTGTTACCATATTATACAGTTCAGTATATACTGTAAAACAGGACACTGATAAATGTATACAGTATATGACAGAATGAATTAGTAGGATGACACACATAACATCAGGGATAATATGGTCATCTCACCAGCTTAACGGTTAGCAGCTTAGATTTTGGTTCAAGGGGTCTCGCGTTCAAATCCAGGGGTGAGGTACAAATTTGAAACGTTTGGACAGTTTTATTTAAAAAAAGTTTAAAATGTAGTCTGAACAAAATTTATGCTTGTGTCCATATCTCCCCCCCCCAAAAAAAAAAATAAAAGAATCATCGTCTAGACTGTTTGTATTTGGTTTTGAAAACTGATGTTGTCATATGCCACTGAGATCTTAAGAAGTAGGAGGTAGTGGAGGTTCACCAACCTTATTTTAACAATAATGTGGGTGAGGTTTGTTGACTCTTAAATACCGAAGAGTAAAATCACCTTCCGCTTTTCATCCTAGCCAACATTTGGAGCTGAATATTTTAGAAACATTTTACATTATAAAGACGAATAGAGCCACATTGTCTAAGTTAAATATACCTATATTTATAACATTAAATTAACAGAATTATTATTCTTTTAGAGTAACAAGGAATGCAGGTCTTATCAAAGCTTTGTTTCTTAAGTACGCCTGTGAAATTCTTTATACTTAAAAAAATACGACCATATCTCAAGTCAAGTTGGCACCTCGGGAATTAACCACGTAACTTCTTGAACTGAATAAAATACAGTTATGTATTCGTCTAAAGGCCCACACAAAGCCTGTTGGCTACTGAGGAGCAAAGAAAACAAATTGTTGTAATATGATTATATTATTTTCTCCCTTTTAACCATATTTTAATCAGGGAATTTCTCTATACTAGCTACATATAAGATATAAAGTATTGTAGTATATATATATATATATATATATATAAAGTTCTAGTGTAGTATTTTATTTAGAGTTGTTCTCTGGGATCCTTTATTTAGAGGCATTACAGTCTCATTTTGTAGTTACAGTTTTTGTTTGTTTGTTTTTTTAAGGAGAATAACGCCATCCAGGAACGACTTAGGATAGGGGGTATGTTATTCTGAATATTCTATTAATTATTTTCCAAGTTTAAATTAAAATGAATAGGGGACATGAGGAAAATTAAAAATTGAAAATGCACTTCAAAAGGGGACTGGGTCTATTACACATCATATCGATGGACCATTGGCCTGTTCTTATTTAATAAATATTAGAGTGTTGATGGTCCATCGATCTGATGTGTAATATAACCTGTATTTTAAAAGTTTGTAAATAAAAGTAGTGGCTATATTACACATCAGATCTATGGACTATCGAACCGTTGTCATTTTATAAATGTTAGAGGGTCGATGGTCCATCTGTCTGATGAGTAAAAAGCCACTACATTTATTTTAAAATATTAAAAATAGGTTCTATAGCACATAATATTGAAAATAACTTAGAGGGTCGATGGTACATCGGACTAAATTCGTATATTTTATAAATAACTCATTTTGAGTCGATGGCCCATCGGCCCAGAGAGTAAATATAATTATTTACATTCACGTAAACGGTTCGATGGACCATAGACCCTCTTGTATTTTTTTAAGTTTTACAAGAGGGTCGATGGTCCATAGAAATTATGTGAAATAGATCCACTCCCATCAAAAGAAATATTTCATATTCTGATTTTAACAGTACAACCAAAAAAATATAAAAGATTTATGTAGTTATTTGCTTTTGGGCATTTTTTTAGGGAAAATAATTTTCTAAATTAGTAAAGTGAGTCTGGGAGTACCATTTTGGAGTCCATATCTGGCAAATTTACTCTATATCTGAATAAGATTTGTCATCCAAATTTAGCAATTAGTGGGGTGCGCAAGGAGATAAATAGACGGACAACATCCCTGTGCAAGTCATTTTGTGGGTTCAGTGGAAATCAAAACGTATATTTCCGACCATATCTAAAACGTTAACATTTAACAAAACAATTGTTTCTCTGCAGTTATAAGAGAAAAAGTTCAAGTGGGGGACCATTAAGTTTTAATGAACAATTTTGTAAAAAACAAAGATTATATGTACTTTAAAACAATGCAGGTTTAACAAGTTAAATACAAGCTTAATAAAAGTTAATTAACACCTAGCAATTAAAATATACTACGTTACTTTCTTTAAAAACATTAAATAATTTTATTTGTCGTTTATTGTAAAATCTGACTTCAAATGTGCTGTATTTGTTATTATTAAATACGTTGTATGGAAAGCGACAAGCTTATTTATTTAACATGGAATAAACGAGATCCTAAATCTCCTTATAAAATATAACTTGTTGCTAATTAAATTGTATAATTTCATAAGATAACACATAAGTTACTAATTAAAACTATTATGTAAGTACATGATAATGTTTCAAATATGTAAGCAATTACGACTAAAAATGTTCCTTCGGGGTTTATTTGGGCTCAAGTATATTTTGGTCGAAAATATTTTTTTTACTCTGGGTAGCCTCACAAGTTAAAACTCTGAGAATGGTCGCAGGTGGGATCCCACTTCACCAAGTTTCTCCTGACGGCAAAAAAAAAAACAAAAAAAAAACAAAAAAAAAACAAAAACAGTATGGCAGGTATCTGCGGTGCAGGTAAACTGAACTCGTGATATTACTTCAACTAGTTAGTAAACAACTGATAACTTTAATCAGCACTAAGTTGATTTAAAGTAAGTTTTTTCGCTGGTAAAATGTGTTTCTAGTTGTTTTCACTATTGAGGTAGATTAAAACGAATTATTGTTATACAAATTACATAAGTATTGTACACACCAAGTATAGGTTTAGAGGTAGCGTAATGCTAGATTTTGTATATTTTTTAATTTGATTCTACACGGTTGAAATATTAATAGGTATTAATGAATATTGCATTGCAGATCCATTATTCGACTATAATTGCGGTAGCAATTGTATTTGCCATCAATATTTACCGATGTTTTGACTCTTAGTGTATTTCTTTGTTTTTTAAATAAGGCCTGTAGAGGTGTTGCCGTAGTGGAGCCTGCAGGCAGCCCTGGTTTAACAGCATCCTTTCCATGTTTTACAATAGACAGACAACACGTCGTATGACCTCAAGCCAGCACTGTAGAGGTGTTGCCGTAGTGGAGCCTGCAGGCAGCCCTGGTTTAACAGCATCCTTTCCATGTTTTACAATAGACAGACAATACGTCGTATGACCTCAAGCCAGCACTGTAGAGGTGTTGCCGTAGTGGAGCCTGCAGGCAGCCCTAGTTTAACAGCATCCTTTCCATGTTTTACAATAGACAGACAATACGTCGTATGACCTCAAGCCAGCAAATGACTTCTTTTCAACGTTAAGTAGTGCTTAGCAAGTATAATAATGGTTTAGTTTTTGATTTTGTACTAATGTTCAAACTTTAATCTAATCATACGTTAATATTTATAAAAAAATATTACAAAGTTATGGTCATATACTATTTATAAATTAATTTCAATAAGTAATATGAATCTGTACATTTAACATATAAAACTAAACACGAGACATTTTTTGCGTAGTTTCTTACTTACCCACTAATGCATGTGAATGGTGGTATAATACTAATTAAGACTACATTAAAAATATAATTTATATTTTGTTAGCAGAATAGGTACAGTTATGATTACCATCATTATCAATTCATAGAACTGAATTCTGAATTTGATAAAGAATAAATTGCAGATTGACCTCCTGGGAATAAATGGGATGTGAATAATTAAGCTATTGCTATATCCAACTCCAAACACAGAGTGTTAAAATAACTTGTTTACCGGGTGTAAAATAGTCCGGGTTCCCTTCTATTATTTTAAATTTTTTATATAAACAAGTATTTGTTTATTTATAAAAAAAAATAGCTGATATACCTGTTTTTCAAATGGGATAGAAAGGTTGGGATATTGAATCAGCTGTTCTTGCTTCTGCTCTTTAAGCTGTCAAATGGAAGTATCCTTAGCTGTTTGCTTTACAGTTTTTGAATGTTTACTTTCTTCTAAAATGTAAACATTGATACTTAGAACGTTCACGAGACGTAGCCAGAGGGGATTTTAAGGAGGTGAATAGGTCTATGCGTTTCACGGGTTCAACATCTACCGTTGTGTAAAGTTTCAGCCCAGTCGGTTCAGTAGTTTTTGCGATTACCCGGAACAGCAGACATACAGACAGACACCACCTCTTCTTATAGATATATATTAACAATCTATCTATATAATATTATGGATCGATACAGTATTAGAAGGGAGTCCGGACTTCTTACACCCGGAAAACAGGTAATGGCAGTAACAGGTAATTTGGTAGTGATAGTAACTTATAGTGTAGTAAATGTTAACATTGTTTAAAATATTTAGTGTCGCCTAAACAATTGACTTGGGGACCACCGCAAAACGTTTTGAATGTAAACTCCCTTTGAGTATCCGGTAATTTTAAAGTGCTTTAGAAAAATGTAAATTGAACACTATAAATCGCTATCATTTCCCTAACAAAAATGGTAGCCAGTAAAAGTTTATTTAAAAAAATGAACGAGGAACCACAAATTCATGCCATAATTAATGTCGAAATAATATAAAAAGATATCTAAATGAGCATTTTTATTCATAATAATTATAACAATCATCTTCATTAGAATATAAAACTGAATAAAACAATTACAAAATTAAAGCAAATATATTTTTAATTGAGTTTAAATTCAAAACATATTGTAAACCAATTGTTATGAAACTTTTAAATTATATTTTATTGATGAATAGTGTGCCAAACGAATCATGAAACCTATCTTCCTATTACATTTATGCCCAATTAGACCAATACGTGGTGCATGATGGTTACATGGTGGGCTTTAAGGGTCGTTAGGGCGAGTTTGGGGCCAGTGCGAGTCCAACAATCTTTTTTTAGAGGAACTCCCAGCCAATACTTGATTATAATATGTTATTTGATTTCTAGCCAATTTTTAACTCATCCTTTAAAATTAAATAGTGTGTGATGAGTCAGTATAATAATTCTGAAACCTCATGTGTCCCATAAATACAAAACGTCAAAAAGATTAGCGTGGTCATTAGAACAAAGTCCCATAGGACTTACGTCACTATATCAGGCCTGTTCCCGCAAAACCTTGGCTGTCTCGGGTCAGTTATTGACTAGTCATGGTTACAATGGAAATTTTAAAGAAACTATTCATTTTTCACATTCATATTGAAACAATTAAATGTAATCCCAAAAATATAGGAATAACTACACTTTGGAAATATACACATGTGGTAAACAAATTCACAGATGCCGCTCTCACACTGGCCTGCCGACCACGGCACTGCCATGATGAATAGACCCAACACATTGTACTGAAGGCCGCGTTTATTAAACTGGCAAATCTACAAACGTTAGCTGGTCAGCGTTCGTAGAACTGTTTGATAAGGGAAAGCAACTTAAAATTAGAAATGCAATTAAAACTTTAAATTTGCACGATTTCCTATTTAATCTGTCCTGTTTATTAATGCCGATGTAGTAAAACGATTTTGTTTTTGTTATCATTATAAGTTTAAATCCTTATATTATACATTTACAATAACATGTCTTGCAAATAATATAACAATATTTCGTACAAACTAAATTTCTTCCAATTGTTATTTTTATATTAATTTTAGTGTTTGTAATTTATTTAGATTTGTTACTTGGTCCCTGCAAACAATCTTTGCTTTGCGCCGATCTACTTAACTTTTATCTCTATTATTGGATAAAAATGTTGGAATAAATAACATTTTTGGCATTATTTTAAGCTTAAAACATAGATTTTGTTTAAGGTACAGTAGAGAACAAACATTTTTTAAATTTTTCAAAACTCAATGCTTTTTTCGAGTATTTTTAGTGATGAAATCAAAGATTTGCCCTAAGTTCAATTATGTACGGAAACCAATTATTTATATTGTATCCAAGATGGAAAGTTTTGTTTTTAAAAACGTAATCACATTATTTAATCATGAAACAAGTTTATAAATACGCTATTACACTGTTCTTATGTCGATGTTATGACTTTATTGTAAATAAGTCTGCCAAAAATTTTTTAAACAAATCTTTATGCCATTGGTCTCACAATTTCATCGAAAATCATTTGTTAAGGCCTCAAACGTTTATGCTTTATTCTGAATACCAGCTATTTCAATAGCTTGATAATATATCAAAATAAAGTAAAGTTTATATATATATATATATATATATATATATATATATATATATACCTACTAATATATATATACATACATTAACACACTCAAAACAACCGATAAATATACTTATTTTGTTTTTTATATTTATCAATACAAATTGTGTATATATATATATATATATATATATATATGTGTGTGTATATTTCTAATTTGTATTGATAAATTTTAAAAAAACTGAAAAAACGTGTATTGATTGGTTGAGAGGTATACGGCAATATGTAAAAAATATGTTAAAAAAAAGTGTAATAATTACCATTAGGGTAATTAATGTTGTTATAGCGTATAAAGAAAAAAATATCATATTGTATTGACAAATGCTATCATTTCCTTTACTTATCAACGAAAGTAAAGTTAAAGTTTTACTCAAACTGCCAATATAGTCTGCCCACCTTATGGACACAACTAGTGAACTCAAACCAATATTCAATGTTCAGTTTATTACCACTAAGCAAATGAAGCTCACTCAATTTAATAATAAGCTAGAGGAGAACTGATATGGGATTTTATTTGCAATTTATAAGAACTATAATATAAAAGTTTCTAGAATTTATGAAATACTCAGGCAGTTCCATACTCGTGAAAGCAGACAAATCATTGACATAAAGTGAGGCCTGCGGGAAGTAATATGAAACTTGTCTCTCTTTACACATATTGGCTGTCTAGATCTATCTTCCAGCGTTTCCTTATGATAATAAGCGTTTTTATGGGAATATTAGTATTGAAAACTTCATAGATATGGGGAATTCCTAAATATTGAATTTTATATTTTAAGAAACGTCTGCATTGTTTTGTAAACTTAGGGTGTGGGAGAGTTAACTTTGACTCATTACATCATTAAAGTCTGCAGTTGATGTACAGAGATGTTGATTTATTTATTTGCTTTAAACCTCAACTGCCTGCCATCATAGGTTACTATGACACCTGTGTGGTGAATTAGACAGCGAGGTACTGTAACGGCATGAGTCACATGGGCAAGCCAGAGGTGACCGCTCATGATCTTACGGGGGTCGGCCAGGACCGGGATCGATCCAGCTTAAGCCCGGGAACACCATAGAATCTTCTAACGTGTCCCACTGAACACGTTATGGCAGGTCGTTCAAAATTGTATATGCATGTATATATGTGTGTTTGCACTCTAGCGGTCACATGTTTTGTCCGATTTACTTCATTTTTGGTAGGGACATTCTTTTCTATAGTAAGTTGGACAAGGTCATTGGGCAAAACAATCGGAAAACTCTAAACTCATTTTTTGGGGATTATTCTTTCCAATTTCAAGTTTTGGGCCCAAATAGGGTTAGAAAAGGCGGGAATGTAAAATTAATGCATGCAATATGATGGAAATTCGTGAGGCGAAACTTTTAAGGCCTCTCTTGTCATTCTATCATAAATATTAACCGAGTTATTAAAGCAAATATGTATCGACCAAACACAGTACGCTGTCTTATGGGGGTTTTACATTAGAAAAGCCAGTTATTCACTTTTTGGTCTACTTTTATAGTCCCCTGCAACTTCGCGCCTAATTTCAAGCCTGACTGGACCTTCTCCTAACCTTATAATGCTCAAAATTGTGTTCCAGCATTGCAGGTAAATGAAACCACGAGCATCAGAACACCCAACAAAACAATGTTTTCAGATTTCAATAACAATTTGAATAAATGTATGTTTTTACACTGATTTTGAGTTTAAAAAGTTTGATATGTGGAAACTCACTTAGCTCACGTCTGCGTGCTGTGTGCGAACTCGTTTATATACTATATGTTAACGATTTTACGATTATTGGTATTCTTGGTTTTACTTGTTTTTATTATTTCTGTTACGAGAACACTGAATTTTGTTTCCGCCGGTTGCTAGTTAGTTCTAATTACATAAAAACACAAATAGGCTACAAAATATTTGTTTAATTTTATTTTGCGTAATATTTAGCTGCTTTACACCTTGGATCATGCTTTTTTTAAGTAGAGGCTGAATGAATATTCTATTTCTGTTGACTTGAGAAAATATGTATACTTAATCAATAAAGTAATTTTAAATATTTAATTCAAACTTAACTTAATTGTAATCCTGGTGGGAATGGCTAAAGGCTCTTCCAGGTACATTTACATAAAAATGTATAAAGTCCGATTTAGTAATGGTGAGCTTCGGGCATTTATGAAATTATTATTTACATTTAACATCACTGATTTAGAAATATAGTTTTCCAACACTTAGGATATTAAATTTATCCCGAAGTTAGGTGGCAAAAACAGAACATATAAAAATGAATGGCACAATCTAGGAAAAGCTGGACAAAATCATAGAACATACAAAATCAGTCAAAAATAATATAATTGAAAAACACGAACGTCAAAAACACGACTAAGTCCACACTGCAGGACTACTAAATGCTACAGCGCGGGTGTTTCATCCATGGGCAAGACATTCATGGAAAGGAAAGGTTCATTATAATTTCTTAATTAACATAAACTCACAATCACCATCATGGAATTAAAAAAACAAGGAATATCACATGGTTCACACAAAAAATTTAGGGGAAAACAGGGATGACGATTAGTATTCAACCTAAATCCCATAAAGCAGCAACTTAAAAAGTCTTAAATCATTTGAAAACCATTACGTTTTAACAGAACACAAATTATCAAGGTACTTTTTTTGATACATTATTTGTTCTACGTAGTTAACGAAACTGTCATTGCAATGTGGATGAATGCGCTAGATTGCTATGTATACACCAGAAAAAAGGTTTTACCCTACGTAACGAGGGTTGAAATTCAGATCAAAAGCAAAGGGTTTGGATAAACGTCCTCACTTTTAAATCAGCCCTGTAAACACCGCAAGAGATCAAAGGCAACAGAAACTTAAAGGCAAAAGTTTGACGTTGAGAAGTTTGGTGATTACATCTAGAAATATAGGGAATTCGCACCAGAGCATGAGGTACGAAATTATAAATTGTATGCAAATAATTCTCTATCAAATTTGTGTGTATAATATTTAATAGCATTGCTAATTAAGCTAACCTACTACATTAAGCTAAAACCTACTATTTTATATCTTATTTTAGCAAAGTAAACATTTTAGAGAATTCCGTACTTGGTCAATAAATAGAAACGATCAGTGTAAAAAGAAAGTACTGTAATTGTATCTTCCAAGACCATAAAAATGTAATTTTTTATAATGGTGGTAAGCATCTGTAGTTTTCTAATAATAATTTTTTTACAATTTTGTAAATTAATTTAAATAATTTATTAGTTTTTCTAAAGCTTTCTAGAAGTGAACCTTTATAGCTTTTATACATTAGGTTACTATTGTTTAAGCTTCTTAAATTACGGCAGCAAAAACACAATAAACAATATATTTTCACCTACAAATCATGCCAATAAATAAATACATTTTCTAAGAAGTTAAAGTTTTAATTTTTTTTAATGCTTTCCAACTAATATCTAAACTGACAGATTATAAAAATGCATTCTTGAATTTAAATTATTTTAAAAAATGTTAAAAATTAAGTTAAATAAACCCTTTACAGTAACTAAAATGAAGTTAAAAGTAATTGTATTAAAAATAATAGTAACAGAGATTTCTCAAATATTCCGATATTTTTATCACGTCGTATCAGAAAGGTGAAAGACGGGTGACAACATAAACAAACAATCCATCTCAGTGGAACGATCCAATTTCAGAGACAGATTTTCGAACGTGTCGTATCTCTATAAGAAGAAACATAATAAATTTACAAACACTTGGAACCCTTCTTTTAATACATTTTCAATACTACAATATAACCATATTGTATTTTAACAAGACTGTTATAAATAGAGTTTTAAAACAATAATTCAAGTTTGTATTTTGTATTGATACATGTTGGTATCCATATAATTGATTGGGCTAATTACCCCAGTATTAAAGGGAATTAGGTATTGTGTTTTGTTTTATACCTTAGGCTATTACAAGAGATATTCGTATGTATACATTGTCAATCAAGTTCCTTTTGAACTGAAAGCACAGAGAACAAATTGGTTAATTTTTCATTCAAATTACCCTCAATTCCCAATATGAAAATTCACATTTTGATAATTTAAAAGTAAGTAATATGTATAGGAACTTTAAAAGAGATTATTGCTAAACATCTTACAATTTTCAATCAAGTAATTTATAGTTTAGTGAAATAACACTATGGAGTATAGTGAAAAAGTATTGAAAATACTAATTATTTTGGAAAAATTTTAGGTAAATCATTCATTAACAAATATCGGCTATATGTATTGATTAATAAATGGTTTACGTTCTGTAAAATATGTTATTTTTACAGTTGAACAATGAAATGGACATTTGTATTATAAAATGGAACGAAGAATGGATACATGTATACTTAAAATTAATATTTAAAGCTATTTAAAGGAACAAAGGTACTACTTATTAGTTTGGATGGCATTTTCATGTTTAATATTAGAGAAAAGATTATTGTGTTGAGGGCTGGATGATGAAGCCAAGTTTAAATTGGATCTCTCCCTCGAGAACTGGAGTATCTTCCTCATCATCTAAGCCATGCAAAATTTAGGGAAGGGCACTTAAATTGTGTATGAAATTATAAGTGTAGCTCTAAAAATTATCATTGAATAAATAAAAATCTGCATATACAACATTAAATGAGCATTCTATAAAATTGTAAAATTCAATAATTTAATCAATGTATATAATTTCATACATGGTAAGGTTGAAATCTCCCTGCATACTTTTCCCTAAATGTTTTTTCTACATTTGTTAAATATCAACCCCAGACCACCACTTATCATTATTAGCAATAAGTAATTTTTATAATATGATACAAAGTCCGGCAGCCATTTTGAAACCGGCATATTGGATTCAATTGTTGTTGCTGTTGTGGGCCCATTAATTTGTCATGATTAACACAATACCGTAATCTGTAAACAACATTGTTCCTTTTCATGATACTATTACGTTAAACAATAACTGGACTGTGAGTTTTGTAAGCCCCAAAATTGCAACATGCTCTACGTATATCATCAGATAATAAACATAATATTTGAGTGAGTTTACTTCATTAGACTAAATTAGAATTTTCGGCCGCCATCTTAGAGTGACACATGTTTTGGAAACATAAACGTGTTGTTTCCAATTATCCTTCTCAGTGAATCATTCACGCTCAAGATGATCCAGGATGGTGGCCCAACATTTTAACTAAGTAGAAATAAAGTACTTACAACCCAACAACAATTGGTGTTCATCTGGGGTTCACATTATAAGAAATTAAGAAAAATATATGACAGGGAGACATTAAAAACGCATCCTGTATGTATAAATGTATGTTGAGGTTGCGATTAGAAAATAAATAAATATATATTGTAATTTGAGAATATAAACTAGATCTTAGAGTAATTGTTATCTACAAGAGGAAGAGTTTTGTAACTCTCTATACCTTATATTAATGTTAATATGAAAATAAACATTTTATAAGCATAATATTGAAATAATTATTAATTAACCATGCTCTTCAGCTTCAGGCTATGATCCTGTACATATATTTTGATCCTCAAGCTGATTTTTCGTGCAACCAAATAGTCACACAAAAAATATTCTCTGGTGCTTACCGTTTGTACTTAAAACAGTAGTTTTGGTGCAGGGTAGTGATATCACGACTTTTGCAGTTGAAAAAGAAGCAATTTTAAATGAATTTGTAGATTTTTATTCGATAACATTATATTAAAAATGATTAAGTTTCTTTTACATTTCGGGAAATGAAAATGATAGACCAAGTATGCGAATAAAACAAATATGTATAATGTCTGAATAATTTTAGAGACAAGCATGCAAAAGACGCCGACTTTAAAAATTATTTTTCTTAATTAAACAGGATAATATACAATTTGATTAGATGCGCATTGAAAAATCTATGTACTTAACAAATTGGGTGTCTGGTTCATTAATTTCCCACAATATACTTATATGCCACATTATACTAATATTATACATTTTGTGCTTAAATAAAAAAAGTTTATTTAAAGCATATCAGATACGATACAATTTTTGGTTTATCCAAGTGTAAACATTGCTAGTAGAAATAGTGCGGTGCCCACTGAATACCTTTCTTAAGAAAGTAAAAAATTTCAGTATATAAGATTCTTTTGCTGATTCTGAATGAAAATAATGTTCTGAATCCGAATATGATGAATGCCACTTCGGTACCCTTGAGCATTTTGAGATATGACGTCATCAACATATTGGAAATCATAATTTAATTTATTCAGAAGTCACTTTACATCTTCATCGCAGGGCAGTCTTGTGTGGTGTTAATTTAAGCCCTTTACTTTAATAATGCAAGAAAAACAATTTAAAGGGCATTTACTGACGATTAAATGAGTAAAACTTTAAAAACCTATACAAATCGTAAATAGATCAAATTAAAATCTGATATCTCCCTCAATGTTATACCGTACTCGTAGACCCGATAAGCAAACATACACGAAGACGTATTTATTGATTTGTTAGTAAAGTATATAAAGTAGATCTTTTAGGCCGTTCTCTGGTGCCAATAGTACTATACTTGAAAATTTAAAACATATTTTCGTCTTCTTATTATACTTTGTATTTGCATGTAATGTATTTCTGAACTATTTTTAATTTAATTTTTTATCATAAATTTGCAATTGTATTACTTCATATTTCATCCTATGAATACCAACAATCTTTATACCAATTTTGTACAACATGGTGAACAAGTAAAAAGAAATGAGAAGTCATGCAATATTCTATTTAAATCACCTTTCATTTTAAACGCATTAGTCTTAGCATATTTAATTTCCAAGGCTGTCATAAATCATATTGAAATATTTATATTTAAATTCGACATAATACAAAGATTGGTTTGGACATGAGTCCATATGGCAGGTTAAAAGGTTGTATATGCAACAAAGTCCGTTGTATCGAAAATGCAACCCTATCAAAAATACATCTCAAACTTAAAAGTTATTTTGATGATAATTGCTAAATTGATGTATCGTTAAAGGTACTATTCATGAAACTCAGATCTTACATAAAATGCTATTATCATAATCCTTTGTCTGTGCTATTATGTATTTGTATTACTGAAAAATACTAAAAGGACTGAGCTGAAAGCTGGATCAGAATAAACAAATAATTACTTTTTTAATATTTTTCACAGAAGTTCTTGAAAGGGAATAATATAATTTTGTACCTTTTTTATTAAAATTGAATTTCCGAATCGTAGTTATTTGGAAATTCACAAAACTAATGGTTTCCAATGAGTGCCTCAGTATTAAAATGGGTCTGGTGAAACTCCAGATTTAGTTGTAAAGTCAAAGTCAAAGTCAAAATTCTTTATTGCCGTAAGCAAAATGAAATGCGATGACAAAAGTCAGTAATATGGACAAGAAATTATCAAAATGTTTGACGATATGTACAATACAAGTCAAACTTATAACTAAACAATTGAGTCATCATTTAAAAATAAATGTACACTGTAATAATCTTTAACAACTAAAAATTCTTTCACGCTACTCCTGAATAATTCAAAATCATTTAACAGTCTAAACTTATTTGGAAGGCTATTGTACATCTTTGTTGCTGAATACAAAACTTGCTTCTGAAAAAATGTGGTGGAATGTGGTAGGATTGCCAGGCGGTTGATAGGGCGAAAATTGTATGAGGAGGAACTTTTTTTGAAAATATTCTTGATTTTTCATAATTCAACAGGTTGATTCCAAAATGTATAGACAAGGGAAAGTCAGAATTTTATTCTCTCTAAAAATTCCTTGACATGACCTAGACAATCTCAGCCCGAATATGACTCTCAGTGCCTTCTTTTGCAATTTGAATATGCTTGCAGTAGCCGTTCCTTCATATCCCCAGATAGGAACAGCATATGCAAGGTGTGGTTAAAAACAACCATAATATGCTGCCATTAAAATATCTAGATTAGAGAAAGTAGATAACCTACGCAGTATAAAAATACCACAGCTCAGTTTCTTAGACACTTTATCAATATGGGATGAAAATTTCAGATTTGAGTCAATTATTAAACCTAGAAAAATAGTTTCGCAGCAAGAATTAATTTTAATATCACCTATTAAGACTAACTGACTAGAAGATTTAGATCTTATACAAAAATCAATGTACTTAGTTTTATCACCGTTAACAAGAAGATTATTTGAGTCCAACCACTGCAATAAGGAACTGCCCTTAATCTCAATTACAAGTTGATTTCTACTTTTGTTTGATTCACAAAATGATGTATCATCTGCAAAGAGGCAAATATTACCTTTACCAACTGAATCAGTTATATCATTCATAAAAAGCAAGAAGAGCATCGGACCAAGAACCGAACCTTGAGGAACACCAGTACTTATCAAAGTTTGAGTTGATTCATGGTAACGAAGACATCCAGAAGGGTCAATTGTATGGCATTGTTACAGACTGAATCCTTCCCCTTAAATAAGACGATATCCAGTCCTGTGCGACTCCTCTTAAACTGATACGCTCTAGTTTTGAAAGCAATAGATTATGGTTGACGACATCAAATGCCTTTTTTAGGTCAAAAAAATGCCAATTACATGTTCGTGACTATCCAAGGACGAGAAAATATTAGAAATAAAATCAAACATAGCATCAAGGGTAGAATTACCCTTCTGAAAACCAAACTGCTTGACAGACAGAACATTATTATGTATACGATATAGTTGTAACGATATGCCTTACACGCATTATGTTGTCAAAAATTGGTTACAAATTTGGAGGTTGTTTTGATTTATTATCAGCAATTCAAAACCGGTGGTCAAAACCGGTGATTCTTGAAGCTTATGCATATTTATACTAATCCATATGAAGCAATTGTTCACATAATCGATAAACAAATCATGGGTTCATTGGTAAAATTCGAATTTGTTAACACATTTCTAACGTATTTCTAACGATGCAATATTTTTTTCCTTCGTAAATTACAAAATTTGTCAGGATTTCATAATTATTTTACAATCTATGTTATTAAGGGTTTCCTATGAGGGGTTAAACATTAAAATCCGTCCATAGGAACTCCCGTCCTAACCTAATGTAATTGCATTTGTTTTATGTCGAATCCACGTTCATTTTCAACATGAGCTCGTTCGCTTCACACACTCGCCTATCGAAAAAAAAATTGAGTTGCCATTCAAGTAGTTTTTTATTATTTCCATAATGAGAGTTCCCATTCAAGTAGTTGTTATCTCCATTATGAACATATTTTTATGCCTTTCAAATATGTTTACAACTGTTTGGTGTAACTAACTGAACTTTGATCAAATCAATGGGAAATTTGAAGGCCAGTAGCACAGAGCCCTTAGATCGGATTAAATTTGTTTTTATAAGAACCTTGTCCTGACATTAACGAACACAACCAAAAAAAGTATTATTCAATTTGATGCACTCATTCTCAAGTGCAAGGCGTGACCAAGGGAAATATGGATTGATTTATATATATTTTTTTTTTTATGTAGGAGGAACGCTTTATGCGCGAACCCAAAGGAACACTGTGGGTCTCCCTCTTACGAGGTATACCCACTAAACCTCCTACGGAGCCACGGGGGAAAAACCAGGCCGGAACCCTTATCGGACAACTTCGGCACTGGCCCGCGTGTCTTGCGCCCAGACGGGTCACGTCACCGTTTCGGGAAACTTAGAGGTCACCTAAGCATCCCTCGTCTCGCTTTCCCCGAAGAACGGATTGCACGAAGAGCGCAACCGCTCTCCAGGAGTCTTCATTTCGAAGCATCGTCCCCACCACGACGTCCGGGGACAGAACGCCGACAGCAGAGACGAGCCTCCTCCTGTCTTCAGCGAAACGACTGCACCGGAAGAAAGTATGATGAGCATCATCCACCTCCTCCGGGCAGTAACTACACTGAGGTGACCTCACCTTCCCCATGCGGAAAAGGTATTCCCTGAAGTACCCGTGGCCCGTCAGGAATTGACACAAGAAAAAGTCAATTTCCCCAAATGCACGGCTCAACCACGGGCTTATGTCTCTGATGAGACGAAACGTCCATCGCCCTTCCAGTCCACCGTTCCAACGCTCTTGCCAAACTCGCAGAGCTTGCCAAACTTCCACAGCAGCTTGGTCTCTTCCGAGATCAGGAGCACGGCGAAAGATGTTCTGCATCTCAGCGGCGAGCAGATCAAGGGGAAACACTCCAGCCACAACCATTACAGCTAGTCCAGACACAGTGCGATACGCACAGACAACCCTAAGAGCCGCCCTGCGCTGAACGGAGAGAATTCTCTTGCTGTGTTTTTTGACTCTCATGGCACCCGCCCACACTTCTGCGCCGTACAGGAGAGTGGCGTTGACGGTGGACATGAGAAGTCACCTCTTGCTGGACCTCGGGCCTCCGACATTCCCCATCAATCTGCTGAGCGACAGAACAACCCTCGTCGCCTTGTTGCGAACCGCCTGGATGTGCTCCCACCATGTGAGGTGGCGGTCAAGCACCACTCCCAGATACTTCGCCGCAGTCTTCGTCTGGACCTCCACGTCACCAACAGTCATAGGGATTACTGTTTGGATCCTCCGTCGCGTGAGCATGACGATCTCGGTCTTGGTGACCGCCAGCTCAAGTCCATGACCGCTCATCCATCTGTTGACCCGAAACATCACCTGGTTGAGGCGAAGCTGGGCTAACTCCGGATTCCGAGCCGTGATGACTGCGGCTACATCATCTGCGTAGCCCATGAGATAGGCTTGTGGTGGCATCTCGAGGCGAAGCACTCCGTCATATGCCACGTTCCAAAGGTCAGGGCCAAGGATCGACCCTTGCGCCGCGCCGGCGGTGACCACTTTGGAACGGACCCCTGCTTCTGTGCTATATAGCAGCCTGCGCTCCTTCAGGTAGTCCTGTACCACGACCAAGAGATAGTCGGGTACCCTGAAGTCCCGCTGCAACGCCTCGAGCATGTCCACCCAACGGGCCGAGTTAAAAGCGTTTTTAACGTCCAGGGTGACCAGCAGCACGATCGGCCTGGCCTGATGGCAGGCCGTGTCAGCCCGCTGGACGGCGCCCAGGACGTCAAGGCGCCCAGCCACGGCATTCAAGGTTGAGTGGCCCTTCCGAAAGCCGTGCTGCCGGGGGGACAAGTCCCCAGCGGCTTCGACGGCCGACCTCAACCTGGGTTTCAGCAACCTCTCAAAGAGTTTACCAGCCGTGTCCAACATACAGAGTGGTCTGTATGCCGACGGGGACTCCGGGTCACCTTTGCCTTTGCTGATGAGCGCCAGTCTAGCTGTCTTCCAGCGTGACGGAAACACAGCCGCCGCCAAACCCGCGTTGAACATGCGCAGCAGCAGATGTGGGTGACTTCCCGCCACAACCTCCAGAGCCTCAACCGGATTGCCATCAGGGCCTGGAGCTCTGTTGTTGTGCATGGCAGACGACGCTGCCACGAGCTCCTGTTCCGTGAACAAAGGAACATCAGGCACCGGCCCCGTTACTCTTTCCTCTCGCCTCACAGGGTGACTTGGGAAGAGAGCATCGACGATGGCCGTGATCGTGCCTGCAGGCATAGACGCACTGCTGGCCCCCATTCCCCCGAGCTTTCTCGTGACGAGCTTGTACCCTTTTCCCCATGGATCGGAGTCCACGTCCCGGCACAGCTCCTTCCAGCAGCGAGCCTTGCTCAGGCGAATTGCACTGGCAAGAGCTTTTTTCGCAGTCTTGTGCTCTGCCGACCTGGCCAAAGCCTCCGGTCGGTTTCGAGTTCTCTGCGCTCTTCTGCGAAGCATAAGTGCCGTTCTCCTGAGCTCCGCGATTTCGTCCGTCCACCAGTACACGTGGCGACGACCCCGGACAATTTTTATATATTATGATATATAACCCTTACACTAATTTGATATTGCCAAATATAGATTACAAATTTGGAGATTTTCTGTCTTTTTATCCCTTCCATAAAGGGTGGACAAACCGATCACAATATTTTTGAAGCTTGTGAAATTCCCAACAAATCGATGTTAAACACTAGTTGACAGAACTGATTAAGCAAATTCAAAGGATGACTGGAACAAAAATGTATTTCTTAACAACATTAATGTATTTTTTGCTGTTTAATATTTATGTTTTTCCTACATAAATTACAAAGTAGGTCAGACTTTCATAATTATTTGTCAATCTACCAACTACGAGTTTCCAATGAGGTGTTTAATATTAAAATTTGTCTGGTGAAACTCCATATTTAGCTGTACAAAGCCATAATTATATTTTTCAAAAGACAATTAAAAATTTCGAGGTCGTTTAGTGGTTTTACCTGTAGTTAAAAAAATTTGGGAAACCAACCAATGTGGATGATGATTTTCTTTGGAAAATTTACTACAAAATAATGAAGAGCACCTCTTGAAAAAGTTATAAAACCAACCAAAAAGTTTAACAAAAATAAGATATTTAAAAACACGCATTTTCTATAACTATAACGCATATACAATAGCATAATGAATACCGTTAGTTATGTTTCACACATTTGTGTGATCGGAGGTTTGCAATGACATGTCAAAAATTAAAATCTGTTCACTGTATCTATAGATATAACATTTTTATGATATATCTGCTTTCTCAGGGGTGGGCTAAAAATGCATTCCTAACGAATTCACCATGTGTTTAATGGAGAACATTTTATAAATTTTACCCTATAAATAATGAAAAAGTTATAAATTTCATAACTATTTGAACATATAGCACTGGTTGAGGTTAATAATTACTCATCAATTATGAAAATCGGCCTACTTGAACCCTAGATTTAGTTGTACAAAGAAATTCCTTATTTAATTATACCTATATAAGTAAAATACTGGTTCAGTATACTTTTCCGAATTAGACTAAATCCAGAATGTACGTTATATACTTTACTAACAAATCAATAAATACGCATTTGTGTGTGTTTTCGTTCAGGGTCTTCCAGAGAGTACTGTATAACTTTGAAGGAGATCCATAACAGATTTTAACTTTATTTATTTACAATTTGTATAGGGTTTTTCGTTTTACTAATTTAATCGTGATTAAATGTGCTTTAAATTGTTTTTCCTGCATTAATAAAGTCAAGGGCTTTAATTTTATACCACACATGACTACCCTGCGGTGAATATATAAAGTGACTTCTGTATAAATTATATTGTGATTTCCAATATTTTGATGACGTCACATCTCAAAATGCTCAAGGGTACCGAAATGACACCCACCAGATTCGAAATCAGCAAAAAACATGTTATATACTCATTCTGGTCCCTTACCTTATTGGGCACCAGACTAAAACCTTTTTGGCAAACTAAGTAACATAACAGGCCAAATTAGCAATGTGTGTATCATAATACCCTGAAGCTTGGATTATGAAAGTCTTCATACATGAGTAACGTTATTTCGTTGCTGGGATTTACATGCATTTGTGGAAATTCCATTTATCCGGAACTTAATTTTAGTGAAATATTGAATTCCACCATTGTTTTATTAAACCGTGAGGTTTAATAAAAATCTCACGGTGTAAAGATTTTGTTAGGTGGCATTTTGATCAAGCCTACATACACAGCGAATAACAATAAAATACTGTTCCGTGTTCTGTATCTTTTGCTGACGGAAGACAGTTACTTCGCTTTTAGAATCGCTGATCGTTAGCACTACAACAAAGAGTCTTGAAGTGGTAAAGTATTTAAAGAAAAAGATGAAAGACTTTCTTTGAAGTATTTCTCCGACCAGTTTGAGAAAGAAAAACTAAATACTACAAAAGGTCAAATATTTCACTCCTCAAAGAACAGATATAAGTATATTTATTTTATTCATTGATAGCATAATTACTAAAAAAATATTTATTAGACAACAAATTACAGAAAAAGTAAAACTTTACTAGGGGATTTTAAAAATCTTTTGTTATTTTTATTAAAATCTTCCTACCTTAACGGCTATTTAATTTCGATCCAGGGTATTGTAGTCCATCAATCATCTGTTATATGGGCTTTTATGTATGTTACAAAATATAAAATAATAATATATATGTTACAATATACAAAATATTGTCCGAAGTTGAACATACGTGTAATATAAAATTTAAAATGTATTATGTCTTATGTTATTTACATCTTAAATAATATTAATACTTTGCACTAACTCCTTCGAACAAACAAACAAAGTTACATATAATTACCATAAGTGGTTTAAAACAACGATTACGACCATTACAACTCATGTATTTAGCCTCGAAACTGCATTTAGACATAATGTGGTTTATAAATACCTCAGTCAATACTAATCCAAATGTGTTACATATATTTTTGATTTACACCGTTTAAAAAAAACTGGGATAGAATTTATTTCCTAAACAAGAGTTAATATATAAAATTGGTCTAACCATATCTTTGTTTTACACTTTATCCACAATAACTGATACATCACTCTATAAGGAATGTGTTAGAGTTTCTATATATGTTCAGGCATTTCGTAATGTTATATTAAAATACATTTAAAAAATGTAACAAACAAAATAACATACCTGTATAGTATAATAAAGTTCAACCCTGTATTTTTCCCTCTCACCTCATCAGACGATTGTTATTGGCTCTGTGGGTCTTGTTGTTTTTGTAGTCAGACACCGCAGTTGTAACTCTCAATTACCAAAGACTAAACCAAGTGTTCTTCTTAAACCATTACAATTATTTCCTCTAATAACAATTATAAAATTTATGAAACAAACCTGATAGATTTTAAGATTTATTTATAAATTAATCCTGTTATTAAAGTCTAAAATTACTTAATACAACAATAACTTTGTAATACTATTATAATTTTTCGTACGAATATAACTTACAAAGTTTCATAGACTGAAAAAATTATTTAATACACGAAAACATAGCTGGCAAAATGTTGTTTTTACTTTAACAACACATTTGTTTTTACAACGATGTGATTAAGTTACGTGAGAAGAATTCCGAAAGTCAAATCATTAATTAAATTGCATAACCTTTTAAAGATATGAAATATTCTAGTCCTTACAATTTTTGAAATTAAAGAGTACTACGGCGTCCAGTAATATTTTAATAAAAACCTTAATTTGTAGTAAAAATACTAGCTTATTTTAGTTTAACTATTTTGTTACAGCGTTACAATGTTGAGGATTGTCTATTCTAAATGTACAATTGTATGACAGTAAACGATCTTATTCTTGATCCTTGGTAATAAGTCATTTGGATTATTGTTAGTTCGACAAAGTAATTATAGCGGTGTATAAGACTGTTGCTTGGTATCACATGAATCTAAACCGTTTTATTGCAGAATAGAATATGAAAACTAGCTAAGCTAAAATCAAACTAAAAAAAAACTTGTTAATCAATAATACACATGAAGTGTTTTTTTATATTATATTATACCGATTTAAATATATATATTTTTCTTATGAAGCGAATTAAATTAAAATAGAATGTGTAGAAGAAAAACAAAATAAAGAAAGAAAAAGCTTTATTTTCACATATTATAACATAGTCAGTTAATAGCTGTATAACAATGGTCAAGAACGACCGTCTGTTGGGTTGGCATAATTTTAACGTCCCATGCATTGTTTAGTAATAAAATAGCTTTTCTCCTACACTACTGAAAACTCGACAAACAAAATAAAAAAAACAAAATGTATACATATGTAAAACCGATTTAAAACAAAGGAAGAGTCATTTGTACAAAAAAAGGCAGCAGTAATAAACAAATGGAAACCAAAAACAAACAAAAATATTTTACAAAAGGCAAATTAGATGCCTCCAACGTTCAAAGAAACAGAATAAATTTATAATTTAATGCCCTGAATGGACCATTTGTTCCATAAAATCGATTTTTCACTACAATTTTGATCTGATATTTATGCATCTACATGTGTAGAGAATCTATGACAGAACAAAATAGTTTAAAAATTAAAGTATAACTCATAAATATTAAACAGTATACATATATATGTATATATAAATAATAATAATTGAGAAGAAAATGCACCTAACCTATGTTAAATTATTGCACAAGTTCCCACCTATATCCCCAAGCCAATTTTAAATAAACGCCTAACTTTCGCCAATCCCTCCCATTAACCTTTAAATTCTTCAAAATCCAATTAATTTTTACCCATGATATTTTTTCTGATATGCCTCAATATTGGGCACCGAGAAACAAAGTGACAAACTGTTTCATCATCTTTTAAATTACATAAAGTACATAAATAGTTTGGCTATTCATCTACGGTTTATAATTCAAATTGATCAACTCCCCTTGGCACTTTATGATCCAGAAAATTATTCTAATGTCAAAGTCATTATTTATGAAGCCTCTGGCCCCAAGGTCATAATCAAGCAATAGATTTTGACTGTGACAAATGGACGTACGCGCTCTACCTACACATTCCGCATGCCAGGCTGCCCGCAGTGCGTTAGCCACTCTTATCAACTGCGACTCCACAACACTCGATCCGTCCCCTTTCATTGCTTCCTGATTGAAACCTATAGATAAACCTATAACTTTCCAATCGTTTCCATTTTCGATGCCAATACACATTTTTATTTACAATTTCACTAAGCAAAACTCTCGGAAGCCGTTCCCTTGGCAAGCGTAATACTTTCGTTATATACTTAATATTCATTTTGAGAGTGAACAAATGTAGCTTTTCAAAACCTGATTCAAGATAAATCGTATAGTTTGGAGACTTGTATGGGAGTCGAAAAATTATTTTAATAAAAATTCGTTGAACAGCTGATGAGGCATTTTTAATTATAGTATACCAATTTAAATATGCATATTTGTCTTATGAAGGGAATTAAATAAATATAGAATGTGTATGAAAACGTCTAACAAATGTGCAAGGCAATACATCTAGGAAATATATTTCTTGTGAATAATAGTAGGCACTAAGGTTTATGACGAAGATGAAATTGATTAGTTTGAATTTTTAAGAATTGAATTAGAAAGTCATTTATTGTTTTAATACAAATAATAGTAAGGAATGAAGTTAAAATTTAAATTGACCATTGAAATAAATATTACATTTTAGTTAATTTAACAAGGACAACGGCACAAACGAATCCCTATATTTCAACGGTGCAGTAACAGGATCTGCTCCTGAAATGCTTCCATTTACTGAGCCAATATTTGTTGCAAATATATTTAGCGGAGTAATAGAATAGGTATTTCTGAAATTTTTTTATATTAAATTATTAAAGAACCTATGGAATTACTACGAATCATGATCAGCTGTTAGAATTTTCATCAGTTCAAACTAAAGTGAATGGCCGAATAACACTGGATTGGATCTTTGACTCCACGTGGGGCGAAGCCCTATGGTAATTTCTTAAAATCCCTTGTTAGATTTTAGTTAAAGTTTTATGGTGATCTGATTCATGAAGTCTTTTGGAACTGGAAAGAAAAATTCTTATAGATATTGAATGGGTATACGTTATAGAAAGAGTATACATGCTACGTTTCGTTGTTGTAGATGTAGAGGTTTGGCCTAGGGATGATCGGTTTTTCGTATTTATAAAATGCCCATAAGAATAACACAAGATTGAAATTTTGACTCCCAGTGAGGCGGAGCCCTATGGGAATCTCTTAAAATCCTTTCTCTGTGGTTTCCTAGGTGATAGACAGAGTATACATGCCAATTTTGTGGTTGTAGGTGTAGAAGTTTGGCCAGGGATGATCGTTTTTTTTGTATTTATAGATATAGATGAGTAATTGTCCTGAATTAAAATAGATAAATCGCCCTGACTTACATACACAACTAGCTGGAAACCCCTTAAAATAACATTTAATCATGGTATGGGGGTGTGTCGTTCGCTGTTTGACACTAATATTGATGTAATATCACAAAAGACCTTATAAACCCATAAACTGAAACAAATTACACAACAAAAGTATTGAATTAGTGAAAGGATAAAGCATCAATACATATTGTGTGTTAAATTTAATTTTAAAAGTAAGTAGGGAACAATGGAGACTCCGAGGGCAGGAGGGACAGGAGGGCCACCCCCCCCCCCGAGCCCCCCCCCCCCGCGAATTTTTTTTTTGCGAATTTTTTTTTTTGCGAATTTTTTTTTTTGCGAATTTTTTTTTTGCGAATATTAACCTAACCTAACCTAACCTAACCTAACCTAACCTAACCTAACCTAACCTAACCTAACCTAACCTAACCTAACGTAACCTAACCTAACCTAACCTAACCTAACGTAACATAACCTAACCTAACCTAACCCATCCTAACCTAACCTAACCTCGGATCAGATTTCTGATTGCAGATTCTTGTTCGTCTAGTCAAGCCGAGAAATTTGAGTACCCACAAAGTACATTTGGACGATGTAGGGGGGGGGGGCCGCTATCTCGGTTACCATAAGTCGGATTTGAATTCTGATTGCAGATTCTTGTTCGTCTAGTCAAGCCGAGAAATTTGAGTACCCACAAAGTACATTTGGACGATGTAGGGGGGGGGGGCTATCTCAGTTACCATAAGTCGGATTTGAATTCTGATTGCAGATTCTTGTTCGTCTAGTCGAGCCGAGAAATTTGCATACCCACAATGTACATTTGGACGATGTAGGGGGGGGGGGGCGGGCTATATCGCTTACCTTAAGTCGGATTTGAATTCTGATTGCAGATTCTTATTCGTCTAGTCGAGCCGAGTCATTTGAGTACCCACATCGTACACTTTGGATGATGTTTACAAAAAAGGGGCCCGCACCACACTTTTGACCTTTTTTTTTTTTGCATTTTTGGAATCTCCTCGTCAAGCCGAGTATTCTCAGTACCCACATGACATACTTTGGATAATTAATACAAGAGTTGATCAGGGTAACGCTACAACCAACAGAGCTAGCCCATCAGCGCTTGCGGTCAATTGAACTAACAGTGAATGCAAATTTTAAGGAAAATATAATTGCAATGCTTTGAACATATACTGCAAAGGGGGGTGTATCGATACACCCCCCTTCAAGTACTCTGCACCGAGGCAGCTGTTCGCACAACCGACTGACGCGTCCAGTCTACTGTCTGGGAATGCGGATGTTGTAATTTGATACCTCGACTGGAGGGTGCAGGTGTTCACACAAAAAACCGACAAGTCGAGACCTGTCTGGGAATGCGGATGCTGTAATTTGATACCTCGACGGGAAGACGGCTGACCCTTCTAGGAACCCATAATTATAGACCACCCGCGTCGAATTCCATTAGAGCAGGGTGGTCTTTACCCCAGACAGCGGTTGAGAGTTTTTGCCCCGACCTTCTCCGAAATCCATTAGTGGGGATAGTCACCCCACATCACCAGCCCTCCTTCAGTTCAGTTCGAGAGTTCAGTGCGTGAAGACGTGTTAGTCCGATCCTGTTCCGTTCTACGCGATTTGTGTTAGTTGCTGATTATCATCATTTGCGATTTGCGATTTGCGTAAAGCACCTTTGAACTATTTAAAACGTTCGTGTTGTGCTGTATTGTTTGTGATTATTAAAACTTATAATCCATATTAAAGATGAACGCCACACACGTTTGTAACATTTGTGGTTGTATTTATGTGCGTAGAAACAATTTGGTGCAACACCACATCAGATTCCACGGCTTGAGACCACAACTACCACCACCAACACCATCGCAGCAAGGTACGTTTTTTGCGTTGCATTATTGTTTTAATCAGACCTAAATGTTAGTAATATAGGAATACGTTATGCAATATAACCGCAGAGTGATACAATTATTTTTATTTAACAGCTTTAACTATTTAGCGCGAATAGAGAACTCTGTTTTTAAAATTTAAAATTACATGACTATATCAATATAATTTAATTTTAATAACTTATGTTATTGCTCGCCCCATCAAGTCAAGTCATCAGAGTACCCACATTACAAACTTTAAAAAACAAATTTAACCCCCCCCCCCCCGAGAAAGGTCCTAAGGGGGGGGGGGCACTGAGAATTTGAAAGTACTCTAAACAAAGGTAGGTGTTAAACATACTTCACAATCTAATCGTTTTGTGCGTTTGCAGATGGAGTAGCTGCATGTCGGCTTTGTCGAGCCACATTCGTAGACCGGGGAGCTTTAGAGCGTCACATGGAAGCGAACCACCGAGTCATTCCACCCCGGGAGGTGATTGATGCTCCGCAGACGACTGCCGATGTCAATCAACACTCCGTTGAAGGTGAGAATCCACATTAAAATAACTTTTTCCCCTTGAAACTAATTACCTTTTTTATAATTATTTAACTAGGTACATGAAGAAGAAGAATGAGACCGTGACAACTGGTGTACTATTGATTTAATGGCTTAGGGGGGAGATTTTCGCTCCCCCATACGTCAGGAATTGTTGAAGACTAGAACAAGAATGAGACCGTGACAACTGGTGTTCTGTTGATTTAATTACTAGGGGGAGATTTTCGCTCCCCCTAAAACATAATGCTTCTTTAGGGTTGGCGCAGCTCAATATTGCAGCTACATCCTTAGCCTTGAACCCCGAATCATGAATGTAGACAAACAGTACAGAAGATTACATTCCCTGTTTGAAAATTGATATTTTTAATTAACAACTACATTTTGAAATGTGATTCTCAAGAGAGAGAGGGGAATTTGTATCTTTAGCAATCCTAATCTTTTTTTTATTTTTATTTTCAGATGAAGGACCGGGTCCTGGCCGCCACACCTGCCATGAATGCGGTCGCCGTTTCCGTCGTGAAATACACCTGCGTCGACATGTGGATTCGGTACACAGCAGAGTCCGCAGGTTCATATGCGGCACATGCGGCGTCGAATTCAAGAGGGAAGACAACCTGCGTCGACACACCATGCAATTTCACGGTGATGGTCAAGAACGGAGATTCCCTTGCGCATACTGCGACCGGGATTTCAACACGGGGTTCAACAAGGACCATCATGAGCGGTTCTCTTGCCCGATCATGAAGGACCTGATCCTGAACCGAGTGGCTATGGTACAGGACGAACCCCAGCCAGGACCCAGCACGGAGCCACAACCTGGAACGAGCACACACCAACAACCCGATGATGTTGAGATGACTGGAGCAGGACAGTCAAGCCCCGTATTCTCACTCATTCAACGGGGTTTTCGCAACCGCCTCCTAACTTACCGTCTGCAGCGACCGATGGAGAATCTCGTCACAATCGGAGAAGTGATGGCGCTGTTGATTGTGAGCCTTACGGAGTTGCTTGAGAACACCTTGGCGAAACACCGCAGCATTAAGGTCAACTTGAAGCTGGAGTGTGAATTCCAAAATATTCACAACAACACCTGCCTGCGCAACTTCAAAACGAAGATGACTCCGTTGACGACGACCTCGGACCTGAACCAGTACATCACAACAGCTTTTGCGAAGCTTATCAGAGAGAAGGCTGAGTGCGATCATATCGGCTCCGGGTGGACATACCTTCGCGTTCGTGATTTGGAGGTCGGCATCAACGAATACACTCCTCTAGGTGAAGATGGTCGAGCTTGGCTCCCACTGCCTACGTCTCTGGAGAACACCCAAGCAGTCGTCAATGTATCGAACGCCGATGAGCGGTGTTTTATGTATGCAGTCCTGGGAAAGTTTGTTCAAGAGAACCCTAAAAGACCGGCATCGTACACCGACGACATCATCGCCCGATACGATTGGACCAGCCTTCAGTTCCCCGTTGCTCTGAAGAGTATCAAGGCGTTTGAGCGGACAAACAATATCAGTATCAACGTCTATGGTATTGATCACACGTGCGTGGGTCAGAAACCTAACGGACGACCAAAGTACCAGGACACCGTCTTTCCCTTGAAGATTTGTAGGCAGGAGCGTGAAGACCATTGTGACATTTTGTACGTGACAACGGACGGTGATAGTCACTACGCCTACATCAAAGACCTTAGTCGACTGATCCGTCCCCAGCTTACAGCACATAAGGGTAGGATATTCATCTGTAAGCGGTGCTTCGCGCACTTTGACAACCGTCCGAACAAGCTCGGTCTGACGGGTGCACAGCGTCTGGAGGAGCACAGGCGATACTGCTCCGCTTCAGCCCCTATTCGCATGGATACGCCGAAAAAGACAGAAATCAAATTCAGCCATCCAGAGTTCACCCGACGCGAGCGTTTCACCATCTACGCGGACTTTGAGTGTGCTCTACTGCCGACCGCGGAGATGGATGAACAAGTCGACGAACCGCACGGAGGAGTAGCCACCCACATCCACATCCCATACGCCTTTGCGTACCAGATCATCGACTCGTACGGACTTGAGGAGTTTGAGCCTCGAGTCTACTTCGGGGATGATGCGTCAAAGACATTTATGGAGATGTTGAAAACTGATGTTGAGCGATTGTGGAACTTCCTGTACGAAGCAAGAAATCTGCGCCCTGTCCTGACCCCAGCGGAAACTATGCAGTACAACTCGACAGCGAATTGCTACCTCTGCGGATCGGCATTTTCAAGCGAAGACCCAAAGGTTCGTGATCACAACCACGCGCCGCCCTACGAGTTCCGTGGCGCTGCGCACAGATCATGTAACCTACGCTACAGGGAGCAGCGAGTAGTCAACTGCTACTTCCACAATCTCTCCAACTACGACGCTCACTTCATAGTGCGGGAGTTGGCGGTCGACCCTGGTGATGTTGAGGTGTTGGCTCACACGGAAGAGCGGTACATCGCTTTCACGAAGCGGTTCCTGTTCGACCGAGCAGCGGCACCGGTTGGGATGCAAGGGCGTGGAAAAAGACAGCCAGGATTCAGAGTCAGGTTCCTCGACACCTACAGGTTCCTGGCTTTGAGCCTCGCCAGCCTCGCCGCCGCACTTCCACCAGCTCAACTCTTGGAGACGAGGAAGAGATTCCCCGAAGACCACCTCTTCGATCTAGTCCGTAGGAAAGGCGTGTTCCCGTACAACTTTGTAACGTCGAACGCCGTATTGGAAGATACTACGGAACTGCCTCTGCAGCGAGATTTCCACAACGACCTGACCCTGGAGGACATAACGGATGCAGACTACGAGCATGCTCGCAACGTGTGGGAAACCTTCGGTTGTAGGAACCTCAAGGACTACGCCGAGAAGTACCTGCGCTGTGACATTGCGCTGTTGACTGACGTCTTTGAACGCTTCAGGGACACGTCGATGGCTGAATACGAACTAGACCCTGCGCACTACTACACCCTACCGTCATACGCCTGGGATGTTATGTTAAGGACCTGTCGAGTGGAGCTTGATACGATACAGGACTTTGATATGTACCTCTTCTTCGAGCAAGGCATCAGAGGAGGTATTTCCCAGGCGATCACCAGACACGCCAAGGCCAACCATGATGAATGTCGCCCTGAAGATCGACGACCTGAAGAGCCAACGAATCACCTGCTATACTTGGACGCCAACAACCTTTACGGTTGGGCCATGTCCCAGTGTCTTCCACAGGGGCACTTCCAATGGCTCAGCCGAGAGGAGATCTCGTCCCTGGATATTGCATCGTTGGACCCCGAAGGACCCACCGGCTATGTCTTGGAAGTTGACCTTCGCTACCCCGCCCACCTGCACGACCTTCACAAGGATCTCCCCTACTGCTGCGAGACCAAACGTCCGCCAGGAGGGAAATTCAAGAAGCTCGTTACGACTCTGGATGATAAGAAGAACTACATCTGTCATTACAGAATCTTGCAACAGGCGCTGGAAAACGGACTGGAGCTTGCGAACGTGCATCGCGTCATCTCGTTCCGTCAGTCTCGGTGGTTAGAGAGCTACATCCTAATGAACACCGAACTGAGGAAGAAGGCCAAGACCAAGTTTGAGCAAGACTTTTTCAAGCTTATGAACAATGCGGTCTTTGGCAAGACGATCGAGAATGTTCGCAAGCGAATGAACTCTAAGCTGGTGTGTACGCCGGAGATGTTCAGGAAGTACGTAGCCAAGTCAAACTTCCTGGACCGAACCTACTTCAACGATGACGTCGCCATTGTACACATGTCGAAAGTCAATATAGTCCTGGACAAACCGCTCTACGTCGGAATGTGTGTCCTCGATCTGAGCAAGTGGCTCATGTACGACTTCCTTCGAAAGATGAAGAACCGCTACGGTGATCGACTGAAGGTTGACTACATGGACACTGACAGTTTCGTGTTCGACGTCCAGACTGAAGATGTTTATAAGGACATGTTGGAGCATCTGGACGATTTTGACACCAGTGCGTACCCCCGAAACCATCCCTGCTACAGCCCCGTCAACGCAAAAGTCATTGGAAAGTTCAAGGATGAAGCGAACGGTCTTCCGCTGCTCGAGTACCTCGGTCTTCGCTCGAAACTATACTTCATGGACATTGTCGAGTTCGAGGAGAGGACCGAAGATGACGAGTTGCAGGTCATGACAGTGAAGCGCGCCAAGGGAGTCGCTAGAGGTGTTGTAAAACACAATCTAACCTCTGACGACTATCGGGAATGCCTCTTCAACGGCGTGTTGAAGAGAACCATCAACACCAGGTTCCAGTCCCGAAACCACCGCGTCTTCACAGTCCAAGTCGACAAGCTATCCTTGAGCTGTAACGATGACAAACGCTACATCCTTCCGGACGGTGTAAATACACTGCCTTGGGGACATGTTGACGTGCCACCTCAGCCCGAAGACATCCCTCAAGACGATGAAGAGGCGGAGGATGAGGAGCGTTGAGTGGTTGTGTCATATTACCAAAGACCCTGACTTGACTTGTAAATTATTTTGCTAAACCTAGTCATTAGTTTGTATCGAGTCTCGTAAAACTTAGAAATGTGCTCCTTTGTTCTTTTTGTTCTAGTCGTTAGTTTGTGTCGAGTCTCGTTTTGCTAGCCAAACACAAATGTTCAGGAGCACATACTCGATGTAAAATATATATAAGGTGTGTAAATAAATAGCCAAATTGTTCGTATATACATTTGTCTTTTTTTTCCTCCCCTCACATAGTCTTAAGATTCAAAAGTAAACTACCAATTCAAATGTCTGACTACTTGCTAAAAGTGTAATTGCTAAAGGAGGCTAGGATATGAATGTTACTTTAGAATCATTGTATGATAGGTATGTCCAAAATTGGGTCAGACCTAGTGTTTTCACCAACACGCAAGGGGGGTGAAAGGGGGGTGTATCGATACACCCCCCTTTCACCAACACGCAAGGGGGGTGAAAGGGGGGTGTATCGATACACCCCCCTTTCACCCCCCTTTGCAGTATGTGTTCAAAGCATTACATTCATCTTTTACGTCAAAATTTGCATCCAATATCTGTTTTGCTCGTTCAATATGTGTCTGTCTGACTAATTGCTAAAAGTAAATACTAAAGGAGGCGAGGATGGGAAATAATAAGAATGTTTCTTTTTTTATTCTGAGTACACAACTAGTTTATTGAGAAAAATGCAAAATTTCAAAACTCAATTGGTATACATTTGTGCAAAGAGTCTTCTGATCAGTGCATCGTTGTGGCCGACAGAAGAGTGTTCAAAGAGCTGCACAAAGTCCTTCATCTTCATGCCGTAGTGGGTGCGGCAGTACAGGAATACAAGGCAGTATTGACCGCAGACCAGAGTGTTGTCACTTTGAAGGCGATGTTCGTTGTACAGGTAGCGACGAGCGTTGCGTCTCAGGAATCCTTGGTAGAATTGAAGATGTGGCGGTTGACCGTAGCTGTCAAAGAATTCAATTATTCCTCCTCCTTTGTTAAGGTAGAAAGCGACCCAGTGAGTGCCGTCTTCATTGTGTGGATCAGTGTTCACAATCATAGCAGTAGATGGTGAAATATAATGGGGCAATTGATCCGCAGCGTAGACACCAACATTCTGTACGGGCAGTTTAGCCATACACTTTTGAATCTCTAAGGTATTCATTCTACTGTGTCGACGCCACAGTCAGTAGTAGGAGTAGTAGTGCTAGTAGCAAAACAAAAGCAGGAACTGGTATCACTCTCACCATCGTCAGCGTAATCATCAGCGTCAGCGATATTTGTACTTAGATGTAACCAACTGCGTAATGTGATGCAATTGGCTAGAGCGCATCGTGTGTGAGCTGTTCTGTGGTGGCGACATCGCACTGCGTTTGTTGATAGTAGACTGTTGATTGACGATAGTGATCCGCAGCCAATATCGTTGATATCCATGACATTAGTAGTACAGTGATCCGTGATGAAATTGTATCGTACAAACTCTTTTTTCTCAGCACCTTTGACGTAGACAATCGGTCGTTTGGCGATACATGCACGTAACTTTTCCTCTAGCACATGATGCCAGATATCACCTTGGTCCCATTCCAATCCGTGACAGTGTTTTGTGAGCCAATAGCTTTCACGCAGTTTCTCTTGTGATAGGAAATCTCGACTGAATGGTGATTTGGCGATATGATGCATTAGCAGTGTTCCACTGACCAATTCCAAGACGCACACTTCCTTCAGAATGTAGTCATTTGCGTTGTCCTTGAAACATTGAAAATCCACAATAATTGGAGATGCGGAATTTTTACGCGGTACTCTGCATAAACGATCCATCTTGTGCGAATGTTGGTTGTTGACTGAGGAGGAGGACGCCGCCGCCGACGATCTAACCACCAAAGTCCGCAGACACGTTGCGATGACGATCGATTTCGATGACGTTGTCAAACTCTGCGTATACCAGACAGTTGACAGTCTCTGTGAGCCCCGTGTCGAAAGCAATCTCCATACGCACACTGCCGTTGCGCACTAGGTTCCAATGAGTTGTGTCGCTTGCTGACATATCAGGTGTTAGATCGAATGCCATCAGACAGTATCCATCGTCGTAATCGTCTCTATTTATGAGATTACCAGCATCGCTAAAGTGTATGCCGGAGCCTGAAAACAGACTGTGATACGCCATCACGTATTTTCCCTTGCCGGTTTCGTAGTGTGGTTGTAGCGGTTTGGACGGCACTTGTTCACCGTCCACGTACAGCGAGAAGTAGTTGGTTTTGAAATTTTGAAAGTTAAATGGATTCTTTTTTAAATCGCCATTATAAGCGGCGTTGGTGACCAGTCCGACAATGATTCGTTTCGGCACTTGACCTAGAAACACATTGTCCAAAGTTTTGCTCCTCACTCCAAACGGCAGTGTGAATGTTTTCAATTCCACTCTAGTGATTGGGTATTTAGCTGTGCCGGTCTGAAGCGTCTTGCTGTGCGCCAACAGTACAGTGGGGCTAACTTTACACCTTCGTATCCAGAGATTCGCATCAACAATGTGCACCTTGTAGTCACCATCATCCGACATAATGGAGAAGGAATCTTTTGATCGGATCAGTTTAAAACGCAGTTCCACACCGTTCAACAGGAACTTGTTCTGATTACACATGTCCACATGTAGGCGGTCGAGCATATCGATTTCACGACTTTTATTTGTAATTTTTCGTCTCGCCTTTAGTCCATCGTTATCGTCCAGAGTATTGTCCATGTGGCCGGCATCGTCCGCGTTCCACAATCCACATGTTAAATGTGATTTCCTAGCATCATAGCCGTAATTCAGCAATGTTTCAATATACGCTCGATATGCATAAGTGTTGTTTTGTGGTGTGACCAGTTTCTGATTCATACTCATATCGACTTGACTGAATAACGTGTGCAGCCAATTGTTGACTGGGCCAATTTTGTTCGATTCATCGGCATCTGCGATTGCCGCTCCTGTCGACTTGACAATAGACGCTGTAACTTCCAACATTGTTTGCGAAAGATCGGTGTATTCTTCGCCGTTGCCGGGCACAACAAACTCGATGGGCGAATCATCAGTCAGTGTGGAGATTGGTTTGTACTGAATCCATTTGCCGCTCTCGATACTGGTCTGCGTCGGCGGTAGGGAGAATAAGTCCAATTCCGTCTTGACGCATTCACACGACTTTTGATGTAGAAACGACATTGCTAGCGTGTGTGTTAATTGAATATATCACGTACGGAAGTTCTCCTCACTGCTTTCCTCGTCTTCCTCGTCTTCTTCCTAACTGTCCTTCTCTTCTTGCTGCTGCTCTTGGATGACGACGCCGACCTTCCTCGAAGGAGTTTCGTCAAAGACTGCGGTGTGACACGACGGCCGCCGAACATGGCGCGCTTCGCGTTCCTCTTACGCGAGAGTCTCGCGTTAGTCTTTCGCGCAGGAGTAGCGCGTCGGTGTTTCGTGGTATTCTTTCGCGTTACGCGACGGTGTTTCGCGCGAGAGCCGCCGCCGCCACTTAGCACACGTTGAAGTTTGCCATCCGCCCTGCGTTTTAGCGAGTCTGTAAACTGGCTGAAATGATCTCTAGCGGCTTCTTTGGGATCCCGCTGGTGCATGGCCATGTCGCCCAAGAATCCAACACCGGATTTCAACGCCTCTTTGGCCACAGCAGAGGCTCCCGACTTGAGCAGCGGTGTGATGGTGCGGAACATACCGCCTAGGAAACTGCCAATTCCATGTCCGCGCTGGTAGGGTGCACCGCGAAATACCCTATCGATACTGCCGCCGGTCTGCTGCAACTGTTGGCGACGGTAGTAAGCCAAGTAGGGATCGTTTGTATTCATAATTGCTGAGCTACTCTTTTGAAATGAAGCTTCACGTACGACGTCCCAAAGAGGAATGACGCTTTTTTACTAGCGTGATCCCTTAGGTCAATATCGATCGTTTCAAATGTTCCTTTCATAACTGGCGCATAATGAGGACTGATGAAATGCACAGTCTTATGCGCGCCGTGTGTGTAGTTATCTCTGTCAATGTTGATAATCTTCAAAAGCGGCGCTGTAGTGTCGCCAATCAGCTGCGGTTCAATCAGATCACAATACACGTACAAGTGTGTCGGCAGTCCCATAGTCAGATTTGGTGGCCATATCGCTGTGAGGTCATTTGTCAAAACGTTCTCGTACGGATCGAAACCCAACTGGAGAGACAGCGCTTCGGTGAAATGCACTTTGCTTATACCGTCCACCATTGTCGTGATCTTGACTCTGTCCTGCTCTTTGTCATACTCAAAGTACAAGTACTGGGTTACATCCTTCGCTTTATTGATCATTTTCAATAAATCGGTTATGTTCTTGTAATAACCGGGTTTCATCTTTAGCATAATGTGCTCGACGCTGAGTGTGACGGGTATACTCGGCAGAACGAGTTTATAGTCGAGCCAAATACACGATTCATCGTCCACAGTCATAAAGGAGCATGGATAATGCGCTTCGACCAAAGCCATCTCCCACTCGCCATCGCCTTCTAATCGAATTTGTCTCGGCAGATGTGTAGTGTACTTGGACACTGTGTTTTTTGGAAAATAATCCTTTGAGCTGTTGCTGGGCAATGTCAAATAGAACTGGTTGCTATTAGGCATTTTGCAAATCTTGCGCTCTTACCCAAGAATTGAACTCGTCTCCGTAACCTGCCCACTTGACGAAATAACGCTTACTGCGACCGCGACCCTTAGCGTCTAGTATTTCAGCAATCTTGAACAGATGGTCGTTGTATATTGTCACTTTTTGTAATTCGTATTCGTAAAACTGACCAGTCACTTGTTCACCGTTCAGATCCGCCAAAGTGTACATTGGCAGAGGCATCAATGTGTTTACACGACGCACCACAAACACTTCTTTACTCCAATTAGTCTCGTAACCTTTTGCGAATGTACCCTTCTCCTTAGATATGCGCACTGTGGTGCCAACTGTCAGTTTTGCCTTAACACGACGCGGTATCTTACCGAACATGCGACGCCATACCTGATGCAATATTCGCTTATTGTCGACAGTCACATCGACTGGTCGTATTCTGTTGCCTAGACTCTTGTGAGCGCTGTTGTTGTATGCACTAACCAGTTTGTCCAACGCATCTACATAACGATATGTGTTTTTGTAAGTCAAATATCGCCACATGCGCGTTTTCAAAGTGCGATTCACGCGTTCCACTACGGCCGCTTTAACATCTGGGTTTTGTGTAGTGACATAGATGATTCCGTATTGTTTGAATAACCTTTTCGTCTTGGCACCGGTGAATTCAGTACCTTTGTCGGTTTGTAAACAGCGAGGTGTATCGGTCGCTTCGGCAAATATCTCCTCGAAAGCGTTGGCCACTTCAGCTCCTTCTTTCCGCCTCAACGTCCGCACATACAGGTGTTTGCTAAACACGTCTATTACAGTCAGTAGGTAGTTGACGCCGTCGTTGTGTTTACTAAGACCACGCATATCGTTCAAGTCCGCTTGCCACAATTCAAATGGACCATACACTATGTAAGGATTGCGCGGGAAACGCTTGCGTGCCGGTTTGTGCAATGTGTAAGTGTCCTGTGTTTGTAACCATTCAATCACTTTGCGTTTTGAAACTGGTTTTGCAGCTCGCGTTAAAGGAGCTACACCACCATACGACGAAGGTTCGATGGGATTGTAATACAAACGCTCCATAATACTGAAAACCTATCCTGTGTACGTTTCCCACTTGTCCAAATTTGACGACGGCTTGTTTCTAGTTAGAAGATCAAACTGCTCTGTCGGTGTAGATGTTACACGTTTTCCTCTAGCCGATCGTAGTCGATTTACTAGCGGTGTTCTCAGTATTGATTCAGTTGATGTGTCTTCCACGTCATCGTCTGATCCTTCTCCTCCTGTGAATGATGATCGATATTCGGCATTTATTTCCTTTAGTGCTCTTAGATTATTCATATAGTCCTTTGGCACGTTCATCGCTTTCAATGCGTTGAGCACTTCCCGCCATCCTGGCGGTGTGTAATCACGCATACGCACCTTTACTATGCAATTTAAGATATCCACTAGATTCGAGTCTGGGATTTTTACACCGTTGATGTACACTGAATAGCCACTGTCCCAACTGATTAAGCTGCCGTCACGTTTCATGAAACGTAAAAGATTGCGGGCATCAGATCTGTAAGTTTTGGAAAACGTTTCCACAATCTCTTCCACTGGGCCACCTTCCGCAGCGGGGTGCGCTCGTCGACTATGTTCAATCCCACCCGTCTCCACGATTGGTATGCTAATCGGTTGGCGTCTATTCTCTGCAATATGCAAGAAGCGATGTAACGCCTGTTTGTACAATTTCCACTTTTCACTATCGTCCATACGTTTGTTATTCAATATTTGTTGCATCTCCGCGTCGAGGCTGTTTTCACTGGATAGATTAGTCGGTCTGTTATCCGTAGCATTTGATTGCAGTCGATCAATCAACTCTTGTGGCACAACTACCATCTTCTTTGCATGTTCCATTTCTGTGCTAATGACTAGCTACTTTTCTAAAGTGTAACTTCACGCACGACGTTCCAAAGTGAAATGGTAAATGATTACCAATGTTATCTCTTAAGTCAATTTCCACACTGTCAAAAGATCTATTCATAACAGGCACATAGTGCGGATCGATGAATGATGTTGATTTATGCAATCCGTATACATAAGTAGACGTGGATATATTGACAATTTTCAATAACGGTGCGACTGTATCGCCGACCATCTGCGGCTCGACTAAATCACAATACACGTACATGTGTGACGGTAAGCCAAGACGAATGTTGGGCGAACGGATGCTTTTGTTAACTGCATCACCTTCCAGCGTCAATTCATTCGGATCGAACCCCAATTGAAGCGCTAACGTCGGACTTAATGTAATTTTTCCAACATCAGTTCCCATCGATACTTCAATGAATTTGTTGTATGAGTTTTCAACGGTGAACTTTACACCAAAAGTAATCGCTAGTTCTTGTGAATTGATATGATCACACAATTCTTGAATATTTGCGTAATCACCAGTCTTCAATTTAATTCTGTGGTTTTGTTTTGGAGTAGCTGACACTACTGGTGTTACATCGGCAGTGCTGTCCATAACCCGCGCCAACGCTTCTATGTTCACTTTTGCTTCCTCTTGCGGTTGTATGCAAATGTCAATTGTTTCGTCATTACCGACAGATAGAAATGTCATTGGATAGTGCGCTTCCACAAGTGCAATTTCCCAGTCGCCAGCGTCCAGTTGAATAGCTCTCGGCAAATGTGTTATATAATTTGCAACTGTATTTTTCGGATAATACTGCATCGAACTGTTGCTGGGCAGTGTCAAATAGAACTGATTGTTGATGCCAGCCATTTTTATCTACTCAGTGCTGCTTGTAGTACTGCGCTCAAAAGTAATGGTATAAAGATTCCACCGCCTTTTTGTATGAGATACTTTCGTTTCTTTGACCAGCCTTCGCCGCGTTTCACCAATCGACGTAGCGTCGCCTTGTGTTTGCTTAACTGACTTTTACTCTTCTTCGCCAGAGGAACGTTACCTCGCAACACGTTGTATGCGCACTCACACACTGAGCGAATGCGGCTCTTGTCACACACCTTTAACAGTGCCTTCCGCTCCTTGGGTGTTGCGTGTATGAAAGCCGTAAGCAGAGCTGCGTCCTTCCGCAAGCACGACATGATTACTACTGATGGCGAAATTACCTTTTCTTTGGCAAGTACACATAGTTGGTAGAATCGTCTGGAAATATGCAACTTCGTATTCGCATATTCTCGTCTGTTGATTGTTTCAAGTCTATCAGTAGGTAGCCGTGTGGATTCCTAGTAGCGTCAGCGTACGCCTCCTCGATGAATTTCGGGCTGTCTGGATATATTTGTCTGGCCAAGTACCTAATCTGAACTCTATCTCTAGGATTCTTAAAACACACAATGTAATGTGCATTCAGTGAGATGTCCCTCTGCCCGCGTCCTTGATGAAACAAATTTTGTGTAATGAAAAACACACTAATGTTGCGATGATGGCAACCTTTTGTGAAAAGATCCACCACACGGTTGTCGGCCTCACGCATCATATCGTCTATAATCACAAGTATCGGCTCGTTACCAGAAAAATCCTCCAAGTTTGGTAGACCTTCTACGTGGTTAATGGTGACATTTTTCGAGTCGCCGCCACCATCACCACCACCACTACCATAATGCCAGTTTATACTGGTAAATGGCGTGTCACACATTTCTGTAATGTGTTTTATAAACTTTGACACAAACAGAGACTTGCCACAACCCGAAGGTCCCGCCACAATGGCTGAGAACGGATGTTTCCACATCAAGCCCATGATTACTACTGAGCTACTAAACACCTCACAGTTACCATACTAACACTCTTAAACTTACTACCAAAGGACATTTTTGGGGTTAAGTGAAATAAATAACACAGTGGTTATGTTCTGAACGTGACTATAAGTATTGACTACGAAAACTAATTTACAAAGGTATTTACATAATCTTCAAGTCTTGCTTTACATAAACTCCAAAGGTGTGAATCTGCTATTGGAACCCCTCGGGCTGCGCTTCACCAAGCGAAGGCGTTCTCCAAACCCGCTGTTGTAGCGCTCGATGTCGGTGTTGCTCAGGACCTCGTTGAAGCGCCTAGGCAGGTAGACTCGCAGAAAGAAGTCGTCCCCGACCTGCCCCTCCAGGATCACGATGATCGTCTCGCCAAAGTGTGTGATGGCTCGCTCCATCGCAGTGATGAGATAGCCGCATTCCTCTCGGAGATCGGCTATCCTGGTGTAGAGCGGAGAGTCAGACTTGCAGTTGTTGAGGGTGGCTCTCAGGTCCGCGGTTGTTGCAGTGCCGTTCAAAATCGAAAACTCTGGCTTGAAAGTGCTGCTGCTCGACATCTCTAGTAGTAGTTGGAGTAGGTCTATGTGAGGCGTCGGTCTGGTGGCGAATGATGCTCAATCGGGCGGGGCTCCGCCTTATAAACCCTCGCCGCCATTTTCTTCTACGTGGGTGGTCCGAAGGGTCGGGCGCAGGTGTTCACACAAAAAACCGACGCGTCGAGACCTGTCTGGGAATGCGGATGCTCTAGTTGAATGCCGGCGCCACTCGTTGTTTCTTCCTCACAGCTCGCTTCTTTGGCGTTGGCTGCAAAACTGCACTGCGTTGTGTAACAGTTTGAGTTAAGCCTGTCATTTTCGGTACTCCTGTTGATTTATAGATCCACATGTTTTCCACTTTATCAACTACTTGTTTAACACTTTGGTGCATTTCACCATCTTTGTCCAAAAATAAACCGCACATGAACACCATATCTGTACCATCGTACATTTCCATTTTCAATAAAATTTGTCCTTTGTTTCCTGGGTTTTGAACTGCGAAAGTATTCCCATCGTCCATCCATGACACTATGGGAGAATCATCTGTTGGTTTTGGCACCCATCCTGGTTTCTTGGTTTCCACTTCGATGGGAGTTGGCCTCCTTCGTCTCTTGCAGGCAGTGGTCGGTTTTACAAATGACGACTGAGGTGATGCCAACGTCTGATCACTAGCATTATTGTTCATAACCTCAATCTCCTGAATAAACGATTTGATATAGTCGTCCGCAGAAGCGTAAGCGTCCATGTTCACGTCCTTACCGTGTGACTTCAACCGTACTACTGACTGGTGGTGCGTCTGCTCACCCTTGAAGTAAACTGTACGCACTCGCTGTGACACATCTTGTTGCAATAGGTTAGATGTTTGATTTTTTCACCCAACATCAGTTCCAACGGTCTGCGGAATCTAATTTCATCTATTGCGATTTGAGTCCACGTTAATTGTTGTACATCCTCGCACGGCTCGTAAGTGTACTGTGTATTTAGCTCCTCGTTAAATTTAACAGTCTGTTTTCTTTTCTTCATAGTTATATTCTTTCACATGATATTCAATATTTTTGTTTTCTTCAAAAGTATGCTGTTTCATATGTTATTTTCTCTCAAACACATCTCTCGCTCTATCCAACACTAACTTGATTGCGAGTATTTCTCGGATGTTGTTACGTTTATAACGTATTTTGTTCATTGATGTGGTGATTACTTTTCTTGCGTCATCCGCACTGGTCATCTTTGGAGCACGTATCGACTGTTACTACCTGACTAGCGTCGAAGGTTCTGGAACGAGTCCACAAGTGCATACTTATGCATTGTCAAAGATATGTTCAACTACATTAATGAAATTGTGCGAGGTTAGGATGTTGTTGTATCTGCAGTCAATGTGCATGCCGTAACTCTTCATCACTTCTTTAGCCTTATTCACTATGTTTATGCCGTTGGGGACATTTTCTCTACAGTAGCACATTGTAAATCCTTCTTCCTTTGCTTTTTTCAAGGCTTGTTTGAAATTCCTCTTCTGTGTTCGAATGCACTTGTATTCGCAAACTCCGTACTGCTCTAGAAGGGTTTCCCTAATCATCACACAAAATATATGCTTCAGATTTGCATCTTCAGGCAACACTGCCACTTTAGGTGTCTGTTCGATCAGCGTTTGATTCATGGATTGGTTTTCCATACACAATATATCATTTGTAGTTTTAAACTCGGAATTTGTTTGATCTAGCTTTCGGTTATTTGTCAGCGACTTTGTAAGTGATTGTAGCAGCCGTTGGTTCTCGTTTATAAGTCTGTACTGACCATGTTTTCTAATGGAAGGTAAGACTTCACTTGTAACCCATCTTTTGAAAGCTTTGGCTTCTGGTCTCAAGGAGCGTAAGATAAGGGAATACAATCCAGATTCGTTGATGACGGTAGACTGTAATTGGAAGTTAAAGGGGGGTGTATCGATACACCCCCCTTTGCTGTATATGTTCAAAGCATTACACCTATCTTCCTCATCAACATTAATCCGCACTGCTTGTTTTGTATCTTGATAACCTATTATTTGAGCTACATCCTTGGCTTTGAACCACGGATTATCGCTGCTATCAAACAGTACAGACAAAGGCTGGTCTTTAAACACATAGTAGGTTAAGTGAGCCATTTTTTAGGTTAGGTAAAAACGTCGGGTGAACACTGACAGAACGACCCACAGCCTATTACACAACCACACACTTCAAACTCCCGAACAAGAATGAGCCCGTGGGTGTTTGACAACTGGTGTTCTGTCGATTTAATTACTAGGGGGAGATTTTCGCTCCCCCTAACACATAATGGGTTAGGGGGAGATTTTCGCTCCCCCATACGTCAGGAATTGTTGAAGCCAAAAACAAGAATGATACTGTGGGTGTTTGACAACTGGTGATTTATTGCTCGGAATTCGATACGGGCGGACTATAATTGGTTCCTGGAAGGGTCGCGTCGCCCTCCCGTCGGGGTATCAAATTACAGCATCCGCATTCCCAGACAGGTCTAGACTTGTCGGTTTTTTGTGTGAACACCTGCACCCTCCAGTCGAGGTATCCAATTACAACATCCGCATTCCCAGACAGTAGACTGGACGTGTCGGTTTTTTGTGTGAACGTCCGCCTCGGTGCAGAGTACTTGAAGGGGGGTGTATCGATACACCCCCCTTTGAAGTATATGTTCAAAGCATTGCAATTATATTCTCCTCAAAATTTGCATTCACTGGTAGTTCAATTGACCGCAAGCGCTGATGGGCTAGCTCTGTTGGTTGTAGCGTTACCCTGTTCAACTCTTGTATTAATTATCCAAAGTATGTCATGTGGGTACTGAGAATACTCGGCTTGACGAGGAGATTCCAAAAATGCAAAAAAAAAAAAAAAAAGGTCAAAAGTGTGGTGCGGGCCCCTTTTTTGTAAACATCATCCAAAGTGTACGATGTGGGTACTCAAATGACTCGGCTCGACTAGACGAACAAGAATCTGCAATCAGAATTCAAATCCGACTTATGGTAACCGAGATAGCCCCCCCCCTACATCGTCCAAATGTACTTTGTGGGTACTCAAATTTCTCGGCTTGACTAGACGAACAAGAATCTGCAATCAGAATTCAAATCCGACTTATGGTAACCGAGATAGCCCCCCCCCCTACATCGTCCAAATGTACTTTGTGGGTACTCAAATTTCTCGGCTTGACTAGACGAACAAGAATCTGCAATCAGAAATCTGATCCGAGGTTAGGTTAGGTTAGGATGGGTTAGGTTAGGTTAGGTTATGTTACGTTAGGTTAGGTTAGGTTAGGTTAGGTTACGTTAGGTTAGGTTAGGTTAGGTTAGGTTAGGTTAGGTTAGGTTAGGTTAGGTTAGGTTAGGTTAGGTTAGGTTAGGTTAGGTTAGGTTAGGTTAGGTTAGGTTAATATTCGCAAAAAAAAAAATTCGCAAAAAAAAAAAATTCGCAAAAAAAAAAATTCGCAAAAAAAAAATTCGCGGGGGGGGGGCTCGGGGGGGGGGTGGCCCTCCTGTCCCTCCTGCCCTCGGAGTCTCCATTGTTCCCTACTAAAGTAGTATTTTAAGAGTTGAAATATTACATAAACCAGAATTGGTTGCAGCTGCAACGCTACTACTACAGTTGTAGCTGTTACCTACAAACATTGCTACAACACCCTAAGGTCCTCTTACTCTAAGTTACCTTGTCACAGTTCTATTGCAATGCAGTTTAAAACTCTGAAACTACGATTAAATAATAAATTCGAATGATCAACACGTCGACCTCTTTAAATGGACACATCAAACATAATTGTCTTATCAAATATTAGAAAGTGACGTGACAGCTTTATTTAGATTTAATTCCATAAACGTTTTACATTTAGTACTTATAAAGTTATATCATTGTTACTTTAATATTTCAACAGTAAATAAGTATAATTTTGAATACTAATATCCTGCTTTTTAGTTTCATAAATGTAAAAGTAGTACGTACTCGATATTCTGAACGCACATGAGGTGAACATGTATTAATGTAGAGATTTTACTTCCCAATAAATCAATCACTGTTATCTGTTGATTTTTTTTGTAAATCACAATAACTGTTTTAGAACTCAATAAGTAATACGGAATTTATAATAAATATCAAAATTATAAATAATTTATTTCTTAAACAGCAATTTGTTACATGAAAATTTCCACGTTATACATAAATAATTAAAATCTACAAATCCTTTACAACTATTCTGGAATTGTAATGGACCACTCAAAGCACTTTACATTATAGTGCACTTTGAAGGAAATTCATAACTTCACAACGTACGAATGTGATATACTTAAATGATATGAAAATGTCCTACTAAAAACGCTGATATTGCTAATGGTGAATGCAAACCTGCGTACTCAGCCCCCACGTTATTGTTATGGAGAATAATTAAAATGTTATATATCGCTTATTTGTGAATATATTTTTATGGAACTTGGTAGGCGGCTTTATGTGGTATTAAGAAATATATTATGGATTGGAAATTCGCTGAGTACGCAGGTTTGCTGCGAGGGGTGTATTAATCGACATTTGATGGATTTTTTCTTTTACCACTATTAGTTTGTTCCCACTTTAAATTACACCATTTAGCAATACATTGGTCATCCTTCTGACCGGCAACTTTTTTATAAATCTTTAAACAAATTTATTTTTCCCTAGCATTTTTCGCTGAATTTATTATACTTTAATCACTAAAAAGAAACACAACAACAAAATTGTAAGGGTAACAAAACGTTTGGAACTTTTTTTAATGACTCATCATAATTAAAATATTTAGAACTTATTTTGACAGATAACTAAATTACACTCCATTAAGTATAAGGACTTTGGGTGTATATAACAAACCAATACTTCAATAAATAAAATAAAAATGTTCATGAAATATAATGAATAGAATAATATTTTTAATACATCTAAGTGGTAATGCTTAAACAGGGGTAACATTTGTTTACGTTAAATATGAATCAAAAAATCTCAAATTAAAATATTTTTCCCTCAGTCCATAAACATTCCCTTCACAGTTTTACATTAACAAATCTTTAAAATTTACATTTAGTGAAATCCCCTCTCCCCTAACATTAGCATGCAGGACTATGGTCGATCCATGGTAGCGTCAGAGACGGACATGTCAAGAGAGCCATAATCAGATACGTCATGTCATACAACCCTTGACGCCTGGTCTCATGGGTAGCTACTACACGTGTTGCATTCTAACATCACCACATTACCACTATAATAGTCATATATTATGTTTGATTTGATTACCAAGCTTTTTATTGCTAGCCAAAGTGGATATTTGTTTATGGCATCAGCATGAACTAATAATATAATCAAGAAGTAATGACAAAAAACCTATAAATATTGACTACATTTTGTTACTGAAATAAGCTATATGCTTAGCTTTGTTGAATACAAGATTAAAGGTTATACTCTAGTCATAAAAAGCAATGGTATTATCTTGGATCTTTTGTAGAGCATATGTTAGCTAAATTATGTCACCTCTACTATACATTGTAGTAGTCCCTAGGGTGGTGTCCCGTTCAGCTATACTGTACTCGGGCGTGTCATGTCACATGTCTTGTGAACACAATGTCACAGAGTCCCTGTAGAGAACGATTCCCCCTAAATATCCGGTGTTGGTTGGCGTAGTTCTCTACGAGGAGGTCATAAGAATTATGTTTTTGTATTATTAGCTGCCTAATAATTTGCACGCGAATAGTAGGGGTAAATTAGTAGTCCAGTCGACAGAATATTAATTTCTGTCATCTGACACAAACATTTCTAACGGACCCAGCTCCCATTACCCCCGCACCCACGCTACTTAAATTAACTTTAAGAATCGTTGTATGTAGTTTCTTTTATAAAGAAGCCTATTACTTGTGTTATTTCACGTATGATTCATTTTTCTCTTGAAAAAAACTCAACTTCCCGTAGCGTTACCGTAGGCCTATAAACCTATGCGAGAATCTAAAGTCAGAAATGTACCGTTAACGGAAACATAGGGGCTAGGCAGTGGTGACCGCTCGTGAAAAAAATCACTGCAGTCTCCTGGGATCGAACCTACGTTTGACCATGGCTGACTTGTAAGGTCAGCGCTTTACCTCCGAGCCAGCGACTGTAAAAAGTTTTTTTTTCGTTACGTTGCCAATAAATTGTTGAACAGATGATTGTTCTTAAAAATTATGTATTTATGATATAATAATATATTTATATACTATTATATAATAATAAATAAAACCTATTTTAGGAAGACATCAAATACAATTTAGTTTTTATCTTAGTTTTCCACTGATAAATTATTCAGGGAGTACAGATTTACTTATACCTGTGGTAATAATATTCATAAAACATGTTTAATTATTATTTTCACGGGTATTTAGTATTATTATATGATTTCAAAGAAAATGCTTTAATACAAAATTTACTTTCGTGAAAACTAATAAGAAATATATTATCTTATAAAGATACTTCCGTGTGCGTGTTTTTAAAGCTTGGATGTATTTTAAATATCCCCTGTTCTTAAGACAAACTTTAAGGATTCTTAAAGATTACTTAGTGATCTACACAGTAAGATTGTAATGTAAACAAAAACTTCAAAAACTCATAAGTTTTTAATTATATCGTGTACTATCTCTTAAATTCGGTAAGTAACGAAGTTACGAAAAAGAAACAGTGTAATGTTAGTCTTTTTTAATAAAAGTTAGTCTCTATCACAATATTTATGATATTGTATATTAGCGAATTTCCCCTGTAGGGAAGAAGCTATTACCGTAGACGGCATGGTAAGACCTAGGCCCGGGACCATGATAACATTTTGTTTTGAGGTCCCCAGATGCCAAAAACACCGTTCCAAACTGTATATATATATTTTTATATATATATATATATATATATATATATATATATATATATATATATATATATATATGTGTGTCCGTGGGTGCGATAACTCGTAAAAATGGTCCGATTTTGATGAAACTTGGTACAAACCTGTAAAGCAACATTTATGACAAAGTTCGAAAACCAGCCAGATCGCTTCATCCAAAGGGGTATCTTGGGGGGGTTTTGTACCCCAAAAATAGGTTTTTTGAGTTTTTTACATATAATATTTTAGTAAATCAAATTTTCATTTTCACCATTGAATTCAGCTTAAAAAAACAAACAATTTGGGGTTTTGTCATTGCTCTACGTCAATTGGTTACAAAGATATTGTAAATGATAAACACAATTCGTTGTCCAATGTTATTCTTATGGAGAACAAGAAAAATTGTATATCTTGATTATTTATCAACTTATCCTGACGAAACTTGGTGCATTGCTTCACATAGTTATTGTCTATTGATATTTGAACAAAAAAAAATGTTTTTGCCGATAGTTCTCGTAGCAGAAAATCTGCGTACTCAGCCCTCATGTTATTCTTATGGAGAATAAGTAAAATGTTATCTCCGTTAATTATAAAAATAAATTGATAAAACATGTTATGTGGCTTTACCTAGTTGACTTACATTGATATTTGTACAAAAACCTATTTTTGGTGTTCCTTGTTTCAGCAAACCTGCATACTCAGCCGCCATGTTATTCTTAAGGAGAATAATTAAAATGTCATAAATATTTTATTTACGAATGTATATTGATGATATCATTATATTGATGAAAATTGGCATGTGGCTTTATGTGGTATTAAGATACATAAATATGCATTGAAAATTCGCTAACTACGCAGGTTTGCTGCTACGGGGGTATTTTTATGATTATTTAATATGTATTATTTTATTTATTAAATTGATAAACGATATATACAGGCTGTTAATGAATACTCGTAAACATACACCCATATACGTAGTATAACAGTCCAGTTTATTTATCGATTGTATCGAGTATATTTTTCTAAGTTACTAACACAAGAAGTAGTATACAAAGATAACTTTCGCTATGACGACACTGCAACGTCAAGTTAACTTTCAGGCTATTATTGACTACGCGTAGAAATACACCGCATATTAAAAAGGTCCAGTTTATTTATCCAACGTACTGAGTATATGCTTCCAAGTTATTAAGACAGCAAGTAGTATACAAAGCCAATTTACGGTTTGTCGACACTGCTCCGTCAAGTTAAATTAGTTTAAAGATGTATGTACTTGATAATAAGCTTCTAACGTCCTTTTGCATAGTAATTTATGCATAACATGACAAAGTGAATTAAACAACACACTACCTAACCCTTATCACAAAGCTGTGTGTTTTGTGTTTGTGTGATACTATTGAACTAACAGTGATGCTTAATGTGGTGGTGCATTTAAATATAAGAAATACATATATTTTGTGAGACACGTATCACATAAAATAATGTACATACATAAATATTGGTTTATTCAAGAAAACCTCCGTCTAAAACCTTAATATTAATTTTCCTTCCTCTATTAAAAATAAACTGTAAGAATGTTGTTTTTGATTTATCTAATCTTATGAATTTTAATACAACTTTGCTCCCGAAATTATGTTGATAGACCAAACTGTTACTTGCTTCTAAGTAACTTAACATATGTTTATAAGTTTTACATCTTATGGTTTTTTATATAATTATTATTATTATTATTACTATTATTATTATTATTGCAAACAATCTCCATAATATCTTGTAAACAAAAGGCCAATATTCACTGACAATTACTATCACTATTGTTTTATGTAAAGAGATGTTTTTTTTAATGTAACTCTGGGTATTATAGTGTAGGAGCTCATAGTGTATTCCTGAATAGCACCTCTACTATTTTAAAACTTTCCTTACATTAGATATACCACACTAATATGTACTAAAACCCAAAACTGTGCACAACGGTGTCCACCTGTAGATTATTATGCCACAATAGAATAGTTTTATGAATTAAATTATGGATTTTTCTCTCTTGGTTTTGGTTTGGATTATGAATAGTAGAGAAAACTTAAATTTAATGCTTAAAAATGGGGATAACACTGTAATGAGCAGCAAAAGTGGCCCACCTATGAGCAATAAATTTAAGATATCTCCGTTATCCGTAACTTAATTTTTAAATATAATGGATGCGTAATGCTATGCTGTTATTAGCATGGAATGTTTTACAAACTTGGGTTATTTAAATTGTTTTTATATTTCTTTCAATTTTATAGAAATTCAACATTAAATATAACACACCGCTTCAACTTTTATTAACGGAAATTTGCACAGTAATGACATTGCAAAAGGGTTTTTGACCTTTTAATTACATTTTAATTACAAGTTTCATTACATATATTTAACCATTTTTAAGAGATTAAGGTTTTTGTAAATAAATACATACCAACTTACATACAGTAAAACGTATCAAAAAGAAAACATTCAAGCGTTATTTGTTTATTTTAACCTGTGAAATAACTTGTCATAAAATATTGGTTTACTAACTAATATGTACATACTACTATCCGTACTAATATCAATATTGCACAAGCAAAATATCAATGACGTAAAACACTCGCAATAAAGCAAATGAATAGGCCCATTTGTGCAATGTATATATATATATATTTATTGTATTTATTTTTAACTTTTCTTTTACTTTGTCATTGTCAAGTAAATTGAGTGAGTTGAGTGAACTTAACTTACTATTATTAGGGATATCTTTGTAAAAACTGGTTTAATCTTGTATATTTTGTTCTGTTGGACAATCAAACATATCATAAGCACTCCTGGTATAAATTTTATTACGTGGAGTTTTAAATAAATAAAAATACGAATAAAAAAAACTTAGAAAACTAACCACAGTAAAAACTTTTATGTTTTTTTATATCAGCATAATTCCAAATTTTAATAATTGTTTACGCCAAATATCGTTATAAAACAATTTAAAAACATTATTAAAATATAAGGTATACCTACAATAGTATATATGGTCAATAAATGTGTGGGGTATTAAATCCTATCTTAGTTTTTACTAATTGACCCAAACAGCCACGACGGTTTTATGTTTCTTTAAGAACTGTTTTATTGCTTTTGTTAAGGAAACAACCATTAAAACTTCCAAGATGTTTTATGCCCAGTTTTAGGTTGTTTACAATATAACAAAGATAATTGTTTCCATATTAGTTAGTATGAGTTAGTATTTACAAAACCTTTTTTATGCTATACTTATTCTGACTATAGTCTTGAACTTTATACATCCTAAAAAAAACTATTTTTCATGTGTTTATATATATATATATATATATATATATATATATATATATATATATATAATATTAATGTGGTGTATTTAAAGCAAAGTTCATGAGTGGCCTTGTAAATTATAATAATATATTATGTTAAACATACTTACAAGGAAGTTTAATTTGAGTTCCCAGTGCAATAGTATCAAGGAACTGTATTCTTATTTCTCCCCCTGTAATTAATATATGAACATTTTTGCCCGCGTCCAAATACTAAAAGTAAATTCATAAGTAGAAATATTGTTCTGATTTTACCAAAACAGATTTTTATGTGATGTATGTGTGTGTTGACAGTAATATTTTATAATCGTAAGTTATCCAAAGTAACCCTTAGAGTTTTTAATAATCAGGCAAATTTTCTTAAATTTTGACCAAAGATTATACATTACAAATTTTTCCACTACAACGGTGGGATATAAACAATATTTAAAAACAAAAATATTAAGTTTATTTAAACGACCCAAATCATGTTTATTCTGGTTTAAACATTAGTATTATCTCTCTCGTAATAAAATTAACATTTGTCAATAGTTAAAAGCCTGTTTTATCCGTAAATAACAAACGTTTATTCCAAACACAAGCTCATTTTCTACGTAATTAGTGTGTTTGATTTCAATCAGATTGGCAATTGCTTCATCTATAAATATTTACCGGCATAACATTGATATTTACTTATATAAATGAGAAAGTTCAAAATAACAGTAGTGTTTCCATGACATTACTTTTATATTGATATAAACTATTTTTTTAAATAGATTTCAAAAATGAGAACATAATGTTTTTCTTAGTTAACTTTGATTTGTTATTTTAAATATTATGCTAGTAAATATAAAAACACATTGCTTCTTTGTTTTGGATAAAAACCTAAATTTACCATTGTTATTATGGTTATTTTAATTAATTAATTAAAATTAATTAGTTAATATTATACATAATTGAAAATGACTAAAATTATACAATAAATAACAATAAGTATCACACTAAATACTCAGTAAATTATAAACATTGTTATAAATTTAAAAGGTTAGCAATACATTAAATAATTCTTCATAATTATGAAATTTAGTAATACGAAATCTGGAAAATTATTTTTAATCAACTGCACTCTTTCTTTTTTGGATTACAAGTAGAAATGCAGTGTAATAAAGTTATTGCGGTTGGTTTAAGGAAGCTTTTTACTTGGTTGCATATTCAGGGTGAACACAGGGCATTTAATTAACTTTTGAGATTAATTTTAGTTAAGTGTGTTTAATTTGCAAACTTTGCGTTCAGTCTAGTTTTGTCGGTTATATATTTAACTAGTAAATTGGTTTCTTAAGTTTCTAACAAGAGTATTTCCGTTATGTAAAAGTATGAGGTACAAAGAAATCTCAGAAGTTATATTTTATTTTAAAATTAAACTACATAAAAATACATGAATACTTCTATTTTATGACACATGTACTTAATATTGAAGGGTTATTCGCATGTAGCACCCGAAATGTGTAATGCCCTTTCTTCTGCTCAGTCAGATTTAAATCATGTTTTTTATCCTTTGTACAGTATAAATTAAATGTTTATGTTTGTCATATGTTTTGCTGACTTGCATGTAGGCCTATAATAGTGTATTTTGTAATTTTATTTATTCAGCATTGCATGAAAGGTACCATCCTTTCCATCCATTGCATGAGGTATACCATCTTGACGAAGTTTGTTTTTTTGCATACCAATTTGCGATTTTCTCGCTTTCTGACGATATTTTAGATATGGGATTAAAAGGCGTCTTACAACACTTAAACATATATTTACACTTATACTTTTTTCACATAACAGACGGTAAACATATATACCAGATGGTACAAGGCTATCGATTTAGACCAGTCACACCAGTTATCATCAGCCCAATAATAGAAACCAAAATCAATTTATCTCTATACTTAAATTTTTATTTAAATATATACAATTCTTCCCAAACATTTATTTCATTTCCTTTTATACAATTCTTTTGAATGGTGAAGTTTTCTTCTATTTTCCCTATGGTGTGGCCATTTTCTTAAAGATGTTTCGCTACGTTTGATATTTCCGGTTCCCAGTTCTTGCAAGCTGATACATAGTTCTTAAATCTTTTAACAAAGTTAAGAGATTGACCGTAATAAAAGTTATCAAAGTGACAATTAATTTTGTAAATGCCGGGCATGTCGAATTTGTAACAATTTTCTATCTTGGGATTTAGCATTCAGTTCACATTATTTTGCGTTCTGAAGGCTACATTAACTCCGTATTAATAACAACCCGTATTTACATCCCGTAAGTAATAACAACACGTAATATGCTAATCAAAAGTTGTTTTAGCGAATTTCCCCTATAGGGAAGAAGCTATTACCGTAGTCGGCATGGTAAGACCTAGGCCCGGGACCATGATAACTTTTCGTTTTGAGGTCCCCAGACCACAAAAAGACCATTCGTTCGATACTCCATGAGCACGATAACTCTCGTAAAAATGATCCGATTTTGACGAAATTTTGTATAAATATGTAAAGCAGCATTTATGACTTTAAGTTCGAAAACCAGACAGATCGACCTATCCGAAGGGGTATTTTGGGGGGGGTTTTGTACCCCAAAAATTGGGTTTTTGAATTTTTTACATATAATTTTTGAAAAAGTCAAATTTTAGTTTTGACCATTCGATTCAGCTTAAAAAAGCACACAATTTGGTATCTCGATCATTCCTCTACGTCAATTGTTTACCGAGATATTGAAAGTGCTAAACACAGTACGTTGTCTAATGTTATTCTTAATGAAGAAAAGAAAATTTTTTTATCTCGCTTATTTATGAACGTATACTGACGAAACTTGGTATACAGCTTCATCTCGTTGAGGTCTATTGATATTTGCTCCAAAAAATTGTTTTTGCATAATCCTCCCGTAGCAGCAAACCTGCGTAATCAGCCCCCATGTTATTCTTATGGATAATAATTAAATGCTCTGTCTCCCTTAATTATGAACATAAATGAATAAAAACTAGTATACGACTTCACCTAGTTGAGTTATATTGACATTAGCATAAAAACCCATTTTTTGTGTTCCTTGTTACAGCAAACCTGCGTACTCAGCCCCAATGTTATTCTTATGGAGAATAATTAAAATTGTATATATCGCTTATTTGTGAATATATTTTTACGAAACTTGGTAAGTGGCTTTATGTAGTATTAAGACATTTATATCTCCATTGTAAATTCGCTGAGTATGCAGGTTTGCTGCGACGTGGGTATTTAGTTATTGTAACATATGTCTTAGCTTGTTTTTTGGCATGTTTGTAGGCTTGGGCCTACCATATATTAAAATTTGAAATTGAAAATGTCCAGAGTATGTAAATTTCAATTTGATTGACTCAAATATTTATTGATTGCTGACCATTATCTGTATTTGGAGTGATGTAAGTTGTTGTATCATTAGCCATTGTAAGGTCGCATGAAAGTAAATTTGTCATTCATTTGTCTAAATATCCTGCAAAAAACTGGTTGCATAATAAATATAGACACTTTTGAGTTATTCCTGCAATATTATTTTAAAATATTTATCTATTTCATGCAATTTAGGAATTTCATAATGTGTACTATATTTGATTTCAACTCTTACCAACACACCTTACACACAGAATATTGCACCATATACTCTCGTAAGCTGTCTCAAATTTATTATTGTACAGTACTTAACTTAGAAGAATGAAATAACAATTGTTCCTACTAAACAGACCCTCAGGAATAATGTAAAGATATTCGTTTATTTTAAATGTAGAAAGATACCTTAAGGTGAATGGCGATCTTAAGGTCACTTTAATGCGAAGCTAAACATTTTCAAAATATAATAAAATGTCATATTGTACATGCTAACAAAGCCCTATAGTAGAAAGCTTTTTTGGCGGTAACAACCCTGAAGAAGCCTTAAATGTTGTAATTCAGTGGCCACTTCTGAGAAAAATACAACCTGAAACACACAGAGTACCTTGTATTTCACAAATCATCAGACAAACTCTTCCTTAAAACAATCTGAAAAGCTAAATTTTTGAAAATTTTTAACATGTCCTGAACAGTTTAAAAGGTCAACTTATAAAATCCGTCAACAAGAATGGTATTGTAAAGGCCTTATTAAGCCTAGAAATGTTTTATTTTACGTAAAACTCGGATCGATTTCCATTTTGTTGTAATTTTCAAAACATATTTCTTCATATAAAATTAATGTTATCTGCGCTTAACACGTTTATGCATTCTAATGTCACTTTTATTTGTGTTATGTATGACAAACATTAATTTTTTTATAAAAATGAGGTCTTTGGCTGATTGAAAAAAAAAACAATTGATACGTGGTTGATGTAAAGCAGAAGATTACAAGGGTTTACAAGACCTCTTAAAATATTTGTTTGTTGACCATTGCTACTATTATATAACTGGTACTTGTTGTTCGTATTATATGGATCTTTTATGGATTTTGGAATCTAGTTTTTAAATTTTATTTTAAAGAATTACTGCCATGTAGCATATAAGAATAAAGCTGCAATTATTAAAAATAAGACATTTAAATAGGAAAAAAATGTGTTTAATGATTGAGAAAATACAGGTTATTCTGTAAAAGTTAATATTTATCTCAAAAATGATCGCCTTTTTTTGGATAAGGTTACGGATTCGTAAATCATGTTTTCACAAAGATTTTTTTCTGTTACATGCCTTTACAACTATGTACAATATGACTTAGTTTATATTAGAAAACTTTGAAATTAGCAGTTATTATCTTAAGTTTTAAGAACAAACATCATTGATTTGGTATAAAATAATTTTGTTTCCTTCGTCCTTCTAAGTTAAGTTCTTCGTCTGTATTACCTTTCTGAGGCCCTTAAGTGAGACGATCTATATACAAGTTTAATTTAATGCATAAGCATAAAAAAGGGTACCAATAACATAAGTTTAGTTAACACATAGCCTTAGTGAGGGGCGGGTAGGAGGAGCTAATGGTAAGCTAGTATATTAGTTCACTTACTATTGAAGTAAACTGTTTCAACCAAGGATAAAATCTTCTCAAATAAAATTAATGCCTATAAGAATATACATTAAGTAGCCCTGCTGATATTTTTTAAACCGTTTCATAATGGGTACCTATGACAAAAGGGGAACATAGTGTCTAATTTCGACTCGGTTGGTCCTATAGTTATGGGCATCTTGTGATAGCCCAGTATGTGGGATTTGGATAATAAAGATATTTAGAATATATAAATTAGTAAAACGGAGTAGGAGTTATGACAAGAAGAATTATGAGTACAGTTCAAACAGTACTGTGGTAGTTCATGCCTAAGTATATATATATTCTTTTTCTTTATTCGATAGAATTAGAATAAGAATCGTTTATTTGTCATAAGACACATGGATGCATTGACAATTGACACACACACACACACACACACACACACACACACACACACACACACACACACACACACACACACACACACACACACACACACACACACACACACACACACACACACACACACACACACACACACACACACACACACACACACACACATTTATATATATAGCATGGCTACAGTCAGTATGATCATTACTAAAACAACATACTATCTATCTATCTTAAGGATAAAAACAACAACACATGTTGGATCTGTAGAACAATGTGCATTATTTGAGTTTAAATTTTAATATTGGATTAAAATTAGATAAATAAAATAACAAAAATTACAAATATATTTATTTTATAAATGTAAGATTGATAAAAATCAAAACAAGACTAGAGCTGAATTTAAATTTTGGCCATGAAGTCGTCAATAGTATAAAATGGATTTCTTAGAAGCCAGTCATAAAATTGTCTTAAAAAAATTAAGAAATTGTCTTAAAAAAATAGCTGAACAATATTGCATAATTGATTAAATATCGTACTAAACATAACAACATCACTTTTCAAGGTTTTGCTTAGCCAATTATTAAATGGTCTATTTATCTGACAAATACATTCAAAGAATGTACTTGATACCTATATTAACAGCCCGTATGATAAGAGCATAATGATAAGCCGCCCACATCTTTAAACCTATTAAATCTATATTAATAAAAAACAATATTTTACAGTATGTTCATTAATAAGTACTTTTTTATAAACTAATATTTTGTTTGGTTTATAATTGACAACATTTTTTTACTACGATTACCTAACAAATAAGATAGATATTAATACTTTTTTAGTTTTTCAACTTTGAAATGCCTCGTGATGTGTTAAATGCCACAATCAAGGTCAGCGATCCCTGTCCGATAGCCACTGAGATATTGTCGGACAATTTGCCCTGTCAAGGCAATAACTTACCTGGGCTTTGTTGGCTTAGGATGAGCTCGTAACTTCAAGGTTCACTTTAGTATATTGTGTTAGTTTTATAGAATAATATATATAATTTATCATATAAAAAACTATCGTTTCTTTATTTTGTAATTAATTTTTTTAAGCAATAGTAATTTTTTATACTGACATATGTATTTAATTTTACCGGATAGTGAACTTTTACTCCTAAATATCAAATTACTAAAGGTTGCCTTGAATACGAAACTGTAGTTCATTGGTTGATGCATTATTTCCTCCCTATCGTATCTGCGAAGTTGGAAGTAAATTGATACATTCCATGTAATAAGTCTTTAGTAAAATTTAGTTCTTTAGTGATATATATACAAAACAGGGCAAATATATATAACTTGTCAGTGTTATCTGTACTATGAAACTAACTTTTAATTCTGGTTTTGATGTTTTACTAGTTTTAGTTTATATTTTAAGTACAAAAGAAGTCCATAGTATCGTTTGAATAGCGATACGTCTGGGCATAGATAAAAATCTAGTATGAATCCTTTCTTCGTAAATAATATTAAATATATAACATAGTATAAGATAGCTAATCATCTCCTAAAGAGATCCATAGTTTAAATAAACGAGGATAGCCTGATTGAAGCGAATTAAAATCTGTTTCCTAAAGAGTGAATACGTCCTACAAAACCTATCAAAAGAAAACTTGTAAGTCTCGATGATCTTTTAAATTAACTTATATGTGTTTTAATAAAAAACATTTATCAAAGGTTTTACGTTTATTATTACATTAACTGTCCGAGTCAAAAATTTATCGTGATAAGCATGTTATAAGATTATTCATAAAATTTACAAGTACAAATTATTGTTTGTATTGTATAGCAGAACCGTAACATTTAGTTTTATGTTGTCGTGTGATAAATTAAATCTAATGTTTTCTCTTACTTACTGTATTTCTCTAACAAGTTTATCCAATAAATGTTTGATAGTTGTAGTAGTAGGGACGAGGTTTTCCTTCTCAGGTTTATCAGCTTGTGATGGCACTTCGCATTCATCAAATTATATTAGTTTTGTTAGTAGGTCATATCCACTCTAACGAATCATTTTCAACAAGAATTTCATTACTTCTTCATAGCTTTTAGTAAGCCTTGGATCTAAATGGAAAAATAAATGCAATATGGCTTTTAGTGATGGGATTTCTTTTACAGGTATAATTTACTTTGTTTCGCTTTAGAGCGATGTCCATTTATAGTTGTAACAGAGTTCAATATACATGTATAGAATTTTGCTAAGCTCCGCAAGTAAATCTTAATACTTTATATTAATTCGCTGAGGAATTTCATTTTCGGCCCACTACGTCGTTATTTCTCAAACTATTTGGAAAATTGCTGTGTCATTTTAAAGTTTTTAATTTGCAAATTCAGGCCAAACGTAAAATTAAAAAAGAACTCTTTAGTTTTTTAAAATATTACCATTTAAAAATTTCTGCAAGTTATTTAAATGGGAGAATATTTTTGTAGGAACTCAACCTTAGTTTGAGAATATTGGGTAACGTGTGGTCATGGAACTTGTACCAATCTGAAACTTCAATATTCCAATATTCCCAAAGATTTTCAGATTGTTGATTATCTCTCTTAACCGATATAAAGTATAAAGTCCTCATTTTTCCCCATGTTGTTCATATGGGAGTATTTTAGACTAGAAACTCAGCCTTATTTTGAGACCGGGCTATGAAATTTGTACTAATTTAAAGCGTCAACATTCCGTACTCCCCAAAATTCTGAGTTTTATAGATTTCTCACTTTAAATTCGTTAAATACAAAGTGTAATTCTAAAATTTCCCCATTTTATTCACATAAGAAAACATTTTACTAGAAACTTGGCCATAGTTTGAGAAAACCAGGCTAAGTGTGGTCATGGAATTCGCACCAATTTGATACTTAAACATTCTGATACCCCCTACGATTGTCAGATTTATCATTTTATTCTTTTAAGTTTGTTAAATTATATAAAATGTAATTGTCTACAATATTTTTTGGTTGGATTTATAGTCTGTTGTGCTTACAGCAAACAGCTTATTATAATCCTGAAACTGTGATTTTCATTACGCAGCTGATCAGCTCATCAAGCTTCTGACTTATTTTCGTCTGTAGTAAACATCAAAAGTAACCTTAAAAAATTAACATATTTTTAAGTGTTGATTTTTAGTTTTGGAATTTTTTGACTTTGTAACTGTATCGTTCCACATATAAAGGTGCATTTTCATTAATTTGTAATTTATTCCGTAGGTATATATTACAGTTATTTCATTGTTGGGGACTATTTATACAGGACACCGTAATATTACTTAACCTTAATATTGCAGCCGTCGAATTTTGACGGACACCCACTAGTTATTATTAAGGCGTTTATCTAAGTTATTGTAAGTAAGCTGCTTGCAGTTATATCAGTAAATAATATTATAACACAATTTTAATTTCTTTGTATTTTTTACTTTTACTTGTTTATACTTATGTACTCATACAACAAACTAATAGTTTTTCTACTTAAAAATCCTTATTTAACTTACAACGTTCATGTGAATATTTTTCATTAGCAATTTGCTCAGCTACATGGGGAAAAGTAAACATAGGGCGTGCAATTAACTTGGTAATTATGTTTAACAAGGTTTACTTTGAAGACTTTGCGTTGTGTCGTGTCGACAATAAAAACTTATTTCATTAAACTTTCCATATAATTCTATGGAAGGGTCGCAATTATGACTGTTATTTTAATATTTACAATTTTGTATAAAAAACATTATTTTATCAACTTTAACAAGTTAGTAAAAAAACTAATTTTTAATTTCACTGAGGGTTTTTGATTTATTTTTTAATAAATTCCTCATTTTTTTCATTCACTTCTAACTAAAGTGAGAAGTGGAAATAATTTTGTTCTTGCTATTGTTACTGTAATTGATTTGTTACTTCAATATAAACATTGATATTGAAAGGCAAGATAAAGAAGCTTTTAAGATAAACCACTAATATTGGAAATAGATTTTTGAGAAAAATTCTGAGCAAGTATTAGAGAATCTATAAACTTGATGACATTGAACAAAATTCTCAAGATTTATTTAATAGAAAATCCATTTAACATTCTAGAAGAGTTTTTAGAGGAATCATAAGACAAATTACAAAGATGAAGACATTATATCAACAATAATTTTTTGTAAATTTAATCCTAATTAAGTGCATTTTATAGTTTATAAGAAATTGTACTATTTGAAAAATTCATGCTCTGGCATGTTGGTGTAGATATAAATAAAAAAACAAACTGTATTGCTAACTGTTTCCCTATTCTTTCAGTAAGGATATTAATTGGGCTCAGTAAACATTTGTGCAAATCATTAAATTGACATAAAGTTGTTGTCATTCAATGGTTTGGCCTTCAGGCCTAGAATGAATCACTAGTTACATTGCCCGTATTTCCTTAGTATATGTTAAGTTCTAAAAAAAAGTCCAGCAACTTGCACTTATACACTATCGAAATAAAAACATAAAGCATGTTTTATGAGTAAATCTTTGGTCCAGGCTGAAAAATGACTCATTATTCCCTATAAAGGGACGAACAATGTCTAACAAAAGTATGCCGTCAAATATGTACCGTTTAAAATATCCTTCTTTAATGTTACTGACCCCAGGGAAAAATAGAAGGTGTGGGATAAATATAGATTAAATTGAAAATGTCTCGGTTTTCCTTATAAAGGAAAAACGGTTATGTCGTCCAGAAAATATCTGTTTAAAATATCCTTATTTGATCTTATTGAGCCCAATGATGCCTAATGAGGCTCAGAGTAAATATAGTTTATATTAAATACAATCTGTTTTACGTGCTAAGCTTTTTGATTAACTCGATTATTGTATTAAAATATTTGTTCAGATATCGCAAAGATTGCGTCTTTATCAGCGAATAAAATGTATATACAATTAATTAATTGTACATTATTAGCCACCGGCGGTCGTATAGCAGCTCAGGTCTGCTCACAGGCTTCCCCCCCATGCAGACCTTTTCCCTTGGCTTTTATTTTTATTTTGTATTAAAGTGCAATATGCAGTTGGACCAATATTATATTCCAATTTATGTTAATCCTCATGGCGTATTGTTAGGTGTCATTTAGCTCATTTGTTATTGTTTGTACATTTTATTTTTTGGGAATAAACATTCTTTTTATTTCATTTTTTTTCTTGGGGTTTTGGCACAGACATGAGTAAAGACATACTATGGAAAGTTTTTTAAAATACCGGTACGTCTATGCAGTGTTACACCATGAGTTTCTACACTGACCCTACCCTGAATTAAATTTGTAGAACATCAATGTACAGAAAGACAAATATTTACCTCTTAGAAAAAAGCCTCAGTTTTCCTAAATAAACCTTATATGAAAACAAATCCCCCCGTCACAGCAAACCTGCGTACTCAGCCAATTTCCAATGCATATATATATGTGACTCACTACTACATAAAGCTACTTACCAGGTTTCACAAAAATACATTCATAAATAAGTGATACATAGCATTTTATTTATTCTCCATAAGAATAACATTAGGGTTGAGGTCGCAGGTTTGCTGCAACGAGGAAGGTAAGTAATATGTTTTTTTTGCCATTATCAATATAACTGAACCAGGTGAAGCTATATACCAAGTTTTATTAATTTAGGTTCATAATTAAGGGAGATATACAACTTTTTACTTATTCTCCATATGAATAGCATGGGGGCAGAGTATGCAGGTTTGCTGCTACGGGGAATATCAACAAAAAATTGTTTTTTGTGCTAATATCAATATACCACAACTAGTTGAAGCCACATACAATCAATATACATTCAAAAATAATTGAGATATAGAATTTTATTTATTCTCCATAAGGATAAATTGGACAACGTACTGTGTTAAGCACTTTGAATATCTCTGCAACGGTTGGACGTAGAACAACGATTAAAACACCAAAATGTTTGTTTTGTTGAGCTAAACACATTTATAAACAGAAATTTGAAGTTTTTAGTAAAATTATCTGAGAAAAATCTAAAAACCTTTTTCCCATAAGATTAACATGGGACACATTTTTTGGATTTTCTCCGCAACCACTTAACCTAGGTTAATGATTCAAAATACTAAATTATTTGTTTTTTAAGCTCTATAAAATAGTCATAACCAAAATTGAGTGTTTTTAACATTTTGGGGTCAAATTTGCAAAAAACCAATTTTTGGAAAATTGTAAACCCCCATAAAACCCTCTTCCCATAGTGCGATCGATCTGGTTTTCGAAATTAAAGTCATAAATGCTACTCTCCACATTTGTGTTAAATTTCATCAAATTCGGGTGTTTCTTTCAAAAGTTATCGCGGTAACGGACCCACACACACACACACACACACACACACACACACACACACACACACACACACACACACACACACACACACACACACACACACACATATATATATATATACATATATATAAATTTGAACGAATAGTGTTTTACATCTGGGGACCTCAAAACGAAAAGTTATCATGGTCTCGGGCTTAAGTCTTACCATGCCACCTACGGTAATAGCTTCTTCCCTATAGGGTAAATTCGCTAAAACTGCATGTTAATAGTTATTTCGGTACATTTTTGTTTGCTAAACAACATATATCTTTCTTATCTGAATAAGTATTACCACCACAATATGCGATTCTCCTAGTATTAATTCAATAGCACATAAACACATACAGTCCTGAGATAAGGTGTAAAGTAGTGTATTACTTAATTCACTTTATCACGATATGCATAAATTACTATGCAAAAGGACGTTAGAAGCTTATTATCAAGTACATACATCTTTAAACTAATTTAACGTGACGGAGCAGTGTCGACATCCCGTAAATTGGCTTTGTATGCTACTTCTTGTCTTAATAACTTGGAAGCATATACTCTGTAAGATGGATAAATAACCTGGACTTTTTTAATATGTGGGGTATTTCTACGAATAATCCTTAACAGCCAGAAAGTTTCGTTTATCAATATCATGAATAAACGTATGAATATTAAATGGTTATCTAAATATTCACTATCGTGAATATTCAGGTAAATACTAACTTTTAATATACAATAACTAACATTACACCTGGATTTTAGTTTCTTTTCCATAACCAACTTTGTTACTTATTGAATTTAAGTAATAGTAAAACAACATATAATGATAAATGTTTTATTTTTTTTTAAATGAGGTTTTTCTTATTACTGCCCGCCTGGTTTACATCTCTGGTAAATCTTTGGTATGCTTTAACCAATGAGATTTTTTTACTATAGACAAATTGACAATGTACTCTTTCTTATCAAGCACAATCAATATGTTGCTGCACAAGCAAATTTATATAGATTAATATAACATTTGACATTGTTGTTGAATGGCATTGTGATCTTGCAGTGGATAAAATCCATACATAAAGAAAAACTTGAAGGAATTTATTATTTTTTTCATTATTTTAGTTTAAATATACTACTAGTTAGTATAATAGTTTAAATAGTAAGCTACTATATTTCATTTATAAATGTTTATAAATACTATAGAACAAATGTTAAACAATATTTGTACTAAAGATTTGCCCACAAATTTAAATTCGATTTTAAACAATTAATCCTATTAAGTGCGAATGTTGTTTTGTTGATTATATAAGTACGATTGAACCTTTATTAGGATAATAATATTGCATTTTCATAATATATATATGTTATTGTTTACAATGTTTTTCTCTTGAATTGACACTGTTTTATATTAATGAATATGCAAAAGTAAACCACATTTAGGATTGAACTATCTAAACAAAAAATAATCCTTTAATATGTATACTTTGTTGAATGGTAGAAAGGGACATCTAATACATATTTTACAAGTAAGATGAAGGTGCAGGATCTGAAATCCTCGTGGGTAAGATCCAATTTAAACTTCTCCCATCAAATAACCATAATACCATTGACCGTTACATACAGCAATATGAAATCAAAGATTTTAAATACTCTTTGATACAAATTAAAATACTTCTATTTTTCAGTTGTGTTTATTTGATCAGTATTCATTTTATACAATTATTAGCGTCATTAAATGGTTTTAAACACACAGGTTATCATTTGTTGTGTAGTACAATCAACTATTTAGTGACTGAAAGAAATAGACACAAAAAAAACTTTGATTGCTATATTTGATGGCAGTTTTAAACAATAGAAATGTCATCTAAGAACTTAAAATCTTCTTGGGATAGTTTAGGTAAACGTGTGTATCTACGATAAAAAAAACCTTTGAAAATATTATATACACACTGAGAAAAATGTTTAGTCCATACGTAATGTTACATAACACCGTAATATCGTAATTCACATTAACATGCCACCGTATTTTACATACGTAATACGGTCGTTTTACCATTAGAGCGTATAAATTAACGTTATAGAAAAATACACCCCGCCACAGCAAACCTGAGTACTCAGCGAATTTCCATGCATTTATATGTTTCTCACTCCTACATAAAGCCACTTACCAAGTTTGACAAAAATACATTCATAAATAAGTGATTTATAACATTTTATTTATTCCCCATAAAAATAACATTAGGACTGAGTACGCAGGTTTGCTGCAACGAGGAAGATAAAAAATGAGTTTTTATTCAATTATCAATATAACTGAACCAGGTGAAGCTACTTACCAATTTTTATTAATTTATGTTCATAATTAAGGGATATATAAAACTTTACTTATTCGCCATAAGAATAACATTAGGGCTGAGTATGCAGGTTAGCTGCTACGGATACAACCAACAAAACATTTACTGCTTAAAGTTACCTCATAAAAGTATTC